>OZ012723.1:10876430-13518415 GCA_963942605.1 Poecilus cupreus
TTTTAATTTGCTTGCATGTATGGATTGAAATGATGCTACTAGAATACCTATTACATATTCAAATTGGTTTTATGCAATTCTTTTTTCTCAAACTTGTTCTTACATTTCTTACACCCGATATGAGGAATTTATGTAAGAGTGCCGTTTTTTAATTTTTGATCAAGATCTATTTTTGTCTTTCTCTATTATAAGTGCAAGAATCATTGACAATTAGTTCTTGAAACTAAAGATAATGGTTGTTCTTACAAGCGTTGTTTTCTCTATAGAATTATTCTATTTTGTTGTTACGGTAATCACCACATCCAATAAATATACGTGTATGAAAGAGAATTATTTGGTATACGTCCTTGTTGAACATAGCAACCTACTCCTCCCGCGTCCCTTATCAAATTTAAATTGTCCTTGATAATGTCTGCTTTACCTAACCGTCCTTTTATTTCTCCTGTTCCCAAATTTTTTTTAATGTCACCTTATTTTGTGTCTTTCAAATATTCCTTTTTTGTCTATTGATGTCCGTGGTGTACTAATTTATTCTTTAGGAATATGGAATTATCATATATAAATACAGGAAGTTTTGTAAAACAAGTTTAAAAGTCACTTTATTTGTTAACATAAGGTTTGTTCCAAGTGGTCATTTCTGACAAGTTTGTGACAAATTTCAGTGCGCCAATGTAAACAAGTTAACTTTGAAACATTTCTTTTTTATGGCGAAAAATGTATGAATTTCTTTATTTATATTTATATTTAAGGTTAGCTGTCAAAACAAAATATGAGTAGGTATGCACATGCGCTTCATTCCATTCGCCGTTATGACCACTTGGAACAAACCTATTGTAAGTGAAGCATAAGAAACAACCCTTAATAAAAAAAAATTCATTAATGTAATTTGCGTGTATTTGAGTAGGTATAAGAAATTATTTTAAAACTTCGTCAATACAGTATACCCAAGAGTAGAGCTCGTAGAAACAGTTAATGTATTCTTAATATCTAAATGAAATACTTGCCAGCAGAAGCCATTACTTATTACTAATAGGGGTAAATTTTAGGATACTTACCCTTCTTATAGTCTACTGTGAAGCTCAATCAAAACAAATTCACTAGGAATAATGTTAAAAATCTATTATCATCTCGACCAAATTACTTTTAAACAGCACAAAATACACAAAGAAGTTTCAAATAAAAATTGTAGCAAATATTATTTCACATCTTTTTTTATTACAACAATAATTTGCATTAGTGAATTATTTAATTAGATATGTTTCAAACACCTTGTAGGCCTTTAAGTTAACTTCCACTACTGATTGAAGGATGGTTACCAAAATATAACCAACTTGTAACTTGACCACCTAAATTCTAAAAATGTCATCATCGCAAAGAGAGAAATATTATTTTAGGGAAATTATAAACTGACTACTTCTTCCAATTAGATTTTGAGAATAAACCGAAAAGTTAATTATTTTCTATACTCTAGAGATGCCGCAAAAGATAACGGTTTAATAATTATATTTTTTCTTGTTAGAGGAATAAATTCTTATTGAAACTGAATTTCTGCAAAACGTAAGTGAGCGGTGGTAACGTATGCTATGAGGTTATTCATATTCTATGTATTCCTCGTTATAAATAATCCCTGGCTGTCGTCGGTTCCGCGAAGTCTGCAGGTTCATCTATTTCCGGTCAGTATTGATTGGTAGCGGCAGTAACCATTGACGTCAACACTTGCGGAAGTGCTGGGGGCGGCTGGGCCCGCGGGAGCGCCGGAGTTCTATTTCCGGCAAGAACGGCGGAAGGCCTTGATGGCTGCCGTGTTTTTCTTCCGGTGCTCCGGCGAGCGAAAATAAACCTAGTGGAAAAGGTCGGAAGGGTGCTTTTTCATTTACTGTATTGTATGTACGCAGGCCCGGCCGCTTCGCTTCCAAGCGGAAGTCAACGGGAACCGGATGCAGGGGACTGAAATTTAGTTTCGTCGATGTATATCGTTTTCTTATTTAAAAAATTCTTGTTTTTACATCAAAGCCTCTGTGGTTGCCGTTGCTAAAGCCAAAATATTTTGATTTAATTTTTGTGAACAGAAAAACTCATTTCGCAAATGCCTGCACAACGTATTTCAGGAAAACTCTAATAATCGTAAATAACACAAAATCTCTCATTTTCGTAAAATAAATAAATAAATATATCATCACGCCTTTTACCCATTATGGGTGTGGCACTCTGCTTACGCAGATCTCGGTAAGTGATATATTTTAACGTATGAAGTGCAGTTACCAGCCGTCAAATCATAGCCCTCAAAGATGTTAGTAGAGGGGGAGCCACAGAGGTAAATTTAAATTTGTAACTGTCGGCAGTGGGATTCGAACTGAGGATCTCGCGATCCACAGTCCGATACGATACCACGGAGCTATTTTCCCCATAAAAATAAAATAAGTTTCTTGATATAATAAATGTACAATAATTCTTTTTCTAAATCTCAAATTATGCTACCTGATGTTAGCACGAAAAAGTACTAATTAATTGTTTGAAGAATTAGTAGAAACTGCAAACTAACTTAATTAATTTTAGTGATTAAAATATGTGATGGCAAAACAGCGGATAATGTCGGTATTCGCAAATCGCAGCGAATAATAAGAAAACCGTTAATAGGAAACACACAGGTAAACCAGAACAAGAAGTAGCTCCGTACGCAAGTATATCCGGTTGGAACGGACACCGGACTTATCCACCGTGTCCGCGGTTTCCGGTTACCAGTCCGTAACAAGTTATGAGACCGGAATTGCCGTCTAATTACATTCTTCCTTGTGAATTACCTTCACGATCGGTAGCTTCCATTGTTTGGGCCCCTGTTCCCCTTTGCAAGGCCGTGAGAGATTTAAACGTGGGTAGTCTCACTTCTTCACTTGTCTGGTTGTTCCTTTGTTTGTTTATTTTGTTGACAGGATAACCTCGAATTTTTTTCCGTAATATTGTCATGAAGAAAAATACTTTTTAATTGTATTAAGCAACAGATACTTTATTAATTTGTTATTTCAAGACGGCGATTTGAAAAATGTATTCTCTTAATATATGCATTAACGTTCAATTAAGTAATTATATGGTAGAGATAGGTATCAATATTACATCACTATTGAAATGTTACAAACATTTAACTTCATTAGGAACTTTCACAAAGTATATGGAACTTTACTCTTTGATGATAAATCAAAATATCTTAAGTTTGCAATATTAAATAACAGTTCCTCATTTTGCCTAATAAAAACAAATAACTAGAATTGAATATAAGAAAAGGGGAAGCACACTATCGATATGCAAATTGTTTCCTTGCAAGACCATTCGTTTATTGATAAATATATTGGAAATTTGTTTAAAAATAGTTCTTAGAATTGTTTGTAGCAAAATGAGTAAACACAGAAATCTTGTTATTATTACTAAGAAATAAAATACAGGAAAGGCGAAACCTGGTTATTTTCTATAATAAATACAAAATAACAATTATTACTAGCTATCTACAAAGTTGCATTTCTAGGCATGTACCTAATTCCGGTACAAGTGAAATTGTTCTGTTTCTCCAATCAGACTATGACGAGATTTTCCATAAATATTTTAATAATTACGCAGACTTTTCTGTCCTATTTCCAAAGCCTGCTTCTCGCAAATTAACGTACATTTTTCTGGTACATAGTTAGCGATATATCTCGCATGGCTACAATTTCAGAGTACATAGATTGTAATCTAATCTCACTCTGGTTTAGCAAATCTAGAAACAGGTCTGTTTAAGAAGGAAGTCTCATTCGCTCAAAGAATTTCAAATCACATATCAGGATATCCGTGAACTCACGTAATTGTTATATGTGACCTGTTTTCAAAGTCTGATAATCTTCGTGATTCGTTACGATTTCTTGTTCACCAATATTTGCATCTTTCTATTTGTAATTACTAATTTCTCCCATTACTTGGTTTGTTAACTGGTATTTAGGTCCCTCATCATATGAAAATTATTCTTTATTCCAAAATGATGTTTATGTAAATTTGTACAATTGGAATCGTTTAGATTACTCTCATTTTATCCATGACTGAATAACATAATTGAAAAATTACGATCGATATGCTTTAGAACTATTATCCGGATTTTGAACAATCAATGAACTGTAACTGCCAATTTTAAACAGATATTTAATCATATTTTTATAAATTATATTAATACGCTTTTCATATATTAGCGAAGGACATATATTTTATGTTAGCTATTAATATTTTTAAAGTAAAAATAAATATTTTTACCAGAAGGTCGCTGTATGTTTAGTCTGTCGCGATCTGTCACTAAAGAAAAAGTACTAAACAAATTAGGTTTTTCTGCATTGCGTAAATCAGATAATATTGCGAACTGAAATGCCAGGATAGGTACTTTACCGTCTGATGATTTCTTACCATTCCTGAACTTTATTATAGATATTCTGTTTTAGTTTTATCTTTGAAGGCTGTCACTTATAATAAACTCTAGTAAATTGTACACTGTTGAAAGGAATCATTTTGCCATTTTGGTATCATAGCGGAACATGAGAATACCTTGCCTTTAGTCCAGCCATTTTGATGTATTACACAGGGAAGGACTCAGTAAATTTTACCACAGATTTTTTTTATTGAAAAGACACTAAAATTACACTCCTTTTTTGTCAATTTGAAGAAGAGGTGTCTTCGGAAGGCGCAGTACATTCAATGTCAAAAGATTAATTAAATAAATTATGATTTATAGTTTTCTTATTTGGACTATACATTTCACTTGCAATAATAAATATAAATAAATATCAGCACGCAATTTGCCCATTTTGGGTCTGGCTCTGCTTTTGCAAATCTGGGTAAGGGATATATTTCAGGGTAAAGTTAAAATGGCAACTGTCGAAAGTGGAATTGAGGATCTTATGATCCTATATCCCACATTTTCCTTTAATCTGTTCTTCCTTGTTTCGTGGATTTTCTTTCTCAAAAGTCATTCCAGGCTTTTCTATCTTCCGTGATCTCTTAGCTTTTTGGAATATTGTCCCTCTTTTTCTATTGCCTATCTGGCAGCTATTTCTCATGCTTTTTCCGGTCTGCCTCTTTTCCTTTTTACCTATTCTTTAAAATGTACTTTTCATCTTAATTTTCTTTCTTCTATGACTTTATTTAAAGTCTTACATTTAGTTTTTTCTGTACATCTCATTTTTAATGCGGTCACATTTTGTTTTTCTTCCGATTTTTCTAAGCTACCACATAAAATTACCCCTGTGACTCCTCCACCACTACCATTCTTGTAGTCCGTGATTTGATGGCTGGTAACCGCATTACACGCGCTAAAATATATCATAATACCGAGATCTGCTTTGAGAAGAGTGCCACACTTAGATATTGGTAAATGGTGTGATGATATTTTTATTTATTTTACGTTACTAATAGGATTGCAATCTTTTTGAATACTTGAACGTTGCCTTTCTGACACTATCAACTTATGTTTGTAGGTTAGGTTTCCTTTTTACCTGCTCTCCCTTTCTGCTTGCTGCAAAATTATCCTCTCCGTGTTAATTGTCTTTCTTCTATAGCTTCTTTTAAAAGTGTTACATTTAGTTTTGTTCTATACGTTTCATATCTATACGGTCACATTTTATTTTTCCTCTGATTCTTCAAGGCACCGGTGTTTGCACGGTCCTTCTTCTACTGTGTATTCTATTTGTTGTAGTCCATGATTCATACAAATTAAATTGCTTCCTTTTTGAATACTTTTTGTCTATGTTGCTACTTATTTCTTCGCTAGGAAACATGTATTCCTTCCGGGATTTATAACGGTTTGGTGAAGAATATATTCTGAGCAGCATCCAGGAGTCATCTTCACTTCGGTGAACGGCTCGGTGAGAGTATCAATTCAAAGTATTATTTTATTCTTATCATCGCAATCACAGAGTGTTTCATCTCCTCCTAGCACAGCAAACACCTCGTGGTTATCATTGCCCTCCTGTCTATCAATTACCTTCACACCATATCAGCTCTTCGACAGCAGAGCAGTATAACTGCAAAAGATCACTGAGATCAGAGATCAGAGCAGGCTAGGAAGAGCTCTTGAGCGCAGCGAATGCTGAATGTTTGTCGAAGGCGTGTGTTTTGTACGGATGCACAGTTACGCGACTGGGACGCGGCAACTTGCGGCCTGCGGTGCCGCGGCGTTACCGCTACCTTACGTTTACGTTGAGCGGTGATCACCACCTTACTTGGTGCAGCCAGGGACGTATCCCAACATTTCAACACCTTTTACTTCAGTATTTGACACATCTTTCACTCACGACCAAATTTACACCTCGACTTCTGTGCAGAGAAATTGGGTCAGATTTCTTTTTTTCGTTAGCCATGACAAAGTCTTATATTTAGTGGTACAATTACAGATTGTACGTCAACTAACCTATATGATGTTAGGGTATCCAAGTACATAACAAATGGCCTGATTTCATCGTGCTCACTCAAAGATATACACAGTTCAGAAAAGAAGTATTACTTTTAATTTGACAGAATGGCAGGGAGAACATGATGTCAAATGCAAAATAAACATATTGATCTGTGTATAATAGGTATTTACGTTATAAGTCCGGTAAATGAATTTTACGGTACGAATAATATATTTCAGAACGAGGCGATGAAGGAGTTGAGTCAGAAATTTCAAAAGGAGTACTGTAAAAATCATTAATGGAGGTATGAAGTACAACGGTTTATTTTATCGCATTTTTGGATGAAATGATGCAGTCTAGTTCGAATTAAATTTATGGAAAATATCGTATATTTGAGATTGTGGTGCAACGAATTGTTCAAGTAGTGAGTCCAGCTCTGCTTCAAGTGTAGCGTCCAGTTTCTTAGTTCGATCCATGTGTGGGAAGTTATGTCGAGATACAGTTCCTTTATGCTATGAAATAAATCTAGGCCTTTTTATTTCTGCACTGATTTCTTCACCCGATTAATTTTCATTCTCCACACATTCATATGCAAAAATAAGTATAATATACTATTTTTTCCGTGTTTTGCTGACATTTGCAAACACATGATCTCAAGAGGATGTACAAAGTAAACTCTTAACTCAATTAGTAATGCTTGTAACGTATGACAATAAAATGCCAAGCAGTTCCGGCAACTCACCAGCAATATTTACTTTAAAAACCATAAAAACCAAAATTCGCTTCTTGTGCGTCATCGCCGCATGATTGTCTTCGCTGTTGCGATGACATCAGATAAGAGTTGTCCCGATACGGTACGCTCTGTACGCTGTTCAATCTCGGCGTGGTAAGTAATAGCCGCGCCGAACCGATGATGAGGTAGCAAGAGTGTGGATCTGTGGAACGGCAACGGGCAACAGGAAGCGATGCGGTAGTCGCCCACGGCCGTCCTCGCCGTTAGCTCAGGCCTCTGACTCCGCAGCTCCTTCGACTTTGTGGTCAGAGCACAGAGATGAAGATGGTTGTAGCCGATGCGTAGTTACGCGCAGAAGGGATTCTCCTATTCATTGTTTACCGATTTGCGTTCTTGTCTAAATACATTTGTTTCTATTAAAATATGTATGAATAACTTCGAAGAAAATAATTATGAACATAAAATAACGAGGGATCTTATACCATACAGAAGGAGATCGCCGAAGAGCAGAACAGTGTAAATACAAACAAATAAATGATGAATAAAGAAAAATCAACAAAAGAAGAAAAAGTGAATAACAACATCCAGAAATAGTTGTAAAAAAAATCTGTTGTGGGCACCACACTACTTTCTTATACAAATAAATTGTTTACTAGAAAATAAATTAAATACTCCTCCAAACTTAACTTGAAATTTATTACTTATGTATACCTAATTTAAACATGAATAAACTCATTGCTCATCGTAATATGTCTTATATTTATCGAAATATGGCGATTTGTAATATTTTTCAAAATACGGAAATTTCCCCAAATATGACTTAAAATTGTACATTTTTTTTATTGCATTTCTTTATAATATTCGCGCCAGGAAACCCATTGCAGCAGAGCGCATCATCATATCTCTAATATTTTTAGAGATATGGCGATTTTTTATTTTTTCCGAAGAGCAATTTTGAGGCGCTATAACTCGAAAACTATACAAGATATCGAAAAATATCTCCAGTTTTGTGTTTATCGTGCCATTTATAATAAATTATGAAATTTTGAAAATTTTGAAATTTTTTGAATTTTTTTTCAAAATTTCGATTGGAGATATCTTGACAAATATAAAAAATACAGACTTGCAGTGTTCACCAATCGATTCAGCTCGATGAAATACATGAACCCTGAAAATTTCAGAAAATTCGGACAACCGGTTGAAATGTTAGAGCAAAAAGTCTAAAAATGGCAAAATTCAGGCCAGACGTCAAGGGGTACCCCTTGACTTTCAGGACAAAAAACGCTATTTTAAGGCTTTTTGCTCTAACTTTCCATCCCATAAAGCGATTTTTATGAAACTTTGCATACTTATGTATTTCGTCGAGCTGAATCGATTGGTGAACACTGCAAATCTGTATCTTTCATATTTGTCGAGTTATCGCAGATCGAAATTTTGAACAAAAATACAAAAAAAATTCAAAATTTTAAAAATTTGCTAATTTGTTATATAAGGCACCAGAAACGCTAAACTGAAGAGAATTTTTAAATATCTCGTGTAGTTTTTGAATTACAGGCCCTTAAAGTTGAACTTCTAAAAATGCCAAATATCGACGTATCTCTAAAAATATTAGAGATCTGACGGTGCACTCTGCTGCAATGGGTTTCTTAGCGCTTATATTATAAAGAAATGCAATAAAAAAATATTACAATTTTAAGTGAGGATAATCCGTGAATTTCAAATTTTTCTGTCGGTACAGTTTCTGTTATTATTGTTTGTTCCCATAGCAAGTAAATTTAGTTTATTAAACATATAATTCAGTTTTGTCAAAAGAAGCAAACAAAATCTTTACTAGGATGCTCATATAGAATGCCGCTCGCTCTATACGTGGAACGAAACCTACTTCTCAAACAATCAAGTAATCCCTATTGGACTGTAACGTAGAAGTATATAGGATTTTTCAGAGTGATCTGTGTATTTATAATATTATATTAAAGTTTTGTTTTGATATTATCCAATTTAAAAGCAGTGGTTTTCTCGCAATTTCACCCTTGAGCTTAAACTAATTCAGTTGAATTGAGTTCCCAGTGACAAGACAGTAAACGAAATACCGTATTACTGCAATTCGATGCCATATCATCAATAAAATTATGAACATAGTTATGTTTAATAATTTAACGGTAGATCTCTATCAAATTAAGTCTTTTAGGCCATCACTGGAATGTCTTTGATAGACTGATTTATTTCTTTCTCGAATTCTCAAATGGAATATGGATCTGGAGTGCAGCAGGATTTGTAAGAGTACATCCTGGTTAGCACTAGGTACCAGATGCCGCTGCCAAAGTCGCTTCAGGTGCACAAGCTGCTGACCTTTCACCACTTCGTCGCAACGGACACCGCGCGGCACTCAATGGCCTCTACAAGTTCCGGGAGATCCTCCTTCACTCCCTCACTACTCTCTTTACAGCTCTTCTTTTTCTTCTTCGCTCTGCTGCATTATCAGTTTATGAATCATTAGTCTTCTTAGTTGTTTCTTATTTTTTGAAACTTCAACATTGATTATGCGATTAGTAAAATTTGAAAATAAACTTAGTCTTATTTGAGTAAAATAATAATTAGCCAACAAGTTGAAATCTCATTAAAAATTCCTTACAGGAAACAGATGTGAACTTTGATATTTCAGTGAATATTACATTTCAGCGTTAGCAATACACATACATACCTCTCTTCCTGCCTCGTCTCGGTCGGTAACACAATTCGCTGTTATTAGCGACCGAACCATCGCCAGGTTACGTGAGGGGTCGCCGCCTTCGCTTCGCAACAATCGATTACGAATATTACGGCTTGTTTCATTGTTGCTGCCGAGCGTTGATCGTGTTACGTTACGTTAAGGAAGAACGTTAACGTTGCGGTGTACGACTGAGTTTCAGTATCGCATTGAGTTTGTCTTCCTTGCGTTGTGTAATATGTCGGAAGTTGCTACACTGCTGCAGGCTTCCCGCTTGAAAAATGGTATTTGTTATGTGAGACCGTGGAGTAGAATTAGATGTGGAACGCTGATTGTATGCGATATGCTATGAATTTATACGCTGCATGGAATAATTTTGTACTTCAAGTACTTTTGTCCTTCTGGAATCCTGCACTATGCTACCCATTTCCTGAAACTGCAACACAGCATGGAGTTATGGGAAAAAGGTCCATTGTTACTCACCTCACATATTTTAGTCATGTCTCCTCTATTCTTTATGCCAAAGGACTGATCAATTTCGTACATGCAGATTTCGCTAAAAGCTTTAACAGGGTTGATCATAGCGTTCTGATCAACAAGTCCTTCTCTTTATCCATTACATTTACATTACAATTACAATCTATTACAATTCTTAATGTTTATCAATAATCTAACTAATATCCTGCATTGCGAAAAACTAGTATTTACTGATGATCTATCTTTCACCCCATTTCTCAGTGGGGTAGCAAGAACCCAAAAACACAGTCAACCAGCTATCAATCTCCTCCAAACAAACTATCAATCATACCCAACCATTTATTATGATATGCAATATGACCAATCCACCTAAACTGACTTACTCCTCTCTCAATCTCACACTCACTATACACCAATGTATTCCGGATACGATTATGTCTCGTATACCCACACACTCCTCTCAAATATCTCATTCCTATAACAGTTATACGTCATTCATATTTCTTGATCCACACCCAACATTCAGAACCATACATCAGTGTAAGCACTAACACACCATTATAAACACTCAATCAAGCATCTCTAGATACATTCAAGTTTCCAGCAAATGTTAATGATTCCTGTTCTATTTCCTATCTCCATTTCCATGCTCCCTTTATTTCTACTATAAATTCTTTTACCTTTTACTTACCAGCAGCAAAGACCCAATTGTATTATGATGTCAACTATTTATAGAATGTATCATATATATGTTACTAAGTTCTCTAGTGTTGATGTTTTCCAGTTAGAATTTAAGAAGTTCTCAAACACTATTAATGCTTTGTATTGCTTCATGTGCTATTTCACTCTCCTTTATTTGGTAGTAGGTAGTAGTTGTACTAAATAAATAAATGTCGATCTCTTTAGTGTAGTAGCTTGTCTTTATATCACTAGTTTAGCACACCAGAGGTAGTGGGTCCAAATCCCACTGAAAAGCGTGGTCGAAGTAGTTAGACCGCTTCCCATCTTCATAATAAAAAATAAATAAATAGAAAGACTGCAAAGTGATGTTGAATGAAAATATTGCTTAATGATTATTAATCATTATCCTCACTTAGATATTGTATTTGATTATTAATAATATTATTAATCAAGTTCGGCGTTCTGCCATCGTTGCTCATTTTGGTGACTCTTGTAAGAAATGACAGTATTCAGTTTTCAATAAACGCTTAAAAAGCCATGCAAGTGCGAAGCAATTCCGAAATGTTTAACATACATGAATATTAATGGGACCAAGTAAGTACGTGGAACAAGACTGGCAAACAGGCGAGCAGGGAGTACAAGTATGTGAGCTGCGAACACTGAACATGTACAAAGACATGGAGCGTTCTTGTGGTGACAACACCAACACCCATCGACAGAAATGGTGACTGTAAATGTGTGATGGTGGTGTGGTGATCCAACGGATCCGTTGTCTTGAGGTGATACGCAGGGCCGCATTGGCCAGAACTGACAAGATATTAGAGCAATTCTTTAACAATAAAACTTGAAATACTGCGGAGCTTCATTAGAAGGGAAGAACAGTATTTTTTAATAATATACACCATGTGTCTCCATATTTAGAGCAGAAAATATGTTTACATTTATTCTACATTTGGGTCAACCTTCAGGTGTTAATTAACTCCTTTCATGACGACTGAAAATTTAAATCTAACCCGTTAATTGTAATTTGTGAATATGTAGTAGATTAAAACCTCTTTGGAATAACACCGTTTCTTTTGAAGTTCTCCAGATCCTGTTGTTGCAGAGAATCAATTTTTGTTTCTTTTCCTTTTAATCCTTGTAGTAAGGTTTCTCCACATCTTCCTATCTTTTGTTTTACTTTACCAGTTTTGAATTCCCGCTGCTTTTAAATCTTCTTCTACTTTCTTTAGACGTGTTGATCTGTGTCTGCTTCGTCTTCTCCTTCCTCCTGACTTCCATTTTGATAATTATTTAATTGCGTTCTTTTCTTCTGCTCTCTGTTGCTTGATCATTTTCATTATATCTTCTCGTTCCAACTCTTGTTCTATTTCATAGTTAATTTTTTTTCTGTATTCGTTTTCTAATATCTCTACTGGTGCTATTATTATTCTCATTTATATCTCCTCATTTGATAACTAATAAATAAATACCAATAATTTTAATTTATACTACGTTAGTCCACTACTTTTGAGGGTCATGACTTGACGGCTGGTAATCGAAATATATAATATACTGTGATTTGTTGACATAGATTTATTAATTTAAATTCAAAATAACAAAAAGGTTGGGTTTGTTGCCTATAACTTTACGTACACTAATCACTAAAAACTAGCTATGATTTTATAGAATCCTAATTAAACAAACAAACAAAAAATATATCATTCCGTGAAGAGGGTACCATGACGTACTCATTCCATTGGAAAGGCGAAATAGGATCAATACAAAAGTCGGAATGAATTTTTGTATTTTTATTTATATTTTAGTTAAAAGTTCAAATCTAAATCTTTACTCTAACTCAAGTATTTAAACCTGATAGACCTTCAATTTAAATACCACTTTTGGTTTATGGATTGTGCCAAAATCTAATCAGCAATTAACTTTAAATTAAATTTTAAAACTTCTCTTAAAGATTCATGCGAGGGATAAAAATATAAACCCAACAATCAATGATGTTAATACGATAAGAATGCGGCATGTAATATTTGTGTTAAATTCGTTCGTAAATTTAATCTGAATGCAGTCCTGGTAGCATCTTGTAACGGCGGCAAATGCCAGAGCATTTCAGATCCGGTATGTCAGCCGCCTTGGAACCGGATTTTTACACCGGGCGCTGGATCGCTGTGCCAACACCCACTGGAAGCAGTGACCCCGGACCGCCAGGTCTCGACACCCGCCAGAACCGGATTCGTCTGAAATTTACACAAAAATCGTATTAGTGCTCTTGTCGCCAACAGAAATTTTCCACTTCTTGCCATCAAGTTCTTTATATTTCGAACAATAAGTCTTCACAGCTATATAATATTCGATTATTATTTCTATTAACTGAAGTGAATACAAACAATAGCTAAAGAATTATAAGAAAAGATTGAAATGCTATGAAACATTATACCTTTGTAATGTTAAGCACTGCAATTAGATGTACGTAAAGATTTTGACTCTTATTTTCCAATAATGAGTCATAAATCAATTTACATTTAAATATGAGCATTAGTAACATTAGTCACGAATGCAATACCGTATGCCATAACACCACAATTTACAAACAATTACTAAGCGTCAAAGTTCACTAGATCCGTTTTCATTCCAACGAAACAGAATGTATAAACAATGACGTGAAGATATCCTGACCCTGGGAGGATATCCCGATGTCCCGATATCCGACAGAGATTGACTGCGCGTGTGGTGGTGAAGCCACCTGCCGGAAAATTGAACTTGTTTCTGTGACACCTGAATGAACTTATCAGCACAACTTCCGGTGTTGCGAATTTGCCGCGGGTTTCTTTTCGACATTATTAATTAAAAGAAATTGCAAGGTACTATTACAGCAAATTAAACTAGAAATAAGTTATTTTTTAAACCATTCCAGTGAATAGAATTTTAAAATTACACAAAATGAAGATTCAACTACCCAGAATTACAATCTATTGGTTTTATTGTTTTTTGAAAGTAAGGCAGTTTGAAATCGGTTCTTATCTCTAAAACAATCACTGATAATATAAATTACATAATATGGGCATAGTTAACAAAACAACAAACCAAAGAAAGTATTGATTAAGATTGTAAACTCCAAACTTTTGGTGGAATAGAGATATAATACTTTTTTTTTCAGTCAGAAACGTCACACTGCATAGCATCTAACCGTACTTTTATCAAAATAGAAAATAGCATCACATGGCTATTTAACGAGTTAATTTATAAGTACTGATTGAGAAGCTTGTAAACTCCAAACTCTACAATTACTGGGATAGATATCATCCCTATTTTTTTTCTGGCAAAAATGTCAAACAGCATAGCACCAAATCGTACCTTTATCAAAACACACTAATTATATAATGATAAGGACTATTTTTTGGCTGGATGATGTATGTAAATGAAACTCTTGGATAAACTCCGTCCATTTTTTCCGTTGGGTGGAGAAATAACGTTGTTTTACATTTTATTTTATCTGACTATATTTTAATTATTTATTATGTATTCATTATTTTAAACTTTGACGAAAAGATTAATCTATGTGTGTTTGTTCATATTTATTTATTTATTACACTTTTAACATGTTTTATACTAGTTTCCATTAATATCACCTTCTGAAGAAGACGCATGTGACGTCGAAATCGGTCGAGGTAATATCTTAATAAAATATTTGGCTGCTATCCAAGAGTTTCATTTACACACTAATTATATAGTTTATACAATAAATACTTCTACAACTACATTTATCAATGCATAATTAAGTTATTGAAATGGTTTCTGATTACTTCAACAATATTTCAATAAATGTCACTACCACTATTAATAAGTGGAATTCTAAGTGTAATTCAAATTTTGAAGCAGTAGGTTTAAGACACTTCAACTACTAAATGTAAGTGGTAATTTGGTAATTGATTCACTGTTAAATTTAGCGTTAAATTTGAAAAGAGCGAACAAACATAATAGATGTATTAAGAAGAATGTTTCTAGGAGTGTGATTATAATTCTAAATATCTTAATTGTACTACATATTTTCTGTAGTCAAGTTGAATATTATATTTAATTATAGTTTGATAGACGCATATCCTGATAGCCGTCAGTTTATTATAAATTGATAAATTCTGTCTTGATTAGTTATTAATCAGTGTCAGATTTTTTTGTAGCAGAATATAAAAAATAACTTTTTTAATTAATTCTCTTCCTGGCTTCAAACTGACCGTTAATTCACACCAGGACTTGTTAAGTGTCTACCGAAATTTCTTTTTAACATAAAACTAGATAATCTTGATTAATTATTATGCTTCCCACTAAATTTTTATAATATTTCGTCAGGTATTGCTTTATTTATTTGGTACATTAAAGTTTATGCAATTTATTATTGTAATACAGAATACAATCTGACAATAAGATTGAGAAACAACAATGCGCTATTACGTCTTATGAAACAAGTTGCAAATATTTTAATATTAATTTCACCGGATTAAGTTATTACTTCATTTGCATTTGAATAACTTACAATGTGGAATAAGGAAATAATTTGCAATTACTGTATTTTTACACCTACTCACATTTGCTTACGTCATCTTCATAATGTTATAATTATTTTCATGTAAATACGTTCATGCTTCTTACGCACTCTTATCTGAAGAGCTGTCTCATTAAAAGATTATTATGATTATTAAATTAAAACGTAAGATAAATTACGTAATTCAGGTTGAACTGTGCCGAGAAAAAGGATATTGCACATGGTTTCTCATAATACTAGTGCTATAAAAATAAACGTTGTTGTTAGCCTGAACGCATCCGGATTCTCATCGTAATTGAGAAATAATTACTACAAATTATTTTTTAATATCTGTTGCATATTTGTTATTTTATTCATGCTGAATTGCTTAATGATCCACTTAATTCATTAATTAACCTAAAGCTAAATACAATTTTTTTTGTTTGAGATAACAAATATTACAATTTAATGAACCGACTAACTTAGACTAAAGTAATTCGGATGTCTAATTAATTATACTTTAGCAGTTTAGCATTTTAGTATTTGGTTAAATAATTCTTGTCATGATAAATATACATTAAAATGTGTTTCAATAAAATGAAATATCTTTCATTTATTAAAATGTTTTGTTTCGCGTCGCCTAAGCAACGTCCGAATTATCAATGTCTCAGGTCAGCATCAGACATACGATCGGGAAATTTAGGAAAAAACACTGCAATTTCTAAAAGCATTTATTAAAAAAACATATTTGTAAAATAAAACTATAGTATTTTAACACACTTTTCCATAATAATAATAAATAAAAAGGTGCAATATTGAATGGAATTTAATTTAAGAATAATACGTGACCAAAATCATTTCATTTGGATCAATTAAGACTTTTAGAATAACAAAATAATTTGGTCTGATCTTACGAAGAGAAAATTGTTGTAATTTTATTGTATTTTAATTGAAATTTGTTTCGAATATAGAATGTAGTTAATATTATTCTACATCTTTTTACTATACTCCCAAAATCTAATCAATTCGTAACATAACATAATACTTCTTTTACATATATGTATTTTCAGGCGGTAACAACGCCAAAATTTTATTTATAAATACGGTGAATTAATCAATTTTATTTTGTATGATTTTAACTGGGCCAAATGATTTGATTCTGTGCTCTTAATATTGACAACAATTTCTGCTCTGGATGACAGCTCTCGGCAGCAGTAAAATACATAACGAAGAAACGTTTTTAAATTGTAACATCGTAAATAAAAAAAGAAATATATTTTATTTATTTACATATCCATTTGGATTTCGTAATAAGTGGAAGCACTGCTGCTTAAGTGTCAAGTCCTTTAAATCACAATTAAATTAATAGAACGGCAAAAAATACATTCTTGCATACAACTAAACTTAATAGAATCCATTATTGCAATGCAATATAAGCATGTGACAATTAAAATTGTGTTAAAACGTAATAGGTTAGATTATATACCAATAGTTTAACACTTGTTATGTATTTGAATTAGAAATAGAAATAAAAAGACTATTAGTAATTATGTATGTAGAAACGTCGGTTATGTATGAAATCCCGGGGACAGAATGACAGCAACGATTCTTAAGATCGTTTACGTGTCTGGTTAACATTGCGTAAAGACTGCGTTTGTCAGGTTCAATTTGCGTAAGATTATTTTGTCCTATTGCGTTATTTTTGGTCGAATCAGTGCGTCATTATTTTCCAATATCACCGCAGGTAATCTGTTACGGAACTAATGGAATATTCCCGTGGGTATTGATCCGCGAATTATTTTTGCGTCATCTGCGTGAATTTTTCTAAATTGAGCGAATTGAGGTAGATAACAAGAGACAGAATTAGCTTCTTCATAACATTGTAATAATTTTTTTAATGTATATAACGACACTGTGCGTCATTCAATCTATTTCTAACGTTGTTTCTCAATCACTCGCAACCAAATCAATCCCACCACCCTTGAAAGCGCGACACTCCCACACTCGGTAGCTATATGTCATCGAGCGATCGCTATTCGCGCGTAAAGGAGTAAATACCGTGTGTGGCTCTGTTCGGGTGTACAAGACGAAGTGAGGTTAAGGACCCGGACACCAACACACAAACGCACGCAATCGCGATGTGTTGTGTACGTTGTGACGTGAGTCGAACGGTTGCTTCAGTGAAGAGAGGTGAAGCAACAAACCACAGAAATGAGATGGATGTGCTTTTGGTAATTAAGAAGCCTTGAACTTCGGATACTGCGCAGCGTTTCCGTAAGACGTTTTAACTTTGTGTCGGATTTGAAAGGAATACATGGAAACGTCAATCATGCAACATTTACGAGCACAACAAAGGAAGTAGATGACAAGTCGAACTTAACTTAACATTGAGCAAATTTGACACACTAGCTGATGGTTGTTGCAGCAGAAAAAGATTTCTAAATCAAATTCCTTCAAGACCAGTACAAGCATTTCTTGTATTTTGTAATCCAGTCGAGGAATCTCTGGTGCAATGATGCACCATTAATTCATTTGGTACTCTGCATTTTCGCTTACAGTGTCTGCAACCTCATACATATCTTGTGAAGTTCGAAGGCATAAAGTAAAAAAGACGCACCAAATAGCATGACGGGAAATACTAGTTAAATTTTTAGGCAAAAATATTTAGGATATCAAATGAGATTCGTTATTATACACATTTTTATAACCAAGGAATCAAAGTTTTATAATCGTTTATCCATTACCATAAAAATATAATTGGTACGAAGTATATAATTGAATTCTGCGAAAGATTTCCTCAAAATGGATCATAGAGATAATCCATCAGTGATTACATTTTCAGCAATTTCTAATTATATACTTGTCAATAAATAATAAAACTATGTAAAAAGGAAAAATTTGAAAATGAAGACGTAATGACTACCTTTCTATTCCAAAGTACTCATAGGAAAAGAAAGAATGTAATACCTATCAAACATGTTAATAAGACAGCCAAAATTTTCATCAAATTAAAATATACCGAACTTTTCGGTAAACTGAGGATATTTTTAATTACTTAATAAATAATCGTATTTAGTTTCTTAATTGTTATGACATTTTCAGAAAATGCATCTTAGATCCTCAGCTTACCTAATAGTTCGGTAAATTGTAGGTACTCTTTTCTGTGTACCTATTAGTGGCAGAAAAGGGAAGAACGTAAGTCGAGCAAAGATGTTAATTAGGTAGCCCGTCAAATGTTTTTACCAAAAGTTATTATAAATGCCACGGGTTTGGTATCCAATGAAATGTTTTTAAAACAAGAAGAGAATTTTGATGACAAATGAGGCCTTCAAGTGGACGGTCAATTGTTTTTCTTTCAACAATTTTAGTTGGAACATAACATGAGATCGCGGAGTCTAGGGGTCTAACTTCACTTATTAAATCGAGTTCATTTTCCATATTTGTTGCGATCCCTTTGTAATTTTGTATAGATGAACATGCCAGAGTGGTGTCAACGACAATCAAGCATTATCTAAAGATTCAGAAACGTTGTGAGCAGGGATTGATCTCCCGATCTCTTATTTTGGGAGGGAAGTGTTCTATCCATAGTGCCACCATATATACATTTTTTAAAGTAAATAATGGTAATATCATCTGCAACATAAATCAAATCGAGCAGAACGAAAAACCACAGGTCATCTCTGAAAAAACTTTCCACAATCCGAACACAAAACACCTAATCCTCTGTTTAGCCGGGGCCCCAATTAGAAGTATACAGACGCGTCATTAGTTCCGAGCCAAACCAGTTTTAAATTTCAATCGGAAACGATTTAGTGACGGGCGGTTTTTGTCCGTCCCCTGATGACCTTCGCTCGGTGTCGTGATCTGAGTACCGAGAGGTTCCGTTCTGCTGAAGAGCTGCTAAGCGTTGCTGCTTGCTGTTCATTGGTATTCCTCATGCCTGGCTTGCTGGTTGATAATATTGTAGCACACATAGATGACTTGATAGCTGCAATTCGAGGAAAATCTACTCAGGAATTTTTATACGTGTTGGCGTTATTAATGTTACTAGGATTTGTTGGTGTGTTAGACATCATTGTCTGGTTTAATTTGTTATTAACACAGCAATCATTTCCTCTGGAGTAAAACTAATTAGAAAGATATTGTGAACTTGTGTTTGAACATAGTATTAATTATTTTTATTGTTTCGCTGTTATGTATATACATAATGATTCAATAAGTTTTCTCGCTATTGGTAACTTTTGTATTTAAAGAGATATGAGGTTGGTTAAATGAGCAAAACTCTGCCGCTTTAAATTTAAAAAATAAAAAAAAAAAATAAATGAAAAGTTCAATTATTGGCTTCCCTTTTATTCACGTCAAAAAAATTGTAGTTTATTATAGAGAAAAAAATTCTGTAGTTTTTGACAGAAAAATGACGAATATTTATTGGCAATTTTCATAAAATCATCAGTGCCTTGAAATAACAAAACAAATGTACTAATTGAAAATTATTATACATTTATAATTAAAACACTTGATGACAGCAGATGTCATTAATACAATTAATTTTTATTTGATGTGTTTATTTACTAATAAAAATTTCTGTCACTTTTCTGGCTCCTGGTTGGGAAATATTATAAATATTAGTTTTAAAAAATACAGAAATATTTTCTCTACAATAAAATTGAAATAATTGAACATTTTAAAAATAACATTGAAAATGATATAGGGTGTTCTTCGACTCACCACCTTGTATATATTTTATTGAAGACAGTATTTTCTTCTCTTTTCAATAAGGTAATAATGTGTACGTATAATTTTTGTTATGAATTATTATCATTTAGAAATAAAATTTTTGTGCATTGTTCTTTTCAGATCGCCATGAAAATAATTGTTTCTTTTTATAAACTTATTTTACAGTAATAAGAAAATAATTATAAAAATATCGTATCGTGTCTCAAATACAAAAGATACCAATAGGAATCTTATTGAAACACCTTGCATTTTAGAAATAGTGATTACTTCAAAAAAAGACAATGGAAATTTGAAATTTTAAGGATAATTTAAAACTTCAAATTCCTTGACGACTTCTTCTTACAAATAAGTCAATAATATGTGAGCTGTCTACAATTCCATGAATAGTATTTGTATTATTTACGTTCAAAGTAAAGAAACATGGAATTCCTCTTTTAATTAACAAATTGTTTGCCTTCTTCTGTGGGATGAGTGATGAAATGCACTTTGTAAATACAGCTTCCTTCCTCTTTCGGATGAGCGTATTAAATTAAGAATTTATAAACTCATTCGTGTCTAATTAAAATATTTGGGTTACCTCTGTAAAAAGCCTCATCAAGTTGACATTCTCCATATTCTCTCGACTTTCTTTCCCACTGTTTTCTAATGCGAACATAAATTCTTTTAAACAGACAATAATTTCCAACCGAAGAGTGTGTTAAAACAGAAAAAAATCAAACGCCCAGTCCATAAAATCGTTGGAACCTAACCGGCCAACCAAAGGTGAACAATCCTATAAAGTGTTGAATAATTCGAAACCGGAATGGCGGCGTACAGGATGTTCTATCAAAAAACGACCAATAAATAATGAGAAATGTTGGTGGAAGGAAACCTTTTAAGAGAGGAGATAATTTAAATTAACAGGTTCTTCTCGACACCCGATCTGGTCTGTACTGTTGCTTGGGTGTCTGCATGGTATGCTGTTGTGTTCTTACGTTGCGTTGTCTTACGTTACGTGTAGGCAAGTGTTTCTGCTTGCGAACCCACTTAAATATTCACTTGTGGGTTTTTATGGAGCCAGTGGAAAACTGATTGTAATTCTATATCAGTTTTCGAATGGAATTTTAACCTTGTCGCTTTCATGAAAATGCACGTGTTTGCCGATAATCGATATTATAATATTTTCCGCGGAAACTTAATCTTTGTTCCACACATTCACTTCTTGATTGCACTTCAGAATATGCCCCGCTAACAGCAGGAATTAAAACTACCAAAGGAAGACAGTTTACTCACTATGATTCGGCGACAATATATTATATTTGTTGTTTAAAATGTTATCTTCAATCTTCATTTCCATTTTTATGAAAAATTATTAATTTTGATAATACTTTTTTGCAGGATTGGCCTTTATTTATCAACTTGCCATGCCTGTTTCCAAGACGACATGCTGTTCTTACCGGTTGCTAGGTTACACTATACGGTAAGTAATATACTTTCCGTTCGCTGAACGATAAGTTCATTATCTTGAAAATTTTGTTAGTATTTTCATATTGAAATTTGGATTTTTCGGGTATTATTGCCAAACATCCAATATTGCAATTATTTTTCTTGTTTTTCAATAGGAGTAACTTAAATTGCAGCACGATAGAAAATTAATACTTGTCAGTTAAATACACAAACAAATTTGTTTCCAGATCTTCTAATATAATAAATAAACAATAATTGAAAGGCAGCATTCTGCTGTCGAAACGTCGTTATTTTAATAAATATTATGTAGAACTTTTACCCAATTGTTGTTTATTGAAGAAATTTATATCTACGTATTTTCAAACATATTTTGCTTGCTCCAATCGTGCAAAAAATTATACATATAAGCATCAAGAACATTAAGGAACTACCAGAGACAAAATTGGAGCCTGCGCTACGATCAGTCTTACCTTTTTGTTTCTTAAACTAACTCTTTCTTCACAAAAATATATCCAGTACATAATAATTTACGGAGAAGGTTATTTAGCCGAAAAATGTTGAGGAAAATAGAAAATAAATATCCGTGTGTTATTGAATAACCTGGCTTGAATTATTTATTTATTTAAATTATCTTTTTATAACTTAAAATCTCAACATAACTTTAGTATTATGACTAATTATTAAAAATTGTAATTTAAAATTAGAACGCTGTTAAACTGACAAATTGTTTTCAATAGATAAATAATTCAAGTCATGTTATCCAATAACACTCGGAGACTTATTGCGCTTTTCCATAATAAGTTACATTTATTATCAGTTTTTACCTTTTGGTGTAGTATATTTTTTAAATTTCCTCGCGGATACTCTTCCAAACTGTCACGTTAACCACTTTACCGTACTGTCAGCTCTTCATTTATTATAAATTTCTTTTAACGAAATTACGCAAGTTATAGGTGAATGTCAGTCCTGTAAGATGTACTTGTATCATAATATAAAAGAAACTCTAAAGATATCACAGCATTCTTTTTAGAAACTAGCCCATTTTAAATGTGCAAAGGCGTAATTTATATTAAATATCTTTCCATGTCAGAGTGACATATTTCAAAAGCAGTGCATCGCAGAGAAGTAAAATAAAAAACGCAAGAGATTTTCTTTAAATAACTTGATAAATCAGGTTGCGTGAATAGAGATTTGAACAAGAGCTAGGTAAATAAACAGGTCTTTGTTCATCGGGACGTTTCTTTTGTCGAACATCCATGCGTAAATGAGACGTGATGATGGTGATCCGGGGAGAAAAAGAGAACGACGTCTGTGGCGCGGATGGAGTAGGGTGGCATTCCTTTCCGCCGCTTCATGTCTTCACCACGGCATAGACGTACTTGTCCTGCAGTTTAGGAGGGCGCAAAAGGAAACCTTTATAATTCACTTTAGCTGACTTGACTTGATTTAAATTTCGGGGACTATCTACAAGTATATCTAACTCTTAGATGGTACTGGTCAATTGACGGGAAAATACCTATTGCCATTTGGCAATTGTTAGCTTTAATTCTAACTGGAATTAGTTTGATTGATGTCTTTCAGTCTTTGAAACTTTCCGTTATGGTTACAACTAACTTATTATCCATTACTATATGTAGCTCCCGTGGTTTCAGGTCTATATTATTGTTATATTCTTTTAAAATCACATTTTGGCTATCAAGATTAAGCCTTTTCTTTTATTTTATATAATTTCTTATGTCCAGTTTTATAAAGAAATTTAACTGTCACTTAAATTTACTTTTAAAGTAATAATATATTGCGTATCAAATAGGAAAATTGATAAATTCCCGGATGATGGCGGAACACCAGGAGTCCGGGAAGTTTACTTTTTCTACTATTTTTTTTCAATCGGTTTATATTCAGTAATTAGTTATTTTATATTTCATTTATAAACGTCAGACAATCAGCAAGGCATAAAACTATTGCGTTGTTTTGATAAAAATATCTGAGGATACCGTATATCGGTTTGTTTATTTATTTTCACAAGCGTCAAATTTACTTGAAAAGCTAAATCGTACGGGTATACTTTGCCAGTGTCTGGAAAAGATATTTCCGTACCGTTATTTTTCGTAGCCTAGTAACGACACTAAAATACCGGATTAATGCACTTTGCGGTTCGAAAACCACCCTTGCTTAACATTTTCGACGATTATTACAAACCTCAGCAAATTTTACTTCGCTGGGCCTGAACGCCTCGCCTACGGCTCGTCGTGCAATTTCCACCATCGTCCGGGAATTATATTACTTTTCATACTAGATACACAATATGCTATTTAAACTTACTTAACATTGCCGTCAAAAATTTTATTGCCATTTGGAGTAGGGAAGTAAATTTAACTGGAGTTTAAAAATCTTTATAAAACCGGGCATTAGTCTCCATTTTTTTGTTCTTTCACCTACTCTATATTATTTTCTTATATTTTCGATGATCTTTTCTTCTTAGATATTCTGGTATTCCATATTATTTTTGTTTGGGTATCTTCCAGTATTCTTATTAGTTGTCCAAACCATGCTAGCTTCTTTTTATTTAAATTTGCATGCTCTGTTTGCAGATTGTTTCTCATTTCGTCAATTATTCTTTTCTGACATACTTAAGATCTTCAATTCAATAGATAGGTAATTGTCAATGTATTTAAGTTCAAAAATTTATTCGGAACTCTTTTCTTGAATAATGTAATAAAATAAAATAAATAAATAAATATATCATCACGCCTTTTTTACCCATTATGGGTGTGGCACTCTGCTTACGCAGATCTCGGTAGGTGATATATTTTTACGTATGAAATGCGGTTACCAGCCGTCAAGTCATAGCCCCCAAAGATGTTAGTGGAGGAGGAACCACAGGGGTAAATTTAAATTGGCAACTGTCTGCTGTGGGATTCGAACTGAGGATCTCACGATCCGCAGTCCGATGCGTTTCCTCTGAGCTATTTACCCCATTGAACAATGTTTTGAAATTAATTAGAAATATGAATGTTTTCTCGCGAAATAAACAATGAATAATAATAGTACAGATAATATCTTGCTCTTCCTTCATTTTCGGTTTAAGTTCTAGTTTCTTCTACCTTTAAGTGCCGGGTTCACGAACGGCGCTGGCTGTTTAGCTCAGACAGGTCGACGCATTCCCTTGGGAGGCTGAGGAGCCGCGAGGAACAGGTACCCAACACCACCAGCCCATGCCCATGTGTGCGTGTGTTCCTCTGCGCACGCATCCCATCCTTGCCCATCTCGTGAGAATCCAGAGCACACCGAGTTAAAATTAGGAAATATTATTTTCGAATTTCGTTTAATTTTTTGTAAACGAGTTTTTAATTTTTTTCTCGGGTACGTCTAGGCATCTTGACGATGCTAAAGGTACATTTACAACCAATTTAAAGCCTGCGTAATTCTGACTTCAAGTGGAAATTGTGCTGGGTTCAAATTTGCATCATTTACAACCACTTCTATAGTAAAGTGAAAATACGACATTGACATCTACAGGAAAAACTTGTAATGTTATTGTGTCGGTAAAACTATATTTCAAATATCGGTAATTTGACATTTTTAACAGAATTATTTTGTTTTTTAAAATTGTTAAACTAATGTAATCAAATACTTCCAGTAAACAAACCTGTTATTTTTAATGTAGTTCTTTGTCCACGCTGCTTCTTTTGTAATTAATGATTTGTAATCTGTACAAGCTATAAATCTCAGGATATTGTGATATCAAATTCAGTATTTGTCCTTCCATAGTTATTTTAAAGGAACAGTGACTATCACTGATCAACTTATGATGTAAATAAACAAACGTCAAATTTTTGAAAGCGCTATTACAGCGCACCTAGCGTGATAATTTCAAGAATTGCAGTGCGCATGCGAATTTACCCTCGACTTGAAGTGCAAGCTTGCACCTTGCTAGCTTCGAGTCGACGTGCAATTCAGACACGAAGTACGCTGACTTCAAATTTTGGTTGTGAATGCATTCGTTGCGACCCGTATACCTAGCTTACAATTTTACGCCAGCTTAAAATTGTGCTGGGATAAAATTTGGTTGTAAATGTACCTTAAGTGTTGAACTGTGGGTATTATTAAATTCGTATAAAAGTGTTTCGGATTTTTCAGATGCCTAATGATTTTCTCACCTACTTATTTTATTTGGTTTTTTATTACTTTTAATAAATTTTCAGAGGTAATTATTAGTAATGATACACTGGTAGTAATAAAATAATATTAGTAATTTATTTGGTATGTTATTATCATAAAAAATCACAGAGTGTGATACGGTCAATTTATAAATACAAACTGTAATTAGTGATTTTGTCTGGAGGAATAAGTTGATATTAATATGATTTTAATTCACAGAAATGTGACTGTTTTGCTGATGAATTTATACTATATTTGCTCACCAAATTGCTTAGCTTTTAAAATACCCGAGAACCGATAAAGTGGTATCGAATTTTGTGTAAGTTTCAGTGGCTTTGCGTCAATGCCATGACTTGGTGATTATTTATTTACACATGTATACAACGTTAAAAATCGACTACTGATTATTAATGTGCACTATAAACACGAAATTTCTGGGAATTTATAAGCTATTACGTCGGTAATTTTCAAATGACAGTGCTTCCCGACATGTGCTTAGGGCACTTTGTTTACTGCGCATAAACCTATGTAGTTTACATACAAAGCACGACACGTGGTAAACTATAATGACAGAATTTTTATAAATATTCCTGTCAATTTACAATACGAAATTAATATGAAAGTTGATTAATAGCATATCTTTGACGACATACAAAAAAATGAACAGTTTTTGTATACATTTGCTTATCATTATATTGGAAAATAATGTTTTGATTAAAATAGGACCTATTGTGCTGTATGCCACCTTAGTCGTTCAGTAGTATAGTTTATAAAATAGCGTGAACCAATATTAACAATGCAACTATACCTTACGCCTTAGTCTCAGGACCGGATTAATAACATACGGGGCCCCAAGCAAATGAAATTTCGGAGGTCTTCTTTATATATATTTTGTGATTTTATTGAAGCAAATAATTGTTACCTCTCTTTTATTATTTTTAAAAACAAAATTTAAAATATATTCCTTTTCTTTCAATAAAGAAAAAAGAGATAAATAAAATTTATTTGAAATCCGCTTAAAAATCGTCATTATAAGCTCAGAAATCGTCACTAAAGTAACCCACTATACGACGATTTTGAGCAACACCGTGTTGGCAACCGTAAAATAATTATTGTATAAGTAGGATAATTTTGACAGATATATGACGTATTGTAGTAAATTTATATGTAAAATGAAACAATAAGTGCAAGAAGAATTAACTAATTAATTCCAATGAAGAAATTGAGGACAAAACACATAATTTTGAGTGTTATTTAAGATAATTTCAATGTTCGAGGTTGGCAACACTGAGTGTCATTTCTAATTGACAACTGACAGATATATGAACTTAACCTAAATAATAATTTTTTTCAGTTTTATCTAATTTTCGATTTCAAATAAAACTTAATATGTACCTCGGCACTGAAGTTCCTTTTTATCACTCACATGGTTTATTTTCCTCGGCCCTACGGGCCTCGGCAAATAAATTCCATATTTATAATAAAAAGTTAAACTTCAGTGCCTTGATACATAAATAACTATTATTTTCAAAATTAATATTTTTTTTTATTAAACCAAATCATTTGTAAGAAATGAAATTTTCTTCAACGAATTCATACAAAAGGAAAACTGAAAATTTTCTTGAAACAAGAAGTTATTTTTATGAGTGCACTGTTTTCTAAATATATTTATTCGTTTACCGGTTCCGATCACTTAGTGGTCATCATCAGACTGACCATGGAAACTATGAAAAAGAACACCTGCACCTGAAGTTTTATTGTGTAAGTAATTGAGTTTTTTATAATATTACAATTTTTTGACCTTTGTTTTTTACCTAGAACTTTGTAAAATTGCGTACTTTTTCGTAGTTTCCCTGGTTAGTCTGATGATGTCCACTAAGTGTTCGAAACCGGTAACTAAGTAAATATATTTAGAAAACAGTTTGATTAAGATTAGAAGTTCTTTCCCTTCACATTCCATCATACTTATTAAGTCACACTTGGGTTTCAAATACTTCTAGCATATTTGAATTTATGGGGTAAATTTCTCCGTGGTCTGGTAACGCATTTCAACTTTACCTACTTCTGTGGTCTTCGGTCTTCCACAAACATCTTTGGGGAGACGTAAATTGCCAGCTGGTAACTGTAATAAGAGTGCCGGAACCAAAATGGATAAACGGCGTGAAAACATTTGTTATTTATTTATTGATTCATCATTAACGGTATGTACAGAAAATACTGTAAACCATCTTATTGTTATTAGTTCTCTAGGATGGAGTATGCGCCCAAAATCATATCATTTGACCCAGTTGAAATGATACACAGGAAAATTGTTTAATTCACCATATTTATATTTTAAATTTCATCATTTATATCTCCCGTATATACATATATGTAAGGGGGTTATGTTTACGTTACGAATTGATTAGATTTTCATCATCAATAAGTGGTAGATTATTTGAAGACCTATCAGGGTTTTTGTGTATATCTTATTAAATATATGAGATAAATAAATTTCACTGGAACCAGAAAGATGTAGAATAATATTACCTACAATCTTTATTTGCAACATCTTTCTATATTTTGTTGTCATCGGATTCAAGAACAGTGTTCGTGGTACCAGCCAATTCTTTAGGGCCAAATGAAATCTTTATGTTAGTGATTTTTGTTAATTTGTTACTACATATTTCAGTTGTTCTTTTTGCTTAATATATTCTTAAATATAACAGAATTTAAAATACAAATAAATTGTATACAACCATTTTCCCTAACAAAATTTTCAAAGTTATTCTAAAAGTCTTAGTTATGAAGTAGTATGAGTGAAGCGAATATTCAAAATGCTATTATACGCTAACCCTGAGTTTTCTGATGCTCACTCAACATAAAAATCAACATAGTTGTTCGATTTTTTGTTTGTATGCCATTTTAATAAGTAAAGAAGTTAGTACCATTTAACACAAAGATCTCCAAATTTATAGCTGCAAAACATAAATTCATGTTTTTATAGATGTAGAAGATTAAAACTTTATAGTGTTACTTGTTTTCCTACAATCTACATAAACATCACTCCTGTCCAATTGTCATTACATACTCAAGTCCTTAAGAGTTTACAAGTGTCCCATGCGCTCGGGCGCTCCGGATTAACTTGCAGCGGACGTAGGGAATGCAACACTGCGTTTTGTTTTTTACGATGGCTGCATATCCGGTTGTGTGGTTGTGCTGACCGCCACGCAGCCGCGCGCCTTCTCGCCTTGCAAGGTCAGCGACTTGCCCAGCATCACTGCCCCCGCCGCCCGTTTCTGTCCCCCGCCAATGTTGGGGCCACAGCGGCGTTCGTCACTTCATTCTTCATCTACGCATACACTGTTTCGATTTCGTTACCGACAAATTTGCAATACATAATATTACCCATGTTGTTCCTTCGGTACTCAAATCTTTAACTGCCTTATTTTAAAATGAATAAATGTCATAGCCAAAATAGGTGATCCTGATCATATAGCGTAAAGCTGTGCTGATTTATGGAACTCAATACTAGCGTTCAAATCAACAAAATTAAGAGGTTTATTTACAAGTACTGGTTGAGAAGCTTGCAAACTAAAAACTTTCTACTTACCATTAGGTGGATAGAGATATCAACCTTTTTTTCTGTCAGAAATGTCAAACAGCATAGCACATAACCGTGCTTTTATCAAAATAGAAAATAGGATGACATATTTTTTTTACTTTCCGCCACTTCTTATAAGGTAGGACATACTATAAATGCGGTAGTAGGTTTTCGATGGATAAGCAAGTTTCATGCGATTTTCATATTTTCGCGATGATTTCTGTGAGTGTTTATGTATCGATGGATGGATATATGGGGATCTAATTTTTATATTTTGTATTTACATTTGTATCCCTTATAGCCCGTGAGCCAGCTTCAAAAAATGCAACCCATTTGACCAAAAGTTTCAGTATGTTCTATGAAATCTACCCGTTTAGGTACATCGAAAAGCGCACGTCTGCCATTTAGATCTGGGTGGAATTAAAAATGGCGTCCATTAAAGAAGGAAAGTAAAAGATGGAATTTTGAATAATGTGACCAAAATTTTCTTTTTTATCACATGATACTAGACGAAAATACAAATTAAAAGACACTAGTCTGCCAGTTGTACGTGGTCGGGTTGCCTCGTCAGACTGGTGTCTTTTGACTTGCATTTTCGTCTAGTATCGGATAAAAAGAAAATTTTAGTCATTTGAGTGAAATTTCGGGCCATAAATGTTAAATTTTGAATTTCGTCTGCCAGGACTACTCGACCATGTACGAGTGGCAGACTGGTGTCGTTTCTTCTAGTACCATGAAATAAAAAAGAAAATTTTGGTCATTTAAGTCAAATTTCGAGCAACAAATTTTTAATTTTGAAATTCGTCTGCTGAGGCAACCCGGCCACATACGAGTGGCAGACTGGTATATTTTGATTTGTATTTTCGTCTAGTATCATGTGATAAAAAAGAAAATTTTGGTCACATTATTCAAAATTCCATCTTTTACTTTCCTTCTTTAATGGACGCCATTTTTAATTCCACCCAGATCTAAATGGCAGACGTGCGCTTTTCGATGTATCTAAACGGGTAGATTCCATAGAACATACTGAAACTTTTAAACTTTTTTTGAAAAGCTGATAATGTGATAATCTGATGACCGGAAGTGGTAGTTTACTTGAAGCCCTGTCAGGGTATATTAAAAAATCTCAGTAAATTATGATTTTAGGCAGTATTTGTTATTAGAATAATATTTCAAATGTCATTGTCAACAATTTCTGTTTGAAACATCATTTTCGAATTATAGAAATATTGAATTTTTACATATTCGTTTTAATCTGCTGACTTGTAGTTTTTAACATATGTCATAATTGAAAAGTGCTCCTGAAAAAGAAATAGATTCTTCTTGGTATACTGGTTAATAAAAAATCTCTGATTCTACAAAACTTATATCTTTACTCATTGTCTGTACACATTTCTATTTCTATCACATAATATATTTGTCATTATTTTTATGCTAAATAGATATTTATGTTCTTCTTTAGAGCAGTTTTATAGTTGATAGATACTTATTGCTGTATAATTTAATAACAAGTTTACGGCGGTAGGAAATATGCTGGCTACGTTTTCCAGAATAATGATATAATTTATACAACAAATACTACTCTACTTATCAATTATCACTGTACAATAAAAATATTGAAATTGTTTTCCGGTTACTTCAATAATATTTCAATCAATATCACTTCTACTAAATGGTAATTATAAATATAATTTATATTCTAAATTCGTAGTTTTAAAATGCTCCAATCGATTGCTAAATGAATCGCTCTGAACGCCACTTTGTAATATACTTATGTTTCATATGTCCAAAATATGTAAGTCATATTATTTTAATTGAATGTATCAAGATATTCACATAGAATTACTCAAACGGTTAAGCTAATTGAGGAAGTTACTGATAATAGCATATTATGCAAAATGTGTATCGTGGAGCACAGGCAGTTAGATCATAACACCTATAAATATAGATTTTTCATTAGTGAATCATAATGTTTAGAACCGATAAAAACTAAATTCAGTATGGCTTTTTCAACCGGTTACGGTAACAGTTAACTACCAGCGTGTTTTACGCAATCATTACATTCTTATAGGTTGTAACATACTTGTAAAGCTACTTGTAACTAGGTACAGTGTAATGTTTATTTTTAGTCGACACTTTAACGGCCACTACTGAAATTTACGCACCTGTGCACCTTTCACCGTTGTTATTAAACGGCAGCGCCTTATCCCCCGTTGGGTTCTGCGGCACTGGTGAAGCTGCCACCCGCTCTTCCTTCCTTCCCGCGGTCGCATACCAAAATCTCGCGGGTGCCACGTTGCCGCATGTGGCCCAGTGCGCCTCTTCCCGCCAACTTGTTCCGTTTGACCGTTTCGTTTCTTGAAGCTGGATGCTGGACAGCGCTCCGTGTCCCTACTAATTTATATCAATAGAGCCCGCGAAGTCCGACGCCAGTCCTATTATGTTCCCGCATTCCTCCTCCGGTTTCTCTTCACGCCGCGGAGCAAGTGTCACTGTGTTTGTCACGATGCCGTGGTTCATTTACAATGAAAGACTGTCTCTTGTATCATATCTCGAGCGTCGTCGTCTTCGTTGTTGCTTCGTCAGGACCGCACTAAGGACAATCGACACTTCTATTGTCTCTACAAAGGACATTATTAAATCCTTTTACAGGAGGCTACGAACTACGATAAAATAAAGTATACCATCTCTAAAGTAGATTTGAAAACTGCAGAAGAAAAAATAAATAATAGTTAACAGACATATAACTGTCATAATAGCGATACCCAACCTACTGCAGCGAAACAGTAAACTAACTTGTATCTCTTAGTTATTCCATTATAAAACATCTAAATATATCATCACGCCTTTTACCCATTATTTTACGTATGAAGTGCGGTTACCAGACGCCAAACCATAGCCTCCAAAGATGTTAGTGGAGGGGGAACGACATGGGTAAATATAAATTGGCAACTGTCAGCTGTGGGATTCGAACTGAGGATCTCACGATGAACAGTCCGACACGTTACCACGGAGCTATTTACCCCATAATAATGCAAGTATATTTTTTAATTTCTAAAAACTTCAATCTAAGATCAAGAATATTTAGTTAACTATTTATAAAACAAATGACGATCGTTAAAAATAATATTTGAGATTTTATATAAAGTCAACTCCCTGAGACCATTAATTTGATACCAAACTCCATAGGATTAAGTTAATTTCAATAATGAACTATTGGCGATCGTCCAAAATTAATTTTGGACACAAGTTCAACCTTTCTCTCTAATACCTTGAGTGTTTATAATAATGTGTTAGCGCCTACACTGATGTATGGTTCTGAATGTTGAGTGTGAATGAAGAAGCATGAACGACACATAACTGATGGGGAAATGAGGTATTTGAGAGGAATGTGTGGTTCTACAAGACGTGATCGTGTCGGAAATCCGTTAGTGTATGGTGAATGGTGAGTGAGATTGAGAAGAATGTTGTTAAGAGAGTGGAAGGGATTCAGGTGAGGTAGTTTGACTATCATGAGCGAATGTCGAATTAAAGGTTGGTGAAATAAATATATGCGAGTGAAATTAAGGGTTACGATTGCGTGGGCATCCGAAAATTAAGTGAATAGGTATGATTGATGGTGTAAAGAATAGATGAGCATGTATGAATCGCACTATGAATGTGGACGAGGCGAAAGTCAGGATAGGTATGTTTGGAGGAGACGCCATCAATTGCAATACCATGAGTTTGAGGAGTATGCTTACGTTTCTTCATCAATTAACAAAGCGAGCTCTTTGCTTTAAATGTAACAATTGTTTTGAACATAATGAACAAAATGGTGTTACATAAATTATAAAATATAGAATCACATGCTGTTCATATTTATCGCAAGTTTCATTATCATTTCATAAGGAAAGAAATTCAAAAGGATCTTCCTTGTTATTTAGATAGTAGATAATAGTCAAAGTTCTTCGAAATATTTCCTCTTTCCTTGCTGCGGCCCTGGTAGCTTCCCGTGCCCTGAGGGGTCCTTATTAAACCCGCGGCATCGCAGATAAGACGCGATACGAGGCCACAAGTCGCGATCTATGTTGTGATAGCGATAAGCAAAAGGAAGTTATTAAACCGAATAGACTCTGCGAAACTGCAGAAGCATCAGCTGCGCTCGCCGCCTCTGTCGCCTTCGCCGTGACGGAGGAGGAAGCTGAGCCTCTTCACTTCACTCGGTGGAACGTGGATCGCTCATGTTGATGCTGATGATGTAACCGCTCCTACTTACAATTTACGCTCGCGGTGATTGTAAGGGATATTAAGCATTTTATTTTGCAGGAAATGCCTCATGGATGATTACAAGCGGCTGATTTCCAACTAATCGCCGATAGATTAAATTATCTCTATTTTGATTTTTATCCTTGTGCCTTGATGGTATCTATGTGAAATGGAATTTCCCATTCAATCTGCTTCTTTAAATACAGACTATGCGTTTCAATTGCACTCTGTACCGAGAGGTACTTAAGATAAGTGAAGGAGGAACATCCTAAATGATTTCATTACAACGATCCTTCAAATATTTATACTTCATCATTACACAGATTAACACAAACTAGTAACAGAGCAAGGGAAATTATAAAAAAAATATTCAAAAGTAATCTCATTTAACTATTATGACTATAGTCTAAAATGTTTTAAGTTCGCTACTATATGAAATCATAATGGAAATTGTAAAGTCGAAGAAAGGACGAGACAATTACAAATTGATACTTAGAGGTTTGTTTTAATAGGATATTGTGTTTCTAATGAATTTTCTGTGGTATGAACTTCCCAATAATAAGCTATTAGCAGAGGATTATCCTGAAATTTTGCGGTCACAAAATATTTAAAACCACAAAGTTGAAATGAATTTCAAATATACTACAATGAAAGTTGTATCATCACGAAAAATCTGGATAAAAGTAACACTTTTTCAACTAAATATAAACAGAAAAAACATATCCTTGTTGATATTTTACAACTGCACAGTTCACTAAGAAATTTGAAAAGAATATATTATTAATTTAATTTTTGTTGATTTTGAAATAAAATATTTAATATAAAATTAAATCATACATTAATAGAAACGAGTTCAATTAACTATTATGTATGTGTTAAAGGAATTTAAAAATAATTGAACAATACAATGTAAAATACTATTTATCACTTTTTGATAAGACTGTGAAAAATAGTTTTACGTACAAACCGTTCTACAGACGAATAGCAACTGTTCTATAAACAAGTGTTAAACAAGGAAGGTGGCCTTAAACATCTGTCTGTCTAAGGCTCATTTTTCGTTTTCGTAAAGCCTACAAGTTAGATGTTACCGTTTCTGTATTACTATATCATAGCTTTTGATCCCCTTTTCTTAACAATTCTGAGTTGATATCAGTTGATAAGCAGAATGAATGAGGGGCATGATGATATATTTATTATTCATTTTCAAAATAAATACTAATTTTGCCAGGTAAATAGAATCTTCTAGTAATCCCTGCGTTCCAACCTCTTTATAATAGATAAAAGAATTTTCAAGAAATAAAAACAAACTAAACCAAAGAGCAAAGGAAAGCATCATAAGATGATTGCTAAATTCGGATTGGTTTGAAAAGTGAGCACTTTGTTATTTAGTGCGTAATTTCTAGAGTGTTTGCATTTAAATGGAACGAGAATAATTTGTTTGCAAACATAGAAATGGTAAGAATGAAGTTATGCGTCAACAATAGTTTGTTTCCTTTATTTATCTGGGGAATTCGCTCCGCAAATAACAATCGCTGGAAAAATAAATCATAGTTGCTCAGTCAGTCGATGATATCATTCAGGTGTAGGCTTACAAGCAGGAAGTAGGCACATATTATATTGAAATCAAGAGCAAGTGATTGTACAACCCACATGAGCCTAACAACAATGTATCGAGTGATTTAAGCAATGCAAATTCCTTCAACCAACTTTAAATACAATCGAAATTCGTTTACGTTGACACTATGGGCGTGTGCGCAGATAGTAATCTTTGTTTTTATGTTTGTCACAGAAAGGGCGAGTCACTTTCTTCTACTCCCTGTGATTAACATTTTTATTCTTCGTAACCGAAAAGAAAGTACGTACTTCTCATGTGCGTGCTCTTAGCACATAAATTTATTAATATATAGAATCTGGGATGTTACACCGGCTGCTGAAGGAGCAGTGATTTATACGGGTTGTCTTGGTTTCGAGAAATCATTGACTTGCTATTTTTACTGACTTGGGACTAAATTTTCTCTTATCAAAAGAGAATTGTACGCTGTCTTGTTGTTGTGACAACATAATGGATATGAATTGTGCACTGTCTTTTTCCTTGCCGGATTTTTCGGATGATAAGACTATAAAGATATTACAAACTTTAATTATTTAAACTTTCTTGTACGTATAATAATCATAAAAAGAATCAAATCTCGGAAAAACATGTTTTGAAGTCCCCTGATTTCATTTTGACCATTTTACATGACGCGCGTATGGATGGATGGATGGATGGATGGGTGTCCATATATTCTATACCTAATGAACATGAAAAGTATTTTAGATCCTTAAAATTACTAATTGAAGTTGGAATAGTATAAATGATATAACTAACATATTTATTATGACGTTTCTGCTTTAATACAAGTCATCATCAGCTTAAATACATACATGAAAAAATAAAGTAACAAAACTTCATAAATATAAGTTTTATGAAAATGCGGAGAATTGAGTTATTCGTACTTAAAAACCCTCTCTGGGAGAAAACAGCCTTAAATGTTAGGATGATCGTCTGTTGTTTTTATACTAGTTATTTCTATCCTCTCGAGTTTAGTATTAAATAAAAGAGTGATTAAATTAAAATATCAAAAATTAAATTTTAACGAGTGTCATATGTTTTTTTTTTTTGCAATAGTTAATTGAATCTTGTGCAGTTTAGTATCAAACTAAATGTACTAAAATATCAAACATTTATTTTGAGCAATTGTCAATTATTTTTATAATTTATAATATTTATATTATCAGGTCATTTACCCATTTTAGACATCACGAAGTATGATATGTTTTTAAAGTAGATACATTTTCGGGTTTTTTTATTATTATTATTAAGTAGTCTCAACTGCTGAGGTTATAAGCCGCTTCGGAACCTCGTTTTCGGCGGTGTGACAATGGCACGTAGTATTCAGTGGTATAGGTTTTCGCAAATCAGTCACCCATCCAACTACTGACCGCGGGCAGCATTGCTTAACTTGCGTTATCGAATGGTCTGGCTTTAACGCTACCTGCCAAGCCGTTGCCTTCGAGGTTATTATTTTATTATTTATAGTACATTAATTTTAGTAGCAATATTCAGTTCATCTTCACTCTCTGCAGTCTGTACTATCATTTGTCTTGTTTATATCACCGTTTCTATTACCTTCATCTGAGTTATTATTACTTACTTCAAAAACTGCCTTATCTTCGGTATCTTCTATCTCGTTACTTATCCTGTATTTCTTGAATGATATTGCAGGCTTTTTATGTGAAGAAATTTTTTTTTATGATCCCATTAGTATTTGCAATCTATCTTTGTAGAGATATTCAGTAAATTTTAGTAATTAAAGACTGTATGACATGTGAAAGTAACTGTCCATTGGCAGTACTTTACTTACATTTACTTAGTTTCCTATAGTTACTATAGTTACAGTTGACTAAATTAGATAATATTATGAAAATACTTAATCCTAAGATAAACTTTTTTATATCGGTCCGGTGTGTGACGAATTTGAATTTACTAATTATATTAACTATTCCCTAACAGCTTCGGTATAATGAAAATATTCATGTTTTAATATTACTTTAGTGATATTGTGCTACTATATGCACTACAAGTATTATGGTCCGAAAAATGCGGTAATATTTCAAAAACTATTAATACTGATATTTTCTTACTGTAGTTCACGTTGACGTCTTTATTTTTATCGAAAACAGAGCGTAGTTTTGTAGTTGCCACCCACTTATGTGTTATCGAAAAAAAAGTCGGAGTTCTGTGATATGTTAACGAAACGTAGGTCTCTCAAGAGCTTACATCCGACCGCGCGGCTGTTGTCGGGTTCATGGTTACACTTTAGTCTTCTGGTTTTGACACATGAGATTTTCCTGGAATGTTCGGGCGCTGTTTCATTTTGCCTCAGGCCAGCAAAAAAGACTTCAGACTTGTTATTATAGCCGGAAAAAACATACATATGTGCCGGTAGAACTTCAGTAAACATGGCATTTTGGAATATGGAAGCCAGTTTTTGTTGTTTTCTTGTTTATTTTTAACATTCTCAATAATTTTGCTTTCATATAATATTTTACTTAGTATCCATTTAAAAATTCTTGTTTTTTCAATGTTAATTAATTGACTTGACAGTTTTCTTAAATAACCTTCAAATATTCATTGAAGACAGCCGTGTAAGAATTTCCTTTCCTAGGAAAGGATGCCAGTATTTCCTTTTATAAAAACTGTTGCTTTTAACATCGAATATATACTCGATAGACACTTTTATATAGCAAATTACTTATCCTTAAATGATTTACACACAAATTCGTAGCGTTTCTTTAGCATATCAATATTAAAAACTTTGATATACTATTTCCTGCTTTAAGATGTATTCATTTTTATAATTCTCTTTTTTATATTACACACATTGATGTTGTTTATAAACAAACAATTAACATCTAAGCAATAATCAGGGATTTCTTGTTTCATAAATAAAACATGTAAATGTTAATACTAATATTTTATTTGGAATGTGGGAGAGGAAAACATATCCAAGCCTATTACCTAACATAGTTCCTACCGTAACAACTTGCTAATTGTGACATTCCCCATTAAACATGAAGTTCCGATGCGATTTTGTTACCATTAGCTAGTTGCTACGATAACAACTTCATTAAAGAATTGGACCGATTATATGCAAATAGGTCTCAAAGTGAGGAAATTGTACCAACATCCCTATGATAGCATAGATAAAAACTAGAGGCATTTTGAAATATGAGCGATGTAAAAACAAAAATTTGTCAACAGTGTCATAGCAATTATATCTTGTTGATCAATAAACAATAAGTAACAATGATTCAGACATATTTACCTATTGAACAATTTAAAAACAAAACAAATCTTTACAAGGTCGAATAACTATCACTTGTTATTGGTTTTTCCAACGGTATTTTTTCAAAAGAAACATTAAACAGAAGTTATATGACGATAAGGAAAACTGTATCATTCTTAGAAGTCGGATGAACGGAATTAAGTAGAAGCACGTGATTAGTTATTTAAATTTAAATTATAAATACCGTCATGTGCTCTGTGCCATTATCATAATTCATGCGGGGATTACCCATCATGTTTCCTCACTCAAAAATTAAGTTCTATGCAAATAAATCAACTAGTGGTTTTTACTGGTAAACGCCAAGGAAATATTGATGTGCTCAGAACGCTACTTTAATTACAATGTGGTTTAATAATTGCTTTTCAATTAGAATTCTCGTTAAGATTTATTTCCTTCCACCGAAGAATTGTATAAATCTAAATTAGTCAAGGAATTATTAAATTACAATCAATAATTTATGAATGCATACTTATGTAAAAGAGATATTAAATGCTACAGCTGCAATTAAAATAAGTGAAATTTGCAAGTCATATTTATGGCACCAGGAGAAAATGCCCGCCCAAATATTTTATAAATAATGAATAAAGATATCACCGTTTGTTTTCTCCGATAACTCGATTGCGAAAGATATCGTTCCTAAACTATCTTCTTTACTTATGCGTGCAAACCAAAAGCAATTTTAAAATTCTTGAATAATTCCCTTTAAAATTTAACCAATTCATGTTGCAAACCTATGGTTAGCGCAACAAAGTTTCAAGTTTTCCTGCAAAACAAAAATCACGCGTGTGCACAAACAGTAATTCCCATGCTCCTCAGAGAAACTCCTAACCAACCAGCGAGAGATGAGAGATGACCACACGTTAATGCTAGCGTTACTGTTGTGAATTGTGGATGTATTTGACTTAGTGCACTTCAAACACTGTGTAGTGTTAGTGTGTCGTACAGAATCGGACTTACACTGCAGCAACAAAAATTACAACAGGAACAAATTATTCCACGAACTAGAATTGTTGTTATAATAAAGATAAAGGAGCAGTTAAACGTTATTAACTATGTAACATTGCCTGGTACCAGGGTGTTTTAAGATAAATGATTTATCCTTGGTTTTAGCGCTGTACAATGTTCAAAAATTATTTTATAAAAAAAATTCTCCGAATAGAAGTTACAGAGAAGTATATTATCTACCATTTTTATTTGAAGTATTTTTTATAATATGATTTTACACCACTAATACAGAGGCTAAAACATTTCTCTTAAAACATCCAAAAACAGAGCTCGTGATATCAGCCATTGTGTTCAAAGTTAATTGAAGCAAGATGGCTGACACCATATTTTTCACATTTTGTTAGTTAAATTCAGTGAAATATTGAAATACTGGAACGCACACTTGTAGGATTTTATGAAAGCGAAAAACGAGCCTCAGACATAGATGTTGTAAGACAATGCTTGTTTGTAGAGCGGTTGTTATGTAAAAACATTGTACAACAAAGATAGATAGCCCAATAACTAGCTGTCTCTCTCGGCTCGCATGTTAGCTTTCCAGTATTATTATATTTTAGTAGTTTACAATGTAAAATGTCCCATTCTTAAATGAACAATAATGGTGTGTTAATGTTTGAAACAATAAATTATTAGTTTACGTCATTTGTTTTAACTTATTCTGTTTTAAATATTTACTTCACTTCAGTGGAATAAATATTTACGACATTTTTTATTTTATGGGGTGTATAGCTCCATGATATTGTGATACCAGACTAATGAAAAAACTTAGGGAACAACAATAAAAATGTGTTTTTTCACGACCTTTCTAGAGAGGAAAATATAGAAGTGTTACTATTATGTATGTTATTTACAAAAATATATTTTAAAAATAATAAATAAATTCTTAATTTTATTGCAAATCCTTATTTTAGTGATATACATGCTTTAAATTATCTTACAATTATCTCGTATATTTTTCTTTTTCTAGATTAAATCACAATATGACAACTTTAATTTAGATTGGTTCATTGGTTTGATAACCTAACTTTTGACGTGTCAAAGTGTATTTAAGGTTCGAGCAAATCGTTTTTAGAAACATGTGAAAAAAATGTTGTGTCTAATACGAGAGGAAAGCGCTTCTTCCACTCTCGCTCGAATTGCATCATTCGTAGCGCTCATGAGGCAAACTTCGACCTCGAATGGGAAAAAGAAGCACATTCCTCTATAGTTTGACAAATAACTATTATATATCTTGTAACTGTTCTTAAAAATGGAACATAAAAATTCACCTTTATTAACATCTTTGAGGAAAGGGGGTATTTGTATTCACGCACAAAAATCTCAATAAGCAGAGTGCCACACCTAGGAACATATAAAATGTTCTTGAACTAATTCTATTTTCTTTTAAACGAGATTTCCTGAAGCATTTATTTTGCCGTTATTTGATAACACTTTGTAATGACAATTATTATTTTCTTAACTTTATTATTTGTATTTACAAAGAATTGTATACAGTTAAAACATGTGATAACATTATTATATTTTCCTTTCATCTTAACATTTTACCATTATTTTCAAAGAGAAATACTTTTAGTTATAATCTTTCTCAGCCCAGTCCGCATCTGATCTGACAATACACACATGCACATTTAACAACATGTACATAAACCATTACAGTGCAGAGGCATAAAACATATAATAACACAGCTCCGTCCGTAGTCCCTCTCTTATGCCTCCTCTCGACTCCTCTGACTCCTAAGTCTCCCGAGTCCAGCGCCTGACTCTTGCATCGAACTTCGGAGCGAGCGGACATGGCATCGTGTTATTAAAATCTCCAACAGTGGTGGTATTGTATTCTTGGAGGTAGATGGAGTTGACGAGCTTTAGCAGCATCTCAGAGAACTGACATTATTAACTTCAATGCTTAACTGATGCCAGAACAACGCGAAAATCTACTAGAAGATAACTCATACCTATTTTACTTATATCTTTATTAGTATACAAAAAGTTATTATATTCGGACGTATATTATTTTAGTTATTATAAATTAAAATCAACAAGATTTGAATTAGCGAAACTGCATTACAACATTTGTTGAAAATATAGTATACAGTGTTGAGTTTAGTTAACCATATTTAGTGTACTGATAAGCTGCGTGTAAAGCGATTCAAATATGTTATGCTGTTCGACGTTTCTGACAAAAAAAGAGAAAGGATGATATCACTATCGCTATAAGTTTAGACCTCCCTAACTTATAAATTAATGCCTTAATTTTATTGGCATGAGCACTATCGTTAGTTTCTATTAAGCTTCTCTTGAGCAGTTGAAAATACGTGAATCGAATGAATCATTTCCACCTTCTGTTTCAAACATATCCATAGTCTTTGTCATAGCGCATAAATACAAAGTTTGCAGACTCCAAACTTTTGTCATATTCATAGACGTTGATTTGTTAGAAAGAGATAAGTGCGCTACCATTATTTCTTTTTTAAAATACTGCAGTGTCTTGTAAATTAGTTTTCCGAGGACCACTACGAAAAGTACATAAATTCACACGCTAAACTATTACTGAAAGTTGGTCATTGCATATCACTAGCCAATCAGATGCGTCCGCAACTGTGTGATATGATTTTATCATACGCTGCGATAACTAAGCGAACTAACCTAAAAATTTATATTTTAAAGTTTGACAGTTACAGATAATTTGCTAAATTTACACGGATTAAGAAGTTTGAACCCTGATTTATCAGATTTTAACATAATTTTTGTGAATTCTGATAGAAATGATGTTAACATAATCTGTTTTAATATTTTTCTGTAAATTTTATATTGTTTTTTTTTACTTAAATGCGGTCGTCGGAAAAGTATTGTGTACAACACGTGCTGAAAGGGTATTTCACACTCGTGTGAAATATCCAACTTTCAGCACTAGATATACTAATATACTATATCCATGTCTTGAACTGTCAGCTGTTGATATGGAAAACAGAAACATATAAATTATATCTTCAGTTCTGTCTGAAGAAAAAAAAAATGCTACATAATGCAACCTACATCCATAACGACAAAATTCCAGTTAAAGAAACTGTATTCAGAAGTTATAATTCAACCTACTCTAATTACTTATTTCAGTTAATTATTGAGCAATTTTGCTAGTGAACGAACATTTACCTGTACTGTGATTATGATTTTGCTTATGTTAAGAGCTTTAAATGGTCGAAAACTTAAGACTGTGAATATGTTAGGAGGAGGAAATATAGCTTTTGAGTGGAGACTATAAACTAAAGAATTCGCTGAGCATGGTCATCTCCTTATACGCGCGAAGACGCAGCATCTACCTGCAGCAGGGGCAGAGCGCGCCGGCTCGCCACGACGATTCTGTGTATGTATACCGGAAGTTGGTAACTGGTTACGGCAATCAGCGTGACTGGTCGAGCCCGAAGGACAAGAAATAATGACCCGTCAGAGGAAATGTGTCGTTGTTGTGTTGCAAGATTAAACCGCGGCCAGAAGAACCATGGAAAAAAGAGATGAGAAAAAATGCGGTAAAAAAACTATATCCGTTCCGTTTCATCGGCCTCTGCTGACTCCACACCTCACCTCGTCGCTTTGGGTTCTCAATTCTGTTCTTCGTTTCGAGTTCTTGATCGAGATCTCAGTTGAGTTCGTGCTTGCTGGAATTATTCCGAGGCGGGAGTGATATTTATAAGTTGATGGACGATGGTATAATATCTGTTTGCATGTTGTAAACTTCTCTGAGTAATCGTTGTATTTGGTATCTGAACACCAGATGTTTTAACCTGCTGATTATTTTGTTGCCGTTATAGATTATTATAAATAAACTTCAATTACGATTATTTATACGCTATTTTCCAATAAGAATACAACCGTTCTAACTAAAAATAGGGGGAGGGGAAGAGGCATTTATAATGACAGTTATTATTATATGATATTTCGTCTAAATATTTTGAATTAACAATATTGATAATAAATTATTTATCTGTATTTTCATAAATAATAACAAAAAATCTGTTGTCCCAACAAATAACCTCCCGTATGAACAACTCAACAATTATTTCTAAACGGTACAAATAAATATTATAAACATACATCATTTATTTGCTGAGATAAATTTGAAGAACCTATAGGCCTTCAAGTAAACTACCATTTCCGCTTGATGAATCTATAATCTAATCAGCTTGTAACTTATACATCAAAATTCTAACTATGATAATTGGTTGTTATCATCATTAGATTTTCAGTTATCGTCCTTGAAAAAAAAACCATCGTATACTAAAAACCCTAAAACATCTTATCTGTTAAAAACTTCCTAGGCAACGACATGGTTGCGAGCGTTTATTCCGGTTCACTCGATAACACAAGTTAAGCAAGGCTACCCGCGGTTAGTAGTTGGATGGGTGACCGCTTTGCGAAAACCCATACTGCGTGTCATTGTCGCACCACCGAAAACGAGGAACCAAGGCGGCATATAACCTCATATAGTCCGCTTTACAAAAAAAAATCTCTCACTGAAATATAATAATATAGGAACGCTAACTGGAGTTGAAAATCCTACCCGAGAGAGACAGTCAGTTGTTGGGCCATCTGTCTTTGTGTTTTTAGTATAGTCCGCTTAGACAGTTGATAAGAAAATATAAAGAAATTAACATTTAGTCAATGATTTTGAAATAAAATGTTTAATGCATAGAAATCCTTCTACAAACAAAGAAAGGTGGCCTTACGACATCTTTCTGTCTCAGGCTTGTTTTTCGCTTTCATAAAGGACTACAAGTTGGCGGTTCAGTATTAAAATACGTGAGATCCCCAGTTCGAATCCCTCAACCGACAGTTGCCATTTAAAAATTTACCTCTATGGTTCTCCCTCCAATAACAACATGACTTGACGGCTAGTAATCGCACTTTATACGCTAAAATATATCACTTACCGAGATCTGCGTAAACAGAGTGCCACATTCATAATAAGTAAAAGGCGTGATGATATATTTATTTTTATTTTATTTCAGTATACCTTCTTACATTATGTACGGGTGATAAAACAGTTAATCCAAAATATCAAATTTTAACAGTAAATTTGGTTCCTTTTTCCTTTTTGAAAAATATAATAAATAAAATATGTAATGGCGGTGTTAAATCAACAATATTCTTAGATAAAACTTAGTTAATTATGATAATAACGCTTGCAACATTTAAAATTATACAACATGAACTATTTTCTTAATTAATCTTGCTGTTAATAAATTAAATTCTTAAATTTTTTGTTTGTTAACCTAGTTACAACCTAGTTTCATCATTTCCTCTATAACAAAGTCGTATGATCAAGTTATAATTTACATTATACAAACTTCAAATACAGATAACAAAGCTATTATATAACAACACAAACTGTATTATATTTCATCTGCCCACGAATGCCTTTCCAGATTTGATCTCTCAGCCGTCCTGATCCGCCCACTTCGAAATTAGTACCTCAGGAAATTCGTTACAATTTCCGCTACAGTTTTTATCACTCAGAAATCGAACCCCGGTTAATAGATCCTTTTTTACCTTTGAAACCGCAGGTATTGGGATAATGGTTACGTCCGATACTAGAATCGTGTTCGATGTTCGAACTTCGAACATAAAGAGGAAAACGACGATTTTATACAATTATATTCGAATCACGGCAAAAACAACTGAAGATCACGTCGATATGTGTCTATATTTATCTTTGCCAACTAGATCCGGTTTCGTGATCATCGATTTCAATATTTTTTTATGCTCATTGTAAAGAGGATAAATGAACACGATTATATAGAATATAGTGATTTCATTTTCATTTATATAAATAAAATAAATATTTTGTCACTCCATTCAATCATTCCATTTTGGGCGTGGCATTGTACTGTTTCAGATTTCGGTAAAGTAATACCAAAGAGGTAAAGTTAAAATGGCAACTGTCGGCTATTGTATTTGAGCTAAGGATTTGATTCACAATCCGATACATTAGCATGGAACTATTCACACTATTTAATGAATCGAAGGACGCAACATTTTTAAAATTTTCAAATATTGGTTTACCTAATTATTTTACATCAAAAAGTTTAATAGTTTATTGTAGAGGAAAAATTTCTGCGTTTACTACACTAACATTTACAATTTTATTCTTCCTAGAAACGGAAATATTTATTTGTAATTTTCTTAAAATTATCAGTGCCATGAACTAACAAAATAAATGTGATATTAATTAATATTTATTTGTACATCAAGGTACTATAAAGTATAATTTTTTATTACGAATAAAACATATGAGAATAAATCATAATAAGTAATAAATAATACTTTAGAATTATGTATTTGTAAAACGTTAGCTAGCTGTTTCGACGGGGATGGCTGTGATAAAAAAGTACTGTCAAAGAATCATATTTGATTATAATTTTCATTTTTTTTTATATGTTCTTAGACGTGGTCTGCATGTGATCTCCATTAAATTCGATAAATTATTATCAAAGGTAAATAATAAATAAATTCACCAATAGTATTACAGAATTATTTTGTTTATTATTTTAGGTTTGTAATTCAAGTTTGACATAAGAGTCAGTGAAGTTAAATTTTGACATAAGAGTATGTAAAGTTTAACTTTAGCTACTATTTTGGCTAACTTCGCGTAGTATTATCGTGTACTTTCGTATCGGTTTCGGAAAAAATTTTATATTATTTAATATATTTTGTCGAACACTATTTTGACCATAAAACCATTTTACTATGTCTAATTTTTCTTCCGTTCCAAATTACACATTTTTAATGAAAACACGTGAAACCAAACAGTAACACTAATGACAGCAGTTGACAGATAAATCCAATAACTTTCAATTGGTATATTTGTCTCGTTATTTTTACTGTTCCAGGCAGAAAAATATTATAAGTATTAGAGTAAAAAAATACAGACATTTATGCTCTACAATAAACTCTAACTATTTTGATGTAAAATAATTTGGGAAGCCAATAATTGAACATTTCAAAAATATGCGATAGTTGCTGTATACAGATATTTTGTTTTATTTGTTAAAACATTAAAATATATGAAGAAGAATATGTTATTTAATAATATAACTGTCTATTCATATACGCGAATTATTATAATTTCTGCTTATTGCCAAATGCAATATTTATCAGAGATTGCAGCTGTATTTCGATGCATGTGTGTGAAAATTCGTTGGCCTACGACCCAAAGCGCAACGGGACGCTTGCATAAATACCATGACTTGTATCTAGCAGGCAGGTGTCACTGGGTGTTAAACTAAGCGTCATATTCGGCCGCTCAGAGTCTGCCTTGTTGGTTGGACTGATTTTGATTGTGATTTCAGATAATAAAGAAACCGTAGATGTTACACAATAAATTCCGCGTATTTTTAAACTATGTTAAGTTAATTAAGAGCCAAACACACTTAAAAAATAATTAGACTCATCATCAGATATGACAACGTAAATGAAATTCTCAGACTTCTATATCTGCGTATGATTCTAGGTAACTTACAAAATAATCTGAAGTGTCTAAATACATTAAATTCTAGCCAATATTATTCTACATCTTCTCTATAGAAAATAAGATAGATCTTCAAGCACTTTTTTACTTCCTTTAGCCATGGCGATCGGGAACTGCTTCATTTTCTGTTTCCTCTTCGTTTCCATTCTACTACTGATTTAAATCGAACCTACTGATAGTAATTTGTAAATGTATAGTGGATTAGCACCCCTATTGGGTAACGCCGCTTCTTATGAAGATCTCTCTTTTATTGGAATGGATCAATCTCCATTTCTTTTCCTTTAAATCCTTATAGTAATGTTTCTCCATGTCTATCTTTTGTTTTAATTTGTCAGTTTTTAATTCCTGCTGCTTTAAAATCTTCTTCTACTTCCTTAAGCCATGTTGATCTGGGTCTGCTTCATCTTCTTTTTCCTTATGGTTTTCATTATACTACTGACTTAATTGCATCATTTTCTTCTTCTCTACATATGTCCAAACCATCAGACTTTCTGTTGCATGAACTTTTTCACTATGTCTTTTCCTCCCAGATCTTGTTCTATTTCAAAGTTTGTTCTTCTGTATTCGTTATCTGATTTCTTTATTGGTTTTTATATTGTTATTATTATTTTTCGATGCATTATTCTGAAATCATCTTCATTTTTTTTGTCATTGTTACTCGCATAATCTCAGCAGAGTACATTGTTATTGAATTGGTGTTATAATCATTGATAAATTCTTATTTTGGTATCTTTAATTAAAATTTAACATTTTACTATTTTTTAGTTTGCGCAGAAAGCTCTATTTGTTTCCATTATCTTTTCTTTGATGTCTGTTTCTAGTTTCTATTTCTCCTGTGTTTCTTCTTCTCATGTGTATCTCCTTCTCCTGTATTTGCTAGCATAATATTTAAATATTTAAATTATTCTAATTTGAAATTAAAATTTCCTATCTGTATTTCTCTGTTGCCAACGGTTTTACCAAAACATCCAAATTCTAAATATGAGATTTAAAACCGCAGGTCCCTGCCTAAAGGCGAAGGGCAGCCACGTCCATGAAGTTGCCGCCCAACTACCTGTACAAGTGGACAATTCACCCCCATTTATTGCCTTCGACCGTTGATATGGTATTCCAAGTCATTATTTGGGTTCTAAGCACCACGTTGTAATCTGTGGGAATCGTTTCGAACTTCAGAGTTTTTTGTCGGAACGACCTGCATTCCTCACTTGTATCATTCTATAGTTCCTTTATCCCAACACGCGTAAAATTCACAAATTATTGTACAATATTTTTCAGTGGACAATACCAGGGCTTACCGATGACCTTTTGTGTTAGAAAATAACAATAAGGCAACCTTTACCTGTTAAATTTACTTACTAAATATTCCTATATTTATATGAAGGTAGTCATCATTTGTGACAATAAAACTAAGAAGTTGAGTCAAAATTTCGACACATGACCTAAAGTTAAAATGAACTACTACTTGACTTTGATAACCTATTAGGCACAATTTAGTATTGTAATCGTGTCCAACTTCGATTAGCAAATACTCGTATGTTATTTTGTAATTTGGATTGCAATCCATAGATTCAGATTAACTTATTATGAAAACCGATAAAATGAATATATCAACTTATCATCTACCCATTGTGGGTATGGCACTCTACTTCAGCAGATCCTAATAAATGATGTTTTTTTAAGGGTGAAGTGGGGTTATCAGCTGTCGAGTTACGGCCTCGAAAGATATACCGGGTGTTGACCGCGACCCCGGAACATAGGACTATAACATGTAAAATCATAATTTCGTAATTTCCTGCTTAACGAATTATATTAGACAAAAAAGGTTCAAATAAAGATGAGAGATCATAAAATTCTACATCAGAATGAATAAACAGAATTAAATTTACATGCCCCATAACGCCAGAAATTAAATATGAAAATATTAAAAATTAGCTGAAAAATCGGGTTAGCCTTGGAAATGAAACAAAATTCCTAAAAAAAATAGTCAATTATGCAATTTATAATAATAATTAATAAAAAAATACAATTTTCATTTCCAATTGAATACAATTTTGTTTCATTTCCTAGGCTAACCCGATTTTTGAGCTAATTTTTAATATTTTCATATTTAATTTCTGGCTTTATGGGGCATGTAAATTTAATTCTGTTTATTGATTCTGATGTAGAGTTTTATGATCTCTCAACTTTATTTGAAACTTTTTTCTCTAATATAATTTGTTAAGCAGGAAATTACGAAAGTATGATTTTACATGTTAAAGTCCTATGTTCCGGGGTCGCGGTCAACACCCTGTATGTGAAGGAAGAAATACAGAAGTAAAGTTAAAATGATAACCTATTAGGCACAATTTAGTATACAACTATAAGTTGTGGGATTCGAACACAGGATATCATGATGTATTACCAATATGCTATTTACCCTAAGTTGTGGGATTCGAACACAGGATCTCAAGATGTATTACCAATATGCTATTTACCCGCATAACTTTCTATGTACGAGTCAAGTTGCACATGCATTCAAATATATTAAATACAAATTATTTATAGCATGACGAATAACTGCATATTCCTTGACAATAGAATTTCTCATCTCACAGGAAAAAGACTTCCCAAGTACTTTTTTGACAATCGTGCTACTTCTTAGACATATCAACAATTTCATATTTGTTTCTTCAAAGCACACTCTATAAGATATTAGCAATTAAACATTTATTTCTGTGTTCGAGTTATTATGGTTCAATTGATATGCAGCAGATATAATATATTTATTTTGTTTTTTATAATTATTGAAATTGGAATGTGCATTAATTATTGTAGATGAACTGTTAAAACTATGACGTTTCTAATACACTAACTCATCATTCTAAAATTAATTCGTTTTGCTTTTTTATGGTAATAGATGTATAATTTTAAAACTTTGACTGTTTGGTAATTGATCGCTCTGTATGCAACTTAAAAACGAAATTCTGAAACAAACGAAAAAGATATTTATTATGAGTTTTGTCAGCAGCAGTAAAATGTAAAGAAGAATTTGTTAGCAATGACCACAATAAAAACAAACACAAGTAAACATAAAACAGTTAGATGCTCCTCCCAGGCCATTTGCATATAAATTGCGCCGTAAAAGTAAAATAATCCCAGTAATAACACATAGTTAATCTTGCGAAGTTCACTTGCCAATCTCCGGCGCAGAAAAATCGGTCATTTCTAATTAGCCACTAAAAACCATTCACGGATATCCTCTGGATATTAAACGCTCGTAATTAACAACGTTTCAGTAATGATTGTAGTTGCTCTCCTCGTTTCTCAAGTTTTTCTCCATCCTTTCTCTCCCCCCGTTGCTCCATCCAGGTGACAGGAAATCGCAGATTGATCGTGAAGGAAGTTGTGTAATTCCTCTCTAGAGCGCAGGCTACGTGTGTCCGTTTCGGTTGTGGAAAAACTGAGATTGTGGCTGAGTTGCTAGGCTGTTATTTTATGATGGAGATTAGATGTGTTTTCTTTTTGGTTTATTTGAATAAGTAGGTAGTCATGCTACGTTTTTGCTGCGTGTTAATGCCGTTTACACGATTTAACTTCGGATTATCAATTTACTTGTCGGATGGCCATTTTTATAAGGTTATAGACATGAAAATATCACTGGAGCAATGGCGAAATAGGTTACTATTTTCTTTTAAATTTTTAACAATTATTATTTGCTCTTACTGCTGCTCAGTTTCACTCAGTCTTTCACAGCATCATTTTTTATTAACTAGTAAATTAGTTCGGACCACGATTGCTTCACACTCTCTCCCTCTTTCAACATTTACAAACATAAAGGAAAGGAAAACAGAAATCAAATAAAATATAATGGCAACAGAGCTTTACACACAAAAAATAAGTTACTAAAAGATACAAAATAAAGAACTATTTTACTGCTGAGCTTATGATAATAACAAAATAGATAAAGAAGATTTAAAATGGAACGAAAAATAAAAGTACAATATTAGGACTAATAAAGATATCAGAATAGGAATACAGAATAAGAATAAATTTTGCAATCACAATGACAAAAAAGTTGAAGAAGATTTAAGAATAATGGATAGAAAAACATTAAGAACCATAATATACCTTTAAGGGCCAATAAAGAAAACGAATACTTTGAAATAGAACAAGAGCTGAAAGGATAAGACATAGTTCAAAATATGAAGCAACAGAGAATCAGGTGGCTTGGGCATATATGGAGAACAGAAGAAGAGGGTGTAATTAAATCAGTAGTAGAATGAAAAGCAAGAGGAAAAAGAAGACGACACAGAACCAAATCAACGTGGCTAAAGGAAGTAAAAGAAGATTTAAAAGCAGCAGGAATTAAAAACTGACAGAGTAAAACAAAAAATAGGAAGATGTAGCGAAATCTACCTATAAGGATTTAAAGGAAAATAAATGGAGATTGGTCCACTCCAACAAAATGATCTAGAGAGCTTGATAAGAAGCGACGTTACCCCTTAGAGATGTTAAGCTACTATTTATGTATATGTAGATTGCTCGACAATTGCAGATTATAGATATTAGTTGACCAAATATTCTTTATTTACTAGCAAAACACTTGCTGCTATTGCAGATCATTTATGTAACAATCTGGTCTTGTATCCAAGAGAATATTGCACAGTTGTTAAATACGAGTAATATAAAAATATTTTGCAATTTTTTGTTGTACCTGATTTACAAATACATATCTAATAGTAATAACATTTCAATGCAATTTAGAATTGAATGCATGATCTGTTCATTCAAAACTGACTCTTCTTCATCTACTCAAACAGTTTTAATATTGTTTACTTATATGTAATAATATGTTTTAAACTGATTATTTTCATGGCTGTTAATGAGATCAATTAAGATTTTTTCTTAAAGAATAAAGGAAAGTAACTTAATGACAAATATCTTTCTTTTCGGAAGCATTTTGTTTGGTTCTATGCAGTTAGCAAATATCAAATAACAGGCAGCTTACAAACATTAAAGATTGGTTGGAATTCGATATTTTATCCTTTCGTTAATGATCTTTGCGTAACTCCCCGAAGACGAATATAAATTAAAATGTCGCGTCCAACGCAAAAATTGTACAATATAAAAACACTTCATTATTCATTACCTGAATTGCAAAAGGCAAGTGAAGAAATTCTGTCGATGTTTCGTCCCATCTTTATAATAATTCTTCTATAGTGAAATCTCGGTCCATAAAACATAAAGCAGGGGAAAGAGAAGGCAAAAACGTGAGTGGATCGCTGCGCATAGGTCAGTGTGACACAGTGACATAACACATCATTTTGCAGCGCGCTGTGGCTGTGTGTGACATTACAAGAAAGTAGGAGTATCGCGCAATTAACCTAATGTAGGTATATTATATAATTGTCCCAATTGCTGGACCGCCGTCGGCTCTCAGCTGCAACTGTGGGTGTTTGGAGTGGTTTCCTCTCTCTTTTTACTTGCTTTCTCTTTGTTGCACCATTGTTGTCATTATTAAGATGTAGTAAAACACTGAAAGCATTATTTACACTCATAAAAATAGCTCAGTGCTATATAAAACTATTTTAGCACAAAAGTTATTTCTGAATAAAAACTGAAATAATGTAATGAAATATATTAAATTTAGCCACTGCTACTACTTTTTGACTCCATGGGATCGTGATCAAATATGATTCCAATCAAGAAAATCAAATGCCCGTATTTTTTATAGTATATTATGATACAAGTGTATAAGTAAACTTTTAAGAGTACGACGCGAAGCGGAGTGCGTTTAACGTCGCTAGTGCTTTAAAAGCACTTATACACGTGTGCCATACGCTTTTTTTATTATACCTGCATCATACTCTGGAAAAAACTGAAAACCAACATTTTAATTTTGATAATTTTACATGTGTGACATTTGACGTATATCGTTTACATGGAGTTTGGTTAGTATTTATTGTTTACCTTTACAGTTTTGACAGATATTAACAATAATTATTTGTGTTGTTGCTTAGCAACCTTTAAAGCACGGCGTGTTTTAATCTTGCGTTTGTGAACGTTGTAGCGTGTTTTAAACACGGATTATGATACAGGTATAATAAAAAATTGTTTATTTATATATTGCTTACAACAAATTAATATTAAAAATGACGTGGCTTTGTTAGGAGAAAGATAGATATATTTGAAAAGAAAGAGATAAATACAAATGCCATCTGTTGAAATTTAATATACAATATATTTATAAATGTAAGTTTCAGTAGTTTTCTATTATGAAAAATTTTTTGGTTTAATAACCGTGCAAAAAATAAACCGTATATATATATATACATTTTTAGTGACAAAAGAAGGAATTTATTTCATTTATATACAGAATGGTTACTTAGTAAACATCTACTTTGTTTTTTATTTCACCATCAAGATAAATATCAATTAAAATTTTTTTGAGTCATAATTTTACATACTTTTATTGTATAAAATACGTTCGCAGAAAAAATATATGATATGCTTATAAAAAGTACATTTATGGCACTTGACGTGAAAATTGCGTGCAATAAATATGTACTTCTTGCACTTAGATACTTGAAACTATTGTTTTACTCGAAATTTTTGCATGATATCAATTGTACGTTATTATACTTGTATAACATAAATTATATCACCCACCTTAATTTATATTCTACAAATTTGACATCATCTCAATAATAACATAATGGTTAATTTAATTATTTTATAATTTGTTTCTTTAAACCCCCAAATTCAATTAGAATTTCTTGGCTGGGAATCGCAATTATCTGGGGAAAAAATATGTCACTTACGGAAATGTGTCAAGCTTCTGCTTACCACTCTCAATCATTTATAAATATCTTGATGATATTTTGAGATAAAATAACCAACAATTTAAAAACTAAATATGATATCGAAATGCGGTTTCTGTTCGACTTGAATGTAATGCTTTTATAATAAATCCAATACGTTGAAACCAAAATTGTATTTATATTTATACCATCGATGCAACCAACGTTGCTTTGCTGTTGAACTAGAAATATAAATATTACTTCACATTTAAAAAATCCGATGGATGAATATTTCTTGCAACTTATTAATACTATTGTTAGCAGCTCGAAACCGTTAAAGGTAAATTCGACAGTTACAGCATATAACCTCACGTAAAATCAATTGAAACTGCAAAAACAATACCCCAGCATTCCAAAATGTCCATTCCGAAAAACCTGCTGGCCAGTTCCGGCTTGGAACTCCATCAACATTCAAATAGCCCATCAGGACGTACCGCGTAACTTGGCTCACGCACAAACGCAATCAGTTTTACATTCGCCGCATTGTTGTATGCTCTGTACGTGCCTTGTCTTCCATTGTTATTGACGAACGTGAGTTGTAGTAAGACATGATCGGGGATTATGGTAGGTGGGTTCTTAGAAGCGACTGCTAGTCTAGCTTCAAGCAAGAATTATTATTGATTGATTTGTAATCGGTTGTAGTTTTAATGGGTTTTGTAATGGGTGTTGTATATAGTTTTTTTCAATGCTGGCACTTGACTGTAACTGTTCCTTTAAGGCATGGATCGCCAATAATATATTTTCTTTAGTTTAAAAAGTTAACAAATCTATTAGTTTTTGCGAAATATTATAATAGTTTACTTATTTACACATTTTTATCCTTTTAGGTCTAGTTAGGTATGAAAAACAGCTTCAATTTACAGAAATTAAATTAATAACTAGTGACGTTGGTCATTTACCATGACCGGCCAGGTCACTTATTTTGGTCACATATTTAGTCAAATAAAACAAATAAATAACTGGTCATTTTTAGAAGAGACCACGCATGCGTAGTGTAGAAATGAATTATTTTTTATTTACGAGACGACACGAGAACATAACCCTCAAAAACCAGATTTGACGTTTGTTAAAATTATTATTGAATTATCAAATTATTGTTAATAATTTAGTGTCAGTGTATTGTCGTAAGTTCAATATGGAAAAACGGAAACTTTAATATTGAAGTATGTATTATAAACACATCATGATTGATGAAAATATTGTAAAAAAAATAATTTTTCCACAATCATTGAATTTTAATGTTATTTGCTCACTCAAAAGAATGGTTTAACACAAAATATATCGCTTACCGAAGTCTGCGAAATTATAGTGCCACACCAAAAATGTGAAAATAGTGTTATTTTTATTAGTTCGTATTTTGCTGCGTGTGCACTTTAATTTATAATATTATAACAGCGTTTAAATTTTTGTAAAATAGTAAAGGTTTTTAGTATAAGAATAAATTATTTTAGCAGTAAATTTGTGGTTGTAAGTTGTCTATAAAATATTTAATTGATTGTAAAAAATAATTGAGAATTTTCCCTAGAAAAGTAATGTGATATATCAATAAGAACCTGGGAAATTTGTTGAATAATTTATTTCTTGTGATTTAATTTCACACCATTGTAGAACTATATGTTGGGTCTGTGATAAATTGTTTCCTTTATTTGAAAATTCTACCTGTATCTTGCAACTATTGTATTCAACTTTTGAGTTCATTCTTATATTCTTAGGAATTTTAAAATATATTGTAATTGTACACAAATAACTTCTTTCAAATATTATCATTGTCAAATTTGAAACATATTAAATAACATTTAAAGTTTGTAAGAATATATTTGACCACCAAAACTGCAAACTAAAATTCTGTCTTATTTTCCAGGTCATCTACCTACATCTACAACCTACGAGTATACCGTCGATAGAGTTATCTCATCAATGGTAAGTACTTCTTATTTTTATTTTACACATTTCGAAAACCCCTTTAGGTAAACGTAAGCATTATCGGTGTCCACGTGTATTACGGACGCATTACCGGCGCGATACAGTGCGTAATGTCGTTATGCAACGTTACGTAAGCTCAAAAGGGAAAGTAGAACATAACCTGTATACGTACGCTGTGCTTAGCAGCGTTACGATTACGTTGAGAATATGAGATGATGAGGATTCTTCCGGAATTTGATGGAGACTAAAAGTCATATCAATCCTCCAAAACCACACAGTAGGAAGTTTGCTGTGTTAAAACTTAAATTATTACACAAAATAATTGACAAACATTTAGGTATTCAAACTGTTTTCCTTTATGTCGTACATAACTCAAATTATTAATTCATCGTATATTTTGTTATATTAGCAAAGTTTTAGTTATAATATTAGCTACAATACTTATCCTGTCTATGAAATTTGAAATTTCTTATGAGCTTTTAAAGTAAAATTAGATATATTAATAGACTGATTTCGCGAAGAATTATAAATGTATTATCTAAATCTATGAAATTTGGATGGATCTAAAGGGTTAAATTTTTTTTATATAAAAAAATTGTAGTTTATTTTTAATAGTATTATTTTTGCTTCAAAACCTACAATTTTGATACCCGCAGTTTGCTATTTTTATCAGTTTATCCTCAATATTTTATATAAAATGAAAAGATACAAAACTAAAACATATACCTGCCGATTCCACGTAATAAAATACATGATTACACAATTTTAGGTTGTAATCGTAACACGGATAAATATTTTAGAGGGAAAGAACTAAATATGGCACAAATCTGAAAATATTCAAATGATTAGGCTTGAGATTTCGTAAAAAATTTGTATCTCTTAAATTTGGAATTTATATATCCTATCTCCTTATTTTAGACCTCCTAGAACTTACGAAATAGTTATTTACGATACAAGTACATAAAGCTAGTCTTTAGTCACGAATGGGTCAATTAAAACACGAGCGTAGCGAATGTTTCAAGACCCCTGAGTGACTAAAGACGCTTTACGTATGTGTATCGTACAATATTTTATCTACGATATAATGAAAAACCCCAAAAAATATTTAAAAAATATTTTCATCTATGAAGTAGGATCACAATATTAAATGAGAAGTTTGCCATGATAACAAATTTTTTGCAAATTTGGCGTGCTTTAAAAATTTTAATCACTCGTTGCTTGGCAACCCGTGACTGCCCGTGACTTATGGGATCGCGTTACTAAACAACCGTTTTACAAACTTGAAACTAACAGTTAAACATCAATTTTACACACTATCGTAGACAAAATCCTTTTTCAAAGCTGTGCTTGTCTTTACTTTCTGAGATATATACATTTTTATCCAAAACTAGAAACGGGATAAATTCCAAAAAATGTTTATGCATATATACCTCCAAATATATAAAAGGCAATACAAATCTGATTTTATAGTTGAAATTCGTACACTTTATTTAACTTATATGTGTATTTTTGTTGTTATTACTTGACAAGCAAAAATTTTATACTAAGTCAAAGTTGATAAAAAAATATCGTAAAGACGAAAAAAATCACAAAAAATTCAGGATCTGGAACATAAAATCTAATAATGATATATGAAATCTGTTTAGATATTAGATTTTCTCATATTATAGTTAACAAGTAACCAAATTTTAATTAAAATTAAAAGAAAGTAGTTACTCTTTTATGCTTTTAATTCCTGTTGTTTTTGAAGTTCAAGAGATCGCTACCTTTTTTATGTATCACGGATCTTTGTAAAAGAACATGAAAAAGAGAAAAGATAACAGATTCCGAAGAAAATAACAAAATAAAGTATGAGTTGTTTGGATATCTCCTAGCAATTTTCAATTAGAGTCACGAGTACAAGGAAGTTCATTGGCGCAACAGTAAACAGTCACACATCACTAGATTCTCTCCATAACTTTGCGTACGTATTAATACATGGTCGGTTAATTGTTCAACACACGTCCTTGAAGTGCGCATGCGTATTCTAACGCACTTACACGTTACACGTGGTCTACGATTCTTCGGTATATACCACACGTGATAAACCAAGGGACTGTTATATGCATACGTGCTATCATTTCTTATTTCTTCGTCGTTGTACAAGTCGAGTCGATGGCCTCTAGTTTTTTTCAGTTTTTACTAGAAAAGTATGACAACATTGTCAGCGGAAGCATAGGTGTGTCTTATAGTTTTTTGCTTTACAGACCACATTATGAGATAATGTTTAAAAATAAATTATGATGGTTAGCAATATTGATAAGGTATTCTATTGTTTTATTGTGGTTAATTGAAGTTGACTTCGTAGAACAAACCTACAATATTTAATTTTAGAAAATTACACAATTCTGAAACTAGTTTCACCCAACAGCTAGCAATAAAATAATTCTGTCCCCATATCGCAAATTTCCAAAACAGGAAACGACTGACATCGAATTTCGAACAGATCAGTGTTGTGTGACGTCACGTACGCGATATTCCTCGAACTGTTGGTGTAACGAGTGACGTGCAAGGCGTGTGCGGTATGCACAATACAACGTATTAACTTTGCAAACGATATATACATTACACGATCATATGAAGCACATCATGTATTCGGCAACATACAAAAATTATTACAAGGGACGTGACGGCCTTTACACAGAGCCGTAATTAGGGGGAAGGGGCGATAAATGCTCTTTTTTCATTCTTCGAATAGGTAGATTAAATGCAAAATGAATGGTGGTAACTGTATAATAAATATAATTTCAATTGAATTTTATTTTGTAATAACTTTTAATTCGTCCTGATTACTTCTCTGTGTAATTGTAAGTCTGGTGTTTACATGCGTGGGTGTTGGAACTGTATGACAGCAAGGAGGGGAGAAAAGCGGTTCGTTTCATATCGACGACTGAATAATAATCATGTCGCCGCGACGCTTAGCTTTCAATGCACGTCTGTAGCATACACCGGCGTCTAAATCACTCGACACTTGCAAGCTGAATTCTATGATTTGAACTCAAAAGCTAAAGGTAAATATAAAAACTATTATTTATATTATATAAACTATATTCTGAAAATAAGAATAATTATTATTATATAAAAAAAACTCTTGGAATGCAGCCAATATTTCATTAAAATACTACCTCGACCGGTTTCGACGCCACATACATCATTTTCAGAGGGTGATATTAACAGAAACTAATACAAAACATGTTAAAAATGTGAATAAATAAATAAATTTGAACAACAAAACATAGATGAATCTCTTCGTCAGAATTTAAAACAATAAATATGTTATAATAAATAAAATATAGTCAGATAAACTAAAAATGTAAAACAACGTTACTTTTCCACCTAACGAAAAAAAATTTACTTCTTTTTGACATTTTAGAGAAGTGTTTTAGCCTCAGTTTAAGCGTAGTACAATGTTCTAAAAAGTTTTTATTAAATAGTGCTTCGAATAGAAGTTATAAAGTTTTTTTAAGTATATTTTTATAAAATAATTTTAGAATATTGTACAGCTCTAAAACAATTCTCTTAAAACACCCAAAAAAAGAACTCATAATAATAGCCAGTATCTTTAGGTTTAAAGTTTGTTTACCAGTCGACAAATCACGGCCTCTGCCCTGCAAATATTTTAGGGAATAACCGAATAATATACCTAAGTTCACGATATAGAGAAATACGAATAACAAATATCGTGCTTCGTCAGTGAACCGTGCAGTTCAGAAATAAACGTATTAGATTTAATATATAATACATTTGATAACTTATGTTGTAGTAAACATTTGTGTTCAATTAATTAAATTCATTAGCAATTATATATTTCCATGACAATAAATATTGAACTATTTCCAATGGTGATCAGTAGAATATTCAGAAAAGAATATTAGCTTTAGTTTGTTATTATAGTAGACAGAACATCACATCGTATTAATAGTATATTGTGTCATTAGGAGTAAATGTGATACTTTGGGTGCTGAGCATGTAAGTTTGAACGACGAGCGAAGCGAGTCGAACAAATACATGCGAAGCACCCAAAGACACATTTACTCCGAATAACACATGCTATTTTTTCTTCAAACATAGAAAATAAAATTATAAATATTATAAAATGCTCAAAACTTCAAAAAATATTCTGTCTTATCTAGCATTTCAAGTTGCCGTAGAATATGCTGTTTTGTAATTTTTGTTTATTTGTTTCATTTTTAACTGTCAAATTATTGAATTACAACCTAACTATTTTTCATAATATTTTACTTTGTCCGCCGCCGGCGTAAATGTGTTGCCAAGGATACACTTTTACGCCGGCGGCGACAATATTGAACTTCTGCTTGTTGAATACAAATACATAACAACGTACTTTTATGACGTTTGAAGAAAAAACATATTTTTTCTACTGCTGCATAAATATATCCCCAGGATTTCAATTTTTTCTTCTCAATCAATCACAGAGCCAGAAATCCATAATTCACTGTTATTTTATAGAAGTGATGTGGATCACCAAACAACGGCCGTCTGACAGTTGACATGTAGTCAGTTGTCATTGTGTATTTTTATATTACGTTTTTCAACGTGTGGTTTTAACGAATTTCGATTATTTTCAAAAGTGATTTCCGAATTTACAGGAGTAAAAAAGTATAGTACTATATTCGGGATTAGGGTCATTATTTACTTGGATGATTTGTAACTTCATCTTCGTGAATAATGACTATCATAATCCCTCAAATAATAATATACTATTACATAGTATTGGGTAAAGTCTTCACTTTTGTCACAGAATGTACAGGCGATACTAACGGCTTGCAAAGCTGACTTTTTAAAATTTGACGAAAGAAAATGCAAAATATTACATGTGGTATAACGTATAAGTGAATGAATACTACAATGTATTGCCCGTATACCTACCATATACCTTTACAATTTTATTTTTTATATTATTCCCATAAAACTTAGAAATAAAAAAATACCAGACTGGCACCTGTAAGCAAGTTTTGCAACTACAAAAGATTCTCAACTTCTCTTCTGGCCTTGATTTACCAGTATACAGAAACCATTATTTTTACTTATTTCATGTTTTTACACAGAACGTTTAACATTTGCGTCCTGTAATCAGTACGAAATACAAATGCAGAATTCAAGGTTCCGATGTAATGCATGCACAAAAATGAGGGTACCCCTATACTATTGTTCTGCTGAACGAATTCATACAATCAACGTTTAGCTGCAATAAAATGAAGAGTACATTTAATTGTCTTATTACGTGCTTTTATTGTGACTAGATTTTTCTTTGTGATGTACATTCATACAAAAATATCTTTGACTAGCTTCATACCGCATAATTAATTATTAAGTTTTAATGTAGTAATTGACATATTAAAATTCGTGCTCAAAGTCTTCTAACTCGTGGATGAAATCGTCCGATTGATATCTGTAGTCAGACTGAAACCAAGAGCGAAAATGAATAATTCAAAATAGAAGATTATTTGAACTTACAATAATATCGAGGTCATGATACATATCTGCCTGTTTCAATAAGGCTTGTAGTCCACTAATGTAGTCGATGGCTGTTTGCAGTGTTTTAACTTTACTGATTCGCTTTCCTCTGAAACAACGTAATTAGAACAGAAAAGGTTAAAATCGTGCATTTGCATAATGTCACAGTCGTTAATGTGTTTCTGTTTGAATTACCCGTTTGTTGGAAATATTACTACTTTAAACTGACATTTTAATCCAAAATGAAATTAGCGAACGAGAAGACGGTTATAGTTTCATGCATAGAACTCATTTCTGACACGCCCACTTCAAAATTTATTTTTTACAAACAAAATATTAAAAATAATAGAAAATAGATGCTTCTTGATGATTTCACATTTTCTCATAAATTAAATAGGTATTTAATATTTAACTTGACATTTTTTAAATATTGAAAGAAGCTTTCATCATATAAATAAAAAAATTACTTGCATATAGTTCTATAAAATTTTGTAATAAAATGACGTTTCACCAACAAAGGTTGAAGGCAGTAGCAGCAGTTTTTAGTTAATAGTTATTTGTATAACAAGACAGTAAAGTATAATTTTTTATTACGAATAAACCATATGAGTAATAAAAAATACATTATTGCCGAGGTATATATTATATTTTTTTCCAAAGTCGTTAAATTATTAATAAAAATTATGTATTTATAAAACGTCAACTAGTATCTGTTACGATTGGGATGGCTGCGATAACAAAAGTACTGTCAAAGTGTCAGATATTTGTGTATAATTTTCAGTAATAATATAACAAGTGAGTGAGAATAAATTGAAAATAATATGACAGATTTTTCGAAAACTTGTTGCCAGGCAATAGCCACGAAAGCCCGCAGGGCTTGAGTGACTATTGCCAAATGGCGACAAGTTTGAGAAAGATACTGGAGAATTATTTTCTAATTTATCGAACTCTAGAGTTATATTTAATTAGATTATTTTTTTATTTCTTCATCAGGCACGTTACTAAATCTATCTTTTTTGTTCTTTTTTGCTTGTGTTGATGATAACTATCTGACATTTGACATCTGTCAACAAAAACAAAAAAGCTACAGAGAATATTATCGGGAATAATCACAAGAGCATTATTCTCAGTATAATAATGACAGGATTGGTAAAACGCAGGCACGCGACATACAATAAAGCATTTCATTGGTTTAAATAAACGTCAAAAAATAATCATTAATATTTACTTGTTCTTAGATGTGATCTGCATTAAATCCAATAAATTATTATCAAAGGTAAATAATGAATAAATTCACCAATAGTATTATAGAAAAATAAGTGTTATTTTAGGTAATGTTAAATATATGACAGATGAGACCGTAAAGAAAATTTTGACATAAGGGTTTGTAAAGTTTTACTTTAGCTACTTACATACATATTTTGGCTAACTTCGCGGACTGATATTATGTACTTTAGCATCGAGTGTATTTCAGTATTTATATTATTTCCAAACTCGTTTCTATCTACAATATTTATCGTATTTTTTGTATATTTAGCTTTTAAAATTTTAATTGGGGTACAAAATAATAATTTACTTGGTTCAGATGTACACTCTGGCATAAAATAAAAAACCTTAAAATATTTATATTAAGCGAAACTAGAAGAATTGCCAAGATTTTTTGTTGTAGTTTTAGTTGCTCTTCCAAAAATCAGTTCATTGATAAATTCTGACTAAACTACATTTCTTTATGTAAGCACCAACTGTTACGCCTTTATTTTGTGTACTTTTGTGCCACCGAAATCCGACACTTAAAATCACTGACCTGTTGTTGACAATAGGCACAATCTTCCTCAGCCTCATGAAAGCCGTATTAACAGCCTGGACTCTTCTTCTTTCTCTTGCGTTTCTTCTTGCAACAATCAACGGTGGTCGGTCTTTATGCGGCACGTGTTTATAAGCATTCCTCTTCAAGTCTTCACCTAGTGCAGACTGTATTCTTCCATCGACGGTAATCTCACTGTTGCTGGAAGACGGCGCCAGAGGTGAAACTCGATCTGTAGCATCTGCCGCCCCCGCGAACCAGCACGAGTTTATGTTCATCCCATTGTCGCAAGGATAAGAGAGGTAGTAGTCACCTGTTGGTGTCGAATTCGCAGAACACATTGAATTTGAATAAATAAGTTCAATACGTTTGTGTATTTTGTGGCTTGTGTGATTCTTCCAGGGTGTTCTTGCCCGCACGAAAAACTGTTCATAACTAAGATTCACCCCGACGCGTGCCGGTTATATATAAATAATTATCTGTTGTTGATGGATATCGCTATCGGCTGTTTTGTATTCGGCGGACGGCGTGCTATCGGCCTGGTGCTCCGTAAAACGGTGGAGGTGTTAACCAGACGAGCCCGCATGCACCTGGGCGCCACCCGCCATCAACGTGGAACTCATCATTTTTTATGCTCAGCTGCGTCCGAAATGAAATGAATACTAGCTTTTGTTTGAGATGTTCGGGGCTACCGAAGGAAGAATGAAGACAGTGGTGGAGGATTCTTTTCGGTCAATAAAAGATGCATCTGTCGAAGAATTCTAATTTTTTTTGGGAATTTAACCGAAACTTAGTTTATTATATCAATTAAGACTTTCAGAATAAATTTAATAACAATTGTTCTTATCTTACTCAGGAAAAATTGTTGCACTCAATCTATTTGTATCCTAAATTCTGTTATTTTTAAGAACATTTTATAAATAAATAATAACTGGAATAAAAACAAATTATCGCCGATCTCGGTGGCGTAGTGGCTATGTCACTCGAGATGTCACTAGCCTAGCACGCCAGAGGTCGTGGGTTCGAATCCCAGTGAAGAGCATGGTCGTTTGTGTTCACATAAATTCATTATCATTAATTCCATTTTTGAGGCTGCATATGACCTTAGTAGTTAGTCCGCTTCCCATCTTTGTAAAAAAAAATCAAATTAACAAAAATCACGAACAAAGATTTCAAATAAAATTGTAGGTAATGTTATTCTACATCTTTTTGATTCCAATGAAATTTACTCTATCTCATGTATGTACTAAAATATACCCAAAAACCCTGATAGGTTGTTAAATAATCTACCACATACTGTATAGTTGGATTGTTTCCAAAATTTAATCAATTCGTATTATAAACCTTACCTCCCTTACATATACCTATGTGCGGAACTGCGGAAGGTAAAAATGATAGAATTTAAGATATAAATATGCAAAATTAAACAATTTTCCTTTATATGATTTTAACTGAGCCAAATAATATGATTCTGGGCTCGTAGGTCATAGTCAACATCTTGAAATGATAGTTTGTTGATTATTGTAGTATGAACGGATTTAGCAGAACTAGCAAATACTGTTTAATTTTTTTTTAACAATACTTTGGCACCGTGTAAACAGATGGGTAAAAAATATTTTTAACAAATTCTACGCCACTGATTTAAAAATTAGGAGTGGGCAGTTCGATTGACTTTTATCCTCGCTGGGGTGTGGACAGCTGAACCACTCCAAAGTGGATAATTCGTACCTTGAATGATGTTTCAAAAATTCGGACACCTGGATCCGTGTAACTTATTAATTATAGTATTATAGGTAGCAGCTGATTTATCTGGCCACGTGTGCACAGATTGTGTAGAAAATGACTAGCCTGTAATCTTTACAGACAGGCAGAGTTTATATTTTTATTTCTTTTTAAAAGTGAAAATAAAATTATGTGCATCACGCTGTGAGCGGCATTTAAATATGAATATAAATATATATTTTATTATTTAATAAATGTTATTTATTTGTAAGTTTAATTTAATTTCCCTTGCAAAATCAAATTTATTCAAAGAACTTACGCCTTGCAAAGAGCAAAGCAAAACATTTCGCGGTAGTTAGCTAGGAAAACGTAAGAAAAGCCAGGTAGTGATATCTGTCGGTGAAACGGTGAACTACGTATGATCTTTAACATAACCTGCATTTCTCGTGCGGCTGTCATTCATCAGTTTACACGTGTATTTTCTGAATTAGTCAATGATTTTAGTTCATGAGGTTTAAGTTTTGTGTAAATAGTGTACTACACCATAAAATATCAGAAGATGGTAAGAATACAAGATAAATTTTATTGAATAATTTGAAATACATTAAAATATGTTTACTGTATATTCATAGTTCACTTTTGAATTATTTATTTATATTTTAAGATAACTTCTTCTTTTATAGTATAATGTTTAAACTTAATTTTAAATATCATTGCTATATTTATAATTTAAAACAGAAATGATGATGTAATAATCCTCAGGCTGCCGTCGAGCGCAAAGGGACTTTTAAAGTAGAATATCTACAAGATGTTGAACGAACAGTCCAGGAACAATGGGAAAAGGAGAAAATTTATGAAATCGATGCACCGTCAACACCCAGAAAATCTGCCGATGAGAAATTTCTCTGCACTTTCCCATATCCGTACATGAATGGTCGTTTACATCTTGGCCATACGTTTTCCTTATCAAAATGCGAAGTAATTAAAAAATATAACTAAATAAAACTGAATATAGCAAAGATAATTATATTTATAGTTTGCTGTTCGTTACCAACGTTTAAAAGGGAAACGCGCTCTTTTTCCTTTTGGACTACATTGCACTGGAATGCCAATTAAAGCATGCGCTGACAAACTGAAGCGCGAAATTGAATTATTTGGAAATCCTCCGGTGTTTCCCGACGATGAAGAAGAAGTCGTAGAAGTAGAAAAGGATGTCATTCCTAAAGACAAGAGCAAAGGAAAAAAGGTTTATTTAGATTTAATAATATTTTATATTTCAATAAATTGAATTTTCTTATTAGAGTAAAGCTGTTGCTAAAACTGGAGCCGCAAAATACCAGTGGCAAATTATGCAGAGTTTAGGGCTATCCGATGAGGAAATTGCTAAATTCGCAGAAACTGATTATTGGCTGGACTATTTTCCACCATTAGCTGTTAAAGATTTACGCAGTATTGGAATTCATGTTAGTATCAATTTATTATAAATCATATTAGTATTTAATCAATTTATAATTAATATTAGGTTGACTGGAGACGCACTTTCGTAACAACCGATGTAAATCCATTTTATGATTCATTTGTTCGTTGGCAGTTTCTGCATTTAAAAAATAGAAATAAAATTCAGTACGGTAAAAGATATACCATATTTTCCGTTAAAGATGGTCAACCGTGCATGGACCACGATCGTAGCTCTGGCGAGGGCGTAGGTCCACAAGAATACACTCTCATTAAAATGAAACTTCTAGAACCGTACCCCACAAAATTGAGTTCATTTTCCAATATTCCAGTTTATTTAGTTGCTGCTACTCTCAGACCTGAAACTATGTACGGCCAAACAAATTGTTGGGTTCGGCCAGATATGCGTTACATCGCATTTAAAAATGCGTTCAATGAAATTTACATTTGCACTGAACGATCTGCGCGAAATATGGCGTATCAGGGCTTTACAAGCGTTGAGGGAAAAATTGAAGTTGTGGCTGAATTAAAAGGGGAGGATATTTTGGGAGTTGCACTTAAAACACCTTTGACTAGTCACGAAAAAATTTATACACTTCCTATGTTAACTATTAAAGAAGATAAAGGGACAGGAATTGTCACTAGTGTTCCTTCGGACTCTCCTGATGATTATGCTGCTCTTGTTGATTTAAAAAAGAAGCAACCATTCCGGGAAAAATATGGAATTACTGATCATATGGTTCTTCCTTATGAGCCGATACCAATTCTCGACATACCTGAATTCGGTAATCTTAGCGCAGTAACAGTTTATGATCGTTTAAAAATCCAGAGTCAAAACGATAAAGAGAAACTTTTAGAAGCTAAAGAAATGGTTTACCTAAAAGGTTTTTATGATGGCGTTTTGTTGGTGGGCGAATATAAAGGCAAAAAAATTCAAGACGTGAAAAAAGCTTTACAGAAATCGTTAGTCGATAAAAAAGAAGCAGTTATTTACTACGAGCCTGAAAAAACAATTATTTCGCGTTCAGGCGACGAATGTGTTGTAGCTCTTTGCGATCAATGGTATTTGGATTACGGTGAAGATACTTGGAAAGTAATGGCGGAAAAATGTCTAGAAGATATGAATACTTACCATGATGAAGTTAGGAAGAATTTTGCTGGAAGTTTGAATTGGCTTCATGAGCATGCTTGCTCCAGAACTTACGGCTTGGGCACTAGGTTACCTTGGGACGAACAATGGCTCATCGAATCACTTTCTGATTCAACTATTTACATGGCATACTATACAATTGCGCATTTAGTACAGGGAAATAGTTTCAGAGCCGATAAACCAAACGCTCTTGGAATCAAAGCAGAACAAATGACTCCCGAAGTTTGGGATTACATTTTCTTCAAAGAAGCTCCTTTCCCAAAAAATACAGCAATTAAAAAAGATTCCCTCAATTTGATGAAAAGAGAATTTGAGTATTGGTATCCGGTGGATTTGAGAGTTTCGGGCAAAGATTTAGTGCAAAATCATCTAACTTATTTCATTTATAATCATTGTGCTATTTGGCCGAAAGATGAGAGCAAATGGCCAAAAGGTATTCGAGCTAATGGACATCTGTTGTTAAATTCTGCAAAGATGTCAAAATCGGAAGGAAACTTCTTGACTCTAACAGACGCAGTTCAAAAATTCAGTGCAGATGGAATGCGTTTATGTTTAGCCGATGCTGGTGATTCTGTCGAAGATGCTAATTTCGTTGAAAATATGGCCGATGCTGGAATTTTAAGACTATATACTTTTATTGAATGGGTTAAAGAAATTATTGCTACCAAGAGTACGTACAGAACAGGGCCAGCAAACACATTCAACGACAAAGTTTTTGAAAGCGAAATTAATTTAAAGATTAAGGAAACTGATGATTTTTACAATCGCATGTTGTTTAAAGAAGCGTTGAGAACCGGATTCTTTGAAATGCAAGCATGTCGTGATAAATATAGAGAACTGAGCGGAAATGAAGGCATGCACGTTGATTTAGTTATCAAGTTTATTGAAGTCCAAGCATTGTTAATGTCTCCTATCTGTCCTCATGTTGCTGAACATATCTGGGGATTACTAGGAAAGGTAATTATTACACAAAATATACAGTATGTTTAACTTAAGTTTCCACCAATGCTATTTCGAAAACTTAAGAACTACATATAAAATTGTTGAAATATAATTGGATTCACGTCAAAAAACTCTTGTACATATCTCAAAACTATGCCATATAATATGAAATCCAAAATAAGTAAAGGGCTAGATAATATAAATTTCCCCTTAAGAAAGCTTTAATTTGAAAAAAAAATTTTGACGATCAAAGCTATTTTATATTTTAATTTAACGCCTTGATACCTGTAATTTAACCAAACTTGGTAGGTTTCAATTCAGATGATGTATTACTTATTTAAAAAACATGCAAATTGAAACATCTATGCTTTTCATTTCAAATTCAACCAATAATACAATATTTGATCGTTGAAAATACACACAAAGGGCACTATTCCACAAAAAAAAGTTTCATAACAATACATCGCGCTTATTTAGCTGTAGAGATATATAACTTTTGGATACTAGACTGAAGAATCTATAGAAATTGAATTAAGCCTTTTAATAAATAGGAAAATACATAGAAATATAGTTTGCTAATTTAACCAAACTCGTAGCTCTTGTAGTTCTCGAAATAGCAATAGTTGCACATTTAAATTGAACATCCTATACAGGAAATATTTTATTTTTAATCATTTTTGTGCAGAAAGGAAGCGTTGTGAATGCCAAATGGCCATCAGTAGGAAATATTGATGAGCTTCAAATTAAACAATCTTCTTATTTAATGGAAGCCGCTCACTCGTTCCGTATTTTCATGAAGAATTACTTAGCAGGACAAAGAGCAGCAAAAGGCAAACCAGCGCCACCTCCAGTTGAAAAGCCAACTTTGGCAACTGTTTGGGTCGCTAAAACTTTCCCCCCATGGCAGAGTTGTGTCCTAACGACCATGAAGTCTTTATACGATGTAATAACTTAATAAATAACATTTAATCTCAAAACAATAATATTTATCTTGTTATAGAAACACGGTAAACTGCCAGAAAATAAAATAATTTCTTCAGAATTATCTGGTAAAGATGAGCTGAAGAAATATATGAAACGAGTTATGCCTTTCGTGCAGGCAGTTCGAGAAAAGATGGAACAGCACGGTTTACAGGCATTATCCCTTACTTTGGAGTTCAGTGAAACCGATGTTCTAAATCAGAATAAAACTTACCTTGAAAGCACACTTGACGTAAATATATTAAACATAAATATTTAATTTTTTGTTTGAACTGTGTCATTTTAGTTGGAAGAAATAACCGTCCGGTTTTCTGATGAACCAGACGCCGCTGAAAAAATGCGAGAGGAATGTTGTCCAGGACAACCTTACATTAGCTTTTTTACAAAGCCTGGTATTCATATTAATTTTGTTAATCCAGAACCATTTAATAATTTGTTCAGCCGTGAAATAAAAATTTCTCCGGGTGATACAGTCACTAAACTCTGTGCTACTATCGGTAAAGACGTAAAAGCTATTAAAGGTAATTAACTATTCCTGAGCTGAAAATTTTAATAATTCATCGTTCTATTTCTCATGTTTTAGATCCTAAAGCTATCAAACTGTATAGGTTTGAAGATTCTGTAATGGGTGACAGAAGAATGCCCACGTTCAAGGAACCAACTAAAGATAAAGTCGTTTTGCCTGAAGATGCAATCTTTGAAATTGATTTAAAGGAACAAAAGGTTTATGTTGTCAACAACGGAAAGAAAATTGACATAGGAAATACTTTAACTTATTTAGTTAATGCTTCTTAAATTATTTTAATTTATTTGATTAAATAATTTTAATACTGGTTCGAAATAAAATCACAAATTAATTGTTGTTTTATTTTTTTACAATTTTACAGCTATATACATAATAAAAACAAACAGTAAGTACTAATATAAATATTGAATACAAAATGCTAAAATTACTTACAAAACAGCAGGTTGTTTAGAACTTTTACACTGTAATTCAGACGATATTGCTGATGGTTTCATATCTCTTTGATAAATAGTATAAATACTTGTCCAAATATACCAGTTTATCGCTAAAAATATAAATATATTAATTTTGTCATATGTAAATCTTTCTAATAAATCGTACTTGTTGCTCCTCCAAGAAACAAGAGAAACCCTTGAATATACATTGGAGTTGAAAAACAAAATGCAAGAAAAACTAAAGCTAATAACAATAAAACAGGTGTTTCAAGTCCAGGTATGAACAGCCACGGCAGATAGTACACATAATTTTTCTGAAAATAATTCATTTATTCAGAAGATGTTATTAATACTTAATTTAATTTTAATGTACCTTTACGACGCCCCATATTAATGCAATACAAGTTATTCCTTAAGTAAATACAATTCCAATTACAACATTCATTATTGCATCTACATCTATCTTATATAGACGTGAGTTGAATCAATTATATTACTTGTAGCTAAAAAGGTCATCATATGGGAAGATGCTATTAGTGTTACTATTATTCCCATCTAAAAACATAAAATTATAATAAAAATATTTTTCAAAAACTGTTTCTTACCATTTGAAGCAACGCATAGATTATACACCCTCTTCTTAAATCGCAGCAACAACAAAATGCACTTAGTTGCATTTTCGAAAAACGTGCAATGGTTTATTAAATTCGTTAAAAGGCAAACAAATATGTCTAAGTGGACGTAGTTGCGACCTGAAACCTACTGAAGTTTGTGATATGACATGTTTATAACTCTGTTTTTTACTTGCCTGAAATGCGCAAATTATTATATATGGTGCTTAAAAAAGAAAGTCCAAAATAGGTAATTGGCCTGATAATATAAATTTCCTCATCAGAAATCTTATTTTTATACCATACTCGACAGAATTCTAATCACTATTATGAAAACAATTGATGGTCACTCAAAAATAATTTGTGATATTTTAGTGTAACTCTTTGCTGTGAGAACTTAAATTTGACACTAAATTCTATTAGATTCAATTAACTATTGAAAAAACGATTGAATTGATTTTTGGCATTTTAAATTAACCTCCTCCCGGTAACCTTTAATTGATACCAAGCTCGGTAGCCTTCATTTAACTTTTATGTTAAACAACTGACGAACATACAAAAATAATTTTTCATAATTTTTTAAATTTTAATACCCAACTCAATATGGTTTAATTAGTATCTATTTATTAAATGTATTTTGTTTTCAAATTTGTTATTAAACATATATTATCTTCATCCTTCTACCATTTCTGGTGTAGGATATGCAGGCTCACTAGCCTGCAGTAAATTTTTTCCATTCTTCTCTGTTCGCCGCTTTCTTGTCCGCTTCTTTTTGTGATTTCTTTACTCTGCAAAATTTTGTCTATCGACTGGTCCCATGTCATTTGTGGTCTCCCTACTTTCTGTTTTCCTTGTATCCTTGATTGCCATATTGTCTTCACTTGTTTCTTATTATCCATTCTGATTAAATGTCCGTATCAATTAAGCTTTCTTTCCTCTATGGTCTTGTTTGCTTCTTTTGCATTCAATTCTGTTCTTATTTTATCCAATGTGGTTATCCCCTTAGCTCTCCTTAAATATTTAATTTCTGCTGTTTGGATTTTTTGCTTTTGTCTTTTGTGTAACACCCACATTTCGCTCCCATATATTAGGGTTGGTAAATATATTGTCTTATACACTGTCATCCTCGTTTCTTGCTTTACCATTTTGTTTTGTAGTATAACTTTGTTATAAACATATAATTAATAAATATTTTATATTCCAAATATTTTTTTGAACATCTCTTATTTGACATTTTAGTTCGCAATTGATTTCATATTCGAAATAATTAGAATTTATTGTTTTGTGTCAAGTAAACTGCCATTTCCGGTTTTGCAATTGTGTCCAAAATAAATTCACTTCTTCGTATTATCATGAAACTTACAATTATAAAGTTTCCCGTTTGGGAGTTATCGAACACACACATTCATCCGTCTATCCATCCACACACACGTCATTTAGAAATGGTGTTTTTGATAGTTTAAACTACATATATAAAAGTACAAAGTAATAGATGCATTTATTTATAAATGTTGGAAAAAAGGAATGATATACTATAACATATATAGTTCAAATAAATTTAAGATGAGGTTTTGATTCCCAGGTATACGAGTATAGCATCTGTATATATTATGTGATATTTATTTGTGTATACATTTTTGAGTTTTACAAATATATATTTTTTTACTTGAAAGATTTAGATTGACAGTAAGAAATATGATTAAATTATGATGTAAACATAATCAGCAGAAATACAAAAATAAGTATAACTATATAAGAGCAGGTTCATCATAATTATTATATTGTAGTTCAAACGAAATTGACGATGGTTTCATATCTTTTTGGTACACGGTATAAACACACGCCCAAAAATACCAGTTTAGCGCTAAAAAAGATAATAAAATAAGCTTTGTCTTAAATAATTATCAGTAAGAAATTGTACCTGCTATTCCTCCATAAAGGATAAATATTAAAAAGAATATCGGCGACAAAACACAAGCAAGTATGAAGAACACAAAAACAACTATTGAGAAAACAGATGCTTCAACACCAGCTATGAACAACCATGGCTGGTAGTACAAATGGCATTCCTAAAAAGAATTCATTGATTCATAAAGCATAATTAGTACTTATTTTAGTCTACCTTTACAACGCCCCAAGTTAAAGATATACAAGTGACTCCCTTAATAAAAAGACTTCCAATGATCATTTTCATTGACGCAACTGAGTTGATAAGCGCATAGAAGGTAGATAAATCATGAGAATTATCCGAATTAAGGTTTCCTTGGGCACTTGCTTCTGCTATAGTGGTCATCATATCAGCGTATGCTAGTAGTGTTGCTATGGTCATAGTAATTCCCATCTAAAACAAAAACTTTACAATATAAATAACATTTAAATACTTTTCTTCTTACCATTTGAAGCCAAGCAAAGACAATACACCCTCTTCTTAAATCGCAGCAGCAACAAAATTTTGTTAGACGCATATTTGAATATGTAATTGCTCAAAGTTAGAACATTAAATGGTACAGTAGATGCTGGCAATCTTCAACGTTTTGTGGTATTATATGATTATTTTATCTACATTATCTTCACTTCCCGGAAATGTGTATTGTGTTGTATAGTGTGTTTGAAAACCAGACCACCCTTATATTTTACTTATTTATTTAGCGATTTTGGTTTAAACGTGAGACATACTACAATATGTAGGTGCAATAGGTGTACAGCGGATGTAAATTCGTTATATCACTTCCGGTTTGCGAGTAATTATTAATACATTTAAATGGAACATACTATATTTTGTTACAAAGTCAAATCCTAGGTCATGCATATAATAAAAAGCGAATGCTGGTAAAACGAAAGCTACATTCAGAAAATTGTCATATTTTAGAAACTACCCCAATAAAAATTGTACTAGTGATAAGTTTTATTATTTGCACAGATGCAAGTAAATTTAGAACTTGTGATAAGCATTCATAAGCAAGTGACACACATAAATTTTTATCTTGTGTTCTGAATCATTTGCAAATTTATATATTTTATATAAATCTTAAGGCACGATTATAAAATGTAAATTGATTGATGTTTTATAACTTAGTTTCCTTAAAGAAATTTCAATAATTATAAAATTTTCATTTACTGCCTAACGCATTCTGTACATATTTATAAAATATGTAATTTAATAAATAAATTATAACAAAATGTATATTTTAAGCTTGAATATTGATATTGTTCAAATTGACATTATTGCAATTACCATCAGTATTAGAGTTCATGTCTCTCTCGATGTCACTTTTGTATACCACAAAAACGCAGGCCCAAATGTACCATCCATACAATAGAACTAGAACAAAATACAAAATTTAGTAATTATATTCATTGAGAATGTTTAAAATAAATTACCTGCAAAAAATAACATAAACGGTAGGAAATAGAAAAATAATGGATCTATACATAACATGATTAAAGTATCACCTGTTAATAAAACTAAAAGTACGTTTTCTAATCTGTTAATAAACAACCATGGTTGGTAGAACATGTAATTATTCTGAAATAGTAACAAAAATAATTAAATAGTTTATTCATTGTGCAATAAATAAATGTTATACCTTAACAATTCCCCAAATTAACGCAGCACTAGATACTCCCTTAATAAGTTGTAATGCTGACAGAATATCTAATTGTAGCGTCAAATGGAGTACTTGGAAATAATAATTTTTTAAATAAGGTAAGTGATGATATCAATAGAATTTTTCTTGTGTTCATTTAAAAATTTACATATTTTATACTAATTTGAAGACATAATTAGAAAATATATTTTTAAATTATTGAGTAATTTAAATTCTCGTGATAATACTTTAACTTTTGAACTTCTTGCGCAAAATATTAATTGATGGAGGTCAAATTTATTTTAAAAATTTTGTTTCGAAAAATAAGTTTATTAATTTTACATATAAAATTTTTATTTACTAACGTATTTGGTACATATTTATAAAAAATATAATTAAATAAATAAATAATAAACATATATGTATTATACTTGAATATTGATATTGTTCATATTGAAATTGTCGTAATTGGCATCAAAAGCAATGGTATTAGGCTTCATATCTCTTTTGTATACCACAAAAACACAGGCCCAAATGTAGCACCCATATACTAGAACAAAATATAAAATTTAGTTATTATATTAAATGACAATATTTAAAAATAAATTACCTGCAAAAATACTAATAAATGGAAGGAAATAGAAAAAGTATGGTTCAAAACATGCAATAATAAAAGTAGCTCCTGTTAATAAAATTAAAATTGCGTTTTCTAATCCGTTAATAAATAACCATGGCTGGTAGAACATGTGATTATTCTGAAATAGTAACAAAAAGAATTAAATATTTTATTCATTGTGTAATATATAATTGTTATACCTTAACAACTCCCCAAATTAACACAATACTGCATACTCCTTTAATAAGTTGTAATGCTGTCAGAATACTTAATTGTAGCATCGCATAGAGTACTCCGGAATGATGAATTTCAAAAGAATGTTGAAGTAAATCGTGTAACCATGAAAATTTTGTTGCGAGAACTGTTACGAACATCTACAATATGAATTATATAAATTATAAATTATAGATTAAGTATCATCTACATTTTAGATTAAAGAATATGTTAGGATACAGCGTAAATTCAAATAAATAATTGTAAAATGAACCACAACAAAATTAAAAATAATAATCATAAGGAATATTTTTTGACTTGATGATGGATATAAATAAAACTCTTGGAAATAAGCAAATATTTTATTAAAATGTTGCATCGATCGGTTTCGATGTCACATACGTCTTCTTCTGTATTAGTTTCGATTAATATCACCTCCTGAAGAAGACGTTCGTGGCGTCGGAACCGGTCGAGGTAATATTTTAATAAAATATTGGCCTGACTTCCAAGAATTTTATTTATTTAAAATAATAATAATGCATGTTTTCCTTATGTGTGCGTATAATTTAACAACGCAACAGTAAAAAACTTGTTCTAAAGGTGACCCTAAACTGTTCATCGAACCTTGATCTTTTACAACCAGTACAGTCAATTATAAATATATGATTTAGTTGTGTTTACAAAAATAAAATATTTTCTTACCATTTGCAGCCAGGCGTAAACAATACACCCTCTTCTTAAATCGCAGCAAAAACAAAAATTTTTTAAAGTCAATATAGCCATGCTTCTAAACTGAAGTTAACAACACAACTGAAGAAAATAAATGTGCTCCAAAATAGAGGCAATGTGTATAAACAACAAATCTCGTGCAGTTCCTTCTTATATCGATTCATATCTAAATATTTACAGAATTCTCTGAAATTAGAGTGGGGATCATTTTGTTTTGGCATGATAGCAGCTTAATAATAAATTTATGTTTCTTAATTGTAAGATTTTAAGAATTTTTCGTTTTTTATGGAAAAATACTTGATGTTATGTAATATACAGACAATATTTTTCATTGAGAATTTTATATGTTATCTGTTGATGTCTGGTAGGGCTGATTAAATATAATTTTGTATTCATAAAAATACCAATTAATTTTTTTGTTGTGACAATAAAGAGAAACTATTGTGATTTTTAATTCGGTACCAAAGCAATTTAATTTTGTTCTTGAAAAATACGATACTAAATTTAATAGTTTCAATAATTATTTTCTTTGGTTGTGCGATGTGATATGATGTGATGCATACGAGTCAAGGTTATTTAAAAGTGATTACACTATCAAATTTACAGACGCTCAAACAAATTGGTCATTTTTATTTGTAATGAAATTTAACGCAGATATATAAGTAGTATATTATGACTAACTATGTTATTCATAATAAAAAATATAAGAGATAAATGTTATAACAAAACTTAAAAATCTACAGTATAATATATAGTAAGTAATTAATGTTTTATTATGGATTTGGTGCAGTAATACCGTCGATCAGACTAATTCCTTCATAATTTGCAGAAAAAACAATTGTATTAGTTTTCATATCTGTTTGATAAACGGCAAATACGCTGAACCAGAAATACCATCCCAGTCCTAAGTAAATAAAAACATAGTTAATAGTAAACAAGTTCTGCGAAATAGCTGAGAAAAACATTACCAACAAAAAGCGCGATGGGAATCATTGGAATAAATAAAGTTGGTAAAGCAAAACCTCCGAAGAAGCACCCAAGAAATGATAAGGATAATAAACAATTTTCAATTCCAGAAACAAACAGCCATGCCTGGTAATACATATGCAGCTTCTGAAAACAGAAATAAGATTAATATTGCTTTGAATGTAATATGTAAGAGGTACCGAAATAATTTTAATTAGCTACCTTGACCAGTCCCAAAATTAAGGAAATACAAGTAATTGCTTTTATAGCTTGTTCAGCAATCAACATACTAATTCCTGCATATATTCCAAAATAAGCATCACCATTAGAACGAACATATAATTGCTGACCGTACCCCGTTTGCAGAATTGGTGTTGCGTTGTAGGCCATAATATACAATGGTACTGACATTCCAGCTATAGCCAATGATATAAACATCTAAAAAATTAATGGAGATTGTTACGATTTATGTAACAGTAATATTTCTATATAAAAATATGAAACTTTCTTAGTCTGTATATCTTTAAAGAAACACATATATTCATTCACAACATCACGGTATACCCCACTAAGTTAAGTATAGTAGCATTATTGAATTTTAAAATCTGTGTGTGTTGACTTGATGTTTACAATAGCACGAACCCTAAATCACATTCAACTAATAATCAATCTCCCCCCAATATTCTCATCCTGGCACATCAGTTTCACCTCGTCCATATTCATAGTGCCCTTCTATTCTTCACACTCGGAACCATTCGTTCACGCAACAAACAATCAATCATACCTAAAGAGAGGTCAATTTCCGAAATTTAAAGAACCAGGAAAATTCTCAAAAAATTCCCCCGAAATTTCCCAAGGAATTACAAATGTGAATAAAAATTTAATTTTTTTCTTTCCACTCATTCTTAAAATTGTTTTTATAATACTTTAACGCACTAAACAAGTACAGACGTTTGTTTAGTCATAACAACCAGACATTAAGGTCAAATATCTTTTAGAAATACCTGGGAAATTTCCAAAATATTCCCGGGAATTTTCCAAAAAAATCCAGGTAAAAACGTAACAATTTTTTTCTCGTAAATCGTGGCTGAAGGAATTTCCGGGAGTTGTCCCGGGGTAAAAACAAATTTCCGACTCACTTATTCCTCAGACGGTCACGCAATGGCCAAACCACCTTAACTGACTCACAATACGTCCATCCCTCAAAAATATACTACCCAAATATACAAACTCATTCACTTACGACCTTACGAGTATTTCAATCTTACACAATTCACAATTACAATCACAAAATTCTTCTCAAACACCAACACTTTACATTTATCGACATTCTTTAATAGATTTACACCTTACCCTATTTAATTTATGCTCAATATCATTATAAAATTAAATTAAATTGACTGACTAATAGTACTATAAAATTTATACCGGGTGGAGCATCATACCTGTGTACATAGGCGATTAACATGAAAAATCAGTTTTTCCGTGCGCATTGCTCCCCAAATTATTTTAGAAAAAAATGCTTCAAATACATGTTGTAGAGCATAAAATTCTGCATCTAAATAAATAAACAGAATTACTTTTACTTGCTTTGTAACGACCGAAATTAAATATGAAAACATGGAAAATTACGTTAAAATATCAAACAGCCATGGAATTGAAACAAAAATAAATAAATTTTTGACAGTTGATAGATGAATGATTAATTAGTAAAATATCAAATAGACAGAAAAACGATAAGCATTTATTTATTTTTGTTTCAATTCCATGGCTATTTGATATTTTCATCGTAATTTTTCATGTTTTCATATTTAATTTCTGCCGTTACAAAGCAAGTAAAAGTAATTCTGTTTATTGATTTAGATGCAGAATTTTATGCTCTATAACATGTATTTGAAGCATTTTTGCCTAAAATAATTTGGGGAGCAATGCGCACGGAAAAACTGTTTTTTCGTGTTAATCGCCTATGTACACAGGTATAATGCTCCACCCGGTATTGTATGAGATAAACTTCACTGTTAGTGCAACACATTAAAAATTAGGGTATTCCCCTCATAGAGTTCTAATTGTTTAGAATGAAATATATTTTAATTTTAATATTTATGCACGTAATACTCACCACATTACTTGAAAAATTTGGTTTATTGAATTATTGCTACAGTTTATTTATATAAAAATATAACATTACCAATTGCAGCCATGAAAAAACAATGCACCCTCTTCTTAGATCGCAACAGCAACAAAACCGAGTTAACATTATTACTGTTTGAGATTAAAACACTAAAGGTTAAAATATGTATTTTTTATTTCTTTAACAATCACTGACAATATGGACTACGGTGCGGTCTGCCGTATTGTGCTTTCGCTGATAGAATAAACGGATGTCAGAAATCAACTGTTTGATTACATAAGCAAATACTGATGCATATTCTGTTTCATACAGTTGTAGATAAGGCCGAGGAATATAGAATATAGATCTACCACTCAACAAAATTATATTTATGTGAATAGTTTTTAAATATTTCTAATTGTATTACTACGAAATTGTTTCTAAAAATCACACTCTTCTCAAATACAGATGAATATATACTAACTTCGAAGGTTTTAAAAGCCACATGAATTCTAAACTCTCTCCCTTTACTCCGCAATAACAGACATCCCTACATCTTTAGTATACACACTTAGCCACTCATGTCACATTATAGTGCAATTTATTGTTCTCACACACTGTTAAAATTTCATAAAACTAAACACAGACTAATCATAGCACAAACATGCAACGTAGACATAATATTAATCTACATAATAAATTATAATTGTAGCAATAGAAATATGAGTTTAAAATAAATTGTAATATTCTTTTAGTATCGAAAACATTTTATTATACACAGTTTCACAAATACTCATATTCAGCATATATTATTGCATTGGGCTGTTATTTTCAAATGAATCCAGCAAATATTTCGCTTATTTCTCAACATAGCAGTTTATTTCACATAACATGATTTATACAGCAACATATAAGCTAATTGATAGCGGATGTACATTCATGATATCATTTCCGGTATACTAGTAATAAATATCAACTTTAAAATTTTAAATGGAACATACTATATTTTCTTACAAATTTGAAATGTACGTTAAATTTTCTTTATATTCATGTAAAATAATCCATATGTTACATTATTAAAAAATAAAATGGCGAGCATATTAATTATCCTTAATTGTAAAAAGAATAGTAAGCCATGACGCTTCTTTGAAATAATAAAATATTTAATTTAAATAAAACAATTAACCAAAATAATGATAACAAGGTAAATGTCATCTGTCAATAATCATTACAAATTAATATTACTTTTTTTATCAACATGTTTCAGTGTAGTACTTAATAAATTATTTACCAAATTAAAAAAATTAATTTATCTCTTTTAGGACCGGTATTTCCAACCTTAGACAAACTAGAGAATAAATTTAGCAGTGGAATAAACAATAGCATATTGAGCAAAATACGAGTGTTACAATTCGACATTGTAACACGTGTTGTTTATACTACTTTTACTATTTCACGTTCATAAATTCAATAAAAATAAAATTGTACGGCATGTTTAATGTACCACTGGTCACCCACACCACCGAAAACGAGGAACCGAGGCGGCATATAACCTCAGTAGTTGAGTCCGCTTTAAAAAGAAATAGTAAATGTAGGAATGGAAGTAGGTGTTTCAAATAAACTGTAATTGTAGTATTCTTTCAGTATCGAAAACATTATATTATATACAGTTTCATAAATATTCAGCAGGTATATAATTCTTGTATACATATACGACATAAAAGGCAAGTTTTAACATTTTGAAGCACAAAGCTACATTTTAACAATAAACATCACAGCATGGAACCATGGAAGGCAGCATTAAATACAGTATCTTATATTTAAACAGTAACAATTCGGTATATATCATTGCTAATTTATAAAAGAATATTTTTGTGTTTTCAAGCTATTTTTCGTTGGCACATTTGAAAAGGTATATTTGTTTGACATTGTTTCATCACAGATGTATATGTGACATAATATTTTGCTTTCTCTTAAGCAATTACAATAAAATATTTGTTATTTGTATTTGTATCTAATTTAATAATTATGGTACTTTTCAACTGTGAAATTAAATATTAATAAATCTACGAAACAAATATATTGCTACAGTATTTTTTATATAATTTGCGTCAACAATTAATTCGGTATATATTTCAAATATTTAACAAGTTATAAATATTAATAATCTGCATTTATAATTTGTTTCTACACGAATATACAAAATGACAATAATATTCCCTATTTTCATATTCTAATAGGTATTAATATATTTTCTTCTGAATGTATTATTGTCAATTTAGTACTTCTTTTTCATACTTATACTTTGTATGTTTGTTGAGAATAAAATCAGTTATTATTTTGTCATGAGAGTAAATATAATCTTCAGTTATTTGAAATAAGTAATCTCTCGAGCTTTTATAAATATTTAGTAAGGCACCCTTAAAAGTCATGCAAATATTGCATTGAATTGAACTTTGGCATTTTAAAATTTGCTAAGCGAACACTATTTTAAAATTGCGCGGTCGTGGCACGAAATTTCTGAAATTGGAACGAGTTAAAGGACGGATTTCAGACCAGTTCCTGCAACTGTGAATCATCTTGGTCCCCTTGTTTACTGCTGTGGCCCATGTTGAAGTAAAGGCTCAGTACGCACAACCATGAATACCAGAACACCACTAGAAATCACATATGTGCATGAGATTAGCAAATGGAAATACACGCTGATCGGGAAAAGCGATAAGCTTCAGGTAGAACGATTACTTGATTATTTTAGAGTCGATAATCCTAATGCAAAAAAATTGCACGGCCCTTAGTAAAGTCACACGAGCTACTTAAAGAAATGTAAATTTAGTAAAATCGAATCAGTACGAATGATAAAATATTAAATGTCAAAATTTGACAAATTATTTTTCATTTATTTTACAAACAATAATTATTTATGATATAAAGTGACATTTTATGAGTAAGTGGGGAAGGTTGTCGAACGAGGCGAAGCTGAGTGAAACAACCCCACGAACGAAATAAATTACTTTTTACACGAATATCATACAAATTTTATTCTACGATCTACCTACTGTATTAGTATATACTAAAAAATGTAGAATGATATTTTGACAGGTAGTGTTATATTTATTGTTTTACTGTTAGTAATATGTTGAAAGTAACAATATAATCACTTTTAACACGTTGCTATGTTACTTTTAATGTGTAAGAAAGTGACACTTTTAACTTACTGACCAACCATTAAGATGACCATTTTTAACAACGATCGTAGATAATAAAAATTGTAAAAGGTTGCCATATGTATTTAAATTTAAAAAATGCGTCTGAAGAGGAGTTAAAGACTTAAATTTTAAGTATTAAACGGTTAGTTACATCAAAGCAATTTCACACAATCTTTCTTAAAAGAAAAAAAATCAAAAAGTTCGTTGTATCTAATCGCTCATTTACAAGAATCGTTTTACCAGAAGCTTGTCACTACTTTTCCGTTCACCCTGTATTGCGATATTGTATTTGTGCAAGCTTAGAACCATAGTTACAGGAATGAATTTTATTAAAATTAGAAAAGGATTTGATGGTTGAGGGGTGTGGTCTAGGAGGTCGCTACTATCGCTTGTGAAATAATTGAATACTCACATATTGTAACTAAAACAAACGCCAGAGGAAATAACAAATCGGTATTTGGAGAAAATCTAGCTTGTAAATCATAGATCATTATAACAGTGTACACTGCATATTCTACCGTTTTTATAATTAACCACGGTATAAAATATACTCGACTTTTCTGGAAAACAATTCAAATTAATATTGTTCAAATATTTGTTATTAATAATTTTTACCTTATTTATACCTGATACTATTGCAGCGCTGACGACAAATGATAGAACATTGTAATAAATTTGGCTACAACTTATTTTGAATCCTTTGCCACATCCCACGTTGCTAAGATCGTAGTATCTGCACGACAGGTACACTGTTAACACCTGAAAATTAAATTGTTAAAAAAATACAAAGTGCTTCTTGTAAAATATTACCCATTCGAACGCTCCAATAGCGGTGCATCCTTTCTCCAAACTAATACAACAGCAAAATGAGCGAAATAAAAATCTATGCAGCAGCATCTTCTCTTTCTGCAAGAAATATTAACAAACTATCAATTTATATTGACCACGAATCTTTTCAAGAATACAAGTGCAACTTACTTTTTTTCATGCGGTATTCCAGCAAAAACATACGGTTTGGCAGGAGCCAGTGGATGTCAAGGCACACGCGATGTTTACGGCTAGATGAGGTGAACATGTTTACAGATGAAGATGCGCACGCAGATATAAGCGAGCTGATCAATGACAGTTTCAGTTTCAGCGCTGTATCGCCGATCACATGAAGAACATTCAGAGATGCATTTGGAGGTGTGTGTGTGCACTTATACAGAAATGTTTGACTGTGTTGGATACGCACTAATAGAAGTTTCCATTAGCGCTATTTAAACTACGGGTTGGTTGAATCGCCAGAATACAAATTTGCACAAAAAAAATGAATTGTTTCAATAGCAAAAATTAATCTTACGTGTAGTTACAGCAATTTAGTTATTTACAATAACAATATTTATATTAGTAATATTGTTATTGTAAATATCTAAATTGCTGTCACTATACGTAAAATAAAGTTTTGCTATTGTAACAATCCAATTTTTCCGTGTGGGTTGCAAAATAATTTAAAATTGAATTAAGCAAGAAATAAATCTTTAAATTAAAAATAAGTGAGAAAGAAATAAGTTACTAGTTAAAAAGAACGGAACGCAAGTAGAATAAAAATAGACGACGGAGAAATAGAGGAATTCTGCTATTTGGATAGTATAGTAAGCATAGACGAAGGATGTCGGTATCAGTCCTCTCCCTTGACCTCACCGATTTCACCGGGTCTCTCTCTTTAGAATTTTTTTAAAGACAATTCTGCTACATGGTGCAGAAACCTAAATGATCTAAAAAGTAGAAATGGGCAAACCCGTTCGCATGGCTGATTTAAATCAGTTCGCCAAAATAACCAGTTCAATGTGACTCGATGAAATTGAACAGTTGATAATATATTATTATATGATGGATTATAATAGTTATGATTCACGAAAATGAAGTTTTCATCACGAGCCGTAGGAGGGTAATGCAAATCATCCGCGTGAATAATGACCATAATCCAGATCCAGAATATAATACTACACTTTTTTACTCCTGTAAATTCGGAAATCACTTTTGAAAATGATTGAAATTCATTGAAAAACGTCAACATAAAAATATACGACAACTGACTACATGTCAACTATCAGGCGGGTCATTTTTTTCATACTTAGTGATTTAAATTCAAAATTCTACTATTCAAATCGAAATGTAAAATATATAATGAAATAGGTGTTTTCTGTACTCGAAATCTCAGTCATACAGCATTTATTCTTCTTGCATAACCGACGTTTCGGTTTACACTCAGTAACACTGAAAAAGGTTTCAGAGTGAACCGAAACGTCTGTTATGCAAGAAGAATAAATACTGTATGACTGATATTTCGAGTATATTTTACACAATAAAATATATACCTAAACCCGTGTGACCTGTGTGACAAGAAAGTGATCCGACTTTTATAGTGCACTAAAGTGATCTGTTTAAATGGAACTGGTCGTTTGCCAATGACACAGGTCTACTAAGAAGATTTCAGACATTGTGAATTTTCTAATTACCGACAGTCTTAATAAGAAACTTTTAGAAATAATGGATGAAAAGAGAATAGAAGTGAGATATCGCTACAGCAGTGAAGAAGCATCACAAATTATGAAGAACAAAGAAAGAGGAAGGTACGCAGATCTAGCATATATACTAAAAATCGACATTGCATCAGCAGTAGCAAGACGCAGAAGAATGTTGTCAGTGTTAATTGAAGGATTATTGTTAGTAATGAGGTTTTTAAATAAGAAGAATGATTTGAAATATTAACCGAAGAAAACTGTTTATTTATTTTATATAACAAAATAATTATTATTTACAATTAGTTTTAAAGTCCAACTTTCCGATTAAAGTAAAAAGTTAATAATTATTATTGCGATAGTTTTTTCGGTGTGGATCATCTATTCTTTGGTAGTCCGGACTAAGTGTCCTCTCAACATGTGTTTGCACCAGTGGTTAGTTTTGCCAATAAATATCCGATGAAATATAATCTTGTAGATAAACAGATCTAATGCAAAACCAAAAATACCATGCAGGTACTGTTACATAAAACAAAAATAAATATTGATAAGTAAATGTTATCGCTACTAAAATCTAAATAAATTTACAAGTGTTTAATTAGATAAAAGATAATTGAATTGATAAAATATCTACCTAGTAATAGCATTGCAGGAAGAATTCCAAGGAAAACTACAGGCAAGAAGGCTCCTGTAATAAATAATGCAAGTAACAAGATGGTTAAAATTAAGTTTTCAAAGCCTTGCTGAAAAATCCATGGTTGCATGAACATATGTTTGCGCTAAAAATATATTTAATATTTTACAAATATTTATAAAGTATTAATTAGTATAAAGTACCTGAACTACCCCCCAAATTAGAGCAAAGCAAGTCACACATTTTATAGTCAAATCCACAAATAAAAGTGAGAAAATTGGTTGGATTACATAATATGCCTCCATATAACTATTACCATATCTATAGTAGTAATCGAGGTAGTAATAGTTGTAAGATGCTTCTTTTGGCAATATATCTAAAGGACTTACAATTGCTGCCATTATAATTAGACATCCCATCTGGAATATGTAAAGAAATATCTATTTTTAGTACTTAATTTAAATATTTACTGCGCCGATTAGACAAGTTCATAATATAAAAAAAAGCCTTATTTAAAATATATTTATATTAAATGATTGGCTTACGAGCGTTGTTATAATATATATGGGCATAAAAGGCGCAAAATATAAAAATAGTAAATATAAATTATATTTATTATTCATTATAGTCCTCGATTTATAATTATATAATTACAGTATTCTTTTTTGGATTGTTTGTATGTGGCACTTGGAGCAAATCTCGATACGGATATATGTACCAGCTGCCGAATAGCCTCCCCAAATATGTTAGTATAAGAGAAGTCACAGAATAATTTTTATGCTGTGATGATCTTATGATCTACAGCTCGATGTGTTACCACGGAGCTATTTACCTCAGATAAAATCGAATAAAAATATACTCACAGCTTGTAACCATGCGAAAATAATTGTACTTGTTCTTAAATGACAGCAACAACAAAATGTTCTCATCTTTCTTTCTTTCTATTTTTGGAAAGGGACTATAGAAAAAAATTATTGCTGTATGTTGCACTACATATGCAATTGAATTGCAAATTTATAATAACTTTAATCTTATCTAAATATTACTTTCTTATATGTTAAATAATCTTATCTAAGTATATTTATTATTATTATTAAACAGTCTCAACTCAACTGCTGAGGTTATATGCAGCCTCAGAACCTTGTTTTCGGTGGCACACAATATTCGCTAGTATGGTATTATATGTAATCATATCATCCATGAATATAAACAAACAATTAATATTTTGACATAAATAAATAATTTGTTTAAGATAGTTGGTTGATTCGTTTTATAGTCTTAACATATACAACTCAAGATCCAGTAATTATCCAAGAGGGGGGCCATTGACCTTTTAGGTCCAACAAGACTTGAAGTCGCATGCGAAAGGGATTGAACGACATATACAGTACAAACGAAAGCAAAACATTTTCGCTTGTTAAATATATACATAACTCTAGTATCATTTATTTGTCTGAGTACACATTGCGTTCTTAGACAATTACGGTACAACGTCGGGTTTTGGACTTCGCGAATCTATTTAAGATTTTTTCATTTTCACAATCGAATTTCAGTTTCACTCAGTTCTGTCAGAATAATAAATTTATCACTATTCACATTTTTTCCTACAATTCAAGGTTTGTCGAATATAATCATGAAACTTCATAGAAAATTCCGACTACAAAAAAGACCCAAGGGCTTTCATCTTGGAATCTTAATCAAATATGTTTCATACAGAAATACATCTTTTTTAATTTTGAAATTTTTAGTTGAAAATATTTTAGATTTAGGACTTAGTTTTCGTAATTGAGAAACACTTAAAAACGGGTATAAATTCAGCGGTGTTTGGCTCAGTTAACTTCATCATCGGAATTAATATCATCATTATAGATAAGTTGTATAATATATTATTATTTGTAAAAGTCTGGAAAATTTACATTAGGCACTTATCAATTTTTTCCTTCATACGTATATTTAAAATTTCTTGGAACAAAACCGCAATTACAATATTTCCTCTATCGGTAGATTAGTTGTCAGTTTTTTACAGGATTTAACAGCGAACCGACGGTATTCATTGTTCTTGTGTATTTTTATTTCTAATGGACCGATTGGCCTTATTTTCTTTCATAGTATTAACACATTTTATTCCTGGTATGTTTAAACATATTTTATCCAACACCTCTCAATAGATGTTCTATAACTATGGTGATTTTAAACAAGGAAAGTAACAGATTATCCACTAGTGTGTAAAATTTTGAGGAAAGTCACTAATGAGTATTTTTTTTTTATAACAATAATAATAATACACAACACCTTGGTAACTACTTCGACTGACATTTTAATTTAAAAATTTAAAGCATATGTCACTGTCAAATAATATTTCTATAATAAATTTTTCATTTATTAAGAGGTGTTGGATAAAACGTTATACTTCACACGTGGGTAATTCCTTACTTTGCCCACTTGTAAAGTAAATAACTATTATTAATTATTGCTTACCTATTTAATCTACACATTTTTTTTTCAAAAATATACTTTAGAAAATGTTATGAGCACGAAAACTACCTAATACATGTAGGCAGTATAATATATTAATATTAAACTGGCAAACTACTTGTCGTAGTGCATTTAAAAATAGTTCAAAGTTATCGTTATTGTTTTGTGGTAGATTATAGCAAATCAGAATAAAGCAATAAATTCAATTTACAGGGTGATTCATAACGTATGGAAACGATTTAAAATGTAGCTAGGAGGGCCCAAAATAATGTCTTTTCCTAAATAAACTTTTGGAAAAGCTTAATAACAAAAAAGTTAGAGCACATTAAAGTTGAATCAATTAATAAGCACTTGCTACAAACTACAGTAGTTAAATATGTTTTAAATAGAAACTGGGAATAATTTAAAGTTAGTTGAACAATGTTTAGCTAAAAAAAATTAATAATATAGTATTATTATAAAAGTTATGGCTATTTAAATTTTTCTTTTATTGTTAAAAAATTGCTGTGTAGACATAGTTATAGCTTGTGGAATAAGTTCATTAATTTAAAAAAAATTGCCATTATTTTTTGTTGGGTGCATAATTAAAATTAAAATGACAGCAAATTGTCAGATTTGAAACAAACATATTTCTAGGGAAACGAAGAAATAATGATTATTTTCAGCGGTATTCAATAGGTGGGAGTTAATTTAAAATAACTTTAATTTGTTGTAATTTTTTGGTTATTGAGTTTTTCTCAAAAGTTTATTAAGAAAAACACTTTCAATCTTTTCCGTTATGAATTATCATGTATCTTATCTATTCTTGGTTTATTATAAGAAAATGATGCAAATATAACTTCATATTCATTTGTTTTCAGCTACTCTGGATCAATTCAATTTACCAAAAATATTTCCAAAAGCTGGCGAAGTGGTGTTTCAATCCAAATGGAACTTAACTTTAGGATGCGTTGGAGTCGAACCCGTTACCTGGACAATTCCTGACTCTGTAACAAAAGTAAATAACTAAATTATACCCGTACCTGACCTTCAATAATTTGAATATTTTCAGCGAAGATATAATATTCAATCAGTAAATATATCTCGTGAAAATGCAGTTGATCCCAAGTATTTATTTGGAGCAATATTAACAGTAATAAAAGTGACAGTTTCTGATATTGGTTACTATTCATGTCATGGTGTTACAACAAATAAAGACAATCCAACTAGGGCCAAAAATATTTATGTTTACGTGAGAGGTGAGATATGTTAAATACATAAATTTAAATATAAATAATATAATACTTTCAGATGAAAATCAGCTATACGTTCCAACAGAAATTAGCGAGAAATATTCTATACATTTAAATTTAACTTTAAGATGTTTACCTACAGCGCCTGATGTAACTATAATTTTGATGCAGTATAAGAATCAAACATTTCATGAGGTAAATTTGTCACATAAAAGTTTATTTTATCAAACATAATTCCCTTCGGTGAAGCAGTATTTGATACGTTAGATACAATGTTAGTTTAGTCAAATAGATATTTAACTTCTAAATAATTCGCATAGAGCAAAAAATTAGTATAGGCCTTAAATACAATATTATATATGAAATATCAAAAGTTCCCATCGATCCTACTTCTGCTGAAGAATATCGGTATTCGCATATATCTCTTAAACGGAAAGTGTTATCGTAAAATTGGGTCATTAAAAGTTTGTAGATCTTGCAATGTCTACGAAAATCGTTTAAATACCTTTTTTTCTACAAATCATCATCATTCATGAGATATCGCGATTTTAAAAGTTGGAAAAGTCATATTTTGCATAATATGTACACATTTTTTTAAACGTGGTTTCTCTAGTTGGCATAATCCACGATCTATTATTATTAAACAAATCTGATCAGACAGTTTCCTATTGATTTAAAAAATAGCACTATTATAATAGATAATTGTTAATTTTTTTTAAAATTGGAATATGATTAATAATTTTCAAATTCTACTTCAACAATCATGACTTCTAATTACTTATTTCTTCTCCGTCTTCTTCTTTCTCTCCTAGCTGGATTTCTGTAGAAAGAAAAATGGATCAGTTATCTCCTTATTGATCTCATAAGTATTCTCATTTATTGTATTTGAATCAACATTGGAGCAAGACTGGCCTTGGCAATTGGTACATACTTGTCTTTGGTACATACTGGTGAACAAAATAATCCGACTTTTTACAGCCACAATTATAACTACAACCCTTCTTACAATTACGTATGGCTGGACAACGAACTGGACTCAGAAAACTGGGTATGGAAATTAATAGATAATAGTTTAAAGCTAATTCAAACTCTACTTCCAATTGTTACAGACAAGTTTCTTAATACTATTTTTTATAATTGTAAGAAAGTTTTTTTTTTATCTCTATGCGAATTGTTACGAACTTACAACTTTTTTTGTTATTTTAACTGGACTATGTGTGTTTTACATTGATTGTAATTTTATCTTATTATAAACTTGATCCAATTCATAATTAGGTGCCCTTGAACTCCGTACAATTCAATCCTCATAAAGGATTCAGTTTCAAAATATCTGAAATGGACAACCTTAACCAGGATTATAAATGTGTGTTTATGCGTAATAGCAAAACTCAAAATATAACTATACAAGCGTATGCAGAAGGTAAACTGGACTATTGTTTCAAAAAATGAAAACTTAATTTTTAAAAATTATAGGTTTTACAAACCCTTATATAGATGTAGCAGACAAATATATTCTAAAATACATTGGAGATAATTTTTCAGTAAATTGTTCTTTCATAGTTAAACAAGATAGTGCCTTCAAACTAGAATGGGATATTCCAAATAAACCTGCAGTTCATGTAAGTTTATTTTATGATGGTTGCAAAAATGATTTAATAAAGATTTTTTATATAGACAATTAGAGTACATATTATTAATTATTACAACGTACCAATGAAGAACAATAAGCTTCTTTTGAGCGAACTATCAATTAAAAATTTAACAGCAGAAGATGAAGGCAAGTATAAATGTTTCATTGCACCTGATTATAAAGAAGATATTTATCAAATTATATACTTAACAGTAACAGGTAAATGCATTACAAATTTTAATGACGTCAAACTTACTTAACATGATTTTAGAAAGAAATTCAAGTATCAGATTACCAAAAATAAATTCTAAAACTAAAAATGGGTTTGTAAATTCTAATACTACACAGCTGACAATAAATTCTAGTGAAGATTTAATTTTACACTGTCGAAGTCAAAGGAATATTACTTGGAGTTATCCCCAAGATAAATCGGTAAATGTATAGGTACTTTAAATGGAAAGTTTCAATATATTGTTTAATAATCTTTACAGGATTTGGATAAACATATTTCAATAAAGGATTCAGTTATCTCTGAAGATGAAATGAAAGTATTTCACTCAACATTATTTTTAAAAAATAGTCATTATTTAAATGGAGGATTTTATTATTGCCATGAAACTGGAGCAGAAAAAGATAATATTTATAAATCATCAAATATTTTTATTTTCGTCAGAGGTAAAATCTAAATAATGTTTTGAGGATTATACAATATTTTATAGTATTTTAGATGAAGAAAACTTGGTACTATTCCCTGTAACAGTCTTTGATGAATATATTACAGTATCATCTTTTAATTTTTGGCTACCTTGTATTCCAACATCTCCCGATGTTAATGTTGCTATCTCTGAAATATATTCCAAAAAGTTAGAGTACGATCCCAAATTGGGTTTTAAAGTAAATAAGACTTTAATGGAAGAATACAAAGAAGTGACATGTGAATTTCAGCGTGGCGATTACTATGAAATTAAGTTCATTCAAATATTTGAAGATAGTAAGTTATTATACAAATAATTTTTAACGAACTATATATTATTATATTTTTCTAGCACAATTTGATTACGAATTACAACCTAATATTGTTGCTCCAATAAATGAACTTATATTTACTACAGAAAATTTAGTGTTAACATGTACAGTAGTTGTACATAATATGAAAAATTTATCAATAATGTGGAAAACTCCATCTTTGGATGAATCTAGAAATGTAACTAGAAATTAAATTCATATTACTATGGTAATAATTGGTAGAAATATTGCAGAGAATATCCAATAAATTCGTTCCAATTCAAAATGGGAAAGTTTTGATTAGTTCACTGACAGTTAAAAATGTACGAATGCAAGATAATGGAACATATAAATGTTATTTAAACAACACAATATATTCAAGTGTACATATTAGAGTAAAACGTAAGGATTAAGTTACAGTGAGTTAATACAGTGTTTTAATGGATACCTATTTTTTATAGCAATATTTGACGTAACACCATACATTGAAACCCCATTAATAGTTTTAGGTGAAAACTTAACTATACATTGTAATATATTGGTAGATCATAATGTCATATTTAATTTAAAGTGGAATAATATTGAGAGTGAAGTATGTATTGATAGTATTAACTAATATTTTAGACAATTAAAAAATTCGTTTACAGAAAAGCAGAATAATAACAGAAAATGTGGAATATATTCCACAAATTGAAAAAGTATTAGGAAGAATAACTTTAATTATAAAAAATGCTACTTTACAAGATCAGAAGAATTATTCTTGTAGTGTATTTGACGACAAAAATAATCAGAATTCCATTAGCACACCCATTGTTGTACATGGTAAACTATTCACATAAAAATAAAAATATTTTTACTGCAATTTTAAATTTTAGAGCCAGTTATACCTGTTATATATGAAAGTAATATCAAGAACTCTAAAATGCATTTAAAATTAGGAGATTCTATTGAAGTAGTTTGTTTAGCGAAAGGTATTCCAGAACCTGAAATAATATGGAAAAAGGTACAGTTGTAAAATAATAATTACATATTTCAGAGTTAGTATTATTATTGTAGGGCAAAATTGTAATTAAAGAAAACGATTTACGTTTGAAAATATCGCAAAATAAAACAACCCTAACAGTTGATCACGCGCAGGTTACAGACAATGGTATTTATACTTGTAACGCTACAAATCGTTATGGATCAAAAAGTAAATCTATTAATATCATTGTAGAAATACGTAAGTAACTAACTAATAAGTTAGTGAACGATTTAAAGTTATTTTGTTTCAGAGAAACCAATGTCAGCAGTGTTTATTATTATAATTGTTATTGTAATAATTTTAATAGCTATTCTTACTATTGCATTTACTATTAAACATCGTAAAATGAAGGTAATATTACATAGTATTTCTTAGCAATTTGTATTTACATATAATTTACTTCTAGACGTTTCGAAGGAACTTACAAATGTTACATTTACATGCAGGGAATATAGAAAAGTTGAATACAGAAGAAAATGTAAATGATCAACTAGATTTGTTACCATACGAAAATAAATGGGAATTCCCTCGAAATAAATTAAAATTACGTAATGTATTTTATTTTTTTATATATGTGCTTTTATTTAATAAAAAAAAAATTTGTAGGTGAAAAATTAGGAGCTGGTAATTTTGGTTTGGTAATGAAAGCAAATCTCATTGGAATTTCCAAAGAAGGCGCTCACCAAACTGTAGCTGTAAAGTTAATTAAAAATTGTTTTGATTTTATGGAAGTAAATCTGTTTTTAGCAGAATTAAAAATAATGGCGTATGTAGGTAAACATATAAATGTTGTTAAATTTATTGGAGCTTGCACAGAAAATATTACAAATGGTAAAGTGTTGAAATATTAAGTTATCTCTATAAATAAAATAATATTATTTCAGGAGAAGTATTAATAATTCTAGAATACTGCAAATTTGGAAATCTTAGAAACTATCTGTTAAACAATCGATATAATTTTGTAGATCTAATCAACAGAGAACACAAATTAATTAATCACGCTGCAGTGTATATCAATATTCCAAATACAATAATTAGCAATGTCTGTACTTATGATATTAATACAAATATCAAATATGCTCCTCAATATGCTAATGTATATGAACATTTTAATCATATATCTACCAAAGATCTTGTATATTGGAGTTTTCAAGTATCGCAAGGAATGGAATATCTTTCACGCAGAAAAGTATGTATTATAAATTGATTCTTGGTTGACTGTTTCTACGTTCGTGTTACCCCACTGAGTGGGATGTAGCGTGACGTATTTAATGTTACATATCAAACAGCAGTGGTTCAGATATTCAGCTGAATCTCTACATAGATATGATCTTTCTGTACAGATTTAAAAAAAAAATAAGAATCGATTTGGTAATAAATAATTTGTAATAAATTGTTACAGATTTTGCATGGAGACTTGGCAGCAAGAAATATATTATTATCTGAAAGTAATATCGTTAAAATATGTGATTTTGGTTTATCCAAAAACTTATATAAAAGCAATAATTATAAGAAAAAGAAACAGGTGTGTCATGTCTAAAGTTTCAATTAGTTTTTTCTTCATTAACAAATAACAATGTATTTTGTAGACGCCATTACCAATCAAATGGATGGCAATAGAATCTATTCGAGACGGCGTATTTTCAACTCAATCAGACATTTGGTCATTTGGTGTCATGTTATGGGAATTCTTTTCCTTAGCAAGAACCCCATATTCAGATTTAGAAATAGATTCAGAATTTTGTAAAAAGTTAGCCAGTGGGTATCGCATGGAACAACCGCAATATGCTTCGAAAGAAATGTAATATTACATAATTACGATGTTAGACTTTTATATTAATTTATATTAATTACTGACTAGATATCAAATTATGTTGGATTGCTGGCATGAGAAACCATCTTGCAGACCATCTTTCACAAAAATTGTCAGTTCTTTAGAAGATCTCATGGAGGATGATATTAGAGATGTAATGTTTTCTATATATATTTTTAAAACATTATAATATATAAAATAATTACATATCATTGAATTTTTAGATTTATGCTGGACTGAATTTATGTTTCAATAATAGTTGAAGGAAGGCAACAATAATTATTTAATTTATTAGTTTAAAATCGCTATATAAACAATATAACTGAAATATTTTAATATTTATTATAATATTTTAATATTTAAATACTTGTTTCGGTGTAATAAATAGAAGTATAAGTACTAGATATATCTTATGTTTCCTTACTTTTATTCTACATAATATAATTATTTAATTAATATATTTTAGACTACGAGCGTAGGAAATTCTTGCCTGTTTCACACAAATCTCGGTTGTAGGTGGTAAAGTCATTGCGTCTATACTTTGGTTGGGTAAGAAGCAAGAAAGAAGTCAAGAAATTGTTATGATATATGTATCCAGCATGCTGATTTTTCATAACAACTGTATTACTATCCTATCTTGAATTTTATGTAAATGTTTCTGATTTCATTAAATACATGGGCTGGAACCACGAGCTCTGTTTTTGGTTGTTTTAAGAGCAGGGTTTTAGCGCGGTACAATGTTCTAAAATTTTTTTTTAATAGTTCAAATAATAGCGGTAGATAATACATTTCTCTGTAACTTTTATTTGGAGCATTTTTTTTATAAAATAATTTAGAACATTGTACAACGCTAAAACCGAGCCAAAAACACTGCTTTAAAACACCCAAAAACAGAGCTCGTGGTAGGTACCAGCCATAATATTTAAGTATGTTCTATTACTTTTCTGATTTTCTCTGTTTGCTAATGAGTTTCTTTATGTTTACAGGACTACCAAAAAGCTGAAATCATCATAGAAAAAATTTGTGTTCGTAATAGCGAAACGGAGTAGTTTTCATGTTGGACAACATCGCCAGAGTTCATTCTTTTACCTGGGGGAATCTTCTTTTCGAGGCAAGAATGTAAGAATTGTTTTATAGTTTATAAAGAGATTCATTTAAAAAAATATAATATCTTGTACTTATTTTTTCAATATAAATGCAAATAATAATTTGTTAATAAATAGGTGTTTAAATGCTAGTGCTAGTGGTTAACACTTCTTATGAAGCTCTCTAAATTCTATTGTTGGAGTGGATCAATTCCGTATCTTTTCCTTTAAATCCTTGTAGTTAGGTTTCTCCACATCTTCCTATCTTGTTTTATTTTGCCAGTTTTTAATTCCTGCAGCTTTTAAATCTTCTTTTAATTCCTTTGGCCATGTTGATCTGGGCATGCCTCGTCTTCTTTTTCCTCCTGGTTTCCATTCTACTACTGATTTAATTACATCCTTTTCTTCTACTCTCTATATATGTCCAAGCCATCTATCTATGTCTATGTCTTCTCCTTCCAATTCTTGTTCTATTTCATAGTTCATTCTGAGTCTGTATTCGTTTACTGATATCTTTATTGGCCCTAATAGTTTTTTTTTGTCGTACACAGTTTTTTTGTTTTATGTTTGTGTAGTAAATTCCCATTTTTGTGTCTAGTAATTTGTTGCCATTATCTTTTCTTTGATTTCTACTTCTCCTTCCCCTTTACTTGTGCATAATGCCTAAATATTAATTTTAATTACTTACTTTTATTTGTCTGTTTTCAATGGTTTTTCTGAGTGGCATTATTTTTGTTTTTGCTTCATTTATTTTCAATCCCATTTTGTTCCCTACTACTATTTCCTGTAACATCTCTGATGTCATTATCTTTTTTGTGCACTAATATGTTGTATAATAATTAAATATAGGTTCAGAATACAAATTTTATTTTGGTATTCTTAGGTCTAACATGCTCATCTCGTGGAATCAGTTGAGGACCACCGAAGTAACAAGAGTTTACTTGGAGTATACAGACCTTCAAAGGTATCAAAGACGTCCACAAAGCAAAGTTCATAACCCATAACATATATTTTAATCAACATGTTACAAATATTGAGGCAGTTTAATATATACAAATCTGTATTATACTCAACTGGTAAGTAAATATGGTGCAAATGTAGCAAACACGTTTGACGAATCTGCGATATTGACAGATTCGATAATCCAGCAAAGAAATTCCTGAAAATAATTTAGAAAAAGTTTATACGACAAACTTGCAGGTAGAATATGGAGCAATTTGCGACAAAAAACCTTATAAGATTCTTCTAGAAGCTGGTAAAACTTATACATAAACCTAATCACATTTTTATTGAAACTAACCTAATTTTCAGGTAAAAAATATTCATGGTGTTCCTGTGGTAAATAAAAAAATCAACAACTTTGCGATGGAACACATAAAAATACGTTTCTAAAAATTAAACAGGTAAGAAAACTTCTTTGAAATTATGCAGTAAGGTAATTAATTCTTTTCAGGCCGGTTGGAAGTTTCTGAAACTAAAGAATATTACTTGTGCAATTGTAAACAAACATCTCGAAGACCGTGCTGTGATGGCACTCGTCAGAGACAAGCACTCGCGCATATATTTATGATCTGTGTTCTTGAGCTGATCGGTCTACGATGAGTACCCAGTCAGCAAGCTTATATAAAATCACTAGAGTAAAGTACCTCTCTGGACAAGTATACGATGTTCATACATTGCAGAGAGTTGTACCAGGTCATATTGAACTGGGATACGAATTCTTGAGCTGATCGGTCTACGATGAGTACCCAGTCAGCAAGCTTTTATATAAAATCATTAGAATAAAGTACCTCTCTGGAGATGTGTACGATGTTCATACGTTACAGTGAGATGTACCAGGTCATGTGAAACTGGGATATGTATTTTCGAGCTGATCGGTCTACGCTGAGTAGCCAGTCAGCAAGCTTATATAAAATTACTAGAGTAAAGTACCTCTCTGGAGAAGTCTACGTACCTCGTAGTATATTGTGGGGTGTATTAGGTCATAAAAGACTACATTATTAAGTTTTAAGCTCATAGCATAATTTTTAAAGCCCAGTCAGCAGCTTTTTTCCTGGTCAGTAAATTAGATTCATTCTTGTTTAAGTTAACAACTAAAACATCTCTTATGTTTTCAGGTTATCCAGGGAATGTTGGACTAGCTATAATCCAATGAGGCATACCTCAATCTCTAGAACCGAATGGTTTCTATGGAAGTTTAGGTTGAATGCATCGAAGAAACGGGAAGGAAATATAACATTTATAGATGTGAATTCTTACTCGTATTATGAAGAAAATAAACCTCCGTATTTGAAAAATATTACTTCCTCCGTTAAAACAGACATTAGGTTAGGAACCATGGAAAACATCACCAGAGTCTTAACATTTTCACCTGGAGCACCAAGGAAGGTTACAGAAAATTCGCTGCTCGCAAAATCTACCGCTGCAGATCTTTGAAGTGCTGTAAGTTAATGTATCGTCTACTAATTGGGAATAGAATTAATCGAAAAACAGAACACAGTTATTCAGAACGATTTAAACTTTGACACAATGTTTTTGCCTTGTTTATTTTGTAAGATCAATTAAATTGTGCTTCTATGCTGCACCAAAATGTCCAGGAGTACTTGAAAAATAGAGCAGATGTCCCTAATATTATTTGTAATAATTGGGATACAATTTAAATTAGTGGTTCACGTCCGTTAGTCTCAAATCTTTTGTTTGTAGTTTACTTTAAATACTCGAGCAAAGAGTCAGACAAATATATCACGCCATTCACCTAAATTTTAATGATACAAGTCTGTAACTACATATCTTGACTAATTTTCTAATTTATTGTTGTAGGTTACTGAGATGATTGTTGTGTATTCTGCCTCATCCAACTGGAACCAGGATTCGTTTGAGCACTTGGAAACTTCTCTGCCAGCGTCTGATAAATCTTCTGGTCGATCTTCTACAGCCTTGATGGTCGTGCTATAATAGCTTGGAATTGTTTTTTCATTCTTCAAAGTATTGTAATATGTTTATTTAAATAATTGTTAGTAAAATAGTAATAACCGATAATCATATAGCTTTTTAAATTCAACCATTTGTATATGGTTTTTAAAGTTAAAAATGATTAATAAATGTTTCAAATTATTTATTTACATTTGATTTGTGTTTTACAGAGGTCAATGATGGTTGTTATAATACATTCGGGGTTCGTGAGGATTCTGGTGAAATCTGCAGCGCTACAACGAACTTCTTCACCAAGGATCAACATTTCTGCAACACCTGTGCACCTGGAAGAATGTCTTCAGTTGTTGTATCAATGAATACATAATATTTAAAACATTAAAAATTGTTTTTCAAAATTTTATAAATGTTATTTATTGTATTAGAAATTAGTGGAAACATATTTGAGTTAAAATTTTATAGTCACAAAATATAAACTCTAGTTTAATGGTGGATATTTTTCTGTTGTTAATTATTCTTAAACTATTTGAGCTAAAATTGTCTAGTCTTAAATTTTCAATTTTAAATTAATTGTTGAGTTCAGAAATGTCAAATTTGTTAATAAATTATTATTAATTAATAAGATACAGACGATATAAAAAATGTACATCTATGCATCATGGCGGATATTTTTCTGTTGTTAATTATTCTTAAACTATTTGAGTTAAAATTGTCTAGTCTTGAATTTTCAAATTTAGATTAATTGTTGAGTTCACAAATATCACATTTGTTAATAAATTATTATTAATTAATAAGATACAGACGATATAAAAAATGTACATCTATGCATCAAGGCGGATATTTTTCTGTTGTTAATTATTCTTAAACTATTTGAGTTAAAATTGTCTAGTCTTGAATTTTCAAATTTAGATTAATTGTTGAGTTCACAAATATCACATTTGTTAATAAATTATTATTAATTAATAAGATACAGACGATATAAAAAATGTACATCTATGCATCATGGCGGATATTTTTCTGTTTTTAATTATTCTTAAACTATTTGAGCTAAAATTGTCTAGTCTTGAATTTTCAAATTTAGATTAATTGTTGAGTTCACAAATATCACATTTGTTAATAAATTATTATTAATTAATAAGATACAGACGATATAAAAAATGTACATCTATGCATCATGGCGGATATTTTTCTGTTGTTAATTATTCTTAAACTATTTGAGTTAAAATTGTCTAGTCTTGAATTTTCAAATTTAGATTAATTGTTGAGTTCACAAATATCACATTTGTTAATAAATTATTATTAATTAATAAGATACAGACGATATAAAAAATGTACATCTATGCATCATGGCGGATATTTTTCTGTTGTTAATTATTCTTAAACTATTTGAGTTAAAATTGTCTAGTCTTGAATTTTCAAATTTAGATTAATTGTTGAGTTCACAATTATCACATTTGTTAATAAATTATTATTAATTAATAAGATACAGACGATATAAAAAATGTACATCTATGCATCATGGCGGATATTTTTCTGTTGTTAATTATTCTTAAACTATTTGAGTTAAAATTGTCTAGTCTTGAATTTTCAAATTTAGATTAATTGTTGAGTTCACAAATATCACATTTGTTAATAAATTATTATTAATTAATAAGATACAGACGATATAAAAAATGTACATCTATGCATCATGGCGGATATTTTTCTGTTGTTAATTATTCTTAAACTATTTGAGCTAAAATTATCTAGTCTTGAATTTTCAAATTTAGATTAATTGTTGAGTTCACAAATATCACATTTGTTAATAAATTATTATTAATTAATAAGATACAGACGATATAAAAAATGTACATCTATGCATCATGGCGGATATTTTTCTGTTGTTAATTATTCTTAAACTATTTGAGTTAAAATTGTCTAGTCTTAAATTTTCAAATTTAGATTAATTGTTGAGTTCACAAATATCACATTTGTTAATAAATTATTATTAATTAATAAGATACAGACGATATAAAAAATGTACATCTATGCATCATGGCGGATATTTTTCTGTTTTTAATTATTCTTAAACTATTTGAGCTAAAATTGTCTAGTCTTGAATTTTCAAATTTAGATTAATTGTTGAGTTCACAAATATCACATTTGTTAATAAATTATTATTAATTAATAAGATACAGACGATATAAAAAATGTACATCTATGCATCATGGCCGATATTTTTCTGTTGTTAATTATTCTTAAACTATTTGAGTTAAAATTGTCTAGTCTTAAATTTTCAAATTTAGATTAATTGTTGAGTTCACAAATATCACATTTGTTAATAAATTATTATTAATTAATAAGATACAGACGATATAAAAAATGTACATCTATGCATCATGGCGGATATTTTTCTGTTGTTAATTATCCATATACTATTTTGGTTAATCGGGGCCTATATATATATCTATAGATTCATCACGCAACTTTGTCAGTTTCTAGAGGTCAGACGGATTGATGGATTTCAGTGAAACCTTCATAGATATTTAGAGTTTGATTAGGATTAGGTCCTTTTCATTGTTTCAAATTTTTCTTACACACGATGTGTGAGAAAAGTTGAAAAAACCTACATTTTTGGGCCAAAATCAACTAAGAGTGTGGCGGCCGTGGAATTTTTAAGATGAACGTCTATGACAACTTGTCATTTCTGACAGTTCAGTTTAAAATTTTAAATATAAATTACATTAATTGTAGACAAGTTGAAGAAGTTTTGTAAATTTATCTGTGTTTAGAATAAATGAACAAAAGTATTTGATATTTTGCAAATTATTTAAACGTTAATTTAAAAAATGTCGAATAACACTTTTTGCTTTGATTGTATATTGACATCCTGAGAAAAGTGGGTGTTACACGATTAAATTTAGTAAAAATAAAGTAAAACCGCGGAATTGAAGCTAATATAGAATGCAAATTATTATTTTTTATTATTCAATGTAATTTTAATTAACAAGATGACAAAAGAAATGTCAGGTTGGCAGAAGTCTGTATTACATGATCAAATATTAATGTAAATTGTGTTTAAATTATTATTTTTAAATTCACCTATTGGGTATCAAAAGATAGATCTTGAGGGGACGAGATAAATGATTATTAAAAAAAAAATGGAAGTTGATCGATTGTCGATTGTTTTTATAAGTCATCAAAAATATATCGTGTTTGATATCAAATGAAAAGTCTTGAAGAGACATATTCTAATGCTTTGTTAAAAATATGGACCGACTGATATGTTTTTTTAAGTAAAATGAAATAAAATACGATCGCCAATTGTTTTTTTGTTTTTTTCTAAAAATTCATAGAAATCTGACTTGTGGGGTATCAAGTGAAATGTTTAAAAGTGGGAAATTGATAAACGTAGGGACTACCCAATCTATATTACAAATCATTACGGTTGGCAATTGTTTTCATTAAAATTACTAGAAACCTAACTTATAGAGTATTAAATGAAATTTTTTGGTGACAGGAAATAAAGGAACGCAGTGACGATATTTTTTTTTTATCCCAAATCGTTACGATCGGCAATTGTTTTTTTTTTTTTTCATAGAAACCTGCCTTGTGGGTATTAAATGAAATGTTTTAGGAGCAGTAAGTTGAGGAACGTAGTGAGGAATCTTCTTTATCATAAATCATTACGATTGGCAATTGTTTTTGTAGAAATTACTAGAAACCTATTTTATAAGCTATTAAATGAACTCTTTTAGAAGTTGGAAGTTGAGAGGCGCAGAAACTAATCATTTTAAGCCCTAAATGTTACGTTCGGTAGTTGTTTTTCTAAAATTCATAGATTCTGATTTGTCGAAAATAGCGACTGGCAGACAGTATTTTTTGTTTTCTATTGAAAACACAACTTCCTTCAATGGAAATCACGCAACTTTCTTCGGTGGTACACACACAACTCCCCTTATTGAAAAAATACAACTTCCCCCAATGGAAAATACATAACTTCCCTCAATGAAAAACATACTACCTACTTTTGTCAGTGGTAAACACATAACTTCCCTCATTGAATGTAAAACATACAACATTTTAGAATGGTAAGCACACAATTTTCTTCTATGAAATACATACAACTTCCTTCATTGGAAAACACAATTTTCCTCAGTGGAAAACCTACAACTTTAATGGTAAATATGGAAATTTTCGCAATGGCGAACATAAAACTTCCTTTCAGTGCAAAATACACAACTTCCCATAATAATAATATAATAATAATTCGTCAATGTTAATGACATGAATGCGAGGAACGAAGTGACGAGCTTTCTTCGCCAATTTTGTTACAAGAAAGTGTGGAACGAAGTGATAATCATTCTTCATTAATTGTGTGTTCCCCGAGAAAATATTATTAAGAACACACTATGATTCATTATCCCATACTTTTATTTGACTCTAAACTAAGTTGAAATCTTCTTCAGGGTCGCGGAGCCTAGGGGTTAGACCTGCGAAGCAGGTCGAACCGCTAGTGTATAATACTACTAGTGTTATCTAGTGGTAATATTTTGTAACTTGTGGTGGCGCTGGAGCTAACTTGTTGCCGCCAAAAATATACTGAACAGTTGAATAAAAACACTCTTCATATTTGAGCTCTGTGTTTTCAATAAGTTTTATTGCTTCTTTTCACAAAAATATTCAACATAGTTAAGCAATAACGAACGATAATCAAACTAGAAATTGATAACTTTTGGACCGAGCTGGTATTCGTGGGCTTCCAAAATTAAAATACGCTAACTAGTGGTAGAAAGCTAAACTAATCATAAAGTTCATGAAGGGTATAGCCGGATAAGCATGCAAAATTTGACCCCAGTGATTTTTAAAAATCCATATGGCTAATCAATTTCTTATTAAAAATAAAAAAAAAATTTCAGCTTTAAATCCAAAGAGTTACGACATAATTAAAGGATACGTTTTTTCAGTTTTTATTTTATTGGAACTATTCCACTGAATATTTTTTAACAAGAATTTTTTTATAAAGAATAATCAATAAGGGACGTTAACAGGTAATTTTTTTTTGTAAGTTTTAACCATTACTTTTTTTAATTTTAAAGTTTTTGTCTTTATTTTTAAATATGTTCCTTTAGGGTGTCACTCACAATTTTTTCACTTAATACTCCTTTCTTACTCTTCTTTACTCAATAAAATTTTCAACTTGATCCATTTGGTGCAACATAGTCAAAAAAAAAATCTATTTTACTATTACACTCCAATATACAGGGTGTAAATCAAAAAGCGGGCCATAGGCGTTTAACATGGGAAATCAGTTTTTCCGTGCGCAAAAGTTTCCAAATAGTTTTTGACGAAAATGGTTCAAATAAAAATTTTAGAGAATTTAATTCTGCATCTAAATCACTAATCAGATTTTATTTTACACGTCCTGTAATCCGTAAAATCGACTTTAAAGTTTTATAAATATTGCTCATTTGTAGTGATAGCCATGGAATTGAAACAAAATTACAAACAATTACATATCAGTAGCAAAAAAAATCACACCAAAGATTCTAAAACTACAAGTAAAATCTCAGCACATTAACTCAAAAACATACCGTTGTTTCATTGATTAATCAACCAGATACGAATAACAGCTCTGGCATTAGCCAATATTGTTGTGATTGTGGTAACGGTAGGCGCACTGTTGTGAACTGCTCTTAAATTGCAATTATATATTATCATAGATTTTTTTAAATCACTGGGGGCAGATTTTGTATGCTTATCCTGCTATACCCTTTCATCGTATTTTGAAATTAATTGTTATTTTTTTAAATTAATAACAATAGTAGTTATTTTAAGAGTATTCCAATGTAAAGATAACATTTATTTAATCCGTATTATTTAAATAAGATGTAAAAATAAAAGGTTCATTGTATTTGTAGATTATAGGTTAAGATTGAATTTTCTCCAAAAAATCCTATAAAAACAGGAAAATTTGCAGTGTGTACGGCAACTGTTCTGCTACCAATAAAAGCAAACTACCAATACTAATGCAAGCATTCGCCATCATAAGATATCATGCAAAATGAATTTGACTTGTACCTTTTGGGAATTGTGATCAACGCCATCTCTTGATAATTTGGAAGCCCAATAGCTTCATGCTGCACGTTGCGTTTCTCTCGCCGCTTGTTTATTACTGACCTTTCTGAATGTTTATCTTCTAGTGCTTAGATATTCTCCTTCTTACAATAAAGCAAACAATAATACTTAGATCAAGGGAAATATAATCTTTATTTTAATATTTAATCAATATTCATTACAATTTCGGACAAAATAACCATATTGAAATAAAGTAATTATAAAGTTATATAGGTATCTACGAAACAAATTTATTATAACGAAACGCTACGTTGACGTGAACCCATCCCTGAACTTTTAGATTATTTAGTATTTACGAAGTGATGCACTTATTACACAGCTTGTATCTACTCGGTTGGTCCAGGTTCAGTTCCGCGCTGTGATGTGCTGCCGCCATGAGTTCCCGTGTGCTCACTCTTACTTACAAACTTTAAGTTACACAAAGTACATCCTTATTCTCTGACGCCTTCATGTTTTTTCATATGGTTAATAAACGAACGTTTGTACAAAAACTTCTTATTACAAACAGAACATGGATGTTCCATTTTTTTATTTTCTCTATTTACTTCATGTATTTTCGTATGGGCGGTCAAATGATCCTTTCGTACAAACTTCATATCACAAACTGAACATTTGTAACCTTTAATACCTTGATGTATTTTTAAATGTCTCTTTAAAGCTTTTTTGTAAATAAACATTTTCTCACAAACTGAACATTTGTAAGTAACGTCATGTACTTTTAAATGTCTCTTTAAAGCTTTTGTGTGAATAAACATTTTCTCACAAACAGAACATTTGTTATGTTTAACACGGTAATGAATTTTCAAATGACTGGTTAAATGTTCCTTTCGTACAAACTCCCTACCACAAACAGAACATTTAAAATCTTTAATTCCTGCGTGACATTTTAAATGCCTCTTTAAACTTTGCAAATATTTAAATTGGTTACTACATATATAACAACCGAAAATTCTAATTTCGGGATGCTGTTTCATATGGGTTTTAAAAGCCATTTTTTGTAAGAACTTCTCACCACAAATTTTACATTTAAAGTTTTCCATTTCTGCGTGTGTTTTCAAATGTCTAACCCAATTACTTTTTACTCCGAACTCTTTGTTACAAATGGAACATTTATGATCTTTCTGTTTTAGCTCTTCTCCACCTGTATCTGTTTCATTACAAGTTGTATTCGCATTGTCTGTGTCCGCACTGAAGTCAGCTTCATCCACATCCGGTTGGTTATCTTCTTCACAACTACTCCTTGAAACGCTGTCTTCTTCATCATCAGCTGCTGATTCGTCATTTACAGGTTGCAAGTCAAATTCGTCGTTTTCGATGTCTGGAATATAATCTTCTTTGATGTTGATGTCATCATCTACTCTTCTCTGATCATCAGTTACCTTCTGACCTCGCGGGTCTATTAATATTTGTGTGTATTGCTTTAAAAGATTATAATTCTTTAAACTAATTTTTCTAAATTTATAAAATGCTTTGACAGTTGCGCGACAAGAAGAACAAATTAATTCTCGAATCTTCGACTTCGGAATCATCTGAAAAAGAGAAAACATTGTAATAATGTTACTTTTGGTTTCATAGAAGTGTCGCATTTTTTCCTTTATTGACACCAGAGCTGGGAGTATCTTACATAAAAAGATATTCTATCTTAGATACATTCTATTTTATGTAAAATGTATCTTTTATTTAAATACTTTTTAAAAGTATCTGTATCTTTTATCTTAAAAAATATCTTTCATCTTATAAAGTATCTGTTATATTAAAAAAGTATCTTTTGTCTTTTATCTTAAAAAGTATCTTTTATTTTAAAAAGAAAAGTATCTAATTTGCAAATATTTCAGATATGTGACAGTGAAATATTTTGAAAAATCTGATATATTTTTTCATGTTTAAGCTTACAGTTAGAATAAATATTAAAAATTTATTCAGATATTTCTTAAAAGTACCTAGCTAAGATATTTTAAAGTATTTAAGATATTTGAAAGTATCTAAACATCTGAAAGTATCTTAGATATTAAAAAGTATCTTAAGTATTTACATTAGATACTTTTAAGAAATATTTGTATCTTAAGATACTTAGAATCAAAAGTATCTAGATACTTAAGTATCTTTAACAAAATTATGTAAGTATCTTAGAAAAGTATCTAGATATTTATTAAAATTATATTTCCCAGCTCTGATTGACAAAAAAATATCACTCTAATTATATGATTATAAGTCATTATTCACGTAGAGTGATGTAAATCATCCGAGAGAATAATGATCATAATCCCGAATATAATACCATACTTTTTCTACACCTGTAAATTCGAAAATCATTTTAGAATATAATGGAAATTCGCTGAAAACACACGTTGAAAAACGTCAACATAAAAATACGCAATGACAACTGACTACATGTCAACTGTCAGACGTCTTTAAAATAACCGTGAACTATGGATTTCTGGCTCTGTGATTGGTCGAGAAGAGTGAATAATGAATCATAATTCACTATCGTGAATTTATGGGTATTATAATTCATCGAAAAAATTGCAATAATAGAGATATATTTATACAGGAGTAGAAAAAGTAAATTGTTAAGATGTCAACAATTGTTGTCGATGTATAGTCATTGTTAACAGGAATATCAATAAAAAAACAATAAATTGTTTTGTTCAACGGCCTACCTAAAGTTTTCTTTTTCATATTAAAAATGTTAATGTTTCTTTGAACTTTTTCTACGACCACTGAGAAATCTGCTCATTGTATGTTTGTTGTTGCTAGGGATATGAGGTGCATTGCAAGCATCGTGCGAAATGAATTTGTTTTGTGAGTATTTCAATACAGATCAGTTCATTGAAGTACAGGTGCCATTGCTAGGATACTTATTTAGAATTGTCAAATATTGGAATGGTGACAGCGGGACTAATTTATTATTAAAATTGAATTAATTTTGCAATAATATCGTGGTCGTAGAAAAAGTATAGTATACAACTCGCATCGAATGTCCATTTCATACTCGTATGATTTGCAGCATGAGCCGAAGGAAATCAGTACCATTCCATGCTCGTTGTATAATATACTATTGTGACCTTAATTTTAGGTATAGGAACATATTATATCACGATATCCATTTCAATAAAAAAAACTTCCCTTTCCATTTAAGACAAAATAACTTTCATTCGCCCCCGCTACATCGCCCTAATAATTTTTTTTACCAACTGTACAATTATGTCCCCTCTTTGTTGTATAAGCCTGTGTATTTATTTTTTCTCTAAAGATATTAGCCAATAAAACTGATTGGTTGCTTTAAAAAAAAATTCAAACGGTAGAAATATAGTCATATTTGTTATTTGGGGAAGGTTTGTTTTGTTTAAATGTAATTATCTTTTAAATTATACAATATTACACTAAAATGCTATATATTTAAGAAAAGGTACTTATTTAATATCATATTGAAATTACAAAACCATTCAAGCATGTTCACATGCTGTATTGAAAGGTTATGTTGACTTACAATTTCAGGCAAACAACATTTTAGCTCTTCTTCCATTGATATATCATTGTCGTCGTGTTTTAACACACTCTTAAGATAATTTGAATCGAGGCACAATATACAGCAGTCTGATAAATAATACATTTCAACTGCAATGATTTGAATAACGTATTTCAAATAAAACACAAATTAATAAATTGACAGCCAGTGTTGCCAACCACAGTAAGCTAAAGTGTACATTTTGAATGTTTGTTGTGTACATTCCGCGTCAAAAGTATTGTGTAGAAATAATATTTAAGTGAATTATTGACGTTTTCCAAATATTTTGTAGCATTGTATAAAATGAATTTTTCACTTTATCATTCCCCTAAAATTTGGTATTTGAAGGCCGGTTGTATAAAGCGCTGTCAAAGTTGTGATTGCGTGGTCAACTGTTGTTCACTTAATGTGCTGTCAATTTAACATGTTGTCAAATATGTAGATTACAAAATAACAACTTAATCATACTTAAGCGTGAAATTAAACGCATAGTTTGTTCTTTATAGCTCAAAGTAAATTATTAATAAACAATCCATATACTATTTTGGTTAATCGGGGCCTATATATATATCTATAGATTCATCACGCAACTTTGTCAGTTTCTAGAGGTCAGACGGATTGATGGATTTCAGTGAAACCTTCATAGATATTTAGAGTTTGATTAGGATTAGGTCCTTTTCATTGTTTCAAATTTTTCTTACACACGATGTGTGAGAAAAGTTGAAAAAACCTACATTTTTGGGCCAAAATCAACTAAGAGTGTGGCGGCCGTGGAATTTTTAAGATGAACGTCTATGACAACTTGTCATTTCTGACAGTTCAGTTTAAAATTTTAAATATAAATTACATTAATTGTAGACAAGTTGAAGAAGTTTTGTAAATTTATCTGTGTTTAGAATAAATGAACAAAAGTATTTGATATTTTGCAAATTATTTAAACGTTAATTTAAAAAATGTCGAATAACACTTTTTGCTTTGATTGTATATTGACATCCTGAGAAAAGTGGGTGTTACACGATTAAATTTAGTAAAAATAAAGTAAAACCGCGGAATTGAAGCTAATATAGAATGCAAATTATTATTTTTTATTATTCAATGTAATTTTAATTAACAAGATGACAAAAGAAATGTCAGGTTGGCAGAAGTCTGTATTACATGATCAAATATTAATGTAAATTGTGTTTAAATTATTATTTTTAAATTCACCTATTGGGTATCAAAAGATAGATCTTGAGGGGACGAGATAAATGATTATTAAAAAAAAAATGGAAGTTGATCGATTGTCGATTGTTTTTATAAGTCATCAAAAATATATCGTGTTTGATATCAAATGAAAAGTCTTGAAGAGACATATTCTAATGCTTTGTTAAAAATATGGACCGACTGATATGTTTTTTTAAGTAAAATGAAATAAAATACGATCGCCAATTGTTTTTTTGTTTTTTTCTAAAAATTCATAGAAATCTGACTTGTGGGGTATCAAGTGAAATGTTTAAAAGTGGGAAATTGATAAACGTAGGGACTACCCAATCTATATTACAAATCATTACGGTTGGCAATTGTTTTCATTAAAATTACTAGAAACCTAACTTATAGAGTATTAAATGAAATTTTTTGGTGACAGGAAATAAAGGAACGCAGTGACGATATTTTTTTTTTATCCCAAATCGTTACGATCGGCAATTGTTTTTTTTTTTTTTCATAGAAACCTGCCTTGTGGGTATTAAATGAAATGTTTTAGGAGCAGTAAGTTGAGGAACGTAGTGAGGAATCTTCTTTATCATAAATCATTACGATTGGCAATTGTTTTTGTAGAAATTACTAGAAACCTATTTTATAAGCTATTAAATGAACTCTTTTAGAAGTTGGAAGTTGAGAGGCGCAGAAACTAATCATTTTAAGCCCTAAATGTTACGTTCGGTAGTTGTTTTTCTAAAATTCATAGATTCTGATTTGTCGAAAATAGCGACTGGCAGACAGTATTTTTTGTTTTCTATTGAAAACACAACTTCCTTCAATGGAAATCACGCAACTTTCTTCGGTGGTACACACACAACTCCCCTTATTGAAAAAATACAACTTCCCCCAATGGAAAATACATAACTTCCCTCAATGAAAAACATACTACCTACTTTTGTCAGTGGTAAACACATAACTTCCCTCATTGAATGTAAAACATACAACATTTTAGAATGGTAAGCACACAATTTTCTTCTATGAAATACATACAACTTCCTTCATTGGAAAACACAATTTTCCTCAGTGGAAAACCTACAACTTTAATGGTAAATATGGAAATTTTCGCAATGGCGAACATAAAACTTCCTTTCAGTGCAAAATACACAACTTCCCATAATAATAATATAATAATAATTCGTCAATGTTAATGACATGAATGCGAGGAACGAAGTGACGAGCTTTCTTCGCCAATTTTGTTACAAGAAAGTGTGGAACGAAGTGATAATCATTCTTCATTAATTGTGTGTTCCCCGAGAAAATATTATTAAGAACACACTATGATTCATTATCCCATACTTTTATTTGACTCTAAACTAAGTTGAAATCTTCTTCAGGGTCGCGGAGCCTAGGGGTTAGACCTGCGAAGCAGGTCGAACCGCTAGTTCTTAAACTATTTGAGTTAAAATTGTCTAGTCTTAAATTTTCAAATTTAGATTAATTGTAGAATTAAGAAATACCTATGGTAATATGTTATTGTTAATTAATAAGAAATTGGCAAATTAAAAATATTCATGTTGTAATGTTTGTAATATTTATTGTTTATTTGTATAATTTTGTTGTAATGCTTTATTTAATGCAATAAATAATTAAAATTATGCTTGTGTTTCTTATAGTTATCTTCCCTTATTCTTATTTTATTGAATTAACCCTTTAAATTAAGGGATAATGTCTTCTCACTACGACAAAGTGCTAAAGCAGTTCATTTTTGCTATCGTTGGCAACATTGATTTTTATAGTGTTGCCAACTATAGCAAAAATGGACAAGTTCTTCTTCTTATCCAAAAGAGTGCTCTTCCAATCTTTGCTGCCCTGGTACGAAATCCGATTTTCGCTTGAATCTTCGCCAGTCAGTCGGTGTCGAAAATACGTAATTAATTAAAGGGATGGAAATGTTGCTCTAATTAATGTAACTACACATCCTATCGCAAAATGGTTTGTGAAATCGTGTTCAGCACATTCTAAAAGGGGTATACAATCATTTCTAGCCCTTTAAAGTTAATATTAGGGGTGATTTTTAAGGGAAACTGTTTACCCAAAAAAATCGAGTTAAGGATGGATTCCTATAGATTCAGCCCTAAAAACTCCAATGACGGTCTCGAAAATTGGCGCTCACCCTTAAATTTGGGGTAATTCATATCTAATTTTATGTGCTTTATGTAGCATGTATATAAGGTTCATTATTGCATGTCACATTTCCTCAGCGTACCAGCAATTTTATATATTATGAACGACAAGTCAGAAGTGACAAATTATGAACCACAAGTCCGCAGTGGGTCATAACATATAAAAGTTAAATGCGAATTACGTAAGAAATACTAACCCTAGACTATTTTAAATCACAGATTCGGAATCAATGGACCCTAATGAAGGGTGTAGCGCCCTTATCTCAATTTTTTTACCCCAATATTTTATCGTAAAAACACCAAGACTATAGTCCAACTTTTTTTCGGAAAAACCCCAAAAAAATCGAGTTAAGGGTGGATTCCTATAGATTCAGCCCTAAAAACTCCAATGGCGGTCTCGAAAATGGGCGCTCACCCTTAAATCTTATGTAATTAAATAAAGCAAAAGTAAATACTGCTCTAATTATGTAACTACACATCCCATCGCAAAATGGTTTGTGAAATCGTATTCAGCACATTCTAAAAGGGGTATACAATCATTTCTAGCCCTTTAAAGTTGATATTAAGGGTGATTTTTAAGGGAAACTATTGTAGAAGCTTTAAAGCATCATATCTCGAAAACTAAGATTAAAATTGCAAGGAATAAATTAAAATTATGAATTTCGTTTTATTAAATGATTTTAGCTATTGTTTTTCTAATTTGAAAGTAAATAAAACATATTTTATTTCTGTAACAATATCTTTATTATCTCAATTGATAAATACAAGTCATAATTTATTTATTATTATAACTTAAATAAAACACAAGAGTACATGTACAAGTATATAATTTTTATTATATTATTTATTTGGAATGAATACAAAGATCAGATCTCCTGGATTGACATTGGAAGAAAGAGACTGAAACTCCTCTGGCATTCGCCTGACATCCTAGGGAAACTTCCAGAAAACCTAGGACAGAAGAGCAGTGTCGTCGTCCACTAAACAAACAGAAATACATCAGTAAATATATCAATTCATTAATGAATTAATTTATTGAACTTACATTACTGTTGGGAATGGCGAACTATGTTGAAGAAAGTACTTGAAGGCTCTGAAACTGCATCAGCAGGCCGCAGGCTCTTGACTACGAGGGGTGAAACTCTCTTGAAGACTCTTCAACTGCATCATCTACCAGCCGTAAACTCTTGGCTGAAACAACAGAACAAATAAGAAACTACAAATTAAAATGTAACAATGTATAATTACATGTGTGAAGTAGAAAGTAAACACGTAGAAATCCAGCGAAGGCGACTAAGTTCACTGTGTCATCTTCATTCCTGTTTTAAGAAACAAAACAAAACATACCACAACAATAAAACAAACAATGAAAGCAGAAAACACCTATACTAAAAGGAGAGAAAAACACAAAAATATATAAACAAAGAGAAATTCAGGACGAGAAGTTCTGTCCCACGGCGGATGATTCATTTCCATCTGCAACTTCATCCCTCGATGGTAGACACTGGAACATTATACATTTCTCACGGTGGCTGCCTCAGCTACTGTTCCAACGACGGTAGTCTCAGCTACATTTCCCATTTCCCACGGTGGCTGACTCTGCAATGATTCTAGAAAAATAAAAACAACAAATTAGAAATAAATAAACAACAGAAATGTTGAAAAAATAAATCTTACTTCTAGTACTACTACTTCTTGTCTTCATTATTCTTGATCTCTGTAAACAAATAAAAACAAACAAATTAAAAAAACATTGAAACAATTTAAATCTGGAAATAAAAACTTACGTATTAAAAATACAGATCTGAAAGAAAGAGCTGTAAAGGAATACAAGTACATGGGTTAGTAGACTTAAACCTAACTTAAATTAAAGCTGAAATAAAATGGATTAACTTAAAATTAGCTTAAAGGTACCCAAAACCATTAAAGCTAAATTAAAACTAAGATTCACACCACCCCACAGACATTCCTGTGCCTTTAAGACTCTAATAACAGCAACCGGTGTGTTGTCTGTTTTCAAAAAAGAAACGTGGGTCGTCTAGCCGAACCCCGCTTGGTCTCCTACTTCGCGATCCCGCAGGGGCCCGAGCTCATGTCACAGAATCACGTTAGTCGATCAACTACTTTCTCTGCCATCCGGAATTCCCTTTGTACAAGCACTTATGAATAGAGCCTATCATTTTCATAAATGTAATGAACGAGAACTGTCAAGAGCGAATCTTGTTAACAGGCATCGGATGCGATATTTGCCGAGAGCTGGTACCAGTCATGACTCTGGATCCACTCTAGATGATCGAACTGCTGTGAGCATGCCCCACGCGCCGCGTTAGCGCTAAACCAGTAATCGGAATAAATTTAATCGATGGTCTTCACGTGAAGACAGAGCGCTTTGCAAAAATCCCGTAAACGGTTCCCGGCTGATTCTACAACGGACACAGAGTATGACCTGCAGCGGTGCGTTCTCACCCACCCACCTACTGACTGTACTAAAGCACTCCAGCTCGTACTGCGTAGGCCGCACATACAAAATCATACTCCGCGAACGTTCACGGCTGATTCTACACGTAGTTGCAACGGACACAAGAGTATGACCTGCAGAGGTTTGTTCTCTCCACCCTATAGGAAGATGGAGAGACAACACTGACTGTACGAGCCACTCCAGGCATGCACTGCGTGAGCCAAACATACGAAATCATACTCTTGTGTAGTGAGAGAAGCCCACTCGCGAACGATAAATTTTGATTGTAATACGCGCGCTGTGGCTAAGGCACAAGCCACCTTATTGTACGAGAACGCGCCCAGCCTCCATCCAAAATGCCCGACTGCTAACACATTTCGCAAAAAATTTACACCCACTGAATCACCCAACGGTCAAACTGGAATTTTATATTTAAATACAATAACTGAATACTATATCTAACTATAAAATTCACATTTAATACACGCGAGGAGTCGAGTAATTACACAATTTAAAATAGCACAAAACGACGCAGCTTCTACCAACGCGGCCATTACTCGACTAAACACTGAGAAACATGGCGCATGGATACCTAAAACTACTCCCCGCTACCTTGCAATCTTGTTAAAAGTCACGTAGGCCAGCCCAGCTCCAATGCTTTCAATGCTAGACGACTCGACGAACAAGTTCCGACCAAGACTTGCCACATTCTTGTCTGTAATAAAAATAAATTTTTGTTTTTAAACATGTTACAAATAAACTTTGTAATAATAATGACAACAATAATAATATTATTGTTTAATATTTCCGATTTTGTATGATTTCATAGGACAAAAAAAAAATTAATAAATTAAATACGTACACGATATAACATACATATACGTCGTATGTACATAACTACCTATTGGTTTGTTAACAAATTTCTAATAAAATGTAAAAGTCCATTTTGATAGCATTTGTATATTAAAACATCATATAAAAATATGCCATGCCAAATATATACAAAAATAATCAACATTTCTTCTTCAGACAGGTTTAAATTAAGTCGACACTACCAATGTTTCACACGTATTTGTTATGGAATTGAACATATTTAAAACGAAACATTAAAGTTTATTTCTGATCTAACATCCTTCCTAAAAAATTAATATTACCTCTATCACTTGATCAGTGTCTCTGAAGACCGTACGAAGGCCTCATCGGATTCTATTAACAGCAAAACAAACAACCAGATTCTAAACTACTAAATATTTACATGATGTGTTTGCTACATATTTCTGTATTATTTATTTATATAACTCTATTATTTTTAATTTGTTCCACAATTTTATTTCCGGGGAAAGGTATTACGAGCCCAGAATCATATCATTTGGTCCAGTTAAAATCATACACAGAAAAATTGTTTAATTTCCATATTTATATAGCTCTCACATACATACATGTAAGCGAGGTATTATGTTTATGTTTAGAATTGATTAGATTTTGGTAACAATTCATCAACAGTAAGTGGTAGAATATTTGACGTCCTAACAGGGTTTTTCGGCATATCTTAGTAAATAAATGGAGTAAATTTCATTGATACAAAAAAAAAATCTAGATTAATATTACCTACAATCTTTATTTAAAATATTTTTCTATATTTTGGTGTCCTCAGATTTAAAAAACCATGTTCATCACTATTTTGTGTATCTAGTTAGTATAAGGTAAATTTAAGTAAATAATAGACATCAAAATACACTTACGATTTTCATATTGCATTCAGCAAGATTCCCAAGCTATGTTGGGCCACAAATTGCGTTAGATTTCACAGTAAAAGCACTCTGAAGTTTAATTTCAACTTCTCTTCTGTCTCAAGTCTTTGGATGGTTCAAAATCACTCCAAACACTATATAGGAACAAACTACAAATAGGAAATGATTTCTTCCTGTAAATTTCAACGTAAAATCAATGCACATTTTCAGTCATAATCACAAAAAAAATGAAGTATTAGTCACATTTCTAATAATTTAAACAAGGACTTTACAAAATTGATAAATTAGGATTTACTGTATGTGAAAATACCTTTTGATGTTCTGTTTTCAAAGATTTTTCCACAAAGTCGTTTCGAAAGAAATTAACCTATCTGTCAAAAAATAAACACAAAAGCTGTTGCGCCATCATACAGCGATTGTGTGAACTAGATGCGTTGAGTGGTGGGGGAATTAGCAGCGGCGTAGATTTCTTTCAAAATATCGTGGGCTACTAATTTTTAATTCACATTTTTTTGCTAAAACTGTAATAATAGTTATTTTTGCCTTATAGCCCATATAATTTTGTGTATATTAGGCTTTTTTTCAATATTAATTAACGAAGAATTAATAATTTATCAATAAAAGTACAAATGATGCACATAATACAGCTCGTACGCCGCTGGTAGAGATGCAAGCAATGTGATTGGTGAATTGTATTTCAGGCGGTTAAACTTATAATTTTAAATAATTATCAGTAATAATATTAATTTACACAGCTTTTAATTAAAAATATAAAATAATTGAATGATTTACTTATGTTACAATTATATTATAACCGAGAGAGAAACTCGGTTTCTGTTTTACCAAAATCATGACAGAAACAGCCAATTTCATGTCTACAATAGATGTGTGCGCACTTTCTCTCCCATCGTGAGGGAAAGTGCTCAAATAATATGAAAAAATGAACAAAATTAAACAAATCAAAGTTAACTATCATAAATTGTATTACAATTCAACTAATTTTAAAATACATTAACACCATTATAAATATTGGGGTCGTGAAAAAATAGTATATACACCGCAGGAGACGTGAATTTTTCCCTTGTCGTATTGTAGCCCACGCCTACGGCTCATTATTCAATTTACTCCACGGGAAAAAAATCATACACTTCTCTCCCTTAATGTATAACATACTATTGTTTCAAAAATGCACATAAATAATGTGTCCAAGAAAGACAGGCAGAACCGCAATCGTTGTTATATATAACTAATTAATTTTATTTATATTAAATCGAAACCAAATACAACGTAGGAAATATTTTTAAACATTGCTTTATATGTATTTTAATCATACAAATATGCATGAATAGTTCAAATAAAGCATATAGATTTTTTCCACTATCTGATCACATTTTCTCTTTGAATATTGTAATTAGATTAGGTAAGGGTATATTTTCTTTGTACATGAAAAGATAATCGTCTTTTAATAATTTTCAGTAACAAATATTGCAAAATATTAGCAATGAATATGAAACTGGAACGTAAAATAAAAATCGCACAAATGATATCGAAAACAAAGTATATATTTTTAAAGCAATACAAAAAAAAAAACTCAGTTTAAATTTATAGTAAATTATTTTAGTTGGGCCCTAAAATCATGTGAAAAATATGGATACACCTAATAGATACAATTACTTACATCGCCTTCAAACTTCCATGATCTCGTTCTCATGTTTTTTTATAAGAAACATGCAATAACACGAGACACATTTATAATTTTGTATTTTTTTCATGTTACGAATATATTATCGAACCAATTGCAGTACAACATATAAATAAGAACAAAGTACTTACCTATTATTTTATAATTTACGGATGTTCATAATATGTTACTTGCAAAGAATTAGTACAAATTAAATCATATAGATGGTTGTGAAATTTATATAATATAATTACAATGATGAATTTCACACGTCTCTTTGAAACAATGGTTTAATGTAACATGTCAAGTTGAAAATGAAGTTTATTTATAGAAATACAAAACATACTTCTTGTTTCGATACACCACTACAGCTAAAGATTTACATAACATGTACGAGTATCTCGATTTCGAGCTCGAGGAACACACGAACGCAGGAGAGTGCAAAAACAAATAGTGAGTTAGCTTTGAAAAATAAGCTGATGTTTTATTTGCTATGTTAACAAGATGTAGGTACATATTTAGCATGTCTGAGTGACTCGTCCAGATACTGTTAACATCCGCGGTGACTACTAGCGATACTATACAATATCATTTTCATTTATCAAGCAGTCTTATAACAGCTGTAGAATATTTACAGAGTGATAATGAATACAATCAGTTATTATTTAGTAGGTAATTAATATTACACACATACAATTATTGTTTTAAATATTGTTGGTGCTTGCAAAATTCTAAGACCAAATCAAACGTAGTTCTCTACAAAAGGTTCCCGTTTATAACGTTAAATGAGTAGTTTACTTACAACAGACACCATCACTCGTGGTCAAACTCTTTCTTGTTTCTCCGCTCTGGGAAATCTGTCGCCTCGTTCGCTTCCTGGTAGGTGGGGAGAGGACTGGGCAGGGCTATTGGGCACTGGGCTCGGAACGGATTGAAAAAGCAACATTTAATAGCGATACATAGGTAGATACTATGAATGAGAATTCATGTTTGTCTGGGTCCCACACATTGTTCTGCAACCAGCAACCGCAACGCACACTTATGTAGAACTGTCCCAACGAGTCATCTGCAGCCGGCGTGTGTCCAACGTCGGAGATAGTAGCGAACGCAAGCTGGCCGACGGCGGGCTACTGCTGAAGTACTTAAGCGTTAACGGCGACTGCAGGTGTCTGTGTCTGATGACTTCACGCTCTGTAGGAAGTGGCCAGAGTTCCTTCATGACAGTAGAACAGACTGTACTAAACACAATCACCAAATAAATGCCATCCACTACCTGCAGAGACTGAGCCTCATCTCAGGATTCGGACCCTTTTCCTTTTCGTCCAGTCAACGAACCCATCAGGGATTTCAGAGTAGCGCCGAAACTTTTGCCTGGAGTACTCAGGTTCGATTGATTTCTACCTAATCCTTGGGGATGTGCGTCTAAACATTTTTGGTACCTCAACTACAGTCAACAAAATGAATTACACAACCGTATTAAACACAAACTCAATCCATACGTACTTTGCACGCCGCTTCCACAGTCTTGCACAGAGCACCCGATGACGGTTCGCAGTGGAACACATGTGCTATGAATAGGTCTTGTGCCGTATGCATGATGAACGCGCATTGCTTCACATTGCGTCCTATTCCTAGGAATGACAGGTAACGCACTCTGCATTCTGTGATTAATTTATCATCCTACAACGCACAGCAAGTTCATGTTTATTGTTACAAAACTGTTTAAGAGCATTACGTACATTTGGCTGCAAAATTGAGATCATTGACGGAGCGATGGCGACATTTACTGATTGCCACTGATCTCGTGGAATTGTAGTGACTAAACTATCAATGGCATCATTCAATATGTTCATTCCAGTTGCCTGTGTAACTTGTGTGTAGCCTAAGTACTGAGCCCGCAGTACCTTCTTAGGCTCTTCCATCGGAGTCGGGAATGATTGAGCTAGAAAATACATTCATACGTTTATTATAAAATAATAATATTTAATTCGGATGGCAAGGATATTATGCTTAAATTCATGACTTTTATTTCTTCTAACCAAAACTGAATTACGCGACAAAGCGACAATGGAGATATTTAGTGATATTCGGTTGCTATATCATTTAGTAATCGTGATATTGTTATTTGAGTGCAACATGTTCAAGTGTTAGAAGCGCTTTTTCTGTAGCAACGGTACAACATAAAATTTTGGATGAAACTGGGGAAAACTTTCACAGATATGAAAAAGGGTCCAGAGTTGTGGCGAAAAAACTCATGGTTTTTGCACCAAGACAATGCGCCTGTCTTAATTTTTATTATTATATATGTCTATACTTGACTCGGAGCCTTAAAATACTTGGAACCAAGTGCCCTGCATTTCAATAAGGCTCCTCGACAGTAATGGACAATTCTCTTGACTTATGTTAATAACTATTAACAGAACTCAATATAAAAGTCTTTATTATTTTATTAATATGAGATCTGAAGCTTTCTTCAACTTATTTTGAGAATGGCTAATATGTATACCTAATAAATAATAAAAATAAGTTGTTTTTTTTTCAATAGTGTATACTTACTGACTAGAGCTTGACTGTTTCTGTTGGAGCGCCTATGTTCGGTGGGAAGATTGGTAGGCCTAGTAGCGAGGCCCACGCGACCGTTGATGTCAATGGGTTTGGCAAGGTTCTGCTGGAGGCTGCGTTCGATCATGATTTTCTTGCAGATGTCACGCAAGGTATTGGCGATGGTCCGTGCGGGCATGTCGCAGCGAAACACGTGACACATGTGCTTGCGCGTGCTTCGGTCGCGAGCTACGTACGCAAAGTCCCTAAACACACATCTGGATTAATACAACTTTACTAGTTGACTTGAGGGATATCAAAAGATGCTAGAGTTACGATTAGCGACATGCAGAACAACCATTGTTAATAAGGTGCATACATGAACTTTGTAATTTAACTGGTTAAAGCAATTAATTTGTTTCAAAGCGATAATAAACAACACATAAAGAAGGCCATTATGAATTACCTCTCCCTGAAGAAACGAAGATACCACACCACATACATAAAACACAATTGTATTAGACTACAGTATATGTACTTAAGTCTAACAATACTTATTATATATTTTCAGTGGCGGCTCATCACAAGAAACAAGGGAGGCACAGCCTCTTTTCAAAAAATAAAGAAAATGTGTGTTTGAAATAAATATTTAATATGTAATATTAAAAAAATATTAGTAGACATGTTCTTCTTCCATTATATGCATTATTTAAAAATAGAAATTAAAATTTCCTTCCTATTAAAAAAATATATTAGTAGACATGTTCTTCATTCATTATATGCATTATTTAAAAATAGAAATTAAAATTTCCTTCCACCTATTCACCTTTAAGGCGTACAGAAATTTTGATCTTGTATCACATACGGGATGAAAGATGCAATATAAAAGTTGAACAGAGAGAAAACATAGCATGAGCTACGAGTAGTATTTATAATGATTTTTTGTCTAAGTAGAGTTTATAGTATTGCGTACAAAATTTGTCTCCTTATTCCTTAAAGATACAAGCCGCCCCTGTATATTTTGTATCAAGTAATGTAGATAGTTTAATTTCTTACCTGCCATTATCGCGACCAACGCCCCAAACTCTTATTGTGTGGATGGGTTGCGTATTTAAAACTGTAAGGTTTTCTGGATCTATAAGCTTCAGAGCTCCTTCATCTAAATCCATGAATAAATCCTTGCCCTGTTGATAGACCAATAAAACATAAGTAAATTGAAATAAAATAGATTACAAATTACTTACATCTCCCCAACGGCCAACAACGTCCAACAAATCATTTCTGCCGAGTGAGAGATCAACAATGCATTTGTTAACAGCTTTGCTACTACGTTCTGGAGTTAGATCCTCTTCGGCAATCTCTACCCAACCAAGCGATCGAACTGCAAATCTGATTGGTCGTTCTTTGGATTCTGGTTCTGCACGTGCTGGATAGCTACGCCTTCTGTTAACAGAAAAATTGATTAATTAATATATTATAGTTTATAAAATAGTAAATTAATTTTCATACTTGAATGCTAAATCTTCTTTCCTCTTTCGTTCCTCGAGATCTAAATCTAATGCAGAGCTAGTACTGCTTCTAGTTACTGAACTAATCATTCCTGACTCGAATTTTGCAATTACGTTATCTGTGTCTTTTGAGAAATTTGACCTAGAATCTATTTTTTCAGTGCATGTCATTATGGGAACTTCTCTTTGAATGGTGCCGCTTTTTATGTGCCAATAGTACGGTCCGTCATTATCTGAAAACACAAATTTTGTTTATGTATTGGCAATACAAAGTGTTGTTGTTGACTTTACCTTCGTGTTTCTCCCAGCCCGGTGGTAGATCATCATCATCGGACCGTTCTTTATCCGGTGTTGAACCGGTATCTTGACGATCCTCTGGTGATTTCTGTGGGCGTCGTTTGACTGGAACGGCGTACAAGTCATTGTTTAACTGTCCTGGAATATGTGGAACGCAGTCTATGTCTGTGTCGTCTCGATTGTCTCCATTTAATTTTCCCGACTTTTCACATATACTGCAAGTAGAAAGAAAATCCATTAGATTCCTGCAGGCAATTTAATAATTTCATGAGGTAGTTATCCTAAGAAGTTAGCCAATTTTCCAGCGAATGAATTTCGTAACAATATTAGTTTAGTTCATGGTCCATGCCCATCTTTAATAAGCAGTCGATTATTTTCAACCAGAAGGGCTAATGAATATGATTACAGCACGTGTGCATTTATCGATAACGGGTGGTGTAGCGATTGATTGCGTGATGCGGGCAGGTAAAGGGTAAACACGGCGTGCCTGAACGCTAATCCGGTGGATTACGTACTTGTCTCGCGGGCTCTCGAGCTCAACGCTGCCGATTAGGTCCGGCTTCTGCCGCAGCGAGTGAGATGCGGTCAGATCCAGCGCCCGGACTCCCATGGCGTTCCCGTTGTGCTCGTTGCTCCTACAACAAACATAACCATTTGTTGTATTATATTTCGTATGCGACTGCCTGGCGCATAAATATAAACGTACTTTTGACGAAAGTACGTGGAGCGGGCGCACCATGGACTTCCGTCCGCCAGGGTTACATTTTACTACTTCCCGATTTTATTTATACCAAAACCATGTTTTACAATTTTGGTACAATCAAATATAATGCTATAGTTTACCTAGAGTAGAATAGCTACTTTTTGTAATACGTGCACAGTTATTGATGCTTTTCCGACCGACTTTTTGGGTGGTATTGCATTTATTACGGACTAGGTACATTAAAGTTAATTAACCAACCACAGGCGGTTATTGAATTATAATTTACCTAATCTGTCATAAATGCTACATCCCCCTAAAAATAGTTCGGTAAAGCATCAATAATTGTGCACTTGTTACAAAAAATATCGTGTGCATCACCAGCGATACGCGATTCCAAACTCGTGTGAAGTTAATCACTGGCGCACCGCCCTTGGCGCACAATGTACTATTATATTCTACTGTATCATAATCATATTGTTTATAGGCCATCAAGAGACTCCTTATGGACTGTTATAAAAATAAATTTCACATTTATTAGGTAAGTAATTAAATTGAAAACACATTTAAAAATTATCAATTTTTTTATGTCAACATTGTGTGGCAAATATAAATGTTTATTGCAAGATAAAGAAAAAAAATTTGCAATGCAGTCGAACATAAAATATTGAATGTAACAGGTGTATAATAGGATTTTATTGACTCGCCCTTTTATGTGCCTCGCAATACTGCGCTCGCTCGGCCCCTAAACTGTCTCGTCCATAAAACCCATATTATATACTTTTTACATAAATATCTATTATGGTCGTGGTTTTTTTCATAGGAACTACTTTGAAAATTTCAGAAAAACATTTGCATGTTTGGCTTGAAATAGATGGATCACAAAGTTATAATCTCTAAATAACAACACAGGGATGTACAGTACAGCTTTCTTGTGGTGCGGTTCACGTCACTATCTTCTTTGTCACTTTCAGCTGATCAGCAATAGTGGGAGAAAGTGAGAAAGAAGATAGTGACGTGAACCGCACCACAAGAAAGTTGTACTGTATACAGGTATTCCATGACCACATCTATTTGGAGACAAATCTAAGGTGTTAAGAGTATAAGTCCAAAATCATCTGGTTCCTTTTTGTTTTCATTCACTATGAATTAACACATTAGAAATATGAAGCAAAATACAAAAGATCATATTACTTTCAAACATTTTTCGTAACACAAACCTATGAACAGAAACTGTATTACAAAATAATTAAAACTTTCATTCTCTAGTAGAACTATACCATTCACATTTTGGAAGAACACACTGTTTAAGAGATTGGTAAATTAAATCAAATTTCACCCACAGATAAACAGTTTCTCTCCCATGCGTCATCGAATACTCTATACAGTATGTATCTATAGCATAAAATACACAAAAACTATGTATACATTGTATTAATGAAAAACCTCAAAATGCGTGTGCATATAGATGGGTGAATATTTCACACTGTTTAAGTGAAATAATTAAAAATTAACACACACAAACGATTTTCCACTAGCACAAGCCTTAATTAAATTTCAGCGTAAAATTAAATGTATTTTACTAATTAAACATGACTCACATATAGTACAGCAACTCGTTCACATAATAAACCACGTATTTCACGGCAAAGATAAGAGTCAAAAAGTTGTCCAGGTGATATATTTTCAAGCACGCGAGAATTACAACAATCAACAGCAACAACACACGTATGTTTCTGTACTCAATTTTCGAGATTTGCAACGAAGCTTGGAGCAGGATACGTCTTTACGATTGCAGGAGGCGGTGAACACTGCCGAGGGTGAGTAGAAAGTGCATGGGGGTGAGCAACCCTCGTTCGTACGAGCAAAACGTTGCCAATATTCTTGACTCACCAGCGCACAACGCACGCTCAAAAGAAGCAGACAAATTAAAATACACGCGAACAATTAAGTTTGCTCTCTGATTACAACAAACAAAAAGGACAACGAAAATGTTTACAGAACAATTTAACGGAGAAGGAAAATATATAACAAAACTGTTGTATAATAAACTGATATGTTCAACATTATAACAACTTTAAAATGGTATAAAATAGAAAAAAATGTTGAAAGTAAATTTGTGGCTAATATTAATTTACATCTTTCTTACAATAACAAAAATTACTATAACTCAATTATTTATTGAGATATTATTAAAATAACTTATAGGTCTTCAAGTAAACTGCTATTTCCAGTTGATATGAACCGGTAAGCTGGGATATAAGATGCATTTTCTGAAAATTTCATAACAGTTTAGAAACTGAACACGATTATTTACTAAGGAATTAGAACTATTTACCAAAAAATGGTAATTTTTTTAGAAAATGCATCTTACGAGTATATCCTCAGCTTACCTAATTGTTCGGCAAATTCTACTGTTCTCTATTTTTTTCTTGTACAAGATATAGAAAAAGTTTTAAATAAAAATTATAGCTTATATTATTGCACATCTTTTTGATTACAATGAACTTACTATAACTCATTTATTTACTAAGATATGCTCAAAAAACCTTGCATGTCTTCAAATAAACTAGCACTTTCAGTTGATGGATCCAATTGATAGGTTCAATAAATTTTGATATGCAGACGTCATCCTGAAAATCGGTTTTTAAGGACCCCAAAACGAGCTTATCTGTTGAAAACTCACTTTTGAAAAGTTTGACCCGTCACAATACTTTCCTACATACAGGGATAAATATTATCTACAAAGATTGAATTCTGATTTAACCCACAGCAAAAGCGCTGCATTACTTTAATGGTGTAGGAGTGACGTCGAACCACACAAGAGATCTGACAACAGTGCAGGCGCCGCGACGCCCCGGACGTAAATAAACAGATCGTTCCGGGTCTGTTTGCGACGGCAGTGTTACGAACTGCAGCCGGCATCACCACTGCTCTACTACAAGACTGTAACATGGGTTAGATTTGATCACTGTGACTCCGCGCTCACTAAAATCCATTTTAGATTTAATCTGATCTTTGAGCAAATCTTGAGAACTTTATGTTTTCTTTGTACAAGTGCTAGGATCACTTAATTTTAAACTCACAAATCATGAAACTGTTTGCTGTAATTTTGTTAATGCTACTCTGTCTTTCTTTAACTTTGGTGACTGTGGACATGTTCGTCATTTTCGTTGGTAACTGTCACTTAAATTTAGCATATTCATACATTGAGTCAATTCATTATCAATGTTTAGTTTGTTTTATCATTTTGTTTATTACTATTTTTTGTCTGTTTTATGCTTTATTAAATTATCAATTTTATTGGACAGATGAATGTTCGACTGGAGAAGTGATGTCGATAAATAATGTTCGGGAATATCATCAAAGATCTTTATTTTCTACAATGCCGACGTTTCGACGCCACTTGTGTATTCTTCAAAGGTAATAGAGTAAGTTCTCTGTATTCTTAGCTTGCCCCAGTAACATGCGAAATTTGCTGACTTGTTTTACATTTTTTATTTGTGAAGACTTATCTGTATTTAAAGAAATTAAATCATTTATGTGCATTACTAGTATGCGTATGTAATATTATCCCATACAGTTATTCTATTATCCTTGAAGAAGACACAAGTGGTATCGAAACGTCAGCATTGCAGAAAATAAAGATCTTTGCCTGTACCAATACCAATTTTATATCATCCATTAAGTTTGTTCCAATATTTTGTCTAACTTCTTTCAGGTTATCTGTGGTTGTGTTTAGTAAATCAACATCCACGATTGTATAAGTATAAGTTAATGGAAGAAGAATCACAGGATAATTTTCAATATAAACGGACAAACATGTATTGAAAATGCAAAGGGAAACAGGACAGGTCAAAATGACTACAAGAAGTAGAAGTGAAACAACTAAATTAGAGAGACTAAAATAAGGACTGATCCATCTCAAGAACAGGGCAAGAAGCCACTGTAAGTATATATTGGTAGAAATGCTTTTAATTGTAAATTTCTAATTCGATTTTCATTTTAGTTACAAGTGTCAGTGAGCTACAAGAAAAAAAAATGAAAGAAGGCAAATACGAATTCCATGCACATCCACTCCACACTGTAGAGTAAACTTGAGAATGAAGAGTGCCATGAAAAAGAAGCTGAATCATAATGACAGTAATGAACTGGACATCACATCACACTTGTCCTGGATAGACAAATGGACTGCACTTAAGTGGTTGGCTGTGCACTCGACTAATGGCGTCGACCCTTTCCTACTCCGCTAATAACTGTCACCGACGCCAGTACTGCGTTTATATATTTCATCGCGCGCCATGTAATCCAATGAACGTCAAAAATAATTTATCTGTATTGGACTTTAAAACGTGCTTCATTTTTCGCACTTGGTAACGCGGTTTAGGTCATTTGGAACACTGAAAGAGGTATAGTGAAGCCAACCAAAACCCAAAGGATTGTAATAAAATAATTAAACATCCCGTAATTAGTTCTGATCTAACAAAAAGAAAGTTATTGTACTCCATTTATTTGTATCATAATTTCTGTTCTTTCTAAGAACATTTTAAGGAAAAATAACAACTGAACTAATAACAGATAAACAAATTGGCCCAAAGGTATTGGCTGGTACCACGAACACTATTTTTAAAACTGATGATAACAAAATACAGAAAATTGTTTCAAATAAAGATTGCAATTTACTCTATCTAATTTATTTATTAAGATATGGCAAAAAACCCTGATATGCCTTCAAATAATCTACCACTTTCTGTTGATGAATTGTTCACAATATCTAATTAATTCGTAACATAAACAATACGTCCCTTAAATATATGTATGTGCGGAAGGAAAAATAAATGAATTTAAGATATAAATATGGTGAATTCAACAATTTTCCTTTGTATGACTTTAGCTGGGCCAAATGATTTGATTCTGGGCTCGTACATGTGCAGTAAAAGATTCTCACACCACAAAAATGAATAAGAGGCAGTGGAATGATCAACTCATCTGATAGAGACTTGAAAATATTGGTATTATGTTTTGCAGGGGGTAAAAAATTAATATAGGACAGAAAATTGAAAAAATAAACGAAATTCGCTGCGAAATTGGAAAGAGGCACCATGTAATAAATATAGATGATTTATCGTACTGACGTAATTCACAGCATCCGAAAAAATTTTAATACGCAAAATCTAATCGAATTTCTCATTCAGAATATTAAACTTCGAAAATCGCTGGGGAACAACGTACAAAAATGCCGTTCGGTGCTGTCTCATTGAATAAACATGATCTGGGTTCGAATATCCACCGATTCAAAGATGAAATCAATCTTGGTCCTCGGGTCAGTCCAACGTTTGTGTGTATGATACTGATATGCCGCAGGCCATCAGATGTTCTGATGTTTTTCATCGGCTGACGAATCAACTGCTACTAAGGTTCTCTGCACTTTGCGGTCTAGCTTGGGAGTTTGCCCTCCGTCTGTTTTCTTTTGCCCTTTTATACAACCAATATTGCCATCTGAGATGGGAAATTTCATATCTTTGATCATTTGGTGGATGGGAATGATAAAAGTAACAGATATACGAACGCACGCGAATTGGTTTGTTCTTCAAACACTGGTGAAACATTATTCTGCCATTTTAATAAAATGTTTTGTTTTTTAATGTGTCACGCACAGCTCGTCTAGGAGACAACTCCAATTACTACATTGTGATCGAAATACCTTTGTAAACATGTTAAACTTTTTTATATTTTTTATTTCACCAATCTTGGATTGTAATGGTAACCATAGTCTATTGTTCAAACATTCATATTTGAAAACAAATACGCTGTGAAGAAGAAATAGCTATTTGTATATTAAGAGCGCAAAGTTATGTTTTGTCTTAATTTGTGCATTAAGTGCAATAACAAAATGATTCCAAAGAAAATATTTAACATTTACAAACTCAATTAAAACTCATTTTTCTTTGGAGATGTGAAACATTTTCTTCAAAATTGATAGAATTCGAAACACTAATCGACACTCAAAATTCTGTGTAGTTACTACAATTTTCTATTGCTCGATTCTCTATCTTTCTATTCCTCCATTTAACAAGAAAGTGGCATAGGGTGTTTTCGAAACAGGGAATCTAGAAATAGAACATGCTAAATTATCAATGAGCACATCACAAAAATTATTTCTTTATAATATCCGTAAAGATATTTCAATATTAACTTTACTTAGAAATTAATCTAACGAATTTTTTTTAAGTAGTATATAAATTGTGCCTAGTCCGGCAGTTTCCATTGGCTGTGCATTTGGGTCGGTGCATTTTGTTGTAGTCGTTTGTTGCTTACGATATTCTTCTTCTAACTACTCTTACATGAAGACGATTGTAAAAGTATATCATTGAAGATGATTCTGCAAACTGCGTGATGTGTATGGTCTATAGAAGGGGTGTTAATGTGCAATGATGATGGAGAATAAAGAAGAAATATGGGGGATAAATGGAAATAAAGTGATAGGAGAAGTGAACATCATAACAATTAGCCGAATGAAGTACGTACGAAGAGTATATGTGTATGGTTATGATTATGCCGAGTATAATTTCTTATCTTTTATGATACCACGGTTGAATATGAAACAGACGAGAGGAACTTTCAAACAGATAACCAAAACGTACCCTCTTCAGATTTCGTTAATGTTTCCAATGAGAATTCATTGCGAATTTTAAACATATAATTCGTCACAATTCCGCGAGAAAAACAATATGAACAGGCAAATAACAACCAAGCAAGTGTCAGAGTCGCGACTCCAGGCGACATTAGCCCAAGTCGCCACGTACGCTGAATGTTTCACGAGGTGATCACAGATAGTGCAAATGTTTCACATAATGGTGTACAGTTTCTGTAAGTACCTGCCGCCGTGTGCAAACGAGACGAAAGAAGCGCCACTCTTGTATGAAAGTACAAATTCCGCGCGACAGTTAATGTTATCGTCGAATGTGCACGAGGTTTTTCTGGCAATGTTGTTGTGTTTAGTAGGAATTTCTTTCTTTTGCAGGACAAAAGCAAGGGCTGCTAAATGACGAGAGTGGGTTTGGTTTAGGAGAGCTACTCGTTAATCATGATTTCGTTGGAGATAAATGAAAATGTTTTGCTGCATGCGGGTGATCATCTTTCAAAGAAAGAATAGCAGAACTTGTTTGTAACAGCAATAGCTTCATTTTATTTATATTTATTTCATGGAGAAGAATATAAGAAGACAAATTAATTTCTTGAAACAATTCCAACCCAGTTATAGATGTTGTTTCTAGGATTTGTTGCAGAAATCAAAACGATAAAACAGCGGTTAAGAAAAACTTGTGATACTTAGAAAAACAAATACAATACTTGATAGTTATGAATGTTATGTGCGTTTGTCCAACTTTTGAAGATAGAGGTAGTTCTACATTTGTATCTCAAGATCAAAATATAGTAAATATATCGTTATTGTAACTTAAGTATTCATATATTGTCGTTTATCATTATATAAAGCCAGCAATTGTAAATTCGTCTTATTATTCAAATATCCTCTCCGTCTTACCTTCTGTTATCGGTGAGGTTCTGTGAATCCAAGTTCGTAACGGGCCCCGTGTTGATATCCACCCCCATGGAGCCGATGTCAAGCGCAGCGTAGGAACGACGACCTGGTGGAGCGACGGACTTGGCACCGGCACTAGCGGATAGGTTGCACACTGCGTCAAGCTCTTGGTATAGCTCCTCGTATAGGTCCGCCGCGGTATTGGAGTTTAGTGCATCGTCCAGCCGCGCTGGGTCCAGGTGGTAGTTAGGGTTCTCGTAGCTCAGCAGGCCGTTCTCTGAAAAGGAGAGAACAATGAGTGTTATTTGAACAAAAGATATGTTTATTTATTTATTAAATCAATCCAACAAAACACAAGGATCATTTACAGTATGATCATAACAACATGAATACAATAGTGAAAAAACTTTTTAAGAAAAAATTAAACCGAGGAAAAAAGAAACTGAAAGCGAAAAATAAAATAAATCTTTTTAGTCTTAATAACTAAGCTCCTAAACTAATGTAAGTAACTAACAAACAAACAAACAATCAACGAACGCCGACTCAAAAATAGTTACATTAATTTAGGAGTTTAATTATTAAGACTAAAAAGTTTTATCTTATTTTTCGCTTTTCAGATTCTTTTTTCGTTGGTTAAATTTTTTAGTTACTGGTGGCAACCTACGTTTCTATCGTTGTTAGGGGTGTAAAAAGACACATCGAAACCTGATAACACAGTACAAAATTATTGGTTAACAGGTAAAAATTCAGTGGGTTAACAATTAATCATCTCCTATTTTCCTACCCTTAATGGAGGAATTTCTATTTAAATTTGAATGGGACCAACTTCCAGGTATACCCTATCCAATAAAAAAAAAGAATCATCAAAATCGGGCTACTCTGTAAAAAGTTATGCATGGTCATATTTAAAAAATATACGCATTTCGTTGGTTAAAAAAACATTTAAAAATGCCAACAAAAATATACCCTTAATTTAGAGAAAGAAAGAACTTAGCTAATAATTAGAAAAACGAGAAGTTACATTACGTTTGAAGACATGTAAAGAATCTACATCAATGTCATTAGGAATATTATTAAAAATATTACATACGAATGTCTGATTGGCATTTTATTTCATAATTTGTGCGTATTTAATGCAAATGAAGGTAATTATATTCCTGGACCTAATACAAGGAACACTAATTAGTAAAATGCAGGAGTCGTTTATAACATTTTTCAATAAGGAGAGTATATTCGATTCCAGTAATAAATAAACATGGATGTTAAAACTGGGATACTGATTATATTTTTTAAATTATAAATATTTAATAAATATTTTCTCCAGTTGATAAATATGTTTGTCATAAATTGGATTCCGATTGGTCGACATTTAATTTCAAAATGACAGAAAATTAATAAATAAAGTATGCTAAATTATAGAAAAATATCAGAAGACATCAGAGTTAAATATTGTAATACATTCTAAAAGGAAATTGTTTTTAAATGAAGGAAAAATGAAATGAAAAATGAAAAAAGTGGAAGGCAACAACAGAACGTGCTTTGTATTAGGTACATTAAAACGAACAGTACCTCGGTATTTAAATAAGGAAACAGTATTGATTCTTGTAGCGTAGAACAAGCGCCCGCTAATCTCATAATAATTCTTGTTGTATTGACATTCTACAAAACTATTATAATTGTTTCCAGTTCTAGGTATTTATCAGCATTTATAATGCAAGGTGCTTGCAATATTTGACAAATTATGTGCTGCTAGGTATTTCCTCATTCGTGACGTTGTTGTGTAAATATGACGTAGTAAAAACTATCAGATATCGGCAGCCATTTTCTGACGTCACATACTACAAAAACAATTCGTGTAAACATAAACGTGCCGCCATTAAATTAATCACTACTGTGCGATTTATAACAATAAATCTACCTGTTTCGGTTTTAGTATTTTGGATTCTGCGAGGGTTTGATAAAGTAAACAAACGCACAACATATTGCAGAACAAAAGTTGTACCCCGAATCACGCACATTACATCGCACACCTCATGTTTTCACCCCAAATTTCCCACTCCGGCTCGTAAACGTCACGATGAGTATAATTCCACATTTTCGGGACAAATCGTTACATCGATATTACATCCAGTGCCATCGAAAAGAGGAGATATTTAGTTTCCATCACAAATTATTTGACCATTGCAGGAAATAAGTAGCGCAATTACTCAAAAGTGTACCTCGAAAGAAACCTAACCCTACTTTCGACCAAAAATCAGAGCGTACTAAAGGCAGCGTTAAATAATGGGGATCGTTGAAGCGACCGACATGGTTGTTGCGTGTCCTTGACGCTGTTCGCTGCCGCACCGCTATTATTCATGATGGCGTTTGGAGCGGCTGCACGAGCACGAACCACCCCCGGCGAGCGGACGGGCGGCGGTAAGACGTCGTGGCGCCAGCCGTCCCGGCGCCCACAGGTGCCGCGGGGGGAAATTAGCCGCCGTATGAATCATCCAAGCGATCATGTGACCGGGGATCGATGGGGGGCATTGATTAGCTGATACGATGAAGCTTTTTATTGTGATTGCCAAGCCAATCGAAAAAACTACTGCTTTTATTTCAATGTTATCCAAATATCCTTTTCAAAGACTAATCAGATAATTGTCGCATCAGTTGCAAAACACGAAACGAGTACTAAATTTACAATTCTAGTAAAAAAATGATATAACAACTTGTTAATTGTGACAAAAATAATTCGTTTTTGACAGCTAATGAAATATTTATCATTTAAGATGAAGTTTCGATGAGATTTTGTCACCATTAGCAAGTTGCTACGATAACAACTTCGTTAGAGAATTGGGCCCATTTTGACGCGTCAAAAATTTTGATAGTGAGTTTTCAACGGTTAAGTTCGTTTTGGGGTTCTTAAAACACGATTTCACTATTTTCACAATGACTTCTATGTGTGACGATTATTTCATCCACGATAACTCAAAAACTAATAAAGATATCATACTGAAATTTCATATTTAAAATTTAAGCTACTTTTATTTTGACAGCAAAGTATCCACCGTAAGTGGTAGTTAATATAAAGACCTATTAGGTTTTTTTTGGGCATATTTATAGTGACTATACGACTACTAGGCTAATAAACCAAGCATATAGATCATTTTTTTCTTAGTTACGCTATATAATATCGGTTATTAGCATTAATAAGTTGTGTTTCAACCGGAAGTGGTAGTTTCCCTTAAGGCTTATAAGGTCTTTTGGGCAATAATTTAGAGTAAATTTTGTTACATAGATAAAAGAAGATCTATAAAATTTATTAGAAACTTTTTTATTCTAATTTGCACCGTTTAAAACTTGTTTAAGCTGGTGGTTATGTGGTGGCCACATCAGGTTTTTTTTGTAATGCTTTTGTTTTTCGAGTAAATAAACAAAAGATGTATAAATTTCGGAACTTTCAACCCCAAGGGTTATATTCCTAGGATGACACTAACATCTATTAAATTTCATTGCATTGTCACGTTTTTTGTTACATAGATGCCATGAGTGTTGCCCACCATGTGCAAGCCGATGTTACAACCACTAGCCGGTTCCCGATAGCTTTATGGTTGCCAAGTCAATTGTATTTCAACTTGGAATGGTGACGGGAGTGAGTACCGATCCAAATCAGACCGTGAAATTTTTTCAGACCAGACCGGGATTCGAACCCACTACCTCTGTAAGCATTCTTACCACTGCGCTATTCTGCAGTTGTGAAAATAAACAAATATAAAAATAACAATTCTGAATCGTATATCAAGTTCGTGATCTAGATACAGGCGAGGTCATTTGTAGACGAATACAATACGATTAGTTTAGTTTCTTTGATATTGTGTATTTTATGCGTAGTGTAGGGCGGCTAATAGCTTATGACGCAGGTGATTGTATCAAAATTGATATGGAAATTTTGTTTTGAATTTTTTATGTTTCTGGTTTGGTTATATTTAAAATAAGAGTTATCGATAATGTTTCGTACAAGTCATTCCGTGACAAACAGAAACAGCTAATTTATTAATATATTTTCAGAGAGAACTTGATAAAAATTCTATTTAAAAATAAACTAGAATTTAATTACTATATCCACATAGCAGCTGGTAATAAATACACATCATAAAATTTATATTAAATTACAACATTTCCAGTACGTCTGCAGTGTCCCACATTTAAAGGGTTAACGGGGGACTGGCCCCCGTGTACGCCACTGGATCTCTCTCCTCTGATGGCTGATGTAGCCAGAGTGTAAAAGGAAGGCAGAGGCAGATAATCGATGTTGTGAACGAATCACACGAGCCAGTTAAAGCACGAGGTCGGGATTCTGGATTGTATTGATGGGACGTGGGATTTGCATAGAAATTTATTGATATTATCGCTTGCCTAAGGCCGATGTATGGTAGCTTTTTAAATATTTGTACAGTGGAACACTTAAAATACTTTATCCAGTAACTAAAAATTCCCATAAGATTTGTTATATTAACCCTCTATTGCATGAATTATTATTTTTTTAATAAGGGCTCAAAAAAATTATTTTTCACTAAAGAAATATTCATATATTTAAACTAAGTGTGTTTCATAATTTTTTTTCTTAAAATAAAAAAAAAGTTTTAAGTTTTGTTCACTATTGGGAACATTATGGACAAATTCAACTTACAATAGAACTTTGGTCTATTGGGTCGTCTTTGTGTACTATACAAAATTGCTTGATAAACAACCTCTTGTAGGAAAACATCAGATAAAAATAATTTTTGGAAATTTTGTAAAGGTGTTTTCAGCTGTAATATATCAGCAGGTAATAAGCTGCTTCCTTCAAATAGTACATTTTCTATCTCAGTTTCTGTAATTACCCTTTTCCCAATTCAATTTTTTTATATGTTGGTCACATTAGGAGAAATGACCTAATTGGCAATTGAAAAAGTGTATATAATGTTCCCAAATAGTTACAACATGATTGCCATAAATGTAAACTGCATAAAAAAAGAAAAGAAGAATTTTAAATTTTACGTTCCCGGTCGGGAACAGTATGCAATAGAGGGTTAAAACGATTAAACAATAATGTAGCAACAAATCATATCTTTGTCCGCCATCTTGTAGCAATATGGCGGCTAAAAAACACATGAGCGCAGTTGTAATATTACAAAATAATCTACATTGTTTGTAAATATTTTTTGGCTGATCCATCGGACCATCGGTTAAATAATTTATTGTGTACGTAAATGTATTCACAATTAATTGTAATTTATAATGACCGGAATTTACATATCAATATTGTCCATAAATAACGAATATTATATTAAAAATGGATTCATAGATTTTCGCAGATTATTTTAAATACGTCATTATTAATTACTCATTTAATTAATGAAAAGGATTTAGGTATATTTCAAATTTATTATGTATGAAGCGCATTATTACTGGAACTAATAAACAAAATAAATTATAAAATTGAAGTATTTTTGTAACCTGTTAGTCAAATATAATTTTGAATGAAAATTTCGAGATTTATTCCACATGCCAATTAATTTAATGTATGTGAATAAATTAGATAGGTGTGTTAAACTTCAACCGGAAATAATAATGACGTATAGTTAAATTGTTACGATAATATTATTTTTAGCATGAGGAATCGAAGGTTAACGGAACGATACATTAGCGTAAAATCCTTTTGTTTATTTGTTCATTTGTTCGACGGTAATAAACACGAACCTGATAATGTTAAATGTTTGTTTACCAAAACGGACAAACATTACAAATTACATTGGCAAAATCTGGTGAGATCACCACGCCACTTTCTTATACATACATATATGAATAAAATAATATTGTTATAGATATTTCAGTTATATATTTATTTTCATAACGACTATGACAATTGAAATATAAATAGGTACACAAACGATATTCAGAAAATTTAAGGTACTTTAAAAAATTATGTACATATCCTGAAAAATAACCTGATAATATAAATTCGCCCTTCATCAGAATGATCTAATTGACGATCGTTCAAAAGTAATTTTATTACATACTGGTTACTTATGTTACATTTTTCGGACTAATTATCGTGCGAAAAGTGAAACTTTCAAGTCTTAAGAATTGAAAGTAAAATTTGCTTTTAATTTATTCATTATTTATAAACAAATACTTGTTCCTATAGAAATTGTTATTTAGCCTACTTACATCAACTCATATTTCTACGAATTTTTGATAATTTCTGTTAATAAATACTATAGTTTAACAACTTTAGTAACCAGTATTAAATAAAATTTTGTATGTACCTCGAACGAAAAGTGACTTTAAGGTTCCCGCAAATAATTTCGACTTCGGCCGTTTACAAATTGCTAGTACCTTAAAGTTGCACTTTTCGTTCTAGATCATAAATAACTATTTGAAATTTCAGTGCAGCTTTCCTCTGATTAAAATTAATTATGGTAAAAAATAGTTGACGTTCGTACAATATAAATTTTTTACATTTAATTTAACTCCCATTCCTGAAATTTTTAATTTGATATCAAATTCGGTAAGATTCAACTAACTTGTCTAAAAAACAATTGACGATCGACAAAAATTAATTTTTTACATTTGTGGTCAAATCTGCTACATGAAACCTTTCATTCGATGCTAAACTCGTTAGAGTTTAATCAATATTTATTAAATGTTTTAGTTATTTGTTTGTTAACTATGCTCGAAAAAAAATGGATTGCTACAATAGCAATATTTATCTTATTTCTTCGAAGACTAGGTGTAAGAAAGTAAAAATTGTGAAGCAATGTAGGATGTAATATAAACATGAATTTTATGTCAATAGTTTGTCTTCTACAACAAAACTACATCACCAAGATCCCAACCCCAAGAAAATTTAACAACAAAGCTCTTCACCAACAGGAAGAAAACTAAAATCAAGATAAAACAAGCTAAAGAGAAAAATCCTCGACGTCGACAATATGGTGTGTGGTGTCATAAAAAGGGGTTAATTTTAAACACTGTGAACTCGGCGTACGTTTCACCCCCACCCACCCCTAGTCGCTGGTTGACGGCGATGAAGCTTAGGAAATACTGTCGCGTCTAGCTCGTAAAATGGGGTGTAACTGGCGACAGTGCCTCGCCCGACAGACTGCACTGGCGCCGGGGTGCGTGCTTTCGAATCGTATATTGCTTCGGAAAGCATGTGGGAGTATATTGTCAAGAACTATAACTTTTATATGGGTTTAATGACGCAGTGAATACACAATTCAAATGGATATGTTTATTTCTCCGACCTACAATACGGAATATATTGTAATCATGGTGTTTTCGTCTTTTCCGTAACTGAATCTGGATTATTATTATTTAAAAGAGTCGGGCACAACACATGTCTCGTAAACTCTTATGAATTTTGGAATCAAATATATTTTATGAGCGATGCGAGTTTGTCAGTTTTCTTCGCCTATCCAAGTATATAAGGAATTGCATGACTTTATCGTACTCCATCAGTGAAATGTACAGTTCAGAAAACAATTAAGTATTAGTTTGACGGTAGGTAGAGAGAACATAATGTCAAACGAAAAATATATGGTTATGTAATAATTTAGATAGATATTAATACAGAAAAGTTGAGAATCGACGTACGTGCATACATGTGAACGAGGCGAAAGTGGTGTGCTAGGATTGAAATGTTTGGAGCAAATTGATTATTGGTTGATTGTGTTCCAGGGTTCGTGCTACCCCACTGTGTAGGTTGTATATGTATGTATGTTGAACTGAGAATAATAGAAAGGTAAACTATTAAGAACAATTTTAGAATCACTTAAAAACACAGAAAATGAAAACAGTGTACCATTGATGAACAATAGAATAGAGCAGGAATTAGGAGGCAAAAATAGTTATTTATGTATCAAGAACTTTTTATCACGAATATGGAATTTAGTTGCCGAGACCCGTAGGGCCGAGGAAAATAAACCATGTGAGTGATAAAAAGGAACTTCAGTGCCGCGGTACATATTAAATTTTATTTGAAATCTAAAATAAAAAAAAAACTGAAAAAAATACAATATAGGTTAAGTTCATACATTTGTCAGTTGCCAATTGAAACTGACACTCAGTGTTTCCAACCTCGAACAGTGAAGTTATCGTAAATAACTATCAAAATGATGTGTTTTGTCCTCAATTTCGTCATAGGAATTGATTAGTTAATTCTTCTTGCACATTTTGTTTCACGTTACGTATAAATTTACATAGTACGTCAATACGTACAATAATTATTTAACGGTTGCCAACACTGCGTTGCTCAAAATCTTCGTATAATGGGTTACTTTATTGACGATTTCTGAGCTTTTAATGACGATTTTTGAGCACTTTAGTGCCGATTTCAAATAAAAGAAATTAAATCTAATGGGGACCAGAAGGCAGGTGAAAACAAAGTAGACCAAGGACAAAACGACTGAAAAAAAAGGAACAGGGGAACTAAGAAGAGCTGGAGTTAAAAGTTGGAGATAAAAAACAACAGAAAGGAAGATGCGGAGGATTGAAATATCCCAAGAAAGGATCTAGACAGCTTCGTAATATGTTGTAATAAACAATTCTAGTTTTATTGGCCATTTAAATAAAACGGAATTTTTGTCACTGCACAGCAGCCTCCAAAGCCATATACTTCTTAAGAATTCAGTTGATTTGTCGAGGTATATATTTCTGAACCATCAATTCAAATTAAAACAATGAAGCATGATAAGAATTCAAACGACCCATTTTCTTATTTATACTACTTATTTGTAAACAGGAAATTGAGACAAATATTAAAATTAAGTTAAATGTTCAAATAAAATCCAGAGACATTTTGGGAAATTTCTACCGAATTCCAGATCATTTTAGAAAACCCGTAACAGGTTTCTATAAACAGAACAATCGGGGATATCCTATAACGTATAACCTATATCAACCTCGGTTCCCAAGTTCAACTTGCGGTTATAAGTCGGTTACATAGCAAAGGAACTTGGTAAATATCTGCACACACGTGGTCCTTACAGATAAAACAGACGATGTTTGAACTAAACCGATCTGTACATATGTCTGTTGGTTTGTTTTTACTCCAAACAGATCCAGCAGTGTACTCAATTTTATAACATTTCTTAGAATGCTTAGAACAGATATTTAAAAACGAGATGGCATAAAATTTCACGCTGTCATGAAAGAGCGATTTAATTCTAATTATCCAGAGTATAAAATTACATTTTCCCAATTATCAAGATTATAACATTAATCATTTCCAAATGAAATAATTTACCGCAGTCGTTATACATTTTCTTTTAAGTTTACAGTTAGGTGTAATTATTTAATAAATATGTGTGAACGACCTTTGTTACGTTGAGTGATTCTTTCCACTTCAAAGACGAACAATGTTCATTTATAGTACTTGGTTGTGATGATATAATCATGACACGGATCATATATTTTAATAATGATGAATTATGATTATGAAATTGTGTAGTTTCATTTGATTCAGACTTTGTTTGATTTATATTTATTGCACACAAATGGTTTGTTTTCATTTATCGTGCAGAGGACAGTAAATTAATTTAAATATAAATTGGTTATTAAATTACAATAATATTTGCTTTAATAGAATTTGTTTTGTTCAAATAAAACCAGTAATGAACTTTGGCATACATTCATGTTTTAAAAAAGAGGCAAATAAATATATTTCTTGCGAGCCAATCTAAAATTAAAAACAAATATAAATTGTGAGGCGTCAGAAATTTCAGAAATTCTCAATATAGAAAATAGAAATTGTGGTGCCCAAAAATATATTTTCACTATAATAACATGTTCCCACCTTGTTAATGTTACTAAGCCCATAGCAGAGTAATCGTCTAGCTCGATTTTTTCAAAGTGGTGCATTATGTAAAAGATGACGTTTCGGTAAATTAAACAGGATAACAGTTTTGAATATTAAATCTATACATAGAGTCCTTAAAGTTGTATACGAAGCATAAGGATTCTACATAAGCACGGCTTTTTATCCTGTTCTTCGCCAACTCCTTAGTTTATCGTGGGAGACTACATTTAAAACATAAAATTTACAAATTTTGTAAATGCAAATGCAGCTCCAAAATTTATTAAAATACATACATAATTATTTTGTACATTGTTCTTGACTGTACACTTGGAATGGAATGGAAAAGTAATGGGTACACCAGCCTCAATGATTACTATTATGTTTATTTAATCATAACGGTCTGACGTTTCGGCCCTAATTGGAGCCTTATTCAGAGACCAACTACAAATATTAGAAACAGAACCGTTGTAACATTTTTACAAGAAAGATAATGGCACAAAAAAGTGTTGTCAAATAATTATATTATCATGCCATTTACTCAATTTAAGTGTAACACTCTGCTGTCGCAGATCCCGGTGAATGATTTTATTTTATATGCTAAGTGCTGTTACAATTCGTTAGTCATAACTCCCAAAGATATTAGTGGAAAAGGAACCATAGGGGTAATGCTAAAATGGCAATCATCGGTTTTGGAATTCGAATGGGGGATCTTATGATCAGACGAGTTATCTATTTGTTAATTAGTAGCTTACAAGTTATTAATTAATAGATAATAAATTAAGGAAGAATGATCTGAATTAATATCATTATCATCCACTGTTGCATTGGATGATATAGAACGAGAATTAGAGAAATTATTCATCAAATTTTATGAAGCTGTCTGCAAATATAGTTGCTTAACATCCCTATGGGAACGCCACTTCTTTTGAAGGAGTAGATCATTTTGTTGAAGTGGATCAATCTTCGTTTCTTTACCTTTAAATTCTTGTAGTTAGGTTTTACTACGACTTCCTATTCTTTATTTTACTTTGCCAGTTTTAATTCCTGCTGCTTCTAAATCTTCTTCCACTTCTTTTTAGTCATGTTGAACTGGATCTTCATCGTTTTATTTTTCCTCATAATTTCCATTCTATTACTAATTTAATTGCATTCTTTCTTCTGCTCTCCATATTTGTGCAAGCTATCTGACTCAGTGTTGTTTGATCTTCAACACTATGTCTGTAAGTGTTATGATAAAATAGAATGGCCTAACGGAAAACTAATAATTCCGATGTAACTACTCGTAGTAATAAATAACAATATATTTTATGAAAACTGAAAGAAACATCTGCTCCTGCCCGCATGTAGTAATTCCCATAGCACCATAAATTAACATCAGGTGCAAGACAACAAATTCGTTTTTAATTCAATGTCCCATTTGGCCCGGCGGAATTTTCCAGACAAATTGAATATAAACAACGGCATTACCAGTACCAGCGCCTGCTACGATCCCGTAGTTCTCGTTCTCGTGCCAAGAACAAGTGAACGTCGCGCCCGCGAAATTAATGTAGCAAGTAACGTCCCCTTTATTATGTTTAATAAACACCGCCGTCGCTGGGAAATTCCACGGCGGGAAGAACAGGTGGGGATGACAAATAACTGTGTTATTATAAAACTTGAGTGCCTATTGATACCAGAAAGGATTTCCAGGAGGTTTTGCTAATGAATACTCCACTGACACGCTGCTCCATCGAAAGATTTAAAACATTATTGAATTACCATCGTTAGGTCAAACTTCAAGGCGTACTTTGGAAAAGTTGAAAACTCATCGGATGAGACACCACTACGTGCCATGTAGCACTATGACATCATTACGTGGGTCGAACATAAACTGAAAACTCAAATATAACTCCACTAACCCTTGGAACGCAAACTCGATCACTCGGCCAAATTTAAAAACAAAAACTGGCGCTGTAATAAATTGTAGAGAGGAAAATTGATGATTTAGTGTTTTGGTTTAAATGGAAACAATGGGGGTGGGTAATTTAAAACGAAGGACGTCGAAGGATAATTGGATTTGGCTGATAATCTAGAAGCCTTGCGTTGGCTCAGAGTTAGATGGAACAGAAATGAATACTTTTGCTGTTCGAAAGTATTACTTGATACTGAATTACATCTAAGCTACTCGAAATATATTTGATACTAATACTTTGTAGAATATCGATAATAAATTTGAAATTTTCGTAATTTCTATATTTAAACATGATGACATATTTATGATAAATGAATAACCAACGGATTATTACTTTTATAATTTTATTTTAGGCTATCTAAATTTGCATTTTATGTTTGGATAATAATTCAAGGCAGAATTGGTCATCACTATTGTTAAATAATAAAGCAATAAATTTTAAAAAAATACACATATAAATCTGAATTTGATTGTTTAATAACAATTACATCATGTATCAAATATAAAATTCAAGTTCCGTTATTTGTTCTTAAAATTGGAAACAGATTCAAGAAAATTACAAATAACATTTTTACCTCTTGCCACATCCAGTACGGGATATAGGAATCGTGCTAAAAATTCGGTAGTGAGTTTTCAGTGGATGAGCACGTTTTAGGGTCCATAGAATACGATTTGTGTATGTTTGTAAGTCTTTCTGTCAGTCTGTTCTCTGTGTGTGTGGATCTCTGGAGTTACGGTTTTTCAAAAACTACTAAACTGAAAATTATGATAACTTGTACATATCAATTGTGTCCCCTTGGGAAGAGCTAATTAATTTTTGGTGGTAATCCAATAACGGGAAGTGGAAGTTTACTTGAAGCACTACCAAGTTATTTTGAAATGTGTGAGTAAATTATGGTTTAATAACAATTTTTGTTTTAGAAAAATGCTTGAAATATTATTATTTACAATTGTTGTTTGAAACATTTTCTCTTACTGGCACCAGTTAAGAATTACAACACGTTAAAGAAAAATTTAATTTTGACATTTTCGTTTAAATTTGCTAACCTGTGTATTTTGTAAAAACAAAACAACGCTTGAAAAAATTAATTGTTAAGACATGTGTCATAATTGAAAACTTTTGAAGGAATGCATTTTTCTTGATATTGGTGGCTCATGTTCCTGCATTGTTTGATAAGAAAGCTATAGCGGGAGGTATTGTGGTACCCACAAAAGATTTTTTATTTTAAATATTACCTACTGCTAGGGTTAACATGATTTAAATCAAGTGATTTAAATCATTGATTTAAATCATGATTTAAATCAATCGAAAAACTCAAAAAAATCATGATTTAAATCAAACACATTTTTTCCGTGAAAAAATGTTAAAAAAATCATTTAAAATTTTTTTTAAGTCCGTAATGCGGACATTCGTAACCGATTATACATCACGCCAAACATAAACTGTAATTATTCCTTAATTTCACTGCCAATAGTGCCAACTTATCAGCAATATAGAGATTTTTTTGACGACATTTAACTGTATTAGTTACATGCGTATGTCTTTTTCAACAATCTAACGACAAAGAGAAGACTGTTTAATTGCGTTGTATAAGTTGTAAAAAAGTTGTATACGTATTGAGATAATATATTCAGATTAAATTGCTTAAAGTATGTACATTTCTCTAATTTGTTTATAAACTGACTGATGATTTTTCACATTTAAATAATATATTTGTATTGATCGTCTGTTAGTCACTCGGATTTAATATCACTCGTCTATGTTCCACGTGTGTTTTTTATTTCATTAATCGGTATTATAAGCTAAGCTTATATTGATAACGATTTAAATCTGATTTAAATCAAAAAAATCTGATTTAAATCAAAAAAATCGATTTTTTTGATTTTTTTTAAAAAAATCATGATTTATATTAACCCTACCTACTGCTAACATTTGTTATATTTTGAATATATTGTTTTGTGCTCTGTAAATGTTCTGCCTTTGAAATTTTGAATTAAATCAACTTGGGTCATACAAAATTTATTGCAAATAATTTTTGTCTTTTCTGAAAAGTGCTTATAAATTGCATATACTCAAATTAAAATTAAAAAAGACTTTTGGATTAAATCTACAAAAATATTTTATTTAAAAACGTTTCGAATAATTGAACATAATGCTTCACCAGGAAAACAATTCATGAAGATTTATATTTAATAATTCGAAACGTTGTATTTAAATAAAATATTTTTACAAAACTTAATCCAAATGTCTTTTATAATTGTACATGCTCTATTGAATGGAGAATCATATTAAAGCTTAAAGCACACTGAAAGTAGAAGTACTTACGTTTGAGGTACCTATATCATGTACCCTTACATTAGACTATTAGAGAAATCGTTTTAAATATATAAGTTTTTTTCTGTACAATTATTACAATGATGTATGCCTAGAGATTACCGTGTCACAAAACGGGAGTAAATTGTCAGTCTTATCACATCAACCCTTCAAATCTCAACAAAGTTTTCACCCTCTAAGCCACCCGGAAGTCCGCCGCCCTGTGGCGGGCCGCAAGTGGTCTGTTCCCTCCTTCTGCGCTAAACCACCCCGAGCTAATTAGCACTCTATATGTGGCGACTACCGGCGTCGCCGAGTTAGCACTCTAACTAGAATAGAGTGCTCTGCTAGTCTCTTCTCTGTCCACTGTTGTGGACGTGTAAAGTGCAGGACACTAAACTAGTTTTATTACTTTTCATTTTGGGATTACGGGTGCTACTGCTGTGTCAACTGTTTAGGGGTAATGCATCGTATAAAATGCTTGTGACGGTTTCAGGAAATTGACACGATTAGAGATCTTTAAATGAGAAGAAATCACATACTCATTTGGTGTAGAAAGAACTATTATATTATGAAGGATATGCCACGCATAGTTAGGACTCCGAACAAATCTTTGATTTAGCATAACTAACCTCTTATTCCTATATATATTTTTTAACTGTGGTAAGCTCTGAAATATAATAATACTGGAACGCTCACTAACATTAATGCGATTTGAGAGACACAGCTTTTTGAGAGCTATCTGTGTTTGTCGTACAATGTTTTTACATAGCAACCGTTGTTTTTACATAGGAACAGCTGAACGAACGCATAGCAACCGTTCTACAAACAAGTATTATACACTGAAAAGTGGCCTACGACATCTATCTGTCTCAGGCACGTTTTTGGCTTTCGTATTTCAGTATTGGTAAGTGCCTATAAAAGTTTGCCATTCAATTTCACATATAGCGAATACTGTTGAATTTCTAGGTATAGACCTTGATCAAATAAGGAACTATAATCTGTTAAGAGATTTGAAAAGACATTGAACTGTTATTATATAACTTAAGAGTTCAAATCTACTCAATTATCAATTAGAATTAACAGTTGCGTTTTGGCTCATGGGAACCAACGCTAACGTTCACACCAACAAAATTAAAGCGTTAATTCATAACTACAGATTGAGAAACTTGCAAACTCATAGAAAATAGCATGACTGGAAATTTTTTTAAATATGTTTTACACATAAATTATTTAATTTATACAACAAATACTACATTACTTATACTGTGTAATCACTTTCACTAAGTAGTAATTCTAAGAATACATTATATTTTAAATCGGAAGTTTAAATTATATTATAAATAATAATAATTGAGTCGATCGGAAAGTATATTATTTACTATAATTACATCGACTCGTCCAAAGAATAACAAATAAAGGAATTTCAGCTGAACCCAACATAACATCCCCAAAAAATTTAATGTGACATTACCTCCAGCCATAGACATTTATTATTTTAAATACACATTCTATATTTTGTAATGTTTTAGAAATTGTGACGAAAATACTATGGGTGCTATTCACACCTCTATACTCAGGGCTATTAACTAGAGTATTTTAAGATTTAATACTGTTGATTGTTGATCTCCAAGGTAATCAACAAATTTTGCAAAGTAACAATGCCAAATTTTAAAATGCACAAGTTAGTAGCCCTTAGTATAGACCTGTGAATAGCACCCTATGTGATTAAAATGTAAATGAAAATGTTATAATGACTAAAGATCTAAATTATGTAAAAAAACTGATGTGACCCATCATCATAGATTTCTTATCAAAAAGTACAGATCACATTAATAGGTCAAAATTCAATATTTCAAAATTGTTTATAATAAAATATTATGCTAATAACAAAAATTGCCATAAATACAAGACTCACTGAGGTATTTCAAAAGAACATGATTGGGCTTCAAATAAACTATCACTTCCAATAATTGGATTTTCACCAAAATCTAATAAATTCTTTTTAAGGGGTTACATATGTAAAATACAAAATATAAAAATATTCAGTTCAACAGCTTCTGAGAAACCGATCGACAGACATCATCTCGAAAATATTAAAATCATGTTCTAGTTCTAGGGACCCTAAGACGTGCTTATCCATTGAAAATTGACTATCGAATTTTTAGCATGATTCCTATACCTTCCTTACAGGATGTAGCTGCAGATAAAATACGGAGAATAAGATGGTTAGAACACAATCAAAGGTTACCAGAAGAAAGAATTCGAAAAACCTTACAAACAAGAAGCAAGAAATCCAAATGTACTTATAACATTAATAATAAATAAAAGTGTCAATCTCGGTGGTTTGAATACTCCAAAAAAGCATGGTTGTTTGTGATCTCATAAAATTCACAATCATCCACTCATGAGGCGGCATCTGACCAAAGCAGATAATCCGCTTCCCATCTTCGTAATAATAATAGGTTTGTTCCAAGTGGTCATTTCGGACATGTTTGTGACAAATTTCACTGCGCTTGCGAAAAATGTAAACAAGTTAAGTTTGAAACATAAGCTTCATTTTCTTTTTTGTAGCGAAAAATGTATGAATTTCTTTATGTATATATATATTTAAGGTTAGCTGTCAAAACAAAAAATGAGTATGCACATGCGATTCACTCCATTCGCCGTTCCAGTCTATGTTTCAAACTTAACTTGTTTACATTTATCATAGGCGTAGTGAAATTTGTCACAAACATGTCCGAAATGACCACTTGGAACAAACCTAATAAAAGTATAAAGATGCATTTTTAAAGTACTAAATTCTACACGCATTCATGTGTTGTACATTAAAATTTCGCTCGAAATTTTGCAAAAAGCAGGAAAGCATTTCAGCCAACACGGAAGGGTGACGCGGCCCGCAGCCCGCCGGTTGTTATGACATCACGTATGCAAATTGTGCTTTATCAATAATATCTCACGAGTGTCGAGTCATTAGCGCTGCTGCATGCTGCAAAGTGCACCGAGCTGCAGTGTGGAACACAGGTGTTTAGCGGGCACTGCACTTGCCCATACTTTACAGTGTAGACTTGCAGCTACGCCGTTAATGAGAAATATGATGTATGACTGTTAATAAATAGCTAGGACGCGACTTGAATGATTTATCAAACACAAATATTTGAAATTTCTTCTCTGGTAACTTCCTATTCTCGTCTTCATCCTACGCGCGCATATTTGACATAACCTCGTACACCACTTGTGAAATCGTTGCCCTGGTAACGTATACATCGCCGGCTATGATGTACTGGTTGTTTTATTTATTTAAAACAGTTTGTGCATAAATCGTTCGATCGCGTTTAGGTGAGGCTTGTGGATGCATACCCGCGTTCTCTTTATGGTGAACACGAAAATAACACCACTGGCGGCGCTCCCATTGTTAATTCTGTTGGAAAAATAGCGGCTTAACCAGTGACATCCAACAAGTGAGATGAGTTAAGAGTTAAATATTCTTAATGGGGTCCTTCACTATATTTTTTTATGAAACTATTTAAATTGAAGACTATATGTAGTTTTAAAAAGTGTTAATTATTATTCATTAAACCGCAATGATTTTTTTAAAAATATTGCGAGGTTAGAGTTTTTATGTGTTGTGGATCTCAAACATCAGGGATTTTAAATAATTCTAGTCTCAAAAATGTTCTATTTTATTGTTTAGAAAATATTAAAATGGAATTAAAATAACTTATCGTGGTAAATAAATAAAATATTCATGATTGCCATTTATTCCAGGAAGAAACAAATAAATTGTACCATATGTCATTCAACATGTCTTTAATTTCGTTGTATCGACCTAACCACGTGGTTCCATTATCACACAAATTCTCAAACAAGTGTGATTAATGCTATTGGTTACGAATTCAGAACAAAAATCTTCAAATCTTCAACCATTTGTCACAATCTCAATAATAAGAGAAGTACAGAGAATTTAAAATAGAATAAATGTGAGAGAGAAACATAATACTTTGACGAAAAATTGCTATCTTCAACACTTAAATATCTGAAAAATTAATCATATTTGTTATCTATGCTCGTGAGTTAAATGTCACTTATCTCAATCATTTTGCATGAGTTAAGAGTTTCATTACCGCACTCGTTTTCATTAACGTACTATTTATTATAAATGCTGGTAATACAACCTTTACAATTTTTTTAATTAATTAATATTTATCTACGCCCGTGAGTTAAATGCCACTTATTCCACTCATTTTGCATGAGTTAAGAGCTTCATTACCGCACTCGTTTTCATTAAAGTAGTATTTATTATAAATTGTTGATAATACAATCTTCACAATTCTTTAAATTAATTAATATTTAAATAATTAATAATTTTTGAAGCTTATTCTTCTTTATTCGCCGAAATACTTTCTAAATCACTCATTTTCACGAAATGTTTCAATAATTTATGAAAAACAACTACATAATTGTTTATTGTCAAATTGTGGTCGTCATGGTTTAAAAACATTTTTACAGCAACTATTTGAGTTAATTTCCAACTTGTCAAAAAAATAAAGTAAAATTATATAAATTGTTTGACTTTGCACGGGTGTTGGTTAAATTTTGTACAATACAAGTGTGATAATGCATTATTAATATCGCCTCGTACAAATTTTACATGCGTATTTTATGCTCTTATCCCACTTATATCGTAAATATCTATTAAACTCCTATTATATCTAGTACGATGTTTTTGGGTCTAGGTATAATATAAATTGTACTTAGACTTATTTACCATTTTGTGATTCTAATGAAAACTCCCATTGTGTTAACTTCTTGCGTGCTGTACCCCGAAAGAAATTGTAGATAAATATTTTTGTACCTTGTTTCAGTGTGAGAGAAAACGGCTGAGTTACATTTTCTATTCATATATGAAGACATTTAAGAAGCTCCATTCTTATTTAATTTTCTCTTAAGTAAACAATTAGAACTGTTAGAATACATGTCTTGTGTATACCGTTTTAACGGGAAGAGTATAACAATATAATTTCTATGTAAATTTTTAATGAAATAATTTAATGGTAAATCCCAGTAAGTTCTCAAAAAAGCGCAAAGTATAATTTTATTATTAAATATGTAAATGTCCCCACTTAATGCAGATATGTACAAAGATAAATGCAGAATAATTAAGTAGCAATTAATGTATTCAACTTAAAAATTAAATCTTTGATTACCAGATATATTTTATCTAGTAAACTAAAAGCTAATTTAAATGATAACCTTGGAATATGTTTCCTTTTCATTTGGCTATCGCAAAACTCATCTTTAATGAATTTAAAATTTGTAAGCACCCAACAAAATTATAAAAAATTAGTTACAGTACAATATTTTCAATAAATTAACAGTAATATTTCGAAATTTCCAGGAATATTATACATATGATTCACACAGGAATTTTCATGAATTAGTCCAAATGACATTAAATAGGTAAGTACTTGCGATGACAGTGTTTTATTTTATAGGATGTGTTTTGTTTATTTTGTTTTCAAATGACAGGTGAAAGGCAAGTGACGCGATCTATGGTTGTTTAATATTCAGTTGTTAAATGTCTAAAAATATCTCTGTAATTAATTATACAATTTTTCTGATGACTCGCTTTTAAGATATTTTGTAAAAACCACAGACTATTAACAATTAAAGACAGTTATAATAGTTGTACAAACATTTAACAATTAATTAATTAATTAATCACATTTATTATTGAATATTACACCCGTGCATAAAATTATCGTGATTAAGATAAATTAAAGCTTTTAAAGTCTCAATTAACAAAGAATTTTTTAATTACGTGACCCATTTTGCACTAGTTCGAAGGCACGTAAATTTGATTGAAAGTCAATTTTGTCTCGTAATTACAACAGAAAGCATAACAAGTCAGTATCTTTATTTAATTAGAATTATTGCGTTGATGACAAATTAAACCAATTAAAAAGTTAAGCATGTAGTTTCATTTTTCACCGCACGAGAGTTGAAACAGACAATGCAACTGAATAAATTAAATTGGAAATAAGTGAGATGAGGAGAAACTTCTGTGAAAATGAAACTTATCATATTTTGCACGAACAGTTTAAGTTATGTTTCCACCTCTTAAAGAATTTCTTTCTTTAAGTGTAAAATATAAATTATAATTATTAACTACGTAAAGAAATAGCTAGATAGTTTATTTCCCTACAAATAGTTCTGCTGCTTGTACGAGTATATCCGATGTCAAACTGTCAAAAGTGACGTTTCTGTAGGGAATTACCACTAATTAAAATTTAAACAACACGGTATATTAATTTGTATCGGAAACGTATTTCTAAGCAAAAGAAAACAGTTTTATAACTTCTGAGTCAATCAATACAGCTGCTAACAAATTTACGAATATAAATAATTGATCCCTTTTGAATATTTTAAAGCAGTTGAGGATCACCAAAGCCGTCTTCGACGTCTGTAAAACTTTTAATAATGCAGGGTTCTTGCGACCGGTTCAGAAAAACTAACAAACGCGTGTTAATAAAGTTGAAGTTAAGTAGCACTTTAAACAATAAGTGGACTTTAATTTCTTCGTATAATTTTACGAGAACAGGGTTCGTATAAAAGGTTTTTAAAGCTAATATGTTTCACGTGGCTGCAATAAACGTGAGGTTAAATAAATTTCATAGATGCATGGAAGTGAGGATATTAACTTTCAGATGCAGCCGGTGCAGAGTTGCATTAATAATATATGTGTACTTCCAGAACGATTATTGTTATATTGTTTGATGATTTATGCTCACTTTTATTGTTCGACATTATTATTTTACACTTCCTTGTTTTTATTACACAAATCTAGATTTTATGTGACAGAATATAACAATATATTGTTTTAAATTAACCTGAAACTATAAAATCTTTCATGTACATATGTAATTATATTTGGCCATGTTTGGCATATTCCGTGATTTTTAGCTAATACGAACGATTCTGTTTTCAATGAATTACTATGAATACCAGCTAGGTATATACATAACCTTATTGTTCCAGATACAATACAACATAGGTTGTCAATCTTAAATGAACTTGTAATAATAATTTACTAATTTATAAACATTTTTCAAGCTATAATAACAATTTCTCAGACCATAATTATATTAACTAAGAATACAATCAAGATTGGTTTGTATAAAATTTGACATATTTTGATGATATAATTAATTTAGAAACGAAGTTACAGATGATGAAAAAATGGAGTTAACGCTAATACCTTTTATGAATCTACCTGTTATGAAGTATTGATATTAAACGATTACTTACATCAATACTACTTTACACAATCCTTTTCAAAAGTAAACAGCAATGATATTACATAAAAGCATTCAAAATTTTCTTTTAATTTCAATCAAACATTTACAAGTTTAATGGCTTCGTCTGGCTTTAAAAAGGACCGTATAATATTTTGCATTGTCGAATTAATCAAAGAATCGCTTTACCACTTTTTTCCGGGAGTTTTTTTTTTATCAGTATACATAGAAATGTGACATTACTCACTACCATAGTTATAGTTAAAGTGATTGACAGCAATGTATTAAAGCGTTTTTTTTAATGAGTAAACAGGGATAATTTACATTGATTAATAATACTAGTTAATCATAATGAAACAAACAATGCAAGTTTAAACAAAAATGGAATTTGATTGCTTTAGTATTTAAGAAATTAAATTAAATTAGTAGGAATTATTATTTTTAATTATTGTAAGTTATCCCTATGTTTATTCATAAAAAAGTAACTGTAACTATGGTAATGACACATCCCTATGTATACTGATAAAAAAAAAACTCTCGGTATGTTGTATCTTAGCTGAAATTCATAATAGATGTTTCACTAATTTGCTTGTTATCATAGCAACAATGAATATGAAATCTTAACCATAAAATTTAGTTGTTCTCAAAATTGACAACAGAAAATTTCAAATATCATTTAAAACATTTTTTATTGCTATGCTTTGTCAAGAAACTAAACTATGAAAATTCACTGCGCTATCTTTTTTAGTGCGTGATTTGAACTCATATAAACATACAGACATCATTGGAAAATGATTAAAACGGATTTGAGGGAGCTCAAATCTCGTCTTCTACTTTCATGGCTCTTATATTTCATTATACTAAGTACAAATTAGAAGTAATTTTTGAAATATAATAATATTCCAGTAATTTGCTCTACTTAAATGATCGTCCTCATTCCAAATTCGGGCATACATAGTCAATTTATAATGAGATTATCGGATAATTCGCGGAACGCTTTTTAAATTCACGACGTCTCTTGGTACTATATCATTACGGTTCCTTCTCTGTCTGGAATTTTCAATTACTCGGTCACGATAAAGTAGGCTCTGGCCACTGCTGGAATTTTGAATGTAAGTGATCTGTTTTTGATCGTGTGCCATATGGCTGACGCTCACTAGATTCTGATAGGCGTGATATGTTTGTTTATTTATTTTATAGTACTTCGTGATGACTAATACAAAACATTTCATGTATGCGTGATTGTGGTAAAAATTACTTTCTGTATAACAAAAACAAAAGCAGTGAAGCAACTCAATGTGAACAGTAAAATAATTTCAATTTCAAATTCAACTTATTATAAATATGTAAATATGAAACAGCGCAGTGAAGAAATTGTTTCACTTGCCAAACTTTCAAACAAAAAATTCCTAAATTTCCTCTATTTTTCGCTAATTAAATATCGCCCACACCGAACAGTTGTTAGTGCAGTATTTCTCAATCCAGTTTCCGTTAAAAGTGAATTTTAAAATTTCAAGCATTCTTAAGAAAAACAATGGGCAATGGATGCTTGAACGAATATCTACCATAAATATCAGGAAAGATCGATAGCTTTTTGTTTTTACACACAATAGGCACGCAAGGAACAATGCGCCGATAAAAAACATTTGAGAAAAGTACGATGCCCAATTGTCTGCTAAATATAATTAAGATTCACTGCTAATTGGCTCATGAAGCACGTTCGCCTATTTCACATGCGAAAAATGTAGGCCATGAGCATAAATAACTCGACAAAAGAAGAGAGAAATTAGTTGTTTTAGATATTGTTGTCATATGGGAAAAGAAAACAGCACCATTAATATATTTCGTATGTGATGACACTTTGTAATCTAAATTTGCATAAAAGGAAATAAAATTATTATATTTGCATTTGGTATTTGCTATAAAGGTTCAAATTTGGAGAAAATGTTGATAATAGATTCAAAGATTGTTTGACATTTAAATCTTAAATGCATCTTCAAAACGAACCGGTTCCAATGATTAAATTAATGTTTGGAACAACAAATATATCTATTTTTAAATCATTTCTTGTTTATATATTAATATGTTTTGTTTTTGTCACTACAAAATATCTAGAAAAAAAGAAAAACATTTGTAACATTATGTAATTATACTTCAACTTAGATTTCCACTGATAAATATTGTAGGTTTACTTTTTACAAGTACAAGTAACGAAAGTATTTAATAAAATTAATGAAAAATTAAATTAAATATTAGTACTCATACGTTGCCTTAAGTTATTACTGCAGTAATCTCCTTAATCTATTTTCTAGGCAAGCAGCTTGTAGCATAAACAACAGCGTTAAAAAGTGCAAAACACAATTTCATCTCCAAGATTTATTCTCTCCTGAAGAAATTACTATAAATTCAGTGAACTGCACTAATCTAAACGTCAATAATAAAATTAAAAAACTTGAATATTCTCACGCAACAGTGCAATGCGGGCGCCAGACACTCCGGCGCCCGGAATCGCTCCAGTGGCGCCCGGAACAATTCCGGTGCAGCCGGGACTCCGCGTTGCACCACGCGACGTGATTAATGATTTTAGGTGTTTGTCCTTCTAAAGATCACCGTAGGACTGAATACAAATAATTTGAACTTTAAATAATAGTTTAAATTACAAAGAATTGCGCACAAAATGTAATAGACTAATCGATAACTAAATGGTAGAATTCCATCTCCGTTTTCAAGCACAAATCATCATTATATACCCGACCTACAACTGTCAACTGTCATCAAATCAACCAGTGTCACCGGCATTATAAAAACTGTCTGTTAAAAACAGGGTTTGTGACAGATCAATAACAAAAACCAATCTAGTCAAGAATAATACATTTAATTTACTTGTAATATTGTTGAAGCATTGTCAGCTGTCATCAACACGTCGCCAGCAGGAAATGATGATCCTCGACTGAGTTATAATCTCAAGTACATCTAGTTGACAATGACAGTGACAACGAATCACGAACTATATGGGGGTGAAATAAACAAACCACTTACTGTTAACCCGGTGATGAACCATGGCAGCAAGAATTCAGCCCCTGGCAGGAGGAACACTACACTAAGTCTAGCACCAATGACACTAACAAAACACAAGTTCAAAATGTAGAAACACTGTCTACTGCAACTGACAGTTAGCAAAACGCGGAGCAGGCGGCGACGTAGACCAACACATGATCAGCAGGAGCTGCTTGTGAATTTGGTCGAGTTCGACCCAGCTCAGCTGAGCTTGCGTCGAGAGCCAAGCCGAGCGTCCACGATTGCGCACGAGCGAGTATCGAAAACTGCACGTCGCAGCGTCGTTTTCCCACTAAACGACGAACCAATAGCCGCAGCTACGCCGTGACGTCATCATATCTCATACTTCCTGTCATTGCCAGGCTTGCCGCGCGAACGGAACATGGGGAGTCGCATGATGTCATGTGTGAGTGCATGAGGTGCGAACTGGCGTTGGCGTTACACTTCGGCGGAAAGGGGAACGTGTTAATGCAGAAATGAGGAAGAATTAATGTCACCGACGCGTTCTGTTGCCACTGTGATGTAATGGAGTTTGTTACGCTCTGGAAATTTGACTGAAATAGAAATCACACGCGATTTTCCACCTTTCTCCTGCGCGTGAAACATGATGCTTACACCACATTCCTCCACACGTGCCACACAACGGCAACCCTTCCATTACAATCGCCAATTCATAAAAATTGTTTAATTTGATACAAAATATTATACTGTAATATTTATTTAGTTGAAAATTAAGACTGTCTGATTTTTCTAAGACTGATAAGCAAAAGAAGAAAACTGTTATTGTACATAAACTGTGATGAAAGAAGAATGAAATCTTCTTAAAAGTGTGTTACGCCATTTATTAATAACACTTTTAAAGTTATTAGCTGGTACCACAAGCTCTATTTTTGGGTGTTTTAAGAGAAGTGTTTTAGCCTCTATTTTAGCACTGTACAAGTATTTTAAACAATAATACTTCCAATTAAAATGGTACATAATACATTTTTCTCTAACTTCTACTCGAAGTATTGTACAGCGCTAGCTAAAACCGAGACTAAAACACTTATTTTAAAACACCCAAAAACAGAGCTTGTGCAAACAGCCACGATATTTAATACATTTTCTAATCTTCCTAGCCAATAAAAATACAAGATCTTTTTTTCCAAGACATTTTACAAGAAGCTGCAACTACCGGTCCTAAAGGAACATAGCGATTAATTTGATTATAATATGATTTACACAATCAACATTCAGTTCATTATCAATATATACCATAATGTTAGCAATAATAATAGATAATTGAAGAAACTGCTAATGTTCTGTTCACCTGTCTACTAAAGATTTTAATGCTGGGTACGAACACCTTCCCGATTGATGAAACCGATTAATAATGACCACATTGGTTTTAAACTCTTTTCGATCAGTTGTATAAATGTAGAAGATTAGGTCACTTAACCTATTTGCGACGTAATCGACTTGTGTCCCCAGCAGGAATGCACAATAAAAGTATATAACGAATGGCGTTGAAAATTGTACATTCTGAATCATAAGTTCATTATTATCGCACACAATACTTGAGTGTATTATAGGGGTTGCAATTTAATGAAATAGAAATAAAGTTTATTTCGCGCATTGTAAACAAAACAATATTCAATGTGCATGTGATATCTTCGCTGACTCATTTCAATCTTTTAAATATCACGTATCCAACAGCTATAGATATTGTGATATCTTTACTTATATTTTTTTTATTTTTAATTATATTTTAATTATAAGGTTCTAGAATGTAACTACAATATAGAAAATTTTTGTTTATTTTATCGAATAGCATGTGTCAATCGTTCTGTATTTGATATTTTTTTTCCCTCGGATTGATTTATAATGAAAGTATGTTTCTAATTTGAATTGAGTGTAAGATGCATAAGCATACTTTGAACCAAGTCTCCAAAGTAATACCTTCCAGGAACGTATATTAGTTTGCCGACCTACATCTACTAACTTCTCATTTAGACACCTCTTCTCTAGCATACATACATCTATTTGAACTGGAAATGAAAATTTCTTCATATTATTCTAAACGAGAAACTAAAACTAGATATTCAACCAGATATCTTACGCAATTTATACATGACTATCCTTACATAAATTTTATCATAAAATAATAATAATAGTGGATCATGAGATCCTCAGTTCGAATCCCTTAACTGATAAATGCAATTTCAGCTTTACATCTACGATCCTCCCTCCACTATTGTCTTTATCTTTGATGATATATTATTATTAATTCTTATAGAAAGTGTCACATCTTCCTCGATGTTATTTTCCTCAGAACCAATTACATACAGTTCCTTATTGTATCAATAACATCACTATCACCAGCAGCCAATCGACTCCGATGTGTTAGCTTCCGGAAGATTATCGCAAAGTGATAAAACAATAAAAAGCATATGGGCCACTAAAACCTCGATGACTGCAATGAGTAACACATGTCAGGAAAATTTATGGTTATTGGGCTAAAATTTGTCATACTTTTCCGATAAAAGTATAGGAGGAACTAACGATAAAGGGACACATTTTTCGAGCTGCCTGGCGCTTTTGATATAGGTGGGAAACAAAGCTGTCACTAAGCAAGATAAGGATTAATAATGTTGGAAAGAATTTGTAGGAAAATTCCACGGCAAAGAATGAGACACGACGCAGAACAAGAATTGTATGTTCACATCTTTTTGTTACTGCATTTCATTAGAAAATATCGAACAAAATATAAATAAATGTTTATATCATCACGTCATTTAACAATTTTGGGTTAGTGCAGTTACCAGCCGTCAAAATTTAGTCCCATAAGACGTCAATGGAAACAGTAAAGAACTACGCTATTTACCCATATTGGAATCATAAAATCTAGTAATACTGGAACGCTAACATGATAGCGAAAAACGAGCCTGAGACAGATGAATAGTAGATGTTGTAAGGCCAATTGTCTTTGTCTAACATTTGTTTGTAGAACTGTTGCTATGCGTTTGTTGTGCGGTTGCTATATAAAAACATGTTGTACGATCTTATCCAAAAGTGATATATAATATTTAATAGTGTATTGTTCAATTATTTGAAATTGTTTAAAATTCACATCCATAATACTTAAAGGGAGATTCCAATATATTTCGTTTAATTTTTTTTAATTTTCATTAGATTAGGACACTATTATTAATACAAATATGAAATTTTAAATGAAAAAAAAAAAATAAGTTCGTTATGATTTTTAGAAAAATTTCATCAAATTATTCATCATAATCATAATCATCATAATTCATGTTGTCAGTGTCAATCTGTTAGTGTCTCAATAGTTTGTAGTTTTTGTCTAATATATTTATCAAGTATTTGAGAAAATTGTTCTTAACAACACATACCTGTGAAAAAGAATATCAAAATATTCATAAATAATATTTGAATTAAGAAATATAAAGGCAAAACCAAACATATAGACATGAAATGAGCGGTAGGCGTTATGACGTCACAATTTTCAGGAGGGTTTACAGAAGCCTATAAATTTCGGTTTTTTAACATAAAATTAGTAATGACAACTTTTTATTAAGCCTGTTTTGTTGTATTTTCCCATTCTATTATGATATAAACTATACAAAACAAGTGATTAATTTTGATAAATTCAATTATACCGGAATACTCATAACTCATTTCCATTAATGTACTATTTAATTTCTATATTAAACACTTTATATCAAAATCATTTAATGTTCATTAAAAATATTTTCTTATCAACTTTCTATGCGGACTGCACAACAAAGACAGGAGTTAGCATTCCATTATTATTATATGTCAGTGCATCCACAGTAAAGTTTAAATCTGCGTAAAATAGGAGAAATTATTATAATCAAAACTACTGTTATTATATTTCGCAATATTTATAAATAAACACAGCTTTACTTTCGTTTTGCATTTCAGTTTCAACTAAATTAATATTCAGTGAATCTTATTTCTTTTACCATAATAATTTAGTAAATAAAAGCTATGATGGCGAACATTTTTTGTTTAAATGATTTATGTACCGCCCAAGAATTTCATTTCAATATTGTTATAAGTAATATATGAGATAAATATGTAAAGAAGATGTAATTGAAGAATCAATGTTGAATATGTGTGGGCGAGGAGAATGGTTCTAGGAGGTCAAAGACGAAGGTGGATGATAAATGTATTGCATAGTTCTTTTTAGTTGATGACAAATAAATTTCTATGTACTGTGGATTTAATACCTGGTTTGTTAAAGATACGGCGCAAAAACCACCCCATAAAATGTAAATGTAGTGCGTCATAGCCAAGTTCTAGCAGAATAGCGTGTAGATTCTAAGAAATTGCGTCCTTTTTCTCAAAATAAATTGATCAATAAGTTCTACGTTCTATTCGACCTCCGAATTATTTTAAAGTCAAACGTCGGGAATTAGTCAATAACAGAAATAATTAATGTATGGTATTACAAAAAGAGTTATGCAGCGATAAAGTAGTATCCATTACCTTAACGGTAATTTGAAATCTGTGAAACTGAGTTGAATATTTCAGAGCAGAAATATAACATCAAATTGAATGTTCTGCAAAATTGCTACAGTTATATACAGCAGCTGTTACATACAGTCCCGTTTAAATATTTTATCTGAAAGATTCTACCATCGAACCAGTTACTTTTATACAAATCTATTTAATTTTCCTCTTGCTAGTTAGATGTTTCACATTTTCAAACGGTACTTTTAAATGCAACTGCATCAGTTGCAGTACATGGCATTCATAAATTTATGTCTATTGGATAATTGCATACGACTGCAAGGCAGTATTAAGTTCTTCTTAATTAGCAATATAATCAAGATACAAATGAATGAGCAGTGGTTCTCAATGCTTTTATATTGGAATTAGAAGTCAATACTACCATATACTTCTCGTAGCAGATTTTTCCTTACACAGGATGCTCGGAAAAATGGTCATTTTAAAATTTCTGTTCGACGTCAGTGTCGATGTTCTAGTTTTCACCATCATATACTGCTTTTTTGCATTTTTTCATTTATTCTTATTACAAATCTTTCACTATTTTCCCTTAGGCCGTCTCGCCGTCCGTACAAACCATTTGAGCACCTTGTATTGCTAGTGAATATAAATTTCTTATTTTTACTCGGTTTTAGTTTACTTCTCGTACATGTTTATGTAAGCGAGATATTGTATCTGGTGTGTGACGTTATTTTCGTCCACGATACATAAAAATCTAATAACGATACCATTTTTAAATTACGTATTTAGTATCTGGAAGTTCCAGTTACGAGCTGTTTAAATTTTGGTAGAAATTCTTCAACAGGAAGTGGTAATTTACGCGAAGACTTATTAGGTTTTTTGGGAAAATCTCAGTAAATGAATGATTTATGGTAAATTTTGTTGGTTATACTGCTACATCAGATTTTTTAAACAAACAAATGCACATACAACAAATTGTATATTTTTCTTGCTTAGAAATTTTGATTTAATTATCTGCGTTGTGTACACTCTCGTTGACTTATAGATCTATGTTTTGTATTTCATTTAAGTAGATCACAAAATTCGTGATATATGTAAATTATCGTAAGTCGAAAAGAAAACGTTAGCGTTGTAAAAAATATATACCTAACCTATACAATTTTGTGATATTTACTATAAAAAGAATTCGTAAACGAGAGGAGAAAGAAGCAAGGTATCGGGCGCAATTTGTGGCAATAACAGTTAAGGCAACAAGGACCGAAATTATTGTGTCGGGGCTATTATCAAAACTTCATTGTCATTTTCATCGGTAAATTCAACAGTTGCGATCGCCGTTCACTTAACGGCGTGGAAATGATTCCACAGCTGAAATTTCCAGCTTAATGAATCCTGAAAAACGCAATCAACTTTTATAAATGTTCCGATTTTCTGCTATTTAAAACGGCGCGCCTGTTCAGAATACCAAACTGACATGGACTTATTTTATTTGCTCACAGCGGAACGTATAACAAATGACCTTATTTTACGCGAGTGAAGCTCGGCATTCAAAATTTCGCTGCGTTCGCGTATGTACATATGTATGTGCTGCATTCGTGCTGGTATATGCGATTCCGTTGGTCTCCGTAAACTATGCAGTATTGAAGTCGACTGAATGAACGAACAGAATTTATATGAAGTTGTTGCATTCTGATTTGGTATTCTACAAAATTTGGATTTCTAAACACAATTCCCACTGTTACGAGCAAAATTTCAAACACATATCTTTTTCGAAACAAGCATACTTATTAGAACTGCAAGAATATGATTTAATTCTTGTTTAAGGACATTTTGGTACTAATGACTTATTTATACTATATATGTATTGGGCTTCCAAAATTAAAATACGCTAGTGGTAGAAAGCTAAACTAACCATAAGGTACATACATTTCATTGTATTTTGAAATTAAATGTTACTTTTTAATAATTAATAACAATAGTAGTTATTTTAAGATTATTCCAATGTAAATATGACATTTGTTTAAGCCGTATTATTTAAATAAGATGTAAAAATTGGTTCATTGTATTTGTAGATTATAGGTTAAGATTGAATTTTCTCCAAAAAACCCCATCAAAACAAGAAAATTTGTAGTGTGTATAGCAACAGTTCTGCTGCCAATAAAGGCAAACTACCAATACTAAAGCAAGCATTCACCATCATAAGATATCATACAAAATGAATTTGACATGTACCTTTCGGGAATTGTGATCAACGCCATCTCTTGATAATTTGGAAGCCCAATGCGTTTTAACTCCGCCCATTCCATTTTCCTGGTACAAGTTTAAATTGTACATTCCAACTCAAAAGTTCATTCTTGTAACGCACAAGAATAATTTCTTTTAAGTACATTATTAATGTTTCAAATATTTTATTTATTTCTCGTCAGGGCGTGATTTAGGTTGCAGCCGCCCCTATACTAATATAATATATAATAGACAAGCTGTGGGGCTTCGGGAACACTGTTTTCAGTTGGTACCAACAATAGTTCACAAATTTTTTACATTTTACATTTTTTCGATTTGGTAATTAAAAGTAATTGAAGATGCTCGTTTTTTGAAATTGTGCCCTTGATTAATTAGCGTTTTCTTAACCCTTGGTCCTAGGCCCTTGACACTCACATATGTTGTAGAGAAGGGTCGATTTTTCAGGGTATTACTAGAGGGACCGCGGTTTTTCGTTATTTTTGCGATATCTCTTACCGTTTCTGAGATATGGAGCTTTAAGTTTTCAAAACTAATTTCCCTGAAAATTTGCCTTCTCACAAGAAAAAAAAAATCTGCTGTGAGCACCACAATATTTCCCGTCATAGATTTATTATCAAACAATACAGGAACATGGACTACCAATATCAAGAAATGCCCATCCCTTAAAAATAAATTCATATTGTTCCTAACGAGAAAGGAAATACCAAAATACACGAAGGTTTAAGTATATAAAAAAGTAGCCACTCTTTCATTTTAATCTATGGCTCAGAGACTTAGACATCAGATAGACTCCATATAAGCTAAATAGTACAGAGATGAGGTTCTTTAAAAAAAAATAAAAAGAAAGACTATCAAGGATAATTAAATAACTAAACTAACTAAATTTAGCCTTTTCAATACTCAAACCTGTATAAATTCCATAAAATAAACTTACAAAATGGCAATGGCGATAATTTTTTTCATAGCAGTAATTTAATTTCGTTTTTCATTCATTTCAAGTTTGACCTAACATAAAATACTGCACCACTGATGTACTTTTCGTTGTGAATTAAATATTGAGAATGAGAAACGAAGCAAGTGATTTATGTACATCTCCAGAAGTAGCATTCTTGTTAGCTATTTTGTTAAATACCACATTTTTCCAGTTGTTGTATATAACACGTAAGTAGTGTTATTATTTGTCGAGAGCAAAGATCGAATCTCGAGGGCGTAAAATACACCTTTACTGTGTTATGCTGAATTTACAAATTTAAAGATTTTAAAGTCGAATTTAAAATATAAATATATTTTATATTCTAAATTTAAATTTATAAAAACTAATTACAGTATGACTGAGAAACAACTGTTTCAACAGTAAATGTGTTTAAATTGCCAGTAAAACTGATTTATTTGTGATCATAAAGTATTGTTGTAATCCATGACATAACGGGAAGTGTTTAAAATGATAGTATTTTAATATCTTCGATTTAAGAATAAAATTCTTAAGCCTAATCATGATTGGTAGATCTAAAATTTAATCAAATAAGTATGAATAAATTTTTTTATTATTATTATAACTGTAAACCAGTCATAAGTTTTTAAGGCAAGTCTGACACTGACCAAAATAATTTTTTTCACAAAAATTATTGAGCAGTAATGGTTCGGTTATAGCTACTATATAAATTGTTAGAATACAAAATACATGTATTTCCATACTAAAACAGTAGTTGGAATTCAGTAGCATTTCCGTACGGTTATTCTAGAAAAGATGAACATTTTTCCAAAGTACTTGTAAATTATTGCGTCTATTCACAGTCACAGGCGGCTGTGGTACAAGCGAACCATTGTCTAGTTGTTCTGTATATGACCAATAGAACACATGTTTCATATTAACGGTATATTGTGTTCTAGCATCGCATTTACATATGAGGATCCGACCAGTGGGAATCCACGCAATATTCGACAAAGTAGGCCATGAGATGTGACAATTGATTCCAGAGGTTTTTTTGTTATCTTGGTGGCTGGTAAAATTATATTTGCATGTTGCAATTTCAGTAATGAATTATTGTTGTTTCAGTTAGATTTTGTAATTATAATAGTAGCACTGTGTGCAGAATTAATATGAGAAAAAATATCTAATTAATTAAGAAAATATTTCATGTTTAGAAATAGTTTCGTGATATAATTTAATTAATGAAATGTTTTGTTAAAAAGAAAATTTTAAACAGTGAATTTCATAATTTCCGTACACTTTTTAACTAAATATGTGAGTCAAAGTACTTTTACTTCTTTTGGGTAGATTTTTGTGTTCACATTTACAAGGTTTAATTAAAATATGGCTTTCATGGTGAAAAGCGTAGGTGTTATAATTAGATACAATTTCTTATTTTCATTTAAAAACTAGATTTATGCATGATATCGTATATCACGCGAGATTACACTTACTCAGAAACCTTAAAAATACATGACTTGTTAAAAAACATTTTATCAAGAATTTCTTACGAGAGTTTGCACAAAGTAGTAAGTTATTATAATTCAGTCATCATTTACATTCCGAAAAACAACACAAATATGAATTTAAATGTTTAATAATTACACATGATACATGTTTGATATATAGAATAGATGTAGTTGTGTTTTTCTGAAAATCGCATTTTACATCTTTGAACCAATCAGAAGTGAGAATTTTTGACGTATCTATACCAATCAAATTTCGATTATACTGGAAATTTGATTGGTCATGCACAGTGCATAATTTCCAGTATGATCAAAATTTGATTGGTAGATACGTCATAAATACTCACTTCTGATTGGTTCAAATACACCGTGCATAATATTTGGAAAACACTTTGACTGGATGTAGGTAATAGAATCGGTAAGAATAATGTTCAGAAATTTAATTATTAATGGAATAACAATTAAATACACAATTCTGATTTCTCCAGCACCAGATGACAGCTCTGGAAATATTTGATAAATATGGCAGATTGTTATAAAAACCTGAAATTCAAAGACTTGTTTCCACGCGTACGCTTTCGAGTATTTTGGGGAGTTGTACGTTGTACCTTAAAGTGCTTAGTCGATTTCTTAAATGGACTTTGCAGAAAAACGAGAGTTAATATTATTCCAAATATAATAAAATATAGAACATAAACTAACACTAGTTTCGATCAGTGAATGAGGCTTTCGTACTCATGGTCGTGCAACGTCTCAAATCTACAGACAATGTGCTGCCATCTTGTGGAAAAAATTGTAAAAGGACATTTTATATAGCTAACTTCTCGCGTGAGAATGTGAGATTTCACATTTCTGCCGCCGGCTAAAATACATAATCGAAAATAAAGAGTTATATGCACAAAATCGTAAAGAAACTATTGAATAAGATTAAGGTATGTATTATATCGTCTCCGATGTCAGTTTTAATGGAAATTATAATGGCATATTTGTATTACACAAGTTTGAATAATTTGGAAGTTAGGTTTTCCTAATAGTTCGCGTAAGTAAGTGTTGTCGGTGAACTTTCTGCATACTTTTGCCGGCGTCGTTCTACCGAACGACTTGATTTGTTGAAAGAAAAACTCTATAGTAAATTTCCGAAAATCAAACTAGCACTTAATAGATTATGTATGAAAATTGAAAGCAAATGATCAACAAATAATAACATTAAAATATTTTACTATATCAAGTCTCATTAGATAAGGTCATCTGAAACCGGTCCATCTCCATCATCTGGCTCGCTCGAAAACAACTGCACATCGGCCGTTGCCTTGACATGAAGAGATTGAGATCGTAGCGCACGTAGGAATGCTGCTAGCTTCATTTGATTTATAAGTATTTACGCCTATATTGTTTTTTAATCAGAAGATCGTCAACTTTTCTCGCACCTGTTAATGCGGATGCCTTTACGTAACTGATTCACGTGTGCACAGTTAACTGAGATTTGCAGTAGATTTATTGAGTTATCTTAATGGATGTCTGCAAGATGCCATTACAGTGATGGATTTATTATCAAAACAGTTTGAGTTAAGCATTTATTTCCTGCTGTAATAGCTAAAACTGTGTTTATACAAAAATGTTAGACCAATAGGATACATATCTACGAAGTCACTTATCGGACTGAGGATAGTAAGATCCTCAGTTCGAATCCCATAGCCGACAATAGCTATCTGCCTTAACTTGACGACTGGTATATATATATATATATATATATATATATATATATATATATATATATATATATATATATATATATATATAAATTATATAATTCAAATCGCTGAATTTATTTTTAAAAAGTTTATTTGAAGCTGGAACAACGTTACAAGCTTGTCTAACATATGAAGACTGAGTTATCAGTGCATTCTACAGGGCTTATATTACCTTGTGTAAAGTTTATAACTGAATCAGCTTTTTAAAGATAATTCCATTTCATAATTCCTCCCCAGCAAGTTTAAACTTTGCACAAGATTTACAAATCTTCAGCTATTTTATCTAAATTCCTTAAATTTCTATTAATTTTCAAACGCTTTAACACATAATATTTAAAAACAATTCTTACAATTATTACAGATATTATTACAGCAAGTATAACATATATTATATAATAATGATGAGTGTTACTTTCAGGGTTTCGAATTTCTTTTATTTTTTCTAATTGAGAAAATGATATATTTAATTCTTGTAATGGTTTCAAATTAATCTTATTTATTTTTATATCAAATTTTTGAAGTTGCACGTTATCAAATTCTAATTCTTTATAAGTTTTAGATAATTCATTAAATGACCATTGATTAATTTTACAATCTCCATAATTAATAAGTTTAAAAATTCCTTGAAAGTTTTTCTTTATAAATTTATTTGTGCAATTTATTATTAATTCTTGATTAATTGGAGAAACAATTATTATATTATTAGTGTTTGGAATTTGCACTACACTATTTTTATTATATTTTTCAACTATTTCACAGTCATCATTATTTTCACTTAATACTATATTATTAATACAATTACTAACTTCTATTCCTTTTGTTTGACAAAAGTTTACATTATTCGATTCTTTATTGAATCTTTCTATCAATATATTTTTATTACCTCTATTTATAAAATATGTAGGCGGTTCTGTAAATTCATACAATTTATTATGGTGGATAAAAGGGATTGGATAGAGTTGATGTAAAGGGTAAGAATTCTGTGAGTGTTCTGGTTCAATTAGCAGTATATGAATTTGTTCGTTTTCGTGTCGGCAGTATGTAGTTATTTCGTTTATTTGTGACCAAATATCAGTTTTACCTGTGATTTGAATTAAGTCGTCGTGGTCTATAATGGTGGTATCTAATTTATTTAATGAACAAATTATTAATGTCAATTCTATGTGTTTACAGAATTCTTTTAAATTTTGGATAATAATCAATAATTGATTAATTTTTACTTCTGCCTCCATTAGGCTTACCCAGTTTTGTTCTTCATGATGTATTTGTATTATACTATCAACAGTTTTTGATATTTTAATTTCATTTAATTTTATTTGTTCTAACTTTAAATTAAATTTATTTGTCAAATATTTTTCGTTCTTTATTATTTGTTGATTTTGATTTTGAAGAATCTTTTGATTATCTATTAATTGATTTATTAAATTATCGTATTTTTCCGCGTCATTCTGGTCTAAGTTGCCTGTGATTGATTTAATTATCTTATATACTAATCAGTCAAGGGTCGGATCAATAGAATAATCACTCGCAATTGCGCATTTTTACAGCCTAGACGGAGTAACCGATTTAATTGAAATTTTCACTGTTAGATAGTATATTTTTTCGTTTAGTGCCTTTTCGGAACAGAATTTTTATTTTACCTCATTTTGTCCTTTAAAAAGGTCAAAAAAGGTGAATTTTGTTAAAGATCAAAGCGACATGTGACGTTTTAATTTTTTACGATCACGTATTTTCAATAATTGAATGATTTTTGACAGTTCAGTTTTAAATTTTAAATATTAATTACACTAATTGTAGACAAACTGGGCAATTTTTGTAAATTTATTTGTGTTTAGAATAAATGTGTAAATATGCCTATATTTTGTAAATTTTTAAATAAGCAAATTTAAAAAAATGAAAATATTTTCAAATAAAATTTTTCGCTTTGATTGTACATGCCGTTTGAATGTAGTAGTAAATGAATAACTACTTGTCATTTTTGACAGTTCAGTTTCAAATTTTAAATATTAATTACATTAATTGTAGACATGCTGGAATTTTTTTGTAAATTTATTTGTGTTTACAATAAATGCGAAAATATGTTTACTGTTTTAAAGAATTTTAAAAATCTTTTGAAAAAAAAACAAAATTTAAAAAATTTCAAATGCCTAGAATTCACCTCCAATTCAAAGATTTAGTAATGTTTACAATTTCATTACATGTGGCAATAGTCAAAGATATACGTTTGAGATTGCAATAATTCCTTGTTGTAATCAGTAAACACAGTAATCAGTGCATTGTTGTATTCTTTGATCTTTTATACAAGTTTTAAACGGAAAATTATCTGCGCAGGGTGCTGACAAGTACAATTAGAAATAAGTAAGAAATGAATAAAATAAAGTGAAACCAATCATATTTTGAGAGAGGGCGGTTCTAGTTTTGATTGAAATGTGTAATATGTGCTCCATGCTATGTTGTATACGGCCAGTGTTATGAATTTAAATATTTAGATAACTTGTTACAAAAAGGAAAATTCTTCATTCATCATATTCCACAGATAGAAAATTGGTATTTTAAAGTGTGTTAATTATACATTTTTTATTGTGAAATACGTTAGCGAAAACCTGTGTAGAACAAATTTCAAGAAGTGAATACAGTTGATAAGGTTTTGATATTTTGACGTGACCAATTGGAGAAAATTTATTTTTAACGATAGTTTTGAGCAACTTATTTGTAAATGAAACTTTACAGTACAATAATCTCATTGCAATACGTTTCAATTCTATTCAAATTATCAAATTTAATCTACACCGTTCAGGTGCTTGGATTTTATTTGTTAATCGTATTCTATTTGAAATATTTGTTGTAGGTGCTATAAAATTACGAGACATGAAAATCAAATTATGTAGATTATGTAGATTTTTCTAATGCGACCAATAGTAACAAATTTATACCAGTGGCCTTTGTGTGTTTCCAGTAAGCGGCAAGTTAAACTTCTTCAAACGCTTGATTACAACAATGAAATATATTTATTCTTTGTATCTACCTTACCATGGACTTGTCTTTATTTATATATTATAAAATAATTTTCATGGAGTATGTAGTATGTTATAATTAAATAACATTCTCAAAACTATTTAAAAAATTAAGAAAATAGCAATCAGAAGTTATATTTACGGCCGGTTCCAACGATTTATTTAAATTCAGTCCCTGTTCCTCGCGCTAGCATCGCATAGTTCGAAACTGTTCGATACAACTCTGAGCACAATAGATATTCTAAAGAAATAATCTACGATTTAATGAAACTTGTATTTTGAATATTAATTGTACTAATCAGTAATCACCTTTCTCCTATTATATTGTTAGAACTACATAAGTCTTATTAGATTTCCAGAGATGGCGGAGCCCTAGCTGAGACACCCGCCGTAGGCGGGGGTCGACGCTAGTATTTCCTAATCCATTTATCAAACCGCGTTTAGTTCTTTTACTATTAAAGAGTTTTTGAATTTGTTGCGTCAAGTCGTCAAGAAAGTAAGACAATGCTTTATTTTGTTCTTCGAAATGAGGATTATTTTGAATTTGTTTTATAACATTAATTGTAATATTTTTTAATTTTGAATATTCTTTATAAATTGGGGTGATATTATAATTAAAGTAATGTATTATTTCTCCTTCTTTTAATTTACAATTTCCGATCCCAAATAAGAGAAATCCGTTATTATTCGAGATGTTCATCAACTGAGCGGTGGTAAAAGTCCTGAAATCAAAAGTTGATTTTATCGAGTTTGAATTTTCGAACATATCTTTTATTTTTTATTTCTACTGTTCCTAATATGGGGTTATAATTTTCAACTGTAACTCGTTTAAATAAGGGTTTTTTATATTTATGCATTAATCTATTATTTTGTTTAACATAAACTTTATCTGGTAATTTTAACGGTAATTCATTTTCTTTTACTCTTTTTGTTTTATCTTTTTCAATTAATTCATTAATTATTTTATTTGTATCAGATTTATTAATGAAGTAATCGTTTATGATTTCTTCTTCAGCTTTTTGTTCTCTATAATATTTATTATGTTCATTTTGTCCGAAAAGTATTTCACAAGGAGTTAATTTTGTTATGGAATGTTTAGTATTATTATACGCTATTATTGCTTTATTTATAATGGTTTGAAGGTCTTTATTTTTTCTTGTTGAGTGTAGTATTCGTAAATGTTCTATTAATACGGAATGAAATCTTTCTACTGCGTTTGATTTTGGGTTTGCTATACTAGTTAAGTGTAATTTTATATCATGATTATTACAGTAGTTTTTTACTAAAGCATTATTAAATTCTGGTCCGTGATCGGCGATGATCATTTTTGGTTTTTTATAAGTTTTTATGAAATCTTCTATTATTAACATTGTTTCTTTTCCTGTTTTGTTAAAAGTGGGGTGGATAAAACCAAATTTAGAAAATTGATCAAATATAGTCAGGAAGCATTCTTTATTTAATGTAAGGAGATCTATATTTATAATTTCAAAAGGGGTTTGTGGTGTAGGTGTTAAGTTATCATGTAATTGTATTGGGTGTCGGTCATATTTATTTTCTTTACATATTCTGCATTGATTAATAATTTCTGTAATATCTTTAACCATATTTGGCCAAAAATATTTTTCTTTAAGTTCATTGTATGTCGCCATTATTCCTCTATGATTTAGGTAACCATTATGACTGTCAAATATAATTTGAGTTTGTTTTTCTTCATCCTCGACATCTTCTACAAGTTTATTACATTTTATTAAATTTATTGTATTTATTTCAAATTTACTTTGAATTATTTGATTCAATGTTTGTTCGTATTGTTTAGGTATTAATATTAAATATTTTGTTTTTGGTACCACATAATTTTTGAACAGTTCTAATAATTGTTCTTCTTTTTTATCAATATTAATATTAATAATAAATCGTTGTTTTTGATGATTAAATAACTTTTTTATTTTTATTTCAAATGGGTTGTTTGAGAAATGAAGTATAATTTGATTTTTTGCGGTATTCAATCTATTATCGACAAATCTTAATCCATTAATTGGATTCTCATTAGAACTATGAATCGTGTTTCCTGAATCTGAGCTATTTGCGATTATACTTTGTTGTTCGTTATTCTCATTACCATAAATTGTGGTTAATGTTTCGTTTACAATTTGATCCAATTCATCTGTTTCCAAACTAAAATTTTCTGGCAATTCATATAAATTTATTTTTATTTGAGTATTATTAAAGATATTTTCTAAGATTTTTATTAATTCTGATTTTTCTAATCTATCTAATCCACATGACAAGTAAGGGATATTAATTTCGTATATATCATTTTTAATTAAATAATCTCGTAATTCAGTAAGTGTTTTCTTAAAATATTTTCTGTTTACGTTTTCTAAATAATTTTCTTTTGTAATTAAATGGAAAATTATTTTATTTTCTACGTTTTGAATTATAATATTTTTATTAGTTACATTTCTTTCACAATAATTTTTACTATCAAATTTAAAGTTTATTTGTCTAGCAAGACCTTTTCCAAATTTTAAATCTTTTGATATACAATGTGCGAAAATATCAGTATTCGTTACGTCTCCTATTCTTTTCTCTATTTTGAATTTATCTCTTTGTCTTGATAAGAAATCTGCTATTTTATTTGTTTTTCCTGGTAAATATTCAATATCAAAGTTGTATTCGCCTAATTCTACCTTCCATCGCATTAGTTTTTGATTCGCGTTTTTCATGGTAAATAACCACGTGAGGGGTTTATGATCAGTACGGATAGTAAACTTTCTTCCAAATAGGTATGGTTTAAAATTATCTATTGACCAAATGATTGATTTTAATTCTTTTTCTATGGTACTATAATTTTGTTCTGCGGCATTAAATGTTTTTGATGCGTAAGCGATTGGTTTTTCTTGTCCGTTTATGACTTGGGAGAGTACAGATCCCATAGCAAAGTCGGATGCGTCTGTAGTGAGAATGAATTTTTTTGAAAAATCAGGAAATTCTAAGATTGGTGGGTTACTTATTAATTCTTTAGCAGTTTTAAATGAATCTTGATATTCTTTATTAGTTATGTCTATTTGATTTCCCTTTTTGAGGCACTGCGTAAAAGGTTTGGTGAGTTTAGCCAGGTTAGGGATAAAACGTCTGTACCAGGAGAGTTTACCTAGAAAGGATTTTATTTCCTTTACTGTTTTTGGAATCATAATTTTTTCAATTGCCTCGATTTTTTTCTTATTAGGTTTAAGTCCTTCTTTTGATATTATAAAACCTAAGTACTCTGTTTCGGTTTTTAAAAATTCCGATTTATCTATTTGAATTTTTAGGTTCGCATCTTGTAATTTTGAAAATATTTTTTCTATATTTTGTAAATGTTCTTCTAAAGTATTTCCGAATATTATTATGTCATCCATATAAACTAAGCAAATTTTATTAATATATTCTGATAAGATCTCGTTCATCATTCTTTGAAATGTCGCGGGGGCATTAATTAATCCAAAGGGCATCCGGACAAATTCGTAATGTCCTGAGGCAGTAGAGAAGGCTGTTTTCGGTCTATCTTTTTCTTCTATTAATATTTGATGGAAGCCAGAATGCAAATCTAAGGTTGTAAAAAATTTTGGATTTCTAATATGATCTAATAATGTGTCAATATTTGGCAGAGGGAATTTATCTTCAACTGTTTTCGAGTTTAATTTTCTAAAATCGATTACTAATCTTGTCTTGCGTTTTCCCGACGCGTCCATTTTTTTTGGAACAATCCATATGGGTGAATTATATGGACTTTTTGAATTTTGAATCACGCCTGATTTTAATAAATTTTGAACATGTTCCTCTATATCTTTTTCGTAAATTTGAGGGAGTCTATAATTTTTTTGAAATACCGGTGTATCGTCTGTTGTACGAATTTTGTGAGTAGTTACGTTTGTAGCGGATAATTCTTCGTCTGACTTTGGGAATAAAATTGAATATTTTTCTATCAAATTTTGTATTTTTTCCTTTTGACCATACGTGAGATGTTCGTGTCTAAATTGAACGAAAGAATTATTTAATGTTTCTGATGATAATAAATTAAACTTTTTATTTCCAAGTGTTATAACTTTATTTTTAAAATCCATTAATGCATTACAGTGTTCTAATATTTTTACGCCGAACAACATGTTACTTTCTTTGTGAAAATCATGTATAAAGAACTCAAAATTTTTATTTTGAATTTTAATTTCAACACATTTTTTACATTTTACTTTTCCTTGAGCTGTTTTAAAGGTAATTGGTTTGTCAATAATTTTTAACTTTCTTTGTTCAACAATATTTGGAGATATTAAATTTATATCAGAGCCTGAATCGATTAATATAAGGTAATCATTATATTTTATTAGGGGAATAGATTTTAATTTTGATGTCATTACGTATTTTGTTCTATCATGTCTAGGCCTACCTCTAAAAAAGAATCGGTATTGTTTTCATTTTCTGTTCCGCATTCTTCGAAATTCTGTTCGTCATTATCAGTATTATCGTCTAGAGTTTCAGTATGATAGTTTTGTTTTATTGTTGATGCTGACATAGGTTGCGTATTACGTGTCTGCAGTGACATTGGTTGTGGTTGGAATTTACGTGTCTCAAAACTGTTTACTAGATTTTGTCTTTTAAATCTATTTGGTCCTGGAGTTGGTTGGGAATGAACATTAATTGGTTTTGAGGGAAAGTATTGACCAGGGAATTGTTTAGGTGGAAGATTAAATGTAAAGTTTGGGTTCTTTGATGTGTTTGCATTTTGTTTATTATCATTTCGTGTCAATGGACTGTTGTGTAAGGAATTAACGAAGCTAAATTCATTTTTCAATAATAAGTCACATTGTTCTAGTGTTGAAGGTTGTTTCACAATGAAAGATCCTTTTATTAAGTGTGGTAATAATGAGATGAATTTATTTACAATTGCTTTTTGATTTTCTTGGATAATAGCATTTTTCTGATCTAAACTGTAATTTTTTGCAAGTATTTTAGACTTATACAGTTCAAATTTATCTAACATTATTTTCAATGTAGTATCTGTATTTTGTTTAAATTTAATTTCAAACAATTCTCCTAACAATGTCTCGGACGTTGTTTTGTCTGAGAAATTTGTAGTTAAGTATCTTTTTAAATCATCCCAGTTTGCAAATTTATTTTGTGAAACAATCTTTTTTGAATTGTTAATTAATTTATTCTTAACTAAATTAAAAGCATACATTTTTTGTGCTGCTGTCAATTGTAAGGTATTTAAGATGGCATATGCCTCATCTACAGTTTGTATAAAATTATTAAGTGTTGTTATGTCCCCTTCGTATGTTGGGACCATATCAACGTAACATTTGATATCTTGCAAAGTCGCCATATTATTTGATATTACTAAGATTCTGTTAATATCGTTTTGAACAGTATTTATGAATTCGTCACTATCAGAGTTTTCAGAATCTGTCATAAATGTGTGTGATTGCCTTGTGCCGGGGCTCGTACTCTTTATTACTAGTACTAGCTAGAGAGTACCCTGTGTATTAATACAAAATAGTTTTACTTACAAGAATAAACTTATGACTAAGATTTTCATTGTAAGGAGTCTTCTGGTGTGGTTTTCGAACTGTTTCTCGTAGAACGAATTAGACGAGATGTGAAGTTCTTGAAGCTTGTCGTCTGGATTCTCGTGATCGGTTGGAACAGCAAGAAGAATCGCTTGAGACGGTTGTGGTCCGGTCTGATGGGACGTTTGAATAGTCCCTGATGGGCACTGTTTAGCCGTGAGATGGGTAACCCTTTCTCAGATGGTTGATGTTGAGTAATAAGGCCTTATTGATATAGCCTTATGTGTGATTTGTGTTGCACACTTTGTAGTAGTTTCGAATAGCCACTTTACGTATTGAAATACGACAATTAGATGAGTAACTTTGTGTTTTTCACTGTTACAAACTATTGTTGGCTATCCTACCAAGACTGCGCCAATTATATAATTCAAATCGCTGAATTTATTTTTAAAAAGTTTATTTGAAGCTGGAACAACGTTACAAGCTTGTCTAACATATGAAGACTGAGTTATCAGTGCATTCTACAGGGCTTATATTACCTTGTGTAAAGTTTATAACTGAATCAGCTTTTTAAAGATAATTCCATTTCATAATTTATATATATATATATATATATATATATATATATATATATATATATATATATATATATATATATTACTTTCCGAGAGATCTGGAGATTTAGAGCGTCACACCCAAAATGGCTAAAAGGCGAGATGATATATTTATTTTATTATATTAGACCAATTTTGATCTATAACAATTATAACCCTAATGTCTGTTTTATACGAAGCAATTTATTAGTTAATAAATTGATAAGAACAAAAATATTGTCGTTCGTTTTACACAATCAAGTCGTTCGTCAATTAATCGTGACAAGTTCAGTAGTACCAATTTAATAACAGCTGCTACCTATGCTACTAACATTGTCGGTTCAAGTTATACGCACAAAAAGAACAACTAACCAAAACATAAAAAGTTTGACAGATTGGCAATGACTAAAATCTATCTAGAATTCCCTAAAAAAACATGTTCTAATGCGCCAATAAACTGAAAAATTTATTGGTGAAGAAAAAATTGGATGCAAAGTGCACACAATAATAAACTGAGAAGAAAGCTTGGCTAATTTATTGACCAATAAATTGTGTCCTGTAAAAACAGCCATAAAAATAATAAGAAGAAAGATACCTATTTAGAGCAATATTAAAACAGAAAAAACAACAACAGGAAATTGTTAAAATAATATAAAGTCCTCAGATTCAGCTCTAATAGCGCAGAAAGTGAAGGATGATGGCAATACCAACATAAGATAAATAGAAATATTACTAAAAATATTAACTGATGAATATGGGAAGTGGTCTATCCTAAAAGAAAGGAACTAGAAAGTTATAAACAACTAAAATTTTTATTATAAATTCATTGAAAAGTAGGTGCACTATCTGGTTAGCTGCTGGCGGGAGATTATGTGCTGTCTATACCAGATAATTTTTGTGCGTCCTTTAATCTAAACTAAAATCTGCTTTTTAAAATTAGCCAAGCAGACACGGCAATTTTGAACCACGTACGAATCAACCGTAAAATTTTAAAATTACATTTCTGGTTTTATGTTTAGGTCATAAAAACATAAAAATAAACGGTACACTAGTTAATGACAAAAATACAAACAGAGCCAACGAAAAACACACTTAGCCCATAGCTCATAGCTGTGCGGAATTTCAAACATCCAAGTGGAAGATTCAACATTTTACACTTTTATCCCCAAAAGCAATATTTCCAATTAAATAAAACAACTAGGTTAAGATGCAGTCAATATATCTAATTAAAATTGTATTACACATCGACGTTTCGACTGTTAATCAGTCTTTTTCAGGGAGATAATTAATAACTCATAAGATATATACCGGATGTTTACTTGTTGTATAAGACATAGGAAAATTTTCATTATGCAATAGTTCGTTCCCTTGAAATTTTAGAACAGAAGTGTAAAAATAAAAAATGTTTAGCAACAAAAACTTAACAAAATGAGCCTAAATTTAATGATGTAATAATATCTGACATTATTTTTAGCTATTTCAGAATGCCATGGTCAAAAAAAATATACAAACTGTCATATTGTTTGAGTGTGACAGATGATATTTTACGTAGTTTTAAGGATTATTGACAGGTTTAAATTATTTCACTCTAATCATGGTTACATTTACCAACTAGAAATAATTTAAAACTGTCAATAATCATTAAAACTATGCCAAGTGCCATCTGTCAAACTCAAACAATACGACTGTTTGTATGCTTTGTTTACCATGGCACTCTGGAAACAACTAAAAATTATACATTTTATTTTACGTCTATTTCATGACAGAAATGTATCACATCATTAAATTTAAGCTTATTTGGTGCAGATTTCGATTCTGAACATATTTTGTAATGATACTTTTGTTCTAAAATTATGAACTATTGCCTAATGAAAATTTTAACATTGTCCTATAAAAAAGCAGACACCCCTTATTTAAAAAGTGATACAGTGATCTATCGTTAAAGAATAAAATAAAACACATACACTATTCCTGTTCAACATACTAAAAGACATTTTTTATAAAATAATTTTAGAACACTTCTCTTAAAACACCCAAAAACATAGCTCGTGGTACCAGCCGATATTTCCAATGTTTATCTAGTAACTACTTTTTAAAACTGCACAATTCATATCAACATAACTTTCAATTATATTTATCAACTCTTCAGCGCTCCGAATTCCCAATAGGTGAAACAGCGCGAGATGCCACTCTGTGTTGTTTTATAATTAAAATTTACGTGCATCACGTCGAAGCCAAACAGCGGAACACATACGCTCCCGCACGGCCGGCAGGAGAGCACGCGCCCGCGCAAATTGCATCGAATTTCGTCGGCGTTTCACAGTCCCGTGTGGCCCCGGGGTGCAAATCAAATTACGTTCATGAACTCTTAAAACTGAAGTCTTGTGGCGTACGTGGCCATGCCAGGCTTCCCCATGCGTCGATTCCTGCAGCGGAGAGAAAAACAAGGTTTTTCTATTAACGCCAAACGTGCATCATACATTTTTTGCTCTAATGTGCAGCAGTGTAAATGATTGGGAATTATGAAATGTGTTTCGGAATTTTTTGTTATTTCGATGCTGCGGAAATGTTGCTCGGGGGTGAAATTTAATTTTTATAGAGTTCCGAGTTCATTTTATTTGACAGATAGTGTCAATAATAAAATTATTTCTCGTTTAATAAAAATATATTTTGCTGATACTGTCATAACACAAATTTGTTATTTATTTTTGTTATTTTATCGTTTTGCAGGAATATTTACAACGGCAGTGATCAATACATTATACATAAATTACTCACTACAATCACAAGTAAATATTCATTTGAAGCCTGTTACCAAACCATCAAGCGTTGTAAACAAAACTCGTTACAAGCCAGTTAATCTTCTTTTAATTCACACGCGTGCAGCAATCAAAAATCAATCTCGCTTCTTCCGCTTTGGAATTAGGGGAAACTACATATTAACACATTTTGCCAGCAGCGAATTCTATACTCCATTTGAGAATGAAAGAGTAATCTCCAAACAAATTACTACAATTTTAAGTTGTAAATAAATAAAATAAATCAAAAGAATATGCCAACATGATTTATAGTTTAAATTGATATTGAGCATGAAATCCCACATTCAATATTATTGATTAAATTTCTTACGTATTCTCAAAAAATATTGGTCATTAGGAGTAAATGCGAAGCACCCAAAGTCACATTTAATCCAAATAACACATGCTACTTTTTCTTCAAACGTAGAAAATAGAATTACAATACATTATAAAATTCCCAATAGTTGTCCGCCGCCGGAGTAGAAGTGTTGCCAAGGAGACACTTTTACGCCAGCGGCGACAATATTGAACCTCCGCTTGTTGAATTCAAATACATAACTACGTACTTTTATGACGTTTGAAGAAAAAAGTATTATACTTTATTTAAGAATAAGAGAGAACAATAAATTAAAATTTGCAAGAGTAGTATTGGATTTTTGTCAGCTTTGCGCAACAGAAAAATAAGTTAATAACTTTGCTAGGATACTCGTAGAATGCCGCTCGCATTATACCTAGAACGAAACTTACTTCTTCAACAGTGGAAACAACGCTATAAGCGATCCTCTAGTCCCTTTTGGTCCGTAACATAAACGTAGATAGGTTTTTTCAGAGTGCTCTATTTATGTACGAGTATTTATATTATTATACTGCATTAACCAATTTTAAAGTGGTGGTGTTTTGCGCTACTTCTCCCTTTACTTGAGCCTACAATAATGCAGTTGAATTGACTTCACAGTAACAGGGCGGTAAACAAAGCACGTTATTACTGCGATTCGCAGCCATATCGTTAATAACATGATGAACATATTTATGTTTAAGTAATTTAGCGGTAAATCTCTAATTAAGTATTTTCTACAATAGCTGAGCAATCAATTATTGGCGCGCTACTGGAATGTGTTTTACAGGATTTATTACTCTCTCATTATCAAATGAATAAATGGAATATAGTGAAGCAGAGAACAAAGTGTCAAATTTATATTGAATCCATTAAAGGAGCCTATGTCGCCATGATATTCAAGTTATAACATCAAACAGTGGCAGGCAAACAAAAACAAAAAGCATCGCAAAACAAACATCCCAGAAGGCTATACTTCAGTTCCATTTTTCATGGCAAGTACGACGGTAACCCGTAAAGGAAAAGTGAGTAAGTAAATTTCTTAAAAAAGTTTCTTTAAATTCTTGATAAAAGTTATCTTTGAGAAAGTTAAATTGTTCTCTGCCGATGTAAGGTGGAAACTTCAGCACTGGCGGACAATACACAAAGAGAAATGTTCCAGGCCATCTAATAACAAATGTACATTCATATCAGAGAATATATTTACTCAAGGATATCTCCTGAAATATAGACACTCCACGATGATGTTTTGGAAGGCATAGCTTATTCAAGAATTAATGAAACACCGGATTATCGAGCACTATTACTTATATTGTTTCAGGTCTTTGATCATCTAACGCATTGAGGATTTTCGGAGTCCTTTAAACACTTCGTGGAGCATAGTGCCTCTCTAAAGTTCTTCCTTCTGTTCCATACCGGGCATTAGAAGTTTCCTAAATTCCTTGTACAATCTTCGACGAAATAATTGTGCATGACAATCAAGTACATGTTATGTATTATTGTTGTTAGGTTTTCTTGGAACATGTACACATGAAGAAGTTTTCTAATTGAATTATTGCTCTAGATTTTGCTGCTCGGAATCAACTCCATTTTTGAACAGAAAAAGGAGAAGCTCCAAATAGTTTACACAATAATTATATTTGAAATTAACCAACTTAAACTGCGTTCAGAGCGACTCAATTATCAATGGAGCAGAAGCAAATTTTCGTGCTGCCATCTATTGAAGTTTTCATTGAACTACAAAGAAATTCACGTGGACGAAATACAAACAAAACGCTGTCAAAATGACAGTTCTTCAAATGAAGCTAAATAACAAAATTAAAGTGTGTGTATTGTTTGTGCAATAGTGACTCCAGTTATTATTATAAAGAATATATGGCTAGTGTTAAATTTATTAAGTTTCCTAAATAATAAACTTCAAAAATTAAAACATAACCTTGTTAAAACACCATCTCAAGCGTCAAAACATGGATGATTGTATTATTAATTTCCATCTCAACTTTTACCTCATCTTTCTCTTTCTTGCCTGTGACGTCAAAATTATAACTCTCCATTGAATGTATGTAAGTGTAAGTCCTTTCGGGATTGTGAAACTTTACGGGTTATATCCCTAAGATGAACCACAACATACGATATCTTATTTTTTACTTTAAATTGCAACTTACTTTCCATCGATTTAAGCCATTGTTACAACTACTAGCCGGTGTCCGATAGCTTTGTAATTGCTAAGTTAATTTTATCCCAATTTGGAATGTTAACGAGAGTGAGTATCGATGCACATCAGATCATTAAAAATTTGTCTGTCCTGACCCGGATTCGAACCCACGACCTCTGTTGAGGGAAGCACTCTTATCTGAGCTCTTAATACAGCGCTATGCCGCCCTTTCAGTTATCAATTATATCTACTACTAATAAATAGCAATCAGCTGAAGCGTCTTAAAACTGTAGATTTAATATATATAAACTATAGAACTATACCTACTATTATCATTTAGTTCAAGTGACAATTATTGAAATATTGAAGCAACCAAAATCAATCTCAATATTTTAATTTTACAGTGATATATTGTATAAACTATATAATTTATGAATAAAACTAAATTAAAATTGTTCATATATTGCTATTTTCTATTTCGATAAATGTACAGTTAGGTTTATGGTGTTTGATGTTGAAAGACCAGCGAAAAGATCTAATTGTAAGTGGAAAGTTTGGAGTATGCAAACTTCTCAATATCTCAATCAGTACTTTTCTTACAATTAACGCCTTAATTTTGTTGGTGAACGTTAAAATCAAAGAGCTATTAATTTTAAATTGCAAATCGTAATTGGGTAGCTCTGAACGCAACTTTAATTTTTTTTTTCTGGACCGAAAACAAAACCAAGTACGATTATACTTAGCTTCAGACTTGCCTCTATTTAATCTATAATAATATTGTAATTATTTATATGAATATTTTATTACAAATTTTGAAGAGCTTCTAATACGAACACGTATTGATTGATTTAGGAAATGATTAATGCACTTATAAATATCCCAGATTCAATTAAACCCATACAAGGGGCAGTTTAACTGTAGTGTGCTAGATGCATTGGTCCATAAAATAATCAAATGCCAAATCAATCAAAACCACAAAACCCTGCCATCCACTATCCTCTATCACAGCGTCCAGCCAAGCTGGCTAGATCGATACATATTCAGAATTCGCATCGAAGGAGGCGGAGGTAAACCGAAATAAACCCGGAAACACCCGAAGGCTCAACCCTAATGACGTCATCGCATACGTCACACTGAAGATCCTCTCGGCTGGGTTGTTTGTATGTGGGTTTTGCGTGAAGTTAAATTTTGAAATTTATGTTTGCTACACTAGTGAATCCATGTTTTCGTAGGGTAAATAGTGCAGATCATAAATAGAGGGAGATAATTAAATCATAATATTTGATTTGTTTCGTTTATCGTTTGACGAGAGCTTTCACTAGCATATTTACTCGTACATTCAGACAATTATCACGAACCATTGACAATTTGTAATTAACATCATGCGAAAAGATTTACTACAATTTCAAAATTACTCGAAAGAATTTAAAATTGTAACACCAATTTTATTGTACAATGGATGATTAGAATTAGAATAAAGAGTCATTTGACTATAACAATTATATTATAAAAATAAGTTATGTACAACAATGGATTAACTACTTCACAGTAGGTACCACAGTTAAATCCAGGCTGACTCAGCATTAAAATAAAGAAAGGCCAGTCGCACGCAATATGTTTTATGTTTTTACACAAAATGACTACTTACTCTAAACAGTGTCATTTAGGTTTACATTATATTATTTGTTCATATCAATAATAAAATCTCTATTTAGATATTTTTTTTATGTACACAGTACAAAATTTGATTTGCGATTTATTAAGTTTGCGGTTGTTAAGTGTTTTCAGTTATTATTGACAAATATATAGCGTTAAATTAATAATTTTAACAAATATGACAATTTGTTAAATTAATAATTTTAACAAATATGACAATTTGTTAAATTGAAATTTTGTCAATTCCGAATTTTTTTTTAAGAAAAAATGTTTTTTTTTTTATTTTTTTGCTACGTTTATAAAATTTAACAAATAGACTCGTCAATAATAACAAGCAAATTTAGCTCAATTTGAAATTGCTAAAGAAAGTTTGTATCCTTTGTAACAAATTAATTTGTTATAATAACTATCAGACAGATTCCCAAAAGGAATTCAATTTTTTCATCATATGTTACTTCGTTTCTAAATTAATTAAATAAACAAAATTAAATTAAATTAAATTTTATGATTATCAATCTTATCTACAACCTCAGTTAAAATAAATATATTTTGAGAATGGAAAATGAAGTTACGAGTAATAATAAAAGTGGATTAATTCTTTTATAAATCTACTTGTATATGATTTATTGTTCTGTTTCAATATAATTACTAAAATATTTAGTTAAAAGCACATAAAAATAAATGTAAATAATTACTATATTCACAAATATATTTAGATACCTACGATATACATAAAAATGATTTGTTACTTGATAACAAATTTGAAACTTGATAAAATAACAAAAATTAACGGTTGATCGTCTGGGACTAAAAATTTTGTAAAATTTTGACTATAAATGCAAGAAAAGGAATTAAAACTTGCGAAATTAGTTTGAAAGAATCAACAACGCCATATTTCAAACTTCATCACAATTACTCCAGAGCAAGAAATCATCTTTTCTTTTAATAGTGTAATTACAGTGAACAAAAAGAGCAAAAAATCCTATTCCAGGCCTGGACGGCGCGAGATCTCACATCGCACGTTGCTGGCTCCGGAGCCCGGAATAAAACGAAAATGAAACGTAGAAACGCGTAACGTAATTTGGCCGCTCTCTGCCGCCCGCACGAATCCCAGAATAATTTATTTCGCTACGTCGGTGCTGCGTTACGTGAGCCGCCGTGCCGCCGACCGCTGGCTACGTTGCGTTGCGTTATGTCGGCGATATGGTCCCACGGAAAATAATCATTTCATGTTCGCCGGGTAAATTTTCAAACATTCATACCCAAGCTGCTTTGAATGCTAAATCTATTATGAAATTTATACAGCTGATGGTATGGATACACCTCAGTTTAGAAATGTCAAAATGGGATATAATTATATTATGTGTGGAATTAAATTATTTTGCGTGTTGTATTTGATTGTTCCACATACATAAATTAAACTTTACATGAGCAATGACTTCAATGCAGTTGATGACAACAAATACCAATTGATTTTTACAATACTACATATACTACACATTCATATTGGATACATGCAAAGTTTAATGATAAGGACTATTTTTTGGCTGTATTATGGATGTAAATGAAACTCTTGAATAGTAGCTAAATATTACCTCGACCGGTTTCAATGCCACATACGTCTTCTTCAGGAGGTGATATTAATCGAAACTAGTACAAAACATGTTAAAAATGTAATAATAGTTATTTACTTTACAAGTGGGCAAAGTAAGGAATTACCCACTAGAGAAATTTTAGCAGACGAAGCCGAAGGCTGAGTATGATAATTTTATCGAGTGAGTAATTCCACTTTGCCCACGTGTGAAATATAACGTTTTATCCAACACCTCTTAATAAATGAAAAATGTATTAAAGAAATATTATTTGACAGTGACATGCTTTAAATTTTAAATTTAAAATGTCAATGGAAGTAATTACAAAGGTGTTGTGTGTTATTATTATTGTTATAAATAAAAAAATACTCACTAGTAGCTTTCCTCAAAATTATACCCACTAGTGGGTAATCTGTTGCTTTGCTTGTTTAAAATTGCCATAGTTATAGAGCATTTATTGAGAAGTGTTGAATAAATATATAAATATGAATAAACACACATAGATGAATCTCTTCGTCGAAGTTTTAAACAATAAATACATAATTAATAATTAAAATATAGTCAGATATAATAAAATGTAAAACAACGTTATTTTTCCACCCAACGGAAAAAATTTACTCAAAGGACATGAATAGATTCATCTATGTGTGTTCGTTCATATTTATTTATTTATTGCACTTTTAACATGTTTTGTCTTAGTTTCCATTAATATCTCCTCCTGAAGAAGACGTATGTGGTGTCGAAACCGGTCGAGGTAATATTTTAATAAAATATTTGGCTGCTATCCAAGAATTTCATTTACATACAAAGTTTAGTTTTGTATGTACATATTACGGAAGGGATATACAATCCTATGTTCCATATTATCTTCGTCATGGCATCATGGTTCACATGTAGAACGATATTAGCAAAGAGGGCATTTGCCTGCAGCGTTGACCAGCATCATTTCGTCTAATGACCACTGCTATAATTTGTAATCCGCATTTCAGAATTGTCTTCTCTTAGAATCCCATTTATTATATATTCATTACAACTTTATAGCCAGCTATAACTGTTGCATTCTTAAAAAATTAAAACGTAAAAATACAGAATTGAGTCACTGAAACATCTACAGTACGATACAGTAATTAAAATGTGTAATAATTTGTACAATCCAAAATAGTACAAGCTATTTATGTTTTAAGAATGTTGTATCATAAATTTTTATATAAGTTAATAACGTCAAGAGCTACGGTTGTAATAAAAGAAGAATTCTCTATTAGAATATATGTTTTATTTATGAAGCTTTAAAGCTTAACCGGTTAGACTAATAATTAAATCGGAATGTCGCGTAATATTTTAAAATTGTATCCTAAATGTATATACCGTGAGTTTCAGCTAAAATGTAACATTTACTTTTCTGTCATCAATGTATTAATATAGATACAAGCTATATACATAACTGTTCCAGATAAAATACAATATAGGTTGTGAAAGTTAAAGAATTTATCATCATAATTTACTGATTTATAAAAATATCATAAATATTTCTCACACAATAACCATAATGGTAAAAGCAACCATTCTAATTTTTTCTTCATAGTAAACATCTTCAAATTACGATAAGTCCATTTAAGGGCGCGTTTGAAAATCTAATTTATCGTAACAACCACAGTACTTAAATGACTTATTTTATCTCTTCAAGCAAAAGTCTAGTGCAACAAAATATACTTTTGGTAGAAAGATTTTCTCACTACTAGCGCTGTCGGCGGCAAAACGTTGAACTCAAACAACATTGCACTTATGAAGAAACGAAACTTCATAAATTTTGGACAAACTACACAATTTTCAGTAATAATTCTTGCACAGAATTTTAGAATATATTGTCCTGATTGTCGTAAGCTAATTTTTTATCTTTTTATATTTAATACATTCGTCATAAAACTACTTACAAATTTCGCATTTTTCTACTTAATATTTTTGTTTATTTTGCAAAGTATATAACGTTTTATAATAATTATTTTTTAGTTTAAAGCAATCTAGAAACCCTAAAGATTTCAGTTTTGTATCATACATATTAGGACATTGTCCCAAATTGCTAAAAATTATGAAGTTAAAGAGGCGTAAAAATAGCATGTTTTTTTCAAACGCATTGACAATCTACATTGCATTTTATCTGGAATCAATGATAAAAAAAGTAAATGTTGCATCTTACCTGAAACTCACGGTATATCACTATACTGTAAATAAATGGAACAAAAGTTGTCAATGTAAAATGAACCTGTCATCATTATAAATAAATTAGCAAACATATCATAAATAACATCAAATTACAACTAGATAACCAGAAATGTAAAAAGTTTTTATTATTTTTTCATTCATAAGTAAACATCTTTAAAGTATGATGACAAGTTCATTTGATACTGACATCTTATGTTGCAATTTAATTGGAACGCATAACTGGTATCCACAACATTAATGACAAAATTTAATAACTGCATGAGATATCAAAGTTGCTGTAATAGTTGAAGAATTTTCTATAAGAAAATGTATATTTAATTAAAACAGCTGCAAAACATGGATAAAACATTAGATATAGCTAAATTATAACGATATTTTTTTACTAATCATTAGCAAGTAATACAAGACCTAAACCATTTTAATTTGCAGTTCAGTTTGTCCCACGAAAAATGAAAATACATATTGGTAGCGACATATTTGGTTTTGACATTTGGCGATGTTTTAATTTATGCTATAAATACAAAATACAATTTTATGTGAAACAATTTTGTTGGTTGTTTTCTCGCCGAATAATTTAAAATGAATAATTTTCCACATAATAAAGCGCACAACAAAGCAATACAACGCCACGATTACTGAAAACCATAAGCTACTTTCAGCAGCAACGCGCAACGGGAGACCTGTAGACACATTGTTTCCTTCCAATTGTTTCGTCTCACACAAACCAAGTCCCGAGTGCGAAGCGACGGAACAATAGTGACGTGAGACTTGCTGGCTGCGCCCGGAACCCTTCCGGGATCCCGGAGTCTTGGAGTCGGTGCCTGGACCCGACAACACGATAACAATACACAACAAGAGATAGGCTCTCTGTTCTTTCATCCATCGACCTATATGGTAGGGTTCTATAGGTTTAGCCTGTCTATCGAGGGCTGATCAGTGGCGTGGAAAATTATTTTTAATATGGGGATTGCTTTCTTGACTAGAATTTTACTCCGTGGGCTATTTTAGCTATTTTAGCCAACAAGCTAATATTCCAAAACATTCGTTAAACAACAATGATCTGTTAAAGTAACAATTTATTGCAACTAATGTAATAAACGTTACTGTAACATTATCACGTTTCCATCTTCAAAGAGTGTCATAAAAGATCGTCATGATTCGTAATAAGAGTTTTAGAATGTTTGATTTTCTATACTTCAGTCGATGACTGTCATTCCAAAATTTTTTGTCCAACTTCTAACTAGTTCTCCTATTTCTGTATTTTCATCCAATCTTATTTCAAAATTAGTTCACTATTTTCTCTAAGGATTTATTTATGTCTGCCCAAACCATCTGAGTATTTTATAATGCTGTTTCTCATTTTTTATTCTATTTTCGTTTTTGAGAAATGTTATTTCGATATGTAAAACAGGGGAAGGATAATTAAATTCTTTAAGTGTTAAATCACACTGTTCCAAAAATAGTTATTAAAAAGTGCGACCTGTTAGTAGTAATTAACAAGCATAAATCGTCGGGACAACAAAGGACAATAAAAAACTTTTTAACAAAAAAATTGAACCGACGAAAAATTGAACAGTGAAAAAAAAATAAACTAATTTTGATCTGGCGTTCGTTGTTTGTTTGTTTGTTTGTTTGGCGCCGACTCAAAATTAGTTTATTTTATTTTTTAGTTCTTCGTCAGTTCAATATTTTGTTAAAAAGTTCTTATTTTTTTTTTATTTTTTGTGACTGTTAAAATAACATTTTCAGTATTAGGCAAGTAGAATCACAAAAGGGATTAGCGCTAACTCCATTTTTATTATTAGTCGTAACTTCATTTTCTATTCTCAGAACATATTTATTTTACCTAAGGTTGTAGTTAAGATTGGTTAGCATAAAATTTGACATATTCTGTTAATTTAATTAATTTAGAAACAAAGTTACAGATGTTGCAGTTAACGTTAATTCCTTTAGTGAATCTGCCAGTGGACGTTTAAAAAACAAACTATTTAGATTTTGGTACAAAAATATTAGCAGATAGTTTTCTCTCGTTTTGCACTGTATAAAAGTTTTGTAATTTTGAAGATGCTCTAGAGCTAACAGTCCTTTAGAAATTCCTTCAATTAATGCGTATGACGTTTTTGAGCTGACAATTAAATATAAATTTAGCGAGGTATTTTTGACAATAAAGTCAACGTTGGTGTCCGGATTTCTGTTGAACAGTTTCAAAAATAGAATTGCTGATACAGTTATAATTGCAATAGGAAAAAGCCGGCGCGCCCATGGCTAATCACCCCAATTCCGCACGCCTCTGCCATTCGCGCCGACAAACAATCCCGTTAAGGAAAACGGCGCGTGGGTGGCCGTCGTTTTTGTGGTCAAGTGCCCAGAGGAAGCGAAACGGCTCGCGAACAACATAATATTATCTGACGCGTTACTACACCCCTCGCCCTCCTCTCATAGGCCGCTCAACTGTTATTGCGACAGATTATACGCGGCGCCACCATCGGGAAATTTTGTCAGATTGTTCACGATAATGCTAAATGTTCCGTGTTGTGGTTTTTATCGTCAGGATAACTGAGCTTCCGGGTACGCAATACGACACTCTTTGATGCTCTTCTTCTACAAGGATTCCGGATTGCGTAGAGTTTCTTCCAGTGTTCGGTTTGGATTTAGAAATAGAGAAATGTTACTGTTTTTATTTTTCTGAATGTTGGAATTGAGTATTCTTATTATTATTCTATTTAAAAACATTCAGAATTTATCTACGTCCTACATGATGGTATTGTACTCAATTCATTTAGGGAAATTTCTTTTGGGATTTAGCAATTTAGAAGCCACCAATTTTAAGGAAATTATCTGGAGATACAGATCATTAATAATAACTTCTTAATAAAAAAATAAACCGACGATTTTTCATCGAAACTGAAAAGCGAAGAATAAAATAAATCTTTTTAGTCTTAGTAACTAAGCTCCTAAACTAATGTAAGTAACTAATTTTGAGTCGGGTCCAAACAAACAATCAACGAACGGCGACTCAAAACTAGTTACTTTCATTAATTGAGAAGCTTTAGTTATTAAGTCTAAAAAGGTTTAATTTATTTTTTGCTTTTCAGTTTCTTCTTAATTTTTTGATAAACGTTTTTGTTTTCAATTTCTTGTGGCTACCTATTTTTCTACCCTCAGGGATGAAGAAAAAAAAGAATTATCGAAATCGAATAACCCAGTACAAACGTATGCAAGGTAGAATCAGTTAACAGGTATCCCCTATTTTCCTACCCTTTGGGGTGGATTTTTTTCCAAATTTAAATAGGACCAACTTCGAAGTATACCTTATCCAATTAAAAAAAAAAAAGTCATCAAAATCAAAATACGCGTCTACTAGAGAAAATCCTCCTTTTTTCGACTGTTAAAAATAAAATTTTAATTTCAGTTTGACTCTTTGAAAATATTTTAATATTATCAGTACTATGGCTTAGAGAGAATTATAATTTACTAATTCTGTAATAATTTAACTAAAATCAAATACAGATACAGATCATTCAAAGTTTAATTAATTATTTGTATGCAAATTCAGATCTTGGTAGATAAACTTATTTCTAACAGTATAGTGTGGCTAAAAATTGATCCAGCTAATTTTGTCTATATTAACGAATGTTTTTTGACCCAGCATTTTCTGTTCAACATGAACTATTGCCCAAGGCTTCAAGTGTTCAAATGTTATGAAATCATATCAAATTTTAATAAATATTAGTAGTTTTATTTGCTACAAGCATCAGGCAATCAGTATGAAAGTTTCATCAGAAATCAATCAGAGCGCAAAGTGATATTGTACTACAAATTGAATAGATCAAGTACAAAAGAACATAAACTGTAAGTGCATCTACATTTTCTTTTATTCTTTACTTCAGTTTTCATGTATATAAACCATTATTTATATTTAAAATAAAATATATATATCTACCCGGAATGGAAAATGATATTATCAGATAGAGCAGACCATTAGAATGGTACTATGTAAATTTGTTAATATCCCTTTTACGTGAGGACCATTAAGAATCAAATCATTCAAAATGTGTTCCGTTGATTCTAGAAACAGGGAAGCAATTACGAAAAGTTAAAAGAAACGTAGAAGTTTTGAAGTAGTTCACGAAACGTTTACAATAGGTTAATGACCCCCCTAAATCGCACTCAAACCATAATGTGGACCTGTTAAGATGTTAAGAATTGTGAGATACTGTATTATTACCAACCTACGTAGTCCAATTAACCTAGTATCTAATCTTTGCAATCTTGAACGTTTTATTAACATTACAAGATGGAGATGTGTCAGAGAACTATTTGCAGAAAATTATTCTGGCATTTTACAGTTAAACGGTGAACGTTAATTTTAGTTGAAACAACGAGGATGTTACAGATTCTTAACACAACTTTTGTCTCGATTTATTTCTAGAGATTTCTAATGATACAAATACAAATAAACTGTTGTGGGCACCACAATATCACCCGCCATACATTTCTTATCAAACAATGCAGGAACACCACTATTTGTTGTTGTTTTCATTTTTTCAAAAACTATAAGTTAGCACATAAACGAAAATGTCAAAATATAATTTTTGTTTTACGTGTTGTAATTCGTAAACCTGTATGTATATCTGTAATTAATGTTTAAATAAGTTAATTTTGACTGGGTGTGGAAGGCACAAAATCCACTATTGAAATCATCAACTTCGTCACGAACGAGTGAAATTCATAACATTAACAATAAGGTTGTTCCCGTCTCCAAAATATTCCGGAAAGAAATAAGGAAGCTCCATGAATATCATGCGGTAAAATTGATCAAATAATGCTCGTAAAACAACAAAGCAAACGTCAGTTATTGTAACATCCTGAAGAAGAAAGAAAACCCTTAAGAATTGAACGCTGTTCGATTCACTGTCAGTTTGTTTGAAGGGAGAACGGTGAAAGACTGAAAGGCATTAGGGCACATGAATGAAGGAGCAGCGGAGAGATTCTTGACCGCTCTTGTGATGGATCGCTCACGAACCTAGAACGTTCAACTTTCCTCGTTTAGAATTAACTACACCGCAAGCGAACATACATGTCGATAAGTTTCGCGAGGAATTGATTTTTCGATGAAATTTTTATTTACTTTAACGGTGGAATAAAAATATGGAGATTGGGTAGTGCCTGATAAACTTGATTGATTGTAGAACGCTTCAAGTACGTTCATATTTTAGGCACATTTTCCTTATGTTCCAAGGGAAATTTTTATAGAAATAATCTAGATGAAAAGTAAGTAAGAAATAATCTATACGATGCACACAAACTGTTCCAATTCCAAACCTTATTATTCAACTTCTTAGGTTCTTATTAAATGTCTCACCCATGAATAAACGAACCATGACTATACATATTCACAAGAAATGTCAATACCTCCTTCAATACAAGAGAATACAACACATTCAATTACATTCTGTGAAATATGTCCAACATTATTTCCAAGAACACCAAAGTGTAAAAATTCGCGCTGACTCTACAGAAAGAGACGACAGCATTAGAAGTACGAGTGCATGCTGAAGCCCCATACAGTATGGATGAGTAGGGAAGAAGGAATGAATTTGCGTATTTGTTATGCTGTTGAGACGAAGAAATGTTTACACGACGTTTGAGAATTAATTGTTATGACTTGCGATCTCTGTTTCGTTGGCCGATGAAGAGCACAGCAAACGTTACTTAGAGGAATTTGATATTTTATAATTACATTCTGCATTTCTTAAAGTACTTAACTTTATGCTTTAATCATACATCAATGAATCAAAATATAAGAATTTTCAAATAACATATTTCCTAGTTCACTGAAATATTTATACCAGGTGTAGAATTGAATTGTGAAATATAGGTAATCTAATGCTACTTTCTTTTATATTGCTATATCTGTTTACCTATTCACTTTACAACAAAAGTGTAAGTACAATAATTGTTCAGAATTAAAAAACACATACAATTAGGAACAATCAACAAAAGTTAAAACAACACCGTAATAAATAAATAAATTATTTTCTAAAATGTCAAATATTTATCGTTTTTGTTTAATCTTCCATGGCCGTGTTATAATTTTTTTAGTGATTTAATTTCGAGTTTAAAATGTTACAACGCAATCTTGAAACAGTGAGCGATTGTAAATTGTTTTTCCTATAGGTAATAAATATATGCGACACAAAAATAAATAGTCGTAGATCCTGATGATGTTCAGAAGTTGTGTCGATGGAAGATCTAGTATCAAGAGAAAGAGGAAAGCATGACTCACCAAGGAAGATGTCCTCGTCGTCGACCTGCGCCTGGTGCGCGGTAATGGCGGCCATGCCCTGGCAGATAGTGAGCAGAGTGAAGTATGGACTGCGGGTATCCGCGATGCTCAAGTGAGAACTGAGAGCGAGAGGCGACACTCTGTGAAATTCTCCACACAACATCCCCGGCCGGCCGAGCACAGAGACACCCAGCAAAGACTACTGCTTACCTGGAACACAAATACACTTTGTAAATACTAACAAATTACAATTTATTAAGAACAACACTAGCACAATCCAACAATTTGTTTCTTCCTCCAATAATTTATTGCAATAGGTTGCCTTGTAAATTACTGTAAACAATACGCCTCAAAAAACAATACAAAACGTTTTGAAGGGTGAGTTTTATTAGCGACGAAAGAAACATCTAATTAAAACTGAAATATTCTAGATTTTTGCTTACTGTAATAGTCCGCCAGTTTACCTCGATATTAATTTTAAAAAAATTTGATATTACTAGGGACAACATTTTGAATACAACTAAAGTTGTGAAGATCTAACTATTCGGTCTTTCAAGAAGAAATTAACAACTAAACCGAAACAGTAATGGCTCAAAGCGTACAACCTGAAGACAAGTTACGCAGTAGGGGAGAAGTAATCGAAAACAACAGAGAACTAAAAAAGAAGGAACCAGTGAGATGACACTGTTAGGTAATCAAGGATTAGAGAAGAAAAAAATCATCAGAAGTAACAACTCCCAGCGATGAACGAAACACCTAGATTCATCTAAACAATACTGAAATATAGGCCTTTGCTTACTGTCTACAGAAATTTAAAATAATTGTTTTTTATCTAGGAAAGGAAATACAAATACAGGTACAATATAACAGAAATCTGAATACAACTAAAGGTATGAAGATCTAATAACTTAGCCTTTCATAGGAATTTCTAATTATGACAAAAGAAAATCTAAATCTAAAAATAATTGCAAGATTTAGAATAGACATCAAAGAAAAAATAAATAATTATTGGACAAGAGGAGATGACAGACAATGTAAAATATGTGGGAGAGACTTTGAGAAGACCTAATTCTTAAAACTGATTGGTGAAGAAAGTTCATTGAAATAGATTAAATGTTTGTCCATAGCAATAGTTGTGTGGTATTATAAATACATGAAATTACCACATGATAATGTAAATATAAATATTGTAGAAATGTGTACACCGAAAGGTAACAAATAAATATTTATCACTACTAGGGAAAGGAATAAAAATACAAGTATCAACATAATAAAATACAGAAGTCTGAATACAAAGTATGAAGATCTAATCGTTTTGAACTTTCATACAAAACAATAAGAAAAAAATCAACAACTAACATGATTGTGACGATCAAAATCATTAACAAGGAATAGAACAACCACTATTGGTTCAAAGCAGATAACAGGAGTTATAGACTATTTGTATATAATAGAAGAGAAGTAACAGAAAACAGCAGAGAGCTAAGGAAGGGACCAGCAGAAATGTAGAATCAAAAGGTTTAAATAAAAATATGCTTTTTAGAAATTGTGCGCTATTTAAACAAGCAGTATTTGCAAAAACTATGAGAACTAATGGGGCAAACAAATGTATAATTAAACAGTGTTTCTGTGCGTTTGGTAAACATAAATATTTTTACATAAAAGCAAATAGGGGTTCCAATCAAATGCAAAATGAAGATAAATTTTCCATGAATAGAAGCGCAAATTTTCTGTGAAATATAAACAACCTCTAGTTAGAGTTTCTCATTAAAAACTACCCCAGTAAAATATTTTTTATAAATGTATTACTTTGTTGTCACAGCACAACGTACAATAATAAAAGAATCAATATTATGTAAACTTCCCATTCATAATTCCAATGTAAGTACCTACTTCTACCGCATGTACTCTACGTCAAAGAATTTTATGACGAATAAAATTTATAGGAAGGAAAGTCATAACTCGTTTACACTTTTCTGCAATGTTAAAGTAGTATAAAACGATTCGTATTTGGTATTTTAATGTGGGTTGGATAGTCTATAGACGCTCACAATTTATGTTCCAGTGGTTGGCAATACATTTAAGGCGTGGCAAAATACTTTTATGGAATCATTAAAACAAAGAAAATCATAAGAAAAAGATGGAATTAATTAAAAGATTTTGGGTCTCTTTTTTGTTGGGGGTGTGACTAGCGGCTTTTGCGTAAATCGGTCAACCGGAACCGGAAATAGAAGCCATATTTCTGTTCGAATAGTAGTTCAAAACACGGAAAACAATAATTTCTACAACCTAAAAACATTTCCAAAAGTCGGCCTTATCAAACGCCACATTATTTAGTTCGTAAAAAATATGATTCGCGATTAGGTTTACGATTATTTTCCTACTAAAATAACCGTAATTTAATTAACAATTATTCCTGTACTAAATTATTTCTTTTAGCAACGTTCTGCAATAATGACAGTAATTAGAACAAATATTTGCAATGACTATTTAAATATTAAATTTAACTATTATTATTATGTTATTTGGTTAATTTGTAGGTGATAGATAGAAAAACTTAAAAACGTGTTTTTCAGCAATACTTAAAACAATGATGTACAAATTATGTTTATACGGAAATAATCTTTAGATAAGATCGCTTGCTCGCACTTTTAATAAACAAACCCTAAACCTATTCAACTCACGCTCGACAAATTCGTATCACAGTATTTATTTTTAATAGAAATGCTAAAAATAAAAGTTGCGCTACCTTACCAAATTTAACAAAATTTGCCGATAATGAAATGTTTCATTAATGAAATATTTTAAGCTATAAGCACACTTAGTAGCACAGTTCCACAAATTTTTGAGTCATTCAGGCGTGAACACCATCATCCACAATGTTATTCTATTATTTAAGCAAGAAACCCAAAAGAAAGGAACAATTTCATAAATAATATACGAGCCCAGAATTATGTCCTTTGGCTCAATTAAGACTTTTAAAATAACTTTTAAAAAAATTGTTTTGTCCTTACATAGGGAAAATTGTTGTATTCAGTTTATTTGCATGTTAAATTCAATTATTTTTAAGAATATTTAAAGGAAAATTAACAACTAAAGGTATTGGCTGGTATCACAAACACTGTTTTGAATCTGATGACATAACAAAGTATAGAATAAGGTTTCAAACAAAATTGTAGGTAACATCTTTTTGATTCCCATGAAATTTACTCTCTCATTTTATTTACTAAGATATCCTGATAGGCCTTCAAATAATCTACCATTTACTGTTGATGTATTGTTCTCAAAATTTAATCAATTCGTAACATAAACATAATACCTCCATTACATATATGTATGTGCGGGAGGTAAAACTGATATAAATATACTTTACTATGTATGAATTTGTCTGAGCCAAATGATATGATTCTGGGCTCGTGGAATAAGAGAACGTAATAATAATCTCGCCTTTGGAAAAGGGAACAGAAGATTAAAAAGCTTGTAAAATAATATTTTAAAATTTTACGAGCTATGTAAATATAATTTTATAGTAAATGCTACATTTCAGAATTATAAATAAGATTAAACAAACAAAATTACTGTATCAATGAATATTATATTCCTACAAAAAAAAAAAAATTGGATTGCTACAATAGCAATATTTTTCTTATATATAGTGACATAAGTTTATGTATTTTTACTATAACAATACGTATATATTTATTTCTCATCAATAATACATATTTATCAAAATATCTTGCTTTAAATTAATATTAGTTGTTGATTTGAATATTTATTATTTTGTTAATATAGCATATTTAAGACAACATGATCTAGATATATAATGTAACAATATTAGATTATTAGAAAAACATAAATATTTAGATAGTTGAAGCAGCTATCGAAAATAATATCGCATTACTAACATAAATAAAAATATTGTAAATATCTAAATTGCTGTCACTATACGTAAGATAAATATTGCTATTGCAGCACTTCATTTTTTTCGTGTATAAGCAAAATGTAAAAGTAATAATAAAATACTTCATAAAAATAGTGAAATCAATACAAACACAACAATTGAAGAGAATGAAAATCCTAGCAATCAATACACCATCCGCTATCCTCACAAAACAAACCTAATATCACGTCGCCTTCAAGCAGTCCCATCGTCCGGGCAACAGGACAAGCGTCCACAGCACACTCACCAGCAAACGAAATCTAAGGCACGGGTGTTCGCGGTGAACTGTGTCTGGATGCCGGAGAGCGACGCCGCCGTCGCCGGCATCGCGTGAGCGCCGGGATCGAAGCCAGACCTGCTGGCGTCGCGGCGCCTACCTGCGTCCCCGGCCCGCTAGATTGATCCGTGCCTCGTGGCCGTAATGAACGGTTTGTGATAAAACTGGCGCCAAGTCGCCCGAGAGCTCTGTTTGTTGATTGTTTTTTTATCAAGGTAAGGAATTAGGAAGTGAGCGACTCTTTGGCTTGGACTACTTCAATTTCAGATATTTCGGCCACGGAGTATGATAAGGAATTTAAAGTTTCTTCCTCTACTGACACACTAATTCACTTTTTAGTGTTGTCAGTTAATCATGATGTTAATTATGATAAAATTGAATTGGAATAAAAACAACGCATTTAATAAATAAACAAATAATTATGAAAAAAGAAAAAAGGTCACCCAAATGTGAATGATGAGAATATAAAACAAGGAAAGGATAAATAGAATTCTCAAATTTTAATTCACACTATTCCAAAAATTTTATCAAAAACTTAAGGATTTTATATATCATCTGACCATTCGGGATGGGGAATTCTGCTTTCGCAGATCTCAAGTAATTTGCGCCAGACGTCAAATCACGATCCCAAAGATTTTAGTGGGCAGGATGCCACATAAGTAAAGTTAAAACGGTAACTGCCGACAGTGGGATTCGAACTGAGGTTATCATGAATACAGTTACAATAAAGCTTTTTATCCCATTTAATAAATGTCAAAATTCAATGTATAAAGTCAATAAAATGGACTAAACTATAAATTAATTATTAAAATGAATAATTCTAAATTGTTAATTATAAATTGTAGAATAGCTAACAATGCAAATCCTAGATGTACTCCATATTCAAGTAAAGTACTTGAATTAGATTTGACTCTAGTATTCTATAGTATTAAAAATTCTTTTTAAAAAAGTGCATTATGTGCTCTGATTGTAATTACTAATATAAGATAAATTGAAAGCTAATATATGAAAATAGAACTGGCAAATTCAGTTCTGGTGCATTAACTATTTTCTTCGTAATTTTTTAAGTTTTATTGCAATAGACTGTGTTGTTTATCAAATTAAAATTGGAGATATTCTATGCCAAGATCCAAATTTATTTTCTCATTTTTATTTTTGCTTTGCAGACTTTTGAAATCAAAGTAATGAAAATGAAATAAGTAAATATATAGTCGCTCCTTTTATCCACTTTGCTTTCACAGATCTCGATCTCGGTAAGTGATATATTTTTGCGCATGAAGAGCGGTTACCAATTGTCAAGTTATGACTCCTAAATGTGTTAGTGGACGGGGAACAATAGGGATAAATTTAAAATAACGACTTACCAACGAACACTGCGTGTCGTTGTCACACCACCGAAAACGAGGAACCGAGGCGACATATAACCTCAGTATTTGAGTCCGCTTTATCAAAAAAAAAAAAAACGATTGTTGGATATGGGATCCGAACTGAGGATCTTACGATCAACAGTCTGATGCGTTACCACGAAGCTACATATTTACTCCATTAATTTATGAAACTAAATCAGATTCTTTTGAGTTGCTATGGAAATATAGTTACTTGTGAAGAGAATGAAAGATTAATAAGATTTTATTGACGAATAGCATGTCTGTGACAACTAAAGTGCTAGGGTGAAAAACTAAGGGTGGTTTAAAGCTACAGGTGAAATTACATTTACATATAGTTAGGGTTCCTTTACAACCTATAATTATAAATGGTTATTTAAATTTCCTTTGTTCCGCGGTTCATTTCAACAAAAACATTTCAATTGTAAATATTTGCAAATAAACAATAGTGTTTACCAACACCTCATGGTTCAAATTATAACAATTCTATTAAAAACCCTCCTCCAACAATGTAATTCAAAACCAGAAACATTTTGTTCAAAAACAAGCAGAACAACAGTTACCATAAAACAATAGAGTTCGCATTCACAGAAACAACTGAACAGTTAATTAAACGTAAACAACCATTCAAATGTTTAAATAAAAATAGAACAGGTCTCACAACAATACCTGCATAAATTTTTGCCAATGAGAACTGTAATTTAGATGGAATCCGGGAATAAAGGCTATTAAGATTATTTAATGCTTTGCTATTATTTTCAAAGACGGTTACGGGAGCAGAAGATTTACTGAAGAAAAGTTTGCTACTTGCCGAAGGCACGGGCGAACGTTTCTAATGTGTTATGGATAGATCACGCCTCTATGATTTATGTCAACTATAACCTTTAATACTTTCATTACTTCGGTGAACATAAACGAAAGATGATTCAATTCATCTGGCAGACCACTACATTTGAACAAATTGTAACTGTATCACATTACCACACATTTGATGAAACTGGGATATTTCCTGGTCTATTTTACATTAAAAATCCTAAAGATTATTAACTTCCTTTCTAAATCCAAATAAAATTATAGGTTACCTTTGAAAAGATGTCATCTCTGAAGCACTATACACTAAATTTACGTTCAGTGAATTACGTTTGTATTGTTAAACACATTTTTCAGCTATCTAAATTATAATATTACTTTATCGATTATAGTACGTTTTTTTCAATATTTCAAGAATCTTAAACGTCTATAGATTATAAAAAGCTCTTACTACAGAAACAGAACCAGACGCATGCGTGCTGATTCCAACATATTTATTAATAATTATAGCAGTAAATTTATTCAAAATATTGCTCACTCAAACCAACAACTAGAGTTATATATTGAACTAAATGTTGGTTTATACCTATTCATGAATTTACGTCGGAATTAGCATGATGTTTCATGGAATTAAGACTGGTAAAATATTTTCCATGCAGTTGAACATAAAACGTTATATACAACTCGTACATAATCGGACTTTATAGACTCGCCTTATTTATTAGCCTCGCTCGCTGCGCTCGCTCTGCCATAAAATTCGGCTCGTCCAATAAAGACCAAAATTATGTACTTGTTACCTAAACTACTATTATTATATTAATTAATGCGTCCGTAAAACATTCTTACTCATTTAAACACAGTTCATATGTTGTACTTCAATTTCACGAAATATCAATAAAAATTGGCATATACTTTTATTGTATTTCTATATAAAATACCCCCTAAAAAAATCACTGGTGCAGAGCGCATCATCATATCTCTTAAAATATTCGAGATACGGCGGTTTTTGATGTTTTTCGAAGTGCAACTTTGAGGAACTGCAACTCAAAAATTACGCAAGATATCGAAAAATACTCTTCAGTTTAGTGTTATTCGTGCATATTATAGCACAATAACAAATTTTTAAAAAATTGAAAATTTTTGAATTTTTTTTTCAAAATTTCGATCAGCGATATCTCAAATAATAAACGAGATACGAACTTGCAGACGAAACCATTGGATTCAGCTCATCGAAATACATAAACCCTAAAAATTTCAGAACATTCGGATTATGGGTTGAAATTTTAGAGCAAAAAGCCAAACGTCAAGGGGTATCCTTTGATGTTTTTCGCCAAAAACGTCATTTTTACACTTTTTGCTCTAACTCTATAACGCGTAAAGCAATTTTAATGAAATTAAAAATTTCAAAATTTTCAAAATTTGCTAATTTGTAATAAAATGCATGAAACGCACAGAACTAAGTCTATTTTTCAATATCTTTAATAGATTTTGAGTTGCAGCCACTCAAAATAGCATTTCGAAAAACATCGTAAATTGACATATCTCTATAAATTTAAGAGATATGACGATGCGCTCTACAGCTTTGAGTTTCTTAGGGTTTATATTATATAGAAATACAATAAAAGTATATGCCAATTTTTAGTGATATTTCGTGAAATCTGAAATTGTGCAGAACTTTCTTAACATGTATTTGTTGATAATGGTAAATGAACTTGTATTAAATTTTCTTATTTGTACAGATATTATAAATATTTTTCAAATTATAACCACAATCCTCGTTTAAATAATTGGGCTTGTGTAGTTATAATGTAGATAATGTAACAATTTACTGATCTACACATAAGTTATCCTCAGGAGTAAAGCATCAATATAAAATACAAAGTAATCTTTAAAATGTTATTAGTTGACAAAAAAAAAAATAAAAAGCATGTCAAAATATTTTTTGACAACTATATGTTAAACATTACTTTTTATTTTTTTTAATATTAGTTAGAAAGTTTCGAAGACTAGATATTAATTAATTTCTATTTTAAAATAAATTCATAGTTACAATGTGAACAAAAATTAAACATGTTTAACATCTATTCAGGATGTTTCATAACTTCAGGTATATACGTTAATGGTATATGTTATTTCTAAATATGCAGTTTCGTTACTATATATATTCTAGTTCTAGTTCATGTGTTATGCCACATAAGGACACACAGATCTCAGTGATAAATTAGTCAAAATAGATCATTAAAAATTTCGGCATTGATTTTCTTCATAATTTCTTTAGTTCAGAATAACTCAGGCATCAGAAACACTTCAACGAAAAATATTCAACAGAAAATATGTCATAAAGAAACGAAACGAATGCAGTGGTGGGATTAGCGTGTTTTTATATAGTTGTGGAAGGTTTAGAGAAATAAAAATGGCAGTAACGATGTGTGAAATCCGTGCACATCTAACAAAGCAGCGCAGAATAACAGGTACCGGAGGACGAGTGTAAGTGCCTTTACAAGTCTTTAATGTAGTTAACGTAAGTTTGCAAGTGCAGTACTCAGAGCGCACGAAACAAGAAACAGCCGCAATTCGGTGAGTGCTGGTTCACCTCAGCTTCACGCGGTGCGAGATTAGCTACAATTTGCCGCGAACATTACGAAAGAATGCATATTACAGCAAACAATTTGGTCCCGCAAACTATATTAGTTTCGTGCAGAGTGCATGATGTTATGTCCTTCCCACATAACGGGTACAAACTGCATACTTAGGTACTTTGGAAATGGCAGCGCACAACTACGTTTCCTGCTCGCGGAGACCCATCGCTTTTAGTTGCTGTTGCATCTATGAGCGACGCGGCTGCATGCTGGAATTCTTCCGCAATATTTAACAGAAATTGCTTTACTTCGCCGCATCATTCCTCACAGACATTATTGCATTTTGTTCTCATTTAAAATATATAAATATTCCTACATCTTCGTTCGGCACAAACATCTTTTGTTTTGTGAAATGAATGAATAATAACTCCATGGAACATGCAATCCTCAACTTGAATTCTTGTGACAACAATTGAAATTTCCACTACAGAAGTTACCCCTGAGATTCCTCCAGCGTTTCCTTTTTGGGAGGTGCATAAATATATCATAATAGTTCGCAATATGTCGAAGAATGGAATCAAATACAAGAAATTTTAATCTAGTAAAGTGATTATTAGTAATTGCCTATATCAACATTGTAACAAAATTTAATTCTCAATTATAAAGTAAATTTAACAACAAAAATTTAATCACATTTATTGCAATAACTCCATCAATTCTTTTTGACATGATTTTTAGTAAAACTATTCAGATCTCCGGAGTTATGTTATTCCATATTTCGGTAATTTTTTCACTCAATGGGGTCTACACTTTTAAAAAGTCTTAATTGTTATTTATTAAGTCACAATGATTTTTTTTTTAATGTTGTGACGTCATTGTAGAGGTGTTGCTGGATCTTAAACAGTACAGATTGTAAATAATTGTAGTCATATATTTTTTTACTTATTTTATTATTATTATTACAATAAAATAGAACATTTATGTGACAAAAATTATTTAAATCTCTACTGTTTGAGATCCACCAACACCTCTATAATGACGTCACAACATTTAAAAAAAATCATTGTGGCTTAATGAATAAGAATTAAGACTGTTTAAAAGTGTAGATTGTCTTTAATTTAGATAAAGTTTCATAAAAAAAAAAATAAAAATAAATGGTGAATGACCCCATTCTTATTTTGTTCCAATTGAATTGTTGTGCAATTTATGCTTCATTTTCCTCCACAAATTTTCTATTGGTAATAAATCGGAGTGCTGGATGGACGAAGACAAAGACGAACTTATCTGTTGAAAATTCACTTTCGAAAATTTTGACCCGTTACAATATCTCTCATGCACATATAAGTAGGAAGTAAAATTTTGGTGTCGTCACCAGACGACTTTCTTATACAGAGTTTGAATATTTAATAATTACACATCGCACATTTTCAACATACTAGACCTTCTAGTTGTTTATTTGTTTGTTTTCGTAGCAACAATGATTAATGAAATATATAATTAAATATATAATAAGTTCTTCTCAAAATTGGAAGCAGCACGTTGAATGTGAGATTGCTATGCATATTAACAAATGTTTTAGTTGTTCGTTTATTCTCACAGCAACTACAATTATTAAAATATATTGTGAAATAGGTATTATTTAGTTTGTCTAAAATTGGAAGAACATACAAGACACTTGTAAATAATATGTAATCAGCCGATTTCGGTGGCGTAGTGGCTGTCACTAGCCTAGCATGCCAGAGGTCGTAGGTTCGAATCCCACTGAAGAGTACGGTCGTTTGTGATGTTCACATAAATTCACAATCATCCACTCTTTAAGCGACATATGACCTAAAAAATTGGTCCATTTACCATCTTCATAAAAAAGATGTTATTATTCCAAATATTATTGCTAATCGGCTCAATTCTCTAACTCAGTTGTTAATTTTTAACAACTTTCTAAGATTTTAATCCAATGAAAATTCTTAACACACAAGAAAAAATCAAACTGTCACTTGTAACATTTGTTTCTATTTGTCAAAAATATTAGCAAGTGATTAAAAGTTAACAACTGAGTGAGTGAATTGGGCCGAATATCATTTGAAACTTTTTTCCCAAGCTGATTTCATATTTGAAATAAATTGAATTTATTGTTTTGTGTGTCGAATAAACTTCCCCTTCCGGTGTACAATTATGATTAAAATCAACTTAATTCTGCGAATTATCATGAAACTTATTCTACTTTCCTTTTTCATGAATTATTGCACATATTAGCAAGCGAAACATTGATCCTGGTAGTCATCCTATTTCCATTCAACTTAAAATTCATGGAGAATCGAAAGACTGGTCTCTGCTTTTTGCAGTTCTTGTTAGCATTTGTAATTTTGCCTATTATTCATGACTCGACATTTTGCTCAATCAATACCAAGATTAGTTTTGTTGTTCGTTACAAACTGAAAACGTTTCACAAACTAGATAATTTCTTATTCGTTTGAGGTTATATTCAACTACAAAACATTACATTAAAAATATTAATATATTCGCTGACCGAATTCATCGCGATCTCGACCCAGTTAAAATAATAAACACCACAAGTGCACCATTCTGAACTTAAAGTTGAGTGATGAAAATTCGCGTGCGAGGCGGAAGTGGCAGCAAGGAAGCTTTTGACGGAAGTGGGGCAGGTCGGGGAACGTTAGTTCGTCGCGTGACCACTGTGGCGCCAGTGGGCCCAGCACGCAGCACACGCACGCATGTATATTTCATAATACACTGAAAGACTAAAGACTAAAAGTCAGTCTCCTACCGCGAAATTGCCGCGATGCTAAAAAGTGATAAATGGGAAACATTTTTCTAGCGTCGGTTTATTATTGTTAGTAAATCGAGAATTATAATTTTTAAAAAGACTCAAAGACAATATGATTGGTTTAGGAATTCCTGTAGACCATCTCTGAAAAAAGTTTCGAAGAATTTCAAACACAACTTTTCGTAAAGTAGCAAGCATTAATAAAACAGGTCAGAATTTTGATAGAAATTAACATACATTAAAGTAACGGGCCTAGCGTTGAAGGGCGGGGCCCAAATGTTACTTAGGGCAAAACTTTGTAAAGATCTGAATCTGTATGCAGAGCTTGTGCATTCTTCTCCAGATAACATTCCCAGAAACTTCGCTCTTGCGACGCTACGGTTATTGGTGCATATGGGTTCCTCGGAAGCTTCAGAATTTCATAAATTATGAAAGAGTGGATTAAGATTCTCATTCGCTTGCAAGCATTTCCTGAATTTGCTCGTTATAAAGTAGTATACATTATTCATCGCTGAGAAATACAATCAGACACGAACTGCAGGACTCGCTTTACAAAACTGTGCTGAAATTAGTGCTGACAGAAGTTACATTTATTTTTCATACCGTCTTGCGAAACATCTGTGTTTTTAGCAGTTCTAACAATAATGTATGATTATAGGGTAAACGTGTTTGAGAATTTTAAATTTGAAGTTTCGAAATGCATTCGGTACTTTCACTGTGATGGTAATTGATTGAAATTGTATTGTTGTGAAGTTAAACTACATTCTATACGTTAGCCAAATTTTAATGAGGGAATGTGAACAGACAAATGACGAAAATTAACACAATTTCTGTCTAGTGGGCCTTGAAAAATACGTTGAAAAATGGTAACTGTTCAACATGAATTTATCATACTTCACAATTCGATTACGCAAATATACCAATACATTCTCAACAGTTTTACTCAAATATATCATTACGATATTTTCCCAATTTGGTGGGTTACTCTACTTTCACAGATCACATACTTCTGAAAGATGTTAGTGTTCTTCTGTAATAATTTAAACTATTTATATATAATTTTCCATTTTCTATAAATAGTATAAATATATGATCGAAATGCATGCCGCGACTAACATCTAAGTAAGAAACATTTAACGAAAGGGAGCATTCGGATTGGATACAGCGATAGAGAAAGGGGATTCCCCTAAAATGTAAAGAATCAAGAACTCTTGAAACAAGACAAGATATACATTGCCCAGAAATGAGCAAGACAAGAAATTTTTTATTTCTTGTCTTGAAAATCGAGTCCAAGACAAGAAATGATCATCAAGACAAAATTTCTTGTCTTGGTGAAACACTACTAAGTCGTGAAATATGTACTGATTACACTACTAGTTGCACAAATACCTACTTTTGTAGGTGATACTTTGCCATACGGAAAACAAATCTGTTGGTCAATTTTTACATGAATAAACGATATCTAGTAGAACTGCCTACGAGTAGACGAGTAGAGGAAGCCAGTAGTCAAAGAGAAGAGGGACCAAACCAACTCTTGAATCTCCATCGAGGAGTAATAAAGGAAAAATGTTTGAAAGGTAGTATGTTAGTGTGACTGTCCTGCTGGGGCGAATCAGCGGATTGGCGGAGACAAACAAATACGTAAACCACGATTTGTGTCGTGATGGAGCTTCACAAACACAAGATCGAGCGCAAACAGAGAACATCACGTAAAATAGCGAAGTCTGCCGCTGTGAATTCCGGATGCAGGTGCGGTGCGGCAAACTCGGCAATCAACAATTCATCCGGCCGCAAATGTTCCGCTCGCGAGTGATGAGGGTGCGCGGGCAGCCAACTTTAAACCGAATTTGTGTGTATCCGCGGCTGGCACTTGATTAATAGTGTGGCGAAATCCTGGACAACGCCAGCTATGCGCGCTACAAACCAGCTGACTGACTACACTTGTTGGGAATTAAATTTGAATGACTTATAACTAATGTGCAGACTGGCTGCTGGAGAATTTGCTTCCTCAAGAGTTTGTTTCTTACTACTTCATTCGTTTAACACTTATACTCCAACTTCGTCAACACATCCGCTACAACAATTAGGAACTTAAGATTTGTAAAGAATTGAATCCTCTTGCCGAAAATTTAGGGAAGATCTCGATGAGCCATTTCCATATACCATACAAAGTTAATGATTAACCGAAATGAAGAGGCATGGAAGATAGACAACAAATGGATACACTTTAGTATTAGACTTAGATTTTACTTACAGTTACGTACAATACACTTTGTAGCAAAACAGGGGTGACATTAGGTTTGTTCCAAGTGGTCATTTCTGACATGTTTGTGACAAATTTCAATGCGCCTGCGAAAAATGTAAACAAGTTAAGTTTGAAACATAGTCTGGAACGGCGAATGTAATGAAGCGCATGTGCATGCTCATTTTTTGTTTTGACAGCTAACCTTAAATATAAATAAAGAAATTCATACATTTTTCGCCACAAAAAAGAAATGAAGTTTATGTTTCAAAGTTAACTTGTTTACATTTTTCGCAGGCGCACTGAAATTTGTCACAAACATGTCAGAAATGACCACTTGGAACAAACCTTATATATAGGTACGGATAACAAAAGAGGAAACTTTAGAAAAAGGAAGAGGAAAATTCCAATCGTAGGTGATTTAGGAAGAGATGAAATGAGAGCTGTTTAACTCATGACACTTTTCACACTCAACACTCATGTTAAAATTGAACTTTAAAATCATAGTTATCCTAACATAACGTTGCACTAAACTTATGTAATACATTTAACAGAATTCAAAGGGTTGTCTGACTTAGGGGGTGTAGAGGGATGTCGGTCGCTTCTAAAATATAACTCAAAATAGCGATAATCCAGAGCCTAGCAGATGCAAGTTACTTTGCTACACCATCGATATTACTACATTTTGTAGCATACAGAAGATATGTCTTATCCTTAAAAAATTTGAGCAGCCATTAGGGCTGTTCGATATCTTGTTTTGAATATCGATGTTCGATGTTAGAAAATTATCGATATATCGATGTATTAAAATTGTCCACTTTAATCCTTGTCTTTGCATTAAAAACCGTTAATTCTTCTGTTATAACTATATAATTAAGACTACAACAAATGTCAAAATTCATTCATCCTGTAAACCTGATGACGATCTTGTACAACGGAATATGTATATCTGTAGTAAATAAAATATTGTTTAAACTTACCTTGTATTGTTTCTTTTTAAAATTTATAAATTTTACTCTAACTAGTCAGGTTTTTATACATGAAAGGAATGAGAAATTAGCTTTTTATCGAACTAGGAATTTCAGGACCCACAGGCCAATTTAAAGAAATGCTTCACGTAGAAGTGGGCAAAATGTAGAAGTAGTGAACTATTTTAAAAGCCTTTGAAATGAACTAGAATTCGCAATTTGTTTAAAAATAAGTTACCTCGTCTCACAAACAAATTCGCTGCCTGGCGCAGACTTTCGCAATGAGAAAAATTTTAACTCAAGTTTTGAACACACACATTCTCCAGACGACATGACAGATGAACTACAATAATGAGATCCGTGTTGGCGTTGGCTGGCAATGACGTCATCACTGTGCTCGAGTTCCTCCCCCGCAACCCTCGACGTGCTTGGAATTCGTCGCGAAAAAACTACTCACATTGTTTCGAGATAATAAAACTTGTTATTCATAAAAATTGTGGTTGTATGCAAGATGCCCCTGCAAACTATGAGTAATAAAACTAGTCGAGATTGCGAGATACAGCGACGAAGTAACGACAGAAAACATTTGTTTTTCTTCGCAACTCTGACGTGAATATTTAATCCCTGGAACCGTGGATGTTTTGTTGTCATGGTATTGTTGTAAAACTATTGATTTTAGCAAGTTTGCAACTACTATAATATTGTTTTCCTGTTTGTGATTTATATTGTTAAGAAGTCTATAGTCCGTCTAATCTAGAGCATGAAACTTGACGTTCCAATTAGGTTATTGATGTGGTTTCTTTAAGTTTTCGCTAGAATTTAAAGATGAACGGAATCTGACCTTTTTATATTGTGATCTAGAGAGGAACAAAATTGTAAGAAACGTTAAGGGTTTCTCCAGGTTTTCATTCAAATAGTGGATTTGAAAAATCCTAGATGTGCATTAATATGATTGTATTTAATTTCACTGGAAAACTGTATTGTGATTAGAAAAACCGTTGTGATATTATCAGGAATGTACTAAACAAATTAATAATTTTACAGTTATTATGGTGGGCTTACCTAAAATGGTATAATCAATCCTCAATTCAGAATTATCGTTATGTTTTAAGAAATAAACATTTTCTTCATGAAAATTTCAATTTAAAATAGTTTAATTGAAAGAAGAAACTAATAAAAATTGATATAGGCAGGTGGAAAAGTTGCATGAAACATGAAAATTATAATTTGGAGGATCCAAATAATAATGTTTGAAATTTGAATGTTGTAAGGCATAAAGAACCCAAATAATTTATTATTGTACATGAGTTTATTTCTTGTTGAACGTCTCGGGAGATAAAATAAGTTCATTTTTATGATTTGATTGTCTTTTTTAGAGTGATTCAGACGCGATATTTTGTACCATTTATTTTAGGCCAATTGGCTTGTTCTTAAACATGTAACCACTTTCAAAATTTCTTTTCAGTAGAAACTGGGAGGCTTATCTCCTGAAACGTCCAACATAAAATATGCTCCTGTACCATAACAAATTATTTGGATTGTTTAAGCCTTACAAAATTCTAACTTGAAACATGGAAAAGAAATAGAATTTGATAATTTAGGTATGTATACCTACGACCAGTAGGGAAATGTATCCGCAAAAAAGTAAACTTAAACTTCGATTACTGTAGCGATAATTCTAACACAGATTATATACATAGTAATTCATAATTGTAATAAAATTTTAGTGGATATTCTAGCAAAGATTTAACAGTTTAGGTATTGACAATATGTAGTGATAAATACGCCAAAGTGTTATTATTGTTGTGGCAAAAGTAGGTTTTAATAATTAATTGTCTACAACAAAATTGAAATACAATATTACATTGCTACAAAAATTGTTTTATAAACCTTAAATGTCTTGTTATTGTTGCATCTTGAAGATACCAAAATGATCTATGTATTTTGAACAAGATATAGTAAAGCTTTTCAGGGATTTTTAAATCCACTATTTGAATGGAAACCCTCTAGATCCTAATGTTTCTTAAAATTTTTTACCTCTAGATCACAATACAATGTAAACTTATGAAGAAACCACATCAATAAATTAATTTAGACGTCAACTTTCATGCTCTAGACGGACTATAACAATAACATTGTTAAATTAGCGCAAGGCCATAAACGCGGAACAAAATTATTTTCGTTGTTCTTCCATATTGAACGGTCACGATCGCAAGAGGCGATTATTATGTACAGAAAGTGAATGGCGGGTCTGACATGACGAACGTTGTGTGCTGTCGATGCGTGAACCCAGAAATGAACTCTGACCCGTAATGCACTAATGTTAATACCGCCCAAAGACATTTTCATAAACTGAAACTTTCTCTACACTGGAGTCATCGAAATCACCGCCTTAAGAAATGACATATTTATATGCTAAATTTCCTCCACAAAAAAACAACCAACAAAGATCTGAAACAGCAGGTTAATTTGGCATAAAACAAACTCTTCCGCTAAATGAAAATATGAAACGATAATTTGGCAACAAAGCGCAACATAAATATTCATTCAAAAACAATGAATAAAGCTGTGAAGAGAAAATATCGTGCTAGTTTCAGTATTCAACTGTTAGTTGCAAGTTTGTTTGGCAATTTTCCATGGCGACGCCAAACGTCAGAATGCAATGTGCACCAAACAAAAGCCAAGCGGTGCATTAACCTCAACGGGGAATATTTTATCAGTTTCCTATGTTCATGATTGCCTTTTAATGTGCATTTGTTTACTCTGGTTTGTTATGTTCATGATTGTAACACCTGGATATCAGATTGTAATAGTCCGTCAATTCGTAAAACAAATACTCCTATAAAATTCTGTTATATTTAGTTTTTGTTGAAGAACGTAGCATGCAAATGTGTAATAACTTTTGAAAGATCTCGAGAGACACTTTTATTTTGTTTGCTTACTACGAAAACTGTTATTATAATTATTTAAAGAAACAAATACATTAATAAATCCTGCTGTTTTTACGGACTATTAGGAATTGCAAAATCTGCAAATTCATGAAGCGCTTTGAAAAAGCTCTGAAAGCAACATGAACAATTATTTACCGAGTCACCAAGTTGAAATGAAACTAATAAGGAAACAATTACTGGAATAAAGCTCCTAGTGCCAAATTATAAAAAAGAAAAACAGCATGTTAAGCTAATAGGAGTGCAAATTGAAGACAGAGGAAGCACGTCCGTGATCCTGCTTCGTTGAGTTAAGGAGATTAAAAAGTTTGGACTTAATTAAGGACGTCTTTCGCTTGGGGGCTGGGACAAACTAACACCACCACAACCTTCCACGACCCCAGGCGGAGAGAGGACAATGAATTATGAAAATTCGAACAATCATACGATTTTTATTTGCTTGGAAAAAAGTGAGATTTAATTTCACTTTTCGCAATGGGATTATTTTTGTATAAAACTGGATAAGAGGATTATATTATGAATATTTATAATAGATTCATGAATTATTTGCACTTGGTTCTATAAACAACGGCGGAGCACAAATAATAAACGAGCTAACTTATTTTTTGCGAAATAAAATGTGAATATGTCATGTAATACTTTTCAACTTTGAAGGCATAAATAATAAAATTCATTAACATATATACAAGTTATTGATTAATCACGATTTGTATTTAATTATATGCTAAACTTCAGAATTTATTATGTACTTACAATAAACGCATGATTAATTTTTCGATTCAAAGAAAAAGTGAAAGCCAACAATGTGCTAATAAAATATTCACACTTCATTGTAATTCATTTACACATCAAAAAACCTCATAAGTAAAGAACAATTAAAACTACACAAGTCAAAGTGTTAAGGTGAAGGTTATAAACATAAAATTAATTCCCATTGCTTTCTAAAATTCGCGAGCAAGAGAGACGGATTCCATTTGTGTGGGAGGGACAAGGAGGCAGATAGATGGAAGAGATGAAACCCGGCGAAGACAGAAGTTGCGAAATCACTAGTTCTCTCGCTGTTCTAATTCATTTTAATCTCAATTCGTGTCGCGTCTGCAGTTCCCATCAGCCAATCTGATACCGTCCTCGTTTCCGCACGGCGCCTCATCCCCAGTACGGCCCTGTACAAGGGAGATGGGGTCTGACATAGGCGTCGTGACGCTATTCCGCAAAGGGGCAGGAGGACACTAAATACTAACGATGCAGCAAATTTTACTAGAATTGAAATGAATTAAAAATAAGAAAACGAAAACTGAATGAGGCACTTTTCTTTCAGAGATCTTTGAATTTTGGAAGATGTTACTGGAGTAGGAACTTCAGGGATAGGGTTAAAAGTAAGACTCGAACTGCGGATCTCATGATCTACAGACCGATGCGTTACCAAGGAGCTATATTCAGACTTAATAATTTTAAGGCTATCTCTAGATACATTCACGTTTCGAGCAAATGTACCCAGAGAACCTTGCAGATATTTGCTTTTTAAATCCTCGAAACGTAGTACTACCTAAATATACAAATTCATTCATTTATTAGCTATACGTCGTTCATGCTTCTTCATCCCCAATCCCCATCTAAATTCAGAAGCATAAATCAATGTAGGCACTGACGCACCGTTATAAACATTCAATCGAGCATCTCTGTAGGCTATTTTTAAACTAGGAGTAAATGTTGAAATCATTTTTACACTGTGAAAAAAAAACCGAACTAGAATTTTTTAATATAATATTTGAAATTTATGGGTAAATTTATTTTTTTCCAACACCTACTTGTAAAGTGGGGTATTTTATCCACTGAATTCTCGATCGAACATAATACTTTAATAGTAGGGATGGATAAAGTATTACTTTATCCACTAATGGATAAAGTGTCGTTGCTATACTAATGACAAGATATAGATGTGCGTATTTTCCATATTTTAAGCAAAATTACACAACAACTTATAAAGTATATCAGTAGGCGTTGATAACAAAATAAGATGAAACATTAATATTCATGTCAAATTTTTAATTAATGTGGGATTATGATAGTCATGTCATTATTCACGAAGATGAATTTGGGTTATGAGCCGAAGGCGAATGATGCAAATCATCTGAGTGTATAATGATCATAATCCCGAACATAATACTATTCTTTTCTACTCCTATAAATTAGAAAATCACTTTTGAAAATGATCGAAATACGTTGAAACCACAAGTTGAAAAACGTCAACATGAAAATATACAATGACAACTGACTACGTCAACTGCCGGACGGCTGTTGCTTGGTGATATTATAATTTCAAAAATTACTCCCAACAATATACATACAGATAATACAACGTTAGAGATCCACTTATGCCAATTGCAAGCTTAGATTTTGGAACTTTATTTTACAAATACTCTTTCTATAGTTTAAAATAGAGAATAGCTACATTCCCGTTTCGAGAAAATGTACCCAGAGCACCCAATACTGCACCTTGCAGCCGAATTCATTATCAGATTTATAGTTCGATATCTTTTCATATAATTTTACGGTAGGAGATACGTGTTTCGATAATTTATCAGATGCATAGATATTAAATCTTATTTTTAAACAGCATACTATAAAATTTCTCATATGGGGTTATATATATTTTTCGCATCTACTAGAAGTGTTACTTGGAAGTCTGTAACACTAGAGTTCACTTTTAAGCAAAGAAATAAAAACTGATTTGCGTTTTTTAGGGGGACGTCAGTTTTTGTCGTGTTCTGGAAACCTGGACAACCAAAATCAAGAATTGTCTTTAGGACAACGCAATTAATTTATATAATTATTATCATTATTGAATTACTTTTGCTGCACAATACTGTCATTGAATTAATAAATTACCTATTCTTTACTGTTTAACCCAATCTATTTCCTGTGTATTATAATTTATACTTCTGAACTTGAAACATATTAGTTTTCCTTTCCAATTTCTTACAATTACTTTGAATAGCTTTACACCCAAAGGTAACTAAGTATTTGACTAAATATAAGTTCAGATTTTAGAAATGGGTAGACTGAATTCTCTTCATTTCAACCACAGAATCTTCTTCTCCGCGACTATGTTTCGCATCGGAGGCTTTTTGGGTTTCTCGACGACGTCTCCTGGATTAATTAACTTAGAGGTTCCTTCACGTCTCCTCTTACCCTTTCCACCCCAGCCGCAATCAGCTCGCCGCAGCCGATATGTCACCACCGTCGTCGCCGCCCGCGATTTTATGATTGTAGTTTGGAGAAATTTGGCCGAACTAATCGCTACTTTTACGGACAGTGGATCGATGATGAGTTCGGGACGTTATTTTTCCCTCACATTTCAGAAGTTTGTCGGATATTACACTTGGAGAAAGAAGGGAGATATAAGCTAAGCATAGGTAAAATGTTCTCTTAGCAACAGCTCAACTAGCGGGAGTCTGGGCGTCTACGAATTTAGCGCGTCGCTTTTGAAGACGCTGCTTTAATCCCGTGTGATGTCGGTCGGCGACAAGCAGAGGCGTAGGGCACGCAGAGGCCACCGGGGGTGGAGACGTGACGCGAATATCGACGCCACCGCCGATGACGTCACAGCCGAGCGGCGAAAAACCGACGCTCGCTGTTTTAACGCCGCTGACCTGAACGACCGAACCCAACCCGAACTGGAACCGGTAATCGGTTTGACGGTTATACCATGATTGGGATTTGTGTTCACTTGCTTGTGTGATTAGAGAGAACGCGGCCAACTTGTATTCAGATTCGAAATGGAGATTTAATAATGCCGACGTCACCACCGAGGAGGGTACACTGGGTTATTTGTGTTCGCTTTGTGGCGACTAATCAGTTCAATGTTTTACATGATTAATTATTTCGCACAAATTCAGCACCCTTCCAATTTCACACTTTACGAAAATAGGGAAATTTATACAATTAAGTATTAACTTCTAAATGTATTTTATCGGTGTTCCCAAACACGTGAAGCTTTATTATTTATTTATTTTATTTGTACATTTACTGCTTGTACTGTTTACAGCACAAGAAATATCATTGTGAATTATTATTATGTTTTTTAACCATATCTTATTGCTTTACTCAGTACAGACTTTTTGCGTAGATTTATTATTTATTTATTTTATATGTATATGTACTGCTTGTTCCAATTAATATCACGTCTTTAAATACATCTTCTACTCATTATTGGTTACATGTTCAGATTTATTTAATTCATAGCTCTAATTATCTAGGTACTCATCGTATTTTTAAGTACACAAAAAAAACCTTACAATTTTCCTAACTATTCGGTAAGCTGAATATATAAGATGCATTTTTTGAAAATATCATAACAACTAAGTAACTAAACACGACTATTTATATATCCTCAGTTCACCGAATAATTTGGAAATTCTATTGCGCTTTTTTTGTTTATGTATCTATGTTCTTTTTAAAGATATTCGATCAATTTGTTTTATAGATAATTATTTGTTTATTCATAATGTAACTCTTTTACTTAAGTATGCTTATACTTAATTTATTCATTAAAATTTTTTTTAAGTGCTAGTACGAATCACCATTGTAATAAGTTTTTACTTGTATTATAAATAAACTAATTATTATTATTAATATTATAATTACGTATAATTTATTGAACGTTCTGTTTCAGTTGTTAAGCCCCAAAATCAAAGCATAAAAACTGTCAAAATATATCACACAAAACAATCGATGACGTGTTTTATCCGAGCTATCTGCATTTTTCGAACAATGTTCCCAGACTGTTATCAAAAAGGCATTTACTTTTACGAGCTGTAAAATCACCCTCTTCGTAGTAGTTCATGCCGCCGCCGGCGCCACTAGCTACTCGATTAAAAATATGACCTTTTATTGTTATGAAATGGGGTGCGATGTGACATAGAATTCACTACTAACAGTAGTTTGCACTCTATATCTATTTCGCAGTTTTAGAAATACAACCCGATTTTTAATTCGCATAAATGTTCATCAATGTGGTACAGTTTTAAAAGCATTCATTATTATATTGTTTATATTTATTAAACTTACCTAATATTCGATTGTACGTAGGTCTTAATATGTAAATATTTTATGAAGATACTTCGCAAATTACTTTTTATGAAGCATGTTGATTTATTATTAATTGATTAATGGTAGATATATAAATCTAAACTTAAAATTAAAACGAAAAACAGTTTTTCAATTAATATCATTGAAAATGTATGTTTACACAAAAAAATGGATTGCTACAATAGCAATATTTATCTTAAGTATAGTGACAGAAATGTATATGTACTTACTGTGACAATACATATAAATTTATATCTCAGCAATAGTACATATTTATCATAAATAAATATCTTGCCTGAAATAGTTAGTTAATGCTTTGAATGCATATTATATTCTTAACAATATATCATATTTAAGACAACATTATCTAGATATATACTGTATTTGATTACTAAAAAAAAAAAAACATAAATATTTAGAAATATCTGGATGTTTTTTGACTGTGTTTATTGTAAAGTGTAAAAAATAATCAAAATCTTGGTCATATAGTCATACATAATAGTTTGCCGTAGATCTTACTAACCCTGAAAAAGGTTTAAGTGTAAACCTGAACATCGGTTATGTAAGAAGAATAAATGCTATATGACTGAGATTTCGAGTATTTTTTACACTTTCAAATATATTTAGATTGTTGAAGCAGCAATCGAAAATAATATCATAGTACTAGTATAAATAAAAATATTGTTATTGTAAATATCTAAATTGTTGTTACTATACGTAAGATAAATATTGCTATTGCAGCAATTCATTTTTTTTTCGCGTACTGGGATTATGAGATCGGCCACTGATAATCGAAAAAGAAATCATACATCAATATAAACTTTTCTAAGTACAGTTCAGCGTCCAGGAATAAGGTACAAATCGTGACGATATAATTATTAATTTCACGTTTAAAATATTTTGGTTGATTACTTAACTGCCAGTCGTAATTTCTATAATTAATCAAACATATTTGTCAACAAATTAATAATAATAAAACGATTATATTAAGCAGTTAATCTTCTTATTAAAATCAAATTAGAATATTGAAAAACAGAAACATAATTCACATAAATATGGTTCAGTCAAAACAAATTAATAATAAATTCTATAAGATGATTTGACTAGTAATATAAATAAATATGTCATCACATCATTTATCCATTTTTGAGGGGCCACCAAGATGTTAAACGAAAAATGTATGGCGTTAATGAATCGATTAACATTTCATAATTTAGGGGGTAAATCTAAAGGGTGTTTAATCCCGCCTCAACAGCGGTTTCTCTCGGTGGCATTTTTATTGCGAGTAAACAATCGTTCGCGTGTGTCGCTGATTTGTTTAACGACAAAAGTGACGCACACCACACGCGTAATAAATTTCAGCGCTAGCCCGCGCACGCGACAATGTCGGTTACCGACGCCTCTGTTGCGCACATCGACTGCGTTGCGTCCCCGGATATGCCCGGTATTTCGAGGACACCACGCACCCCTATCCGGGGGTTGAAAGTATTCCAGGAATGTTTCGAGATGGTGAACACGAAAAATTTCAACTGTTGATGCCGATCGCAATGTTAAATTGAAATTTTATGTGGTGCGCACTTTTACAGGTGACAGGGTTTATTTAAATCTTTTAATTTCTTTCACCAAATTGCAAACAAATAAATATCGCATCTATTTTATAAGTGAAGCAAGTGACACGTATATTGTAAAATATTTCACGAAATATCACTTAAAATTTTATATTGCGTTTTTTGCATTTCTATATATTTTAAATCCTACGAAACTTGTAGAGCACATTTTAATATCGCTTATATTTTTTGAGAAATATGCCATAGATTTGATGTTTTTCGAAGTGAAAATATGGGCAATTGTAGCACAAAAACTATGCGAGATATCGAAAACAGGTATCAGTTTTGCATTTTTTGTAAATTTTACAACAAAATAGGAAATATTGAAAAATGTGATATTTATGGTACTGGTAATTTTTGCTGGCTATATTTCCAAAAATATAAAACGTACGGAATTAAAACATACCCCATTAGATTTAGCTTATTAATATACATAAAAGCTGTTTGTTTTATTGACCAATAAATTTATATTTTAAAGCATCTGAAAATACTCTGAGAGCCGAAAAACATCATTGGTCGATGTTTTGGCCCGAAATTAACCGTTTTTAGACTTTTTGCTATAATTTTTAACCCGTTGACCGATTATTGTGAAATTCTGCATACTACTATAAGGCCGTATTTTTTTATATTTGTCGATGTATCGCCAAAAGGGATTTTTAAAAAATTCAAATTTCATAAAACTTGTTAATTTGTCACAAAATGCAAGAAAAACTTAATATCATTTTCGATTTCTTGTATAGAATGTTGTTAAGAAAGTGGGAGTGAGTCACTTGAGATGGTTTGGACATGTTGAGCGAATGTCGAATGAAAGGTTGGTGAAACTAATATATGTGGGTGAGATTGAAGGTGAACGATTGCGTGGGCGTCCGAGGAATAACTGGTTGGGTATGATTGATGGTTTGTTGCGTGAATGAATGATTCCAAGTGAGAAGAATAAACGAGCATGTATGAATCGCACTATGAATGTGGACGTGGCGAAAGTGGTGTGTCAGGATAGGAATGTTTGGAGGAGATTGATTGTTGGTTCACTGTGTTTCTGGGTTCGTACTACCCCACTAAGTGGGACATAGCGTGACGTTATGTATGTATGTATGTTGTATAGTTATTAAGTTATAGCCGCTAAAAAATGAATTTAAAAAAACAGTGTAATATCTCAAAACATATAACAGATATGACGATGTATTCTGCAGTAATTTAAATTATATACATAGTAATGTAATAAACTGAAAATCTAATTTCAAGTGTAGTTGCCTCAAATTTCAAATTCGTTAAAAATATTTCTGTAATTACTATTTGAACAAATAACTAGGTATATTATATTTTGTCTAGTGAAACAGATTTAAAAATGTCAATTAACATAACAATGTGTAAAATATGACACAATTAATATTGTGATGAAGATTGGTGATATAAAAAAGCTTGAATTTATGGCGCGATGTGATATATTTTGTATACAGGTTGATACACACGTTCAGCATAATCTACATATCATGAATGTTAATCAGTGGGATGCATGAATTACAAGAGGAAATGTTTTCAGTAAAAACTGAACTCCATTTTCGAAATATGAATTATTATATAGCGCAAAAAGTTCCGATAAACCTCGAAGTTTCATGAAAACTCACTGTTAATATTTTACATATAATTAACTAATTTAATCTATAACAGGCAGATTTACAAAATGAATTAACGCTAACTCCATTTTTTTCAATATCTGTAACTTTGTTTTTAAATTAATTAGATTTTCAAAATATGTCAAAGGTTATGTTAACCAATCTTTACTACAACCTTAGTTAAAATAAATATGTTCTAAGAATGGAAAATGAAGTTATGACTAATAATAAAAATGGAGTTTGCGCTAATCCCTTTTGTGAATCTGCTTGGGAGATATTATCATTCAAATATTATCTATCTATGAGATCCTGAGGCCAGTGGTTTTATCTCCACTAATATCAAAACCTTTGGGGCTCATGGCGTGACGAGTGCCCTCCAAAAACTGAACAAATGTGATATACTCGTATTTATTATTATTTAGTTTTATGAAATCGATGAAATGTTACTTTAATTCTATTTATTATTTGTTCCGAATAAAAAAGTACAGTGGCAAACGATAAAATAAAAGCGTCAAATCCAGGGTGGATCGATGATACAGGCGCCAGAGTTCCAGCCGATTTTATTATTAATAACGTTAATGTCTGTTTCGCGTGGTAAAAACTTTTAAAAATTTAACACTTTGCAATCAAATTAATTTTATATATAATGTGTATGACAATTTTCCTCGCAACTGGCCTGAGAACCCACTTTAGTTGATTAATAAAACAGTTTTGTTCTGCCTTTATGACATTCATTAAATATTTATATTTAATGTCAAAATGAAAGGCAAGCATTTTACAAATTTGATATAATTTTCTGGAGTAACTTTTTGCTGTAGAGTGCAATGTGCAATCAAGCAGCAGAAACAACAAATTCTGTCTTCATATGATTTGATCCAGGAAAAATTATCCGGTGCAACTGCCAAGCTGGCATTTTCCAATTCAATTACAGCGAAGTTAGCGCTGACCAACACACAAAACGCAACTAAACCCAACTTATTTTTACCGTTACGGCCGTCTGGAAAACAACAACACCTTCCAGATCCCACCCGAACAATAAAACGAAGAAGAACATGAGAACAAGAAACCAAAAACGCAGTAAACGAAGCGAATTGATAGTTTCATTGACCCGTCGACCTAGCCAGGCTTTCCACGACATCGGGCATCATCGGTAGTCATCGGGACGTCGCCACCTGCGACCAACAATAACATTAGGCGTCGTCGACGTTCGGCGTCGGTAAGTAGATTTGTTTCCAGGGCAGCTATGACGAATGCAGCTGGATTTTTCTTGCTGCACACGTACAGCCGTTTCTCAACGCTCGTCGGGTGTTCGAGCAGCCATTCTGCGAAATGGGTCACATACGGCATTGTTGAGGGTGCTATTTGTTCTTGCTGAGTCCCTGATGTCGCCGTGCAATCTGACGTACAACTTGTGCAATCTCGGTAACTGCATCAGTTGTTTCTTCTTCAAATGTGAATATTTTATACTCAAGTTATTGGATCGTTCTCGACCAAAGCGGAGTTGTTGTGATAAGAATAACGAGTGGGAAAATGGAGTGTAATGTACGATGTTCAATGTAGGTGGCTGATTTATTGTCCGTTCGTGAGATATTTATCACAAACTAGATTAACGTTTGAAAAGATATTCAGAATTCATCTTCACTAGCTGGAAAAAGCGGAGCCAATGAATCAGGGCCAATTTGAAAGGAAATGGAATCAAAATAAACTTTGACTAATTTTCGGAGGCATCAAGTACAATCGTTAAAATAAAAAATCGGAGGTCATTTCCGAGAAACTCTTCTCCACTTATAAATAATACTGGAACTGACGAAACGGAATGAATTTGAGCGGAAACAGATTGAAAGTTCGCGACGTGAATTCGATCGCGGCGAACGACGCAGCACGCGTATTATCGTCTTCTACTCGATTTGAACGCAATTCGAAATTCAGTTGCCTTTTCCTTTCCATCTTTCCTTTAGCACAAATATCATATCTCACGTTCATCTGTCACTCTGCGACCCAGAAAGGAGTCTCTTCTGCGGATATTGGATTCGTCAACAATAATAAATGTGTGTAATAATAAAATTTTAAACCATTTCCACCCTGTATATTCGAATACTTTTGCATTTCCGATTTGCCTGTAATTTTCAATAATCTTCGGCAACCATTTAGAAGAAGAATTTCGTAAAGGTTCCCTGAATGATTCTTTCAAGGTAAAATGCTGAGTAACATCCTGCTCTGTACAGATCATAGAAATATATATTGCCTACATTGATACATGGTTCTGTCAAATAAAAGTAACCCGTGACTAATCGCAAGATTTAGATGTGCTAATGAAGAAAAGAACAACAGATTCTTGTAGATCGCCAATGAGAGAAGCTGCAGACTGTGTGGAAAAGAAGAAGAGACAATAGAAATCTAACACTCTACTGCAGAGAAAAAGGGAAACTAGAACGACATCACGACATCAGTTTGCTAAACATAAAGGGTATGGGAGTAGACAGGATGAAGAATGTGTATTACTGCAATTAAATGTAGATTTCAGGATATCATCAGGCAATGAATATAGATTAACATCGACAATGTATGGTTCTGATGATGGGTATGGTTGAAAATGCTTGAAAGGAGTGTAATAAGTATATGAGATTGAGAAGAATGTTAAGAAACTGGGAGATGGTTGAGAATGTCCAGATAAAAGGTTGATAAAACTAATATATGCGGGCGAAAATGTATGGAAGAGCAAATACGTTGGCGGTTGAGGAATAAATGTTTAGGAATAATTGATGGTTTGTTGCGTGAACGAATGAATAAAAGAAGTTAAGAGGAATCTCCGGGCAATCACAGAGCGTGAAAATACGCAATTTGTATTTTACATTTCTAAGAAATATATGAAAAAATTTTAGTAAAATCTTGTCAGCAGTAGTCATCCTTTTATTATATACTTTCTTATAAAAACGTTAAAATTATCCTCAGTTCAATAACTGATTATTCGTAATATACATGAAAAAACATAATTTCCAACTATTTAGGTGAGGGAATACATTTTTTAACTATTGAAATTTTATTTTTAAAATGTATAAAACATTAATTTTTAACTGTTTATTTTGATAAATTGTGAACGTATGTTTTCGTTATTTTGTTGCCTGGGCAGACAGTGGCAAATCGTGGCATTGACGATTGGCGTAACGTATATATGTTTTTGAATCGAATGGATTATACGAGAGTCGCGGAGCGGCTAGCCAGAGATTCCTCTTAAATGATACAATAAAATAATAATATAATAAAAGGTGTACCGACGTGTAAACCGCGGTAGAGTGCGCGAACAGCCTGCAAATTTGCTGTCATGAGATTTCTAAATAGAATTAACATTCAATGCAACAATAAAGCGAATTCGAGCAGAAAATGCGCCAACAAAACTCCGAGTTAGAGAGTTAAACTCCATATACATCCACTTGATTTAAATCGTAACGGGCACGTAGTCCAGCAATCCTTTCCACGGGGTTGCACTTGCATTGAACTCCAAAGCTGAACTCGGTTCACATCCGGCCATGAACGTGCCCGCCGTAAAATCAAATCGTACTTTCACACACATAAAATTTTCACTTCGTTGCCAGCGGAAATTTTTACTTATATATACGAACGTTTCTCAGCGTAACGTACCTTACTGCGCTGTAACTTAACATGGCATAACATACGGCACAAGTCAAGTCCAACATCGGGAGGATTATTAAATCATTCGGGAACGTTTAACGTTTCACTTGCCGTTCGACAGATGCAGGAACGACGAAATGATAAAAAAGAAGTCGAGGATTTATTTTTGCTTCACATATGAATAAAATAAATAAACATATCATCACACCATTTACCCATTTTGAAAGTGGCACTCTGCTTTCAAAGATCTCTGTAAGTGGTAGATTTTTATGCGTGAAATGCGGTTATCAATCGTTCAGTCACGATCCCCAAAGATGTTAGTGAACGAGGAACTACATAGGTAAAATGAAGTGGCGACATTGTCGACAATGGGAATCGAATTCAGAATCATATGTTCTAGAATCCGATGCGTTACCATGGATTATTATTATATGACGAGATGGTCTTCTTAAAAATCCCTATACTGCGACCTTTTGGCCTATTATATCCGATGTATTTGTTCCTCTGACTAGTGTCCTGTCTGTTTGATGAAGTCCAAATTTATTTCTTTTAAAGACTACATTTACACATACGGCACAAATTTATTTTGAGTTGTCTTTAAAAAGGCGACTTTTAAAAAGTAGAATTACTAGTGCATTTATACATTAAATACATCTCTATTTTACTTCAGATTATTGACTTGTCCTTCTCTTATCCGCAATTTATTATACAATCAGTAATTTGTGTGGTAACTTTAAAATTAGTACACAAAATATCAGATAAATAATTTATTTAACTGTGTTAAATATTACAAGTCATAGTATTTATATTATTTATAGAAAAACAATGGACAGTAATTTCAAATTAAATATAATAGCAGTGCAAATGCAATCAGTTTTGGATACAATATAAATTGAGGAAACAACGGCAAACATATTTCAAATTTCGAGGGAATTTAACGTTACTGATGACAAAGTAAAGTCGATATACGTTTACACAAATTTTTCAATCACTTATATGAGCCAAGTCTGATTTATTTACTTTAGGAAGCAAACTAGTTAGTCGATAGTGTTTACACACTGGCAAAAGTCGCCTTTTTAAAGTCAAAGTACATTTTCTGTACAATTTCTTTGCTCCTAGATGACTATGTCTTAATTTTACTTTCGATTATATTTCACAAAATAATTTATTAAATATTATTATTGCACATTTTTTTGTGAAACTTAAAATTATTTAAATATATTTCAGCGAGTGTCAACTGCTTCTATTCAACAAACGACATTTGATCAAAACTGCAATATATTAACAAAGAAAATAATTGACTGTAGTTTGTCTCACTTTGATTCGTTCCAAGTTACCTTCTTTTCCAGATGGAAAAATGCATCGTTACTCTTGTTCAACAACTTGGCTACTTTTCCAGTTTCGAGGCTTAGGTTCAGTTTGCAGTGCAAAACAATAAAGCTTAACCAGTGTAAAGAATTGTAGCAGAAATCATTTTGAAATATTCCTTTCATTGTTGCAAACCATTGTAGCTAAATGAAGGTTTATAGTAGCCGCTGGAAACTTTCTTTTGTTTCGTAATAACTGCACTCTGGCGGTAGAGGTCAAAACAATAGTTCTTCATTAAGCTGCTGCAATGGTACATTACCTGCCTTTCTTTGGACCTGAAGAGGGAGCTTTCAACAGCAAAAGTTCACTTTATATTGAAAAACATTTGTCGTTGTTTCTTACTCTTTCTCGCGCCGAGACAAAGCGAAACAGTAAATAAAAGCAAGATAAAAATTGTAATTTTTATCAGTAAATCAAGTGAATGAATTTAATATTTGACAAAGCGTTACAAATTTCCGGAGCCTTAAATATCTTATACTTTGAGACGGAGTAAGCGATAAAATTAAGTCAGTACGGGCCTGTATAAGGAGGCCACAGTATAAAACACATTCTCATTCAGGTGTGCAGGCGGCGAAAGAAAATGGCCGAAAGTTATATCCCGGGAGAGTAGGGTCTGGGTAGGTAGTCAAGCAGAAATAATGTTCATGCCTTATTAATACAAAGTAAACGGCGTACGGGGCCCTTTGCCCTCGTGTCGGCAGGGCAGGAGTGAAGTCAAAGCCTCTGTCCCCACACCCCGCAACTGGGAGGATGGACAGCGGATCGAACGCGAAGGAGATAGAGAAGCGATCATGAAACTTTTCCTTCATCCTGACTAAATTGATGATAAAACTTTTTATTAAAAAATAAAATTCGTAAATATGAAACCAATGAAACGGCAGTAAAATTTATCATTTTTTTTTAAATAAAATATTTTTATATTAAATACTTGGCACACGTTGCAGGAAGTAAGCAAAGCTTTGAATTATTTATCAAGTCGCTGTTTAAGAAGTCGATGGTGCAATTTACGAGCTAGCTAAAATTCGGGGCCAGGTAAGCAATTCCGAAACAACTTTGTATGTGGGTACCACACTGGAGTCAAGGCACATGGGAATATTTAGATGCACGCAACTCCTGAATAAATTAAATCTAATTTTCCCGAGTCCTTAAAACGAACTGTCGAACCACTCCGAATGTAATATCAATATCCATAATGATTAATTGATTTTCCAAAGCACTGGTTTGTTACAGATTTTGAGCTTTGGAGTAGTTGTAGTAAAGGACGAAAAAGATAAGTTTTTGTACTTACTCTGCGGGACCGTGGGCTCCGTAGAGACTCTGCAGCTCAACCGTGATGTGTCCCACGCCATTACGTTCAGCTCGTCTGTAAACCAAAAAAATAAATAAATTATTGTCTTTCTATTCTACCACACAAACATATAAATTATTTTCGAATACAACAATAATTACTTGTTTCGCATTTTGTATAGTAATGTGCTGGTTTGCTACCAGAATCGTTTAGTAAAGTAGTACTTTCTTTAGAGCATAGCAACCATTTTGTTTGTTTTCGATTCGCAAAATAAATTGTTAATACTTATATTTTGTTTTTTAACTTTTCCGAGAGCAAATTTAAATGTCTCCCCAAGAAGAATGAATCTGCTAGATTTTCGTGATCTTCCGTATAATTATAGTTTTCAAAAGAAATTAAACTAAGTTTTTCTAATATTTCCCAGCATAATGCGAAAAAATAATGTACATGTACACAATACGTTTAGGAAACTGGTTTTACTTCACGCAAATGGCTTTAAGCAAATCGCTACATTCGTTAATCAAACACCCATAATCGTTCATTAAAACCTATAATTATGAAGTTTTGTTATTGTATCTTTCTTCGTTCATGAGTTATTGTCTTGTACATCCAGCTATCCTTCCAATCCACAAACAGGTGTCATTGAAAAAATGATAAAAATGGATTCATTAAACCCAAAACATGTATTACCGTCTATTTTTCCAAGATTCCTATACATTCGTGTATAAGTTAAATAGTTTTAGGACTTAGGGTGATCAGTCTCGAACCTAAATACAGTTTTACTATTTTATTTTGAAAAGCGTATGTATATTAATTTTCTTCCGTACAAAATGTATGTATGTATTTATGGTTCCTATACCTACTTAGTATGCATGCATGCATAAAACGAATTTGTATAGAACAGTACGACAGATTAATCAATTTCCCTCTGTTGTACACTATACGTCACACCTCAGGACAATCAGTTATACAGAGCAAATGTCAAAAATTTCAGCACGACGTGCAACGAAACTAACATGTATATCTGACATGAAAAATGCTGTTTCCAAAATATAAAAACAAGAACATTTATATAACTTTCCCTCCTAACGGCAAAGATTACAATCAAATTATTCGTCGACAAAAAATAAGCACCTACGGACATTCGGTATTCATAGTCTGTAGCAGCGATTGTTGAATGCCTGATTCGTCGCCAACTATAGATTGGGACTATCAGCAAAACACACGCGAGAAATGTTAGGCAAGTGGACATTATTCATCGCATCGAAATCCAGTAAGCATACGAATTTATTGGTCGTTTTAATAGCGAAATATTTACTGGTATTATAGTTAATATATTCATTTCTAACTGTGTCGTTTTTCTCGAAGCAGATCTTGGTATACCATATATTTTTGCGTGTACAATCTAACAAATCACAGCCACCAAAGATGTTAGTGAAGGAAGAACCACAGAGGTAATTATTTTGATGATTATTTTTTGACATTTCTTTAAACCAATCAAATGCTTTATTGTATGTCACGTGTCTGCGTTTTAACCAATCCTGTCATTATTATACTGAGAATAATGCTCTTGTGAATATTCCCGGCAATTTTCTCTGTAGCTTTTTTGTTTTTGTTGACAGATGTCAAATGTCAGATAGTTATCATCAACACAAGTAAAAATGAGCAAAAAAGATAAATTTAGTGGCGTGCCTGATGATGAAATAAAAAAATAATCTAATTAAATATAACTCGAGAGTTCGATAAATTAGAAAATAATTCTCCAGTATCTTTCTCAAACTTGTCGCCATTTGGCAATAAGTTTTCGAAAGATCTGTCAAATTATTTTCAATTTATTCTCACCCTCTTGTTATATTATTACTGACAATATAACTCGCAATTTCAGACATTGTTAGGATTACAAAATATTCTAGGTAAAAAAGTGGAAGTATAAGGAAGGTTTTACTGAATGAGGTATAATAAACAATTAGCAGCAATAAAATATGTGTACTGTGCCTGTTGATGATACAAGGAAATGAAAGAATGTTTCACAACATAATACGACAATAACTTAACATATGAATACCATTATACGACATGATTCTATGTGGGACTCCCATCTTTAAAAAAATATTGCTTTCCAAATATTTAATGATGCTTTTCATATTAGCTCGCCCAAGAGGAAAACATAAGAAGAATTTGTTAAAGCAATCAACTACAACCAAGATATAAAAATAGTCCTACCGTGATTTCGCCAGAGGTCCTATCAAATTTGTACTAATTACTTCCCTTAGTCGCGATATTTTGGAATGTCCATTCATTTGGTCGGCCGAAGCCTTCTGTTCAGGTTTTTATTTACTGGGATAGACATATCGTAAATATATTTACAGTTTTTAATAAAATGAACTATGTATTAGTGTAGTTATGATAGCAGTCCCTCAAACCAATTAGGGATTTAAAAGAATAATGCCTAATTACTTTGTTTATTTCATAAATTGTAGTTATTCCAAAAATTCTTAACTTTTTTTTTTTTCTTTAAAAAGATATGGCGACTTTGTCACCCCATGTTTGATCTTCTTTGTTTTGAGCACAAGGGTCTGATTTTACGATGCAAAATAAAACGAAATTTGTTACAAGTTACAATAAAGTTGAAAGATTAAAGACTTGAAACCTAAACCATAAATACAGTTCAATGAAATGCCCTCATAATCAACAGATCGCGGGTTTAACTTAAAATCAAACATATAAATATATCCGAATGATTTTGATATTACTATAAGCAGTAAGCGAGTCCTCTTTATTGTACCTAATTGGGATTTAAAAGAGAATAATAGTATCTGAACATTTATTTTGAACTGGCTTGAGAAACCATCCACGTTTATGCAATGAAACTATTAAAAAATGAAATTATGGTATTCCTCCAGAGTACTAGAGCCCTCGGGATGTAGTCGGCAAGTGGCACGCACAATCACCCAACAATACGCACTGCAGAGCGGGCAAAACGCAACAGAGTCGAGCAGCGATTAATCAATGTGTCAGGTTAAAAATCCGATTCGATAAGAATGCCAAATGGAGAGTAGCATAGCTGCACTGTTTTTGATTAATTGCGGGAGGCAATTCAATTGTTTCGTCGACAAACACGCCGACTAGCGACACAGACGGAGAAGCGGACAACTAGAGAAATGGATTAGTGGCTGCTAGCGTTTACATACTAATGAGTCCTCGAATAGAATACTTTGTTTTACATACGAATGCCTGACTTTTTGTGGCCGTAATGGATGAATTTTGATGGGGTTTGACAGAGTTAAGGGTGGGTACGGTCCTGCTTGCGAAATGGGGTAATTTTGTTTGGGATTTATTATCTGACAGAAAAGTTTTTATTTGAATTTATTGCTGTGTTTAGAATCACAAATTTATGTTTAGCACTAGCCATAGTAATTTAACTTTGGGGGAATGAAATTAATTTAAACTTCGTCTAATTCTACATGATTTATTATAATTAAGCCATTTAGGAGAACACCGAGCTCAATATTTTATTTATTGGGACTTTTAATTAACAAGAAAGGCCAGTTCTAAAAGAGGTGGATCTTACAAATTTGCACAATACCTCATATACACTGTAGATTCATTTCTAAATTCTAGTTGATCATTAATGGGAAAATAATCAAATGCATAAGAACAAAATTTATTAAACAAAATCACCTCCTGAAGAAGGAAAATGTGTTGCCTAAAGCGGTAGAGGCCGATTTTATAAATATTGAATGACTGTAATTCAGGCCTTAAAGTATATTTTCCCAAACATCCATCCAATTAAGAAGTTTCAGATTAATTGAACATTAATTATTACAATTTATATGAAGCTATTATACAAAAAGGAAATATTGATCAATAGCCTTCTATAATAGGGTTTTATAGTATTTTCTGTTTGGGCATTCATCATTTCTTTATAAAAATAGCTGACAATAAAACACACAGTAACGACACTTCAAATATTTCATGATCCCAATATTTCAGTGGTGCGCTACCGAAAAGGTGGCCTCTCAGTGTCCGCTGATAGGCTGATCTCTTAGAAACCACAGAGAAGAGCGTATAGTATGTCAGTTTATGTCTGTTAAATATCAAGCCACGGTATTTCTTTCATAAAATGAGTACAAAACAGACAGGAAAACTTATAGCACTATGAAAAATTGTAAGAACTTTTATAGTGCAGGTGGAATAAGTTTATTAGATTTTATCCCACTTGCAACTGTCAGCTATTTAACTTTACCGCCATATACAGCTACTGCTAATATGGCCGCTTGGCTAAAGGTCAGCGACTGGCATTACTGTATAAATTCTTATTCTGTGATACCGTTGAAGAAAATTTGGTTAAAATAGATAGGTTGGTTACAATCAGCTGTTTATTTTTAACCACTTGGCAAGATTTTAATCCAATGAAAATTCTTAACACACAAGAAAAAATCAAACTGTCATTTGTAACATTTGTCAAAAAAATTAGCAAGTTGTTAATTAAAAGTTAAGAACTGAGTTAGAGTATTTGGCTGAATATGTGACTGATTTTGTATATTGCCTAGGTATTTTGTATATTTATAGTGCAGGCACACCAATATAGGTAAGTGATAATGTATCTATAAAGTTGTTGAAGAATGAAGATCATTTCAGTATTAAAACCCGTACGAGAATGTTATTATAATGCCGATACAAAATACTATATTGCAAATATGGATACTATAAGTAGAATTGGAATATAGAATCAAAGATGATTGATAAACACTATACAAGACTATTTTGAAGATTACACATTTTTGTATTCCTGTATTTCTTTAAAATACATTTAATAGTCTCTGTCATTTACTTTTGATTACTTTATCTAATAATAAATAAGTTGCAACGGTCTTTTCTCGTAGATATGAGTTCTATGTGTGTCTTTTAAAATTAAGTTATGTAAGCACATATTTTGTAAAACAGCTCCCGTACAAGAAGTTTCTTTGTTGCTTTTGAAACTTGTGCAGTGATTTCTACTAAACAGAAGTGGTTTCCTGTGTCCAACCGGAGCGGGAAAAAACCCGTACAAGTGAAAAGTTTTACTAGGTCTGCACACCGGAAACGCATCGAAACTTCCCGACAGAACATCTGAACATCTGGCCAAGCCAACTAGATTCTAGATTTTCATTTGTGCAATGGGCTATTTGGTCGTTCGACGTTGCTTCATTGCGAATTCGCGCTATCAAATTTACTAATGGTGCTCGTTTTACTAATGGATTGCGTTGTAGATCGTTCGCCAATTTCGGCTTCCGAATCTCCACCCCTCACCACCCCATGCGTTATTCGAAATGATGTGTTTGTGACGGTAATTGATGTTTCTTGTTTGTGTGTTGTTGTTTTTCAACTGTTTGTAAATTGCAAATACAAATTGATGTAACTACCCAATAAAAACAAAAAATATACGGATTACAGTTCATTATATTGATGGAAGCTTTCATAACAGATTAAGCTATTAATTAGTTAAAAGCTAGCTCATTTTGGTAAACTATATCACAATTCATTTCAAATTTAAGACACGATTGACCTTTGAAAAGAATTTCACTTGCATCAAATAGCGTTGCTAGTTACAAAGTACTTTAAAGAGAAACGTTCTTCACAGAAATTCTATTTCTTTATTTTCTCTTCGTTGACGCTTTTAATTAAAAGGCCAGCTGAAGTCGGTCGCAGGACGAAAATTAATTGTATTCATTTACAATACTTTGTGATAAAGAAACTAGTAATTTATATAACAAGATTACAAATGAAAGAAATAGAAATAAATGTCGGTGATGATACAAGATTAATTTATGAGACAGAAACGTACATTGAATAAATAACAGAAAATAAAAATGAATACGTATAGTACCTACACAATAAAAAAATAGGAGGAATTTCCTTTTACCATGTATGTAAGGAAGGTATAGTGACGGGCCAAAATTTTCAATAGTGAATTTTCAACAGATAATCACGTTTTAGGGCCTGTACGATTTCACGATTTTTACGATATCAGCTGAGTATTTTTTTCGTCACGGATTACTAAAATCTAATGACGATATCATTTTGATTATTTTTTGACGTTTCTTAAAACCAATGAAATGTATGTCACGTGTCTGCGTTTTTACCAATCCTGTCATTATTATACTGACATAATATAGCTATTGTAATTATTCCCAGGAATAATCTCTGTAGCTTTTTTGTTTTTGTTGACAAATATCACTTGTCAGATAGTTATCATCAACATAAGTAAAAAATGAACAAAAAAAGACATATTTATTGGCGTTCCTGATGATGAAATTAAAAAATAAACTAATTAAATAAACTCGAGAGTTCGATAAATTAGGAAATCATTCTCCAGTATCTTTCTCAAACTTGTTGCCAATTGGCAATAGCCACTCCAGCCCTTTGGGCTTTCGTGGCTATTGCCTGGTAACAAGTTTACGAAAAATCTGTCAAATTATTTTTAATATATTCTCAATCTCTTGTTATATTGTTACTGAAAATACATATTTTGAATTTGGATGTGCAAGCGATGATATGAAACATTACATTTAACATTTCTACGTGAAAGAAATGAATAAGTAAATATATCTATTATAAAATTATCTCCAATATCTCGTAGGATAAAATGCGATATTAATGCCTGGCAATCAATTTCCAAATTCCAAATGAATCGTGAAGCTAACAATGGCGACATTAATAAACCATTTGTTTAATCAGTAATCAATAAGTACTCGTACGTACGTTATTTTCGTGTGACGCGATTCTGCCATTACATTTTCAATTTTGTCCATGGCCGACTAAACTCTGCGGCAATCTAATCGCGACAGAAATACTACCCCAACCCCAATATTGGGGTAATTATCACAGCGCGACAATGCAGGAAACTATCGAAATATATTTGATAATGAACTATAGGTGTTTACGAATAACGCTCTGATAATTTTATAATAAATATTGAATTATCTCGCTAACTGTGGGCCAGGGTAATTAGATCTTCGAAATGGGATTTTGGGAGATAAATTTCAAGTATGCTGAAGTTGTTATCGAAAATAGAGAAGATAATTACGTTGTATTCATACTGCCGCAATTTCGTATTCGATACGTTCGGGATTTTATTGCCTCTGTATTATTTACACGAAGAAATTTATTTTCTTCATTTCAGGAAAGAGGAGATATTTGATCGGATCTTTGTAAGATGAATTAATCAGATTTCTAAATAGTATTAGAGAGTAATTCTTTTACTTAAACCTTTAATATTTTTATAAAATAAAAACAACTTGGCAAACTAGTAATGGTTTGTGCCCAAATAAGATCAAAGTTCTCTTAGCAGAGACTTGTTCGATGAATAGATGGTGTACTATAAATCTGATATCAAATTTTGTCATTTAAAAAGAAGTAAAATGAATATAGAATACAAGACAAGAGTAGATCATATTCATTTGCCATTTTAAAACAAAATGGCGGCAGTAAAATGTTTTTATAATTATTCATCCCAAATGACTTTGCTATCTACGATTGAAGAAGTTCCTGATATCTTGAGAATCAATAAATTCAATTGATCCTCTAATTATATTATCAATTTTATTTTAATAGAAAAGTGTATGGTGCTAGAGATTTTATCGTCATATGACCGAATAGCATTGAAATTGAAGAAATATGAAATGACCAACCCATAACCTGCAAAAATATATATATTTCTTAATAGTACAAAATATAAAAATGTTTCAAATAAAAATTGTACCCAATATCATTTTATATTATTTGAATATGACAAAACTTACTCTATATCAATTATTTAGCGAAAAATGCCTAAAACCCCTATAGGCTTTTCAAGTGAACTACCACTTTCGATTGATGGATCGCTACGAAAATCTAATCGGCGCGTAACGTGAACATAGAAATTCTAAATTAAAAATTTGAAAATCATATCGTTACAGACGTCAGCATGATAATAGTAAAATCGTATTCTAGGGAGATCACAACGTGCTTATCTTTGGAAAACTCACCCACCCGTCCCTTATATATGTGCGGGAGGTAAAAATATTTTCATTTATTGCAGCGATATTTCACTAAAAATTATCATACCCTTCAGTCCAAGGTGTAAAAATTACCTTAGTGCATCTTCAAAATTGGTTATGTAGCTATAGGGATGTATGAGAATACGTGTGTGTTACATTAATTTGTATTTTCTGACCAAATTATTTTATACCTAATAAATTTTATATAATGTAGTTTGTTGATTTTAAATAGGAACAATTATAACCCTGTTAAAAACTTGTATTTGAATTTTAATAAACTGACTGATTCCTTTCATATTTCGTTTTCCACCCAGTCGAGATATCTACATTTTATTATTTATACCCTTGTAAAGTGGTCACAATAATCGTTAATTAGTTTATAATAAATTCAAATAAGAAAATGTTGAATGAAATAACGCTCGATGCATTTGAGTTTAAAGCGATAATGCCAATCAAGCAAGGCAACAATTCAATTTGAGTTCATTTCCATAGTGGCTCTAATAGAATTGAATCACATCCAAGGAGAAGTTGTCCGTGACAACAATAAACCAATACAACTCCAGTCCCGAGTACAAGAAATAATTAACAGCACTAACATAATAATGCATTTCGCTTATCACAAACATATTACGTAGCACGTAGCAACAGAGAGAGAATGTTAACACGTACAGTAACTAAAGTGCAGCGTCTCTCCCGCGGCACCCCTAGAAACCTAACCTAACTTCCCGAGTCGCGTTTATTGCACTATTTGTCACGGCGAGGATGCGACAGTAATGAGAGTAATGCGAAGCCGTGTTGATGGAGATTTGTGTGTAGAACCGGAGTCTGAAACACTGGAACGGTGCCGCCCGGAGGACTCCGGTCAATTGGCCGCAGCATTGCGGAGATGAGGGCGATATCTTTCCGCTCCACGGATGTTGTTAGGGAGCGGTTTTCTTCCTACTCAAATTTTTCTTTGGAGGGTGGTTTATGCTGAGTGATTTTTGATCGCAGTAGGTCAGCGGAGGGGTTTTATTGTGCAAGATTTGGGTTTCTGGGGCGGGGGCGCACTACAATGGCATTTATCCAAAAGAGGAATTTGCAAAGTTCACGAGACACCAAAGCGATCAATAATTCAACTGGGGAGAATTGAATTTATCACTAGGTTCTTAGGTATGTTGTACGTACTGTAAGAATGGGTTTCAGTCATTAGACCTTCGTCAGATGGCTCTGGTCCTCACTTGTACAGGGTTTTAAATCATACTGGGAAAAATCACACATCTTAGTGTAACTGTTTTAATAGATCAATTAACATGACGAACAGTGTCTATAACATGGGTGCTTCTTATAACTGATTCATCGGTAATCAGTATATTATTTAATATCTGACATTGAGTTTCTTTATCTTCCGCACATACATATAAAGCCCAGTCACATGAATTGGACCAAAGACACATTAAATTAATTTTTATAATACTTAATTAAAATTTAATAAACGAATAAATTTTAGAATGATGTTATAATATTAGATACGCTATGGTTTTTACAATTTCTGGTAAATAGTAATAAAAACCATAACTCAAACGCAGAAATAAATGTTATGGACTTTCTGGACATCAATTTGCAAAGAATTTAAGTATTAGTTATGAAACACTAGGAACACAATGTTATTTGTTATTCTATAAATCCAAATTATTTCTTTAAAAAAATTAATAAAGACATATTAATCAATTCTAAATGAGGAATACATTAAGTATTTCTTGACTAAGAAACCAACCTAGATTTTTTTTATTAAAGCGCCCATAAATATATTATTTAGTAATTACAATAATAAAATTCCGGAAGAATTGCACAGTAAAACCTGTGAAGAATTTTTTACTCCAATTGACCCTCACGTATATCCTAGGAGAATTAAAGGATCGTGGTGGCTTTAAATAACATTCCAGTCGTAAAGGAATCGTTTAAAATTGCATGCTGCTATCGATAGGTATCTTCCAACTCCACTTTGGTATGACCCACAAGATCGACTGCTTTAATGGTCAGTTAAGTGAAAATGCAGCACTTATTGGTTAGTTTATAGCACTCAGAGTAACATTACTAACAATTACTCTCACCAATATTACGCCTTTACTTTACTGAGTAATATATGTAAATACATATTAAGTATTGTGTAACGCACATATTTATAATTTGAAGGAATGAGTTTCTTAATTAAACTAACGGATATTATATGTACGACTCAAAGATGTAAAACTTCTAAGGTATTTTAATTACAGATTCCTACTTTATGAAAATGAGCGGTATGCATAATATAAACAGAAATTGTTTTATAATATTATTAAAATAGTTTTAAGGTAAAGTATTAATTCATGATACGCATGAACAATATCGTATTGGGAAGACCTACCAAACAAGTTGAATAATACAGGAATATTTAAAATTTAATTGTTTCAGCAATGAAGGATGCGAATTCCAAAGTATATTTCCGGATATTAAAGCAGTAATTTTTCGCATTAGCATGTAAGGATAAACTCATAAGTCATGGTTGAAGGCATAGAAGTCCGCTACCGTAATAATTCCAATTAGTAATTAGCGAGACGACCGTTCTAAGAGCGCAATCTTTAAAGCATATAATAAATTAAGTTTTAGAAACAAAAACATGAATATCAACTTATTATTTAATGCTACACCCACAGGGAAAAATAATGAAAACTAATTAATTTTCAGGACATAAAGTTTTATTAGTTAAATTAGTTTGGAAATTGTGGTAGGATGTTTTCATCCAGGGGATTGAAGGAATTTGATACCGTTGCCAACTGCCCTATTTTCTAAAAGCTGTCATTTTGTAACAGCAATAAATATATTCAATAATTTTGTAACTGGATTTCTGGCTTAAATTGATATTATTTAGAAGAAGACGTTTCGACATAATGGGGTATGCAATCAAATTTTCATTTATTAAAAGAAAATAAAATACTCGTTTTCTTGTTGAAATCGATGACTGAGGTATTTGTAGTTTACGAGAAAATAATTATAAAAAACCAAGAGTAGATAGTTGCAAATATCATCTGTTGTAAAAATATTTATTACTTTTCTATTATGATATAAATAATTCTGAATCCTGCAACTACAATGGGGTCTTTCACCATTTTTTTAAAATTTTTTTTTATGAAACTTTATCTATACTGAAGACTATCTACACTTTTAAAAAGTCTTAATTGATATTCATTAAGCCACAATGATTTTTTAAAAAGTGTTGTGACGTCATAGTAGAGGAGTTGCTGGATCTAAAACAGTACAGATTGTAAATAATTGTAGTCATATATTTTTTTACTTATTTTATTATTATTATTACAATAAAATAGAACATTTATGTAACAAAAATTATTTAAATCTCTACTGTTTTAGATCTCTACTATGACGTCACAACATTTTTAAAAAATCATTGTGGCTTAATGAATAACAATTCAGACTTTTTAAAAGTGTAGATAGTCTTCAATATAGATCAAGTTTCATAAAAAAATATTAAAAAAAAAATGGTGAAAGACCCCATTTTATTCGAAATTTCTGCATAACAATTGTACGTAAAACTATACTAGATTATTTCACCCGACATTTGAAAACCGTTATTTTCATAGCGCCTACCACAATTTTTGCTCTACCAATTTGACGTCACGCTAATGAAAAATTTGATTTTAAATTGAAAATAGCATAAAATTATGAGATTATATGTAGTTATTATGATATATACATAGTTAATTATTTCTTAATTTGTTTCTTCAGCAGACCCCATTGTACCTACATTAATTTGTCTTTATTCAAATTAGAATAATGCCAGAAATAAAATGCTAAGATTAACAAGGCACCCTAATACTATTTCATGTATGTATCAATATTGAACTTCGACTAGGAATGTAAAATTTGAACTAGTACAAAGAGACGTTAGTATCATTTGTTTTGTACTTGGAAGGGCAGGACAGAAACACATATTGGTTTATAAAACTATGGAAGGATTATGAAGGTTTAATTATATTATAAGATTATTGTAATGTAATTAAAGTTAACTTGGTAGAGAACAGTTTAAATCATTCGTGGTACAAAACTATGTACATCTCTTATGAAACCAGATTACAAACAGAAAAAAAAAGTCGATGGTTTTCTAAAGATTTTCGAAAATGTCTAGCATATGAAAATAAGATCTGAACTTCCAGAATCTTCTGGGAAATAATTAAAATGTAGTGCTGTAGAATTCCGAATTCAATTGTTTCCTCTTGAGCAATGAATTCTTGGCGTTCATGGTTAGTTAAGCTAGTGGAGAATAGCACAAATAGTTGTTGGCAACTAAACATAAAATGGCCATCACTAGTAATTTCCGCGAGTGGCCACCGAGGCCGAAATCTCGGAGTAATTCGTTCGGGAGTTGACGAGCGTTCCGTACCCAGTAGGCCATGGCTCCGCTGAGCAGGGCGGGAAGGGCGGCGGTTAGCCCTCAGTAACGTCCATGTAATTCGGTGCAGATTTCGTTGGGAATTACCGATATAAACTTAATTTGTGGTTTTATTCGCACTTTAGGACAAACGACGTTAATTTGTGTGCCAGGTTTACTGCCGAACATAAACAAATTAAGGACCAAGTGGTCCGTACTAAGGGGTGGAGCGTGATCAATATCTGGCTATTACGCGACCGCGGCATGAAAAACGAAGAAGAAAGTCCCAGTGTTTGGACTTGGCCACATGCAGCAAGGGATGCAAGATGAAGAGATATAGAAACAATTATATGAATAAATTACGCGGGTAATTCATTTATGGAAATTATTAATGGAAACTGGAGATTAAACCTGGAGCATGCAGAAGAACTATCTAATGTTAATTACTCTATTTTATCTACCTACATCTCGAAATTCCAATTTAATACGATTATTATTAATTACAATGTGAGAAACGAACAAATAAGTCAAAACAATTGTAGATAGGAATTAAGAGAATTCATTCTTCGGCTCATATATTAATTAAATTCCTTCTTTAATATGAGCATTACTGGAATTGTCATATTTTATTACTGATTACCAGTAGAAGAGAGAAGTTGTCGATTATGTGACAAAGAAGAAGAAACATTGGTACATCTAAGACAGTATTACAGAGAGACAGACAGAGACGAGATTTATTTACTAAATGATGGAGGAACAGAAAAAGTTTAGATGGAGAAGACTCGAGATAAAAGGAGGCAAATGCAATTATTGTTATACTCTGTATAACCAAATGTATTACATCCACATTTTATAGCTGTTATAAAAAATTTGGGTTATTTTGAAAACTATAATTTAATTGGGGTAATATCACAAGAACTTGAGTGCTTAAAAATAAAAATTTATCTGAAAAAATCAAAGAAATCGTGTGTATTTGATGAGATAAAAGCCAAAGGTAACGCAAATTGACAGTTATAAACAATAACAACTGTTTGTTTATTTGGCAGCGGGATTTTATCGGTATAATACTGATTCCATTGGTTTAATTTTCAAATGTTTTGCATCATGATTAGGTTAAAACTAGTTGTGCGAATTTGTCGGGGTAACCATTTTATAAATATTATATTGTTCCCATTGGTTGCATTTTCAAGTGTTTTGCATAATGATTTGTTGAAAACTAGTCGTAGGAATGTATCTATAATAAATTCATTACTTTATTTCCTCTTATGTATCTTGTTAATATAACTAAAATAAAAAATGAGGCAGATAAAAACCTAGTAAGATTTGGATAATAAAATATTGCATAAATGTACCGACCTAAATAAATAAATATATTGTTTTAAAAGATAATAACTGGCAAATGTGTCATGCTGATATAAATGAAATGAAAGTAGGACAAAAGAATATAGGGGTGAAATAAAAGAAGTCTGGGTCATCTTGAAAACTAGAATTTAATCCTCGAATCGCAATACACGTCACGTTCTAATGGAATTTCCTTGTTCCGATAAATTGCTATCGCAATTACTATATACTTAGAAAAATATTTTATCGCTACGGTGGTCTCTGAAAATATAATGCCTTCTAAATTGCAGAACAACTCTGGAATTAGATCTCTAAAAATTCTAAACACATTTTGCTACAATTATGTGTGAAATGCAAAGAAAACTATAATAAAAGAATGGGTAGACAGCGCTAAAAAAGTGTGAAAAATTCCCGGGTAGTAAGTACAGCAATTCATTAACGCAGTAGATAATATTTATTAGCATTACATACGTGTCTAATTACCGTGCCTCATTATAATGTTAGAACAGCCAATTCTAGACGAAATCTAATAACAGAGAAGCAATTTCATTAACTTCTACACTTAACAACGCTAATTAAATAGCGAGGCGCTTCTATGTCTCCCAGCACAAGATAATAAAAGCGTACGTTTTCATATCCGATAGACGTAAGGAGAGATGCGCGAAGAAGTAACTTCACCTAGTCAAGATTATCTTACTTTTCCACCACATCACACAAGTATAATTTTACAATAATATGTTTTGAAACGAACAGTGGTCGCACTGTTATTCTTCTTTCTACCTTTTCGTTTCAAATTATATGTAGAATCATATTACAATGTCCCAAAAACCGTCGTCAGCATGACTGTCCTTAACCCTAGACAGACATACTTGTTTCACAGTTACACTGGGGTCTGGGAAACCCCAATACCCCATAACTGGATGTAATTTTTCTACGGATTTTACCTACGCAATTTTTGTTTAGGTTTATAGAAAAACATTAAACACTTATTAACCTTTCTGTCAAAACTTAATATTTTACCTCCCGGAACATCCTGTAAGGGGTATAGGAATCAAGTTGAAAATTCGGTTGTAAGTTTTCAGTGGATGAGCACGTTTTAGGGTCCCTAGATTATGATTTTAATAGTTTCGCGATGATGTTTGTGTGTGCATGTATCTGTCTGTCTGTCTATCTGTCTGTTAGTCTGTCAGTCTGTGTGGATCTCTGGAGTTACGGTTTCTCATAAACTACTTAACTGAAAGTTTTGATATTTTGTATATATCAACTGTATCCCCCTTGGGAAGAGCTAATTAGTTTTTGGTGATAATCCAATAACCGGAAGTGGTAGTTTTCACCATTTACATATTACAGCAGGTTCAAAAAAAATATATTTTGAGATTTTCGTTTAAATCTACTAACCTGTGCTGTTTGAAAAAACAAAACTACGTTAGAAATATACCATTTTTTGACAAGTATCAAAATTGAAAACTAATTTTTTTTTGAATAGATTAGTGTTATTGATAGTAATGGTCAGTGTTCTTACATTGTTTGATAAGAAATCTATGGCGAGAGTTATTGTGATGCCCACAAAAGATTTTTTTTATTTTGAACCATTGAGAACAAACACATAAGGGTTTTAGAAACTGAATTTAAAACGAGGTAGCATCGAAGTTATGCGAATGCAGCGCATGTTGAAAAATTGATGAAATTCGTAGAGTTTATTAGACCCCAGTGTAGCATTCCAGGGTTAATATCCCCGTGCAATTTCAGTGTTTTTCCAAATAATATTATACCCGCTGTTTCCAAAATCAATTTAATTTTGAAAGCCCGAACATTCAATCATCTATTTACAACCCTACCCATCGAAAAGAATATCAGAAAACAGGGCTGAAATCCGGGCATCGGCGCGTAACTAATCGCGTTATTACGTCGGAGATGATCGAACAAGGGATCGACTTAGCGGCGCGGTAAGCAGCTCATCGCGGTGCTTGCGGTGCAGACTTAATCGCAATGCCGGCGACCGACGACACGGTTCCCAGCGTTCGCTAACGAACTCCGCGATGTGCGAAGACGCGAGCTGCAGGAGGAGATGAATGAGAGCAATGAAACGGAATGCAATGGGCGAAGAGAAAAATATTAAGGTTTTTGCCAAACATTGGTGCCTTGACTACTCGTAATAACTATTTGTATTTATGTAGTCGAATAAGAAGGTGAATCCGAAACAATTTAGCACTACCAAAAACTATTTCATGTACTCTGAAATGATTCGAGTTAAATGAAGATCTAACTGCAACTGGGAGTTTACCTGACAAACAAAACAATAAATTCAATTTATTTCGAATAATAAATTGTTAGTATTTGCAATTTTCTTGTATATGCTTAAGGTTTTGAGAAAAACTAATTGTGTATTTAATAATACATTTTGAAAAATGACATTTTAGGTACAAATATTGTGTAACCCTATCGATAATTATTAAAACCATTTGATATCAACCAACCGATGTATTTCAAAAATACAACCTCTACTAGTGTCGACGTCTTTTACATGTCTTCTTCAAGAGAAGAAATTTTTCTCAATACAATTAACGAATATTTTAAAAACAATAAATATACTTATAAGTTATTATAAAAACCAAACTTACGAATATCCTCGTCAACAATCAAAATAATAAATAAATAAAATATAGTCAGATATAATAAAATATTAAAACGTTATTTTCCATCCAACAAAAAAAAATGAGACGTCAAATAGGTTGTATTTTTTGAATATACCTATTGGCTAATGGCCAAGAATTTTTATTGTCCAGCCAAAAAAGTCCTTATTTTTAACCCTATTGAGTTTGGAATCAAATTAAAAATCTCGGGGAAAAGATTTGAACCTCAAATAATAAAATTAATTGGTGGTGAACGCCAATTGTTTTTTATATATTTTATTTTATGTATTCTCAGAGAGGAGAATTGAACTAAAATATCAAAAATTAATTATGAATGATCGTCAATTATTCTCTACATGAATTAATTGAATATTGTCGAGTTTAGTGTCAAATTAAACAACTCCTTGAAGAGAGCTGCAATGAAATATCAAAAAGTACTTTTGAACGATTGTCAATTGTTTTTATTATGTTATTAGAATTCCTTTGCGATTGGTATCGAATTGAAGCGTTTTGAAGGGAAAACTTATATTATAAGCTAAGGTTAATTACACATTTTGGACTTCATATAATTTTGAAACATCTACATACTTTTTTTGAGGTCCCCTGCTTTACAATAGGGTTCACGGGTTCATATCTTATTAACTCAAAATTTCGAGTTGTGTAGGTTTGGTTTATGTTATCCAAATTATCAAAAAAACCATCTCTTTAACTATTTTTCTTTGAGGAATATGAAGCATTCATATTATTAAGAAAGTAGATGAGAAGAAAAATGTTTCTTTTTCAAATAAATTGTGAAGAAGTGTTTAATTACAACCTTCATCGAATTATTTCAAATGGGATAATAATATGTTATATTCGTTCTTGTTGCGACAACGTGTGTATCTATAATTATATCTAAATACTAATGATCATTATAATTATACAAAGTATCTAACAAATTATAGATGAAAGATGACTATAATAACAAAATATATGTGGGAAAGTTCGTTTGATGTCTTAACTTCATCATTTCATTAGTTTAAACTATCAGTTTCTAAATTGTTCGTAACTATATTAGTTATATTGTTCTGTTTTGTTTTTCGAGGAACGGGATTCAAATTCAAAATTTCCATTTGAAAACAAATGAACACATCAGCATTACCCGATAAAGAGCTAGTTTCTATGCGAAGTTACAATCTATAAGATATAGATTTTTCCACTATCAGGAGCAAAAGTGCGGTACGGTGAACTCAACGCCGACTCCATTCCAATCACTGTCGGTAGATGGGACAATCTCACAGGGGAACGAGAAGACGCGAGACGTGGTTAGCAGCAACGAGAAGACAAGAGACAATCTGTGCGCGAATTGGAGTATGGGAATATGCGAGCATGGCTGTGGGGTGTTAGTCAATCCCCTTATTGTAACAAAGGTGGATTAGGAACTGAAATGGATCAGCGTATTTTGGGGAAATCATATCAGTGTTATGTTGTAAATGACAGGAATTGTGTAAATGTTTGTTAGGTAAATGTATCCGAACAGAATGGCGTCATGTGGAATGATGTTTACAAAGTTTCTGCTTCAACCAGGAAGATGTAGGAATATCAGAAACTTAAGTCAAATACCAAATGTACTCGGAATACTCCTCTGTTCGTCAATGTAACATTCTTCAGTTTCTTTAGTTTCGCCATTGCTATGCGTTAGAATTACTTGAAGTTCCTCCTTCCAAAGTTATGGAAATACAGGGAACTTACATAAGCCATACACTAAAATGAAATCCGAATCTTCCGCTTTTCAAATATCTAACAGATTTTTATTTTAGTTTCGCCAGAGGTAAGTTAGAATTACTTAAGGTGACTGTATGTTCATGATTTAATTACTATACAGATTGTTCGGAACAATGATAATAAATTTCAGATAGAACTATTCTTTGATTAATTCGAGTCAAGAATCCTAATGCAAAAAATTTATACGCCCCTTAGTAAATCCACACTTAAAAGAAATGTAAATTTGACAATACTGAATCAAATAATTGTTATAGCAGTCATCAGGTAACTAGGAAAATTAGTACAAATCTTAAAATATCAAGTGTTAAATGTCAAAATTTGACAAATATTTTTTCAATTTTTTTTTAAGAAAGTTAGAAACTTAAAGCACGACTAGTTACATCAATGCAATTTTACACAATCTTTATTGAAAATAAACAGCAATGATATTACATAAAAACATTCAAAAAATTTGTTTAATTATAATCGCACATTTACATGTTTAATGGCTTCGTGTTGCTTTACTAAGGGCCGTACAAATTTTTTGCACAAGTATTGTCAAAGAATAGTTCTACCTGAAGCTTATTACAACTTTTCCCAACACTTTGTATAGGAAGAAGGTTTTGGAATTTGTCTTACCTTCGTCAGGAAGTTGTTTTTTTAACTTTACCCCTGTGGATTCCCCTTTACTAACACCTTTGGGGTAAATTTTGCCGATTGGTAACAGCATTTTATGCGCAAAAATACATTAATTACGAGATCTGCGTAAGCAGAGTTCCATGGGTAAAAGGGTTGAAGATATATTTATTTATTTATATTTCATCAGGAACTTTCGGCATTATTTCGAAATGTTCTAGGAAATTTCCTCATTCTTTTATTTTATTGTCGACAAATTTGAGTTGGAGTTACTTTGTCGTTGGGACAAAGTGTATATCTCGAAATTAACAAAAAGAAAACTATGTATCTAATGTTGTATGGTGTATCAAATAATTCGATTTTGTCTTAAATCTACTGTCTTTGGTTTGTACCAATTAATTTTGATTCCTATGAAATGAAAATGTATGGTACAAGTAAGCTATCAGCTTCAGAAATAGTTACTTGATTAAATTTTCTCGTTTGTTGATTAAACCGAAGTACAAAGAAACCATAGATTTTTCGGATGTGTTTGGTTTTTGATGATAATTATTAATTAACGAGAATACAAGCGTGCAAAGCCATTAGACAAGAACTGTTCATTAGTAAATGTTACAAGTTCTTTAGGTAAATGAGTAATATTTACGAATCCATTTGTGTGATTACATATTTCTACGCATTTGTAATGGTAGATTTCGCGGAATTGAATCAGGGAATCAAATGAAAATCTGCCGTTCAGTGTGGAAATGAAAACAGTTGAAACAGAATCAAGAGACAAACAAAACGAAGGCTTAACGCTATCAAAGCAAACAGAACCGATTGAACAATCACGTCACTGAAAGCACAAACTTTACAGGGTATTGTTCCACGCTCAAATGATAAACCCAATAAATCAAAAAACAAGTGCGAACCGATGGCGCTAAATTCGAAAACGGAACGACACAACATGTTACAGTATCGCAAAGTTTGGCGGATTTTTTGGACGTAAGTTTCGCTGAGAGAGGAACAAATGTTCGCGACGCCATGGAGACGGTTGCTTCAGGAGCACCAGCAGCCAGATATGAAAACAACGACGAAACTGTCGGAAACTCAATTAAGGCAATTCACGCAATGCGGTCTTTACAAAGCGTCGCGAGAAGCCCACTGCACACGGTACAAAACCAGACGCGAGGCGAATGTAATTGGACCGAGTCATCCAACTCTTTGCATTAATTAACAGTTCTGTGCGTAGAAATAACACCCCAACCTCGCGGCCAGATCCTCCAGAAAAATGAGAAAATCAACAAACGTGGCCTTTATAATTTACGGAGTACTAATTGAGGCGCACTTCGCTTTTCTTTTATAGTGGAATAAAGTTCTGCCTGGCAGTACATCAAAATTCAAGGCTGTAAAAATACCCTAGTTTCTTAATTTAAGTGAGTCTGAAGGTGCATAAAGTGTTATTAAAAATTCTATTAAGTTTTTGTGTTACGAGTTTTAGGGCGCAGAGTTTCTGTGGAGATGATGTAAAAAAGGAACAAAATTTTTAATGTACATATGTAATAATGTTGTAATATGAGTCAACAAAACAAAAGATTTTCACTGGAAATGCATATGCTCGGCTGTTAACCATATTTGGATTGGAATAAAACACCATGCATGAAACTAATAATTAATTTTTCAACTAAAAGTGGGTAATTTTAACTTTAAAACTGGATTCCTTAACAGTTTTGAACTAATATATGCGGGTGAGATTGAGGGTAAACAATTGAGTGGTCGTCCGATGAATAAGTGGTAAGGTATGATTGATGATTTGTTGCGTGAACTAATGATTCCCAAGTGTGAAGAATAGACGAGCATGTATGAATCGCATTTTGAATGTGGACGAAGCGAAAATAGTGTTCCAGAATAGGAATGTTTGGTGGAGATTGATTGTTGGTTGATATGCTACTCTAATGAGTGGGATATAACATGATACTATATATGTACGTATACAACTTATAATCAGTTTTACATTTAAAATATATCATCACGTATTACGTCATTTGTCTACTTTAATTGTGAAGTGCGGTTACCAACTGTCAAATCACGGCACCACATGGATAAAGTTGAAATGGCAACTGTGTGCTGTGGGATTCGAACTGAGGAACTGAGAATTACTAGGTTTATACATACGACAAAAATTTCCCTTGACTTGATTTCGAAAATGCGATTTTTGAAAAGTAAAATTACTAATACGTTTACACATTAAGATCAAATTTACTTAACTTTATATTATTGACTTGTTCTTCACTTAGTGACTTATTGACAGCCAGTAATTTGTGTGGTTATGTTAAAATTTGTAGACAAGTATCAGGTAAATGATAATTTATATAATTGCAAACAAAATTACGATTTATAGTATTTATATTATTTATAGAAAAACCATAAACAGTAATTTGCCATTAAACAAATTAAATACTAGTGATTTATTTTATTTTCTTAATCTGATAACAATGCAAATGCAATCACAGTTTTGGATACAATATAAATTGAGGATACGACTTACATTTTTTAAATTATGAGGGAATTTTGTGTTACTGATGACAAAGTAAAGTCGATATGCGTTTACACGAATCTTTCAAAGTCACTTACCCATATGAGCCAAGTCTGATTTATTTTATATTTGCATTTAGGAAGAAAAGTAGCAAAAGTCGTATTTTTAAAGTCAAAGTACATATTTGTCCTACGTGTCAATGTGTTACCACGGAGCTATTTACTCAACAAATCTTGGTATTAGACAAGCTGAGTTATTCTTCTTCTTTTATTATAGTTCATGTGTGAAATCTTTGATTCGCACAATACTTTTTGTAAAGTAGAGTAATTCATTCAAAATAGGTTTATCGCAATACACTAAATATGCTGTCCCATTTTGGTGTACATCATATATTATAAATTAAAATAGGAAAATAAATAAAATGCGGTGTGGGTGATCTTGGCTGTAGTTAACTTTCGCCATGTTATTATTTAACAATGTAGTTAACAACACAAAAGTATTCACGGCTGTATATAAAATAATAATTTACGTGAACATAAGCCATCAGCAAGAATTCGATCCGACACACGGCAAAGTTACACAAAATGATGAAAGTTAAAATCTCAGCAGCGCATAAATATCTCGACTTTTATACCCGTGTTCGGGCGACCAGGAGCCGGCAACGTTATGCATGTTCCGTGATTTACGCGACCGATTTATCGCTAATAAAACGAGGAATCCGCGGCGAGGGCGCCAGCCAATAAGGACTCTGGGTACAAGATATGCAGGTGTGCTGCAGTGCTCTTCGGTGCATCCATTGGCGGCTGCTGTTTGCTCCTTGGAAAGGATTGGTAATTTTGTGTCAATTGGGTGGAAGATATATATTGAAATTTGAATATATTGCCGTCGAAAAGAAGTACACGGTTTTTGTTATATTTACCTGCAAATAGAGCGGAAATTTTTATCACACTTCTATTATACAACTCTGCAACTTAAATCTCTGCATATTCCGAATTTATTGGATATATTATAATTATATGGCTTGCGAAATTACGAGTATTCGTTCTAATAATGAAAGCCATAGTTTTCTCACGAATTATGGTCAATTAATGCCACATTGATATTTTATTGTCCAACTTCGATTGAAGTTGGACGACTGAATGATTAAATTTGTTGAAATCAATAATTATACTTAAAAATAACAAATTCTTGTAATATAGAACGTACTTAATGCGGGCATTACGACAATATATGCATTGAATTTTTAAGTAATACTATTCATACTAGTTTTTATATCACCATACTGTTCCAGATAAAAAACAACGTAAGAGTATGAACTTTAAATGAACTTGTCATCATAATTTAGAGATGTTTACTAATGAAGAAATAATTTGGAAGGTTATTTGGAACATTCGTGGTTACAGATTGAAAATGTTTATAATACGTTTATGAATTAATGACTTCATTTAACATTGACAATCTATATTGCATTACATTAATGATAGAAAATAAAATGTTGCATATTAGTTATATTATATACTCACGGTATTAGAATTTCATTTCCAAGAAGTGGAAACATTATGAAAATCAATTGAAAAATCTTTCCGAACTGAGTGAATTGTAGAGACTAGTGAATCAAATTATGTGGAATAATTTGAAATATTATTTTTAATAATATTATACAGAGCTTAATCCAAATGTATTTATAAACAACGTTATGGGGTAAATAGTTCTGTGGTAATGCTTCGGACTGTACATCATAAGAACCTCGGTTCGAGCCTCACAACTGACAAATTTTCGAAATCAAATTTCGAAAATTTTCACCACAAAGAATTGCTCCTGTAGCTCCTCCACCACTACCATCCATGAACGCCCTAATTTGTCGACTGGTAACCGCATTTTTTACGCAGTTAAATATATCATAATACCAAGATCTGCATCGAGCAGAGAGCCACATCCAGAAATGAGTAAATAGCGTGATGATATATTTATTTTATTTATGAACATTATTAATTTTACGACATAAATTCTTTTGAAAGATATGCATATGTATTATACGTGTAAACTGTACTAGGACAAACAAAACAATAAACGTCAAAAAACATAAATTGTATTACAACAGACCCATGTATTCTTATACGATATATATTAACCTATCAATTGAAGCGTTTTACAATGAATCTTTAATTATTTTCAGTATATATTGAAATATATGGTAGGTATTATTTTCTAAGAAATAGCTAAAAGAATATATAAGGAAAGAATTTACTAACATGTGTATTAAAGCATATCCAAAATCAAATAGTGATTGATCATTTTGAATTGGATATATGTGGTCCAACTTCAACAAGATTATTTGATAGCAATTTCAAAGAGATGTTACTTTCTTTATGATTTTTAAATGGTTAAAGATGTGTTACACTAAAGTGTATTTTCTGTACAAGTTGAGCCTGTTAAAAATGTATTTGAAAATATATTTTAGTTGACTGGATCAAAGAAGTCATACTGTTAACAAGTAGAATAGACAACGGCGTCTAGAAGTCTGGAGCATAAATATGCAGTTCGATGAAAAACTAAGACGAAGCGGTTAAGACGAAACAGAACGGCATAACAGTACCATAAAGAAGATAAGCTAAACAGCGCTCCCAGTAAACTAGCAGCAAGAATCAAAAACAAAACCATTCATATCCACATTCCGGTCCCAACATCATCCCTTGAGGCACTGCAGTGTAGTGCATCCTCGTTTGAGGCTTTAAAAAGAAGAATGCATCCAATGCACCCAGTTTCCGGGGAAATCACGAGATTCCTATGCATAGACCAGCCACTAGCACGTCGAAGTTCCTAACTATCTGCATTACGTCTCGAAAAACGCGGCTTTGAACGTCACAGGAACGAAAAGCCAACCCAAGGCGTCACCGAGATCTAGATAAAAGGTGTCGTTTGCCGCTTCGATTTGCGACGGGCTTCGAGAATGCGAAATGGTTTTCAGAAGATTTTAATTAAAAACTGTTCTTGTAAAATGCGCAACATACCTCGCAGTAATGAATTTGCTTCTTTTCTCTTTATTTTTCGGTATGTAGAAGAAAACAAAATAAAAATAAATTATGAGAAATAAGGGAGAAAAATGAGTGCATTTTAAAATAAAAAGGAATGTAGATAATATAACACACAAACATTGCGTGAAAACGATTATTAAAAGGCTTCATAAAAAGAGAGAAAATCCAATTGTGTAACTCAAACAAAAAGAAAATTAATCATGAAAATTATCCCGTCAGATCATAACACACAAAGTTAAAAATGCGAATATTTCACAGCATTTAACTTTATTCTCTTTTAATGCTATTCATGTCAAAGACAATAAAAATCAATATATCGATATTCTTCGCAATAAAGATTCATTTCCCTAATCCATTAAAGAGTATACTTTGCATGAATGTCAATCAGAAGGCTTTAGAAGAAGGAGTGGTTGAATTTATCTCATGCAAAGACTTTTACAGGTAATTTCTTACTCAGCAGACATGTAGGAGGATAGAGGATTACTTGATCATTTCGCAGGCAATTGTTGCGCAGACAAAAGGCCTAATTGATCGTGCAACCAGACCTTATGAACAATACTTAATAACGATACAGTCTATTAGAATCTTAAGATTTCTAATTAAACATTTGTGTAGAATTTGAGGAAAGTTGTGACAATCTAAAAACTTATTTTATACATTTTATTGACGATTTTTTTAAAAAGATAACTATCTGAAAAAGAAACCTGAATGGGTTTAGTCTTGGCAATGTCGTTGGCGTTTTTTGGTGGATTCGCCTTGGAGTGTCTTACCTTGTGAACACTCTAGGACCGTGAGAACCAAGTGTCAGTGCAGGAATCGCAGCAGAGAGTCTATGATCGCGTGGGCGACGGCAGGGGATCACACTGCAAAAGCACTTGCACACTGCAGAGAGTCACTCGCGCTAACTACACGCCGCGCACGGGACGGGCTCGGCTACAGGCTACAGGGTGTCCGGCAACGCGCCGAGTGAGGCGGCGGCCAGCGGCGGCTTCGCGGTAGCGCCGACGCTAGCGGCGCGCAGCGGACAACTGCGCGCTATTGATTTTTACACCCCCTTTACCCCCACACCGCACCGACGCCTTCCATCCACAAGAGTCCTGAAGGGCAAAGGGTGGAAGCTTCAGGGGGAGGGGGTGCCGCATCAAAAACGTTGCGCGCGATCATCAAACGAAATAGGTTATAAGTACTCGGCATGAAACGACGTCATCATGTGGATGTCGTCAGTAGACACCTGGACGACCAAACACTCCGTAGAGGTCAACTTACATCACCAGATTTTATTACTTCTTCCAAGAACGTGTAATTACATCAATAAATTATTTGGTGGAGGCGCCAGATAAACTTACTACAAACATATTTAATATTCAGAAAAAAATCGGTTGATTATACTTTATTTCTAAATTCTCTTCGTAAAAGTATTTGCGTGTATTTTAAAGATATGCCTACCAGCTCGCTGTTTCTGTAGCGCTGCCGAGGAAACGATTTAAATCATGTTAAATTTATGCTTTTGATATAGGAAAGTACCTTATTTAGCACATAAACAATACCGCGGCTTAATATGAGCATAGCTTTGATATTCTGCGTAAAATATCTTTGAAGATTAGCATAAAATATTCTTCGTCTTTAGCAGCACTAGTTTCTTAACTGCAAAGGAGAAGTAGGTAAATACTGAATTTTTAACCAAACAAAAGTGGTCCATACTTTATGATCACCACTGTTGCTAGGCAAAAAATCGGGCTTCTAAATTTTGTAGCAACCAAGTGGAAAGAAAATTTGTCATATCTATCTTAGTTACAAGGGTAAAATAATGAAAGCCATAATTAACCAGAACACTTCCGCTCAATTAGCACCGAAAAACTAATTCACAAGTTGGTAAAAAACGCAGAGCCGGCCCTGTGTAGGCGGCGCGGCGCTCACAGCGAAAGCAACCGCTCGATGCTAGTACAGATGTTCAAGGACACTCTAGTGTTCGCAAAGTTAACGGAACTCGGGTCAAACGGGCGGGGGCGCACTCTTTTTCCTCTCGCCCCGCAATATTAACCCTTCGCTTTCTTTTATCCGTAACAGAATACACGTTCATAATTAAGAGAACTAGATTAAACGAGGGAGTTGGTCCATGCGTCCCACTTGAAGGAAAGGGAGTTTTTAGCATTTCAGCGACAATGCCGTCTGGGACCTTTGATGTTCCATTGTGGGCAAAGCGCAACTGTACGCTTAGCAAAACGGACTTGCGAAGAGCAGTGCTTGCATAATTTTCCTGCGTAAAGACCTTTCAAAATATATAAAGGGAGTCGTTCATAATCAGATTGGTAAACCGATATTTGATAAATCTCTTCTGGGAACATTGCACGACATGACCATGTTGCATCAGATTGTATGTTCAGATTTGAAAAGATGGAAGATATTTGGTGGTGAGGGTTTGCTAAAGTATTGCAGGTAGATATATCCTAAAAGTTGACAGTTTACAAAAAGGCCGACATAATGTTCACTTAAAATTTAAATTTATTGCACAAAATGTGCTGAATTTGACGCATGCATGTAGGAATATTACATTTTAAAACGACGTACCATATCTTTCCAGAAGAATCCTTCATCCTTATAGTAAAACACAGAATGTAATCTTTTCAATTTATTCAGAGTTATACTGCATTCTTCAAAAATGTTACATAGTTAATTCCAAGTTTCGAAATTCAATGAAACATTCTAGTCATTTTTCTGATCAAAGGATCTCTTTCCCATCACGTACAATTAGGAAAAAATAAAAAAGGAAATGTTTTTGTAGCAATCAAAATCCATTAGGGACGCGAATTCGTTTCACTCAAGTTTCATTGGGGCAATCATAATAACGGAAGTAGATCAATGGAGCATTTTTCATCTGGGGCAGATCAGTATATCATCGGGGTAAAGAACAGAAATGTATCAACGACAAGTTGAATGCACAGTGACAGAATGACATCTGTGACCTTTGAGCGTAAGTGAGCATCTCTTCTTTAGAAACATCTGCTTTTATGATGGAAGAAGATTTTTTATACATATGGCAATAGAGCAACCGAACAGGGTAAGAGCATTGGAAGTAACAAAGAAGAATTGAGAGGAAATAAATATTACATGAGATTAGTTTCCTTGCGCGAGTTTGAATCTACAATCCCTGATGCCATATTTCTATACATCTGGGTGTTACTTATCTTCTTAAGTGCGAGAGAGAGCGTTCGATATTTATGCAAGGGATTCGTGTAAACGACGATAAAGAACTGCCTACTAGCATATTAACTCGAGCACTCGGACGATGCACGATCTTTGCTTTGCCTCCTGCTGCTTTCCTTACTACGTTTATATTGTCCTTAATACACCTTCACGCCTACCCTGATTCACCACGCCATATTTTGCATTTCCATTAGGTATTCTTATTCATAGAAGTACTCTTTCTTTACTATACACATTCGTATTACTACCAATTCACAATGTATGTTTAATATGTAAATTGAATACCCTGAAAAATGGACTGTTACAAAACTAATGATAATATGGTTCTTGCAAAAGATAAATAAATAAACTGTAACTAACTGGTACATACAATGCAGATACCCAATTACAGAGCTACTCTTAATTTATGATATACTACATTCTACCACTAAATTTTTGAAATGGAATACCTAAAAAAATTGTGTAAATGGCTTTGTTATTAACGCATCGGACTATAGATCTTGAGATCCTCAGTTCGAATACCACAGCCGACTGATTCCATTTTAACTTTATTCCTGTGATTCCCTCTCCACTAACATCTATCGAGATCTGTGAAAGCCAAGTGTTACACTTGAAATGGGTAAAAGGCGTGATATATTTATTTATTTTATTTAAAAAATTAACAATAATTTAATTCTGAAAAAATATATAAATAAATATATTCGTTGCATAGAGGATGCGAATATATAATATATAGATCTGCAACTGCATAACTTCTTATAATTTAATTTATTATACGATCGTCAAGTTAAATTCTTTAACTGAATATTCTAAAAATGGACTATTAAAAAAATTACGATAATTTGATTCAGATAATAGGAATACAAATAAATTGTACATGGTTAAATAGAGTAATGTTCAATGTATATGCTGGAATATACTACATAGATCTGCATCTTCAGAACAACCTATATTTTCTACTATACTATAAAGTCCTCAAGCTAAGAATTTATGAGACAATACGTGAAATTATCTGAATCGAAATTGTCTACAAAAAATCTGGACATCCATTTAAATCAGCACCTTTTAACATTTCCTCATAACGAACCTCACACAAATTATTCTTAACTCGAGTCAACCGTGCTAACTTTAACATTCACTTAAACACATGCACTGTATGTAAACGAAACTGCCTCCTTCAGGTGCAAACCTACCGAATTCATCTTTCTCGCGAAGGTGCATGCTGGTATTCATAATGGCGTCTTCCTGAACAAAGGCAGCGTCTAGAGCCGAACAATTGTGTTTCATTTCATTCTGTGTATTTTCCTCGCTGCCAAGTTACCAAATGAAATTTTAAAATTGAATGAACCTCTCTGGCGTTATCACCCACCCCGTGCACGAGATCGGAGCCACCGTTCGCCCTTGATAAACTCCCGGACTAAAACATGAGATGGATATCGGAACGTTTGCAGAGAGTGATACATATTGCCGATGGTCACCGAAGATGATTATGTGCATATTACCGAGGAATAACGTTGCTCAGCTGCTGTTGTCAAATGCATACGTTAATTTGATCATTAGACTGTTCATGGAAAGATAATAAACGTTTGAACTCCTCGTGTTGATTAGTGATGGGGTTACCGCTAATTAGGCTACCGACTGATATTTACCCCATTATATTTTTGCTGCGAAATGAGATATTTGAGAGGGGTGTACGAGATTTAATCGTGTCCGGAATAGTACGGTAAGTGTGAGATTAAGAAAGTGGGAGTGAGTCATTTGATGTGGTTTGGCCATCTCGATCAAGTAGTGTCGAATGTAAGGTTGTTGAAACTAATACATGTAAGACGAAACCATGGCCGAAGACAATGGGTAATTAGAAATTGTTTCGTAAATTGGGATATAATATTAACCCTGGACAATCACACTTCTTTCTAGGGATTTTACCTATGGAATATTTGTAAGCTTTCTGAACCATGTATTTTATTCAAAACACAGTATTTTGCCAAAACTTAACTTTCATTTTTAGACTATGAAAATAAACACACAGTAACTTTACATATATTTAAAATTTGTTTAGGATTATAGAAACTAAATTTACAACAAGATAGCATCGGGAAAAATTAGATATAAACCGTGGGGTTTCCTAGACCCTAGTGTAACGTAACAGGATTAATCTATCAAAATAAGGAGAACCTTGGCAAAGTAGCGAGAAAATTATAATGCCATTACGGTGTCCTATAAACAGATATATTTATTGTATTATTTGTTAAATTTATTTAAATTAGATATAAATTACTGTCGAAGCAAAGTTTTGATTATAAATGCAGGTAATTATTTACAAATGAGAAATTAATGATATATTGAACGTCGATTTCCGACAAGATTAGTTCTTGCAAACAAAACAACAAATAACAAGGTAATTGAACATGAAGCAATTTATGAAAAGTAATAAATCTCTGAAAGTATATTTCAGGACAAACAACTATAATAATATATTAATATTTCATTGTAATGATTGTAATAAGCCAAAACAAATAGAAAATTTGTGAGGTACAAAAATCTGAGGGATCAACAGTAACCGAATAGACCATTTAGCATTCGGAACGCCAATGACAAAAGAAGACAAACCAGTAAAAAAAAAGACGCGACCATCGGGGTGTGGCAGGAGGCAGTTCAATTCCGGTCCACGACACTTCCCCTGCCTTCCTGCGTCCTCACACGCACAAGAAGAGGACACAGCGAAGAGGTTGGCACGCACGAGCCTAAATAAAGGCCGATGAAGGCGAACGAAGCACCGGAGGAACCAGAGGAGGAGGCAAGGGACGGGAAGGAGCAATGAAAGGAATATCGCCGCGTCGCGTGTCGCCAACTATTGCGGTGGACGCCTGGCACTTCGACGCTCTTCATTGAAAGTTACGCGGGGTCCGGAGGTCGAAGGTGTTATTGCGATCTGGTATTGTTGGAGGAAGTTGTTATTATTAACTGGTTGGGATGATGGGAGGGTCGTACTGCGAAGCACAACTTTGATTTCTTGTTGAAATACAAGACATTTTATTTCCAGTTTAGTTTAATAACAATGCAAATCACACAAAAAATTGAGTGTAATTTTTAAACGAAGCAAAATATAGAAAAGTATCAAATACAAATTGTATCATCATTTTGAATATTAAAAAATGTAATCCACAAACCCAACATCATTTTATTTGGCACAATTAAGACTTTTGAATAAATTTTTAAAAAATTGTTCTGATCTTACAAAGGAGACATTGTTGTACTCAATTTAATTGTATCTTCATTTTTTTTAAAATATTTAAGGTAACTAATAACAATTTAACAAAAGTCATTAACATAAAGATTTTCTTTGACTGGCTGGTACCACGAACACTGTTTTTCAATTTGATGACAACAAAATATAGAAAAATGTTTCAAATAAAAATTGTAGGCAGATAATATTGTTCTATATTTTTTTGAATCCAATGAAATTTTCTCTTCTCATTTATTTACTAAGATATGCTTAAAATCCTGATAAGCCTTCAAATAATCTACCACTACATAACCTCCTAAAAATTTTAATTTTTAAACTGTATAATATATAGAAACATTGTTCATCTGTACCTAGTTTTCTCTAATTTATTTATTTACTGAGTCATTCCCCAAAAACCTAATAAGTTTTCAAATTAACTACCATTACTTTCGATTGACGTATTGCTCCAAAACTCTAATCAGCTCGTAACATGAATACCTAAAATCTAACTTTTACGTCATTGTGAAAATAGTAAATAAGTAAATCATATTCTAAGGACCCCAAAACGAGCATATCTGTTAAAAACTCACTATCAAATATATTGACACGGCACAATAGGTAAAATAATTTCAAAAGTAGTTATTTTTATACCAACTTGCTTCATCTATTGAAATACGTATATTTTAGAAATATCATTTGCAGAAACAAATAATTGTTGCTAATTTTCCTAATCACGAACGGCTTTGTCTACACGAATGAAACAAGGTTCTATAAAATAAGATTCCTATCAAGATATATCTTAAGGTTAAACAATAGTAAAACCTATGTAGAAAGGTCATCTAATAAAACTGTTTGTTTAACTAAGTTTTTTCATTTCTTGTTGTTATTAATGAAAGCATTAACCTCTTTGACCTCCGCGTTATACTCCTGCGTGCTCTATTCGCAACAGCATAACTTGCGCAACTTTTTTTAACTTGAATTTATTACACCTTCACAACTAGTGAAAATAAATAATGTCTCATATTTATTATTTACATATATTCCAGATAAAACAGTATGGAGTTACCACGATTTTATCTTAGTTCATTACTGTAATTCTGCTCATATTTAATTTTACCAGTAAATTAATTGTGATAAAGCGTATGAAAAATTATACGTGTTTAACTTTTAACGCGAGCAAATTTAATTGGAGTAACTGATTAATAAATTAACAGCAACAAAATAATTTTAGAACCGTACTGTTGTTTTAAAAGTTACACAATTTTGTAGTTAAGACGAAGAACATAAGTTGGTATGATCTTAAATGAAGAGTGTTATTAATGTGTCATTAAACTGAAACATATTAAACAATATTACATTGATAAATTGACCGCAAGCATGCAAGGAAATATTCACCCCTTTTTAGGTTGCAACTAATGAAGTCGTTTTAAGAAACAACCCTATAATCTATATCTTTAATTTATGTTTATTAGGACTTCAAAGTACTAAAAGATTACGCTAATCGCAATGAAGGGACATTTGACGAAATTATCTAGAAGCGTAGTTATTCATTTAAGTTTTCACAAATTGTTAAAGATCCTTTTATTGGAGAGGATCAAACTCCGTTTTTTTTTCTTTTCCATCCTTGTAGTTAGGTTTCTCTACGTCATTCTATCTCTTGTTTTATTTTCCCGGTTTTTAATTCCCGCAGCTTTTAATTTTTTTCTATTTCCTTTAGCTATGTTTATCTGGGTCTGCCTCGTCTTCTTATTTCTCCTTGTATCTATTCAACTATCTACTTCTGATTTACATGCATCTTTTTCTTCTGCTCTCCTTGTATATCCAAGTCATCTGACTCTCTCTTATTTATCTTCACTGTTTTCTCCTTCCAACTCTTGTTCTATTTCACAGCTAATTCTTATTCTGTATTCGATTTCTGATATATTTATTGGTCCTAATATTGTTTTTATTATATTTCGTTTCGTTATTCTTAAATCTTTCTCATCTTTTTTATCATTGTCTCTCAGCAGCGTACATTGACATTAGTCTTATTATCGTTCGGTGAATTCTCATTTTAGTTTAATTTTTTAAAGTAATTTTTTGTTTGCATGGAATTTTCTATTTGTTGCCATTATGTTTTCTTTGATTTTTGTTTCTGTTTATCCTTTGCTTGTTAATATAATGCCTAAAAAATTTCAACTAGCTCGAATTTGAAATTTCATATCTTCATACAAGGGTACTTCCGAGTGGCATTTGTTTCTGCTCCATTTATTTTTAACTCCATTTTTACCTCCCGCCTACCTCTAGGTAAGGGAGGTATTGTTTTTGGTCAAAAAATTGGCTAGTGAGTTTTCAATGAATAAGCACGTTTTAGGGTCCCTACAATACGATTTTACTATTTTCGCGATGATGTCTGTATGTATGTATGTATGTATGTATGTATGTATGTATGTATGTATGTATGTATGTATGTATGTATGTATGTGTGTGTGTAGTCTGTGGCAATTTTTTCGTCTCGTATAACTCAAATACTATAATACCAAAAAATACAATATTGTGAATTATTGCTTCTTATATTTAAATGAAGAGCTGATTAGATTTGGGATAAAATTGGTCAACCGGAAGTAGCAGTTTACTTGAAGCCCTTAACAGTTTTTCGTGAAAAACATGGTTAAATTTCCTTTTTCAACAATTTATGTTATATTGAAAGTTGAAGAATATTTAATTTAATATGTTTTTTGATTGCACTAATTTTATTAATTTTCATTAGATTTAGAGATAATAAAATATAAAGAAATTAGATTTCACAAATCTTGCATTCCTAGTACACCATGGAAACATTTAAAAATTTTCAATTTTTTACGAAATGTGACACATGTCATTGTTATTGTGAAGCTGTTTTTTTAGTGAAATATATGTCAAAAAATTAAATAAATATGCGAAAGAAAATTAAAATTCGCAAATATAAATATAAAATTAACAAACAAGAAGGTATGTTTCTGTATCATCAAATACTATTTTGTACCGTTTAAGAGTAGTATTGGGCGGGAGGTTATGTGCTGGCCACATCAGATTTTTTCCTATTAATTCTATAGTTATTTATCTAGTAACCTAATGATTACAATCTTTACAAGCAAAATAATAGTTCTACAGTTCCAAAATAAATTAATGTTATTTAAGAACAGTACAAATTAATCTTGGTAATTTAAAATTTCGCCCGATATTGGTGACTACTTCGTGCAGTCCAGCGAAGTCCAATCGAGCGTCAGCGGCGGCTAATTGACGGAGCGGACTGAATAATGACCTCGGTCACGACATATACGTCCCCGAACATGACGATAACGATAAATTCCCGCGCTCGAGTCGTCAGACCAGGCTTCTACATTCGATTAGATTCCAGGCAGACCTCACGGCTTCCGATATCCGTATCGAGATACGTGGTTTTCCGTTTGGCTGGCGCCCGCGCCTCCGCCATATTGCTTCCTCACCTGAGAGAAAACTCCACTACGTTCGTAATGATTTTAAAATATTGTCGATGTAGGTGATTATGTATTTATAGCTTTTAGGGATGGTACAATGTTAAGGAAGGGTGAGCTACAAGGGCGGGTTTTTAGGGTTTGTTTTTGGGGGTTGCTGAACTGTATAACACTTTGGGTTAAATGTCAACGCCTAATGGGTTGGGATATTCACCCCATGCAAGCGAATATAGTAAATAATTAGTGTTGTTTTCCGTGTCCATGAGGGTCAATCCGTTTTAGCTGAATTCAATTATTGGCGTATTTATCCTTTTACCTAATACACGATACCTTGTTAGCACTAATCTGTTCTCGTATTTTTGCTATATGAACTACATGTTCCAGATATTTGTTTATGCTCATAACAACTATAAATGTTGAAATACATTAATAAACACAAAAATTAGGTTTCATTAAAACAAATATTACTTTATTACATCTGTTTTTATAACCGAAATAAATTGAATTTATGTTTACCGTTACATCTGTCAAACATGATAACGCCAACTGCCATTGTTGAAATCAAACTCTTCGTCATCGTTTCTATCAGAATTAGTACTATTTGTTAAAACACACTCGTTAAAAGCATACCACGTCTCCCTATTACAAGAAATATGTTAAATCAAACATTGACATAATCACGGTGTTCCGTTACTTTACCATAGATGTGGTTCAACCGTAACCGTGGTAAAACCGTAACTTCTCAGCTGTTCGGTTTCGGAATATTACTATATGAAGGGTCTCGTCTCCACATTGCTCAACTTCGTATTCGATCTTCTGTTTGAGAAGTGTTACGCGGTGCGGAGATCTTTAGATCAGCCTACTTGTAGTAGAACATTTGTATTATGCAAGAAGATACCTACCGAATGACAGCTAGCAGTCACACTAGAAACATATACTTTACTTTAAAATAGGTAAAAGTAGTTTTAGAAATTTCTAAATTATATGCGTATTTTTATAGATCGAGCAAAATTTTAAAAACGATTTTACGGACGAAAGATGAAACTAGGTTTGTGCCGAATTACATTTTCTAATAAATATATCATTAATGAGATATATCGTGTTAAATATTGTTTAAAACGGACATTTTCGAAATTTTTAAATAATAAATATTCTAACACGGCATTAACTTAGATTCACTCTTCAAGAAAACATTATTTATTTTTTTTGTTGTTCTACAATTCATATGTAATTAATTACACAGAAATTACGACACCTCTTTTGTTGTGGAGACGTGACCCTTAATTACGAAGGCGTATCAAAAGTTTGTATGGAGAAGATTCGAGAAAAAAGTAGGCAAATGGAATTATTACCATAATCTGTATGATGGAATGTATCACCTAATACTTAATGATTTGTTTTGTACGTTTTTCTTATGTAGATACTAAGCTGAAAAGTAAGAATCAAATATTGCTTATATACAATAACGAAACAAGTATCGAAAAGCTAAGTATTCTGTCATATTTGTGGTACATCAAATAATATTTTCGTTACCTATTGAATACGTCAGGATTGAGTGATGTAAGGGTATCGCGGTATCGTGTAAAAATATGCCAATTTTGCCCTCCTTGCCTTTTTAGGGGTGACAATATGCCAAAAGCAGAATTCGATAAATTGGCATATATTTTTACATAAGATGTGGGTTCCTAGTCATGTCAAACGAAATTGAAACGAGCTACAGGTGAAAAATTTTCATTCAAATTTTATTTACTATCAGAGAACACGGATCAAATATCAAACATTTCTCACATCTTTTTCATTTATATTTGGCAAAAACATCAACATTGATCTCAAACGCTTTTAAATGTTCGAATGTAATTAAACTTAGCGAAATAGTTGGAAATGTCGCCAACAATCAATCATTACCCAACATTGATTGTTGAAGCACAGAAATCAAATCATACAAGCCACCAGCCATCAACAAAACAATCTAATTCCACGCACCGAGTCTCGAAGTGAGCTGAACCGCGTTCACGAACCCGTCAATCGTCAATCGAACATCAGAACGGAGAATAGAACAATCAAGTTGGCGTCACGGTTTCCGCAATCGATACCAGATACGCCGATATGTCTGTGTGTCTCTGGCCCGAACGGTATGTCGAGTATATGAGGAATAAGGGCTGTCCAGGAGGCCTGGAGGATCATTATCGACAATGGAAATCAACGGCCAGCAGAGGACAATCTAGAAACTGCGATATGACGTCTTATACGCAGGAAAATATCTATTTTTTGTTTTTGGAGTATTTGCAAACTTTAGCAAATAATTCAACATTCTAAACTACATATTTTATTTTGTACATGTCCAGTTAAAGTTCTGTAAACTTTCACGCAAGAAATAATATTAAAGGAATATTAAATAAAGACTTTTGAATTATTTAGTTTTTCTGATGAAAAGTTACGTAGAATAATTCGAAACCTTGTATTTAAATAAAATATATTTGCAGAACTTAATCCAAATGTAGTTAAGAAATTTATCTACGCTTGTAGATTAAATGACACTTATCCCACTCATTTTGTGTGAGTTCAGAGCTTCATTTCCGCACTCGTTTTCATTAACTTACTATTTATATAAATATTGATAATACAATCTTTACAATTCTTGTAATTAATTAATAATTTTTGAAGCTAGTTCTTCTATATCCGACGAAATACTTTCTAAATCACTCACTTTCTCGAAATGCTACAAAAATTTATGGAAAACAACTACATAATTGTTTAATGTCAAATTGTGGTCGTCATGGATTAAAAACATTTTTACAGCATCTACAAGATTAATTTTCCATTTGTCAAAAAAATAAAGTCTAATTATTTTAATTTTTTAACTTTGGGCAGTCGTAGATGAAATATTGTACAGTACTCGTGTGATAATGCATTATTAATATTCATATATGTAGTAATGGTTCGTATCCCACTAATATTGTAAATATGAGTATTGAAAATTTTATTATTTTTAAAGTTTATTTTTGCAATTGCAATAGGTTAATAGAAAATAAAAGAAAAATATAAATAAATATTTTCACATTTATTTTGAAGAAAATCCCCCCCCCCCCCCCCCCCCGCTAGAATTCATTTCTTTTACTTTAATTCCTTCTAGATTTCTCTACTTCTTGCTATCTTTTGTTTTACATTGCAAGTTTTTAATCCCTTTCGCTTTTGAATCTTATTCTACTTCCTTTGGGATCTGCCGCGTTTTCTTCTTCCTCCTGGTCTCCATTCTACTACTGATTTAATTGCATCTTTTTACTATGTCTTCTCACTCTTGTTCTATTTAATTTCTCATATATGTATTTATGAAATTTATATTAAAATATTTAGAAATTAGAGCGTCACAACTCTCAGGGATGCATTTCGGTTTGTTAATCTATACAAAAAAAAAGCCGATCTAATACTCTAATGTATGATTACGTCTTTGCCAAGAGATTCCATCCGATTTCAAATTGACGTAAGGCGCTATTATGATTTTTCCTCGAAATTTTCCTCCAATACCTGAGATGCGTATAAGAATTTCCATGTCCAACCACCGAAGTATTCCGATGCGTAACGATTATGAACGGTCCGACGGCGGCGGCGATGACGCCGGTGGTGAGTTGGTAGCAGGTCGCGGGTAATGAACTCGGGCAGAGGTCGTGGGTCGCGTTATCTTTGCGCTGCGACAGAACGACGTGAAAGGGCGCTAGGCAAAGAGTGCTTACAGGACGCTAAGGATTTTGCAATAATGACGTAGGACATGAAAAGTGGGATTTCTCTTTCTGCCAGAGGCTCTGATACTTTACGGCGGAGAACGAATTGCGTGGACAAAAATAAAACAAAGTAATTTAGCACATGAGTAACTCTTCTCTGGTCTAATATATTTACTAAGGTCGGGCTCAAGCTCATATTAGACGTCTATACGCAAATTAAGACGTAATCCGTGCTTTCAGGCCTGTGTCACACACCTACCATTACTTCCTTATTAATAGTAAACATACTGATGACGTCAGCGGCTCCAGTGCACACAGTCCTTAATCGACGGGCTCAAAGGGCCGCAGCAGCAATTGTTTATTCATGCCCATGTCATTTACCCCGACATGTGCCACCCCTGGATTAATACATTCGCCCTGGCCCCCCGGGATGAGACATCCACCGCCGCCACTGGTACCAAACGCTGAATTTTAGTTCATTACGTTTAATTACCTTATTAATTAGCGCATTTTATGGCTACTATCATTTTATAGCCGTTCCTGTTGAACATGCAGTTAACTGCCAGTCGGTATTATTAGTTTTATAGCTGATGAGTGGTTAATACGGTTACTTGCGATTTATTTGTGGTGGTGTATTTAAATGTACGCCGTTTGGGGTTGTTATTATTTTATGTTGATTTTCCCCACGCGCCTGCGATTTAATGATGCTTTTAGAACTTTCATTCCACCAGATTACTGCTAAATATTCATTGCACCTTACACAAATCGACTGCGAAGTAACTCAAGATTTTGGTCGATTATTTTAATTACCTCTTCTAGTTTTTCGACCGGAATTAAAAACTATTCTACAAAAACTCCTTGTATTTATGGAATATATGGTTAGGAGGACTTATTGATGGTATGTTGCGTGAACGAATGATGACAAGAGTGAAAAATGCATGTATCTGTGTTTGTGTGAATCAAGCTATGAATATAACGAATCGAAAATGGTGTTTCAGGATAATTGTGTAGTAAATTAATTTTAAAAGAACACAATGGGGTAACTCAACTTGTTACGAAGCTCTCTAGATCTATTGTTTGAGTGAATCGATCTTCGTTTTTTTCCTTTAAATCCTTGCAGTTAGGTTTCTCCACATCTATCTATCTTTTGTCAGACTTTAACAAATTTTAATTCCTACTGCTTTTAAATCTTCTACTGCCTTTATTCATGTTTTCCTGGTCTGCTTTCTACAACTAATTTAATTGAATCCTTTTCTTCTGCTCTCCATATATGTTCCAGCCATCTGATTCTCTGTTGCTTGATCCTTTTCATTATTTCTGCTCCTTCCAACTCTTGTTACATATTCTTATTCTGTATTTGTTTTCTGATACACAGTAAAAAAATTTGATTTGAAGTTGTTAAGTATTTTTAGTTAATAATGACAAATATATTGTGTTAAATTAACAATTTGAACAAATATGACATTTTGTCAATTCTGAATTTTTAAGAAGAAAAGTTGCTGTCTTTATTTATTTGCCGGATATATAATATTTAAAAAATATAGTCGTCAAAAATAACGAATAAATTTCGCTAACTTATCAATTTGAAATTGTAAAAGAAAGTTTGTATCCTTTCTAACAACTTAATTTATTATAATAACTATGATTTATTGTTCTGCTTCAATGTAATTACTAAAATATTTAGCCAAAGCATATAAAACTAAATGTTAATAATAACTATATTCACAAATATATTTAGTAGCGAAATACACAAAAACAATTTGTTACTTGTTAACAAATTTGAAACTTGTTAAATACCAAAAATTAACGGTGGATCGTCTAGGACTAAAACATTTGTTAAAATTTTGTCAATTTTGATTATAAATTTTTCACTGTGTGGGATCAACACAAAACCAAAAACAAAATCAGAACTAAAACCAAAACTACTCAGAATAAAGTTGATATTTTGCTTCCAACTTCAGATTTGGCCATACAGTAATGTTTGCCTTACCTATGTATAATTTTATTTATAAATTTAAAAATTAAATCCAATATCAGAGTGCCAGAGTATAATTTTTTTATCGTGTATCTTTATTGGACCTAATATTCTATTTATTATTTTCGTTCCATCATTTTTAAATCATCGTCATTTTTTGTCATTATTATAGTCTCAGCAGCGTACATTGTAATTGATGGAAATAATTACTGGAAAATTCCACACAATACTGCAGGGTTATAAAAAACATGACATTTTATAGAATGGTGATAATTCTTGCGGCGCCTCCACCATATTGCTCTAGTTTAAAGCTGTTGAAATAACGGGCGAAATTTTAAAAGCTTTTAAAACCTAACCTAATTTGATGATATTTACGGCCTATCACCTGACCTATCCACAATGCCCTACTTGGCACCTTAGTGTTTATGAATACGCGATCAGAGCTGAAAATAGGTTGGTTATCGAGCATCGATCCAGCTTAATTCCGGGCCGGGTCCGTTGTGCCAAGCGCTGCCGAGGCCTTTTCATAGCCCGGAGGTAATGAGAGAATAATCTTATTAGCAAGCGTGGCACAAAACCATTCATACAGTTGTGTGCAGTCGACGCAGCCAACGCAAATTGGCGCCGGGCTACGAACTGCGCATAATGAGATTTACGGGAAGTTATTTTCGAAAGAAAAACACCCGGGTATTATTGTTGTTGCCACTAAGGATGAATTTGATAAGAGCGAGCTTAATATGGTTTTTATATTCACCCTTTTCAATTTTAAATGCAAGGGAACAAATTATTTATTCGCTTTTAAAAACGCCAAGATAAAACTTCACTTCGTGCAAGAACTACTGTCAGAAACTTAAGATAAATTTAAATAATAATCGTGAAGACTAACTGACAAGATAATAACGTTCAAAAAGAAGTTTATTTGTATAATTATAAATATTAAACAGTATAGGTAACTGCAGTTGAAATAGGGTATTAGTATACGAGATGTATGATGAATTAATGAGTGCGAAATTGAAAAGAATATTGTTAAAAAATTAGTCGAATGAAAGATTGGGGCAATTAATGTAATATGCGTGAGCGTCCGAAGAACAAGTGGTAAGGTATAATGGGGTCATTCACTAGAGTAACAAAATAGAAAATAAGTCATTTATATTATGATTAGACACAAAAATATCGGACAAGATACAACATAAGTTTAAAAATATTATTATTTATTAAGATATTTGATTTTTAAAGACCTCTACAATGATGTCAAAGTATTATGGCGCATATCTATCCAATTCAAAATTCTTTGTACTTCTCTTATTATTGAACTGTCAGATTGTCGAAGTGTCAAAATAGTTGGCAATAAATTGAAGGTTTTTTGTTTTACTTTGAATTCGTAAGTATATTTTAAATAAATACAATAGATATTTGTTTAACTAGGCATCTAAATACCAGATTTACAGCAGAGGCTGCCGAAACTATAAATCTGTATTTGATTTATTGTTGATTGATTATGATTCAGGATTCGTGCTACCCCACTGTATAGGATATAGCCTGATATTATGTATGTATGTATATAATAAATAACAAAAACGCGTATTTACGAATATGGATCATTATCAAACTTGACCTTTATTTAAGTAGTAAACCTAAGTGCAGAGAAAACAGAGAATCTGGCCCAATCAACTAACCCTTTGATTTTCATATCCAAGAGTAGATAAGGAGAGCAATTATTCTATTCCCTTTTTGTACTTAGCGAAATGAAATATTAAGAAACAATAAAATAATATCATTATCTTTGCAGGCGAACCCTACGTCAAGTCTTCGTCTTTGTTGAGGAATCCTAAGATTGACGATTCGTCTATATATAAAAAGTAGAGTTAAATTCAAATAATGGATAGTATGGACAGATGAATAAATCAAATGAAAAGGCTTTACTTAAAACTTCAATACTGTCCATATTAGCTCTAAAGGGTAACGAAGTAAAAATGAATGAATGTCTCAAGTATTTGGGCTGCTCGTAAGAAGTTTTACATCCTCGAATATGTGTAGAATGCTTGACAAAAATCAATAAAAGAGATACAGATGTAGACCACTGGTTCTACTGCGTAACATTTTTACTGTAACATGTCACGAAACTATATTGATTGATGTGAATTACATATTTTATGAAATATTTGAACATCCCAAAAAGAATTAAGCAAGATTCCCCAATGTAGAATCTTATTAAATTATACAACGTTATGTTTCATTGTGGCGTGTATAAATTTGCAAAATAGCAAAACGAAATTATTAGCTATCATACAGCTTTGTGTAATATGACAAGCTTTGCTTCATAAGGTATAAGGCAGCATAAAACGGTAGGTAATAATAATTCATGAATAATTTATTGAAATGTAGGAAAACAATGGAGCTCTTATAAAGACACAGTAAGCATGCTATAAATTATGTACGTTGGTATATCTGCTTATGTACACCACGTGGCGCCATAAATTCTAATGTCATTGTGTTGTGGCTTTGTCTAAATTACCCACAAACACAAAATCATGTCACTACAAACTATACACCGAATAAAGACTAATATGTAGGCAGAAACATATTTATTATTTTGTTTAATTAAGTACATTTAAATGGAGTAAATAGATCGGAGGTAACGTATCTGACTGTGGGTCAAAAGTTGAGCCCTGAGAGATGCATTTTTTCATATTCGCATCGGAACCGCATTCGAATTAATCTTCATTTACAAGTTTAATATACCGGATGTATAATTTAAATGTGGAATATAAGGATTTCAATGCTATTTTTTATACTGCTATAAATTTTTGAATATTCACTTTACAGCAAAAATATAAATACAAAACATGTTCAGAATTTTAAAATGCATTCAGTAAGACCCATTTGGTTCCCTAAATAATTTCTTGGTATATCAATCAAATTACAATTAATATTTATTAGTAAATTGTAACACGGCCAAGGAAAATTAAACAAAATTAAAAAATATTTGATATTTCTAGAAACAGATTTAGATTTATTTATTATAATGTTCTATTAATTTCGTAGAAGATTGTAATGATATAATGGCGAATTTGAGAGTTCATTTCTTTCTGTTAAATAAATAAAAACCCTAAAACTGTTATTAAATGTCAAAAGTTTTTGTTTAATTTTCATTGGCCATGTTACAATTTTCCTAATAACATTGATTTTGATTTGATTGATGTATCGTGAAATACCAATATTTAGGTAACCATTCATTTTATAAATTCTGAATAACTTTATTTACACTGTTGTTTTGCAGTGAACAGGCGAAAATTTACTGCAATATAAAAAAATAGCATTGAAATCCCTATATTCCACATTTCAATTTTATACTCGGTATAACATAGTAAACAGCGAATTAGAACTTAGAAGAAATAAATAAAGCGACCAGTCTTCAAAAAAAGACAGGACATTGTAAATTAACGAGCAATTTTACGATATTTCAATTTTCTCGGTAAGAAACTTGGCATGTACTTAGGAATACATAGGAAATTCTTTGTTTCCATAATAGATCGTTGTACAGTACGTCTAGTCTTCTGGACAGCAATGAACAACCTTAGCTTAAACGTTTTCTATAATAGAATACATAGATGTAATTATTTAAAAAGTACTAAATATCCGAATTTATCAAAAACTATTTATAAAACTACCGAACATCCGCGGATAATCCCCCTACTAACATCTCTGGGAGGTCATGGACCTTCTCCCAATAATATCTTAGCCTCCCAAGTGTGCTCCGAGAATAAATGGGTAAGTGGCGTGATATTAATTGTAAACAGGACATCGCCATCCTCCCAGTTCAACATAATTCGGTAACCAGATTATGTCAAACTTCCAAACTAGACCACCTAGTTGAAGTTCTCAATGTGGACGTTAGTCTCATCCTCTCAGTGTGGCACAAGCACAAACTTCAGTACCGCATGACTTATGTCCAAATACAACTTATGTATTGATCGCGAACATTATGCTAATGTTGTGCTGTGCTGTGCTGGGCGTATTGTACCTTGCCGATCCGTTATGCGAGCGGAATACAAGTACGAGACGAAGGAGCAATCGCGCGATGGAAAAACGAGACGTGCGGAAGAGTCAAACCACATACATAATATTGTCGTTGCTCAAGAGAATTTAACAATCTATCTAAATTTGTGTCAATAGGAGCAAGAATAAGTAAAGATTTTTAAACTTTATTCAGTAGGACTATGTAATCCTTAGAAAAAAAATATCATCACGCCATTAATCCATTTTTAGTGCTTAGCTTTCGCAGGTTACGGTGATATATTTTTACGCGCAAAACGGAGTTACCAGACAATTTTCCTACAGAGTAAAATTAGAAAATATGCTCTCATCACTACATTAATAAAAAAAAAAACTACTAAAAATCATTTTGTTGGCGTCTGATCAGCAAAGCTTCTGTAAAAAGATGTTAAACTGGAAATGAAACCCGCAGTTCTCTTTACAGCTTCTGCAGAAAACCCGGATTCGCATAGATGACTAAGAAATTTCCTTCTAGTGCAAAAAATACTTCATCTAGTCCAGTCCACCCCAAATTTAAACGGTGGTTTCTTATCAAATTACCTGTTCATATCGCCAATTGCCGTAAAAGTTTTTGTTCATCAAAGAAAAATATGCCTTAAAAACCTGATAGACCTTCAAGTAAGCTATCATTTCTGGATTGCTATAAATATCTGATTAACTCACAACTTGAACACCCAACTGAAATTTGAAAATGATATCGTTATTCTTGTAAAAATAGTGAAATTTATTTTAGAGATTCTGAAACGTACTTATTTGTTGAAAACTCATGACTGAAATTTTAGACCAGACACAATACATCCTTTACATGCCATGAGTTTTCCCTAAGATGCCACATTTACTTTTTTTATTTTTTATTAAATATGGATATCAGCTGAATATACATTGTTGGACCTACTGATTTATAAACATTTCTGAAAGTAAAGCCAGAATTGTACTAAGTAACCATTCGAATTATTTCTTCAATAGTAAACATCTCTAAATTATGAACATTGTAGTGGTTTACAAACTGATACCCAATTATTATCCATTCTAATATATTAATGACAGAAAAGTAAATGTTGCATCTTAGTTGAAATTCGCGGTATGTCTATGTGAATATATATTATTTTAAATTCTAAATATTACACTTTAGTATGTAGTGAGTAAATAACGTTTTGTTCGAGTTTATTATTATTATTTTGAGGTTACTCTACCGAGAATTCCAAGTAGGTCTGCCACTAGGTTAAGCACGGCTTCTAATAGTATAAGTATTTACCTTTTTGCTTGTAATATTCGATGGTTAGTACTTATTATTAGGGCTCCAAAAATTAATAGTTTTGTCGCAAAAACTAAAAAGTTAGGAATCGCTGCAACAAAACCTATTTGTTTGAATTCCTCTGGCAGTCCTGGGTCCTGGGAAGAAACAGGGTCTGCGTTGTCGCGTGTATTGTGATTCAGCTCCGCGCACGCATTTTTATGAAAATAAGAGAAGGAAATGTAGATTTTAGAACGGAATACGAGCATGTCTTGCCGTTACGTTAACCCTTTCTACGACGAGTGGGATGCGTGCTGCGTTCAATGGATTGCTTTAATAAAAAAAGATGAAAAGAAAATACAAAAATACTTTGCGTTGTATTCTTTGCGAGCCTAATATGCCACTAAAATTCACCCACGATTTTTTGTGTCTCCAAAATACATTTAAATATGTTTGCACTCATACATTAAAAAGTGTTGTTTCGCTTCGCCTAAGCAACGTCCGAAAAGGTAATTTTACTAGTCTACATCAGAAAAGCGTGCGGGAAATTTGGGGAAAACACTCCTATTAAAAAAATAAATTTAGTTAATTTGTTTTATAATGAAGAATGATTATGAGCATAAATAAAGTAGGGAAAGGTTTAAATCTGCTATTGAATGTCGATAAATATAAAGTGTTGGTGTTTGAGAAAAATGATTTGGTTACTGAATGTAATGTTTCAGTGAATGGTGTGAGACTGGAACAAGTGAATGAATTTGTATATTTGGGTAGAATATTCTCGAGGTGAACGATTGCGTGGGTGTGCGAGGAATAACTGGTTGGGTATGATTGATGGTTTATTGAGTGAACGAATGATTCCAAGTGTGAAGAATAAACGAGCATGTATGAATCGCACTATGAATGTGGACGAAGTGAAAGTGGGGTGTCAGGATAGGAATGTTTGGGGGAGATTGATTGTTGGTTGACTGTGTTTCTGGTTCGTGCTACCCCACTAAGTGGCATATAGCGTAACGTTATGTATAGTACATTTTTCTTGTGGTGCGGTTCACGTCACTATCTTCTTTCTCACTTTCTCCCACTATTGTAAATCAGCAAAAGTGAGAAAGAAGATAGTGACGTGAACCGCACCACAAGAAAAATGTACTGTATGTATATATGTACGTATGTTTTATAATATTGATACATAACCAACAATGTAATTAAATTGTGACGTAACGTGGATAAAAAATTAAACATGCTTATTCAAATATTGAATTTATAATTTGTTTACTTTGATCCATGTTACCCTGATTTTATTTTGTCAACTTGTATCCTTGACTACATATTTATTTGTTTATTATTTATATTTCACCTGAAGAAGGCAGCACTTTGCTGCCGAAACGTTGTGTTTTTAATAAAATTTGTACAGAACTTAATCCCAGTTATTGTTATTTACATATGCTTATTCAATTTAAAAATTACAAGTGAATTTGTAAGTAATACAAATGTTTTATGCTTAAATATATTACAAAGCTTTTACGTGAACATAGTTCCCGTTCTTAGTATGTAAATAAATATTGAATGCAGACAGAAACTAACGATTCAATTAAGTCTGCAAATTTGTGTTATTCCCCAATAACAGGGCAAAAAATAAATTGGTATCGATTGGCCGATAAATTCCCTAAAATAGCGTTCAAGCGTTGACGTTAATTCGTTAATTAATAAAGTCCTAAATAATAAACGCAATTAGTAAAACACGAAAGGTAGAGAGAGATCCATAACTTTCCGATATTGAACCCCCGCATAATTTAAACGTAAACTGCAGTTGAAATACTAACCTTATTGATAACATTGAACACAGAAGTTAAGATCACATGTTTGCGCGACGGACAATAGGTAACTCGCTAAATTGAGACGGCATAGGACACACAACAATATAAGGGGCATAACAGACGCTGCGTGCAGAGCACGGCGCTAGGGAAAAAGAAGAGAATACAAAGAAGCTGTAGCCGGAGAAGGGAACCGCGGGAATAAGGGACCTTAAGGTAGACTTCAGGGACCCAGTGGCGTACGCGACATCGCTTCTTTCGCCAACTTATACATTTAATTCTGAAATATCGCGGCTCTTTCCACCAACTACACGCGTAAGCGGTTTCTTTTGCTCTGCATTCGGTACCTCTAATATCACGCTCGTATACAAAAAGGAAAAATAATATATGTATAATCTTCTTCAAGAATTTTTAATTAGTTAGTAGATGCCGACCACGTTCTATCCGCAATTAACACCTTCAATTATTAAAAGTAAAAGTACTGACAAGAGGCAGTTACTATTCCTTGTAATCTTCTATTACTATTAAATTTACTGAATATCTTTGTACATACGAATGAATTCACACAAAAATTGACGAATGACAATAATATTCATCACGCAATCCAAACATAGTTGAAAAAGAAAACCACAGGAGTGGCAGTTACAAGAATCGACAATTACCAGAATCGAATTTGTTGTTATATTTTAATTACGAATTACAAAATAAATACATAAATAAATATATCATCCCACCATTTACCTATTATGGATATGGCACGCAGATCTCGGAAAGTGATATATTTTTGCGTATAAAGTGCAGTTACCAACCGTCAAGTGTTTTCTCCCAAAGGTTTAGTGGAGGGATTACCACAGGAGTAAATTTAAAATTTGCAACTGTGGGATTCGATCTGTGGATTGTTAGATTTACAGTCCGATGCGATTACCACAGGAGTAAATTTAAAATTTGCAACTGTGGGATTCGATCTGTGGATTGTTAGATTTACAGTCCGATGCGTTACAACGGAGCTATTTACCCCATTGCGGTTGCAGAGCATTCAAAGCAAGACACATAGGCATAATTGTAATAAAACCATTATTATTTAATCAAGATGATAGTACAGTACAGTAATGTTAAACAGAATAACATAAATTCAATTGTACTTTTGTTATAAAGGACCAAATATGATTTCCATTTCAAAAAAAATTGTAACTATAGTTACTTTCTAAAAGTTTAATTAAAACTTGAAAGATATATGTCAGTAGAAGTAGACAATTAATTTAATAGCATTATAAAAATATCATCAAATTCAATTTATAGTTTTCATAGAAAGCTTCATATGTATGCTTCCATATGTTACAATCTATTTTAAATTAAATGAACTGTACACCACTTAAGCCTACTTGTTGTTAAAACCATACGTAACAATACCAAGAAAAGTAAGAAAATATTATCTCTAAATTTATAATAATTATTATAAAAAACCCAATTGAAAATAATGTATTTATTTATTGTTGTTTACAAGTGATTCAAAAGAAAGCAAAGATAGGTTTTCATAATATTATTGACAGTTTATTAAACGAATTAACATACTATTTTGAAACAATTAAATTCCCGGCCGAACTCGATGGCGTAGTGGCTATTATATCACAGTATAGAATACCAGAGGTCGTGAGTTCGAATTTCACTGAAAAGCATGGTCGTTTGTGTAGTTCACATAAGTATATTCATAATCATCCACTCATGAGGCGGCATATGACCAAATATTTCATGATTCCAATATTTCAGTGGTACCTACGCTACGAAAAAGATGGCCGTTTAGTGTCCGCTGATAGGCTGATAACATAATAATCATAGAAATGTGAGTATAGTATGTCAGTGTAAGTGTCAGTTATATCTGTCAAATATCAATCTACAGTGTTTCTTTCATGGTAAGTTCACAAAATGAGTGCAAAACAAAGAGGCAAACTTATTTGTAGCATTGTAGGAACTCTTACAGTGCAGCTGAAATAATAATATTTAGATTTTATCCCATTTGCAACTGTAAGTTATTCAAATTTACCACCGTATACAGCTACTGCTAATATGGGCACTCGGCTCAAAGTTATCGGTCAATGCGACATAAAAAACAAAAGTGCCGACAGCAAGTATCGTCACTGTATGAATTCTTATACAGTGGTCCCATTTTTATAAATATATATTTGACATATTTTAAGCATTAAGGATCTCACCCCATATTAAATTAAATTCTCAAGTTTTGTTTGTTAATCCGCCTTGGAATAATTAAATTATACATCGGTAACAATATGATATTAATATTCATGTCAAATTAAGTATAAAATGTATCACAATACATCAAAACATTCCTCCGCGTATGAGCGAGCGCACCTCCGCCAAACATCGCTCCTCTCGCTTTGCGTTTTGGTGGCAGCGCCGCTGCCAAGCTACAAGAACGCACGTACGCCGGAATTTAATAACTAACCCGTCGTGTTCCGTGGACAGCCATCGCTTTATTAACACACAGACACAGCGCACAGCAACAACGAACGAGGAACGAGGCTTCGTGCTTAGCGCAGCCGCGAAACAAATATGTTGGCGCTTTTCTCTCTCGGTGGGTGAAGGTGGGCGGGTGGGGAGGAGCAGAAGTGACAGTCACGCATGAAACACATGCCCCGTGTAATGTGTATCGGATGAGGTGGGTGATAGCCCGGTGACAGCGGTGACTGATGAATGATGTGGTGATAATTCGCCTTGTTTTGGAATTAAACACCTTTTTTCGGAGGCTGAAACTATTGTTTGGGAATTAATAAAAGAACTTTCCAGATGCTTAAAGGTTCCACAAAAGATTCACAGTTACACCGGACTACACACCGTCCGATATTTTATTAGATTTCATCAGACTTTTAATGGTACAATAGAAAATGTGATTTCTTTACTTATTATTTTAAGCGATCCTTTCCCAACTGCTGAGGTTATATCGTTTTCGATGATGGTAGTTCTGCTTATTATTATTCTAAAGTGTGTCTATCTGTTAGAGTTCGAATTGAAGATTTCATGATCTATTGTCTACGATGTTATTTAGTTTGTCACGTTTAATTAGCAAAAAGGCGAAATCTAATAAGATCTGAATCTATGATCGCCGAATAGACATTATGACTGATTTATATTGGATTTAATTTTTAAATTTACAAATATCGTAGAATAATACATAAGGTAAACATGATTTTATGGCCAAACCTGAAGTTGGAAGCAAAATATCAATTTTATTTTGAGTGGCTTTGGTTTTGGTTCTCATTTTGTTTCTGTATCTAACAGAATCCCAATTTTTCCGCAGATAACTTCAGATTTAGTTAAGTTAAGTTTTACCCTATTTTATGCTAGAAGAAAAAATTACATTTAAAATAACATTATTTATCGTATTTTAAATCTAAATTTCTAGATTCACCCGATTACAGCTTGACGAAGAAAGAAAAAAGCAACTGAAACAACAATAAATTATGTCAAGATTTTCAGGTTATAGTTTTATTTGTGATCATAAGAGATCATGAGAGAGTATTAAATATGATAGAACAGAACCAAGTTGAAATTATTTCGTTGTTGTTAATACATATGTCAAAATCTGAAGCATAATCCAGATAGAATATTGTTATTTAGTTTCAGTGTATTTCGAAGATCCGTGTTAAAGCATCGAACTAAAGATCATAAGATTCTAAGTTGGGTAACTACAGCCGGCAGTCATCATACCTAACTCTATCCCTACTAACAACTTTGGGGGTTATAAAAAACGGTTGGTAACTGCATGTTACGCGCAAAATATATAACTGATATACTACTGACACTTATTTGCGAAAGCAAAGTGCCACAATCAAAATGGATGACATGATGATATATTTATTTTACTTAAGCGTCTAAATATGAGTTCTAGTTCTTATTTCTGTAATATTACGGAAGATGTATCACAGTTTCTTCAATTAATAAAACTTTCTTAATCTCAAACTTCAACTGAACTAGCAGAAAATACAAGACAAACTTTAAATTTATTGGCACAAAAAGCATTATAAAACTTCAATGTATCATTGCTTTGAATCATTCAAGATATCCAAGCCACTGAAATACCAATATTAAGAATCTCCATCATCTAAGTATTTCCATGTAAAGTTCATAAATCAAAATATGACATAGTAAAGTCAGCAATACATCACCGATAAAACAAAAGGACAATACAAAATCCTCGACAAAACAATTGCACATGAAAGTTTCAGTAAGGAAGAGTGGAAAGGAGGCGCGGGTGAACTGTCCCGAACATTATTTGCTCGCTGGAGATTTATAACTTTCCATCGGGCGCTGAAACGGGGCAGATATAATACTCGGTGATCCGACTGTAAATAGAAAAGGATCAGGAAGGCGCTGGAAAGGTTGACATCGCACCGGAGACCAAGGTGGCGCTGCAAACACTTCGCCAACTCGCAGACAGTACCGCCGAGGTTTCCAACAGAAAAATGTAATTATTACCATTATTCGTAAAGGTCTTTGAGGCAATAATCAGACAGCTTTTGTAAAAATAAAGAAAAGTGTTTTTGGGCGATATAAATAATAATAAAATGCAGACATGTAACAGAAAATTGTTATGTTTATGTAACATGATATTTTCTGCGTAAAATGGACTGTCATTTTCATAAACTTGATGTAACGACGTCCATAATACAAACTGACGTTAGTTGGCTAGAGCTAAATTAGAACTATTGGATCAATAACTTTCTTCAGCTGTCTTAATAATAAATAACATCGAGTAAGGAATATCATCCGAGATAATACATTTTTAATTTTACCGAGTAAGTTTACGAACATCTAATATGACAATTTATATATTTTGGATTTGGAAAAGAATAATACAAAGTGCATTATTAAAAATTAGGTGTTGTATAAAATTCCTTTTTGACATTTCAGTTTAACTGTTCTCTCATGACAATTAATTTGATACCAAACCCAATAATGTTCAAATAACAAATGACGATCGGTCAATTGATAATTGTTTTCCAGTCTCCTCCTTGAAATCTTTTATCGTATCATCAACTGTTATAACCTTTTAATATTAAACATTTATAGATAATTATGAACAACCTAATACTTTAGTTACTTATAATTAGTGTTTCACAAGAATCAAGATATACTCTTGATCTTGTCTTGAAATGATTGGATAAAGCGATATAAAAATGGGATTACCGTAAAACATCAAGAATCAAGAAATATCAAGAATTCTTGAAACAAGACAAGAACTACGTCGCCAAGAAAAGAGCAAGACTAAAAACTTTTAATTTCTTGTCTTGAAAATTATATCTTAGTCCAAGACAAGAAATGGTCATCTAGACAAGATTTCCTGTCTTGATGAAACACTACTTATAACACACTAGTTACGAACTTAATACATTAGATACAACCATAATACACTACATTATTAATAAAATTTCACAGACAAAAATTGTAGATTTGCTTCAGCATACGTTTTTTTTTTTTTTTTTTTTTTCGTAACATATTTTTGACTTGTCTGGCTGCAAATTTAATCGTACACAATTTTCTGCCTCTGAAATATTAGTTAGTTAGTTAATTTATTTATTCATGCCTTTCGGCCTAGAATCTATATCTCTGAAATATTTGCAGGAATATAAAAATCTTCCATGATTTATTTCAAAAAAATTGATAACATTTATGTAATTGTTTCTAAATGACAGACAAAATTGTTGATTTATTTTGGTTCGCCATCCTCGATGATACGATAAAGCTTTGAATATAACTCGAATATTAGCGATTTAAACCTTTTCGGACCTTAGTGACTCGGCTAGTGTCTCGTCACTTAGCAATGTCCTTGAAAATTATAAAACGCACAATATTCCTGTTATATTAATAGCTATAGTTTGATACCCAACTCGGTAGGATTTAATCAATAATTATTGAAGTTCATTTCATTTCCGGTTTTCCCGGACCAAAATTAACTCATTTCTAGAGTTCCTGGTATTTTCATCCATTCATCCACAGATTCCGGGACCTCAAAACATGTATCTCCGGAAATATATCGCAATATATTTTTCATAATTGATATACTTTCTTATACTACATAAAAAGTAAAAAGAAATCTAAAAAGCACATTACAAATAACTCTGTAGTTTACGTACATCTACCTAAACCCCTAAAAAGCACTTAAACAAAAAAGAAAAGCGAGAACACCAGGGCGTCGACTGACGACACCAAGAAACGTACTAGCACCAGCATCAGTAGTACCAACTTCCAGAGGAGCGACGCCAGGGGGAAGCAAACACCAAGCAAACATCGGAACAGCGTGGATGTATAATTCACGGGTGCAAGGAAACTGGAAAGTGTTTTTGTGCACTCTAACTACGCGAGTGTTGACTGTCCCTCTGCAACTTTATGGCGGAGTTGCCGCCGGCGCTCGTCGTTGAGGAGTGTTGCTGATGTTCTTACACGATGGATGCTTGGTTTTTTGCACCAGGGGATCGTAATTGATTGAGCGGGAAAATGGTTTATTAATTTGCGAGGAAATTATGGAAGGATCGATCAAAGAAAAATCGTAATTGAGGTGGGCGTAACGATGCGTTCTGGTTTCTTTTGGAGGGTTTCATTTCCGTAGTAATTATGTTCTTCTTTTGTTCTTCCTTAACCGAAATCATTCACTTTTTATTTATCATAACTCTGTTTTGTTTGTGAGTCAGTTGAGGTGGTCTGTTCATCTTAAGGGAATGTCGAAGGAAAGGTTTAATGAAAGTGGGCATTCGAGGAATAAGTGGTAAAGTATGATAGACAGACTGTTACGTGAATCAATGATTCCGAGCGTGAAGAATAAACGAATATGTATTAATCGCACTTTGAATGTGAAAGAGATAAAAGTGGTGTGCCAGGATAGAAATATTTGGAGCGTGACGTTATGTATGGATGTATGTATATATGTTTATTACAAACAATTATTGTTTCCTATAAAGAAATACACAATGATCAATTTACCTTTACCTTAAATGAAATAAAACGATTTTAACTATATTTTCCAAGATGGCTGACACAACACATTTCACACATTTTATTTATATTCTATAAATTATATTATACGCGTACAGTTTAAAATAAATTAGCCATTTTTTCAGGTAAACAAAAATAGCGCGATAAATTAAAACGAGTTACCATTAGTACATTTGAGATAACTTTTACTGGTATGAATAATATAAATTCAAAATTTTGCCAATATAAGAGGCGTTGTTTTTTATTCCAAATCATCTTTTTCTGGTATTAATATTGTTTTATGCAACCGTCCAATTGTAGTTTCTTCTGTTTTTTATTTAAATTTGGTGTTTTTATTCTTCATTTAGTTTATTTACGAAAGTTTGTTTAAAGATTTCAAATTATTATTTCAAAAGTTTATTACAATTTCTGTCAAAAAAAATGCCTTTGTTTTTTGTTAATAAATTATTCATATTCATTCTTTGTTTCTTTGAAAAATTAAAACTAAAAAAGTGAAATAAACATCTACGATATTCATCGTTGTCCTCTGATTATTAGGTATTTTCCTTTTGTCAATTGTCCTGTAGATTTGTATAGCCAATATTCTAAATAACAAAATTAGCATTTTGATGCAAACGATGAAACAATTCTTCTCCTCGTATTGTCTTCTTGGCAGATGTACAAAAATACTTTGAGCTTATTTCGTAGTAGGAAACCTCGTAGGAAATATTGAAAAACAAAAAAAACATTTGGATTCCAATCGCATATAAAAGAGCGGAAACCATATCCATGGGATGTCATAAAATGACAAAACCATATTATTTGTACGAGTGATAATAAACAAAGTAATAAACAACGTTTTAGTACAGGATTTAATAAAGGCTGGAGCAGGAACACGAGGAAAAGTTGTAGGAGAATCAGACAGAGGAAAGTTTGGTAAACATACATTCCGGTTAGCGGCGACTTGTGCCAGTCCTGGGGTAAATGCCCGAGGATGCGGCGCCTTGGACGACGCCTTCTTAGAGTGGTCTTTACGTAATTCACTTGGCTCCTAATTCCCACAATCATATCACCGGAACTTTCCAGTAAACAACCTTTCAAACGTTCAAATTAAGGAAATAAAATGGCGCCCGCTTGGTACATAAGTTATTTACAACAATATTTAAGAACTAAATTGATTCGATATGGTTTAGTTGCGTGATACCTAACTTTGATATAGACCTAACAACTTTGGTGAACTTACTACATTTAGAACTATTCCTGTATCCTTATACATGACATTTGTATACGTAAAGGTACGTTCAAAGCAACTCAATTATCAACTACAATTACCACTTATAATTAGCTATCGATTGGAGTATCTAAAAACTACCATTTGGAAACATGAACAGTGGAAATGACATCTATTGAAATATTGTACAGGTAATTAAAACCCGTCTCAGTAATTCAATTATAAAATAATATTTGTTATATAAACTATCTAATTTATGTGTATTTTTTTAAAATTATATTTTGATAAAAATACAATTGCGTCCTACGCTGCTTGGTATTTCCGAGAAAAATAGAGAGAGAGCATGATATCTCTATTCCACTAATTGTAAGTGGCAAAAACAATTTAACTCTTCATATTTTTATGAAACATAAATTTCAAGTTTCGTTAACATCTTGTCTCGTTCATGAGATATTGCGCACACAGGCACCCATCCATCCATCCTCATACACAGACATTATTGAAAAATTAGTCTTAACGCGTCAATGTTTGAACTAATAGAATATGTGAGTGTAAAACGGACTGGGGTTCTTAGTGCTACCTACTTTTACCTAAATTGGAATGGACTATAGAACTGTTGATTTTAATTGCTGATCATAATTGATAAATGGGCAGCTTTCATATTTTAACTTTATTCCTATGGTTTTCCCTCTACTTACATCTTTAAAGAACCTAGCTTCACACACAAATATGTACCACATAATCTGCAAAAGTAGAGTACAATGGGTAAATAGCGTGGCAATATTTATTTGTTTTATTTTTAATTTTCAAAGAGTAATAATGCGAAAACTGAAGTTAATTATTTATGTAAGCCTTAATGAGTGAAGCAACCGAAATGAATGTATTTCAGGGAATGTAAAGTCCTGTGTGTGATTCGGGTTAAACTTCTGGAGAATAAAGTCCAGTGGGACAAAGGCACAATGGCTCCTCCACATAAAGCAGAGGCAGAAAACAAACATGTTTGGAAACGGAGCGTTAAAAAATAGTACGCGCAGTAAAATAGTTTAATGAAATGAGTTCCTTTTTTGCTTTTATTTCCCAGAGTCGAGGATACTCGCGATGTTCGTGCGTTTTGTTAGGCACACTTGAAATACGACGGTTTTTATGTCGCAAGGGCTTTCTATGTAATGAGCGAAGTTAGTTGTTTGTTACTGGATATTTATATCCGCGACATTATTTCTTTACCTAAACGCCATAAATGCAACATGAAACATACTCGAGTTCATAGTCCGAAATGACTTCCATCAAAAAGGAAACCTTTGTCAAAGTGTCGAAACTTTGACTTGTAACAAGGTTCATTGTTTCACTGTCAAAACGATTTTTAAATATCAAGTTTCAAACTGAGTTGGTACTTAAATGCATCGAAAATCATCTTGACAGGAGTTCTTGAGTTAAATTTATTGCTACACATGTGTGAGTAACTTTGTTAGATTTTTAGTTTTCTTAAATAGTCATTTGAGATTATCGCGGCAAATATTCTGAAATATCGGCTTGAGATACCATCTGGGATTTATGGATAGGCATGGTCGAACCCTAGATTAAGTGTTTAGTTTTTAGGTAATCTTTAGTTGGCGGTAAGGTTTTCCCACCCCCTACACCATACCGCGTATAGGGTAATTGGGGGTGTTTGAGCAACTGAAAGCAGAGAAAGCTTCGTTGTTGTCAAAAAAATTTTATCCCAATTTGGAATAGTAAAGGGAGTGAGTACCGACCCAAATTAGATCATAAAAATTTTTCCTGACTTGACCCGGATTCGAACTCACGCCCTCTGTATCCAAAGGCAAAACTCTTACCACTGCGCTAACCCGCCGTTCGATGAGGAACATAACCTTCAAAACTGAGATATGTCCATAACTTGATAAGCCCACTAGTAAACTACCACTTTCGGGGTTGCTACCAAAACCTTACCAGCTCGTAACTTGACCATTGATATTCTATATAATTTCAAAATGATCTCGTCATTAGAATTATAGTTGTCGTGGATGCAAAACTCGTCACACAAAAATAATTTTAAACAGTGAAAACTTTCTTAATAAAACGAGCCAAGTCTGACACCGTGTCATTTTTCTTTTTTACGTCAAACTTATTTATCGAAACTCGCCGAAAATATCTCAAACAGCTATCAATCATGAACTGTTCCTGAATTTTCAATAAAATGATTACAGGTATACCTCAACGGAAAATTGGTCTGTCGTTCTCTGTTTACCCAAAGAAGTGCATCATTAATATTCGCCAAAAACCCGAAAACTTTCTGATACGAACGCAACTATTCACACATTGTGTTCACAGCAAAATAATTCTGAACTTATTTTTAGTATTAGAGTATCTATTATAGGTAGCCAATCATACCCAACTGTATTGTTATACTATTAGTCGTTTGTTATGTTATTTAAACATTCCAGGCAATGAAAAATACATGGCGCCCGGTCTGGGCTAGGCGGAGTACAATAACAAACACACAAGTCAGAGTTTACAAATTACACTTCGCAAACATCGTGAAATTCTGTTAAATTTGATGAAAATTAACTTACAACAAGCAGCAGTTCGTACGCCATGTTCATTTGTCTGCCAACGAGTGGAGCTGTGACGTCACAAAGGCTCGACGGCGGGAACGTGCGAACTGAAACGAAAACAAACGATATAAAAAGCTGTCAAAGTAGTGCGAGTGTGACCATGCGAAACAAACGCTAGTGATGTTAGCATGGCCACTGCGATCCAGGATCGGGTTAATTGTGTTCCGTGGCAACACAGGTCTGGGATGCAATTTTCTACCCAATTACGACGCGCCACGAATGCAAAATAGCGCATCATTGCCGTGAAAATGCATCGTGGAACGGTTGGTGATGAACTCGCTTGTAGACGATGATGAACTCTATACTACACAGCCAGTTCCATTCATTACATAAATTTTTCATTTGCAAAGGAATTTACTTTGTACTCGACTAGAAACTAACTGGCATATTTCATTTTGTTTGGGTTGACTATAATTAACGGCGGTGTTACTGGAATTTATATGCTTTCAAATGCACTTGTTTTTCAGAGTCGGAAACTACGCGATTAATTACTGATCAAATTGATTTTTAAACACGAAATGCACTGTATCAAACATACAACGTTACTATTAAAGCTAGCTGCAAGAACCTTTTTACTTTCTTATACGGAATACAGGAATCACGAATCAAATCATCTGGCTTTTGAAGTCGCCTGTATAAGTTTTGGCAATTTCCTCAATGTGCAGAGCTGATTAATTTTTGATAATAACTTCAAAATTGAAAGTGGCAGTTTATTGGACACAAAACTATACAAGTACATATATTCAAATTATTTCAAATTTGAAATCAGCTGAAAAAATAAATTTTAAATGAAAAATATTTGGGGTAAATAGCTCTGTGGATCGTGAGATATAGGTGACACTTGTCATTTTAACTTTATCTCAGTGTTTCGTCTTCTCCGAAGCATGACTTGACGACAGGTAACCACACTTTAAACAAAAAAAATATATCACTGATCTGCCTAATGAGTAAAAGGCGTTTTGATATATCTATTTTATTTCTATATTTGCAATTTTCTAGTATCTGTTTCATACTTTGGAGTCAACTAAATTATATTCTTAATAAAATATTTCAATAATCATAGTGTTATGAGAATAAACATACAGCTAAAAAATTAGTTTTATATGTCAAACATGTTCAAGAATAATTAATGAATACAATTTCAGATTTACATGTATAAGTAAGTTGTGTGCTGTCCATATCAGATCACCAGACTAAGTGACAATATTGGTTCAAATGTTATGACTTAACTTTAATGTTTGTCACCATTCACTAATTTTAATTTAACTATTTCCACAATTTTCATGGATCCACCAATTCGTACACTAATAATTGTTGTAAATACATACATAGATTAATAAGTATAACGGCATTTAATTTTTCAGATTTGATGGTTTTTTTAGATAATAAATGTGAGTTCGAAGCTTGAAGCGCAGATATGTTATGAAACTGTTATTTTTTGCTATCAAAGGCGTCATTAACGCTCATAGATCAAAGTGTGTGTTCGATCGAAGAAGCAAATCTTAACAGTGCCATTAAGCTCGTGCGTAGGGCGACAGGAAAAGAGAAAACACATTGTCGAACAAAGAGTACCATCATTATCCCCTAATATTTCCGTTATTAAAACCCATTTTCCACGCTATTAAGCGGTTGTAAAGGAAAGCCGGTGGCAAATTCTCAACAACACGACACCGCGGGAGTTTTGACGCCTCTAACGCGACTCTGACGGCTCGTTCGCGAGATGAGTGATAAAGCCGGGAAGAGGCCATGTCGACCTCTTGGTGCTTGATTCGGTCTTTCGTTGCAGAGGAGAGTTAGAGTTGCTTTATGTAGCATGAGTAATGCGGTAGTAAACCGGCCTCTCCTCTCTGCACTGTTGGTGCGTGTAATTTCTCTCTCCGATGTCTTTGCACCAAATGTTCTCAAATCTCTTACCCTTCCGGGTCTAAATGTGTAATTGCTGTCATTTCAAACCGAGCCCACCGTTACACCGTTTCTCTCGTCAATCGCCTTCCTTTGAATAAGATCTCTTCGCCTCGACAACGCCCTTGATATATTTTGGACAGGACACTCACCAAGGTAAAAACATTTGGGGACTTCGATACTTTGTTTCTATCTTTCTAATGTGTAATTACAAATCAAGGAATCTATAAGCATCTGAATACAATCCCCATCTTAAAGCATATATTTTAGGCCTGATCTTAGCGGGAGTACATTTTGTGCTTACAATTTAAGAAATAAACAAATTAATCAGACTGTGTTTTTTTAAATACCTAAATGGATTGACACACTACTAATACATACATTATTTTATAAAACGATTGTAAGTAGGTATACTTAAACTTATGACATGGCAATCCCTATAAATAAACCGGTCGGCCAAATGGGTGGGCATTTCAAAACATGCGACAGTGAAAAGTAATTATACAAATTTGATAGGACATTTATTTTTATGGGCTTTTGAAGCAGAACAATAAATCATAGTTATTATAACAAAATAAGTTGTCACAAAGGATATAAACTTTCTTTAACAATTTCAAATTGATAAGTTATCTAAATTCACGAGCTAATGCGAAAAGCATCTTTAAACATTTGGAAAATGATAGTTTTAATGTATGGTGTGAAACATTCGTTCACTTCCTTGTATCATCTACAGGTACAGTACACGTATTTGATTGTTGCTAATTTTTTTATTATATCTCAATTAATAAATCCTTTCTTACGCTTCTACTTCTTTACATAGAATATTCTGTAATCACAACAATGTCTCAAATTACGATTTATATTGTCGCTCTTCCAAAACGCAACCATATCTGTCTGCAACACAGTACTACTACAATTATAGTACTACTTAAAATACTTGAAATAATTAAATTTGTACGGAATTTTTGTATAAGAACAAAGGTCAGTGGATAGGTTTAGATCGGCCCTTGTAATTTATAAATGTTGTGGCAGTTGTACATGACGACCAAAATAATCATTAGTAGATTATTATTTCGTTGGATACCACTGAAAGTGATCTACAAATATTTAAAGTGTTTAGTTTTCATAATTCTGGAAGGAGGTTAGAAAACAGCAATGAGATACCACGTAAAATGGCGAAACCCTCTCGAGCGTCATCATCAAACAACAAAGCATCGGCTTGCCACCCCGATCATCAAGAGTTCAACAGCTGAACATCTGCCACAGGACATCAGAGCATCGTGGCGACATTACAAGCGATCGCCATATTCACAGACAAGGACGGGAGGGTGAAGGGTGTCTGGAGCGCTTGTTAAATGGCTCGGATGAAAGGAATCGGGCGAAGATATTCCGATAGGCGAACGAACTGCCGGGAAACTGCAGCAATCGAGGTTCGAGGAGAGAAGAATGATGGCGAACGCCGTGCTACAAGTGCATGCATGTGTGAGAGCCACTCAGAGGGTTCCAGATGCGAGATGTAAGATTTTCTCTCCCAGCTGTGCCGCACTATCTTTAAATATCATCGTTAAATGAACCGAATCAAATCGCTGTCACTGCCACTTGATTTTTTTCACCTGGAAACCGCCCTCCTCTCTTCATTCTACCTCTATATTAAGCTTGATTTACATTACACTTTTTTCATCTGGATTCTAGTTCGAGTTTCATCCAAGTTCCTAGCCATATTTCGTATAAGTATAAATCAGAAATATCAGTCCGAGTTTCGTTCCATTTTAATACTTATTTCTAATAAATAAATATACATTCAGTCGTGTTTTTTTAGTCGAGTTTCACACTAGATTCCGCTAAATTTATTTTGACGCGGATAAACTGTCAGAAAATCCTTAATTTGGTGCTTGATAGTTCTCCTTTCTTTTAAAATGTATTTCTATGTTATCCATCATTTAAATAATTTTGATCTCAATGGCTGCTATTCAAAGGTACTAAGGGCTACTAACTAGGACATTTTAAAATTTGGCACTTTTACTTTGCAAAAGTTGTTGATTACCTTGGAGATGAACAGCAACAGTGTAAAATGTCCTAGTTAGTATCCCTTAGTAGAAACCTATGAATAGCAGCCAATGTGTCAAAATGAAGCAATTCAGTTTTAGTTATAACTCGATTTCGAAAGATTGGTATTAAAATAAATTTCGACAACGGCCAAGGCAGGGACCTTGATAACGCAAGTTAAGCATGCACTGCCAGCGATCAGTAATAGGATGGGTGACCACTTTGCGAAAACCCATACCAGCGAACACTGCGTGCCGTTTTTACAACACCGAAAACGAGGGACCGAGGTGGCATATAACCTCAGCAGTTGAGACCGCTTTACCAAATAAACCTTTAAAAATTTAAGGAAGTAATCGTTGGAAAATAGAGCCAAAAATGTATTATGAATCTATAGATGAAACATGAGTAATGTAAATCAAGCTTTACAGAATTTGTTCCAGTCCAAAATAAGTATCTACATTCAACACAGAAAAAAATATCCCAAACTCCATCAGACTAAAATGCAAATAAACTCTGTTTCCCTTCATAGACTACAGTCTACTCTACGCAGACAACGACCCCCGTTCTAATACCAGGTGACGTATGTATCTTACGTAAATGTACAGCGCTCCTGTGGCCCAATTATCCTTGGGTAAAAACTCGTTAAAATATAATATCGCGCCCGGCTGTTAGGGTTCCCTCAGGAACGAGCTGCGGTTAGCAGCAACCGGGATCGCGTCCCGTCACTTTCTCTGGAACTCTCATTGCGTATACTTCCTCGAATGAGGGGAATGAAGTTCACTTTTGTCTTTTGTTAACTAATTTAATTTTTACTTACACACACTAGTACTACTACTACTAATAACTACATTATAAGTTTAACAAAATAGTAGTTCCAATAAGAACAAATAAATGAGCGTCGTGGTGATGATTTCATCAAATATCACAAAATTTTTATTGCATCTCTAAATAATTTAATTCATAAGAAGCGCATCGTCATTCATAAACTGTATATGTAAATTATATGATCGTGACCGATATATAATAAAAAAAACGAATTTTTTCGTTTTTAATATACAGGCTTTATTTAGCAGTTTCTACTTTGAAGTTCTACAGCAAAAAGGATAACATTTCTTACTCTAACGCTTATTTATACTATTTCTTATCATAAAGGTTTCTTATTACTACGTGAGATATTCTCTCAGAGATTCATCTCATATTTGTTAAGTCAGCATCTAATAGGGCTACATAATACCTCCCCTTCCAGATGATGGCTAAGAAATATTAGATGGAAAAGAAATCTGATGTTCTACTTCATTACTTAAATGTGGTGGTTGAGTTTTTGTTCCATCAGATGTCTTTCCTTTACATATTTTATTCTTATATTTAATTATTAATTTATAACATATAAAGATTAAAATTATAATAATTAACAGTACATACAAAATAGTAAAGTGTGTTTCATGGTTAATATTTAACTCTTTCATTGATTTTATAGTGGGAATGGTTTCTGTAAATTCTTCTAAAGTTTGCAATGTTTCATTTTTATTTAATTTTATCTCTGACATAATTGACTGTGGAGATTGAAGTTTAATTTCTTTATATTCATTTACAAAAGTTTTAAAGACATATTTATTAATTTTACATTGATTTGTACTAGAAACCTGGAATATTCCTTGTATACTTTTTATTTCTTTAATATTTTTACAATCAATTTCAACATCCTGTTTATCAGGGCTAAATATAATTAATTCATTAGAGTTTGGTATACGAATTATATTATTATGAGATGTTATTTGTTTAATTTCACATTTACTATTATTGCTGTACAACAATTGGTTAATACATTCACTTATTTTTACGTTATTAGTTTTACAATAATAATACTTATTATTGATTAGGCAATCATCAACCTTAACATTGTTGTCAATATACATTGTTGTCTCTTGGTCATATAAATAATACATGTTATTTTGTTTAAAGGGAATCATTGTCATTTGATACAGATCATGAGTCTTTTCTGACATAATAGGGATAGTTATTATAAAATATATTTTATTTTTGTCATGGTTACAATTGACTGTTAATAATTTTGAAATTTCAACTATATCATACGTAGGTAACATTTCTTGTAGATTTTCAAAAGATATTAGACTTACATCGAAAGTGTGCAAGGAACAAAAATTAATACTTTCGTTTATTTGAGAAATAATCATTTGAATATGATTTAATAAGGAAATTACTAACTGTAATTTTGAATTAAATAAAATTAATGCGTCTTTGTTATCTCGTTTATTAATTTGTTCTTTTAAACATTGAATTTGATCAAAAAGTTCCTTTTCATTAATATTTACTTTATTAATTTGTTCGTTAAAATGTTTAGTAAAATCTTTCAAAAAATGTAAATTATTTTTTATTTCTCCTTCTAAATTTTCTTCATTATCTTTAATTTGTTTAAATAGTTGTTCATAATGTTCTGCGTCATTTTGATCTAAATTTCCAGAAATGGATTTTATGACTGTACCCAATCCATTTATTAATCCTCGTTTGTTTCTTTTATGAATCTTTAATTTATTAATTTGATTTTCTGTATTTTCATAAGTCATATTCATTACATTAAATGTGTCAATATTTTGCTTTTGCAATGGTTTAGAATTGTTGTTAAAAGTTTTAATTATATTAGTAATAGATTGGAAATTTGAAAATAAGGGTTGTAAGTCATAATTAAAATAAGCGTAAATATCATATTCATTAATATAGGTTTTACCTAATTCTAGTAATTTATATCCGTTGTTATCGGAAATATCTTGAAGGAATTGACCGTGAGATAAGGATATTAATCTGTAACAAATTATAATTTTAATTTATTAATTTTTACTTTTCTTTTGTGAAGTTTTCCTTTTACTTCAATGGTATGATTCTTATCATTATAATTATCAATTTTTACTTTTTCAAACAATGGTTTTTTGAATTTTGTTATCAGTCTGGGATTTTGTTTAAGAAAAGCCTGAGAGGCATTTTGAAATTTTGTATAAGTTTTATTTGGTTTATGACGTTTTAATTTTTCGTTCACAATTTTATTTCGTAATTTATCATGTTCATTTTGTTTATTTTTTTGAAATATTTCTATTTGCTGTTCGTCTGTTAAGGTCATCCTTGGTCGGATGTGTGAGTAATCTCTACCGTATAGTATTTCATTCGGTGATAATTTCGTGATGGAATGTATGGTGTCGTTGTAAGCTAGTATAGTTATCGTCAGTATTTCATCTAAGTTTTTATTTGGATACTTTTGGAATAAAATTCGCAAGTGTTCTATTAAGGTGGAGTGTAGTCTTTCTATTGCGTTTGATTTTGGATTACCAACGGATGTAATGTGTAGATTTATTTGATTATTATGACAGAAAGTTTTAAAAGCTAAATTATCAAATTCTTTTCCTGAGTCACAAATGATTGTTTGTGGTTGTAATCTTTCTTTAATAAAATTTGAAACTATGTTTATAATATTATTACAGGTTTTATTTTTTATAAAATATATTTGAGCATATTTTGAAAATTGATCAAATATTGTAAGATAATATTTTGAATCCAAGGTTAATATATCTAAATTTATTATTTCAAAAGGTCGTTGAGGGGTTGGTGTAAGTTGATCTTCTAATTTTGGGGGTTGTCTGTCATATTTACATTTCTTACAAGTTTCACATTTATTTATGAATGCAGTTATAGTTTCTAACATTTTTGGCCAATAATATTTTGTTTTTAATTTATTATAGGTTTCTAATATGCCGCGGTGGTTTGTCTTTCCGTGATGGTAATTAAATATTGTTTCATCCTGTTCATTCTCGTTTTCTACGTCTTCAACTTGTTGATTAACTCTTATTAAATTTACTGATCCGAATTCAAATTTACTCTGTATTAATTTATTTAAAGTGTTAGCAATTTCATCTGTACAAATACAATAATATCGTATTTTAGGTACTATATAATTTAAAATAAATTCAAACAGTTGAGTTTCTTTATTTTCTGGTTCTAATGAAAGTATAATTCTTAATTTTTTACAATTAAATAATCTTTTTATTTCAACGTTATTTTCTTCACCTTCTTGTATTATTATTTGATTGTCAGCTACATTAATTCGATTTTCCAAAAATTTTAAACCATTTATAGGTTCTTCTGGTGAGGAATGAACAGTGTCAATTGTTAAAGTTTCTAATTCTCTCTCTACATCTTCAGCGTTATTTAATAAACTGTCTACCGATTCGTTTGAATGGTTTTTTAGGAAGTTATCAATTTCTTGTGAGTTTACGAAATTTTGAGGTAATTCGTAAATATTAATTTGGATATTTGTATCTTTAAAAATATTATTTAATAATTGAATTAATTTTTCTTTTTTAAATTTATCTAATCCACATGATAGGTATGGCATATTAATTTCAAATAAGTCATTTTTAATTAAATAGTCTCTCAGACTAATAAGACAAGATTTTAATTGTTTCACGTTAACATTTTCTTTATACGTGTCTTTTGTATACAGATGTAGAATTGTTTTATTTTCAAAATTTTGAATTACTATATTTTGATTTTTATAGTTATTCTCACAGTATGTTTTACTAGTAAATTGTTCGTCTATTTGTGAAGCTAGTCCTTTACCAAAGTAGTTATCTTTAGAAACGCAATGACAAAATATTTCTGTTTCAGTAACGTCTCCAGTTATATAATTAATTTTGAAAGGTTCTTTTATTCGTGATAAATAATCAGCAATTTTGTTTGTCTTGCCTGGTAAATACTCGATTTCAAAATTGTATTCACTTAATTCAATTTTCCATCTCATTAATTTTTGATTTCCATTTTTCATGTTAAATAACCAAGTTAAAGGTCTGTGATCCGTTCGAATAATAAATTTTCTGCCGTATAGGTAAGTTCTAAAATTTTGTACCGACCAAATGATAGATTTTAATTCTTTTTCTACTGTAGAGTAGTTTTGTTCGTGATTATTAAAAGTTTTTGACGCGTATGCTAAAGGTTTTTCTACGTTATCTTGTACTTGTGAGAGTACTGAACCCATGGCGTAATTTGATGCGTCAGTTGTTAAGATAAATGGTTTAGAAAAATCAGGGAAGCTTAGTATAGGGGGGTTACTAATTAATTCTTTAGATTTTTGAAATGCTTCTTGATAATCTTTATTAGTTATATCAATTGTTTTATTTTTCTTTAAACATGCTGTAAAAGGTTTCGTTAATTTTGAAAAATTAGGTATGAAGCGTCTATACCAAGATAATTTTCCGAGGAATGATTTTATTTCTTTTTGTGTTTTCGGAATTGTAATTTTATCAATGGCTTCTATTTTTTTGAGATTAGGTTTAAGACCTTGTTCTGATATAACAAATCCTAAATATTCTATTTCTGTTTTCATGAATTCACTCTTATCAATTTGAATTTGTAAATTTGCATTTTTTAATTTTTCAAGAACAAGTTTTAAATTTTGTAAATGTTCTTCTTCCGTTTTACTAAGAATTATAATATCGTCCATATAAACGAGACAAATTTTATTAATTAAATCTCCTAAAATTTCGTTCATCATACGTTGGAATGTTGCTGGTGCATTAATAAGTCCGAAAGGCATTCTGACAAATTCATAATGACCTGATGGGGTGCTAAAAGCAGTTTTTTCTATATCATCTTTTTCTACCGAAATTTGATGAAATCCTGAATGTAGATCAAGAGTAGTAAAAAATTTTGGTTTACCAATTTTATCTAACAGTGTATCAATATTAGGGAGAGGATATTTATCTTCTCTAGTATTTGCATTTAATTTTCTGTAATCTATTACGAGACGTGTTTTTCGTTTTCCTGATGCGTCTGTTTTTTTGGGGACAATCCAAATTGGGGAATTATAAGGGCTATTTGATTTTCTAATTACACCGGTTTTTAATAAATTTTGTACGTGATCTTCAATGTCATTCTCAAATGTTTGTGGAAGTCTATAGTTTTTCGTATATATCGGGGTATTATCTTTAGTCAAAATTTTATGTTTAGTGTGTGTAGTGCATGATAAATTTTCATTCTCTTTTGGGAAGAGTTCAGTATATTGTTCTAATAATTTATTTATTTTTTGTTTTTGAACATTATTTAAATGTTCTGATCGAAAATTCAATTTGCAAAAATTTGGTTCTGTCATTGGAATAAATGAAAATTCTACATTATTCATTTTAATTTTTTCATTAGCGAAATTTATTTCGCATTTCAAGTCTTTTAATATATTTATACCAAATAATAAATCACAATCTTTATGGAAAGTATGGATAAAAAATTTTTGAGGTTGATTAAAAATTTTTATAGTTATAGAATTTTTGCAATGTACTTTTGAATTAGCTGTTTTAAAAGTCAAATTCTCACTTACAATTTTTGATTTATACAATTTTGCCATATTTTCACTAATAAGATTTACATCTGATCCTGAATCTATTAATACTTTATAATTTGATAAATTAATAACAGGAATCTTGTTTGTGACTGAAGTCATAACTATGTTTCTTGGTTTTGAGGCTCTATGGACTCTAAAAAATTATCATTTGACTGATTTTCAAAATCTTGGTTTTCGTCAAAATTTTGATTTTCTTGGAAATATGTTTCCAAATTTTCGGGTTCGTAATCGACATTTGTTTGTAAATAATTTTGTTTTATTGTTTGTGTACTCATTGGGATTGTACTTTTTGTTATTCCAGACATGGGTTGAGGTTTAAATTGTTGTCTAGTTCTGACGGCATTATACGCGTTTTGTTTAGAAGCAAAAGGTATGCTTTGTTTACCGGAACTCTGTTGGACATTTATAGGTTTTGAAGGGAATTGTTGCCCTGGGAATCTTTGTGGAGGTATGTTATTGTGAAAGGTTTTTTGCGATTGTTGATGGTTATCTGATCTCAACAATGGACTTTTAAAAGTTTGGAGTGCATAATTATAATCATTCGTTAATAAATTTTCACACATTTCTAATGTAGTGGGGTTATTTGTAATAAAAGATCCTCGAACATGAATTGGTAGTAATGTAATGAAATGTTTCACTACTAATTCTTGTATTTCATTTATTAAGATAGTTTTCTGGGCTGTGTTATAATTTAATAAATGAACTTTTGATTTATATTTTGCAAAGTCATTTTTAAATTGTATTAAAGTTTCATGTATTTTATTTGTGCTTCTGATGCTTAAAATTTTTAATAAAATAGTTTCTTTAGTTAATTTATCTTCAAAATTTTCAGTTAAATATTTCTTTAGGTCTCTCCAGTTTTGGAAAGTGTTTTCGTTAATCAAATTTACTGCTTTATCTGTTAATTTACTTAACACTAATGAAAAAGCATATTTGGCTTGCAATGCATTAATCGTTGTTGATTGCACTATTTCGTAGAACAAATCTACTTGAATTATAAAGTTTGGTAATCTATTTACATCACCATTGTATTCAGGGATGACATTAGCCAGATTTTTAATATCTGCGTAAGTTGTCATTTCTGTATTATTCAATCTATTTGATTGTAGAGAAATATTGTTTAATAAGTTACTTAATATTTCAAATTCTTGATTTGTATCAGATGACAGTGGTTCGTTCTCTGACATGTAATTAATAAGTTTAAAAAGAAACAATGAGACTTACAGACTTATTGTGAGTATCTGTATTGTTGACATCTCCTTTGTTGCGGGTGGGCTGATGACGTTCAGTTGACGGATACCTTGAGCTGCGAGCTGCTTGCTGCTTGGCCTGGTGGATTCGATGGGTCGTATGAATAGACCTCTGATGGGTCGTATGAATAGACCTCTGATGCAACCACTGTTTAGGTTGATTGTTGGTTAGCGAAGGCTTATTGGTATTGCTTTGCTTTTTTGGTTCGGACACACTATGCAACAATTAAAATTGTTGAATAAAGCGATGACAGATTTACGGCGAATTTTCAGCACACTGACTTCTTTATTTGTGATCCGATCCGACTGCGCCAATTATATGATCGTGACCGATATATAATAAAAAAAACGAATTTTTTCGTTTTTAATATACAGGCTTTATTTAGCAGTTTCTACTTTGAAGTTCTACAGCAAAAAGGATAACATTTCTTACTCTAACGCTTATTTATACTATTTCTTATCATAAAGGTTTCTTATTACTACGTGAGATATTCTCTCAGAGATTCATCTCATATTTGTTAAGTCAGCATCTAATAGGGCTACATAATATGTATATTTTGAAATATGACAATTTTTTGTTTTCCGAAGTGCAATATTTTGAAAGGCTGCAACTCAAAATTGATGCAAGATATCGAAAAATACTGATCAGTTTCAAAATTTTGATTGGCGATATTTCGAAGAACGTAAAAGTTACGGACCCAAAATATAAACCATTAGATTCATCTTGTCGAAATATATAAAATTTCATCATATTTGATCAACGGGTTTTAAGTTTTAGATAATAAAGTCTGAAATTGATTTGAAAGCCGAAAATAAAGTTGTAAATATTAACTATTTAATTTTTACTTTTTATAAGGTTCATTCAGAAATCGTTCGACCCAATTTTGGATACTTCTATAAATGGGGACAACAAAAGCCATCATTACCGCCTAACATATTTTGTCTACGGTTAAAATGTATCACATTTAGGTACAATACATTATTTATGACTCGTTTTCATCATTTTACAAACTACGGTGATTTTCCAGGAGTATCTTACGTCATAAGTGCGATATGGTATAATGGCCCTCTGTATTTATCACCTGCCAATAGCGTGCGATAAAGTTAATGGCGTTTGAAAAGACATTCAAAGAGCACCAAAACATAAAACACATTTTTCCAAAGTTGACTGAAATATAAGCTAAACAAATTCTATAAAACTTCTAAAAAGCAATTACAGAATCATGTAACGTATACTGAATTCTTCTAGTGTGAAAACGTACGGTGTAATAGGCATATTATTGCTTTTAAATCGTTTCTTGTTTATTTAACGCAAAGAGTACAATTGCCGCAGAGCAATCGTTTCCCTGGCTTCAATTAACTTGGCTCTTCCGCTTTCAATTGCTTGTTGCTATTCGTTTGACTGCGTCGTTAACTTTACGTGAGTTTCAAGTTTTATAACTTCTATTAATTTCCACCATTCGGTTTCGCAGACGTATCAGTGCTTTGTGACGATTTTTTGCGCCAATTGAATGAAATTATTGAGTCATATTTCAGAAACTATGCTGTAATACTTAAAAATTGTAACAGCACTTGTGAAAACGATATTTTACTCACTCATTTTAATGGTAAAAGTGATTTACTTCAATATATTGTAAGGAACTTACCGTGGGTTTCAGCAAAGATGAATATATAATATCATTATATGTAGGTATATTATGCTGAATGTTTGTTTTTCTACGACCACTTAGAAATCTACTCATTGTATGTTTGTTGTTGCTAGGAATATGAGGTACATTGCAAACATCGTGCGAAATGAATTTGTTCTGTGAGTATTTCAATACAGATCAGCTCATTTAAGTACAGGTGTCATTGCTAGGATACTGATTTAGAATTGTCAAATATTGGAATGGTGAAAGCGAGACAATTTTTTTATTAATATTAAATGAATTAGGAAATAATATCGTGGTCGTAGAAAAAGTATAGTGTACAAATCGCATGGAATGTCCATATCATACTCGTATGATTTGCGTATGACTTTCATACTCGTAGGAAATGAGTACCATTCCATGCTCGTTGTACAATATACTATTACTTAACATATACTTTATGACCAAAAAAAGGAATCATATTTCGATGTTTACTTGTACTATTATTTGTAGAGTTTTCTAACAACAAACTTAGATGAATTGTACGGCTTAAGTGTATTTCCTTTTAGAAGATTCAGCTCAAAGGATGCATCCACCTTTGTAAAATATTCTGATTGATGTTTTTGAGATATTACATTGCACAGCACAAGCGTTTAATGTACAATATGGAGCACTTATGATAATCACTTGACTGGGTTATGTACTTTGAAACTATAACGGATTTATCCTGCAGCTGTGTGTGTACGAGTATCTAGTGACATATATGAGCATAGCTTGCTGTAATATACTCTTGCTTACATTATTATATCACTTGGTTATCCGCGGAAGATATAGCGCACCTAGAGCATATTTTGCTGAGCTGTCTAGGCGGGAATAGAACATGCTTTCAAGATGCATGTTTGCAGTTTGAGTAGTTTGTTTTGTTCACTGCTGCTAAATCGATTGTAAATGAAAATGTAGTATAAATAATACAAAGTGCTCTCCTTTTACCACAGAAATCGGGGGTAGGTAACACTTAACCCCCCCCCCCCTTATTGTTGTTGGTATAGTATAATTCGCAATCAGAAGATTTATTTCTTCTGCTCTCTATAGAAAATTTAGTTGTACCACAGTGGTTGTGTTTTCGTTTTTGGTTTGTTCGAGAGCTTGTTATTTCTCCGGTGCTCTATATTTCGGTAATTTTTACACGCAGATCTTCTTTTGTTCTTACCGGTAGGTTGCGCAATTTTCGCATCATTTTTCGCCGCTATTTTTCTATTGCTGTCAGATTGAGATTGCTGGATGTCCTATCCATGAAAAAATATGCTGATGTCTTAATCAACTTGTAATTGTCTACAGTGTGGCAAGGTAAATGTAAAAGTACATATGACGAACTATTATGACAAGTGGCTGGTAGTATATTATAGTACAAGTCACATACAAAAAAAAAATACGAAGTGTATGTAGAACAATTTTGTCTAAGCCCAAATTTTTTGAATCGTTTTACCTTAAAGCAATTTAGAGTAATATTTGATAAGATTATTTGCTGAATGTAGTCATTTGTCGTTGTTAAGGTACAGAAAGAAAATAAAATTTTATACACTTGGAATTGGAATGCGATGTAGTATATGCAATGGCAAACTGACAAAAGTAACGTTTCTATACGGAGTCTTTATGCATAACATATTTATTTGAACAAATTTTCTGCAAAATAATTTAGAAGTACTTGCAAGCGTTAACTAATAGTTATTTACGATACGATTTAGTCACGAATGGGTTAATTAAAACACGAGCGTAGCAAATGTTTCCAGACCCCTGAGTGACTAAAGATGCTTTACTTATGTGTATCGTAGAATATTTTATCTACGATATAATAAAAAAACCCAATAAATATAAGAAAGAAAACTTTTATTTATGAATTAGGATCACACAATATTATATGAGAAGTTTGCAATGATAACAATTTTTTTGGTAATTTGGCGTATTTAACAAAATGTAATCACTCGTTGTTCGTCATCCCGTGACTAATGAGATCGTTTAACTAAACAAACGTTTTACAAACACTTTTATACACTATCGTATATAATAGTTATTTACTTCACAAGTGGGTAATTCCAATAATTTAAAAAATAAATGAAAAATGACATATGCTTTAAATGTTTAAATTAAAATGTCAATCAAAGTAGTTACCAAGGTGTGTGTTATTATTATTGTTATAAATAAAAATATACTCACTAGTGGCTTTTCTCAAAATTATACCTACTAGTGGGTAATCTGTTTCTTTCCTTATTTAAAATCACCATAGTTATAGAGTATTTATTGAGAGGTGTTGGATAAAGATAGTTAATTATTCTTCACTGGCATTCATACTAATGGTGCATGGGACTATACAGGTGCTTAAATACAGTTAAAACGAAAAAATGATATTCTTCCTTCTGGTCCCGGTTAATATTAAGAAATCTTGCAGGCAATAAATTGTCGCAAAGCATTTTAAAACCAAGGAGTTAGTAAACAAAGTCTTTCAAAATAAGTAATAAATTACGCACTTTGGCAAAAAACAGAACAAATGATATCATGACACGAGTGCGGGACTATTTGCGTTTATCAACCCCGGAGTGATTATGAAACCGGAAGCTCCGGGTGCTCTGGTTCACTGCGGGTATTGGACGAGGGCCCCGAGTATTAAGAACCGAAACGGGGCGCAGCGTAACGACACAACAACCAAGCTACCCTGTGATATATGCGAAATAAATTCCGGCATAATAGAGTAATATGCGAACACAAATTCTTTTGTATAACCCTCTTCGAACTGAGTTCGCCGAAGATAGTCGAGCGTATTGCCTCGCTCTGCGTATATTCATATTTCTGTGAAAGTTTTTCCGCAGTTTTTTGTCTTTTCGCTCTGAAACAAAGGGCGACTGGAGAAACATTTGCCATTGGAAACACGTTTTTCTTTGTTTTTATTGTATTCAAATTTCGAGTTTTACTTGTCACACGGAATAAAATAACACGCGGTCTTCCAAACTTCTTTATTTAGTTTTCACACACGAAATTTTTCACTTTATAATTGTTTTCACTACAAACTGAAACAGAATTTAGGAAATGTACAGTGAGCCAAAGTAAAACTCATACACCTTGAGATATTATAGAAATATGAGGGCTCTTTGTAAAATCTTTATTGATTTTGTTGAATACATATTGGATACATATTCAGCTGTATCTTACTATTATAAAATACAAAAAACTCATAATTCTAAGTAATGTATTAAACAAAAGCTTGTTATAAAACTCATACACTTATAAGTAAATTAAACAACGAATTAATTTTAAATATTTTCGGTTTTTTTAACAGATTGCATAGATCGAATAAGCGTTTCGCAATAATAATTCTTGTAACAATGCTTGTTTTAGGTCATTATAGTTGGAAATTTTATGTTTGCGAATAGCAACCAGAGATTTTCTATCACAATTTTGTCAATGACTTTCGGGCAGTTATAAAGCAACCATATACGGACTCACAATTGCAAAACCGAAAGTGGTAGTTTAATGGACACATACATAAAATTATAAATTCAATTTATTTCAAATATAGAAGACAGCAAAAAGTTTCAATTTTCAATTTCAATAAATTATAGGTATGTTCAATACTGTATTCCAATGATCATATTTGCTATGGAAACAGACAAATAACTGAAACATCTAAATATAAATAAATAAATATATCATCACGCCTTTTACCCATTAAGGGTGTGGCACTCTGCTTGCGCAGATCTCGGTAGGTGATATATTTTTGCGTATGAAATGCGGTTACCAGCCGTCAAGTCATAGCCCCCAAAGTTGTTAGTGGAGGGGGAACCACAGGGGTAAATTTAAATTTGTAACTGTCGGCAGTGGGATTCGAACTGAGGATCTCACGATCCACAGTCCGACACGTTACCACGGAGCTATTTACCCCATTACTGAAACATCTATGCTATCAATATGTCAAACAGGTGCCAACTATAATTGAGAAACGATCAAGTTCAGATTTATATGAATAAAAAGTCGTGTTGTAAATGATGAAATGTATTTTGATTTAATAAATAATTGTTATCATTGATTTTGAAACGGAAGACGGAAAGTATCCTTCAGAGTTTTCCAGAGCAAAACAACAACGAATCAAGCCTAGGTATAATAACAAAAGAACTACGCAAAATGTATAAAATTTGTGAGCCGTAATAAGCAGAATAGGTGCGCAAACAAATAAATTGTAAAGTAATTCCTGTAAATTCAAACAGCATGATTTAAATCTAATTACATTCTTTGCGAGAGCAAAGTGCAAATATCACCGTGTAATTAAATTTACGTCAAAAATGGCAGAGTTCAAGACTCCGCGTTGACAGGTCTAATTAATTTACAAACTGAATTAAGAAATTAATGCGAAAATTCGTAGAAAGGAAATTAAAAAAGAACAACGAAAAGACGTTTCTATATGGATTTTAAGAAGCAAAATGTGATTTATTTAATAACAGACAGAGGATATCCCGAAAAATGGAAAAGTTTACAGTCTTTCACGACCACTTGCGTTCTCTGACGTCACTGATGCTTTCCGCAGAGTTCATTTGTCACTGCAGGACTATAATTCTCTACGAGATTTAAGGAACTGATACGAAACGTGTCCTTTATCCTATTCATATGTCATCCAAGAGTTCAAAATAAGTTTTCGTTTGACACACACGCGACGAGATTTTGAACGCGGCATTCATTTAATTTTTTTAAGTTTTACATGGTACATTGTAGAAATATATTAAAATAATTATAGCAGGATTAACAATAAATACATAATAATGGATAGTTTTAATTTGCTTAATACCAATAGGTTCCATGAAACCGTTTTGACCATTTTCGCAATGAAGTCTGCGTGGATGGATGGATGAATGTGTGACCGTATGAAAATAACGAAATATAAGTCATAATGGAGGGTTATACAGAGGCAAATTTTCATGCTTCCATCTATTGATGTTTTCATTGAACTACGATGAAATTCACGTGGGCGAAATACAAACAAAACGCTGTCAAAATGACAGTTCTTGAAATGATGCTAAATATCAAAAATAAAGTGTGTGTATGGTATGTGCAATAGTGATGCCCGTTATTATTATAAAGAATATATGGCGAGTGTTAAATTTATTAAGATTGCTAAATAATAAACTGCAAAAATAAAAACATAACCTTGTTAAAACACCATCTTAAACGTCAAAACATGGATGTTTGTATTATGATTTATGAACTTCCATCTCAACTTTTACCTCATCTTTCTATTTCTTGCCTGTGACGTCAAAATCATAACCCTCCATTACAATATCAGAAATGGAAGTTTACTTGGCGCACGAAACAATAAATTCAATTTATTTCGAAAATGAAATCAGCTGAGAATATAGTTTCAAATTAAAGATGTTTGTAAAGATATAGGTACGTATATTATTTGCAATATAATTATATTTGTTTTCATATTTGAGAAAATTAAAATTATATGTAAATTATTTATTTCAATAATCACCGCTGAGAAACAATATGTACAGTTTTCATTAATGTATAATTATAGAGGCTAGTTATACCGGATTTTTTTTTATCAGTAAACATTTGTAGATTCAGCTCCAAATTTGGTAGATGTTAGATCTTTTATTTTTAACTATATTTATTTATTTATCTGATGACTATTGTGTACATGTTAACATTTTGACTCAGATTTTTTCTACGTGTTTTTTAATATGTTTGTATGTGTCCATGGTATTTAATTGTTTTTTGCCCTCAACTTAGCCCTGAAGATGACAGCCGTTGCTGTCGAAACGTCGACATAGTTTTTAATAAATTATTTTACTGCTAGTCAGTTTTTTTGATTTACCGTAATTATTAAACATTCAAGTACAGATTCATATGTGTAAAAAAAGTCGTGTGGTGAGTCTACCAGATTTTTAAATAATGTTTAAATAAACTGTGTTCACCAATTAAAAAGTGAACCATACCTTCAGCGGTAAAGTAAGCCCAGTAACAAAGAACCACACACACACAGTGTACCCACACCCAGAGCGTCGTTTGCTCTCGTGAAAGTCATGTATCTGTAGGGGTCGCGCTGGAATCACTCGGGACCTCCGCCATATTTCGTGCGCTCGGCGGCTGGCAGCACCAGCGTCGTGGAAATTTACCGGTTTGCGGTGAAGAAGGCCGTAAAGTTGCGGGACGAACGGCCCTTACCGCCCGCCCGTGCCGCCGCCGCTGCCAGCGTGTTTATAGCTCGCCGAATGGCTAATTGATGGCGGACGTGATCAATCAATCTACCGAGAAATTTCAAGAAGACATTATATTGTTTTCCGCGAACAAATACGAGGAAACAATATCTTTTGTCTTATTTTGTATGTAATAGGACAGCGTGCACCTAATAAATGTCGCGTTTCGTCAAAAGGATTTCTTAGTTTTCGGTGAACATGACAGAAGATGATACATTTATGAATCTGCAAATCTAATAAAACGGCAGGTAGACTTCAATGATATGAATTGTGTACAAGGCAGAGGAGAAATTTTCTACTGGTTTTGCGTATTTAACAGGAAAAAAATAATGACAATATTATCGCGGATATATTTCATAAAATAAATTTATATTTATTTTCGTATTGCATTATTTTCTGTTATAGCATACATTTTTAAATTCTGACAAAATTTTGTGTTTACACTTTTGCTGTAAAATGAATAGTTAAAAAGATTCGGCAACCTTAAAAAAATATAGCATTGAAACCCTTATACAACAAATTTTAGTTCTACATCCGTTATGTCAATAACCAATAAACTAAACAAATTAACCTTAATTTTCATTGCTAATTTAACTCCAATATAAAGTAAGCCATAAAGAAAAAATCTGTTGTGGGCAGCACAGTAATTACCGCCATAGATTTCTTATCCCTTCAAAAAATTATTATACATGTCAAAAAATGACATTTTTCAACCATTGTTTATAGTTATTTCATAAAACACAGGTTAGCAGATTTAAACGAAAATATCGAAATATAATTTTTCTTTAACGTGTTGTAATTCGTAAATGGTGACAGTAAGAGGAAAATGTTTCAAACAATAATTGTAGGTAATAATATTTGAAACGTTATTCTAATAACAAAATTTTTATTAAACCATAATTTACTGCGATATTTTAAAATAACTTGACAGGGCTTCAAGCAATCTACCACTTCCGGTTATTGGATTATCACCAAAAACTAATCAGCTCTTCTAAAGGGAATACAATTGATACGAGGGCAGTTTGATAAGTCCGTGACTTTTCGAATAAAAAAAATTTTTTTCGGAGAAAAAGCGTTTTATTTCTCTTCATAGTCCCATTTTAGCTCGATACATTTAGTCTACCATTTTTACAATTTTTTAATACCTTCCAAATAAAAGGTTTTCTCAAGACCCTCAAAATAGGCGTTTGTTTCAGTGATGACCTCTTCATTAGACCCAAATCTCCTTTCACCCAGCCATTTCTTCAGGTTTATTAAAAGAAAATAGTCACAGAGGGCTAAATCTGGAGAATATTCTGGATGAGGTAGCAGTTTATAGCCTAATTTATAAATTTTGCCATGGTGAAGTTGGTTGCGCTTGTGCTCGAATGTGAGCAATCGCGGCAGCCATCGCGCCGATAGTTTTTTCATATCCAAATATTCATGTAAAATGTGATGTACCCGCTCAGTTGAAATGCCCACAGCCTCAGCCACCTCACGCACTTTCATTTTCCTATCGTCCAATATCATTTCATGAATTTTATCGACAATTTCTGGCATGACGACCTCTTTTGGGCGACCTGAACGTTCAGCGTCATTTGTACTGGTACGACCACAACTGAACTCAGTAAATCACTTCTTAACCATTGAAATTGATGGTGCAGAGTCCCCATAATATTTATCGAGCTTTTCCTTGGTTTCGGTGATGGTTTTTTTACGCAAAAATTAATGATTAATCAGCACATGAAATTTACTTTTTACCATTTTCGTTAAAATTCACGAGGTAGACTGCTTTTAATGGCTGACAAACAAAAACGTAACGACGCAGCTTACTCAAATTTTGACTTTAGTCTATTACTAGATGTTAGTTGACGGGAGCAGTGTTACCATCAAAGTTACTACACGGGAAATTCGAAAAGTCACGGACTTATCAAACTGCCCTCGTATATACAAAATACCAAAATTTTCAGTTTAGTAGTTTTTAAGAAACCGTAACTCCAGAGATCCACACAGACTAACAGACTGACACATTTTATTAAAAGTTTTCTTGTAAAATTGCTAGGTAACAAGGTTTCATGACAAACAGAAATTTATCCAGCAAAATAAAAAGCTCTTGTGTAATTACAGATGAAAAATCTTTATTTTTCAAAAAATGTATCATAAAACAAAAAATTGAACTGCATCTTGGATTCCATTTACTTATATTTTCTGTACATATTGTTTGTTTTGACTGCACGTAGCATGCAGCTCCTTTCCTAGCGGTCATTAATACTCAAAACTCCATCTTCACAGCGACAGCGGAATTACCGGTACCGCAACGAACCCTCTACACCCCTACCGTCGGCGTCGGCGTCGCCTTCCACCTCGCGTCGGCGTCAGTACTTTCCTCGCTTTACGTTCGCCAAGGGAGAACCCCCGCCGCCGCTGCCCTCGACAGGGTTCGGGTTCGATTCCCGGCCGCCCCTTGACCCCCGTGCTGCCGTGTTACACACACCGGTGCTCTTGGACAGGACCTCGTCCGCTTGCATTTCCACTATCCTTTTTTTATTTTTGTTGTGTTTTGTATTTTGTTTTGGGATGGTCTTCTATCCAGACGAATTGAAATGCACCTGTAGTGCTTATTGCACCTCATGTTTCTACCGTTTGATCATCGATTTGTTAGCTTTTTTCTTTCTTGCTCGGAAGCGGAAATCATATTTTGACCGTGACTTAATATGATTACTCCGTGAAATATTGCACCGAAATATCGGAAACTGTCGAACTTTATTTTTCTTCTATTGATGCATCATATATCTTCATCAACTCCTGACCATCACAACTTTGCAACTACTGACAGTACGACTACTTTTTTATAAACTTGAATTGAACTCAATTTTCTTCAACCACGTCTCACTGATAAAAATAATTAATGAACAACATTTTTACTTCAAAATTTTGGACAGCACCAATTACAGATTTTGGTATTTAGTTAAATAAATATTTTGTGCAACCGGACGTAAATAAGCATTTCACAGCCGCAATACATGCCGTGAAATTCAATATGTCTTATATTTATCGAAATATGGCGATTTGTAATATTTTTGAAAATACGAAAATTTCCCAAAATATGACTTAAAATTGTAAAATTTTTTTATTACATTTCTTTATAATATTCGCGCCAGGAAACCCATTACAGCAGAGCGTATCGTCATATCTCTAATATTTTTCTATATATGACGATTTTTTATATTTTCCGAAGAGCAACTTTGAGGGGCCGTAACTCGAAAACTATACAAGACATCGAAAAATATCTCCATTTTTGTGTTTTTCGTGCCATTTGTAATAAATTAGTAAATTTTGAAAATTTTGAAATTTTTTGAATTTTTTTCAAAATTTAGATTGGAGATATCTCGACAAATATGAAAGATGATACAGACTTGCAGTGTTCACCAATCGATTCAGCTCGACGAAATACATAAACCCTGAAAATTTCAGAAACTTCGGACAACCGGGTGAAATGTTAGAGCAAAAAGTCTGAAAATGTTCAAATTCAGGCCAAACGTCAAGGGGTACCCCTTGACTTTTTAGGACAAAAAACGCCATTTTCAGGCTTTTTGCTCTAACTTTCCATCCCGTAAAGCGATTTTTATGAAACTTTGCATACTTATGTATTTCGATGATCTGAATCGATTGGTGAACACTGCAAATCTGTATCTTTAATATTTGTCGAGTTATCGCCGATCGAAATTTTTAACAAAAATACAAAAAAAATTCAAAATTTTTAAAATTTGCTAATTTGTTATATAAGGCACCAGAAACGCTAACCTGAAGAGAATTTTTAGAAACCTCGTGTAGTTTTTGAATTACAGACCCTTAAAGCTGCACTTCGAAAAATACCAAAAATCGACGTATCTCGAAAAATATTAGAGATCTGACGATGCGCTCTGCTACATTGGGTTTCTTGACGCTTATATTATAAAGAAATGGAATAAAAAAATATTACAATTTTAAGTGAAGATATTCCGTGAGTTTCAAATTTTTCTATCGGTATGTGAATCTGTATTGAATTATTAATAATTACAGTTTCTGTAATTTATTTGTTCCCATAGCATATATTTTGTATAAGAAAGTAATAAACTAAAATAAAAAAAGAAACTTATACACAATTTTACAACACCTTGAAAAAAATGTATATTAGTTATTTTTATCAAGCACTTTTTTGATTGTCGTTCACGCCTGTATCAGATAATCCTTAATTTCGTAGGTGTCTTCAATTTTAATTAGCAATAAAAATATTTTCTAAACTCAAAACATGAGCATCGCAGTGTTTCTAGGCGAGGCGGTTCATACGTCTGGAAAACTATGGAAGTGTATGGAAGGCAAGCTTCAGCCGCCAAGAGACATCAGAATTGTAAATGGACATCGCGATTTGTAGCAGTCCGGGCTTTACCGCTACCATAGCTGCCTCTGACTCATAGGTCACGTGTGTTTTCATAAATGTAAAAGCTCCCGTGTGGGGCTTTCACATGACAGTACTGACGCGGGCTTTCCGAGCCTGAGCTTTTCAAAATAACGGCACCGCGACGCCAAAGCTCCAAGCTGTCTTATGTTAGCTCTCGCACAGCAAAAATGTTTTAATTACCGCGTGCAGTTTTACGACTAATTGAAATTTATCAGCACGGTACGTACGTTCATTTTAATCGAATGACAAGGAACAACAAAAATTACTTTAAATATTGTAAATACTACACGTGAAAAATGTGCGATGCAAAATTGTCATTACATACGTATTTCTTCTTATATTAACGGTTAAAATATACATATTTATCATGACATTAATAGCAAGATTTTCTTCTTAGATTTCTTTCAGTAGTTCCCATCATACGTACAGTTCCTATTGAGGATTCTTCCTGAAGAAGCCCTTCCAAATTTAGAACCAAGGTCCAAGTCTTCTTGCATACCCACCAGTTTTGAGAAATCTTTGTACTGTTGCTGAAGTAATTACCAAATACCCGAAAATAAGACCAATAATAATGTACGATGCTGGGACTATAATAATGAAAAAAATCATACCAATATCACCAGCCCAAGCATTATATATACAAATTTCTCTAGCAATTTAGTTAGTCGGAAAATATAAAAGTCTTTTTACTGCGCCTGTTCTAAAACTCGTTCTTTAATGTACTAATACATTGTTTTGTTTCCTACAACTTGCGTAAATGTATGCAACAAAAACAAAGATCTAAATGGAAATGAAGAAAAGGCAATAGATATTAGTTATCAGGGCATTATGCTGAAGAAAAAAAGAAATAATGCGGTATTTAAGAGCATCATATAGAGAAGTTAGACAAGAACCAAGAAAAAAAAATGAGCTGTTGGACGACCAGGAAACTGGATGATCAAAGAAAATCACTTTATGTAAATAGGGCAAAAATAAAAATAAATTAATAGTAACAAACAAACGACGTGCCACTTTTAACATTTGGGTTTTTCTTCCCGACGCCTATGGCGATGTGATTGCAAGAAACAAGGAAGAGTGCTAGGGGAACATTTGTTTTTTTGATACCTACGTATAGAGCCATAGGCTGATACCCCACGCATCGATTTCAAATAGCAGGAACACCCGTAATCCTGCATTATTGAAAAGGGACAAAAACGAAAACACAAATACGAATAATTTCACAGATAAATATTAATTAAATGCGATTACGCGTGTAAGGGGATGAAGAGAATCCGATTACAGAAAAATTATTGTTATCATAAAAACTCATATTATCCATATCAAACATATATCATCATTTGAATCGCCCGCTTTCATTTTTCAAGGAGAAACTTTGTAACTGTTGACTATTCTTCCTGCCGTGGAATATTTCTTGTTTTATGTAAAAATTAAGGTAATTAGAAATAAAAATTCAGCGTAGCAACTTCTTTGAAGGCGGCAAAGCCGTCATCAGTCACTCGGAGGGCGCGAGAAGCTCTGGCAGAAACAATTCGCGCGCTTTACGAATGTACGCCGAATTAAACGTGAAAATAATCTGCTTTACGGCCACTTTAAACGGTTCTTTAAATGCTCTAACGGCCGGAGGTGTTATTTTCAGCCATTAGCGAGCAAGTTAATGTTTTAATTTTTGATCTTCTTTAATTGTGTCGCTCGTGCAGCGTGTAAACACAAGGGACGGTGATTTTCATAATTCGTGAGCGGCTGAACGTGTGTAATACGCCAGGGTTAATTTGACATTAAGGCTTGCGGACTGGGGAGGGGTTAGCAATGAGGTGACGCAATAATTAAAGTCTTTTTGCTTTTGTTTAACAGATGAAGCTTTGTGCAAGCATAAGACTTTTCAGAGAAATCTGGGGTATTCATCACACGACGTGTGAATCTGATTAATAATAATATAATAATAAAAATATAATAATAAGTCAATGGACTGTCAGTCAATGGCGAGGTTCAGCCAGAGGCTACTTTACCATAGAATGAAATATATAATTATAAAACAAGAGAATGTGAGAACAATAAAGTAACATTTGATGCATGTTTGACCCATATAATATGTGTTGTTTCAGTTTTGTTTACGATTTTTCTTCAAAGATTAATTAATATAACAATTATTTTTCTTGCGTTTCTATCTAATTTAAGCCGTAAGAAACACATAACCGAAGAGCGTATTGCATATCTCAACATTTTCTAAGATATGCAGATGTTTGATATTTTTATAAATGCAACTTTGAGAACTTACAACTCAAAAACTATGTAAAATATCGACAAAATGTTGTCAGTTACAAGTTTATAGTACATTTTATGATAAATTAGCAAAATTTAAAAATTTAGACCTTTTCGATCTTGACTAACTCTACAAATATAAAGATATAGTATGCAAAATTTCAAAATAGATTATCGGCGCGTTGATTAATTAGCGCAAAAATCTAAAAACGGCAAATGACTTCAATGACGTTTTTCAGCTCTCAGGCCATTTTTAGACTTTTTGCTTTAAAATTTGAACCCGTTGATCAAATATTCTGAAATTTTTAACACTTATGTAATTCGATGAGCTAAATCGAATGGATTATGTTTCGACTTCAAATAATTTATATTATTTGAGATGTCACTAATGTAAATTTTGGTAAATAATTATAAAATGGATGAAAACCACAAAACTTAAGAGATTTGTTTAATATCTCACATAGTTTTTGAGTTGCAGCTTCTCAAAGTTGCATTTCGAATAAACTCTAAAAATTGTTATGCGCCCAACGGCAATTTTAACAGATATTCCGTTTCGTTTTATAAAACATCAATAGAAATATAGACAGTTTTAAAACAACTAAAAATTGTTGATATTTAGTTGGTATTATTCAGTGTGTGGAAATTATTTTAGTGGGAAATTGTAAAGTTCATTTGATGAGTTCAACTTCCAGAAACATCTAAATGTCATGTGTCTTGTGTGATTCAATGAAATTAATCAATAAAACCCTATTCACAACATTATAATTGTATTTTCTGTAGTAACACTAAAATAGTGGAAAATAAATTAGTCGTATTACAAATACGCGATATTTAATTGTTATTTTAATGACCGGGAAAAATTATGACATTTGTTAGCAACTCTTGCGCTGGTGTTACAAGAACTAAATGGAACAATTCATACGAGTACAATTATTTGTATTGTTCATCGCAGTAAAATCATTTCTATAATTAGTCCGTGTCATTTCTAAGGTTACAAGAAGCATAAATATGATATATGTACAATAAATTTCGTTCAGGATACGAGGAAAATTAAATGTGCTGCTAATTAAATTTTATGTATTTGGCGGTGACGATGATGTCACAGGCTTCAGGCTAACATGAATCAGAAACGCGAGTCAAATGTATGTACACAAATATTTTTGCCATGGCTTCTAAAGCTGGTTAAGCAAATGTTTCAAACTAAAATTATAGAAAAATTAATTCTGTTTCAGAATCAATTGAGCTATATAATTTCACAACATAGCTGTTAAAATATGAAGCTACATAGTCTTTTTATTTCTAACGAAATCATTTGATTTTGTAATAGATTAGATGCATTAGAACACTTTTCAGTAAGGGACACTATTGAATTCTAAATAAGGGTTATAATTAAAAATAGTATATTCTACAACAAGTAATGGAATGGCATATATTCCACATAAACAAAAAGTTTGTACCCGAGCCGAAGGCGAGGACTATGGTTTGCGAGTGTGAGGTATGCCATTCCGTTAATTGTTGTAGACTATACTTTTTATAACAAGATTTTGGAAATTATACGAAAAATATAAATACAAAACTTTTAAAAACATCAAACTCAAATAAATTAAATTAAAACAAACAGACGTAACCATAGTAACTGAATCAAGATACTTTATACATCGCGCATGCGGCTCTGATTCGTCGAATTTATTCCATACGTATGGAATGAGTTACTCCAATAAAATTTTTAGTTGTGGAATCCGTAATTTTTAAAACAGTGTTAGAGAAAATATTTTAATATTCTTCATATAGGTAATTGTAAATTTATATATTGTTTCAATTTGTATTATTTATATTAAATGTACGATGTGTATAATTGCAACACAATAAAATATTTCGTACTTACCTACATTTGTTGTGTTAAGAGTTTCCCAAAGTTAATTCACAATAAATAAAGCCAACCTATGTTAATTTATTTTTTTCACGACATGGTAAGAAACCCCACCGTTCTTCTCCCGAAATAGTGAGGAAAATGTGTTGTTCCTCTCTAGAGAGGAAATATGGAAGTGCTGCCAATATGAAAGTTATTTATAAAAAATATATTATAAAAATTATAAATAAATTCCTAATTTTATTGAAAATCCTTATTTTAGTGATATACATACTTTATATAATCTTACAATTATGTCTTATATATTTCTTTTCGTTATTAAATCACAATTTGACAACTTATTAAATATATTTAAGATTGGTTCATTGGCAACACTGCTACACCGCCTTGTGTCTGATAACCTAACTTTTAACGTGCCAATCTGGTAGTTGTGTTCTTAAAGTGTATTTTAGGTCCGAGCAAATCGTTTTTAGAAACATGTCGTGAAAAAAATGTTGTGTCTAACACGAGAGGAAAGCTCTTCTTCCACTCTCGTTCGAAATGCCTCACTCGCTGCGCTCATGAGGCAAACTTCGAACTCGAGGGGGAAAAAGAAGCGCTTTCCTCTCTAGTTTGACAAATAACTATTGTTCTATAAATAAATATAATCACACCGTTTTCCCATTTTAAAGTGGCACTCTGTTTTCAGAGCACATAAAATGCGGTTACCCGTCGTCAAGGGACCGACACATTGCGGATGAATAATTAGAAAATGTTTTTATAAATTCTGTTATTGACACAATTTTTAGTGGGATTTATAAAAATAAAACAAGCAGGGAAACACAGTATCACAGAAACAGATAATCCCTCTTGTTTATAGAACAAATATACAAGAAAAAGTATCGAATTTCTCTTCCGATTCGCCCGATCAAATTCACCCAAACATCGAGTACAAGAAGCGTAACATGTAACCAGCAGCAGGAAGGTGAGACGACCTGAACTCACACACATAGGTAGACACCACCACATACAAACATGTGACATGGAGCATACGGAGCGGCGAATGATCTCTCTAGAGGCCAGGAGGGTTGGGATGGTTCCAGCCTCCCCTAAATGGCATTTCGCTGTCAACTGAACTCTTTTGACACGTGACATACGCAAGCTCATACGCCACGCACTGACACAACGAAAAGGTGAGAGAGAAGAAAACCAGTTGTATTTAGAACGTAATTTTACAGCAATTTATGTAAAAACAAATTTAATTCTTTACTCGTTTAACTATATTTGATCAGTTCAAATATCATTGATGCATTGAATACAAAATAAAACTTACCAAGTATTGTAATGGATATTGTACGATATTTTATCTACGCATGCCCAAAGTTAAAAAATATAAATAATTTGAATTTATTTTTTTGACAAGTAAAAAATTAATCTAACTAGTTGCTGTAGAAAAAGTTTCTATAACACTGTTTTGGAAACTACACTTTCAACAACTGTATTGGAACAACTATCATTTCATGGCGTATGGAATAATTTCGACGAATAAGAGCCACATATTAGCGCGATATATGAAGTATCTTGATTCAATTACTATGGTTACGTCTGTTTGTTTTAATTTTATTTATTTGAGTTTCAAGTTTTCAACAGTTTTGTTTTTGTATTTTTTGTATAATTTCCAAAATCTTGTTATGTAAAGCTCGGACCAAGGAAGATATTAGAGGAAGTTTCACTTGCGTCATGACCTTGGTTCGTGACTGCAGCGCCGCGTAGCGATCTGGATGGTGTAACTTATATCTCTGGACAATTTAAGAACACCAACCAAATTTCATAAATGTAGTACAGACAAAGAAAGACCAATGTTACTGTGATGAATGCAATTATAAATTATTTTCATTTCTATTTAAATATCTATAGCATATATAATAAAGTAAATATATGTGAAAATGAATTAGTTGACCCCAATTAATTAATTGAACATTAATAAAATTATAAAAAGTTATATTTCAAAGTTATACTTGTGGTTTTGAGCGTACACAGTTAGCTGTTTTTGAAAAATAATAATGGTGAGCTATGTAAAAAAAACAGTATGTAATAAAAAGTTGTCAAAAGATATAATTTTCAAGTTTTAATTTTTGTAAAAAGAATCTGCTGAGGTGATTTGTGTACGGGTAATGTTCTAATTTACCTCCATTCCAGAAACATTTGGGGAACGTGACAGGAGTGTTTTGCGTTGTGCGGAGGTGAATGGATTTTTTGATGGTGAAATAGACTGTTCGCGCGGCCAGTATATTTCGGCGGAATAAACTTTGACATTTTGAATTTTTTGATTGTGGATACGTTAAAAAAGGCGTCGTACAACTCTTCGTAAAGCGATCAACAAGATAACAAATCAGTTGGATACTCTATTAATTAGGGAAAATAAAAATTTGAAAGAAATAGAAACAATATTTGAATTGTCACAAGAGAAGAGATTTTCGAAAAACTACTTGAATCTGCAGCATATGTACCTGTAAACATGTATTTTAAATATTATTTTATACAATATATATTGTTATTTACAATTCCGTGTTTTATTTTTCAATCACTTTAAAGAATATGAAAACATTTAAAATTTCAAAGTATGCGCGCTTGCCGCGCATTAGCATCAGCGCCGCGTAGCGACCTGGATGTCGTTAATCTGACGGTTCGGTCTCTCTCACGTATAAGTGAAGCTTCCTCTAATATCTTCCTTGGCTCGGACTACAAACTTTCTGCTCGTGTAGAATATGTGCCATTCCATTACTTGTTGTAGAAGTAGCAAAGTGGAATTACCCACTCGATAAAATTATCACACTCAGACTTCAGCTTCGTGTGCTAAAATTTCTCTTGTGGGTAATTCCTTACTTTGCCCACTTGTATGTTCAAATTTTGGGATAAATTATTCCCGAAGTATAAATTTTAGAAAAAAATCATAAAAATTGTTTAGTCCGAACCCGAACCAATAACTGTTCCTGTTGGGTATAATGGAGCACTTAACGAACTTATTTTTATTTTTTATATAATTTTTGTTTTGACACTTGTTTCCCGCTTTGGTATTATGTACGCTTCCCGCTTAGATGTGTCTACTAACTTCATAGCATATGTGTCATCTTCGTTGGAATACAAGGTGCAAGAGGAATTAATTTAGGGACATTTTGAAATGTTGTTGCTTCTAGTTCCAATGTCATTTCATTGTATCTTAGGACATATTATACTGAGATTTGTTAAAAGCAAGTATTAAAATTTAGTGAGTTTGTGGTGTGATATTATATGTTGTGTTTTAGTTACATGTGTTTGGTTATTCTTGATGTACAGAAGGATTGCAGCATATAGTGCTAGTGGTGAATGTCATATTGTGTTTCAATATGCAGCCTTGTTTCTATACAATTCTGACGAATGTAGTGTGGTATCAGACATATATTGGTATAAAGGTGTAGTGAAATTTGGAGTGATGATTCTCAAACCAAGTGGAGGAACAGTAACAGGTAATTTTACGGGTATTATGTTCCGATAATAAAAAATGAAGTTAGCAATAATTGTAGGCAGAAGAATCTTTTCAATTTCTCGCAATCGCATTCGCAGAGTTCCGTATCTGCGTGTCCTCGCAGACACAGGAAGGTCGGGACAGCCGCCACCGCCGCCGTTGATCGATACGACCCGGCACCCGGCAGGTGGGGGCGGCACCATGCGGGGGCCGGGGGCGACCCAATGCGGTACCCAGTGAAGTTACCGGCTTGCACACACGCTGCCTGAATACGTAAACAGTGCTCAGTGAGGACGAGGAGACGCCTTCGTCGTGACATCGACAAAAGTCACGGAATCGCTTCTTCTTATGTACGACGAAGGACGTGGTGCTGGGATAGGGACGCAAGGGGTGGAACGCTGTATGAAAACAGAACCGTATTGAAATACCGACAAACATTTTTTACTTATTTCATACATTCAATCACTAAATTAAAATTAATGCATCCTTTATTTCTTCTTTGACTTCTACGATGTAATGAATGGTAAACCTACTATTATTAAGCTCTGTCCTCTGTTTGCACTGAAATATAATAATACTGGAACGCTCACTGTCGTTGAAAATGCGCCGAGAGAGACAGCTAGTTGAGGGCTATCTGTCTTTGTTGTACAATGTTTTTACATAGTATCTGTTCAACATACGCATAATAGCCGTTCTACAAAAGTAACCCACGACATCTATCTGTCTGAGGCTAGTTTTTCGCTTTCGTAAAAGACTACAAGTGCGCGTTTCAGTTTTACTATATTTCAGTATCTGTTAGTAAATAATATTATCTACAAAAACATAGCAACATCAACATACTTTATTCATTGTGTGTGTTTTCAATGACCATTTATCAAATCAAATAGTTTAAAAAAATTAAATTATGTATGAATCAGTAGGTATATCGTAAAACACTGTACAATGCTTAATCGCAACTCGAACATTACTTTGCTTGGTTCGCGCATTCCTGAGGGAATATAGAAACCGTGTTCGCCTGTAAAGTTCTGAGTTAACGGTCTTGCAATGTAAATTATTATCTTCTGAAATTAATTTGTAAAACTAAAGAAACATAAAATTACTGATAAAGTTAAATTCAAGAATATATTTATTTATTCTTCCAATAATTAATAGTTTTATAAAAAACTTTTCAAAAGTTGCAGATCAAAGCTGGGATTATTTTTTAATTCTGATTCTTCGATTGATAAGTATATACGAAACTAATTTAAGTGAAACAAACAAGTTCAGCCAGCAGTGACCTGTTTCGTTTGCCAGCTGCATGTGCCTTCTCATAAAATCTGTCTGCAGATAAGCTTATAATGTTGAATATTTGTATTTTCTGTTTTTAGAAAATTTGTGTTTGCAGTAGGAATAACGAAAACAAACAGATAACACGAGTACTGTAACAATACGATGGAAATGACCTACTAAAAATTTTCCTTTTGTTTAAATGGCTAGTCCGTCCTTGTAACTCTGGCATTTGGCACAGATCAATACAAAAGTCCTTACATTGCCCTTAAGATAATACTTTATATTTCTGGCATTTAATTAAATTTATGAATATAATTAATTAAACATTTCTCTTTGGTGACAGTAATATGTGTGATTACAACGCTAAAGACAACTAATTTTATAATATATTTAGCAGTAGTGTTTTTGATTAAATTACACTTAAATCTTATATCTCAATTAATTTTAATTATAATAAATACCATATAATTTGGTATGTGCAAACCGTGACATGTCATCTCAAAATTGTAACCAACAAATTCATCAACTTACATATATTATAAATAATGGTACATTATTCAAAGTAATTATATATAATATAAAAATGTACTTACCACAAAAAATTTGAAAGTTTTCAACTATGTAGCGATTCTTCTTAATCAAAATTAGATAAACAACAAAATTGACAGCTTCACACTTATTTCTCCAATACCAACACTTATGAATGAAGAACTACACTACAAATGTCCCTACCTTGCTGAATACTTTGAATGTTGCGCGCGCTGGCCTGAAAAATATAAATGCAATGAAATTTAGAGCTACGATAAAATTTATTAGATATACATATTACTTTACTCGGGAACGCATGCAACACTCGAAAATTCTGACACTGCCTTATTCATGCACTGCTTCGTACATACGTTGCTTTCTTCAATCACTGCTTTGTTCAAACACAGCTTCATTCAAACACCGATTTCTCCAAACACCGCTTTATTCACCGTACTATTACATATTTAGATGACATTGAATAGTAAATATTATAAAATAGTTTATAATTTAAAATTCTCGCAATTTTACTGAGTGTAATGTTTTTAGCATTGCTAGTGTATAGACGTAATTTGAAATAAATTAGTACGACACCTATGGATACAAAGCCTAAGCACCATTTCGTCGGCATTACAGATTTAGGTTTATTTCTGCGCTGCATTAGGATGACGCATTTTCGTACGGTGAATAAAGCGGTGTTTGGAGAAATCGGTGTTTGAATGAAGCTGTGTTTGAACAAAGCAGTGATTGAAGAAAGCAACGTATGCACGAAGCAGTGCATGAATAAGGCAGTGTCAGAATTTTCGAGTGTTGCAATGTTACCCACTTTACTCTATGTTTGTGATCTGTGTTACTATAGGAAGTTTTGGAATTGGTATTTGAAGTAAGGTATCATGTCTTCAAAAAGGACAAATAATGAAACAGATTTTTTCATACAAAATTTGCTAAATACGATATGTATGTACAAATGTTCATGTTTTATGTACAATTCAAACAGTTCATTCCAAAAACGGGAATGGTTCAAACAATAAAGCAATGTTTTATATTAAAATATTGTATAAATCATATTTGAAATAAATACATTAATTTAAAAGGCAGTATATCAAAATTCAAAATGAATTCAATATGATTATCACATCTGAATAAAACTGTTTATATTATATAATTTTATACATGTTCTATTTCTTCAAATAATTTGCTATGGTGGAGACTTCTGTTTAGGACCTATAAAACAGAAAATTAAAAATAGAATTCGTCAATTTAAATACTGGCTATTGTAGTGTGAATTGTGCAATAAATTACTGAGACTTCCTTCAAAAGTAACATTCTGGTACTATTTACATATTATAGAAAATAATTTTGAAAGAAGTGTCATTGATTGCAATGAGTGCAAATTATGATAAAAAATAATTGGTAAATTCAGGTTATTGGAGGGCATGCATAATAAATATGCATATTATGTACAAGTGTTTCTACATCCTAGTGGGTGTAATAAAATAAAGAAATAAAAAATAAAATAAAAAGCACACCACACCAAGTTAAGCAAAAACACTAGAAGAGATCATGCCCCCCTACCTGATGTATTATGAAATCCGTACTGATACAAAAAGTTTTGGAATAATGCAAAATCATCAGTATGATTTGATGCTCCTAGAACATAATTAATATTTAACAGAAAGTTAACGTAGTTGAATACTGTAAAGACGTTACCTGTTGGATTTGTTGGCAAGTGGTTCATTGCTGATGTATATTTGCTAGAACTCTGCAAATAGAAGCAAAGATAAACCAAAAAGATAAGAAAGAAACAAAGAAAGCACGTGTTTGGAAAACGAGAAAAGAACGGACATTTTATTATTAATTACATTATCTTGTGCCAATTTAGAATATTTGAATGTGTTTGCATTGTATAGCAATTAATGGTTGGTTATAGATTAAATAGCAACCGGAATTCTGCCTCGTTTAGCAACCACAATAAGCGACATGTTTCGTTACCTGGGAATACCTAATATTGTTCATGGTGTTTGATATACTTCCGGCTGATGTATACGAAAAATTATTAAGGCTGTAAAACAAAACGTATATAAAAAAAGATAAAGAAATAAACTAAATAAAAATAACAGATAAGCAGTTCAACTGCACCTATTATAGCTGTTTTTTGGTTGAACGTTTGAATTATATACACTGGAAGATTGACTCGGTTTCAGTAACGATGGCTCTTGAAACAGATGCTTCTGGAATATGTCCTGGAATCCGGGACCTTCGACTGAGTGTTTCCGCTCTTTCGTCGTCGACAGATCGTTCGCTTGCAGCCTGCTCGGCGAGTAGCTGCTGTTGAATGCGATCACAGACACTGGTGAACTTGAAGGCGCCATAATATCAATATCATTCTTTCTGGCGTGCTCTTGGAGTTGTTGCAACTCTTTCAGATCCTTCATCACCTGTTCCATGTCGTCTTCATTCACGGGTGCAGGTACATTGTCCTTAAAACTCTGCTTTGTGCTAAGATCTGTCGAATTTGAACCATACTTCGTTAGACCAGTTATTAACTGATTTAGAGCTTGACTACCTGATATTTCTTCTGGTTTCTTTTGAATTAAATCATCATGTTTAACTGGCCGCACCGAGCTAGTGGCATCCACGGATTCTTTAACTCGTTTTGGTTTCACAGTTCCATCGAAGTATCTGGTTTTACTTTTTGGACCTGGTTTTCTGATAACTACAGGCGCATCTGTTAGATCTATAATTTGACAGTCGTCGTTGTTTTCCACACGTGGTTTACTACTTGGGATGTCATTTAATATCCTTTGCTTCAAATTAGTTGGTTTCGGGGCAGGTGCTGGTGGAATGGGAGTCACTGCTTTGGGAACGTGTTCCGCAACAGTAATTAACATATCTTCTTCCTTCATAGAGTCTTTCTTGGTATTGTTATTAGTCCTTAAATCTACACTAGTTATCGTAACACTAGATTTACTAGACGGTATAAGTAACGAACTGGGCACTCTTTCATTACACTCTTTAATTTCTTTGGTTACCGGACAAATTTCCGCACTCATGTTAATTACTGAAGTACTATTTGCCGGAGGTTCGACTTTTTTATTCACCGATACACTAATTTCACTGGATTTAATTGGTGGACTGGACTTGAGTTTGGGTCCGTTGATGGCCGCAGACTTCGGTGATGCTAGACTGGACTGCGGAATCGGGATAACAGTGATTCCGGATACTCCAGTCGAGCACGATGGACTGAGAGACATGTTTTTCACTGGGGAATGAGCGAAGGGTGATGTTGGTGTTACTGAAGCAACTGGCGTTGCATGAATATCCAACGATATTGGAGTCATTGGTACCGGCGCTGCTTTTCTTTTTTCCCTGAATTCAAATTAATTATTATATTTTTATTTTTAGAATGAACTGTAACTTACATAGACTCCAATATTATTTTCGAATGTTTCATAAGTGTAGCTACGGACATAAAACCCTCAGGCCAAATTGGAAGAACAGTTGCCTTTAAAAATGTTTCTAAATTCTCTTCAAAAGTTTCTTTGCGTGTTCTCACCAAGGTGAAATATTTCTTTTGTATGACAATTATTTCTTGAAGTATTTTTCTGAAGAAATCATATAATTAAAATAACAAATTATGAACTTGTTAGAATTTTCCAACCTTGTTTCCTCGGACCATGGAAATTTTTTCTTCGGAATTTTTATTTGATTTACTTTACTATTAACATCGCTATTCGAATTGGCACTGGTAGCACTAGCCAAGAACCTATACCAAAATCATTTAATTTATTTTTGAACCGATACAATAAAAAAATATATTTATCTTACATTTCATCACGAACTTTCTGACAATCCCTCTCGTAATTTTTCTTAACAGCTGGCATAATATTATCTACAATGACTTTCAGTCTTAATAAAGGATCTTTCAATTTATTCCTCTCCTGATCCAGCAGCAAATTTTTGGCACGACGCATTAACGTATCTTTTTTACACTTTACAAATGGCGCAAGATGTTCAAATATCTGCACACGGTCTAACCTCATCAATTTCCGAGTATTTATCTCCAAACTAAATTCAAAACGAGTTTATTAAAAACTGTTCTTATTTATGTAATTTTAATTTTACCTTAATAGCATATTATTTACAGGACCAGAGAAAAATTTCACTTTGCCTTCGGAATTTTCTGCAGCCTTTTTTAAATCATTGATAATTTTCATTATATTTTCCGGAACATTATCTGGCAGTTTTACTTTTGGAATATCGGCTTCTGCTTTTTGTGCTTCCGACTGAGGTTGTTCCGTTGGTTGTTCAGAAGTTGGTGCACCATCTCGACTAGATTCTGATTCCGACGATATTGCTGACACTGAAATCACATGTAAATGTAAAATAAAATCGAGTTTAATATATAATTGTCTAATTCGATTCACACATACCAACAGCGGGATCATCCGAACTACTGCTACTGTCTTTACTAGTTTCATCTGTATTTTCCACGCGTCCTGCATTTACGACTGATTCTATGATGTCATTGATTGTACTACTGCCGGACGGTTTAGTTTCTTTTTGTGGTGTTTCTAAACAAATGATTATATAATTGTTTTTCTTATTTACTACATTGTTTTGTTTCTTACCAGGTTGGACTGTCATATCAAATTCTTCTCGTTTCTCCCGAAGGAGATCTTTAACTGTAATTGGTTTCTTTTTCTGTATATTTTCTTCAATTTTCTTCTTTTTCACTATTACATTTTCTTTACCTACATTTTCTTTTTCATCAGTTAAAATTAATTTTTTCTTTGCTGGTTTTTGTACTCCATTGGCCTCTACTTTCTGTTTCTTTTCTACTGGTTCTATTTTTGGTTCTTCCTTTTCTTCTTCACTGTCAGATTCTTCGCTATCTTCAATTATACGCTGTAAATAAACATAAATTATGTTAATTGCTTCTGATAACGTAGCTATTTGCATAAATCATAAATAAGGAGATACGGTACCTTACGACTAGTAGGTTTTTCAATATCAGAAGCTTCCGATTCAGAACTTTCGGACCCGGAAAGTTCAACTTGTTTGAATTCAAGAGCTCCTGAATTGATGTAAAAACCTCCATGAACGGTAGTGACATCTTCTGGTACCATTTCATCATACGCATCAGTGTTGTCAATAAAAGAATCTGATTCATCATAACCAGCTCCAATATCTGCATAATCATCTTTTTTGCCCCTTCTTTTTTTGTTTTTTGGTAACCCCTTAAAATTATATATTTTAATTTTATTAGTTGTCTAATTTTATCAAATCTTACATATTTTTCTTCGAATTGTTTTGCAATTCTTTTAACATCATCGTCATCATCTTCATCAAATGGATCAAGATGATTCAATCCATTTACTTGGCCTTGGGATTTGTCTTTGATTTTATTTTTTTTCTGCAACAGAAAAAAAATATAACAAGTGAACAGGTGTTACATTTTATCATACTATTATTACTAACTATCAAGAAATCTTATACTGTAAATTAATTAATCGATATAAAGCCATAAGAAATTTGTATTTTACAACGTTCCACATAAATATTTTATTGCTCTTAATAATTACTTATTATTAGTACATTTTATTATAGTTGTGCATTAAAAGAAAAACTGTTTACATATTTAAATTAAGATTAAGAATAATTAAATGTCAGAAAAAGCAGATTTAAAAATATAATCAGAACGGCTTTGGCGCGAAGAGTCAAGGGAGAGAGAGCGGACAATGCGATGCTGAAAGAGATCCTAGTCCGGTTTCGCGTAAGCGGCAAAACAACAACACGAACAGGGAAACCGCTACATACAAATGGAACACACGCGCCGATATACCTCCTGTACAGCTGCTCGCCTGATACTTCGCGCGAGAATTGTGTTCATCCAACACCAATTTTCATAAATAATTGTTAAATTTTCCATGACATATTTATTTCTAATAATAAATTATAATATAATACAGTGGAATTAACCCTTTGCGCTACCAAAACTTAGTTTTAAGAAAAATAATGCATTTTACGCGCCCGTCCATGCTACATCATGCCACCATACCAGGTGAAACTATCGAAGCAAGCCTGTGAAGGTGATTCGCGAACTGCATTTATATTTGACCTAAATAACAACAAATAACTTTCTATCGTTAATTAGAAAATATAAATAATTGAAAATTTAAATCTCATAATAATCCAAAGTAATCTTCACTCGTTGCACTAATATTTACCGAAAAAGTTTATTTTAGAAGTGCACAAAGCTATATTAAATTAAAAGAAAATAAAAATTAATTTATTAATAATAATAATAAAACATTTTAATATGAAATTACTAAATAAGACCGAAATTTGCATTATCAAATTGCCAATAACAAAAGAAAAAATAGTACATGTATGTAATTAAACTTATTAAAAGTTATCTAATGGTAGATAATTTTAAAATATGTATAATTTTTTTCAATACAGGAAATGAATTAAAAAAATATTATATAGACAGTAGCGTGACGTATGCATGGTTCGCACAGCCGTATGTTGATTTCTTGTCGCCCTCCCACATACATTCCCATTTTTCATTTTCTTTGTACAATTCAATTAAAATTCTTAATTAAATTTCGATAATAATACCCACTATGATCATAAACACCTTAATACCTTATCATAGAATATATCAGTTCCTTGAAATGCACAAATTAACAATCTATTGATAAAAAAAATTGTGGTCGTTGATAAGTAATATGTGTAAATAATTTAATTCAAATTGAGATATTTACATGTAACACACGTTTATTTGTAATATTTCATAGCGCGGCGGACCTAGCGCAGAAGACCAGTACCTAACCAACGCGCCAAGTTTGGTGCCTACGTGCAGATCTGCATCTAGGGTCTCCGCCCCAATGAATGTCTGATCGATGTAGGAATAGTGGTGCACACTACTAGCATGACAACCCGATCTTATAATTACAGGGCAGATGTTATTCTCATCAGACTATCAAAAATAACTTGCAACATGCAACTGTCGAGGTGTCACTTGAGACGTAAGTGCTTTTATTTAAAACGAGAACAAATGCAAATCGATTATGAAAGCGTATCAGGCAAAATACATTATGACATGTAATTTTTACGTTAATTACGGCAATGACGGTGTCAGTAACAAAAACTGTAGCAATATTGAAGATGTCAACTATCAGGTTGTGACTTTTCATAACATGTGCAATTTATTCAAAACTATTTTGTTGTATCCTTCAAATATGGCGACTGTACGGTTCCTGGGACATAATTACACGGAATACCAAAGCCTGTGTGCATAATACACCCATAGAAACCAGCTAACATCGAAAAATGTTGAAGGGTGTCCTAGCTCGAACTTGGCACCAGGCATATTTTGCCTATTTTACTGGTTGATTTTTTGCAAAAATTAGAAAATATAAAGCCTGGACACTGCCCAGTATTGAGCGTTGCAAGATTCGTAACCATTTTCTGTTATAACTTACCTCTGCTGAATTGAGTAGGTCTCTATAGTTGTACTCTGGGCATGACTTCTCGTTAGATTCCGGTAGAGTTAGGCTAAAACGTATAGTTTTTGGCTTTTCTTTCACTTTTTTCACTTCACCCTTCTGTGTACTTATAGTGGAGAATGTTGCACGTTTTGGTTCGGACATTATACATCACTTGAAACACACAATCACAAAGATATTGTTCACTTTTCGCTCCAACATGTTTAAACACACCACTCTCAAACAGCCATGTTTTTGTCATTGTTTTTGGTTGCGCGCGCTTCTTGATACGCACTGCGCGAAGAGCATTTTCAGTGAAACTCACCAGATGTCTATAGTTGCCTATTACACTAAATAGCATTATAACAAAACTATTTTTTATTATACATAATTTTACAATTATAATTAAAATTATCATTGAATATGTTATACACTATTCACCTTCAGTGCCTTTCTTCAATTATTTGTTTGTTGTAAACATAAAATTCTACTTTATTTCACAGATTTAGTTATATTTGGCACCGGCAGATAGCTATAGCAGCCGGTAACAATTTCTTGATTGTTATGTGTATATCTGTGACAAAATAAAAGCATTATATAAATATGGACCACAATTAATCAAATACAAATAATAATTTATAGTTCTAAACACACATAAAATATACTAATTATATGTTTACAATTATATTATATTGTCGATAAGTTATTACATTGCAAAATCTGAAATAAGCTAGAAAACATTAATAATTATTGCACAACTATGATGAAGCAATATTTTTCAAATAACCTTAATTGTACACTGTACGCCTTAAATGCAGTATTTTCACATTACTTTAAAGTTTTGTTGTTGGCAGATTATACAAACATTTATTACTTCATATGATATCATCTATAAATATAAATGAAGTAGACCTTCAAAATTAATTGAATTCAACAACAAAAAACTAAACTAAAAAAATATACATTTCATTACAACTGTAATGCATTTACCTGCGTTAGAACCCTTAGAAAACCCTTGCGGTTTCTTCAATCAAAGTTTTAGTTTTAGTGCGTTGGGGTGAACTTCTCTCGATTCTTCGTGACCGATAGATTGTAGCCGGTGGTAATGGAATTCGCCGGCAGTCACGGAGCAGGAGCACGGAGCTCAGGAGAGGCTGCGGCTCCCACGGGAGCTGACCCAGCCTCTCGGGGAACCAGTCACGGAGAGAGTGGTGTTAGCAACCGTGGTACACTCGTGCGTTGCAAGCATCGGACTCGCAGGCAGAACTATTGACATAACTGACTTGTACACGGTTTATTGGCTTTTAGTGATCGACTTCCTGACTACTTTTTCTAATTAAATATTTTTTTGCATTGCCCACACGTCTTAAATGCTACCTGTAAAAGCAAAGTCAAAAAATTACTGAACATTTAATCAAATTATTGTTTTAATTACAACCGTATATTTATAAATATGTAATTGTTCCAAAAATATTAAATATAAACCCTAAGCCTTAAAGTAAGATCTAAATACGTATTTCAATAACTAAGTTATCATCATCAATGTAGAAGCAAAAGGAATAAAAACTTTTATCTACGACCGTTGTTAAAAGTGGCCCTTTTAACGGTTGCCTAGCAAGTTAAAATTGTCATTTTCTGAAACTAGTGTTAAAAGTAACATGCAACATGTTAAAAGTGATTTTATTGTTACTTTTAGATGTTTTCTTAATTACTTCAAGGCTTAGAGGATAGATTTAATATTTTAGATGGTCTTAGCCATAGAATTTATTTTATGAACTTGTACGTTTCATGTATCGTGTAGCTAAAAGTATATGAGAATAAATAAAATGTTGTTTTATTCAAGGCTCGTATGTTTATTTCCTTTTACCCACCTCAAAGTTCTCTAGAAAAGCATGTACAGGTAAAATGATCCTTTGATTTAAAAAGTTTAATAATTGGCTTCGAATATGTACACATTTTACTTATTAAATCAGAAACATGCATCTCATTAGTTCAGAATAACGACGAAGAAAAAAATCATAGTGCTTTGTGTCTTTTGATTGTCATTTTATAACAAACTTGCGTCGTTGTAACATCGTGCTGCAACTTTCTGTTTGTTGGTAATGCAGAGACCGAAGGCATAGTTAATTGGTGGCCGTATAAAAAACGTGAACGAGGGAAAACTTAATGTTTTACGACAGTCTCATGAGGAATACGAATTGCAGAACTTTACATTCAAATTGCAAACCAAGAACCTGTAAAATTTCATTGGTCATTGATTTAGTCATCTAAAACCAGAGGCGGCGTTGAGCGTTGACGCTGAGATTTTCATTTTTATTTTACATCGTTGCGAATGACATGTTATTAAACTTACATATTTTTACACAGAATACTTTAATAGATTTTCTTATGTTCATTTTTTTTTAAAAAATTGAAAACTGTCGTTATTCTACATTAAAAATTTCTTTATACATATATATAAATATATATTGATTACTATATATCTCACAAAAGCAACTTCATCCCTATATATTTATGTCTAATTGCCCTTTTTGGTCTAATAATAATACAAGTTAGTGTGGAAATTAACAAACCTAACCTAACAATGTTTTTTCATCTCTCCAACTACCAATAGATACTACACTCTGGATCTGGACGCCCAACAGATAGAGTAATTAAATAAATGGGCAGTCTAAACTGCGCAGTTCGTTGTGTTCAAAAGTTAGCTTTACAAGCTACAAATTTAAAAACGCTGAAGAATTGAATCGTTTTATATGAAATGAATATAAGTAAAACTAAAACATTAAATTATATTTTAAATTTACAATATTACATATAATTTATATAACATACCTTTTACACTGTTAATGGAAATTACAGAAATTACCGAAAAAAATAATAAACTATCTTAAGAAGTACAAAGCTCAAAAACGTAAACACCAACACAAATGTCAAAAAAAATTATGGCAGTTATGCGGTTATGCCGGTTATAGCAGTTTTCATTGTTACCGATCTCAGCTGTCGAGATAGAGTAAAACTGACTTACCAATAGCAATACTATATTTCAATTTCACGCAAATTTGTAGGAGGGGTATCTACTCTATCTGTTGGGCGTCCAGAGTATTGCTATGCGCGATCAAGTTAACTTTCATCTTTCGCAAAACAATTATTTTTCAATTGTCAATCACTGTGTCCGTGTCTATTAATTCTAATAGCTCAGCTATTCAGACACAACGCGACTAAAGGAAACCGGTGAATAAATGAACTAATTTAATATTTATAGTAAAAACGAGACTCAAATAATTAAAGATATTAGCTGGTACCATGAGCTCTGTTTTTGGAAGTGTTTTAGGTTCTAAAATTATAAAAATAATTCAATTTAAAATGGAACATAATAGCGCTAACACTTCTCTTAGAATACCCAAAAACAAAGCTCATGATACCAGCCATTGTATATAATTGTAATATTGATTTGATAAAAAATTATATTTCTAGCGAGCCACTGAGTCGTTGGACCTCGTCAGTTTTAGAATCGCTGTTCTCAAGCAACATCAGGGCGACACCGAATGTCGAAGTTCGAATTATTGTGACGTCCTTTACATACAGATGTCGCATTATACCGGGCGACCCTCTAGGACCCGGGCGGCTCCGGAGCACGCGCCCTCCACAGAGGAATTAGTGCAGACAAATTAACGTGCTACGTGTTAATGTTTCTTTCAACCCGTCGCCTGACTTTACGTCTTCATTTACGAACACAAATAAAATGAGTTAACGCGTAAAAAATACGATTATATTAGAATTTTTTGTTCTATTTTGTTTGATGTTTCGAATGGTTTATACAGCTTTGAGAGGATTTACGCGTAATAAAGATAAACTTGTATTTGATTCTAGTTTTACTGCTAAGTAATAAAGATATATCTTAGTAACTTTATAGATTATAAAACTTTCCAAAATGTTAGTTTTTGAATGTGTATGCTTTTTAAAATAAAAGCCATAAACGGTAATAGCAAGTTTAATCGATTTTGATATAAACATTGACTTCCCCATTAATGCATTTGTATTTATTTTCAATCTTTTCAGTTATAGCATATCGGAATAAAATATTTAAAAATGGACCTTCATGCTGGGAATTAATTTTAATAATGTTTCCTCTTTTGTTCAAAACACAGCATTTTGACAAAACTTAACTTTTTTATTTTGGACTATGAGAACAAACATATATGAATTTTACATATGAATATATGTTTAGGATTATAAAAACTGAATTTACAATAAGATAGCATGGAAGTTATGTGAATGCTGCGCACGTGGAAAATTAGATGAGGATCGTGGATTCTCGTAGACCCCAGTGTAGCATTCTAGGGTTAAGGAAAGAGAAAGCACATTTTCGTCTAAAAATGCGATACAAGTATGAAATAAACCGTTGTACGTCATACGTCTTTTAATGATTTTCACGGTACTCATTTCGAAATTCGTGGCTTTACTCCTGCATCCCCTTGTTCGGAAACATCTTTTTCGTACTGTAAAAACTGATTTTCCGGACTTACAACGTAAATAACTAATAATATAGGCTCATTAAAAAAATTTCAAGAACAAAATATTCAAGACGCCCCGAATAATTTTTCTGTAAGAACTCAACTAATTCCTTAATATTATTGGAGGTGGAGGACTTATCTTATTGAATAAATTTAATCAACAGCACCAACTGGAACGGTGATATATTGAAGAAGAATCATCAGCAAGGCACATATGTTCGTTCAGAGCAATAGCTATATGAGGATGATTGTTCCACGTCATTATTCCGGCATTAGTTCTACGCGTGCGCAAATGAGAAATCGCGTGCCAAACCTGATTGAAGTTAGCGAGGAAACGCGCCAAATAGCAGTGAAATTGCAGCGAGTAATAATCTGAACTGACGCGAGTGGCACCACTGCATGTTCACACCTACTTACCCTAACAATGTTATTAGCACCCGACACCCGACAGACGAAAGCTGAATTTACACAGAGAGTTCATACTGGCGGCATGTTTTTTTGCGATGTTTGCGGGTGGAAGTTGATGTGTAGGGTGAAAGAGGGTTGAAAGACCGCCTTGAGTGCTTCCCTAATGCGATGTGGTCAACCAATGCTAATGGTCCGCGGCCGGTCAACTATCTCGGATGACGGATGGTTGGGTACCGAACCGCATTCTGGGAAATGTTTGCGAACTGTCACAGATAAGATTTACTAACTCTCCAAGAACTATTAGCAAGAAATGCTTATGCAGTTGCAGAAATAATTTCAAATTATATCGATCTCTAATTTCGAATTCAAAACAAAGTAGTAAAAACAAATATAAAAACTTTGTCAAACATCAAACAGCACTTGAAATGTTTCCCCTAGTTTATTTTTATTTCCCGTTTGGCGTTCGGCCGTTACCATTCTCAATATATCGTGGCGCCAGCAAGTCCCAACTGCGACGGTAGCGAGCTCACACACTACGTTTGCAGTTTCCATTACGTACACGATCGTCTTCCCGAACGGATCAGCGTCCATTTTTGCTTTCAGCTACACTTCATTGCTGGGAGTTTATTAGCTCGGACTGCGTATGAGGCGAGGGAAAGAGAACGACAGAAAAGAGAATGGGAGCGACTTTTGTTTGCCTTCTGGCGTCAACGATGGAAACCATTGTCTTAATCAAAGTTTTGACGTTTCTCTGTTCTAGTTTGTTCGCGTGCACGTTGGTTCGTTGGTTTACCCGCTGTGCAGGGATTTCGCAAATGATGTGAGAAGATAATGAAATGGTTACGGTTTAAATTGTAATCTGCTAGATTAGAAACTTCGGCTTGTGGTTTGTGTTTGATCTCAAATGCCATTACACTGAACAAATTTCGATTGAAATAACTGTATTATTCCTCACCATTTAATCATTACTGCGAACGCAATTAACGACACTTTTTCCTAACAAGTTAAAGCTTAGTAATGTTTGACTTTATCCCGGTTTCATCGAGTTCCTGTTACTCTTATTGTGGAGCGTATAGGGCCGGAATTCCACCGGTTTCATTGACGGAAGGTTTCGCTTGCATTGGTCAGTCAACAGATAAATGCAAGGGACCGCCGGCTTATTGTGACTTCCGAATCACTCAGACCCATCTGTGGCCGTTTGTCAGAGCTACGAATTATAATTATTTTTTATAATTCGAGATGTATCATGCGGAACATTAACCCCGGCCGTCAGATTACAGATTGTAAACCTGAGCCTCTTTATCATCAGTGGCTGTGACTGTCTAGTGGACAGTTATTTAAAATATGATTGTAAGTCTAACATTTCGATGACATTCTACAAAATCCTATTCGTCGGTCGCGAAACAGCGGGGAAGTCAGTCTAGCCCAGCTACCGTACCCGGATCGACCGTCGAACCCCTAACAAAGCTATAATTCGCAGAGGCGTGAAAAAAATTACCGGAATGTATCCATTGGCGTCTCGATCTCGTCTCCTGACTCGGGTTCTCGTGTCAGGAACGTGTTTCTTCCCTTTCGGAAATACCGCAAACGTGCTATCATGCGTGGATCCTGTGCTTTATTGGGTTCATTTTGCTTCTGAATTAAATTAGTTATCGTGCTTTCATCCCTTTGTTTTTTATTTTCATTCTTTTTTACCTAAATATTATGTCATACAACTATAACTTTCATGACACCTTACTGAAAATTTGTGTAGACAAAATATTCAATAACCATTTCTAAACGAAGGGAAGAAATTGCTTTTGAAATTCTGGAATAATTAAAGGAGAAAAGAATGTAATATCAATTAAATTTTCATTTCATTTAAATTGGAAAGAAACAATGAAACTATCATTAAAAAGGCATAAAATATAGTGTTCCCTTGTGTTTAAAAGTCCCGTGTTAATTATAATTTTCAGTCCGCTTACCCTCTTGAAAACTCCGTGTGCCGTCTATGATTATCACCAATTCGAATCATCTTAATAAAGATCGTCGCTCCAGAAACTCACTGGAAAATGACGTCATTAAAAACTGTGGAGACGAGGAAATTCCGTTAACTCCGCTCAACTGAAACAGATAAACATTATAAAAATTTTAGAATTCGGTTTCCGAAGCGCTAACCCGCGTCGATTATGGTAACAAAGGAAACGGGCGAGAAGATGGAATTAACGCGTTGTGCATTTTATTCGCCGTTCGCGAAATATCGACAATGGCCTCTGTCTGCGGTTAGATTGTTATGGTTTTCTCTGCTTCGAATCATCGTATATTTTACCATCGTGCCGCCAATCGCGAATTTACAATTCCATCTCCGATGAAATTGACATTTTCTTTTTCTTTATTATTCTTTGCGTGAGCTTAACAACTTTGCAGATATTTTAATTATGCGTGTTGAAATGAAAAACTGTGTTGTTGATTTTAATTATCATATTTGTCATTACAATTTAAAAGGGTTTTAATTTTACAACACCAACCACTTGGACTAGAATCTAGCTCTAGAATATAGTTTGTAAATTACACAGCTCCAGGTAGTCTGCATCCTAAACATGCATTTGCTATTCTGGGTGCATATGCTAATAAATTTGTCTTGTCATGTGTTCTCTGTATAAATTACACAACTGTGCCAGTGTAAACTTAAATTAAAATCTAAACTTAATAGTGCCCTACATTTATTAATTAATAACTTATGGATCCTAACCTAATTTTAATGTTATATGTTACATATTTCTTCAAGAGTAAATAAAATGAAATGTTTTTTAACTGCTTCCTAAGAAAAATCTAAAATCCTGGAATACTTCAATGAAACTTTTTCATAGAAAACTGAAGTCCTATAAATTGGTATTTGTCACGTCTACGCAACAACGTATCTCAGCTGTATAGGGAAAATGGGACGATCTATGTCCGACTGCGCAACAAGGACCGCTAGAGAGAGAAAGTAGATCTAGTCTGGCCTTCCTTGCTTGTTTACATGTTTGACAGCTGTTTGAGTAGTGCTCTTTTACATTAAACGTGTTTATTGTAAAGATATATGTTATAATAATGTGTAGAAGATACTTTGTACCTAATTGTAAAAGTGGATAGGATTCGAATAAAGAAAAGGTTTCCGTTTTGTCAGTGCCAAAACATGAGAATTTGTTAAATAAATGGCGAAAGGCTATACCGCGAAATGATCGTGTACTTAGGAGAAAAGACTTTGTGAAAAACATTTTTCCAGTGATGACATTGTAAAAGAATGGTCCTGTGGTAGTACAAATACTATATCGCCTAGCAAAGATTCATTTTAAATGATTGTTGTTTTTGAAAAATTATAAAATGTTGTTTTGTAACAATCCTACTAACAATTAGTTAAGATATCTGTTTGAAACACTAGTATGTATGATTTTATTGTTATGTTGTGATATTGAAATTATTTGTATTTTTCGTTTTATAATTTACAATAAGGTATTTGTCATTTATTATATAATTTTTTTTAATTGTATAATTTATAGAGCAACTCTGTAATTCCGAGTTAAAATCTTTGGGGGCTATGATTTGACCGCTGGTAACCGCACTTCACACGTAAAAATATATCACTTACCGAGATCAGTGTAAGCAGAGTGTCACACCCATAATGGGTAAAAGGCGTGACGATATTTTTTTAAATTTTTATTAAAATAATAAAATATTTTATTTATATATTTGAATTTTAACTTTCATGTTTCCATGAATGTACCTAATACTATTTGATAATAGTAACATACTATAACGCCACTATAAAATAATGTTTAATTTAAAATAAATAATTGTAAATAATTTCGTACATACAAATTCAAATTTGTAAGATGCAATATCCGTATAGATTTATTTTTTTATTGGTTTCATAATTAATTTTGGTTTTTAAATATAATGGCCGCTACCACGAGCTCTGTTTTTGGGTGTTTTAAGAGCAGTGTTTTAGGCTTGGTTTTATCGCTGTACAATGTTTTAAAATTATTTTATAAAAAAATACTTCAAATAAAAGTGGTAGATAATACATTTCTCTGTAACTTCTATTTGAAGCATTTATAAAATAATTTTAAAACCTTGTACAGCGATAAAACCAAGTCTAAAACACTGCTCTTAAAACACCCAAAAGCAGAGCTCGTAATACCAGCCAATATTTTTAAAAGCAAGTGCAGGAACATATATAATCTATATATAAATTTTGATTCTCCTCATTACAAATGAAAATATATTACGATATTACTGAGTTAGTACCGTAAAAACTGTGCAATACACAGACTACATCTTTTTTCTCTGTCTCCGTGTTATCTCACTCCCACTAGGACAACTTTCGGCCCATCTCGTACGCATTCGTTTCCCCTCCTGTCTGTATTATACTTCGTGGTATTTGTATTCCTTTAAAGAAATAGTTCGCCGCCATTTTCTTACAAGATGGCGGACACAAATACAAATATATGTTAGTGTGAAAGACTGAAATCTGATGAATGTCAACATTCTCGAAGTTGCTAGGCATATATGTCCGAACTATTGGTCAAACATCATTATTTCTAACTTACACAATGTCGACATTCAGCATGCACTCTGGTGTATGTTGAAAAGAAACATTTTTTTATCCAACACCTCTCAATAAATGCTCTATAACTATGGCGATTTTAAACAAGCAAAGTAACAGATTACCCACTAGTGGGTATAATTTGGAGGAAAGTCACTAGTGTGTATTTTTTTATTTATAACAATATTAATTAATAACACACAACACCTTGGTAACTACTTCGATCGACATTTTAATATAAAAATTTAAAGCAATAAATTTTTCATTTATTAAGAGATGTTGGATAAAACGTTATACTTCACACGTGGGCAAAGTGGAATTACCCACTCGAAAAAATTATCACACTCAGCCTTCGGCTTCGTGTGCTAAAATTTCTCTAGTGGGTAATTCCTTACTTTGCCACTTGTAAAATAAATAACTATTATGAAATGAAAACAAAAATAAAACTCTATAGGTTGTATTTATTTATTGGAACAATATAAAAAAGTTTTCCAATAAAAATAAAGACCGGATCTCATTCGTGTTTGTCGACATATACCGGAGAAAATCCGAATGTATAAAAAAACTAAGAAATGTTCGGTTTTTCACCCAGGTATTTGGTATTTGTCGACATCCACCGGCGAATGTTGACATTCCCTACTTTCGAACTTTCACAGTAACATGTATACCATATTATAAGGTGCATGCTACTCGATTATATGATGGTACCCGGAATACATTGTTGAACGATTAATATGGGATTCAGAAGAATGTTTTTAGAATTGTAGAGATATGAACTATAGCAATCTGCAACCTATATAGTCATAATTCGTCACCGTCGATGAAGCCATATTTGAATAAAGCGCAATCCATTTTCTAGAAAGGGTGGGAAAGCCTGCTCGTCAACATATTTTTAAGTTGACTCCAGTCATCATAAATAACATTTTCCGGTGCAAAATAGAATATTCTAGATTTCTTATCTGAAACGGCTCGACGTAATATTATCGTATATATACCCATAACTTTTTTAAACTGTCTGCGCTGTAACATTAAAATTATTTACAGCCTCACATCGAGTTTGTATGAATGTCTTGGAGTTACGTAACGGCTGGCATTTCGTAAATACTAACAGGAATATGGAAATGATCTTACGTATGGCTCGTGGCTGAAATGCTAGGACATTTAACTATTTAATGACACGACATTTAAACAGTTTGATGCTGTCTCTGCCTCGAGAGAGCACATTGAGGACGCTGTTTGCGAACATTGTGACTGCTTTTAATATATTTGTTTATTCGGGTCGCGTTATTTCCGCAGAGGTTTTCATTGGACGTCAGAGATACAAATTTGTCTCCTTATTACCACATATAATTTGATACGACTCAGGTGATCAACCCAGTGCTCATTGATCTAAATAATTTTTAATTAGGGTACAACAATTTGCTTCATACTATATTTAAGTATGAATATGTGCTAACTAATTTAATCGTTATCTTATATCTTTGTCTGGTCTTTGTGGTTGCGTTCAGCAAAATAATTCTTGTTGCCACACCATCTATTCTAATAACAACATTATTTGATTAGATCATTAATGGGTGCGTTCAGCTGAACATATTACTATTTAGGCTGTTAGGCAGAAGTTGTCAAATTTTTCTTTTTCCAGTAAATCTTTATTCATTAACTGGTGGTCAAGAATCATCATACATAATTATAATAATATACACTAGATGATATAATTTGTTAGTCCACTCCCGTACCACTTTCGTTTAGCAAATTGCTGTCACTTCTAGTCTTTCTATTTCTTTGCAGTAGAGTCTTAGGTGTTCTATTGTCTCTTCTTTTCTTCTACAAAGTCTGTAGCTTCTCTCATCGGTGGTCAACTATTTAGTATCAATAGCATCAGTTGTTTTTTTCTTCAAAGTAACATCTTAAACTTGCGATTAGTAATATAGTAACTGGTTACTATTATTTGACAGAAGATATCTGGGGACTTCATCAGTTTTTATATATTTTAGGCCAAACATTGGTGTGTTTGTATATACTCCTCTTCGTATTCATGCTACTCTTCTTCATTATCCATTCCAAAATTATATTTAAAAGTATTGGAGATATAAAATAACCTTACTTTAAACCGCGCTTCACTTTAAAACTTGTATATTTCTTTTCGTCCACTATAACCTTATATTTTGTGTTCTTTTACGTCATCTTTGTTTCTCCATTATTTGTAGACACTGTAAACACTTTTCACTGAACCAACACCAGACTATGATTATTTCTAATTCTGATATGTAAATCACATGACATACAAACGGAGCATACATTACTGCTCGCTGACGACCACTGAGACTGCCATCTAGACGGATCTGCTACGTTGGCATTCTAATCAATCGGTTCAACCTTACCACGCTGTTTCGGAGGCCACAGAAGCAACCAGAAATCTATCTGTAGCCACTATGCTCCGCCAAAACAATAGTCATCATCAATAACCATAGGCTACTCAACAGCCAATATAAATTATCGAACTTATAAATTTGCATGTCTACGGGCAAGTTTGTCAGAAGAAGAGTAAGCTGCTAGAGCTCGAAAAGGCATGACAGACAAACAGATGAAAAAACAAAAGCTACCATCAACATGGAAATTAAAAATTACGTCGCCAAGTGATACACTTTCAGTACCACAGGGGCAATAAATCAAAACTCCACACAGCAGTTCACAACGAGACAGTGACAACCCTATCGCAGGGGTAGAATCGTTCCTGTTCAGCCCCGATGTACCCCTTCCCGCTGCCCCCGGTAACAGCGAACGTAAGTTCTCGTCCAGGGGGCATAACTCAAAGCCGTCGGGCCGCCGGATAATATTTCTTGCGCTCGGTGGCGGCGCGCTCATATCTCTCGCGGATGGGCTGATGTGACAAACCGCTGAGTCAGCGGCGGAGCAGCGGGGTGGGAAATGGGGCTGCGGTGGCCGGGATTAACCGCGGGACCGCCGAGATATGAACCTGACCCCGATGCTCTAGAAATGTAATATGAAGTGTGGTGGGAATAATAACAATAAGTTTAGGGGTGATTTCTCACTGGCCCAATGTTTTTCCTTTTTGGAATTTTACGACCGCAGAGATGTTGTCACTATCGGTCTCTCTTAGCAGACATTACCTATCGTACGGAAAGGATCACTATCCTGACATTTTTAAATTCGAACAGTTTTTTTTTTCATCGTTAAGACTATAACAAATAGATTCACAAAAGGGATTAGCGCTAACTCCATTTTTATTTTGAGCCGCATCTTCATTTTCCATTCTCAGAACATATTTATTTTAACTAAGGTTGTAGTTATGATTAGTTAGTATAAGATTAATTTAGAAACAAATTTACAGATGTAAAAAAATGGGGTTAGCGTTAATTCCTTTTATGAATCTGCCTGTAAAAGTTTTGTTTTTATTTTAGTAATAAACGTTATCTTAACATCAAGTAAATGCACCGTTTGAAATTTGTATGTATAATATTATAAAGGGTGAAAGAGTTAGATTGACTGAGTAAATTGTGGAAATGTTATTAAATAATTTATTCAAATGAAAGTACAAGAATAAATCACTTTGAAAATTCAAATGTTTTCCCAAGTTTATCTGTTCTAAGGCAGCAAATTCCCGTGGGATCAAGTGAAATTAATAAATCGTTTTAATTGAAATTTTACGAGCCGTTTGAAAGCCGTTGATTGATTATCGGTTGGAGCGTCGGTTCCTTCGTATCGTACTTTAAAACTTTCGGCCGTTAAGGAAATGAAACACAAAATCTACTCAAAACTTTATTCGCGCCGTTCGCCTCCGTCGGGGACGATACGATAAAAATATATCGGTTATTTTTTTCATCCAGGTAAGTAACTTATGCGCCATATATCTTATTTAGCAATCCGAACAAAGCGTCCCCAGAAGACGATTCCGGAAGTCGCGCGCTTCTGATTTATGCGCCTGCGTTCTGGACACAGATATGCGTACGCGTGACATTCATTCCACTTTCTTATAGTAACTCCATAGTTGTCACAAACTTCAAACTCTAATCTGGCTTGGACATTTCAAAATTATTCTTCGAAATGTATTTTAAATGTCGACTGATTATAATAAAGACTTGTTAATATATAAAACATTAAAATTTTAATCCATATTCAAAGTTTGAAGTTGCATAAATGTAAATCAAAGAGAAGATATAAATATATTAAAAATAAAAATTGTTTAAGTTTAAAATGTAATGATTCTCGAAAGGCATGATTGTGACGACTTTAAGAGTGGAAAATCAGAGGACTCTATTCCATGATTGATTGAAATCACAGAACTACAGGAACGTAGAATGTGTAATAGTAAAAAAAAAAATGCAATTTAAGTAACTAAAGCTAAATTAGACAGAAAGTAATTCTGTTTAAATATAGTTAAATTGGTAATTTGAATGCATTCTAACGCTATGACTGTTTTGACTTTATAAGTATAAGAGAATAAAATAGGAAAAAAACTATTTAAACTCAAAGCATTAAATCTGCTTAATAAATAGTTATTTACGTATCAAGGCACTGAAGTTCAATTTTTTATCACGAATATGGAATTTAGTTGCTAAGGCCCGTAGGGCCAAGGAAAATAAATCATATGAGTGATAAAAAGATACTTCAGTACCGAAGTACATATTAAGTTTTATTTGAAATCTAATATTCGAAAAAACTGTAAAAAAATTACAATATAGGTTAAGTTTAAACATCTGTCACATGCCAATTGAAACTGACAGTCAGTGTTGCCAACCTCGAGAAGTGAAATTATCGTAAATAATACGCAAAATTATGGCTGCTATTCACACCTCTTTACTAAGGGCTACTAACTAGGGCATTTTAAAATTTGGCAGTTACTTTGCAAAAATTGTTGATTACCTTGGAGATCAACAATTTTTTCATAGCAACAGTGTTAAAACTTAAAATGCCCTAGATAGTAGCCCTTAGTATAGACCTGTGAATAGCAGCCAATGTGTTTTGTCCTCAATTTCGTCATCGGAATTAATTAGTTAATTCTTTTTGCAAATTTTGTTTCATGTTACGTCCAAATTTACTATAGTACGTCAATATATCTGCCAAAATTATCCTAATTGTACAATAATTATTTAACGGTTGCCAACACTGGGTTGCTCAAAATCGTTGTATAATGGATTACTTTAGTGAGGATTTTTGAGCACTTTAGTGCCGATTTCAAATAAACATAATTAATCAAAACATAAAGTAGGTAATAAAAATGATTCAACAATTTTTCGAAAAAAAATGTTGCCAGACCTTAAATTAATTAAATTATACATAATAACCAAAGGTGGCTGAAACGAACAAATATCAAAAATATTTGTGAAAGCAAAAGAGCTATAAATAAATTTACACGGCGACACGTCGAGCGAACAGGGGGAAGGAATGATTGACACGAGCTTGGAACAAGCGCGTTGTACCGCTGGGGCGCTCGTTGTGCTTGGGGCATTCAGTACACATCGCACACGAGGTGAAAACAAGCGCACGACATGTAACACTCATTGCGCCACAACTATACCTCGTCGCCAAACGCAGACACTACAGCATTCGGCTTGCCGGAGGCGCGACAAGTTTGCAGGAATCTTATTGATTGAGCTAATCAAATGGAGCAGCTCTTCAGCTCTTCCGTGAGCGCCTCGCAATTTCTTTTAAAAATTCGAAGAAACTTTTCCGCTCGCTGGCTTCATTTACTGTTTCCGGCTTGGCGCGTTTTTAAATTCTGCGATGTGTATTATATTTTCGAGAGCAATTACATTATGGAAGTTGTAGGAACGGTTAACAATGTACTGCTTAACTTGCGAATCTTTTTTGGGGGGAACGTATTTTATGCTTGTTCGGAATATTATTAAATCTTCGCTTGGAAAGCGACTTTGAATATCGCACCCTCTGCGTTTCCACCCCACGCCTACTTAACCATCTGCCGTGAAAGGACGTGGATGTCGCGTTCTGTGACTGACTAGTCGCTGACATATGGAAACGAGACTTTTATACAAATAACATCCTTCAGCAAATCCCAACTTCGACTATGCTTATTCAAACATATTAAATTAACCTTATTACTGCAACACTCGACTGGCATAGGAGTATATGTAGTTTTTCTTTTTGTTGAAAATCCAGTGGGGTTAAGAAACCGCTGATGAATTTTTCAAGTAATTTGCTGAGCGATAAAAAGCTACCTACAAAGTCACATCTCTGTTCTCAGACAATTTGAATGTTTACAGCAGTTGACAATCAACGGGCGAGACAACAATCCTGGTGTCCCGCTGTTTTATGAAAGTCGCAATCATGTCTTTAGTGCGCGAGTTAGCACCATCGGCCGTCTCCCCGCGTGGAGAAATGAGACGTCAGCACTAAACTCACACCGAGCACGGACAATAACCCGGCTACTGTGCTTCGGGGAGATTTTTAAAGGAAATAAACCCGAGAATTGTCAAAATGAAATAAACAGCGGAAGAAGCCACCGGCCTTGCAGCTCTGCGTGTTCGCTGGCCGTTCGCGGCGTTCGCTTCGTCGGCCGCCGGTTATTCAATTCGCCGAGATCCATTGTGCGAAAAAGTCGAGAAACGATGACTTGCTGGAATTTTCTTTTTGTAGTCTTTTTGATATAATTTATATTGTGTGTTATGGTTCTCGTTTTTCTTTTTCAACTTGGGTTTAGTTCAACTCAATTAATGTAATACTGTGATTTACCACCAACCAAGTTATTGTTTCTAATAGAGATGGATTGAGACACTGAAAAGATATCTCTGCAGGGAAACCAGAACCAGTTGAGCTTACAATAACGTCAGTTATGTTTTCATCCAGATTAATATTTTCGATGTTTCAGTAATAAAAGCTCTTGACGGAATAAAATCCGTTGGCGAATTTAAAAAGCGGGCAAGTAAATATCCATAAACTCTAAACTGCTGCAATTTTAAGCTGATTTAAGTTTTTCGCTCAAATAAAAATAGAAATAAAGGGAGCAAATTCCAGCTCTGTATAAAAATTTCAATCTACATCTGAAATTAAAACAATAATAACAGAAGTGCCTGCTACAAAGCCAGTGGAGTGGAATGCACACAAAACATAATAAAGAATTACGGAAGGAGAAAGAGAGGCACGAAAAAAGTAAAACACATTTACCGTGGTGGTGAGAGAGAAAAGCCCAACGGATTAAACAAGAGATAGACAAAGATAAGAAAGAAAGCAATGTGGCGGGAGATGCAACAGAGAAGGAAATATAGAGGTAGATAAGAACAGAGGGCAGAGAAGGCAACGTTACTAATTCATGAATTCACACCTCGGATTTAACGCTCAGCCAGCATGTATTCTTTGCACCTTAATTATAGCAAATGAAATATGATGATGGCGCCCAAGTCGGCACCGGGCTGAGATTAAGTGCTCCAGTAGCGCGAAGTGGGGCAAGGGGACGCGTGTTGTGATTATGAGGGAAAAGTTAATTTAAGAATAAAAATTAGAAAGAGGATTATTTTTGTCCCGCTGAAGCACCAGCCACCTCAGCGAATTTATTAAAAAGCAACAATTTAAATAAGTAACTCAGTAATAAAGTACCAGTAAGAGCATTAACTTTTCGGGCCACTTCTCTTGAGAATTAATTACTTTGATTTATTAACTTTAAATAATATTTTTGTCCCACGAGGCGACTGTTTAATTACAAGAGTACTTCGGAAAACAAGGATTTAAAGCAGGTGTATCGGTATGCATCGATGATTAATTAACTTACAACAATAAATAATTGTTTTCCTTGCGATATTTTTCATGCTTAAATATATAAAGTTAAGACTCATTTAAAGTACATGAAAAGATGTCAGCAGCAGCGTATGCTGCGCTAAAGTAAGACACAGAGCTTGTGTTTCGGTCAAGGTAAAAGTAATATGCAAAAAAAAAAATTAAAATTATTAGTTTTTTTTTTGCACAATACAGTCTTCATCCTGATTCACAATTAACAAATATACTACTAATATACATATAAAATAAGTCTAGAAACTTGATATAAGGTTGTGACATATTTACATAATTACAATTATTCAAAATTTTCTAAAAAATAAAGTGAAACATAAGTAAAAGATATATCCAGCTGCGAATTCTCGCTCTTATATTCATTGTACCCACTTTTACCAGCATTCGTGTATACAATGAATACCTGCCGTTACCGTTACAGAGAGTCCCTAGAAATATGAGAGTTTATTGGTTTATATTGTTTATTGCTTTTTCCGTTGCATTCTTCTATTTAATGCGGCCTCCTCCAATATTTGGGAATTATCAATGTGCATTACCAGAAATTTCAGAATGTTTATCACTAGACAAAGTCTTAAATATTGAAACATGCAATTATATGCAACTTTTGTAAAAATACGCATAAAAATGCCAAAATATGCAATAGATGCAATTAGTAATTAGCATTATTTAACTTTAATCAATGTAATTCGTCCAGAAAATTGTTTTTATTTAAAGATATGCAAAAATTAAAATATATGCACTTTGCATATAATCCGCTCTACAGTTATGTATAACATATTTATGTTATTGTTCAACACTCGCATTTGACACTGTGGTCAACATTATTGTAGATAATATACAAAACAGCTTGTGTTCGGACTATGTGTTTGAGATACTTTTCATTCTTTATATCAATATTTGATGTTAGGTTTCATTACTATGTTATATTTTTCAAAGCGCTTCATCTACGTCAAACATCATATTTTACATTTGAAATGTTTGTTATTCTTGTAGTCAATATAAAATATTTATTTATCAAAGATAAATATAAATTTTAATTAAAGATGGTTATGTTTTGTGCAAAAATAGGAGTTATTATAAAGTAATTACTTTTGTAAACAGCGGTAGTTAGAACTGTTCTCTAATGGCAACAACTTCTCCCCAACTACAAAGAATAATTATAACAGTTAGCAGTGCCGCTAGCACAAGTTTATTTGTACAAATTCACTTGGAAAACTTACTGACGAGAGTAAAGAGTTCTAACCACAACTATCCGGTAATCGTTTCAACTTTTAGTTGGTATTTTCTTCATTGCACAATGTTCCTCCATCGTTACTCTAACAATTATATTATATTTTCCAGTAAGAATACGTTTCAGAGACAATATTCAAGGAAAGAATCCATAAAAGTAACGAATTAATAAGAAACTGACCAGCTGGCATGTTTGTAAGCTTAAGTACATAACCGTATTAATTTTACAAGTCAATTTCAAACAATGTTCCAGTTAGCGAAACAAGTTCAAATGTAATAACTTTTAATCACGAACCCTTGCAATAAATTTTCTGATTAATATCTTATTACGTTTGTATAATTATACTCATTTTTACTTACAAGTCTGAGGATAGAGATATCAATTAAATGATTACAAAAAGAACAATTTCCTAAAATACAATTTGTAGCAACACAACAATGAGTCTTTGTTAGTTGCGGTAAAGTTGCACCCATAAAAACGCCACGGGGATTCGTGGAGAACATTTCGCTCGAAGTGCTAACAGCGGAGCAGTAGAAAGGCACCTAATTTCTTTAAATGTTAATTGGGTGGCGCGCGAATTGCCTCAGGCACGCGGTGACAGTCCTCGCCCAACATCTTTTTAATTACCCAGCGAAAACGTTTATTAATAACTGTAAATATTTGGTAAGAGGCAGACGCAAGAATTTTATCACGACTGTAATTTGCGGACAGTTTGGTTTTTGTGTTTAGCGTTAATTATTCCGCGTATTTCGTTATTAAATTTTCATCGCTTCCCAGCAAGGTCAAGCGAATTTTCTTTCAGAACTCTATAACTTTAAAGAAAGGGAGCACTATTCCATGCACTACAATCTTGAGAATAGAAATCTATGCACGATATTATACTCTCCAAATTTATCTAACACACGTCGTATCCTTCAATATATCCATTAGCATAATTCGAGTAGTGGAACCGACGTATAGAGCACGGACTTGTATTATATAGGTGAAGTTATGAACACAACGAAGGCAAAGGCATAACCATAACTTGTTGAATAGTTTAGCGACTCGCTGAAAGTTATAGGTTAATTAACACTTCGTAATTTGTGCTATACGAGTCCTCATAGCCATCGTGTTCTACCAACCAACGACAGGAGAAAGTATTCAAAAGCTTTGATGCAGAGTTCATCACTCCGGTGACGTTCCTCGATGCAACGTAACCTGTAACCTCATCTTACTTTTCAGTTTCCTTGCAACAACGTGCACCTGCAGAACGCTTTTATTAATTTTCTCCACGCGCAGAGAGCAGCAATAAATACTCTGGTGAGATAAAGAAGAACAGATTATGAATATGAATTCGCAGTCATTAGTTAGGTGAAGATGTTTTAGGAGCACTTCGTAGCCAGAACATTAATGATGGCGTTTTACTGTACCCCTACTGCTTTCATTATAGTAGCATTTTTATTCACGACATCGGTGTTCCAAATTACACTGCCTTAATGAGGCGGTAAGTGAAATTTAATTTATCCGACTAGTCTTGAGGAGAGTGGAAAAGTTGTAAAAAGCCAATCAACGTGATTGGTTACTTTATTTCTTGGCAGTAAGGTTTAATTACTTTCAAAGCCTTGCACTCTGTACTTTTCTACATTGTATCTATCTACATTTCTCATTTTGCTACTTTCAACTTTGCATTACATTAAGAGCTCCAACCCATGCGACACTGTGGTCGCCACTGGTACTTGCTACTACGATTATTTTTCTAACACTTTTCACGGAACCACTGCTCTTAAACTACTTCATTTTTAAGTTTGTTTTGTTTATGCAGCTAAATGTTCCGTGCTAAGGGGAAATCGACATTTCTCTATCGTAGATAGATGTGCGAAGCAGCCTGTGCTGTAGGTGCGTTATGGTTGACGTAAGGCAAAGGTTTGTGTTCGGACGGAAGCACAACCAGCAACCACTCAGATGATACAGTGCAGCATACAAACACCGAGAAACTGACTTTACTGTTGCGTGCTAATGCGAAAACGGCACTCTGATTGAACACTTCTGAATTATAGGTAGATGTACACAGCACCTTGTGCTGCGAACTAAAGTAAGAAACTGTTTTTGTTTGGATGGTAACACAACCCAACACATTTCTATTTCAACAGGCGAAAGCAACACTGAGGTTAGGTTGCATCACTACTAGCGCCACTGTTCTTAAACTTTCGTATGATTTTTACTCGAATATAAAATAAAATACTCTAAAGTTGTCAAAGAAATTTTATCTTTATTTATATTACATTTAATTGTTGTAAATTAAGACTTATAATATGTAAATATTATTTCTTACATTAAAAAATATATAATATCTACTTGTATGAAAACTCGTTGATTTAGTGCCACTGGAGGAGTATCAGTGACGTCACACAAACTTTGAAAAATCATATCTCGGGTAATATATGGAATTTTCACACCGGGGTTTCACTGATCGTCATATATTCTAATAAAGTTTCATAAAAAATTGTTTTATGGGCCGATTCTGTATCGTAGAATAGATAAGCATAGCAGCTTGTGATGTGGTTGAATACTTATGTATCATATCTGTATCCGTAGATATGCACGAGCAACCTATGCTGTGCGTTAAAGTATACGATATTTTAACAGGTTGTTTCAAATGATATATGTAAAGTTAATAACAATGAAACTATTGTCATTAAGTATACAAGTGTCACCAGTGAACTCCGAAGCTAAATTACAAATAAATCTATATGATCAATGAAGCGTAACTACATAAATTTAATTAACCATCCTTCTTTGTTATGAAAGAAATGAGAACAATATATCCTTTTCCTCCGACGAGCGCGGAGCGAATGTATTTCATAGCCGGCGGCGGCGGCGCTGGCACATTTTACACAATCGCGGACACCGCGCGGCGTATTTCACGCTGGAGAAACACACATTTCGTCCCCGATCCGGAGCTAATAGGAGTGCGAGGGGACATTTTTGCAAGATGGTACATTACAAGCTGTGCGACGAAGGACGCCTTACGGTTATTGTCGGCTCAGGCTCCGGTTCCTGCCCCGGAACTGGCTTCGTAGCGGTTGCTCCGCCACGAACTTCCCACAGAATTAAACACAGAGATCGAGGAGGAAACTTAAAAACTGTGCCTGCTACAGGAACAAAAGCATATTTTATCTGGATGTATAAAATAATTAGGTAAAATATTAGTTTGAATTAATTGAAAAATATTGGTTATAAGATGATTGATAAAAGATTGGAAAATATTTGGTATCTTTGCGGAGCTGTGAAAGGTCTCTCGATGTAAGTCTGTTGTCTGGATGACAGTGTTTGGTGCGCAGACTTGAGTCGGCGGCGTCGGAGGCGTCGAGCGCCGGGTAAGCGATTCCCGTCCCGGGAACCATTACTCATATTTTATGAGGCGGCAAACGGGCTCCTGGCTCTGGTCAGAGTGCACGCCGCCGCCGCCGCCGCCGCGCTGTCTCCGTTATCATATGTCTCGAACACTACATCGATAACAAACTTTAAGCACATTTCACGAGATTATACCTAGCCAGGCCTTGCTTCTGCTTTCCACACCTTACTCTTCATTTCGCCTCTTCTTCTCTTCCGTTCAGCCGCTCAGCTCGGCTTCCTTCCTAACCCGGTGCTCTCTCCTCTGTATTTTATGCTAAACCTTTATCGCGCCCAGATATGCAAATGCTTAATCTTTATTTACTACGAAAATATATAATGCCCGAATATATTTTAAGAGGATCTTTTTGGCAGCGTCCGGATTAAGTTTTTAAGGGTGCTAATTTTAGATTAAAATGTATTAATACTTATTCTTCGCCACAATCTTCTTTATTTATCATAATAATACTCCCTTTATCAAATTCTTTTACACAGTTATTGTATTCCTTGACAGAATGGTTAAATTAAAATTGTATCATCTGCATTTCTCATTTTCTACTTTAAACTTAAAGAGCTCCAATCCACACTACATTGTGATTGCCACCGGTAGTTACTACAAGATTTTTTAAACACTTCTCTTTAACCCCCCAGTCTTTAACTATTTTTTAATTTTGAGTTCACACTGCGGCAAAAGTGGCACTGTGGTGAACACTTCTACATACATCATATGTAGTATGTAGATATGCACAGCAGTCTGTGTAAGCAACGGTTTGTATTTGGACGGTAGCACAACGCAACACTCATATGACTAAGACGAGCATCAGAACACTGACTGAAACGTTATTATTCCGTGCTAAGGAGAAAGCGCAATTGTGGTTGAACGCTAGGTAAGAGGTAAGATGTTTATAGCAGAATGTACTGAGCTAGAGTATGACATTGTATTTTTGGTTCGGACGGTAGCAGAACGCAACACTTGCGCCAGGAGCAACGTTCAAATTAAGTTTATAATGTTGCTAATTTTATATGGAAATGTATCTACATTATCTGTGACAAACAATATTAGAAATATCGTTTACAGTGAGTATTTCCTCAAACCTCTCATGTGGTGGAAACAGTGTTGATTACAGCAATCACAACGTAAACAGAGAAGCACACTTCCCACCTTGCGAGGCGGCGAGAATCGCTGCTAGAGCACGAACACGAACCAGGAACCGTCGTCGTTGGTTCGACAGAAGTCAATTGGCTTCGTAAGCGCGAAGTGGTCGGAATGTTATTGTTCGCCCATCGACGCTAATGACGAATCATGTTTTAACTAAATTGAGGTAATGAAATTCCGAACTCTGTGACAACACACTCCAACATCCGGGCTAGGATTGAGAGCTGCTCTCCAGCTGTTGATGATCAAGTCGCCAGTGCTTAATGATGGATTATTATTGTATTGTTCGAACTTTCATTCCTGATTACAAGTTGTTTGTTGCTTGTTAACTACGTTCAAGATATTTCGCAGTTTGACAGATTCCTAAATATTTGAAGTAGGCAAGTTATAAATATACATGAATATGTAGGTTATCATTAATTATGTATTTTGTTTTAGAACTAAAAAGAACGTCGGCGAATAATGCTAAGGGAATACCAAATGAGTGAAGACAATTAAAAAGCAATCCGATACGTCAAAAGATAACCCAACTTTGCAAAAGCCCTGTTCCTCCTGCTTGCCAATTACATATCTTACATTATGATAACAACAAGGCCTAATAACAGCCATTACTGAATTAAGCGTGAAATTATCAAAACTATTTCCACATAACGTGTCAGAAGTACAAGAAAGTTCGTTATCGGAGAGATACGAAAATAACACGAAGTGGTAGCGTGATACAAGTTTGAGAAGACGGAATTTTTATGCCTCGGTGATAATTCCGGATGACGTGAGCAGGTCATGTTGGCCGGCGAGCACTTTCCCGCTAACTCGATTTGCTCGCCACGGGAAGGGAAGGCCAATGGCCATGGAGAGTTTATCTCGTTTTCAGCAATAATTTTTATTTTTCTAAAATAGTTTCCCAATGAAATAAATAAAACGTGAAACATAATAGACAAGGTGAGCATTCTGCAGAAGAGACTGGCCATGGAGGGAACATATAGGGCAGGTCGTTCGAGACAAGTCGTGCGTGTGACCCTCCTTGTCACCGGAAATGGGTTATAGATTATAAATAATGAAGTCACGACAGGATCACGGCACTTGCATTCGTATCTCGAGCGCCATCATTAATCAAAATTTCTCAGTGATAAAAAGCCCAGCCCGGCAAGAGTTGGCAAAGGTTTTCCGTCTCGCGTACGTACTATTTGGTTATTTCCTTTGGAATTAAATATACAGAACAAATAAGGTGATGATTTATGAGTCGGCCGCTTGATTTATCGAGCTCGTCGAGATGAAAAGGACGCTGTTTTGTCACTGGAAAATGCTGCGCCATAAGTTTCCAGAGTCAAAGGATTCTTAATGTATAATGCATCAGGATGATTCGTGTACAAAGGGGCTGCAATCAATGTTTACCAACCCACGAATTTTTATTTTATTCAAATTTCCTTCGCAGCAGAATTTTGAATTTTACATTCATCATTAAAGCATTATCATTTTTATTCTTCCTCCTGCTTAACAAGAATTGGAAGAGTAAATGTAGTTGAAATTCTTAAAATCACACCTTCGTCATGTTCCAAGAAAAGTTTTCACACGGTGGATCGTTGAAAACAAGCAGTAACACTAGATCAAAATATGTCCCCGGTTTTATGGTAGAATGGACCCTGATATAAAGTGGCAGCCACTTACTCAGCCGCCCTTGTCGCCCGCCATAAATATCCGAGGCTTTCCTTCCCCTCCCCGCACTCCGCTGACGTCATGCAACCCATTCGAGATGCTACTAAACGTGAAAAATGCGCGGGCCCTCAAATCTGTTCTGCGTTCTTTGGGTTCCTGCGTCAGAGAGAACTGCGAAGAAATAATTATTTACATTCAAGACGTGAAGTAAAGAAGATTATCAACAAATTTTCCCTCTGTAAAATCTGCGACATATCGCAAAATTCACGTTTCCTGGCTTCAAAACAAATTTTTATAGCTATGATTGGCTCTTAACATATTTTATTCAGCAGATATAACGATAAACTTATGTAGCGTAGCGACGAACGACTAACAATTTGTACGTGAGTCGTCGTGGAAGTTAACGAGCTGCTGTGTAAAGGACAACACCGTGAGTCACATTACTGCCAGCAGTCAACAAGAGCACTGCTTTGGGGATACTTACAGCGAGTTATTTTATGAGGAACGAATTTTATTTAAGAATTCTGCTATATTTTTATCCACAGCTGGAAGTAACGATCCGAAAAGGAGTTTAACCGTTTCTGAAATCAATTTGGTCCATTTTGTTGCGCAGAACCTTATTCATAATAATTCATTAACGGAAAATAGAGAGCTATTCGATGGAATAATGCAGAAACAATAGGTAGAGCAGGAGGGAAAGACTGGAAAACTTTAATCCAAACTAATGGCAATGAATGTCATTTAAGTTTTAGAATAGAATCGTCTTATATAAGATTGGATTGTCGAGATTTCCACGCGAAACTTCTGCAAATCTTCGTCGTGATATTACTTCGCCAAAAATATATCCAATACAGAGGCGACGAAAGCCAACCGAACCAACTGAGGCGGATGGAAGTGAGACAGGAGAACTCGCAGCGAGAATAAAGAACATGGGGATTAAGACTGAGCTTCATTAATTAGTGGGAACTAAAGTCACTGATTCTTTTAATCAAAAGATTTATTTTTAGTGCGCGGAAAACTGTCACGGCGTTCTGGTATTTAATAACACAAGGAACAGAGCGAAGTTATGACAATAATAATTATAAAAGATAATACAGACAACAATAAAGGATATGAAAAGAAATAATCATTATAACGAAATTATACAGAATATAGAAAATGTTTTCCGATTCGGATATAGCGAAACCGTTGTCTTTTCATCAAGCATCTAGCTAACATAGTGCCTAATATAAGGACCTAGAACATTATTACTTTGGATGTAGCAGAAAATGTTTCTATTATGTAATTATTTAAATTATTTTTAAGAGTTAATGGCGGTTATCTTGTGGATCATTGCACACATCTTAATATAACATTTTCTACTGTCGAAAATATTATGGTAAATAATACTGAAAGAACACCTGTATCAAACAATTGTAATAATATTTTTGTAGGAATTTTAGATACCTATATGATATACAATACAGTAAGAGAATATACTCCACCTTCCTACAGAAATAGAGTGAAGAGCATTTGAAAAAATAGAACAATTCTTTGATTAATTGTGTGAGTCAATAATTCTAATGCAAAAGAAAATTATACGGCCTTTCGTAAAGCCACACGAAAAATATAAATTAGGCACCATAAAATATAACAGTTGTTATAACAGTCATCAGGTACCTAGACAAAATTTGACAAATTATTTTTCATTTATTTTTCAACCAAAAAACTTTTTTCTTCAAACGTAATAAAAGTACGTTGTTATGTATTTGTATTCAACAAGCAGAAGTTTAATATTGTCGCCGCCGGCGTAAAAGTGTTTCCTTGGCAACACATTTACTCCGGCGGCGGACAAAGTAAAATATCATGCAAAATAGTAAGGTTGTAATTCAATAATTTGACAGTTAAGAATAAAACAAATAAACAAAAATAACAAAATAACTTATTCTGTGGCAACTAGAAATACTGGATACGGTAGAATATTTGTTGAAGTTTTGAGCATTTTTTTATGTTTTAATGTCTATTTTCTATGTTTGAAGAAAAAAAAGCATGTAATTGTCCGACTCGTTTCGCTCGTCGTTCAAACTTACATGCTCAGCACCCAAAGTATCACATTTACTCCTAATAACACAATATACTATTTGTGAAAGGTTGCCATAAGCAATAAAATTAAAAAAAAAGAAAAGTTAAAAACTTAATGTATTGATATTATACGATTAGTTACATCAACGCAATTTTACACATTACTTCTTGAAAGTAAACAATAATGATATTTCATAAAAAAAATTTGTTTAATTCTAATCGATCATTCAAAGTTTGATTTGGTCGTTCAAATTTTTTGCATTCGGATTGTCGACTCAGAAATAATCAAAGAATTGTTCTATATGAAGCTTATCACTACTTTTCCTTATACGCCTATAAAACAAAATTGGATAATGCAATGCTGCATATAAAATATTTCATTGTTTAAATGGAGCTTCATTTTGGTTAGTTTCAAACCTTTAATATAATATTCTAGTCAAAGTTATTTTTTCTTCTTAATGTAACTTAATCATAACTTAATGTAAACATCTATGACTTGAAATGACCAAAGTTAAAACGTCGTTTAAATACTAACAACTTTTAAAGTAACTAAATTGAAATTAGTCTTTCATCCACATTTGTGTTTTCCGCAGGTAGAATTAGGATGGTTGCCTCCTGGTATTCGCAACCACGACAAGCGTGGCGGTCACAGATTAGCAACGCGCTCCCGTTGTTGTTTACCAGGGCGCAAGGGCGTTGCGTGAAGGGCTCGCGGTGAGAGACGAAACGAGGCGGATTTAATCGCGCCCTTCGCGTATACATAAATCAGGGGTTATAGGTCGTGAAAGTTGCAGGCCACAGGGACGCCAGATATACGAGCCGCGTGAAGTCTTCAAGAGGCTTGTTGAGATGGAATTTGTGACTGAGAAGTTTCTTTTTTCCCCGGTGATTTTACGAGTTTTATTGCTTTTTTAGTTTAATCGCTTTTGCATACTACCGAACATTTAATTTCAGCTGACATTTATTGCGAGCGATTTTTGGACATTTCTTGTAAACTAAATAACTCATGACAGAACAATAAGTATTTCTAATTTTCTGTGGGCACTTTGATACGAACTGTAGATTTGCTACAACTAAAATACTAAACGTTATGTTAAAATGTTCCAGTATACAAAGGGATAGAATTAATTTTGTAACAGTGCAGAGTCGGTCGGTTGTTATAACAATATAGAAATAGAAAAGGATGAGTGTGATTCCCTCGCTTTCCATTATAGCGCTGAAAAGAGTCATCCTCGATTAAGCTATGGTACTTTGAAGCAGTGTTACAGAGACAGTTAATACAGTGTTATAGCAGATTTTGTTAAGAAAATAACCAAACTTTACTTTTTGAAACTTTACTATTAATTTTACAGATTATTGGGTCCTTTTCTCATTCAAAGAAATCCTCTCTCCAATTCACACATTTTTCCCAGCGGTGTTTCAATTTCGCGAAACAGTCCTGGATAACTTCATTTGAAATGGCCTTTAAAGATTTGAAGTAATCAACAGTCTGAAAGCGGTGTCCTTTCAGCACTGATTTCAATTTCGGAAACTGCAACGACCCTGACAAATATAAGGCTCGCCAAAATAAATGGATCATATTAATAATTATACATGTATTTGAGTGTTTGGAATTTTCATAATGTAAATACATGAAGTTTACTAATACAAATTCAAAAGTCGCGTTTTTACCTCCCGCCTACCTCTAGGTAAGGGAGGTATTGTTTTTGGTCCAAAAATTGGGTAGTGAGTTTTCAATGAATAAGCACGTTTTAGGGTCCCTACAATACGATTTTACTATTTTCGCGATGATGTCTGTATGTATGTATGTGTGTAGTCTGTGGCAATTTTTTCGTCTCGCATAACTCAAATACTACAATACCAAAAAATACAATTTTGTGAATTATTGCTTCTTATATTTAAATGAAGAGCTGATTAGATTTTGAATAAAATGGGTCAACCGGAAGTAGCAGTTTACTTGAAGCCCTTAACAGTTTTTCGTGAAAAACACTGTTAAATTTCCTTTTTCAACAATTTATGTTATTTTGAAAGTTGTAGAATATTTAATTTTACATGTGTTTTGATTACACTAATTTTATTAATTTTCATTCGATTTAGAGATAATAAATTATAAAGAAATTAGATTTTACAAATCTTGCATTCCTAGTACACCATGGAAATGGAAACATTTAAATAATTTCAATTTTTTACGAAATGTGACACATGTCATTGTGATTATGAAGCTGTTTTCTTGGTGAAATATATGTCAAAAAATTAAATAAATATATGAAAGAAAATTAAAATTCTCAAATATAAATAGAAAATAAACAAATAAGAAGGTATGTTTCTGTATCATCAAATAATATTTTGTACCGTTTAAGAGTAGTATTGGGCGGGAGGTTATGTGCTGGCCACATCAGATTTTTTTGTTTTAACATTGTAAGTTAAGCATAAGAAATAATCCTTAATAAAAAAAATTCAATAAAGTAAATAATTAAGAAATTTAAATTTGCGTGTATTGAGTGTATGGAATTACCATATGTAAATACATGAAGTTTTCTAATACAAGTTCAAAAGTCGAATTTTTTATTGACAACCCTTTAAAAAAATTCATTATAATTTAATAATTAAAAAAAAAAATAATTTGCGTGTATGGAATTATCATATGTAAATACATGAAGTTTTGTACATAACTCTTTAAGGAGAATAGCAAAAAATTTAAGTCGTACAATAAAAATTAGCAAAAAATGAGCGAAAAATTATAGGACAAGAAAAACTTTCATATATGTTGCACTCAAATAACATAATGGAAATTAAACGAGATATCAGCAATCTAAGAACATGTGGTTACAGAGGAGGTTATGCGCAACGCCATACTACCAACCGCATATAACTAAATATATTCATTGGCGCGAAATTCAAAATGTCCGTTTATTTTTTAAACAGATCTCATACATAGCAATATGGTAGTTGTATGTAAATGATTATTAGTTTTAATTATAATCATCCATTGCCATAATAAATATAAAAAAATGGTGCTACTGTTTTCCTGAATATCCTTTAAGAAACAGCTAATCTATTCAAGCAGGAAACCATCTAATTCTAATTTCATCCGTGGGTAGCTCCACTCTCAATCTCCTATTTTCCTATCACTGGCGTTTTTTCGTCAATCACCGGTCTCTGTCGCCGTCGGCACACAGAACACGGGCCGAGATTACCCGGTCCATGTTCGCGTTATCTGTGTCATTTGCAGCGACTCCGCACTTCGGGAGTCGATGTTTTCTTCCGCTGAAGACGGTCATCGTCTGCGGCCACGCCCGATATGATTCTGCTATTTTTATCACCGAACGCGGTTGTTTTAATCTCGAGAAGATGTTAGTCAGGTTATCGAAGCTGTAAGAGAGCAGAGAAAAAATTGATTATAGTGGAACTAACATTTTCTAGAAGTTTCGCTACTGCAGCATTTTCCAGTGGATCAAATTTTCATTATCGACGGGTTTCAATGAAAATTTTCTATGTAATTAATTGCAGAGATTGGAGAATCTTTTTTTGTTGCATTTTTAATTAAGTAGGTCATTGAAAAACTAGTACTGCAAATGCTCTCGTTTTTCATGACAAACTGATTATTTTTTCCAGTGCAATTCTGTTTTTGCCCGATGAAAATGAAACAAAACAAATCCACTTTACAAGTACTCTGTGTACTTTAATTCAATTGCCAGGTTTAATAATATTACAACGTCAAATTGTATCCATTTATTACAATGTTCATAAATTTTAAGTTGTAGTATATTGCATCATTGATATTTATTAAAATATAATTTAAAATAAATACATTGTGTATTTTATCGACGCTGAATTACAGCTTACAAAAACGGAAGCAATTTTATTTCATTTATACAAATCGTAGTAGCAACTTAATGACTATAAAACAAACATTTTTTGTACACATACGTTTATTTAAACATGAAATATTCAAACGAACTCGTCCGTTTCACATTTTACATTGCGCTTCAGGTAAATGTCAGATTTTTTGCGTCTGATATTCCAGTGTGCTTCGCACGTCTAGTCCAACTATTCCGACAATAGTTCGTTCGTTCTCCACTGCGCTCTGATTGTATGTATCGCGGTGGCGCCAGCGTCGCCGGGCCAGCTGTGAACTACAACGCCGATTGCTCCCTGTATATTACCCAAAGAAAGCGCTTGCTAAACGACCCTCCAAAGATTTCAGATTAGATATTTCAAAAAGAGTTCAATACTCTAAATCGACTTTTTTACTTCCCTGGAGTCGTTTAGCATCGCTTGCTGCCATTGTTGCTCTGTACGCGGGTAATCTACGCTTCGCTCCGCAAAAAGGCGACTACATTTTTGCAACAATTGTAATTACATACTGGAGCGTTTTGATGTGTTAAATTGCCATTTAATAGCCCCGGGTTTAATCGAATGTTTGACGTAAATATTACAGTTCCTTCTCCAAAGCTGAGAGCTACTTATCAGCACGCGACTTCCAGCCGCAGTCATGAACAAAGATATTTTCTATAACTAGACACCGTAGTATTATTCAAATTCGTGCTCCAATTAAATAAAAAACGCCAGATATTATCACAGTTATTCAAATGGAATACATCCTTTCGATATATACCGAAGCACGAATCCACTATTTTACTCAAATCTCCACCAATAAGTGCCAGCTTCAAAAGAGGCAGAAGCCAGTTCCTGAACATGACTTTAATCAAGAGTATCACGGGAATCCTACCCGCTGTCAATGCGTAAAGAATCACCAAGACAATTGGCGCGCCTCCAGCCCGCTTTTTGTTTCATTGTTTCAACACTCTCAACTGTCCCCACACCAACAAGCAACCAGCATCCAGCAAGTAGATTTTAGGTGCAGGTAGGTATTGACCCAGCCTAGACTAGCGTTCGGTGTCGCATCGGTTCCAATTAACCGGCTTTCATTAAACCGGACCGGCGATAGCACCGCGGACTGGGAAACCAATTAGCGGCAAACGCGGCCACGGTTGCCCACGAGGAATTGTGGGATTTGGCGGTAAGCTGTTGGGCTCTAGTCGTACATTTTCGTCTCGGCTGCCACGCGAAGGAGGGAAGGTATGTGTTGTGCTGGTGTTAAATGACCCATTCGCCGTTTCTTTGTCTGATTGAAGAGACGAGACAGGATTAGACCACAAGAGTAGATAATGCTCCAGTTGGGTGAAGCGGTACGAATCTTATTTGGATTGCTTAATCAAATTATTCTGGCTACCAAATCTTATTCGGCGCAGCACACATGAGTATAATCTTCATCACTGAATATCAGTGCATGCTTCTGTTAAAACCACAATCATTGTGCTTAACAGACCCGATCCTAGCGGGGAAAAAATTAAGCTAAAAAAAAAAAAAGGTACTTGTAACAGGTACCTCGCACTTGGTACCAAGAGGTAACTGACATACGATAAGGTTTTACTTGATTAAATGATTAACCTAGGGTAGCGTAGTCGCTGGCCACCACGGAATATTTTAACTCGACTCCGAAAAGTATTTAGCAAAAGACTTCTGTTCAAATAACAAAATTATACAATATTTAATAACGAACAAGCAAAATTAATTACATACATCAAATACTTCTACGAGCTGAATAATTCGACACTATATAATCCAAAGTATCGCTTACTCACTAACTTTTACAATAACTTTCAAAGATCGAGACTGATATAACATTCGCTATTAACAATAATTATACATAGAACTCATCTACTTACATGAACTCATAAAATAACCTTCACAAAAACTATTCATACAATCGAGAGTAGCCCTTAAACTGTGTAGTAATTCTTAGAACATTTCACAAGAAAAGCGAAAATGCAAGTGGTTGCTCACTGCCCAAGGTTCACAATTTATTATTTAAGGGATGGAACAGTGGCACTCAAAATAACTCTAACTGGGCACTATTCTCACATAAGACACTGGTTAAATATTTTCTACAACATATTGACATCCGCTGATTAAGCGGGAACTGAACTGAAATTCTAAAGAACTGGAATTTTCCACGAACAACTAACAATGAACCATTCACTTAGTTTGAAATCTCTTAATATCATATGCAATCTTTAATCGTAATAAACGCAAATACCGTTTATTATGTACTAACATACTATCTTCTCTAATAGATAGTTTATTTTATTAAAAGACTTATGCCAGTCTCAAAAAATAAACCTAAACAGAGGGTTTCGGCCGACCATGTGGGTGGACATTTTGAAATATTGCGACAGTGGGAAGTAATCAGTACAAATTTGATAGGACCTCAGGCGAAATCACTGTTAAGCTGTTATATCATGGTTGTAGTTGATTGTTTTAAAAAATTCTTCTTATATTTTCCTCTTGAGAGAACTAATGCGAAAAGCATCATTAAACATTTGGAAAATGATATATTTTCAATGATGGAATCCCACGTATAGTCATATCAAATTAATGTTTAGAATCGCTTCCGAGAATATTTATGTTACTGTCATCTTATGATATGTAATATTCGTTACCTTCCTTGTATTGTCCAGAGGCACAGTACATATATATATATATATATATATATATATATATATATATATATATATATATTATTGCTGTAAAATGTTTATCATATCTCAATCTATATACTATACTGTTCTGTAATCATAACAACGTCCGAAATTATACTGTTGCTCCTCACAGAACAAAATAATTTATTTATATATCACACTATTACTACAATTATTTAGTACTTTCCATCAACCAGCTATTGAGTTACAAAATTCGAATGAGCATTGAAAATGTTTTATTCAATTTACACAATTTTGTTTGTGTAGAAACAAACGTGATAATTTGACATTAACATCTGCGAAAAACAGTCGCTGGTGGAAGCACTTATACGTCGAGATATATGAAAGAGTTTCTTCCTTGTGAACAGCTCAGTTCAGAATGGAGCAGATCAGTATAAAAAATATGTTGATCTCTTTTCAGTTCGGAACTTAATGCAATTATAGTCAAAGTGTGAAAAAGGCTTCCTTTTATTTGAACTCTGCAAAGTCGTGAAAATATAATGATCGAACTGTGAACGTTCAATACTATTACTCGAAGAGTTGAATAAACGTTGGCGAAAATAAAGAAATATAAGGAATGAAGATCCGATTTAACTATATTCCAAGTTTTTAATGGTGTGGAGCAGAAATTTACAATAAAATTTATATAAGAGTTGAAAAGAACTTTCATTCCACTTCCAGATATTTTTAGCAAGTAAGTTTCGAGCAATATATTTATTATTATTTCAGTAATTGTTTGCAATATTTAATATTGATTATGTTCATTCATCCCTCTATATCTCCAATTTATCAGCGTGAATTTCTGAGAGCTCTCCAGATAACTCGCACCTTAGAGGATGGCTTTCACCTCGGAAGCAGCATGGCTTTGACTGCGGAGCACCCTGGAGAAATAACTAAGATGGAGTGGCTCTATTGCTACACGCATCTACATAAGAAGTTGGGAAGCCGCTGCCTTCACACCCCCGAGAATTACGGTAATAGATGCACTAGTTCCTATTGTGCACGACCGCCGCGAATGGAATAGGGTGGTTTGAGGTTAGCTTTATCGGTTTGGCTGAGATGCTTTGTTGGCTTTTTCTGTAATAAACATTTTTGTAGTTTATAATTAAACCTTATAGAATGGCGTAACCGTGTAGATGTACACAACACCGAATGAGATATTCAGTAAATAGTTTTCGAAAGGTGTTTCAGATATCTGAGATTGCGTCTATTGTGCACGATCCTACGATCTGCAAATCTCTGTAAGCTCCACTCTGACCTGTTTAACTTCAAGAACTAGTGCTGTTGTTGTAGTTGTGTATTTGCTCGTAATATACGGCTGGATCAACATGTCCATTGTGATAGAACAACTTCGTAATACGAGCATTATTAATTCAATTGATTTACCACTATGCTATTGTTAGATGTTTATCTACAATTACCGTACTGTTGATGATGATGATGATGACGATACCTACTGTTTATCACTTTATTTATTTGTAGGAAGGTTAATAAAAACTTGTAGCTTTAAACTTGTAAGTGTCAGTAAATCACAATACATAACCTAACAAATTGCAATATTATTAGTGGTGCCATCTTTCGGGACACTGCTGAACTAAATAATAAATTTAAGCCATGCGTACCATGCATACTTTTGGGATCTTAAATAAGTTGTGTGGATTTGCCTGATTGAGACTCACTTATAAAAAGTTTTATTCTTAATATTCTTATAATTGAAAAAGTAAGAAGTTTTGAAGTATTAAATTTCGGTGGGTAACAAAATATTTCACTAATGATGCAGATAAATGAATATAACATGAAATCGATACCGCACTGAAATAATGATACTTATTTGAGAAATATAAAAGATATAAAAATTTTATGTTGAATTCCAAATATCGGAATTACAAAGAAAGACAAAACATTTTATTGATTGTTAAGGTTACGTATCCAATTTAAAAATTCCAGTCCTGCATTTTTCTTGGGTTTTAAATTAAATTTTATACATCGCCAAAGCATTTTTCTCCGCAATATTTTTTATTACACATGGAAAATAAACTCAGGTTTACTAAAAATACTTCAGGTTATGCTGAATTTACTTTACCATCAGATATAATTAACAATTTAATAAGTATATTACTTTCATACTGCATTCAAAACTAGTTTGAGTTTTAATTTAATATTTGTATAACAAACTTTAAAATAAATATTTTAGAGTAGATTGTAATTAAATATTCCAATCTAATTTGTTTAGCAGTATATTCGAACGATTAAAAATGCAATTTATGGGTGCAATATAACATGCATTCGATTCACTTTTCACTAATAAAACCACAGCGAAGGTCGTCCCGCGAACAATGGGAGAGCAGATCATTATTTCACTGCGTTGGATTTACCATTCATCCCCTTCCGGCACCGTTTATTCCCCTCGCAGCGCGGTTCGTTACGAAAATATCCATCCAAATATTTGAGCAATTATTTGCCACATGTGGACGTTAACACGACCGCCCGCTGAGCTACATGCTATGAGAGTTGTGGTCAGCCCTTCATGTCACATTATTTGTCACAAATTCTGAAATTCTGCTGGTTTCGTTCAACGGAGAATTATAATTATAATGGAATTATGGAGACTAGAGGTGCTTCAAACGTTCGGATAGAATAGTTGAGATAGAGTTTAATTATTTTATTCTTCGAATCAATTGAGTTGATTGTCAGTAACTCTAAATTATGGCAATTAAAATTAACTTTCGAAAATTCAATTTATTTCTGATATTGAAAAACTAGATTGGTTGCAAAATCTTCTATATCCAGCTGTAAGATTTCAAATGCCATTAGTAGATATGAAGGTTTTTTCTTTATGTACTTGGATATATTGGTTTATCGACTAGCACAACTTTTCATGTTTGCTTATATTTAATTCTAAACCATATATATTTTTAGATTGGACAATTTGAGCATTGCTCTAATATCTCATTCGTTAATTAATAAATCAATTTACTTCCAAAGTATTTCATATAATTTTAAAAAAAATTAACAGCACAAAAATTTGAAAATGTTTCAAAATGTCTCAAGACGAAATTTTAAATTATTAGCAGTAAAAGTGACTTCGTTTCTGTGAAGCCCAAAAATCTACCAAAAATAATACAAAGATGTATGACAATAAATTGAATCATAGGAAACCCCAGTTACATTTCAGCGCTAAACACATTTTAATACTTGCATTTTTCGAAGCTGTTTTGACAGTAACACAGTCAAACGTACCTGACTAATCACTTTGTTACACAAATAATTAGATGAAGTGAGCGGTCTACAACGGTTAACAACATTTTGTACATTTTGCAGTGTAACGTTCTTCTTCTCTTCAGAGTCTTGTTGATGATGGTATCCCAGGAGTCTTTTGGTCTTCTACAATCTCTCTTTTCCTTCACGTTTATTCTTACCATATGACCCCATAATGCTAGTTGTCTTATTTGTATGAAGTCTAGTATTGGCTTGCATTGTAGTTGTTTTCTTTTTTTATTTCGTTTCTTATTCTGTCCAACATTGTTAGTCCTTGTTTCTTTTCTTAGATATTTCATTTCCAGCGCCTGAATTTAGTTTTTTATTCTTTGAGATAGTACCCATGACTTGCAACCGTATGCCAATATAGTTTTGCTTCATTGTATCAAAGGTTCTTGCCGTTTTGCCTATTCTATCATTTATGTCAATGTCCTGTTTATCGTCCCAAGCTATGAAACTTATTGTCTTGCTCTATTTTTTCATTATTAATAGTCAAGTTTACTATTATTTGTTCGTTTGTAAACTAGTTATAGGTGTATTGTCAAGAAGAATTCAGAGCTTTGACTTATTTTTATAAACCTACTCCTCTACAATGATCCTAGTGTTATTGCGTCCATTAAGTATCCATACACATGACCTCATACAACGTACGCCATACAGACATATGCTCCGAGATACGAAATAGCGGTAAACTCCACATATTAAATCCACAAATCACTGGCGGGCAGACGGGCGGTCGGTCCTGCCTGTGCTTTCGCTCTTATGGTCTACATGCGAATCGTACACCGTATGCGCTGCGGTGTCGTCTTTCTTAATTAATACTAATGATGTTCCGGCCGTTCACAACTGCTTGCTAACGTTTGCGGTTAAATGCATACCGCTGTTTTATATATTATATTACGGTTTAATTGTGAATGCCCCATAACCTGGTTTTGTATTTTATATTAATTTCTATTTTTATAACAGCGCGATGTCTTTATATTATCTACGGGATCTGTTCAGATTATATTATTATATAATAACTGAACTTTAATTTTTTAAAACTTTATTATCAATTTTACAGATTATTGGACCTTGTCCCCTTCAAAGTACTTCCCTATCCTATTCACACACTTTTCCCAGCGCTGTTTCAATTTCGTGAAGCAAGTCCTGAATAACTTCATTTGAAATGGCCTTTAAAGCTGTGATGTCATCAACAGTCTGAAAAGGGCGTCCTTTCAGCACTGATTTTAATTTCGAAAACAGCAACGTTTGTGATGCATTACTTTGATGTTATCAATAGTCAGAAAAACAGCGTCTTTTCAGCATTGATTATGATTTCAGAAATAACAAAATTCAAAAGGAGCCATGTTTGGTGATTAAGAAGGCTTAGGAAGAACTGTCATCTGATTTTTGGCACAAAACTGATAAACTGAAAAAGCTTATTGTACAAGCATATTATCGTGATGCAACAACCATGAATTGTTTCACCACAACTGTGGCCTCCGTTTGAGGATATTTTCAAGTAATGTGGTAGTCATCATTGAAGTCGAAGGCCTTCCTGGTCGAGTATCATCTTCAATTGACTGACTATCACTTTTAAATCGTAAAAACCATTCGTAAGATTGCATACTACCCAGTTTCATGCAAAATTTTATGTTGCTACGTTGTTCTAGTATATCACACATTTAATAAATCACTTAAAATCGTTGCACTCAAATACAATAATATCCCGAAAACTAAACGAGATATCAAACAATATCAACTATCTAAGATCATGTGGTTACAGATGAGGTCATGCGCAGCGCATTCTGCCAACCGCATATCACGAAATGTCCGGGGTTTTTCTAAACAGACCTTTGAAATTCAATTCATTATTTACTAAATTGTGCTATAAAATATAAAAAAATTAATTATAGGCAGTGTATTAGTATGAAATTGATGGATTAAATTTGTATTGGCAATATCAATTTTATTTATATTAGGATTCTAAACTGTAATGTATTAATTATATACAGCATGGTTCAATTCTTCATAATCCTTAAAAATAGAACATCGAATATAGTTTACCTTTCGGTATAGGATGTCGAATATAGTACCCCCGCTCAACTTAGAAAAGTATTATTGGCTTCTTGAATCACTGGCCTAGAACCCCGAATATTGGTATTCCAAATTACCAAGAGATGATACTGAATACAAATAACGAAAGGTACATCCAATTTGTATAGAAAATGCGAGATTTAGTAATGGTAGTTTGTGTTTTTATTGGCAGCAGAAGTGCAGTTATACACACAGCCATTTTTTACAGGTTTTTTTCGAAGAAAATTACATCTTAACCTATATTCTACAAATGCAATGTACTCATCATTTTTATATTTTACTTAAATAATGCGTATTAGATAAACGTAATACTTACATTGATATACATATAAAATCATTACTGTTGTTATTATTTGAAGTTGAAAATTCTTCGAAATTTATGCACCTCGCGGTTTAGTTCAGGTTTCCACCACTAGTTAGTGTATTTTAATTTAGAAAGCCGAATAGCGAGTTTACTAGTTAAAAACTTTTTTGATTGATTAAATTTGTAAGGGTGTCTGTCCAAGTTAGTAGATAGTTTTGGATTATTTTAATTAAATCAGGTTGCACAATAATATCAGATGAATGGTGTTCTCATGTTTCTAAAGTAGCATAATAATATGGCGTTTTTTCGCATCGGCAAACAAAATGTCGGATATGCGATGTGACGTATAAAAGCGTCAACTTTCACAGTCGTCGCAAGTAATTAATTACGTTTCTTTTAAAAGTCTCGTATCTAGTTTACGACTAACAATACGTTAGCTCGGGTAATTTTAGACGTTTAATAAAATATACAATTGCAAAAGAGGTTACCGTAACTCTCATTTAAATGCCAGACGAGTAAAGTGGAATAATGAACAGAATAAACATATGTAGAACACAGGGCGTATAGCATTACACTTTGCGAGTAAGAGCTTTGTATAATTTGCACTCGGACACGTGATATATGCAGATGAAGCTCCGTTCCGTTGTTCGCCGGACAACGGAGCACTGCTACGTTCACTTCGCTCTAGTTTGTTCGGTTGTTAGTTCAGGAGATGGCACTGTGCAGCCCTGACATCTAAGACGTCTTGAACGCCACGCACGTCCGAATACTGGTAAATCAGTTTACCAACTTGATGACAATGACGGGGGTGTGAATTTGCCAAATAATTATTACAGTGCTGACGAGAATCCGGAATTCACGCTACGGTAGTTTCCAACTTCCGCCATGACCAACATTTTACAACACAATAACAATATTCTTAATAGCATCACTCTACTCTAAATCTGATTTGTACTGAGAATGCAACATTGAATTAAGCTGATTTACGAAATGGTTAGATACGCTGGATAGGAAACATTAAAATAGCAGTAGCAGAACTATATATTAAAGGAGAATCATTAAAAATGTATAATGATTTTCCTACAGATATTAAAAATGCTGATACTGTTAATATGTCTTTCTACGACCACTTAGAAATCTGCTCATTGTATGTTTTGTATATATGTCGTGAGAAATGAATTGGTTTTGTGAGTATTTCAATACAGATCATTTCATTTCAGTACAGGTGCCATTGCTAGGATATTTATTTGGAACTGTCAAATATTGGAATGGTGAAAGCAGGACAAATTTATTATTAAACTTAAAATAATTAGGAAATAATATCGTGGTCGTAGAAAAAGTACAGTATACAACTCGCACGGAATACTCGTAGGAAATGAGTATCATTTTATGCTTGTTGTACAATATACTATTTTTGCAAGGTTGTTCTTTTGTTTTTTATCAACTATCATGCTTGTAATCCACGACGATATATTGTTCTTACGGGTTGCTAGGTTAAATCTGTTAAACTGGTTAAGTGCCTAAGTATAGTGGCTTAAACATTTTGTTAGTATTTTTATATCGAAATTTGGATTTTTCGTGTATTATTGCCGAATATCCAATACCCAACGATTTTTCCTTGTCAAATTTCCTTACTATCGGAATCGTTCAAAGCAAACATTTTTCTGGTATTTCATTAAGAAAAGTTTAAATAACACCACGACAATAGAAACTACAGAAAAGCCACCTAATGTACTTTCAAATAAATTTTGCTTGTCCTTATCGTGTAAAAATTATATAAGCATCAGGCATTTGTTGTCCTTTGTCTTCCATTGGTAAACTGTCTCTACCTAAACGAAAACCAATACTGTAAAACTGAACAATTAAATATTATGAAATCTTCCTTGTAATCGTCATACGCTAAATAAATAAATAATTCAAAATATTTCAGAGATTATGAAGAATATTGTTAAAAGACTAATGTCCGATGATGTTTTCTGTTAAACAAACATTGTCCAGGTGAGACTAAGACCGATTGAGATGAAATAAAAATAGGAACAAGTCGAAATTGATATAATGATGAAGAAAAGTTCAAGGGTTTCTGGTGTACTTCTAGAAAATAGAACGCGTTACATCTTTTTTAATGCGTAAAGAAGCAAAAACAAACATTAGTCATACATCACAGTCCACTATTTGCACTTTCTAGTATAAAGTAAATGAATGTTAATGCTGAGAATCCCAGAATTATTTCGTCCACGCTTTTCTCAGTGAAGCTTTCTTCGAGCATATTAGCATCGCTGGCACCGGGAGTTGTGAGCTGCACCGACAACAATGCATGCTAATTGCATGCGCATAATGATCCAGGCTTTCGCGGACTTGGGAAACAATTCACATATTCTTCCGTTCTTTGTGGCGGTCGGCGTCGAAAGCGGAGGCGGCGACGTACGCTCCGATGTGACAGGAATAACAAGAGAACAAGGATGGCAGCGGGATGGTTTTTGTCGTCGGGCTTACACTACTTGAATGCGTTTAACATTGTTTTGAGTGATGTAGACATAACTCAGTAGGCTTTGATTCATGAAGGACTACTTTGCATTAACTGCTTTAAACCAATTAGATTTGCATATGTTATTATATCGTTAAACTACGAAATAATACAGTATATATTTAGGACAAAATCCGAAGAAAAAGAACAGCCAACAAAAAATAAATTATCATTATGTTCTACTGTACATTTGAGTAAACTATTTTGGTATGTGTCAAGTTTATCATGTTAAACTACTTCGGTGGTCAGGATACAATTGCTTGCTGTAGAGACTAATTTAGCTGGAAACCACATGATGAATAAATGATTTATTCGCTTACTTATTTACACATCTGTACAATTTCCTGCTTTATTTAATTTTCTAAATTTAAAATAACATCTTTAGTACAGGTAGGTGAAAGTTTAAATTAATGGGAATAAATTATAATCCTTTATACTAATCAGGCGTATATTTCTCTATGATTTCATCTGCTTAGTAACCAGTTTTCAAAATGTGTGACCAGCTCTATAGCCTAGACGATTTGACCGATTTAGGTGAAACTTTCACAGGCAATTAGAGTTTGATTGGGAATACGTGCTTTTTATGAATTCTCAATTTTCTTATACATGATGTGTGAGATATTAAATAAATAAGGCCGAAAATTTGCACAATTTGTGGCCAGACCTGCGAAGCAGGTCGGACGGCTAGTATATTATCTGATTAATATGAATACTTAATATTATGTAAAATGGTTTAATATCCCTGATGTGAGGTAACGCCGCTTCTTATGAAGCTGTTTAGATCCTTTTTACGAGTGGATCAATCCTAATTTCCTTTCCTTTAAATCCTTGTAGTTAGGTTTTTCTATCTTACTATTTTTTGTTTTACTTTGCCAATTTTAATTCCTGCTGCTTCTAAATCTTCTACTACTTCCTTTAGCCATCTTGATCTGGGTTTGCCACGTCTTCTTATTCCTCCTGGTTACCATTCTACAGCTGATTTAATTGCCTCCTTTTTTTCTGCTCTCCATATATGACCAAGCCAAGCCTCTATTGCTTGATTATTTTTATTATATTCTCTCTTTCCAATGTTTGAACTATTTCATAATTTATACTTATTTTGTATTCGTTTTCTGGTATTTTTATTGGTCCTAACACTGTTCTTATTATTTTTCGTTCCATTATTCTTATACCTTCTTCATCTTTTTTTGCCATTATCATAGTCTTAGCAGCGTAACTTTTTTCTATTATTATTTATTTCAGCGGTCTCAATTGCTGAGGTTATATGCCGCCTCGATACCTCGTTTTCGGTGGTGTGACAATGGCACGCAGTGTTCGCTGGTATTAGTTTTCGTCATCCATCCAACTACTTGCCACGGGCAGTAGTGTTTAACTTGCTTCATCAAGTGAACCTGCATAAGTTATTATTGATCTTATTATCGTTCGGTAATTGAATAAATGATTTATTCATTTAGTTATTTACAGAATTGTACGATTTCCTGCAGTATTTAACTGTGTAAATTCAAAGTGACATCTTTAGTACAGGTATATAAAAGTTTGAATTTATGAGAACAAGTTATAATATATCATCTGATTAGGATGAATATTTAATATTAATATAGGTAATTGATTATACTTTAAAACTTCCTTTTGAATGCAATCAATTTTCTAAAGCTCTATCTCGTCTGTAACCAAATGAACGCTATCAAATCGTTTATCTCCTTAATCCCGGAGGCTTAGATTACTGCGTCGAATTTTTAAAATGGCATCCGTATTTCCCAAGAACGGAGTCATTTAGAATCCAAGTCGTTTTCAAATATAAAATATCTCATTTTTCATCAATGCGCGATCGCGAAACTTTAACTCCTCTTGAACAAATAACTAAAATGTACTCTTCTACATCAGATATTCATCACGGAATTTAGACGATGCTCCGTTTATGCCGATAATAAAATCTGTTATAATACTTGAAAATTGTGATTCATTTTCACGCCAACTTTTTTATTCTTCTACCGCAGGAACTATAATAGTTTATTATATACCGAGGTTGACAGGGTTTTATTGTAGCCTGAGTCAGAATCAAGGAATGAAACATGAATAAAATAATTTTAATTTGCTTTTTATGGTGAAATATTTTTGTTTTGTAAATAATTTTGGAGCGACATATATTGTATTTCTCAATCAATTTTAAATTTAATGATTATTTAAAACTGCAAAATTTGTGAAGGCCGGTAAACAATGCACGTTGCCACAGTAATGCTTACAAAGCTTATGCGAAATCATTTAAAATCACTTTTGAGAGAACAGTTGTGTGTAACTGACAGGACTTGGTTATAATTTTAATTTGATTTACAAATGAGTAACAAGTAAAATGTTGTACAATACACGCAAGGTAACTATTTTACTGCTTCAAGGAGGTGACAAGCTCGCCGGTCATTTCCTCCATTCAGCAGTAAAAACTGTTTTACCTTGCTTGTAATGTAAATAACTATTAATTTAATAAAAATATTCGAAATCCAGTTAATATTCGAATTCGAAATTCGATTTTGAAAAAACTGATATTCGTCCATCTTTAAAATTAAAGAATTCTATTCCATCCGATATATGACAAATGACTATAAAAGTAATAGAAATATCCACAAAAAAGCTGTATTATTTACAATCAGCCTAAAAAGTAGCAACTGTCCAACTATTTGGAAGTCAGAAATTGACATATTATTAACTGATTGTGAATAAAACATTATTTACATCATTTCTAAAGAAATGTAGAACTTCATGTTTGTTTCAAATACAAAATGTAAATATTTGCATGTCAAAAGTATGCACTCTCGTCCATTAGCGAAAATCAAAAGGTAGCTTAATTATCTTGCAAATATATCGATGCAAAGACGGAATATTTATTGTATTTATATTTCCTATACGTTAACTTTCAAAAATCATCTCTTCTTTCGCAAATAATATGCAAATATTTTCTTTTAAGAGTCGAATGGCAAAGGGAGTTGAAATTATTTGACTTCGATGTTTGTACACAAGGAAGAAAGGAGAAATAAATAATTTATAAGCGTACGACACTTGATGACGGATGGCGTATCGGCTGTGGAAGGAGGGGTGATCCGATATTCGCAAACAAGCGACAAAGTTTGGAATATTCCGCGGCGGTACGCTGCAGATATTTTGCATAAATGGAGCGCCTTCCGGTTGCTGTAATCATTATTTCAAGGGCGTCTAGCAATTGAATTCTACTTTGGTTTGATTAAATTCGAACGCTTTCGTTTAATTGGTGCGATTTTGGAATTATTGACTATTGTAGTGCAGAATATGATTATAATCTTACTTGAATCATAGGAAATACAGTAACAAAGGTAATAATATATTTTTAGAATTTCATAAAGCGAATTATATTTCATTATTTCAAACAAATGTCTTTATCATGTTAATCGTGTGGCTTATTTCTATTTTGTATATTGAAGACAATAAAAGAAGAAGTACCAATAGTAAATATTTATTTGTTACCTTGCGGTGTTCAAGTTTCTACATTATCTATATTTATATTAACATGTAGTAATTTATTTATTTATGTTTGAATGTATTAAAATAACTTGTTTATAATATTGTTTAGCGTCCATAAAGTGACTCATTATAAACAATAAACAACTTGATAACAAAAAAACAGAAAAAAGCTAATTTCAATATAATTTTTTTTAACGATCAGGAGAGATACTCGGTTTCTTTGATACCAAAAGAAAGAAAACCAATTTCATATCGACGGGAATTTGTGCACTTTTTCTCCCGTCGTGAGCGAAAGTGCTCAAATAATGTGAAAAATGAAGAAAATTAAACAAATCAAAGATAACTATCATAAATTATATTACAATTCAAATAATTTTGAAATATATAAAAGCATCATAAATATTGGGGTCGTGAAAAAATAGTTTATACTCCGCAGGAGAGAAGTGTATTTGTAGCCCTCATCTACGGCTCGTGCTTCAATTTACTCCGCGGGAAAAAAATCATACACTTCTCTCCCTTAATGTATAATATACTATTTTATGTCAACGTCACGTGTCAAATATAATATTCATTCTAAGCTAAGAAAAATAATCTGCAATGCAGCCGAAAATAAAATATTAAATTTAACACGTACAAAATACGGTTTTATTGACTCGTCCTTTTATGTCTCACGCTGCGCTTGCTCGGCCCCTAAACTGTCTTATCCAAAAAAGAGAAACCCTAAATTTTGTACTTGTTACCTAAATATCTGCTATAATACTAAAAAATTATTCCTATGTGTCCACTGATAAAAATGTTTTTTTTGGAACAAACAGATTCCTCTTAAATGAAGAGAAAAATTGATTTGAATAGTTCCAATTCGATTTTGTTTTCATTGGAAACTTTTGTAGGTTTAATAAATATTCTGGTATGAAAATTAATTCGGAACATATCAAAGTATTCAACTGTGACTCGAAGTGGGAACGAAGTAGTTTGAATAGGAATAGTTTTAATTCAAAATGATATCGTTTTAAATAAAAAACGTTCTGTTTAATATTAAAACGACTTCTATTTCATTATTTTTAAAAACAAAATATAAAATATTTTCATTTTCTTTCAATGCAGATAAAGAAGATAAATAAAATTTATATTCAAAGTAAATAATTTTTGGATTGCACCCAATCATTTTGTAAGAAATAAAATATTCTTCAACGAATGCATACTAAAGGAAAAATGAAATTTTTCTTGAAACATGAAGATATTTTTATGAATGTAAATATTTAATCCATTTCGATGCATTTCTTTATCCAATCAGTGTATGGATTTTCGTCGTTGCGTATATTTGTCATTTTTTAGGACTTTTGCATAGTATCTTCTTATGTGATTTATTTTTCCACATTTTATATCTGTTACTGTGAAAGATTTGATTTTGCCTATTAGAGCGCTTGGTGCGATTTTGTAATTATTGTTATTGACTACTGTAGTATTGAAAATGATAATAATCTTATTCGTATTCTAAGGAAATTCAGTAACAAAGGCAATGTAAATATATTTTTAGAATATGTAGAGCGAATTATATTTCAAAGGAATGTCTTTATCACGTTGAGCGTGTGGTTTATTCTATTCCGTATATCGAAGACAATAAAAGAAGAAGTACAAACGATTGTAAAAACTCTGGCACGCCCATGGCGGGAAAAAGAGGAAACGCTGGACTTCTTTTAGCGCCCTAATCTACATACATTTGATCAAAGGAAATCTCTTGTTAAATATACTTATGAGAGATATTTTTTCCGAGTTTTTCCTCTTGTTTTCACTAATTTGCATGCAACGTACTTTTCAGACACCGGCTTGGATTCTTATTCATCACGATATCACAAAGTTTTTTAAAGGAAATCTCATTTTTTGTTAGAAAAAATTCACTAATGAAAATTTGACTTGCAGAACGCGGCCGACGTCGTAGGGGTTGCACTCCTACCCCGCGACTCGGGGGTGCCACCACAAAGAACATTTAGCCTGCCCACTTATACATAATAATATACCATTAGCAATGTTATCGAATATACGGTCATTTAAATACGTAATGAATTCAAATATGGGCATAAGCTACGTTACTGTTACGATACTGCGGAAAGCATACGTACTGTGTGTGAAGCAGCGTCTATCAAAAGTTTTTAATAAGCTCCATAATTAGATCAACTTAATTTTATTGAATATAAAAAAACTTACCCTATGTTTCATGCTAGCTGTCCTTGCAAAATCTATAACAAGAGCAAAAATATATTAGAAAGGATCATGTTACAAGAAATATAGGATCATTTTGTCCATTCTTAACATATTAAAGTCATAACAAAATAACGAGCTTTTCACACCAGGGGCACATAAGCAAATTCACAAATGCAAAGGAAGATAGTAACAATCCTCATGAAAGAAGCGAAAAGTTTCAGATCAAGGATAATAAACAGATTTTCTGTATTATTTTCAATCATGTGAAAAACAAGTAACTTTTTTTCTATACCTCTAGTGCTAGTGTCGCCTGTATATTCAGTGGCAAAAGTAAGATTAAATAGTCAATTTAATATAATATTACAATATTAATAACAATTATTACACAAAATAGTTATTTGTAATATCAAGGCACTAAAGTATAATTTTTTATTACGAATATGGAATTTGGAGAATAAATAAATAAATACTTTAGTACCGAGGTATACATTCTAATTTTTCCGAAATCGTTCAATTATTAATTAATAGTAATTTACGTAACAAGACCAGAAAGTGATACTTTACTGCGAGCCCAGTGAAGACACTTTTTTGTCATGTTGGGTACAATATTTTTTTGGCGATCCTGAAAAAAAGAAATAATAATTCTTACACCTTATGAGAACAAATAAATAAAGATCACTACGGAAACATTGCTTTCCGATCCCTTATAGTCAGTTTTCCGAGCTAGCTCGGAAAAGAAGGAATTTTTCGAGCTAGCTCGGTAAAGAAGGAACTTCCGGTCTAAAAAGCGATCAGAAACTGCTCATTTTCTGTGCGATCGCGAAAAAATAATAAATAAGTAGCATTATGTATTTGCAAAACGTCAGCTAGTTGTTGTGACGTGGATAGCTGGGATAACAAAAGTACTGCCAAGTGTCAAATTTGGTTAAAAATGAGTCTGTATTTCCCTTCAGAAACTAGTGACAGTGTTTACATTTTTTTATGACAGGTATAAATTATAAATAACAATAACTGGGTTTAAGTTCTGTAATATTTTTTATTAAAAACACAACGTTTCGGCAGCAAAGTGCTGCCTTCTTCAGGTGAAATATAAATTATAAAATATTACAGAACTTAAACCCAGTTATTGTTATTTATATACCATGAGTTCTGAAAGCTTTTTTCAATAGGTATAAATTATGTTTCTTTGTAAACATAATTGAGAGCTATTTAGTGTTTAATCATTTTATTCCTTCGAGTTTCGCTGTGCAGAAGTATACCATACTATTAAACTAAAACTAAAACTTTTTTCAAAACTGTAGATTTCATTAATGTTTTTTGATAGTTACTCCATTTGTTATGTTCTTGGATAGACACATTTCTGTCAAGAATTCAAATCAGATTGTCGATGTATTTCAGTTGTAATAAATGTCAAAATAAATTCAATTTAAAATGTTTATTGAATAAGTCGGTGATGACATTCTGAATTTTTTAAATTTATAATAAATAATTTGAAAGAATAGTAAATTAATGCAATAAAGGAAAAACTGTATTAAAAATAAACTGTTGCAATAGGATTCATTATAACACTTGGATTTCAATATGCCGTTTTTTTTTTTTCTTTTTTGAGAGTAGAAGTGTAGACGATCTCCTGGGCTTTATTTATTGTTGTCTAGTTGAAATAACAATATTTGTATTTGTTTGAAGCCACTGAAGTAGAAGTACGTTTACCCACGTAAAGTGGCGCGCCCTGCTTTGCTATTTAAATGTGACTGCATTTTTCCCGACTCGTCTGTCGTGTGCCGTATGTGTCGTAGTTAAACATTGCTTCCTTTTCCGCTAGTTTTCCTGCATTTCTTAATCCACACCCGACTGCCAGAGTTTTCACGTCCGAAAATAACAAAGTATTGCAACAACTGTTTATATGCATAAAAATGAATGTAATTGATGATGAACAACTTCTTGACATGACTTCAGGAGGTGGAAAATCAATAACTCATCATTGGTTAACAATTAAAAAAAAAAAACAAGATATTTGCTAGAATGCATGATGAAACTACATCAGGGGTAAAGATAAAATGGCAATTGTCAGCTGTGAGATTTGAACTGAAGCATGGTTCTTGCCAGATTCCATGACGGTGTATCTTTTTTGTATTATTTTATCTTATTGACCAATGATTCATATTGTTTTATTCACCTGCAGATGATGACCCAGGTGGGGTCCGCAACCTGTCGAGTTTGTGACTGAATTCCAACAACCGTTTTATTTCCATGAATGTAATTGTTGTAAAACTGAATTCTATTTGTAAATGCAGTATGCTTTTGAATTGTTAATACGCACTAGAAACAAACCAGTAAAAGGAATAATTTGAATCGAGATATAAAGCGATTTATGTGTACTACTGCACTGAATAACAAGAAATGCAAATAGTCGTATCGAAAAAAGTGAAAATATGCAGGTGAAACAGTAAATAAAATCTCGCGAGAGCTTTGAGGCAGACGCCACTCGTAGGTCGCCGGGACGGGCGAATGCTATCCGACTCCGAGGCTGCTCTGAGTGACGTAATTCCAGTTCCGGAATGAAAAACAAATAGCGTGCATGTTGCGATTTGTTTACATATTTACACACGCGGAGCCAAAGGAAGTAATATTTTTGACTACCGACGTACGTGGCAATAAAAGAAATATTAGAAAAGGGAAAAGAAGACGGACAAGAGAAGGGCACGAAAGATATGAAACATAAAATTGAAGAACTGACAAAGGAAAATATATGGAATTTTAAAAGAACGAAATAAAGTTGAAAGCGCCTGGAGAATTCTAAATAAAATCTGGGAAATCTTTTATGCATACCGCTTTAAAATATTACCAAGATGAATTTTATATAAAACATTCGGAAATATCTCTTCATATACTTTATTAATAGTTATGACGCCACTCGCATTCCTTCAATATTTCTTACTTTTAAAACTTCTACCAGCATTAAAATTATCTTCACTGGACCATGCCTAACTCTTTTTCTCTGTCTCATAAATAGCCATACCCTGAGTTCCCGGTAAGAGACTTTTATTTCACATTACTATGGCTACCAACTATACAGTGCAACAACTGGAACAATTGTTTTTGAAAAAAATCCTCGAATACGTCAATTTTATTTCAGATTATCTTTTGATTTGAGTAATAGCTACTTGATTTTTATTTATTAAAACGGGGAACTCTTGATTGTTATTAAATTTTTATTGTAAAATTTTGAATGCAATTATCTTGGTAAATTCGTACGACTAGTCTTTAACCAATAATGATGCAAACACTGGAAAATTCAACCAATCGGAACAGTATTATACTCATAGAATCCCGTTAACCCGATAAAACCCTGCTATCAAATAAACATCAGTTGTTACTGTCAGTAACTGTCAGTGTGACAGTTAATTAATATTTCAAGTTACATTTTCCGTTGTCTTTGGAATTTATCTCATCAAATTTCACACGACCTCTTTGATTTTCTCAGATAAATTTTTATTTTTATGCACTCATTTTTTTTGCTTTTAAGCAAAATCACTCAAGTAAAATGACATTAGATAAAACCACTCCTCCTTCGGAGTCGGGATTTACCATGCAGTTAGCTTTCGTGTTCGTTGCTAAGCAAAAAAATTCGTGCATTATAAAAATTTATAGATAAAATCAGAAGGTCTTGTGATATTACTCCCGAAAAGTTTAAAATACAATATTAACGTTTTTAACATCATTTGATCTTGGAGTTATCAAGACGCTAGAAGACAAATTTTAATCAACAGGATTTAACAGCCGACTCGACACAACGGAAAATTTATATATTATAAGCAGCAGAATATCCGAAATAAAAATTAAATAACCCATGTATATCACCATCCCTGGTCCAAAGAATGAAAAGTAATAGCAAAAGGAATAGTGCTTCAAAATATAGCAACTTTCTATCAGGTTTTAGATATGAAAAGTGAATAAATATTCTTGCTTGGTATAGCTCAAAATATATTGAAATAGGTCAAGTCGAGGGTCACGAAAATATAACCCAAGCATACATCAGATTAGAATTTTGTGGGGTGGCGTGATGTGTCTGTTTAGCTTTAATTAAAACGACCTAGAAACTGAAATTAGTTGAAAATATAACAAAAGTATGATGGAAGATAAATCAGTTAAAATCTTTTAATTAAATGTTGTTATAGAGTAAATGACTGTAACATGACATTTCTGTTCATATTGTGGCGGCTCTGACACTATCGATACGTCAACCCATAGTTTGTATGTTAAATGAACATTGACATGAAATGTTGAATAATTAATAATCACACATGATGATGTTGAGTTATCTGATTCAACTGTTTTGGGTAACTTTATTCATTTTGTCTCTTTTTAGAATAATGTGTTGTCAATGTGCTTGTGACAATGTAATATACGAGTAATTCGTAGGAAATAACTATTTTTATTCTAAGTTTTTGACATGATTCATGTAGGCGTGAAAATATAGCCAAAGTCAGTGAAAATAATATTGTGACATGAATGAATTTGACAACAGTATAAGAGAAAATTCAGGTTTTATTTCAATAAATTTGTTGGTTGGTGACAGTGATTTGTGATTGATTACGCCTAGGGGTTTTGTGTATTTAATCCAGTAATATTAATTCGTGATAATATGTCACCAAAAACCGTTTAAAAATAAAACTCATTTTAGCATCAAGAAGCGTGCAAAAAGGAAATAGTAAAAAATACTAATTATAATCTAATTTTCTAAGTACAGTTATCTCCATAGAATGTTTATTTACAATTTGAATAATAATGATATTATAAACGAAACTAAAATTCTCAAGCAAATAGCGTTCGCAAATAATTTTAACCCTAATATAATCGATAAAATTATAAAAAAGAAGAAATATAAACTTCAACTTAAACAAGCTTTTAATAACTCTTTCCAAATTGACAAAAATTCTAATTTTAGAACGAGCTTATATTTCTTAGGGAACATAAGTTACAGAATTAAAGAAATCTTAAAACAATATAACATTGATATAGTTTTTAAATCAATAACTTCACTAAAAAACGAAATTTGCATAAAAGTTGATAAACCTCAACTTACAGAAAAATCTGGGGTTTACATGTTGAAATGTAATGACTGTGGGTCAAATTATGTTGGGAAAACAGGCAGGAAATTTATTACGCGGTTTAAAGAACATGCTCGCTGTCTTAAATTTTACAACAAATCTTCTAGTTTTGCAGAACACCTTATTGATTTTGGACACTCCTTTGATTTTTATAAAGATTTTAATATTTTACATATTAGAGAAAACAGTAGAGTTCTTGAATTTTTAGAAAATTTAGAAATTAAAAAGTCTTTTATTAAAAATAAAAATCTGTGTTTAAATGATCAAGTTAATTTAAAATCAAGCCCACTTTTCGACCTACTACTTTTTTGATTTTTTGATTTTTATTTTTTGTTTTTCAATTTATTTATTTTTTAATTATTATTTTATCACATAGTCATTGACCCGTCAGTTTTTTACATCTGTCATATCGTTTTATATTTTACATTTTTATATTTAAATCCTTTTTCAATAATATGGTTTTATATTCCTTTTCTGCATTTATGTCCACCTGTAGATCTTAGTGTAAGTATTCTCTTTTTATATAAATTTGTCCTGTTTTGTTTATATATTTTATTTTTTCGTTTCTTATATTTTAGTCTCACCGGTTACCTGAAGATGACCATTAAATGGTCGAAACCGGTCGTAATTTTGTAAAATAAAATAAAGAACAGTGTGTAAAAGACTTGAGTTAAAAATTTTTCTTTTTCGTTAATTTAACTACACACTTGGGTGATTTTTCTAAAACAGTTTTAATAGTTTCGCGATGACGTGTGTCTACTAAACAGAAAATTTTGATATTTTGTATAAATATCACTTGTATCTATTTAGCAAGAGCTGATTAGTATTTGCTTTTGGTGATAATCCAATAATCGGAAGAGGTAGTTTATTTGAAGCCCTATCAATTTAATTTTAAATATCCTAGTAAATTATGGTTTAATTACAATTTTTGTTATCATAATAATGTTTCAAAAATTATCTACAATTTTTGTTTCAAACATTTTTCTTCTTCTATCACCATTTACGATTTTGCATTTTCGTATGAATCTGATCAGAATTCGTCACCTTGTAGGTTTGACAAACCAACAATGTTAGTGTCATCTCTGGATTCTGCATTATTTTGAAAATATTATAGGATTATTGTAGCTCTGTAAGAAAACAGACCTGAGCATAATATTGATCATTACCTTTGCGTTCCTTGCTTTTGCCACGTTGAAAAAAATCCGGATCTGTTAAACGATTCGCTTAAAAATACATAAAACACGAATAACATTTAAAGGACTGAGGACAAGTGAAACGCATCGGCATCGCTGGAAATTCACCACATCCACTTTGAATCGGATCGCGAACATTTACAATTCATCCTAATGTATTGATTGTGCGTATACAAAGTCAAGTCGGACGCTGGAGCCAGGACCGCGGGGACGTCGCGACGCCGACGCCGGCGGATAACGACGCCAGGGGGCGGCGGCGGCGGCGGCAGTCACTGGATAGATATATGAGGATTCGTTTCATCGGCTCCCGGCTTAATGGAGTACGGCAAGGGAGCGCCTGACTTGGGTTCGCGGTTGTTTTCCGATACGCAGGAGCGGACTTTCAACCAAATCGGGAAATTCGACAACAACCCTTCTTCAACTCACTTGCGCTTGCAATCTTTTTGACACAACCATTATCTTCGGCGGATTCATTTATTTTAATAGTATGTTCTACAACAAGTAAGGGAATGGCACATATTCCATACGAGCAAAAAGTTTATAGTCCAAGCCGAAGGCGAAGTCTACGGTTTGCGAATTGCGAGTGCGGGATATACAATTTTGTTACATGTTGTAGTGTAGACTATACTTTCTATAATAAGATTTTGGAAATTATACAAATATAAAACTGTTGAAAACACCAATCTCAAATAAATAAAATTAAAACAAAGAGCGGTAACCATAGCAACCGAACTAAGATACTTATATTGCGCTAATATGTGGCTGATTCCTTGAATTTATTCCAAACGCGACGTATGGAATGATAGTTATTCCAATACAATTTTTAGTTGTGGAATGCGTAGTTTCCAAAACAGTGTTATAGAATAGTTATTTACGATACAAGTACGTAAAGCTAGTCTTTAGTCACGAATGGGTCAATTAAAACACGAGCGTAGCGAGTGTTTTAAGACCCCTGAGTGACTAAAGACGCTTTACGTATGTGTATCGTACAATATTTTATCTACGATATAATGAAAAACCCCAAAAAATATTTAAAAAATATTTTTATTTATGAAGTAGGATCACAATATTAAATGAGAAGTTTGCCATGATAACAAAATTTTTGCAAATTTGGCGTGCTTTAAAAATTTTAATCACTCGCTGCTTGGCAACCCGTGACTGCCCGTGACTTATGGGATCGTGTTACTAAACAACCGTTTTACAAACTTGAAACCAACAGTTAAACATCAATTTTACACACTATCGTAGATAATAGTATATTATACATTAAGGGAGAGAAGTGTATGATTTCTTCCCGCGGAGTAAATTGAAATCTCCTGTAGAAATGAAATTGGTTGTTTATGTCATGATTTTGGTAACAAAGAAACCGAGTTTCTCTCTCGGTTGTGAAAATAGTATATTCTACAACAAGTAATGGAATGGCACATATTCCACGCGAGCAAAAAGTTTGTAGTCCGAGCCGAAGGCGAGGGCTACGGTTTGCGAGTGTGGGATATGCCATTCCGTTACATGTTGTAGACGTAGACTATACTTTCTATAACAAGATTTTGGAAATATACAAATATAAAACTGTTGTATACGTCAAACTCAAATAAATCAAATTAAAACAAACAGATGTGACCATAGTAACTGAATCAAGATACTTCATATATCGCGCTAATATGTGGCTCTGATTCGTCGAAAATATTCCATACGCAGCGTATAGAATGTTAGTGATTCCATAACAATTTTTAGTTGTAGAATGCCTAGTTTCCAAAACAGTGTTATAGAAAATTATTTACTGCAATTGCAATGTTAATATAATTTATTCTTTCTTTCAAAGAATTGTTTAATGAATATGTATGAAAATATTAATTACGCAGATGTGTTTGATAATTTAAAACATTCTTATTTCTGTACTATAGATTTTTCATTCGGGTCATGCAAGAAATATAAAAGTAACAGGTAAATTAATGCAATGAAATAAGGGTAAATATATTTATTCGTTTCCTTAATGTGTAAATTGAAAGTTTAAATTCAACTTTTGTCATAAATAATCAAAGTTCTCTTTTTGATATAAAGGTTGTATCAACATGTAAAGAGGAAATATCGTTTATTAGTGTTTTAGTTAGTCAAACTGTTTAAAAATTTACATTTAAAATGAAAAGCAGAAGATTAAATATTTTTCCACTGCGAACCCAAAGCCAATATAGCGGGTTAAACATTAAACAGAGCGTTTGATGATGTGCAAGAGTCCTCTTTGATCTTTCTAGACTTATTTAAATATCAATTAAAATTTATAAAAAATGTTCATTTTAAAAGAGTGACATCTTACTTAAGAAGAACATCGCTCCAAGCTATTTAATTTGCCTTCCTTGCAAAATTTAAACCTGAGGTAAAGTTTATAAAATATTATTTACATAAAAATGACTTTGGCCAACGAAGTTAATAATATTATAGTAAATATTTTTCTTCTTTACTAAAATAGCTTTTTGTTAGTGGGATGTTTTACGTACGTCATCGATAACATTTTAAGGCGAGATGTTTGTTAGTAGAACTTATCTTGAAAATATTATGATTAACTTGTTATTGTGCACATCCATCCATCCATCTTTTATAGTTGTTTACCATTAAAATAACAAATAAGGATCTCTATTTTAACGACGGTCCATATGATGCGGCCTTCGGGACTTCCTACCTTACGAATCCTCGTAATTGGATTTTAATCCTTAATCAAGCATTGATCAAATTCCGTAGTGAGTACATCCACTATTACAATTAATCCGTAAATTCCTTGCGCTAGCAAATCCATTAGAGCTGAATTAAGTTGTACTTTCCATCGGGTAGAATTCTTAAGATACACAAAAATGGGTTTGCTTTACTTACCAAATGAAATTTCAAGTTACATTTTAATTATATAAATAAAAAGACTTTTGTATATAGTTTAACGTTTCGAATTTATTAAACATAAATCTTCGTTTTTAGTTTCCTGAAAAGAATTATGTTTAATAATTCGAAACGTTAAATTTACATAAACGTACTTAAATCTACAGAACTATATCCAAAAGTCATTATTTATATTTATATATTGAGTTCTAATGGTTTTTTCCACTTATTTTAATTATATTTCCTTCTCCTTTAAATTCCGTTTTAAATCTTCTTTTGATATTTGATAATTCTTAACGCTCCAGAATGAAAATAAAAGCAGTACAATGTACAATGCCTGAAATGGTTTCAAAACTTTCCAGATTGGTAGATTTTATTTTATTACGGCAAAATCCTTGTTGCGTATCAAGTCTGCTAGGGTCTCTGAAGTCCGATCAACTGTTTTGTCTTTCTTGCATATGCTTATTTATACACTGCGCATGCGGAAACAGAACTGATAGAATATATAATATATAACTCAGTAGATAAAGTTACTGTTGATTCCAGCCGCCACAATTTGTTATTTTGAGTTTAAAAGAAGAATCTAATAAGCATTCTTCTGGGCCTATCAGACTTTACTAGAGTACTGGAATATTAACCATTTGTAGACTCGAGTTGACGTAGATTTAACAAACATTTCCAGATTTCTTATTTGGAGGAAAAAATCTGAGAGTGCGGCCCTGCGAAAGATGTGGTTTCTTGACAGCAGCACAGCTAATGCCACGCCTCGACACAACGGTTATGATTAAGTATCGTCCATTGTTTCCTAAGACCGCCACTAAAAGTAATCCATTACACGGAATGTATACAGCTCCCGTACACTTTATTTAATAAAAGCTCAGATCAAGTGAACTCTGCACATGAAATCTAATAGTGGGCGAATGCAGAAACCTATTCCCCTTCTCCCACGCATTTATGACGTCGCAGAAATATATTGAGATGCACTGAATTTTGTAAATATTCCTCTGATTTCGTTTGCTGAATGAAGTCAAACGAAATATGTTTTGCAACGATTTTTCCAATAGAACAATCGAAGTGAATAAATTGTTGTGTTAGTAGCAAATAGAATATAGGAAATAAAACAAGATTTTGTTTGCTACGTCATTAAAATTGCTTTTACAATTTCAAGCAAAGTGAAACATTTGTTCGAGATTTTACTGCTATATAGAGTTTGCTTATTCTAAAATACAAAAATATATTAATTAATATTTTATTGAAATTGAATGATAAGAATGGTAGTAAAATTGAAGTATAGTTAATAATACGTCATGCAGAAGTTCCTTGCTGAAAATGACAAAAGTTTCTTCAGTGCACGATTCTATACATTTGACTGTAATACGCTTTAATGTCAGTCTGTATCTGTACTACGGCACGCAAGCTGGCGTTATATGAAATTTAATTAAAGAAACAAAATTTATCTGCAATAATGACAGAAATTTCATTTCTAAAATTGTAATTAAATATTTTTTTCAACATTCTTCGCATTGAAATCATTCCTTTTCAAAAAGATTTTTAAATTACTTTAAGAACAGTTTGAATTTCAAAGGTTCCTTTTAGTTTTCATCAACCACATTGTAACATTATACTTCAGTATGAAGTTAGTGATACCATATAAATATAATTTAATAATAAATAATACATGCACGCTGCATCCCACTAAGTATCATCATGAACTTGTTAAACCTGTCTGCATATTCTCCTAACCAAAGTTGATGTAGGTGGTTTAAAATATTTGTATGTGTATAAACACAGAATGTCTCGTATAAAGTTTTAATTAGACCTGTTTAATTCTATGATTCGGAAACTTGGAGCGTATTCAAGAGTGCCGCAACGATTTTGGGTCCTTTTGAAAGAAAAATACTAAGACTCATACATATACTCATATTCAGAGCTGTATGTGGTAACAACGTTCGATAGCATAAGCATAAGTTATGAAATTGTCATACTTAAATTAGATGCCTTTTGCGTTTGGCTTTTCTCTCCCATAAACCTGATGTCCTCCTATTTAAGTAATCGGTCACTGTTCATTCACTATATATGGGTTATGATTCATCTTATTTCATCCTCACGGATTCAATTTTGGATCCATACTTTTACTACTGTAAATATAATTTACAGAGGTTTAATATGAAGATAAACGTTAACAAAACAAAAGTAATGGCAATATCAAATGATAATGAACCAACCAACCTAAAGATAGAAAACCTAAAAATATAAATGATAATGACAAGTAGACAAATTTGAGTATCTGGGAGTATTAATAGAAAGAATTGAAATGCAAGATGAAGATATAACCAATAGTATATTGTACAACAGGCAAGGAATGGTACTCATTTCCTACGAGTATGAAATGGACATTCCTTGCGAGTTGTACACTATACTTTTTCTATGACCACATAGAAATCTGCTCATTGTATGTTTGTTGTTGCTAGTAATAATATGAAATGTCCATTTCATATTCGTAGGAACTGAGTACCATTCCATGCTCATTGTACAATGTAATATTTTCTACGACCACGATATTATTTCCTAATTAATTTAATTTTAATAATAAATTTGTCCCGCTTTCACCATTTCAATATTTGACAATTCTAAATAAGTATCCTAGCTATGGCACCTGTACTGAAATGAAATGTCTTGTAGTGAAATTCTCACAAAACAAATTCATTTCGCACGATGCTTGCAATGTACCTCATATTGCTAAAGAAAGAAATATCACAGAAAACGAAGATAAAAGTTTGCAATACAATTTACCGAGCGATATTAACTTATGACTGTGAATCATGGGTTGTATCAAAAAAAATCAAAAGTAAAATACAAGCAATAGTAATGAAATATTTAAAAAGAGTTAAAGGAATAACGATGGTAGATAACATACAAAACAAAAACATAAGAAATGAACCAGATAGAAAAATATAATATATAGAGAGCTACGACAACTGAATTGTTGGGGTCACCTGGTGAGGATGGACGACAAGAGACTTACGAAGAAAGTTTGGACTGCAAACATTATTAATGAGAGAGGAAGAGGAAGACCAAGAATGGGGCGATATCGTTGAGAAGATATTAAAGAAGAAAGGAACTACAATACAAAAACAGTTGACTAAGTTCGTACTTGAATATAAAATAATAAACCGACGACTAATTTGGTAAATAAATTTGGGGGTAACGAATTCAAAGGAGCAATGTTAGTAATATTTAGCTTTAAAATTACGAGAATACCCTGTCAATTTCCTTGGTGAAACAACTCCATTTTTAGCATCTCGCCGCGAATTCCGATAACTCCTTGTATGAAAATGATCTCTACTACAAAATCGGTGAAATCGTCGTGTTCTTTGAAAATCCGCGTTCGGGTTCGGAGTGAACGGCACTCAAGTCAAGTGGTGCCATGCCGTGATACTCTGCTTTAAACCCTGCCAAGGAAATCTCGCTATTCGCTACTGGTTCCGCGGATGTCAAAGCACTGATGCCCGATTTGTTCTGCATAAAGTGAATCGGATATTAGAATAATTCTACTCTGTTAAGCTTAGTTTATTTTTTCCGTGATGAATGCACTAAAGTTGTACATCCTCTAGGTTTAAGTTTGAAAAAAAATATCATAAGTCTGATGCAAAATATTTTATTTTGTAGCGTGTTTAGGAAATCACGAACGAGAATACATTGAAAATAATTTGATAGATTTTTCGAAAACATATTACTAGACAATATTCTCTAAAATCTGTAAGGCTTGAGTGGCTATTGCCAAATGGCAACAGGTTTGAGAAACAAATTGGAAAATTATTTTCTAAATTATTGAACTCTTGCATTATATTTAGTGAGATTTTTGTATCCACAAATTCAAAACAAAATTTGCGCTAACCCAATTTATCAAACAAATCAAGAAGAAAAGAAATACAGAGATTATTACCTGGAGCTTTATTCTTACTATAATAAAGACAAGATTAGTGAAAACGCAGACATGTGACAAGCAATGACATATTTCGTTGGTTTTAAGAAATACCATAAAATAATTTACATATTAAGCAAATGTCAAGTATAATTACATATTGAACATTCATATTTAAGGGTTTAATAGCTCGTGAGATCCTCAGTTCGAATCCCGCAGTTGACAGTTGCCAATTTAAATTTACCTCTGTGGTTTCCCATCCACTAACATCTTTGGGGGCTATGATTTGACAGCTAGTAACCGCACTTCATACGCAAAAATATATCACTTACCGAGATCTGCGTAAGCAGAGTGCCACATGGGTAAAAGGCGTGATGATATTTTTATTTTAATTTTATTTATAATGTGCGTATAAGAAATTCATGTGGTGTTCACATCAAATTTAGAATAATATAACACGAACAACTATATATTAATACAATGCAGTCCCATCATCTGCAGATTATCTTGGTACCAATTTGATTAGATATTGTCCCTGTTATGCGTGGGTGTGATTATTTAAAGACAGATAAGGTAAAAATGTTATTTTAATGCAGCAAGTTTCTATTAAAAGAGGCATTTAGCACATATGATAATTTTAATAGCGTTGTAAATATCAGTAAAACATTAAAATGCCCCTATCTACTAATAATAATTACACGATACGCAGTCGGTGTTGCATTAATGAATGCACCTTCACGGAACATTCATAGGTCAAGCTATGACCACATGCAGTCAAGTGCCATGATTCACTCAACACATGTATTCCTATTCACGCTACGCATTCAATGCGAAGTCACGTGCACACATACACATGCACATATTCACATATACACGCTGTCAGCGTGAGGTATATAGGAGAAATGTACACACACATACACGCACGCTGGACAATGTGACGTCACCTTGCGCATTCGCAATCAGACGCGAATAATGGTGGCAGTCGACCTACGCGACTCTAAAACTTTTCCTTTCCATACATTAACTCAACGAAAATTAAATTTTACTTAATTACCAATCACAATTAGCATTTAGAATTGCCATGGTAAACAAAACATACAAAGAATCGTATTGTTTGAGTTTGACAGATAGCATTTGACATATTTTTAATGATTATTTACTAGTTTAAATTTTTTCTAAATGGAAAATGTGTCTATGATTACAGAAAAACAATTTAAACAAGTAAATAATCATTAAAACTATGCCAAATGACATCTGCCAAACTCAAACAATACAACTGTTTGTATGTTTTGTTTACATGGCATTCTGAAAGTAGCTGAAATTATTAATTTTATTTTACGTCTATCACATGACAAATATATTATTACATCAATAAATTTAGGCTCATTAGGTGCAGTTTTTGTTGCTGAACATTTTTTACTTGTACACTTTTGTTCTAAAATTCATAGGGAACCTAATGAAAATATTAACATTGTATTTCCTATGTCCTATAGAGAAAGTAGACACCTGGCAGTGGCGTCTCGTGGATTTTATAATAAGGCAAGCAATGACAAATGGAAGTAAAAAAAAAATTGTGAAAAATAATGTAAATATCTTATTGCATTTTTAACAATAGTTGTTAATAACTTCATACGAGGAACAGATCTACCACTTGGAATGGAAGCTTTTTCTTCAACTTCCGAAATGTTTTTCTAGCAAGTTTTTTTTATTGCACAAATGTCGTTCATTCTACAAAAATACAAGGTTTATTTTTACTTTCAAAATTTATTTATAACAAATTTAATGCGGCAATATACCTTGTAAATAAAATTTCCTTCTATTCTGTCCTTTCTTAATTTTTAGTAGTAAATTATCTTCATAGAAGCACTTTAAAAACTGCTTTCAACTGAGCGTTTACGGCGCATTATTTCCAGTATAGAAAGCTACATGTTCGACAATGTTCGGTATGCTGTAGGCATGGGCGGCGAAAGCACTCGAAGTTGTGCTTGCAGGTTTTGAACAACAGGGTAAGATCCTAATAGTTCGTATGTTATTGAATGTACTCGTACTACATTAGCGGTGCGGTAGGCAATCTTAAACATAAATGTGTATTTCTGTTTGCTTTTAACTTTAGAAATACTAAAATTCTAAATAAATAATTATAAATAAATATATTGTTGAAATATATTAAAAATTATAAAATATGAAGGCAAGCACTGCTTACCTTGCTTGCATGGAGAAGACGCCACTGACACCTGGTATATACATACCGTGTCTATTTTAAAGGTGCACACAGGAGATTAACATGGGAAATCAGTTTTTTGCGTACTATTGCTCTGTGTTCTACAGGACAATAGAGATCGCGGTATCAATCGAAAGATATAATTTTTCTGAATGAAACGATGTAAAATACATTACAATTTAGTTGCAATTTGGTACCGTAAATTAATTTTTAAACGTCAAATAAATAGCTTGAAATAAATCAAAACAAAACAGTCATATTTTATTTTCGATAAAAATTGAATAAATCGGAGAATTTTCAAACCTTTAAAATTAATTTACGGAGCCAAATTACTACTAAATTGTAATGTATGTTACATCATTCGGTTCAGAAAAACGATATTTTTCGATTGGTACTACATTCATTGTTGTCTTGTAGAACACCTAGTAACAGCACGCAAAAAACTGATTTCCCATGTTAATCTATGTACACCTTTAAGACAGACACAAGGTATGTAGGTATTATTGTTTGGATAACAATAAAACAATTGCGGATTGTGAACATTTTTTAAAGGATTGTTGTGTTCCATGGGGAGCGGAGAAGATCCTCGCTGTAACATTTTGGGGTTAGCAGCGCTGACAGCGGATGGCAAACGGTGGACAACATTACGGAATTATGGCCATTGACATGGGTGTAAAATATACGACGGTGGAGCCGCGTGTGTCTATACACAGGACGTGGTCTGATTGAATTTAGTCTGCTGCCAGACCAGAATTAATTTCTATGTCTATAAATAAATCAAAAGCAGACACACCGATGCCAGTACGTCCGTCAGCAGACGCGAGATGGATTTCACTTGCCGGTGGCTCCGTTGTGCCCCGTTGTTGGTCACTGCGTTCTGCGTTTTATGATTTAATCTGGTTCGCGCAGTCCACCATTCAAGGAAGGAATTAATTATGAACATTGTCTTTGTGTTTGTGACGGTGAATGCCACGTGGATTTATGCGTGAATCTCTGCGTTTGAATACACCAAGGCGTGGATGACATTCATAGTTCATCCCACTTCACATTATCGTGACGTCAATGAGAATTAAATAATATATTTAAATATTTCATTTATAGATTTATAGACGTACTTGTTTGTTACGATAAAGTTCAATGAGAAGTTGAGTTCTCTACATCTTTAATGCTATGGATTATGGGCCAGTTGTTTAAAGCGTTGTTAATGATCAGAGAAATTTTGTAACAAAAAATCAAACCGACGAGAGAAGAAACTGAAAAGCGAAAAACAAAATAAACGTTTTCAGTTTCCCAAACCAATATAAGTAACAAATTTTGAGTCAGCACCAAACCAACAGTCAACGAACGCGGACTCAAAATGAGTTACATTAGTTCAGGAGCTTAGTTATTAAGACTAAAATGTTTTATTTTATTTTTCGTTTTTCAGTTTCGTTTTTCGTCGGTTTAATTTTTTGTTAAAAAATTTTTATTTTGTCGTTTCTGTTCCTAAATATTTTTCTACCCTTGCAATTTGTTTTAAATATTTTAATCTGTCACTGTCAATTTCTGGCGATGGAAACCATTCAGCGTTCATTCCTGTGATGTATTCAGATATTTGTCTTGCACTGTGCCCCCATAATTCATTCTATTAATATTTACACAGTTCTGGACATTTAATGTATTTTTGATGACAGTGACAGATTAGAATATTTAAAACAAATTGCAAGGACTATACGTTAGTAGCAATAAAAAGAGTAGGCGAAAATTAGGAATGGGGTCTTTCACCATTTTTTTAAATATTTTTTTATGAAACTTTATCTATATTGAAGACTATCTACGCTTTTAAAAAGTCTTAATTGTTATTCATTAAGCCACAAGATTTTTTAAAAATGTTGTGACGTCATAGTAGAGATCTAAAACAGTAGATATTTAAATAATTTTTGTTACATAAATGTTCTATTTTATTGTAATTATAATAATAAAATAAGTAAAAAAATATATGACTACAATTACTTATAATCTGTAGTCTGTACTGTTTTAGATCCAGCAACACCACTACTATGACGTCACAACATTTAAAAAAAAATCATTGTGACTTAATGAATAACAATTAAGACTTTTTAAAATATAGATAGTCTTCAGTATACATAAAGTTTCATAAAAAAATAAAAAAAAAATGGTGAAAGACCCCATTATTATTATTAATTTCATTAATTAGCAGTATTAAAATAAATTAATCTGTATTAAATAAGATGTAGGGATATTGGCAGTATTGTGATATAAAATTTGGATGTATAATTTTTTACCGGACACTTTTTATTTACAAAAATCTGATTTTACATGTTAATTGCCTATGCCATCATTTACTTGGGACACACGGTATAAGAACATGCAAAAATTACGAATAAAACTATAGTTTCCAGTATTAAAATTATTTATAGAAATTTTCCAACCTATAAATGCATATTATATAAAATTACAACAGATGAATTTTGTATTTATTTATTTCTTTTCAAATATGACCATTGTTTTCCTACCAAAACTACGTCATGTCTCCTAATTTTTAATGGTATTTAATTTTTCAAATACTGTAGATATTTTATTGATTTATAAAAATACGTATATTTAATTTTCTTGTTTAGAATCATAAAAAATATATATTTGCTCACAGACACCATTCAAGTAATTTGGTACGTCTTTATATACAGTTAATATTTACTTGCTCATGAACCAGATACATTAGACGATTATATATAAAAATTAAGAAAACGTGTATACAGTTTAAATAAATATTCTATTCCTAGGAATGCGAAAAAACAACTAAAAATAAACATTGCTGCGTAGTCGTAGTCACCAATTCCGCTCCAAATCAATATTCTATTAAAAACGCATTAATGTAAAAAGCAAAAGGTAACATAAGAACATGTTAATTACAATCCTGAAAAGTCTATAAAAAGAACGAAACATTTCGTTTAAGTAAACAACGTATAAGATTTCTTCAAGTAAAAAGCTTCGTAACAATCCGCCGACATTTTAATCGATAATTAAATGCGACATCAGCGAATAAAACACAGTGGTAAACCTGCCCCTTTTCCTACCTACATCCGGCGCCTTACCTATGAGCCGCGGCTTCTTATCTCGTTTATATTCCAACTAAAAGTAATCAATGAGAAATGGCGTGGAAAGATGATAAAAGTAATTTTAATTTTATTACTGCGGATGCAGGTCTGTGTTCGAACGATTGACTTAAACACAGAAATGAATTTTCAAACACATAACGGACGACGAATTTGTAATAAAAATTATTAAGTGTTTATTTTGCGCCTCCACCATTTTTCTAACTTCCAGTTTATTTCTTACGAATCTATACACCGTTATTTATTTATTGTCAACTTACTCCACTTTTTAACAGGTATCTTGAGATCCTACATATCCTAGTAGGATATAGTAGGGGTAAAAGTATTGTGAACTACGGAAAAGAGTTGAATTGGAGATAAAGCATATGACTGTGTAAATGACTTGTAGTTGATTCTGAGATTATTACTGTTTTCCACTAAATTATATGGCGTTCAGTCATGAATTTTTCATTGGAGATGGTCCTGCTTTCCTTAACAAATTTATACAATAGCATTCATCACAATATTGAGATTTACAGAAATATCGTAATTAAGAGATATCATATACACACTTTTACATCCTACATAGTTTTTGCATGAAATGTTACGAGAATACATTTTTTCTTTAAAATGACATGCAAAGCTCAGTTTCTAGTGAACTCATATAATGGCATAGAAAGTGCCATTGATATTTTTTACAATTCTGTTCATGATAAAGAAATGTATTATGTACCCTTCATTATTTACATGTTCTTCGTACCCTAGAATTATATAAAAATAATAATAATAAATGTCAAAATTGTGGCATTTCAATATTCAAACCTGTACATGTTCAATAAAACGCATTAAGCCAATAATTAATTGTTAAAATATTGGCGCGCTATAATTGTTTATTTAACAATGGTTAATTTTAAACTGTAAATTATAAATAAATTGTGGAATTACCCTAAATGTGTAAAATGTGGTACATGATGAACATTGTTAATTTTTAACACCTTGTTAGCTAACAATATAGTTTATACCTTGGGTCAATAATATTGTTTCAAAATTTATCAAGGAGAAAAAGTGGAAAACAACAAAATCAAAACAAATTGAACTTAATTTTAAACAAATAGACAGATTTAAGATCTTAAGGGTTATGTGGATTAAACAGAAAGAGGTGCAGAAATGAAAGAAATAATAGCAACATCAAACAATGCCTTCTACAATAACGAAAAATTACTAGAAACAAAAGGCTAACGAAAACTATAAACATGAGAATAAACAAAACAATAATAAGACCTATAACTACGCATGCCGCAATAACTATAACAACAACAAGGAAAAACGGAGAAGAATTGAAGATAATGGAAAGAAAAATATTGTGAACAATACTAGGAATAAAATAGGCATCAGATAATGAATAAAGAGTACAAATGAACCATGGAAAATTTTCGAATAAGAAGGAGAAGGCGAGAAGAAGAAAATGAAATAGCAAAGAGTAACATGTCTAGGACATGTATATAGAACTGAAGAGATGCTAGAATAGACCCTGGGAGGAAGGAGAGGAAAGGCAAGATCAATATGGATAAAAGTAGTAGAAAAAGGTTTACAAACAGCAAGAATTAAATATTGGAAAGAAAATAACAAATAGAAAAAAGCAAGTCTTCATTTTCCATTAATTTATTCTAGAATTTATTACTGTTATTATTTCTATTTACTTATTCATGTTATTAATTTATTTTCCTGATAATGAATTATGTATAATAATTCGAAACATTATATTAAATAAAATATCTTTACAGAATTTAATCCAAAGGCTTTATAATTTTCCTATGAGTCCTGAAAGTTTATTCAACTTAATTTTTTGTTTATTTCGAGTACCTGTGTAACATGTAGTGAACAAATAACAATATCACAGATGTTGCGTCCTAAGGGTAGTTTAAGCAATTATAGTGTCCAATTTGCATTTTACTAACAATCCGAATGCGGAACCATTGTCATTGAAGTTATCAAGCATGTAAATACAACAACACAAAATTCAAACTGGATTACATGAAATGAAACAACACACACACACGAATCGGCTAAACTCGGAATTAACCGACCCGGCAAAACATTGTTCCGGAATATTAATTCTGTTCTGAAAACAATTTAAATTCTGGCGCCTTCATTATTTGCAGCTTAACGAAAACCCGTGCAAATCTGCGTCGAGTGTTAAACTGTAATTATTTGTCTGAATGCGACGAGGTTTTGTAAAAAATTCGTTACAAATAGTTTTCAGTTTACAACGTCGGATTATAAAGTGCGCTATGGGATTTGGGAGTTTGCTCCAACCCCTGTTGACCACATGAATCATTTAACAGCTACGGCAAACATTTTTAATCACTGCAACGACTGTTGTACTTTTCAAAAATTACTAAAAGTTTCCACGAATCAATTGTCAATCATTGCGTTGCTGTTTTTCCTTTAATGAATACTTGCCAATAGATCAATAAATTTTAATAAAATGAATAATAGAAAAGAATATATGGCGATCTCAATGGCGTAGTGGTTATGTCACTATAGCCTAGCACGCCAGAGGTGATGGGTTCAAATCCCATTGAAGAGCATGGTCGTTTTTGTTGTTCACATAAATTCTTTATCATCTATTCCTGAAGCGGCATATGACCATAGTAGTTAGTCCGCTTCCCATCATCGTAAAAAGAGAGAAAAAGAGTATATTATGTTATTAAGAGTAGAAACAACAATTTTTGTGGGAAACGAGGAACACAAAGTAACTTCTTCTCTAAATAACATACTATTTTTCTTCAAATATATTTATTTATTTTTATTTTTATTTATTTATTTACAACCTCCCAACAGGATACGAAGTATCCCAATAACAGGGGGGTTGGATACAACAATACATCACAATAACAACATGAATAGACATACATTATACAACAATATACATTCTATATCATAAATGAAAACAACCAAGTACAACAACAAAAGTAAAGATTATTTAGTACGTTACAAGAAATTTTTATACAAAATATTTTTGAATTGCCAGTAGCTAATACAGAAAATATCAATTTTATCATTTATCATACTTTCAATTTCGTTATATATTACACATAATCGTCTAACTGGATCTCTAGTTTCATAATTTTTTCTACATAGTCTAGTGCAAAACGTTATATACGACCTAGATGCCAACCGAGGAATATTTATTTGAATGAGACTCAATGAGTTAACGTCATCTATAACATTTTGTAGCAACCCATGTAGATATAGGCACGACCGAATCTTTCGTCTAGAATCCAATGTTTGCATATTTAATTTTAATAATGTCGCGGAGTAACTATATGTAAATGGGCAAAAAGAAGGAGAAGATTTTATCGCGCAATATCGTACAAACTTTCTTTGTACCCATTCAATTTTGTTATTATGAGTATCATACATGGGATTCCAGACAATCAGGCAGTACTCAAGCTTGGATCTAACTAGAGAAAAGTATAAGGACTTGAGAGTTGTGATATTAGTGAAGTTACGTGAATTTCTAATAATGAAACCTAATGTTTTATAGGATGTATTCACTAAATAATCATAATGAGGACCGAAATGTAATCTAGGATCAAATATAACTCCCAAGTCCTTATGAGTATTGACTCTGTCAAGACAAAGGTCACCAATCCAGTAAGATGAAATAGTTGTAGTATGCTTCATTGAGTAAGACATAACTTTACACTTTGAGACATTAAAGAAAAGACGTGAGGATGAGCACCAAGCCAGAAGATTATCAATATCCTTCTGAAGCTTATGGCAATCAGAAACTGAATCAATGACTTTAAATAATTTTAAATCATCAGCATATAGCAGTGATTCTGAATATTCCAAGCACTCAGTAATATCATTTATGAATAAGACAAAAAGTAATGGTCCTAAATTTGACCCTTGTGGGACTCCAGAACTAGGAGAAAAATGATTAGATTTATAGCCATTACACCGAACATACTGCTTGCGATTTGTAATGTATGAGCGCAGCAAATCAAGAAGATTAGGAGAAAAGTCAAACTGATGCTGAAGCTTATATAGCAACACTTCATGATTCACAGTATCAAATGCTTTCGCAAAATCAGTGTACACAACGTCTACTTGCGAATTATTTCTAAATGCATTGACTGTGCTTTCCGTAAAATTAGTTAAATTAGTTATAGTTGATCTACCTTTAATGAATCCATGTTGCATTGGTGTAATCTTTTTTGAGACTGAATAATATATATATTTGTAGAGAATTTTTTCAAAACATTTCGAAACATTAGAAATAATAGAGATAGGTCTATAGTTAGTTACATTGCTAGGATCACCAGATTTGAAAATTGGACAAATTAATGATTCTTTTAAAGTATCAGGAAATATGTTATTCTTAATGCTAAGATTAAACAATATATATAGTGGTTTCACAAATATATCTGAACATCCTTTTAAGATATATGCTGGGAGATTATCAGGACCTGGAGAACATGAAACTTTTAGAGATTTAATTGCAATGATAATATCATCTTCGGTAATTTCCTTAATATTTAAATAAGCATTCGCGGAATTTGGCCTATGAATATTAGTAAAGTCTGTGACATTTTCATTGGAATAAACACTAGAGAAGTATTCAGCAAATCCATGCACTGCCTCTGAAGTATCCCTGTAATTTGTGTCATCCCAGTGCATCATTTTGGGTATGCGTGTAGAGTTTTTCTTCTTATTTATAAATGACCAGAATTGCCTTGGGTCATTAGTTATAATTTTTTCTGAGTTTGATATGAAATTTTTATAAGCTATTTTTATATCTTTTTTAATTTTAGTTCTTAATGTTTTAAATTTAGTGTAATCAATTTCATTCCTTTTATTTTTATATAATTTATGATATTTATCTTTTAATTTAATATCAGAAATAATTTGTTTGGTGAACCAAGGTGGATAAGGAGATACTTTTCTACGGGTCAGTGGCACACATTGTGAAAAAATATGATTTAATATTCTGTAAAATTCGCTGAATGCTTCATCAACATCATTGTATTCCCTCAAAGTATCCCAGTCAACATTTTGAAATAGTGTATACATAAATTCAAAATTAGCTTGTTTAAAATTGTAGGAAAGAGTATTATTAAAAGTGGAGTTAGATGGGGAAGTGAGAATATCATTTACGGAAATTAGTAGAGTAGGGTGAAGAGGATCCTCACGAGTCATAAAAAAATTAGAACGAGTAACATTACATGTTTTATTGGATAAAACTACATCAAGAATTCGCGAGTCACAGTTGTATATTCTATTATATTGAGTAGCATCAAAAAAATTTGAAAAATTTTCAAATCTGGTTATATGTGTATTATTGAATCCATGCAAATATTGATCAACTAATTTACTAATATTTAAGTCACCAACCAAAATGAAACTAGACTGGATAATCTGGTAACAAGACTCAAGACATTCATAAATCATGTCCTGCTGTTCAGTTGAAATTGGAGGTGGCGAATAAACAACAACAACATTCAGACTTTCCCCAGAACGTAAATTAATACGCACACACAAAACATCAGCAATCGAGTTCGGATTAAGAACCAATCTAATCATAGATGACTTGTACTTAGTACTAACAGCACATAATACCCCACCACCCATTGATTTACCCGTTATGGGGTTATATGAGACAAAAGAATATAAAAGAGATGAAATGTTAAGTACCGTTTATAGATTTTAGTTGTTGTGGATATTATTGTTAATAAAATACAAAATTACCGAAATAAAAATACAAAAAATGGATCCTAGTGCCCACCTAGAAAGTAACAAAAGTTAGAATAGTAGCAAGGAAAAAAGCAACGAAATACGACATGAGATAAGAAATTCTGACATCACTATACATCAATAACTCTGAAAAGCGATAAAGAAATAAGAAGAGTTATAGAAATAAATTAAGAAAATGGGCGATTAAACGAAAAAATTACTACGAAAGAAATGGATATTCAACAAATGATATAGAAAATAGATGGAAGAATGAAGAAAGCGTAAAAATACAACTCATGCAAAGTGAACCAAAAACAAGAACAGTGCTATAGTATAGAAGAATCAAGGTACAATAAAAGATACAAATATATAAAAACAGATGGACTTGCCAAATTTAGAGGTAGCAATGAAAAAAAGAACAATAGATACTGGTTGACCACCGATGAGAGAAGCTGTAGATTATGTGGAATAGAAGAAGAGACAAAAGAACACCTAAGACTCTACTGCATTAGTTTGCTAAACGAGAAGGATACGGGAAATGGACTAGGACTAGATGAAGAAAATTGTATAGAGCAATCCAAGTGTCAACACGGAAATAAAAGTACCGTAGAATTTATCGAACTAATCGGTAAGCTGAGGTTATAACATACACGATTATTGAAAATTAAATTGTAGTATTTACCAAAAATTTTTGTAAATAAAAAAAAATGCATCTTATATCCTCAGTTTACTGAAGAGTTCAGTAAATTCTACTGTACTGTTTTTTTTTGCGTAGCAAGTATTTTAGTTTCAAAATAATAAATAAAAAATCTAATTAGCAATCTTTACCAGCGAAAGAATGATAAATAAATTAGGATAATAAAAGGCGTATTAAAGAATTGTAATGTATATTTGAGACCTGAATATTTATGAGTTCTTTTTGTCACAGCAGAAGAGTAATTCTATTTTATTTATTTATTCATGCAAAAACCCAAAATCTCATTAACTCAAAATTAAATCTTGAAAAAAGTGACAATACCTTCCACGTAATTTAAATTAAATACAAAATCTGATATTCTTTACACCTACATTATCATCATTTACAATGAAAATATCCAAAGAGTTCTGTTTCGGCGTTTAAATTTATCGCCAATGCAAAAATTCATTTATTTAGAACGTGAAGTTGGCCGTGTTTTTATTTGTAAACACCCTATACATTTCAATTAGGATTGAAACAAAGGTCTGAATAATTAAAACGGAAGCCGCTAATCAGGAAAATAATTCATTGTCACTTTCAATCGACAAAGGCAACCAACTGAGATAAATTTTTAAACACCCGCATTGAAAACAGCGCTGCAGTTTCACAGTTTAATCCATTACTCCAAAATTACCGGAATGTGGCGAATTTATTCCTAAGCTGCAATTATCGTAAATCTGGGCGAATTTATATGTTTCAACCAATCACTAAGGCTAGCAATATTTTGACTTGACTTAGGGCAATCAGCGAGCGATTCAATAGTTGTTGACTAATTGTTTAGCCCGGTAATATAGCAGTGTGGTAAACGTGACGACTTCACTGAAGTTATAAGTTGAATGGGTGACCACGAGGGAACTCGGAAAACATCATTGCCTGGAGCTCCCGGAATCCTTTACCGAAAGGTAAAAAGGGTTCAACGTTTACGAAATGATTATTTTAGAGAAAATGTTTCAATTATAAGGAATAGAATTTTTACTTATAAATTAATTAAAGGATATTTCATAGCAGAGGAGTAGAGTCAACAACTATAATTGTTAATTTACAATTACAATTTTAATGACAAATAAATAAATACCAGTGGAGGATCGTCACACAGCCTCCTCTCAAAAAATAAAGAAAATATTTTCTACAAATAATAAATGGCATATTATGAATTACTTATTACCTCCCGCCACATCATATAAGAGAGGCATAGGAATCATGCTAAAAATATAGTAGTGAGTTTTCAGAGGATGAGCACGTTTTAGGGTTCCTAGAATACGCTTTCAATAGGTTCGCAATGTCTATCTGTCTGTCTGTCTGTCAGTGGTTTCTCATAAACTGCTAAGCAGAAAATTTTAATGTTTTGTATATATCAATTGTTTCCATTTTGGAAGAGCTGATTAGTTTTTAGTGAGAATTTAACGCACATACGTGGCAACCAATAAAATCACGAATTTGTTTCAAATTAAGCCAATGAACGACAAGCTTTACCGATTGTAATCACTAGTGAAAATTAATAAGCGATTATACTTCACTGTAAATAAAAATCCTAGTTGTCATGTAAATGTAAGCTATATTGACAATTATTTTTTAAACGTCAGAAAGAAAAAGTGTGTAAACTCGTGTAAAATGGAAAATTGCAGATTTGTAGTAGCTATGTATGTTGTAATAAATAAATACTATTTTTATTGAGTATCATTTGCTTGTTAAATTCTCACGCAAAATACAACTCGTGACATGACCATTGCCAAATTATTTTTTTTGACATAATTTTGAATCGTTGTTATGGCAATAGGAAATACAACTCGTGCTGCGCACTCGTTATATTTCCATTTCCATAACAACTCATTAAAATTAATGTCAAAAAATAATCGGCAATGTCCATATCACTTGTTATATTACTTATGATAGTTTACTTGAAGCCCTATCAAGTTATTTGGAAATATCTTAGAAAATATGGTTTATTTACAATTTTTGTTATAACAATGTTTCAAATATTATTATCTACAATTTTTGTTTGAAACATTTTTCTTCTTCTATCACAATTTACGAATTACAACACGTTAAAGAAATACTTTATTTTGTCATTTTCGTTTAAATCTGCTAACTTGTGCGTTACAGTGTCATAAGCGAAGGGATGATCGTTTCTTAATAGTGATCCGAGTTCCTGCATTATTTGATAAGAAATCTATGGCGGGAGGCAGATTTTTTAAGATGTAATGTTAAAAAATATATTAGTAATGTTTTTATTTTATCATAATACACGTTGTTTAAAGAGAGAAATAAATATTCTTCATTGAAATGGAGGCAAATTTTAAAGGCATATAAAGTTTGGTTATCAGTCGACGACATACGATCTCCCAAAGATATTAGTTGAATGGAAACCAAAATCATCTGTGGTATTCGAACTGAGGATCTAATGATCAACGTTAATACGGAGCTATTTATCCAACACAGTAAATAAATAAATACATTTTAGATCTCTCACTTGCACCAACCCTTAAACCAAAATCATCAGGGTAGTGTCTCGGAAACTGTTACTTTCTGTAAAATAATTTTGTGAAAAAGTTATTAAATTTAAGTCGTTATTTTCTTATCTCTTTATGCAACTTTCAGAAGTAATTTTAACGAAATTTCCGTTTGTGTGGGAAAATCCGAAATCTTATTACACGCTACTTATAATTCAGCGAGCTTTCATAAAACTTAAGCTAACTAAGCTCATATCCACACGCATGCAGGAGTGTGCGTGCGAGTTGTGAGGTGTGAACGACGCCATGCATAATATTCCACATTCTACAACTTAAATGAACTTTGGAATTTCTTCCGCTGCACACTTGTGATTTAATATTCTGCAGCTATGTACATCTAACACGCGCCTTTATTAAACTTGAGTGCGACGCGCTCGTCGTGTTGACAAGGCTTTATGTGTTCATATGAAACTTATATTTGTTGGTTTATGTTTACTTCTCTTATAAAATGATCCTTGGTGGATGGCGCAAGTTTTGCATTTAATTTTAAATATAATAAACAGAAATACCTACTTGTGTTCTAGTTTCCGGTAACATCTAATTTCGAGAAAGATGAACTATTATAATTTATCTAAGAATTAAATCTTCTCCCTAAGCCTAAATTAATTAGAAAATTTGTGGATAGAGATGTAAGAGGGATAAAATCAAGATTGCACAACTATTACTGAAAATAAACAAAGAAGAAACGAAGAGTATTGGATGTTTGACAATATTACCCGAAAAAACCAAATTTCGATATGAAAATACTAACAAAAATTTCGAGATAAGTTCAGTGAACGGTAAGTACTCGTATTACTTACCGTTCTGTTTCACCTAATAACCGGTAAAATAGTATATTCTACAACATGTAATGAAATGGCACATATTCCACACGAGCAAAAAGTTTTTAGTCCGAGTCAAAGGCGAGGACTACAGTTTGCCAGTGTGGAATATGCCATTCCGTTACATGTTGTAGATGTAGGCTATACTTTCTATAACAAGATTTTGGAAATTATACAAAAAATATAAATATAAAACTGTTGAAAACGTCAAACTCAAATAAATAAAATTAAAATAAACAGATGTAACCATAGTAACTGAATCAAGATACTTCATATATCGCGCTAATATGCGGCTCTGATTCGTAGAATATATTCCATACGCGGCATATGGAATGATAGTTATTCCAATACAATTTTTAGTTATGGAAAGCGTAGTTTCCAAAACAATGTTATAGAAACCGCCTTGGAACCTGGCATGGTAAGTTAATAAAAAAGACTTATCGTGCAAAAACACATATTAAATTAATATTTATTAGAAAAAATGTAACACGACCATGGCAAAATAAACAAAAACGATAAATATTTGACATTTCATGAAACAAATTTATATTTGTTTATTACAGCGTAGTATTATTTTCTGTGGAATGGGCCTTATTGCATTGCATTTTTAAATATTGAATACCTTTTGTATTTACATTTTTACAGTAAAGTGCACTGATAAAAAGATACAGCAATATTTAAAAAAAAACATTGAAACCCCGATACACACATTTCAATTCTACATCCCATATAATAGAATAATTTACATAACCTACTGAGGATCAAAAGGTCCTCAGTTCGAATCACACAGTCGACATTTGCGTTTTTAATGTTACCCCTAGAGTGCTTACAATATAATATATAATATAAAGGAATATAAAATTTTGTGGGTTTTTGGGAAGAATCTAATCCTAGAATAATTTGGAAAAGGTATAATAAAGTTCACACGTAATAAAATTCAAGTCCCTCATTGAAATATTAATTTACAAAACCAATTAAATCTCAGAAGCGCACTCCGGAGCACTCGAAAGACACTCGAGTAAACGGAACAGACCCCAAAGCCGGTCTCGGTGAGTATTCTTCAAACACGGCGCGCGGCCGCCGAAAGTGGTCAGTATTCGAGCGACGTGCGTCTAGCAAAAGGGACCGGATCGTTCAATAAAAGAAAACAAACAGTGACCGAAGAAAAGCACTTTTCTTAACGCGTTAGAGACGTCCATTACGTCCCTTATCTATTAATAATCACCGTCCGGGAAAAAAGCAAGTCCGCTTCCCAAGGGACAGCGGAAGAAACTCGTGGTGAACGCTGGTCGCCTCCAAGCCTGGCTTTGCTCTTCAGACCGGATTCATTGCTACGGCTGCGACAAACGAAACACTCCTTTTGCTGGACCTCGAAAAGCAAATTGAATTTTCTACACACACATTCAAATACTTAATCCAAAACTCTTCATAATTTATTACAAGTTTTAAAAGTTTTCTCAACGTGTTAAAGCATCTCTATGATGAGAAAATAATTGAAGAAGTTAAATTTACGAAAACATAAGCAAGGTGGTTAGGTTAGGTTAGGTTTGGCTTTCCTAAAAAGGTGCAGGAATAAAAATGTATCGCCTAATTTTCAATTTGTTTCTTAATGAAGTTTATTTACGACGTATTTTGTTCATATCACACAATTAAACTAATAAATAAGGCATATAGTATAATATACAATGCGTATTATAGAGGAAAGTACAAAATAAGTTAAATAGTAAAGAACCTCTGGAATAATACAGTTTTCAGTAAACTGTTGATAATAATAGTAGGTCATATATCAAGGGAAAGTTACAGTTTACCCACTAGTGGCTATAATTTTGAGAAAAGTCACTAGTGAGTAATTTTCTGCTTATAACAATAATAATAACACACAACACCTTGATAACTATTTCGATTGATGTTTTAATTTAGAAAATTTATAGCATCTGTCAAATAATATGTTTTTAATAAATTTTGCAATTATTAAGAGATGGATAAAACGTTATACTTCACACGTTGGCAAAGTGGATTTACCCATTTGATAAAATTATCACACTCAGCCTTCGGCTTCATGTCCTAAAATATCTCTCGTAGGTAATTCCTTACTTTGCCCATTTGTAAAGTAAATAAATATTATAGAACTTAATCCAAAAGTCTTTAATAATTAAAATGAATTGGTTTGTGTCGTCTAAGCAATATCCGAAATGTCAATTTTCCAAGTCTCTACCAGCGAACCTGTAGAATATTTCGGAAATGACACTTCTTTTTCTAAAGCATTTACGAATATTAAAAAATTATATTTATAATAAAAAGTACAGTTTCTCAAACATCCTTTTGCATAATAAAACAATAAAAGAAAATTGATGAATAATGAACGAAATTTCAATTAAAAATAATAAATTTCGAGATGTGGCAGCTCTTGGCAGCAATAGAACAACAAACGTAAGTGAGATGAAAGTTGTAACACCAGAGATAAGAAATAAAACATTTATATTAAATTTAGATTTACAAGTGAATTTTTTAATAGTACCAATTATTATGCATATGGACGAGTATATTTAATTTATAGTTCAACTTTAACAATTAGAAATAGGAACTCCTGGAAGAACTTCGGTTTTTTGTATGGACTGTGTTTCATTAATTTTATATTTTTCGTACAAATAATGTTGTACAATCCTTTATCGTGAATTCGTTAAGTAAATAACTACTTTATAAACCGTAGGAACTCCGTGATTTCTTGCACAATCATCGATTATGTCGTGCAATGTTTGTGTTCTGAAAATTGTAATTCCAGAGCTGAGCTGATGGAGTACCAATCGCAATAGCTGAAGGTTCCGGATTTGAATTGAAGTGAAGGGTCTCTGTGGAAGTGGGGTTCGTGTTGCCGCTCTCGTCGTTATCCAGCCGGCACTTGCGTCGGATTTCAAATCCCCCGATCAGATTTCCAGAGGCCCGTGATGCCGTGATTCTTTTAACTACGGCCGGCCGTTGCTCTATTGTTTTTCTACGGTTTTATATACAATATATCGCTTGTTTCGCAGCGCTGACTTCGATAGCAAATAGTTGATACGGCCATACGTGTTCCTTTGTTCTGTTGTGCGCTGCTATTGTCTATGACCAGATAAAAACAACGAGCATTTTGATCGGCCAAATGAAGAAATACATTGCTTTCTACATTCAGTGTCGGATTAGGGCAAGGGGTTTACGTTGGACTTCCTCCGCTTTGTTTTTACTTAGAGAAGTTAAAAATGTAAATAGTTAAGAGGTACAATATTTAATTTTTAGATATATTGTTGCTATTATGTTATTTTGTTGCATTAATTTTTCAGTTCCCCATTCATTTTATCACGATAATTCCTTTTGGATCGTAACATAGACGTACATAGGATTTGCAAAATGATTTATGTGTTTATATTATATTATTATTCATTATTATTTCAGTTGGATTGGGTTCGCAATGATAGGGCGGTAAATAAAGTAATAATATTTCATTACCTTATTATTAAAAACGATTTATTTTTGTCACATAACAAGTTGTTAAGTAGTATTTTTTTTAGAAAATAGGCTCGAATATTCTCGCAGATAGAAAAGTACAACTATTGTTGATGAAGAAAATTAAACTAGTTTTGGAACAAAATCTCTACAAAAGGTTGAATGAAATGAAGCACTTGGGGTGAAATGGAGTCCACCCGGTAAATATTTGAGAGATCAGATGGAACAAATCCGTGAATATAACCACAGATCGCAGTGTCACACTTCCGTTCGAACAATCCGAATTTAGATCATCCTGTTTAGTTATCATGAATCAGAGCAGCAGCTCCCGAGTTCTGACTGTATGCCACGCGCCGTCCATCTATATGTAAATGCGATCACAAATTGCAGGTGTGGATGTCGGATCACTATCTGATTACGGATTCATATACACGCCGGTTTGATTCGATATTTGCACCCGATTACATCGGACGCGTTTGTTTATCCACCCTATCTGTCAGGGTGGATTGGCCAGTGGCAGCGGTCCATTGCGATGTTGTCAGGTTTCACTTTCCCTCTAGATGCCGGGCTATTGATATGTTGAGCGAGCATTGATGCTTTAATGGTTGAAAAGCGGAAATTTGATAGATCTGATTCTAAATAAAAATCTGTTATTCAAATCGCCTGCTAGCAGAGCTGCTTTATTTAGAATTTTCTAATTGGAGTAAAAAGTATGAAGTTCTGCGAGAGTGTGGCGCGTGGAAGATCCCCTGTTCTTTTCTTCAATTACCTTCACTTTCTGTTTCTCGGATACATTTTTTATCTGCGAGGGGTGAACGTCAGGAGCGACCAGACCCTGGCTTGAGCCGAGTTGTATAGATATACTCGCACCGGCGTTTTATAACTTTTTTATTTCGTTATATCCAATCCTTTATATTGAATTTTCTGCCTCGACCGTCATCGCTGTCGCTAGTCGACTCGTCGGCACACTCGTTCCTTTTCGATGTTGTATAATTCAATGCTTGTAAAACAATATATTTTAACTCACATATTTCACAAGCTTTCATTTTTTGTTATTCCATTCATATTTACAATCTATCTGTATATATTCAGCAAATTTTAGTGATGTAAGATTACATGACATGGAAAGTAACTGTCCAATGGCAGTACTTTACTTACAATTATTTAATTATTATAATTACGATTGACTAAAAAGATAATACTATGAAAATATTAAATCTTATTTATATCGGTCCGGTAAAACTAGAGGGTTATTTTAAAACGTTTAACAGTATCGCACTGCCCTAATTTCACGGTTAGTTTATTTTTTGACACGTTAGTTTTTGAATGTATATGCATTCAGTTTGGGGATTTCTTCATAAATAATTAGTTTGGCTGCATTGACAATCTTACGAAAGATTTTTGAATGAATTATTTCGATAATTTCGATGTTGGAGGTGTTACTGATCCCTCTAGGCCAATGCCGTAGATCAAACTGGCTTGATTATTGCTTTATATAGTAGCAATTTGTTGTCGGTGGAAAGGATGGATTTTCTACCGATGAGCCAATTCAGCTGTTTTATCATCAAACCCAGCTGCATTCGCTTGTTCCAAATATGTTTACGCCAAGTCAGTCGTCTGTCTAGGTGCATTCTTAGATATTTGACGAGATCAGCTTGCGGTATCTGGCGGTTGTTTAGATATACTGGGGCACATGGTGCGCTGTGGGTGGATTTACTTTAGTTGGGTCTAGTTTTTAGCCGATATAGGATTTAGATCCAGATTCTTTTGTAAAAATTGCGATACCAATCTTGGGTCCGAATGTGATGCCAATATTGCTGCATCGTCTGCATACGTAGCAATTGCTGTTTGATCCAGGGTATTAAAATCAGCAGTATACTAAAGATATAGAATCGGGCCAATAACACTTCCTTGGGGTGCACCCGATTTAACTGAATGGAGACTAGACAAGTTGACATTTTTTGCAGTAGTTGAAATTATTTCAAAGAAGTGTTGATGGTACATTTAAATTGTGAAAGAGATTTGGAATACAATGATGGTGAGCATAGAAAGGAGACTAGTAAATCCTTTTGAAAAATACATTACTCCCACAAAAAATTCGTTAACCCACATTGAATTCACCAACAAGACAGGTACCAACCTTCAAAAAGAAAGAAAAGAAAAAGGAAGAAGTATTCGACGTATTCACGCGTGCGTCGCAGAAAAGGGTAAGACGTTCCGTTCGTCACAGTGCATTGGCATTCATAGCGACACGTCCGGCGCCGCCGCCGCCACCGCTGCCTCATCAATATTCGCGAGGAATTGCCTCCGACGCTGGTTAATGGAATGTGGTCGGAGGCCGCCGCCGACGTCTTCACACGCCGCGGCGCTCCGGAGCTGTGTCTCTCTCGCACTGAGATGAGCCTCGTGATGCTGATGAAGATATCAGACTGAGTATTGAGCGAAAAATTGGATTTGCTGCTTCTAATCATGTGTAAAGTTTTATTTGCAAGCCTTTCATAACGGTTTATTTTTACAAGATACTTATTTGTATAGCATACGATGCGAATGCAAATTAGGTTAGTGAGAGACGCAATTTTACCTTATATCTCGTATTAAATAGTAATATTCATGCAGAAATATATGATGAATGATGGTATACTTCCAATATATTCTAATTTAATATCGTAGATAGTAAACTCCAACAAGCCAGGAAAACGGGGTAAAACATAAAAATTTCCCATTTTCTTTCATTGCGTTTCTATATAAACTAATTGCCATGGAGCGCATCGTCATATCTTTCATATTTTTTAGTTATATCTAGTTTTTGTATTTTTCTAAATGTAACAACTCAAATACTATGGAAGGTATCGTTATATAATCTCTAGTTTTATGTTTTCGTGCATTTGATGACAAAATATAAAGATAATGGAATCAAAAACGATTCAGCTCGTCAAAATACAGACACATCTTAAGTTTCATTAAAATCCATCAACGGGTTCAGATTTTGGAGCCAAAAATCTGAAAATAGCTTCATTTGACTCTAAAATTTGAACACGTTGATTGATTATTCTAAAAAATGGCATCCTTATGTATTTTGACAAGATAAATTGATTGGTGGATACCGCGAGTCTATAGCTTGTATATTTGTTTATTTATCGCAGATCTAAATTTTGAAGGAAACATCGAAAACTTTCAGTAATAGCATAATGAGAGGTTGATAATAAATTGAAAATAATTTGACAGATATTTCGAAAACTTGTTACCAGGCAATATCCACGAAAGCCTATAGAGCTTGAGTGGCTATTGCCAAATGGCAAAAAGTTTGAGAAAGATACTGGAGTATTGTTTTCTAATTTATCGAACTCTCGAGTTATATTTAATTAAATTATTTTTTGATTTCATCATCAGGCACAGCACTATATCTACCTTTTATGCTCATTTTTTACTTGTGTTGATGATAAATTATCTGACATCTGTTAACAAAAATAAAAAATCTACAGAGATTATTCCTGGGAATAATCATAAGAGCTTTACTATCAATATAATAATGACAGGATTGGTTAATACGCAGAAACGTGGCATACCATTAAGCATTTCATTGGTTTTAAGAAACGTCAAAAAACAATCAAAATTTGATAATTTATTAAAAAATGCATGGCTAATACAAAACTGAAGACCATTTTTCAACATCTTGATTAGATTTTCAGTTGAAGTTTCTCAAAGAATATATCATTATATCTCAAAAAATATAAAATATATGACGATGAGCTCTACTAAAATGAGTTTCTCAAGATTTATGTTATATGTGCAGAAATGTAATTTTAAAATATCAAATTTTAAGTGATATGTGGTAAATGTGATTTCAATATTAAAAATAAATTAAAATTATAATTTTGAGTATACAGGATACTTGAGAATTTACGCAAAATAATTTTAAAGTTTCGTTGCTCAATCTTTTCTGAGTGAGTTGTAGATGATACGGAATTACGGATATATCTATACTACATATAAAAACGTGAAAATTAATCTACAGTAGTGTATAATAAAAACAGCGGAATAATGTTCTACTCCTAATCGCATTTGTCTTGATCTACAAAAAATAATCGCTTGCGCCGGCGAAAATTAGAGTCAATACCCTGCTCCATCGAATGAAACATTCCAGATCGGTTTAATTATTTTAAGCCGAGGGGTATTAAAATTTATAACCAGTTCGATCGTAACCTGCGGCCAAGCCGGTTTCCCGCCCCGAGCGTCGATAATATCGCCCTCACAATTCTTGCGCCTGAATTAATGTGATATAGATACAATGATGAGAGCACTGGAACTATATTTTCATTGCGGGCGTCGCGTTTTCAAACGGAAATATAAGGAAATGTAATTTACTCCGCTGGGCATAATTACACCTTTATGCGTTCAAATAAACATGGGCTTCTATCGCTTGATTACGGTTTGAATTTTAAGGGTATGTACCCGCAATTTGGTCCTAATGAATTGTGGGAATAAGAATTGTAATAGTTTATGGGTTTATGAAAAGTATTTGGTGATTATGTGAAGACCAACAAGTTGTGATTTTGGAACGATAATACCGAATAATATTGATAGCGGAAGTAACGTATGACCCTGATAGAGTGTTGTATTGTAATTAAGCTTATATCACAGCGAAGTAACTTGATTCACAATTATCTTCAATATATACATGCATAATTATTACGATACATCACATAAAGACGAAAGAACACAGCATTAAGAACATCATTAGAGTTACACGAGAATTAAAGGTAAGGAATGTCACTGAAAGAAGGAAAATCCTTTTGACATTTAAGATATGATTGTGCATTCAGCCAAGGGCAAGAATAATAATAAGCAAATAAATAATTATAAATCCAAATAAATGAGGTAGCACATTCAACCAACAATCAATCTTCTCCAAACATTTCTATCCTGGCCCTTGCATTTCGCCTCGTCCACCTTCACAATAGATTTAACATTAATTTTTAGGGTAATCGATTACTTTGATTTAAAATGAATGACTTTAGTGTTTGGATATGTCAAAATTTGAGATAGAGCTCAACATATCACTCGTCATCATAGAGAGCTTTATCAGCAGAAAAACAAGAAAGTCATAGATACTCGACGAAGAAACAACACTAGACACAATCATCGTAAAGATGAGAAAAGAAGCACTTAACTATAAATCAACCTTTCGATTGAGCGTGTACAATGTTAAGCTAGTGCCTACATTACTGAATGTTGTATATGGATGAATAAGTATGAACGACGTATAACTGCTGTGGAAATGAGTTATTTAGGAGGTGTATATGAGACCTGATCGCACCTGGTATACGTTGGTGTACGGTGAGTGTGAGATTGAGGAGAATGTTGATAAAAAAGTGGGAGTGACTCACTTGAGGTGATTTGGACATTTCGAGCGGATATTGAATAAAAGGTTGGTGAACGATTGGGTGAGTGTACGAGCGGATGATTTCGAGTATGAAAAATAGACATGCATGTATTATTTGCCCCTTCATAAGTATAATATTTTTTATGTCCGCCTATGCATGCAAGCCCATATATGGTTTTCTATGTGTTAGTTTATATTTTAGTAATAGTCGAAATAGGTTTGTAAAGGCTACTTTCCCTCATTATACTTTTTGAAACCTTTTTAATTCCGTCATACTATAATTCTTTTTAGCAATAAAGTTCTAACTTTCCTGAAATTCCTAAATAACCTAAAAGATAATAAATACGTCAATCCCTTCCTGCCATTAACTACCAGTCCCTTATGTTCCCGAGCTTGCAATGTCAATATTCTAATTTAGATTTTGGACAATCCTGGAAATAGTTCCACCCTCGAAGGCACTTTCACCTCCGCTATTGGCAGATCCTTCGAGCAAACCATTTTAGGGGTGTAACATTTTTTTTATGACCATGTATATTTAATATGGATTTAATCATTTAGTCAGGACGTTTTACCAGATAAGTTTCATACTTGTACTCACAGCTGGTTAATAAATATTTTGTTTTTATGGTCGTTAATCATTACCGATATACAATATAATTACTGGTATCAGAAGAGGGATGAGATACAACATAATTACTTGTATCAGAATTTGGGTGATATACAACACATGTGTGAATATGGAAAAGGCAAAAGTGGCTGCTAGGATATAAATATTTGGTGATTGTGATGCAGGGTTCGTGTTATTCCACTGTATGGGTTTTAGCACGATGTTATGTATGTAAGTTTAGGAAAAAATGTTTACCGTTTTTGCTAAAATTAAATGTTTGAATTATTAAGGTACAATGTTTAAAAAACATCACGAGAAACAGGCGTAAGTAGGTTTAACAATGTTTAGTGATAACATTCGTCAACAGACAAATCTTTTGTGCGTTAACAAAGCAGCAATGCGTGCAAACAAACGCAATTCGTCGAACGCGCAATGAAAAGTCCAATTCAGTGCGAAATGAGGGACAAAACGGTCCCGGGAGACGTGGGACAGTGCGTGCGGGTTTATCAACCGTCCTACGCCGCAATTCGCTTATCAGACCGAGAGGTGTCCTGCTCCAGGTCCTCAGCGGGAGATGAATGGAAGCGGCTGACGTCGTGGTATTCGTTGCTGGGATGGGATCGGGATCAGACACTGGTCAAACAAACCCTTCGCTCGACAAACCGACCACCGCAGATTCCATTAAGCGTGGTGAACGGACAAGAGCTTCTGCTCATTCGTGATGGAATGATGATGCGGAAACCATCGATTTGGGGACAGTTTGACTAGGTCAGGGCTACACGAAATTGTATGCTGTACTTAATTAATAAAAACACTAACACAAAAGTTTCATACAGTAAGTATTGTAAGCAAAGGTGTATATGTTGTAAAAATTCCAGATGTGTACTCTGATTATAAAGGATGAAGGATTAGCTTGTTACGTTGCAGAATGAATAATATTGAGGTAAGGAAGAGACGAAGCATGAATTTAAACTTCTTCACTGCTGTACTCTACAACTATTTCATTATAACTTTTAGACAAAGGAATATTTAGCTGCACCTACATAGTTGTACAAAACTAACTTTAAATATTACTTATAAATATTGTTCATTCTTTATATTTTAACATGGAAAATAAACTAAAAAACCTTAGCTGCCTTGTTGGGTACATGACGAGATATTAAATAATTCTTTCAAGTTTTACTTTAAACAGTTCCAAAGCAAACACAAAGTTATTTTATATTAAAAAGAAACATTAACATTTTTACTCCTGCGTGTAGACTTTGCAGAATAACTTTAATAACATATTTACATTTCCTTTTACGTTATTCTTTTCAACCGTTATACTATACCTACTCTATTTAAAAATTAGGAGGTGTGTTTTAAAATGTTGCCGCAAAAATCTACACTTGTGATTGGTTAACGCGCAACCGATTTACACAGCTCTGATTATAGTCTATTCCACGAGACCTTTCTTTAAAGGGACAAATATAGTTCTGTGAATGTGTACCATGTGGCCAATGCTATACTTACATATAACTCAAAACAGTAAAGTGTAAGATGAGATTTTAACAGTGTATATGATTGTATGTCACATAGTGTTTAGCACGTGTTCGAGGATCAATCACATCACAAAATACCACGTGGATTTGTGTCCATTTAAAGAAAGGTCTCGTGGAATAGACCATAGAAGTTTATTGAAGGTCGTATCAGCTGTCATCTGTTTGATATTTTCACTTGTTCGGTATTTTGACTATTTATTTTAGCTTAATTCTCTTTTTGTGACATTCCACATATACATAAATTTATATGTAACGGATGAAATGACAAAGAAAAATAGTAAAACTGTGTTGAGGTTACCTCCTTATCATTGTGAACTGAATCCCATTGAACTGATAACTAAAAAGTGAAGATGCATTCAAATATAGTTGACAATGTTACAACTGCTGACTAGCAAAATTGTATCAGTCAGGTTGTTAAAGAAGAAGAAATGTGTAATTTGGATGGAATAATGGATAATATGATAGAACCATTTATTATTTCCCTTGGTGCTGACAGTAATTCCAGTTTGTCTGAAAGTTCGGATGAAAAAACACCATTAAATTTGTAATAGTGTTTTTATATCTTTAAATTTTTGTACTCATATTTTGACAGGTTAACAGCGTTTTGTATATTTTCTGTAATAATGTTAATATGTATAATAAAAATTTTTGGTTTTAATTTAATGATTAAATGCATTTATGAAATATTATTGGTAAATTAAAACAAAATAACTGTCAATCCATATAACCTTCAATGGAAAAAAGTTGAAAAAATTAGACACGAAAAAATTCTATTTACTTTTTGGTGTTTTTCTACAGTGTACACATGACTTCAGGTTTCACTCCTTCTAGTTTTTAAACAGGCTACAGTAAATATAAAGTATTACAATTAACAAATATATAAAACTCGGCTACGGCGAGTTCATCGCAAAAGTTCGCGCCAGCGTGATTCGGCGCGACGGATATACGTCCTCCGTACATCTCAGTGAATATATGAGTCACTCTTAGCACGTTTTCCTGGCCGATTTCCACTTTGAGCGACCGTGGCGCGCGTGAAGTGCTCGAATCTGCATTCACAAATTGCTCGGCAACTCCAGGCCCTCGACGCCGACAGAGCCTTTGAAGTTCAAACCATATTTTCATAATGCTCGGCCTGGACGCGATGATGACAGCACGGAATTCTGTTGGATGTCGGATGATGCCGCCAGTTTTTGTCAAATAAGGTGATGTTTTAACGTAGTTGCTACTGGCGTGAAGAATTTTTACGAGGTTTATTAGTTTTTGTTGGGGTTCGTTTCAAGTCAAAGGAAGAATTCGCACTCTTTCCTGATAAAATGCAGGTAAAACAACAACCAAGTACTTATGGAGAGCACACACATTCAACTAATTCAATAATTCATGAGTAAGGATAACCAAAACCTATTTTATTAATTACTGCATTTTGTTACAATATGTATCATTTAACATATAGCTAAATTATCACTATGCAGTAGACAGCAAAACTGACCATAAACAAATGTATATATGTATATAATATAATAAATGTATTTAATATTCACGTGTATTTTCAGAAAATTGAACTATTTGCCACCCACGTCCATTTTTTGGCCATATCTATTCATAGATTTTTAATTTAATATCCAATGGCACGGTAACTTTATTATAATTAAATAATTTAAAAAAATCAGAACTTATAGTACATTAAATAAAAAGACTTAAGGATTAAGTTCTTTACTATAGTTATTTTATATCAAGGCACTAAAGTATAATTTTTTATTACGAATAAACTATAAGAGTAATAAAAAATACTTTAGTGCCGAGATGTACATTATATTTTTTGCCAAGTCGTTAAATATAATTAAAAACTTAAATAATCGTATATTATACATTGAAGGGGAAAGTGTATGAATTTTTCACGTGGAGAATATTGAAGCACGAGCCGTAGGCGAAGACTACAATACGCCAAGAGAAAAATACAGTTCTTTCCTGTAGTGTATATACTTTTTTTTTCACGACCCTAATATTTATAATGGTTTTATGTATTTAAAAATTATTTGAATTGTAATATAATTTATAACAGTTACATTTGATTTATTTAATTTTGTTCATTTTTCACAATAATTGAGCACTTCCCTCCCAACGGGAGAGAAATTACAATAAAAAACCATTTAAATATAACAATCAAATTATTAATTATTATTGCTGATCAGTAATTCCATCTAATTTTTATCGCTAGATTTTCAAATATCATTCGCACGGATCAGTTTTTTAAGATAGAAGTGAAATATGTTCGTAATGTAATAGAGAACTTTGAAGTAAATTATATTTTAGATTAAAGGTAGCTAATGAAATTACTGTTAAAATAATGGTATTATTGTAACAGTTTGGAAATGTTTAATAATAACAAAATAGCTAAATAGAGGTGAAAATTAATTAACTAAACGAAAGCATAGATTCCAATCAGATGAAACAGAATCTAATATCTATTCATTTTACGGCCGAGCTTGCAAATTAGGTTATCAAAATATCGTAAAACAATACAATTTCCCGTATTAATTATCATACTATTATTCTCCATTAATAAAACATACCTATATGAATATACCGACAGAAACCGAAACCATTTGCGTTAATTCATGGCAACGTAAAATTTACCGATGAGTGCGATACGCAAATTTGCATTTTGACAGAGTGTGTACTAGCATTTCATTTCAACGCCTGCCCGACAGATATGTCAATGCTAATTTTGACAAATTCGTATATTGTCTGTCAAGCTAAAAAGATTGCTCGATAAATGCGAATGTTATTTGAGGTGATAAAATTTTCATAATTGCAGCAATGTTTTCACGCGCGATAAACTAAAATATTAGGTATTTGCTTTTCCTTTTGGATCGTAGGGGAAAAAGTGAACATTCTCATTTCTTCTTTTGCTGATTTAGCACAATCTGCAAGCAATGTTCTAAATGAACTGAGGAACCCAGTTTTGTTGAAGAGAAACTAGGTGAACTATCCAGTCCAAGTTTTTGTTATTTGTAAATTATCTTTCACAAACTCCAAGTTCTTCTACTTTCATCATCTTTCCAATTCAATCTAAATGAGATCACAGATTTAAACTTTTTCTTGACAAACTAATAAAGTTGTCGCAATTTGTGATTTATGGTATTAGGCTAGAGGATCGTATATGATAATTTGACCAGTAGGCACTAAAAATAACAGATATATCTGAAGAATTTTAACAACGAAGTTATGATGGTAATTCAGTGATCGTGCAAGTATGAAAGCGCGTAGAGTTGGGTTATAGCGAGACTTTGTAGGGCATCTACACCGATTTCATCCACATATTATTATAGAACGTATAACATAGAATTCCAAATGTCTTCCGGATGGTGACGTCACGCTGTGTACCGAACTACCGGCATAGCGCCATTTTACGGCAACATAAAATCATTGTGCAGCATTTTCATGCACGTACTTGTCTCGCCTTGCCATATTCGTTTTGGTAAATAGGTACCGCAACTACCGCGGTATGTAGGTACATCACCAAAAGCTACTACAGTCGTATAGAATATTAAATGAAGTACACATCTAGTAATCAAACATTTTAAAACTTGGAATACATTCAGATTTTACACTCCAATTTTATGCATCAAGAGCTCTTTTCTAATTCGAATAACTAGTTGATATGTTCTATTTGTCCAACGTAGTTTGGTACATGAAATTTTGAAAGGTCTGTTAAGAAAGTAACCGAACTCTATTTTGTTAAACTTTATTGTTATTCAAAGTACTCAACTTCCCTATTCACAGACTATTCCCAGCGGTGTTTCCATTTTGCGATGCAGTCCTGGATAGCTTCATTTGAAATAGCCTTTAAGGCCTGTGGCTTTTGATGTCATTAATAGTCTGAAAACGGCGTCCTTTCAGCAATGATTTTAATTTCAGAAATTAAAAAAAAACGTGAGGAGTAAGGAGACTGATATCGATCATTTTTAGAAGTGATTTCTAAATTTAAAGGAGTAGAAAAAGTATAGTATTATATTCAGGATTATGGTCATTATTCACTCGAATGATTTTCATTACTCGCCTGCGGCTCGTGACGCAAACTTGATCTTCGTGAATAATGACTATCATAATCCCTCATATAATAATATACGATTGTCAATCGTAGTAAATATGACTTTGGGTACTTCGCATGTAATTGTGCATCGCGCTTCGCTCGTCGCTCAAACTTGCATGCTCAGCACAAAAAATAACATATTTACTCCTAATAACGCAATATACTATTGTTTTACTCGTATTAGGACAAGAATATCAACTTACCATTTGTTTTAAATTTACATCAAATAAAACTTGTAATATGATATTTGAATAAATAAAAAAATAAATTTCAAATTACATAAAATCAACGGCAACGATTTAAGAAATAATTTAATATGTTATGTATAACGACTTCCTGTATCTCTAAAATATATTAAATTGAACATGGCATTTGAACTTAGTAATAATAATAATAGTAATAAATTAAAAACTATTTAAATAATCTATTATTTTGATTTCTTCAAATTTCAGTTCAGAATAATTATCATTAAAAACTAGAGATATTGGTATTATCAAACATATTTCTGCAGAACTATATAATGTTATTAAAACATTGATAAAATTTAATAAGATCACATCTTGATGTGAATTAGAATGTCTCCAAATTAGAATATGATTAAAGGTATAATGGTTATTGTTATTGTATTTAAATGAGTTGAAGTTTATGTTAATCGTATAACACCGTTGAGAAGTTCGGCAGTGGGTGGTAAGAAAGCAAGAAATTAATCACCTTACCTCACTCTCAGTCAAAGTTAATTTAAACTCGGTGAAAATTCGTAAAGCGTATAATCCGTGCGTTTACATTATCAAAAACAATTAATATCGCAATCTAATTCAACTGATTATGCGTTTAAAAGTAAAATTCTCCTTTCACAATGAATAAATTAGATGTGTGAATCTGTGGAAATTAGCGCGGCTTCTCGGGACGACGGGATGAGAGCGGCGCATTATTATTTTCCTTGCGGCGGCGCTCAGGCATTTCCGCCGGGGGATTTACGATTACTGCCTAATTCTGATGCAAATGAAGTTGGTAAACTATTTTCCGACATGCATATGTATTTAGGATTTATTTGATATATTAATAGGCAGCCAGACGCGGCAAAGTTGGCCGAGTGTCGTAGGCTACATCGACGGTACAGCTGTGTTCGCTGTTTTCACGCCGCTCTCGTTTTTATTTATGGCGTGAGTTAGTATTTAATCTTTTTCTGTTGTTGTCACACTACGTGAATTTAAGCTGTTGTGGATTTATCACGTGGATTCTCCACTGCAAAATAAAATGCATAACGGAAATATAAGAACCGCTTTTTAAATACCTAAAGCATGGAGCAACAACTACGGATTATCCATGTTTTCTTTTTGGTGCATAGTTTTTTTACGGAATAAATTTATAATTTATAAAACTTAAAAGCATACATAATTGCCACGCTGGAAAATTAATTATTAAAGTTTGCTATATTTTGTGGGATTGGGATTGTTAATAAGGTAAAAAACCAAAAACAAAGCAAAGTAAGTGTGGATGGTAGCAGCAAAGAATCTCTCGCAAAGTTGCGGTTCTCGCGCTGTCTCACGGGCGGATGGCGGGAATTGATTGATAGGATTCACTTCAGGAAATTACTTACAGCTGAAAGCTACAGATCTGCGGATCAAGACGGCTTGACAGTATATTTTATCAAGATTTTCTTAACGGTTTTGCGCGAATAAGGCGATATGTACTGGCTGGCGATGAATAAATCGCAGAATAAATCATACTGCAATTTACTTGATTGCATTTGCTTTAAAACGCTCCCAATCCCGTCGTGGCTTTTTGCCGCCCGTCGCCCGCACGGCGCTCTATTCGCCGGCGTAACGAATATTCGAACATTCGAGCAATTATTTCGCGGAACAGTTGCCAGTCTAATGTCCCACAATAACGTGTTTCGCAATTTCCAGCTCCATGTGCCTGCGTGCTAAATTTTCGTATTCGGTTACAGTAATACTGTTCAGACTTTAAAATTCAATTAAAAACTTTCAGATATTTTTACGTCTGGAGTTCTTATGTCGCGTAACTTTTCAAATAAATTATTTTCTTATGATGTTTTGCGGAATAAAAAAATTACTTTGACAGGTGAACAGTTTGCAAGAATCACTGATTAATGGAAACTCAATTACACTGACACCATTTGCACCGTGGCTTGAAAAATTGCGAAACTGGATACAAATGGCTGGTTTATTTTTCCTTTTAAACACAATAACCGACGCCACGCAAATCAATATCACATTAAGCTTCATCCTTTAAAAATAAATATTAATCGACGTAACTTGAAACTATCTCACAGCCACTATCATTTAACCTACTTATTTCTTTCACCAGCCTAGATTTAAATTTATATAAGAAATTGTATTTTACATTTGAGCTTAATAGCTGACCCTGCTACATTATTATAATATTTAAATAAAGGGATAATAATAATAATATTATTATTTTATGGTATTACATAGTTTCCAGGATTAAAAATTACTTATATACAGTGCAGTGACTGATCTAGATCAACTCGTAAGATCTTTGATCTGATCTACATTGATTCATATTTTCTGATCTAAATTTTGATAAGATCTATGATCTTAAAGAAGATCAGATATTTTCTTCTAAAAATTGACTCTCAGTACTATATTAAATTAATATAATTTAATTATTTATATTATATAATAAATATAATACATGTTTTAGAAAAAAATATAAAATAATCTTTTAGATTTTATTTTGTAAAAGTAATCTGTATTTTCTTTGTTATTAAAATTATTACCTTCCTATTTTTCAAATAAAAATTATCAATTTTGTGAAAAAAAATTACTAATATTTTTTATGATCTAAAAAGAGTCTTTTATTCCTGATCTGATCTAAAAAAATAGATCAAATCATACAAATTAATCTATGGTCTGATCTAGATCATATTAAATTTGTAGATCTAGATCTTGTACAATGTTTTTTGTATGAAAAGTTTAGAACTAATAACAATCCATACAAAGAAATGAAGTTCTTCAAGGAGTTCTTTTGATATTTGTCAAAGTTGCACTATAAATATAAACACACAATTTAATTTGTCTAATATATTAGAAAACAATTAAAATATTTATAATATTTACCGTATTCACTTGTAAATTTATTATATTTCTTATTTCCGTAAAACATTCTTCTTACTCATTTACTTCACGAAATATCACAAAAAATTGGCATATACTTTTATTGTATTTCTATATAAACCCTAAAAAACTCAATGGTGCAGAGCGCATCATCATATCTCTTAAATTTTTCAACATATGGCGTTTTTTGTTTTTCGAAGTGCAACTTTGAGGAACTGCAACTCAAAAATTACGCAAGATATCGAAAAATACTCTTCTGTTTTGTGTTATTTGGGCATATTATAGCAAAATAACAAATTTCTTAAAAATTTAAAATTTTTGAATTTTTTTTTTCAAAATTTCGATCAGCGATATCTCAAATAATAAACGATATGCGAACTTGCAGACTAAACCATTGGATTCAGCTCATCGAAATACATAAACCCTCAAAATTTCAGAACATTCGGATTGTGGGTTGAAATTTTAGAGAAAAAAGTCTGAAAATGGCCTTTTTCAGGCCAAACGTCAAGGGTTACCCTTTGACGTTTCTTCGCCAAAAACGTCGTTTTCACACTTTTTGCTCTAACTCTATAACGCGTAAAACAATTTTAATGAAATTTTACATACTTATGTATTTTGACGAGCTGAATCGAATGGTCCAATCTGCGAGTATGTATCTATTATATTTATCGAGTTATCGCCTATTAAAATTTGGGGAAAAAAATCAAAAAATTTCAAAATTTTCAAAATTTGCTAATTTATAATAAAATGCATGAAACGAACAGAACTGAGTCTATTTTTCAATATCTTTAATAGATTTTGAGTTGCAGCCACTCAAACTAGCATTTCGAAAAAACATCGAAAATTGACATATCTCTATAAATTTAAGAGATATGACGAAGCGCTCTACAGCATTGAGTTTCTTAGGGTTTATATTATATAGAAATACAATAAAAGTATATGCCAATTTTTAGTGATATTTTGGGAAATCTGAAATTGTGCAGTACTTTCTTGACATGTATTTGTTGTCAATGGTAAATGAACTTGTATTAAATTTTCTTACTTGTACAGATATTATAAACATTTTTCAAATTATAACCAAAATACCGGATTAATGCACTTTGAGGTTCGAAAACACACCGGAAAAGAGTCAATCGAAAAAAAGGAAAATTTTGTGTTGTTAGATTGTACGACTAACTGGTTAATTTTCCATGTTTAGCATTTTGAAATGTGAAACCTGTCATCCAGACATAACCCTTGGTTCCTCGTTATTGGAAAAGGTTTGCGAAAAGAATTGGTATCTTGGAAAGCAGCTCTTGGAGTTAGTTACGGTAAACAAGATCATATCCATGACATAACAAAATCCTTGCGAATAAAATATCAGGTAAACTATATTAGGTACCGCCGGGCGTCAGTCACTTGTCGCGAAGGTTCGCTTTTTGTTCGCTGCTTGTTTAACGAACCGAACATTTGACAGACGCACTGACAAACAAGCGTCACGCTGTCGTATGATCAACAGCGGAGACATCGCAAATGCAGCTTAACGCCGCGACGCTGAAACGTTCTTCGTCGATAGAGACGTCTTCGGTCTTCATGGGTTCGGTTATATTCCCGGCACACGCCTGTCCCCATTCTTTACACAACACCCCTTTTCTTTATTTTTGACGTTTATTTTCTTTCCTGTCGTCGATTTTGGGCGGTTAGGGCGCTCGAAACCGTCGCTAGACGTTCCTTCAGTTCCGATCGCAGTGTTCACTATTCAGCGCGCGATTGGCAATGTCGTGTCGATGAGTGTATAGTATTTTCACTTGAAAGTCGAAGGATCGGCATAAAACGATTAAAGGCCTGTAATATATCTTTTTGTACGATTGGTCTTTTTATGTCAACTTATCATGCATGTTTTTAAGGCGGTGTGTTGTTATTACCGTTCGCTGAATTTAAATATATTAATTTTGATATTTTCAGGTATTATTGCCAAACATCCTATCCTCCGTGGTAACGTGTCGGACTGTGGATCGTGAGATCCTCAGTTCGAATCCCACTGCCGACAGTTACAAATTTAAATTTACCCCTGTGGTTCCCCCTCCACTAACATCTTCGGGGGCTATGATTTGACGGCTGGTAACCGCACTTCATACGAAAAAATATATCACTTACCGAGATCTGCGTAAGCAGAGTGCCACACCCATAATGGGTAAAAGGCGTGATGATATATTTATTTTTTTTATTTATCCTATACGATTCATTGCAATTTGTTGTTGTTGTTTTTTTAATAAATAGCTTAAATAATACCAAGACACTAAATTATTACTTATCATTTAAATGCATAAGCAAAGTTTACCTCATAAACAATAGCAACTACAAAATAGCCACATAATATATTTTTCCCGACTGGGAGAGAAACTCGGTTTCTATGTTTCTGTGATACCGAAATCTTGACAGAAACAACAAATTTAATATCTACGGGAGATTTGCGCACTTTCTCCCCTGTCGTTAGGGAAAGTGCTTAAATAATGTGAAAAGTTAACAAAAATAAACATACCAAAGGTAACTATAATAAATTATGTACTTATTTTATATCATAATTTTGAAATACATTATCGTATTGTAGCCCTCGTCTTCGGCTCGTGCTTCAATTTACTCCGCGGAAAAATCATACACTTCTCTCCCTTAATGTATAATTTATAATTATCTACGACCGTTGTTAAAAGTGGCTCGTTTAACGATTGCTTAGCAAGTTAAAAGTGTCACTTTATAACACTAGTGTTAATAGTAATATTGCAACGTGTTAAAAGAGATTTCATTGTAACTTTTAACACGTTGCTAACGATTTATATCAATAATTCAACAAATATAACCCTAGCTGTCAGAATATCATTCTATATTTTTTAGTATTTAGTAATACACTAGGAAGATAGTAGATACAATTTTGTATGATATACGTGTTAAAAGTGATTTATTTCGTTCGTGGGGTTGTTTCATTCGGCTTCGCCTCGTTTCACAAACTTCCCCACTTACTCATATAATGTCATTTTAAAAATCATTATAAATATCTATTATCCATACCTTTCAATAAATTCTCTGTAACTATGACGATTTTAAACAAAGAAAGTAACAGGTTACCCCCTAGATGGTATAATTTTGACCAAAGTCACTAGTGAGTAATTTTTTATTTATAATAATAACACGAAACACACAACACCTTGGTAACTACTACGATCGGCATTTTAACTTAGAAAATTTAAAGCGTGTCACTGTCAAATAATATTTCTTTAATAATATTGCATTTATTAAGAGATGTTCGATAAAACGTTATACTTCACACGTGGGCAAAGTGAAATTTACCCGCTCGATAAAATTATCACACTCAGCCTTCGGCTTCGTGTGCTAAAATTTCCCTCATGGGTAATTCCTTACTTTGCCCACTAGTAAAGTAAATAACTTTAATTGCAGGAATGCTAATAATGAATTAATTTATATCTGATAATTTTCTAATAAATTTTGCTTGCCCCAAAGGTGCAAAATATGTTATAAGAATCACAAACACAAGGAATTACCGAAGTAAGTCAAATTGGAGCCTTCCATTCGCTTAGTCTCCAAACATAGGATACAGAGACTTTTACGGTTTTATGCCGTTCCCTCTATTTTCAGGTAAAAATACTATACCCAGACTTTCCTCTAGCAGGGGGTTTCAATTTTTAAAGTTTTAATTGATTTACAGATAGATCGTCCATCAAATAAAATAAATTGAAAATATGAAGAACGTATTTGCTAAGATTGCATTGGAAAAATGTAGGTTTATTGGTTGAAGTCCGCCTCTGCATCCTTAGGAAGTACCTGCCGTTCACGCTCGCAATTTACGTCGTAAAAGCGTGTCACAAATTCAGTAAAAAGTTCTTCACTAGCAGGAATCCGGGAAAGTGCTTGTCCGAAGTGCGCACCCGTCATTACCAGACATTCTTAATTATTCATCAATTACAATTAATGACAAGTACATTGTAGTATGCGTCATACTAGAACCCGTGATTATATATTATTTATCGTAATTACAAGGAATATTTGTCTGCGCTCTATGTCATCATTGTAAAACAATTTGAGCAGCAATAAAGTTGATCTAACCGCGCGATAAGAATAATGTGAACGACGCTAAATTCTGTTTGCACCGAGGTTAGATAAGGCTCTGGTCGGCTGACCGCCCAATAACTAATAAAACCTAATGGGAATCCAATATCATTATTGGATATTCATTCCCAGGATGTTGTCAGTTTAAACAAATAAATTTTATACTTTACCTATCCACTTTTGCACGGAAATATAATATCCCACACTTTACAACCTGCGATATAATGTGTATCAAGGGAGAGAAATGCAAAATTTTTAATGATCTGCCTCTTTTCGAGATCTCAACAACAATTATTGTAGGATTACAAAGAATAGTACTTTTTGTGTTATGATTTTTATCGCCACTGAAATCAGGAAAATTATACGATATAGCATACAGGCGCTTTCGATATTGTTGTATGTAAAAGTAAGTCAACACATACTTGGGTGAAAAAAATGAAACATTATCAGTCCTCCACGATATGGGCCTGATAAAGGCGTGCATGTTTGTTATAGGCAAATATTAAAAGTTTCAATTCTTATCGAGTAAAATTAATTGTACTCTTATAAAGTAAACTCCCTAGGGGAATACTGTGCACATACAAAATTTAACGTTTCTATTCCTATTTTAATGTCACAGAAACCAACTTCTACTCCCGATCGCGATAAACAGTATATTATACAACTAGGGAGAGAAATACATGATTCCCTGAAGACGAGGGTAGCAATAAAATAATATTTCTATAACACTGTTTTGGAAAATACGAATTCCACAACTAAAAAATTTATCATTCCATACGGAATAAATTCGTCAAATCAGAACCTCATAGCGCGATATATGAAGTATTTTGATTCAGTTACTATGGTTACGTCTATTTGTTTTAATTTTATTTATTTGAGTTTGACGTTTTCAACAGTTTTGTATTTGTATTTTTTGTATAATTTTCAAAATCTTATTATAGAAAGTATTGTCTTATAACATGTAACGAAATGGCCTTCGGCTCGGACTACTAACTTTTTGCTCGTGTGGAATATGTGCCATTCCACTACTTGTTGTAAAATATACTATTATAACGCATTGCCACTATAATAAATAACAAGCGAGGAGATAATTCTAAAGCAAATTAGGTCAGGTTGTGGTGTGATCAGCGCTATATCTTAGTGGTTAAAAATTCCAGCTGAGATGAATTTTTGCGCTAAAGATGTACAGTATAATAAATTAACAGGTCATAAAATATGCGAAAAAGAAACGTAATTAAAGAACAAATTTTAAATTACAAAAGTTCAAATTAGAGAACTTTAATTTGTATTTCAGTCCACTTGTCTTGGGTCGACGAATGGAAGCAATGCAGCAGGGCAGCCAATATAGGTGCGGCGAAGTGACAACTGCTATAAAACCCTGTTTCTGCCGTCCTGGCCTTGTCCTGCTGGTGTACGATACTGCAGCGGTACTTACATCCATTTTCTTTTTTTCTTTTACCCATCGTGTGTCGTGAACGAGAACGTAAAGAACCTCGATGGCTAGAGCAGACTTGACTGGTATCGAGAAATACTTCGGAAACGGTGCTGCGAAATAGTTACTTAACTTTTAGAAGGACGTGGCGAGAATCGCGTCACCAAGTTATAATTCGGTGAGAATACTGTGTTTCGTATGACGTTATCCTTCGTCCTTGCACTCCGGCGAGGTCTAAACCAATTGAAATGTTTTCGGGCTGGATTGCTCGGCATCCCGCGGGCCGGCGGCGGCGCTGCAATCGGCAAGTCGCCGAGTGATTTATTTACGGTGCTCGCAGCGACGCAGCCCAAACGAGATTACTTCGCTCTGTCCCGTCCCGCAGTTGTTTCCGTCGCGGCGGGGCTGAGGGAAGTGTGGGACTCATTCGTTGTTCCAGGGCAGGAAGACTGTCCAGTGTCCAGTGGTTGTAATCAACTGGACGGTTCTCTATCATACCGACATCTTAACTCACTGTGACGCAAACACTATCATTTAAGCTTGCCAAATTAAACCCCAGTGCTTTCACGTTATCACTCAAATTTTCTCAGGAATCGCTTGAAATAAATACGAGCAGCAAAACTCGAAGAGCTTGGATTTGAAAATAAAACTTGCCATGGACCAATTTGACCGCAGTTGTTAAACAAGACCGTTACTAGACCACTCACCAACCACTGTGCTACAACTGCTTCAACCTTGCTCACGGCACCGCTGTGTACCTCGTACCCAGGTCAAGTCGCAGCTATCCAACCGCTGCCCAGATCCACGATGGGCATTCCACTACTAAAAATTGTTATGGAATCACTAACATTCCATACGCAGCGTATGGAATATTTTCGACGAATCAGAACCGCTTATTAGCGCGACATTTGAAGTATCTTGATTCAGTTACTATGGTTACGTCTGTTTGTTTTAATTTGATTTATTTGAGTTTGACGTTTTCAACAGTTTTAAATTTGTATTTTTGTATAATTTCCAAAACCTTTTTATAGAAAGTATAGTCTACATCATGTAACGGAATGGCATATCCCACGCTCGCAAACCGTAGCCCTCGCCTTTGGCTCGGGCTACAAACTTTTTGCTCGCGTGTAATATGTGCCATTCCATTACTTGTTGTAGAATATACTATTACGTAACAGATCATAACGGCTCGCCAGTCATGATGTATGGCGTTTCTGTATTTATTGTATGGGGTTGCGCGCAAGGCGGGCATTCGGGTATCTTAGATACAAAATGGCAACTCGTAGCAGTAATAACAAATTAAAACGTACCCCATACTATTGTTAAGTATTAATTTACAATTCTGGCAATATGATCGTCGTCATTCGAAATTGATAGGCTTCCTGAACGAGCATTGTCTTTTGAAAATGGCCGGTCTTCTTTGAACCTCTAGAAAAACTCAAAACTCCGCGATCGACTCAGACATTCATCCCCAAAAGCCTCTGGAATGTTTCTGTAAATCATTTACCCAACTACCCACAAAACTTAAAACAAACGCATTGCTGTTCTTTTTGATTCATTTGACCAGATCACAAAATCGTCAAAAACGAATGTTACTTCACTACAAAGAAGGTTATAAAGAATTTACAAAAACAGTTGAGCTCAGGAAGAGTCACAACAACTAATGCTGCCAACCGTAACTCTCTCCGATTTTTCGTTGGCGCGCAATTCAAGAAATCCTGGAACTTTTTGATCAGCTGTCATATACACTTAACACTGGCAGTACCATTTTGAAATCAGATGGTTTTTCTATGCAAAAGTCGAACAGACCGCAAGAAGAAGAATAATTAATGGAAATTTACTGTACTTAGCTCTATTGTAAATTTCTGATCATTAATTTGTCGAAAACATGTTCCATTAGCTACTTGAATAGGCATTCGTTTAAAAAGAAAACTATTTCTCTCTATACAGACTAAACCAGACAATGTAGCAACAATAGCACAAATACCTCTTAAACCCTAAAAACCTTCCACAAACAACGAGCCAGACAATCAAATCCTCAATCCAAGCAATCCTAGAGCAGCGATTATTTCAGCCAATTTAATTTCATTATGAGTGGTAATCTGTCTTGGTTATCGTGTTTCTTGCATCCAGCACCATTGGCCACGAAGCTAATACACTCCCAAGCGCACGGCGCTTATCACGCGCGCGAGGCAGCGATGTTTGATCTTCGCTTGTCGTAATCCCATGTAATCTGGCTATAATTCGGTGCCGGGAGCTACTTGCGAGTTGACACCGCGGTGAGATGCCTTCGTGATGCCAATGAAGTGCCTGTGACAACACTGAAGATGAAGGTTCAAAAGAATGAAGTGTTGAAAAATTGTGACGACGTGGAGAAAATTTCGCTGAATTATGAGCATAACTGCGAACGCATCAACTGTAGAATAAATGAATGAATATATAATGTTCATGCGAATGAGCATGGTTTGACGGCTGGTAAATTTGCTTCAAGTAAACCATACCCTTAAGAACTGAAAATTATTTTAAATATATACCATGTTCCAGATAAAATGCAAGATAGGTTTTGAAGACGTTTACTAATAAAAAATAAAATTTAAATTGTTATTTGGTACAATTACGATTAACGTTTGAGAAATATTTATAAATCAGTAAATTATTAAGACAAGACAATACGGTTATATATAGCTGGTATCCAAAGTAATATATTAATGACTGAATAGTGAAATCCAGTAAATGTGTTTTTATGGTAGGAGATTTTTCAGGAATTTCTAAATTAATACCGTAAAATCTTTAACGGACGTTATACGCACAATGGTTTATTTCATATTTGTGTCGCATTTCCGAACGAAAGTTTCTTTTTTCTTAGAAACAATCAGGTCGTCTTGTTTTTAACAAAAATAATTTAAAACAATAATGACAGTAACCAATTTTGTTTTGTTGCCATTTCTAACAAAATTTTTCAAAAATAAATGCGGAATCGTGCAACAAGTGCAGAAAGTTATTTATTTTACGTGACTTGTGAGAATTTTATCACGAAACGAAGTCGAGTGCTGAAATTACACTAACGTGAAATGCGTAATTCTGCATGAGTTGTACACTATATTTTTTCTACGATCACATTTTTGTCAAGATTTAATAATAATAATTCTTACTCTTTAGAAACAAGAAATGACATCTGAAACTATTTGATGTTTATGGTTTCAGCATGAAGGCGGCGCAAGCGCAGATGTGCGCAGTGTTACCAACTATAAATCTGTAGAATATAAAAATATTTTATTAAAAAATTGATATTGTATTTACTTTGTAATTTCATTATTGCAAACGAAGATTTATATAAACTCTGAAATAATTATTAATTATGTTAGGATATATAAATGTAATTATACTTTACATATTAATATCATATAGTATTATATTATTAGTAATTTGGTCACACTTGCGTATGGAATAATTGCTTACGCTATTCCACATGACTGTGCGAAATATACAATTTTCAAACTTTGTTTAGTGTGGAGAAAGTGTAATTTTCAATAGTGGTCGTAGAAAAATGATATTGTGCATCCTATCTTATTAAAATATAGTTGAGAAACGATACAGTACAGTTCGATTTCTCGAAAATCCTTAGCTGAGTTCTGGGAGGTTACCGACCGTTAAATCGCAACCCTCAAAATATTAGAGAATGGTAAAAGTTAAATATGGTAACTATCGGTTGTGAGAATCGAACTGAAGCCTTATAAAGCATAGTTTGAATAGAAATAACTTTCATTTCTCCGGGTATATGTAGGAAGTCTGCCTCTTCCAGCGGTATATATACTCATGATCAGTACGTTAATTTCGCCAGGTCTTCAAGTTGGTACAACAGTTTATGACAGAAGATAGTAAACATATTGCAGTGGTTATAGGTTAGGTACCAAATGCATCTCTGATCACCTTTTCAAGAGAAAATATTTTTGTTGCCTAAAAGAGAAACATGCGTGAAAACGAATAAATTTCCTGCGACGCAATCCATAGTGCTAATTCAGTTAGCAGTTGAAAGAAACCCCCAAACAAATAAGCAGTCAGCTCACGCGATTCCAGAACAAGCTAAACGTTATAACGACAAGCGAACAGCTCTGAGAACAGCCAACCAAGACGAAACAAACACGCTCGTAAACGACAGTTCTGACGGACAACCCGTTTAACGAAACATTTAAAGTGCTTGTTGGAAATAACTGGCGGATGGCGGGTGACGCATGCCAGAAGGAAATAATAACTGCGGAACCGAGCCAAGCAAGACCAAGGCTGGAGACGTCTTCCATGCGGGAACTGGAGCCCCGGTCGCGGACATTAAAATGTATGAAGCCAGGAGCTATGCCGCGGCACTCTGGGCGCGATGTCGGGACTGTTACACTAAGTTACGTACCCACTTCACCTACAAACGCGTTTTTACTTCTTGCATAGGCGGCGGGACACACGGTTAACTAAAAGGCAGGGACACTATATTCACCGTATATGAGTATATATATTCATCGGTTTTTTGACAACTAATGTTGTATGCCGATTCCCACTTTCCACAATTCTCTGTCATTCCAATCTTCATCACCTAGGCCTTTTTGTTCCATTGCTTCCTTTATATTATCTTTCCAACTTCTTCTTGGACGACCTCGTTTTCTTCTGTACCTTGGACTCCAGTCTAATATTCTTTTTGGCCATCTATCTTGTTTCATCCTACATACATGTCCGTACCATAGCAATTGTTTATTCTGGATTCTTTCATTTATATTTTCTTGTGATTTAATTCTTCTTTTTATTTCCTCGTTTGTAATTCTTTCTAAGCGAGAAACTCTTGCGCTTCTTCTTAAAAAATCCATTTCTATTACCCCTAACTTAGCTCTACTTTTCTGGGTAATTTCCCATATTTCTGAACCATATGTGCTAATTGGTTCAACAATTGCTGAGAATATTCTTTTCTTTGTTGCCGTGGATATACTATTTGACCATAGTGTAGAGTTTAGACATCTAATTGCTTGCTTGCCTTTATTTACTTTTACTGATATGTCTCTTTCACTTGTACCACTCTTTGTAAAAACTGTTCCAATGTATGTATATTCTTTGCATCCTTTTATGACATTTGTCTCTATATCTAAATCTTCTACTTCTTGCGTTTCTATACTTAAGTATTTTGTTTTCTGTATATTCATTTCCAAACCTGCTTTAGAGTATTCTTCAAATAGTTTTCTTGTCAATAGGCTAGATCTTCTTTATCCGGGGCGATATATGAGTACTTGTCTGTATTAAGGTTGTTTACTGCCGCGTTAAAGATACATGTTTCTTTATAGATGAAGTTGTTTCTCAATTGGATATTGAATAAAAACAAGATGTTGAAGAAGCAGTTAATTTAATAAAATCCAATAAAAACACCAACGTTTCGACTACAATTCAGTCTTCATCAGGGTGATAATTGGTATTTAAAAAATAAAGAATATCATGTAAAATATTATTTTACCGAATTCTGTGAACTAACTCTAAGTTAGTTGATGACTGTTTAAGTAAAATGTATGTGTTTGTATTTTACCTATTTTTGACGATAGGGGAATGTGGAAAATATGTCCTTAGTCCTTAGTGGAGCATGAGATTCCAAAGCATAACAAATTCTCAAATAAATTATTAACACAAAAATATTTCAATTACAAAGATCTGCTTTAAGCTTGTACCATAAAAATTATTTTCTTCAAACTTCATAAAAGTAAATTGTCATGTATTTGTATTCAACAAGCAGAAATTAAACTTTGTTGCCGCTACCGCAAAGTTTCTCCTTGGTAACATTTCTACTCCGGCGGCGGACAAAGTAAAATATTATGAAAAATAGTTAGGTTGTAATTCAATAATTAGAAAATTAGAAATGAAACAAATAAACAAAAATAACAAAACAGCATATTCCATGGCAACTAGAAATGCTAGATAAGACAGAATATTTTTTGGGCGTTTTTGTATGATTTGTAATTCTATTTTCTATTTTTGATGAAAAAATAGCATGTGTTATGCGGAGTAAATCTGACTTTGGGTGCTTGGTATGTAATTGTTCGACTCGCTTCGCTCGTCGTTCAAACTTACATGCTCACTGCGCAGCATACAATATATCACATTTACTGTTAATGACACAATATAATATTGTTGTGTTTTGTGATCCACGGAATGTATAAAAATCGTTAACAGGTCATAAAAAGTGTCATAGTTTGTCTGATTTAACCGAAGGGCTAACTCTTATATTTCTAAAGATATGAACAATGATATTAAATAGAATTACGAATAAATAAGCATTTTGGGTATAGAACTCTGTGGTTACTAGGAAGGCAGTAATCAAGTTTCTAGTGGAGAAAATCTGAGGGATGTTTCTAATCATGAGTGCATGTTATAGTTACGAAATAATTTATAAAGTGTGTAGGAATACAATGTACGCTAATGTGATTGAGTAAATAAAAAAAGCACTCTTTATTACATTTTCTTGTTAAAAGCACGCCGGGAAAAAATTCTTTAGCATGTTAAACAGCGTAACGCCCTTCAAAAAAATTCCGGGCGCCGTTTAAGTTCATCCCGTCTTTGCTTTCGGAACCTCAGCTCTTGTTGAGGTACGACAGCGAACGTTACAGTGTCAGCAGATGGATAAGGACCTCATAAAAACCAGACAAATTCAGATTGAGTTATACACGACTGAAAAAAATGTTTGCCGCGACGTAGAAAAAATGCTTCACTGGAAAAAGCTTTCCCACTCACTGACGTATGGCAAGGCGACGGATAATATTTTCCTGTGGCAGAATAAATATTTCGTTTCAACGTTCAGGAAATTAAAATAATAGCACGCATAGCAACGCAAACGTTCACACAAACTGACAGAAGAAATGTAAATATTTTATTGACATAGAAGTGGAAAACAAAGTGCTTAAGTATGAGAAAAACTTATAATTTTGTTCGTGAAAACGCAATAAATTACTAGCAGTATATTTTAGGTGCGAAAAGATTTTTAATCTAGGAAATGTGTAGGTATATGAGGTACTTAAGAAAAACCATTACATTCAAGTTATTTTCCTCAAGAAAATTAAATTTTGGTTTATGTCTTATGCGGGCAATGTATACATTTGTGCTCTTTTCACAGATAAAAGACTAAAGCCGTGAAAACACGTAATATCATTAAGTGCCTGAAGAAAAATTATGCAATAATAATTTAAAGTTATCTTCTTCGTTAAATTAATTTCATGTGAAATGAATCTGGCGTTTAAACCAATTACCTCGTAATCTGAAACTGATTTGCCCTTTGAAGATTACGTGAATTCGATTTGAAACAACGTTACATAATATAAAAAGTAAGTTATATTTAACACGCTTTCGTGAAGTTCACGATGTTAATTTACGTACTTCAACTAAAATTAATACCTTTTCTTTGAAATTACACACAGCACGCCAGCAGACAAAGCTACGAAGCATTAGTTGGTGGTTCATAACGCGAACATTAGCCAGTCGATTTCGTTCAACGAGAATTTCAACATCATCAAACGATCCCGCTACACTACCTTCCTCCTCAACACGACAGAGAAACATAATTCGAAAGCTACAGCAAAGGCGGTTACCATAACATAATTAATATTTTCCTGCTATTTCTTCAGTGAACAAAAATTACTCCTCGTGTTTTCGTCTACTATTTTTTTTTTTTGAGGTCGAAATTTGATGGATGCAATTGGCTATACGTGCAAAAAGTATATTATTTGCAGAGATCTGCGAAAGCAGAATGCCTGGTGTTATATTTATTTATTATTACCGTTATTTTATTCTATTATTAATACTTTGTTATTACCGTAAAGCATACTATGGGCATAGGAAAGTTGTGTTGAAATTATTATTATTGCATTACAAAACAAATTTTGAAAATCAAGCATAAACTTAATGGGGTAAATAGCTCCATGGTAACGCCTCGCACTGTGAATCATAAGATTGGGGGTGCTTGCTAACTTAAATAAATCACAAGTACATTCTGAAAACAAGATGCCCAAACATGAGATAATAAACTAGAATGGTGATGGACAAAATAACGGGAGACTTAATGGATGGTATATAATAATTTTATTTATCTACGATAGTGTGTAAAATTGATGTTTAACTGTTAGTTTCAAGTTTGTAAAACGGTTGTTTAGTAACACGATCCCATTAGTCACGGGCAGTCACGAGTTGCCAAGCAACGAGTGATTAAAATTTTTAAACACGCCAAATTTGCAAAAATTCTGTTATTATGGCAAACTTCTCATTTAATATTGTGATCCTACTTCATAAATAAAAATATTTTTAAAATATTTTTTGGGGTTTTTCATTATATCGTAGATTAAAATTTTGTACGATACACATACGTAAAGCGTCTTTAGTCACTCAGGGGTCTTAAAACACTCGCTACGCTCGTGCTTTAATTGACCCATTCGTGACTAAAGACTAGCTTTACGTACTTGTATCGTAAATAACTATTATCTACGCCACTTATGTAATAAACATATTCTAACATACTATGACACAAAGTGAGGTAATTTGTTGCGTTTTTTGTCTATTACCTCACTCGTTCGCTCTACTTTCCTTCATGGAAAAACTAACAAATTCAATCTATTCGGCTCCCTTGATTTTGAGTAAATAAATTATTGCAAATATATATTTCGTTTCTGTGAGAAACTAAAGATCTAACAAAAGTAACATAAACAAGTATGGCAATAAATTAAACCCTAAGATACATATGTCAATCATCTTGTTACAAAATTCTAAGTTCCACTTTCATAGCTGACTATTGCCATTTTAACTTTATCCTTGTGGTAATCACTTTTAAGTTCTTCGAAAGTCGACTGATAAACTCAAAATATGTAAGTGACCTACATATATTTTAAAATTTTAAAAATTAACTCCTATTAGTAGTTGGCAGTGACCTCATTAAAATGGTTTCTGATCTAGTAGAAATTAATAAGACATAATGTTTCTTAGTATCTACTAGCTAGTAATCAGACCATAATGGCAATAGAATATATTGAGCGAAATTTAAGAAAGGATTTAAATACTTTCTTGTTTTTTTCGAAACAAAGTGTAGTTGCCTATCCTCGTCATAACACCAATAACAACACCATCAAGCAAGCCATGATAGCGAGTGATCGTCCATTTATAAGTGAACCGATGCAGGAGCTGATAATCCACACTCTCACCGCTCTTTTAATTTCCTCCGGCTTCTTATTAGATTCGTCTCATCGTCTCGTGACTAGCGCCGTCAGACCAGCGGCGCCCAGATAATCCCAGCAAAGGGGCAACTCCCCGCCCGTGAAATATCATGCGGAGAAATGGAAATCTTTTTCATCTTGGCCAACCGCGCGAAAAAATAAAGAAAACTTTTATTTTATGTTTCAAGTTTGACCAGGGAGGGCAAAGTTACCAACGTGGCGTCAGATAGTAATCCGGAAGCCATGTTTGGAAGTTTTATTTGTAATATTTAGTGAAGCATTAATCATTTGTTTTACGATGTTGTTTTGCAACAAGTTTTGTTCGGGGCTCCGTTCTTTTGGTTTAAAACAAGAGTTGATGTGCTACTCCTGGAGTTTCTGTTGGTTATGGTTTATATTTCATATGACTGACGGTAATTTTATGTAGCAGTGACCGATATACTTCGTTGATTCAGAAGCTTTCATTTCTCAAATGACGGAGTATACTTTACTACAAAAATGTTTTTAAACCTTGTACTGCAGTTTTAACTTCATCTTAAGAATTTAAGATATTGTTATTTAAAGGAATAATAAATGTAATTACACAAGAACATGTAGTTTTTTACCACCCTTAAAACCTGTAATACACTAGTTAATATATCATTTGAAGTATTTAATATTATTTAATCTGGAAAAATATTGTATTTAAAATTGAAATTCATTTTAACCCTGTTACATAAATTATTTTCCGAAAATAAAAACAATTTGATTTTTTTTGGTTTTGTTCACTATTGGGAACATTATGAACACATTCAACTTACAATAGAACTTTGGTCTATTGAGTCGTGTTTGCGTACTATACAAAATTGTTTGATAAACAACCTCTTCTAGGAAAACATCAGATAAAAAAAAATTTGGAAATTTTGTAAAGGTGTATTTAGCTGTAATATATCAGCAGATAATAAGCTGTTTCCTTCAAATTTTACATTTTATATCTCAGTTTCTGTAATTATCCTTTTTCCAGTTCAAACTTTTTTTTTATGTTGATCAAATTGGGAGGAATGACCTAATTGGCAATTGGCAAAGTGTATATAATGTTCCCAAATGTTACAACATGATTGCCATGAATGTAAACTGCATAAGAAAAGAAAAGAAAAATTTTAAATTTTATGATCCCGATCGGGAACAGTATGCAATAGAGAGTTAAAATATGTTATATAAAATTCATTGGATGTTACTGTATAATAGCGACAACTGCATTTATAAATACTTACTACATTGATACCCTGTCCAAAATTTTAGGTCCGTACGATTAAAATCGTGTAGATCTCAAAATAACATGATATCTCGAATGAAAAGTACATAGTACATGATACAAACATTTTCATAATGAAATTAAGATTATAATTTAAATCTATTGACTCATATACATATATGCTATTTAAATAAAGAGTTTTCAATAAATACGCACGTTTAGGGTGAACATTTTTATATGTGTCCATGTAATAGTACATTGTATAACAAGTGCTGAAATACCGTTTCATTTTGTGCACAATTAAGTATATAAAAGCAATATTAAATTAAGACTGATTATGTAACACCATTGTTATAAGAATTCACCAAAAATTAAGTTAAAATCTGATAAATCAATGTCCTATATCCTTAATCCATGTAAATTCAGCAAATTATTTGTAACTGTCAAACAAATTTTTAGGTTAGTTCGCTCAGGTATCGTATTACACAGTAGCGGACGCATCTGATTGGCTAACGAGCTTTCATATCACACGTCATTGCTAGTGATGTGCAATAAACGGCTTTCTACAATAGTTTACAGTGTGAATTTTTGTACTTTTCGTAGTGGTCGTCGGAAAAATACTTGTTTTCAACCCTAACTTAGCCCTAATGATGTTAGCTATAGCAATCGAAATGTTGGCGTAGTTTTTAAAAAAATAATTGACTGCTAGTCCGCTTTTTTTTTCTTCCCATATAAGTGGTTAGGCATGACTGATAGTTTGTTACGTGAACGAATGTTTCCGAGTTTCCGAAAGTAGTGTGCCAGGATAGGAATATTTGGAGGAGATTGATTGCTTGTTGATTGTGTTTCAGGGTTCGTGCTACCCCACTCTGTAGGATATAGCGTAATATTATATATGTACGTATGGAAACAATCCATACAAAAAACTGTTGCAAATATATTGGGTGACTCCACCATTTTCTCTTGGATATATTAATTATATATTAATATTAATAAATCAGTAGCGTATATTATATAACCGAGTGGATTAAATTCGTATAGAATGTGAATCCCCGAAATAAATATTAATCCTATAAATAAATCAAATAAATCTGAAGCACACAGAATTTTAAATTTAATTTGTCAATAAATTTTGGTTGATTGTGTTTCAGAAATCGTGCTACCTAACTGTATGGAATATCGCGTGATGTTATTTGTGTATGCATATGTATGTACACAGTGAAAATTTTATATTCAAAATTGATAAAATTATAACAAAATTTTTAGTCCCAGACGATCCACCGTTTATTTCTGTTAATTTAGCAAGTTTCAAATTTGTAGCCAGTAAATTATTTTTGTGTATTTCGTAATTAAATATATTTGTGAATATAGTAATTATTAATATTTATTATTATGTGCTTTCAACTAATATTTTAGTAATTATATTGAAGCAGAACAATAAATCACAGTTATAATAACAAATTAAGTTGTTACAAACTTTCTTTAACAATTTCAAATTGAAAAGTTAGCTAAATTTACTTGTTATTATTGACGAGCCTATTTGTTAAATTCTATAAATGTAGGAAATAAATAAAAACAACAATGTTTCTTATGAAAAATTCAGTATTGACAAAATTTTAATTTATCAAATTATCATGTTTGTTTAAATAGTTAATTTAACGCAATATGTTAGTCAATATTAACTAAAAATACTCAACAACCGCAAAAATAACAAATCGCAAATCAAATTTTTACTGCGTAGAATTGGATGCACTGTTTTTAAAATTACGTTTATCTGTTTGTGTGGTGATTTTTCGTCCACGATAACTCGAATCTAATATCATATTTAAAATTGGGATGTTCAAATTGCGAGCTGATTATATATTGGTCGTAATCCATTAATCGAAGGTGCATTCTGTTTCTTGGCATGCTCGTGTTTTAGTAAATAATCGATTTAGTGTAAAAATTGTATTCTATATTTTGTAGCGTTTAAAAATTGACAGTTGCAAGTTAATTTTATGAAGAAAATATCAAATATCTACTTACCGGTAGAGAAGTCTTGCTTCTGGATCATTCTGCAACTCGGCACACCTGCAATTATCTGTAAAGAAAAATAATCATTATTAAAATATAAATAGTACATCTCGGGGCAAAATGCTGGCAATAAAACTAGATTTATTAAACATCAAAACGGTAATATATGGAGACGTAGCCGAACGAGTGGTAAGCAGAGGGAGGCTCCGGAGTCTAGAGTAACGATTTGCTGATAAATAAGACTCCAGAGAGGAGTGAATGACGTGGGCACTTTATCACGCGCGCGTCTGAATAATCGAAGCAATAACAGACGCGGCCGCTCGAACGAATTAAGAATATCTGGAAATGATGAACAACCCTTACTGAAATTGCTTTTATTAAAAATGAGACTTGTTTAGCAAGCATTAAGCCGTTCATTGTTTTCCTCTCTTTATTATACTCCCAACTGATGCCCGCTTTAAATGTTTGCAGTTACAAATATAGTTTGTAAGTTATCAAGAAAATTATTAAAATGAACCCCATCAATCTTCAATGATCTGTTTCCGTCTGTCGACGATTTCCACATGCAAATTCGCATTTCACAAGTGTAAGTAAAGTTTGTGGAACAGCTAGAGCGGCGGTTCGCCCTGTCACAGAACAGAAAAGTGAAAAATCTGATAGCGTCCTGTTCATGACGGCGCGTGATATTTCACATTTTATCTTTACAATGGCCGCGTTGTACTAATTCAATTTGAGCACATATTTTGTATGCATTGCGCCAGAGACGTTTATGATATTGTTCGCTATAAAAACGCACACTTAATTTTCTTTGTGGTGGGAACAAGAAAACCTTTCGCCTGGAAAAGAGCTTGGAAAACTTTTATTTCCACATATTTAATATAACACAATATTTTATTGCAAAAATTGAAATTATTTTGTTTTAATGATTGTATTCTTAAGATTTTTAGGAATTATTTAACTGGCAGTATTTATGTTTGTGTCATACAATGGTTACATTAAGATCTTTTTCCTAATACTGGCGTATCTCAAGGTTCCAATTTGGGTCTTTTATTGTTTATTTTGTTTGTGAACGATTCCTGTTCATCTGTCAACTGTGATGTTCTTTTGTATGCAGATAACATCAAAGTTTTCTGCACAATTAATGTGGCCCAATAATATTCCATATGTTACCAAAAATATAATTTTTTAAAGTTTGTGTGACGTCACTGGTTCTCCTCCAGTGGCACTAAAACATCGATTTTTCATGATAGTACATATTATATGTTTTAAAAAAATAATATTTACATGTTATAAGTCTTAATTTACAACAATTAAACTTAATATAAATAAAGATAAAATTCCTTTGGCAACTTTAGAGAATTTTACTTTATATTCGAGTAAACATCATAAGAAAGTTTGAGAACAGTGGCGCTAGTAGTGGTGTAAGCTAACCTCAACACACAATTTTATTCAATAATTTTTCAACACAGCACAATAAAACAGTGAAATTATAAAACAAGTAATATAATCTTAAATACCAACAAACTAAATAAATGAAATGACATTTCGTAGTTCTATTTTAGCCCATAATAGGCGTTGGGCGTAACGGCAGACCCGCGACTTGCACGTTTCATATTTCTGGCCGATAGAATCAATGCGAATAACCGTGATGTAAAAATATGTTCAATTCGTTATATCGCTTTACTGCAAAATATTTAAAAGAAAAAATACTTTACTATTAATTATTCCGTAAGTGTTACACGATTTTGATATAAATTTGTCATATTTCGTTAATGGTTCATGCGTCCATTACAGGTATTTCCGGTTATAAATAAAGGTTATTATTTTATAAAATTATGGAAGTATGAAAGATTGAATAAAAGATAAAATTAACGAAGCGTCGTTATCAAAACTCATTAAAGTATGTCAATTGTTCGGGAAATAAATTCAATCAAACTTAATGAACGACGTTTGAAGAAGATAAATCTTTTTACTTTCCTATCCAATCCCGCACTTTTCTAATTATTTCAATATGAATCTGATCCGACAACAATTTGAATGCGATGTGCACATCGGTTCGATTCGTTAGTGCTCAACGGTGGAAAATAATGAAGCTGCATTGCCGGGAGTCGGAAACGGCAAACTGGAAAAACACAAAGCAGGAGAACGATTGGATTGAACGTTTCACTTAAAATACTGATTAGAAGACGTTCTCGTGCACAAAAAGAAAGGGACGTCAATCTTGTGTGGCACTCGCCGTTGGCCACCGTTTCCAGTCAGCTTTGTCTTCTCTACTACGAGTGACGAAGCTGTCGCTTTTCGAATTGATTGCGATTTTAAATTGTGCTTTTAACTTTTGCTTTACATAAAATATAGGAGTTATGACATTCGTGTTGTCGGAAGATTCATGGGAATGATAGACATTGACCTAAAAATTGTAAAATTTCAAGAGTAGTTCAATCCTTGAGCTAGCTTTCCAATTACCAATAAATATCAGGTTCCCATATCTAGTAATGGAATGTTCTCAGCATAGTTCAGCTTTATACATGCTGAGAAATAACCATAAAGATATATCCTGGCCAATGCTACCTACCTTGGAAACTATTCACACAATACTTCAAGCAATACTTTACACAATTTCTTTCATTACTGTCAACACCCACAACTGTCACTTTAAATGAATACATCTGCGCAACGCCAGAAAGTAGTGCATTAATTATTTGTATCACAACGCGTGATTGATGCCTCGTTGAGTGACAGGTTTAGGCGATAGTTGTTAAGCAAGGTGATTAACAGAAAAGTGATGTGAAATTAAATCGAATCAACTAAGGTGCTACTTGGAATTAATAATGACGACATCCTGCAGGTGTAGAAGAACATGGAGAGCAGTGAACAGTACCAGTAAGTCTGCATATCTTTAATTTTCTGAAGTTTATAATATATACCAACTTAAGAGGAAAATCTGGCTAGCCGCTTCGCAACTCTCGTATAAACCATCCGATTCAAAAAGAAACATACGTTACGCCAATCGTCAATGTGATTTATGGGTAATAGTAGAAGATATTAGCACAATTCGCTACTGTGCTGGCAACAAATTAACAAAAACAGACGTACACAATTTATAAAAATATACGGTTTAAAATTATTTTTTTGTAAAAAAATATATAACATTTCAATAGTTAAAAGATGTATCTCATCATGTAAATGGTTGGACATTATTATTTTCATCTATGTTACGAATAATCAGTCATTGAAATGAGGATAATATAAAAGTTTTTGTAAGCAACGTATATAATAAAAGGATAATAGTTATTTATGTATTAAGTGAATAAAGACATATTTTATAACTTTCTTGAGTGGTTAATTTGTCTTTTTCTACGACCACTTAGAAATATGCTCATTGTATGTTTGTTGTTGCTAGGGTTATGAGATATATTGCAAGCATTGTGCGAAAAGAATTTGTTTTGTGAGTATTTCAATACAGGTCAGCTCATTGAAGTACAGGTGCCATTGTTAGGATACTTATTTAGAATCGTCTAATATTGGAATGGTGAAAGTGAGACAATTTTTTTATAAATATTAAATTAATTAGGAAATAATATCGTGGTCGTAGAAAAAAAAATAGTGTACAACTCGTATGAATTGCAGCATGAGCCGAAGGCGAATACTACAAACTTTCATACTCGTAGGAAATGAGAACCATTCCATGCTCGTTGTATAATATACTATATTAATAATTTTTCATATATTTTTTAGAAATGTGAAATACGAATACTGTATTTTAACGCTCTGCGAAATGACCAGAGATTCCTCTTAACTAAGGCCGGTATTATGAACCAATTTTTATTGACAAAACAATCAACCATATAAACTAACTGACAAATTTCTTGCTATTAAATATACTTCAACATCAAAGTATATCTTCTTGGTTATGTTTATACAAGTAGAAGAAGATACTTTTTAAATCATTTGTGAACTGCATATTGTTAATGTTTTATTTTGTGGCTTAGTCTCCGAAGTCGAAGATGGCTTAAATTAAACCGAAACGTTAGATGTAAATAATTGTTTTTATTTACTCCACATCCTCATTCCGATTACTTTTTCATTTTTAATGGTCTATTAAATGAAGATTAGTTGATTGTTTATAATACCGACCCCAAATATTTTACAATTGACTTGTACTTGTACTTGTAAATCTGTGTCGTTGTGCAGTAGTTTCCTTGATCGTACGACTCGCAAATCGGTAACCGGGAAACGTGAACCTATGCAGGAGGTTCGGATGCTCGTATGGAGCACGCTACATTAAGTTTGATCGCTTGGGTCGCGCTGCCCCAGCTCTCAGCCAGGCGAAGAACACGGCTATTACACGTGCATTTATGCGTTGTAAGCGCTCATCGATGAAGTGGTTTAATATTGCTTCCTTTACTGAGTGCACACAACTGTTCACTGTTCCTTGGTTGCCCTTCGCTCTCTTCCTCTTCTTCTTCGTCGCTGGGATCGCGGTGGTTTCCCTTCTCGGTTTCAACAGCTCTTGAGTTGCTACGTGCATGATTAACGGTAGCTCTTTTACTGGATGTGCAAGTATTTGGGCCTGTTGATGTAAATGGATCGTAATAAGGTGACTCCATTTGCTGCAAATAAAGTCGCCATACATTTTTACTACCACTTTATTAGAACACGTTACTTTTTCAAATGATATACTACCTAAAATTTTTCGTATATCACTTAAGTACTATTATTCGATAACAGTTTTAGGTTTAGAAATTATGGAAATATTTTAATAATTACTTGAAGAAAAACTACAAATTTCGTAGCAGAAAACTTTGAGACTCTTCTTTGCAAAGCATTAAGATGTCTCAAATTTTACTTACTTTTACATCCCGTACATTTATGTAATGGAAGTATGGTGACAGGTAAACAATTTCTATCTGACGATTTTCGTCCATAATAACACAAAATCTAAAGGCGATATTTAGAAATTTTATATTTAGAACTTGGATGTTCAAGTTATATGCTGATTAAATTTTAGTATTACTCCATCAGCCGGAAGCGAAAATTTACTTGAAAATTTATTAAGATATGCTATTAAATAATTCATTTAGCATAAATTTTGTTGCATTAACATGCAAAATATTGGCTACAACTTTTATTTACGTTTTCGCTATTTAGTGTTTAAAAAATTGAAGTTTGCTAGAGGTAATGTGCTGCAACATCATATTCTTGTTATTATGAAAATAATATATCAGTATGCCAATTACCCGATCATAAATGTGGTACTTTGCTTAGAGCAGATTTTGATACATGATTTTTGCGTGAAGTGTGGTTACCAGCCGTCAAATGACGTACCTCAAAGATGTAAGAACATTTTTAAAATTGAGTTTACACATTGAAACCGGGTTTCCTCTTTGGAAAAAGTGTTACAAATAATATAAAAAATTCTTCTGATTGCAGTCACAATATATTGTATTTCTAAAAATCTGAATTTCCCCAGAAGATGGTCATTGTATGACCGCATCGTCGGATTTTTAGGTATTCAATAAATTGTGACTGCAGTTCGATGATTTTTATTATTTAATTTCATATCACAGTCAATCATCGTTCCTACTTGTATCAACTATTAAATGTTGTATTAAAGCGTTATAGAAAAATTTCGTTCTAAAAATAAAGCGTTATCCAAATCTCAATCAGTTAAGCCAGTAAATATATCCAGCGCTATCCAAATGAAGATTTACGCTCGAGTGTGCGTTCAGACTATGCAAGAAGCTAGCCAACACATAAGTAAAGCAAAACACAGAGCAGCTAGAGAAAAGCGAAATAAATACTAGCGAGAGGGAATTACAGCTGTTCTCATTATTTACTGATGAGCCCCCCTCCCTCCCTGCCGGAGGCGGCGAATGTTTTCATTACTTCTGACCCCAAAGCGAGCTTTCCTCCTTCCTTTTCCTGTCTTCCGTGGCGCAAACACAAAACCTCGCTGGCTGCGCTGTTCTCGAACCATTGGCTCCGCGATTTACATTTAAATAGCGTGTTAGGCATGTCCGTTTCTTGTGGACACTAAAAAGGATAAAACTCGGTGAATATAGCCCAGCTGGCCCGGCTGGGCTCGCGGCACGCACGTGGCTCTCGTGACGAGCCCGGCCGTCAGAGGGCGTTCAAAATACGAACAGTAATAGATAATGAACAGCGCTTCCGATTTACTGCCTGGAGAACGCGTGTAAAGATCGCAGACATGCGAACCCTCAGATAATAATGTGATATGGTCTGCACTTCACTAAATATAATGCTCTAAACGAACACCTACATTTTATGCACAATACAATAATAAAAAAATCTGATCTATTCAACACAACCTACAAATTTTTATTTCTAAACTGTACAAAATATAGAAAAGAGTTTCTAATAAAAACAGTAGCAAATATTATTCTACGTTATTTTCAATATAACAAAACTTATTTCATCTGCTGATGGGCATTCAATTAAACTACGATTTTCGTTTGATGGATTGCTCCCAAAATCAAATCAACTCGTAACATGGACACGCAAAAAAATGTCATTGTAAAAGCAGTGAAATCGTGTTCTAGGGACCCTGAAACGTGCTGATCTGTTGAAAATTCACTAGCCAAAATTTTTACCCATCACAATATGCCTATCTTACATATAATATGTGCGGTATGATTTTGAATGTTAATAAATTTCACTTGACAATCGCTTAAAAGTGTTAAACATAGAAAAAAAAAATTATTTCATACTGTATCACTTTTGCAAGTTTACCGTATTGATTTCAGTCAGGTAACTGGAACCTTACAGTATCTATTATTGTTTTTTACTGTAGCGTGGCTAAGTTATATTTTAATAGGATTTGATCCATAATATTGTTTTCCAGAATAATTATTGAAAAATATTGTTAGAAATGTCAACAAAATAAAATTTGTTTGCTATCGTTTTTACTTTCTTATACAAAGTATAAAGAAGTATTGGAATCATGTAAAAAATTGCTGACGAGATACATATTTTGACGTCCACTGAATCCGTTTAGACCAATTGGTCAATGATGTCTGTGTGTGAGGATGGAAGTATGGATATATGGATCCATGGATGAATGTCCGTGTACGCAATATCTCATGAACGAGACAAGATGTGTAAACGAAATTAAGAATTTATAAATTTCATGAAAATGTGAAGAGCTGAGTTTGACTTTGAATGAAATTGACACATTGAGGAAGTGTACTGGACACACAAAACAATAAATCCCAATTTTTAAAAATGGAATCAACTGTGAAAAAATCTTCAAATGGAAGATGTTAGCAAGAATATTCTGAATATAAAATGTTATTTTTCAATAATCTTAGTTACAATGGGAACAAAAATTAAACAGGTTTAACATCTATATATCAAATAATTGTCAAAATAAAGTCATATGCAAGGAACAAGTCATACGTGTTCAATTGGTTTTATTTTTTTGTTTAAGAAAGTATTATGGTGATCACATCAGATTTTTTATTTTTATTATGATCAAGGCGACTTTGTTTTTACGAAAGAAAGTAAGAAAGAAACTTTCGTCCAAAAATTGCGATACACGTTTGAAATACACTTGTACGTCAAGCTTTCGTTAGTAATTTTCTCGCTGCTTATTTAGTTTCTACTGACTCGGCTGCTTCGACTCTTCGTCCGGAAACAGTTTATTCGTACGGTAAAAACTCATTTACCAGACTTAAAACATAAATCTGTCATATGTCTTTAAATAAATACATAATAGAAGTCAAAAATAATAAAGAATTGAAATCACTTCTTAATATTCGGGTTGTTATTTTTCTTAATTGTAATTACAGAAAGTTTTACAAGTTTAGTAACATCTATATCAATTTTGTATTTGTCGAATTGCTATTTTAATAGGTGTACAATCGTATCGTATAAGTTGGCAATGAAGAATGACGAATGGAAATTCTGTCGTGTGTGACGTGTCCGGACATTATTGGGGCGTCTCGTGTACGTAGTCCGGCTGTAGGCGAATGCGTTTTCTGAAATGTATTATCCAGCGCCAGGCCGAAGCCGGAAAGTCGGGCAAGGCGCACCCCATGATGGACTGCTGGCAGTAACTCAGCTCCGACGCCCTGTTTAAAATATCTGCGAACGCCGCCGCGTTACAAATAAGACGCCCTCGTTCAGCCGTTTCTACATGTTTATTTTCCTCTGTCTCAGTTTTCGCGTTTTCGGGCAATCTCTCCGCTCTCGCCAGTGCTTTATTACCTTTTAATGACTCGTAGAACGGCGGCTCCTTCCCCCTTTGATGGATTGAAATCCCGATTCCTCTTGAGATCGCTCCGCTGCCGGGTTTTCGGTTTTGCTCCCAAACTAAATTTGCGGCCAGAACACGATGCATTGCATCAATTCGCATCGTGTTTGTTCATCGATCAAAAGAAGTTTCACTTCAAGTATTCTTAAAACTGAAGCAGTTTATTTTACTTTGTAAGCATGGCGAGGGAATTCGCCTGAATAACGATCAACAAAGGATCACTTTGTTTGAAAAATTAAAACTGTTTCTGTGACTGCTGCACAATAGAACACGCCTGATAATGCAAATAGATTCAACACTGAAACAAATTTTTGTAATTGTATACCAGACATGAAAATTAATAACTAAAAAGATAGCATTTAATTTTGGAAAAGTGTACAAAATAAAAGTGAAAAATATCATGGTAAACAAATGTAAAAAGCGCAGATTTAAAATCCCAGTATCCCCAGTTACACTGTAAGCTTCTATTTAACATCATTAAATCATAAAAAAGAAAACAAACATAACCAAACAGAACGAAACATTTTGTTTACAAACAAAACACTGTCTCACATGGCACGAGCAAACAATAAAACAATGATAAACCACGAAAACAGCCGGTGTGATATCTCGAGAGTGACCCACCGGAAGTAAGTAGCCAGTGTCCGGTCTCCGGCGGCGACGCATGCGCCACCTACGAACAAAACACTGGCGCGGCCCTCGAAGTCAATTAAACGTAAATGATAGATCACCAGTCATGTCGGGAGATATTAACGGATCGGCTTGCACGCTGTGGCGATTTGCGCGCATAAATTAATTACAAAGACAGTTCAGGAACTCGCCGTGCGAACATGGCGGCGCCGCTGGTGTCGCTCGCCGGTCGCCGCTCTATCGTCAACTTGTTAAACGCGATATGAAATCAAACTTCCATCTGTCATTTCACCTGATGATGTATGTGAGTGTCCACGTTTGCGCTATTTGCGGCACGTTGCCCACTGAACTAATCAACGACTTACGCTACATAAATTAATTGCATTGCACGAATTAGAATCCTCCATCAGCGTCCTCACGGCATTAATTTTTACACCTCGCCGTTTACCCACTCCTGAATATAGCACTCTAATCATTACAGATCTCGGTATATGATATATTATTGCGCGTGATATGCGATTACCATCCGTTAATATGACAATTTTTATAAGGGAGGTATATATTGTAAAAACAATATTAATACCAATAAAGGGCAACGGGTTGATAGGTAGCGTTAAAGCCGGATCACTCGATAACACAAGTAAAGCAATGCTGCCTGCGGTTAGTAGTTGGATGGGTGACCGCTTTGCGAAAATCTATTCCAGCGAACACTGCGTGCCGTTGTCACACCACCGAAAACGAGGTTCCGAGGCGGCATACAACCTAAGCAGTTGAGACTGCTTAATTTAAAAAAAGACGAATAAAAATATTAGAAAAAAAAATACAGAATAAGAATGAACTATGAAATAGAACGAAGTTAGAAGGAAAAGACATAGTGAAAAAGATCTAGCAACAGAAAGTCAGATGGCTTGGACATACATGGCGATCAGAAGAAAGGGGTGCAATTAGATCAATAGTAGAAAGGAAACAAGGAGGAAGAAATAGATGATGCAGATTTAATTAATGCAGCTATACGGAAAAATGAGTACAGTATAAGTAACTGAATTATTCTGCAAACTATAAGATGAATTTTCTGAAAATTTATCAATCTTCTTGGCAAACACTTCTAAATGCTTAGTATCTAATCGTGTTTAGTTTCTTAATTGTTGAAGTCTTTAGTAAATATATCTTACATCCTTAGCTTACCGAATACTTCGGTAAATTCTACGGTACTTTTTTTTTTTTCGTGAAGAGGAATTAAATGCAGCAGGAATTAAAAACTATCAAAGTAAAAAAAAAAGAGAAAGTCGTGGAAAAATCTAACTACAACGATTTAAAGGAATAAATAAAAACGGATTTGGATCTAGAGAGCTGCATAAGAAGCGGCGTTACCCCATAGGGGTATTAAGCCTCGATAACTCAAATAAATAACGAATCATTTTGAGATTACATGTTAAAAATTTAAACATTCAATGGACAAGCTGATTATATTGTGATATCTCAGTATATCTCAATTACTTCGAGTAAATTGGTTATATCCAAAAGAGGTAGAATATTTGCTACAATTTTTATTTGAAACATTTTTCTCTATTTCCTTCCGTTTATACGTTGCTAAGATGAAAGATTATGTGTTGGGTACATTAGATTTTTTATAATTATTTTCCTCTGACCATTTAAAATCACCAATTCTGTAACAAACTTGTTGCAATTTTCTAAAATACTAGATATTGGCGAGTGTTAAAATGATCAATTTACTGCTAAGCAATCCGGCACACACGTTAAAGTGTTTAGCAAACAGTTTACCGGTAACCCTGAGATCCGTTCCGTTTCACGCAGACAACGGAACCGAACACCGCAAAGGTTAAATCTCGGGGGAGATATTAGTATGTCTTGTTACTGAAACCACCGCACCCCACTTCGTGCCGTTGCAGTATGCTACAAGGACAAAATGAGGGCGTAAGTTAATAGTTATCTAAATCCCTTTAAGACAACCCTTTGTCACAATAGAGAATATACAATGTAGCAGCTAATTCCAACAAGATTACATGATATATTTTATCCATCGATTCTTGTTCAATTTTAAAATAAATATAAGTAGGTACCCATAGAATATTTTTAATTGTTACCTTGTGGTGTTCAACAGTATCATATAGTAATTTCATTTATTTATTATACTATAAAACTATTTCTATGTACAAATTAGCTATTTCGATACACTCTCTTTATCCAATCAGTGTCTGGGTTTTCATCGTATAGTATCTGTGATGTAGATTTATCATTCTTATATCTTTTGAAGACTCTTCTGTTTTAAGCGGTCTTAATTATTGAGGTACCTCGTTTTTGGTGGTGCGACGATGACACGCAAAGTTCTCTGGTATGGGTTTTCGCAAAACGGTTACCCATCCAACTACTGACCGCAGACAGTGTTGCTTAACTTGCGAGTAAACCGGAAATAACCGACTTCAACGCAATCTGTCATAGTCGTTGCCAAGTCTCTTCTTAAGTCTTAAGAAATGTATTGTTTCAAAATTTTTCCCACATATTTTGCATTGTCTATCGTAGTCTCCTGTCCAGTTATTATTTCTTTTTTCTTCGGTTCCAATTCTAAATCTTGTAAATATATTTTGTAATATAAATAAATGAATACATATATCACCTCATTTAACCTTTTTAATCTGTGAGTGACATTTTTTTTTCGTAAACGATAATTCAAAATTTAATGATAATATCACTTTAAAATTTTCTGATCTAATCTGTGTTGATTTTGGTAGCAATTAATCAGAGGGCAGTTGTAGTTTACTTGAAGGCCTATCACAATCTTGAACATATAAATAAATGATTTAGAGTAAATTTCGTTATATTCAGAAAGATGTAGAATAATTTTAACTATAATTTTTATTTGAAACTATTTTGTATTTTGTACCATTTATAAATTAAAATTAGTGGCAAGTTTGTTTTGGCCGCATCATTTTATTTTATAAATTTCGCTTATTTGAAATCTTCATTACGCATTTACCACAATTAATTGTCAATCTCTATCTTTAAATATATGATGTTTCCATAAGATGTGATGCGTGCATTTTAATGGCTATCCAGTGAAAAAGTGTAATGTTAGTTTGGCCATACATCTATTCAAAAACTGTAAATTTTATGCCCGGTTACACCAACGTTAGTTAAATCTTAAACTTAGTTTAAATAAATAAAAGGAAATCGAAGTTATGTGTCATATGGAGTAATTAACATTGATGGCAAAAATTAGATACGCTTTTGTTTATTTAAACCAAGTTTAAAATTTAACTAACGTTGGTGCAACTGAGCATTAATGGTTCTCAAGATCTGCATGTAAGATCAACTTACTTTAGTTGTTACTTTGCTTGAAAGGTGCAAAGAATTATTGGTGGTGAATTAATTAAAAATTTCAAAGCAAAGAGTGTTAATTTCCGAATCGTATTTTATGCCGAGCGTAGCGCATCCCTATGACAAAACACCAAACCCCCAAAATTAATGATAATAATCATTTTCGTAAGCACTGGTCGCGCGGCAGTTTTTTAGTTAATGGCGCGTGTTATGTGTGCGCATGTGTGAAATCTATTTGATAAACAAAACTCACATTCCCGCACGACTCACTTAATCAAATCACGGTGCGGGGGTGGCGGCGGCAGTGGGGCAGCGGGGGCAATGCTCACAGCGGCTTCGATTAATAATTCTCCCGGTTGAAACGGCGAGCACTGGATCTACCGCAATACCGAGCGGGGCTGCTGTCTGTGATATACTGCCTCCGCGTTCTGCAAATGTATATGATGCCATATAAGCAACCATTTATTTATTTCGTTTCCGACACCGGATGTAATCATGTTTATTTGATGAATTTCACGAGTTTTCAAATTATTTTTAGTGAATATTTTTATTAATACTGGCTACTGCTAGACTTATTACTGGAATTACGTTATTGGAAATTGTGCAGAAACTATTTTGCACATATTTTAACTACGTTATACATTCAAGAAAACCTTTAAACTGTAATATAACATTTACCACGAACATTATTACAAATTTATTCAGAGCGAAATAAAAAATACTTCTGAATTAAAAAAGTGGTGGAGTTGCTCTTATCATAAACCCGTTTTTATTTTCGATTACATATATTAAAAAATATTGACTGCTATTCACAGGTCTGTACCAAAGGCTACTAACTAGGGCATTTTAAAATTTAATTTGCTATGAAAAAATTGTTGATCTCCAAGGAAATCAACTACTTTTACAATGTAACAGTGCTAAGTTTTAAAATATCCTAATTATTATAAACATAGAAACATTAATGATCATTGTCGACGTATCGGAAATTTATATTTCCATTTTCAAGACTATAAGAAAAATAATAATATCATACATAAATTACAAAATTTAAACACAAATTTTGTGGTATTTACCATCGAAAAATCACATAATATACATTTAAAACATTGATTTAAGCAGAAATACACTATGGTAAATGTGAGCAAAATTGTACAATCAAAATCACTCAGGAAATATTTTATGCAGATGTTCATGATAGGCGAGCTATTGAATGACCGAACTAACTAATTAATAACCAGTTTAACCACACGATGGAATCTAAACTTAAAACAATAGAAAGAAGAATCAGCTACCATGTTTTTATTGCGGTAAATTTGAATTTAAATTGTTCAAAATATTTAAATAAAAACTGCTTAAATTTTTTTGTCAAAAAAACTTGGTTATCGAAATACGTATTTAGAATTTTTTATTACTTCGAGGCTTAGAGGTTAGTTTTTGTTTTTAGATTGTTCTTAGCTTTAGATTTTACAAATAATTTTAAAGGTTCTTAGTTTTATTCAAATTGTGGTAATTTTCCACTAAATAATTTTATTTCTAGTGTACATTAAATTATGTTCTAAGAAATGGCTATAAGAGAATAGAGAAAGAAGTTATTAGCGTGCGTTTTGAAGGATACCCAAAACTTAATATCAAATTGATAATTTCAAATGAAACGAGGTTCGTACAATCTTTAGTAGGGTTAGGATTTAACTGCTGCTATAAGATCAGCTATAGCTATAGCTCGTATAAGCAGAGTGGCTTACCTAATATATAGTTATATGATAGATGGGTATGAGAAAGTAAAGCCCATGCGGCACTGGCTTCAAAAATGTGGATGGTATGAGAAAGATAAAGAATGGCGACTCCGCCATTTATCTGGGGGTAAACTTATGTTTCTTGCAAATGTCTCTTGGAGGATCCAATCTTGGGGCGATATCACTGGCAATTTCCAGTTCCGGTGGCCATTTAGAACCGCTTGAGCACCGGACAGGGATCGTTGCTCGTTGGAGGGCCTCGCCACGTTTTTAATCACTTAAAACGGGCGCTGACGAATTTGGAACGCGGTCGGCCGCGGCGCAGGATGTGTGAGATGGACGAGTTTGTCTCTGTCGGGCCGTGTCTGTTGATTTATTGTTTAATTTAATTAACGAACCGGAATATCTGCGCGTCCGATCGCACTCGTGTCCGGGCGTTCGTCTTCCGCCGCCGCCGCCGGACCGATTCGACTTTCGATTTTTCATTAAACCGCAGGAGAATATCGACGGACATGGATGGCCTACGATGGCGATTGACTGGCCTCTTCTGAACGCCACTTTGCTTCTGACTTCGCAATATTTTGACGACGCCGTGACTTGCTAAATTATATTATCAAGTTTTAGTGGCCTCTAATTTAATTTTCTCCAAGAACGTTGCTATAATTTTTGCGGCTGGGACGATCAGTAATCACTGATGCGAACCACTGGGGTGGAGAATGCTTCCTCAGCACTATTCTAATGTATGCGAACTGGGCAAACACTCACCAATATACTGGTCATTAGATTCAATTCCCACAAGCTAATCACAAGTCTCATGAGATTTTATTCCCATGACGTGTAATTTATATTGTTCTCGTACTCTGAATTATTAATTGATGCTTTTGATTGTCGGTAAATCTGGAACAATGAAGCTCATTAGGTTAAATTGTAATTATGTAACGTTTGAAAGATTGCTACTTTAATGAGATTTATCTTCTCACCATACACATTACATTTACATTACTCTTAGGCAAATTTGAATTGGAAAATCTTGTTGGTTTACCCCAAATACATCGCTATATCCTGTAAGGGAGGTATAAGAATCACGCTAAAATTCGGTTTTGAGTATGTACGTTTTAAAGTCCATAATATAAGATTTCTCAATTTTCGAGATGATGTCTGTGTATATGGATGGTTGGATGTATGGATCCCTGGAATTACGATTTCTCAAAAACTGAAATGAACTGAAATTTTTAAACTTGTATTTTACATTTGTATCTCCTTAAAAAAGGGCTGATGATAATCCATTGTCCAGAAGTGGTAGTTTACTTGAAGCCTTATCAGGTTATATATTTCAAATGTTATTATCTACAATTTCTATTTGAAGCATTTTCTCTTACTTTCAGCATTTAGAAATTACAATACCTTAAAGAAATATTAAATTTTGATATATTCGTTTAAATCTGCCGACCTGTGATTTTCCAAAAGAAATAAAACAATATTTGGAAAATAATTTTGATTTGAGTTATAACAAAAAATTACGTTGTACATTTCTAAGGAGAGGTGTTTCTCGGTGTAATGTTTAATAAAAAATATATGATGATTGTCCACGTCAGTTTTTTCAAAATTTTATTTCTTTATTCTCTGTAAGTACTCGTTTTTATTTTTATTTTAATCGTATATTATTTCCGTGAGAAAAAGAATCACCAATAAAAACAAAGAAATTTTAGAGACTCGTCACTATCAACAATACTATAATACTATCTTCAAAAGTATAGGTAAGTATTTCTGAAGTGTCATTTATTCAGACAAATGTAGGTTTTAAATGATCTACACGTAAATTTTATTATCTTATTATTGATTAATACTTTAAAAGATGTATCAAATCATTCTATAACTTTAAAAGGCTTATAAAAAAAATTGTTGATGAATTTGGCCAATTGCATCATATCTAACAAAGTTGCATTATCATATATCACTTTTAGAACATTACAAAATGTAAAATACAGCATTGTCCTTTCGAGCAGTTTTAGATTGGCAAATGCTTGTTGGTGCATAATTTAATAAAAAGTCTACGGTGGGATGTAATGTTCCGCCCTCATCAGTTTTTGTAGATCAATTATTGCGTGAAAATTCAAGACGCAATCATTTATATTTAGTTTGCAATCAGGAGAAGAATAAAGAGGCATATCGACCTGAGGCAAAAAGTCATTGAATTGTCGATATAGAGACAGTTGCCGTCAGCGTTGCAGGCGCAGCCGTCTAGGATAAATAATACAGTTAACAATCGATCTCCACGACCGTGGCTCGAGCTCGATCACGCGAAATTGATTACCGACTGTCTGCCGTTTTAATTTATATCGGGACGCGGTGCGGAATGAAGAATGAGCTGCAGACTCCTTTGAGCGCGAGCCAGCGAAGCGAATGAGCCGGCGGTGGTGGTGGCGGGGGAGTGACTGACAGACTCGCGGCTGCTCCAGGGTTGATATCTTCCTGTGAGACGCGGGATATTGTAGACTTCGGTTTATTACCAGCGCTAAGTTACTGAATCTTGTACCACTATGACATAAAAAATTCTTCGACTATTAGTGGACATTTTAATGAACTCACTATTAGAATTGATAATTTAGTGGTATAGTTCAATCCACCAAAACTTGAAGGATCATCATAAATAAAAAAGGGAACAAAGTGGAGGATATAAATAGATAACAATATTAATTTCAATTTATATTTATAACTTTTATACCAATATTTATTGCAATGCTGCTGAACTTTTGAATCTTACACTAATACAAAAGTAGAAGCACAAATAAAAGATTCTAATAATACACCACTTGGTGTGCATGGGGAAGATATTAAATGCTAATAAGATGCTTAAATCCTTAATTTGCTAGTAATTTTTCCTGATTTTTTTTTTACGAAGGTGATGAACGGACTAACAACTTTGGTCATATGTCGCCCCAATGAGTGGATGATTGTGAATTTTTATAAATGACCATGCTCTTCAGTGGGATTCAAACCCACAACCTCTGGTGTGCTATGCTAGTATCATATTCACAATACCATTGAGATTGGCAATGCTGAAAATTTATTTCTTATTTAATAAGTACAGATTTATAATGTCTTTTATACATGTTAAATTCTTTGTATTCAAACTGCAATAATTTGGTAATACACAGATAATAAGCTTAACATTTACTTAGCCTGTACTTATACAATATTATTGTAAATATATTGTAAAAACAAATGAAGATTTCTAAATATTATTACTAACATTTGAAACATATTTCCGCAGCTATTTCCATATTCAAAATAAATAGAATTTAATGATTTGTATGTCAAGTAAACTATCACTTCTAGTTTTTCACTTGTGACTAATCTACTCCGTTCTTCCCATTGTTACTTAAAATTATAAAGTTTTGTTCTTCTTTTTAATTTTCTTCATTATGAGTTAAAAATGAGTTAACATCCATCCATCCATACTCTAGGAGACATTAGGAAACATTCAAATTATACTCTAAAAACTTGATACAATTCCTTGTATTTAGTGGTAATTTTACATAATGTGCTAAAATATTAAACCTAACTCCTAAAACTTAAAGTATTAAAAAAAATATCTATATATTTTGATAACTAAGTAGAAGCAAAAAGGATAAAATCATAATTATCATTATAGAACTTGTAAACCAGTTAGTGGTCAAAATTGTATCCATCCGTATTGGGATTTAGGTTTAACATTTTCAATTGTTCTCAGCCTTAGAATTTTACAATTTATTATACATAATATGTTTAGAAATGAGTAAGTGCTGTTAAACTTAATAGATTGTCTTAAACAGTCTGCATCTAAGTGATATTACTACGAACGTATTTCGTATGATCCACGTCCGGTATAATGCCAGGGCAACTGTAAATTATGTGTGTAAATAACATTTGATATATAAAGCAATGTTAACCTCGGTCAGCATTCCGGTAGAACAAGAGCCCCGTGTGAGAATACTCACATCTCAGTGCAGCAGGAGCAGGGGCGTTCCGATAAGCCGCAAGCGAGAGATTTCACAGGCAGCGCCGTCGACAATTCCATTAATTTAACGCGTCCGCGCTGTACGACTGCACCTTACAGCTTCAGCTTCAGCTTCGCGCCCCCTGTCGTCACCTACCCTCCCAGGACCTATCATTGCGGAGAAAGCCAATTAAACGAATACTTTTCTTAATTAGTTTCCAGTTTTACACGCTGTTTTAAATATTAATATCGGAGAACGGCATCACGACGGTTTGAAGGAAGTGGAAGGTGAAATGAAGATTGCTACGACTGATAACACATAATTAATGCTGCACAGAATTTATGTGTTTTGAATTTACTGCGAATACTGATTGAATCTAAATTCAGTAAATTCATTGGGTTCTACGGACTAAGTGGAATTTAAAAGCTCACAGCTTTAAACAGACAATATTTATTTGTTGCCATTCTTTCTGCAGTTTCTGAGATTTTACTTGTAGTTTTAGAATATTAAATAAATAAATATATCATCACGCCTTTTACCCATTACGGGTGTGGCACTCTGCTTACGCAGATATCGGTAAGTGATATATTTTTTCGTATGAAGTGCGGTTACCAGCTGTCAAATCATAGCCCCCAAGGATGTTAGTGGAGGGGGAACCACAGGGGTAAATTTAAATTTGTAACTGTCGGCAGTGGGATTCGAACTGAGGATCTCACGATCCACAGTCCGACACGTTACCACGGAGCTATTTACCCCATAGTTTTAGAATATTTTGGGTGATTTTTAAATATTGGAGTGTAATAGTAAAATCGATTCTATTTTTTTGGACTGTGTTGCACCAAATGGATCAAGTTAAACATTTTTTTTGAGTAAAGAAGAGTAAGAAAGGTGTATTCAGTGAAAAATTCGTGAGTGACACCCTAAAGAAACATATTTAAATATAAAAACGAAAACTATTAATAAAAAAAAAAGTGATGGTTAAAAGCTTAAGTTAAAAACGTGTTAACGTCCTTTATTGAATATTTTTACCACAAAAATTTTTGTTTAAAAAAAATATTCAGTGGTATAGTTCCAATAAAATAAAAACTGAAAACACGTTTTCTTTAATTATGCCGTAACTCTTTGGATTTAAAAGCTGAAATTTTCAGGAAAATTTGTATTTTTAATTAGAAATCGATCTGCCATACGGATACGGTACGAATACATTTGGGTTTTGGGCTCATATATAGAATAGGAATTGGAAAGCATGGGAGTATTATGTTATTAATTTGCATGTAAGTAAACAAGATATCCTTTGGCGAATAAATATTAGCAAGTAATAAAGTAGCAAGTGTGTCAGGGCCATAATAAAACAACACAACAACATTCCACCTCTCGCCGTTTTCCATTGTTCGTGTTTCCACGGTGGGCCCCTATTGGCCTCTCACTCGCGGTCTGGTCGCACTCGTCTCGATGGATTCATCAACGATGCACCGGTGTCAGTCATTAGGTGTCGCGTCGCAGGACATGGATATTCCATTTACATTGAAATCCCAACGTCGGGACACGATACATGTACTTAGCGACCGAAATAGGATGAGCATTGCACATTGCACTGTTGTACTGTTGTACTGTCGCCTGGCTCTGCTGGGACTTAGGGAATGGAATGCTGGGTCCGGTAACGGTAACGGGACAGATCAAGTGCAAACTGCGAAGTGAGCGCGTGATCTTGGGAATTGAATTATCCTCACGGAATTTGATCATTGTGGCATTTAAATATCTTGCCGTGAACTTTCCAACAAGTTTACTCTACATGCTCGAAGTTACACCTCTTCTAGCACCCAATGATTGAAAACATACATTTAGATAACATATTTTTAGAAATTGAAATGTTTTTCGAACTACCTCATACCAGTGGTGGTTTAAGATGCTCGAGTTCTCTAGCGGTAGAAAAAATTGAAACCCTTAATGAAAAAAAAAAAAAAATTAATAAAAAATTAAAGCTTATTACAAAATATTCTTAAGCAAAGGAAAGTAATTAAAAAAAAAACAATATTTTACAAAATTATTAATATTTATATACTCCTTTCTTCTATTTGCTTTTAGAGAATTTGTCTATAATTATTTCAAGTAACAGCGTACCTTACTCGTTATTATGGAGTACGTCCCATGGGGGCTACGTAGTTTTTTTTTTATATATAGTAAGTAGCAAGATACGAACTTACAACCTTTGGCTTTTTAAACAAGCTTTCATTCAAAGTGTTAGAATCGTTTCTGTGTGCGATTAATTAATTATTAATAAAAACATGAGTTCTTTCTGTATTTTAGGACTAATGCATAAAAAGGAAAACAAAATACCTTTACAATTTTTCACAAACATATAGGTTGTACTATTAAAATATAGAAGTTGCATATAATTATTCGAAAATGGAACATCTGGTAAAAATGTTTTTTTTTGCAGTTATGTGTATTTGAAGAAATTTTCAATAATATTTAAAATAATTGCATAAAATTAAAAATATAGATCGATAGACCACCCGGTACAAAAATAAAATTGGTCAGAGTTAGACAATGACAATAAATTATATTAGCAGATCAATTAAAAGTTTAATTGATAGGATTGATTTGTTTGAATAACTAGTAGAATATTTGAAATATTGGAATGATTAGATCAAGCAATGTTTCCAACTTTTTAATGTACGTATACATTGTCGTACGGTTTCGGTGTTCGATAATTTATTTTAAAAATATATGTTGAATATATTAAGGTAATGAGTTTAATAAAATTCAGTTCCATTAGCTGCGGCCCCATAAGTTACATGTGGCATATAAACAAATTATCAAGCAAACTATTAACAAAACAAAACAAAGAGGAAAAACCAAAGTGTAATGAAAATTGTAAGTATGTTGCATATTGCACTCCCATTGGACAAGCCGCGTTTAACGCGCCAATCGCAAGGCAGAGCGTCGCGACGCTCAAATGTTTCGGCTGTGTCTGTGTCGGCGTCAGTGGGCGCCAGTGCGCGGACTGGCGCAGTCGGTAAGGCGCCGCGGTGGACCGGTTCAACAGTTTCGTTTCGCACGGTTAGTCCGCGTTCGTTTGCCGACAAGAACGGTTCGCGCCGCTCGCTTTGAAACTCCCCCGCGAAAACTTCGTTGACCCGGGTTGTAAAACTGAAAGTATTAAAACTAGTTTAAGAATAAAGTTTCTTGCTAAGGACAATTTGATGGTCCCTCAAAGAGTTGTTAGCGGCCGCCGCATGTGAGGCCAAGCATGTGTTGATTGCTCAAAGGCGCCTAGACCACTTCACCTGCTCCGTGGCTCCGGCCGCTTGCGCCCACATCATGCATCGAGTTACGGAGTTCTGCGTTTTACTTACCACGCTATTTTTATACGGTATGTTATCTGTTTTCAGTTTGCTTCCGTTACAGTTTCAACGTTGCATGTTGATAAAGTATTATTAAAAATAGACGTACTTGCTCCTGCTGAGCAAAAGAATAATTAGTTTTACTCATTTGAATATTTTGCACTTAGGTGATTACACTTTTAATAGTTCAAAATTTTACCGACGCTCAGCGAATTTTCACACTTCATTTCATTACAAAGAAGAAAAAATATTATTAAATGTAAATATTATTTTTTAATTATAAAATTTTATTTCATCACAAAAAATAGCTCTGTATAATTCTGAACTAACTTGAACATAAATAAATTATTTTCAAATATTGTACCTGATTTTGCGTCATTTATGTTTACATTGATAGAATTTGAAAGAAATTATATCGTATGTTCAATATAAAATTGTAATTATAGCAGTGAAAACGGATGTAAAATTTTTATTCGGGTAGCAATAAACACTATAAACATAAACCACTATCACGAGCCATTAAATAAATTCATGTGATTGTGAGGTTAGGTAGAAGCACGTCCAAGCTTGGAGTCTCGAGCGCTGCGAAGCGCTGGTATCGCAGCACGCGTCATCCAACAGCCGTTCATTTTTTGCTGTATCAGTAAAAAGCGCGGCGCATTTTTTACGAGGCCAACACCGTAGCTTACAGATTACCAGGCTGTGTATGTAGGTATAATCCAGGAAGGGGGTAGCTTCAGCTTACAAGAGCTGAGCCGATTATAGCAGGGGCAGTTCCCAGTTACAGCTCTGCCGGTGACCTGAGGATAACCGCGGTAATGCATACACGTTATCGGGAACAAGTGATCTTTTTAATTGCTTTGGGGCTTTAAAATTTACTACGTTGGTATTTTCACGTTTCCGTAAATTAGTTTGTGTGTTAGCGACCATTGCAATGAATTCGTTTCTCTGCGACGGAGAACCGAATGACATAGTTAAATGCAACTTCATTTTATATTTTACATCTTTGTTGTCATTAACTGCTCTAACTGTCTTTTTATTACGTGGAATACATAAATACCTCGAAATTGCGTTTTGAGGAGCTCTTTTAAGTACCGCAGTCGATTATGTTCTTAAACAATTCATAATACTGAAGAACCAAACATTAATCTTCCGACCGAAAAGTGAATTAAAATTAACATTTCGAAATAAGTATTCGTCAATAGGGATATGAAAATATTTGATAAAATTTCGTTTATATTAAATAATATTGTTTATTAAATTGATTTTGGAACCTCTAGAAAAATTTAATAAAAAAGTAATATATGCCTTAAATTTCTTTAGAAAAAATCTGTAATATAATTTTTACTGCCATTTTTATTTCAAAATATTAAATTTTTATAGTCTAAGTAAAAATTTTAGTGTTGTGATTGAATTTATTTTTTGCATAAAAAATGGAAACGAATTTAATTTGCATGAGGGTTTCTTTATTACACATAAAAATTGAAAATCCCTTGATACATATGAATAAATTTGAGTTAAAGAGGTATATTCACATCTTTTAGTTATCGCTGTACTGTATCTACACCGCGCATGCAAAATTTTACACGCGAAAATGGTTTCAAAGGAGAAGGATTATAGTACAATTCTTGTTGTTAGGTAGGCGTATCCTTTTATAAGGACATAAATTGGTATCATGCCATTAAATCAACACTTTGTCAAGTTTTGTATTTTAGAAAACATTAGTCGAATGATAATGTTTAGTAAACAAAATTACACTAAATTTCTATGTTGATCGAAAAACATGACCTTATTGTACTAGCTTATTGCTATTTGTTCTTCTTTAAATTACTTTTTTTATCGAACTGTAAACCATTAAGTTAGGTACTTATATACATTTTTAGATGATTATATTGATATATTTAAAATAGAGCTACAAAATATTTATATTTTTAAGAAAAATTTACTGCCAATTTCATTTTTCAAAGACCATTGATTTTGTATCATGTGTCAAAACTTTTAATCAAGGCTAATTTATCATATGAGCCTAATAGGCCCGAGCATAGCAACCCCACGCTTTGAGGATCTCCGAAAGTTGAATTAAATGTCTAAATATAATATACATGTTGAATGTGAAATTAAAAAAAATGTTTGTACTATTTAGGGGCCCTCTAACTGTGTCGCTCTCGGGGCCTCTTATACCCCTAACCTGGCATTACCATAGTAGACACGGTTAATTTTTGAAGATTTCAGGCAAAACAATTGCTGGTTGGTCGAACAAGAAAAAAAGGATCGTCACTACGTTTTTTTCCTTCCTGGGACTATGTTCCCTTCGTTCTGTTACTACGTTCCTCACTTTCTGGAATTATGTTCCTTTTCTTCTGGTTACTACATTCCTTCCGTTCTGTGTTTACTTTCCTTTTTTGTCTGTGATTTCGTTCCTTTCTTTTCTGTGATTACGGTCCTTCCCTTCTTGAGCCTCCGTTCCTTCCCTTTTGTTGCTACGTTCCTCACTTCCTGGGATTATGTTCCTTTTTTCTGGTTACTACGTTTCTTCCGTTCCTGTGATTACGTTCCTTTCTTTCTTGTGTTTACGTTCCTTCCCTTCTTGAGCCTCCGTTCATTTCCTTTTGTTACTTAGTTCCTTTCATTTCTGATACTGATTTCATACAGATGCACAAAAAAAAGTATCGTATCTATTCGATAAGCTAAATAAAATAAAATTAAAATAAATATATCATCACGCCTTTTACCCATTAAGGATGTGGCACTGTGCTTTCGTAGATCTCGGTAGGTGATATATTTTTGCGTGTGAAATGCGGTTAGCAGCCGTCAAGTCATAGCCCCCAAAGTTGTTAGTGGAGGGGGAACCACAGGTGTAAATTCAAATTGGCACCTGTCTGCTGTAGGATTCGAACTGAGGATCTAACGATCCACAGTCCCATTCGATAAGCTGAGGATATAAAATGCATTTTCTATAAAGGTCAAAACAATTAAAAAACTAAACACGATTATTTACAAAGCAATGGGTAGTATTTTCAGAAAATGTATCTTATATTCTCAGTTTTCAGAATAGTCCCGTAATGAAACTTTTTTTGGGTGAAACAATAGAATAAAAATTATATTAACAATAGTATACTCGTAATAATGAAGTTTTACAAATAGCAAGAGACGTTTAATTTATTTAGTTAATCCAAGTCACAGCAAAACATTTTGAAAAACCCAAGTATAAAAGTGTTTCACGAAGCTGCAACTCAAGTCGAAGCCAATGTAAAGAATCTCTCGTTTGGCTCGTCTACTGCTGCCTCCTCCGCGTTTCTCCTCCGGTCAACTTGTTAGTAATCCCATGCGTTGTTACTGTGAAATCCCTAACGTAATTTAGTTTCACTCGTCTCGGAAAGAGACTCGGCATTAATCTAGCAGCCGTGGTTGCTACGCTGGCTACGCGCAATTGTCATCAAACAGTGAGAGCGTGCGAGCGTGGAAGATACGTCCAACTGAGCACTGAATCATCCTGACTTGCAAATGTACCGACCTCAACCCCGAATCAAGTGGAGGGTAAATGTTGATAAAGAGGATATTTACTAACGGCCGCTGTTTATTCGAGACGTACGCGAACTTATATTTAAATATTTCACTCTAATCCATTCATCTCTTTTTAATTTTATTAATGTCTAACCCAGTCTGTTGGAAAATAGCTTGCAGGCATTACAAATTTAACATTTAAATTTATTAATAAAATATCAACAACAAGTAAAATTGTCCCTAATTTTTTATGTTAATGCTTTCAGAATGAACTCAAATAGGACATTTATAAACAGTTATAATTAAAAAATTGATATAAATATTACGGTCACGGTCTTGTACTTCTAAAACATTAATTAATAAATGTAGGGAATTAAGTTATTTATTGACAAATTAAATTTAAAATTCAGTGTGCTTCAGAATCATTTGATTAATTTATAGGATTAATATTTATATTTCGGGGATCTAGGTTTAATCCCAATTTAATCCAACATTCTGTGTAATACACGCTACTATTTATAAAAATATTGGTATTACACATTATGTAGAAGTTTCCGTTAAAAGTACCTATATATTATTAGATCCTTGATTTAGCATATTTAATTTAATTTCTACCTACCGTACATATACGTAAGGGAGGTATTATGATGGGTAAAAATTGTAGATAGTGAATTTTTACTAGTTTCATGATGACATCTATATACAGAGTGTTAAAAAAGGAGTAAAAAAATTTCAAGGTATAACATTCTGTTGTGTTGAATCACAATCAAAAGGAATTATTTTTTTTAAGGCGGAACGAGTAAATAAATGAGTTAGAGTAAATAATATTGTATTAAAAAATGTATAAAGAACATTTTTATATGAATTTTTATAATACATATTTTGTTCCGTTTAGAAATAAAATTTTGATGGTCGGTAAAATATATTATACCAGAATCTGTTCTGAGCACATTGTCACTCCCAGAAATAGGTAAATGGCGTGATGATATATTTATTTGTTTTCAAATTCAATATTCTAAACAATAAAATTATTGTTGGAGCTTATGTATTGGGAATATTTGAATAGCACGTAATGAAGCACTAGGCATAGCATTGCTCAGAAACATTTGAGTGCTATTTTATTTTTTTTTGAGATTATTCTAGGTTGTTCTATAACTCTTCGTAATAGGAGATATAAGCATTTAATTAGTGTCATTAAATAAAAATATTCAGTTACTCAATTTGAATTTTTCTTTCACAAATCTTGGTAAGTGACATATTCTTCTGTGTGAAATGCGGTTACCAGCCGTCAAGTGCGCCCCCCAAATATTTTGGTACAATAGAAGCCACTGGAGTAAAATCAAAAGTATTCTCATAGTCCACAGTCCTATGCATTACCTATATTGGTTTAAGGTTCATAAAATGGTGGAGTCGCTATTTAAAAGAAAATAGAACATTTATAATTTTCTCTTTAGATTGGATTATTTTATTAATAATAAAAATAGTCAGCCAAGGTGAGTATTCTTTTTGGGGTACTAGAAAATAGGGGTCGCCAACGCTGACTAATTATAAAATTGGTAGGATGTATTTTTTGGGCTGCGGATCAAAATATTTGTATTCAATCCCAGATCTCGTCTACACACGTTTTATTATAAATATCAGTCCTTTGATTAAAGAATTTAAAAAAACATGTGGAATAAATGAGTAATTAATTTATTTTTAAATGTTTATTTGAGTTCTGTTTCATTAATGAACGTAACGACGGCAATATCAAAGAAAGTATCAGAATTCCGGAGTAGGTAATAAATACACAAAGAGCAACTTAGTGAAAATTACATTTCGCATCGTCATAAATCAAACAACAATTAAATTACAATAGAACTACTGTTCACTGTAGATGCTAAATACAATTTAATTTACTCAATTTAATATAAATTAGTTCCAGTAGTCAATTTATTTCGATGTGTCATCAATAATGCGGTTCTGCTGATATATTTATGCAAACACGAGCAGCCGCAGGCGAGGGGCAAAGCGAGGGGAGGGGAGGGGTAAATACACGTTGCCAATCGATGTATGTACAGCTATAATCTCTGACGTCCGTTCGCAATACACATTTTTAGCGAAAGCTCGAAAATTTTAGTAAATATTTTATGTAGTGTTTAAACATTAAAATAGCACACAAACTATGGTTTAAGCACTAATAGCCTTAATTGATTTAATGTTTCATTAAAACGAACGCATTTTCCGTAAATTTAATAAATTTTAAACACCAACATACTACTGTAGTATATATAATTCGATTCTTGATTCAAATATTTTATTTGTGAAATAAATGATCGAAAAATATGTCATAATTTTAAATAAAAAGGCTGCATGATAATGATTAAGCCAGTATTAATTTTCAGCATCAGTAATCAGTGAAATAACCAACAAATTCGCTTTTGATTTTCGAGAATAAATTTCAAATCCAGATTTTTACGCTTACGAATTCATGTTCATATTAATGTAAAATTATTAATTTATTTTTGTAAATCATGTGATCATTCAACAAAAATGAAAGTGATTTGTTTTTTAATTAATTTGTACCTATGCAAAAATTAATTTAATTTATTAAAATACAAGAGGAAAATTATAATCTCTAGAATTAATTATACATTGGCGAATTCATATGGTTTCATAGTAGATAATACTTCGCCTACATATTTAAAGCCAATGAATAGATAGTGAAACCAATAATAAAACATGTTTTATTTATTACACAATAATACTTTTCGAGCTATGCTTTTATAATAAATAAATAATAGTCTTACAACTGTAATCTATAACTGATCTTCATTTTCAGATAAAAAAATTATTACAAAGTTTCTGTCAAAAGTTTTCATTCAAGATGATATAGAAAAAATGGTGGAGTTGCTAATACATCACAATATTAATTCAATGCACAGATTTAATGAAATAGTAAATAGCCATTCTTTTATTTCATAATAATTATAAAAACTGTATAATCTAATAATTTTATGGATTTTCAATTTATTTAAATTTATTCTATTGACCGACATTTGCCTGACGTCAAATTGGTAAAGGACATATTGGGGAAGGTCATAGCATTTTGAAACTGACGTTTGTCAAATGGCGGGTGATATAACCTATAATTTACAAGTACATTTCCACACAAATGCAATATTTAAAACTAGCCAAAAAACTAAAGTTTCCAGTACTGAAAATTTTTTCTATAATACAATATACTTATAACATTACATTGGATAACTTTTTTATGTATTTTTTCCCTCCAATCTGATCTGCAAATTTGTAATATTTTATTTTTCGTTCATAATCGATTTTAAAAGAAATATGCGTTTTCTTGATTTTTCTTCAGAATTACATAGAAAAAATGGTTGTAGACACCATTGCTAAATTTACTATACTTTATTCAGAAATTTGATCACATATCGATCTGTAAATCTAATTGATAATTGAAGCCAAAACCAAAACCAAATGAGTAATTTTAAAAGTACAACTCTCACAGTATAAAAATTCACAGTCGGCACTTTTGACCTTTATGTCGCCAGGACAATGTTTGCTATATTGTTGATATTTATTCGCTCAGCCCTGAAGAAGCTGCAAATGGGAGCGATCATCGAAACATTGGTTTTAAGAGTTAAACCATTTATTAATAAACAACAATGATCCTGACTGTTTATATTTATCTTTCTTGAATTAAAAAATGGTGATGTGTTGCTTGTTTTTCTGTAGTGGCTCTTCACAAGTCAGCATCTTTTTCGCGCTTTGATAGGTATTTATTTCCACACAACAAATAATTTATCGAATGTGGGAATCGGTGCTAAAATAGCAAATATTAAACACAGCACTATGCACTCTCATCGTTTTACTAACATTGAACCTCGCAAACCACTACAGTCCTGCCGCAGCGCTGATGGTTCACAGTTCATTGTGTTAATTCGCGCCCATGCCACCAGAGTGTTGACAGAGCTGCCGTGATTATGCCCAACGCTTTTTCGCCTGTTACGTTACCTACACTGATTTGCAACCGCAGTTAATTTACGTGCTAACCGCTACGCGGAAATGGAATTTATTGCTCGCAAATTTCGATGACAATGTTTTTCATCATCGCTACGATTTGCCTACCGGTTTTGTTATGCGAATGAATTATTTGGTGTATAAATAATTATTGCGAATTATTTAATTAAACTATATTTCTGTGTTTATTTTATTTAATAAATCTGGATAATTTATTATTATTTCGTTCTACTTGTTGATATGCGATCATGTAATTATACAGAATGAACCATTCACAACTGATTCGCTTCCATACATTTTATTCAATTGTAAGTTTTATTTAAAAAAATATCTTTTTGTACTCATTTCGTTAAGTGATGCATTTTTGCGCTTAAACTGCGTTTCCAGCCGTTAATTTTGTAACAAGGCGAACATTCAGAATACAATTCATTGTTTTACTGTCAAAACGATTTTAAAATATCAAGTTTCAAACTTGTTGTCTTGATAGGAGTTCTTGAGTTAAATTTATTATCATACATGTGTGCGTGAAACTTCAAAATAGTCATTTGAGATTATCGTGGCAAATATTCTGAAATATCGGCATGAGACGCCGACTGGGGTTGATAGATTTACAGACAGGCCTGGTCGAACCCTAGATTAGGTTTTAGTTTTTATAAAATTTTGTGTTAGCCCTGCGAGAGGTTCCCTGCCCCGCACATACTCGCGTATGTAGTAGTTGCGTGCATTTAGTCAACACAAGAAAGACAGTTGATTTTCAGATTTTGAAATTAGCAGACGTCTTCTCACGTCTGCAGTGTACAGTGCTCTACAAAATCTAGAATTTTATGTAATTATTGTTTGTAAAATGTTTTGGTAACTGCAACTATATATATATATATATATTTGAATCGCAAATGTTTTTGATCAAGAATAGAAATTGGTGAAGAAAATGTGTTTCTTTTAAAACTGTTATTGAATATTGGGTTTTAAATTGTCTCCATTGAGTTTATATTGCTTGTTAATAACAATAAATTTATGGTATTACAATCAGCTTTACAATTTAATATCTATTCAAATCTTTAAGGCATTTTCTGTTCAATTAATATGAGAATCTAAAAAGAAATTCATGCCTAGAGATTTTAAACATCATAGGACTCGCTGTGAAATTGACAGGTTAGGTGTAATCCAAGATTTTTACGAATATTTTGAATCTTTTTTCTTTATATTTAGTACGTACCATGCGTCTAATACATCTACAAAATTTGACGTTTAAATGAGAATAAATTGCATATATTTTTTTGTTTTTTTTTGTCATTGTGAGCATAATCCTTAATTTGTTGAATTTTTATGGAAAAATAAACCAGAAAACTCAATGAACTTGCTATTGAATTAGCTATTCAATTTTCATTATTATTAATGTGTTATAAATAATACTACTGTGCTATTATTTGTTTACAAATAAAATGTCAATATTGCTGAAAATAATGAATAAGCAATATAAATAGAATGCTATAACTACAACATTTTTTGCAAACCTATTGGCTCTAATGTTGTGCAGGAACTTTCTTCACTGAGGTAAAATTCCATCAGGTAGAAAAGCAGTGAAATAAAACCCAGATCAATACCCAATCGTAATTACCAATCACCCAATTCGTCGTTGAGAGCCCTGTGATCGGTATTTATATTGAAATAATCCACTAGCTCAATATCGGAATATACCTATTGGAACACACGCGTGTGATCCAATTCAGCAGTTCCTGCCGGGCTATTCGTTGTAGCGAACATATGCCGCCTCTGCCTGTTTCGCGATAAATTTAAAATGCATTTGAGACTTTTGTTTCACTTTGAGTTTCACCGTAAATGGGATTTATTTGTTTGACAGAGAGCTTTAGATTACTGTGTTTATACTTATATAAAAGATTTCCTGACGTTTTTGATGATATATTATGTGATGTTTGCGTTAAGTTGACACTTCTGCCGGTGATGTATTTGTTTTACTTTCCTTCACAGATTTCGTTCAGATTTATTGTCTCATATAAAAACATCTGCGCATCTTTAACATTTATACTTTTTTTCTTCATATTAAGCGGCCTCAAATGATAAAGTAACATGCCGCCTCGGTACCTTGTTTTCAGTGGTGTGACAACAGCAAGCTGTATTAGTTAGTATGGGTTTCAGCAAACCGGTCACCCATCTAACTATTGACCGCGGGCAGAGTTGCTTAACTTGCGTTAACGAGTGAATCAGCTTCCAGACTACCTACCATGGCCGTTGCCGTTTAAGCAATTATTAACGATCTTGTAAGGTAGAATCAATTGATTTAAATCTTAACAACCCTAAAATAAACTATGTATTAAAGTAGGTATCTTAACAGCAAAATAAATAAATATATCATCCCGCCATTTACCCATTTCTGGGTGTGGCATTTTACTCAAAGCAAATCTCGGTATTATAATATATATTTGCGCGTTATGTGCAGTTACCAGCCGTCAAATCACGGCCTCCAAGAATGGTAGTGGTGGAGGAGCCACAGATGTAATGGGGTCGTTCACCATTTTTTTTTTTAATTTTTTTTTTATGAAACCTTATCTATATTGAAGACTTTCTACACTTTTAAAAAGTCTTAATTGTTATTCATTAAGCCACAATGATTTTTTTTTTAAATGTTGTGACGTCATAGTAGAGGTGTTGCTGGATCTAAAACAGTAGAGATTTAAATAATTTTTGTTACATAAATGTTCTATTTTATTGTAATAATAATAATAAAATAAGTAAAAAAATATATGACTACAATTATTTACAATCTGTACTGTTTTAGATCCAGCAACACCTCTACTATGACGTCACAACATGTTAAAAAAAATCATTCTGGCTTAATGAATAACAATTAAGACTTTTTAAAAGTGTAGATAGTCTTAAATATATATATAAGGGTTCATAAAAATAAATTTAAGAAAAAAATGGTGAACGACCCCATTTTATGTGGTGAAACTTTTCGAAATTTAATTTAATTTGTCGGCTGTGGGGATCGAACCGAGGATCTTATGATCCACAGTCCGATGTATTAAAACGGAGCTATTTATTCAATTAGATATTCGAAAGAATAATACCATATTAATTAATTTATTTAATAAATTTTAAAAGTTTTGAAAATTCTTAATTTTTTTCTGAGCACAAAATGTACAGCCGATAGGATCTGGCCTGAGTCTACCCCTAAAATGTTTCCCTATCCACTAGCATCTTTGGGGGTCGTGACTTGACGACTGGAATCGTATTTCATGCAAAAAATATTCTACTTAGATGTGCGGACTGCGATGTTGGTTAATAAAATAATAATTAACTGTATGTTCGTATATTATTTCGGTTTTTAATTAACTTTTTGTGCGGCGAAAAGAAATTTGTGGGATTCCATTTGCAGGAGATAAGAAAAATACATAGATGTAGTCGTTCATTCTTGTTTTGTCTTTTGCGCAAAAAGTGAAACAAAATATGGAGTATTTTTCGTAGAAAGGTCGGTGACTGGCATTCAGGCTCTGCTTCCTAGTATCTAGCTAGAGTAGAGTACCTTCCTCCGCATAGAGTATTGAAATGAAGCCTGTACTCAAAGAACCGCGAAACTTCGGTACCATGCCATTAACTAAAACACAACAGGGCAACGAAGTCGTCGACTCGTCGCGCACAGCGAGTGCATTAGTCCGCTCTGCATATTCGCACACGCCAATGTAAACGATGCTTTACGCTGAAACTACAAATTCCCGTGTTTTCTTTGGCGGCCAGGGCCACTCTCGTCTCTGCTTCGCAATTTGCGGACGCAGAACAAAAGAGAGAAAGAAGAACGCGTGAAAGCTAATAAGTTTTTTCACTGCTCTTTGCTTTGTTTACATAAACGTACGTGAAAAATTGCATAGAGGGGCTTTAAGATTTTATACTACTGGATATTTTTCTTCTCTTGATAATACACTTTTTCTTACTGAACAAAAGGACTCTGTATTTGATTCTTTATATTTTGTTTTATTTTTGTTTTCGCGCCAATAAAGTTCCTTGTTCGAAATTTGTAAATCTTTTATTTGTGTCTGTTTTTCACGTTTATTTTATCGCGGCTGTCTATTTGGAAAATATGTATTCAAGTTGTCGCTCTCCAAATATGTTCGCTGTAAAATCTACAGTGTTTTACACTGTTTTTATTTTCCGAACCTTGTGTTTTATTTGATTCCCAATAACAGACAAAACTTTGAATTACGCTCATATTAAACACAAGTTAACCCTTTGTATAGAAAATTCAGTCATTCCTCTGTTTAAGACTCCAAAAATATTATAATTTGAAAGATTTGCAAAGTACTTTAAAACCAATGAAATAGTTCGTCGATTGGTTCCACTGAAGTAGTTTTTGGTCTCGTTTCTCTGTTGCACTGCATTCCTGCGTTTTTGATATCATTTTCTACATTGCCATTCCATTTATTCCTCTTTTTATTTCTTCATTTGAAAACAAAAATATTTATTTTGTATATCTTGTACCTATCAACAGCGGGATAGCGCAATGGAAACAGTTCTTAGCTCTGGAAAAATAGATAGTGGGTTCAAATTCGGGTAAGATCAGATATGATTTGGATCAGCACTCACTCCCGACCATTCCAAGTTAGGATAAAATTAACTTGGCATTTACAAAGCTATCGGGCACCGGCTAGTAGTTGTAACAAAACATGGCACCAGTGTAAAGTGTTAAATGTGACAATTTAAAGTAAAAAAATGGATATCGCGTATTGTGTTTCACCCTGGGGATATAAACCGTCAGGTTTCGCAATCCCGAAAGAACATACATATCTTGTACCTATTAGCTAAGAAGTTTGGAACTAAATACTAATAGAAACACATAATACGAGTATTATCAAGGCTGGTAACACACAGAGACTTTGACACTTGAGTTCTCTGAGACATATGCATCGTACGAAAAAACAGAAGTTTGAAAAATTCAACGGGAACATCCGATCTCATCAAAAAATTTTCAGGAAAAGATGAAACTTTGAAATCTTAAATCCCAGTTTTTTATTGAAGATTATGATAGAACGTCGAAAATGTAGGGTTCACCTGAAGATTTTCATTTAATCATGGCACACTTTTTAAATAAACAAATGTTCCAATTTTGAGTAAATCATTTTAGAATTTATAATATATGAAAAATACTTTCTCCAAATCAGTTACAGTTTCGTAAAATGGATTTATTAATAAGAAAGTATGATTATTTGGCTACAAAAATGTGTATGATATAATGTTTTATTCAATACAATAACGACATTTTGTTCTAAATGAATTAGCGTATAGTTATGGTACAAGCAGTCGAAATATTAATGATTGAAATAGTTATTTGTATATCAAGCCACTAAAGTATTATTTTTTTATTATGAATATGGGGGAGAATAAACCATATGAGTAATAAAATACACTTTAGTGTAGAGGTATACATTATATTTTTTTCGAAATCTATAAATTATTAATTAAAAACATAAATAAATAGCATTATGTATTTGTAAAACGTCAACTAGTTGTTGTAAAGGGGATGGCTGAGATAACAAAAGTACTGTCAAAATGTCGTGTTCTACATGTGATCTGCAATAAATTCGATGAAATATTATCAAAGGTCACCAATAAATGAATTCTACAATAGTATTATAGAATAATTTGTTTGTAATTCAAGACATAAGAGTCTGTGAAGTAAAATTTTGAGTTGGTAAAGTATAACTTTAGCTGCTATTTTGGTTAACTTCACGTAGCAATATCTTGTACTTTAGTATCGATTTCAGAAAAAGCTAATTTTTTGGGAATGTTTCGATAAAACTTTAAACAGTATCCATTCTGTTATAATGGTACAAGTCCCTGAAATGAAATTTGTCCTGCATGCTGGAGATACTACCTCCGTCGGCATCATCAAAATAACAATTAAACAAATGAAACATCCCCGCGAGACTTAGTGGCAAGTAGCTCGTGTAGCAACACTAGTTTATTTCAAATGAGCGGTGTTAAAGTGTGAGAAAATGTATAAAGTTGGCGCTGGGTAATGCGAATGAAACAAGTTGTGACAGCCGTCGTCCCAACCACGTGCAAACGAGAAACAAATGAACGACGTCGCCTGTTTCACCAAGATTATCGAGACGGCTATGCAGAGAATATTTTAAAATCTTTCAGTTGTAGGTTTGTGTTTGTGAGTTCATGACCTGGTATCGTGCTGTAGTGATTGCTGTGTTATATTTTGTGGTTTTGCTGCAAAAACTTTAGTTTGTGATTGAAATGAAGTTATGACTGTCAGCATTTGATGCGGACTTGATTGAAAAAGGTATTGTAACATTTTATTTTTATATTGGAACGGCAGTAATAATAATGAACGTACGATTCGCGATATCATCATATGGAGATATTCAAGGAATTCGTCTTCGATTTATAGAGAACAACTATGTAGATTTATTTTACATCCAATTAATAATTATGACAATTAATTAAATAGAAATAGAAATAGATGTACGTATATTTTAATTATGATGATTCAGTTTGTCACTATACTTTCCTTTCCTGTACAAAGACGACTTCGAAAAGACCATTCAATAAAGTTCTATGTTTATCTCTGTCATTTTATGTCCCGTGAAAGAGATAGCGGTTAGTGGCTTCCGTTTTAAACTGCTCTGCTTATAAAAAGACTTCATAAATATTAATTAAATTTAGAATATTAAAAAAAATAAATACATCACCACGCCATTTACCCATTTCTGGCATTTGCCTCCCATAGAATGGACAAACAGGAACAAATAAGAAAGACTATTGTTATTGTATGTTATTTTCAAATGTCATTTTATGTTTACAATTCTATACTTGAAATTGAAAACTAATACATTGTATTTCTTGTTTCTTGATACTTACAATGTCAAGAAAAGAAAAAAAAAGCCTGTCCTTTGTGTAATAATAAAAATTTATCTAATTTTCTTCTACTTAGAAAATATTACAATTAAATTTGGCTCGTCCAACACTACCAGCCTTAAAGGCCGTGATTTGACGACTGGTAACCGCAGTTCATATACAAAAATATATTATAATACCGAGATCTACTTTGAGCAGAGTACCACACCCAGAAATGGGTAAATGTCGTGATGATATATTTATTATTTATTTATCAATATTTTTAAAATTATTTATCGGAGTTTGAAGGTTTACTTCTTTATATTTAAAAATAATTACTCCAAAAGAAAGTAAGCCATAAAGAAAAAACAATTTTATCTTTTTGACAGCGGATAAATAGGAAGGTAACTTTTTGAAAATGATAAAACGTTATTTACCTTTCTCCTAGCAACCAGATCAAAATTCCAACAATATTAATGTCATTTGCATTATATGTCAAAAATATCATAGAATTGTATTTTTATCAATTGCACTTTTAAATAAACCTTTTCATAAATAATGTTAAATTATCTTGCCGAATTACATTTGAGCATTTATTTTCTTCGGATAAATTTCAGTTTGACAACTAAACCTTGTTACCTGACAGCAATTTGACTAGAAAACTGTTTAAAAATAAAAATCACTTAACCAATGGTGTGATTTTATTAAAACAGTTTTCTTGTCAAATTGCTAGGTAACACAAGGTTTCGTAGGTAACAAACAGAAATTTATCTGGCAAAATAAAAAAACTCTTGTGTTAAATAGTTGAATAAAAAATATCTATGAAAATATGTACCTCATCAACAATTCTCATGTTGCCCCACCAATAAAATTGCCAATTCCCGTCATTAGGTATTTGATGTATGTGTATGTGTGAGGTGTAGCCTGCAATTTTCATATTTTGGATTTGATTGAAAAATAAACTAACATCAGTTTTATTAGTTGCAAAGTTACCTATAAAACGATAAGCGTCTTCCCTTAGTAGTAAAACGCGAATAAATTCAAATACGAAAGAGCAAAGTAAGTGCTCATAGGTAAATTGTAAATTAATGTAGTGAACTATTAAATAAACCTGCAGCAGATTCAACATCCCGGCAAAAAGTTTCCTCATTCTTAATATTTAAAATCACAAAACAAACAGAAACTCAGAGCACGAACAAACTATAAAATTTACATCCAACTTACGAACACATTGTTAAACACACATCCAGTTAAATTATCCAGTCTGCAGGAGTCAAATAAAAGGCTTGTTTATCGCCAATCCGAAATTTTACGCTTTTGGGGACATTAAAAACCAAACGGGGTATAAAAACTAAGTGAGATTCAAAGTTTTGACGCGTGTTGGGTTTCCTGGCGGTAATAATAAGTCCTAGCTGATAAGGGCTCGTAATATGACTCATTACGTCCAGTTTATGACGGACGGACGGCCGGGATCCCGAATGGCTGAACCGTGCCTGTCGTCACGGCTTTGAAATCCCCGGAACCTGCGAAATGCTGACGCCGCACGATTCTGTCTATCTGTCCGACTCAGGGATGTAATGGTTAATTTACTGAAGGAATGCGTTGTTTATTTGACGCTAACTACCGCGTTTTACTTTGTTTAAAGTGCGCTGATACTCGGATTGTTTTACTCTACTTCAAGAAAAGGTCAAACCTTATCCACTTCGCGTATTTTTCTCAAGTCTATTATGCGCATCATATTGTCTTGAGAATATCAATGAGACAAAAATTTACTGTAACAAATAAGTACTTCAAGTCAGAGTTCACAACATTTTTCTTTCTGTACAAGTAAATTTCGGCAAGTAGTACATTTTTGTTTTAGGGGAAAATAATTAAACCAACATTTCTAGAATAGCATAATTATTTTTAAATAACTGAAAAAATATATACACGAGAAGGAGGATTGTCTGTTGGTTTATATGTTTTGGGGAGCTTAATGATTTTTATTCAATTCAAAATACAATGTTAATATTTCTTATTTTCTGCATTTTTATTTTTACGCAGAGTGGATTCTTAAAAAAAAAAGCGTAGTCGATGCTACCTCGTTGTAAATTCTATTTTTGTAATCCTAAACAAATTTTCAATTGTTTTCATAGTCCAAAGTAAGAAAGTTAAGTTTTGGCAAAATGCTGTGTTTTGAATAAAATATAATGGGGTAAATAGCTCCGTGGTAACGCATCGGATTGTGGATCGTGAGATCCTTAGTTCGAATCCCACTGCAACAGTTACAAAATTAAATTTACCCTTGTGGGTCCCCTTCCACTAACATATTTCGGGGCTATGATTTGACGGCTGGTAACCGCACTTCATATGAAAAAATATATCACTCACCGAGATCTGCGTAAGCAGAGTGCCACACCCATGATGGGTAAAAGGCGTGATGATATATTTATTTTTTTTATTTTTATTTGAATAAAACATGTGGTTCAGAAAGTTTATTAACTGTTTGTCTTTCTATAAATTTAATTTCTTTATTAGTGATTAGGTAAAATTTCTAGAAAAATTGCGTCCGGTTATGGGAAAGTAGTTTTTTTTTTTTTTTTGGTTTTTCAGACACCAGTGTGACCTTTGTGTAACAGTGAAAGAAGTAACTGTTCAGTGTTAAATTGTTGTAGAGAATTAGTGATAAATGTATTAAAGAATACAGAAGTTTATCCATTTAATTTAACTGTTCTAAGTTATATGTTTATATAAAACATGTATAAATATATCATCATGCTATTTTTCTATTTCTACAAGTCATACTTTGCTTAGAACAAACCATAGAAACAGCCATAAAAATCACAATCCCCAAAGTAATTTTATATTGTGACAATTTGTCGACTATGGGTATCGAACAGAGGATCTTATGAAATGTTGAATAGCGAATAATATAACTAGTTATCTTGCAAATAATTTATTGTCAAAAAATAGGTGGGATGCTAGCCCACAATTAATATCAATAAATTCAGCATCACGACTGATGTTCATGGCAAGCCTTTATGTAATCTTCACGAGATAAAAAAGCAAATCAGAGAGTTACAAGACGACTAGATTCTGTCGCGTCTGGAGCCAAGAAGCCAGCAAGCTATAAGTTACACACAGATCGCGGCAGTGCCTTTGCTTTTTGCTGGTTCTAGAGCAGACACTGCTGAAGTCTCTACCAGCTAGCCTAGAGACAGATCACTTGTGTTCAGATCAACGTGCTACATTATACCTTACTTATCTTAGGATCTGGGACTGTCTAAATGTAATACCGTCTGGATCGCGCAAGCTTTATTGAATTTTTTTAATTAATCGAAAGTTTTTAAAACTGTAACGATGCTTTTAAAATACATTCTTTTGCAATTCTTTACAATATATGTAAGTTTAATTTGATAACACATTTAGTTGTAAACATATTTAAGGATTAATATATGAATAGCTTATTTCGTTATTTCTAAGTCTAGGAGTTGCTACAAAATAACGGAAAATACATTTTCTTATAGCATCTTTTTTTCTTAGTGCAAAGTGCAATCCCTTTGAGTTTATTTTGATAAACATATTTAATGATTAAAATAAGAACGTCAATGTATAACAATCTTATTTCTAAGTTCATTTCTTAACAAAGCCCCGTTAAGTTTATATTGATATCTTATCTAGTTCTTAAAATATTTATAGAATAATATATGACTTTAAATAAACATCGCAGGACCCCAGAAAAAAATCTGATGTGTGCAACACATAACCTTCTGCTCAATACAACTATTAAACGGTACAAAACAGTATTTGATGATACAGAAAAATACCGTCTTATTTATTTTCTATTTATATTTGAGAAATTTAATTTTCTGTCGCATATTTATTTAAATTTTTGACAAATATTTCGCTAAGAAAACAGTTTCACAATCACAATGACATGTGTTTTATAAAAATTGAAAATTTTTAAGTGTTTCCATGGTGTACATGGAATGCAAGATTTATGAAATTTAATTCCTATATATTTTATTATCTCTAAATATAATGAAAATTAATAGAATTAGTGTAATCAAAACAAATGTAAAATTAAATATTCTACAATTTTTAAAAACATAAATTTTTGAAAAATTACATTTAACTGTGTTTTTTCACGAAAAGCTGTTAAGGGCTTCTAGTAAACTGCTACTTCCGGTTGACCAATTTTATCCAAAATCTAATCAGCTTTGCATATAAATATAAGAAGCAAAAATACATAAAATTATATGCACAGACCACACACACACACACACGGACACACATACATACACACACACACACTCACACACACACACACGCATAGTAAAATCAAATTTTAGGGATCCTACAACTTGCTTATTCATTGAAAACTCACTACCCAATTTTTTGACCAAAAACAATACCTCCCTTATTCAAAGGTAGGCGGGAGGTAAAAAACATAAAAAGCTCACTAACTTCATATAAAATTGTATTTTTAAATTCGCTGATTGGTTTATAAATACTTTGTTGTTAGCAGAAGTAAATAACGTTTTCCGAGAAAACCTCGTAAGATTTCTGGAGGCGATGAAACCATCGAGATTTGATTTAAAATAATAAATGTGACAGTTAATTATTCGAACTTCCCCACCGTCAGTGAGAGAGTATTTTGTTTGTAAATTATTTAGCAGGGAAACTAAATATCGACATGGCTGTTCGCTGGAATAATTAATTGACTTTTGCTTCCTTTCGAATCAATGTTACGTTATTATGGGCTGAAACATCAATTTTAATGAGAACGATGCGACTTAATGAACCGAACCACAACTGGCGTACGCTGAATTCAAATTACGACTACATTTGTGTTTGTTACAGAACTCCGTTTTTTCTTTAACTATTCTCACTCTTAATATTTAATTTGAAGACGCCTTCGATTCGACGTTTACTTGTCAGGATAATTGTGTTTTCATTTAAGCATCTTTACAGTCTCATAAAATAATATTTCAAATTAGATTTTTTTTGTTCCATTTCTATATAGGTTAAGCCATCAGTAAAGTTCATCGTCATATCTCTAATATTTATCGAGGTATAAGGTTTTATATATTTTTCGAAATGCAACTTTATATAGCTGCAACTCAAGAATAATAGTTATTTACTTTACAAGTGGGCAAAGTAAGGAATTACCCACGAGAGAAATTTTAGCTCACGAAGCCGAAGGCTGAGTGAGATAATTTTATCGAGTGGGTAATTCCACTTTGCCCACGTGTGAAGTATAACGTTTTATCCAACACTTCTTAATAAATGAAAAATTTATTAAAGAAATATTATTTGACAGTTACATATGCTTTAAATTTTTAAATTCAAATGTCAATCGAAGTAGTTACCAAGGTGTTGTGTGTTATTATAATTGTTATAAATAAAAAAATACTCACTAGTGGCTTTCATCAAAATTATACCCACTAGTGGATAATCTGTTACTTTGCTTGTTTAAAATCGCCATAGTTATAGAGCATTTATTGAGAGGTGTTGGATAAAATAAAATAATAATGTGTAATTATTAAACATTCAAATAGAGATTTCTATGTTTAAGGAAATCGCGAAATCCCTACATCAGATTTACTTAAATTGTAATAATATAGATAAATAATATAAATTTTATCTTTATTTTACTCTGTCGGTAATGTCGTACATATATTCAAATAGTTTTATGTTTCATTTTACTGCCCCAGAATACGTTTCATAAATGCTTCCATAAAGCCGAATGATTTAGAGTTCTTCAGCTGAAATCTTAGTGATGAATATAACAAGTTTGAAACGTTGATGCATAGTTTCATTCAAAAATAGAACAGTTAGATTAATGGAGACAAAAAGTATAACAAGGCTTGTATTGTAATGCATAGAATTGTATGATTTGATGCTCTACTGGAATATTGCTTTTTTGATTTAAATCGCGTCAAGTAATTTTATTCAGCTTGTATATTATTCAATTGCAGATTTATTTGCGTCAGGATAAATTTATATCTTTTACATTCCTCATTCCTGAATATATTTTATCAATATATTTATAAAATCATGATAATATATCATTAAAAATGTTAACAGTAAAGATTAATTAATACAATTTAGATAAAACAAAGTACGTTATAGTAAAATGGTTTCATGTCATTGTTACTATAGCATGAAGATCTTGAAGGAAGATAAATACTCCGCCTTTAACTAAAACAGTTATGCTAATATTTTAATAGCCTTATTGTGCAGCTAGTAATTAAAAATATGAAGCAATTCTTTATTATTTATGGTTCAGTTACTTGAAGTGTACAAAGCTTTTAATTTTAGCATCGTTTTAATTTATTCATAAACAATAATTGTTTTGCTGTACGTCACAATAGAGTTGAGTTTTACAATAAAAATAAATAGCCTGGATCAATCTCTTTTCATGCAATTCAAATTGAATACAAATGTCGATTTATCCTAAAAATACACTTTATTTACTTGGTGAAAGAATTTTTATAGCTTGATCAATATCTCAGTCACGTGACTATAATTTTGTCACCTTCTTGCAAGACTTATAATATTGCACTCCATGTGTGGAAGTGCTAATCTGCTAATTTTCTACTAAAATAATAATATTAATTAATTTTTACCTCCCGCCACATCCTGTAAGGGAGTTATAGGAATCATGCTGAAAATTCAGTAGTGAATTTTCAATGGATGAGCACGTTTCAGGGTCTATCAAATACGATTTTAATAGTTGCGATGATGTCTGTGTGTGTGTGTCTCCTTGTCTGTCCGTTGGTCTGTATGAATCCCTGAGATTTCTAAAAAACTACTTTACTGAAAATTTAGATATTTTGCATATATGAATTGTATACCATCTGGAAGAGCTAATTAGTTTTTGGCCATAATACAGTAACCGGAATTGGTTGTTTACTTGAAGCCCTATCAAGTTATTTTGAAGTATCTCAGTAAATTATGGTTTAATGACAATTATTGTTACAATTGTTGTTTAAAACATTTTCTTTTAATGCCTCAATTTACAAATTATAACACGTTTAATAAAAAATTAATTTTGACTTTCGTTTAAACCTGCTAGCCTGTACTTTTTGGAAAAACAAAACAACAGTTGAAAAATGTCATTTTTTGACATGTGTCATAAATGAAAACTAATTTTTTTAAGAGATGATCGTTTTTTGATAGTTTTCCTGAATTGTTTGACAAGAAATTTATGGCGGGAGGTATTGTGGTGTCATTTACTCAAATTGCTCCATTTACTATTTCTTAATAATTAATAAAAAAATTTATCTACCATTCGATCATTTACCAATATTGGTGTAGCACTCTTCTTAAAGCAGACATTAAATCAGAATCCCCAATAATGTTAGTAGCGGGTCTTAAATTAATTGTTCATTTTGCAAGAGGTCCGGGTTCAAACTCAAACAAGTAATACCGCAAAAATTTTTATGTACTATTGGACAAACTTTTATTTTCGGAAATGTATTTGGTTGTTACGAACTGACTAATGTCTAATGTCAATTGTTCAAATTGTGTTACCTCCAAGCAACCATGAAATAAATAAAAGTTTATACTGATAAAAAAAGAACAACCTTAAGTGGTATTTGGTAATATAATTTGCTGAACATATTGATTTATCGTTTTCGAGTAACGAATGAAAATGATAGTTTATCCACTTGCAAATAGTTCTATTGTCAAAATGACAACCGTGGGACGAATTCTTATACATAAACTGAATAATCCATATAAAATTTTATATATAAATGCCTTCCATCATATTTTCTTGGCAAAACCTTTGTGAAAGGTTGTAGAAGCAGAATATATTCCGGCCACAGTCCCGTCTTAGTTCTATCATAGTTTTTGTGACAGTGCAAAGTACAAAGCAAGTGAAACAATAGAAAAGGTTTGTCGGGTGTTATGTTAGCGTAAGTGTAACCACTATACATGGAAATGTGCGATGAAGTGCGCAAAGGAAGTAGAAGAACAGATAAAGGCTAGGAAATTGGTTAGGATAAGAGAAATCGGAAAGAGGGAGAGATAAGGCACTGCGGTAATCGGAAGAAGAGCAACCCAAGATAACAGACAAAATATTTGTACAGAGGGTTGAGCATACAGTGTGTATTACCCACATGATAGCGTGGAGATATCCCTGCTTTAGTAGGGACCCCATATTTGTACCTATAGACTGCTGAAGGAACAATACTCCTCTCTTATGAATTTGAACTAGATTACGGTTAACACATTTCAACCTATTCAAATCGTCGGAGACATGTTAGCCATTTAGAATTATTTTTATCGTATCTGCAACTATGGTTACAAATACACCACATTCCTAGGAAATGAAAAAGCAGAAATTCAAGTATAAAGGAATGTACAAAATTCCACGTTTTACAAAACGATAGGTACTTCTAAGTTTTCAGCCAGTGTTTCTCAACATTAATCTGCAGTAATAATAATTTAATTGTTAGGATTTTTATAAACTGCTTATCGGTTATTAACTTTTATTTAATTTCCATTTCTATGAAGAATAGTGGTGCTATAAAAACAATAAAATCTGCAGAATATTTGCAATAAATTTCAGTTTCAGTTTTAGTCATATTAAACACAATATTTTGTTTCAAAGGTTGAGGGTTAACCTCAAAGAATATCATTGACCTTAATTCAGGAACAACAATCTCGAGGGCGCTAAAGGATTTTGAGTACACCGTGTGGAAAGGGAACTTGCAAGCCAAAACGACCCAAAGAGACCTTGACAGAGAGATTATGACTTACGTTTATCGGCGAATTGCAGCGATCTATTTCTTCTTTCGGTCAATTTCCCAGACTTTATTAGGAAATGATTAAAACTTTATAGTGGGAATATTCCCCCATGCATTTCTACAGCCCTAACCACACTACAAAAAATATTCGATACTCGATGACAATACAGCTGTCACAGCGCGATTCCCGGAAATGTTTCGGCGGCGCGCCGCATGATGGCGCAGGTGTCGATGCTTACTAGAGCTCTAGAAGAATGTAGGTATTCTCGTCCGCCATTTTGGGTCCAGATGTCATAAATAAAACAAGTTATTGGAATCCAGTTACTTAAAAAAAACATTTAAAATTTCTATCTGTCAAATTTGAAAACATATTTCTTGAAATTCTGTAAAATCCAACTACACAAATCATACGGTAATATATTAGAAAGGATTCTGTACACTTCCCTGTTAGATATGAAATATAATAATTAAGAGAATGATATATCACAATTATTAATCAATATCAACTTCAAATTTGACAGAAAAGAATTAAAGTAACTGGATTCCAATAATTTGTTTTATTTATGACACTTGGACCCAAAATGGCAGATGAGAATACTCATATATTTTAGTGCCTTAATGCTTACATAGCGTATACACTTGTATCATAATATACTATTATGGCCGTCACTATAACAACAGCCTCGAAATTCAATTTCGCGGCACATAATGTAGCTGCGAAATGCTTATTTGCGTCCAGTTGCATAAAAAATTATTTGATAATAATAAAATTCAATGGATTTCACTGCGGGTTAACGCTTTGTGCAATTGAATATTAAATAAGTTCTTGTTTTTATTTTTACCTGAGTTTCTTTACGTTTATAAATGGTAACAATAGAAATGGACAAGAAGTTAGTTCTAATGACTATGAAAATCATGAAATCCTCAGTTTGATTCTCACAGGCAGGAACAATCGCATATTTTAATTTTATACCTATCCCTAAAGTTCCTTCTCCACTTAGATCTGCGCAAGCAGAGACCAACAGCCAAAATGGGTAATAGGCGTGATTTATTTATTTATTACTGAAAAATTTGGGTGTCACTGTTGCGGCCGCCTAGCCTAACCCACCTGACTGTAACCTATTCCCACACGCAAGAATGGCAAGTGACCAGACGCTCCGATCGACCTGGAATCCCACTATGAGAATTCCTGCCGCCGCCGGAATTTTACCGTTCTTCGATCGTCATCTGATTCTGTGATGGCTTTTCGATGTCATATTTTTCTGTCGCTCGTGACAAACAAATAAGTTAGATTCGCGACGCCCTGATTCCTGCATCGGGAGCACGAGCCTCTAGACGCCGCGCCGTAGAGAACTTGTCATATTTAATTCTGTGAGGAAAATGAAATTTGCGATTCGTGGTTGGTGGAGGCATGCTGAATTTTAACTAGGAAATTGACAAACATGATGCATTACTAGATACATTTTTATTTGATGTTTTCATATTTGCAGTGGCTCGGTACACAAGCCTTTAATTGCGCGAAAAATGTTTTTTGGATAATTGCGTTTTTACGTACCATAAGTATCTAGAAATTTTTATATTTCGCTCACTCGTAAATATTAATATTTTTCATTATTTTTATGTTTTTTTTTTTAGGATTTACGAACTGTGTAACTTAGGTGTTTTTAATATTTAAGTATTTGTTGAAATTTCTACTTTATTTCACGATTTATACAACTACAAAAACCAATAGTCAAACTACGACTGACTAGTGAATTTGACTCAGCATTTGTTAATTAATAATCAGTTTTGCCAACTTTACATATCAAATTATTCAGACGTCATTTATAGCTGTCGGTTTTTAATGCAAATGAAATATTCGGTCAATAGAATCATTGGAATTTTGGCCCTAATACGCGTTAGGAGAAACAGAAACAAATTATTATACCAGTTCTAAAGTTATAAAATTTAATTATTTAAGAGTTTTTAAATAAACTACAGTAATATAATATTATTGTAGAAATACATTTTTGATGTTGCAATCTGCAAGTGAATGATTTGTATGTATACCGTGTTGTCATAAAACTATTTTTCTTTGTATTATTCATTATGCAGTGCGAGAAGAGATAAAAAAATATAAATATGTAGAAAAAGTTTTCATAACTCAGAGTAAATTATAAGGGTTTTTTTTTAAGTTAGTCCTGTAATATAATATATTGTACAAGCCTGGAATGCTACTCATTTCACATAACATTCCAAGCGAATTGTACACTATACTTTTTCTACGACCAGGATATTATATCCTAATTAATTTATATTTTAATAATAATGACGTCTTCATTACTTTAGTACTTCAATATTACAATTAGTATCCTATCATCTAGCTACAAAACAATATTATTTTTCATAAATATCAAGTTTCAAGATTTTATGAGATAAGAATGGAAAGTGATACCAAAGTAATTATTAATTTAACACTCCCAGATATTATAGAAGCTGCAAAAGTAACGTTTATAAATTTATTACCGGAAATTTCGAGAAATAAAGTACGAGGTGAAATAAATTGTTTATGGATTGGCAAAATGTTTATGAAACAACGTCATCGTTTTAGAATGAATTGTTAGATATGAATTTATACCTTATGTTGTTTATGTTTACTGTTAGATATGAATATATATATATATATATATATATATATATATATATATATATTTACAATATATTATTTAATCCGTAGCAATAACAAACATTCAACAAGTATCTTAATGGTAGCTGAAAAAATATTTTATTAAAAACAACGTTTCGAATTATTCCACATAATTCTTCACCTGAAAAACAAATGAATAACATGAACAAGTAAATAGAAACAGTAACTATGTAAGTAAGTTACTGTTTCTGTTTCCTTGTATATATCATTCATTTATTTTCCCGATGAAGATTTATGTGGAATAATTTGAAACATTTAATTTAAATGAAATGTTTTTTCTACTACTGTATAAATATATACCAATATTTAAATTTTTACGATAAATTATAGTAGGTACCCATAATTCACGTTAGTGAATTATGATTCATAATTCACTCTTCTCGACGAATCACAGAGCCAGAAATCCATAATTCATGTTTAATTTGAATCTTTTAGACAATAGCAGTGCTACATACAGACTCAAAAGGACAAATCCATTAGACCTGCCACATAGATTTAGTTAAGGCTTACTCTTCAATTAGTATATTATAATATATGTATTTATATATGTAAAGAATTGTAAGGAAGCGAGTCAGTGGACTCGACTTTCACATGATAATTATTGACAAACCATTCACTTATTATCTAATGTCAGATAGATTGTAAATATAGTGAACAATAAAAAAAAATGTTTATTTTAAATACGTGATGTGGATCACCAAGCAACGACCGTCTGACAGTTGACAGTTGTCATTGTGTATTTTGATATTGACGTTTTCCAAAGAATGTGGATAATTTCCGAATTTACAGGAGTAGAAAAAGTATGGTATTTTATTCGGTATTCGGCTCGTGACGCAAACTTCATTTACGTGAATAATGAGTATCATAAACACTCATGTAATAATCTATTATGGAACTTAATCCAAAATCTTTATAATATAAATATATATTGAGTAAGCCCTGATTCAATATATTAAAATGAATGTTGTGTGTTTTTGATTTTAACTGTGCAATGAATGTCATAATAATACTAGTATTGAGAGCACAGAACAATAATTACAGCAGGAGTAAGATAATGACGAGGAATATCGGTGGAATCAGGTTTAACAATTGACCGCCGTAAATTCCGCAGCGTAGATAGCGGCGTGAAAACGTGCGAATTGGGCGGCGATGGCTGGTAGCTCCAACAAAAGCACGTCTTGCAAGGGTCGGGCGCATAATGGCGTCAAGGCGGCGGCCGCGACGCGGTTCAGCCGCAAACAGCGCCAGAACCAAGATCGGGCAGCAGCCACGGTTCAGATTACAAGATATCCCACACCCTGCCTCTCAGCGCAGCTACTTTACAGCGCTAAGTACAAAAGCAATTATTTGAAACTCATGTATATAAACTGGTACAGCGACCAAGTTCTCTGCTCTCTGGTCTTCGAGCACTGCCATTTGTTTTCTTAACTTATTTGTTAAGTTTGTCGCTATTAAGATATTTGCTGAAACATTTAATGTAACTTGTAGTGCGGACACGTTGCAGCTACAGCCACAGCAGGTACCTTTAAGCAAACTATCCCGTTACATTCACTGGAACTTCTTGTTTACTACTTAGCTATGAGCAAACAATGCACTTGCTCAAATTCAAATTTCTAATTCAAATCCATATCTTTGTTTCACATTCTAATTTGTGCTCTAGTCCACATTTTATCTACACATAATTTTATTCACACTCTTTGTTTAAGTTTAAGTAAACCTTAGAGAGAAGAGAGTAGAAATTACAATAAATGGTAACTACAAATAAATCTAACAATTTTGTATTTACAATTTGGAATCAAATGCATTGCAAGACGACGATTGACGTTACATCAAATTGATAGGTTTTAGCGCTTTGAAAGTGACGTTTGCTAGATGACATAACCAATATTTTACAAGTATATTTACGTACAATTGATATCATGCAAACATTTTGAATAAAACTGACAAATTTCTAGGATTGAAAATATTTACATCATAATATTTATAAATTATACAAAACCCAATTCTGTAACGAAGTTGGTATCGTAGCAATTGCTAATGGTGATAAAATAACATCGAAACATCATGTTTAATGGACAATATTTCACTAGCTGTCAAAAAACGATTCATTTTTATTACAATTAGCAAGTTATTACGGTAGCAACTTTTTTAGAATTTGACCGGATTAAATAAAATTCAACCGATGCCATTTTTGATTTATATATTTATATTTACCAAATAGCAAATACATACATGGTAAGTCAGAATTGTTTACATAAAAAATATAGTGCTGAATTTTTCGACAGGTAATACGCTACAAAAGAAAACAGAAAAATTATCAAAAATTTAATTTAATTTAAAGTCGAACTCAAAACCTTGTATGTGTTAGATATTCTTCAATACTATAGTAGCTTTTATTCATTAGTTTCTTGGACATAGTGGATTTAAACTTGTTTAAGTTCAGATCCCTTATATCTTGTGGAAGTCTATTAAAAAGTTTCAAGTTGATGTTAATTGTGGAATTTTTATTTGTCATTCTTGGGACAATCAAACTGAGTTTATTTCTTGTTTCATAGGTATGTACTTCGGCATGAGATCTATATTTTAATACATTTTTCTTAATATATATTATACAATTTAGTATATATTGAGAATATATTGTGTGAATTTTATTTTCTTTAAATAGTTCTCTACAGTGTTCTCTGGCAGTAGCACCAGAAATTATTCTTTGTATCTATCTCTTTCTATTCAAATATGGCCATCCTTATCTTACCAAAAGTACGTCACGTATTCCTTCTTCCATTATTTAATAATTAATTTCTCATAAGCTATAAATAATAATTTATTTTAAAAATACGGTTATTTAACTTTTTTTCATGCAAAATTTTGTTATAGACCCCATAGCAAATTAGTAATAACTATCCGCAGAATAAGAACAAGATACAAATAAGTGTAACATGTTTTAATATTATTATTTTGTATTTCTACAAACTTAAAATAAGTATGAACTAACCACAAATTCCAAATTGTAATATGAAATAATTTTGTAGGAAATGGGATATTTCCTTGACATTTATTTGTATTTTGTTTTAATTCCTTTCCTAAGATTACAAAATCGGAATTTAATTCTTGAACCTATCTATTAGGGTAAATGAACTAGTTAATTAAAATTTATCACAGATTTAGAAACAGCTACATACCTTATATATTTAAATTGTAAATTTGAGCAATGATTTGTAGGGCTCAATAATATTGGTAGTTCTCTTAAACATCAACAACAGCAAATTGTATTTTATGTCGTTTGTTCGAAAACATTTGACCAAGACGCAAAACGAAACAGAAGAACGTATTAAAAATGTTTGAAACGAATCAAACTTTTGTGAAAGTTTGTGAATTTCCTATGATGCAATTTTCTTTCATTTATATTTACATTCTTGCAGTTTCCAACTTCAATTTTAAATTAAGAAACCCTTGTAGAATTCCGCTAAAATATTTTGAAACACAAACGGAAAACCAGTCGCAAATTATATAATTAAATTTCTTTCGGTTTCATTTAGTTCTTAAATATTTATTGTGAGAAACATTGTTTTATTTTTGAGACCGTAGTTGTTTTAGAAATGTTATTTGTAACAGTAGTTGAAGAAACAATTCTTCTTTTAAGTTTATTATAGAGGTAAAAGTATTCTACATACAATATTATTTACATTTGCTATTTGTATTTGAAACAAGGTTTCTCAACTTTGAATGTACAGAAATAAAATAACTGAAACCGTATGTTGTCCATTATTCATTCCATGAAAGGCGAAAATTCACTCTATTGACGTCAGCTACTCAATTACTGTATAATGAACTATCCAACATCCGAGTTATCTCTGTAGGTGTATCATGAGTGACGTAGCGACATAATTATGATTAACACTTTCATATTGGGTTAATTTTCCGAATCATACGGTGTTTTTGCAAGTCTGATTGATAACAAAATGCAAATTAAACATCACGTGGAATTTTTTGTGCTACAAACTGAAAACAAACACTCAGGGAATTTTTTTATGCGTCATTAAATATGTATTGTTGATTTGGGAAATGGTATTACCGGTGTTTTTTTGTTTGATCGGTAAGGCGAATTTCGATTATTTAATGAGATTTTACTTGAAATATTTACTGAATTTGTGCATGTATGAATATAGCTTTATCATCATTTTTATTTTCAACGCAATTCAGAAACGTTAATTCAATACATGAAATCTGTTGTTAGTAAAATAAAGAATTATTGATATCTACATATCTTACGTTAAAATAAAAATAATAGTGGCGATTATTGAATAAAATTTTAAATTAATATTTATTTAATTCGAGTATATAAATTTATCATTATATTTTATTTTCAACCCAATCCAGGAACATTCACTAAATACATAAAATATATATTGTTACTTATAAAAAATTATTAATAAGTAAAGTAGATTTGTTCTTAATGTGTAAACGTACTAGTAATTCTACTTTTCAAAAGTCGCCTTTACCAAGTCAAATCAAAGTAAATTATACCGTACGTGCAAACGTAGTCATTATTGCTGCCTGTAAAATGTAAACCTATGTATATAAAAGTGTATACAAGTTTTAAAGAATAGTGTCTAACAAAATAGTGACTAAAATCTCCGAAAAGGTGGTCCTAGTACACTTCCGGGAGCAAGCACATAAAGCTCTCAGTTTATGAGTCACATTTTAATGTTGATATCGACTATTCCATTAAAAGGGAATATAAGAATTCTAAATATTTTAAGTTACTTGCATTTTTAAAGCGCCAAAATGTTTCATAATGATAAGTGACATTTTGCAGATCAATAATAATCTATTATTAACGTCTTCTGGTACTATGAAGCAAACGGTAGTGAAAAACTAATTCATTACTCAAAAGAGTTCAATAACAGCATGTTGCGAGGCTAGTAGTAAAAACTAGCTATTTGTGCAAAGGAAATGAAGGTTATTAGCTTACGCATATGAAATTTGTAGAACGAGACGTAGCCGAGTTATGTAAACATATAAGTTAGCTAATCATCGAGTTTCCTTACATGTTTCATTCAATACTTTTTATACTTCCGTTCGATTACGATAATTTGAAATTTAAATTTTTTGGCATATTAATGACAGTTATAAATTAAAAATAATAATAACATAGCAGAATCGGTCTAATACAAAATTTTAATTCTTATGATTTGTCGGGGTGAAAACATAAATGCAGTAACTTTGTTATTAATAAAATAAATAAATATATCAACACGCCTTTTATCCTTTATGGGTGTGGCACTCTGCTTACGCAGATCTCACTAAGTGATATATTTTTTCGTATGAAGTACTATTACCAGCCGTCAAATCATAGCGTCTAAAGATGTTATTGGAGGGGAAACCACAGGGGTAAATTTAAATTGGTAACTGTCGGCAGTGGGATTCAAACTTAGGACCTCATGATCCATAGTCCGATACGTTACCACGGAGCTATTTACTATTTATTTGTTATTAATTTTTATAATAAAAGTAAGAAATAAATTTCATTCCATTCTAGTTGTTAATATTTTATTAAATGTTGTTACATGCATCTACACACTTTCAAATATAAAAACAGTGAAACTATGAATTTATTATTTCACTTGTTAAATAATGGAGTTCATTAAATAACTCAAATAAGTGAAATAAAATGACTATTTACTAAAGAAAGTAGAAAAATGTATTATTGTTACTAGAAAAGGGCTGTAAATTATAAATACCTTACCTTTAATTTGGAATAGAGGCGACTCCACCATTTAGCGTAAAAATAAAAACAAAAAGTGTAAACGCTTGAAAAAATCTGTATTAAAAGTACTACATATTTTTAGATGTATTGTAATATACTATTTAGCATATTTTCAATGCATACATAATTTTTAAAACAATATTGCGATACGAAAAATAACTTCTAGGTATAATTTCTCACTTACTCGTATATCGGTAACAGTGAATATTGTTACTACATAATGTTAATTATTTTTCCAACGTCGCAGATAACATTTTTGCGTGACAGAGACAAATAGGCAATTAATATACGGTGCTGTGAGTATATAATATTATTACCAATTAAATGCGTCAGAAATTAATGAGATTAAATATTAAACTGCGAATTTGAATCACTAATTTCTGCGAAGAAAGTTACTGCTATAATTGTTTTATTATTTATGAATTCTGAGTAAAATACCTGCAAGTTGATATGCAAATTTCGACGTTGTGGTTTCATAGAATTATTACGTATTATTTTGAAGATCGTGGGCGTTATAAATACTGGAATTATTCTTCGGAATTGCGAATAATTTTTCCATTGTTTCGTCACTGCTTATTACACTAGTGGGCAGAAAAAATACGACGTGAATTATAAGTAAAACACAGGCACGATATTGTTACATTAATCTATTCACTTAAGATCTTGATATTTTTCACTAATATCTTCTAGACTATTAGAGCTACAAAGACGGTTTTGAAGAAATTTTGATAGTAATTTTAAACATCTTCTTTAACGCACGTTAATAAGATACGAGTGTATTTGTCATCTTAAAATTAAAATGATGACCATAAAATAAAATGAATTCACTTTATTTATCCAAATGTGGTTGAACATGAGCAAAAGTGTCTGAAGTATATTTACAATTTCTCAACTTTTTACCTCCCGCCACATCCTGTAAGCGAGGTATAGGAATCATGCTAAAAATCCCGTAGTGAGTTTTCAAAGGATGAGCACGTTTTAGGGTTCCTAAAATACGATTTTAATATAGTGTGTCTGTCTGTGGATCTCTGGAGTTACGGTTTCTCAAAAAGTACTAAACTGAAAATTTTGATATTTTGTATATATCAACTGTATCCCCTTTGGAAGAGCTTATAAGTTTTTGGTGATAATGTAATAACCTGAAGCGTTTACTTGAAGCCCCATCTAAATATTTTGAAATATCTCAATAAATTGTGGTTTAATGACAATTTTTGTTATTATAATAATATTTAAATAGTATATTGAACAACTAGTGTTACAATTAGGCATTGTAATACGAGTTGTTCATACTACTTTTCCTATTTCAAATTTGTATATTCAATAAAAATAAAATAAAATTGTACGGCATGTTTAATATACCACTGGTCACAAAGGGGTTTTGCCCGAGGGGCCTATCGGGTCCCAGGCCGCAACCCCGATGCCGGGGCTCCGTTTTCAATAATTTTACGTGAGCAATGGCAGCCTCAAGTTTGACAGTCTGTTAATTTTACAAATAATAAAATCCCCAAAAATACATAGTTGTACAAAATTAAATTTTGTACCATTGTCTTTGAGAAAAACAGTGTCACAAAATTGACTTTGTGTACGTGAAATAGGAAAATATTATCTACAATTTTGGTTGAAACATTTACGAATTACAATAAAATTATATTTTGACATTTTTATTTAAATCTGCTAACCTGTGCTTTTTGAAAGGATCAAAACAACGGTTGAAAAATGTCATTTTTTGACACGTGTTATAAATCAAAACTAATTTTTTAAGAGATGAGAGTTTCGTGATATAGTGTTGGTCCGTGTTCTTGCATTGTTTGATAAGAATGCTATGACGGGAGGTATTGTGGTGCTTACAACATTTTTTTTTTTCATTTGGTGTAGGATTATTTTCTACGGTGTATTTGCAAAGCAAATGTTTGCATAATATTTCCTTTTTCTGGTTGAACGGTGTTTATATTCACGTTTAAAATTATAGTATAAAATTTATTTGGTATGAGTTGTATTTCGTTTATTTGAGCAAAGAGAAGCCAAACATGAAAAATTCCATAGTTGTTAAATTCCTCATCTCTAGCGATTCTATAAAATGAACAAGTATTCAATTCGTTGGTGCGCATACCGGGTGCTCGCGATCATACGATCGCTTGTGCAGCTGCATTTCTCAGTGTAAACTTAGGCAAAACGATTTAATCGAATCTCTTTGGATAAATTACGGGATTGAATAACCTGGGCTCAATCGGCCGCCCGGTACAGTTATCTGTAATGAAAACTAACGAATTCCTGCGATTTTCACCCTTACGGAAAGAAGACTTTGCGAAAGAATATTCCGTAACTACTTTGGTTGAGTGTACTGATGTATTTCATCGCAAGGTATGCACGTTTTGTGCGGGAATTGTCGCTTAAGTTTCAGTTATTGAATGTTAACTTGTAAAAGGTTTGTGCCTGGATATAGCATGGTGCCATTTTCGAAATGGGGAACGTTAACTTAAACGGATATTATCTTATATGTCGGAGCTTACACTGACATTTATTTCGCCATAATCATTAAAGATTTTAAAATACTGTTTTAGAAATTTGCTTCAAGAAACTTTGCGTTGATCATTTATAATATTCATAACTGAAACAAATTTAACGTATTTTCAATACAAAGAAACTAAGAAGTGGCGAAAATAAACACTCCAAATTAAAATCATTTATTTAATCTCACCGACCTTAATAACTTACCGCCGTTTTTTATTAAACAGACAAAACCTCTGCAGTCCTGCATAACAAATGTAAACTAATAAAACAGGCGAAGCAATTCACGTCACAAACAAAACACAAGACAATCGTCGACGTTCAACAACGGCAACCGGGCAACCGGGAACGGGAACGGGAACGGGTTCGGGAACAGCACCCGTCAGCGGATCGGGATTGATTTCGCTGTTAGAGATTCCTGGAGCTGGTGAAGGTCCCTCATGATTATGTAAAGCGCTACCTGAAAGACATAAACCGTTGTGAAGCCACTGACCTGGATTTATATCAATTATTTTATTATAAATTTAATTAATTCTTATTATTCGACTGTACCTACTATAAACACTTGTTTAATATATAGTTTAGCGTCCATAAAGTGACTCTGTATGGTCTAGTTCTGCAAAATAAAAACAATGAACAATAATGAACTTAGTAACCGAACAACAAAAAAGCACACATTAAAATTATCAGTTTTTACCTCTCGTCTTCTTCTGAGTAAGGGAGGTTTTGTTTTGGGTCAAAAAATTGGGTAGTGAGTTTTCAATGAATACGCACGTTTCAGGACCCCTACAATACGATTTTATTATTTTCGCCATGATGTCTGTATGTATGTGCATAACTCAAATACTATAATATCAAAAAATACATTTTTGTGTGTTTTTGCTTTTTATATTTATATGACGAGCTAATTAGATTTTGCATAAAATTGGTCAACCGGAAGTAGCAGTTCACTAGAAGCCCTTAACAGTTTTCCGTGAAAAACACATTTTTCACGACATGTTTCTAAAAACAATTTGCTCGGATCTTAAATACACTTTGACAACACAACACACAATTGACATCTTAAAAGTTGGGTTATTAGACGCTAGGCGGTGTAACAGTGTTGCTAATGAACCAATCTTAAATCTAAATAAAAGTTATCAAATTGTGATTTAATATAGAAAAAGAAAAATATAAGGTTTTTCAATAAAATTAAGAATTAATTATAATTTTTACAATATATTGTTTGTAAATAACATTCATATTGGTAACACTTCTATATTTTTCTCACTATTTCTGGGGAAATATGTGGAGTTTTGTGGCATGTCGTGAAAAAATTGAATTATTTCAACCTCTTGTTCTGCAATTTTAAATAATTTACTGAGAAAAACTAAGAATAGTTTTCGAAACAAGTTTGCTTAAACTTCCAACAGAATCATTCATCCTCGTCAAATAAAAATCATTCTTTTTCTTAATAAAACTATAAACTTTCTTACTAACTAATACCGTCGTCATCCTGGGCGACTGGCTACAAGAAGAAGACGTATACGTTGAGAAATACGACAAGATGATTGCACTTGTTCGGGGGCAAGACAGTGTGCGCGGTGGCAGCGCTGGTGGCGGCGGCGGCGGTGGGGGCGGCGACCCCCGCGGTGATTTATTATTCACGGAGAATGGTTTTATCGGGAGCCGTAATCAATGAGGAGCCAGCGGGAGCCAGGGATGGGCGTATCATCGCGTGCCAAACAGTAGAATTTACACCGGCTATGCTGGTCGAACCGGGTGGTATATTTTCGAGGGCTACGCCGAAAACAAGAAGAACAATATTGTTGGAAAGTTGCTTGAAATATACTTGTAATGACGTTTATATTTGGCGTGAGCACGCTGCCACCAAATTTCATAAGAGAAGTTAAAAAGAAATTAACTTTACATTTTTATGCCCAATAATAAAAATATTGTATTTAAGCTACCCACAAATTATATAGTACACTGGACAGGATAAATAAAAAATAATATATTGTTTTATTATTTGAATTACGAGTGAAGCAAGTTTACTCCAAATAACACATGCTACTTTTTTTTCAAACATAGCAAATAGAAACATAAGTTGTTAAAAAAATCTCAAAACTTCCACAAATATTCTGTCTTATCGCATTTCGAGTGGCCTTAAAATATGTTGTTTTTATTTTTGTTTATTTGTTTTATTATTAACTGTCAAATTATTGAATGACAACTTTAGTATTTTTCATAATATTTTACTTTGTATGTCGCTGGAGTTACAGTGTTATTAAGGAAACACTTTTATGCTGGCGGTGCAAAACTTCTGCTTGTTGAATACAAGTACATAACAACGCACTTTTATGACGTTTGAAGAAAAACACTTTTTTGTTTAGATTTTTCCTTGACAAACCATTCTCTATTTTTTGCATCATCTAAAAACTATTGACTATCATAAAATTTGACCCCAATTTGCAATTACTTCTGTACTTCTTGTTCTCAGAAATATTTCATTACATCGTACATAATATACTCCTTTCATTAAAATTTAACTGGAATTGTAAAAAAAAGGTCCCAAACGTTTCTGGAAAATTTCATCGCCATTTTGTGTCAATATGGTGTTAGAACCTATATTTTAATTTGGAAAATCTAGATGTGAAGCGATAAGAAATGGAAAGAAATTATTAGTTATTATGCTTTCTGTAACGAAATTTAATCAAAATATTTGTAAATTTATAAATTCTACAGCAGCAAAATCATAGTAACCGGTTGCTAAGGAATTTGATGATATGACAGTTGAAAATATAATTTGTACACCCATTTTGCTATAATTATTAAAAATTATCGATTGTTTTTGCGAGATTGATACACGAAAACCGGTTTAAGCCACATTTTGTGAACTAAATTTTGTTCTTTTTAAGATGATTTTACTGTAGAATGCCCGTGGAGTGCTATTGTGTGTTTTTACCACACGGGCGTGCGAATTGAAAGGTTTTGATTGTCAATAGCGTGCGTTAAATGTTTTTTTCAAAGTTGTGCATACAAAAATGTAGCTTATTGTATTGGGATTCAAGAATTGAATATTCAAAAGAATATTTTATTTATTTATATGCACATATATATTCAAAATCAACCTACTTGCTAAAATTATTTGGTTATTAACGATTCATAATAATACAAAAATTTTTAAGGTTATTACAAAAGAGAGATAACTAGATAGTTCTATTTTATTATATGCGTGTTATTATTGGTTAATTCCCAAGCATATACTTAAACCTACACCAAAAGTTTGAAGTTTACAAACTTTAGTTTTCACTGTACACCGCAATTGGATAGTGTGAACGCTCTCGTATGGTAACATGGAAACAATATTCCTTAAACGTAAACGAAATTGTAAACCTTAAAACTAATTACTTATGTGACTGAGGCTTAAATGTTAATAAATACAAACGAAGGATGTACTGAAGACGGGGTTACAAGCCTTGAAACGAAATTATAAAATAAATAGAGTATCTTAAATTCCTAACGTTTTTAAATAATTTACTCGTATAATAGTTGTCTTTAATATTGACAGTGCCGTTTTTAACACAGTTCGCCACCATATTGTTCGAGATGTTTCCCGCGATAATATATGAATCAAAATGAAATGTGTGTTTTGGGTAGAAAAACAAGTGAAATTTCTTCAAGTATGCGCTGAAAACAAGCAGGCGGGTAGTGACCGAACTGCTCCTCGCAAGAAGCTACTGAGGCCAGCCCGCCACCGCTAACGGGTTTATATAGACGTGATTTCAGCACGACATTTGTTTCACGTTCACGTTGCGGTTGTTATACATAATCCGCCGCTTACACCGCCAAGCGGTAATCATCGAAACGATCCGCGGTTTAGATAAATGGCGGAAATTGCACGTAACATTCACTGTTCAGAGTCTGTTTTACTTAACTTTGTGATTAAGATAACTCAACTTTGAGCCCAAGAAGTATTTTCGTACACTGAGGTTAGCGGACCCGCTGTTTAACGGGAAATATGTTAATGTGTATGTTGCGTTACTAAAGCGCTAAAGGAAGTAATGGCGTTTTAAAAATGGTTTATTAAAATTAAATTAGCCGCTGATTGGGCTATTTTCAGTCATCGCCATGACAATGTTATGCATTCACAATTGTTTTCAATTATTTTCACATTCAAATGTTGTAAAGTTTGTTGAAGTTCCATTCAGAATTTTTAATGAAATAAACTATTTATAATATCGGATCTACTAAGGGTATAACGTGGTCTATTCAAAACCATAACCCTGTAAATATTTTGAGCGATTAGCTGTGAGCAAATTAATTTTTAATTCATGTATCGGTAATTCCGAATGTGAAATCAGAGCTGTGCTACGTGGAGTGTGCATTTGATTTAGGTCTTTAGGACTTCAACAGTAATTTGGAACTGAATATAGTACATTTAATCTGAATACATTTTTAAATTTCATTTTATTGCAGTTCTGACGATTTTTAAATTGATCCGCTTTCAAATTTTAATACATTCAATATTTGATTTTAGTTTTCGGGACAAATATTTACAACTGAATAAAAAAGGTTCATGAAACTTTTTAATTGAAAATGCAATAACTATTTGAATATTTCAATAAATAATCTGCAAAATATTTATCTTTATATCGCTTTATTCGAAACAGTTATTAAAAAAAAAGAAATGTTTTTATTTGTATTAGCTGATGAAAATCCAGCAATCATTTAAGGCATGGAGTGAAGAAATATAATCCCATTAATCTTGATTCTTCCATTTCACCCTAATGAAGATTAACTTCAATTTAAATTAGAAAACGATAATGAATACTGTGGTTTACTAAATACACGTTACCTATGTAAATAAACTTTGAAATTTAAATAAAAATTGCGGGCTGTTTATCTTGACTTAACCACCTAACCGTTCCGCATGTTTGCTGTTTCATTACTTACATGTTTTTTATTTTGTGCATATTTATGTTTCATTTGTTATTTTACGCTACAGTCGTATGCTGTTACGTGATATTTAAATTTATATGCAATTCAAGTCATACATAATTTATTTTAAAACTAAGAATAATTCATTCATTTTTACTTTCTTATACAAAGTATACGGAAATATTAGAATCACGAAAAAAATCGCTAATGAGATTTCTGCGGAAATACATATTTTGACGTCCACTGAATCCGTTAAGACCATTTTCTCAATGATGTCTGGGTGTGAGGATGGATGGATGGATGTCCATGTGCGCAATATCTCATGAACGAGACAAGATATTTAAACAAAACTTGGAATTTATAAGTTTCATGAAAAAAATGAAGAGTTGAGTTGATTTTGAATGAAGCTTTTTCAAAAATAGAATCAGCTGTGAGAAAAAGTTTCTAATGAAAGATGTTAGCAAAAATATTTGGAATTATAAAATGTTATTTGCACTTTTCTTGTACATGATTCTAATTTTGAGAAAAACTAAATTATGTATTTAATAATATATTTCAGTAATCTTAGTTAAACTGGGAACAAAAATTAAATTATTTGTAACATATATGTGTCAAACATGTCAAATAATTGTGAAGTGGCAAAAATATGTGTCGTTTTAAATATTATAAAAGCAATATTTGTATTAATAGTAAGATTAAAAGGCTAGATATTAATTAATATTTTAAATTAAAATCGAAGCTAAGAACACAAAATTAAACAGATATAACATCTATTTGTCAAATAATTTTCAAAATTCATACATGTTTAGTTGGTTTTATATAAGAAAGTAGTGTGGGCTCCACACCAGATTTTTAATTGTGCATTTACTATAATTATCTTCGAGTGATTTGTTACCGGAATGTCAATTAAAAATAAGCAGTAATTTAGTAAATTGAACGAGAGTTTTTTATATAAAAATTTATCTTCTTAATCTAGTGGAAGCATGGCGCTATAAACACACCTATAGTTGCACTTTCAATGATACCAACTTTACGACGAAAAGTAAACGACGGCAGTAAAAAGACAAAACTGTTAAAACTTTACGTTATCAATCGCTTTCAGAGTTCAGTAGCACTACTCACCCAGACAACGGCGCATCGTAAACGTCAACCTCCTACGATGAAAAATGTTTCAGAATCTGTCAGCGAATGCGTGTGCGGAACATAATTGACAGAACGCAAAGCGCGGAGTGCGATTTGAGCTGAATCGCGGCACTCGACAAATGCCCGCGTCGCCGGTGCCCGCTTCACCGTGAATATTAGGCAAATTTAAGTTGACGTTTGACGCGTATGACAATACAACAATTTTATGGTAATTTAAAAGCGTCATGCTTTTCACGGCTTTTCATTCGGAAAAGAGAACGTGGTTGTCATTTTGTGTGCGGTTTTTACCGTTTCACTTTTGTTAAATTGTTTTTTGTCATGTGCAGAACGTGACTCGAGATATTGTACCCGCACTTTGTGCTGCTGTAGTTTATTGTTCTACGCGGTTAAATATATTATTCTTGCCTGGTCCTTATTTATTATTTTCATTTCAACTAAATATAGTTTAATAATGCATTAAAGTATCCAAATAAATTATGCATTTTACACTAAACAATCTACAATTTCAATGCTTTGTAATCGTGTTAATATTTTCAATTTTAAACAGTGACAAAAAAGACACCATTCGCAATAATGTAAGACAACAACGACTACAAACAAAACTATGAAAAGTGTCATCTATAGATCTACATACCATGTGCCCCACGTAAATATTGGCATAGGCAGTTAACATACTGCCAATATCCCTACATCTTATTTAATACAGATTAATTTATTTTGGTACAGCAATTTAATGAAATTAATATTAATAATTCCTAATTTTCCGCCTACTCTTTAGTCTTTTATTGTTACTGACGTATAGTGCTTGCAATTTGATTTAAATACTTTAATCTGTCACTATCCATTTGGAAACTATTCAGTGTTCATACTTGTGAAGTATTCAGATATTTGTCTTGCATTGCGCTCCACGCCCCACAATACATTCTAATAATATTTACATGGTTCTCGGCATTTAATGTATCATGATGAAAGTGACAGATTAAAATATTTAAAACAAATTGCAAGCACTATACGTCCGTAGCAATAAAAAGAATAGGTGGAAAATTAGGAATTATTATTATTAATTTCATTAAATTGCGGTATCAAAATAAATTATTCTGTATTAAATAAGATGTAGAGATATTGGCAGTATTGTGATACAAAATTTGGATGCATAATTTTTTGCCGGACACTTTTTATTTATAAAAAACTGATTTTACATGTTAATTGCCTATGCCAACATTTACGTGGGACACACGGTAAAATGGTATTAAACAAATAAATGAAGTAGCCACAAATAATATTAACTACGTAACATACTCAGATTCCCTAATCTCCCTTCAATCCAAAGTCAAGAATACAATGTTACTCTGAGCGTGGAGCATATGATCATCTATTGCCCCAAATATCAGAGAGAAAGTGACACATATTATCTACCAGATAAACATCAAAGAAGCAGCGGATGATTACAACAAAAACAAAACGCAAATATTAAATAAGTGAAGCTGGGTAGATCTAAACTTAAAAAACTGTGCCGTGTGTGGCGAGTTTTACGAAATAAATCTAAATATGATTGCATCCTAGAGTGAACAACAAAAACAAACAGAATCCCTGCGGGTCCAAAACTTTTGACTCGAATAAATTTTTAATTTCATAAAATGTTTCCGACATCTCTGTACGAAACAAAACATGAAACTTTTCCTAAAAATATTATTTTCTTAATTCCATCACATTTCTTCAAACCACAGGACGAAAAAAAATTCTACATATCCCACAGAAAAACGAGGAAAGAAAAAACACAACAAAAACGGAAAGTTCCTAACAACTTTACTGCGGCAAATTCCATTCAAACGTAAAGTTTTGAGAGCGGGTAACGGGGTACGGGAATCGCCACCTCTGGGTATAATACGTGCAGAGTTCTTGTTCAGGATCCGAGAGGGCGCAGGACTTGGGAGATTCTGTGTCTAGCTGCGATACGTGGCTGGACCTTGTTTTATTCGCCTCTTCAGCTCTCGTAGTCTTGTATTGCCAGAACCGACCGCCTAAAGAAATTTGGTGGAGGCATAGACGCCCAAGAAAACGGCAGAAAAATACATTCATTTTAATCCCCGTTATTCATTTCGATAAAAATATCTATAGTCCTTATTCACGGTTTAATAAAAAATATCTCTTCTTTAATTTACTTCCATATCAAGTTATCAAAATAACAATGCAATTATTGACGGTAATGTTAAATAAGTTATAAAATAATTTGAAATGATGTACACTTATTAAAAGCAATTAAATTATTAAAGCGAATGTAGAATGGAATGTTGGTGAAACTAATATATGTGGGTGAGATTGAAGGTGAACGATTGCGTGGGCGTCCGAGGAATAACTGGGTGGGTATGATTGATGGTTTGTTGCGTGAATGAATGATTTCGAGTGTGAAGAACAAACGAGCATGTATGAATCGCACTATGAGTGTAGACGAGGCGAAAGTGGTGTGTCAGGATAGGAATATTTGGAGGAGATTGATTATTGGTTGACTGTGTTTCTGGGTTCGTACTACCTCATAATGTGGGATATAGCGTGATGTTATGTATGTATGTATGTATGTTATTAAAAACAAATAAATTTTCTTCAAAAGTATGTTTAATTGACAGATAAATTTCTTTATAAAACCGGACATTAGACATTTTCTTTGTTGCTATTGATTACAAAATTATTTTATAAGAAAAATTGATACAGAGATATTTTATAAAATCTCAAAATATGAAATTATTAAAACGAATAATATTGATAGTTTTGTATCCTACAAATGTTAAGCAAGAAACTGAAACATAACTTACAAACTATTTCTTACGAATATTCCTATCCTGGCACACTAATTTTGCCTCAACCATTTGCTCTTCTGTTTTTCATATTCGTATACAATCGTGCACTCAACAAACCTCATATTCGTTATCAATACATATTCCTCGAACTCTAACGCCAACCTAATCCTTTTTCCTCAGTCTAGCAGAAGCTAAAGAACGAGATCTTTTTACCACAAATTGAAAATAAAAATGTTAATTTAATTTGTTTCTGCAATAAAAACATGATTCCAATCTGAATAATTAAATAAATTATTAAATTAAATGAATGTAATCTTAATCTGCGGATTTTTTCAATTTTGTAAAGAACCCTCGGTAAATTATCCGGCACGCCGCTGGCGGAAAAGTCGTGCTTCAGCACTCTGGCAAGAAGTAGTCTTTGCGTTGGCGAGAGAGAGACGCCATGTAATTAAGACAAATGCCTTCAACGCATAAATGACTTGTTTTTGTTGATGTCGTCGGCGCGATAAGCCGTCTAGATTACACGGGGGCCGGCACAGCGCCGATATAAATCAGAAACAGAACACAATCACCGATGCTAATTATCGCGGGCGCCGCGAATTTGTTGCCTGGATTATTATTAAATGTTTGCGGTGCGAGAACTGCGCTGCTGTGCATCATAACGCGCGCTGATTTTCACCCACTGCGCACTTTAATGTTGTTGGAAATTCTTCATACGGCGACGGTGGAAACTGTATCATGTTTCGTGGAATAATACCGTAGTTAATTAGAAACTGTTTTGCAATTAGTTTATGAGAAACTACGACTCTTTAGAATAATTGCAAATTGCTTATTACTTATTAAATTGCACATTAATCCAGTGACTGTGTACTCTATTTTTTACTTAGCACATGTGTTGATGGGATATAATAAAACCTAGGAGATGGTTAACACAGAAAAAAATTATCTGAACGTTTTAAGATTATAATTAGTGTTTTTATGTTTTTTGAAATACATACATTAATAAAAAATACTTCATGTTTTTTTATTTTTAAAACCAGGACATCAAAAAATCTGATGTACAAAATAGTAGTTGATGATACAGAAAAATTCATTCTTTTAAAACTAGGACATTTAAAACAAATTATAAATTTCCACATATAAAAAAATCTGATGTGCCTAGCACATAATCTCCCGCCCAATACAACTCTTAAACGGAACAAATAGAAGTTGATGAAACAGAAAAATACATTCTTTTAAAACCAGGAGATTTTTAACAAATTATAAATTTCCACATATCAAAAAATCTGATGTGGCCAGCACATAACCTCCCGCCCAATATAACTCTTATATGGTACAAAATAGTATTTGATGATACAGGAAAATATTTTCTTATTTGTTTATTTTCAATTTATATTTAAGAAATTTAATTTTCTGCTATATATATATTTCATTTTTTGACACATATTTCACTAAGAAAACAGCTTCTCAATCACAATAACATGTCACATTTCATAAAAAAAAAAATGGAATGCAAGATTTACGAAATTTAATTTTTTTATATTTTATTATTTCTAAATCTAATACACATGAATAAAATTAGTGTAAAATTAAATATTCTACAATTTTCAAAATAACAAATTTAAAAAAAATTAATTTAACCGAGTTTTTTCACGGAAAACTCTTAAGGCTTCTAGTTAACCAATTTTATCCAAAATCTAATCAGCTCTTCATATAATATAAAAATACAAAAGAGGTAGGCGGGGAGGTAAAAACTAATTTTTTAAAAATATATTTGTATAAACAATTATTAATTTATAATTCATTTACAAGACACTGCTAAATGTGGCATATTGACATTCAACACATCAATAAAATGATTTTATATTGACGTTCCGCGGATATATTACACCTCTTTTGAATCTGCTAGTAAGTTTTTCTGCCGATGTCTTCATAAGCTTCTACCCTAGTATTTGAATTGTATAATTGTCTCGGAATTTTTTATTTGCGTCTCCTGTTGCTGAATATTTTTATTCATAAGTTCAAGTGCTAATAATAGCAGTATATTTCAAAGTTTCTAGTTCTCTAGTAAATATGCTTGTTCTTTATTGAAATGATACATGATTAAAAATAAAATATAAAATAGCATTCTATTCAAAAAAATGAGTTAATACAAAACAATAGTATAAACACTTTCCTGGTTTATGTAATACACCAACGACTTTTGGACACATATATGCTCATAAATACTGCAGAACTAATTGCTACACGATCTATTATACATAACTTAAACGTACTGAGCTACCATTATCGTCCATTATGATGTATTATAAATGACACGTATTTTAAATATGTGGAATTATGTGATTAAGATTCTAAATGATTTTTCCTCTTCTACGTGGATTTATATTAGTTTAGCAATCTACAATTTTTATTGAGTTACAAATAATTTATTCAGTTATATTTGTGCATATTAAACGAATCAAAAATGATAAATTTTAATGTGATGTACCTATGTAATTAAAAATAATAATTTATGCCTTCAAAATAAAAAGTTGAACAAATAAACATAAACAAAACGACTGCAAATAAAAACACTCAATTAGCACTAGAATTTTATATATTCATTAATGTAAATAAGTTGGTTACGAACTACATTTACTAAACAAATTAGTGTGAAAACAGCCGAAAGTGCTTTCCAACTAACGCTTTATTTTCCACAAAATGAAAAGCTTTAATGTGCAACATTTATTTGTGTTTGTTTGCTGTGTAATTGTGCAAGGTGTTTATTTGTTCATCAGCAGTGAATCCATACAGCAATTGAACTGGCTTTATCATTCCAACGTTATGCATAACAAACATATTTTCTTCAGTGTAATGAATACATTATGGTTTCCTTTATAAATATTTTAAAAGGAAAAAATTATGCAGGTTTCCGTTATGAGAAAAAATAACTAACGTTTCACTCATTTCCCACGATAGAATTTTTTTAATATTTAATATTGCATGGAAAAGAAAATATATAGATGAAAAATACAGCAAATATTATTTTACTCACTTAGAATCTCAAATTTATTCTGGAATATTTTAATTATTAATAAATTCAACTGCAGGAATTTAATCTTTATGGTCTTATAAAGTACCTTAAATAAACAATCATTTTCTTTAATACTAACGGGTGTATTTTTACCTCCCGCCTACCTCTAGGTAAGGGAGGTATTGTTTTTGGTCAAAAAATTGGGCAGTGAGTTTTCAATGAATAAGCACGTTTTAGGGTACCTACAATACGATTTTACTATTTTCGCCATGATGTCTGTATCTATGTATGTATGTATGTATGTATGTATGTACAGTTTATTTTTCTTGTGGTGCGGTTCACGTCACTATCTTCTATCTCTATATCTTCTATATCTATAGTGGGAGAAAGTGAGAAAGAAGATAGTGACGTGAACCGCACCACAAGAAAAATAAACTGTGTGTGTGTGTGTGTGTGTGTGCGTGCGTGTGTGTGTGTGTGTGCGTGTGTGTGTGTGTGTAGTCTGTGGCATTTTTTTAGTCCCGCATAACTCAAATACTATAATACCAAAAAATACAATTTGGTGAATTTTTGCTTCTTATATTTAAATGAAGAGCAAATGGCAAACCAAACTGAGTATAAAACAGTTATCAGCTGTTAAATTGAAAGAGTTGTCAATTCAAAAAGCAAACCTCTAAAGAAACCACCCATTCGTATAAAATGGAAACAAGATCTATTATTGTTCAAAACTAATAAAATTTTTTCAATTTGATACATTAAAATTTGTCATTTATACTGGGAAATTCGATAACCAGTCGTCAGGTCACGGCTCCAAAAATGTTAGTGAACTACAGGAGTAAAATGGGAACTATCGACTGTGGGATTCGAACTGAAGATCTCACGAGCCATGGTGAATGTGCGATATCATGGAGCTATATTTACCCCATAATAATAACATAAAATAATTATGTGGTTTGTTCTTTTTGTCAATAATTACAATTCGGTTGAAATATACCAGCGAAGCAAAAAATAAAGAAACCTGTTGTATTTTCCGAATATCTCGCACAAAAAATTACAATTTTCCGGAAGCACATAATTCATCATCCATTCCACCCCCAAACAAACAAAGACAGGAAACCATCATCAGCAGCCGTCATCACGATGCTAATACCCACAGTATGCAATTCAAATTAACTGGGTTCGGGCACGGGCGTCTTGATTCGGCGTGTCTCTAACGACAGCGTGATTAGCAGGGGCTCGGCTTCGGCGGCCTGATGTCGGCCTACGACGTCGCGGTTGCCGGTGTCGGTGATGAGACGGGGTCGCGTTAACGCGAAGATGCATGATGATGGATGCTTAACGAACAACGAACGGATTTTGTTGTTGGATCTTTCCCGTGATTTGGGCCTCCTTGGGCAGGGAAGTTAGGGGAAGTGATTGATCTGTCCAGAAATTATGACGAGAATAATTCCCACAATGAATTTATTTTTTTTATCAACAAACAAATATTATCGCGTTCTCTTAGAAACTTTTCAGTTATACATGACCAGAGCGTCACTGTTAATATTAACTATAGTGTTTTTAACTTATTATTAAATATTTTAATAGCAATATAGCTATTCATTAGTATGTAAAATACGAGTGAATCGGCATCAACGCTCCCTGCCATGGCTGTTGCCATAATTTAAACTTACGTAATCTTAAATGCCTTAGATAAGATTGGTTTTCTTTGCCATATTTCCTTCCATTTTTCTCTTTGATTAGAGAATTTGCTTCTTTCCATTTAACGTGTTTTTCTTTGTTTCTGCGTCACTTCTTCTATCCAAGTCTTCTTCTTCGCTTGTTCTTGATCATCCTTATTTTGTATATTTTTGCAGTTGTTTCTTAATCCTAATTGTTGCTCTTCTATTACATTACCTATAGCTTATATAACTAGTGCTTTTCTGATGTCTTTAATTATTCTTAATTTGCCCACGGTTGGTTTTACTTTTATAACTGCATTTCTGTACTCTTTAATCTGTAACAGTGTGATTTTGATGTTGTATATGTTGTTTTAATTTAAAGCATATGTCACTGTCAAATATTATTTTTGTAACATTTTTTTTCATTATTAAGAGATGTTGAATAAAACGTTATAATTCATACGTGAACAAAATGAAATTACCCACTCGATAAAATTATCATATTCAGCCTTCGGCTTTGTGTGCTAAAATTTTTCTCGTGGGTAATTCCTTACTAGTAAAATAAATAACTATTATTGGCTTTCAGAACTATCTTCTAATAAAATGGTTCTTGTACTATTGAAAACTTTTGTCATTTTTGTTCCACATATACTTTTTTGCGTAATCTACCATTATTAGTTATTAAATATTTAAATGCGTTGCTTTCTGATCAAACTTGATTGTGTTGGTGACTCCACCATATTTCGCAGTTCATTCAACATATTAGGAAATGGACACGAAATATTTCTCTGAATCGTAACGAAATAGCTTTTAATAGAATGTCTCTCGCAGTTTTCACCAAATTAAACTAGAAAAAAGAAATAAATCCCGAGGTCGCATGAGTCGCAACCTTTACCTCGACTCAATCGCATATCAGTCAGCAGATCTTGGCGGATCGTACACGATAATTAACACGTGACCGCACCGAGGAACAATTTAATTCGTTCGAGTAGAAATCAGCGTGACGTAATTAAAAATAGGCGCGGGAAACGAGCCCGGAGCGGGTGGGGAAATGGAAATTTGGTGGCAGCGCTCAGCAACGCCGAGTGCTGGGGTCACGCAACGTTAAGAAGTAACTCACCCTGTAATTACACGCTAGGCATGTTATTAATGAAGAATTTAATATGCTAATATTATGCGTACGTCAGCTTCTTACTCGGCGCTGTTCTGTGACTGGGGTGTGCGGCATATGTCGCATCCATTACGCTAAGGATTCTCAAAATGGCGAAATCCAACTAACGATTGCAGAGATTTCTCCTTTCTGTATTATACGAAATAATTTCACTTACAGTTTAGTAAATACACTCTCATTTAACATTGGCAACCTATGTTGCATTTTATCTGGATATGTATTTTGTTGGAATAAATAAGACTCCAATAAACTGGCCTACTAGCGTGGCAACTTTTGTCTAATTAACAGAAGTTGTATATGATTCCCAAAATCCCAAAGATAAGCGAGGAGCAGAAATCACTCTGTATATAATCGGTATCCATATAGTAATACTTTAATGACAGATTAGCAAATATTGCATCATAGCTGAAATTTACAGAACTATAGATTAAAATGTACTAAAGTTAATACTTTAGAATTCTATTCTATTCTAATGAATTCTTTAACTAATAGATTTTTTCCAAGTGGTTATTTCTGACATGTTTGTGACAAATTTCACTGCGCCTGCGATAAATGTAAACAAGTTAAGTTTGAAACATAAGCTTCATTTCCTTTTTTGTAGCGAAAAATGTATGAATTTCTTTATTTATATGTATATTTAAGGTTAGCTGTCAAAACAAAAAATGAGCATGCACATGCACTTCACTCCATTCGCCGTTCCAGTCTATGTTTCTAAACTTAACTTGTTTACATTTATCACAGGCGCAGTGAAATTTGTCACAAAAATGTCAGAAATGACCACTTGGAACAAACCTATTAAGGTAACATTCTCAAAAAGAAATGTTTTAGACTTACTGTTGGTTAAGACATTTCGAAAGGGATGGCAACAGAACGCTTCAAAATTATCAGGTGTTTTTTTTTTTTTTAGAATAAAAATCACCCAAGTGTGTAGTTAAATTAAGGAAAAAGAAAAAAAATTTAACTCTAGTCTTTTACACACTGTTCTTTATTTTATTTTACACAATTACGACCGGTTTCGACCATTTAATGGTCATCTTCAGGTAACCGGTGAGACTAAAATATAAGAAACGAAAAAATAAAATATATAACAAAACAGGACAAATTTATATAAAAAGAGAATACTTACACTAAGATCTACAGGTGGACATAAATGCAGAAAAGGAATATAAAACCATATTATTGAAAAAGGATTTAAATGTAAAATATAAAATGATATGACAGATGTAAAAAACTGACGGGTCAATGACTATGTGATAAGATAATAATTGTGTAAAATAAAATAAAGAACAGTGTGTAAAAGACTAAAGTTAAAAAATTTTTCTTTTTCCTTAATTATCAGTTGTAATAACTACAAGTTTCTAAAGTCTTAACAGTTATGAAGCTATTAAACAGAAAAATAAAAACCGTAAATTTTATTGAGCAAAGTGGTTACAGAAAGTGATTAGTTTATTAGCACTAGTTTACCTTTAACAACAGGAATGGACGTATATGTACCTCCCCTGCAAACATGGTTCATGTAAGCTGAAGGATTGTGGGATTGTCACATGCAAATAGTCATTCCAGGTGTATAAATATTTACTCCAAGCATCCTGAGTGATATGGTAAATAATTAAGGTCTGATTAATGTTATCTTCTGTAAATTAGTTTCATGCATAGTTTAATGAGCTACAACAAATCGCATTTAGATTATCCACTAGATTACTAAATAATAATATCCATTTCCTCTTGTGCAAAAATGTCCCCAAATTGGGAAAAAAACCAAACCTGTTATAAACCGTTTACCTCCAGTAAACCGATTTCTATCTGACCGTTAGTTGTCGGAAAGGACAAATAGGCATTTGAAAAGTAACCATTTGTCCACGTCTCGTGTGAAAGGATCTAACAGTTCCGGGATAAAAAAAAACAACAGGATAAAAGGCCGGCAAGTTGAGTAATTGGCAGGGCTGGACAGTGACCAATTATAAATCTATGCTGCCACCTGCGTCCTGCATCAACGGATATTTATCAAACCCCGTTCGCATCGGTGACATAACAAAGTACAGGGAGAGACTCGGGGGTATTTTTCACCCCCTCACATATCATGTGGGATATATGACGACTTGATGTACCATTCATTTTAATTAATACGTTTTAGATTTAGTTTATGTTATGCGAGGATATACCGCGCGCAGAAACAGATAAATTGTAGGCGTTATTTATTGATTTGTGTGTTTAGGATTGTGTTAAGTATTAATGTTTAATGCCTGGAAAGGATTTGTTTTTGTGGTAAAGATTCCGGTGTTTGCAGGGGAATTGATTCAAAGTACCAAAGTAGAGAATCTAATGGGTTATTTCACTACGGTTAGTGGGTTTGAACTAATTTCTCAGGTTCATGACCTGCCCGCAGTTCACTGAACAACACGGAGTGTATTCTAAACTAGTTCCTAAAATTTAATTCCACAAAAGCTCCTGATATTTGCTGGAATAATCAATAAATATTTAATATATTTTAAATTACATTTCGTGGTTTTACACAAATTTATCAAGGTTATAATCAGCACCAAAATATTTTCAGGAATTCATTAATTAATTTGCGAATATTGATAAAATGCAAATTAGTGAATAATTTTCATTTTGCTATCATATATTTGGTAACTGTATCCTAAGATAAACTATAAATTAAAGCAAGAATCCTGGATGTCAGTCGACCATCCTTCCGCCAGATAGGAACAGGATCCGTTGCGCATACCGGTGGGCCATTGTCCTTCTGGATGTTTCCCTTACTGTCCTTCCTTGTCGTCCTGCATGTCAATGACTTAATACTTCCTCTACGCATTTCCTCCTATCATTAATCATGTTAAATTAATATCAGAATAATTAGCAAACATATATACATACCTCACACTTGAAGGTAAGATAATTTATTTCATATTTGCAAACCATTTTAATATAAAAATAAGATAAATTAACTTAAATTTCTGGGTGTAGCACTCTGTTCATAACAGATCTCGGTATTATGATATATTTTTACGCATGAAGTGTGATTACCAGTCGTCAAAGCACAGCCTCCATGGTAGTGGTAGAGGAGCCACAGGGGTTATTTTAAGTGGTGAAAATTTTCGAATTTTAATTTAGAAAATGTGTGGGTTGTAAGGCTCGAGCCGAGGATCATATGATCCACAGTTCGATGCGTTACCACGGAACTATTTACCCCAATTAATTATAAATGAATGTGGTTTAGAAAACTTCCTTTGCCTATCAATGCAATTCGTATTCATATCCTTTAATATAGATAACGATTACAAAAAAACATGAACTAATTCGCATTTAAGAGAAAATAATATGATGTGGCAACACATAATTTCCCGCATATTCTAAATTTGAAGCAGTGCAAAATATAAAAAAGTTTCAGTAGTAATATAACAAGAGAGTAAGAATAAATTGAAAATAATTTGACAGATCTTTTGAAAATTTGTTTCCAGGCAATATAGGGCTTGAGTGGTTATTGCCAAATGGCAACAATTCTGAGAAAGAAACTGGAGAATTATTTTCTAATTTATCGAACATTCGCGTTATATTTAATTAAATTATGTTTTTATTACATTATCCGGCACGCCACTAAATCTATCTTTTTGCTTATTTTTTACTTGTGTTGATGATTAATAACTATTTGACAACTGATATTTGTCAACGATAACTAAAAAGCTACAGAGATTATTCCCGGGAATAATCACTACAGCTTTATTTCGAGTATAATAATGACAGGATTGGTTAAAACGCAGACACGATGCAATGAAGCATTTCATTGGTTTTAAGAAACGTCAAAAAATAATCAGTAATAATATAACAAGAGAGTGAAAATAAATTGAAAATAATTTGACAGATCTTTTGGCTGTTGCTAAATGGCAACAAGTTTGAGAAAGATAGTGGAGAATTATTTTCTAAATTTTCGAAATCTCGAGTTATACTTGAGTTTTATTCTCAGCATAATAATGACGGGATTGGTTCAAACGCAGACACGTGATATGCAATGAAGTATTTCATTGGTTTTAAGAAACGTCAAAAAATAATCCAAGAAATAATGACCATTGGTCAAGGCTGGCTTATTATCTGAACAGAGATTAGATCAGTGTCGAAAAGAGGGAACATTATCATTAGATGTTTGCTTGAAGAAGAGTCAGGTAAACATAGATTTCCGTATTTTGCGATAAAGATGTGAATCTCAGAACACACACTGACCATTACAGGTTAAAAGTTCCCCGTTCCATCCAAATTGAAATGCACTCAATTCAGGTCGCAAACGTGTTGCATCCCTCTCTCTGGAAACGGGAGCTCTACCCTTAGTTGGTCTATTGATAACATGATTTAATTTTTCCTGTGAATGCAGCGCTGGGAGAAAAGACGAGACGTAGACGGTCTCAAGGAGCTGCGGACGACAAGGGCCGATGCGCGTTTATTTTTGGCTGGGACATGCAGTCGTAATGAAATTCTCCGGAAGTAATATTGAAATGTTTCGACTGATGTTTATCGTTGTTTATAGCTGGTATATATTACGGGTACAGGGACGATAGAATTGGTGTTTTGCAAATTGCCCGAATGAATCACGTTGTGAAATTTGTATCATGCCTCGAATATTATTGTTTTGTCAAATATTGAAGAGTCGCTCGTGTTTTATATTAATGGATTAGAATGTTTTTTTTTTTATTCGTTTAATTGAATATCGTACAAATTATTTAAATTCGACAAACTACATTTCAAATTTTTGCAGAATTCAATTATTTGAAAATATATAAATTTTTTATTTTAGCTCAGTACAACGTTGCATAAACATGTATTGCCATACTTTTTCCAGGAATTTATTATGGGTTAAATAGCACTATCATCTGGTAATCAAAATACCCTTATATTGATTCCTGTAACCGATAAATTTAAGAAAAAAATTTGATATATCCAATATAATCTTTTGCATTTTAAAGGGTGCGAAGTACTGAATAAAGACATAGTTCCGAAATGTAGTCAATATTATTTTACATATTTTTAAATATAATAAAATTTAATCTAAATCAATACACAGAAAACCTGATGGGCCTTCAAGTAAACTATCATTTCCCTTTAAAAGATTCTTGTCAAAATCGAATCAGCTCGTAGTTTGTATTTGCATTTTGCAAAATATTGTAAGATCAGAAGTGAGAAATATTATAATCTCTACGAGGTGTTTACCTCTCTCCGGTAAACAATGAATAATACATCTGTCCTTCATTTCGTATCGTTTATCTTTTTCATTCGACCAGCTAGAACGTATGTCGGTTTTTCATACAGTTCTCGTACCTGTGAATGTGAATCTGAATAATACTGTACATCCAAATTCTAAATGTGAAAATTTAAAATAATATCCCCATTAGAATATATTGTAATACGCAAATGTGCTAATCTGTTGAAAATGAAACCTGCCTTACATACGAAGGACCTTAAAACTTTGAGTATCAATTTACTAAATATTAAACTACTTTCCATAGTAATCGCATTTATTACTTTCTTATACAAAGTATAAGGAAGTATTGAAATCATGAAAAAAATCGCAGACGAGATTTTTGCGGAAATATATATGTTAACGAAACTTGGAATTTGTAAGTTTCATGAATTTTGAATGAAATTGAAAAACCAGAAGAGGACATTTACTAGACACCAAACAATAAATTCCAATTTTTTTTTTTAATGGAATCAGTTGTGGAAAACAATTTTAAATGAAATATGTTAGCAAATTTAAAATGTTATTTGTATTTTTCTAATGCTTTTAGTTTTGCGAAAACTAAATTATATATTTCAATAATCTTAGTAATGGGAACAAAAACTAAAACATTTTTTACATCAATATGACAAATATTTATGAAGTATCAAAAATATGTATCGTTTCACAAATTATAAAAGCAATATTTGTATTATTGGTTAGAAAGTTTTAAAGGCTACACTCATAAAAATGTTTTCTTAGAACAAACAGACTCCTCTTAAATGAAGAGAAAAATTGATTTGTATAGTGCCAATCCGATTTCGTTTTCATTGAAAACTTTTGTAGGTTTAATAAATATTCTTGTATGAAAGTTAGTCAGTTTTGAACGAACAAATCAAAGTATTCAACTGAGACTCATTATGGGTACGAAGTAGTTTGAATATGAGTAGTTTTAATTCAAAATGATATCGATTTAAATAAAAACGTGTTGTATAGTTACAATGGGAAGATAAAATTGGTTAGGATTAACATGTATAAGTCAAATAATTGTCAAAATGAAGTCATATGGAAGGAACAAGTCACACACGTTAAATTGGTTTTATATGTATGAGACAGTAATGTAGTGACATCAGATTTTTTTGTAATTGGACCTGTCCTGCGATAACTATTTATCAATACTTGCTCGTATATAAAAATTGTCACAATATATAATTTCTCCTCGGAAACCTCCTCTACTATGAAAATAATTTGACAGATTTTCGAAAACTTGTTGCCAGGTAATAGTCACGAAAGCCTATTGGGCTTGAATGGTTATTGCCAAATGGCAACAAGTTTGAGAAAGGCACTGGAGAATTATTTTCTAATTTATCGAACTCGATATGTAATTTCTCCTCGGAATCCTCCTCTACTAGCAGTTTCCGGAGCTGGAATGTGACATCTGGTAACCGCATATAATCGCATTGCTACATACAGGAATAGGTAAAAGCCATTATGATATATTTATTTCTAATACTTTGACACTAACTCAATACAGTTCAAATTTCAACGTTGAAATAGGTTGTGCTATTTAGGTTGTATGTAATCTCTAAATATGAGGAAATGTTGATCACATTTCTGCCTCGATAGCTTTAGGAAGTAATACTAAAATAGATAGTATGGAATTTTGTCGCGAGTAAAGTACAACGACGGTTAAATGATTCGATGCACGATGCATGCTATCACTCTAACATCTCTCACTCGATGCTGCTGGACCTGGGGCAACTTTTAATTGGATTAGAATCTAATTTAGCTGTAGTGACCGCGCACAGTCGGCGACGAACGCGCGAACCAATCACACGTGGAAACGTCGCGTTGGCGGCGGCGGCAGCGGCGGCAGCGGCGGCAGCGGCGGCAGCGGCGGTGAACTCAATTACGTCGCGGTTGTCCCTTACACCCCCGACACGGAAATGCAGTTCGGGTTAGTAGTTTTTGGTGACTGTTTAAATGAATTAATTGCGGGGTATCTTCTCCCCCTCGCAACACACTAGTTCATTCGTTTATATTATTAGATATATATGTGGTAACTCCGCTTCTTATGAAAATCTTTAGCTCCTTTTATTGGAGTTTCTCTCTTAAATCTTTGTAGATAGGTTTTCCAGATTCTCCTATCTTTAGTTTTACTTTGCCAGTTTTTAATTTCTACTGTTTTAAATCTTCTTCTACTTCCTTTGACCATATTGATCTGAGCTTGCCTCGTTTTCTTCTTCTTCCTGGTACCATTCTACAAATGATTTAATTCTTTTCTTCTGCTGTCCACATATGTCTAATTCGACCGTTATTATGTTACTGTTATGGTAATCCTACTGTTAAATATAGAGAAATATGTATTATTTATGTTGCTGTTAATTAATATTTGATTAAGAGTCGATTAATAAATCGGATATAACTCATCTGATACTGTTGCTTGATTATTTATTTTTATTACTATATCTTCTCGTTTCAACTCTTGTTATATTTCTTAGAACATTCTAATTCTGTATTCATTTTCTGACATCTTTATTTGTCCTAATTTTGTTTTTATAATCCTTCGTTTCATTATTTTTAAATCTTCTTCATCATTTCTCAGCAGTAATTGGTATTGTAATCGTTCGGTAAATTCTCATATTTATCATTAGATATTTATCCCTAAAATATTTCATACAACGGTGAGATATCGCAGTAGTAAAAGTGTTTGCCTCTTGACACAGAGGTTGCGGATTCGAATCCCAGTTAGGTTACAAAAATTTTCATGGCCTGATTTGGATTAATACTCCTTTCTGCCGCCATTCCAAGTTGGGATACAATTAAATTGGCAACCACAAAGTTATAAGGCACCGGCTAGTGGTTGTAACAAGGACATGTACTTAACGAAAAAAGTAGCAATGCAAGGAAATTTAATAATGTCAATGTGTCTGTTCACCCTAGGAATATAATTCATGGAGTTGAAGTTCCAAAAATACATACATTCACTAAAATATATCAATATACTGATGAAATAGCTACTGATATCTATAAACTTCTGGTAGATTTTTGAGGCTCTACGTTTTCTATAAATTGATAATTCTCTGTGTAATATCCTTCAGGTAAATGATCATAAAACATATTGAATAAAATACTTTGGAAGAAATGACAAGATATCAAACTACAATCATAGCAATTTTAAATTTTTCAATGACCACCTTTACAAGTTATGTTAAAATAATACGAACTTCTGGTATTCAGTTCGTAGATATATTGTTTTATCGAACAATGTAGTTACGACCTCGGTTACGACTTACGACACTCCCAGATGTTAAAAAAGTTGAACTGCGACTGGTAGAGAATCTCTACACTGGAAAGATTTTCTGCATGTTATAAAGGACAGTGTAAATTTTTTATTTAAGTCACATTCTTAGGAAATAATGAAACAACCACCACAAAAAATTATAAAACATTATTCTCTGTAGATAAAACTATGCAGGTGTATATTTTCTGTTGTAGTATGTAAAGTAACCTATTTTGTTTATCATTAATAGTGGACACATGTTTAGCAATAACAAAATATTTGAATATGCATGCAAATTGTGTATTAACTTCTACTGCTTGAATTTTAGTGAAGATTGCATATCGTATTAGCATAAAATAACATGTGAAATCACAACTATGCTCGTATGTTTCACACTAAAACAATATTGATCTAAATGAAGATACCTGTACCTCTGTATACCTGTTTAACAACAAGGGATAATTAGCATATTACACATTGCGGTCGGAAACTAATATAATCAATTTCAAATTACCTCTACCCGCATTATTTCAGAATATTGCTAAACCAGACCGTTGGATACATCAACATTCAACTAAATACAAGCATCAGTGACATCAAATATTCTGTATTAGGTACAACAAAATATCACTAATCATTTTTGTATTGTTGGAAATTATTTGCAAAATAAGTAAAACAAGAAAAGCAAGAACTAGACAATTACATTTGGTGTTCGATCCGAATATTTAATCCACTAATGAAAGACTGAAATAAAAACTAACTTACTAAATCCTTTCTACCATTTCAAGGTGTATTACTTGTTTTTGCTATTAGGACTAAGGAGTAGGCATATATCAAAAGCAGAATGTTAAGTAAAACAATTTACTTTTTTTACGACATGCTAGGAAACCTCATCGTTCTTCTCCTGAAATAGTAAAGAAAATATAGAAGTGTTACCAATATGAATGTTATTTACAAAAAATATATTGTAAAAATTATAAACATATGCCCAATTTTTAGTGATATACATACTTTAAATTGTCTTACAATCATGTCTTATATTTTTCTTTTTCTTGATTAAATCACAATTTGAAAACTTTAATTTATATTTAAGATTGGTCCATTGGCAACATCTAACATCTAACATGTGTTGTCAAAGTGTATTTTAGGTCCGAGCAAATCGTTTTTAGAAATATGCCGTGAAAAAAAATGTTGTGTCTAAAGAGGAAAGACCTTCTTCAACTATCGCTCGAATTACCTTCTTCGAGGCGAGTAGGAAGAAGAAGCGCTTTTCTCTCTAGTTTGATAAATAACTATTGGTGACATTTTGCGATTCATTGCAAAACTTACATTTTTTTGGTAAAACTTGACGTTATGGCCAAACATGAAGTTGACTGCTGAAAAAATAAAGATTCTGGCAGATACAACAACTGAAACTAAAACCAAATCAAAATTAAAACCGAAATCAAAACCAAAACAATCAAAATTGTATTTTTAGGCCCGGTATTTCCATCTATGAATAAAGTTCCGAATAAGTTATTCGTCGAATAAATAAAAAAATACGCATAAAAAAATGACAGCTAGAACCATAAGTATCATTTGAGCTATGACTTCGATGCGACGTTTTCATTTATTCGACGAATAATTTATTCGGTAATTTATTCGTAGATAGAAATATCGGCCCTTAATGAAATGGCTTGTAGTATTCAGAATAAAGTTGAGACTTGTCGGACAACTTTATGTTCAGCCATAGAGACAAGTTTACCCCATTTCTTGGCCCAATTAATTTTTTTATATTTTATTAGAGTTTTTGATAGTCGCCTTTTAAAATGTGCAATATTTTTATCAACCGCCTTTTTGATGGTCGCTTTTTAAAAGTGAAAAGTAAATCTAAAGTAAAGAGGAAAGAGAAACTCAAAGGGAAAATAGTCAAGACAACCATTGCACAAAATGGTCTAAGAATGCAGGTTATGGTTTTATAGACTATATTAACTTTAAGAAAATGAAACCTTGTAAGTCGTTATTGTAGCACAGATTGGAGTTGATCTAACCTTAATTGTATTTATTGAACGCAGACATTAACGAATTTTCCGAGAAAAAGCTTGCTGGGGAAGCGTTACATTAAATTTTCAGATTGACAATCCCATTATTACCATCAGTGTAAGTTTACCTAAGCAACCTAACCTAAAAACTCTAGACCAGGCGGGATCTTATTTCTCAGTAACTACCGACGTAATGTACACATTGGAAACTTTGAAATGAACGCGTACAGCATTGATGAAGTTCAGAGTGAGTCATAGTTAGCCCGGATTCCGGGAACGGAATGGAAAACCAATTTGGAAAGAAAAATAAAAGTGCCACTTACCTGGACACCGGAGCCCTGGAACAGTATCTCCGGAGTTCTCCGTGGATCGAATGGCGTGCTTCGCAACTCGGGGAACATTTGAATCTACCGCCGGAAACCACAAAGCGTCTGGTTATTTTATGTTGCTTCGATTTATAGTCTGTTAGTGGTTGCTGAAGCACTGTAACTACGAGAATTATTGCTTGGATGATATAGCTTTTATTGCTATAGGTACATACGTACATTCTCGTATTTATGTACCTAATGTCTTCCTACACCTACTGTTACTGACGCAGTAATAGCGAATTACTTTCTTGCAGGAGTGTACCTAATGGCGTTTCTGTTTATTGTGAAATGTGTTTATTACATACACTGATATACTATCAATGTTCATTTAATTTACGAAAGGTATAGAGAGACTACAGGCCAATTATATTTATTTAAAACTGGTGTGGGCACCACAATACCTACCGCCATAGATTTTTTATCGAACAATGCAGAAACACGGACTACCACTATTAAGAAACGCTCATCCCTAAAAAACACAAAGAGTTTTCAATTATGAGACATGCCAACAAATGAATTTTTTTTTCATTTTTCAACCGTGGTTTTGTTTTCACCAAAAAGAATAATTTTGCAGATTTAAACAAATATGTCAAAATATAATGCCAAATCAAATAAAAATCATCTGTAAAACTGTACGATACTAGCGCCACCAACTGCCTAACTTCGAGAATGTCAAAATGTTTTTGTAAAATGAGAAAAAAGTGAAATAAATTAAGTGCACTTTATTTCTCTAATAATATTACAATTTAAATATTATTTTGCAAGTCTGTGAACCACCGTTTGTTTATTTCTGGTATTCCACATTACCTACGTCATCAATGTAATTTTTAAATCATACCTTGATATCTCGCTTATTTGGAGAAATTTTTAACTCGGACTATCACATGTGGTTTTATATTTTTACGTACTCCAAGAGAAAAACAAATAGAAAATATATCGTGGAATAGCCTATTATGTATAAAAAAAACGCAGCTTTTTGTATTGTCATGATTTGTATAATTAAGAAGTTTTGTTGTTCTATCTTTTCTTATTTACGAGTTATTTCATATGCGGATACAAATTCATCTACAAACAAACACACAGATATTATTAGGAAAATGGTCTAAACAGTTTCAAAAGTTTTCATTAATTCCAAACGAGTTTAACCAAATAATTTAAATTCTTATTTTGCTTTATCTAATTAATATCTCTAATAACAATGATAGCTTTTGTGTACTTTTGTAAGAGTGGTAGCTTCTATAATCTTCGAACATTTAAACAAGTTTTATTTTCTGCAGGACACAGTGAATTTTTTGATAATCACAAAAGCTGCTTATTTCTGCTATTGAATATAATATTCTAATTGGATTTTGAAATAAAATAGATCCTGGAGTAACCAAAAAGCTCAAAAACATTTTGTTGTGCATTGCGAATTATTTGTCGTGCCAAAACGCTGAAAAACTAATTCCTTCTTTAAAATATTCTACCGAGTCAGCCCGAACAAAGGGTGCACGTATGTTGAATTTAATCTATTTTGAATTGTTTATACTCATACGGATAGAAGAGAAAATTATTTCTAATACAGAGGAATGTCTGTTGGAAAACGTTGATGAATAATAGTGCTTTCGTTTCACCTGCCCGGAAAAAATTCAATTCGAACAAATGAAATGTCACATAAAAATGGGAATAATATGTTCACTTAAACGAAAATGCGCAAGTACATTTGCAAATGCATCGCATATATTCTGCACATAATGCCAGTTTGCAACCCAGATGGAGTTTTTTGATCACGGAGCTGTCTCTTTTAATAACCTCGCTATCTTTCTAATGATAGAATAAATTTACTGTGATATACCGCCGCTTATATTTTTATAAATTAACTCTTTTGTTTTGAAAATCGTGGCAAAAATATTTTTAGTGAACAAAATACTTTCAAAGTTATTTTACGACCCGGGAATACTGAAATAAAGCGTAATTATTCTCTATTTTTAAAACAGTAAAAGGAAACAGGAAACCATTAACAAATTAAATTGCACATTTACACTTTATTAACAAATACGAGCGCAGGAATGTATGACATTCATATTTCAAATACCTAGTTGAGTACTAATTACATCATTATAATATTTGCATTTCTAAAATAACTCGTCTTTAATTTACGTATCTACAGAAATATTTAGTTTTCCTACATTCCTCTGCAACAGAAAAACAGACAATAATTTTAATCATGTAAAAATTATTTAAATTCTCAGTATCAAGTTGAGTTTTATTAGCAAAATAAACAATTTCAATAAAATTCCTAAGAGATACATTATATTATTAGAAATTAGAAACTTATGTAACTAGTTGAAAGTTTTTTTGTTATATACTAATTACTAATTATATTTTGGTTTGGGACAATAACGGAAATTTAAAAAATAATTGCACATCTCTCGGAACAAACATTTTTCGTGCCACTGGTCTGATAGGATACAGTAATGAATAAATATTAATAATTTCATTTTCTAAAATAATAAAAATATTAAATGAACTGAAACAGAACTTTTATTGCATAAAATAAATTTTAATGTTTACTAATTTTTATTCATTACTGTAATCAACTGGAATCATTTTTATGAATTTATAAAAAATTCTTTGTTAGTTGTAACCAGTATATTAAATAATTTATACCTTTAATTCTTTCTGGCAATAATACTGAAGCATCCTGTAGAACATAACATCCTCGGTTCGATTCCCACTGTTGACAATGCCGCAACTTTTAACTTTATCCTTGAGGCTCTTCCACCAACATTTCTGGGTATCATGATTTGACGCCTTTATTTAACACTTACTGATATTTCCTTAAGCAGAGTTCCACACTCATAAATGTAAGTAATATTTGTATTATTAGTTAGAAAGTTTTGCTGACTAGATATGAATAGATTTCTATTTTAAAATAAAGTCATACGCAAGGAACATACGTGTTCAGTTGGTTTAATTTATATAAGAAAGTAGTGTGGTGCCCACACCAGATTTTGTTTGCTACGTTTGACAAAACTGAATTATATGATTAATAAACTAATTTTAGTTGCTATGGGAACAAACAAATAACAGAAACTGTAATTATTAATCATTCAATACAGATTCACATACCGATAAAAAAATTTTACTCACGGAATATCCTCACTTAAAATTGTAATATTTTTTTATTACATTTCTTTATAATATAAGCGCTAAGAAACCCATTGTAGCAGAGCGCATCATCAGATCTCTAATATTTTTCGAGATACGTCGATTTTTGGTATTTTTTGAAGTGCAACTTTAAGGGCCTGTAATTCAAAAACTACACGAGATATAAAAATTATCTTCAGCTTAGCGTTTCTGGTGCCTTATATAACAAATTAGCAAATTTTTAAAATTTTGAAATTTTTATGTATTTTAGTTCAAAATTTCAATCGGCGATAACTCGACAAATATTAAAGATACAGCTTTGCAGTTTTCACCAATCGATTCAGCTCGTCGAAATACATAAGTATGCAAAGTTTCATAAAAATCGCTATACGGGATGGAAAGTTAGAGCAAAAAGCCTGAAAATGGCGTTTTTTGTCCTGAAAATCAAGGGGTACCCCTTGACGTTTGGCCTGAATTTTGCCATTTTTAGAGTTTTTGCTCTAACATTTCCACCGGTTGTCCGAATTTTCTGAAATTTTCAGGGTTTATGTATTTCGTGGAGCTGAATCGATTGGTGAACACTGCAAGTCTGTATCTTTTATATTTGTCGAGATATCTCCAATCGAAATTTTGAAAAAAAATTTCAAAATTTTCAAAATTTACTAATTTATTAAAAATGGAACGAAATACACAAAACTGGAGATATTTTTCGATATCTTGTATAGTTTTCGAGTTACAGCCCCTCAAAGTTGCTCTTCGGAAAATATAAAAAATCGTCATATTTCGAAAAATATTAGAGATATGATGATGCGCTCTGCTGCAATGGGTTTCCTGGCGTAAATATTATAAAGAAATGTAATAAAAAAATTTACAATTTTAAGTCATATTTGGGGAAATTTTCGTATTTTGAAAAATATTACAAATAAATATAAGACATATTACGATGCGTACTACATCAATGAGTTTATTCATGTTTAAATTATACATAAGTAATAAATTTCAAGTTAAGTTTGGAAGAGTATTTAATTTATTTTCTAGTAAACAATTTACTAGTACTAACTTTTTGATACTTATACGTTTCTTTCTTAATTTAAGTAATTTTCTTAATTTAAATAATTAAATCTGCCTAACCCATTAATGCCCAGAATTTGTAATTATGTGTAAAATATTTTATCTACGCCCGTGAGTTAAATGTCACTTATCCCACTCATTTGTCGTGAGTGAAGAGCTTCATTAACGCCTTCGTTTTCATTAACGTACTATTTATTATAAATGTTTGTAATAGGCCTTGCAGGCCCTGGGCTTGTTGCCTAAATTCTTTCCACTCTTTTCTGTTTCTTGCTTTGGTTTTTGGCCCACGCAATCGTTCACCTTCAATCTCACCTACATATATTAGTTTCACCAACCTTTCATTTGACATTCGCTGAACATGTCCAAACCACCTCAACTGACTCACTCCCACTTTCATAACAACATTCTTCTCAATCTCACACTCACCATAAACCAATGTATTCCATATACAATCACGTCTCGTATACCCACACACTCCTCTCAAATATCTCATTTCTGCAGCAGTTATACGTCGTTCATGCTTCTTCATCCACACACAACATTCAGAAATATACATCACACACCATTATAAACACTCAATCGAACAACCCTAGATACATTCACGTTTCGAACAAATACCTTGTACCCTGCAGACACTCGCCTTTCATAACTGGGAAAAATAAAATAAAATGTTTGAAGGCACTGGATAAATAAAACAAAATACTCGTTTCGTTATGTCAGCAATAATAAGCCAAATGTGAGGCCACATTTTTCCATTGCGTACAAAATTAACAATTCAAAGAACACATCAACTCATAATAGTCCACACAACGCACGTTATTTCTTTCATTTAATCCAGTACGTAAATACACAAACACGCAAGAGACAGGAATCGTTGTAAAAAGTCAGTAACAGTTCGGCATTATTCCAGATTAAGTTAATCCCGTAAGCTCAGCGGTTTATTTCGTTTGGAGCATGGGCCGGATCTCGATACGCGGCGACGGCTGCCCGAAAGCCGATTACACGCACCCCGCGTTGTGACCACCGCGGCCCTTGCCCTGCCGCCTGATTTCCATGGGACACCCTGAAAATCCCGGCCCTGCCACGCCGTGCGAATCTACAATGCTAATTCATTTCCCTCGCAAATGTTGATATTCACCCCCGTGTATCAGATTTTCCAAGATGCATTGGATGCTAGATGGAAAATCTTGAAATATTTACGGCCTGCCAAATATTTTACCTTCACTTCCCAAATTTATAAACCTGAATGTTTAATAATATCACTTGACAAGATGATACAAATATTTGTTTTATCTTCTAGCAACTATAATTATTTTAACCCATACAAGAAAATTGTAAACAATATTTTGGATAGGACTTTGTTGCACCTGATTTCATAATTGATATTTTCAAATAAGTTAAATGTATTGTTTTGTGTGCCCAGTAAAATTCCACTTGCGGTTTAGAAATTATGAACAAAATGTAATCAGCCTTGCGCATTTTCATGAAATTTGATATAACATCTCAAACCCCTAAACCCTGGGATTTTCCGATTCGATCTTTACCACTGGTTTAGTGAACGAGTTATGTAATTTTGATTGTTAGTTCTGCTGAGTATGAGAACTTAATTCTCTAAATACTTACAGGGCGAAGAATTAAAACGTAACGTATAGGGGTTTCAATAATGTTCTTTATATTGTTGTATCTTTTTACATATTTATTTTACAGCAAAAATTTAAAAACAGAATTTAAAAATATATGCAAGAAGTCCCATTTGGTTATCTAAATATTAGTATTTCATGATATATCAATCAAATGCTTTCAGTCCCGAAAATTTGCCTTTACGGTATTGTTATTTTTTACGGTACTGTATCGCTGCTAAGCAATATTTTAATATGACTTGACTTTACTGTCTCCCTCGGCTCGCTTTACTATATTTCAGTGATCGTCCTTCTATCTTTTCATACAGACGTCATTGCTAAAATGATCAAAACAGATTTAGAGGACCTAAAAGGTAGATTTCCGTGAAAATATACTGATCATTCCTTTTTATGATTCATTTACTTGCTATACTACAAATACATAAAGTAAGAATGAGAAACAATAACATTAAACTATAATATATAATTTTATAAGTTCTGTATTTTACGGTCTATTTAAACTTTATTACTTCTATTTATAGAGTCATTAATGTTTTATATTGTAGGAACCGTATACAGTTAACGATTTCTTTTAAGAATTAAATAAAGATAAACTTGGTGCATCAACCAAATTTAGCTTCGACGTTTTTCATTCGTAAGAAGTAAATACAAAATCTACAGTACACTATTTATTTATCTTCTTTCTTCTTCAATATTACACTGCAGCGAGTATACTCATGCGTGTATATATTTCTAGTTCTTTTACTCCAATATTGAATTAGTTTTGAATGGTTCAAAACTGACTTTCATCTACCTCGAACTGTTTTTCCGTTGCACAAACACACGTTGGTCAGAGGCCAGGATATTACACGCTCGGCCATTTCCTTGAGCGCTGTGTCTTCTCGCGTGCGTCTTCGCTATCAATCTGCTGGTCAAAGAGCGCCATTAGCGTAGGAAGCGGGGCAACGAGGAGTGCACAGGCTGGCCTCTATGCCCTCCGGACTTCAACACATATAGACAACTAATTTAAATACAGACCAGCACTCGTGCACTGATACCCTGATCGTGAAATACAGCGACTGATCATGCAGCTCTGCATGGACGATGCATGGGTGGATAGGCCCTTTGCGCTCATAGGAAATGGGATTGTTGTACGAGGAATTAAGTTGTAGGAACTGCCTTTGAGGTTGATGGATATTATATAAACATTCTGTTAAAATATTATAAACCGGGTTATCCAAAAAGATGTTACCACTGTAACAGGTACCTCACACTTGGTACCAAGAGGTAACTGATATACAAAGGGACTTTATTAAATGAATAACCAAGGGTAGCGTAGTCGCTGATCACCACCATTTTAACTCGATTCCGAAGAGTATTTAGAAAAAAGACTTCTGATCTGATGACGGGAAATATTCGCGTAGGTGGGGGAATCAAATACGTATTCAACAATAACAAAATTATATAATATTAAATATTTAACGAACAAGCAAAATAAATTATATAAATCAAATACTTTTATGAGCTGAATAATTCGACGCTGTATAATCCAAAGTATCGCTTACTCATTAACTTTTAGAAGAACTTTCAAGATCGAGACTGATAAAACATTCGCTATTAACAATACTCGTACATAGAACTCAAATCTACCTACGTGAATTCACAAAATTGAGAAAAAGTTTGATAAACAACCTCTTTAAAAATTAAACCATTATTATTCATTAATAATATATCATTTTCCAAATGTTTAATGATGTTTCTATAACACTGTTTTGGAAACTACGCATTCCACAACTAAAAATTGTATTAGAACGACTGTCATTCCATATGCCGCGTATGGAATAAATTCGACGAATCAGAGCCGCATATTAACGCGATATATGAAGTATCTTGGTTCTGTTGCTACGGTTACGTATCTTTGTTTTAATTTTATTTATTTGATTTTGATGTGTTGAACAGTTTTGTATTTTACATTGTATGTACACACTCGCAAACCGTAGTCCTCGCCTTTGGCTTGGACTACAAACTTTTTGCTCGTATCAAGTATGTGCCATTCCATTACTTGACACAAATATATATTTCTGTCGCTAGTAATTTTGTCTTTTTGATATGTTAAACCCAGGAAATGTTAAATTATACTTGTAATTGGAGTACTTGAAATGGGTTGATATATGTAGTTTATTAATGAAATCTTTTTTTTTATGCATCAGCCATCATATCAATTATTTATGGATTTTTCCTAAATTTGCTGTTTTTAATTCATTACTTGAAAGTTAAAAAAGGTATTAGAGATATATTTAAAATATATGAAATAATGTTTTTAATTTAAAGCTATATCCTCAGGTATTTAGTTACTATTTTTAAAATGTGAATGAACGATTCACCAAAAAAAGAATGTTTTGCTTCCAGCAAAGTATTTTTAACATCATAAAAAAGGTCAATATCACAACATTGAATAAACGAACAAAATATTTTTAGAAATTTAATATATGATTATAGACATTGACGTAAATATTTGGTTTATCAAAATAATAACAAGCTTTTTTTGGAAATAAATACTCGTTTTTCATTAATTGAAATAAAAACAGTATGTTGTGCTTTATGATTTAATGATGACATCGACATTTAGTTTTGTTATTTTTACCTAACAATGCGTTGGCAAGATGCATTCCTAGAGGAAAATGCGAGAGCAAATTATTTTCTTTCAATTAAAAAGGTAAATATGTCTGAAAGAGTCATCCAATTTAAAGCTGCGAATAAAAATCACAAGAGAACAAATTTGCTGGAGCACCTGCGCACTTATTCGCATTTCACACGAGCAGCGTTTTTAATTCAATGCACGGCACCACTGAAAATAGTTGCAACCAGAGTTATTTAACAGCATAACTTTTCAATTTCAATCTAGAATCGCATTGTATACACGGGGCCATACGTATTCTCCGCATCACCGGTGTGAAATATTTGAATTTCAAATTGAAATCAAATATGCAGGCGCCGTAGCTAGGTGTTGCATGACGCGCCGAGTTAAAACATTTCGAGGAGTGGAGGACATACGCGAGATTCATAACTCCGCCTGATACGCGCTGCACTTCACGATGTTTTGAATTTTCTTCTTCTTCCAAGTTCCGCCTAGCTGCAATGTAGATATTTGCTACTCGCAACCATAAAGCTACTTGATTAATATTTATTTTATTCATGTTGCTTCTTCGACGAAAGGTGCTGTAATTCATAACTTGTTTGATTTATGCTAAACATAAAAAGAACACATTGGTACATTTGAATCACTAATAACGTGGATAAAAGTTGTTAGTTTCTTTGCTGTTGAGGCTGTGACTATAATTGAATTTAAAGAAGCAAATTTAAATAAGTATATTGACATATATATTCTTATAATTTTACGGTATTTTCAACTTGAAATTAAAATTTTAATATCTGTTGATATAATCTATATTGTACAAGTATTTAATTTCCAGCATTAATAATTATTTACGTAATAATATAAAAGCACAAAAGATGAAGAATATTTAAGAGTAATGGAACAAAAAATAATAACAATATTAGGACCAATAAAGATCTCAAAAAACGAATACAGAATAACAACGAACTATAAAACATAACAAAAGTTGGAAAGAGAAGACAGTGAAAAAATCATGCAAGAGAGAGTCAGGTGGCGTGGACATATTTGGAGAGCAAAAGAAGATGATGCAATTAAATCAGTAGTAAAATAGAGACTAAGAGGAAGAAAAAGGCGAGACCTACCCAGTTCAACATAGGAAGTAGAAGAATATTTGAATGCAAGCAGAAATTAAAAACAGGAAATGTAAAACAAAAGATAGGAAGATAGATAAATCTAACTACAAGGATTTAAAGGAAAAGGAACGGAGATTGATGCACTCCAACAAAAGGATCCAGAGACCTTTATAAGCAGCGCCACCCCAGGGACCAGGGATGTCAAGCCACTATATAGAAAGTTAACTACCTTTCAATATACAAAATAAAAAAATTACAAGAGATGACATTTGTTATCTCTCTTTCCAAGTCAGTCTATATTTTATCAAAATTTTGCGATGTATTCATTCTTATTACTTATTTTTAATATTTTGTTTCTTATAAATTATAACAAGTTTATCGTTTAAAAAATTACGGATATTATTATTATTATTATCTTGAATCAAAGATAGATAAAAAATCTTATGTATTAAGCAGTCAATATGCCCAAAAAACTTGATAGGCTTCCAAGTATACTACCACTTCTGCATGATGAATTACTACCAAAATCTAATCAGCTCGTAAATTAAACATTCAAATTCTAAATATATAATTTCAAAATGATATCGTTATCGAGATTTTGAGTTATCTTATACCTACACACAAACGTTATCGTGAATAAGTGATAATGTGCTGAAGGTAAAAATCAAAATTTGTTCGCAGACTTCGTCCTGGCCTCTAGAGATTTCCAGTTTTTGTTGCGAAAGTGTTGACAAGAAATTGATTTCTACTGTGTTTAATATTTTAGGAGCATTTCCAAACTAGTAAACATAATTTAGAGTGACAGAAAATCAGGTCTTAATATTTTTATCGCCTTATCGATTTAAGTACGTCAAGAAAGGGTTTAGTTTAGGATTAATAACTGTCGATAACTGGTTGCGCGGTATTAAATTTATATTTTATTCTCGTTCGGAACAAGAACGAGAAACGAAACTCATATGAAGAAAATAAACGCTGGTAATAAAAAACATCGTATCTGAGGAAAAAACCTCCCCTAGTCGCGAAGGTTTCTCTATACTCGCCACGCGGAGCGCTGGCTTCTTGTGTTTATAAGTGTGCGCCGTAACCGAATTTCCTCTGTCCGGCGGCAGCCAAGTCCCCGGAGGGGAACCCTGGCGCCATGTGGTTGGCGATATACACATCGAGCGTCGCGCTTTTTATTCATTTCCCCGAGATTTGGCGCCGGCTCGCGGATTGCAGACAGACAAAAACTGGCTACAAATGGCTTCGCTGAAGTTATAGTGACGTGGCGCCTCGGCGGCTGGCTCCAGAGCGTCGCGACGATTCTCCCTACTACTGTTTTCTCTCCCGAACCCACACTTGCATTGCCTTGCATTCGATGTGCTTCGACAACTTTAACGAGATCACAATCATTAAAATTGATGCGATGTTAACCCAGTTTCCAACAAAAACATGATATATTTACTACAAATTTGCAAAATTGGCTTAGTCAATATTGGTGCTGTAGAACATAACCCGTACATCAACTTGTAAAACAATGTTTTATTGTCGGTAGTAATATCACAAGACCTTCTGATTCATCGAGAAATTTTTATTTTGCACGAATTTTTTTGCTTACAAATAAACACGAAAGCAAACTGCATGGTAAATTCCCACTCGGAAAGAGGAGGGTTTTACCTAATGTCATCTTGCTTGATATTTTAAGTAAAAACAAAATGAGTACTTAAAAATAAAAATTTATCGAGAAAATCAGTGAGGTCGTGTGGTATTTACTGAGATAAATTCCAAAGACAAAGCAAAATGAAACTTGAAGTATAATTTCCTGAAAATTATCAGTGTATTTGTACTTTTGCTCACGTAATCAGAAATACAGGGATGCAATTGGATATTTTCTTACACACAAATTTTCGGGGGTAATAACACAAGACCTTCTGATTTTATCGACAAATTTTTATTTTGCACGAATTTTTTTTTTTTGCTTTGCAACAAACACGAAAGCAAAGTGCAAGGTAAATCCCAACACCGATGGAGGAGAAGTTTTACCTAATGTCAGTTTGCTTGAGTGGTTTTGCTTAAAAGCAAAAAAAAAGAGTGCTTGAAAATAAAAATTTATCTGAGAAAATCAGAGCGGTCGCGTGATATTTGATGAGATAAATTCCAAAGACAATGCAAAATGTAACTTGAAATATTAATTAACTGTCACACTGACAGTGATTGACAGTAACAATTATTTATTTCCTTGGTAGTGGGAGTTTTATTGGGGTAACCCGGGTAACGGAGTTTTATCAAGGGTAATATCACAAGACCTTCTGATTTTCTTGATAATGTTTATATTTGCAAGAATTTATTTTTTTTGCTTATGAACTACTACGAAAACAAACCGACTCCGAAGGAGTAGGGATTTTACTTAATGTCAGTTTGCTTCAGTGGTTTTGCTTAAAAAAAAAATTAGTGCTTAAAAATAAAAATTTATCTGATGAAATAAATTCCAAAGGCAATGCAAAATGAAACTTGAAATATTAATTATCTGTCACACTGACAGTTATGTTTGTTTACTTGGTAGCAGGATTTTATCGGGATAACGGGATTTTATCAATATACTACTGTTCCCATTGGTTGAATTTTCATGTATTTTGCATCATGATTGGTTAAAAACTAGTCGTAGGAATTTATCGCTGAAATAAAACGTTGAACAAATAAAAGTGACACATTAAACTGTGTTTGTAAGGTCATCCGATTCCGACTGCCACTAGTTAGTTTAACACAAAATGTAATAAACTTACGAAGTTTCATCCAAATCGGAGTCGAAGGTTGACCTCGACAACTTTAACGAAATTACAGTCATTAAAACGGATGCGAAAACATGAAATATGTACTACAAATTCGTTAAATTGGCTTCATCAATATTGTTGCTAGAGGTATTACTTGTATTATTTTATTTCTCGTGATTGAAAGCAGCGTCCTACGTTTAAACTGATTACGTCAAGTCAGCCATATTGTAAATCTGAGTGCTAGCAGTACTTCAATGGCAATCAGCGAAGTAGTTCTTAATGATGCGGAACAGAAATGTATCTTCCATTTATCTGAAACGAAATCGTAACGTATAATTTGTTAAAGTGTACTTCTCTTATGTAGTATTAATATATTTGAACATCGGTAAACATTTAACAAGTAAATAACTAATTCCTGTTCTCAATAATACCTACTCCAGAATTAATACAGTTAAGGAAGAATTACATGAGAAAATAGCAACTTAGTTATTAAATTGTCTCAATGTAATTTCCTAAATTTGTCGCAAGCGATGTTATTTTTAACTTCTCTTGTAACGTCTTAGCTTCTTAGTTTTACGCCCTCAGCTCCTTTATTTCGACTGTGTGTCTTAACACACGTAAGATAAATTTTGAACTAAGTTCGCGAAGGTTTCTCACCCAAATAACTTTTACAAAACAACAAGAAACAAGGACAATTTGTTTCCTTCCATCTAAACTATTTGAAAAGTTGATTCATTATGGAACAAGCATAATGAATTGCCTAATTATCGAAATATGTACTGACACAATTTTTTGGTAGATGCTAGAAATAATTAGATCACGCGATATAAACGAAAACATGCCTCTTTGAAAATTACGAGTAATATTGACTTCTGAAACACTTTTCTATTTCGTCTGAACTTTTGTTAGATAAAAAAACCTTTCAACTGTAGTTTAATGGTGTAACCATAATGTGATTTCTTTGTTTCAGCGGGATGCGACAATTGGCAGGACTGGTGGACGTACGACGGGATCTCGGGTGAGTGATTGCATTTGTTTGCCAAGATACGAACAATCTAATTTGACTTCTTCTTTGCCCCTCGTTCCTCTTTTGACACGAACCACGACAGAATCGTTCTCCGTACTGACATCTCTCACTGACTCGCCCCTTTGAGCTTGTAACATAATTTATATCCTTGGCTTCACAATTACTTTACAACAATAACTTGTAAGATTTAATAAAGAGTGAGGTTATTAACATTTGAAGACTCCGAGTGCTCCTTCGACTGAAAATATATTGTGCTCATTTTAAACTCGCTTCGAGCAAATACAAATAGTTCAACAGACAGAAATTCTTGCTTGGAGGTCGTTCGCAACTTAGAAGCAAAAAATCTATCTACAAAGTTGTTTTGCATTGCAATCGAATTTTCATGGAACGCACAATTAATTATAAATGAATGGACATACCGCGGTTATAATCGAAATAATTTAACCAATCCATGCTGTAATATTTTTCGTTTTGTCTAACCTAAAATTTTCATAAATAGTACAACAATTATTCTGTCTTAGGATAACTATCACGTTTTATTTTATCTGTTTAAAAGAAATGATTCAAAATAATAATTACAAACAAATTTTAATTAAAGATACTCGTTTATTGGCAATTAATGATATAGAAATATAATAAACTAACAGAAACAGACAATCTCCTCTAAACATCCCTTTCCTGGAACGCTACTTTCGTCTCGTCCACATTCATACATAATCGTCTATACATCACACTCGGAATCATTTTTCTACTCCCGTAAATTCGGAAATCACTTACAAAAATGATTTCATTCGTAGAAAACACGTGGAAAAACGTCAACATAAAAATTCATATCACATCTTTAAAATAACAGTGAATTGTGGCTTTCTTACTTTGTGATTGGCCGAAAAGAGTGAATTATGAATCACTGTCGTGAATTATGAGTACTATAAATTTAAATAATGGGGACATACTCGTATTTATACAGGAGTAGAAAAACATTTATATGTACTGTTTAACTTGTAATAATAAATCCTTTCAATAAATTAAATAAAATCAGCAAAATTTCTTGCCTAATAGCAGACGACGTATTGTTTTTCATCTAATTAAACTAACATCCATTTCCTTCGAACATGGTTGCTTTGAGGTAAAACGTCTCGAACAATTTGACATTAAACAATTTTATTTTTTCATGTCAATAGCTCTTATCATTTGATAGCAAGGAATAACGTAAGACATCTCGACAATATTTTCAGGCGGTTGTACGGTTTCAAATTTTCTTTACTCTAATTTATAACCAAAAATATAACTGCGTGGGTTTCCTCTGTAATAATCCGTAGTTTAATGGGTAGATATTTTTCAATGTAGCAAATAATTAAATTAATAATATTCACGGCGTAAAATCAGCTCACTTTACTAAAACCCAATTAATTAACATAGCAGCACCTTGATGCAGCACTTGATAGAATTTCACATCCAATACCATTATCCTAAATCAACTACACCTTGGTAATAATCCACTAACTGGTAACCTAAAGGACCACTTACCGGTCATAATCCTTTGTAACCGATTCGGTGGTATCAGTTCCTCTGACCAGGATCGTGTTAGCGCTTTGTCCTAAAGCCAAGAGTTCTCGAACTGACGATATTTGATTATACATTTACTAGCGATAGCAGCGCCTCTGACGAGAGTGGCTGCACATGCTTGAGTTTGACACATGTCTGTTGAAACACAAGACGTGAAGTGGTGAACCACTTGATACTGATAATGTTCTACCAGGATCTATAATAGAAAGGTGCCTGGTGTCGTACTTGGTCACTGTTGCTATATTTATTGATTTTGTCTGTGCCAATATGTTTTCTATATTTAGACGGTGATGTAACAAGGTACAAGGCGTCTAACATCGACGAGAGAAGTTAAATATTCCATGCAGACTAAATAACTATGCAACAATATTTGTTTAAATACATAAATAATATATTTCAATTTGCAGTCGTAGGAAGCTAGTTTTCCTAGTAAATAATTTAAACTTTTGTAAATATCAAGAGAAGCTATAATTTGTTGCGTCTCTGTTAGATAAATATGAAAAATTAATATTCGGTTGCATGAAGTGAACTAAGGGAAGAAGCTAAACTGAAATTAAAAACAATGAATGTAGTAAATGAAAATGTTGGCTTGTCAATATTTAAACCTGTATAACTCAATTTGAATCCCGCAGTCGAAAGTTACCATTTTAACTTAACAATGTGGTTCCTGATCCTTTAACATCTTTGTGGAAAAGGACTTAACTTTTGTTAAACGTACTTCATGCGTAAAAACATTATATACCGAGATCTATGAAAGCAGAGTACCACATTCGAAACTATCAATAATTATTAGAAAGATTATCGCACTTTTTATTAATTAACATTATGCAAAATGTAATGTGCCGCCTTTGTCATTGTTAACTTTTATCACATTGTTAGCTAACAAAGCCCAATGTTACCAGACATAAATCTATGTATTATTAAAAAATAACTTTCAATATTACAGTAAGAGTGTTAATAATCCGGATTAATTGGGACCAGACCCCATCCTGATTTTTGACGTGTCAGGATTTTCCTAATGAACCATTAAAATATGTCTTCAACTCAAAATATTAGCTGCAATCGGTCATAAATCTCTGTGATGTTTAGAGAAGAGGAGCGGATAAATGAAACTATTTATTATTAACATAATTTTATGTTTTATTTAAAGAAAAAATACTGCATTGTACAGTAAGTCTAAGCTAAATATAAAAAAATTGATGCCGGATTATCGATCGTACGGATTATTACCGATCTACTGTAGTAGTATTTACAGACAGTTGTGATGAAATTTCTAAGAATAGTAGGAGTTACAAGGATAGATAGAACAAAGAACGATCAAATAAGAAATCATTTACGAGTTGTAAACACAATCAACAATTGAAAAATAGTATGGCCACCTAATAAGAATTCCAGTCAAGAGATTAGCAAAACAAGTCTGGAATACTAGAATAACTAAAAAAAAAAGATACGAAGAAGACCCACGACGACATGGAAGAACTGCATTAAAGAACAGCATAAAAGAAATACTAAATAGATCAGCATATCCTCTATACATGACAAAAGAAAATAAAAATCTGAAAATAATAGCAAGATTCAGGATAGGCAATGAAGAAAAAAATTACTGGAACAATGCAGAATATGTGGGAGATACTTTGAGATAATAAATCACTTAAGAAGGGACTGTACAGCAGACCTAAGAAGCGATATATCTACACAACAGATGCTACTCGAAGAAAACCCACACGCTGATTGAATGAAGAAAGTTCACCGAAATAGACTATATATTTGAACATATTAAAATTGTTTTTATATGTTGATAATTCTACTACTATTACTATTACTATTACTACTACTAAATAGATCAGCAGTCAAGAAACAAGTAAAAAATCGAAGAATAGAAAAAAAGTCGAAAGATCTACTAAACAATGTAATGTAAAAACAATAAAAATAATCTCGATGCCCGTAAGTATATAAATAGATATAAAAAGATTATTATTATAATACAATACAACTTATTTTATTTAATAATGTTTGAAAGTACTGAAATGCATTCGTCCATTTATTGTCTGGAGACACGAAGCGTATTTAAAAATAAATAATAACAGAAATGTATTCCATCTTGGGAAAGCTGTACGATAAATCTCCCCCGATTATAGTTGCGAGATACACATTACTAATCGACCGCCAGGGAATAACGACACAAATCTAGAAACAATTAACATTTCCCACAGATCCGGAAATCGATTAATTCAGTCATAAACTATTGAAACAGCGTTAATTCAAAACTGCACGGAAACACGCAATTAACAAATGCATTGTATAATAAACACAGCTTGCTCCAAGCACTCGTTATTCTGCCGCCATCGCAGTAATTGTTCGAGTAAGTGCGAGACAAAGCACGAAGCCCGCAGCAGCAACGGACCGAAGGTAGGGTGAAATGGTAAAAACCGCAGAGGTGGTCATACAGAATCCGCAATCAAATTCGTGCCCGCTCACACATATCTGCTAACAAGGGAAGGAGTGATGTTTAGTGTTTACTGCACAACAGCGGTTCTCAACAAAATACATTTACAAATGAGCTTTACATTTATTAAAAGTATAGTTCGTTACTTTCATTCTTGAGTGAATGAATTGAAACCGGTGATACAAATGCGGATGACAAACCTGAAGGAAAAGAGGGATCGTGGAAGACCAAAAGACATTTATGCATAATTAAGAGACTTTTAATAACGTACACCTTACGGTAGAAGAATTCTTGAGTATATATTATACTGCAAAAGGCCGTATATTGGTTAATCTTTGATTTTATCAGCTTAGGATAGACCGACATGAGTTGGTAAATGTAATAATTTACTGGTAAAAACCTCAGATTAATCAATTTATGGGTTTTTACAGGCTAGGTTAGGTTATTTACCATGTCTTTGAAGTAAACCCTAAGATTTAACAAGGGAAAATTTGTCAACTGTTGGACTGCTTCCATTAGGAGTAGTTAAATATTAGGTTTTACATCTTCTTCCTTGGTTTTGGTGCAAGCAAAGTTGTAACAAGATGACTTTCATCGGTTACGCTCTGAGCTATCGCTATCTCGAGCTATTTTTAGAAACGATAGTTCAGATTCGAAGACACCCCCTGGCATCCCTTAGCCAGACGACCCCCTGGAATTTCGGGCGTCTAAAATCAGTTCGGCGTTAGACGTGACCAGTAACAGTTTAAAAATGTAGTCGCGCTACGTAAAAAATGTATTTTTACGTAGTTTTAAGTTATTTAAGTAGTTTCATTTATTAGATAAGTTAGTGCAACGATAAGTTAATTATAAGAAGTTCTACATTTTGTTAAAGTCAATTTTTACTAGTTTTCCATTATTTCAAGTGTTCGAGTGTCATGATTTATCCGCTCCCAATTCATCCGCTCCTAATTTAACCACGACTGGTTTCTCCCCTTCCTTTAATAAAGTTTCCTTCCTTACTTTTATTATCCCTATCCTATAGCCACTGCCCCATTTGCTACAAAGTTAAGGATCCTGGGCCATATTACAATACACAATTAAAAATTCAAATTCCTTTGGGTTACATGTATGTATGTTTGTCCGTAAAATGACAAGGACCATATCAAAATTCTAGTGCAGTTGTACAAAGCGTTGTTAAATATATTGTTAGGCAATAATGGCAATCAAATTAACAATAGCCAAGATGGCGTACACAACATTTTACTCAATTTGCTCTGGTAATTCTATAATTATTATAAGTTACAATTTAAAATACCCATTGTTATGTAAAATAATAGCGTGTTAAAGTTTATAACAATTAATTATTATTCAGGAAAATTTAAATACTGAAAAGTTGTATTCAATGCTTTATGTAATCGTCATTAGTCGGAACAAAATTTTATATACTTTTCTGTTTATTCTTTAAGTATGCGAAACAAATATCCTTCTTTCTCTATCCTCTTTGCCAATAGTAGTTTATATCATTTGCCAATTATTGATGTCCAATGTTTTCTTAAAATGTAGAACCCTATTTTTAAAAAAGGCAATATTTGTTCAGCATCACTGAAGCAGCAATACCCAGCAATGGGCGTTAAAACAAGGTGCACGTAACAATGTTGCCATCCGTGTTGCCGATCCTGACTCCCAACACGGTTTACGGTGTGATGCTTTCCGTTTACATTGGTTAACACACCGGGTTTAAACGTTTTGTTTCCAATCGAATGTTTGTTTGTGCGTTGGCAACTGTGGAGTAGTGCCAGTGCTCAACCACTACTACTGCGTTTGATTTGCTTTCTGATTGGTTTCGTGGATTTGTTTAAATTGGGGTTTATCACGCCATTGCACTAAACACAGGGAGGGAGGTTGTTCCGCTTTTTCCGCAAAATGCAAAAACGGGTAATACTCCAAGTTACGACTTTTTCTTCATTGCGAATATATACCTCGACAAATTGATTTAAGTCTTGGCATCTTCGGAGGTTGCTAGTGTCGCATGTATATTCAGTGACAAAAGTTATTACTAAATTATATATTTACACAAAAACCATACTCACTTTCTTTTCTGAACTGCACGTATTGCTGTTCGTGTTACAGACTCATAATTCCAAATAGTTCAATAGTTATTGAAATGGAAAGCTAAAATTGCTATCTTAAGACTTGAAAATAAACAAAGAAAAGCAGAATCCTATTTTATTCCGGAATGAAATAATTGTTATTTATAAATTAGTAGTCAAATTTAAAGCCATTGGTAGTTAGAGTAATAAATCAAAGTTTGCAAGCATAGTACTGGATTATTGTCAGGAGTGCGGCAAATAAATCCACCAAAAAATAGGATATAATATTACCATGGAAATCATAGAAAGACGCTTGCTTTATACCGGAAACATTACTTACTTCTTCAACAATAAAAGTAAAAGTTAATTAAATTTCTTAGAAATGCCTTAAATAAAATAACTACATCAACAGATGAACAGCTATTGGGATTCCAAAATTAAAATACGCTAACTAGTGGTAGAAAGCTAAACTAACAATAAGGTACATAAATTTCATTGTATTTTCAAATTATTTGTTATTTTTAAAAAATTAATAATAATAGTAGTTATTTTAAGAGTATTCCACTGTAAGTATAACATTTGTTTAAGCCGTATTATTTAAATAATATATAAAAATGAAAGGTTCACTGAATTTGTAGATTATAGGTTAAGATTGACTTTTGTCCAAAAAAACCTATAAAAACAGGAAAATTTGCAGTGTGTATGGCAACAGTTTTGCTGCATTGGTGCAGTGATATTCGTAACTCTTCATTTGATGCTTTTTAAGGTTGTTCAATACATACTCGTGATGCGGGTCGCCGTAGATTAGTGTTAATTTAACTTTTATTCTTAAAACTTCTTTATATATTTTTAAACATGAAAATTTATTGATTCAAGAATTCTAATTATGAAAAAATATTTATCCTCTAACCTCTCAAAAAGTAGGTGAAGTAGCTCTTCACCTACTTCACCTGACGAGCCGATATTGGACTGAACTCAGTGGTAAATCTATAGGTTGAACTTAATAATATGACTGCAAAAATTAATATTCTTATTTATGAAGATATGTGCACTATACTACCAATTTTCAACTGTTTGTATTGTAACGAAACCTTGTTACCTAGCAATTTGACAAGAAATCAGTTTTAATAAAATCACGACACCGCAGGAGAAGTGATTTAATTTTTTAAACTGTTTTCGAATCAAATTGCTGTCATGTGACAAGGATGAATTGACAAACTGAAATTTATCCGAAGAAAATAAAATGTTCTAGTGTAATTCGACGAGATAATTATTTATGAAAAGGTATCTTTGAAAGTGCAACTGGTGAAAATACAAATATTACATATCATATTTTTGACTTATAATGCAAATGACATTAATGTAATATCACCTTCTGATTTTATCGATAAATGTTTATTTTTGCACGAATTTTTTTTGCTTAGCAACAATCACGAAAGCAAACTGCATGGTAAATCCCGACTCCGAAGGAGGAGGGGTTTTACCTAATGTCAGTTTGCTTGAGTGGTTTTGCTTAAAAGGAAAGAAAATGAGTGCTAAAAAATCAAAATTTATCTAAGAAAATCAGGAAGGTCGCGTGGTATTTGATAAGATAAATTCCAAAGACAAAGCAAAATGTAACTTGAAATATTAATTAACTGTCACACTGACAGTTATTGACAGTAACAATTATTTGTTTCCTTGGTAGCGGGAGTTTTATCGCTGTAACCCTGGCAACGGGGTTTTACCGCGGTAAAACTATGTTAAAATTCCCGTTACCCGGGCAACGGGGTTTTATCAGTATAAAACTGTTCCTATTGGTTGAATTTTCAAGTGTTTTGCATTATGATTGGTTAAAAACTAGTCGTGGGAATTTATCACTTACAAAAAGTTACCTATCCACTTGCAAAACGATAAAATTGTTTTTTATTTATGTCTTACTTTATATTGGAGTTAAATTATCAATGTAAATTTTCTTGCATTTTATTCCAATTAGTCCCTTTTTATTTTTTAGTAAATCTTCGACATGGGACAAACTAGATGAGGGTCTTGTAGATAATATAATTTGTGACGCAATGCAATCTGTTGCAATAGTCTACTTGCGCTCTTTCACCAGCAGCATGAACATTCGCGCATCATGAAATAATTGAATATTCAGCTGCAGTGGAAGTGGAAGTGGTAAGGGGCAGTGGCAGCAATGTGCTCGCCACACATCTACTTACGGGCATACAGACATTTTAAGCCGGAAGTACACGTCTCGTAACTTGCATTTTCACATTTCCGATCCGTGGTGCGGCTCGGCTCGACGGCTCCACGCGTAATGCGAAATCGATCACGCGGCTCCCGCGAAAGAATCGCGGGCTATAAAACTCGCAACCGCCGGTATAAATCCCGGTCTGCCGCGTAACGTTGCATGACTAACGGCGTTTCTGCGTGGGGACGCAGCGAGTTCATTACTTTACCGTTTGCGTTCGCTTCGCATTGATGGCCGATGGGTGATAACGCGCGTGAGCTATTAATGATATGCGTTGTTTTACTCAATTTTTACCTTACACTCGCTCAAGAGCTTCAGGTAACAAAGAGCTCTCGAAATTGTTTCTTTGTAGTTTGTAGCTCGCCGGGGCGTTCAAAATTTATTACTTTTATAATTTTCCAGATAGGTCAACTCTTAAAATAATTATAGGTCTACAAACCTATTTACGGCTCCAGCATGAAAGCGCGTTAACACCATCTATCCAACTATAGGACGAATAGCGTTTATCCTCTGCTTCTATTTGTACATTCTCAGTAAAAAGTTCATATTGTAACATAATCATAATCAAATGCATTATAAATATTGAATAGCTATATGTATATTTAGAGCGCAAAGTTGTGTTTTGTCGTTCCACCACGAATATGTGCGAAAACGACATAAATACTTTGCGCTCGAAATATACACAACATTTTTCAGACGACTGATTATAAGAAGAAAAAATATTTTTTTGTCCAATACATTAGTTTTACCCATCGTTCAGAAACTGTTTGTTTTCCGGCCTAGGCCATCAAAAACTAGAACTTTTAAAAGGTTAGGTTTAGCATCAATTGGCTGCCAATTACATCTCCTTATAAATAGTTTATATTACATTACTCACGAAGATGAAGTTTGCATCACGAGCTGTCGGTGAGTAATACAAATCATTCGAGTGAATAATGACCATAATCTACTCCTATAAATTAGGAAATCACTTTTGAAAAAAAATTCGTTGAAAACACTATTGAAGAACGTCAACGTCATATACAATGACAACTGACTACATGTCAACTGTCAGACGACCGTTGCTTCATGATCCACATCACATCTTTAAAATAACCATGAATTATAGATTTCTGGCTCTGTGATTGCTCGAGAAGAGAGAATTTTGAATCATAATTCACTATCGTGAATTTTAGATACTATAATTCATCGAAAAAATTGAAATAATGTGGGATATATTTATGCAAGAGTAGAAAAAATTATTAATATCATTCTCGGCAACTTCTTTTATAAATAAATATAAATATCACCGAATTTTTGTTTATATTTATAAATCCACGTATCCATGTTTCCAAATGTCCTGATGTTACCATAATAAAAAATCGCTAGCCGAATAAATCAGTAATTTCATTTAATAAATTTATGACAAATTCGACATAAAAAATAATGTATATTACCCATCCAGAAACTGTTTTGCGACTTCTTGTCATTTGCAAGCCTCGCCTTCGGCTCTCTGTCAAAATATACTCGCAATCGTAACAGCGCAGTCTCGGGACTAGTGATATAAATAACTATTTTTGAATTTTGACATAAGAATCTTGCACACATTTTGATGCGAGAAGGAACTTCATTCTTACACGGTCTACTTGACAACACGACAACTTCCCTAAAACAATTGTACAAAGTTGAACTTTATAGCACTGTTACTAATAAATATAGTAGCACAAAATTGATTTTGTTTGCACGGTATAGGAAAATAAATTTGTTTATTTCTCTAAGTGAATTTAAATAAGTACGCATATACCTGACTAATTTACGGGCTTCTAACTGCTTTTGCGTTACTGTTTTTATAACGAAATCCATTGACGAATCACGTTTCAAACAGAATTTTAAATTTTTAGCAGGTAAAATTCCCTAATGAATACTCTGCTTTACAAATGCAGCTTTGTGAATGTGGTTAGATGAGCAGGATAAATTGAAAAATGAACTGTGTATACATAGTTAATCAAATTTACAGACAGTACACCGGCGCCAAAAAGAATAAGCGCAATAATGTGTAGAAGTAGATTCGTAACATGAATAAATGCATCTGAGCTGCTGGAAGCCGTGGAGTGTAAAAACAGCGAACATGTCGAGTGTGTAGTACACGGCGACACGCTGTCCACGCTGGTAACACCACCACTCGCTAGTCGCTACCCAGCTCACGTCCGCGAGAATCGTAAACATTGAATCCGCGCGACTGCGCCAACTTTATAGAGAGATTTTTATAACTTTAGAGTAGGTTAATCGACACATAAATCGCGCATGACGCCTGTATTACATCGCTATTGTCGAGCTAATACAGTTGCGCAGCCACACCATCTGTTGGCTGAAGACTTTATCAAATAGTGCTTTTATCGATACGTAAATGTTCTTTTCATCATTTTTTTAATGCCGTCACAGGTCGTGCTTGAAAACATAAATGTTTGGCATTTACGTAAAATTGGATTTCTGACATTATATGCTACAGGTTCCTACACATTCAAAATTTTATAGATTTAATATGCTCTCTATTTCTTCACAATAAATATACTCACGTATTGCTAAGCTATAACGATTTTATAACTAATTGTTAATCATTTCAATTGAAATATTCACTGGCTTCAGAAGTACTCTCTAGTTTAAATAAATGAAGAAATAAAATTAATCAGGATTCTACTTATGAAAGTAAGAAGATATATTTGATTGGGAATTTCAAAATGTATTGTAAACTACAAATTGAATAACAGCTTGGTTAAGTGGGTTTAGAACGCCTAAACTGATATCCGGAGCTCCTAGATTCAATTGTTTGTTAGTTTTCATACTGTGTTCAATCTTTCGACCACCGTCTTGTGATTGAATTACAAACAATAAAATCAATAATTAAAGTGCAATATGTCGATGAAAATGTAGGTAACAATTTATTTGGATAAAAGTAGCGGATGTTTCAGATTCTTGTGAAAAATATATAGTTTGAACTCTTGGTTTTTATCGAAAAAGTAATTAAGCCTAATTGCAAAATTGCAGGTGATGCACAGACAGTAAAGAATAGCGCAGTTTCACACAAATACAAGATAAAATAATGCATATAATTTACAAGTTAGCGTGTCCACCTATCTTCGCAAATTATCAGAGTTCTTGAATAAATAATTTCGACGTACATTCAACTTTCCACTTATGCAAAATGAACTTAATTACGTAGCTTATTCATGTTAATTATCAATAAATAATCTAATGAACGTGGTACGGTTAGCCGCAGACGCGAACTATGGCGACCGGTACTTTCTGCGAAAGCTTCAATGTTCGCTTTACCGCGAATGCGACACACCGCGTTGTGCAGGTAATGGCTTCTAAACCAGGCCATGCAGGAGCTATTTTAGTCTTGCTCTACCAAACACATTTATTTTTGGTACTTTCGCTTTGACCACTACAAAGATTTTCATTATTTATTTGTTGCCATTAATTAACAATCATTTATTCAAGGTGTGCTTATTAACTAGACTTAGTTTGTAGCACATGTATCTCTAACCATTTGAATTCACTCAACCCTTTTCAATTCTCAAAATAAACGTTTGAGGTTAATATTTGTAATAGCTTGGAACTGTTCATCAATACTATAAAATATTAGTCTTTGACTTATGACTTCAGTCATGTTTGTGTGCAACTTACTTTATTGCGTTTTGAACTTTTAAATCTAATCTCTTTTTACGAATGATAGTATACGTAAATGCTTAATAGATTTATAAATGAATATAATAGAAATACTGTAACCATAATCATCCGTTATCTAAAACTGGACATACTAGGATTATCTAAAATTGAGAAGTTAAATTTCCAGCGTAAAAATTACCTTATATTTTTCTTGCTTTCCTGTTGCATGGTTAGATATTTAACAATCTCTTGTTAACCTTCATGAAATAAGAAGACTAAACTCGTAGGATTATGATATTTTAAGTTATAGACTTTATGAGATAAACCTACGAGTATTCCTTGATTTAGATTGAACGAACATAAATTTTGCAAACTTCAAACTTTTTGACCGGAAGTTTTACTACAGTACAGCTTTCTTGTGGTGCGGTTCACGTCACTATCTTCTTTCTCACTTTCTCCCACTATTGCAAATTAGCAATAGTGGGAGAAAGTGAGAAAGAAGATAGTGACGTGAACCACACCACAAGAAAGCTGTACTGTAGTTATGTTACAAAGAGATACCTAACTTTATTATTACTCCATAATTATAGATATTATATGATAATATTTACAGTAGCTTAACATCCTTATGGAGTATCAACGTTTCTTATAAAACTTTTAGTTCCTTTTGTTGGCATAAGTTAATTTGCGATTATTTTCCTTTAAATCCTAATAGTTATGTTTCGCTATATCTTCCTATCTGCTGTTTTAGTTTGCTAGTCCTTAATTCCTGCTGTTTTTAAATTTTCTTCTACTTCCTTTAGCAATGTTGATCTGGATACTACTTATTTAATTGAATCCTTTTTCTACTCCCTATATCTGTCCAAGCCGTCTAACACTATTTTATTTGATCCTTTCATTACGTCTTTTTCTTCCAACTTTTATACTATTGCAAAGTTTATTACTATTCTGTATTCATTTCCGATATCCTTATTGCCCTAATATTATAATATTTATGACAGAATAACCAAAATAATTTCTGTACCTACTGCAACAAATAAAAATTTAAAAACTTGACTGTTTTAATCTTAACGTTCAGTTTAAAACAATTCTTTTGTTCGCATGTTTTGGTATTTCTTAGAATCATACCCGCAGAGAAGGACCCTCAATCGGGTTAGATAGAACAAGATAAATCAACTTAAACAATTATCAAATTGAGCCAGCTAGCCAAACTCATCTCAAAATTAACTCGGTTTGGATAATCCGATTAGCAGGTGTAAACGTAACCGATGATTTTCCCAACAACGCCTCAGCGCTAAGCAGGTTCGTCATTAATTACATTTTCGGTTACAAAACTTTTAAAACACGAATGTCGTCCGAGATCTCGTCAAACTCAATTCGACAGCGTCCGGCAACACCACAAACTCTAGTGGAAAACCAAGTTATGTCAGGGGCGGAGGAAGTGGGTTTTAGTAAATATTGGATGGAGCCTGCGATTCGATATACATTTCGACTTGGTGGAAGTTTATGTCTGAGCTATGTAGGTGCAGAGCAGATTTAGTAATGCTATCGTGGAAGCAGCCGCCTGGCAAGCGTTGTTAATTTAGTAGAGAGCTTTTTATAGGGAACGAAACCGTGGATTGAAATCAGTGGCGTGCAACGAAGTTTTTCCTCTTTTGGATTCCACTGAATGTATGCTAACTTTCGAGATTGGTTTCAATTCTGGAAAAGTGCTCGCTTTAGCCAAAAATATTGCCTTTGTTTTAATAATTTATTTTGCTTGTAGTCCGTTGAACTTTACTTAATAAAAGAATACTGTCAATACATTGGTATTGCTTGAATAATTCATGATTGTGAAAAGTTACGTTTAAGGCTTGTTTTCACAAATAAAAATACTCTATTTGTTATTCACAGATCGTCTATCTATTTCTGTACTCAATAAAGTGAAACCACAAAATTATATAATGCAAAACACCTGTCATTAAATAAAACCAATAAAAAAACAGTAGTATTTGTCACGCGAACCACTTTAGGGCAATCAATAAACAAAGCACGATTTTCTCACGAAATATATAACATCTGTACCATACCATCTGAAATTGGCAACATTGCAACACAGAATACTTGAGAAATTGCTGCACTCTACTCGGTTTCTGGCAGAATTACATATCCCAGTTCTACTTCGAAGTACACTCCAAAGCAGAGTTAAGTATCCGGGTACAGGTTGCAAGAAATCATTTCATATTTTTCGATACTGAACGTAGTAATTGTAACACGATCCCACAATGCTGTCGGGCACAATAAATTGATTGAATAACGTATACTTCTGTTGGTTGCTTAACATTATCCCTCCTGCATCATCCTTCCGCGTGCTTCCTATTTTCTGGGTGCCTTTTATAACTGAACGTCTTGTGGCTGCCTCAGGCTGTATCATCGTATACGCCAAGTAGTTATCTGTACTCTTTTTGCCAAAGACGCGTGCGTTCTAACAGTAAATATGAAAATATGGAATCTTCTTTGAGACCGCGACAGACTTATAGCATGTTTAATAGCTTGTGTTCTGAAAGCGGGTCTGTCATAAAGTTAATATATATTTTCGACATGGAGGCCGATATAAGATATGAACTCACGCATTTTCTACTCCCACATGTTTGCGAATATTTCTTTTTATGAGAGGCCATACCACAGCGGAAAGTTGATTACATTGTGAACCCACTCACAGCTGATTGGCGGGATACTTAATATTCTTTTATTATCGTGCACTTATTAATATTTCGATGAAATAATCACTGAAATGTAATAATACTGGAACGTTCACTAACGTTGAAAATGTGCCGGATACTAATCCACACACTTCTTTTAAATTCTTCATTTCTACAGCGGTATTACGTCGTTTATACTTCTTCAATTTAAACTATACATTAATCTACACACTTAAATACCATTGTACACACTCCATCGAGTATTTCTTGATCCATTCACTTTTCGAGCAAATGTACCCAGAGTACCCAATACCTAGCACCCTGCAGACATCCGTCTTTCAATCTCCCTACATAAGACTACTATCTTCACTTCACTTGTCTCAATCTCGAACCAATCACTGAAACATTACAATCAGTCACCAAAACATTCTCAAAGACCAACACATTTGTCATTTATCGACATTTAATAACAAATTTAAACCTTTCCCTATTTCATTTATGCTTACAAACAGTATTCTCAACTCCTCAGTTTCACCCAACACAACATTTTCTGCTAACGTAGGCACTGTACGTTCTTTCCTAACAATACATTATATAGATTTAATAACCATGAAGACATTCCACAACCCTGTTTCACACCAACATCTGTGCGAAACTGATTACTCAATGTAACGTTACAATACAAATAACTAAATTATTATATGAAACAACTATACTTATATTTTTAATTTGACACCATGTTGCCATCATCATACTGTCAAACTTAATACTTCTTTTTCGAATTGTACATTTCATTGACGGTACACGCTATTAGTTACTTTGAATTAAAGAACTTGGATGGGTCAAGTTGATGCACTTTACTGTCCGGAGAAGAAAGTTCAGCAGAAAAGTCAAAAATGGAAACCATTGGTTTTAATTTCGTCAATTGTTTCTCAACTTGATAATTCGATAATGTTAATTGTATTTCGTTTATCTACTAGAAAATGCAATATATTTTCGAATGACAGCAGTAATTATTGCTGCTATTTAGGTGTTATAAAATAATGAATGATACAGCTAGGTGTGTGAGTAAAGCGAAAGCATAAGCGAGGCGTGTACTCGCTGCGATGGTCTAGCCCGTTTGTCCAGTTCATGCATAATTCCCCACAATTCATGCGAATTCGTATCCGCTGTTTCTGTCATGGAAATTAGCAGGAATTTCAAATGGTCTAAGTGCCGGAACAGCACAATGTCCTCAAATAAAACCAATGTTAACTCCCAGTCCTCCCCTCTTAACTTATTTGTTAGCCGGTCGCGTAAGACGGGGAAGTGCTAAAGAACAACAACGAAACAACAAAGTAAGGGACAAGAGGTAGAACGAAGGAAGAAATGGAAAGAAGGGAGAGCGACCGGTGTAGGACACTACAGCATGCATAAACCAACGTGCCGGATCGGAAACGCAGGCGCTAGGGCTCTGCCACAGGTACCTCTCTTGTTACCCGAACACAGTGCTCCTCAATGCGTGGTCCCCACCGCAATTTGGGAATTCGTTCAACATTACTGACTGTGGATCATGAGTATTTCAGATCGAATCCTACAAACGACAATCGCACCCCTCAAACAAGTTCTGTAAACAATCAAAATCGGTAAATGGCATGTTGATATATTTATTGATAACTGCAATTCCTTCCCTATCAACAAGATTAAATGATTTTGTCCAAATCTCCTTAGGTCTCTCAATAAAATTCAAGTTACTATAAGGATAACAAATCAATTCAAGAATTGAAAAATAAATCAATGTGTTATCCTCATTCCAAAAAGTTTATAAATAAATTTTATTATACTCCGCAAATATACAGCAAACAAAATGCTTCAAGGAAGAAGGGTAATAAACATTATAACAAGGTTTTTACTTTCAAGACGACTTTAGAGATGCAAGATTCAAAATGTGATATTACTAAGATTAAATGTATTGTAAAGTTTCCTTAACAGGGGTTCGTGTTACTTTTGTTAAATTTTAATTGTTCCACAGAAACGATCATTTGCGACTAACGAGCCAAATATTTTAAAATTGATATATTTATATATGACTTAGGCTTTCCGATTTTTAAAAAAACCTTTGGGTTGGCCCTTGAAGAGATGTGCATCTTCCTTCCGATTATCTTTGGTTAATTGTTTTATTAAGTCAGAAAACACCCCCGTGCTACAACAATCGGTGCGTTAAAAGTATAGTGCGATGATGGAAATCACTTAATTTCTTTATTTCAACTTTTGGCAGTGAAAGAAAAATTCAGGGAGTAACAATGTTGGACAGAATAAGAAACTAAATAATAAGAGAACTGCAATGCAAACCCATACTAGACTTCATAGAAAAGAGACTGGCATTGTATTGTGGGGTCATATGATAAGTTTTTTTTTTTTTTTTTTTTTTTTTTTTTAATTGGTATTGTAATTTACAATCTATCTACATTCGATAATGAGTAAATGATTTAGCTTAACTAACATGTGGAAGAAAAGTCCAGTGACTTTCTTCCTTACAGCAACTTATTACATTATTAATTTATTTAATTAAATCTGTATGGCAAATCTAGTGGATTGAATCTCCTTAATCTTTGCGAGGTACTGCTGTTGTCTAATAAGTTTACAGCGCTGTTATTGGGATGGGTTTCGAGTCTGTTTATGTATTTAGTGCTGGTGGAGCTGATTTCTTCTCTAACCGTTTTCATTTTTAAGTCTTGGTGTATTGCGTAGTTTGAGACGTACCATGGTGCGTTAGTTATTGTCCGAAGAACTTTAGATTGAAACCTTTGTATGATTTCGATGTTGGAGTTGCTGGTTGACCCCCACAGTTGTAACCCGTAGGTCCATATAGGTTTGAGCACTGTTTTATAAACAAGTAATTTGTTATCTAGTGATAATTTGGAGTTTTTCCCCAACATCCAATATAGTTTTCTGAATTTTATTCCAAGTTGTTGCCTTTTTGCTTTTACGTGTTTTCCCCAGTTTGCGCGTCTGTCGAGGTGCATTCCTAAGTATTTAACAGAGTCTGCTTGAGGTAGTTGGGAGTTGTTTAGATAAACTACTGGGCATGTTTCTCGTCGGGTTGTAAACGTGACATGAGTTGATTTTGATTCATTGGCTTTTATCTTCCATTTTCGTAGCCAATTTTCTATTTTTAATAGATGATCTTGGAGTGCAGCAGAGGCTTCTGTTGGGTCTGTGTTTGATGCTAGAAGTGCTGTGTCATCTGCGAAGGTTGCAACCATGGTCTTTGTGGTAGTTGGTAGGTCAGCAGTGTAAATCAAATAGAGTATGGGCCCAAGAACACTTCCTTGTGGAACACCTGAGTTTATTGGTAATAAGTCGGAGAATTCCTGGTTGTATTTGATCTGGAAGTATCTGTTTGAGAGGTATGATTTAAGAAGTTGGTAGATATTTGATGGTAAGATCAGTTTTAGTTTGTACAGGAGTCCATTGTGCCAAACTTTGTCGAATGCCTGTGTTATGTCTAAAAAAGCTGCTGAGCAGTATTCTTTTTCTTCAAGGCTTCTTAGGATTGTGCTGACTATTCTATGAACCTGTTCAGTTGTGGCATGTTTACGTCTAAAGCCGAACTGATATTCGGGGATTACGCTTTTTTCTTCTAAAAGAGGCATTATTCTCTTCAGTAAAATTTTTTCAAAGATTTTTGATAGGATGGGCAGTAGACTTATTGGTCTATATGAGGTCATTTCTTCTTCGGGCTTACCTGCTTTATGTATTAGGATGATTTGAGCTATTTTCCACTGTGGTGGGTAGTAACTTAATCTCACTATGGCATTAAATATGAAAGTGATTAGTTTTACTGCTTTTTCCGTTAGATTTTTGAGGATTTTACCATTTATTAAGTCAAAGCCTGGGCATTTTTTTGGGTTTGTGTTTTTTATTATTTCTTGAATTTCGTACATTCCGATGTTTTTCATTAGTGGTGAAAGTTGGTCTGGGGTTTCTAAGTACTCGATGATTTTTCTTTCTTCCTCGCTTTCTATATCATGTGGTTGGAAAACTCTTTCAAAGTACTTCCCGAATTCGTTGCACTTTTCTCTATCGTTCCTTGCCCAGTTGTTGTCAGTTGTTCTGATAGGAGGTATCCGACTACTTACGTTTTTCAGGTATTTAGTGGCTTTCCACAGGGAATAGTCCGTTGATTCAGTGTTTGTTAGATTACTTAGATAATTTTGAATGTTGTTATTTTTCCAGTCGTTTAAGGTCTTTGTTAACTTTTTTTGTGCTTGATTTAGTCTTGTTTTGTTGTATGGGTTACGGTCGTTTTGCCAGATTCGTCTCAGGCGTCTTTTTTCTATAATTTGTTCTTTTATTTCATTGGGATACTCAATTGAAATATGACTATCATTTAATGGAGGTGATGACTGCCAGGCTGCTTTTTGAATAGTCTTTGTTAGGTGTTCGAGAGCTTCTTCTATGTCTGAAGTGGTTTTGAGAGGTATTTTTAGGTTTAAGTCTTGGTCTAATATTTCTTTGAATGATTCCCAGTCTGTTCGTTTATTATAAAGACTGGGTGGCCTGTTAATTTTTTGTATTTCTTTATTCAGGTATATTATTACTGGCGTGTGGTCAGATGATAGTTCAAGATTATTTTCAGCACGTATATAGTTTTGGGAGATATTCTTGGTTACTCCGAAGTCGAGGAGGTCTGGGATTTTGTTTGTATCAGTAGGCCAGTATGTGGGCGCATTTCCTGAAGTGAAGTTCATTTGGTTCCCCTGAATGGTTTTTAAAAGCTCTCGTCCTCGTGGATTTGCAATACGTGATCCCCATTCTGTGTGCTTGGCATTGAAGTCCCCCCCTGCCAGGAACCTGGTGCCAAGGGTGTTGAAAAATCTTTCAAAATTTTCCTTCTTAATATTGTGTTTGGGAGGGCAATATATGGCTGATATAGTTATTGGGCCTGACCAGTCTTCGACTACCAGTGAAGTTGCCTGTAAGTGGTCCATCATGTATTCTGGGAGTTCGTAGTGCTTAAGAGTTTGCTTAATGATGATGGCTGTGCCGCCGTGTGCAGTGCCGTCCGGATGATTTGTATGATATATATTGTAGAGTGGTATTTTTAAGTGTGATTTGTTGGTGAAGTGTGTTTCGGAGATTAACATTATATCGATGTGGTGGTGTGTGATAAAAAATTTTAACTCTTGGCTATGGTTAGCCAAGCCATTAGCGTTCCAGATTGCTAATTTCAGATTCTTTGTCATTTTGAAAGATTAGTAACAAGAGTTGTTAACAGGTTTAACAATGTATCCATTCTTTCCATCATTTTTGTCATCATTTGTGCTAGCTTATTATAGTTTTGGAATGGCTCTGCGTGGATATTGGTATGTGGTGTGTTTTGTGGTGGTTCTGTATTTTTTTTATTGTTACTAGCTGCTTGGGCGTATGTAGTATCTGGGCTAGTAGTTGGGTGTGTTTTGGTTGGGATGTATGTAACTCTCTCCCTTGGTTGAGGGTATTTTCTTTTTTGTATTTCTTTGTAGATCGTGCATCCCTTGTAATTTGCAGGATGATTTTCCTGGCATAATGCACATGTTACTGGCGTATTCTTGTCTTTGGTGCAGTCTTTGGTTAAGTGGTTTTCTCCACATTTAACGCAACGCGCTTGTCTTTGGCAGTATGTTTTTGTATGCCAATACCTTTGGCATCTCGCACATTGTGGGATTTCACGTTTAGGTCTTGGTGCTTCTATGATGACTTTTGTGTACTGAAGAAATTCGATGTTGTATATTTCTTTGTTGTTTACTTCTTGTTTTAATTCTATTACGAAGAGAGATAGGGGTTCTTTTGTTATTCTGTGTTTAATATTATATATGTTTTTCACTGTGTGCCCTTTTTCTTCTATTTCAGATTTTAGTTCGTCTAAGTTAGTGGAGTGGTGAAGGTTTTTAATTACTACACGGTACGCCCGTTCTTGTTTCAATTGATATGTATGGAATTTAACATCTTTTTCTTTAAGTTTGTGGATGATTTTTCTGTAGTTTTCGATTGTGTTTAGTTGTACTTTTATTTGGCTGTTACTTACTGCTTTTAGGAAGTAGTCTGTGCCTACTTCAGCACTTATGATGTTGTGTAGTGGTTTTATATCTGTCACGTCCGGAACAAATATTGGCGGTGGCTTAATTACTTTTTCGTTTTCGTGTGTGGTGTTTGGTTCGGTTTCATCGTTGTTTCTTTGTATAGTTAATGGTTGGTAGCGGTTTTGTGTTGTTATAGTTATATTTTGCGAAGAATCTATTATTCTTCGTTTAAAACTTCTTGTTGTTGAATTGTCTCGCTTGGTTTTTCGGCCAGCTCTTTGCCAGCTGTTGTCAGGTGTTGTTGTCATTTTATCATTTGGAGTTAGGTCCGAGGGCCGCTCCTTTTTTTGGTGTTTTCTCTTATATTTAGTGTTATTTGTTCTCTGTTTCAAGCACTATTATTAAATAACACTTCGTTGATTAAATTAATAGTTGGTTATTTAACTTTTCTTTATTCTCGCTTGCAAGTGAGGTGATGAGAGGCACGTCTGTTCACTGCGGGCGATGAATAACGACTATATGATAAGATTGAATTAATTGAGAACTATGCGACAAATTTAGATAATAAACGTGAAGGAAAAGAGAGATCGTGGAAGACCAAAAAAACACCTGGGATATCATCATCAACAAGACTGTGAAGAAGAGGAACATTACACTGTAGGATATAATAAGGATTAAGAGACTTTTTACAACCTATACCTTACGGTGGAAGGATTTTTGACTATATATAATTGTCACTGAATGTATGTACAAGCGAGACTGTTGGCTTATCCCTTTTAGGGACTTAATTAAGTTTGCTGAGAACTGAATACTTTAGTCTAACCAAAAAATAAACTGCAACGAAATGGTTTAGATGTCAATATATGTTAATGACTTGCTGTTGGGTAGATTGTCAAATAAATACAAAATATCATTTTAGTATACATAACAATTTGCCTTGTGTTGAGGTGGGACAAGTTTTGATTAATCGATTGAGGGACACCGAAACTAAATAATCTTTTTTGGTGGAGGTGCTATGCATGTGCCAGTTGTCCGAGTTATATTTGAGAAGCACTGGTGTAACGGTAACGGGAAGGTGCGCAGAGCCGCCGCAAGCACGACTGCGGCGCAGTACGTTTCAAGATTACCCTTGTAAATATATTATGGGCAATTCTCACTCGTGGAATTTCCTCCCGGCTTGGCTCTGCTTTCCAATTCAATCGCGACGAGTTCCATGGCTGCGTGTCCGAGCAGAAACAAAGCCATTCCCAAGTAATCGGGTTCCGAACGCGATGTCCTCCTCCCAGCGCCGTCTTCAGGAAGCATTCTTACTTCTTTACCTAAATTAAAAACCTGCAATGGAGGCACTCCCATCATTTATTAACTTATTAGACTGGAAAATACAATCAACCTTGTGCTCGACTTTGCGCTTTTTGCCTAGAAGAGCATAATGTAATATAAAATTTTATAAGGCAGGAAATTAGTTTAAAAACTATAGAAGTAGTTCAATAAAACCTACATTGAATTAATGAAAGCTTTTATGAAAATATTGTTAGACTTGTCAATATTGTTGCCCTCCTTGAGACGGTTCTGTGTTCGCCACGTCTCGATTAGATCCCTCTCTCTCTCTTTCCGTGCGATTCCAGCAAATTTAGGCTCTTTGTCTCGCGGCAAGGTAAGCCTCATTGTGACAAATCTTTTCAAAGCGCTCCACTTTTGTAGATTGAATGTTGCACTTTCCCAGATCACGCTTATAGCGCACGCACGCATATATTTTATAATCGAATCGTGCCTGTTCGTCGCTCGAGCACCGTGAACGAATATAATAATAATAATTCCATCGACTGTGTTTTGTTCTCGACCTGACAACTTTGCTTTTTAAACAATCGCGTGGCGATATTTTGCGAGCGTTTTCAAACTTATAAATGTTTTCTTTTTTATTGCAGTGTTATTGTGGTCTTTTGTCATGCAGGAGAATAGTTGTAAAAGCAATGACATTATTTGATTTATTTGTAAAAGTTCTTGAAATATGTCTTCATTGCTTTATAATAGCAGTGAACTCCTTTGATATATTGTATTTCAAGTGAAAATTTTATACAATTATATTGATATAATAGCATTCGTTTTCTACTTCCTGTGAGCTTTTTTGTTTTATTTATTTAATTGCACTTGTATACATTGGTTGTGTAAACATAATATGCATCTGCATTTCTAGTTTTTTAGTTGCAAAATTCTAAATTGACAGCAAATTAATAAACATGTTTGTTAGTTAAAATTGAGTATCGGAAATATTTTCCAAATTATATAAATTGTAGGCATATTTCCGGATTTATGTAAATGTAATGAATTCAATTTAAATACTTGTTATTATTATAACAAATTCAACTGATTTGAAATTTTAATAGTTACAGATATTTACATTGAATCCGTTTATTTTTCTGGATTACAAAATTCCGTTAACTACATTTCCTGCTTTAAATTATGTTTAGATCCTCTTTATATGAAACCAGCAGCGGCGTACAAAGTTATTTCAATTTAATTTAAATTCGCAGCGAAATAAAAATACTATAAAATCTAATTTGTACACAGAATAATCAATACATTTTCAGAATATTACTGTATACCCGTGTCTATCATAATAGTTAATGAATTTTTATTTAATATTTTGCGGAAGTTTCAATGAAACAAGTTTTATTTTATTTTAGCTGCAAAATCAATGAACTAAGCTATACCTGTTACGTGTTGTGATTAAAGTTGTAGAAGTATACAATTCTGGTTTGCATCGTTGCAGCGGAGAATGCAACCACGTAGCATCCTCATGTCAAGCTTCCAAACTCGCCTCGGTTATTGTTTTACGTAATAAATTATGCGCGTGGTAGACAGGTGCGGATTGTTTTCGATAGGTTAATTAATTAATTGCGCGGATGCCGACGGAAGTTATCAAACTATGCGGAAGCAACTGACATCTATACCGCGTTATACTCACTGCTGGAAATTTAATTCTGTTCTAAAGTATGGAAATGAACTATCTGATAATTTTACCGCGCTGTCACATTCATTTCTAACCGCAAATTTAATTCGAAACTTATCTCATTGGGAACATTGGAAGATCCACACGCCTAAAACGAACTTCAACATTTAACAGATTCTTATATTATTTATCATTGCCATAAAAACCTAACTTTGTTATTAGTTTCATGAATTAGAGGTTGCAGTTTTGAATTTCGCGCTAAGTATTTGTACGAAAGTTCACCGTTGGATGGCAGTTGGTGTATGAAAGTGAAAACAGCGAGTCAAACTGTCAGTCTAGTTGTGTATCAAGCCTCGTGTTGAACTGCATTCTAAGTGGCAATGTTTGTTTAATATTTTGTTGGTTTTTAGACACTTCATATTAAATAAAGTGCAGTGGAAGAAAATATTGAAGAATAATAAAATAAAGTTGTCTTGTGAGGAGAACGGAGCAAGTAACATCTCAAGCTACTGAAATATTTACGCAAAATAAATCCGTCGCTTGGCGTGCGTTCACGAAGTGAAACAACACAATTTATCACCCGACTTAAAAAGCTCGATCGAGTAAACAACACCTTTAGCCGCTTGGATCGTAAAGGCAGAGATTTACCGTGACACGACCGGATTATCTCCATCGTGCATATGAAGATCAAGAAGATACCACCCACTGGCTCCCACAAAAGCCCAGTAGAATTCCCTGCTCACATCGCTACTTCCACTTTTCATTTCCTTCGTTAAGTGACTGCGGAGCAAGCAATGATGTCAGATGAGATTGCAACCACTGGAGTAAGAACTGGAACTGGAGCAGTGCCCGACGTTGCCGTCCTTCCCGCGTGGACGAAAACAGAGTGGCGCTCAATCTTTTCCCCGCTTCGGTTAACAAGAAGCTGAAAGTTTGGAGCAGGCGATGAGAAAAAGTTGCGCTCGGCTACAAGCAAATCAAGAGCTAAGATGACTCATAAAAATTGCAGGCATCTATAAGAATACATCATCACGACTTTATCTTTATAGTTAGAACAAAAGAATATGTAAATGTGAGAAGCTTGTGAAAGGGTTGATTGTGAGTTATAAATGATTCTAGTTTAAATTCAGAGCATAGCGAAAACAAACAAAATATTCTAAACATTTGAAATCGCGAGCAAAACCAACAGCAAACAAGGAGTAAACCAACAGAATAACAAAGCCAAATACCACATAGAGCGAGTGGCATCGACCCACCATGTAGATGTTTGACAAACGCTGGCTGGAAGCGTGGCGGCGGGATCCCTCGATAGCGTTGTTGTAAGTAAAGCGACCATAGCACTCTGTAAGATCCCACGTGTCAAAGTAAACTAGGTGGAAAGGTTATATAACGGGTTAAGAAACACGGGTAGTGTCAACATACCGCGCTCAAAGGGCTCCGCTGTGTTGGAATCCACGTCCTGAAAGGATTTTAGCATTGCAGAACTATGCTTTGCGCTTTACTTTGCGTAAAGGAAGGGTCGCGACGCGCGGCGTCGGCGGTATGCGAGCTTTTTGGATTTTCATTGTTCTCACCTAAGCTACTGTGACGGAAACTTCGCTGTGCCGGATTCGTGGCCGTTTAAACTATTTGAGATATTCTTGGTTTGAAGTTCTCTGACTTACATTACTCGGTTTGCCCTTTGATGACGAATATCACGGATTATGTAGTTTCTCCGCTGATATTTGCATTGTCTTCTTCTCACTTTACACAAATTAAGAAAACAGTATCTGTACTACCCGGAAACAGAGAAATACAGTTGAAACAGGAGATTTCAAATTCTAGCAAGATGAAAAATTTAAATATTTAGCCATTATACTAAACAAATACCTCGCACTTGGTACCAAGTCAAGAGGTAACTGACATACGAAAGGGTTTTACTTGATTAAATGAATAACCAAGGGTAGCGTAATCGCCACCACGGAATATTTAACTCGATTCCGATGAGTATTTTAAAAAAATTGTATAAATCAAATACCCTTACGTGCTGAATCATTCAACGCTATAATATTATAATCCAATGTAACTTTTACAATACCTTTTAAAGCTCGAGACTAATATAACATTCGATATTGACAATACTCATACATAGAACTGTAGAACTCAGTCTACTTACATGAACACGCAAAATAAACTTCAAAAAACTATACATACAATCGAGAGGAAAACGTAAACTGTAGTAATTCTTTGAACATTTCACAAGAAAAGCTAAAATGCAAGTGGTTGCTCACTGCTCAAGGTTGAAAATTTATTATTTAAGGGATGGCACAATGACATTCAAAATAACTCTTAACTGGGCATTAGTGTCGCATAAGTCACTGGTTAAAGATTTCCTACAACATATTGACATCTGCTGATTAGGCGGTTACTGAACTAAAGAACTGAAATTTTCCACGAACAACTAATAACGAACCATTTACTTAGTATAAAATCTCTTATGCCCGGTTGCACCAACGTTAAATTTTAAACTTGGTTTAAATAAATAAAAGCGTATCTAATGTTTGCCATCAATGTCAATTACCTACTCCAAATGACATATAACTTCGATTTTCTTTTATTTATTTAAACCAAGTTAAAAATTTAACTAAGGTTGGTGCAACCGGGCATTAATATCATTTGCAATATTTAATCGTAATAAACGCAAAAACCGTTTATTACATAATAACAATTTACTGTGTGAGACTATTATAAATGACAAAAAAAGATGAACAATATTTAATAATAAAGAACGAACAATATTAGGACCAATGAAGTTTTCAGAAAACGAATACAGAATAAGAATAAACTATGAAATAGAACAAGAGTTGGAAAGAGAAGAAATACTGAAAAATATAAAGCAACAGAGAGTCAGATGGCTTGGACATATATGGAGAGCTGAAGAAAAGGATGCAATTAAATCAGTAGTTGAATGAATGGACCCAAAAGTAAAAGAAGATTTAAAGGCAGCAAGAATTAAAAACTAATAAAAAAAATAAGAGATAGGAAACCGTGGAAAAACCTAACTACTAAGATTTAAAGAAAAAGCAACGGAGATTTATCCCATCCAACAAAATGATCTAAAAAGCGTCATAAGAAGCGGTGTTACCCCATAGGAGTGTTAAGTAATAAATAAAAATCTTTTCAATTTGCAGGCAATTAATTGAAACAAAACTTGGCTTATACGCGGCATAAAACCGAGAAATCCCAAGAGCGCAATATGGTAATAGCTGCATAAAATTGTTTCCTGGATACGAAGTTCCTCCCCGTTCAGGTGCTTCCTCGTTCCTCGTCTCTTCCGCTTCTCATTCCGCCCGCCGAACTTTGAACCGTTAGTTTACCGCGAAGCTATAAACAATTAACTGTTTCAAATAACCGACTTCCTCTGTTTCTCTTTTTGCGATTTTTGTTTCCGTAGCACGCTGCGACACTGCGACGAACAGAAGCAGCTCGGCCTATTTTCGCTGAAATTAACTCCGTGGAATTTATGAGAAAATTTCGACGTTCATTTAGCGCAATAAAAGCAAAATAATTGTGAGCTTCTACTAAAACACGAATTGTGTGTTGTACGCAGGGAGATTAAGAATGAGAATATTAACAATATGAGGTCTGCTTTCTGTTTCGTTATCTTGTATGGTTCATAAAAAGGTGAATTGGGTGACAAATTTCAGTGATGACCTGAAATCTGAGTCATCTGAAATTTTACTGCGTAAAAATGTGAACTCTGCGTGAATTTGATTATAATTTATATCTAGATTAAATTCGTAAAACTTTGGAAATATATCACAGAGATTTATTATGAAATGTTCAAATGGAATTCATTATAATATCAGATATTTATAGAGCTAGTATTAACAACTTCATATTACAAGATTATTTATGTATAAATTTCTGACCATAAATCATTACGTTTTTACTGCTATCATATTATTTAAATCACCGTACTGCAATAAAATAAAACTTATATTTTCGATCTCAGTTGAAATTTCAAGCTGTAATAGATATTTATGTCATAAGTCCAGTAAATGAGTTTTTACGGTACGAATAAGATGATTCCGAATCAGGAATTTCGAAACAACAACGGTTTATTTTTATGTCATACCTGTGTCGTATTTTTGGATGAAAGTCTGCTTTCTTAGGTCCTTTCTTTCTTTCATAAAACCAATCAGGTCTTCTTGGTCTCAATAATAAAAAGAAAGTTATCTATTTTGTTTTGTTAGCATTCCTAATAACATTTTTATTGACCTAACCTATTAAAATATTGATTAGCAACGATACAGTACCCTTAAAAAAAACAATACTGTAAAGTTCCATTTACCGGATTGACATCAGTACGGTTAATATACAAATATAGTGTGAAATAATAGTTATTTGTTTAACTGGGCAATAAAATACCAGATTTACAGCAGAGGCTGCCGTTTCATTGACGAAGCGAAGCCGAAGCAAGTAATGCTGTCGAAGCTATCAATCTGTTTGATGCCGAGTTGAATACATAATTTTTTTGCCGATTTAAAAGTATTTTTCTGCAAACGTATTATAATATTCATATTTTGCTACTACATATACGATATAGAAGTAAATCATTTTGTTTCCATTTTTTTTGTACGGGGTACATTAATATAAATATTATTATACGGCATACAATAATATGTTAGTTGTTTTATATACCAACACAAAATTCCTGTTTCAACGCCTAGTAACATAATATAGTAATACAATGTTTATAGACATTTGGAGATAATAATTTAGAAATAAATTATTTATAAAAATAATTAGGAGCTAACCCAAACATCTTCGAATGTGAAGCATTTTATATTTTACAGATCATTATTAGTTTCTTGGGTTTTATTGGAGAAACGAACTTAGTACGACTGTACATCCATTATTACCGAAAGCAGAAAATTATCAAATAATTAAAATCAAAACTAGGAAATAGCACGGAAACTGCAGTTGCACACTCACAATCACATAACATTCGCAGTGATTTCAACTCGTTCTCCACTGATAAACATGTAAGAAGAAATTACTTTCCACCGACTCGATATCCCGCCGTTAATTTCAGTTTAAATTACAAGCAAATCGATTAGCACCTTCGCAAATCACGCGAAATGAAATCTGGAATTTCATTACAAAGTTAACAGCGGTGCTAGTTCGTCTACGCGTGCGCAGAAGAGTTCCGAATTCGCTGTTCGAGACTTTCTTCGCAATAATTACACGAGAACGGATATGATCTCTATTCTACACCCCTCTAATTGACGACATGTTCACTGACACACCTCTTATACCAAATATCACTTAAAATTAATTTTTTTAATTACATTTCCATATAAATTAAACACTAGCAAGCAGATTCTCAAAAACAATTAACGCAAACTCAATTTTTTTCAACATTTATTTGTTTCCAAATTAATGAAATTAGCAATATGTGCCAAATGTTATGCTAACCAATCTTAACTACAACCTTAGTTAAAATAAATATGTTCTGAGAATAGAAAATGCAGTTACGACTAATAATAAAAATGGAGTTAGCGTTAATCCCTTTTGTGAATCTACTTGTAGGAAACTAATTTCCACAGAGTGTATCACCAGATCACTTATATTTTTCGAGATATGACGATTTTTGATGTTTTTCGAAGTGCAAATTTGAGGGACAAGAACTCAAAAACTATGGAAAATATCAGGCAACGGCCATGGCAGATAGCATTGAAGCCGGTACACTCGATAACACAAGTTAAGCACTATTTCCCGGTGTCAGTAGTTGGATGGGTGACCGCTTTGTAAAAACCCATACCAGCGAATAATGCATGCTGTTATCACACCATTAAAAACGATTGCTGTTACAACAATCTAAATATTATATTACTAATATAAATAAGAATATTATTATTGTAAATATCTAAATTGCTGTTACTATACGTAAGATAAATGCTAGCTATAATATCAATCCATTTTTGTTTTCGTATATATGTATTTTGATGGGATAAATCGATTGGTAGACCAAGGTTGTCAAAACCCGGGTTTTTTTAGATATGCCCAGCCCAATGGGGTTTTCTGAAAAAACAACCCATTTCTAGTTTTTTTTTTCAAAAAAAAAAAATTCATTACATTGTCATATAATACAAGTTAAAAATTTTCTCTCTAAATTTTTATAATAACTGGATTTTTGTAAGTGGTTTTTACCGAAATTACTCCCTGGGTTTTTCATAACTGCCCTGTGGTATTCACTGTACGTCTGTGCTTTTTATATTAGTCGATTTATTACCTAAAGAAATTTTGAAAAAAATATCAAAAATTTTAAAAATTTGCTAATTGTCATAAAATGCACGGGAAACACAAAACTGGAGAGCATATTTCAATATCTTGCATAGTTTTTCAGTTGTATTCTGTTAAATATGCATTTCAAAAAACATCAATAATCATCATATCGCGAAAAATATAAAATATATAACGATGCTCTCTACTGCAATAAATTTATTTAGATATTTGGGGAAATCTTTAATTTTTCTTTCTTACCCATAGATGCTATGAGAACAAACAAAAACTGAATCTTCCATTCTACATATATCTGTGTACGATATGCCAAATACGCATCAAGTGTAATTATTAAATTATAAATACAGATTCAACTCGACATCTTTGCGACCTATAAAATTATAGCAGTTCAAATTTAAAAATCGTGCCTAATCCTCTTTCAAAGTCACTTTGGGAGCCGAAATCGTTTAAGTGTGCAAATTCCAAGATCAGAATCTAGGAAAATTAAACAATGCATTAAAAAAAATTAGAAATGTAAATGTAGTGAAACAGGAAATGTATTATTAAAATCATCCGTGCCTGTGTAACGAGATTCTTCTCCACTAAACTTCATTTTGAAAATTAAATAACCTCTGAGTGATATCAAATTTGTACGAGATGTCTTTAATTTCAACATAATAATATCAAAGCCGTAACCACTTTGAAGTAGACGGCACCGGCAACAGAATCTCGAAATTAGCACCGCTAAAAACGCAAATATGAAACAGGAGAGCGAGAGTGTACTCTCTTACTTGCCTTCCCGTGGGTTAGCGTTTAAATAAATGCATCGGATCGTATCCGCCTGAACATGCAAATAAAACATTCCACTTTTACTTCCCTTTTAATTCCCTCACAGAACAACCTGAAGATATTTCGGGACACAGACACTCAAAATGAATATTCTTGAACTGTATTAGAACAAATATATTCAATTTCTTTTGTGATCCCATTCATATTTACAATATGTTTGTACAAAGATGTTCAGTAAATTTTAGTAATAGAAGATTAAATAATATGGGAAAGTAACTGCCCATTGTCCATTCCTTAAATAAGTAGGGAAAGTTTAAATCTATTATTGAATGTGGATAAATGTAAAGTGTTGGTGTTTGAGAAGAATGATTTGGTGATTGATTGTAATGTTTCAGTAAGTGGTCTGAGATTGCAACAAAATAATGAATTTGTATATTTGGGTAGTACGTATTGACCAGGAGATTGAAAAGCCGGTGTCTGCATAGTGCTAGGTATTGGGTGCTCTGGATACATTTGCTCGAAATGCGAGAAATGTTCAATTGAGTGTTTATAATAGTGTATTAGTATCTACATTGATGTATGGTTCTAAATGTTGGGTGTGGATTAAGAAGCATGAACGACACATAACTGCTGTAGAAATGAGATATTTGAGAGGAGTGTGTGGGGATACGAGACGTGACCGTATCCGGAATACATTGATGTACGGTGAGTATGAGATTGAGAAGAATGTTGTTAAGAAAGTGGGAGTGAATCACTTGAGGTGGTTTGGACATGTTGAGCGAATGTCGAATGAAAGGTTGGTGAAACTAATATATGCGGATGATATTGAAGGTGAACGATTGCGTGGTCGTCCGAGGAATAAATGGTTGGGCATGATTGATGGTTTGTTGCGTGAACGAATGATGCTGAGTGTGAAGTATATAGACGAGCACGTATGCATCGCACTATGAATGTGGATGAGACGAATGTGGTGTGTCAGGATAGGAATGTTTGGAGGAGTTTGATTGTTGGTTGAAAGTGTTTCTGGTTTCGTGCTACCCCTCTGAGTGGGATATAGCGTTATGATATGTATGTACTATAATTACAATTGAATAATACAATAACACAATGAAAATCAATTAAATCTTTAATCATAAGATAAACTATTTATATCGGTCCGGTAATTCTAAAAAGTTGTGGCGTTTTAAACGTTTAACCGTACTGCAAGAGTTTCATAGCTAGTTTATTGTAGTGGCATTTTAATCTTCTAAATATTTGGTATTCGAATCTGTAAACTAATAATTGTTTTGTAGTAAATCAGTGGGGTTATCACAATTACTAATGATTAGGCTATAATTAGCAACATTGGTTGGAATCCTCGAGTTTTCCAACAATGAAGCCTGGCCAATTTTCCACGCGTGTTCATGTTGTGTTACGCAGTTTACACGTGGGCACACTTGCGCACCAGCGAGTCCACGATTCCACGATTTGCTGTATGTGCACGGGCGGTGCAGGGCGCGGGGATGGTGACCAGTATATCAACGACAACACGTTTTGATTAACGCCGATCTGCATGGAGAGCGGGAACAATGAACACTCGAATAAAACAAACAGGAGCGGACGCACACTTTAAATGAATTCCGCTGTGGCGCTGCATGCGCACTGATAGCCAACCCCGTTGTGCATGACGTCACCGTCATAGCTATTTCGATTTCGCGTTTGTTTAATTTTTTGTTTGTTTGGTTTTTCTCTTTGCATCTATTAGTTTTATTTATGGCCATTCGAATTATTGGTTTTAGAGTTAAATGTTTAAATGTTGCATTTATTTATTCCAATTGTGCTGAATTAACCATTCGTTCTTCTACTATTTTTATAAATACTCATGTATGTTATTATTTCACCATAAAAGCACATTGGCTGGTACCACTAGCTCTGTTTTGCTCGGTTTTAGTACTGTACAACGTTTTAAAATTATTTTATTAAAAAATACTTCAAATAAAAGTAGTAGATAATACATTTCTCTATAACTTTTATTTGAAGAATTTTTTTATAAAATAATTTTAGAACATTGTACAGCTCTAAAACCAAGCCTAAAACCCTGCTTTTAAAACATCCAAAAACACAGCTTGTGGTACCAGCCATTTTATTTGCTAATTCAACTAAGGAACACCAAATTTTTAATTTATCACGTCAAATATGTAGTAATTCCAAGCCATTCAAATTTATTACCAAGTTTTATCAATAATTTTGATTCTACATTTGTCTGCTGAATCGGATTGGTGGGTTCCATAAACACTTAAGGTATGGTGACCCCGTTTCATTTATTGTTTCACTGGTAAAAGGATAAATGTTTATTTGTTATATATTTTTTACTTAGATCTTGTTTACAGAAACAATAATATTTACTTTTGAATTTTGAAAACTGTGGAATGACTTTCTATTTGTAATTAAGAGCCTCTTTGTGCTGTTACAAAAAGTGAATCTAGTCGTATTCCAAAAGGAATAAATAGTGCACACAGTGTCGCATTCTGGACAGCTCGAGTTTAAGTTGAGTGCAGCACTTAGATTCGTTTAGAGTTTAGATAAATGCACTTTTGATTCTCTCCATTCGCGTCGTACTGGGACGGTTGAAGTCGGAGCGATACGCTGATGTTAACAATTGGGAGCATTTTATCAGCGACAGTCGTATCTGCGTTTGAGAGAGGATCGCAAAAGGGGCATGATAAACTCCAAGGGCTTTACTCTCGGAAAACAATAAAAAATGTAGTCCCATCTATCGTCTACGGTCGCTATGTCCCGTTGTGTTGGATACCAGCAGGACGCGGGTAGACGCAGGACTTTGTTGTTTGGCTGTAGTGGTCCCACTGGGCAGCCCGCGGGGGCTCTCATCACCACGGCAAACTAACCCCGCTTGCTTCTCCGCCCACCCAATGTCCACTGCAGGGATGGACTTCACTTATTTTATTGCCAATGTCTTTTTTCAGAGTTATTTGACTTCCTAACCGCCAAGAGAAACAAATTTTATTAAACATAAAGTTCCGACATTTTAATTAAATCGCGGGCTTCTCGAATGTCAATGTATAGCAGATCTCATATTGCAGATCTGAATAGATGCTACATACTTATTTGCAAAGAACTGTTAATAGTTAATAGAAAACTATGCTTCGGATATCGCTAGCGACACCTATATATTCTGGGTTCAAAATATGAATACATGATTTCAATTTATTCAATTTGACACAATAATAATTAGTAGTGTACTATAATATTAGTAAACGGAACATTAAGAACAAAAGGTGGACTAATAATAGCATATGCTGGTGATATTGTGATAGTCACAATAAACAAAGATCCTACGGAAAATAGTAGTAGACGGAAACAAAATGGGATTAAAAATAAATGAAGCAAAAACAAAAATAATACCAGTTGGAAAATCTGTCGGAAATAATGAAATAAAGAAGAGGATTTTAAATTCGGACAAGTTGAAAAATTTAAATATGTAGGCTTTATGCTATCAAGCAAAGCAGAAAAAGAAGCAAACAAAACATAACTAAAAAATAATATTTTATCTAAAGTTACAAAAACTTAAATTTACCAAACGATAATAATACCAATGTACAAACAATGTACACTGTTTAGACTATGACAATAACAAAAAAATTAAGAAGATTTAATTATAATGAAACGAAAGATAATAAGAACAATATTAGGACCAATAATGATGTAAAAAACGAATACTGAATAAGAATGAACTATGAAATGGAACAAGAGTTGGAAGAAGACATAGTAAAAAAAATCAAGCACCGGAGAATCAAATGGCATGGACATTTGTGAAGAGCAGAAGAAAAGGATGCAATTAAATCAGTAGTAGAATAGAGACCAAGAGGAAGAATAGTATTCCGGCCCAGATCAACATGGCTAAAGGAAATAGAAGATTTAAAAGCAGCAGGAATTAAATACTGGAAAAATAAAATAACTACAAGGATTTTAAGGAAAAGAAACTAAGGTTGATCCACTCCAACAAAATGATCTATAGAGCTTCATAAGAAGTGTTCAGCCACTATATTTATATTGGAATATTACTTATTGTGATTCGCAAGGTACAATTTAAACGGTTTTTGATATGTATTCGAAATATGGAGTTAAGGCGCATTCCTGCAGAGGACGAAAACCGTTTTTCATCCTGTATATATGCAACAAATTGTTATAAACTGAACAAAATGGATTTGAATTTTGCTGGGTAAGTTTCGTTCATGACTAGATGTTCCGTAGAAAGATAGTAGGACATTTGTATTTCATGTGCGAGTGAAGAATGTATCTCTTTCGCTGCGATGACGTTTCAGCTCCTAGCAGCTCTAAACTCTGCACTGGAATGGAATCCAGATTTTCCAATCACGAAATAGGTTGCGAATCGCAACATGCACCTCGCGATCGTATCTCAATCTCTTGTGACGTCATCAGATCCGTTTTAAAGAATACGAAAGAAAGCAGTTGAGACATAAACCCGGTCCTGAGCTGGCTAGAATCCCCTTAGACTCGAATATCGGAGTCTGCAGTGAGCCAATACCGCTTGCGCTGCGATGGTCTTGTCAGTCAATTGACTGCTCCATGTCTTTCTGCGCGTAGGGGACGGGATTTCGAATCGGGCCGCCGCTGGAATTGCGACATATTCCAAATTAATTGTGCGCATTTAATTCCAGAACGTAGCCAGTTTTTGGTGACGTTAATTACATATATCTCTTCGCAGCGGCTCGGTGGCAGAAGGATTGGTGTCATTTTTCATAGGGTTTATTATCCCATTATGGGTTGTGGTTTCAATTAACTATAATAGGGTAGCATAATTTGTAAGCCTTTATGGCTGAAATGCTCTAACCATTAACCTGAAATTTTAAACCTAATACGCTCATTATATTATTTTAATATTTCCCTCATATTATATACAGATTTTGTTTCATGATTACATTTATTACTACAATTTGTTACAAATGTTGTAATCAACTGCTTTCAACTAAAGCCATTGTCAATTCAATTTTATTTAATTTGACACAATAAGAGAAAAATAATCATTAATAGTACACTAGAATATTAGTAAACGGAACATTAGAACAAAAGATGTGGAAATAATTACATATGTTGATGATATTGTGATAGTCACAATAAACAAAAAGATAACCACAGACATGCTGCAGAAAATAGTAGTAGACGGACATAATGGGATTAAAAATAAATGAAGTAAAACCAAAAATAATACCACATCAAATAATACACTTACTACAGGTTGTGACACATGTCATCAACTGCTTCCAACTAAAAAGCTGATTACAAACTTGTGGACACTACAACCATTGTCAATTCAATCATGTAAAAACATCAGCCTGGCAAACTTGACATAGTATTCTGCACTGAATAGACCGTTACTCTACATTTATAGCTATTGTAAAGTAAAGTTTAACTGTAGCCTACTATTCAAAACCGAATTTTTATATCTCTTTCTATGATTGCACGATAAGTGAAACAATGACCAGCCTGAAACAAACATTTCTATCCTGACACACTACTTTCAATTCGTCTACATTTATAGTTCGTACATGCACGTCAATTTTTGTACATGATTTTTTCAAGCAACAAACCACCAGTCATACCTCACCATTTATTCCTCGGACGTTCAAGCAATCGTTCACCCTCTTGCTCACATATAAGTTTCACTAACCTTACATTCGACGTCCACTCGAAATAGCCAAACAATCTCAACTGACTCTTCCTTCTTTCTTAATCAGGCGACTGGGTGGTAGACTTTTTACTTAGTACATATATGGTGGGATATAGGTAATATACCCCAGAAGATATTTAACACATAGAAAATTAATCTGAACGAAATTAGCGTTCTTAATTTCTTTGGAATGTACCGGGTGTAATTTTTATCTATTCACTTTACAGCAAAACTAAAAATACAAAAATGTTCAGAATTTAAAAATGCACACAATAAGACTCATTTGGTTTCTTAAATATTAGCATGTATCAGTCAAATTAAAATCGATATTTATTAGGCAAATTGTAACACGAACAAGGAAAATAAAAAATTTGACATTTCATAAAACAATTTTAGGGTTATTTGTTTTTTAATAGAAAGAAATGGAAATCATTTAACTCTCAAATTCGTCATTATATTATTACAATCTTATACGAAATTTCTATTAAATACTCACATAAAGATAACTAAATGAGCCTTATTGCAAACATTTTTAAATTCTGAACAAATTTTGTATTTTCACCTTTGCTGTAATGCGAAAAGGTAAAAATTTTCAGCAATATCAAAAAAATTGCATTCAAATCCCTCTATTCCACATTTCAATTCTGCACCCTGTATATATTAATAAAAAAAAACTTAGTTTGCTTCATATCTTTTTATTCTTAAAAATAGTACATTTTAAATGAATCAGAAATATTCACATATTACACTGTTTCTTAACTCCAATTTAATTCAAAATTATTTATATAATCTATGGATATAGCAACCATAGAAATAAAAAGATTTTCTATCGACTACCTGCAGATATATTACAAATGTTTTGACTATTCTAGCTCATTTTCTTGGTAATGTTGTCTTCGTTAGTTTCTACCTTATTTTAATTTTATAATTGTCTTTGAATTCTTTATTTGTGTATTTTCTTCAAATATTTATTCCCAAGTTCAATTGCTTTTATAATTACAGTATTATTCTCGGTTTTTAGTTGTTTTTTTTTTTGCCAAAGTTCTAGTAAATGTGATTATTTCTTTTCGTAATGATACATAATGGAGGGTTATGATTTTGACGTCACAGGCAGAAAGAGAAAGATGAGGTAAAAGTTGAGATAGAAGTTCATAACACAAACATCCATGTTTTGACGTTTGAGATGTTGTTTTAACAAGGTTATGTTTTTATTTTTGAAGTTTATTATTTAGGAAACTTAATAAATTTAACACTGGCCATATATTCTTTATAGCAATAAAGGGAATCACTATTGCACAAACCATACACACACTTTATTTTTCATATTTAGCATCATTTTAAGAACTGTCATTTTGACAGCGTTTTGTTTGTGTTTCGCCCATGTGAATTTGATCGAAGTTCAGTGAAAACATCAATAGATGGCAGCACAAAAATTTGCTTCTGTATAACCCTCCATTAAAAATAAAAGAATGTTTTATTCAAGAAAATAAAAGCAAATTAAAATAAAACAATAACGCAAACCAAGACCTTTATCTGTGTGGTGGACTATGTAATATACCAACGAGTTTTGAACGCGTATATTTCTTCTGTAAATACTGCATAAATACCTGCTACACGCTGTATTATTCATAACTTCAAGGTACTGAGTTACTAACAGCGTCAACTATGATGTACCATAAATTACAGGTATTTTAATTGTGTCGCCGGGTTAACAATATTCTTCTTAATCGCACACTCATCGTAGGTACATCAACTTGTATTACAACACAAAAAGTGTTTTATGATTGATATTTCGCCTGCTGAAAGTAATTTATGCAATTATAAATTTTGTTAGTGTCGAAATCTCTATTGTAAATTTCTATTGAAAATTGCAACGAACAGACGAAATAATGAGCAAAATATTGAAATTAAATCACCTTGTTAAATTCATGTTTTGGAGTGTAGCGCCTGCAGTGCAATAGTGAAATAATTTAGCATTTAGTTATTATAATCACGAACTGTGCACCACGTATTAACAATTTAACAAAAATCTGCTTATAATTGGCGGGACTCGTCGGTCGGAAAATTAACTAGCGGTTTCCACGGGAGGGATGATTTATCGTGCCATCTGGGACTCCGGTCATTCGTCACGTGACCAATTACGGCTAACAAATCATATCTAGTTAGCGGTGCGCGCGCGGCTGGACAGGGTGCGTTCTGTGCCGTGTCCTGTGTCCTCTCCGCGTTGTTGCCTGGGCGCACAAACGCATCGTACGTAATCGTTGAACGCATTTATAATCAGACATGTGCCATAGCGTAACATGGTATAAATTCAACAACATGTGTTTTGTGAATTGTTATTAATAATGTAATTTGTTGGTCAACCCTTAATGATGGTTAATTTAATATAATTTCATCTCATTATGTGGTGGACACATGTAATCAAATTTCATTTGTTTAACCGCAATTAGTTACCAGAAGGTTTCTGCTCTATTTGTACTATTTCATTCGTTCATTCAACATAACCTGTACATCATTGTTTATGGGAAATTTACCTGCAGGCTAGCTCGCTTCGATCGTACTTTTCACAAACAAATCCTAAGCCTATACAACTCACGCTTCTTCAGAACAGCTCTCTAGATCTTTTTCTTGGGGGTGATCAATCCCCATTTTTCTGTCCATATCTTCCTGTTTCTTATTTTTTTCCTGCTTTAATTAGTATTCCATCTACTTCCTGCAGCCATCCTTGACCTGGATCTACCTCTTCTTCTCCCACATGGTTTTCATTGTAGTATTGTTTTTAACGTGTCTCTTTCGTCTACTCTCCAAATGTGTCCCAGCCATTTGACTCTTTGTTGGTTTATTTTTCTTATTATGTCTTCTCATTCTTGTTCTTGTTCTATTTCGTGATTTATGCTTATTCTTGTGTGGATGAAGAATACATTGGTGTATGATGATTGTGAGATTGAGAAGAATGTTGTTAAGAAAGTGGGAGTGAGTCAGTTGAGATGGTTTGGACATGTTGAGCGAATGTCGTATGAAAGGTTGATGAAACTAATATATGTGGTTGAGATTGAAGGTGAACGATTGCGTGGGCGTCCGAGGAATAACTGGTTGAGTACGATTGATGGTTTGTTGCGTGAACGAATGATTTCGAGTATGAAGAATAAACGAGCATGTATGAATCGCACTATGAATGTGGACGAGGAGAAAGTGATGTGTCAGGATAGGAATGTTTGGAGGAGATTGATTGTTGGTTGACTGTGTTTCTAGGTTCGTGCTACCCCACTAAGTGGGACATAGCGTGACGTTATGTATATATGTATGTATTTACTCTGCTTTTTATTGGTCCTAGTATTGTTCTTACTATTTTTCTGTCTTCTATTCTGAGTTCTTCCACTTCATTTTTTTGTCATGGTAATTGTTTCTGCAGAGTACATCATTATTGGTCTTTTTATTGTCTTGTTAATTCTCATTTCTTCACCCCAAAGGCGGTAATTTGCTTGTTGACGTACGCATTTAATAAAAAATGAGCCTCATCGCTTAAGTATATTTATAGTAAAATGGTACAAAACAGCTGTCAACTGTCAAATTGGCTGTCGCTGGCTAAAGTATTGCCAATTCGAAAAACAAACTCCTAAAAACACCCGTTAGTACGTCGACAGGTTGACCCGATTTTTAAAGCACGGTTGATTTCAGCAGTAAATAATTTAGTTCCTGTGTATTTTACGTTAACTAATGTGGTACGCCATCGTAGGTGTGATTATAAATAGTCCTGCAGTTCTATCATAATTCCTGGCGCTTGTAGCTCTGAGCAGCAGCGCAAATCGCATGATAACGTGAACGCAAAGTGGGGCAACGAGGTCCGGCAGTAAATAAATTAACTCTGTAAAATGCCCGTTTGAGCATTACTTACTCTGTAGACCATGTATGTATGTAGAGTTTCAAACTTATTTAGAACTGCAGTTTTTATTCATCATGCATGAGATAGGAATTATTTAACTGGAAAATTGACTAGATTAAGCTGATGATTATGCAGTGGATATTTTATGATGGTAAAATGGAGTAAACTGGAAAATATCGTCGAGAAGCAAAAAATAAACAAGAGTTATTGAAAGATTATTGAGTTACGTGCAGAATTTCTTCAGACAGTTACGTTTATTACCGAGCGATGCCGGCGCGAATGCAACTGGGTAATCCTCGCGCTCAGGTGCGGCCTTAGCTCTACTCGTCCAGAACTTCAGCAGCAGCTGATTTGTATTCACCACATCGTTCCTCCGTACGACTGTTTGTCTATCTCTTCTCTAACTTCTTTTGTCGGGTTATCGTTCAAAATTCTCTGCTCGAACGTAACTAATTCAACTTTGAGACCATTGTTTAGTGCGCGCCGTTCTGCTTGGCGTTGCATCCCTCTGCCTCCCTTGGCGGTGCTTCGCCCGCGGAATCACTAACATCGTCGCACGCGCTCGATAGCAGCGGGAAGCAAGTCGAAAGATCACGCTCGCGTCTTGGCGCCAAGCACTAGGCTAGGCGAAGCCTACGACGGAGATTTTCGCCGAGGGCGTACTTTACCCTGGGATAACATGAGAACATCCCCTGGTGGAACATACAAATGAAGCCTGCGTGTAACCTACCAGCTAACACGCATGAACTATTGTTATTGTTGGTTACGATTGTTGGCGAAAGTTTGACAGAGGAGCGAAACTGTCCATGTTATTGTGATATATCAGCTTAGTCTAAAACCACTTGCAGCTTCTAGACTCGCGTACATATAGGGTGACCGAGGAATAATCGAGAACATTTCCTCAAAACATTTTAATATTAATGAAATATTATGGATAACACAAATAAACAAATTGACACTAAATAAAATAATAAATGTCTGATTAAAATAAAGAAATATCTAATTAATGATTATAAAAATAAAGTAATAATTGGATAAAGAACATATTTTATCCAAGATTTTCTTATATTTCATTACATAATCGTAAAATTTATGTAAATAAAATGCTTTTAACTACTTTTACTTCTACTTCTAATTTATTTCGCTTTCGTCCATTGACTGTTTATAAACGAGAACACTTGTTCAACATTTCTCTCTTCTTATTAATGCGGAATTTAATTCTAAATTCGCACATTTTTAAACATCAACAGACGCTCCTTTCTAAGACAGATATTCCATGGAGAATTGTACATTTGTCCAAAAATGGTATTTCAGAGAAATCAAACCAATCTAGTGTTTCAAACTAGGATTTAATATAATTTATTTCATACTTGTTAGTTATGTTACATTGTCCGGACTATTTATCGTACGAAAAGTGGAACTTTAATTTTTTATAAACAAATACTTGTTCTTATAGAAATTGTTATTTAGCCTACTTGTATCAACTCATATTTTTACAAATTTTTGATAATTTCAGTTAATAAATACTATAATTTAACAACTTTAGTACACAGTGTGAAATAAAATTTTGTATTTACCTCGAACGAAAAGTGACTATAAGGTCCTCGCAAGTAATTTCGACCTCGGTTAACGCCTCGGCCTTAAAGTTTCACTTTTCGTTATAGATACATAAATAACTATTAATGTACGGTCACATAATTTATTGAATTAGTTTCTAAATTGGGCGACCTTGTTTTTATTCTAATAAAATTGCTGTTTACCTTACTCTCAGTAATTTTTACGTTTTTTAATAATTTTTTCCTTAATATTTTCTTGGAATTTTCTCCGCCAACGGAGATATTTAGTGATATAACCACATGTACTTGGATTATTGATATCTCGTTTAGTTTTCGTAATATTATTTGAGTGCAATAATGCGTTACAGGCCATTTCAAATGAAGTTATCCAGGACTACTTCGTGAAATGAAAATAAAAAACAATTTCCAAAGTAAAGGTAACCGACCTCGTAAGTGCGTAAGTCTCATTTAAATTTCTTCAAAATGGCGTTTTCATATAGTTTATTATAAATTGTAGTATAAGATTAAAATTTAAATTATAAAACTAGGACACTTTTTAGAAACCCGTGAGAATGCCCGAGGACGGCTTTAAAAAGAGGGACTAGTACGTTTGGTTATCCTTTATACATATTAACCAGATTGTATTTATCAATGGTTTCCTCGGGCCGTTTAGCAAACAGAAAAATCGGTGGCTATTAAATGTTTCACTCCATCTGTGTTGTCGGGAGAAGCATACGCGCGACGCAGTTTATTCCCAATCCCGCGATCGGCGTATCGTTCTCACAGTCGCAACCCGGAAAGCTCCATGGAGAAGACTGTTTATTTGCGAACGCGGCCGATAAACCGAAGACGCCGGTCTCAAACCTCAATTTACTTAACCCACATCCTGGCGACCAAAGAGAGGAACGTGTAGCGTGGGCGCCCATAAAGATAAACGGACCGAGATGCAAAATGGACTGCGAGGAGATGACGGCGGCCGGTTCGGAAACGACGCCACTTTAAAGTCTCTAGCACTAGCTCGCGGACGGAGGCAGGCGGAGGGGTTAGCAGTGTCGCGATCCGCGCGCGGCTTCAGATTTTATCGGGCGGCGTCGAGCGGCAACGAGCGACTGGAATGGCATATAGCCTGCCTGATAACCCGTGAAGACATTTGTGTAATGGTTGCTGGTGCGCTCACTGTGATTCTCTTCTGCTTCCTCCACCTCACCCCTCGCTACGACTCTAAGGAGCTCGCATGCTCCAACACACGTGATTGTTGTGTTAAATAGTTGTTTCCGTGTTCTTTACACTTGCCTGGAGTAAGTAATCCCCAAGAACTTCTTGTTCACACTTTCGTTTCCTCATTGTCCAAACTGATTTTGTTTGCCCAATCGCAAAAATTCTACGAGGTCTCTTCAGAATATAACCCAACTATTTTTTAAACTTTATCATTAATTTTACAGATTACTACTAGTCTTTGTCCCTTCCCTCACTTTTCACACACTTTCCCAACCCTGTTTCCAATTCGCGAAACAGTCCGGGAGAGCTTCATTTGTGTGGCCCATTTGCTTTGATATCAATAATCTGAAAACGGCGTTGTTTCTGCACTGATTTTAATTTCGGAAATACAAAAAAACTGCAAGGAACCAGGTCTGTCGACGAAGGATACAAAACTGACGAATTGACAAAACTTTTGTGTGTCCCAGTTCCATGCAAATTTTACGTTGTATCGTTGCTTCAGGAAATTGCACAATTCAAAAATCGCTACTAACACTTTAACATGTTGCACTCAAATAACATCACGAAAACTATACGAGATATCAACAATCCAAGAACATGTGGTTACAACAGAGGTTATGCGCAACGCAATGATGCCAACTGCATCTGTGGTGGCGCGTAATTCAAAATGTTCCGTTATTTTCGTACAATTCCCTCTCTGTATGTTTTTTGAAACAACGTGGATAAGTTGGAGAATTTATCTCATTCAGCTACAATGATACAGTGAGGTAGTTTCAATATATCAATTTGTCGCCAGGTCAAATGCAATTGATGTCTTGTTCCAGATGATAGATATCAGCTGCATTCACTCGATAGTTCCAGCATTATTCGCCGGTCCATTGAATCTGCAACGTTGAATCTACCATTCAATCAATATAAACTTGTCAACACTTTTGTGTTTCTGTTATTCTCCCCATACAAAAAAACATCTGCGTTTATTAATAACAATAAACAAATTAACGTTGACCGCATATCTTCCTGTGTGTACTCCTATCTTTCGTTTCCGTCTCGAGGCGACACTACGCCGGATGTATACGACCGCTGACGATGTTTAGTCGGTAAACAGAGCAGTGAGCAGTGGATCACTGTCGCCCCCTTGTTAAGACGACATCTTCATCACCGAGAGATAAACGCGACTGCGACGGAACATAGACTTGTATTGAACAACTCGGCTGCGATATTCACTCACTTGGCACTAGTGTGTGTACGCTGGTTGTTGGATTAATGTAAATGTTGCAGTGAATGACATTTGAGGAATGATTAAATGTAAGATGGAATGTGGTAAACACATTTGGTCTATTTGTTCGTGGCATACAGGCCAAGAGAAATATTGTGTGTTATATTCTAGATATTATCATTTATCTAATGAGTTCATCAACCGTTACATTTTATAATACTCCACTAATATTTCATCGTATTACTTTGCCCACAAATGCGCTATTTGTTTTTATTTCATTTGCTGGAGAATTTGCAACGAACTCTTAATTAATATGGTACTGCTGAATGTATTCGTATGTGTGTCGGTATGGCAAATTTTAATTACTTTCAAAATAACAATTTCATTACGTGATGCGAAATTAAATGCTCTTCTCCGTTCTCACCGAAACGACGAGGAAACGCAAGGATCTCAGAGTTCCAACACAAACACAACTCTGATTGATTAACTAAAATGCTTCTCTTGACACATGCAGAATATCTCTATATTTGAAACACTTAAACCCACATATCACATATTCGCAACAGTAAATTGTAAAGTACTTCTTCTATTCTTTTAACCCAAATACTGCTGGTTTTTTATATTTTAGTCCGCATGACAAGATGCATAATTCTAAATAGTATTGTGGATAAAATTAAAGATAGAATTTTTTGGACTGCTGCATACACAAATTTTTCTCAAGATTATTATTCTGTATACAAAATTGGAACATGCTCTATTTTTCTGGACTGAAGGTATACGCAGTAAATAAAAATTCATGACATTTGACAATAAATATGTTAAAGGTTATTAGTTATTTACATTACAAGCAAGGTAAAACAGTTTTTACTGCTGAATAACCAATGACCGGCGAGCCTGTCACCTCCATGAAGCAGTAAAACAGTTGTTACCTTGCGTGTATTGTACAACATTTTACTTGTTACTCATTTGTAAATCAAATTAAAATTATAACCAAGTCCTGTCAGTGACACACAACTGTTCTGTCAAAAATTATTTTAAATGATTTCGCATGAGCCTTGTAAGCATTAATGTGGCAACGTGCATTGCTTACCTTGTTTACTAACTTATAAAATATTTACAATACAGCTGTCACTTAGTAACTTGTAAAGATTCATTTTCAAAGGCAATAGAGGGCTTGGGTAAGTGGTGTTCACAAGTGAGTAACAAGTAAAAGTTATTTCCAAAGATTCCCCACGTTGATTAATAATTTTGTCGCCGGAAATATTAAATCCTTGAAGAAAACTCACCCAAATATTTTGTATGTGCAACAATTAGAATGCTAATAGAAGCGGTCGCTGGAGAAACGTTCGACATTGCTTCTCCGGAGCAAGTGCGTGTACGGTGTGATATAACCGGAGGCAAGTCCGGGCGTCGCTAGCGCCTAGCGTACTCGGTGGCGAATTGCTCACTCTTCAGGGGGTAGTTAACGAGCTACTTAGCCGTTCCACCGGCAAGGGTGCGCGTTGCCACAAATTTACTACTTACAACCAACAGTGCGGCCTACAAAGGAATCCGGAGACGGTAGGTGAACTTACCCGACTTACCGGAAGATAGCCCAATGACACTTGCGGTTAGGATACCCACTTGAATAAATATTTATGAATTGGGAACTACGCATACCCAGAGTATTATACTAAAATTTGGGTCAAATGCAATGTTGGTAATTTTTTAAACTTGCAATCTTGAAAACTATTAGGTTATTGCTGCAATATGTACTTGCAATCTTGAAAACTATTAGGTTATTGCTGCAATATGTACTTACTCATATTATTAATTTGGGTAAATGAAGAAGATGTTACTGGACGAAACGACGAAAAGAGCCGAGTCAAAAATTTAGAAATAAGTAAATGGGGTAAATAGCTCCGTGGTAACGCATCGGATTGTGGAGCTTAGGAGCCTTGGTTCAAGTCTCACAGCCAACAAATTTTTGAAATTAAATTCCGAAAATTACTCCTGTATCACCTCCATCACTATGATTCTTGGAGGTCGTATTTTATCGGCTGGTTTAATTTGAGCCACACCTTTAAATGAGTAAATGCTGTGATGATACATTTATTCATTTATATAGTAGGTACTATGTATATCATTAAAGTACGTAACGTACAATTTATTTCATACCTTTCTCACATTGGATGAAAACCTTCTTTCTTTCAAAAACAATATTGGTCTTAATTTAAGAAACTCAATGTTTTTTCTTCAAACGTACTAAAAGTACTTGTATTCAACAAGCAGAAGTTCAATATTTTAGCCACCGGAGTAAATGTGTAAAGGCGGACAAGGTAAAATATTCTGCAAAATAGTAAGGTTGTAATTCAATAATTTAACAATTAAGAATAAAACAAATAATGAAAAATAACAAAATAACATATTCCATGGCAACTAGAAATGCTGGATACGACAGAATATTTGTTGAAGTTTTCTATGTTTGAAGAAAAACATAGCATGTGTTATTCGGAGTAAATGTGACTTTGTGTGCTTCGCATGTAATTGTTCGACTCGCTTCGCTCGTCGTTCAAACCTAAATGCTCAGCACCCAAAGTATCACATTTACTCCTAATAACACAATATGCAATAATATAGCATGAATAACTAAAATTTTCAAAAAGTGTGCGGTAACTGGTCAAATCCTATTAAAATATTGCTTAGCAAATGATAAAGATTACTGTAAAAATAATAATACTGTAAAATATTTATCGGACTGAAAGCAGTCCGGTAAACTTGCAAATGTTATACAATACGAAATAAATTAATAAAGATGAGATTATTTTGGATACATAATTACATGTTTCTTTAATATCAAAAAACATTTGAGTTTTGCGTAGTTACGGTGAAGTAGATTCTTATTTCAAATTGGATACAAATTGAAGTAGAAGATAAAGATGTAAACATGAGAAAGTTTGTACGCTCGTTGGAGTAACATTTTAAAAAGTAAATGTTTAAGTTTTTCCAAGATCAAATGTCAGAGTCAGACATAGCTGCATATCGCAATTTGCTTGCACTGTACAAGTGACGGTGACGCCCGTGGATGAAACATTGCTTTGTACGGAGCGTCGCGCATGCAGAAGGCGGTGTAAGCTGTTAGCAAGTTGTTTGTTGAATTTCGTCAGCATTGCCGCGTGCCTGAAGCCCGCTGCATGTAATTGCTTGGGCTGTACGCTGGAACCGGTAAAGCTTCACCTACGGAAACACAGGATAAAATAACGTTTACGTAAGGCTTCACGGTATATTGCTTTCAAGTCGGTTTGTTTTATTGATCGGGCCAATGAGCTGGAAGTCTATAACTTGTCGAACAATCGAAGAAATTGAGTGTGTTTATAGGTTTACGAGTTAGCGCGTTCCCCAGTAAACGATTTTTTAACGCTGTGATTTATTTCATTGATCGCAACACTACTAGAACTCTAACATACTTTATTAGAGCCAATTCAAATACAACTTAAACATTGGGCGCTTTTATTTCATTAAAATTATTCGCGACGAAAATTCTCTTTATAGGTGCTATTTGTCCACTTAAGATGGTTGACTTATTTGCCAATTTTTCTGAAGAGAAGTTTATTGTAATACAAGCTGTTGTATGTAGGTTGAAGTATTTTGAAATTTTTGTGATTCTAAGGTAATTATATAATTAATATAAAGTATTTAGGACAATTATTAAAGTACTATAGCAGTCAATAAATATTTATTATAAATTGGCTTCTACCGGTTTCGTCAACACATTTGCTTTCCTCAGGATGTGATTTTGCTTAAACAAAATTCTGATTATTTTTGGAAATTATTTTGGAAATTTCCAGGGAAATTCTATAAGATATTTGACCTTGATGTCTGATTGCGTGCTTGTACCTGTCTGTTAACTACTCCTATGACAAGTAATGTGGTATTCGCTGTATCACAAGTTATGACTAAGTATTAAAAACAATTTTAACAATGAGTGGAAAGAAAAAGAAATTGATTTTTATTCACATTGAAATTCCTTGGAAAATTTCTCTGAAATTCCCTGAGGAAATTTCCCAAAAAAGTGTCGGGAAATTTCCTGGGAATTTTCCTGTATCTGTAAATTTCGGGAATTGATCCATTTCTATTTGGACGTCAACAGTTAAAAAAATAAATAAATAAATATGAACAAAACTCAATGAAATATTTTCAAAGGGTGCTAACTTTCTTACAAATTTCACTTTAGAGTATTTTATCATATTTATTTATTTTTTAAGTGTTGATGTGATGTTGCTGTAAATTTTCCTGCAAATTTTGTATTTTAACATGTGATATCAAAATATGCATAAAGCATAAGAACCAATTTTGCTAAAAAAAAAAAATTATTAAAATTAAATTTTTAATTAAATATTGATTGACTGCTATCCAGTACTATAATTATTGTCCAAAACATCCATCCAGTTAAGAAGCTTCAGATTCATAAAGTATTTATTTGTATCATTTACACATTTTATGCGAAATATTGCTTTTAAAAATAAATACTTAAAGAATATTATGGATTGATTTTTTGGAGATATCATGAGTTCTGTATTCAAAATGTTTAATTACCAGCAAAGTACTCTACCAAGAATTATGCTATTGAAGTTGGAATAACTGAGTGACAACTATAATTATAAAATAGTTACTTGTGCTATGATTTGAAACAATTGCTCTATCTACGAGAAGTTTTTCCCCTTTCTTTGTGAAAGAATGACAAATGTAATGTGATCAGCACAATTTACAAATAAATAATAAAATACATAATTATATTATGAAATTTAGTTGTCACAGACTAAATGCTCAGAATGTATCCAAAAGATTTAAATAATAACATAAAAATAGTGCAAAACCCATATCCGTAAAAGTAAACGAAAACTGATTTACAAAACATTACCAAACTAGTTTATTCGAAAATAAAACGCTAGGTGGCTTCGAGTACATTTGCGCCGCGAATATTATTCTCACATTGTTGATAATATTAGAATATTACCTTTGAAGAAATGAGTTGGTTTTAATTTGTGCCTCGTAATATATTCATTGAAATAAGCATATTAAAAACAGAAAACAATCTAGGGTAGAACAGTGACTCTCTTCGGGAAATATATAGTTGAGCATAGACAGGTCGATAAGCGCATAAGACCGAAGTGTAATTCCAAGTTTCATACTTTGGAGTGGAGCAGATGATTTCATTTTGTAATGCAAAGTCGACGGAAAAGTGGGCTACACTAAGAAGCACGAAGTCTGGTGCGGGAGGGAGGGCAAGGGCACTGGCGGAAGCAGCCGACATGTGTGGAGAATTGCCCAATTAAGTCACTTCCCGTCTTCGGGAGATAAACATCTCGTCTGGCAGGTGCGGGATGGCGGCGGCGCCGGCGTCGGATCGGTCCGTGCGCGGTGCTTGCTGTCTTATAAACTTCACCGACGTCTCCATCAAAACGCCTAGGCCGCGCCACCGCACACAGACTTTACGATGGGTAATCTGACCCCAAACAGTTCTATCTCTCTATCTTCTGCTCCTACTGATTCATGAAACTCGAAATGTACGACTCGCGTTTCAATTGGACGGAAAATTAATTCTAATAGTCTGCCTCTAATATCCATTTGAGATACAGTCGAATTTTGATAATTCGAACTTTGCCAACTCAAATTTTTTACCTCCCGCCTACCTCTAGGTAAGGGATATATTGTTTTTGGTCAAAAAATTGGGTAGTGAGTTTTCAATGAATAAGCACGTTTTAGGGTCCCTACAATACGATTTTACTATTTTCGCGATGATGTATGTATGTATGTATATATGTATGTATGTGTGTGTGTAGTCTGTGGCAATTTTTTCGTCTCCCATAACTCAAATACTATTATACGAAAAAATACAATTTTGTGAATTATTGCTTTTTATATTTAAATGAAGAGCTGATTAGATTTTGGATAAAATTGGTCAACCGGAAGTAGCAGTTTACTTGAAGCCCTTAACAGTTTTTCGTGAAAAACGGTTAAATTTCCTTTTTCAACAATTTGTGTTATTTTGAAAGTTGAAGATTATTTAATTTTACATGTGTTTTGATTACACTAATTTTAATAATTTTCATTAGATTTAGAGATAATAAAATATAAAGAAATTAAATTTCATAAATCTTGCACTTCAAGTACACCATGGAAACACTTTTTTACGAAATGTGACACATGTCATTGTGATTGTGAAGCTGTTTTCTTAGTGAAATATACGTCAAAAAATTCAATAAATATAAAATTCTCAAATATAAATAGAAAATAAACAAATAAGAAGGTATGTTTCTGTATCATCAAATACTATTTTGTACCGTTAAAGAGTAGTATTGGGCGGGAAGTTATGTGCTGGCCACATCAGATTTTTATTGCGGTGGGATAGGGTAGTGGTAAGAGTGCTTGCCTCAGCATACAGAGGTCGTGGGTTCGAATCCAGATTAGGTCTGAAAATCGGTTCTCACTCCCGTCATCATTTCAAGTTGGAATACAATTAAATTGGCAATCACAAAGCTATCGGGCACCGGCTAGTGGTTGTAACAAGTGCTTGCACCGGGTGGGCAATACACATGGTATCTACGTAACAAAAACAAAAAAAAAAACGAAATGAAATTTAATAGATGTCAATGTATATTCTAGGAATATAACCCTTGTGATTGAAAGTTCCGCATTTCATGTGAAAAATATATCATAATTCCGTAATCTGCTTTTAGCAGAGTGCCATACCCAGAAATGGTTAAATAGCGTGATGATATATTTATTTCTTGAAAATAAAAACATCAGTCACAAATTATTGAGTACCTTACACAACAAAATGAAATGTAAATGCTGTTACATACCAACCCAAAGAAAAGTAATGTGTGTACTATTATGTTATGCTTTTCTTAGAAAAATATATTTTTTTACCTAAATAAATTATTAAAATGTAACCTGCACCGAGTAAATGAATGAGGGATAGTTTTCAAAAGTTTTAAAAACGACTTCTACAAGAATAACATCCAATTAGTACCTCAGCGACTAGTTAAAGTGAATATTAAAGTTTTTATGAATCTTGTTGAGAGAAAACAATTTTAAATTTCTATGAATTGAATTCAGCAAGTCAGCGAGTGAGGAGCAATTGTAACCAGCAGCACGCGTCAGTCACTTCTGTCGTCTTTGTTCCAAACGTTGGCAACGTCGTTTCTTCCATCGTCCGAGTCCGAGCAGTAGACAAGCCAGAAAAAAGACGCATCGTGCTGAGACAATGGCCTGCTTCGCGCTCCATTTTGTCTTATTCAAGCGGCGCTCGGAAGAAAAATGACGGCGGCCACGGCCAAGAAGTTGTGCAGAGTCCGGCAGGACGGAGAGTTGGCGGGCGGGTCATTCGCGTCGCTACGCTGTCACGCCTGTCTCTTGTTCTCAAACTCATTACGGGTCTGCTTGGCCAACTTACTGACAAATGACGCGGGATCTTGAAAAATGAAGTGGATGTCGAGACAACTTGATAAAAGGCTGTTGACGCAAATAAAGATCAAAAAAGTTTTATATGATGAATTCACCGGTGAAAGACAAATATGTCCGCTCTTCCCTACAACGCTACGTCCTGTCAATTGAGACACGTGACAGTTTTTTATATCCTATCACTTGGAACAAATCTCGCAAAGTCTTCCGTAAAACCCTTCGCAAAAACATATCAAGATTTCTATTATTAAAACGCCGTTTTCTTATCTCCCTGAAAGCTCTTTTCAGTCTCCGTTTCTTCCTAACTTGGAATACGAAATAAAATAGTAAAATTATAATCATGTGGGATGCCAGCAGTAAAAGTTTTTACTGCATCAACAAAGACACCACATAATTTTTAATCTCTGCCAAAATTATCCGCACCAAGTTATCTCAACATAAAACAAAGCTAATAAAACTAAATCCGTAAAACTGAAATCTCCTGAGAACAAGACGCAACATTGCGGCGGTCGTGAAACGTTTCTTGCCGAGTTCATTACGAGAACCGTCGCTGTCGCTCGCCTTTCGTGTTGCTCGCCGAGTCGCCGGCAAAGTTCGAGCGCTGAGTCGAGCCATTTAGCTGATTGAAGCATTGTTTCCGCGCGATATTGTATAAACATTGTCACCGGCAGCGTCGGCGGGTTTTAAAGCGAAAGCGCCACCTCTTCACAGACGCCGCACAATGGATGCTTACGTTTAATCGTGCTCCGCAACTATTAGCCTCGTTTGCGCGCAGCCACGAGCCGCATTTCTAATTCTGCGGATACGTAAACTCTACGAAAGTGTCCGTGTAACCTCTCATTGTTGTTATGATATTGTGTCAACGTGGCCGCGATTGTTGCCCTTTGTTTCTCCGGAATTTCAACTTTACCGATTAAATACAAAAGCCCGCAAACTTATTTTCCATCCATTTTCACTGTCAATAATGTGCACTTTAATAAATTAATTACTTGCAATTATTTTATGGGTGAAATACTGCGCAACGAAAATGAGCATGCACTTCTGAAAATGTAGAAATAATCTCTTTAAAATCCTTAATTATATACCTAATAAAAATTTATTGATACTTCGCTGAGCATTTTCGTAAACTCTATAAAAATGTCTGTGTAATCTCTTACTGTTGTTTTGATATTGATATATACTGATTAATGGAAAGGCCTAAAAACTTATTTTTTCTACTCCTGCATAGCTATATCCCCATTATTTCAATTTTTCCAATAACTATAGTACCCATAATTCACGATTCATAATTCACTCTTCTCGACCAATCGCAGAGCCAGAAATCCATAATTTACGGTTCTTTTAACGACGTGATGTGAAACACCAAGCAACAGCCGTCTGACAGTTGACATGCAATCGGTTCTCATTGTGTTGTTGATGTTTTTCAACGAATTTCGATAATTTGCTAAACGCTATTTTCGAATATAAAGGAGTAAAAAACTACAGTATTATATTCGGGATTATGGTCATTATTATTCACTCGGATGATTTGCATCGCTCGCCTATGGCTCGTGACGAACACTTCATCTTCGTGAATAATCCATAATCCTTCATATAATAATATACTATTATTCACAATCAGTTTTAGTAATATGTCAATTTCGGACTTCGAAAAAGCTGGATAGTCAATTATTCCCCAATGCATATTTGATTACTAACCGATTGTAAATAATATATGCTTTTCTGTGAACACAAATTTTTTGTAGCTTTTTCTGTCACTTGCCGTAATTCCGATGAAGTTTAATCCATAAATTCATTTTCAATCATTTCAGTATTCCCTAACTTTTACTTTGAAATAATCAAAGGATCGAAAATTTATTTCACTCCGAAATTATATACAAAACAGTCTACTAAACAATACTATTTCACCTGAAAACACTGAAATATAATAGTACTGTAACGCCAACTAAAGTTGAAAAAAGCGAACTGAAAGAGACAGCCAGTCATTGCGTTACCTGTCTTCGTTGTACAGCCCGCATAACGAGTTGATAAGAGTAGAGTATAAAGATATTAAGCATTAATGATTTCAAAATAAAATAAATGTAGAAAAGTGTTCATTTAATTATTAATGGGAATTTAAAGGAATTTTCAAATAATTGAAAAATGTATTATTAATTTATATTTTTGAAAAAACTATATAACATGTTTTTATAAAATAATCGCACAACAAACGTACAGTAACCGTTTTACAAACAAGTGTTAGACAAAGAAAGCTGGCCCTACGACATCTATCTATCTAAGGCTCGTTTTCCGTTTTCATGAAAGCCTAAAATTTTGCTTTCCAGTAATACTATATCTATATTTCAGGGCCCGAAAAAGTATACGCCAAAAATTAATATAATTATTTATGTACTTAATTTTATTATGAATATCCGTGTAAAGTTTTATCTCAGCCTCGGGGTGCAATGAACCACTCTCCACCTCATTGAGTAATATACTATCCCTTTGTTTAGTTACCTTCATCACCAATAATGTGCACTTTAATGAATGAATTACTTGCAATTATTTTATGGAAGAAATAGTGCGCAATAAAAATGAGCATGCACTGCTGAAATGTAAAAATAATCTCTTTAAAATCCTCAACTAAAAAATAATAAAACTTTGTGTGATACTTCGCAGAGCATTTTCGTATTTCTAACCACATTATAGCGAGCAATTCACTATAATCACCTCGTCAAAAGAGCTTTTAATTCTTTAGAAAACTGTTAGAAAGCATCGTATTCCAAGAGGTTTAATGTACATTTTCGTTACGCTGAACGTACCACGAATACCTGACTATTTCCAACGTGGAAATTATCATTTCTCGCCTGTGTGTTATTAGTTACAAATATATGTTCACATAGGTTACTGGATGGCTTTATAATTGTTCGTATCGTTCCGCTTTAAGAAAATAATAAAAACTTCTCTTTTTATAACACATAGTAAAACTGTTCACATTTACATTTAAAGGTACTCACGTACAAAGTATCCGCTTAATTTTTAAGAAATAACTCATTGAGTCTTTACAGTTCCTTCGTTCTGTCCACTCGCCCACCGCCGCGTGAACCAGTAAACTTAACGGAAACGGGAGCACTACCGGTAAAGTCATGGCAACGCAGCAAATTTGAGGCATCCAGTTGATTCTTAATTAGAAATTACATCCTGTGTGCGGATTCGATTAAAGTCAGTGGCGTGTCTCGCGTTATTAACCCGGGTAAAGTGTTAATTTCAGTTACTTGTGTCCCCAGTATCCGTTAGCTGACGAGTTGGTGTACATAACGTAACCTGGCATATAGATAACGTAGTGACGTACACTTTGACTTCTATCCTCGCGCAGAACGGGAGTTAGGACACTTGTTTATTATAATAATATATATTTCACATACATACATAACATCACGCTATGTCCCACTTAGTGGGGTAGCACAAACCCAGAAACACAGTCAACCAACAATCAATCTCCCCCAAACATTCCTATCCTGACACACCACTTTCGCCTCGTCCCCATTCATATTTTATATGTTATTAATCAGATTTTTGGGAGTAAAATATTTAAACCCAAAAGCCTAACTGTCTTACAAGTACTTGAATTTTTCGCTCTAAAATAATACATATTTATTTTAATGTATATTTGAAAATAGGGCAATTTTTTAAAAATATGTTGTATCTAACAAACTAGAATGTTGTACTAGAATATGTCATCTTTGATGTCTCTGTTTAAATAAGAAGTAGTAATAGTAGAAAAGACGCTTCCATTCATATTAAAGTGCTTAATTTTTGCTAAATGAATTGCCTTCTCTTTTACATCCAGTTAGAATTAGTATTAAGGAAAAATACATCATTAATATATTAAAATATTTTTTCTACTCCTGTATAAATATATCCCCATTATCTAGTTTTTTTTTCGCTGAATTATAGTATCCATAATTCACGACTGTTAATTATGAATAATTCACTCTTTTGGACCAGTCACCGAGTCATAAATCCTTAATTCACGGTTATTTTAAAGACGTGATGTGGATCACCAAGCAACGGCCATCTGACAATTGACATATAGTCAGTTGTTATTATGTATTTTTCTATTGACTTTTTTCAACGTGTGTTTTCAACGAAATTCGATCATTTTCAAAAGGGATTTCCAAATGTACAGGAGTAGAAAAAGTGTAGCATTATATTCGGGATTATGGTCATTATTCACTTGGATGATTTACATCATTTGCCTACTGCTCGTGACGCAAACTTCAGCTTCGTGAATAATGACTATCATAATCCCTCATATAATAATGTACTATTAATTGTACAGTCAACACATTTAATAATTTAAAATAATAGTTATTTACGCAATTAATGGGATATAGACAAGATTATCGAATGTATTTTGTAATATAATATAAGTTTGGTATCATGTAGTTTCCCACGTATTGCGTACAAAATTTTATCTGTGATCGTTCGAAATTTGAAAATCAGAGTAAATCAAAAAAACAGTTCAATCATATAAAAACGCACTAGTTCAGTAATATAAGTCATTTTTTGTTTGACATGAGTGGGATATGTAGGATAATATCGCGCAATCATGATTTAAATATTTTATTTGTAGGAGAAACATATTTAAGGTTAGTAACTGAATAAATATAACATACGCCTATTACTTATATTGGGTGTGGCACTCTGCTTTCGCAGGTATCTGTGATATATTTTGCACTTGAAGTTATAGTCCTCAAACGGAGCTATTTATCTTTATTTTAGAATTTTTATTTCTGTAATATAATAAAAAATATAAGTTCCGCAGTACAAAATCTATACTATTAATAATAAATCTAATATGTTATCATATCAAATACACATTTCTAATAGTGGTATTTTGATAATAATATATTTCGTTGTATGACATATTTGGTGGAGGAGCCAAAAGTAACTAATTTTTATGTGTAAAATTTGTCCCGCCGGCCCTGCGCATCTTCAAGTGCCACCATCAAGGGCTTGCTTGACTCGTTGACTCCCACACCCTTGCTGTCGCGAGACACGCGTGCGGTTCATCGTAATTTGAATGTTTATTACTAGCGAGGATGTGATATACCTTTGGCGCGTACGTGTTCGTCATTACAAGCTCCACTGTTAATGAACGTAGTTTACGACAGAGCGAAGGCTGATGCCGCCTTGCGAACGGTGTTTGTTGGTTACTGCGGCCTTAAAATACATCCCCGGATGGAATTTTAATATCTAAATTATATAAATATTAACGGGGGATCCAAAGAACTTCTGGAAGTGAGGATTTCTAAAAGGAAATTAAACTTTATGTTACACTATAGTTCTGGTACAGCTCTTCATCAGCCTGTAAAGATAAAAACAAATACATTCATATGTAAAGTGCAATTACCAACCGTCTAGGCATGCCCTGCATAGACGTAAATAGAAGGGGAATCACAGTAAATATAGACTGTGGAATTTGAACTGGAGATCATATAATTCCTATACGTATAATAAACGGTAATTGCATATATTATGAGTAATGAATGCAAACAATATTTAGAGATTTCAAATTATTCGCATGGAATGTCCATTTCATACTCATGCTCATGCTACAAACTTTCATACTCGTAGGAAATGAGTACCATTCCATGCTCATTGTACAATATACTAATTTTCTCTGATCTCCTAGAAATCTACTCATTGTATGTTAGTTGTCGCTAGGGATATGCATTGCAAGCATCGTGCGAAATGAATTTGTTTTGTGAGTATTTTAATACAGGTCAGTTCATTTCAGTACAAGTACCACTGCTAGCATACCTATTTAGAAATGTCAAATATTGTAATGGTGAAAGCGGGATAAATTTATTATTAAAATTAAAGTAATTAGGAAATATCATGGCTGTAGACCTTCAGCTTATACTACAAACTATTACTATTACTATTACTATTATGACTTTTAATAGTTATTTACATACCAAATGTGGGAATATTTTTTGTACGAAAAGTATAAAACAAATAACAGTCCATATAAAGAAATGAAGTTCTTCAAGTAGTTATTTTGATAATTGTCAAAGTTGCACTATAAATATAAACACAAATTAACTTGTCTAATATATTAGAAAACAATTAAAATATTTAAAATATTTACCGTATTCACTTGTATATTTATTATATTTCTTATTTATATTGAGGTAACTAACATTACATTTGTAGGTTATGTATTATACAGGTGTCATATCGAGCAGATTTTATTGCCAACATTGGTAACCAAATGCACTAAATTTGTAATTTTTAAATTCAATTTCATTCTTATTCCATCATTGTTTATATTAATATTATGTAAAGGAATGTTTGAAATACTATATTTTTTTATTATAAATATAATTTATTAATAAACGCTTTAGAAATAGGAATATTTTCATCGAAATTTCCCGGTTGTCTATTTGGTGGAGACCTGGGAAATGGACATATCGGACATTGCTTTGGCAACGCTAAACAACACATTTCAATATATTTCAGTACCTAATCATAGTTCCTAGGAGAACAAGCCAATAACTGAAACATCTATTCAATATGTCAGGAAAGTATCCCGTGTAATTATTGGACATTCAAATACAGATTAACATGTATAAGAAAGTCTTGTGGTACCTTGAAAATTCTAACTTATTGTGAAACAATTTGACAATCAACCTTACAACATTAGCACACTATAGTATTTCCCGCACTGATATTTCTTCCACTTTAACCGGGAAGCAAAACAAAAACTCAAACAAATAAATCCGAGGACTTCGTTCTGAACCATAAAAGCAGACGTCAGCAGCGTAACACGATATAAAGTGCAGGTTATGCAGTGTCGCGGTGAAGTAGATTTAATTCACACATGGCACTTCTAGGTCTCCCAGCGTAAAACAAAATGGCGAACGACGCAAGACATACATAAACAAGTGCCCCAGACGTTCAAATATATTGGCACTAAAGCGAAATAAAGTCACTATTCTTATTACCTTAGGACATAGAACGGAACTGGCGAGCCCATGTTGACGTCGTCGCCTTTCGAGTTTTATTTGCTGCAAATCCCCTGTTAACGACGCTATAATACGAATATGAATATTGTTGTTATTGTTAGTTACCTTGCTCTAAAATACTTCTTTTAGTATAGCGAAAACAGATCTCGTGGTCCCAGCCCTTTTCTTTATTCGTGTGCAGTTTGACATTTATGTTTAAACTAGAAAAAATGAACCATTATCTTGACCTTTGCATGTCTACTTCGAGATTTTATAAAAACCAATATTGCCACATCGTCCCCTTGATAAATAAAACAAAATTTACACATTAAATCTACCATTTTTGGAGCTACTAAATTTATGCGTCAATCTCATTAATAATTAACTTTATCTTTTCTGTCAGTCTCGTATTAGGGTGAAAAATCAGATATAATTATTTTTATCAAGTTCAACAACACTAATCTTGGAAGTTTTGTATAAAGCAAGCTACAATTAAGCAAATAACATTATTTCAACATAAATAATTAATGGAAAGTCGATAATACCTTATTATTCACTGGGGAACACAATAATTATATATTAATGACAAGAAAGACACGAAATATAATAAGTTAATATGCTAGTAGGAGATTCGAAACGGTTTATTATGATTGTACTGTAATAATTAGGTTAGTTTTTTGTTCTTTCTTCCATTAGCAGCATGACACACGATTCTTCAAATAAGTACCTACATACTTATGTTGCATTTAAAGTAGAGGAGCAGTATGTAGAGGTTGCACTTATTTTCATTTCGCTTTTTCACTTTTGAACGAAATTAATAATGTTTGAAAAGCGACCCATTTGTGTTCCGCAAATAAAAAAATTACACATGTAATCTTTCAACATATTGCAATAATTGTGTTAGCAAAATTTTTCAAGTTTATTTACATTAAAATACCAACGTAACTGTAGCATAATTATTTTCGCGCAATGTCCTAAAATGATCAGTACTGAAACTATTTATGTTCTTATAATTAAAGAATCGTACACAGAAATAATACCATGAATGTGTATAAACAATCAGATTAGTTGCTGTCAGATCTTTAATAATTATTAATTACTTTTTTATCTAGTTTTTCAGCTTTTTTGTTATATTTTATTTAGTTTGTTGAATTGATGTTCAATATGAAAATTTTTTTTATAAATTTATTTATTGTTTTAATATCATTTACGAGTAGCACATTTTCCGTGTGTGATTCTTCATTCATAAAAACATGAATAGTTGCTGTACTAATAGTTTTAGGACTATAATGAGTAAGAAACGGTTTAAAAGAGAAACAATTGTTCTTTAAAATTTTGCAAAAATATATAGGGTATTCTATTTAAAAATATAAAAATGCACATCATTGCGCGAAAATGGAACACGCGGTAGAAAAACATATGCTGCAGATACGTTGTTGACATTTTAATGTAAAATAAGTTTTGTTAGAAATTTTTTTCGGTAATATTTAAAATAATAGAAGAAAATAAAACATACAGACCGCGATGGACTATCTTGTATATATATACCGTGTGTCCCACGTAAAGGTTGGCATAGGCAAATAACATGTAAAATCAGTTTTTTGTAAATAAAAAGTGTCCGGCAAAAAATTATGCATCCAAATTTTATATCACAATTCTGTCAATATCCCTACATCTTATTAAATACAGATTACTTTATTTTGATACCGCAATTTAATGAAATTAATAATAGTAATTCCTAATTTTCCGCCTACTCTTTTTATTGCAACTGACGTATAGTGCTTGCAATTTGTTTTAAATATTTTAATCTGTCACTGTCATCATGAGTACATTAAATGTCGAGAACCGTGTAAATATTATTAGAATGTATTATGGGGGCGCAGTGCAAGACAAATATCTGAATACTTCACAGGAATGAACGCTGAATGGTTTCCATCGCCAGAAATTGACAGTGACAGATTAAAATATTTAAAACAAATTGCAGGCACTATACGTCAGTAGCAATAAAAATAGTAGGCGAAAATTAGGAATTATTATTATTAATTTCATTAAATTGCGTTATCAAAATAAAGTAATCTGTATTAAATAAGATGTGGGGATATTGGCAGTATTCTGATATAAAATTTGGATGCATAATTTTTTGCCGGACACTTTTTATTTACAAAAAACTAATTTTACATGTTATTTGCCTATGCCAACCTTTACGTGGGACACACGGTATATATATATATATATATATATATATATATATATATATATATATATATATATATATTATCTCGCCATTTACCTATTTCTAGGTGTGGTACTTTACTCAATGGAGATTTCGGTATTGTGATATATTTTTGGGTATAAAGTGCATTTACTAGCTGTCAAATTAAGACCTCCAAGGATGGTAATGGTGGAGGTGCCACAGGGATAATTTTAGTTAATTTTAGAATTTAATTAACGAAAATTTGTGAGGATTCCAAGATCCACAGTCCAATGCGTTACCATGAACCTATTTACTCAAAAAAATTTAAAAGTATAATATATAGAATTAAATTAACTAAATCATTGTTTTTGTAATAATTTGATTTGAATTTTTTTTATTACTGTTCTGAAAAGTTTTCTAAATAGTCTGATTTTGATTGTTTTACATTTGAAGCCAAACGTCTGTTCTAAATGCAGAATTAAATTCTCTATGACTTTTATTTGAAGCGTATTTGCCTAAATAATTCCTATGTTAAGAAGCTGTTCCGTGTTTAAAACTTGCAATCTTGCAAATCTTTAGAAAGTAATCATTCGGCCGTACGCCGTAATATTTGCACGTATTTGCGGGAAAGATTATGTAGAGTCCGCGTGAAAATGCACGGCACGCCTCGCAAAATATTTAAATAACTTTTAACATCGCGCGCGAATTTAAGATGCAGGTCGGTTTCGAGGCCGCGCGAACTTGGCTAAAAACCAAACAACATAACTCGCTAAATTCCAGCAAGAAATTTACTTTCATAAAAATGTCTTTGTACCGAGATTCCGAAAATATTAAAGCTAACCAGAGACGCCGCCGCGAATATTCGCTCCTTGTCGACGACTCCGCGCTTCAAAAATGCGCGTTGAACTTCAATAAACTCACGAACAGCGCGATCTTAGCGAACTATTAAATATTTTCTTTACAGAAAAAAGTCCAATAAAACGCACAATAAACAAATTTTTCTCCATATTTTATTCAGAAGGAATCTGTGATATGAAAAACGTAAAATTGGGTTCTTTGAAGTGCATTTGGTCACGTGTGTCCCTATATTCCAAGCTTTGACTAACATTTACAGAACAGCGTAAATAATAGATCCTCAGTTCGATCCCCCGACAAATTTGATATCTACCCTGAGTACACGGATAAAGGTTCCATAGAATTCGATAAACTGAGGATATTAAACGCATTTTCTGAAAATTTAACAAAGTTTGTAAATACTTCTAATTGGTTAGAAAATAATTGTGTTCATTACATATGCCCGATTGCACCAACGTTAGTTAAATTTAAACTTGTTTTAAATAAATAAAAGCTTATTTAATTTTTGACATCAATGTCAATTACTCCTTATGATATATAGCTTCGATATACTTTTATTTATTTAAACTAAGTTTAAAATTTAACTAACGTTAGTTCAACCGGGCAATAGTAAAGTAAATTTTAGGAAAATGTATATTATATTCCCAGCATACCGAATAGTTTCGTAAATTTTAAAATACTTTTTTTTTTCGTGTAGTTTTATAGCTCACATATACCGTCAGTTTCAGTTAAGATGCAATTTTCACTAGTTTCTCATTAATATATTAACTATGCATCACTGTACTGTTCTACTGTTCCAGATAAAATGCAACATAGGTTGTTAATATTAAATAAACTTCTCATCATTATAAATAAATTAGCAAACATTGTACAAACATTCTACAAACTACAACCAGAATTGTACCAGAAATTGTTTCTTCATTAGTAAACTAAACATCCTTAAAGTATAATGACAATGTTCATTTGACATTGATATCTTATGTTGCTTTTTTATTATTATTTATGAAGATGGGAGCATACTAATTACTTAGATCATATGCTGCATCATGAGTGGATGATTGTGAATTTTATGACCCACAAAAACGAGAAACAACCATAATTTCGAAAGATCTGTCAAATTATTATCAATTTATTCCCACTGATTATTTTTTGACGTTAAAACCAATGAAATAAGCTGAGAACTAAGAATAAAGCTCTTGTGATTGTTCCCGGGAATACTCTTTATGGCTTATTTGTTTTTGTTGACAAATGTCAGATGTCAGATAGTTATCATCAACACATGTAAAAATTGACCGAAAATTATAGGTTTAGTAGCGTACCTGATGAATAAATCAAAAAATAATCCTATTAACTATAACGCGAGAGTTAGATAAATTAAAAAATAATTCTCCAGTATCTTCCTTGCTTGTTGCCATTTGGAAATAGCCACTCGAGCCCTACGGGCATTTATTATAACTTAGAATACGATTTCACTATTGTTACGATGACGTCTATCTGTGTGTGTTACGATAACTTACAATCTAGTGTCGATATCATTTTCAAATTTCTTAGTTCAATTTTGGATGATTAATGCGAGCTAATTAGAATTTGGTAGAATTTCATCAACCGTAAGTGGAGGTTTACTTGAAAGCCTTTAAGTTATGTTAAATTTTTTTGGTGGAAGGTTATGTTATCTTTTTTCTTTATAATTTAATGAGTTGAGAAAAATAACATTTGTTGGTTTTCCGTGAAATGAAATTAAAAATAATATCGTGGATTTATAAATTAAACTTTTGGAAGGTAAAATTTGTTGGGTAATGCAATTCCCACAATTTATAATTTTATTAGAGTGGAAGCAGGAAAAAGTGACAATATAGGGTGAGACTATGAATTTTTATGTGCGCTTTATTTTATCCGTGGTCTAAATAACGCTTCCCGGCGGCGATTCTAGCAGTAAAACCGTCAAAACAAAGTCTAATTAAATAAGAGCGAAGAGCTAGAAGCAAGCAATACGAGTATTATTTATTTAAGAGTGGAGTGCCGCAAATTGGAATCAATATTAGTGTTCTCGGGAGCCACAAAGAAACGCGATATTTATATTTCATAAAGCACAAGTTACGCCAGCGCCTTCGTCCACAAGCCAGACAGAGACAGAGCCAGGAAGACGAGAAGGACGACATAACGCGATCCGAAAATTGTCATGAAAGGTTTTTCAATTGAATTTTATGATACACGGCCGGGTAAGATAAATCACAGAAATAAAAAAATAACCCTGGAGAGTGTTTTTATTTGGCCAGGAAGAGGTTACGCATCCTGGTCACGTTCGCCCAACAAGCAAGCCATAATAACATTGCAGAATATATAAATAACATGATGTAATACGTGCATAATTTGCATATAGAACTATTAACCGTTTCCCGCAACATATTGTTAAATCCACGTTTCGTCGTATTCATATCTCGTAGTAAACATAGATGAGACGAATAGTAGTGAGTGATACCGGCGCCTCCTCCGCGGCGGACTCCTGCCAGTGACGTGCCAATGGGGTCTTTCACCATTTTTTTTTTTTCATGAAACTTTATCTATATATGAAGACTATCTTACTATCTACACTTTTAAAAACTCTTAATTGTTATTCATTAAGCCACAATGATTTTTTTTTAATATTGTGACGTCATAGTAGAGGTGTTGCTGGATCTAAAACAGTACAGATTGTAAATAATTGTAGTCATATATTTTTTTACTTATTTTATTATTATTACTACAATAAAATAGAACATTTATGTAACAAAAATTATTTAAATCTCTACTGTTTTAGATCCAGCAACACCTCTACTATGATGCCACAACATTTTTAAAAAAATCATTGTGGCTTAATGAATAACAATTAAGACTTTTTAAAAGTGTAGATAGTCTTCAATATAGATAAAGTTACATAAAAAAATTTTAAAAATGGCGAAAGACCCCATTATGTGGGAGCTTTTAGAACCGTCGTCGGTAACCTATGACTCGCGGGTTACCAGGTAACCATTTCATAATTTCGACTGACCCAATCCGCAAATATAAAAAAATCACCTGTAATCTTCCAACAATTATCAATAATTGTGTTAGCATTGGATATACATGTTTTGATTTACAAGAAAGTATAAAAATTAAACTAATTAAAGAATTGTTTTAAGATAATTAGAATTTTTTTTCCACTGACCCGAAAAGTATTTTTAATAGTCACGTATTGATTGTTTTTGTCCCATGGGCAAAAAGGTTGTCGATGCCTGCTATAGGCAAAACATTTTCGTTATATTTTTCCTAATGATTCATTGGCAAAAGGCATTTGAAGCGGTAATACATTTATACGATACATTTTATCTAGTTTTCGCTGCTATGTTTATTTTCCCCTCCTTAAATAATATTGTTGTTGTCTTCTTTATTTGCTTGTTTAAAGTTGACTTGGTGAAATATATAAGAAGCAAATATTTTAATTCAAACAGACAATATCATTTCTGCTGTTATAAATTTTTAATAAATTGGGTATTTCAATATTTAATTGCCTTTACTGAAAGAGTGTTTTACACGTCGATTTGCAATCGTAACTGTCACATTAGGCCTATTTAGAAAAAAATCCTAATTAAATTGGAAATTAATTTTGATTTGGATAACCATTCAATAATATACCGTGAGTTTTAGCTAAGATGCAACATTTACTTTTCTGTCAATCCATTAACTACAGATACTAGTTATACGTAGCACTGTACCAGAAAAATGCAACATAGTCTGTGTTAAATAAGGTTGTCATCATATTTCAAAGAAGTTTACTTATGAAAAAAAAAATACAAATGTTGATTTGGTACAATTCTAACTATAGTTTGAGAAATATTTGCTAGTGCATCCCCAAGTCCTAACAAAGTATCGAGAACATTTACAAAATTTAATTGAGATGATTGTTTAAATATACAAGGGACAAGATTAAAACTTAATTTATGTTGTATTTAATCTGGAATAGTATTGGTATTCATAACGATTGATTAGTTAGTAAATATTGCATCTTAGTTGAAACTTATAGTATGTCATGTTTGCAATTTCTTATTGTCTACATAATAGCATAAGCTGCACATCGAGAAACCAATTTAAGTCTTGTAGAATGTGCTGGTATCGGCTATACATTCAGCAACAAAAGTTAAAGGCCGTTTTATTTTAATGATCGATATTAATCATGTATATATGTATACATGTCCATATGTAAATATATCTCCTTTTTAGGGATTTTGAATCCTTATGGTTTATATCCCTAGGAGCAACCACAATACACAACATCTTATTTTTTATTTATTTTAAATGTCTACTTACTTTATACTGATGCTATGTGTGTATTAATAATACAATATAACTTTTTCATTTGTCATCGTGTCAATCTAAAACGAATACTATTTAGTACGAGTTGGCATATAGAAAGATCCGTTTTGGATATGTTGTTCTGTTTCTTCTTCTGAACTAAATACGATTCATATATCGTAAAAAGTTATATAAATCTAGAGCCCCCTCAAATTTGTGAGCTATATCTATACTGCGCTACTGCACCCTCTGCTAAACCACCCCGACATAGATACATTCCCAGTTCACGTTGCTTGGCATCGAACAGAGCAAGAACTTTGTCATTAATATTCATATGTATGAAGCGCTTTTGAATGGTTGACTTGCTATAGTGTGTTTACACTAACATGATAGGTGACGTCAACGGGGTGACGTGTGCCTCAGGCAACTGCGATTTAGGTTCGTGCCTTTCATATGTCTTTTGTGTTGGGGTAATGCGGCGCGAACCGCGACTAAACACGCCGCACTTTCGCGCAACTTCATTCACAACGAAATTAAAATTATATTTTGCCGCTGCACTCCGCCAAAATATCACAGATATATTTATTTAATTGCCATTCACACAGGGCCGTCTTAACCATATTGGGGGTGCAAAAACAGCCTGGTGGGCTTAAATTATAGCCAATACGTTCTCTTTATGATTAAAAGAAATATTTGAATTTCCTTGCTTCATAAAATTAAAAATTTCAGTCTCTTCAAATTTTTTAATAAACATATCTATTGTAGATTAATCGGAGCCAATACGAGTTCATTGTTGTAATTAATATGAGTACATTGTTGTAATCAATAAGAGTACATTGTTGTAATCAATAGAAGTTTATTGTTGTAATCAATAGAAGTTTATTGTTGTAATCAAAACGAGTACCTTGTAAGAAATACGAGTTCATTGTTGTCATCAATATGAGTACATTTTTGTAATCAATACGAGTATATTGTTGTAATCAATACATTATTGTCATCAATACACTCATAATTTGTACGTTATTATAATCAATTATTATTCTTAAAATTATTGTTATGGATATACAAATATGCTATGGATAAAAAATGATTGAAAAAATAATATATTTTTATATGGAATATAAAACATTGTGTCGTGTTGTGTTACGCAGTGTAAAAACAGTTACAAAAACATTAATATTGAAGTTAGGTATTTCTACAAGTTTTTTGTAATTTTCTGAAGTGTTCATCTCCGGATTTTTTTTTTTTTTCATATTTAAAGTGAAAGTTAGTGTTTTTTGTTTTTATAACCTGGAATGAAAATGCTCATATCTGGGGATGGATTTGGTAGTTCTCTTGTAGAATGATCTTTAGTTTGAAATTTGGTGGGAATAGATTCACAAAACAATTTCGAAAAGATTGCGTGATTTTCAAAATCTTCTATAAGAAGTTCCTGATGACAGTGGAATTTATATGGGAAATATTTGTACTTCCTAAAAATATTGTAAACAGAAATATGGATAATTCCAATTCCCGAAGCAACTTCTCTTAAACTAAGTGCTGGGTTTGCTTCAATTAAAGCCAATATGTTCTCTCCATGATTAAAAGAAATATTTGAATTTCCTTGCTTCTTAAAATTAAAAGTACCAGTCTCTTCAAATTTTTTAATAAATTTCTCTATTGTAGATTTACTCGGAATTCGGCGGTGTGTGCGTTATTGAGGTGAAATTGAAAAATTAGACATTAGAATGTCTTACAATTGTTTGTAGATTTTCTCGGTTATAAAATGTCAAATATAACATCAGTTAAATAACTCAGATGCAGAACTTAAGTCTTTAAAAATTTTATTTGAAGCCTTTTTACTTAAAATAATATAGAGACTTTTGCGCAAAGAAAAACTGATTTTACATGTTTTTACGCCCATGGCCCATTTTTTAATTAACACCCTGAATACGTGAAGATGTTAAAACATTAGGAAAAACAGACAATAAATTATTAGAGTAAATATAGTTTAGTACGTCGAGTGGAATTGTGTCTCTATTTCTAAAAAATATCCTATCTATTTTCATGAGTAAACTTTTCTTCTAAGTTGAAACATTGTGCTATTTTTTGTCTCTCTCTCATTCCCTCTAACTGTCAATGTTTTCCAAAAATTGAAAACTTTTGTTCTCTTAATAAATCGAATCTTTTATTTAATTGTAAGATTGCCGTGTCAAGTAGCAAAAAATAAAAATTAACTTTAAATTTTGTTTTTCGGTCTGGGCTCATCTACAGCCTCGTAATTAAAATTAAGTAATTTTCAAAACTGATTGATTACGCTTTCCTTGCACCCCCGGGTAAAGACATCCACATAATTTTTGAAGCAACATTTGAAATATCATATTATTTATTTTATTTGTTGCGCGTTGGGATGAAATTCCGATTTAGAGCCATGAATATGATTACGCAAAAATAAACATTTAAATAAGAAAACTTGATCATCCAGTCTGTTGGTTCCGTCCTCCATCAAAGTTCAAAATTCTTTTTTACTTCTGGCGAGAAGTTTTGCAAGCTTGGAGTCATTAATATTCAAAACACAAACAACATAAATAATTAAACAAAATTTTCATCTCGCGCGAAACAAATAATCAAGAAATAAAGCCTTTTTGCTTCGCTGCGCGATAACACTAACTGACAGATGACGGACATATCAGACCAAGTTTGAAAGAATTCTCGGACGAAAGATTTTTTCGTACTCAGCATAATTGAGTTACACTCCACTTGAGGCAAAGTTTTAATACCTTTGAGCATAAAACAACAGCAAGTCCATACCGAATAAAGCAGTAAATATATATAGAAAGTGCAAAGTAAGCTGAAAACGTAACTTTTCTCTTAAAACTCTTATAAAGGAAATTTATTAAAAGAACTTGCGAACATATTCCCACAAAGTCAGGCCGAATATGACACTTGCGTATTATTTCACTCAATTATTTCCTTTGGATTGCAAATAATATGTTTTTTTTTCTCACTGCTTTCTGTCCTTGATTTTGTTCTCCCATTGTCCAATACCAAATTGTCTAATGTCTTTTTAAACCCCGTCATACCACTTTTCTTTGGGATGCTCTCTTCTTTAACTGACGAAAAATAGGAAGAGGTTCTTAAGTCGACGGGTATTTTTTTTTGTATGACCTCGCATAACTTTTTACAATGTAGTCCGATTTTGATGATTGTTTATTTATTGGATAGGTTAGATCTCGAAGTTGGTACTATTTAAATTTAGAAAAGAAATTCTACCCCTAAGGGTAGAAAAATAGGTAGCCATAAAAAAGTTTTAAACAAAAAATTAAATCGGCGAAAAAAGAAACTGAAAAGCGTATAATAAAATAAACCTTTTTAGTCTTAATAACTAGGCTCCTAAACTAATGTAAATAATTAACTAAAAAGTTTTATTTTATTTTTCGGTTTTCAGTTTGTTTTTACGTCGGTTTAGTTTTAGTTAAAAAGTTTTATTTATCACTATAATACTTTCTAAAATTTCTTATTTTTCGCTACTCTGTCTTCCGACATTCGCACTGTATGTCCTAACTTCGCATTCGAAAAAACAATTTATGTAACTTTTTTTTCCATTTCGGTATTCTTAAAGCACAGAATTTGCAACAATTTTCATTGTCTATCTAGTGGTGCTATGAATCTTTTCAAAACTGACTTTTAAATGACATATCTATAACCACAAAATGTTACATTGTTGGTGCAGAAATATTTCTTTTAATTATGAATCTTTTATCTTTTCTTAAAGTGATGGGACATGGGACTAAAAAGAAAAGAAGTTTGTTGCTGTGTCAATAAACAATGAATATTCTACCGTGAAGTGCTACCAACACAAATGATAAAAAACACTAAATCATATATTTTAAATATCTGACAGAAATATAAAATTATCTTAATAAAAAATAATTGTGTAAGATACACGTTTTATAAAGGCTGTTATTGCATTCGAACTTTAACATGTTAACTTATTTTTAATATACTGTATTAACCTATTAATCGCCCAATATTTAATCTGCACTGGAAAATCAGTGCTTTAATTAACTCAAACCAATAACTTTTGTTTTTGCTTCATAAATAATTCCTTTTAATAAAGCAATTTAACTTTTTACAAGCATCGTTCTTTGTAGTGAACTTTATTCCGCAAATAAAAATCATATTCACACCCCTGCGCTCCATTAACTATTGTTCCTCTCATGAAGCTCCCTCTTGTAAATAATAAACGCGCATCTGTCAAATTAAATATGAAATTAATTCGCGTTCATAGCCGACGCTAGCTAGGAGATTCTTTTAAACTGCCGGTGAAGAAGGCATCTAATTACGAGATGGAGGCGCGCTAATCTCAGAGGGAATTATGCATAAAGAGCACGGCGGCGAAGAAACGACGACAAGAGTGGCTTGGCTAGCGAAGCTGCAAGTGTATTAAACATGAAATATGAATGCGTTGTTGTTTGTTCCAGGGCCGAGCTTCTGGGGACTCATGAACCCGCAGTGGAACATGTGCACAAAGGGCCGCAGACAGTCGCCAATCAACGTGGAGCCTCACCGTCTGCTCTATGATCCTAATTTGACGCCTCTTCTCTTGGACAAACACAAGGTAGGTGCACTAACGTTACTGCACGTACCATATACTCCACATCTTATAAGGTGACATTTGTGTCTTTGTACGAAATACCAGATAATAACCTTTCGGGAATATGTTTATTTTATATTTGCTCCGAATTGTAAACATCAAAATGAATTCTGTAAAATGTTTTACTTCCTTATGGAATGAGTCTAAATAATCATATAATAAATAAATAATATTCAAATATTATTTGTCTTAAACAGAAAGGAGTAATATGCAATTACATACTCCAAAAATGGATTCAACGAATAATATTGACATTTAATAAATATTGATTAAACCCTTCAAGAAGTTATCTTCAACTCTTATGCTGATTATTTTTTGATGTTTCTTCAATCTTCATTGTATGTCACGTGTCTGTGGTTTTACCAATTCTTTCATTATTATACTGAGAATAAAGCTCTAATTATTATTCCCGGAAATAATCTCTGTAGCTTTTTGTTTTCGTTGACAAATGTCAGTTGTCAGTTAGTTATCATCAACACAAGTAAAAAAAATTAGCAAAAAAGATAGATTTAGTGTTGTGCCTGATGATGAAATAAAAAAATAATCTAATCAAATATAGCTCGAAAGTTCGATAAATTAGAAAATAATTTGCTAGTATCTTTCTCAAACTTGTTGCAATTTGGTAATAACCACGAAAGCCCATAGGGCAACAAGTTTCCGAAAGATCTCTCCAATTATTTTCAATTTATTCTCACTCTCTTGATATATTATTACTGAAAATTCATTTTTGACGATTGTCAATTGTTTAATTTTAAAAGTTATTTCAATCCTATCTAGTTTGGTCAAAATAAAGTTTGAACGATCGCCAATTGTTATTTTTTTATATATAAGAGTTATTTAAATTCTATCAAATTTCCTCTCAAAATAAAGGTATCAAATAGGTGAGTTGAAGTTAAATGTTAAAAACTTATGATCCATCGTCATTTGTTTTATGAAGTTTGTTGTCAAATTTAAGCTTTCTAAGGGAGAAAATATATTTTCAGATTTTTTACCAATTTCTTACATATTTTGAAGTCCACCTGAATTGATTAATTAATATTCCCAATTTTTCTTGATATTTCTTGTACGAGTATGTAAATAAAATAAATATATCATCACGCCTTTTACCCATTATGAGTGTGGCACCCTGCTTATGCAGATCTCGGTAAGTTATATATTTTTGCGTATGAAATTCGGTTGCCAGCCGTCGAGTCATAACCCCCAAAGTTGTTAGGAGAGGTGGAACTACTGGAGTAAATTTAAATTGTTAATAGTCGGTAGGGACAATCGAACTTAGGATCTCATGATGCGTTACCACGGAGCTATTTACCCCATCGTATGTAAAATACTGTTCATATTTTATTTGTATCTGCAAAATCACTGAAAACTACATAATAAACAAATCCCCAGTGCTGTAGTATTCCCCGAGTATTTATCCCGCGAAGTTTGGCTCCGCCACGCCCTCGACGCGTGTGTGGAGATTTATTTGAAGCACGCATTATTTATTCGGCGCCACTCGCCCGAAACTCGGGTTAACCACCCTCTTGACACGGCACCTATATTATAATTAACAAAACTGCGTCGTCAGTCGCGTGACAATCCAGCCCTCACAAAGAATGCCTCATGCTTCACTTTAATTAACTCTCTATGGCTGTATCTTGCACTGACCGAGAGATTTATTAGGAGGTGTCATAAATGAAGATAAAACTAGTTATGTTCGTTTGTTTTTGTCTACGACTGAAGTTGGAGACTATTTTAATTAATGTTTGGATAATACCCCAAAGTTTTATTTCTTCTAGCTACTCGCCTTCCAGAAGATTTAAATGAATTTCGTAAATGCTGTAACTTTTATTTCAACCATCTTTTCTCTCTTTCAATTATACAGCTAAAGTAAGCGCATTAATCATTCGGTTTTTATCAGTATTTTTAAAATTAATTTTCAGCAATTAATTCAATGAAGTTCTTTATACTAACCCAGGAAACCTATTCTAATTATAACAGCAAGATTATGTCATGTTGGTCATGATATCCACCTAACGAAACTTTAAGACATTCCTGCATATGACCAAGGTGTTGTTACAATCATAACAATGTGATATTTTTCACAGATTATGCAGAGAAGTGAAGTAACGTGTACATAAGAGAATGATAATAGAAAAAACTTCCTGAAGAGAAGCGAAGACGGAAATCGTTTAAAAACAAGAAGCTACCCTTGAAGGAGCGTATAATAATACAATTTCTCATTTCTTTGTTTTGAATAATCCTTGCAGTTTCAATTATACAAGCTACTCCAGTTATTTTTAAAACCGGAATATAGAGCTCGTTACATTATAAAGGAATTCTTTCATTTGAAATCTCATTTTGAATACCATCCGTATAAATCAGATCAAAAGCTACAAAAATAAATAATAAAAAAGGGAGAGAAAAGTCCCGATGCAAGGGAATAATAAATGAGTTACAAAAATTACATTTACAATTATAATGTGCCTAAAGCAAAGTGCGTCGCCGACTCTGCCTCGCACTGCAAATATAGTTTTGATGAAATATTTAAAAAACTTTCATGTTTCGCTACAGTCGCTGTTAACTTGCCAACTAAATATTTATATCTTCTGTACGACCACGCAAAAAATAACTTTATATGTAAATATTCATGCAACAGTCCGGAAGACCTTTTTAATTGTGTTATTTTATATTTAAATTATATAAAAATAGGTGACTTACATTTACGCAAAATATATGGTAATTAATATAATTGTTATATATCACACATAAATTTGACTTTCTTGAGAAAATGCTAAAACAATAATTTTAACAATCGACAAGTTTTTCAAGAACCAACATTTATATTTCATTTCTAGAAGCAGTTTTGGACCTAATTCTGTAAAATAGGGCTAAAACCTAGCTTTATAACAGTGACCGTTTCATAATTAGAATAAGAACTAGTTTCTACTCTTGAATTTTTGTACTGTATAAGTTTTAATAATTTGAGTTGGTAGCATATGAGATTCTCTTTACGTTTAATTCTAATTAATTTTTGTTTTTACAGCTTTATTTATAGATTTGGTTTGGTTTTTTGTTCTACGAGTATTATTTATTAGTTTTATATAAATTTTTTTTTTTACTTTTATATTTTATTTAGTTTTGTAAATTTTTATACTAACACAAAACAATATGTATAAATTGAACTGTAAAATTGAACTGTAATCAAACTTTATAAAGGATAATACGAAGATTATCTAATACAAAAAATTTAAACAAAAACTCTTTCAAAAAGGCAAAGGTCAAAATAAATCTAGCTCTGCAAAATAGAAACACCTCCAGTTGTAGCTCTACAAATAGAGGCTAAGATGACGTCATATATCCCTGTTTTAATTATCCCCAAAAGGCACTACCACTATACGAAAAAAATATGCATTGTTACAATAGCAGAAATGTATCTTACGTATAGTGAGAGCAATTTAGATATTTACAATAACAATATTTATATTTATATTAGTAATATATTATTTAGAGTTTTAACAGCAATCGAAAATAATATCATATTACTAATATAAATTGCTGTCACTATTTTTGCTATTGTAACAATCCATTTTTTCCGTATGAATATGGAAACACTGCCTTTTTAAAGATAGCTCTAAAATAACAGAATTGGAGACCTGTATTGAATACGCTGTTTTTTTGGTGGAGGTGCCGAGTTCATTTTTTCATTCAGTTTCTTTTAATCAATAATACCATTTGGCTCAACTGTTTTCGAATTCATAATATCAGGTATGGCTTATTTTGTTATATTATCATAAGTAATATAACAAGTGATATGGACATTGCCGATTATTTTTTGACATTAATTTTAATGAGTTGTTATGGAAATGGAAATATAACGAGTGCGCAGCACGAGTTGTATTTCCTATTGCCATAACAACGATTCAAAATTATGTCAAAAAAATAATTTGGCAATGGTCATGTCACGAGTTGTATTTTGCGTGAGAATTTAACAAGCAAATGATACTCAATAAAAATAGTATTTATTTATTACAGGTAAAAATTCCAAATCCGAAAAAGGATCTATTTTTACATTATAATCCTTGAAAAATTTTTCTTGCAACATTTTTGCAGTGACATTGACATTCCAATTAAACTTAATTATATTTTCTTTATATTCTGTACCATCTTTCTTCTTCATGTTATAAGCATAATCTCTAAGCATGTTGCAAAGCTGAATACGGGTTGTACCTTCTTCTAATGTATAATTTCTTTGTTTGCAGAAATCCATAAATTGTCCCCAAGCGTATTTCTTCGCCTTTTTAGTATTTTTTGGGATATTTTCTTCAATTTTGTTAGTTATCTCTATTGTAGATACATTTCCCCATCTGCAATTTTCCATTTGACACGAGTTTACACACTTTTTCTTTCTGACGTTTAAAAAACAATTGTCAATATAGCTTTCATTTACATGACAACTAGGATTTTTATTTACAGTGAAGTATAATCGCTTATTAATTTTCACTAGTGATTACAATCGGTAAAGCTTGTCGTTCATTGGCTTAATTTGAAACAAATTCGTGATTTTATTGGTTGCCACGTATGTGCGTTAAATTCTCAATAATATACCTATTACAAGTTTTATATTCACCATAACTTTTCTTTTGATGGAACTACCGTGTTCTGTTATAGTTTAATTTTTAATAACCTGTGATACCATTTTCATTCGAATTGTTTTTTATGACGTTATAATAGTATATTGTACAACAAGCATGGAATGGAATTTATTTTCTACGTGTATGAAAGTTTGTAGCATGAACCGAAGGCGAATGCTGCAAATCATACGAGCATGAAATGGACATTCCATGCGAGTTATACACTATACTTTTTCTACGACCACGATATTATTTTCTAATTTATTTAATTTTAATAATAAATTTGTCCCGCTTTCACCATTTCAATATTTGACAATTCTAAATAAGCATTATATAGCAATGGCACCTGTACTGAAATGAAATGACCTGTATTGAAATACTCACAAAACAAATTCATTTCGCACGATGCTTGCAATGTCTCTAGCAACAACAAACATTCAATGAGCAAGCTTCTAAGTGGTCGTAGAAAAAGTCTAATCATTTCAATCCAGAATGCATATCTAGTTAGATATCTCTTGTTTTACTTCTTTTTATAAATCTGTATGGGCACATAAATGTTCTAATTCAAAAGATAACCTAGATATGATACAATTACAATACAAATTTGATAATCTGATAATGAATGAATAGAAGCAATCCATTGAAAACATTTGGAAATTATTGAAAAAACATTTTACAAGAAGCAATCAATTATCACACATTCGCTATCCACAACACCCACAGATAATTAATTCCTAATGTAATTACTAATCCCACGCGAATTCACCGAAAAATAAAGACAAATAAAGATAAATTACCAGCGCGGCATTTGCCCTTTCCCGCCTCAAACCGAAAAAATAAAAATCCGCGAGACAACCTAACCTCAAAGCTCAAAGACGTTCGTGCAGCCAACGCTTAGCATCTCCTCCTCCCCGTGCCGCGGTTATTAATTTCCATTAGTGCGCATACTAATCGAAAGTGCTATAATTATCCGTGCTATTAATTCGAAAGGCTTTGATACTGAAGCAGAGCTTGGGGAACAATTACCTGTGTAATCGTAACCTATAGTGTGGTGTGCGGTCGACTCTGACACTTGGCTGCGGACTACAGCGCCGCCGATATCGCATCGTGGTCACATTTTGTACTAATTGCGATTAGGGGAAACTTGACCCTATAGATACCACACTCTGATTCCCATTCTTACACCTGCATGTCATTTTTTTTATTCGTTTTTACTGAACAGAATATTACTGCCATTACTATCGCTGCAACCATTTGTAAGACTTCAATGTTAATAATTTTATTGGAAAAATTAATTGTTACTGAATTTCTTTATTTAGAGTGAAAGATTTTGTCAAAGATTTATTATGGTATAATAAATCATATTAACCAGAGCTGGATTTAAGGGTACACAAGTCAAAAATTATGTTTATTTTTTCCGATAATATATCTCTTTTTATATTCGTCAAACATGACGTGAAATTTTAATTTAATTATTACTATACATTAAGAAATCTTTCACAATTATACGATCAACCGTAGAAATACTTTTAGTTAATAAACAGTTTAGTTACAAAGTGAAATTCATAAAATACTAAAAATTGTATTTAATCATCATCGAAAAACAACTACAAAATGCGTTTCTTCATGTGGAAGTCATTTTGAGAATTTATCTTGTTTACCATGCCATGGCCAAAGAATATCCAAATCATCTCGTATTTCCAAGATATCGAATACATTATGTTTCTATCATAATACATACTACAGTAGATTAATCGATAGTTATGTAAATTAATAAATTACTTTCTTAATTAGGAGTTGATAAAATATATTTATTCTATGGAAATAGACGTTTTATTAAATTGTTTAATCGACAAAAAAGAGATTCTCAAGTTGACGGGTAAATTTTTTTATGTATGACCATACATACATTTTGACAGTGTAACCAAGGCTATCATGACCACTGGCTTCGTTTACACTACAGTTTATGTAATTTTGATTTTATTCCTTTTTATTTTTATTTCCACTGATGCCTTAGTTATAAATAAAATTCATTATAAAAATAAATTTCATGTTTTGATTCTATTGTTTGTAACTTTATAAAGTATAATTAATTTTTTCATCTATCCGGCCCGCTAAAATTAATCAGAAACTCTATCTCAAGGATATAACACTAGAACAGAGTGATTTTGATTATTCTTTTTTTATTGGTAATAGTTTACTTCTAAGTTAGTCCCATTTAAATTTGAAAAAATCCACCCCTAATGTAATAAAAAAAGGGGATGATTGATTATTTATCCACTGAATTTTTACCAGTTGACCGATTTTACCAAGCATAACTTTGTATTGGGTTTTCCGATTTCGATGATTTTTTACCATCTCCAAGAATAGAAAAATAGGTATTCACAAAAAATTGTGTTGTTTGTTTTGCGTTGACTCAAAATTAGTTACTTACATTAGTTTAGGATCTTAGTTATTAAGACTAAAAAGGTTTATTTTATTATTTTATTTTTACACTTTTCAATTTCTCTGTTCGACGGTTTAAGTTTTTGTTAAAAGTTTTTCTACCTAACAATCCAAATGTTTATGGGTGGATTTTTCCTAGTTCGGACAATCTAGGCTCTACTGTATATCTAAATTTTATTATTTATTAAAACTCTTTTCATACCTATATTCATTCCATATTGAAAAATGTGCCCGCTAAACTTTCGCTCAAAGGTACTCACCAAAATAAAGCTGTGGCTCAATTGCCATTTTAACTGTACCCCTCTGCTTCCCTCAACATTCATATCTGTAGAGGGCGTTACATAACGGCTGATAACCGCACTTTACACGTAAATATATCGTTTACAGAGATCTACAAAAGCAGAATGCAACATCTACAACGGTTAATCCTAAATTTCTGAAGACAACTTGAATCTAATATTTTGATGTTTTGAATCTTTTCGCTCATAAGACAAGTTAAGAGACGTGCCGAATAATTATCGTAAGTGAAGGTTTGAAATTCGTCGTTTTAGCAGAGCTTTTTTTTACCTAACACAAGCAGATAAAAAAGTGGTCGAAAACATTTCAGTAGTCAACAAATTCAGTCTTAACACAAAAAAGAGAATCAGCATAGCACACTTCGCCACGCGAATCACCCGTCGCTCATTTGAACAAATCAGGTGAAGTGCAAGAAAGGCGTTGCTGGAGACAGCACACGAACAATGGCCATGGGCGTCGGGTGGTTTGGGGCGCGCGGGGGCTGCTCCACTGCGGTGATCCATCACTCAATCACTGCGCGGGGCCCGCGGGACACCGCTAATGAACAAACCCATTACCTCCCCACTCTGCCTCTCTGTTCTCCACCCGAGGTCAAACATTTAAAATCGCGCGTTTTTCAAATGAGTTTCTTACGAAAATGGATTCTCCCGGGCTCTGGATTTATTCGCCGCCTGGATTAATTTTGAGATTAAATCTTTGGGTGGGGGGTTTTCGCGTGAAAACAACATTAAGCTATCAAAATGCGAAACACGCTAACTGGTTGGTTACTATCGTATGGTACAGAGGTTAGGTTAGGTTATGACCAAGCCTAGTTGAAGTTTATGATGACAGCTTATATTTTTACAGCGCACTTTATTTTCTTCTAGCATGTATTAAGTTTTGGCAAATTAATTTGTCTTTTAATTAAATTAAATTTGTGTAATCATGCTAATAAGATTTTAAACAACGCAATAAAAACACAAAACGCAGAGTTCACACTTTATTATTATTATTTAAATATAATACCCAACAGGTGCAAGCTCAATTCTAGGGTATAAGAACACGTAGTTTATAATGGGTAATACCTATCATGAAAAGAATTGTGAAAAATATCAATCAATATCAATGACATATGTATGATCTGACCATATAATGTATAAAGGATTTTGGCAGCATATTTGATCTTGCTGATTTTAAATGATAGACTACTTTTACTTTATGTCTGGACTTTAATCTGTTGACTTGAATGGACAGTTTACATACATACATACAATCAATGTTGCTGTTTATAATTTTATGTAAAGAAATACCGCCGAAACTTGACGTCTTTATTCAAGGGATGCTAAATCGAAACGTTCCAAAAGTTGTGATTGCATTGTACCTCTTCGTGTAGAACTATTTTGTAATGGATTCTAGGTTTCAGAACAATATTCAACATGAGGTTGAACTAAACAAAAGATGTAGTGTATTGAAAATGGCAAACAAATCAGAATTACGAATTACAAATCCCAAACATTTTAATGCAGTAGCAAAAGATTTCAGGTCTGAGTAAGATAATCAGCAGCTCAATTCTCTAAAGAAGCTGTTATCATAGTAATTCGTTAAATAATTATAATTTGTTCCTGTTTCTCCTATCGCAGAGCATAGGTCCGGAATTGCACTGATTTCAATAAGCGCATGTTTTAGATTTATTAGCGAAGTTGCTGATGGTCAGATGGTCATTGTTTATAGAATAATCAAAATATACCAGCAGAGTTATTCTTTAACTTTTAAAGCTAGCTCTTTGTCGACACTGTTTCTATATACACAGCTGGTATCTAGCGGAATTTTACACGAACTACCCATATGACGTTAAGTCAGTTTCTATCTCTTGGGCGATTTAGAGCTACCACAGTTGGTGTTTTTATTTCATAGAGCTAGTTCATTGACATTTGTGCCCCGTTATTCTATGAAAACATTTGGTGATTGATGGTTGATGCCACTTTGATTTTTTGTTTTTATATCATCTGTTCAAATAGAATTGCCAACTTAAAAATTATGAAAACATTGACGTACCAAAATTACTAGGATAGAAACGCCGTCCTTAATCTGAACATAGAGACAGCCACTGTTGCTTGACATCATCGTTTTATAGCTTGGCTCTATTTTACAGAATAGGCACCCTTATTATGCTTTTCAGTAAAAGACATACACTAACATTTATCAATGTTTAGAAAGAGCTTATTGCCAGTGCACCATTTCAATATAATATCCAAAATTTTCTGTACTAATAAACAGTCGTCTACAGAAGACGGCATAAGAGTTTTAAATCCAGCAAATTTCATTTTGAAATAAAGATTCTAAAAATATGATCCTTAATGTACCTCCGTTTTAAAACGTCGTTAACTTAGGCACACTCTTCCCTGTGAGTCAATAATTTCAAAATAATTAATAATTTAATGTTATCCTTGTTTCAGGTGAGCGGCACTCTGCACAATACGGGCCAATCGTTGGTGTTTCGTGTGGATAAAGACACCAAGCATCATGTAAATATTTCCGGTGGTCCGCTCGCCTACCGCTACCAATTTGAAGAAATATACATCCATTACGGAACCGACAATCAGCAAGGAAGTGAGCACCAGATACACGGATACTCCTTTCCTGGAGAGGTAAGTGTATTTACATCTAAATTATTTATTACATCTTTTTCTTTTCCCGGTGATTCTTGCTTCATTTGTTTTCCTTGTAATTCTATCTTCCTGTATTCTATCTAGCCAACTCAGTTTTGCTTCTTGTATTGAGTGTTCTACCGGTTTCGTGTTCTACTGAGTTCTAAATACATCATTTGTTATGTTGGAAAGTTAGTTTTAATTGCGTGAAAAAAAATTCTGCTGTACTTTTATTTCATCTTCAATGTTTCCTTTCTCATTGATTTTAACTCCTTAATATTTGATAGCTTTCACTTGTTAGAGGTGTCATAAATAAGTAAATTATTTTCTTGCCATCCGCAGTTTATTGTCAGAATTCTGAATTTATTTTCATATACTTGTAATGTAGGGCTTCATTTAGATTATGTAAATTCCACTGTAGATCTTCACTTGCTCCACATAAAACCTTATCTAATGATGAACAAGTTCTTGAATGGTAAGTTTATGGAAACAAGAAAACTACCACTCAATATTTTTTATTATAAAACTACGTAATAAGATTTGAATCTTGATTTACATTTTTTTATCGCCTGGTCGAACACTACCGAGAATAAAAGGGGTGTTGTGGTAATTAATATTCAAGTAATGTGAAACTGTGAAACCTCTATGTGTATTTTCCTCGTAGTCGGTATATTTTATCTAGGTCTGGTACTATGTTATCGGTTGAGACGGCATTTTTGTTTCAATTTTAAACATACGTTGGTGATTTCTCCGGAGACCAATATATAACAGTTAGAAATAGCAAGCATCATACAATGCAAGACTATTGTTGCTTTAAAATTTATCAAAACTTTCAGTACTTATTTCACAAAAAGTATTCAACTACGTAATTCAGTAAACAAGAATAAAATTTCATTCAAGAAATGTATTTCTTCTTGAGTTCTTCAGTATAATATGACGTTTGATAAGCAAATACATATATTTATGTTAACGTACCGAAGCAATGACATAGGTTTCTTGTAGTGCATAAATTCCTGTAATTTTCGAAAGCAGTCTGTTATGAATATGGCGTATGTAAACATCGAGTTAAAACAAATGATTGCGTGTTCTTCCCAGCGGCGTTTGATTTATTTACCAACGCCCACGCAGCCAGACACTTAAGTCGGTTTCCAGACAACAGTTATATCTACATACTCGTCGAAAGTGTTCAATAATGCAGGGCTCTCTTGCGCCAGGGTGACAGTTTCAAATTGCGTCTGGAGCCTGAACAAATAACTTAACAATACCATTCATGTATTTTTCATACTGTAATGACAAACATAAATTATTTATAACTTGTGAAATCTCCCGCCGTCTGCTCTGAGGTAACTAAACAGTATAAAATTTCGTTGATATCATCATCAGGTTGAATAAATGATGGCTGTTATGAAATATTGATTGATGCTTTACTTTCGGGTGTTAGCTTACTTGTCTTCTGTAACTTTTTTAACGAAAATATGAATGATGTTATATAATATTTCTGAGGTAAAATGTAGCCGCAAATTTTGTAAATTATGCCGTGTACAAAAGATTTATTTGTTGAGGGAAATAGGGATATACGGCGTGAAATTTCATTATACAAGTTTTGTTCTTGCCGAAACATTACTTTTAATTATAACATCAACTTAATGGTCAGTGTAGAGTTTTAATTAAAATAACTTTAAAATTAATAAAATTGCATTTTTACAACAAAGAGTACACCTTCTGTCTTGTAATTAAAATAACTACTATGCTCTTATTACTTGCTAAGAAAAAATATAAAAATGTTAACTGCAAACAAATTTAATAAAGAAATTTAGGTAGAAGACTCGTTTTAGAGAATTTTGTAGCTAGATGACAAAATATCGGTTCTATAATTCATTATTCGTAACTGTTGAATCTATTGGACCACCGCTGATGCAAAATAGCTTTTCCGTCTCAAACAATCGCACATAAATTGAACTTAATTTCTATATTTCTTAATTATAATAGATTTAACAATTAATTTACAATATTTAATTCCTATTACAATAATTATAAATAAATAAACAAATATAACATTATATCTGCCACATAAAGAAATAAATGTTGAATTCTCAATAAAAACAGCTACCTTTATTTATTTTGTGCTAATATTTTGTTGAGTGTGCTTTGAAGAAGCAAATAATAAAATCTGTTGTGGACACCACAATGTCAAAAATAGATATTTTTCAAAAAGCACAGATACATAGATTTAAAAGAAAATGTACAAATATAATTTTTAACGTGTTGTAATTCGTAAATGGAGACAGTAAGAGAAAAATGTTTCAAACAATAATTGTAGATAATAATATTTGAAATATTATTATAATAACATAAATTGTCTTTTAACCATAATTTATTGAGATATTTTAAAATTACTTGATAGGGCTTCAAGTAAACTACCACTTCCGGTTATTGGATTATCATCAAAAACTAATCAGCTCTTCCAAAGGGGATACAATGGATATACCTATAAAAATATCAAAATTTTCAGTTTAGTAGTTTTTGAGAAACCGTAACAGACAGACACACGTACTGACATCATCGCGAAACTATTAAAATCGTATTCTAGGGTCCCTAAAACATGCTCATCCAGTGAAAACTCCCTACCGAATTTTTAGCATGATTCCTATACCTCCCTTACAGAAAGTAGTGGGAGGTAAAAATATTGATATGTTGTTATATATGGTACAATTGTCAAAATGGTACGCGGAATTTCTTTGTCCTCTGATGTATGAAATTCTATTGTTTTTACTCAGCAAAATGGGCTTTCTGGACATCAATTTGCAAAGAATTTAGATATTCCCCGAGGAACGGTAGGAACACACACTTATTCGTGAGTTCATAAATAATTTATATTTAATAAATTTGAACTAAGAAAAATCATAATGTTCCCTTAGAATGAGAATAGAAATTATTCAATTTGATTAATTGGAAAGGACGATGTCATCTCTGCTATATATTAAGGAGTTTGACGCAAGGAAACTAGTACGACAAAATTGATTGTTTAATCTAGATCTTTGATGGAATAAAACCAGATACTTCAGAGTAAAATACCTGCTTTTTGAGTAAATGTCTGCGTTCGAAAGTTTGTGCTATTTTAACTAAACAATACACTTCTAGTTTCCAGTTTAAGAAACGAGATAGTTGTATTCATCAGTTTCCATAGTGTAATGGTTATGAAATTTAAAGCACTGAAAGCATCTTAGTACAACCTAGATCATCAAAGCAATTCTTCGAAATGAAATACCTGTTTTTCGGACGGATTTGTGCGTTCTAGGGCTGTAAGTTTCCGTTGAGATTCGATGCACAGCGAAAATAAATATACAGGCGGAAGTTCGAGACACGGTGATGTATGTAGTGGGCCGCGTATGACGGGCCGTTCTGGCGCCCATGCAGTAGCGACGGCGGAATTTATATTTACGGCGGCGAGATGGGCTAAGAGTGGATGCCGGATCCGTCGAGCCAATCCATCAGTGCCCGAGTGCCGGATCGCCCGGACCACCCCGGAATCTGACCGGAGAAACATTTCAAGTTCCTAAGAGGCGTATTTGCGAGGCGGTATCTCCGAAGAAAACTGGTTTAAATATTTGTACCATTTCTCCACCAGATGCTTCTTATCACTTTGTATAATACAAAAACATATTTTCACCATTTCAAAATCTTAGACTCTATTTCTTTACAAAACTAAGATACTATTTGATATATTTGAAGAGCACAAAATATAGCACTAGATAGTATGGACCATAAGATTATCAGTTCGAATCCCACCGTCGATATTTTACTTGACTCTTTTGGTACCCCCTGCAGTAAAATCTTTGGAAGCCGTAACTTTGCAGCTGGGCAGCGCATTTCATTAGTAATAATATATCACGTACAGAGATCTATAAAAGCAGAGGCCACACCCAAAATGGGTAAATGGTGTGATGATATATTTATTACACATTACTACTTATTACAATTACCACTTTAAGGCACAGATTCTGCAAAATGATTTACATATTCTTATGTCAAAGTGATTTTACTTCTTTCGATAAACATACCCCGGTCGTTCAATAACCCATTTTCTTTTTTCGTTATTGTTTAATATCTCTACATAATGTCTTTATTATCTGTTGAAAGAAGCTTTCAGAACTCATAATACGATAAATAAACAATAACTGGATAATAGTTCTGTAAAATATTTATTAAAAATAACAAATATGTGGAACGTTTAACGATTCTGCGTGTCATCCTTCATATGTTTGTTATTTTTAATAAATATTTTACAGAACTCTTATCCAGTTATTGTTTATTTATCTTTATTATTTCTTTATTCATTTATAAATCTGAACCTTTCAATTATCTTTAAGTTCTAAAACATAAAGTACCTAATAGGAAAATATCTTAACATCTATTTTCGATAACTAATTTGCCATCATCAGTAGATGCAAGAGGGATAAAATCAAGATTACACAAATTGTAAAACAAATCAGTGGTCAAATTTGATTCTATTTTTATTTTATCCCTCTTCTATCTACTAATGATGATGATGATAACTTGCTTATGGAAATACGTGCTTATATTTTTTCTATTACTTTAAGGCTTACGGATTAAATTATTTTTCTTAGCTTGTTCTTAGCTTTAGAATTTTACAATTTATTTTAACTTTGTTGTTACTCATTATTATTATAATAATAATATATTTTGTACCATAAACGTTATTAAGTATTTTAGTTGATTAAATTTTGTGAATCTTTGGAAATGAAGTCATGCTTTGTAGACCTACAATCTACTGACCCATGACCAACTATTGATGGATTTATTTTGAATTTTACTTGACTTTGTTTGAAAATTAACTAGTAAATTCAATAATTAAATAAGCAGTAGAAACTGAATACCTATTATGTTAGCTAACACATGTAAGGGACAACGAAATCTGTCAGTTCAAAGGCAATGCATTGTCGTTATAATATTACTACACTTAAAGTTCAACATGACCTGGATTCAGTTTCCTAATACAAACAGTTATAACTGTTTTCCATCGATAAATACAAATGCAGAAATTAGACCATTTGTTAAGTTAATTAATTATCCCTAATATATTTGGTTATAACCCACATCATGAGTTAATTCAAAAGGAAAATGAGTTATGATATTCACATAGACATTTGAGAAGAAATTCATTTGGCGAATGTTATAAAGATATTGATGGCCATTAGGGAAAGTATTGAATCTGCGGTGTCAAAGAATGAAAATAAGCATCCCGGGTAATGCATCGAACGCAGCCGGAGCTGTAACCCGGAGCAAATTCCGGAAGCGCGGTACATCGCTATCTGCTCCGCCTGGAAGAATTATAACACTCGATATATCCGTTAACTCCTTGAAAACGCTCCCAAAAAATTTATTGTGGATAATATACAGTATACGGAATGCGTTTTTCATTTGTTAATCGGAAATGGGAACTAGATACCACACCGACCAAAATCATTTGCTGCAATCTATTGCTGCCATGTTCAGGATTTCTTTACAAATAATAAACTACTACTAAAAGTTCTTCAACTACGTGTATGTACATCGAAAATCTATAGCGTTTTCCGATATTTCCTTTTCAATAAATTTTTAATGCAAGCAAATACAACATTCCTGTTTGCATTGCCGGAGCTTTACGGCAGATTCGTTGACCTTTCATACCTCTACATACTCATTGAAAGTTTAAATTTAGTGCAGAAATCATTCAACAAAATTTTATCTACATAGATGATCAGACTTTTTACCTTTAAAACTATCACTCATTGAAAGTTTAAATGAGTTTATAACCTTTTTTTTTTTAAAAAAAAATAAAGCGTGTTTCTAAACAAGAATATGGAATACCCGTATTTTAAAACCGACCAATTATTAATAATTTCCGATATAATAATTTACATTACAAGCAAGGTAAAACTGTTTTTACTGTTGAATGGAGGAAATGACCAGCGAGTCTGCCGCCGCATTGAAGCACTGAAAACAGTTACCTTGCGTGTATTGTACAACATTTTACTTGTTACTCATTTGTAAATCCAAAATAATAACCAAATCCTGTCAGTCACAAACAATTATTCTGTCAAAAAATTTTTTAAACTATTTAACTTAAACCTTGTAAGCAATACTGTGGTAACGTGTATTGTTTACCTTGTTTACCTAACTAGTAAAATTTTTACAATGCAGCTGTCAATTAGTAACTTGTAAAGATTCATTTTCAAAGGCAATAGAGGGCTTGGGTAAATTGTGTTTACAAGTGAGTAACAAATAATAGTATATGTAATGTATGCTATTACTCATGATGTAACTCATTCGAATGAATAATAGCCATTACATGCGAATTCTACTTATAATTTCAAAACAAATATTTGACGAAATGTTGTGAATCAATTATACGTAAAAATATGCTCCACAAATTTTACGTCACAACAGTGCAAATTGCGTGCCATAAAATGTAAGTTGAATGTAAATTTTATTACTATAAACAACATGATTAATGTATTTATGATCATTCTAATTTTATCTATGCCCTGCATCTTTACCTTCACTATTATCGTCAGAATCAATAAATAAATCTCATATAAATAGCATTTAATTCAAGTTAATCAATTGCATTATTTCCTATTCATAGGCAGCATTCAAAGCTGGTTGATGTATCATCTGTCAAATTTGAATCAGAACTACTAAAAGTACTCTAATATCAGTTGACGAATTTATATTGTTTGCCACTATCAACACACTGTTTCGAAAACTGTATTAATAAAATATACCAAACTAAATAAATGAAAATTGAATTACAAAATAATAACCTGTATCATGGAACACAATGGTCATTAATACTATATTAGCATAATCAATTTGTTAGAAATTTATTTAGCGTTGGTTCAATAAAATGTGACACTTTCTACAACGTATGAATTTAAATAAATAAATGATGAAATTAATTACAGGGTATGATTGCATTACACATGAATAATTAACACGGCGTTATTAATACATGTATGCATTTGCCCTAATCCGCGTAACATGGATTTATTTTACGTGTTCATCTGTCAAGCTTTACAAATCTGGATTTATGGTAACAAATTTACAGGGTAGTAATTTTTCTTCCATTGCAAATTGTTTTACAACCTTTTATTTTTGTTAACATGTATCAGTACTTCGTTTTCAATTTGGTGTATTTTTCACTCGAATTTTGTAAATCATACTTAGTTCGTACGTTTCATTATGCGTTGATCTATTTAATACTAGTTTTTCCTCTACCAGTGTTTTCCAAAGTATATTTAAGAAAAATAATTGAACATTGTAATAGTATATTTTATATTACATGTGAGGTGGGAAATTTCGGCAGAGGGCTTATTATATGACCGAGAGGCGAATCCTCGAGGTTCAGATATAGCGCAAGGCTGTAATGAAACTCTCACCGAACTACGTATACTATTTTATTCACAATCATCCTTAATTATCCAAATTAACTTCTCATTCTACCCGTATATCCAACAAATAAAGGTGATGTATGGTAGTAATCTATGAAAACAAATGTTTAAATTTATTTCAATTATTTGACATGTTGTGTCAACAGTTCAGGAAACTCAAATTATAATAAAACAGCATTGCATAAGAATTTTATATTACCTTATAATAAAAATGATTCTGTTCAATATTAATTTTGTAATTATTGATGTTTTATTGTAATATAAGCACACAAAAAAATATGTACACTAGGTAGTGCACCATCGAGTCCACACTAGGTTTAGTGTTAAATTTAACTTTAACAAAAATGATTTACACACTAATTCAACCCAGTAAATGTGAAAGCACTATTTATAGTGTTAAATTTAACACTAAAAATAGTGTGGACTCGATGGTACACTACCTAGTGTACATATTTTTTTGTGTGAGGTTTTATCAATATGTTTGACAGCACTGTTCAACTTACTTTCAGAGATTTATGACTGTGTTGCTAGGCAATTCTATATAAACACTTCCCACTCATGGTATAAATCTGTCACTTCCCACCCAAGAGGTTGTCATATTTGTAAGGCATGGCGTATTTTCCAACCTCTAAAAGGTTTGGAATTGACATATTACTATAGTGATAGTGAATAAAATATTTTTGTTTTTGTGCCGGCCTACGCCGCCGCCGCGTCGCCGAGTAAATGACGCAACGCTTGCGAGTTCGAACAAGCCGTTTGCTCCACAATAGGGAATATTCCCGAAGCTTCCAGAAACAATGAACGTGCAATATAAAAGAGCGAATCGCCGGCAGCCGCCAGTCAGTCTTTTAGATGACTCCCGAGCAGTCAGTCTTTTAGAGGACTCGGACTCAGTTAGTCCAGTTGAGTCAGTCAGTCAGTGAGACTCTGTCAGTCGTTTAAATGACTCAGTTAGTCGAGTTGAGTCGGCCAGTCAGTTAGTTGACTCAGACTCGTTATTTTAGTGTTATATACCTATTGTTAATTAACTATTTACTCTTTATTATAATTATTTGTTATTAATAATAGTTTTATTATTCAAATAAAAAAGTTTAAAACTCACGAACGATACAATATGGTATTATATGAATATTTTAAATTCTGAATTACTTTTGTATTTACATTTTTGCTGTAAAGTGATTATTAACAAATTTAAAGCAATATAAAAAATAGCATTGAAATCCCTATATTCCACATTTCAATTCTACACCCGATATATTTTACTGACGCACAATAAAGTAGTGCCATTTGTTATGTACTTAGATGGACGAAAAAAATTAAGTATTTTAATAAATATCATATTTGTCTAGATTTGATTTGAATATATAAAATATTAAATTTATTCATGTTTACGCGTATATTGTCAGTAGTTTTTGCAACGTTTTAAACATGCAGCAATTTTTTCCTTGTGCCAATTTCCGGCGTAAGATGTAAATCACTGAGGAATGAACAAAAGCACACAAAGTGTTAGTTCCGCAGCAAGCCAGTAGGTCGCAGCAGTAGCAACAAGCAACAAGACTGAATATTTACTTGATAATTAGGCGACGGGATTGCGGTTTCCTGTACCTTGTCACTCTGAGGACTCCCGTCCTCCAACCACCTCTCGCTTATCGATTTGCTATAAATCAACTCTGTCTAGCCATATTCATATTATGTTAATGCAACCGACGTGAAATAAACTTTATTCAAACAGTTCGTAAACAATTTCACAGCGAATTGGTCCCCTGTTCTTAACTTTTAAACAAGATTTTTACGCCTCTGGAAATTTTCATCTATTTAGACCTGACACAAAGTTTATCGAGATTCTGTTTCATTGGATGATACTGTCTATGGTTTTACTTCCTAACGTCTGATGTGGACTGTCACAGAAGCAAACTGTAGTTAGTACATACATGCATACATAACATCACGCTATATCCCACTCAGTGGGGTAGCATGAACCCAGAAACATCGTTAATCAACAATCAATCTCCTCCAAACATTCTTATCCTGACACATCACTTTCGCCTCGTCCACATTCATAGTGCGATTCATACATGCTCGTCTATTCTTCACACTCGGAATCATTCGTTCACGCAACAAACCATCAATCATACCCAACCACTTATTCCTCGGACACTCAGGCATTCGTTCACCTTAAATCTCACCCACATATATTAGTATATATCACCAATCTTTCGGTCATGGCAGGTAGCGTTGAAGCTGGTTCACTCAATAACGCTTGTTAAGCACTACTATCCGCGATCATTAGTTGAATGGGTGACCGCTTTGCGAAAACCTATACCAGCGAACACTGCGTGCTGTTGTCACACCACCGAAAACGAGGTAATGTGGCAGCATATAACCTCAAGAGTTGAGAGCGCTAAAATAAATTAAAAAATCTGTTGTGGACACCACAATACCTCCCGCCATAGATTTCTTATCGAACAATGCAGAAACACGGACTACCACTATCAAGAAACACTCATCCCTTAAAAAATGAGTTTTCAATTGTAACACATGTCAAAAAATAACATTTTTTTCCCGTTGTTTTTCTTTAAACGCAGTTTAGCAGATTTAAACAAAAATATCAAAATATATTTTTCCTTTAACGTGTTATAATTTGTAAATGGTGTCAGTAAGAGGAAAATGTTAAAAACAATAATTGTAGACAATAATATTTTAAACATTATTCTAATAACAAAATTTTCATAAAACCATAATTTACTGAGATATTTCAAAATAACTTGATAGGGCTTCAAGTAAACTACCACTTTCGGTTATTGGATTATCACCAAAAACTAATCAGTTCTTCCAAAGGGGATACAATTGATATACACAAAATATCAAAATTTTCGGTTTAGCAGTTTTTGAGAAACCGTAACTCCAGAGATCCACACAGACTGACAGACAGACAGACACACACACACAGACATTATCGCGAAATTATTAAAATCGTATTCTAGGGACCCTAAAATGTGCTCATCCACTGAAACCTACTACCCAATTTTTAGCATAATTCCTATACCTCCTTTACAGGATGTGGCGAGAGGTAAAAAAAAAATTATTTAGACGGGACGTTATGTATTGCACATCAGATTTTTATCGTATTGTTTTTCCTTGTTTTGTTTTAATCCCAGCTATTTACTTATTTTATTATAAAATGTATTGTTTGTAAATAGTTTACAAACTACGATGGATAAAAAATCAAGAAATAAATGTATTAGAAAACTATACATTACTAACAAAATATCTGCCCATTTTCACTCAAATTCTCTTGAGCACAATCGTCCGTTATAGTGCATGTTCCCAGCTCTAGTCATATATTTCTTCGTCGTGTAAGATATACAGTGGTAAGAGCGCACGATGTAATTGGTAATCTGTTAAGTGGAACCATAAGTAGTATTGAAGGTGGATGTAGATTGTAGATTATAATTTTCTTGAAAGAATTGGCAATTAACTGGACATAATTTCATTACGGAACTTCATTTTAAACAGTGGGTGCATAATAAATGTTATAAATTATATGAAAACACCAGGACAAAGAAAATTAAATTAATGAGCTAGAGTGAAGAGAGCGTTGTTCTCGGGAGGGATAATTTTTTCAGTGTTTCTGTTTTATTTTTGGCGCTTAATATTAATTTTAATTTACCCCGTGACTTGATTGATAACACCCTAAATGTGTCAAGTAATCGATAGATTAATTCACTTTCCATTACCTATATTAAATTACATTTATCAATCATTCTTCATTCTTCACTAACCTTCAAATCTTCAAGATAACGTTTCAAAAGAGTAAACATCTTTTAAAAGGGGATAGAAAAAACTAATGAATTTTTAAGACCTCGCCTTACTTCTTACTTTAAATCGTTAACATGAAATTAACCTGAAATAGAAACGCGAGCGAAGACTTCATAAAATAACCTTGCACAAAATAAACATTTTATGAAATCAATTAAGTATGAAGAATACCAAACAACACAATCATAACATCGGTGTGCATCATTAATAAAGGGATCCTTGGTTGATCTTAATTACGAGTATAAAGCCATTAAGCAAGTCTATGAATCGCCCCGCAGTTGCCCTTTTTTCGAAGCCGGAGACGATATTTCATCATAATAAAACATAAAACTGTCCGTCAGCAAGCTGAACTCAACAATACAGTTCTGACTTTGTAGCTGTCAGGATGTGATGAACATCGCCGGCAACTTAAAAAGTATTTTCCAAGTTTCGGTTACGAGCGCAAGAGAGGCGGTGTATGTATATTTTTTCTGCCGATAAACGAAAAAACGCGAAGGAAAAAAGAAACTCGGTGACTAGAATTTCCCATTAGCGAACTTTGCCTTCTGTATGCCTGCCTACCAGAAACAAGGGTTACGTGAAACGTTGCGAATTTTGTTGTGCTCGGCGGAAGAAAATATTAGGCATAATTATTTCGTCACTGCAGCCAACTCTTTGAACATGACACAGAAAACTTTATTGTTTGTTCACTCTTAAATTGAAAATAACTCCAGAAAAAAAATATTCTAATCTTCTACTAAACTTGAAGTTGTACCTATTAATAATTGCGTAAAAATTACAAATATATTAAATTACATTTATCAATCGTTCTTCTTTCATCACTAACCTTCAAATCTTCAAGATAACGCTTCAAAAGAGTAGACATCTTTTAAAAGGGGATAGGAAAAACTAATAAATTTTAAAGACCTCGCCTTAATTCTATTTATAATGAACAATTATGAATAACACAAATTTTATGACATATTCTAACATATTTATGGAAAGAGGCACAATTCGTGAGTTTCAGCTGAGATGGAACATTAATGTATTACTGTGGAATTATGGATACCAGACCCGGGGAAATTATCAGTGCAATTGTGACCCGATCGGTTACTTTTGCACATGTGATCAGAAATACAGGGATTCGATTGGATGTTTTTTTAAACAAAAATTTTTCAGGGTACTGGAATTTTATTAATATAATTCTGTTCCCATTGGTTGAATTTTCAAGTGTTTTGCATCATGATTGCTTAAAAACTAGTCGTAGGAATTTATTGGGAGTAATATCACAAGACCTTCTGATATTATAGATAAATTTTTATATTGCACGAATTTTTTTGCTTAGCAACAAACACGAAAGCAAACTGCATGGTAAAAACAGACTCCGAAGGAGGAGAGGTTTTACCTAATGTCAGTTTGCTTGAGTGATTTTGCTTAAAAGCAAAAAAATGAGTGCTTAAAAATAAATTTACCCGTATAGTTCTTGGCTCCCAAATATTTATCCAATGTGTGATGCTTGGCATTCTATTTAAAGGGGCTAAGAAATGATATAATATAAAGGTAAATATGTAGAAGGGAATAGTTTTTGTTAAACCTTTTTCAAAATCAAACGTAGATCATGTTCAGCGCGTTACACATCCTCAGTTTGCTAGTCACTATACGGTTTATGCGAGAATGTTTTTTGTCAAAAGTTATTTTTGAATTATTAATTCTACTTGTAATTGTTTTGTCTAAAGACTGGGTTTTGTAGAGTACTCATATATGCTGCGATTGTTTTTCGCCAACGCCATAAAATAAAAGAGAAATCTATTTGTAGTAGATGCGTGTTTGTTTAAATCGCATCGCAATATAAATGTATCAAACAAAATCTTGGGATTACGTGTATGTGACTATTTCAGTAACATTTACGCTTTAGAAGCGACACATCCTTTGTGTCTAATAAAACATCGATTTTTACGGTAAAAAGTTGGCACATTCACTGAAAGGGAACTAGGAAAAAGTAGGATCAGTAACCCAACATAATTCTTTCCAATAGGGTTTAAAACGAATGATATATCATAGGTAGCCACGGTTCCAACTATGGCATATTTAAGCTCCCTACTTCATATATCTTTCACGGAATATTCAATTCGTAGTTCGGCTCCATTCCGCATTGGCGGTGGCGCTGCTGTCCTAAGCTTCTTGCGATTAGTGGCGGCAATATACCGGCGCCAGCCACCTCCGATGTTTGATTTTTCCTTAGACTTTTCCAGTAAATAAGTTTCTGCGGGTTTCCAAGGTTATTAAATACGGAACGAAGCCCAAACTGACAACATGTAAGAAGTTTTATTTGTGCAGCGGCTTATAAGTTTTCATCGTGTAGCTAAGAGTGCTTTGAGAATGTCAATATTATTTTGAGGGTGATACCATGTTATGAATGTTTGAGGTTTCACTGCTAAGATAAACAAAAATTTGATTCATATTTTGTTGTTTATTTTGTTTCGATCAATACACAAAAAATAAATGAGTTAGCATAAAACGTATACAATAAATATAGAGTCAGCAAATACAACTTCGAATACATATTGAAATTCGGATCAAAAGTATTTAAAAAATAAAATAATTGTATCATCATGTCGTTTATCCATCTTTTGTGTGGCACTATGGTTTGAAAATCTCGAGATGTAAAATATGTTGCTGTACGCAGTCACGGCTATTTAAAACTTTCTTAAATTATCGTTATCGCAGTACGCCTATCCAAAATATTAGTATACATTTTTTTTTATTTTCCTCTATTATTTTAAATATTACCGAAACAATTTTCAAACAAAGTTTATTTTAAATCAAATGCCCTCATATTTGCAGTATAAGTTTTTGTACCTGTTTTATAATGAAATTTTTTGTAAACTTTTAAAGATCTTCTCTTATCTTTAAAACAGTTCTAATTTATTATAGTCCTAAAATGGTCAATACAGAAACAGTTATATTTATTACGAAAGAATCACACATAGAAAGTACGTATATGATGAAATTAAGAAGAACAAATAAATATATAAAAAATGTTCGAGCCGATCTCTTTGTCGAAGTGGCTATGTGACTCGCCTTAGCACGCCAGTGGTCGCGGGTTCGAATTCCATTGAAGATCATGGTCGTTTGCGTTCACATACATTCACAATCATCCACTCATGAGGCGTCGTATAACCAAAGCAGTTAATCCACTTCCCATATTCATAAATAAAAAATTATCGAATGTTTGCCCTTGAACATCAATACAACAAACTAAATAAAATATTACAACGAAAAAATGATAAACTAAGTGAAAATATTAAAGACCTGACAGCAATTAATCTAATTGTTCGAACATTCACACACAATTATGTGTAATTATTTATTAATATAAACATAAATTATTAAGAAAAATGGAACACCCGACCCTGCAAAAGAACTTATACTGCTGATGTGTGGACTTATTCCAGTTATACTAAACTTGTTTAAAAAAAGTTTCGGTAATATTTAAATTAACCACAAAATATATAGGATGAGTTTTTTTAAAGCAACCAATCAGTTTTGCTGGCTAACTAATAACTTTAGAGAAAAAAAAATACACAGGATTATATACCAAGGGGGGCATAATTGTTCGGTTGGTAAAATAAAATTATTAGGGGGATGTGGCGGGGTGAATGAAAGTTATATTTTCTCAAATGGAAAGGGATACTTTTATATTGGAATCAATAGTCGTAAAGTTCAAAGAAACATTAACATTTTTAATATGGAAAAAGGTAGGTCGTTAAACAAAAAAAAGTTATGTTTTTTATTATTGATACTCTTGTCAACAATGGCTTTACATCGATAATAATTGCTGACATCTTGATGACAGGAGTATCAATAATAAAAACAATAACTTGTTTTGTTTAAAGGCCTACCTGAAATTATATTTTCCATATTAAAAATGTTAATGTATTCTTGACCTTTGTGACCGTAATATTAACTTTAGGTGTAGGAACATTCCAATAATAAAGTATCCCTTTCTCTTTAAGAAAATATAAGATTCATTCCTACCCGTCATGTTCTCCTAATAATTTTACCAATTGTACAATTATGTCCTCCTCCTTGCTGTATAAGCATGTGTATTTATTTTTCCTCTTATTAGATAGCTAGGAAAACTGATTGGTTGCTTTAAAAAAAATCATTCTGTATAATACAGACCGATGGACAACTCGGTATACTCAAAATACCAAAGATTTTAATTATTTCTACTCGTATATTAAACATTCCGTATATAAACTAATCCTACATTTTGTTAAAAGTGAACCATATAAACCTTTGGTTATAATTAATACATACAAATATTCTTAAGTGCTATTATTAATTAGGAAATGTATGTAATTATCTTAAAATATACCTTTACTGTATTTACAATAGTCATCCGTTCACAGCTTTGTGGTAGCGTATCACAAAGTAGATCATGAAACCCTCAGTTCGATTCCCAAATTTTGAACTACATCCCTTCCACTACTACTTCATCCAGTAATAGAGAAAATGAGATTATTTAAGAAATTGTTTCAGTTTTGATACGTATTTGAATACGGCGCCAAACAGTTCAATTTATTGCCAAATCATTCCCCGACCAGTTTTGCCTAATTAAGTTCGTAAGCTTTGTAATGAATGACAGCTGTGATTGCCTTTAAAGGTGAAGGTGAATAACCTGTCAATGTTTCTAAAAGTACATCTTGTTGTAGTGAAACTAACTTTTAAAGTGTTTTTTTGTGTGTTTTAAAAGTTTGATAATAATTCCTTGCGTAATTTAACTAAGCAGCAGAATTTCTTACAAACCTAAAGCAACAAGTTTTACAAAACGACGTTTAACCTTGCAAGACTGTAAGTAATTACTTCTATTGATTTCATATCACAAAACAGCTTTTAGTGTTGGAACTAAATAAAACTAAATGAATATTAATAGAAAAGCAAATGAATAGATACCTAATCACAATGTAAAACACACTTAGTACAGTATCAGTAAGATTTAATCGAACAGTATGCGTATAGAATTATGCTGTGTAAACGCCGAAGTTTAATGTAAATATTAAACCGGACGTCAATAGCTTTGTAAATTGTTTTACAGTGCGTGTGCATTAGCAACGTCCATTAGACAACATTACACTACACGAATCAATGCTAAATCGATTTGCATTATGAATAATCTAATACAGACACTGCACGTTTAATAATACCCGCAGTCCATCGACTTGTTTGTTTTCTAATATTAAATCTTGCTCTTTATAAACTAGATACATTTTATTTAGTATTATTTTTTCAATTTAATAATACTCCCAATCTCTTCTTGCAGATTCAGCTCTACGGCTTTAACAAGGAACTCTACCACAACATGTCTGAGGCGCAGCACAAGTCCCAAGGAATCGTCGGAATCTCCCTCATGGTACAGGTGAGTCTCGGTCTCTCTTAGCTTCTCTCTGTTTTCCTCCAGAACTGCTCAAATACTTGCGCTCACGCACAATCAAATCCTGATGTAATACGATTAACCGCGTTAAATCCTCTGTACGTTATGTGCCTGTGACATCGAAACAGTCAATTGGCGACGGGAGAAGATCTCATAGATATTCTGTAGATACCTTTGGTGGAATGATTGGTAGTTGGTAGTTATTTGATGCCTTGAATACCTGAAAGTTTTGACGGCAACATTGGGAAAACAAATGTATTGATTTAATCCTACATTTTTCTATATTAATAATAATCTAATTTAAAATCTAGTAGTATGTTCTTTAAGTAGGATAAAATTTCCATAATCTGCTGTATAATAACATTTACATAAAATGATGATTTAAAATATAGTATAGGTTACACAACATTCAATTTTTTGTTGTTGTAAAATTTCATCTGAATTAAAAGTTACGCATACAATTGAAAACATCTGTAAGCATATAATTATTAGCTTAATTCATAAACAGTAGAAAATAGACAAAAAGGTTTGAAGGAGCGAATAATGACCATAATCCCGAATATAATACTATACTTTTACTACTTGTGTAAAATTTACTAAAATTATACAATTAATTTCTAACATTTCTACGTACATTAAATAACACATAATAAACCGTACCTGTGGACAACTTCTTTTTCTATAACGCAAATTTGCTCTATCTAATCTTTTTAAAACTACTTATTATTTACAAGTCTGAAATAGGTTTCTCTGGAAAAATAATTCAAAATTTCCTGCAGTCTATGTCGCAATTCTTCGATTGTTCCTGCAGGACTATTTATCAATTATCTTAAAACATAATGGCTGGTTACACGAGCTCTATTTTTGGTTGTTTCAAGAATATTTTAGTCTCGGTTTTAGCGCTGTACAATGTTTCAAAATTGTTTTATAAAAAAATGCTTCAAATAAATGTGGGCAATACATTTCTATGTAACTTATATTCGAAGCATTTCTTTGTAAAATAATTTTAGAACATTATATACAGCGATAAAACCCAGGCTAAAACATTTCTCCAAAAACACTCAAAAACAGAGCTCGTGTTACCAGCCATAGTCATACCTTAATCTATACAAACACAAATGTAAATAGTAAAATTTAGTGTTCAAAATTTTTATAAACTTAACTTCAACATATAATATGACTACATTATAAATATATTTTGCCGGAACGTCGTCAACGACGATATAAATTGAAATAAATTTACTTAAAGCCAAGTTATCCAATAAAACACATAGTGATTTATTTACTATTTTCCTCCATAACATATTTTCATAATTTTGTGCCTTTACACTATCTTTACCTTAATTCCGATACAATGAATCTCCAGTACAATTATCTGTTATATTATTTGCATAAATATATAAATATGTATGCGAACAAAGTTTTAGTTCTTCCAGTTTCCAAATCAAGAGAGACACTCTGTAAATAGTTTTTAAAATTCTAAATAGGATTTAGTGTAAAATGTTATTGTTTAAATTTATACGAAACCCAGATTAACAAAACTATTTAAAATTCTTTTCATTACATGCAATATACAACAAATAACATATGCATATTACACATGCATGACAGTTTTATCACAAAGTCGGAGCCTCAGGCGAAAAAAGTTGAAAACGCGCGGGGCAAGGCTACAGCCTGATCTGTTGCAAACAAACACTGCTGTAGCTGTATCCAGCCGACAGGATATTTAATATCCGTGCAGGATATTTAATTTTCACAGGCTTTTCTATGACGCATTCGTAGTCATTTTATGATGAAATGTGATTAAATGCATTGTACATGAAACATGTAAACGCATACGTGTCCAGCCTGCGAACGAAATGACAAAAATGATAGCTTTTATGAATATGATGATTAGTTATTTGAGGCACTTGTCATCGGTTTCAATTTAATTAAAAATGAATATTTTATAGCACCCGTACACAATATAATATTTCTTAATATTATAGTCATTGTAAATGAAACTCTTGTATAGCAGCCAAATATTTTATTAAAATATTACCTCGACCGGTTTCGACGCCACATGCGTCTTTTTCAGGGAGTGATATTAATGGAAACTAGTACAAAACATGTTAAAAGTGTAATAATTAAATAAATATAAACAAACTCACATAGATGAATCTCTTCGTCAAAGTTTAAAACAATAAATACATAATAAATAATTAAAATATAGTCAGATAAAATAAAATAACGTTGTTTTACATTTTTTTTTCACGAATATGGAATTTAGTTGCCGAGCCCCGTAGGGCCGAAGAAAATAAACCATGTGAGTGATAAAAAGGAACTTCAGTGTCGCGGTACATATTAAGTTTTATTTCAAATCTAGAATTTGACAAAATTGTAAAGAAATTACTATATAGGTTAAGTTTATACATCTGTCAGTGGTCAATTGAAACTGACAGTCAGTGTTGCCAACCTCGAACAGTGAAATTATCGTAAATAACACTAACAATTTCGTCATCGGAATTATTTAGTTAATTTTTCTTACAAATTTTGTTTCATGTTACGTCCAAATTTACTATAGTGCGTAAATATATCTGCCAAAATTATCTTACTTGTACAATAATTATTTAACGGTTGCCAACACTGGGTTGCTCAAAATCGTCGTATAATGGGTTACTTTAGTGACGATTTCTGAGCTTTTAATGACGATTTTTGAGTACTTTAGTGCCGATTTCAAGTAATAGTTATTTACTTTACAAGTGGGCAAAGTAAGGAATTACCCACGAGAGAAATTTTAGTCCACGAAGCCGAAGGCTGAGTGAGATAATTTTATCGAGTGGGTAATTCCACTTTGCCCACGTGTGAAGTATAACGTTTTATCCAACAATTCTTAATAAATGAAAAATTTATTAAAGAAATATTATTTGACAGTGACATATGCTTTAAATTTTTAAATTAAAATGTCAATCGAAGTAGTTAAAGGTGTTGTGTGTTATTAACATTGTTATAAATAAAAAAATACTCACTAATGGCTTTCCTCAAAATTATACCCACTAGTGGATAATCTTTTACTTTGCTTGTTTAAAATCGCCATAGTTATAGAGCATTTATTGAGAGGTGTTGGATAAAATATTTAACTGCTTTCCAAGAGTTTCATTTACATACATCATCCAGCCAAAAAAATATTCCTTATCATTATATTCATTGTCTATTAAAGTATTCATAAAATCATGTTAAGGTAATGAAGTAGGAATATGATGTTTTGATTTAGGAATTAATCCAGCAATTCAGCTTCATGTTCGACAAATCCACATTTTTATTGGATCATTTCTGAGTAATGAAATTTTGATTGGCTGTATCGAAAAATAATTTCCGTGAATATATTTTTAAATACCCGTCATATTGCTTGTTTTAATTTACTGCGTTTTAATTTACAGTACAGCATACAGTTTGCAGTATTTGTTCTAAAATTTAATTAAAATGACGTCATTAAATGGGATGAAATACGAACTAAAAGATTTATTTAACAATTTTGCAGCTGTTGTCAAAAAATAAAACAAGGAATTTTAAATATGCAACAGAGAAAATTCTTTAAATTTAAATGAGGTAAAAACAAACACATAAAACAGTAAAAGGAAACTGAGGTAAATTTTTCTAGCAGCAGCATTTAATAAAATATTTAGCATTTTTTGTACCTCCCTTTATCTTATTACTTTTACATCCACATAAATATTCCATTTATAAAGTAAGTATTAAGAGATTTAATTTTGTAAAACGGACAAAATAATATTTAGAGAAGCAAGTGTAAATGTTTTAGCTAATCGTACTTCAGTCAACACATTCGCATTGGAGTCACCGTAAAAATTAAACAGCACAGTAATTTCTGAAAAGAATTTAACCAACCAAAAACTGTTCGTTGCCACTATAATTCTTTGCCGCAATAAAAGTTAACGCACGGTACGCAAATACCAGAACACAAGCAACTCTGGCACCAGTCCCGCATAGCCTAGCCCAACACAGTCCCGACAATTAATAAAGGGAGGTTCACAATGTTCACATGCCGGCTGTGAATCAACAGCTCTCGGAACCGCTAGCAGTGTTTGTGAACCGAACTTGCTGCTCATATTATTCCAGCGATATAAAAAAGGAACAGGAAATGTGAACTTATGTTCTCTCATATACACAATTGTTCATACAAGCTGATCTTTCAAATACAAATGTTGGGATAGTTTCTTTTATTAAAAGAGAAGGTGAAAAATGGTGCAGTACTTACTTTTTCTTGAATTATTTTTAAATAGAATGAAGTATGAACATACATCACAGTATGGCAGTATAAATAAATATATTTACCCGCCCCATATACTCTAGGTCTAGATGCACTAGGGAAAACTGTACTACAAGAGAGGTAAAATTTACTTTAACATACGATTTAGAATTGTATTCGAAGCATGAAACGAAGAGCACAAGCTGTTATTAATGCAGTAGATGGTCATATGAAGATCTTACTAATTTTTGTAATGAAATTTTAAAACTTTAATTTTTAAAAAAATATTGTATTATTTTTATCCAACACTTCTCAATAAATGCTATGTAAATGTGGCGATTTTAAACAAGGACAGTAACAGATTACTAACTGTGGGTATAATTTTGAGAAAAGTCACCAGTGAGTAATTTTCTATTTATAACAATAATAATAACACACAACACCTTGGTAACTACTTCGATTGACATTTTAATTTAGAAAATTTAAAGCATATGTCACTGCCAAATAATATTTATTTAATGCATTTATTAAGAGATGATGGATAAAACGTTATACTTATACACGTAGGCAAAGTGGAATTACCTCAGTCTTCGGCTTCCTGTGCTAAAATTTCTCTCGTGGGTAATTTCTTAATTTGCCCACTTGTAAAGTAAATACGTAACTATTATTTGAAATAAATAATGTCCAACATGAGAAAATAATAGAGAAGTCACGGAGAAAATAATTACTGATTAAATTCACTAAATTCTTTGTTATAAATGTATCTGGATTTCTTCGGAATTAAATTCAGACATGCTTATTGGCTTCTAATAAGTTTTTTAGATATATTTCCACATTTTCATAATTTTTTTACCTTTTTTAGTGTTTACCATTTGCAATGACAGATCAGAAACAACCATTCCATGGCTTGTAATTTTTATATTTTATAAATATCAAATGTCTTGTCAGTGTCAAACAAAACACGAAAATATACAAACTATTTGAGACGTTTTAAGAGTGATGTCGGATAAAAAGTTGTATTGCACTCGTGTGCAATGTATAATAGTCACTCAAGAAAAGTAGTTACTCACCCTTCGGGTTCGCGGCTAAACTTTTTCTTTCGTCACTAATAACTAGTACAATAAATTACTATTATAAATATTATATTTTTTCAATTAAATGAAAAGTGTTGCGTTATTTTCTAATAATTTCTTTACTTCTAATTATAAAAATAACAAAACTATACCGAAAATATACGTACATTATAAAATAATCGCTAAATGGTACAATAATTTTATCCAGCAGTGAATTTATTTAAAAAAGACTAATTCGGTTATATTTTTATCCTTCGTCCTGCATAGTTTAACTTTAATTAGGAGAGAAGCCTAACCTAATTGTAACCCAAATTCGAATTGATTGGTACAATTTTAATGAACTTGGACCCGAAGCAAACCCTAACCTAAATATTTATGTCACTTGAAATAGAACTTCCAAAAAAACAGGGTGCAAATAATCTAATTCTATCATAATATACCTCGACAAACGACAAAGTACGGCTTCGCGATTATTCTAACATGCAAAAGAGAAAGAGACCCAGAAATAAAAGAAAGGTAATGGCAACGATACAAAAATGAGAATTTATTGAACGATAATAAGACCAATATTACGTAATATACAATGCAGAGACTAAGACAATGACAAAAAAGATTAAGAAGATTTAAGAATAATGGAACGAAAAATATTATAAGAACCAATAAAGATTTCAGAAAACGAATATCGAATAAGAATGAACTATGAAATAAAACAGTAAAAGTTGGAAGGAGAAGACATAGTGAAAAAAGATCAAACAACAAAGAGTCAGATATGTCTTGGACATATATAGAGAGCAGAAGAAAATATGCATTAAATCAAGAGTAGAAGAGAAACCAGGAGAAGAAAGAAGACGAAGCAGACCCGGATCTACATTGCTAAAGGAAGTAGAAAATGATTTCAAAGCAGCAGGAATTAAAAACTGGCAAAGTAAAACAAAAGATAAGAAGACGTGAAAAAATCTAACTACAAAGATTTAAGGGAAAAGAAATGGAAATTGGTCCACTCCAACGGAAAAAAAATATAGGAAGATTCATAAGAAGAAGTTGGGTGTTAAGTGTCTGTCTTAAAGGTGTACATAGGAGATTAACATGGGAAATCAGTTTTTTGAGTGCTGTTACTCGGTGTTCTACCGGACAACAATGATTGTAGTACCAATCGAAAGATATCATTTTTCTGAATCATACGATGTAACATACATTACAATTTAGCAGTAATTTGGCTCAGTAAATTAATTTTAAAGTTTTGAAAATTCTCCGATTTATTCAATTTTTATCGAAAATAAATATAGTCACCTATGACTGTTTTGTTTTGGTTTCTTTGAAGCTATTTATTTAACGTTTAAAAATTAATTTACAGAACCAAATTACAACTAAATTGTATTGTATTTTTCATCGTTTCATCCAGAAAAAAGATATCTTTCCATTGATACCACAATCTCTATTGTCCGGTAGAACACCGAGCAACAGCACACACAAAACTGATTTCCCATGTTAAACTCCTATGTAATGTACACCTTTAAGACAGATCCACAGTATACATTAGTGTTTAAATGGTTTATTTCACAAATTACAATTTAACCACTACATTTAATTAATGATACACAATTGTTTATTGCAACATTGTACAACTAATGTACTGTTAAACTAGATCCAATATTTTTTCTGAAGTATACATTACAGTGACAGCTGACAGGGGGCAATAAAGTTACACCATTAGTTACGTATTTGTGTGGGTATGTTTAAAGTACAATCTTTCCTCGGGTTCATATTGATTTGTCGAGGTTAATTTTATAAAACAACTAGCCAACATGATATATATTTATTTAAATTTAATGTAAAATCGTTTAATTTAATTAAGGCCGGTATTTCCAACCTCAGATAAACTATAGAATAAATTATCAATGAAATATACAAAAAATATCGCATCAAAAGATGACAGCTAGAATAATTATTATCATTTAAGCTATGATTTTGATGCGATATTTTTTATTTATTCTATTGATAAATTTATTCTCTAGGTAATGGAGTTTGGAAATACTGGCCCTTAACAAAGTTAATATTTTTATAAACAGGAAATAATTTGTAGGTTATTTTGAATCAATGTTTCATTAACAAAAGAAAAGTAAATAAAATAAAATGCTGTCATAATTTCAACACGCTGCCAACATAACATGACTCCTAATAGAGTTGAGAAGTACCAACCAACCCATATAGCGCCTCTCTCGGTAGAATATGTCCGTGGTTACGATATTGTACGTCCATTTGCACGGCACGATCTTTTGACAGCTCGGACACGATATGAAGTCTCGCGGGGGACGTTGGCGACCGGTCCACGGTGGAATTAATCTCAAATACATCCCTGGATGCAGATAAATTCATTTACCTTTTTTACATACGTCCACCTCACTGCCCATTAAGGCTCTGTTTATGGACTTTGGATGATAGAAAGGGAAGTTATGATCGGTTTTTTGAAAATTTAAATTTACTGAATGTGGATGTTTATTTTTACCAAAAGTGTGGAATTATTCCAGCCGTAATATGTAATAGAAGGGAGAAGCAAGGAAAAGTACAATACTATGTATTATTGTTGTAAATTCTTACATTAATAAATGTTTTGAATGAGAAAAAGAGGATGTTTCATCCAAATTAAAAATTATCAATAAATCGCTAATTATAGAAAAAAAATATCAAATTTCGGGCAATTAAAAAAATCTGGCATGGGTACTATACGACTTTCTTACACATATAAATATGAATTTCTCCTGTTAGCAACGTGATAGTATATGTATATATTTATTATACCTATATAAAATTCCGGGGTACGTGTTCGTAATTCTTCTCCTCCTAAACGACTTGACCGATTTTAATGAATTTTTTTATACTTATGTGGTCACCTGAATGGTTCTTTGTTATATTTGGACCCGGTAGATGACGCTGTTTTCAATATCCAGATTTTTTTTTACTTTTCCTGACTTACATTCATGACTGCATTTAATCATCGAGGTGACCCATAGTACAGAAAAAAATCATCAAAATCGGTCAAACCGTTTAAGAAGAGAAGAAGAAATATATTTTGCTAGCCAGGAATGTGGCGGAGCTACGTCTGCTTACCGGATCCGATAGTTTCATTATAAAAACAATTGACGATCACTAAAAAGTAACTTATGATATTTTAGTTCAACTCTTTCTGTAGAGACCTTTAACACTAAACTCGAAAGATTCAAGTAACTATTGTACAAGAAACAATTATTGGCGATCGTCGAAAATAAATTTTTGACAATTGATCTCGACTTTCCTTTAATTTGATTCCACATTGAAGTACCAGTTATTTAATTATGAAAAAATCAAAGTTCTTCGCGTTGTCACTCTATATTTTTACGTTCGTGAGTTATTGAGCATACAGATACATATCCACTCATTCACATATGCATCTACCCATTCATCCAGCTGTCCATTAATCTATCCATCTATTTATATCTATACAAACGCCATTATGAAATAAAATCAAAACGGAATCAGGAATCCGCTTTCATCGACTTTTTATAATCCCTATATTATATTGTACGTATAAGAAATTACAAATCGGTAAATTTGCTATCCCTACACAATACAATAAGTGTGGAATGAATTCGATGAGAAAATTAACATAAAATATTGATAAAATAGTTATTTATGCAATAAGTGAATAGAAATATTTTAACTAAGAACGGAATTTTCGCGAGTGGTTAATTTGTATTTGCATACAATATTTTTTCCAACACCAGCTAATATTCTTTTTGAATAAAACTAAAATGACTTTTAATTTAAAAATTTGACATAAATGTTTATGTTGCAGTAGGTAATGGATTGTGGCCATATATTTCTACCTAGCTATAAACTTACAGGGCATTTTATCTTTTCGTGTATGGAATTCTCTGAGACTGATCTTGTTAACTTTATGTGGTGAACTATGATAGTTGATTTCCAATTTCCTCGGTTAGATTTGAAAATATGTGCTAATGCATATACAAAGTCTTGTTTCGAATGAGAAAATTATGCTTTAGGCAAAACTACCCTCAGAAATGAATAAACAATTATTCAAATCAGATTAAAATATTCGTAACTGAACGTCATCCGCTCAACTATTTTTGAAACTTACTCGCAAGTCGCAAACAACGATATTGGACATTCAATTTAATATGCGACTATTTGACCATTCCTGGGTCCGCATTCCTGTCGCATAATAAACGAGTTCCTCCCGCCCCCACCCTTACATCTACTTCCGGTGTCACAGCCTGATAATTACCATATCATGGCCCGACAAGACCGAGCCCAAACATCAAGCTGGCCACGAACGCTTCGTTTCGCAATTGTTATTGTGTTCAACTGAACCTCCGTCGACTTAGCATTTGTGACTTTAGTGTTTTAACAATGGCTGGACAACGGTTGCATGCATGGAATTTGATGGCAGCGTACCAACTTCAAGTAATTAAATTGCTATGTTAAAATGGGGATCTAATTAGTTGGAATTATTGTTGTTTTATCTCAAGATGTGTTTGTGGGATTATCTTTTGTTGGACGCGCTATTCTCCGGAATTCATTCGATGGTATTGTCCCAACAAATGTTATACCTCAACAAGATAATTTCTCAGACTTTCATCTGTATTTTTCGGTCCGTTGAATCTTTCAAGAGACAGGAACTTGAAAATTGATTCGTTAACATATCTCCCTACACCAGTTAATTATTGCTATGGTCATGTGATTTCTGCTTCATCTTCATTTTTTTTGTCATTGTCATAGTTTCAGCAGCGTACGTTTTAGTAGTCTTAGTATCGTTCGACGAATTCTCATTTAGGATTTTTGGTTAATTAGTTTCCTTCGTCTTCTTTCTCCTACTGGTCTCCATTATACTAATTATTTAATTGCATCCTTTTCTTTGGTAAAATAAAAAGTTTAAAAAATGTATTCATATTAAATTTTGTGCTGACTGTTTTAATAGGTTATGCACATTCTATCGAGTGTTATATCAAATAAGCAGTTTAACTAAGGCACTAGAATATATGAGTATTCTTATCCGCCATTTTGGGTCCAAGTGTCATAAATAAAACAAAGTATTGGAATCCAGTTACTTTAATTCTTTTCTGTAAAATTTCAAGTTAAAATTGATTAATAATTGTAATATATCATTCCTTCAATTATTATATTTTATATCTAACAGGTAAGTGTACAGAATACTTTATAATAATATATTACCGTATGATTTGTGTAGTAGGATTTTACAGAATTTCAATAAATATGTTTTCAAATTTGACAGATACAAATATTAAATGTTTTTTTTAAGTAACTGGATTCCAATAACTTGTTTTATTTATGACATCTGGACCCAAAATGGCGGACGAGAATACCTACATTCTTCTAGAGCTCTAGTTTAACAGAAGTAACATAGATACTATTTTCATTTGTTATTTGAAATGTTTAACTGAAATCTCTAGTGTTTTTTTATCATCTATGGTTGTCTGAAGGAAATGTGCAAAGAATTTATAACATTATACAGTGAAAATAATGTTATTACTTGTCAAGGGTTATATTATCAAGTGGAAAATAAAATGTGACTTTTTCCAAGTCTTTGCTGTAATGCCATGCGAAATACTTCAATATAAAATGCAAAGAGATATAATGAAATGTTTCACATATCAAAGTTGAAATTAATTCCATTTTGGCACGCGATAAAATGCTTTGAATTTACTTAAGAACGTGAAATAGCTACTTGTTTATTTTTCTGCTATCGAACTCGAAAAAACAGTTGTAAATAGAAACATGCCAGGAATCTTGATCGTATCCGGTGCCAAGCTACATAAATAATGCCTCGTTGCATTCGAAAATATACCTTTAAAAAAACTCTACAAACTTGAAAAAATTCTGTAAAATTTTATTTTTCCAAGCAATAAATATGTCATTAATCATAAAAGATTTTAGTTGAGATTGACAGATGTGAAAGATATTTTTAGGCTGTAATAAATTAAGTTAGCTGTTATTTTTCATACAGTATTAACAGATTTAATTATTCTGATTAATTAAGTGATAGACTATTATGTTTTATTTAGTTAATGACTTGGGTCACGAAATTTTATATCAGCTCTTTCTAATAACATGGTGCAAACAACACTGGAGTATGCATTCATATCCCTGCGACATCGACTGTTTTAATTTTCAACTACAAGACTCATAAACTTGAGATATGATATGTAATTTCTAATTTGATTGCTTCAAGACGACTTGATAATGGTACAGATTTTGAAACCGAATAGCAGTATTAATTAAACAACAAATATTTACAAAAATTACCAGTGAGGACAACGTAAGATAATAATAAATAATAAAAACTAAGTTACAGTTACAAAATACATACCAAATGCGGGAACAGAGTTCACGCAAGAGGTTTGTACAATATTTTTTGAACGAAAAGTATAGAACTAATAACAATCCATACAAAGAAATGAAGTTCTTCAAGGAGTTCTTTTGAAACTTGTCAAAGTTGCACTATAAATATAAACACACAAATTAATTTGTCTAATATATTAGAAAACAATTAAAAGATTTATAATATTTACCGTATTCATTTGTAAATTTATTATATTTCTTATTCCCGTAAAACATTCTTCTTACTCATTTAAACACAGTTCATATGATGTACTTCTCGAAATATCACTAAAAATTGGTATATACTTTTATTGTATTTCTATATAATATAAACCCTAAAAAATTCACTGGTGCAGAGCGCATCATCATATCTTTTAAATTTTTCGAGATATGGCGGTTTTTGATGTTTTTCGAAGTGCAACTTTGAGGAACTGCAACTCAAAAATTACGCAAGAAATCGAAAAATATTCTTCAGTTTTGTGTTATTCGTGCATATTATAGCAAAATAACAAATTTTTTTTAAATTGAAAATTTTGGAATTTTTTCAAAATTATGTTCAGCAATATCTCAAATAATAAAAGAGATACGAATTTGCAGACTAAACCATTGGATTCAGCTCATCGAAATACATAAACCCTAAAAATTTTAGAACATTCGGATGGTGGGTTGAAATTTTAGAGCAAAAAGTCTGAAAATGGTCTTTTTCAGGCCAAACGTTTTTTTTTTTTTCGCCAAAAACGTTATTTTCACACTTTTTGCTCTACCTCTATAACGCGTAAAGCAATTTTAATGAAATTTTATATACTTATGTATTTTGATGAGCTGAATCGAATGGTCCAGTCTGCGAGTCTGTATCTTTTATATTTGTCGAGTTATCGCCTATCGAAATTTGGGGAAAAACATTGAAAAATTTCAAAATTTTCAAAATTTGCTAATTTGTAATAAAATGCATGAAACGAACAGAACTGAGTCTATTTTTCAATATCTTTAATAGATTTTGAGTTGCAGCCACTCAAAGTAGCATTTCGAAAAGCATCGAAAATTGACATATCTCTATAAATTTAAAAGATATGGCGATGCGCTCTACAGCATTGAGTTTCTTAGGGTTTATATTATATAGAAATACAATAAAAGTATATGCCAATTTTTAGTGATATTTCGTGAAATCTGAAATTGTGTAGTACTTTCTTAACATGCATTTGTTGTCAATGGTAAATGAACTTGTATTAAATTTTCTTACTTGTACAGATATTATAAACATTTTTCAAATTATAACCAGAATCCTCGTTGGGCCATATTGTGAAGTTCCAGATAATGTAACAATTTACTGATCTACAGTTAAGTTGTCCTCAGGAGTGAAGCATCAATATAAAATACAAAGTAATCTTTAAAATGTTATTAGTTGTCAAAAAAATAATAAAAAGCATGTCAAACATCATTATTTTATTTAACAGAAAGAACCGAGTTTACGCAAGAGGTTTGTACAGTATTTTTTGTACGAAAAGTATAAAACTAATAACACTCTATACAAAGAAATGCCACCTACGATGTCACCATTTTGTCATTTCAGTTACCAAACAACCAGGCTTCCATAAATAAAAGTTTGTCCAATAGAAACTGAATCTCTGTTCTCCTAATCTGAAATATTCTCTCCTGAATTTCTAATTTAAATTAGTATAATTTTCTTTATTTAAAGCTTGCATTGGCTGCAGAGTAAAATCATGATGAATAATGAGTTCGCGGAACTTAAAAAATCTAATTAATATTTTATTATATGTAAAAACTAATGAAATTAACTTGCCGAAACACTAGAAAAACAACATTATAAAATTCCGCCCTGACGTTTCAATCAGTGCAGAGTTTTTGCCTCCCAGAGTGAATTTAATTAACCAACGGCCATTGCCTGCCTCTCCCCTCGCCTGCGGTACTGCGGTCCCAGATTCATAACAGCGGAATGTCGACCGAACTGCATTGAAATTATCCCAAACAAAACACGGTTGATTCTGGTAAACAATGGCCGGTCTGCACGAAAGTGTTGGTTATAGTGGGAGCATCCTGTGTAATACAAGATCTGCTGCTAGGATTTATCCCTGCTTCTACGCCCCTGAATTACTTAAATGGGACGACAATGGCTTGTAAAGTGTATTGGTATCACTTGCTCACTAAAAGGCAGATTCACAAAAGGAATTAACGATAACTCAATTTTTTCAACATCTGTAACTTTGTTTCTTAATTAATTAAATTAACAAAATGTATAAAATTTTATGTTAACAAGTATTAAATATAACCTTAGTTAAAATAAATATATTCTGAGAATTGAAAATGAAGTTACGACTAATAGTAAAAACGGAGTTAGCGCTAATCCCTTTTGTGAATCTGCTTGTTAGTGTATAAGTAATTATAGATGTTATAACATTTTGAAACCAATGGCATAAAACTTTTCACAAATCAGTTATATTAATAATTAAATATTTTCGCGTGATTGTTGGTAATTAATTATTAAATCGTTTATAATCAAACAATTTTAATTAAAATATTAAAATGCCGCGCAGAGTTATGCTTTGAACAATAAAATTAAAATATTTTCTGATTTATACCAATATCTAATAGTATATTACGTACCGTGAACTGTAAGTGATAGTTTTTAGGTCGAGAATGTAGTTTGGGATGTCGAGACCCGTAGGGTCGAGATTTCCTAAACATTCGAGACCTAAAAAATCACTTACAGTTCGAGGTTAGTAAGTTATTTTTTGCAATACCTGCGTAAATATAAGAAAAGGAAAAATAGGTATCAAAATTAACAGCTGTCAGATTGAGGTTAAAAATAAAATTTGAATGATATATATTTACTTACCGTCCACCATGAACGGTAAGTTTCACTTACCATCCACCGTGGACGGTAAGTAAATGATGTAACCATGGTAACCAATTGTGCAATAAAAGTTCCACTTACTGTGTTTACATTTTGTTATTAATGGGTAACTTACAGTACAGGTACTGCAAAAAATACATTATAAATATATCATCGCGCTTTTAATCGCAAATCAATGTTTTCATTTCTCTGATTTTACTTTCGTATACGTAAGATTTATACGGAAATATAATATGCCCTTTAATCTGTCTTGATCATTTTCTCGGTGACTCGTGTGTGTGTGTATGTGGAATGGTGAGGGGAAGGATGTACGAACCTAAAATCATATTATTTGGCCCAGTTGAAATCATACAAAGGAAAATTGTTTAATTCACCATATTTATATCTTAAATTCTCTCATTTTTACCTCCCGCACATACATATATGTAAGGGAGGTATTAAGTATAAGGAAATGATTAGATTTTGCGAACAATTCACCAACAGTAAATTGTAGAATATTTGAAAGCGTATCAAAAAGATGTAGAATAATATCAAATTAAAAAATAGTGTTTATGGTACTAGCCAATATCTTTGGGCCAAATTGTTAATTTGTTATTATTTCAGTTGTTAGTTTTCCTTAAAATGTTTTAAAAATAACAGAATTTAAGATACCCAATAAAGTCATTGCAGAATGGTAGACGATCAAAAAAGTATTAAGTCAGATTGGCCCAGGGTTTACTCCGTGGTCTCAAAGGATTAATTATAAAGTACTCATTTATTCTTCTTTAATACAGTATATTTTGATAAACCTTTTAGTTGTTAATTTACATTTTTCCGTTAAGTCCTAATTTCATTAATGCATTGCCTGAGTCCTCCGTCCACCAAAGCGTCACTCCATGTGTTCCATCTTGCCGTCGGGTGCTCTGCGTCGTATCCTTCCGCAGCTGACACATATCCGCGCTGAAACGGGTGACGTATTGAGATGCAATTAATCACCTAACCTAACTATTCTCGCGAAGAAGTTTCTCAGGCTGAGTAAAAGCACTTGTAGCAGTTGTCGGCCTGTGCGTATAGTGCTGCTGCCGCCAACATTAGCGTATACAAGGAATTGTTCGTGGAATAAAGGATATTCGTGTGTTGTGTGTTGACACCAGCGGCGGGGGTAATGTAAGGAGAATGGGAGCTATTGTGAATGATTAATATGTGCGGTATTGTAGATTGTGGGTTAAGTGAATGGCGTAGGGTTACAACAATTGCAAGTAAATTGCATTAAAATAATGTATTTGTATCAATTAATCTTACGTTCAACTCCATCCACTTTGATGTTGATTTATACAATGGAATCGTACGTTTGGACAAACGATGAATATCATACAATTAGAACCAATAGAATTAAGAAAGAAAGCACAAAGTGGTAGAAAATAACATAATTCGTAGCAGCTTATCATCCGTGACGGAACAAAACGCCATCTAGTTCTCCGCTCGCATGGCACCAGCCACTTGTCCGCAGTCAGGAAATCGCGTACATGTGGTAACAAGGGCGGCGGGGTGACGGGGGCGCAGGGGGCACCATCGAGGACCGCGCCGCGCCGCCTAGAGGAAAGTGATTTCAGTCACGCGATATCAACCCTTTATCATGCCCCATCTCACTCCCACTCGCACGGGGTACAGCACACCCTCTCGCTCGCACACACTACCCCCTTCGATCGGCAGACTTTTGCACCGCGCGCAGATAAGAGCCAGTGTATGAAGCGAGAACTAAATTTAACCTGAGATATATGCGAATGTCTTTTTTGTTTTATGTTGTTTTAGCAGCGTTGAGAATGTCTAAAGGGGTGGATAAAATGTGAGATATTGCGTGTTGCGTTGAATTAATTTTCGTTTTATTCTCCGCGTGTTTCATTTTTTTTTTTTTCTTGGTTAGTGTATGCAAAGAACGAGATTGTTTGCTTTATTTGACTATCTAGGAAATGAGAAAAATTTAGACCTTTCAACTGGGTTGAAAATATTTTGTCGTTTTTAATTCATAATGAGCATTATACACGAATGAATGAAATACATATACACAGTAGGTAATTGAATGCAATTATGCGGAAAATTTCCCTCACATGTCAAATGAGTAGCATTAGCCAATCATAACGTTGAATTATTTGAGTAACAACCAATCACAATTAAATTAATCGCAATATTTCACTAGGAAATATTTCAAGAAAAAAAAATTCCTATGAAAAAATGGAAATCTGTCAAATAAATTAAAGCCAAATATTGTCAAATAATAACATTACAATATTTTGCCTTCCAAATATATTTCGATAATTTTGAAGAATACAAATAATAATATTTTAAATTTAGAAGGCTTCAGGAATTATATCACAAATACCTCAAAAACGTTGCAGGGAACAGCCCTAAGCCCTCCGCCTTCGGCGTCGAGCGTTACCAAGCAATGTTTTTTTCGGTAAATTAAATAAAAGTTGTTCGTAATTATCAATGTCCGTGGGGTAGTATAGCAAAAACCCACCTGAAAAAAACCCGTGAAAAAAAACCAGTTATAAAAATGTAGACATGTTCATAAAGACGTGTTTATTTTTTTTCTTAGATTGTAAGGATTACAATTATTACATACAAAAAAGGAAAATTAAAATTTGCTTCTATCAAAAGATTAAAATAATACATACTGGAGTAGAATCTAAAAAAATAGTAATTACAGTAATACAAATTTATATTTTTTTTCTCTTTTTATTGTACTTAAGCATCAATATCCTTCATCTTGTAATAATTTTTAACTTGTATTATATGATAATGTAATGAATTTTTTTAACCCAGAAATGGGTTGGTATTTTTAAAAAACCCCCAGTGGGCTGTCATATCTCAGAAAAAATCCGGGTTTTGAACAACCCTGGTTCAAATCCTACCTGTAGTTAACATCTAAGACTAGCATTAACATATCACTCATAGAGATCTGCGAAAGCAAAGTGCCACGTACAAATAGGATAAATAGCGTGATGATACATTTTATTATTATTATTATTGAAAGTGATTTTAAAGATAATAATGTTGCGTTGTTTTTGTTTACAGATTGGAGACACACCGAATCCAGAGCTACGCATAATAACGAGCATGTTCAAAGACGTCCTGTACAAAGGTAAATACAAAATTTCTTTATACACGCAATTTTATAATTCAGTGATTTCATTAAGCGCGGTATTTACATTGCTGAAAAATTTCAATTTAATAAATAACAAACATGTTATCATGTAATCCTCAAAAGGCATATCGTACGGTACAATCGAGATGATTTAATCTAATTTCTCTTTATAATTCAAACGATTCCGTATCTTTATCATGACTAAAGCCTTTCATATTTTCCAAATCTACTGGATTTAGCTATTATTGGATCGCTGGGCTCAAAATTGCAAATCCAAATTGCCTGTCTCATCCCTGTTCAAACATAATACTTACTTTGAGACGCGAATTTGCGTTGCGCATGCAAGTTACATTACATTACGTGCTTCCGTTGCTTACATCAAGAACACTTTGATGTAAATCAGGACAGCATATTGCATTAAAGAAGCTACGTACTACCGTATTCTTCGTGATGTATATTTAATACAAGTGTGCTCTTGTGCGTTTGCCTTACACGCGAGAGGCGAGAGTGCGGCCGCGGTATAACAAGGGATTGCCTTGACAACTTGACAAGATACGTAGGAAATTAAAAGTGCGAAGGTCGCAGATGGCTTTGACGCCGGACGAACTTCTGCTGTTTCTTCGCATCGCCCGCAGAATACTTTCACACCTGCTTTCCTATTCCCCTTTTCCATTCAAATCAGATACAAAGTATCTACATCCACAAATCTTATTATACAAACTCCAGGATATAAAAGTATGCCACGGCCACTGAAATATAATAATTCTGGAACGTGCACTGCCCATGCTAGCTGTGTAAAAAAAGCAAGCCGAGAGGGAGAGAGTTATTCACGAGAGTTGCTATCGCTGTCTATCACGTGGAATACATTCTGTCACAAAAGTGAATATCTTTGTTTATGTTCGATTCGAACGATAACTAGTGGTAGCAACCTGAACTAAACGTAAGATACATAAATTTCATTATATTTTAAAATTAATTTTTTTTTTTTTTTAATTAATAACTACAGTAGTGATTTTAGCAGTATTCCAATGTTTAAGCCATATTTTTATAATAATAAAATAAAAGGTTCGCCATCATAAGATATCATACAAAATGAAAATCAGCGCCATCTCTTATGTCTTGATAATTTGAATGCCCAATATAGTATTGTAAAATTGTCAGAGCGCGTTCCAGAATTATTATATTTCAGTGACCACGGCTGTTTCAGCACAAATGTTCAGTTAGTTTCATCAATTAACAAAACGTCGTTTAAATAAATCTTGGTTTAAATTTATTTACATTTGCTCAATACATAATAATCTGTGTGTAGTAAAATATTCATTATACTTGATACTGTACTATACCGATTATTCCAATTACTCTTCGACAGGACGCTAGGTTAAAGAAGTCATTTTGATTTATTTAATTTTTTTTAATATTATTGTAAATTTAAGAAAACGTTCCAAAGGTTCGTGTAGAATTAGTATTTCCTCTGATGTACATACTACGATTCGTGAGACAGTAGAAACATCCATTCCTCCAAAATATGTTATTAGTAAACATACAAGTAGCTGTTTCATTGTAGAATTATTCCAAATAACTGTAAATTCATTAAAAATAGTATGAATTATTAGTAAATTCTGCATCATACATTTCATATATTGCTTTATTACACCAAGAAGTTGCAATACTATGTCCTTTGATAACCGAAATCACATAAAAAAGATGTTTTCTAATCCTTCATATAAATTTGACATCTCATATAGGTACTTTTCTTCTAACTATTAAGTAAATATAAGTTACTAACAATTTTTCTTTCTCGATAATGAATACCATTAAACGAGGTTCAACAGTTAAACCATCAATATTCACGGTTTAAATAATTATTCTTAAACGAAGTTTTGGTAATTGTACGAACGATTGGAAAAATATCTGGTACCCAAGCTACAGTTAAAAATTATGCCATAAACTGTTTTAAAAACAAATTTTCGGAAAATCCTTTAGTGCGATAATATTATGGTGATCAGATGTAAATTACTGTTTACTATTATAAATTATATTTCCGCATTTATAATTCAAATTTTTAATGAATGTATACAAATGAGACATGTACTGTGTGTAATGCAGCAAGGGTAAATAATAAATTAATTACATTCGCTGAATTTGAATCAAATGATATTTGATACCTAAAATTTCATTTTAATTATCTGGTAATGAATCACATTTACATCACATGAATTAATTAACTGAACATTTACTCAATATTTCTAATTAACTTTGCAATATATATTTATATTTATTGATTACAAATCAAAAGTAATTAATATTGGAATTAATAATCATCCATAAAAATATAAAATAATTAATCCGGCATTGGCATTTAAATGAAAAAATAATATCATTTCCATTAACTTTTTAATAAGCCCGTTGTGGAATATTAGTTTAATATTTTTTAAATTCGGTTTCGCAGAGTTTTGATTTACAAAATAAATAACACAGTTCAGCATCATTTTTCGGATAATTTCGTGTCGTTCGCCAGTAATTTATCAGGCGGTAATCCAGAGTATTACAGCGACATTCAGTTGTCACACGACCCGACCTCTAACAATTGTTTTAAACCTGCAACTCTCCTCCATTAGCCCCATTAATAACAACCGTTCCAACACCCACTACGATCAGAAACTATTACAATTCGCCTTTGTTGCGCGTGCGCTAACTCCGCGATTCGCGCCGCCAAATATGGCAGTAATTTATGACCGGGCCATAAGTAATTTGTTAAGTGCTCAGAAGATAAAATACTGATATAGATTGCGGGAACACAATTTCCTAATGAATCCATTGATATCAGCTCAGAGTTCAGTTATTTATGGCCGAATTGGCATGTATTCTGCTCGTGGGGTCAGAGGCCAACTACTACCCTAGTAGTACGCCGCTGGTAAGGCACCTAATAATAATTGATTGCGCGATCATTTGCGTCGTACTCTGTTATTTCTGTTTCTCCTCTGCTCATAGTTTCGACGCTGCTGCTGCTGTGCACTGGAACGCTGTTGATTTAGTTACTAGTTCCATAACTGGAATATTACCGCCTGGATGTTATCTGCGTTTTGTGATTGTTATTTATACTTGCGTAAAATTAATTTACCTCCATGCCACGGAGATGTGACTTTGTTTTATTGCTGATAACAAAACAGCACATAGTTACCACTAATATTCGATCAACATTTAATTGAACAACTTAGTTTACTATACATCGAGATAGGCGCCTATTCTGTAACTTACCTGTTAATGTTAATGTCATTAAATAAAAATTTTCAATTTTTACTACTGACGAAAGTTGTATGTTTTCCATTGGGGGAAGTTATGTGTTTTCCATTGAGGGAAGTTGTTTGAAATATTTACATTTGATTCCAACAATTGGCGAAGCAAGCTCGTCTCTTCGTTCCTTGCTTCTATATCAGTCAGTATATTGGCGAAGCAAGCTCGTCACTTCGTTAAACGCTTCCGTGTCAGTACATCAATTTTTATTTAATGACGTCTGTTATGATTGGTTAGTGTTAGAAAAAAGGGTGGTACTGCGATATCTATCTGTCTTAGGCTTGTTTTTCGCTTTCATAAAATCCTACAAGTTAATGTTGGGGATTTCAAGAAGTAGAAAGACACAAATTCCAAAAATATGAAAAGATTAGTGTCCTACAATTGAACAAAGTGATGTAAGAAATGTGTTAAACATAGAGCAAGACCTCCCGACGGAATTATTTGGCGGAGTCGCCGAGCGGTGTCCAGACGAGATAAAAATATCTAGGTAGTGGGCGCGCTATTGCGTTACAAAGAAGCAGCACTCTATTCAAGGATGAATGAGGCTGAAATATAGAAAGTTTCAATTTCCTGGCCTTGATCCCGTGAGCCCTGCAGCAGGATCGAGGGCTCCAACCCGCGAAGCCTAAAAGCCGGCTGTGCGCACGCGCATTAGTTCCAGCCTCGTGAATATCGAATATTTCACACCGGAGTCTGTTTATCATTCATAACAGAAGTAATGTATCCGAGGGTAAGTCTGCTTGCGAGACTGTGGGCGCGAGAAAAGTCTTCTCTTTGCCGCGACGCACCAAGAAGCGAGACGCGAAACGCAAAACGCGCCCGTATGTCAATCCGAATGGAAGAGACGAAGACGAACCCAGCACACTAAAATCTTTGGCTTTGATGCGAGTCTTGTTTTGGAAGAATTCGAAGTACTCGTAATTTTATAAAGTAATAAATATTTTTACTTTCTTATACAAAGTATAAGGAAGTATTGGAATCACGAAAAAATTGCTGACGAGATTTTTGTGAAAATATATATTTTGACGTCCACTTAATCCGTTAAGACCAATTTCCCAATGATGTCTGTGTGTGAGGATGGATGGTTATTGTAGTAGTAGTAAATATTTATTTGTTACCTACTACTTTATCATGTGGTAATTTCGTCTATTTATAATACTAAAGAAAAAAAAACTATTATTCTGTACAAATATTTGATCTATTTCTATGCAATCTCTCCATCCATTCAGTGTCTGGGTTTTCGTCGTGTAGTACCTATATGTTCTGTAGATTTATTATTTCTTAGATCTTCTGTACATACTCTTATTGTATTAAATATAAATAAATAAATATCCAAGTACTCGTACCTATCCAAGAAAAAAAAACGAAGATTGAACTGATTTAAACCGCTAGACATCCCACAAAAAATCCTGTAATAATTACGTGGATACCAACATAAATATTGCCACTGTCACATATAAGACAAATTGTGAATAATTTGAAACAAAAAAAGTATATATCACAATTCAAAATAGTGTAAATCAACCGTAATCGAGCTAATTAAAGCACGATAAAAGCACAATTCATTGACAATAAACCTTACAAAAGATCAACGACATCGTTGACAACAACTGCCAACAGGACACCGCCATCGCAACACTGGCCTATTAACACGACAGGCCTCACGCACACGCACGCTGACTCCGGGCTCCGGGCACGTAGTCCGGTGACCGCGGCTTCATTCCCGCTTGACATTCGTCGTTTCCGGAACTCCGGGGGCATAACTAATGGGGTTTTAATAGAGCACACGACGGTAGCGTTTCATTACGCGAATCGTACACGCGTGGGTTTGGTGATAGTTATGGAAGGCTCTCGCTTCGTCAAACGGGCCATGGGTTTCACTGTTATTTAATGTCGCAGAGACGTGCATCGTAAATAATCTTTTGGGTGAGAATTTGTAGCCCTTTAGCTTCTCAGAAGAACATTGGCGTAACGATAGCCATTTGAATAATTTATCATCACATCATTTGCTCATTTTCTCTCTCGATATGTGATATATTTTTGCGTATGAAGAGCAGTTATAAGCCATCAAATCACGGACCTTCAGAGGTTTTAGTGAAGAGGGAACGACAGGGGTAAAGTTAAAATGGCAACTGTTGGCCGTATACTGCGATGGATCATAGCAATTTGAGAGGGGGTGATTTAACTATACAAAAATTTCAAATAATAGTATGAGGAGTAAATGTAAATAACACATGCTATTTTTTCTTCAAACATAGAAAATAGAAACATGAATCTTTAAAAAATACAAATAAATAAATTTTCAATAAATATTCTGTCTTATCCAGTATTTCTAGTTGCCATAGTAATTTACTAATGTACCATGTAACCTTGACATCTAATCTAATTAGGTATGTAGTATGGCAAATTAGTTGATCACATTTGTTATGTACTCATTAATAAAATTTTTGCAATACCTGTACTGTAAGTTACCCATTAATAACAAAATTTAAACTTGGAACTTTTATTGCACAATTGGTTTCCATGGTTACATCATTTACTTACCGTCCACGGTGGATGGTAAGTGAAACTTACCGTTCATGGTGGACGGTAAGTAAATATATATCATTCAAATTTTATTTTTAACCTCAATCTGTCAGCTGTTAATTTTGATACCTATTTTTCCTTTTCTTATATTTACGCAGGTATTGCAAAAAATAACTTACTAACCTCGAACTGTAAGTGATTTTTTAGGCCTCGAATGTTTAGGAAATCTCGACCCTATGGGTCTCGACATCCCAAACTACATTCTCGACCTAAAAATTATCACTTACAGTTCACGGTACGTAATATACTATTGTAGCTGAAGATGGGAGGAACATTCCTGAAACGTCCAATTAAACATATGAAGTAATATCTTCACCTTTTGGGATTCCTTAAGCCTATCATATAATTCTTTAAGCAATTATTCGGATCCTACTTCAACATTAATATTTTAAATACAATTATATTTTGTCACTTTTTTTCTAAATCGTCTTGACAGTAAAACAATAAATCATATTCCGACTCATCCCTATGTTACAATGTATTTATCTCTTCCTCTTTCAATGTGTCCATATTTTTCAACTAATTTTTTACATTTAATTTCTTGTAAACTATAAATAATTCCCAGATTAAAAACTAAAAACGGGTATTTTATTTTATTCTGTAAAATCACATATAAAAATAATCAAAATTTGGTCACAGATCCCATTTTGTCTAATCCCTGGAAAACGGAAATAACATCTTAGTCTGATCTACAACTTACGATTAAGTGAAATATAAGTCGAATACGAATTTGTCTAGTTCTGTTGAAGATGTAAACATAAGAAATAATTCTCCGGCACTGGCGTGCACTTGGCCGTCGCCATGTATCCTCCCTCTAATTCCTCTCACTTGTCTGCTCGTTATTTCTCTTTTGCGGCGTCTTCTTGCAAGCACCCCAGCTGACAGGAAATCGAGAGTGCCGCGAGATACACGGACATCCCTTCTTCTAATATTCAGATTTACCAACGGGACACATTTAAAATTAATGAGCATCGTACATTTATATAACGTTGCAAATTCGAAACATAATTTTATCAAGTCATAATAAATTCTCTTGTTTGCTGTAGAACACTTCATGAATTTTACATCAGAAATTTATTTCTAACGTGACGATTTCTATAAATAAATAAACAGGTTTGTAACCACTGAAATAATTGACATTTATGACAGAAAATTAGTTACAGCAAAAAATCTTTACAAAGCTTTGTATATCAGCAAACGTATAACAAAGACATTGTTTAAATAAAAATAATCGTTTCTTTATGACACAGCAGAGAACTCCGACGCTTCCTGAACCCTGACTTGCAAGTCAAATGTGTCAGAATCGATAACTAGACGTGTTTGACCCAAAGTACGTTTGCACAAACAAAACAAACTCCGAGAAAATGCACTCTCTTTACTTTTACACCAAACAAGTATCTTCATAGCCTTACAAATATATTCTGCATAGCAAGTAGCTGCGCTTTTTATTTATCCTTTTCCCACTTCTTTCAAATAGAAAGTATTATAATCATAATTTTTCAATTCTACGTCTGAAAATAAAATACTGCTACAATTTTTTTTATTCAACACCAAGTTTTATGATTAATAATAATTCGGTTTCAACATAAACACTAAATATTATCGTTCGCATATGATGATTATGGTAACAATTTTATTACACGAGACAATTATGATTTTTAATGATACTGCCCGGATAATCTGGAGTATGGATTCCGGTGCTCCGGTGTTAATGTAACTAAGCTATTATGTTGCAGAGTCAGCTGTATTTGAGTTGTAGAGGAGTTGCTCATTTAACTTCATATGTATAAACATACAATCAGGTTAGGCTATTTCGCGATATGTTATTTTGTACTTCTCGTCATGCTATGGGGTAAATAGCTATGTGGCAATGTATCGGACTATGGATCGCGAGATCCTCAGTTCGAATCCCACTTCCGACAGTTGCCAATTTAAATTTACCCCTGTGGTTCCCCCTCTACTAACAACTTTGGGGGCTATGACTTGACGGCTGGTAACCGCATTTCATACGCCAAAATATATCACTTACCCGAGATCTGCGTAAGCAGAGTGCCACACCCGCAATGGGTAAAAGGCCTGATGATATATTTATTTATTTATTTATCGTCATGCTTACTAATAGAATTCATTTCTAAATATATAAAAAGTTTTTGATAAATCGGCTAAAACAGAACTACATGTGACAGGTATAGTTGAATATAAATATAAGTATTTGTTTTGTTGTCAATGAAACGGCAGCCTCTGCTGTAAATCTGGTATTTTGATGCCTAGTTAAACAAATAACTATTATTTGGATAGGAAAGTTTTTATTTTATTTTATATCGTTTATAAATTGTTTAAACAGGAGGAAATAAAGATAGATAGTATTAATCTGTCCATGTAACCTAAATATTAATCTTTTAACTCACAAAAACATGTAACTTTTAATGTACTGTCTATTTTCATGTAGTATAGACACAAAATTATAGCGAAGCAACACGCGCTAATTGACTGCAAGAAAGCAAGCAACCACGGACTAAAGTTTTTTGTTTTAATTCCACATTACTTTCTTACCTTATTTCATTACAAAGCCCTCTATCGTTCCTACCTAATGATAAACTAATTTTAAAGCGTAAAATGAATGACTAAGCAACAAAGTATTTGTTTTATAAATTTGTTACATTTCTTGAGAAGTAAGCATATCCAAAATCATATTGTTTACTATCATCTTCTTGTGTCACTTCGACAGGTTTCTCCGACAACAAACATATCACTAGCTTCCAATAAACTATTCCGCCTGTCGCCTACGGTTGCTAGGGCAGTCTCCACTCTGCTTTCCTTGCAGTGTCCACTGCACGCACGCACTACATGCGCATGGACATGCTTCAGCTGTCGTTCGCACTCATGCAATTGCCATCTGATGAAAATAACTCGCCATTCTACTTGTCAATATACGCCTTGATTTCAACTGAACTACTGACTGTAACCTACACGCCAGATATGTGAATGATTATATCGCTGATTTTCCAAACTTTGAAAATCAACACGGTAGTTTGAAACTCGACGTTAATTAACTACACATTCATGTCATATTTCGATAGCATGGATCAGAACTTGTATTATGTATGCATGAGTACAGTATGTGACGGATTGACCTCACATTGAACCAACACCTATTGTAAATCTTATAGTGATTTTTACAGTTCCTAAAACACGATTCGGAGATGCTGTTCTTTATTGTTTTATTTACTTTATGTCACAATATTTAGGGGCACTGTCTTAACGTCTATTAACCGCAATTCACGAGAAAGAATATGTCACCTACCGAAATCTGCAAAAGCAAAGTGCCACACGTAAATTGGATAACAATAAAATTGTATTAGGGATCGTGAGGAGTGTTTCTGTTTTATTATTATTAAAATGCACATTGCCGTTTATTGCTTAGTTCTATATGTATTACATTTGTTGGTTTATCTAATTCGGTCATATTTCAAGTCTCTCTCACTGTGGAGGCGTTTCTTAACCGCGGGAATTCAAAATGAAGGTTTGCGTCAGACACGAAGTAAATCTATTATTATTACTACGTACGAAAATCTAATACTTATCAGCAAACGCATTATACTGACCTGGAAACGAGGAACGAAGTGCCGAGCTTGCTTCGCCAATGAACTAACATGGAAGACAAAAACGAAAAATTGAAACGCGAAAAAAGGAAACTGATGTTACCTTATACGTATATTGTTTTAAGGGCGCAAATTAAGTCTGTTTTTCTGTCAAATTTCTTTCAGGCATCGTCCAACATCTCTTAATGGAACTATAGAAAGTAGAGATATGAACAGACATCGAACTGTAAATCTGATCATGAGTAGCACCCAATTATACACTGCACCATATTTGTGAAAAAATAATTTTGTTGATTCTAGCGCCATTTGTCAAGAATAAAAAAAATCTCCAAATATACTTTACTTAATTTACGACGTTCTATTAGAATCTGCAAAGAAAAATAAAAGTTGCCATTGAAGATTTCAGAATTGCATGGTTTCCTCAAAACCATCAAACTTTTGTTCGGAACATTTTTTCGTACGATGCATATTTCTCGAAGTATTCTTGTGGGTTCTTTAAAATAAATCACCCTGTAGTTGAACACCCTATTATGTAAATTGACTTATCTGTCATCTTGAAACAAAATGGCAACCATAATATATCGCTTTGTAACCCTATTCTCCAGATATTTTCATTGGATATATTTGACCACTACGATTATCTACTTTTGATATATTTAAAATGTGATCGTCATTTGTTGTTTATAAAATTATTCACATGCATTTAAATAGAATCAGAAAGAAATAACAAAATTCTTCTATGTTTTGGTAAACATCTCTGTGATAATGCCTGCTCAATTTGAGTCCTATTTTAACTTTACCACTGTGGTTTCTTCTCCACTTGCATCATTGAAAAGAGTGACTTGATACTTTATGGTTGGTAACTGCACTGTGCAAAAATAAAACTCACCGAGATCTCTGCAAGTAGATTCTGTAAAATGGGAAACTATCGTATTTTTTAATACTGTAGGAACCTTGGCGACCAGTCTTGTTTATGTGTTGACTTTTGAGAAGCACTGAGGTATCGACATGAAGCAAAAGTCGTTGCTCCCAGCAGATCAGGTCGCCGACGATACTGATTCCTCGGGATAGATGTTTTTATATGCCGGTGTAGGTTGTAGCAGTAGCGGCGATTCGTTCACGGATTGCAGGATTCTATCAGCGCCACTAAATCATCTTATTGCGCGGTAAACAGATAGCGCGCGTTCGCAGCGACGATCCCGGTTCCTCTGCCACTTCTCCCAGCGTGCGTGTTCTGATAAACAGCGCGTGGTCCGGAATTTGTGGCCATTTTTCACCCGGCCCTAACGACACAAACACAAAAAGTCGTTGCCAAGATGTTGGCAGAAAGTTCTCACTGAAGATATCGCCGCTGATTTCAAAGTGCTTAGCGAAATTTTATGTTGTTGCCGCTGTTATACTTTTTCGCGAACTTTTCAAGTGTCTTTCGATAATACTTCACGGACTGTCTCTGTACATAATACTGGAGGTTTATTGGAAATATTACTTTGGCAAATTCGATTTCTGGCTAAAACACCTCTTCAGGATCACGAAAGCTTATTTTGTTGTTTCTTTTCGGTATCGGATAATATTAAATGTTAACTGGACTGTTTTTATTATGTTATTGAATTAGCGGCACACGAATTACTGGGTTTAAATTGAAGTTAATAGTTCATTGCAACCTGATACAGTTGTAACAGAAAACTGAAAATTGCGCCTGGTATTTCAATTTTGCGCAAATCTCATGGGGCATTCCAAACTGCCTACCATATATTTTTTATAGCCGACTAATGGAAAAAATAATGTGTGGGTTTATTATATTTTTATGGCGAATTTTACGACGCCTTTTCAATTGATTTCAAAGTTACGTCCTCTAAAAATATTATTTCGATGAAAAGCAATAATTTTTATTCGATCTTATCTGTCAGATAGTTTCCAATAAATCTGTTAAATATCCCGCGGGATTATTTTAATTTTATTATATTTAATTAGCAATATAATTCTATGATCTCTTCACTTACAATTCAATAGGATGGAGAGGATTGTAAATTTAATTTATTTATAGGCAACAAAGTACAATAAACTATTGTGAATTTCGAGAACTGGGGCGCATTTAAAACGATTATAATATAATTGAAATATTTGAAATATTAAATGCAACCCTATAAATCGTATATTAATAATTATAAATTAATACAATTTCAATAATATCTAATTGTATTAACATTCTATTCATTCCCGAGTATCCGCTTTAATAGCATGTAAAATGCGGCAGAATTGCATAGATTATTTCAAATAATTTAATTAATTTCATGGGTGGACACAAAATAATTTACATGCCACTACCTGTAATCTCTTTCAGCCAAACACAAATTATATTCGTTTAATAAAGTAAACATCATCATTTGCGCAGAGCTCATGTAATCTCGACAAATTTACATTTGCTGGCCGACACTCAAATACGAGAAGGGGAATTTTTAATTAATTTCTGGAATTATTCGAATAAATAAAAGGGTGATGCTGCATTTGCTGCGCATTGTGCGATAAAAACTAACACCCCGCCCACTTGGCCATGTCACCCAATCCATACCAACAATTCTTACTATTTTATTGCAAGTTTGTTACCTATTTTATTATTATACACTCATGCACTAAATAGAACTTCTTCTGTATTTAATTATCTTTTTTTTTGTTTTTTAGATACAGTTGTTTAAACATAAACAACAATTCTGTCGATTAAAACTATACAATTCGTTGTTCAGGCTTCTTACAATCTCCATCACAGGAGAAAGAATTATTTATACCAAAAGAAAAAAATATCGTAAGATGTTCAACTTTTTCCGGATAAACTTATGGTTTATGTTTATTAATTAATATGTTATTTTTCCTTGATTATTACATTTTTATTTTATTATCTTAAAACTTTTTACAGACTATCATCAACTGTTTTATGAAAATTTAACGGCAAGCGTAAAAAAGTGTCCCATAATTTTGTCCAGGAGACATGAAAAAATTCTCGACACCACAGATGGAGCAATTTTGTTTGATGTCAAATTGCTCAAGTCAAGTAATCATGTTTAAGAGAAAGAAATAAAAGTTTGTTTTGGGTGGTATTTGTTAAGATATGTTGAATGTAACGATTTGTCGTTGTTTTATATTCGTAAATAGTTATCGTTCTTGTATACCTGATGCCACACTGACAAAAGTGACGTTTATAATTTACTCATTTACATTGAAACATGCGGTAGACAAGTTATTGGCATGTAGTCGGGAATTACATTTTTTATTTGTATATTTGTATTTGTATGTAAAGAAGCGCTTATACTTCCGACAAAGATGACTCGTCTAGAGAGAATAACAAACGAAGAAATTAAGAGGAGAATGGGTTTAAAATAACCCATAAATGAAATAATTCAAAGCAAACAATTAATTTAGTAGTAGATTAAAGTAGATGTAGATTTTCAAAATGAACATTAGAATGGGTAGCAAATTATAAAAGAAAACGAGGAAGACCTAGAAGAAGTTGGATACAAAGTATAACCGAGGCCTAACTGAAAGAAATTGAAACGATAGAGATTTGTGGAAAGTGGGAATCGGTATACAACACTATAGTTTTATTTTATTTTAAGCATTTTTTATACTATTTCACAATGTTGAATGCTAAATATATTACAAATCGGAGCATATATGTGCACTCATTCAGTCAAATAAAATATTGCTGTCTATTGTTATGATTATTTAAAATGAGTAATAGTTAATTTGTTGAGTATTAAATATTACAAGAGGCGGTCAATGACATGGAACTCATTTTCGACCAAAAAAGCGATTAGTATTCATCAAGCCAATTGCACATATATCATAATACCGAAATTAAAACCAAATGACAATGAATATTCAAATATCACGAGTACATTAACTGCACCAACCAATCAAAATATCAAATTTTCATTTGAAATTAACAACATACGCAAACACTACCCAATAAAATAAATTTACTGCTAAACACAGCGGAACTGAAAAACTAAAATCCAAAGCAAACAAACAAATTAAATCCCAGCAGAGTAAAAAACCAACATTTAGTAATTTCCACTATCAACTATAATCCCTTGCGGCACATACTAAATAGTAGCGATGACTTAAAATGGTAAATGCGGGTAGCTCTTGCTCGGCTCGCATATTTTCAAAGCGGGATTTCTGTTTAAAGTTCAATAAATTATCAGAAATTTCCGGGAACTATCAGGCAGCAGACGGGAATTTAGTGAATTTAGCGGGTTCGGAACGGGAACGATGTCACAGAAAGCCTCTTTACAGCCCTCAATCCGATTACGGAATAAGGCGTCGTTTCGTCCGTACGGCGAAATGCTGCCTCAGATTTCAGCCCCTTAACGATAGTGTGACATCGACACCGACAAGGGCGAAGATGCCTAACCGCGATTTGTGCTCCCTAAGATGACACAAAGTGCTCGGTTATTATTTCTTTTCACCTTTTTTCTTCGCTGTTTCCTGCAGACATAAATAAAACTCCAACAGTTTTCGATAAACACTAATATATTTTTATAATTCTTGAAACAAATAAATAATTTATCTGTATGAATGACACTCGATTTCGAAAATCTCTTTTCACGTGAAGTACGGTTACCATGTGAGCATTGATATGGAAGTTTAGGTACCTATATGATCACAATCTTGTTACTTTGCGAACGCTGCGAAATAAGTGAAAGTTAACACTTTTAAATAATTTGAATCGTGCGGTGGAATATGTGCCCATGTAATGTAATATCTACCAAAAAATAGGTTAGTCGGTTAACAGGATTCCATTAAAATTTCGAACCTTTCAAATACTTTCTTGATCAATACTACTACAAAAATAAATAGATGTTAATATAAATACCAATAAGAAATTATTACAATATTTATATGCGTTCTACTTTAACGTAACAAAAAATAAATCTACAATTTTCGATTGGCTCTTTGGATCTTTCTTTTGGGGTGGATCAATCCCCATTTCTCTTATTTTCAATTTTCTTGCATACGTCTTTTCACATCTTTCTGTCTATTTGTCATTTCTCTCCAATTTTCAATTCCTGCTCTTCTTCGGCTATATTCCTCTTCTTCTTCTTTCAGTCATTTTGACCTGGGCCTGCCTCGTCTTCTTCCATACAGATTCCACGCTAATATTGACATTATAAGTGTCTTTTTAATCTGCTCTCCATATATATCTCTATTATATTGTCAATTTTAAGAAGAAAACGGACATAACATTTATTAACGAACAATGAAACAATGCTAGACAGAATAATATGTGTTCTATAATCATTTCAGCCGGATATAATCAATACATAAATAAATTTAACTTGCATTTTTCCCAGTTATTTGGTAATATTAGGATGATATATTTATATCGTTGTATTCGAATAAGTGAATTAAAAAATAGGTTACCATTTAAAAGAAGCAAGTTCTATTGACATACTTTGAGAACTACTAGTAAAAACATTTTTTAAGTTCATTTTAATAGTAAAAATGTATGGGTTGTTAATTTAATTAACATCGTGACTCGAATAGTTCCCGCAATAGCAATTGGGCCACACTTAAATTGAACACTGTATTGTCGCTACTCCATCCAGGTTTTAAAAGTAAAATGAAACTCAAAGAAATAAATGTATACAGAACATATAGCATATTTAATAGCTACCTATATAAATATTAAAATATACGTTCAACTATAAATGTCAAGTTAGTTCTCTGTTTCACCGTAAGGCGTAGGACTATGTTTGGTCGCGCTATTTGCTTTTAACTGTAAATACAAAGTTGGTTCACTTTTTGACATTCCCTTTAGTTGCATTGTACAAACATTGCATAAATTTCATCATGCATAATTTCCTATAATAAAGTCAAAATTTTCATACAATATATTACTGACGAATTACAATTTTGCACCGCATACCACCCTGAAGAAACAAATAAGTGTTTACAAAAATAGTATATTACGTACCGTGAACTGTAAGTGATAGTTTTTAGGTCGAGAATGTAGTTTGGGATGTCGAGACCCGTAGGGTCGAGATTTCCTAAACATTCGAGACCTAAAATATCACTTACAGTTCGAGGTTAGTAAGATATTTTTTGCAATACCTGCGTAAATATAAGAAAAGGAAAAATAGGTATCAAAATTAACAGCTGTCAGATTGAGGTTAAAAATAAAATTTGAATGATATATATTTACTTACCGTCCACCATGAACGGTAAGTTTCACTTACCATCCACCGTGGACGGTAAGTAAATGATGTAACCATGAAAACCAATTGTGCAATAAAAGTTCCACTTACGGTGTTTAAATTTTGTTATTAATGGGTAACTTACAGTACAGGTATTGCAAAAAAGTAACTTACAATAAACCATTCGACAAGTTGAGAATATAAGATGCCACTTCCAAAATGGATAAATGGCGATATGATCAATTTATTTATTTATCGTCGTAACTATCCAACTATCCTCAATTCAGTCAATTCCACCGTGGGTATAATCTCACCACAGTAGCTGTATCCCATTTGTAACTAATCTCACGGGCTAGGCGGCGCTGCGGTCGGGTGCGGGTCCGTGATGTGACACTGACAAGTAGCGAGATGCGTGCGTCTCGCGAGACGCTGATGTATGTATGCAGAGTGCGCCAGCTAGCGTGGACGCGAACCCACACTCAGGCTTTTAGATTTGATGGACTAGATATAAATGGGCCCGTCAGAGTACTGTTGCTTAGATTCAGCAGAAGCATTGTTCCCGGTAAGGGTAATCGGTTTCAGGATGCTGAAATCTGAAATGGAGTTGGATTTCGCGAGAAAAATTGAGGGTATGTTCATGCAATTCGATGGGTTTTCAAATAAAATATCTCGTTTTTTGGTGGAGGAGCTCATCATTGATAGCAAAAGATGACACCTTTATCTTATTAAAATTTATAACTAGTTTTGATAAAGATGATAAATGTTTACCTACAAAATACAGATCAACCAGGATAAATTTTTTTTTATAAATTTGATATATTAACCCTGTATTGCATATTGTTCCCATTCGGGAACATACAATTTAAAATTCTTATTTTCTTTTCTTATGCAGTTTACATTCATGGCAAACATGTTGTAACCATTTGGGAACATTATAATAATTTGTCAATTGCCAATTAGGCCATTCCTGCTAATTAGTGAAAAAGGAAAATTACAGAAACTAAGTTAGAAAATGTAAAAATTGAAGGAAGCAGCTTATTACCTGCTGATATATTACAGCTAAATAAACCTTAGAAAATTTCCAATTTTTTTTTATCTAATGTATTCCTAGAAAAGGTTATTCATCAAACAATTTTGTATAATACGCAAACACGGCCCAATAGACCAAAATTCAATTGCAAGTTGAATTTGTTCATAATGTTCCCAATAGTGAACAAAATTTTTAAAAAAAGTTTATAGTATGAGCTGAAGGCGAATGCTGCAAATAATACAAGTATTAAATGACCATTCCATGCGAGTTGTACACTATACTTTTTCTGCGACCACGATATTACTTCCTAATTAATTTATATTTTAATAATAAACCATTCCAATATTTGACAATTCTAAATAAAGGCACCTGTACTGAAATGACATGACCTGTATTGAAATACTAACAAAACAAATTCATTTCTCACGATGCTTCCCTCATTACCCTAGCAACAACAAACATACAATGAGCAGATTTCTAAGTGGTCGTAGAAAAAGATATTGTGGATTAAATTCTACTAATTTATTATATTGTGATTCAGTACTGAAAAAATAATAATATTCTAAAATCCTATTTACCGGACTGAAATAAGTAAGGTCAGCATGCAAATGTGATACAGTATGAAATAAAAATATTACAATTTTAAAATAGATCATTGCAAAGAAATATAAGTAGTAGTTTATTACAATTTTCAACTTCGATAAATTGTTTTGATTAAATTAGCAGCTAATGTAATAATAAAACTTACAAGATTTTCGATGACGATACATTTATATTACAGTTATTAAAGTTCAAACTTGAGATAAAGCTTATGTTCGAAGCAAGAAGATTTTCGCTTCTAAAATTCTGATCCGTTGGAATCATTTTTCTATAATAATATCAAGCAAAATGTACGAAAAAAATAAGGCAAGTCAAATTTAATTTGTCTTATTATTCATACTTAATATGGAGAGAATATTGTATGCCTTCTGTAATGGGATAAAAATTGGAAAGTTTCCCTTTTGTACTCAATTGAAGAAAGCGATCCTTTCAAAGTCCAATATACATAATTTAAACAAATACAGCAATACAAAAAAGAATTCAAGTCACTTAGAAACATCAAAAGATCAGTAAAAAAGGATTCAAGCGGCCACCTCCCATGTTTTTCCATACGAATCGATCGTATTTATCAGACACAAGTAAAATTCCTACGAAAAAACGAGAAGTGTTCTCAAGAGACGCGTAAGAGGATTCTTCAGACCTTTTATCTCCAGCACATCTAAGGACGCACACAGATACGTTCCGCATTTATCAGAACAATGCCGACACTCTATCGCAGTATATACATGCATAAATAACATCACTTCATATTTCAACAACTCTGAATAAGAGACACTCTTCATTTACCAAATATTTCTCAATCAAATACTTACAGATTTTCAAGTGTTGTTTGATGAAAAACAAATCCTCAAGTGTTACTTGCTATGGTAATATTACAATTTGTTATTTTCAAGGTTGGGATGGGCAATCACAGTTTGTCCACTTGATTATTTTTTGACGTTTCTTTAAACCAATGAAATGCTTTATTGTATGTCACGTGTCTGCGTTTTAACCAATCCTGTCATTATTATACTGAGAATAATGCTCTTGTGATTATTCCCGGCAATATTCTCTGTAGCTTTTTTGTTTTTGTTGACAGATGTCAAATGCAAAATAGGTATCATCAACACAAGTAAAAATGAGCAAAAAAGATAGATTTAGTGACGTGTCTGATGATGAAATCAAAAAATAATCTAATTAAATATAACTCGCGAGTTCGATAAATTAGAAAATAATTCTCCAGTATCTTTCTTAAACTTGTCGCCAGGCAATAGCCACGAAAACCCCTGAATAGTAAACCTAAACTTTACTCAAGCAACTCGTGCCTGTATTCGAGCATCAATTATTATATTACTCCCTATATATCTGTCTAATCCCATCAGCAGAAATAATGTTTATTAGGAAAATATAGAGAGCAACAAGAATATATATAGAATCCGTAATAAAGAAACCAAAGAAAGCCTCAATGTTAAGTTAGTTTATTAGTTAAACTAAACATGAAAACAGAAAAATTATGCGAGTATTGAAAACCAATCAAATAGGAAATACAGGAAAAGCTAAACCGTTCAAATTAAATTTGAAAATACTGTTGAATGAGGAATATACATATTTATTATCTACGATCCTGGAATATTTTCTACATATTCCACTTATAATGTCTTACATACTTAGGTTTAGTGCCTTTTTTTAATATTACCACACTGTTTATTTGGTTGCCATGATTTTCAGCTATTCTTATTTGTTTTTACTTTGATATAAAATTAATTAAATTTGTATATCAGTAAAACTGTACCAGTTTACTATTTTACGAAATTCCAAACGTTCGTTGATAAAATTATGTTCCCAAAACGTAAGATACTATAAGATTATTGCACCCAGTTGTTAAACAGAATACACAATTTTTTAATGTTTGTAAAATGGACGATAATTTCAAATGCATATACAATCTTATTCTACTTCGTAAATTGCTTTCATCCAATAATTTCAGCCTGTGATATAAATAGAGTTACATTATCGCGTAATTATATTTTTCTTCATTAACCAGAAATTAATAATTCTACTTTTTTGCATACTTGAAAGCTTGCAACTTTTCATCATTATGGTCATTAATCTGCTTAATATTTTTTACAATATTCCATTAAAGCAAGAGAGAAAAATCCGCCCCGAATACGATTTTTACGGCAGTATTTTAACTTCAAGTTCCTGTATGAAAGCTTTTTAATATCAATAGGAATTTCTGTAAATTTACATATGAATCAAGCCCATAAGTTACGTTTCAGAAACGCAGAGCGGAGTACTGAAAGCACATTAAAACGCGAAACATGCGATATGAAAAATAAGAGAGGTTATCAGACTTTTGCGATACCTTCTACTCTACACCACCTACCTATGATATTAGACCGCCGAGAAAAGTTTTTACTCGGTAGGGGCTTTCCGTAAGACAGAGATACTTACATACAGAGATGTAAATTGTCAACGGTATTCTTAGCTGACATCGAATTAAAAGTTAACAGTGTTGATAAGACCAACACGATAATGTTTCTAAAAATTAATTATTAGTTTAATACATTCTACAACTATAGAGGTTTAAATTCAGCTTATTCCAATTCTACTTTTTACCATAGTTAACAAAGCATTTGGCTGACAAGGCTGTCTGCAATCAGATAATAATCATTAGAGTGCCTACACGTTAACTTCAAGCCTAACAAACTGATAGGCTTGGTGGCTTGAAGTTAACATGTACGCACTCTAACATTATTTTTCTAAATTAATTAAAGTAATTAATATAGAAATAAATAAATATATCACACACCATTAATCCATTTGGATGTGGCACTCTGCTTTCGCAGATTTCGGTAACTGATACTCCTATATTTTTGCGCGATTACCACCCGACTTACAAGGATATGAGTACTGGAAGAACCACAGGGGTAAAGTTAAAATAACAACTGCTGATGGCAGAATTCAAACTGATGAGATATTTATCCCATAAAAAAGTATTTTTGCTTTTAAACGTTCATGTGTAACGCACATCTATCTGATTGAATGTAATGTAATGTTTTTCATAATTTGAATTGCATTTAGAAACAATAAATTGTTATATGTGGAAGATGCTCGTTTTATTAACTCAGGGAAGTACTGGAAAATTCATCGTGACTATTTTTCATACCGTGGATTTATCAAAAAACATATTTATATTTAATAATAAAACAACTATCAAAATTCGGATTATGGATAATTAAAGTGCTCGCCATTTTATTTTTTAATAATGTAACATATTAATTATTTTATATGATTATTAAGTAAATTTAACATACTTTTATATTTGTAAAAAATATAGTATATTCCATTTGAAATTTCAAAGTTGATATTAATTACTACTAAACCGGAAATGATATCATGAATATACATCCGCTATCAATTAGCTCATATGTTGTTGTATAAATTATGATATGTGAAATTGCTAAGTTGATAAATATGTGAGATGTTTGCGGGTTTCATTTTAAAATTACACGTGTTTCTCATAGATGTGAAAAAATATCTTGTGTCCTTCGGGAATCTAATGGCATATTACATACCTCTGGTAATTGCATTAGTAATATTCGGTATGTAATATGCCAATAGTTTCCTTTATACCGCAAATACTATTTTATCATTGTAGAACGATAGTTATATCAAATTGTTTAACTTCATTCAAAGGCACACTTCGAATTAGCTCTAGAATTATTTATTTGATTTATCCATAGATGGCAGTTATTATACAATGTGCTGTCATTTAATAAGTAAAAGAGAAAATGTTTTCAACCACTATAAATTATAAACATTTCTTTCAAGTGTTTCAAATTAGCAAATTGTTGTTGTACAGGTTAATGAAAAGATAAATAACCAACTTATGATAAAAATATATTCTGATTTCACATACTATAAAATGTAGGAAAGCAATGTAATACAAAATGGCCTGTTTAAAAAATAATGTATAAATAGGTCCGACTGCACTAATCAGGATTAATGTATTTTATTTCCCAATGCAAAGCCTTACCGCAGCATTAAACGTAATTTCGCTCTCGCAGACGTTAATATTTAACGACTTTTTCCCTAATAAATCCTATAAACACAAAAACTAAATGCGATAACAAGTTAAAATGTTTAAAACGGACATAAGCCCCTAAAGTCCAACTAGATGCACGCCACTGTGCAGCACTTTTTCACGCTAACGCGGACGCCGAAATCGTGATAGCGCGACTACGTGAATTTTTAATGGCAAATTTGCAAACCCGTTGACAACATTATGGATATAAATTAATTTATAATGGAACACCAAGATTCATTAATTAAGTTTTCAGTGGATTTTCTCAATCGCCGAGCACAAGAAAATTGTCTCTCGCCTGCACTTTTATTACCCGTCGCATTATTAATTATTACTGATAAAAAGACTCTGAAAATCGAGAAAAAACTTGGATATAGTTTCTTTTCGCAGACTAAGTTGGCAAGATAAAAGATACAGAGATATGGAATGAAATATAGTTCTATCATTTTGTTTCCTATTCTTGCTTTAAAGTTTTACAATATGATTTACATTTTCAATTAATAATATTACGCGTTTAATTTTGCCTTGCACAATAAATAACACAAATAGTACATGGAGCATTTTTTAAATAGTATTGTACGATACACAACTGCATGTCGAAAGAACCTTTATTTAGATACAAAAGCTTTTATTTTTGAAGATTGATTGGCATTGCTAGTACCACAAGACATTTACTTAAATTATCAAATGTTATACCCTTAGAGGAAAGAAGATAAAGGAGAGAGCATAAACTTATATTAGTGGCAAGGGAAATGTAACCTGGTGAGGGCAGACGCAAGCAAGGTAAGTTTCTAGTAGGAGTGGGAATTTGCGCGGTACAACTTGCTATAACAACGCTAAAACAGAGGTTCTTATTGTAGTGGGAGAAGCATCTAACGCTCTCTCCTTTATATTCATTCCTCCAAGGTTATACTTGAGAAATTAAAAATTTTATGTTAACCTCTAAACCTATTTTACTTAATAAAGTCACTAACCACAACTTTACGTATACAAATTTCCCTAAATCATCTAGATTTATGATGTTATAATTTTTTTTTATTTTAACAGATGCAAAATAAAACAATCTAATATCAACACATAATCTTCCAAGTAAAAAACTTATACAAAATTGTTTTAATAAAAACATTAACAAAAAATTAAACCAACGAAAAACTGAAAAGTGTAAAATAAAATAAACCTTTTTAATCTTAATAACTAAACAAAATAAACATTCAGCGAACGTTGACTCAAAATTACTTACATTAGTTTAGGAGCTTAGTCATTAAGGTTTATTTTATTTTTCACTTTTCGAATTTTCATCGGTTTAATTTTTTGTTAAAAAGTTAAAATTGTATGTGGCTATCTATTTTTCTACCCTTAAGGGTAGATTTTTTTATCGGATAACCCAGTACAAAGTTATACGTGGGTGAACAATCAATTATCCCCTATTTTCCTATGCTTAGGGGAGGAATTCAATAAAAAAAATAATCATCAAAATCGGACTACTTTGTGAAAACTTATGCTCATATTATTTTACATCGTTTCAACTATGACAAAATTTGTTACAAATCAATTAATTAATGAGATCTGCCTTCAAATAAACTGCCATTTCCTGTTGATGGATTAAACTTGTTCATAACAATATCTATATATATTTAGATTCCCTTCTACCCTAAAGTGTAGGGAATAAAAACATCTAAATTAAGTAATTTCAAAAATATATCGTCATTAAATCTTGAGTTATCGTGGACGACAAAATGTGCGGACGGTAAAAATATAAATAGATTTTAAAAGACATTTTGAGTGGAGTGTTTTGTTTATTGTATAAAATCTCAATCACATGGCAATCAGAGTGTATTTATCGTCCCTTCAGTAAAAAGAAAAGCCGAAAAAGGTAAACAAGGATTACTTAAAACAATTACTTCTTTAATTGGGCGCAGCTTCAACAAAATTTATTACCTTTCTCTGGGCAATTTCGCAAGCTGGCGCTAAATCACTGAGCGCATCACATACTGAAATGTACGCCCGCCGGAAACCGTACCAGTAACTAAATGCGTTGTCTGAAGGCTGGTTCACAATATTATTAAGTGAACGCGAGAAAATAAGTTGTTTAATACGTTAATGGACTTTTTGCAGACATACCAGTCTGTTTTAGCGTGTTTTCGTATTTACAGTACGTTTTCATTTTGATTTGTTGTTGGTTAACCACTGAAGTTTCTTTTGTTTGTATTTAATGTTCATGCAGTGGATTTAACATAAAATGCGATTTGTAAATTAATTTGTAATGTATTTGAATTTTTAATTTACCTCTGTTTTTGTTTACCTTCAGTTAATTAGTTTTTAGTGAATACATCGTTCGAATCGAGTGATTAACTATTGTTCTGTTTTTATAATAAATTATTACCAGTATTTACAATATTATTTAGATAGATTATAGTTCTTTTGTGATTATGATACGATTCAGCATAGGAAAATTCAACATCTTTATTTTTTAAATTGTTATTTTGCGGAAAAATATTAAAAATAGTAGTAGGAATAAGTGCAAATGCCAAGAGAAAGGTACACGAAAAAAAAATAGTTCTTCCACTTTCCGTCCTCATAAAATTCTCTTTTATATTTTCTTTCCCAATCGTTTAACCGTTTCTTCTTCATTTGTGTTCATTATCTTAGTTTCTTATGCGTATGTCACCGCTGGCCTTATAACTATTTATATATTCTCATTTTGATTTTAATTAACACATGTATAGATTGAAGTGTGTAATAACCCTCCTCTTGCACTTTTATTGCCCATCTTTATTCTTGTATTCATCTCTTTAATGTTGTCAATTTTGCAGGTTATTATGATGCTTCAATTGTTTTGTAATTAAGTGGTAATTGTTATTGATAAATGAGTTGTTCTGAACGCAACTTTATTTCATTTTAATGTGATGAAATTTAAGCAGTAAATGACAATAGTGTCGATTAATAAAGACGGAATAGTAAATGCATACAAATACAGTCTAAATGTGTGTGAGATAACTAATGATATAATACTTGGATTGTTTAATTAGTATTCATTGAATTATGTAAAGCCTGTAAATAATAAGAGAATTGTATTATTGGAAGTTAGTTGGGTGTCATTGCTGGTACGAGGCAGTAGTGTTATTAAATAACATTGAAGCTACATTGGTGTATTATTTGTGTGTGTGTAAGCGTATTTATTACCCTGAGTGAGAGTGTTTCTAACATGTGAAATTATATGTAGTTTTTATTATTATTGTGAGATATATTGTGGTTTTTTTTTTAATTTTTGTTCGTCGGTAATCATTTTAATAGCGACACGTCTCGAAGTCTTTAAAATCTTAATTTCATGGATCTTAAATCTATTTAGGCCGTTACAAAATTTGTGTAACGTTGGTAATTACTTCATTTACAAGTTTGAAAGGATCGTTCATAAACGAAAATTAATATTCATTTAGATTTTATTCAAGATAACACATCACTTTGAGGCCACACCTATCCATCACGGCAAACTCTTACACAGTTTAAGCCTCAAGAACACGAAAATATTGATTGGTACTCAAATCACGTCAATAGTCCGGCCTCTCCGCAAAACGGCACAAAATTACAAGTCCGCAACTGAAATCACGTAACGGTCACATTAATATCAGTTATTATCACCACATCACGGCGGCGTGCGAAAAAACGAATCATTTGTTTAAAAAATGAACGGCAATCTGACCGGGTTAACAAAGATAAACGATGATGAGGGTTGCTGGTTACCACGGCCAGAAAAATTACCGTTTTATGCATATCGATCACACATTCGAGTTTGGCGAATTTGCATAAAATTGGAAGGATGTGTTGCATTTTGAACGGCTGACGCAGAATATTTTATTTTACGTGTTTGTAATTAATCACATTCTAGGTTTCCCAATTGCATGTTACCGTTGACGTGCATTTAAAGACGCATTAGGGCTACATTTGCATGCGATAAGTTCTTCCAGTGATAGCGGTCGCCACTTCACTTGATAGCTTCATTTTGCGAAATCTCAGATATTCCCACGTTTCAAATACTGCACTTCACTTTACACTCAGATTAAATTACATTTTTTTTAAGAGTATACGAGGTGTGGCAAAAAGTAACGAGACTAATGCTACTACAGACGAACTAGACATGCGACAAATTCATATGACTGCCATATGAATAGTGTGAAGCCTTCTCTTTCAATTGGCGTCCTTTCCATGGTCATCGTTTGTTTATAATCTATTTTTTTTTTGCCGAAAAAATGATAAGTGTTTTAACAAAGCCACGAATGCTCGTGAAATTTTCGCTACTGAAAATGATTTTTTTTTTAAGAAGTATATGGCAATGAATATTTATCTCGTGCACGGATATTTGAGTGGTTTAAATGTTTCCAAGATGGCCGAAAGGACGTTGAAGATGACGCTCGCCCGAGATGCCCTTCGACGACAAAAACTGAAAAAAAATTGAAATAATCGGTATTCTGATCCGATCTGATCTTCGGTTAACTATTCGTGGGATTGCTGAAACTGTAGGAATTTTAAATTGCGAAAAAATATAACAAATATCGAGATCTGCGAAAGCAGAATACCACAATAAAAATATGTAAATGGCGTGAGAATATATTTATTTCATGTTTATATATGTAAAGGAGGTATTAGGATGGGTTAATATTTTCGATAGTGAGTTAACAGTAAATTTTGGGTCCCTGTATTACTATTTCACTATTTTCAAATTTCATATTTAGAGTTTTAATGTTTAAGTTACGAGCTTAGTAAATTTTGCTAGTAATCCCTTAACCCAAAGTGTAAATAATTTAGATAGAGTAAATTTTGTTATAATTAAAACTAGGCAAAATAATATTGATGAGAATTTTTTTTTATCTTTTTTCTCCCTTTATATTTTTGTACCATTTAATAGTTAATAAGTGTTAAAAATAACATTTTACGAGTAAGTGGGGAAGTTTGTGAAACGAAGCAAAGCTGAGTGAAACAAACCCACAAACGAAATAAATTATTTTTAACACGTATATCATATAAAATTTTATCTACGATATTCGAAGTGTATTAGTAAATATTAAAAAATGTAGAATGATATTTTGACAGTTAGGGTTATATTTGTTGATTTATTGATAAAAATCGTTAGCAACGTGTTAAAAGTAACAATAAAATCACTTTTAATACGTTGCTATGTTACTTTTATCACTAATGTCAGAAAATGATACTTTTAACTTGCTAAGCAACAGTTAAAAGAGCCACTTTTATGAACGGTCGTAGATAAAAATTATTTAAACGGGAGATTATGTGTTCGAAACATCAAATTATTTATAATTTATTTTGATTTTTAAAAGTTCATTATGAACAAATTTTATTTCATAATTAATAACATGTAAACTAGAATGTAAAATTGATTATGCTGATGGCCTATTAATTCCAGTAATAAATATAAATATTAAATGATATACAAATGAACAATGTCATTAGACGATTATTAATCACATTATAATTAATTCAATTATTGGAGCTCAACTGTCCCTGTACTGGGTACATTATTTGTAAAAGTTCCAATGTTGAAAATCAGTAATTACGTATATATGACATAAAATCAAACTCCTGAAATTTTCACCAAAAAATCAACTCGCTCATCGTGATTGACACTTGCAATGAATAATGTATTAATTATATTTAACTGGGTTTAAAGCAATAAACAATCTCTATCGCGAACCGAAAGATTTTTTAAAAATCCCCACATGCTCAGTTGAAAAATTCCTGTGTCAGATTGGAAAGCACAACGATTTTTCTCCTTGGCTGGAAAAAGCATATCTTTCACGCAGACACATAAATGCAACGTTGCCACGCTCAACAAAAAAAGTAGGGAAAAAATAAACAATAATGGTGTCGTCACACTTTTGATAAATAACATCGGTTATTCAAATCCATGTTGCCTTAAAAATAACAGCTATTCTCTGCCAGACAGCTTGCAAGCAATCTGACTAATGCAGGGCGAATATTGACAACGATGCATTTTTGAGTGCACTTGCACTTTTCACTTTTTCACCCTCAACATCGTATTGATACGTTGCTACTAATTTTAAAATTATTTGTAGTGTTTATGACAATAGGTATTATTCGTGTATTAATATGATTTTGCAATTTTATCAAATAAATAGACATGAAAGAAATGGTAGGATCGTTGCAAAACTATTATTGAAATCAAATAAATTATAATTTCAGTCTAGCGAATAAAACAATATATAGACAACAGGCAAACATTATATTATTAAATATATTAATTGTAATCGACAATAAATTTTGAATGATTTCAAACACGTTCGAGTATATATCATTTTATTAATGTATAATATATCTACTAATATTATTTCATTGAAATATATAATTACAAATGCTACATTGAGGACTTTAAATATAAAATAGTGTATTTTTCAATAAGCATGTAATGTATACTATTACTCACGAGCCATTACATACGAGTAGAATACTAATACTTTATCCACAACATTTCGTCAAATATTTGTTTTAAAATTATATGATAAGTAGAATTTTTGCTTTGACAAATACAAAAAGCTGATTGTTTATCAACATAGACAAATTGTAGCAACCATCACTAGACTACGTACAGTTGTACCAAAATTTTGAAATGATTTGACATTTAGCAGAAAATCTTAAAATCAATTATTCAGCTACAGTTTAAGTTAAAAAGAAAATAAAAGTATAAAAATGCTATGCTTTGCATGTGGATAAAATTACTTTAAAGTCATTTTGATTTTACTCTTTTGACAGGTAAGATATGAATTAGACATAACGAATAAATAATATTATTTCATCGTACTGTCAATATTATTTCATTAGCAACAGTAACAAGGATCATTAATTGATAAACAACGGTTGAGTTATGGGTATATTATTTAACAGGTGTGGATAAAAATATTAATTACTGTTTAATAATAGAATTGCGAAAGTCAATTCTGGAGTAATAAAAATTGAATCAATAATTTGTATTTGCACAGAATCTCCTAGAGCTTAATTTAATTATATTTAGTTTATTTTCTGAATATATTATCCGTTTCCACTGTAAGAGTTTAATTAAAACCAGCATTGCACCGCAAAAAATCCTCGTAAAAACCATTATTGAAAGCGATATATAACATATCCAGAAAATTAATTTCATGCAAGCTGAGTCTCCACAGTAGAAACTTATTCAGTCTCTGTGAAATTAAATTTATAAATTAGAGAAAGAAAAGTTGTTAGTGTTACAAAAAAATACAAAGCAAGTTAATGATAAAAAGAACAAAATAAATAAAACTAACGCGCAGGGCTTTGAAACGCGAATACACAAACTCGCACTTTTTAAAGATGACAGAGATCAACTCGAAAATAACGTGCAAGTTATTTTCATCGCGGAGATCCGCTTGTGGGCATCCAAGGGGCGGGTGAAGGGGTTAGGAAATGAAAGAAACGTTTGAAACGTTAATTAAATACGTTTTTATGAACCAGCGGCTAAACAAACAAAATGGAATCATCTTAATTCTGTCACCCCCATCCGAGTCGCGCGACAGCAGCGCTTCAACGTTTAGGAGCGATACTAACGAGGCTGGGAATTTAAACAAACGCAATGAAAAAGAAACAAAGCAGGAAAAATGAAAGAGTTCAAAATACAGGGTAGAGCGAGGTCTACGCACCAAGATAATTAAATATATTCCAATTAAAAATAATCTCTAAAGAAATTATAGCTACTTTGGCAGGCCTTTTAAAATTCTTCATGTTAAACATTTACTTTCTTTATCTCATAATTTAATGCTCTGAATTTCTCTCACTTCATTATTTTCCGCACGGATTTTAAATTTTTATTCAAACGCATTAGACCACTTAGATTTTTCTTCTCTCTTTAAATTGTTTTCCAGGAATTTTTTACATTTTAAAGTTAAATTAAGGTTGTTATACAAACCTGACATGTAATTATTATACTCCGTCGTCAGAACCACCCACAAGACATGATGGAACAAACCCGAGAAACAATTACTTGAGATGAAATATTGGTGGAGGCGTTAGTTAACAAACACTCATATTGAAATCTGATGCAATCAAAACACAAGTTTATTATGCATTGCACTTGATACATATAAAATACATGTTTCAGTTATTTCTTATCATAGCAACTACAATTATTAAATTATATTAGGAGTATTAAACATATAACATCAATGAGAAAATATTCCAAACCGATACATGAGACCTCAAAACATCTACATATTTCTGCGAAAATCTCGTTATTGATTTTCTTCCAGATTTTTATATTTCCTTATACTTTATATAAGAGTAAAAATGAATAAATAGCTACAACGCAATGGGCAAATATTCAAACGCCGATCTTGGTGGCGTTGTGGCTATATCACTAGCCTAATACCGCAGAGGTTTTGGGTTCGAATCCCAGTAAAGAGCATGGTCGTTTGTTTTGTTCACATAAATTCACAATCATCCATTCACGAAAAAAATATATATTCAAACCTAAAAATTATTTACGTGGCTCCATCATCATTTACCTGTAACAAGAAGAACATTTAGAATGCGATTTATTGTTTCACTGTCAAAACGATTTTAAAATGTTTCAAACTGCGTTTGTATTTAAATGCATAAAAAATTGTCTTGACAGGAGTTTTTGAGTTAAATTTATTGTCACACATATGTGAGGAACTTTGTTAGATTTTTAGTTTTCATAAATAGTCATTTAAGATTATTGCGGTAAATATTCTGAAATATCGGCTTGAGATGCCATCTGGGGTTGATAGATTTACAGATGATGTGTTTACCCTGCAAGAGGTTCCCTGTCCCGCACCAACCCGATTTTGGGGTAATTGGGTGTGTTTTGCCAACTGATGCGAGATAGTTGGTTATGAGATTATGAAACTAGCAGACGTCTTCTTACGTCTGCAGTGCTCTACAAAATGTAGTCCTGCTTTAAACAGAGTGCCACACCTAAGAAAGCGTGAATCGAATAATGATAAAATATTAAGAATTTATTTATCCTTCTCCGTGGTAATTAATAATATTTAATAATTTATGGTAGAGCTATAATAGATTAGATATTTATATAGCAAGTACATAATTTAGAATTGTATAGACGAAGCACATAATAGGGCGAGTCAATAATTGTTTTGTAGCTTAGAATAACAATGATTTGATACATGCAATTACATTACCTTGAAAAAATTTGATAGTTTCGATGTGTGCATCTTTTCTATTTTATGGTTATCAAGTTGTTTATTGTTTCTTATTTTTTGGTTAGAAAAAGTAGTTCTGGCTGACATTTCCCCTCTCAATCATATTAACCTGTTCTTGTCATTAAAATAATACATTTAATTGCATAATTAAAATTACCATGTTTGAATTTATTGTTATCATTATTTTCAAAGTAATTCTTACATATTTACTTTGACAGCAGGCCTTTTTACTAGTTCAAAAAGTGCATAAAGAGGCTCTTTATGACCGCTAAACAATAACATAAACAAGTGATTATAATACAGTCGAAAATGGAACATAAAAATAACTGTTATCAATTTCTAAAATATTTAATAAGTGTGAAGTCAATGGTAGTGGTATTATGAAAGTAAACTAGAACGTCGAAGTTGTCATTCAGGACAGGAAGACAATTTCATTCATCTAATTGTTTTAATTCCCAACCAAAGTTTGAGAAGTTTCACCTCCTCAGTTTCGTCCCTGAAGGCAGGAGGCGGCGTCGTCGCTACCGTTTCCGGAATAGTTACGCTTCTAGACTTTCAACATGCTTCCTTACATGAACATGAAAATGAAACTCTTACCTACCCTTGTACAATATTTCCGTACTTTCCAACATACTAACATTAATATTAAGATTATTAACGAAATAAAAACTTCTCAAATTTTTATTAATTACGCTGGCAAATATTTTAATTTAAAGATGCAAAGACATCTCAGCAGTAACGCGAAATGGAATTGAGTTAAAAAATCAGAGCACAGCATTTAACGAGCCGCTTGTGAAACGACGTTGATCACGACAGCAAACACGCGAATGCTGACACTCATTTCGGCACTCACAAACTCGCATTCCATGGGCGGAGACGCCCGCAGAAAATAGGAAGGTTAAATTTACAAAAAATAATATTACAGTTAATAAAGTTCGGAAAAATATAATGAAATACGATTAAAGTTGTATTGTAATTTATATTTTTTTACTTTTCGTTGGAAGGAGATAAATTGGGGGGTGTCGTATTAACTCAGCCGTGTAGATTCAGCCGAAAGTACCTGCGCAACCCTTCCAGGAAATTTTCGTTCCTTTTTCACAGCAGGAGACCATGGGCGTAGAACACTTTATTTTAATAAATTTTTAGGGGACAAGATTGCATGTAATACTTGCTTGAAATACATAATTTTATTGTATGTATATTGCCTGATTATTGTTTGATTATTTGGGTGACAATTAGTGAAAGTAGATATTATTTTTGAGGGAAATATTTATGTGAGTGGTCTTGGTAGTCAAATATTAAATAAAAAATAATATATTAAATCATAATATTTAATTACCAAACATACAATAAAAATAAGATAAATATATCGAAATAAAAAAGTATAACGACAGTAAAAAAACATGAAACACTAACAAACATAATCTAAACAAATATTATTGTTAAAAAATGTACATTAGTAAAATAAAACAATTTATAATTACAAAAATTAAAATTTCACAACAGCTTCGTCCAAATTACAAGAAAAAAACGCTCAACATATGTAACATATATATTATCAATAAATTTCGCTAATTGAGACAGATACAGAATTTTATACTCTATAGGTACATTTTCGATTTGAAGCTTATTTGCCTAAAATTAGTAGGAAAGCAGGCCCTTAATTTGATATATTAGTTTGTAACGATGATGAGTACCTTAGTGGTCAAAATCTTATTTAGTACATTTTATAATAAAATTATTTAGTGAAATAAAACCGTCTGCCCATTGGCCAGAATGAGATTATCTACATGTTATCATTTGTCGAAATTTTAGTGTGAGTATTACAAGCAATCTTGTCCCCCTAAAAATTTATCAAAATAAAGTTTTCTACGCCTATAGTCTCCTGCTGTGAAAAATGAACGAAAATTTCGTGGAAGGGTTACTCAGGTAGTTTCGGCTGAATCTACACGGCTGAGTTAACACTGCACCAAATTGGGGAAAGAGTGGAAGTACGCCACTGGTGCCGCTGGGGAACTAGAGCGGAAAAGGGGTTACTTCATCAGGCGAGAAGCAATGAAAATCGCATCCGTCTAATGGCAATTAAAATAAAATTTTACCCCGGAAAATATTTTTAATTTCACCAGTTAAAGCAGTCGACAAATCGCCATTCAATCATTGATGCATCTGGAATTGTAAATTTATGATATTTGAATTCGAATTACTTATGCACAATTACACAGTTCATTTTAATTTGCATTTAAAATAGACGTTGCTCAATTTATTCTCAACGTGACAGAAATCAAACATAATTACTGTAACATCAAAAAAGAAAACGTAAGTAAAAATCTATTTTATTAGTTACACTTTATTAAACGGTTATTAAAACCTACTCGAAACACGAAATTTAGATTTTAATTAAAGTTACTATTTAATATATTTTCAATATTCATAAAACAGCATGCCGAAAAGCCCATAAAATTTATACGCTAGTTAACTACAGTTTTATATACTATAACAAATTTTTATATGAACTTACATGACACTTCAAGCGTCAATAAATAACTCATAATTTATTATTCATAAAAGAGTCAGGCCGAAAATGATTCGGACGGTTAAACTGCGCACATCCAATCAATACTTTCATTTCGTGCACGTGATAGTAAAATTTCTCACAATAAAATATAGGTATTAAAGTTCTGATTGATTTATACACCACTAAATTTTTGGGGAATATTCAGTTCGAATAATACATCATCTGCCTCGTTCCAGGACGATGCTATGGCTAGTGAAATACGCCACATTATTCATTTCACATACCTCCACGTTCCACAAGTTTACTTCATAAAAATTTTATTCGCTCTATGTTTCTTTTGTACTCGTAGATTCACCGACGCCCAATGTCTATTAAAACATTCACTATTGCTACTGTAACACAATATTTTCAGTAGATTTATACTTTGTATCAATTAATAAGTTTTATCCAACACCTCTCAATAAATGCTCTAAAACTATGGCGATTTTAAACAAGGAAAGTAACAGATTACCCACTAGTGGGTATAATTTTGAGAAAGGCCACTAGTGAGTATTTTTTTATTTATAACAATAATAATAGCACACAGCACCTTAGTAACCACGTCGATTGACATTTTAATTTAAAAATTTAAAGCATATGTTACTGTCAAATAATATTTCTTTAATAAATTTTTCATTTATTAAGAGGTGTTGGATAAAACGTTATACTTCACACGTGGGCAAAGTGGAATTACCCACTCGATAAAATTTTTCATTTTCATCACATACTTGTAAAGTTGTATTTTATCTAGTGCACTTTCTGTACTAAATTAATAGTGAAATAGTATGGATGGATAAAATATTACTTTATCCATTAGAGGAAAAGGTAAGGAAGGTAACGTTGCTGTAGTAATAACAAAATATAAATATAAATAAATATATCTTCACGCCTTCTACCCATTATGGGTGTGGCACTCTGCTTACGCAGATCTCGGTAAGTGATATATTTTTTCGTATGAAGTGCGGTTACCAGCCGTCAAATCATAGCCCCCAAGGATATTAGTGGAGGAGGAACCACAGGGGTAAATTTAAATTTGTAACTGTCGGCAGTGGGATTCGAACTAAGGATCTCGCGATCCACAGCATGACACGTTACCACGGAGCTATTTATCCCATAATATAAATAAACAAAATATAGCTGTGTATATTTTATATATTTTTTTCGTAGACGGATGTCGATTTTTCGGGTAATAAAAATTTAAACTACTTTTTCATCTTTATTTAATATAGCTTCAGGATTGAAATTTTTTTCATGATTTCTTCATTTAACTGTGATATTTTAAAAATATAAAGAAACGAACTCATAGCAACTTTAAATATACAAAAATACGTTGGTAACAAAAATCCTTGAAAAATAAATAGTTATGTCAATTTTTTAATTAAATGTTATTTTAATTTTTTTCCAAAAAGAATGAAGGTGAAGACAAATAAAACATTTGCGTAAGTTAGCTCGTGGTTAAAATATGTCTTTATTCACTTAATTCATAAATAACTATTATAATATTATAAACTTAAATACATAAGATAGGTTTTCAAAAATATTAAATTCATGTTTTTTTGTTTTTTGATTCAAGTATATTTCTCGGGATATTTCGTCGTCCCGGAACTTTTTGAACAACCAGTATGCAAGAGTTAACGGTCTTGTTTGTTCTTACTTAATACCTAGCCTTGATATTTGCTTTTTTCTCTTCTAAATTTTTTCGAGTCTACCTACTTCTGTTATCATTCTTTTATGTCCATGCTTCATATATTCTTACAGTTATAGTTATTCTGTCTTCTCCCTTTTTTTTTCATTTCTTCTTTCACATTGTCTAAGGGTTCTATCTGTAGTTCGTCTCCGATGTCTGTATTCCTTATTTTCTTCATTGGTCTTTCTTTTATTTTCTTTAAGAACCTCATCCAGTGGCGTCTTCTCCATGCAAGCAAGGCAAGCAGTGCTTGCCTTTATATTTTATAATTTGTAATATATTTCAACAATATATTTGTTTATAATTATTTATTTAGAATTTTAGTATTTCTAAACTTAAAAGCAAACAGAAATACACAATTATGTTTCAAATTGCCTACCGCACCGCTAATGCAATACGAGTTCATACAATGACGTACGAACTATTAGGATCTTAACCTGTTGTTCAAAACCTGCAAGCACAACTTCGAGTGCTTTCGCCGCCCATGCTTACAGTATACCGAACATTGTCGAACATGCAGGTTTCTATACTGGAAATAATGCGCCGTAAACGTTCCGTTGAAAGCAGTTTTTAAAGTGCTTCTATGAAGATAATTTACTGGTAAAAATTAAGAAAGTACAGAATAGAAGTAAATTTTATTTATATGGTATATTGCTGAATTAAATTTGTTATAAATAAATTTTGAAAGTAATAATAACTCTTGTATTTTAATAGAATTAACGACATTTGCGCAATAAAAAAATCTTGCTTCGTTGGACGAAGAAAAAGCTTTCATTGTACGGGGTAGACCTGTTCCTCGTATGAAGTTACTGTTAAAAATACAATAAGATATTTACATTATTTTTCACAATTTTTTTTTACCTATCTCCTATTTGTCATTGCTTGCCTTATTATAAAATCCACGAGACGCCACTGACCTCATCTCTTTAAATTCATGTACTAGTATGACTAACGAATTAATAATCAAATATTGTTGAGTGATTTTGATTATTTTCTCTTTGCTTTTCGCTGTTTCATGTGACTGGTTATCTGTCACATTGAGCGCAGTTATGCGTAATATTTTTTATGGAAAAATATTTGCAAATCGTTGATGTGAATTAATACAGGATAAATTATTGCTTTTAAAATATCATTGAATCACAAAATAAACGTTTCAATTTCATTTATATTTTAAAAACAGATCATTACGTTCATTAAATAAATTGGATAATAATCGGTAGAAATATTTGAAATAATTTTTGATGTAACTGTTAAGTAAATATTTGAATTATTAATTACACTGAAAATATATTTTCGTAAATAATAATTAATATATCGCTGTTTGTTTTATAAATATTAATATGTAAATATTAGATGTTTTGGTTAATATACTTTCAGACAAAAGAATATCCTTTGCATTTATCCAAACAGATTTCATTTGATAACGTCATATTTGTTACGAATGTGCGAAGCAGTCAGTCATTAGCAATTCGAAAGGAAAAATTTAATATTCCGTAAAACAAAATTTACACTTCGTAACGAGAATTTAATGAATATGAACGAGTAGTAGATGTTTCTGACAACATTCTTTATATTTGTGTATTTTGCAGCGTCCCATACTTACCTTTCTCATATTTTTGCTTGATTATAAAATGTTTTAGATAGTTATTTATTTGTTTGTTTACTTTAACAGATTGGAAAATGTCGGGCGAAAGAACGAAAACGACAAAACGATAGAAACAACAATGCTATAGTAAACAACTTGATAACAAAGAATTGCTGCAGGTGAAAGAATAGCAGTTTATTTTAGCAAATTGTCGTACTTTTGGTATAGAATATATTTTCTTTACCACAAAAAATATGATTACATATTTGAATTTACTTAATTTAATATAAGTTTTTCACGGTCTAAGAATTCTAATATGTACTTTTATCCCATGAAAAGCTGAGTTCATTTTGATCATAATTGTTAAACCGAAAGTGGAAGATAATAAATTTATTAAATACAGAAAGGAATATACAAAAATTGTAGTTGAAATTTGATTCAATTAGAATTTTGATTAAAAATGCTATTTCAATGAACATACAAACATATATCACACACCGTGGGCTAGCACGAAACCAGAAACACAATCAACCTCCTCCTATCCAAACCATCCTATCCAGACACCTCACTTTAGCCTCGTCCACAACATGGAAGAAAAATACCGTAAAATTATTTTATGAAAATGTCATAACAATTAAGAAACTAAACAGAATTATTTACTGAGAGAATTGTTTGCAAGAAGGGTAAATAATTATAAAAAAAATTATTAAATTTTTTCAGTAATTTGTCCATGTCCATCTCTGATGCATCTTATATCCTCAGCGTATCGAATAGTTCGGTAATTTCTAAAAAACTTTTTTATCTGTATGTAATCTCTTATTCCTCGCAGTCTCACGCAGTCACTCACCCTCAATCTCGCCCGCATATATAAGTTTCACCAGCCTTTTACTTTCATTTGACATCAACTCCAGATGACTAAAACATTTCAAGAGACTCACTCCCAATGGAGTCTTTCACCATTTCATTTTTTTTTTTTATGAAACTATCTAAATTGAAGACTATCTACACTTTAAAAAGTCTTAATTGTTATTCATTAAGCCACAATGATTTTTTTTAAATGTTTTGACGTCATTGTAGAGATGTTGGATCTTAAACAGTACAGATTGTAAATAATTGTAGTCATATATTTTTTTACTTATTTTATTATTATTATTACAATAAAATAAAACATTTATGTGTCAAAAATTATTTAAATCTCTACTGTTTGAGATCCACCAACACCTCTATAATGGCGTCACAACATTTTCAAAAAATCATTGTTGCTTAATGAATAACAATTAAGACTTTTAAAAGTGTAGATAGTCTTCAATTTGGATAAAGTTTCATAAAAAAAAATTAAAAAATGGTGTAAGACCCCATTCTTCTCAATCTCACATTCACCGTACATCAACTTATTCCGGATATTACGTCTCGTATACCCACAGATTCCTCTCAAATACCACATTTCAACTACAGTTATACGTTGTTTATGGTCAATAATATATTTAAATAATACATAGTTGCTATAATAACAAACAAATACCTGAAACATTTATTCTGCAGGGAAACATATGTCAAGTGCAATAATTAAACAATCAAATTCAAACTTACACGCATAGTAATAGTGTGGTATATTTATTTGAGTAAAGAGCCTTGTTTTGTTGTAAACAAAATGTCCTCTTTGTAAACCACATCTAAACAGAGTTTACATATCTGTTCCCGCCCGGTCGTCAGTCAAGGACTGCGTTATTTTTTCTAGATATGTAAATAGAAAATTCGTTACGAGGTGTATTTGCACAGCTCGTGCACAGGGCATCGCTGTATACTTATGTGCATACAGCTCGCTTCACTGAAAATGTAGTTCGAATGTTGCATCTGAGTAAATATGTTATGCATGTTTGAAGATCATCAATGTAAGTTCTCTTTAACATTTATATTGCATTCGTCTTTACGTACACAGTTTCATTTGCTTGTGTAACATGGCTTTTATTATGTTATTCTTCGCCCAGGACATACTGAAGAAATTGTAGTTTTTAAATAAACAGGAGAAATATTATATTTTTTATTGTTACTTTCTTAAAAACTATTTATAATAGCCTCTTGAATTGATACTACATCAAACTTAAGGATTATTAGGACATTTAAAATTTGGTAATTGATTGAAAAAAAAATATACAATTCAATTTTTAACCGACGAAAAAATAGTTATTTATGTATCAAGGCACTGAAGTTCAATTTTTTATCAGGAATGTGAAATTTAGTTGCCGAAGCCCGTAGGGCCGAGGAAAATAATCCATGTGAGTGATAAAAAGAAACTTCAGTGCCGAGGTACATATTAAGTTTTATTTGAAATCTAAAATTCGAAAAAACTGTAAATAAATTATAATATAGGTTAAGTTTATACATCTGTCAGTTGTCAATTGAAACTGACAGTCAGTGTTGCCAACCTCGAGAAGTGAAGTTATCGTAAATAACACTCAAAATTATGTGTTTTGTCCTGAATTTCGTCATCGGAATTAATTAGTTAATTCTTCTTGCACATTTTGTTTCATGTTGCGTATAAATGTACTATAGTACATCAATATATCTGTCAAAATTATCCTACTTGTACAATAATTATTTAACGGTTGCCAACACTGCGTTGCTCAAAATCGTAGTATAATGGGTTACTTTAGAGACGATTTCTGAGCTTTTAATGACTATTTTTGAGTACTTTAGTGCCGATTTCAAATAAACATTTTTAGTTTTAATAACTAAGCTCCTAAACTAATGTAAGTAACTGATTTTATATGAACAATAATTATAATAATAATAATTTAATAATAAATAATGTTGTGTCTACGTTCGTTGATTGTTTGTTTGGCGCCGATTTAAAATTAATTACTTTTGTTTAAGAGATTAGTTATTAAACTGAAAAGGTTCATTCCAATTTTCACTTTTCAGTTTCTTTTTTTCGTCGATTTAATTTTTTGTTAAAAAGTTTTTATGTTATAATAATGGATAGTCGGAACCTATTGAAAAAGAAATAAAAATTATTTCATTGAAATTAACGTTTTAACTTATGTTAAAGTCATCTTCAGAATATGTATGTAATGCATTAATTAGTTACAATGTTTGTCAGGATGCCACAAATTTTATTTATTTATTGTGATTTTCTTTAAACCTACAAAGAGAAATATTTTTAAATATAAGTGAAATGGAAAACAGTTGAAAAATGTAATGATGGGCAATGACAGCAACAGTACAATACGATAATAATGTCTATACATATGGGGTACAAGTACATAATGTAATACACAGTTACTTCACAGAAAAGAAATGATCTGCAAATACCTCTTTGACAGCGAGAATTAGATGTAGAAATAAAGAGCTGTCTAACAACAGATAAAAGGTTATGTAGAAAAAAGAAACAATAACACATTTCAGATTAAATTCTCGGAACGAAAGGAAGATCAAGGATAGTATAAACTTTTAAAACTATTGTTGACAGAATTTCATAAATTGATAACAAAAATAGTTCCGTGGTAACGCATTGGACCGTGGATCATGAGACCCTTAATTCGAATGTTACATGTGGCTATTTATAAAATGAAATAATTAATAACAGTGTGTCGAGCATTTCACAATGCAATTGCAGATATATGACTGTATGATCCGGTTGAAGGAATATCAATCTTCAAAGAAATGCTGCTTCAGAAGGATGGTTGTAACTTTGATGTATTTTTGAGAAACAGTAAACAAGTTATAAAACCCATATCATAATAATTTATTCTTTGTTTAAGGCTTCCGTTTTTCTATACTTCCTTGCATGCTGCAGTTATTTATTAGGAGTATTGCAGTGATAAGAAATGCAAATGTGACGTAAAATGAATTTGTTTAACTTGAAATTTATGAATGTCAGGATGTGAATACGACCAAATAAATTATTTTTGTACTTAAATTTTTACTACGACACATTAGGTTGTTGATTTTTCTTTCATAAATTAGGTGATAAATTTTAATTAAAAACAAATTAACATTTGAAATAATACCTGCATTATTACCATGATGTACACGCAAACACGTTGACCTTCTGTCAGTAAGTTTCATTTGGATCATAGTTTGTCAAACCGTTACGAGTGAAATAATATCTTAGCTTCTGGATTTGTTACAGCTGCGTGGAAATGCAAATAATCACAAGACAGTATATTTTTTGTTTAGTATAAAAAGTAAAGAACAATTTGTTAGAACAAGGAGTGAATTTTTCACTTTCTCTCGGTAGAAAAACCTAGCCGCTTAAGAAATACTAACGGCTTCATGGTTTATCTTCTTTGTCTTTTGCGTTTTCATAAAAAACCGCCTGGTGACGGAAGCTGTGTTAGTTTTTACTTGTGACTCGACTTAAAAAATTGATTTGATTTTTATTGTTTGAGTAGTTTTTTCCTCGCCACTTCTTTACTCCTCGTCTTCAAGAACCATTTATTCTTTTCCTCGTCTACATCTCTAAGTTTTGTTTTGTTTTTTAGCGTGACGAGAGTGCTAGATTTTTATTAGTTTTGCTGCAGCATCGCTTTACAATTTTATACTCGGTTGCATGATAAATGAAGTGTAACTTGATATTAATTGCAGAGAATTTTTACAGCTATAGAACGTGCTTAGTGACAAATTAAAATCAATTTCCTTCAATTCATTCGTTTTATGGAATATTCAACTAACAAAAGTAACCAAATTTAAAATAATTATATACATATTATTATGTGAAGTTAGAGAAGTAACATTTTTTCAATTTTGTTTGGCAAACAAAATATGTGTAAAATAATATGAAAATAAAATTTAATAACCCACATATTTGGTTGCACGTAAGATTTGAATTTGACATAACGAATGAATAATATTATTGCATCGTCCTGTCATCATTATTTCATTAGCAACAGTAACGAAAGTCATTAATTGACAAAAAACGGTTGAAATATTGGTATATTATTTGACAGCTGTAGAAAGAACATTCTATGATTTTGAAACAAAGTTTTAATATACAAATTTAATAATACATTAATTAACAATTATGTACTTATGTGAATTTAAAGGAATTTTCAAATAATTGAATAATACACAGTTAAATATTATTTACCGGTTTCCGCAGATGAAACCTATGTTTACATGTAGACAGGGTAAGTATGACATTACTCTAGGCTGTACGGTAATATTACTATACTGATCTGTCAAAACTGACAATAAAATGAAAATAACACACAATGATAATATTAATACACACTGAATTAAATTGTTCAGAGATTCACCTGCTGCGTTCCAAATATTTTCAGGCAATTCAGCATCACCAAAATCCACTTTTTATCTAGCCATTATGAACATATTTGACGTTTAAGTAAAAAAATTATTTATAAATATGATAGAAAACAAGTGTAAATATGGTGTTAAATAAAAACATACTTACTTGATCACTTTCTAAAATTATGACAGACGTTATTCCTGAAAGAATTTCAAAAAATAATATTTATTAATTACATTAACGTCTTCATATTCTGAAACCGATAAACTATTGAAGAAACCACGGATGTTATGAGTCATAACAGGCCTTAGATGTCTTAAAATCCTCGCTCTACGAGCTCGGATTTCAAACTGACATCTGCGTCTGTTATGATACTCATTACATCGCTAGGAATGTTAACCCTGATTTTTATTGTACCTTACATCAGTGCTGAATGTTTTCTTAGTTCTCTTTCGGTCACCCATCCATAACTTGAAACTTGAAGTAAAAAGTAAAGTACGTTATTTCCTCAATCACAACGTTGTCGCTCTAACCACATTGACGGAGAAGTGTAATGATTAAACATTCAAAATCAAATTTATATATGTAATTGTAATTATACAAGAAAGTCATGTTGCACCTCCACCAATATTCCTCCTAGAACAATTGTTTCTTTGCTTTCCTCCATAAGTCTGGATGGGTGTTGTAAACTGGCAGATTATAATGTCAACCATGTATCAAGTATAATTATTAAGCATTCACATTCATAAATATGTGTATGTATAAGAAAATATCCCAATAATTATGTTTGGGACAGCAAAGCTGTGCAAAAACTGGAGTGTCGTTGGTGCACGAGTGGCGAAGACTTTATAAACGAGGTGTGAAGTGATGTTAAGGGGTGCGGGGTTAAACTACCCCAACATGACAGCATCTGTCGGACAAGGACGCCAACATAGGGTTCACGGCACGCTGTGTCCCTCGAACAAAGGGTTTTTGCCATTCCAACCACACCCGCCGTATATCATATTAGCAGTTTATTGTCTCCTCAGCGAGTGCAGGACAGCACAGCGGGAACCGGGCGCAGCAGGAGACGCTGCTTCATTCAATATTCTTACAGGGTGTGCGATGCCATGGAAATGTATGACAAAAATACCCCAGTTGTTGCTGAATTTATCAATATAAAAGGATCAAGGAATTGTACATTCTTGCCTTTGGGATTGAGGAAATATAGAAAAAATGTGTTCATGCATTAATGGAATTTATGTAAAGCTACACTTTCTTCTTTTACAATTCTCCTGCCTTCGAAGCCAGACAGGAAATACTACGGATATTCAAAAATGATACACGTACTTTCTGCCACATTCATTTTATTTATCTCTTTTTACATCCATAAAATATGTTTATATTGGCCACCCTGTACTACATCAAGTTACTTGGGTCACGTGTGACTAACACGATCGCCACTTGCACTTCAACAACAAAACTTGTTACATACATTTTATTTTTATAAACTCAATACCAGAAACTCTAATTGAAAAGAAAAACTCAGTTTTTATTTGAACTTCGTCTATTAGAATGAAATGAGCTCAGCACAAATTCTGCTGGTATTATTTTTACTTTCTTATACATAGTATAGTAATAGTATGTTCGAAATTCTATTGTTATGACCCTCTCAGTGTTTCAGTAGACATACTGTTAAGTATTTTAGCTTTATTTATGGCAGAGATATATTTTCTTATTTTATTTTATTTTAAATTAACGAAACAGAATATTTAAAAAATAAAACTTATTTTTCCCTAATTTCTAACAAGGTCAAGAATGTAATTTAAATTTGTGAATCCATTAAATATCAACTTTGAAATATGTATAATACATTAAAAAAATGTGGATATAAGCGACCGGTAGGGCTAACCCCTACTGTTCCCGGTATACCGTAATCTTAGTAAGTCTAAGCCATAACGATATAAATCCGAACATACAGCGTCTGTGTGTATGGATGCATGTGTCCTTGAATGAAATAGCTTTTGAACGAGAAATTAAGTTTCATAACAATGCACAGAACTGAATTGATTTTACTAATGGACACGAAATAATAAATTCAATTTATTTCATATATTAAATCAGTTGCGGGACATGTTTTAAATGTGAGACGTTTAAAATAAACAATATTATTTTCAATTTTCTTCTACATTCTTTCAATTTTTAAGCACAGAAAAAAGGAGGAGGTTCTCAAATCGACGCGTATATATTTTATATATATGACCACGCATAACTGTTTACAGAGTAGTCCGATTTTGCTTATTCTTTTTACTGAATAAGGTATATAATGAAGATGATAGATTGTTCACCCATTGAATATTTACTTGTTAACTGATTCTAGCACGCATAATTATGCTCTGGGTTATCTGATTTCAATGATTCTTTTTTCCACCCCTAAGGATAGAAAAATTAATAACCCAAACAATTAAAAAATATTTTTTAGCAAAAAAAGACGAGAAAAGAAAAGAAAAGCGAAAAATTAATTAAACCTTTTACGTTGATTGTTTCGCACCGACTCAAAATTAGTTACTTACATTTGTTTAGGAGCTTAGTTGTGAAGACTAAAAAGGGTTATTTTATTTTTCGCTTTTCAGTTACTTTGTTCGGCGTTTCATTTTTTTTGTTAAAATGTTTTTATTAAATATAATAATGCATAACTGATACATTTGTTTTATTCATCAAACATGTATCAAGTATTATCAAATATTCAAATTCAGATTTATATACTGTGCACGGAAAAAATGGATTGCTACTATAGCAAAATTCTTATGTATGGTGAAAACAATTTAGATATTTACAATAACAATATTTTTATTTATATTACTGAGATCTGTGCAAGCAGAGTGCCACATCCTTAATGCGTAAAAGGCGTGATGATATATTTATTTTCGATTACTGCTTCAACAATCTAAATATTTATTTTTTTTAATAATCTAATATTGTTGCAGAATATAATCTAGTTTATCTTGTCTTACATATTCTAGATGTAAGAATGTAATTCATATCAACAGCTATATTTCAAGCAAGATATTTATTTATGATAAATTTGTATATTTGCTGAGAAATAAATATAAGTATTGTCACAGCAAATATATATAAATTGCTGCCACTGCACGTAAAATAAATATTGCTATTGTAGCAATCTATTTTTTCCGTGTGTAAATATAAGGCAGTGACTACATCAGATTGTTTATTTGAACCACGTTCGAGTATTAGAATGAAATGAATACAGCAGGAATTCTGTGGGTACTGTTTTTATTTAGTGTAACAAAAAAGAAAAAGTAGAAAAACTATCTGGGAATTCAGTAAATTACAAGAAAATAGAAATAGAAAAAAGTAAGATGCAGTTACCAGCCTTCTAGATTCATTCCAGCGGTAGTACAGTAGCCATCAGACGAAACATTTTTACTACGGCATAAAACAAAGCCCGGACGTCCAGTGCAAGACGTAACCGGAGTCTGAGCCCGGAGTCGAGCGCCCGGAAACACGAACCCATCGTATGTCCAGCTTTTATGGCTCATTTTCGGTAACTCACGCACTCTAATAAATTCCGACCGACAGTACCGAGATGGCGATAAAAGTACTTAAGTACCTCACGAAAGCATGAGAAATGACATCAACAAACAATTTTTCTGTGTATTTATACTATTACTTTGCCGTTGGCAGAAATATATTCCCTCACAAACACGAAACGTTGTGTTATTTATATTTAGCTGTGATATAGGAAGGAAAACAGTTTAACAGCGTTTAGCTCAGAATAACCTAATTAATACAGAAGAATCAGTTACGAATTCTTGCCCGCGGCAAAGTTCGTTAAACAAAAGCGATTCGCAAACGCAATTATTTGTAGGGAATGTGCACTAGTCTCCAAAGTTTAAAACAATGCGTGAAAATTGCGGAGCCACGACCTACAAAGTGACGAAAATTTTATCAAGGAAGAGCAGGGAAAATCATAAATTCAAATAGTCCCTTAAGAGTCGTTAAAAGTAATGTTGAAGTCGTAATTTTATTTTGATTGCCGAGTTTAGCAAACTTCCCTAACAATGTATTAAACCGTAATTAGCAAAGATGTTCAAAGCCGCGAAAAGATTTTCGCAGCGGGCGGGAAGCGGAGCTCGGTTGTTTGATCTCGTCTCCTCGCGAAATGAAAAATACTGCTTTAATATATAATTTCACCTAAAGGTATTAGCCGAATTGCTTTTCGCGACCGTCATCACTATACTATTTATCTAAAATTCACCCTATTGTAGTTACATCAAATTAATTTTTACCTCCCGCACATAGGTTTACAAGGTGGTGACTGTCTCATTTAATGTACTCGAAATATTTATATAAATATTTCAGACATGTGACTATTTAAATTTTTAATGGCTTTGATTTGGCAATTTAACGGAAATTCCTTCGCGTATGATTCTTCAAATCTCATTAAAAATGCATCCCGAATAGTCACATAAATATATATTTCCTATTAATTTTTAAACGGAATATACCGAGTGTTGGATTGATTTATGCAATATACGAAATACATTATAATGTTTTCATATAGCGATATGCCGTACCCTATTGGTTTTAGAACAAAATACTTCAAGCAAATCTTGTAGACAGTTGAATTCTGCATCTAATTCAATAATCTTATTTTATTTTACACCTTTTACTTCCCGCTTCATCCTGTATCGGTGGTATAGGAATCATGCTAAAAATTCGATAGTGGGTTTTAAGTGGATGAGCACGTTTTAGGGTCCCGATTTTAATAGTTTCGCGGTGATGTCTGTGTGTGTGTCTGTCTGTCTATCAGTCTGCCAGACTCAGTCTGTCAGTCTGTGTGGATCTCTAGAGTTACGTTTTCTCAAAAACTACTAAACTGAAAATTTTGATATTTTGTATATATAAATTGTACGATTTTACTCCCTTTGGAAGAGCTGTGTAGCAGGTACCTCGCACTTGGTACCAAGAGGTAACTGACATACGAAAGGGTTTTACTTGATTAAATGAATAATCAAGGGTAGCGTAGTCGCTGGCCACCACGGAATATTTTAACTCGATTCCGAAGAGTATTTAGAAAAAAAGACTTCTGATCAATTGGCGGGAAATATGCGCGCAGGCGGGAATCAAACACGTATTCAACAATAACAAAATTATATAATATTTAATAACGAACAAGCAAAAGAAATTATATAAATCAAATACTTTTACGAGCTGAATAATTCGACGCTATATAATCCAAAGTATCGCTTACTCACTAACTTTTACAATAACTTTCAAAAATTGAAACTGATATAACATTTGCTATTAACAATACTCATACATAAAACTCAAATCTACTTACATGAACTCACAAAATAAACTTCACAAAAACTATGAATACAATCGACAATCGAGAGGAGCCCTTAAAACTGTGTATAAATTCTTTCAACATTTCACAAGAAAAGCCAAAATGCAAGTGTCTGCTCACTGCCCAAGGTTCGCAATTTATTACTTTAGGGATGGGACAGTGGCACTCAAAATAACTCTAACTGGGCACTACTCTCTCATAAGACTCTGGTTAAATATTTTCTACAACATATTGACTTGCGCTGATTAGGCGCGAACTGAACTGAAATACTACAGAAGTGGTTTTTTCCACGAACAACTAACAATGAACCATTTACTTAGTTTGAAATCTCTAAATATAGTTTGCAATCTTTAATCGTAATAAACGCAAATACCGTTTATTACAGCTGATTAGTTTTTGGTGATAATCCAATAACCGAAAGTGGTAGTTTACTTGAAGTCCTATCAAGTTATTTTGAAATATCTCGGTAGATTATGGTTAAATAACAATTTTTGTTATTACAATAATATTTCAAATATTATTATCTAAATTATTGTTTGAAACATTTTTCTCCTAAGGCCTGTGTCCACGGTGATAGAAATCGGTCCGAGATCTTGGATATATTTCTCGAATCAAAAACTCGGTTCGTGGACATTACCAACTTGGACGAAAAAATTGAATAGAAACCTCTGATGAAAAAACGGGTTCTGTTCGATTTTTTCATACTAGTTGCTAACTTCATATGGATGTTAACAAATTAAAATTTTGACGTTTAATGTTTGAAAGAACTTTCGCCCACTCACTTGTCATTGCCAAATTGTCTGATTCGTAACATTGAGTATGTAAACCACAAGGATGGAGGCGCGTACTTACAATAGCAGGATATAACACTCGTGAAGAAACGAATGCGCTCACTTATGTGTCTTTGCACACTCGACTGACGCCTCGTGTTCACAACTGACACATGCGTGAGCGAAATTCTTAGTTTCTTTACTATTTATCCCTCATACATCTACTATTATCGGATTACGTATTTACATATTTTCTCATTACTTTAATGCTTTGAGGTTAGAATTAATGTTTTAGAATGTTTGTTACTGTTTACCATCAACAGTCAACCACTCAATGATCTTAAAGAACATGCTGAATACGAGTGAACTTGATTAATAAGGTGCTAATGATCTGATTGTTGTTGTTCCAGGAGCGTCAAAGGAAATCCGGCACTTGTCGCTCCGTTCGCTGCTGCCTGACACCGACCACTTCATGACGTACGAGGGCTCCACCACGCATCCCGGTTGCTGGGAAACGACCGTCTGGATCATTCTCAATAAACCTATTTACATTACGAAACACGAGGTAAGCCACCATCATTAACACGCTATTTGTAATCATAACATTACCTGCCATCAAACACACGTCAAATAATTATGCGTGTAGTTATAACGGGTAATTGTATTCTAACCTGATGCTGACAGAATTGAAAATATCATTATTGGTACGTTTAATACTGTTGGAATTTGAGAAGGAAAAGTTGTAGTAATCTATTTGACGAAAACTTTGGTATAAATATAATAAATATATCACTCACTCAAGTTATATAAATATAGGTATTTACTGTCCGAATCGTTGCGACAGTGTAGATTATCCCAAATAATTTATATGTATTATTTTTTGAGGCTTGCTTCTTTAAACACCTAATACTCGGGATAATTTCAATGAATCTAAGACCACATATGACGGCTCTATTCAGAATTTTTTACAAAGAAATATTTGTCATGTTAGAGAAGTTTTAAATATTGATATCCTAAATAACATTTATTATTTATATTACTCTCTATGTACTATGTACGAAGGAGTAAATAAGTCCCGTGAAGCATAAGATACTCTGTTCGATTCCCAAGGTCGACATCTATGGTTCCCTGTTCACTATCAGTGAAATAACCTTTTATATCTAGGCTGTAATTATTTTACATAGCAACCGTTCTACAAATCATAGTAACCGTCAACAAATGCATAGCAATCGTTCAACAAATACATGACAACGTAATTTGACTGCGATAATCTTCAAAATATGTATACAACATAAACACTAAATTAATATTAATTTTAAATCGACAAAAAAAATATGTGTTCAACTCGGCACCAAACACAGCATTCGGCAATATTCATTGCCTCGGCTTTGCCTCGTCAATGAAACGGAAACCTTTGCTGTAAATCTGGTATTTTGGTGCCTAGTAAACAAATAACTATTATTTTACAAATATATTTGTATGCAATTAATATCATGCAAAAATTTCGAATAAAACTATAGTTTCTAGGATTAAAAAATATTTATAATAATAGACAAGCATAGAAACTTCTTCGTTATGCAAATAGGATAATGGCTTTCTTTGTTCCTTAGAACGTTCCTCTATTCTTCTCTATTCATAGCTACTCTTCTCCAGTTAGTTAATTTCATTACTTAGATATCTTTCTTTGTTTCGTCTTTCCATCTATTACGGGGTCTTCTTCCATCTGAGTGGGGTAGCCATATCTAGCATATAACAAAAAAATCTGATGTGGCCAACACATAACCTCCCGCCCAATACTTCTCTTAAACAGTACAAAATAGTGTTTGATTATACAGAAACATACCTTCTTATTTGTTTCTTTTCTATTTATATTTGAGAATTTTGATATTCTTTCGTATATTTATTTAATTCTTTGACATATATTTCACTAAGAAAACATTCACAATCACAATGACATGTGTCACATTTCGTAAAAAATTGAAAATTATTAAATGTTTCCATGGTGTACTAGGAATGCAAGATTTATGAAATCTAATTTCTTTATATTTTATTATCTCTAAATCTAATGAAAATTAATAAAATTAGTGTAATCAAAACACATGTAAAATTAAATATTCTACAACTTTCAAAATAACATAAATTGTTGAAAAAGGAAATTTAACCGTGTTTTTCACGAAAAACTGTTAAAGGCTTCAAGTAAACTGCTACTTCCGGTTAACCAATTTTATCCAAAATCTAATCAGCTCTTCATTTAAATATAAGAAGCAATAATTCACAAAATTGTATTTTTTGGTATTATAGTATTTGAGTTATGCGAGACGAAAAAATTGCCACAGACTACACACACACACACATACATACATACATACATACATACATACATACATACATACAGACATCATCGCGAAAATAGTAAAATCGTATTGTAGGGACCCTAAATCGTGCTTATTCATTGAAAACTCACCCACAAATTTTTTGACCAAAAACAATACCTCCCTCACCTAGAGGTAGGCGGGAGATAAAAAAAGAAAGAAAAAAATTTAAAATTTTGTAACACACACAAACACCCAAGCTCCTGGTGGGAATCGAACCCATATTCCTAGTGACCAAACGGAAAGGTCGCTTAACTTTTATTCGAAGCATTTTTTTTATAAAATAATGTGAGAACATCAGACATCACAAAAACACTTGCTTAGTGTTCTCAAAAATAGAGCTCGTGGTATCAGCCAACATGTCTACGTATCTGTCTCTTTCTCTTCAAATATGTCCATCTTTCTCGTAACAAAATTACGTCACGAATCCCTTCTTGTAATTGTAATGTTTAATTTCTCGTAAACTGTAAAAATGCAGGTTATTTATTTTCTTGGATAAAATCATATATAAATGAATCAAAATTTATTCGGAGACCCTATTGCTTTCTTCAGTTGTTATCGTACCTGGTTTTTGAAAAAAAAAAAATGTCCGATAAACGTAATGCATTGTTATAGTAGTGACTGTAAATTTCGGAGTAATGTTGTGAAATGAGATTGGGGAGAGAGTAATGTTTCGCAATCCTTGGAGAGCGTAGCGGGTAAATTTTAATTTGCAGTTCAAACTTGCGAGTACATCTCTGGTTTGTTTACCGATTCTCGGGTGAAAATGTACGGAGATTTATTCTACATTTAACATCTCGTTTGGCGGCGATATCACGGTACGTAACCACTCCGGTAAGCAAGCAAACGTTCCATTCCGTTCCCTTGCCGAAATACTAGGCGCGAAGCGATAAAGTAAACAGTTATCACACGTTACGCCTTTGTCGGGCCACACCTGTATTATTATTATCAAAACCAATTCAATTCTCGCGCCAGGGGCGAGGGGCAATCTCTAAAACAATAAACCAACACAAACATCTGAAGCTGCCTGGTGCCGTGTGCGTGTGTTCCCATCTCGTAGCCGATTACGGCGCGCGCCGATTGTGTATTTAGAAGCCCCAGATAAACAAACCGGTAATTGGCATGTGATCGTGTTGTCGTGTCTGCCTTCGGTTCACTTGCGCTGCTGATTGATTCAGATACTCGCGTTTTAATTGTATCCAGAGGATTATGCTTGTTTCGAGCTCACATCGAAGATTACTGTATTTTCATGTAATTTGTGAAGGGCACAGCCTATTTGAATGCTGATTACTTGTTTTTGATTTGCACAAGGTTTGCATGTGTGAAGAACACACCGAATTAACCAACGGAATAGCAAGCGGAATTTACAGAAACCGTTTTTTATGAAGGCATATCACTTCAACAAGTGTTAAGATATTTCAGTATTTTTAAAATTATAAAAGACTTTTGGAATAAGTTTAGTAAACATATTTTTTTCTAATTCCGTTTTGTAAAGTTGAATTTTACCTAACCTTTTGACGTTATGAAAAGTCACTTTTTACATGTTTGCTATAAAATGAGTTTTGTAACAATCTTTACGTAACTGAGTTACGTAGAGAATATTACACAACCGATATTCAGTTAAATCAAATGCCGTGTAGATGCCTACTTTCATAATACCAAATTAAATTAATTTATTTCTTGTTAAATATTGACAATGAATAATTTGGAAGGTAAAGGAATGAAATTACGGAATTAGATAAAATATTGTACGTAATACTTTATGAAAAGCGATATTGTTTAACTCGCGTAATTTACAAAACTTAAGCTCGTTAAACAATATCGCTCTTTTCATAACTGATTACATAAATAACTATTATTTATATAGATTCTATTATATGTTCTCCATTGGAATATTTAGATCTTTTGTTCCTCCAAAATTAATTTTGTGCAAAAATTTGATAGAATGTTTAGTCTATTTGGTCTATCCAATATAACATTTTCTACATTTACATAGAATTTTGTAAATTCCAGAGGACTGAAGCGGGATAATATCCTTCGTACTCATTAGAGCTTTATAACATTATTTCAACTTATTAGGTAATTATTTAGATTTATTTCCTTAAATTAAATAATTTAAAACAGCTGTTATATTATTTTAATGGTCTAACAAATCAAAACCTCTCATAAGAGGAAGCCTGTACAGGTACCTAAATTAAGAGAATCAACGACTTGATAAAGAAAACTGTTCGTGGTTTGCTATAGTCCATTAGGAAATGAGGTGGTGTAATAAATCAAAATTTGCAAGGATAGTATTGCATTAATGTTAGCGATGCAGAAAATATATTCGCCAGAAAAATTAGTTATAACTTTACTATGTTGTCATAAACGCCGCTTGCTTTATATCTGGACCAATACTTATTTCTTTAACAGTAGAAATGCATCAATAAACGTTTAGATAGAATAGTATATTCTACAACAAGTAATGGAATGGTACATATTCCACGCGAGCAAAAAGTTTGTAGCCCGAGCCAAAGGCGAGGGCTATGGTTTGCGAGCGTGGGATAGGCCATTCCGTTACATGTTGTAGACTATACTTTCTATAAAAAGGTTTTGGAAATTATAAAAAATACAAATATAAAACTGTTGAAAACGTCAAACTCAAATAAATCAAATTAAAACAAACAGACGTAACCATAGTAACTGAATCAAGATACTTCATATATGTCGCGCTAATAAGCGGTTCTGATTCGTCGAAAATATTCCATACGCCGCGTATGGAATGTTAGTGATTCCATAACAGTTTTTAGTAGTGGAATGCCCAGTTTCCAAAACAGTGTTATAGAAAATATATTCTGAAGGGTCACATCTATCTCTATCGAATTCAATATTTTCGAATATCTATCCCTTAGCAAATAATTATTATCGCGCCAATACAATCTCTTTGACGGATTTCCGAATGGACTATAATTTGTAATTCCTTATTCTAATGAATATCTAGGCAAGTATAAAACAAATAAATATGTCATCACGCCATTTACCCATTTTGGTTGTGACATTCTGTGCTGCATATTTCGAAAAATTGTGTATTTTTACACGTGAATACAGTTACCAGCCGTCAAGTAACGGCCCCAAAGATGGCTTTCTACCACAGGAGTTAAGTTAAAATTGACAACTGCCTGTTGTGGGAAATTAACTGAGGATGATAACAATTAAAAGATGTTAATATTATTATTAAATTAGAATTTATTTTGTTGGAGATTTCGTGGCGCAGATCTAAATGGTAACGTTCCAGTTGGTGAACAATGGATCAGCACTTTTGCTTAAAGTTCAGTGGTAATCATAATACATAGGTCAATATTGTGATAGCCAACAAACTGACAAAGCGAACTTCAATCTCCGGAATACTGGAATTAACATTAATGGCTAACTTGCTTGGCAAACCGTCAGTATATAACACTAAAATTTTGCAGAATAGTAACAAAAAATATAAAAGTCAAAAAATTGCGATTTGAACATAGGAAATCATATTATCTTCACACCAAGCGTCCGTAAACGTAAACCTAGTTAACTATTCGACTTTTTCCGCTGCATGCATGCAAACATTCAACGAATTTAGTTTCCGGTGTCCGGTGCTGCCGGCGATGGCGGAGGTGGTTAGTTAGTGGTGGCGGAATGTGTGCCCCGCTGGAGTGCTAGTTTGGATGCTGCCATGTTGAATTTACTAAATTATTTTAGAATCGGATTTTTTTATTGGGAAACAGAATTGTGGAATCGGCTACTCTACTCGTCATGCCCACTAATATTGTTTTGAGAACCAAGAGTATTTACTACGTGACTTTTGTATACATATAAATCTGAATTGGAATGTTTAATAATAACACACATGTTTGACATATAGATGTTTCAGGTAATTATTCTTACAGCAATAATGATTAATGATTGTACAGTGTAAATATGATTTAGTTTGTTTATTTTAATTGAGAAAAAGATACAAGTAAATTGCAAATAATATTTTAATGAAGGAAATGTTCGACTGGATTCATATAATAAAAAAAAACTAATCGGAGATGCAGTCAATTTAAATATTTAAAATTAAACACAATAAATTATAAGAAATACATATAATAATTTTAACAGTAATGTGTAGTCGAACGCAATCAAAACTGTTTTTAAGATATTGAACAAGAAGTAAGTCTGTTAAATTATATTCTTTTATTTAACCACTTCGCAACAGATTTCTGTAAAAAATATTATATGTATTTCATATAATTTATTAATTATCACCGTAAAGAAGACTGAATAACATTCGAAAAGTCGCTGTTTAATTATTTTCAAATATTTATTATTTAAAATATTTTTTTAAACTTATATGTAACTGTTTCTATATTTGATATACCTAAAATGAATTTATCGTTTTATGTGAAACTAATATTATGAAATTTGGTGCTCTTAAACAAAACGACATTGAGATAATAGTCAAAACGGATTTAAAGGACCTCAAATATCCGGAAATGCCTAGTTTCAGAGCTATAGCGATTTTAATATTTTATTTCTGTAATATACAACTCATACTTTTAACATAATAATAAAATCATAGTAGCCGTTTACAATGGAAAACAATTAAAGATTGTCATTTGTTTTTCCTTATTTGTCATAATTATTGTTATTGTTTGTTACAGACTGTTTTCCATTGTAAACGGTCACTATAATTTTGTTGTAATGTTAAAAGTGTGAGTTGCATGACATAAACAACATTAAAATTGCTATAGCTCTTCCGGATACATGTTTACGTGAACAGTTTTTATTGTTTTGCGATGTATTATCCGCCCCTAAATTCGTGACCTCTATTTTTTGAACATCCTCTATGTACTTCCATACGTATGAACATAGTATATTGTTAATGTTCTTGTTCTTCGTCTAAAAATAGCAGTTATAGTCTGAATACAAAATGGAGTAATTTTAAGCCAATGCCAAATGTTTATAATATTTATAAATAAGTGTTTTTTTTTTCAGTTATATGCGCTAAGGAGGTTAATGCAAGGTCCGAAAGTGGCGCCCAAGGCACCACTTGGCAACAATGCGAGACCTGTGCAGGACCTGCACCATAGGACAATTAGGACTAACATAGACTTCAATAAAAGAGAGGTAAGAACATTTTTATTTTTTGTGTGTACATATTTTCCAGTTTCTAAATTTGGAAATAAACGGGATGAAGCCCCTAGTGCCCTAGTTTCAAACTAAATTCATCAACTAAAAATATAAAGTTGGAAATCATCAGAAAAGCAAGAGCAAAACTGTCAGACATCCTGCCATCTTATTTGAAATACATAAAACTATTTTTAACATATGCGCAAGGCAAACACTAGCATGTCGTGTGACACGTGTTTACACGTGGCTCGGCACCCCCCTGTCGACAGAAACTGAAACTTGGTCCCCGGACGCATGAATAATTCAGCGACCGCCACCGCCGTCGCCGCCGGAGACAGTCGACGAGTGCCGACAATGGTCGAGCCCTTCGAGGATAACGTTTTGATGATAATATAACCAACCAAGGCTTGTTTACTTGAGGGTACATTTGCGTTTTATGTTGGTTTCGCAGGGGGTTAATAAACCGAGTTTAAATAAATACAATGCGGTTTTCTGCCTGACACTCTCCTCGCGAGTGAGGGGATTAATTAGGTTATTAGCCAAGCTTTGTTGACTTTTCAAGATTGCCTCTGTTCACATTACCTATTTTAAGATTATCGCGCAAACAAATACAAACTAAACCAAATCTCAATTACATATTTTCAAATTAAACAGACCTGGCATTTTTTTTAATTGTTATTCATAACATTTCCATTTTTACCTCTCGCACATACCATGAGTTTCAGCGAAGATGCAATATTTACCAATAAAGGAAAAATTCCAATGATTACTTGATACATTTCTGATTTTAGTTTTCCTGAACATCCTAGACTAAATCCTACCTCAGTTTCGAGAATATTTACTTAATTTAAAAGTGTTGGATGTTTAGATATGAATCATAAGAAAAGGACAAAATTAAAATTTAATTGAAAATTGATATTCTATGTTTCATTTCATCTGAAACAGTAATGGTGATATAATAAACTGGTACCCATGGTAACAAACATATTAATGACTGATTAGTAAATAGTTAGTCTTATCTGAAACCACGGTATAAGAAGAGAGGTGTGTCGACTTTCCAATATGGAGATTTCTTGTGTCGTTAGTTATTCACTTTTCCGTGCAATACGCTGGTGTCGTTAGAGAGTAAAATAGCGACGAACAGCTTGGCACAATGAAGTGTTAATTTAATACTACCTAAAATTAGTACTACTGTAGTTGAGACCAAAAACGCTATTAGATAAGATTTGATGGAGGTTAGAATGATCATTATAACATTTACAGTTCGGAATGTAATATAAATATATACTCACAACTGACATAACCTTTTATAATTTATCCGGAACATGTTCAATCCATTTTTCAAGTTCTTTATGATTAAAACACTTTCTCCCCATGATGGTTTAAAGGTGTGTACATATGTGACATGATCGGACAGTGGCCGCCATTTTACCATTGATGCGGCGATCGCAGCGCCTGTGGGAATAATGTAACTTACTACGCACGATTGGCTCCGTTCGACGGATTGCTAAGAAGTCGACACACCTCTCTTCTTACACCGTGTCTGAAACTCCCGGTTTATGTAAGGGAAGCATTATGACAGGACAAAAATTTCGATAAAATCCGTTTCAAAATGAGAAAGAGTAATAAATAAATATTTGCAGAAAAATAAGATTTTACTAGGATTCTTACATGGAATGCCGTATGGTTTATAGGTACCTGGAACGAAACTTACTTCTAGTATAATAGAAACACTGTTCGATAATAATATGATTTTTTATATCTAATTATATATTTATATTAATTAAAAATTTGAAGTGAAACGATAGATCTCTATAAAATTCCAGTTTTTCGACTATCCCTGAGCAAACAATTATTGGTGCGCCACTGGAACGTTTTTGACAGACTGATTTATTATTCTTTCTCATTCTGAAACGGACTTTAGTCTAATCTAACGACAACATCATTTTCAAAATTCATATTTATAATTTGGAAGTTCAAGTTAGAAACTTATTAGATTTGTTATTAATCTAACAATCGAAAGTGGTCATTTACTTGAAAGCCTATCTGTTATTTTGAGCATATCTCAGTAATTAATTGATAATTTTAATATATTTAATAAAATATAGCATATTATTAGCTACAATTTTATTTTTAATTTTTTCTATATGTTCTACTGTTTAAAAATTAGTATTTGCGGAAAATTATATATTGGAGTATCAGATTTTTTTCTGAAATGCTCAATGTCACATTCTCAACGAAGTAAAGATTAAAATATTAAATATAAATTACTTTACAACCTTACTTATTGTCAAAACTAATAAAATTGCCATTTTCTCTAGGACAATTATAGTGATTTTATCTTTGCTAAATATTTCTTAATAAATACGAAAACTGTTAGAATTATCCCCAGAGTATTTACAATATGGCGATGTTACATCGTCAAATAAATCAGGATGTGAGACATGCCCAGCATGCTTGAGTGTAATCAGACTTCGCTCTTTCCTTTAGCAAATTACATAATCAAAATTATAAAACTCACATCTATCTTTGTCATGCAATCAAACTCATTAATCCTACCTCACCTGACAGTGATGGCGCGATGTTGGTCTCATAAAGAATATGAAAGGGACAAGCTTTTGAATAGCGTACACGTATTCAAATTTCGCACGTACTCATAGCTTCATTACGAATTAAAATTAATTTCAAATATGACTTCATTAGCACATACTTTCTCTTGATTTTATCGCATCTCGCAATAAAGGAAATTCATTTAAATACGAAATCACTCTACTACACATTACTCTTGTTCTGCAATCTACATCGCTGCTGTCACTGCAAAATTTGATAAATGTTTGGCTCGAACACCATATGTATCATGCTTCAAAGAAATTATTATGTTTCTGTATCGTACAATCAAAATAATATGCTACTCCTTTAAAGAGAAGCTTCCTCATTTTACGATGGCCATCTGATTTGGAGTTCGATGTATGTTCAAATAATTTGACCTACCAAAATTACCTGTTAACATGTAGCAAAGGTGTAAGGTTTTCAGTTAGATGATACGAGTATATTAGCTTTTTGTCAAATTTTACTAACACACGATTCAGTATCTTTAGATTTAGACAGATACCGAACTGTCGTAGTACTCTTTTACATACATGTATAACATCACGCTATTTCCCACAAAGTGGGATAATATGAACCCTGAAACATATTCAATCAACACATTCATACATGTACGTCTACTTTACACTCGGAATCATTCGTTCGTACAACAAACCATCAATCATATCTAACCATTTATTCCTCCGATACAAACGCAATCGTTCACTCTCAATCTTGCCCGGATATATTAGCTTCACACTGACATCTGCTAGAGATGACCAAATCTTCTCAATTAATTCACTTCCACTTTCTTAAAATGCTTGTCAATCTCACACCCACCGTACACCAACGTATTTCATACATGAACACACTCCTTTCAAATACCTCATTTCCACTGCAGTTATACGTCGTTCATGCTTCTTCATCCACACCCAACAGTTAGAACTATGTGTCAATTGTCTCCGATGTATCCTAAATATATTCACGTTTCGAATACCCAGTATGCCCTGTATCTTGCAATACTTACAAATTATTAAATATTGATAAATAAAATGTAGATTGCTCGACTGGATTGAAAATGAAAGATGAACGGGTCGTGGAGAAATCAATCAGTCATCTTTCATTATATATTGAGTCTTCTAACAATAAAGCAGAGCATTCAAAGTGAAAGCAATGCTTCAAACAAATGAATCACATGTTTAAGTTTGTCCAATTGGTGGAATAGAAACTCGCCCTTGTTAATTATGTGTGAACAATGTGACTATACCAAAAAAGAGCATGTAGTTCTAAACCTCAAACAAAATTATCATTTCTGTAATCGCATTTTGTAATTACGGCGCGACAATAACTGATCAGCGATTCGGAGAACGCAGACAAACTCTGAACCAGAAGGAAAACATGAAACAACTCACCGGAATAATTCCAAACTAATCATGCGCCCGGAGCGCTTCGCGCGCATACTAAACTTCCCGGAGTGTTGGAGTCGCCAGCCACTAAGGCGAACTCCACTTCGGCCATTCTCATCTCACCCTATCGGAATATATGTAGACCGCAGACAATCCGCGATAAAACAGCCAGCTAGTGTCACTGTTTTTTCACTTAAACATAGGATCACTATCTCATAGTGACCTCAGAACTATTCAGATCCATCGGTGGTTATTTATTATTTTTATACCGACCGTCAGATTACAAATTTTAACACTGTACAGTACCTCTTGGGAAGAGTGACTGTTATATTTTAATATAATAACAGAATGCAATACTAATCCCACTGTTGACAACTTTAAATTTCTGAGTGTGGATCGAGTCATAATTTGAAACAGCTCAAGATTTTGTCTTCCATTAGGAGCTTCGCGAAGATTGCCTTGGTCTTTAATCTCTTTCATTCGAGTTGATGAGCAAAACTGCCTTAAATTGTTGAATGTGTAACAGTTATAGTTTCACTTTTCTGAAAACTCGTTGTCATCCGATTTTATATAAACCATAGTTGATTTCACCAGTATGTTGTTGATTAATAATGATGATGATTCAAGGAAGAAGATGTTCTGTAGATTAAAAATTGTTTGTATCATCGACTGATTAATAAAATTAGTAGAGTGTAAAAAGTCCATTAATCTTATACAAATTCACCTACTGCTTGTTATCTATCGCCATCTTTCGTACATCCTGCAGTATAATGTTTCTCTTCTTTAGAGTCATGCTGATAATGGTATTCCAGGTGTCTTTTAGTCTTCTACGATTCGTCTTTTCCTACACGTTGTTTTATCCACATTTTAAGCACCGGTCTCGATTCATTCATTCTTATCACATGGCCTCACCATGCTAGTTGATTTGTTTCTATGATGTCTAATATTGGCTTGCATATTTCGTTTCGTATTCTGTCCAACATTCCTTATACTTTTCTTTCCAGTGCCTGAATTTTGCTTTATGGTTACAGTCTTTGAGACAAAACAAGATTTATATTATTATTGAATCAGCTTTTGATTACAATAATAATTTAGGTTGTAAAGAGTTGAGTCGAGTGTATATATTACCTTAGGAATTTGTTATTTTGGTTGTTGTTGTGAATCAACTGTTGATTACAATAATTACTTCAGTTGTAAACAGAATGTGGCCTTATGGTTTTGTTATTTTAGTTGTGTTATTGTTGAACGATACTCTTGATTACAACAATGATTTCGAGTTTACATTTCACCTCAGGATTTTGTTATTTTGGTTTTATGTTTTGAAACAACTGTTGATTACAATAATGGCTTCAGTTATAAACAGAGTGTGGCCATATGGTTTTGTTATTTTAGTTGTGTTATTGTTGAATGATGCTGTTGATAACAATAATGGACACTATTTTGGAAGGGTTTATCAACCTCCTGGGTGAGATAGGAATGGACGAAGTGGTAAGACAGCGGATGTCGAGGGAAGAGTGAATCACGTGACACGATGCGACCAAGTTTGGCGCGCGTTGTGCATGCAGATATATCTGTATTATGCAGGAATACAACATATGTCATATGATAATGATACCCTTTGCAGAGCTATGCTAATATACATGATTCTGACGATGCTGTTCGTTCTTGCTGTGATGTTGCGTTCGCTCAACTGGAATATTACTGTTTTACAAGGAAATGCGTTTAATAATTCGACTCGCTGACAACAAATCTGCATGTTGAGGTTATGTCGTACACTGTATTGTATTTTGAGTAGTTTGCGATTTGGTTTGACTGCCCTAGAACAATCAAGAACAGTCAAGATGGAGAGATACGCTTCAAAGCATCACTATTTCCAATAAGATTATAGGCGATGTACACTTTATTGTTATACCATACTCAGCCAAATAGGCTTAGGTAAACAGAAATTTTTATAAAAGTTGTGAAACTTAAATAGACAAGAAGAACAAGAAAATTAACTAATTAAAGAGAGGGAAAATGAGAAATGAACCAAATTATACATATTTTGTGTAGACTGATTTGCATTTGTTGGAAAATTACAGTAATTTTCGTGACATATTACTGGGTCGTTAAGAAATAACAGTTGATATGATGAATACATTCTTAAAGAACTCTAATTTTCTCTTCATATTTTTACGCAAATATTAGTATTCAAATATGAGAAAAAAATATTCATGTCATGTAACCACGGTTTTGCAATATATTGCGAAAAGCACAAAATCTGGGTGGTACAATAACAAGATTCTTTTAAAACTTGTAAATGCTTAAACAGTTTAAACTTCGTTCGTCTTAAATAGTATAATCCATGGAATTAGTCTAGTACGGGCCTGGATCGGCGCCGAAACGCTTCAAGATCGCGTCATATATCACTGTGGCAGCGCCGCGACGGGCAAGCATGCAAAGTGCACATTAGCTCTCAAGTAATCCACGATTTGTGTCTGAGATATACAACGACGCCTGGGTGGGAACCCACTGCTAAAATGTGCTGTTATAGTTTTTTATTCGGAAATATTTCTGAACTATTGGTTACAAAGCCCTAGGTCTAGTAAATAAATAACTAAATAAACAGGTTCATTTCTTCTTCAGTAAACTGTTTATGTACGTATGTAATACATTATTCTTGCCTTCGGTTTATAATCTGCATAAGAAAAACTTACAAAACAAAACATTAGGTATTGGTTGATACATTTGATTATACAGACTATAACATTAATTCCCTTTGCATCATTGTTTCACGAATCTTCTCCGACCAAACTGTTGCTGTACCTTCGATATTTAGTAACAAATCTCATGTTTTCTTTCACTTCCTGTCTCCTCTACCAAATAATCTACAATTCCTCTGTTCTGCTGATAGCCAGTATAATTTAACTAGAATATGAAAAATGACGTTTATCAAACACCTCACAATAAATCATCTATAATAGATTACCCACTAGTGGGTATAATTTTGAGAAAAATCACTAGTGGGTATTTTTCTATTTATAACAATAATAACACACAACACCTTGCTAATCACTTCGATTGACGCTTTAATTTCAAAAATTTAAAGCATATATCACTGTCAAATAATTTTTTTATTATTAAGAGATGTTGGATAAAACGTTATACTTCACACGTTGGCAAAGTGGAATTACCCCTTCGATAAAATTATCACTCAGCCTTCGGCTTCGTGTGCTAAAATTTCTCTGGTGGGCAATTCCTTACTTTGCCCACTTGTAAAGCAAATTACTTTATGTTCGAATGTATTACAATCACTTATTTATGATATTGTAGCGTCCATAGAGTGGCTCTTTATGGACTAACTAGCCCATGAAATTCGAAATTATTTATATTTTTTTTCATGTCAAATATAATTTTCATAACAATATATTATATGTAACACGTACATAATAGGGTTTTTATGGAAGAAACAATTTAGGGACCGAGCAAGGGCGTTTCAATAAATCCTTATTATGTACTCGTTACATAAATATCTATTATGGTCGTGGTTTGAATCACTGCAGTAAAGTTAATCTCCGAATAACAACACAAGGATGGATACAGGTACTGCAGTGACCCATCTATTTTAAACTAAACATGCTAATGTGTTTGAGAAATTTTCAATTTTTACATAAAGATAAACATCCATTCTCTAGTTGAACTATACATGTTGCTTCTTTCTTCGTATCCACATCGAAATCTTGCTATAGTCACAGCGTCTTCTTTCATTAATCGTAAACTGTTTATAAATGCTACAATGTCAATAGTGCATTCGAATATTCTTACTGTGTTGTACTAATGATTTTTTGACTTGCAATGTACAAGTAGACGTTAACACCATTCGTTATATATTTCTGGAGATTTATATCTATTTGACAACATCAACATGTATCAAAACATCGTTATCTTTCACAACTTTACCATTGCTAATATCTATAACGATCACTTTTGCAGACATGTATAGTTGATTTATATTTTCACTTGGTTATGTTAGGTAGGAGTTCACATGTCATTGGTAACTGTTATTTGAAGAAGAATCTTAAAGCTATAATGGCGTAAAACTGTTCCGAAACAAATAACTTTAGCTAAATTTTGTATAAATGGGTCTCCACCCTGACTAAAATTCGCTAAATTTCCAAATCGTATATCACACCCTTTTCACTGTAACACCTAGAATCCGTTACAAGGCGTTTGAATACCATATCACCTTTCAAGCAGGTCATTCCCGACTGCTACTTTAAAAACAATTAATAAATGTCAACATAAAGAACCAGCAGCATCCATTTCTACCACCTAGCACACTTTGTGCAAGAACTGAAAAAGACGAGCACACGAGCAGTGCGGTAGCACGATGTACTGTCGCATGTCGTTTTGTAAGAGAGAAGAAATAATAAATGAACTTCGTTGACTATTCGAAATGGAACGATCTTTGCTTTTTAAGTTCACGTTCATTTGTTTCAATAGCTCGTTGTTTTGAACAAGTTGTTTTATATGAAAAAGTTGGATAATTTATTGTTTAACTTGTGAGTTGTTCAAAAGGCTTCAGCCGCGTAAGAACCAAGTAATTATTTTCGAGTTTAAATTTTTTAATTGTTTTTTTTTGCCAACGTAAATAAATAAATATTTACGTGGCAGCACCTTTATGATTTATTTGGTGGCGCATTATTTTGTTACTTTATTTAAATTTTAGCTAGTCAAATCGTAGTCACAAATAATCAGTCTTTTGTAAGGTTAGAAACAATAAACTTAACACAAGTCAAGGAACCGTCACAAACAATAAACGTCTATATTATTGTAGTTATAGTGCTGTGGAATTATATTTAACATTCACTTTATATATGTAGTACATATTTGTATATTTGAGGCAGATCAAATGTTCGAAATAAAGTAAACTACTTATTTCAGTAGCAGAAATGAAAATAAATACGAACTAACTTAGTAAGTAGGTATAGTAAGCTTTAATAGTTCTATTGAACTACATACTATAAAATATTATGATAATATACTATAATTTTTATTTAAATGCATTAAATATATTTTGATATATACTGAACTTATATATATATTAGATAAATGATTGAAACTTTAATAATAATAATAATTAACAAACATGTTTTATAATCTAAATGTTAGTTCTGGGCATTTCAAATGGATTATTGTATAGCAAATGTAATGTTTTATTCACAATAATTATAGTTGTAGATTAATAAATAGATATGTGTGGTCGTCAGGATTAAAATATTTATTTATAAGTTCTGATTGAGATTACTCGATAAAGCAAGTTAAGCAATGCTGCCCGCTGCTAGTAGTTGGATGCAGGGCCGGCGGAAGGCGTGGGTAGTGTGGGTAGCACTACCCACCCGAAAATTTCCTGGGTGGGTAATTACCCACCTGAAATTTTGGAAAAAAGTTTGGAAATTTTAAAAACATATTTGAATATTTTGAAAAAATTCTTGGAGATGTTTGGGAATTGAAAAATAGAAATTGAAAATGTGAACAAAATGAGTCTAAAATGAATAAATAATAAATTATAATCGGACCCCCCCTTCACCCCCTCTACCCACCGAAGTGGGTAGTCACTACCCACCTGACGTGCACACATTTCGTCGGCCCTGGTTGGATGGGTGACCACTTTGCGAACACTGCGTGTCGTTGTCACACCACCGAAAACGAGGTTCCGAGGCGGCATATAACATCAGCAGTTGAGAAATAATAAATCGGTTTTGAGATATTCTAACCGATTACTAATTGTAATTGATAATACCTGAGTTATTTCTTCCACAAAATTGGTCCAAAAATATAAAGATTTTATATTGTTTTTTTATAGCTACCCTTTATCTCAAGAATAATGAAACTATAAAAGAATGAAATTGTATGATGTTATTTTTAAGTTAAGAGTGTGGATTTAATTACAAAATTAATTACCTGGCTGCTATAATTTTAATTCTACACGACTGTAAACAAAATTCAATTACAGATTATCTAGTAAAGTAGCACTTAATTAAAAATAAAATTTAAATAGCAAGTGTTGAAATGTGAACAAAATGTATGTACAGTTTAAAACCCCACTAGTAAAACTAAACACAACTTTAAACAAACAATTCCGAAACCAGAGACGCGAAATCCAGTTTTAATACGAAAAGTTTGATGTAAATTTCCCAGCAGCCGGTCCTGCCTCCGCGAAGTTGCCACGCAAATGCCGTGTTATGATTTATACCGCGTGGATTCATCTGAGAGGCCGGCATGCAAGGCACTCCGCTAAGTGGTGAAAAATGTCGCGTCTTTGTCTTGTCGAGGCGAGGGAAGATTTTTTGAGTGAATCAAAATGCGTGATTGTTTACACCAAGTGAAAGAATGTCAGCGAGGAATAAATCATAAGTTATATGTAGACATTTTTTATACAAATGTAGAATGCTTCGTTCTTAATGTTACCTGTCATCTTATGTTTTGAAATACGGCTTTTTGTGAATGTTTTAGCAGTTTTCGTGCACATCCTGCATTTAAAAACGCTTGCAAAGCTTTCTACTTGTAAATTTATTTTATGTACTACCGACACGTGTATATGTAACTAATTATTATTGTTACGATTTTAATAATCGAATTATCATTTTCAATTGTCGCGCCAAAACTAAATTGCCACTCTGCCTCTGAGTTAAGATACGGAATAAATGATTAAGTTAAATAAATTTATATTAAATGAATTACAACAGCTATTTCATTCATTTATATATTTGATGAGCCGGATATAAAGATGTAAAAGGCCGGATTTAATTCACGAACCGAAAATTGCTTGTATCTTAAACCTATACTGTTCGACATCAAAACAGGTTACGGTATTTTCAATTTTCAAACTATAAAACGATATTTTTTATATTAAGGAAATCAAATTATTAGTGTATGATTTTAAGACCAGTGACAATGTACGCTACTGAGACTATGAAAATAACAAAAGAAGATGAAGAAGATTTAATAATAATGAAACGAAAAATAATTAGAACAATATTGGGACCAACATAGATATCAGAAAATAAATATGGAATAAGGCAACGGCATGGCAGGATGCGTTGATGCCAGTTCACTCGATATAGCAAGTTAAGCAATACTGCCCGCGGTTAATAGTTAGATGCTTTGTGAAAACACATACCAACAAACGCTGTTGTCACTCCATCGAAATCGAGGAACCGATGCGTCAAATAACCTTAGTAGTTGAAACCGCTTTAAAAATAATAGAAAAAGAATGGAGAATAAAAATCAATTATGAAATAGAACAAAAGTTGTAAGAAGAAGTCAAATGGCTTGGACATACCCGTATATGGAGAACAGAAGAAAAGGATGTAATGTTGTAATGAAATCAGTAGCAGAATGGAAACAAAAGGAAGAAGAAGACGAGGCATTCCCAGATTAATTTGGCTAAAGGAAGTTGAAGAAAATATAAAAACAACAGGAAGATAAGAAAAGTGGAGAAACTTAACTTCAAGGATTTAAAGGGAAGAAACGGAAATTGATCCACTCCAATAAAAGGATCTGGAGAGATTCATAAAAATCGGCGTAACCCTATACAATTAAATTTTATTTTTGTAGAAAGTTTTAGCGTAGGGTTTTAGCTGTTGTAAATAAAATGAAGTCAGTTATAAGATAACCAAATGGTAGATTAAAATAAGATGGAAGAGGGTTGATGATATAAATTGAATATAACTAAATGGGGTTAAAAAAAGAAAATCAAATATATACAAATAGCAACAACAACGTACAAATACTTACTTAAGTTACTAAAAAGAAATGCTTTAAACTTGCTACATTTTCTAGCGCATAACTCACTCAACTATCCTATACCTAGATATGTACAGGGTGTGAATATTTCTGTAAGGACCAATTTAAAGTTTACAAAAAAAAATATATTAAGATTAAACAAGGGCTCGGCACAAATATGTCAACACCAATTATTCCTCAAGGTGAAATTTTAGAACATTAGCTGCATTAATCTCAAATGATTTCGTGTAGTGAAAACTAAAAATCTAACAAAATTAACACATACATGTGTGACAATAAATTGAACCCTAAGAAACCCCTATCAAACTAATTTGGAAGATTTTAGGCAAAAACATATTTTAATACTTGCATCTTTCCTACAAACCGTTTTAACAGTAAAACAATAAATCGTATTCAGTAAAACAATACATCGTATTCCGACTAATCACCTAGCTACGCAACAGAACAAAAGCTTATAACGTTAATTGTAATTAATAGAAATGTTAATTTTAGAAGTACAGTTCTTAAGGAAATTTATAATTTTTTAAAGAAACGCATAGCTAGAAATGTAACTTTCTTGTTCAGTAAAATATTTAATGTTAATGAATTGCAATGTTTATTTGAACTCCAATGTAGTTTACTTTACAAAGTTGTAATATTCTACATGTTTGAAATTAAATATAAATCACGCTCCGCCAAATTATCCAAAATTATAATTATTACAACGGCAATAATTTAGTGAAATGCGGCATCTATTTTCCGGGCGAGCCATGAATGATAATGGTGACAAACCACGGTCTGCAGCAGAAATTAATGACAGCAAAATAATTTGAACCCTTCCAACATCGCTTAGCACCAGCGTTACACAAAACACATTCCGGTAGTTCGCTTATTTGCCAGCAAATGAAGTGTGCAGCACAACAGGCAGGCTTAATAAAATAGGTTTGCTAATGCGGGGACAAACTGCCCCATCAGCCACCGTGCTGTCGAGGAAACCAGAGGGCGCGTTCGCGAACTCTACCTCGCCTCAGATAATTTTATTCAAGGAATTATTCATTTAAAGTCATAGCTTAGTATCACCCGCCGAAATGACGATTAAAATATATAATCAAGTTGTTATAATAAGTAATAAGAATTGATTGTATATTTTTAAAATGGTAGCAGCGCTACAGCGTGGTATATTATGAAAATACGCATCCAGGTTTTGAAGTACATCCCTTTACCACAAATCCATGGAAAGTATAGAGATTATCACGATATACAGAGATGGCACTACAGGCAATTTATAATGTCCTCAATGTGTCATAATTACAAAAAAAACACGTTATCAAAATATACTTTTTCTGAAACCGGAGCGAAAGTACTATTTTCGCGCCTAAAATGTGGAGCGAAAGTAGAATTTCCCTGCCTAGGCAAGAAAACGTTTAAACGTTCTGTTATCTTAGAAACGTAGTCACGGAAACGTGTTTAACCGTTCTTTTACGTAAAACGAGAAATCTTAAATAAATAAATAAAGTTTCAGAAGAAAATAATACACAAATCGTCAGGAAAATATCTGTTCAATAATGCACTGCTTTCCTGACTTATGTACGATTTTCTGAAAACGGAGCGAAAAAACTATTTTCACGCCTAAAATGCGGAGCGAAAGTAGTATTTTCCTGACTAGTAACGAAACTACTCCTCAGAAAGTGCCTCGTGTTTCAATATAGCTCTTCGACAGTAATGTACCAATTTCCTGACTCTTATGGAAATAACAATTTTGTAGTCACAATCTTGAAAACAGCATTTGACGCATGCTATAGACAAGCAGAAACTTTCAATTCGCATACTAGTGTTGTAAAATACACAAGAAACACTGGGTTTCTCCAAGCGCTCTGCAGCAAATTCATCTTAAAAAAACAAAATTTAGTTCATAAAATGTTACACCGAATTGTTTGTGTCAAAACCACTGATCTCTATATTTCTGGTGGATAGGCCTTCGCGTAGGAAACAGTGAGATCGATTTCAGCTCGGTAGCATTCATGTTGCAGAGATCTGAATCTAGTTGAATATGTTGACGTACATACCGAACGTAGTTTGAAAGTTTTGAAGTATTGTACAATCAAATTTCAAAATATTTATTTATATTTCATTACAAATACAAATTACTTTATTTGTATTTCGGTATTTTACGCCACATTATACTAGCTTGAGACCTCCGCAATATGGCCGCTACCACGCTGGAGCAGAAATAGGCTTCACTTTCACACGCGAAGGCCTATCCAGAAGTATGTGTTTAGATTAGTGATCAAAATCCAAAAAACCATCGATAATTACCAATAAGAAAAATGTGTATACAAATCGTTTTTTCTACGACCACTTAGAAATCTGTTCATTGTATGTTTGTTGTTGCTAGGGATATGAGGTACATTGCAAGCATCGTGCGACATGAATTTGTTTTGTGAGTATTTCAATACAGGTCAGTTCATTTCAGTACAGACGCCATTGCTAGGATACAAATTTAGAATTGTCAAATATTGGAATGGTGAAAGCGGAACAAGTTTATTATTAAACTTAAATTAATAAGGAAATAATATCGTCGTCGTAGTGTACAACTCGCATCGAATGTCCATTTCATACTCGTTAATTTACAGCATTCGCCTTCTGCTCATGTTACAAACTTTCATACTTGTAGAAAATGAGTACAATATACTATTATCAAGTATCACATCATCAAATTCTTTAGCAATCGGTTGTCTTCTCGCACTTTTTATGCAAATAAAATAACTGTTTTTAACTTTAAATTTATACGAGTATACTGTGGTTTAACGTTAATATAAATAGTTTTGTACCTTTCTACGAAACTTTCCTGGCTTTATATGATAACGCAATATTGACTCAGTAAAGTGAAAAAATATTAGATATTATCGTTTCGTTCATAAAAATAAATAGGTTACATTTTTTGCCGTTACTTTTATGAGTATCGATTCTATACACAGAGGCACAATTTTGAAAAGATATTGATATAGATATATAAGTATTCTATTCATTTTTATAAAATATTTATTGCAAGTTATATTCACATTACATACTTTAGGAGAATTGAGTATTACTGAATAACTCTCAAGTACTTTTAATGTGCAAAATTGAATTGTTTGAATGAGGAATTATACGATATTGAATAAAAAAGGATATAGAAAAGAACCTTTCATTTTTGCCATTTAATATCACATTAGTAGCACATAATTAATTAATTAAATTTAGATATATTAATGAACTCTGTTATAAAAATGTAATATTTATTAATGACAAATTATATAAATATTTAAACTTCGACCTTAATTTAATTTTTTAATATTTAATATATGAATTAAGAAGATATTAATACAATGATTAATTAATTATATAGAGTATTGGTAAAAACTAATCAATTATACAAATTAGCGCGGAAAAATATTTGTCATTTGTAAATTAGGAATCGAACAATCCACAAATCATACCACAAACATCAATACATTCGCCCATCAGCATTAACGCTTTAGTTATTTATTAAGCCGGTGCGAAACCAACATGTAAATCTCATTAAACAAACACAAAACGGCGAGCGAGAAAAAATGATCGCGCGCGCAAACGAACGAGAAAGAGACAGCGTTATAGGGGCGCCGAGGAAATGAGAAACGGCATCCACGTAACAAAACCGGAATCGGAAAAGCCTGCGTTAACACAATACGAGCCTCGGCAGCGGCGTCCGTGCGGGGAGGGGACGTGGCGCCTTTGTTCCGCACGCCCGGCCTTTACGCCAGGAAATTGGAAAACCAGGAATATGCATTTATACAACGTTCGCAACGAGGAAAACCGTTTATTTAAAACTGATAATTTCGTACCCCCTCTACCCCCTGGCACGAGCCGCCACTGAGCGATAATATGTGCTAAATACTAATGGTTAATCCGATTATCTGTTTCAGAGTAACAACTGTCCAACCATGTACAAGGAGATGTACTACAAAGGTAAAGTGAATTTGTGTTTTGTATTGTTACGTATTTGAAAAGCAATTTATGATCGTGTATAACGTGGGAAACGCGCGTTTTTATCTGATTTTCGATTCTGTTTTATTAAAATTGCTAGCGTAAATTTTACAGCTGAATCATATCTTGCTTCTGGCAAATAAGTTACCCACAATTTTCCCATTGCTCTTATTAGGTACTTCTTTCTTTTCAAATAAAATTCAGACAAATTCTTAACATTACTTAATTTTATTTTAACATTGTCGTAAAATTTAGTCCAAATCATTTTCAAAATAGCAGTAGCCATCTGTATATACCTCGACAAACAGTTTTGAATCTCTGAAAGTTGTGACTTCGGGGGCCGTTAGTGTTGCTTGTACATTCAGCACCAAAAGTTAAGTACAAAGTAAAAAATTTATTTGCGATTTGTTACTTTTGCGGTTGTTAAGTATTTTTAGCTAATATTGACAAAAATATTGTGTTAAATTAACAAATTGCACATATATGGCAATTTTTTAAATTAAAATTTTATCAATTCAATTTGAAATTGTTAAAGAAAGTTTATATCCTTTGTGACAACTTAATTTGTTATAATAACTATGATTTATTGTTCTGCTTCAATATAATTTTTTAAATATTTAGTCAAAAGCACGTAAAAATAAACGTAAAAAATTACTATATACACAAATGTATTTAGTTACGAAATACACAAAAATAATTTGTTATTTGCTAACAAATTTGAAACTTGCTAAATTAACAAAAATTAACGGTGGACTGTCTGGGACTAAATATTTGTCAATTTTGATTTTAATTTTTTGACTGTGTAGTTGGTTAAATAAATTCCATACAATACGAAGTAACTATTGCGTTTAATTAAAGAAACACATACGTGTATTTATTATCATTAAATTGATATTATAATTTTGCAAAAATAGACTAGATCTTGACTACTGACTTGATTGTATAATTTTAAATGATCCTTCTTTGTTCAACTGAGGAGGAGGAAGATAAATAGAAATATAGGTTACGGGTAAAGTCCGAAATATGGATAATGCCTAAATATCTAAATAAATAAATTAGATAGAGTAAATTTCATTTGAATCAAAAAGATGTAACAATTTTTATTTGAAACAATTTTCTGTATTTTGTTATCACATTTAAAAATAGTGTTTTTGGTACCAGCAAATACCCTTGGACCAAAGGGTTAATTTGTTATTATTTCAGTTGTTATTTTTTCTTTAAAAATTCTTAAAACGAACAGAATTTAAGATACAAATAAATTGAGTACAATAATTTTCCCTTTGTTAGATCAGAACTATTTTTAAAGCTATTCTAAAAGTCTTAATTGGGCCATATGATATGATCAGGGCTCGTAGATATCTAGTTCTTTTCTAAACTGTAAATTTCGGAATATCATAAAGTTAAGTTATTTTCCTACTGCATACTCATATCGGTTTGTCGAGGAATACTATTAAAATGGTTCAATTGCCTGTGTAGCATGTACATCTTATCTTAAAATGTCGCTTGAGTATGACTTTGCGTAGTTATATATTTTTATAATTAGTTTTGTTGTTTTTTTGCATAGCCAACAAATGGGGACAGGACGAATCAAAGGATCTGGCATCACTTCACCACCACCCGTTCCATTGAGACTTCGCTTTGTGCAGTGTTGTTAATTATTTGTGTAATAATTAAAATAATAATCATAAAGTGCTTCAATCCTTATAAACTAACGTGAACTAAAATTCTGTGCGAAAGACAAATTAGCAAAGCAACTTTCGGTGATACTACGCAATAACGACCAAAACATTCAGAATCAATTAAAATGAGAAGACGTTCTATGTATAAAGATATATTTAAACAAGTTAAGTGACTTCTAAACGCAACGTGTCCAGATATACAGAATTACTTACAGATATTTTATTATTTTTTATCGATAGGTAAATATTTTATGAGGTATTCTGTACAAGCGCTATCGTTGTGTACGTAAAGTTTCCGCGCCTAGATATTTAAGTGTTTAGTGCAAAATTGTATCCTTCAAGCCGAACCAATATCAACGACTGTTATTTGTTTTCTTTGTTACAGTGGTTCCCAAATTCTTATCTCACGATCTCGTTCAGAATGTCACGGAAATTTTCGGCTCTACCTTCAAAATTTCGGGGATCTTTGGGATGCAAAATTACACCAAAATTTTGGCTCTATTGGATCGTTTATTTAAGTTTGGGAATCGTTGAATGTTTCGCCAGTCATTGTAAGTATTTTCTAATTGCATGTATACTAATATACTAATAACTAAATTTACTACTATATTGAAAAGTAATCATATATTTATACTAGAAAATGTCTCTATATTAGTCAAAATTTTATACACAAATTGTGAATAAAACCATCAGTAAATTATTTTCTATTTTACATCTTAATCCATTGAGTGGTAAAAAATTATTCTGAATAATGTGGTAACAAAAATGAAATATAATTTATTAGTTCATTTCACATATATTACTTTTTGTGTTGTATGCAAATAAAACGGAAATAATATGTATATCATAAAACAAAATAGTGACAATACAGTAGATCAATTTTACGAAAAAATTACTGAAAAAAATATTTTCATAAAAAGTATATAAATTAATTTCTAACTTGCCAACGAATGATGAACACAGGTTCGGTTTGAAAGATAAAGCTATAGGGTATGTTTCAAATGGACGATATTGTGTACAAAGTCAAATTTAGTATCTAGACTCTAGAGTATTTGTCAATGGGGTGTATAATATTCTTGTAAATTTGAGTCATTAATTTTAATTAATTGTAAAGGTATTTTTAAAAGTTGTGAAAAGATTTCGTTGTTAAATTTAATGGCAGGTGAAATCAATTACATTGAAAGTTGGAAAACTTCATACACCTCTTTGTTAACTCTTTCACTTATTCCCTTGCGTACCAATGGAAATATACCACACGTCAATTACGAAACGACTGAAAATATCGGAAAATTGATTTCAGAAACTTTTCACGCTCCAAACTTGTACGTATTTTGACAAAATTCGATGCTATCAATTTTAATTAATCGGGGAGACACCATTTCGACAGAAAATCAATCTTTTCTGATTCAGTTTTAATTCGAAAATGTCATTTCTCGACGAACTAGTGAAAGCTTTCGAATATTTCCTAAATTGGCAAGGAATTTTTGTTGCCTTTCACTATGTTCTAAATGTTCTCGTTACGAGCATTTTCAAGCAAATGAGAAACAGAAAGAATGCGAAGATTTTTAACTTCTGGAATGACTTAGCGCCCATCTGGTCCGTAATTAAGGTAATGTTCACCTGGAGACCAGCTGCTCTTCTTTGCGTCTCACACCCCTCTTTTTCGCCTCCTCGTTTATTATTCTCTACTTTTCTTCAGCACTCCTTAAATCTTTGTCTACTAAACAAAACTGTATTTTTTTGAATAATGACTTCGGGACATTAAAAATAATTAATGTAAGTACTTTCAGCATAATGAAACATAATTATTTTAAATTAAATATTCAACTTGCTTTTATTGGTGAGAGTTGACTGTACTTTATTTTATTTTTATACCCAAACAATTAATTAGTTTTCTATAGATTGTTTGCATTTATTATTTAATTATCTCTCTTGCTTCTTTTTCATTCATTCTTCACCTTCATTATTCAAACAGTTAAATTATTTTGCTGGTGCTGTATTGTCACATTCTACAATCTGAATCGTGTGGGGAAATGAAAAAAATCAAAGTGAATTAAAAATTTTAATCCATACAAACCAAGCTTTATTCATTCGTAACTATTCAATTCCATTCTGTTAGCTTTGCACACGGCACACGAAAATTTAATCCATCGTGAGTGTCGCAACGGCAAAACGCAAAACGAATCGCGAACTCACGCTCTCGCTCTAAACAGGCAATAATAGAAATGAACTCGGAAAAGCACACGTCGCGACAACAAACAATATGAACCTATAAATAATGGGCGCTTGGAAGAAGACAGGCGAGGCAGTAAAAACAGTCCTACAGTCGTACGGCGTTGCTAAGCGATGATCGCGAACAAAAGACGATTGTGTATAAATCAAAATGATTAATCCGTTAGCTAATTATTTTCTGAAAGTTTCAGGTAGATGGCTTCCGCCATGGAACAAAATAAAATCGGTTTCACAATAGCGTGGCTCTCTACACGGTTTATTAGCGGTTTTAGGTTAATTTAATTGATGCTTTATCGTTATTTACTTTTACAGAGTTATTTTAGTAACCCATTCGTTTGGCACAATCGTTTGACAGCCTTAGTACTTTGACTAAATCAATTTAGTATATTTGACCATTCAACTTTTATGGCATAAGATAATATTTTACTTGTTTCTCAATTGTAAACACTATATACCCAAGCGCTCTATTGCTTTTGAAAATGAATGCTTACAAATAACTAATTGACAGCTGCATTGAAAAAGTTTTACAAGTTAGTAAAAAAGGTAAACAGTGCATGTTGCCACAGTACAAGACTTATGTGAAATCATTTCAAATAATTTTTGACAGAACAGTTGTATGTATATGACAGGACTTCGTTATAATTTTTATTTTGATTTACGATTTACAAATGAGTAACAAGTAATATGTTGTAAGTAGTACAATACACGCAAGGTAACTGTTTTACTGCTATTGCCGGTCATTTCCTCCATTCCACAGTAAAAACTGTTTTACCTTGCTTGTATAATGTAAATAACTATAACAGTGTACAAGAACATGTGTATCAATTATCATTTGGGAGATTAAATTTTAACAAGTCAGACAAAACAATCATTTTCTTGCAGTATACCTACATCTGCCACGGGCCGAGTTAATAAATATTCCAAAATCTGGATTTATAGTTTTGTTTGATAATTTTGTCGGGCAAAATGGTAAAAATTGTTTGATCCAGAAGTGCCTTTTGGCTCCTTATTTTTCATTACATCATTTCAATGTAAATTAATACTCTTAACAATTTTACATAATGTCGTCCAGGAACATCCATGTACGCTTGTATTGTACGTATAGCACTCCATGTATAATATTGCCATATATTGTAAAATAGTGAAATTATTATAAAATAAACGTTATTACCACATTGTTCTATTTGTATGTCATTTATTTATAAATAAATAAATAATTTAACCCAGATGTTTGTTAATTCTTGCTTTTTATTTTATGCTCCAATAGGTAACTCAGCAAGGTTTAATTTAGCTACCGAAGAGTATTGAAAACCTCAAAATCAACAGAAAACAAGACATACCTACCAAACGTCATCACGTACTATCGCATTCCACATTCTAAATTTATTGCAACTGCGCGCAATTCATCGTGTTTGAGTCCGGGAGCTTGCGGCATCGTAAATCTGTGGGCACAACTGAACTCCGGGCCTGAAATCGAGCCCACGGCTCCGGGTGCAGCGGCCACGCAGTGTAAATAGTTAACGGCGATGTGCAACATACTCCGGGTAATTAAACTATGGATAGTGGCTTCCGAACAATAAGGTGATTGATTCACCAAGGAAGTTAGAATTGAAAAACATTAAATTGGGTACGTTCAGGTTGCACTTTAACATTAAATTAGTTTACTCTAAATAAATTTTCCTCCGCAAAAGTAGAAGCTGTTTAGTCCTACTAACACTGCCCAATATTCCTAATTATGACAATAAAAACTCTTGGATATCATCCACTAGTTTCGATGTTAATTTTTCTCTCATTTAAAGTACAATAAATATATAGGTATTTATTTATTTTATATATTTATTGTTTTTAAAACTCTCCTTAATTGTTATTAAGAAATATTCACCTTCCGAAAAACTAGTAGAGGTTGTATTTTTTTAAATAAACCCATTGGGATATCCAAGATTTTTTATTGGAATCCATCACTCAGCAAAAAAAGTCCTTATTATTCCTAATTATATTAGAGGAATCTGATATTTCTGCATTATACGTTTGACGTATTTACCGAAGGATAATTGAAAATCCAGCCTTCTTATAATAATTCTAGCCTTATTACTAAACGTCGCCTTTTTGTATGCTAATAGAGCTGAAGGAGTACAGCGTTTTTATATTCAAGCTAGACACTTCCAACCCTAATGTAATGAAATCATATCAGGGAGAAAACTAGTTTAGCCGTTGTATGAAAAAGCTAACAGACACATCGAAAAATGTAAGCGAAATTATCTTCAGATAAGTTCCAAATAAAAAAATAAGTACTGTGATTCGTTTATTTGATAAAAGTGCAAGCGAAGTGAGATTACCTACAGTTAATTCCCACAGAATCATAATTTATAGAACTTAATTGACGACACTTAGAATTGCACTTGATTTCACTTTTGTAAGCAGCACTCTTTTTAGAGCCTTGTCAAAATGACTAAAGCTTGTGGCTGGTACGTAGTACCATGAGCTCTGTTTTTGAATGTTTTAAGAGAAGTGTTTTAGTCTCGGGTTTAGCGATGTACAATGTTCTAAAATTTTATAAAAAATAATATAAATAACACTTACAGACAAATATATTAGCTACCTTTTTTATTTGAAGTATTTGTTTATAAAATACAGCGCTAAACCCAAGGTTAAAATACTTCTCTTAAAACACTCGAAAACAGAGCTCGTGGTGGCAGCCTTTATTTTTGTTAGCCTTTTCATAATTCGGCTAAAATAATTTAGACTTTTTGTGATTAAATAATTCCATTTCATTATAGCTGGAGGTATCTAGCCTTATTATAAAAAGGCTATACTCCTGCAGCTATGTTGAGATACAAAAGATTATTATTCAAAAAAGCAGCGTTTTGCAATAAAGCTGGGATTATTACAAGTAGGCTGCTTTTACAATTATCCTGCGATATATTCTTCTCTAAATTAATTAAGAAATGTTCAACAGCGAACTTATTCATAATCATAATGAGTGTTCATAATGACAGTCATGCTTTCCACTTTGTCAAATAAATATTTGAACATAGTCAGAGGAAGGACAATCACCATAATGTTATCAAATTTGACACTTTAATTTAATTCACGCCGTTTTAATTTACTAATCTTGTTTCTTGTCTTATTGTAGCAATAAATTCGTGTCCGATTTATCTGCATCACATTCACAATCCCGGAGACGTGTTTCGTGTTCCCCCGATCCCAATTAGTCGAGCGAACTTGTCGCATGGAACCAGCCTCACACACGAGCAATGCAGTGCGACTGCAGTTGATGTAGCACCTTAATTTCTACCGGGAATTGAACAATAAATAGACCAGATTACACATACGTATGTATTTGATAAACTCCTAAAATATTTGCTTTATTTTGTGGAAAAGTTTATCATACAACAGCAACGAAATTAAGTTAAATATATGTAAAATAATAGAGGTGTTTGTACAAATAACTTTTCACAATTTAAATTAACTAGTGGCATTTAATAGTAACTGAAAATTTGTAAATAGGTAAGATGTACCAGATAGTCATTTATCCGAAATCATTCAATGAAGTTTAAGATGGCTAATAGTCTTCTTGTAGCAGCTGATTACAAAATTATTTTCCAAAGCAACAAAGAGACGTTCTACAAATATCAAGTATATAAAAGGTAGGTTAGGTGTAGTATCGAAATCCATTTGGTATAGATGTAAGTTTTATTATCTAATATATTTAGTTTAAACGTTTCATTACAAGCTATTCATGGTGATAAAATCTTAGAGACATTAAAGTTTCACTTCGCTTTTAGTTGGGCTTGAAAGCCCGTGGAATTTGTTAAATTATGTTTATTTGGCTCAGAAAACCTGGGCACGTAATACGGTAATTTTCATTTGTCCTTTTATTGCTGACTGTTTCGTTAAACGGCCGCGAGAATTGTACGAGTCTGTTAATTTGTTTTTAAAAATTAGACTTTTGTTTGTGTTTGTTCGTTAATGAATTAAATAAATCTCGCACGAAAACGAAAGACACTTTTGATAATTTTCACCAACTGAAACTTTTTATTTCTCTTCTTTTATCTACATCTGTAGCTGTGAACAAGAGTTACAATAAGCTATGCTTTAAACCTTGAAACCATCATAAATGAATTAAAGAAAAAGTAGATAATAAACACTTTATTTCCATTTTGCAATTAACTTATTAAATTTAGATTAGATGTTTCATTTAAAATATAAAATTTCTTTTACAGCTACATTTTCATAATGTTGACTTTCACCAAAATATTACACGATCCTGCGCGGAACCTCTACTTCCACTTGTTTGCTAACGAAAACATAGTTTGCTGCTCTTGTTGCTGTACGGCATCTCGCGGTGAAATTTCCCTCCCCTGCAGGTTTCACAAAGTTTTCATATTTCGTTCGGAGAAGCTCTAATTAAGGCAAACGAAAAGTACAGAGGACGACGTCTCGAAAGTTAATTTTGGAATCTGCTAGGAAAGGCACTTGAATGCGATACTAGCATACGGTAGATGGAACTGATGGTTTTTTATTCTTTCGTGGCTTCTTGCAACGACATTTTAACTTTTTATTTTTGTTAATTTATGTCTGTTACTAATTTCAGATGTATTTTGAGTTAAAATTTAGTTTCAAAATAGGATAAATAAAGTTGGAAGCATAGTTACCTCTCTGAATATTAATTAAAATCGTTTTGCTTTTATTTTTATTATGATATTAGTTGGAACTTTTAAAAAGTACCAAAGTTCTATATTTCGATTCAAGCATATACATTTTACATTCGATTAGTGGAACGAATATTTATTTGAAATTGAGTTTAATATTGTGGACACGACAGAAGAAGAATCATATTATTTACACATTTCTTAGTGATGCATCTATTTTATGACTGTTATTATCTTTTAAATCTCTATTTATTTTATTGTATGTATCATATTTGTTTTCTTATTGCTTTTCATCTTGCTTCTAGACAGCTAGTGTTGTTTTTTTTAGTATTTCTTCATGACGTTCTCCCTTGTCTTCGTCGATTTTCCTCTTCTTTTCGTTTTTGTTGTTCTATTCTATATAATTGTTGTTTGTCTCTCTTCAGGCATTCTTACTAAATGATCGTAGCATTAATAGTTGTTTCTTCTCTGTTGTGTTTTGTACGTTTTCTATTTGTAGACTGTTATTTTGTTCGTTCCTTTTTCTGTCTAAATTTGTAACACCTATTTTCCCTGGCTACTTCAAGCATATCAATCAAACTGTTTTTATAAAAACCATAGACATTTGTATTTTCTAAACAGAAAACTCTTATTTTATACTTATTTATTTACAATTATTAATTATCAAAATAAAGTAGATTATTTCCTTCTGAACCAACATCTGGGTTATCTATTATATTTCTTCATATTCCAATAGTATTCTAAGGTATTTCTTTACTTTGTTATATAAGCTTATGTTAATGAATAAAAGTAATTGTTATTAATACTGTAGCATTTTAAGTTCTGCTGAGAATGTACATTTTAGTAACATTAACCTTTGTTCCCAGGCTGTCCAAACTTATTCAAATTACATAGAACAGCAGTTACGAAGTACTCAAGAACTTTTCTAATGGCACAAATACAGCATCAAGTTCAGGAAAAATGTTTTCACAGGCACGTCTCCATAAATATATTTTTAAGAAATTTCTACCGTAAATATTGCATTCAGAACTTCTGGAATTAAATTTATGCGTGTAGTGAGTTGTCTAACTGAAATTACTTTTCCATTTTCAATTTTTTTTGTAACTAAAAGTTGCTCCGTGATAATATGCGTTCAAAACTTTGTACGAACGATGAAAAATGATAAAAAATATTACTCAAGTGTTGATGCATTCTAGTTTAAACGTCGCCGAATGATGAAATGTAAAACTTTGAAGAAAATTTAAATTATATACTTGATGAGTACCCAGCAATTTTTAAACTAGAAGAATTTCGATTAATACATTAAAAATTAATTTTATATATTCTATATGTTATAAACAAATTGACATATTTTTAATTTGTTTTCACCTATTAAGAAAATAAGTAATATTTTAAATCGAAAACTGTATTCTATATTTTCTTTTAGTGCTTTAGTTATCTATTTTTTTTCACAAATAGTATAATTATTTACAAATATATTTAGTTTACTCCACTTTAAAACTATGCATGTTTATTATAAAAATTGTTGCTAATTTATCATTTTGTTTGTTTACAGTACCAGATGCAAAGGAGGCGAAAAGGATTTCCTCTGCCAAAGGTTCTGTTGGCAGAAAGCTAATCAAACAATTAAAATATTGTAATATAGTTTATTGAATTTTATATAATGTTATTTACATAATAGACATATTATATATTGTAATATTTATTTTCAATAATAATGTAACAGTAATTAAAACAACAATGAACTGTATTTTAAACAGTTTTTAAAAAAACAATAAAGAAATGAACAACTATTTATTTGCTTTTATTTATAACAATATAATCTGTCGCAATTATAAGATTACAAATAAAAAAATAATTATTAAATAATAAAATTCCCGGTACGCTGAAGAAATGCGATAAGCAATAATAAACCTTAGAAACATAATACATAAGAAATATGAAATTGAAGAATTTGAAATGCGAATTACCCCAAATTTAAGGGCGAGCGCCAATTTTCGTGATCGCCATTGGAGTTTTTGCCAAATAAACATGAACTAGCTCCGGTGTTTTTATTTTAGGGATAAAAAAAATTGAGATACGTGCGCTACACCCTTCAGTCAGCCCAAAAATATTCAATGGCGATCTCAGAAATTGGCGCTCACCCTTAATCTTACGTATAAATTAAAGGGATGGAAATGTTGCTCTAATTATGTAATTATAAATACTATCGCAAAATGGTTTCTGAAATGTTATTTAGCACTCTCAAATAAGGGATATACAATCACTTCTAGCCCTTTAAAGTTAATATTAAGGGTGATTTTAAGGGAAACTGTTTAAAAATCTTTAAAGCTCAATATCTCGAAATCGGTAAGAGATATGGCAAAAATAACGAAATTTCTCCGTCCTCTTTGAAAAACCGCCATTTTTCTACAACATATGTGAGTATGAAGGGCCTAGGTCGAAGGGTTACCGAAATCGCTAATTGGTTGCGCTCACTGTTTCAAAATGACAGCATTTCTTTACTTCACTGATTTATTCAGAGTCTTCTAACATGCAAATGAGAATTACGGAAGAAATACTAACCCTAGGCTAAAATCTAAAAGCCCCGATAAAGGGTGTAGCACTGCCCTACATAATTTTCAAAGGGCTGTATTTCTGAAACGGTAAGATATATCGCGGGACTGAAAAAACCGCCTCGAGACACAGCCCTACTCTATCTGATCAGCGAGAAAAAATACCCAAAAATGTTTAGCCCGTAATAAATATTTCTAGTCCATAATATATAAATTTTTTATCAGTAACATGTATTTTGGTTCATAATATATAAATGTTTTATAGCCCGTAATAAATATTTCTAGTCCATAATATATATATTTTTTATCAGTAACATGTATTTTGGTTCATAATATATATGTTAGTCCGCAACAAATGTTTAGCCCGTTACGCAAGAAATATTAACCCTAAGCTATTTTAAATCACAAATTCGAAATCTATGGACCTTAATGAAGGGTGTAGCGCCCTTATCTCAATGTTTTTAACCCAAAATTTAATCGCAAAAACCCAAAAAAATCGAGTTAGGGGTGGATTCCTATAGAATCAGCCCTAAAAACTCCAATGGCGGTCTCGAAAATTGGCGCTCACCCTTAAATCTTAAGTAATTATAGCAAAGTAAATACTGCTCTAATTGTGTAACTACACATCCCATCGCAAAATAGTTTGTGAAATCGTATTCAGCACATTCTAAAAGGGGTATACAATCATTTCTAGCCCTTTAAAGTTATTATTAAGGGTAATTTTTAAGGGAAACTGTTTGTGAAACTTTAAAGCGTCATATCTCGGAAACGGTAAGAGATATCGCAAAAATAACGAAAAACCGCGGTCCCTCTATTAGTACCCTGAAGAATCGACCCTTCTCTACAACATATGTGAATACGAAGGGCCTAGGGCCAAGGGTTTAAAAACCGCTAATTAATCAAGGTCACAATTTCAAAAACGAGCATCTTCAATTAGTTTTAATTACCAAATCGAAAAAATGTGAGTGTCGAGTTACCGCATCGAGTAGTGCTGCCATCTCTTACCAAATTTGTAAACTATTGTTGTGATTCTGAGCAACAATATTTTCAACTGTTTTGGAACCTATACTTTTAAAATAAAATAATAGATGGCAGTACTAAAATTAAAATTGAAAGGAATAAATTAAAATTATGAATTTCCTTTTATTAAATGACAATATTAATTTTAACTATTTTATTGCATATATTAAAGTAAATAAAACACAAATTGTTTCTGTTATAATTTCTTTATTATCTATGTATAATACAAATTACAATACTTTATTTATTATTAAAACTTAAATAAAATACAAGAGTACATGTACGGGTAAAATAAAACAATGCATAAACATGTGTGAAGTAGAAAGTAAACACGTAGAAATCCAGCGAAGACGACTAAGTCCGCTGTGTCATCTTCATTCCACAAAAATAAAATAAACAATGGAAGCAGAAAATATCTATTCTAAAAGGAAGAGAAAAAACACAAAAATATAAGAAAAATTCAGGACGAAAAATTCTGTCCACGGCGGATGATTTATTTCCATCGGCGGTAGAATCTGCAATTTCATCCCCCGGTGGTAGACATAGGAACATTTTTCAGCTATTGTTCCAACGACGGTAGTCTCTGCTACATTGCCCATTACCCATGGCGGTTGACTCTGCAATGATTCTAGAAACATAAAAACAAAACATACTAGAGACAAAGAAACAACGAAAATGTTTCTGAAATAGAAAAACAAATATTACCTATAATAATTTTGTGCTTCTCTTCTTTATTCTTTTTCTATGTAATCAGATAAAAATAAACATGTCGGTCCTGATGATGTTTCTGTAAACCTCCAGAGTGATCCGTATGATGTTATTGACTCTGGTGATGTTGTCCACGATGATACAGGGTCCGACGAGAGATTGTATTACTGTAAAATTAATTTGCTTACGATTTCATTGCAAATAATGTACTTTAAAGATGATATCGGCTCCAAAGATATTGTTGAGGGTGATCAGGGCTTCGGTGACGTTGTCCACGTGTCGCTATAAACATAAAAATAAAATATTAGATAAAAGAATAACTGTGAAGCTGAAAAAAACATACATGTTATGGTTGGGAAATATTTATTGAACATATTTGAAAAAATGTGCTATTAAAAATGATTTAAGCTTTAAATCGCACTACCTCAGAAGGAGCTGGATACCTTTGACCTGCTTCACATAATGTGAAACAAGGCGCGGACGAATGCCCAGATGATCGTTCGAGGTGAGATGATGAAGGCGCCGGTGACGTTGTCCACGAGTCTCTATGAACATAAAAACAATGTATTAGATAAAAGAATAATTGTGAACCTGAAAAAAATATTTGTTGATGTCTGATATCTGAAACACAAACTCAAAATACAAGGCAGTAAAATTGTACAAGAGAACAAGTTATGGTAATCATTCATTCCACAGTACACCAGTCATTCCACAGCATACCATTGATCCCACAGCACACCCCACATCGTTGGCTTCAATGATAGTTTCTTATCTTGATTTCTTTCTTGCCTGTTACCCTACCTAAGTGATTGTCCAAGTGTAGCTAACTTACAAACTAAGGCGCATTGACTCTAATGACAAACAACCGACGTTGTTGTTGTCCAGTTAGCAAAGACGTTCGACATATGCCGTGTCGACGACCCATTCCGGGAGCTCCTAGGTACGCGAGCGACATCCGAAGGTTTCACGCCTATCCGACAGGTTGACGAGGGGATCAGACGTCCCTGGACTCCAGAACCTACAATTTTTTGGGACTCCCCTCGATCCCCAAAAAAAAAACAATGTATTAGATAAAATAATTGTAAACCTGAAAAAAACAAATTCAAAATATCAGGCAGTAAAATTGTTCAATAAAACAAGTAATGGTAATCATTCATACAGCATATCATTCATCCCACAGCACGACCGGGAGAGAAGTTCAGTTTCTATGATACGAAAATCGTGACAGAAACAGCCAATTTCATATCAACGAAAGATTTGTGCTCAAATAATGGCATTTATTGTGAAAAATTAAGAAAATAAATAAATCAAAGGTAACTAAATTATATTACAATTCATATAATTATTTAATATTTAAAAATAGTCTATACACCACAGGAGAGAAGTGTATTTTTTTCATCATTGTATTGTATTGTAACCCTCGCCTACGGCTCGTGGAAAAAATCATATCCCTTAATATATAATATACTATTTTTACGCATACATAATTGAATTTTACACGTATATTAACTTTTATATAAAAATGTATTTTAATTTAGTTCAATTTAATAATAAAAAATACTTTTAACTTTAAAAATATTTACATACCTATACATTTTTCTCATCCTTGCACAATATTATTTAGTCAAAAAAATTGTAGTTATATTTCCTTGTACATTTAATCATTCTGTGTTTACTTGATGTATCATATATCAGTACATATTTATTATTTCAAATATCACAGGATATCCGTTTATGTAATATTTGTTGTGCTTAGTAATATTTCTCAGAACTTTATAAAGCGCCAAAATTATATTTTAATCGTCACTTTTATAATGAATATATCTGATATACTACGTGAATATGTACATTAATTTTTACTATTTACTTGTTCTTATAAATAATATTATTAGTTTGTACCGAGATATTTTACAATAGAAGAAAACAAAATACAAGATAACAGTAGATATAAATACGTTATCGTACGGTATACGTTTGTTAAGTCACACATTGCCTCACACGCTTGAGCTCAGTCGACAGTCTACGCCCATCTAGCATATAGCATCGCCTTCTAGATGCAGGTCAACAGGTAGTAGCACCGGAATAGAACAGCAGAATTGTACATTCAACCTTTATCATTATCTTCTTTGAATCATCATATAGTTAAAAGTGAGTACAGTTCAATTTATTTTATACTAAAGCACTAATTGCTTGTAGAATTCAAGTAAAAACTGTGTTCAGAGCATGTTTGGGTTAAATATATAAATAGTTTACGTTGTGTTGTTTTTCAATGCCACTGATGATTCAGTGAAGTAACCAAACTAGTCACCGCATTAGTAATTTGAGTGTTTTCAGACTTTGAAATATTAATATAATATTGCTGTAATGTACTTTTGCTTGTATTTATTCATAATATAAAACAGTGTTGTTTTTTTTTTTGAGATAATAAAAATACGGAAATAATTAAAACCTAAGCTGGAAGTTGGAGACTTAAATTTAGAGAGTTACATCAGTTTACTAAAAAGAATGTCGCGTCACAATGCCTACAACTCATGTTAAACAGATCAGTAGCGTAGTTTCTATTTATACTCTGCTACTAAACACGAATTCCTAATGTATACGTTCTCCGCCACTGGACATGCATTTCCGTATCTTTATTATTCATCACAAAGCGCGAAATTTAGCCAAGTGAAGAGCAGGAAAAATAAAATATGTACAAATATTGCTGCTGTTGAATTAAATTATAAAACGTATTGCTAACATGCCGTGAATTACAGCTAAGATACAACAAAAAATTGTCAATGCAATAATTGGTATTCATAGTTAATACATTAATGATAGAAAAATAAATATTGTATTTAGCTAAAACCACTGAATACATAATATATGTATACTCACTGCTGAAACTCATATTATATTTTTTTGCAGATGGGGAACCCAGTGTTTTCTTTAATTTGGCTACTCATTTTAATTTTCATTTCATTCTTTGTTGCCTGGTTTTGTGCATTTTGGTATATTATAATATATGTTTTCACTGCCTGTATACCGGATTTATCGGTAAGTATAAATATAATGTAAGAAAAATTCATATCATTAAAACGATTTTTACTTTTTAGAAAATAACGGACTTGCTTTTGTCTGGCGTACAGTTTCCTCATTACTGCGCTCAGGGCATGATGGAAGGGAAAAGTTTCCCTTAAATCATTTTCTCATTTTATATTTACATTTATTTTCATTTACTAATAACTGAATATGTATAAAGTACAAATGACGTAAATTATATTTTATAAATATTGTTATTAACAGCTTTACTAAATAAATTTATATATTTATTAAAATGTACTCTTATCTTTACATTGTAATCACAACAACTTCATTATTAATTAAAGTGTTAATGGACTTTATTGTTAAAATCAAAAATAGATAACTAGATAATTTTTTAAACTGCAAGAATTTTGTATTGATAAATTTAGAGCAAAGCAGTGGTTTCGAAATAATTTTCAGGTAGGCGATAGTGGTTGAGAATTTTATTTTTAAAAGCATAAAACTACCAGAAATGAAAGTCCACAGTAGGTATTCTGCACTGGTGTTTTATCCGTAGTCCCGAGATACATTGCAGTAATTCAACAGCGCTATATCTGTAAGGGTATTTACTGAAATTTACGGTCTCGGCCAAACATATACATCCAAATTGCACAGTCTGAATTTCGAACCATTTATTTCTTTTTTTCTCTGTTTTGCACTTTTTTCATAACGTTATAAAATATTTTCTCCGCAGTTAAAGATAATTGTCTTCTTTCTACAAAGAACGTTATCAGCCATTAATCAAAAGCATTTTACTGTAGTTCGCAAGCGTTAATAGAATATCGCACATTATATTCACCCCGGCTTGACGTCATACTTTACATTGTTCGCACGATCAACGAAACTGTTATAATGTACTTCCTCCGTACATTTGAATAACTTAATCTTTTCACGCCAACCCAAATTTATACGCGGCTATAAAACTTCTCATTATCAGTAAAGAAGTTCAGAAATTGAAATAGAGCAAGTAAATAATTTTGCGACTGTGACAATTATACATTCCTTGGGTGAAACTATCCAGTTAACAAATTTCATTAAGATTTCCGTGGAAATTTAGCGCCAAGCCGTTAACATAACACAGAGTCATGACGTTCAGGTTACCTTGTTACACGACCGCAGTAAACTTAACGAAATATTTTAATTCGCAGGTAGTTATCCCGGTATTCATCTGGCACGGGTAACTAAAGTACGGAAACGGCATTAACGCGTGGTAGTTATGCAAGCAGCTCGTAATATGCAGTAAATTGTGTCGCAAATCGCACGCGAAACCAAGTAATTTCCTTGCTGAAAGGGGTTACGAGTTATCCTCACAACAAACTACGATATTTGCGCACGGATTTAATGCCCTGATTATGTTCTATACAGTCGGCCCAGACTCCAGCTAAATTTACGTCAACACTTACTCACTTTCGGCTGCACTGCGAATGACATGAACAATTACACGACGCGAACGCACCGTTTCAGATTTAATATATTTTTAGTGTAACACAAAGTGCGTAAATTTACCCTTACACTCTACGCATATTTAATTAACAGCCGTACGCTGCAGATACGAAGCGGAGATTAAAGTGAAAGCATTAGATTACAAATTACAATTTAAACTGTCATTCGCCAGACACTTGTTGCGTTATATATTTTTTGTGAGCTCTCGCGAAACCTTACCAAATATTTAGTACATTAAATTGAAAATAATATTATTTATACTTACAAATAATCATTCAAAAGGGATCGGTGTCTTCTTAATACTTTTACTGTCATATTACAAATTAAATATTTATTGTAATTAAATTACATTAAAACTAATATAACACAGTGAAGTAAAAAAATCTTACAACTTGTAATGAAATTAATGACAGTTAGTTCGTCACAGAATTGGGTCCAAGCGATTTCATCAGCTTGTAACAATCCTGCAGACGCTTCTTGTCGCCGATACGTTCAAGGGTTTTGGCCGCTTCGGCCAACATTCCGGCGCGCTCGCCGGGTGATGAGAGCAGTTGTCCCGGCAGATGTCTGCATGCCATATACAACGCCGTGGCGTGCTGACGTTCACCACCACCATCCTGTTGGGATTTATCTACGGAAGAGAATAAACGGAATTCTGTAAAATGTGTAAAAAGTACAAATAAAAATAAAGCCATACGATTAGTGCCTTTAAAAAGTTAAACATAAAAACAAATTAATAGAAGAAGCATCATGCAAAAATATTTCAACTAAAATAAAAACATGCTTGTACCTTTTCCGCAAATAATGGACGATTTAGAATGCCTGTGTCTTAGGCTTCGATCCAACAACTGTTGGGTTCTTCCCGGGGCGGCACCGGCCATCATACGAGAAGTGGCCTCGTACAAGAAAACTCGGGGCATTGCCGACTGTAAAATAAACAAAAATTACAAGATTTTCCAAAAGAAAATGATTCAAATTCTTACAGGAATATGTTGTGTAAGTGAACGCAAAGAAGACAAATCTCTTTGGAATCCTGACAGAACTGCATTTTGCACAGGGATGGCGTGCTCTGCGTCAGTTATTTCTTCTTCCCACAACGCAGTGCGAGTTTCCAACAGCCAATCGCACAGAAGTAACTGAGCCAGCTGTCAAAGAAATAACACAATTACAACTACATAATAGAGGAAAAAACACTAATTTAAATTATACTTTACATGCCGAAGAACTTTCTGAAAGCTGTATTTGCATGGCAGAGACATTGCACGTTTGATATAAATGCAATGCAACTACAATGCACTGCAGCCATCAAAATATTTCTAAAAACTGAAAATAAACAACTTATAACTAAAATAAAATAAAGCAAACTAATGACCGGATTAACTTCTACTATATTTTAATAATACAAACTCACCAGTACCAATCCAGACTGCTGCTTGCAGCTGCTGTATGTCAAACTATCCTCCAGTAACTGTCCAGCTATGTCACATAATCTCAGAATATATTTATGTGAAACTTGCTTCGATTTCTCTAAAAACGTTCTTCTTCCGATGAAGGCTGCCAGCACAGCTCTTGGCAAGGGGTCACTAAGACTTGCAAGAGACTCTGGGAGCGCTTCAACTCTAGAGTAAAGTCTCTCAGCTTGGCTATCTTCTCCTAAGAGCCAGTAAGCTGCTACTCCCACGACACCAGTCCACCAATGGGCGATTTCATCTTCATAACCTGAAACAAGTATTAATTATTTATTACTTTCTAAAAGAGAATAGAGATTAAAGACGTACTATTAAGTGAGGTAGGGTTGAATAAAGCAGGAATATCAGTAGTAACATTCTCCATAAGTAGTTGTACATATGTTAGAACATCTGATGTTTGACTTTTTCTAACCGATTCATCTTCAGTCATGTCAGTTTTTCCTCCTGGCGCTACTAGCGTTTGCAATGCTCTTTCCAACAAATGTTCTCGATAAACCTACCAAAGAATATTTTCAAATGTTATGTAATACTGATACGAAAAAAATGTTACTTACCTTCATGACAAATGACATAGGATCGGCCTTGTTATCAATAGAAGTAAACGGAGTACACGTTCCACTAACTTCGTAAATAAATCGTTGCGAAACAAAAAATCTGTATCCATACGGAGTAAACAGCCACTGCAATCGAGATGGAATTCGTTCGCAAGTGTTGACAGAAATTTGTTTAGCTAACCCCAAATAATATCTAAATACAAAATATGTAATTTAGAACAAATAATAAAAACAAACTAAAAACTTACCGATTGATGCCTTGTAGAAATGAAGGACAGGTGTATTTCAATCGTAAAGCTGCTGCAACGTAAATGTCGACGAGATGATCTGCTGACATCATAGCCGAAGAAGCTTCAGCTAAATTTACAGCGGAAAGAGCTGTCATCAGTCCCATCCAATGACCGGATTCAACGTTTGAGCTTACGAGTTGTAGTTGATTTAAACGATGATACACTAACGATAACTCTTTGCTGGAACTTATCGCCTCGTGCTTTGTTGCCCTATTGACAAAATTATTTAAAAAAAAATTATTAACGACAAATAAATTCTTACCCGTCAACGAAAAGTCCTCCAGCATGTCTAGATAACCACTTTCCAATCCAAAGCCGATGTAATATTTGCCTCATCAGCTGCCAGGAAGTTGAAACAAATAATTCAAATCGACTAGTAGGTAGTGAAGTTCCGAAACATTGCAAACATCGTTTAAGTTCTTGGGTTGCTCCAACTTTATCACCCTGATTAAAAACAAATATTTATAATTTAAAATAGCCCGAAATTATTTTTTAACTCACTTTGGAAAGGTAGAAATCAGCTTGTCTTCGGTAACGCCAAAAATTTTGCGATTCTTTAGATTTACTTGGCATGATTGGATCACCATAAACCAACATTTTTATAAGACAAATGAAAAGTATGAAAAGGTTAAACACCCATAAGAATATCGATGAACTAAACCAATTCCATGTGCCACTGTTGTCATCTATAAACAAATTATTATTATTATTTTTTAATATAAAATGTTTTAAAACTTACAATCAACCGATAAAGGACTTCTACCAACGCTTGCAGTGAAGCCCATACTCCCGCCGGAGAAATTATTTAAAGCGATTCCAAACGGATTAAACGCTAGAACAGTAAACATAAACATGCAGAGAGCCATTCGGGAATGATCCAGCATTCCTCGACTTATTCCAACGCTCTCATCATCACTATCTTCTTTCAAAGATGACGAGTAGGCGTCCGGTGATGGCGGTAACGAATTGTCGGAATGTGGAGGAGACAAAGATGATATGTCTGAATGTGGAGGAGTGATATCTCCAACGCATTCTTGAGGCAAGTCGTCCACATTTGTTGTTCCAGTTGCCAGAAGATCTTTGAGAGTTTGTTGTCTGGCAGCCATTTTCAAAGCCATGTTCTCTTGTTTTAATTTGGTGTTTGAGTTTTGTAAGAAGCGTATATACTCTATCGCTTTCCTTAAGATTGCAGATTTATTTAACTAAATAAAATACGATATTTAAAAAAAATTAAGAGATTTATAAAAATAATAACATACCTTAGCATCAACCCCAACTATAATATTCTTGAGCTCCACAATTCTATCGTTTATACTTGTACGATATTTTCGCTCAATGGCGTTGTGAGCACTCCTTTTTACTTCTTTCACCTTTGGTTCTTTACCACTTGATGTAATACGATTAATAGCAACTTTATCAGGATCCAAAACAAGAGGAATTCCAGTTGCAAGTATTGTACCACCGGTGTTAACCAACGTATGTATTGATGTCTGTCCACTGGGATTACTTGAAGAAACGCCATTTACTGGAGCAGTAGTATACATTAATGTTTGGTTAATTTGTGGTTCGGGTTTAATTAATGTGGCTTGCACCAACACTGGCTTCACTTTGTCACCGGGTATTTGACTCATATTTTGCACTATTAATGGCTGTCCATGAGTTTTCTGTACTCGCTGTTTACTCATAGTGGAAACTTGTTTTAAATTCTGCAGCTGTAGGTGAAGATGTTGCTGATTGGACGGTTGAATATTTAATTGTTGCTGCGTTGTGGGATGGATATTTGTGTAAATCATTTGGGGAGTTGTGGATGCAACACTCGCGGCAGACAATAGAACAGTAGTTGGATTATGAAGATGTTGTGTATGTATTTGTTGTATTTTCAGGTTCTGTTGTAAAGGTAATGTCTGTGGTACCTGAATTGTTTGTGTCACTGGCGAATGCATGCTCGGCGGTGTCTGCTGAATTTGATCGACATGCGGAGAACGCAATTGATGATGCGGTGAAGACATCATTGAATTAGGTGATAAACTAGCACACATTTCAGGACTATTAATATAACCACTGTCCATAGACTCAGGTGTCATCTGCTCAGACGTAATATTATCTAAGTACGAATTTTGTAAATCGAGAATATCAAGTGGAATATCTTCCATTTTCATCGAATCTTCTAGTTGAGTTAATTGCGATAACAAAGCGTCGTCACCAAACAAATTTTCATTCTTCATTAACTCACTTTCGCAGTTTGAAATGATATCTGAAAGGTATCAACAATTCATAAATGTGGTTAGGGTTGATGAAATGCATTGTTGAATTTTAATACAGAGGTGATAGAGTTTAATTCATTCATATAATTATCAATTCGAAGTAAACTGTGTTAAATAAAGCATTTTAGTAACTTGACATTATGATGCAACAATAACAACAAACAATTTCTTGATTAAATTAATGTACCACTAATTGAATAATAATACACACCTTCTAATCCTGTCAGCTCGTTAATATTAAAGCCATCGCCAGTGGCGAAATGGCCATTGTTTTCAAATTCACTCATTTCTTTAAATAATATTTTTAACAAAATTCACATCGCAGATTTCTCATACAAACTCAAGAAATCACCACACGTTTGACTAGCGAATCAAACAACAGAACGTGATCGGATGATTTTACGTCATCGTAATTTACACAGTGCCATCTATGAGTACCAAACCTAATAAAGTAGCGATCGTAGCGCTCTTATAAGATAACTAAAATTTTACCGCCAATTTAAATTTGAGCCTCCTCTCTATGTGACGCAATTCTTAGCAACATATATTCTTGTACATTTGAGCACTGTTTAATAATTAAACAAATTTATAAGTATATAACGTATATTTTCATGTTTTATAATAATTGCAAATCCAAGTGCAGTGCGAAAACACAACACTACATTCTTAATAAACTACATCAATCTTTTCGACGGTATAGTAAAATATTGTTTGAAAACTTCCAAAATATTTTTACAATAAGTCGACATAATTAATTTGATATATCATATTTTATTTATTTCAGTTCTGAACTAAATAATAAACTCTGTTAGTTTTCTTTTATAAATACATGTGATATTAGTATAAAATGTTCGTTTACTATAATATATTTACATATACATCTGCATTAATTGTTGTGGGTAAATAAATCAATTAGGTAATTGTTCATTGAATGAGGTAGTTTGAATTACAGCAGTCGACCTACGGTCGATAGGTAACATACGGTATATGTGAGATCTGTTTAGCTACATTAATTAATCATATAACATCTAAAAATAACCAGGGTGTACATTGCAGATTTCATTATGGCTCTTAACAGTAGTATACGATAGTAACATATGGCTTACAATACTTTGGGAATATTAATAATATTAAAAACGTAACTATAATTCAGTCTTAAACAAAAATGGCAAATGCAGTACATCAAGAGGACATCGTTTAACAATAAATGAAAAGGAAATTAACAAATAAGAGAACATTCAGGATTGGGAGGATAACATGTAGAACAAACATTGGCGTGCATAAGAAGGAGCACTCGGTGAACGGCCACTCTGAAAGCTCAAACCACGCGTGCTGTGGTTCTGACAGAGAATATGGAATGTTTTAAATTTCAACAATAGGTTTTCGAAAATCTCGCCAAGGCACGAATGTGTAACATAAATTTGATCCCTTGCGCCAAGTTTCATCTTTGAGATAAGATAAGTGATGAGAAAAACGTCAAACTTACAGCTTACTACTTATATAACATCTCTCAACGTGTATTGCAGATAAGTTAACAAAATAAACTGAAAATTAAAACAATAAATCGTTCTACATTCACGATAGCTCAGTCTTTGTGTCGTATTACAAATATAAAAACGTAACTAGATATATAATAATCGTAATAAGTAATTAATATAAGGTATACATATAACTACAAGTATATAGTATTATATTATAAATGAGAGGGAGGGAAATAGAATAGGTTAGTAAACTCGCAGTCGCCGATTCCTCGGCAAATGGCTTAGCACACACTCTGCGGTGCTAGTGTTGTTGGCTACTTGACTTGTTGACTCGTTTATAACAGGTGTATCAGTGTGTGTTTGGCGATGTGTGTGAGGCGATCATGCGCGACTAGACTTCTGTCAGTCTATTCGAAAGAGAACACGGTGTGTTTACAACATCATGTGTCGTTCTATAGTCAGTCTAGAAAATCACAGCTATGGAAACAAAGTAGGCGGGTCTCGGCAATCTGTTCTATCCATTCAATTCAATTCAATTCATTACAATACAATCCGATCAAACCAGCGCGGTGGTGGCCAACAAACAAACGAGCAAATCTCACCCCCAAGAAACACAAACCAACGGTTTGTGTTTGTTGCGAATGTACCGATCTGTGCTTCGATGTTATAGATAAAATGTTTGGAACTACTTAATGGCAAATCCCTGTGCACATCAAACTACAAACTATGCGTATTTGTTACCTTCATGGTGCTATGTATGCATATAGATTACAAGTAAATATAAACAAAACTCGGGACCCGTGTGCCACGCGATCTTAACAACTTTACAACAAACGTGACGGTGGCGTGACGTGAGAATCCGCTCACCATATAAATAAACGTACCTAATCGTTACTTCCGCTTGCAACTTGCAACCGTCCTTCCGGTTCCGGTTACCCACCATACTAACCTACAACTACCATCGTACAGTACAAGATTTCTATTTACCGATCCTAAATCTAACTATTAAACCCAAAACCAATTATTTATCTCAATAATAAAAACGAAATTCTGTTAAAACAAAATAATAATAATCACATTGGAGCTGATTTAAAGAGGCTGCCGTGGGAGACGAGCTGCTTCCGATGCTGCGACAGCCTCTGCTAGACGGGCTCAGAGCCCCTCAGCGTACAAACAAACAACAAATCGCTTTCTATTTACATCTTTTTTAAAAGATCTTAACGCCGAAAACTCTACCAACTCTACCGACTTCAATAACAGTACAAACTATTGCGAATGATGAATAATTTAAACTGTTATCAATAAATAAGTAGATAGTTTTCTTGAATTTTAAACTGATTCTGTCTCGTTCCGATACGGGAAAGTCGCTGGGTTCGTTCTCTGTCCGTCCGTTCCGCTCCGCCTTGGCTAACGCAACTAATCAGTCTCAGGGCGGCCCGGAGGCCTTCTACTAAAACGTACTCGTTACTAATTGTTATTATTATAATACAGTGAACATTCACGTTCATTTATACCTAAAATCAGTCTTATCAGTTGGAGTCCCCAAGTGGGACGTATTTGTAACAACAATGAGCTCTGTGAATTACTTATTATGGTCCCCTGTTCAACAGCTAGTTTTTGTTTTCATTAGAAACTAAAACAGGACAGTGCGCTGTGAGTGAACACACGACAAACACGAGGCACTCTGCGTGTTAGTGAGATGTTGTGTGCGCGTGTGTATGTGTGCGAATGAGGGCTGGAGGAGGAAGGAGCACCAAATCTACACCACTGCTTTTCAGTCACTACTGTATTAATTTCTTTTTTAAAATTATTTACTTAATGCAATTAACTTAGCAGATTAAGATGACTGGAAAGCACCGGTGCAGTTGATAGAGATCCGGTACCTAACGCGACTAGTGTTCTAAAGTTCATTCAATTCAAATTAATAATATTCTTTATCTCTTTTATCATAAAGCTAGAATTAACACTACGTATAATGAGTACGGGATGCGGATAAACCACAGAAAATACGATTATATTGCACTGAATCCTCAGTCGAAATGAAATGCAAGCATTTCATCATGTGAGTGATCGTACGATCGATACGATAAATATATTTATAATCTATATATCATATGAAAACACTGGTTGTTAAAACTATTTAGTATTAGCAGTCTTGCAAGATTCAAGTGAGTTGGTACGGTACGTCATCGCTACATACCTACAGCTGCAGGCAAATCATACCTAGAGACGAGTCATTCGTTGTCCTCGACCTTGATCTCGCGCCGCGGAGGCTCGTCCCGTTCTCGCAGCCCCTCCTTCAGGGAATCGTCTTTCTTGATGATGGTGGACACCTGGTTCATAGGCGGCATGATGACCCGCGACTGCTGCTGCTGCGGAGGTTCAGGTCTTCGAGCCATCGACAAGTCTTCAACTTGGTCGTCATCATCGTCTCGTTCCCGCTCGGAGCTGCCGTTGGTCTCGCTGTGATGGTGATCGCTGCCACCAGCGGGAGAGGGCGTCAAACTCGATGGCCGCATATATTTAGAGAGGCCCATTCCTAGGCCAGGTCCAGGACTGGGCGACCTCGCCATGCCGTGGTTGCCCGGACTTGTGGAGTTGCCTGCTGCAGCTGCGTGGTGCGCGGCAGCTGCAGCGGCCATCGCAGCTAGCGCTTCTCTTTCTCCAACATCACCGCCGCCGCTGACACCGCCTCGGCCATCTAGCGCCTGCTGCAGGAAACTTGCCTCTAATAGTGCTGCGTGGCTCGCTTCGTCACCTTCACTGCCATGGCCACCGTAAGGAGAACTTGTGCCGCTTAAACCATAAGGGAAACATGCGCTGCTACCATTTGACCCACGTTTGAAGGGCCTACTGGTAGTTATTCCTAGTTTTTTAACTTTATCGTAAAGGGTGCGTGAAGGAACTCCATATTTGCGAGCAGCTTGCAATGCGCTCATGCCATTGCGGACTGCTTCGATTGCTGACATGATATCATTGCGAGTGTATTGTTTATAGCGTTTCCATTCGGGTTTTTGTTGTGGGACGTACGTCGCGATACCGGAGGTGACTCCGCGCATGTCACCACCAAATGACAGGGGGGACGATGATGGTACTGCTAGTTTACTTTTGTCATCGTCGTCCATCATCGTTATATCGGTGTAAGGGGATTGAGCATCTTCGGACGGTTCGTTTTTCATTGCCTGCACAAATAAATCGTTTCATTAGATAAATAAGTAAATTAATAACTCGTTAAGAACACTACCTTATCAGAGTCGTAAGCGGATCCATTCGAATGTAAGTTTTCGTGGCTATCAGGATGGCAGACCAGCGACACAGGTTGCGAGGAATCAGCTTGTCCTTGCCCCAACACTGTCCTCAGTATCGGCGTGTCTCTATTCATTAGCAAACTAGAAAGCTTCTTCCTCTTGAGCGGGGACATGTCAGAGGTGGCGGTGTCGTAGCAGCCACCGAGCATGGCAGCCTGGGGGGACACGGAAGCCGCGTGGTGCGTCAAGGGGACTCCGGGCACGGCCCACATTGGTACACCGAGGCGGCTGCGCTCCAGTGCTGCATGAGCTTGTTTTCCATAAACTCCACTGTAAGGACTTGGCACACCGCTTTTGTAGGACCCAGGACCGTTGAGGGATGCTGTGCTGTGAGGAGGAGATCCACCGCTACTGCTGCTGTGAGCTGCTGATTGGATATTCGTACTCGATGTGCTGATTGTGGGCGGGGAATGCTGGTGTCGTAATTCGTCATCCTACGAATAACACACCTATAGAATCGTTTAATCCCAAAGAAATTTAATGATTTACTTACGTGTGGACCTAGGGAATCATGCCTGGAGGGATTAGAGTGCCCACTACTTCCAGTACTATTTCTATTCTCCTCGACGAGTCCCTTAACCTTAAGCGCTTCAGCAACCTTTAACAAAGCTGCTAGTTGGTCTTGTGCGACGTTAACTTCTCCTCTGTACATGTACTCCAAGATGGCTTTAATCTCGGAGTACTTGACATCTTTGAGGACGACTACAGGGTGTCGGCAGGGCAGCTCGGTGAAGAGTGTCTGGAAGTACGAGGAACACGCAGCCAGTACCATCTTATGACACTTGACAGACGTGCCTCCATCGCATGCCAGGGTAACATCTGTGAAGGCTTCGTTCTGGAGCAACTCGTCGAAGACGGTCAGCAGGTTCGAGCGGTGGTTGTTCCATCGCAGGCAGTATTGCTGCGCACCCCCACTCATTGTGTCGGTGGGACACTACCACTGAAAAAACAAATTACCTCATGATATAGCTTTAATTTTTTACAAACCTCTTCTCTATTCTGCATGTTTGATATCACATAATAAAATGCAATTATAAACTATCGTGATTTTATCTTCCCTATAAATTAAATGTATTTCTACCCCCTGTATATTAAACTACCCTACCTGCACATGTGTATTATGCGTCATATACTACGATACCGAGGGGTAGTTTCACGTATTAGTTCAAACTCTCAAAATTACAACTGCGAAAAATAACACTGCAGACATTTAAATAGTTGCGTAATTTAAATTAACGATAAAAACAAAGATTTCATAATCTCGATAAAAAATGATTCATAAAAAATATAAATTTAAAGAGCTGCGAATAAGACTACGTGACTTCTTCACACATTTCGGCAATGAATTAATATCCATCAATGTACGAAAAACTGTTACCTTGATGATTCACAAAATATTCCCCACAAACCAAATACGCTAATGGTACTTTCCTGCCACACGCACGCACACATATCCATTAATAATATTTGCAAACAATAATACAAATTTTCATTAAATAACGCAACTTCCTGCCCAAAAACTAAACCGAAACCACCCAACTTTAAACAGCGTATCCGTTTTCACGCTCGCGGAGCTAGAAAGCACATACGCACAAAACGCGCATACAAACAAACACACATACGGACGGAAACACAAATGTCACCAGAAAACGACGAGCCACTGATTAGTTATCAACAAATATTTGACGAACGCAAGCGACAATCACTTTTCAACAAAACAACTTTCTTTTAAAGGTCTCACGGCGCGAGCGTCTCCATAGATACAAAAATAATTACGCCGATGCCATTCCCAAAAAACACATTAAACTGCCCACCGGCGCTTCGCGCGCGCTTGCATTATATTTAGATACGTGCACCGCTAATTATTTCAATGAACCAATACCAAAATACTGAACATATATTGTTTTACAGTTTGAAACCTTGCCCGTCATTAAATTCGCGTTACAAATCACCGCCACCCGGATCTAAGAATTCGTTTTTCGCTTGTCAGTTTATAGTATACCTCTGTCAGCCCGTCCTAGCACTCACACCACGCACTATGCACGCACTAACGCAGAACGCACTGAAGTCTGGTCGCACGGCCCGGGCCACTTTGGCAGTTCACCCCTTGCCGCACGTCCCTCCGCCCGCGGGGTGAACTCACACGCTATCCGCACCCTTCCCGGCCCGTTCAAACCCTTATTAGATATCACACTACCGGCGGACATCAAATTATTATAAAAAATATGTAACTGCAATTTGAACCGTTGCAAATTTCTAGAAGAATTAGGACGCGTACTCTCTGAAGTTAGGAAGTCCAATAAGACTTATATTATTATTTATTACCTAATAATAACATAGTTTGTAAAATATTATTGAGATAAATGTTTGACTGTCTGTAGTATTAAATAAAATAATAATTCTAATAAGAATTGCATCCATGTTTGACTAATTTCATAATCATTACAGCGCTATGTAATACGTGGCACAATTATAAGCAAATTAAAATGTGTAAAATACGTAACTCTCAATTAATTTTTTGGGTGTATCATGGTAATAAATAATTGTAGATTGTTTTCTATACTCTTCACAGCAATTTTTTTTTAGTTTTGCTGTTCGGCAACAATTGTTAAAATATAAATAAATAAATAAATAAATAAGGGTAGGAAGTAAAATTAGACTTACATATTCAGTAAACCAAAGGATAGAACCAAAACAACACAATCACAACAAAGTCAAAATCGGATTCATTTGTAACCCGCAAAATTGCACTGCGCAGAAATTGGCAGAAGCGCAAAATGAACCACCACTTGGAGCTAACAAGCGTCAACAACAACAATGTAGAATTTAGTAGGCACGCGTATCAAGCGCGAAATCAACAATGCGTGTGTCTAGGATGCAGGGTGTTGTTGAACCGATAGTTGCATCGAAACTGCGGTGCTGGTGACTCCGACTTTCGGGACTGGCCACGCTCTACGCACCGTGCGCACTTTTTCACGCAGCCTGCGACTTTTCATCAAAACTCCCGCACGATTTCTGAAAAATGCTGGAGCGTACACCGCTGCCGACTGCAAGGCCACGGGTGGGGGTGCCGATGCCGATCGTTCACGCAACAGGGTTGGCGGGTTGGTTCGCCACCGCGGCGGGGGCGCCGAAGGGGTGGGACGAAGTGGTCGAAAATAGGATCGCGAAGACAAGTCACCCCCTCTGACCCAGGACCTGCGATGTTCATGTTGATGTTTACGCGGGGGTGGTTGCTTTTTACAAGCTTTTTCCCTCCAGTAACTGTGTCATTTATTTTTGTACACTTTACCACCCAACTATACAAATTCAACAACAATTAGAGATTTTGGGCTTGTTAGTTTCTCAGCGTTCATGTCAGCGTAATTGCAGTATAAATTACTATATTACTACAAGTCATACTTAGCTTTTAGTACGAGTACAATTAAATCTGAATAATATTACGTATTCATTCACAACATTTTCTTTTCAAGAAAAAGAGTCACGCAGGTTGTGATTCAATCAACAAACCATATGCCTCAAAAAACTGTAATCTTGCAGAAAATTAGCATATCTGAAATACCTACACTGAAATAAAACACTATTTTTTTTTCATTTTATACACGAAAAAAGTTCGAGGCTAATACCGCAAGAGGTTTAGGTTATATCGGATAAACTTTCATTTACGAAAACGTGGTTGCTTAGTAACAATTGACGAGAGCAATTTGATATGAAAAAACGCGACACCGTAGGTGGAGCGATTTTGTCTAATGTCAAATTGCTCGAGTAGTTTTACTTTAAAGCAACCACGTTTGAGTGAAGAAATATAAGTTTGGCCAGATAAAACCTAAACCTCGATAATTTACTGAATGTATATTAAAACAATTAGACACATATTATAAAATTGCAAATAAGCACTCATTAAATGTACGATTATTAAAACTGCAATTTTCATAGACAAAACTGCTCGAACTGTCGCCAAATTGATTTTTTTGTCTTCGCGATGTTTTTTGGAGTAGGTACTATTAATCACTGCAGACTTTATTATTTGTGCTGATGTACTTTCAAAACGAAGTTTTGTATTCATATTTGATTTTTGACATTAAAATTTGTCATCGTTACCTTAATGACAGTTAATGTATTTAGAAAAAAATGCTGTTGTAACAGTAATGAAAGTAAATAAAAGTTTATTCACTTGCAAACAGTTCTCTTCCTTGTATATCCGATGTCAAACTGACAATTTGACGTTTCTATATGGAGTTTTTATATATGAAGTGAATTATCATTAGAAGTAAACTGAGGAAATAAGATATATATATTTTTTAAATTAACATTTTTGTAAATTGCTTATCAAGTAATGTAGAGAAATTATGAGCACTGTGTGTTTCCAATTAATCAGTAAAAAAAACTACCCTAATTCTCTTCTCCCCGGTCCGGGGGCGGCGTCGAAATCGGGGGCGGCACTCGCGGCGAACCGGCGCACAGCGCGCCATTCGCGAACGACGCTCGCCACTGTCATTGCAATTTACCACCGCCGCCGCCGACCACCGCGGTATTGCACATATGTACACGCCAATACAATTTAATTATTCATAACATCCACTTAAGTCCGGAAGGGGTAGTTGCGCGTGGGGTTTAAAGGTTATTAGTTTGTTTTGACAAGGACAGGAATTGAAAAGTGGTGAGTAGAACTAGAAATAATGAAAATTTGCCACATACTTGCTAACTTTACAACGTCGAAACAAATGCTACACTAGAATTTGACATATGCAAATGTTAACATTACAAACATTGGCCCTTATCATTAGATTGAAGTATGGAAACATTCAAAACAAATATCTGTAACCTTTAGCAATGAAATCTTAATGACCGTTTGCATACAGCATTGTCAACTAATCACGTTGTTAACAACGGAAAAACGCTGATTTGGAATAAAAAACCACGCATGTAATAAATGTCCACATTCTAACTTTTCACATTTAAACTTGTATATATTGTTAGAAATTATTAATAAGTAAGATTTAACAAAATTGAAAATTTAAGACCAATAACAATGTACACTGCTAATACTATAATCGGGCCTATTCTCTAACTTGCTAATTGTGACAAAAATTAATTGTTTTTTGACAGCTAATGAAATATTTCCATTAAACATGAAGTTTCGATGGGATTTTGTCACCATTAGCAAGTTGCTACGATAACAACTTCGTTAGAGAATTGGGTCGAATGACAAGAAAAGATGAAGAAGATTTAAGAGTAATGGAACGAAAAATAACAAAAATATTAGGATCAGGAAACAAATATTAGAATATGAATGAAATATGAAATAGAACAAGAATTGAAAGAAGAGACAGTAAAAAAGGTCAAGCAACAATGAGTCAGATATGTAAGATGGCTTGGACATATTTGAAGAACGGTAGTAGAATGGAAACCAGCAGAAAGAAGACGAAGCAGACTCAGATCAACATGGCTAAAGGAAGCAGAAGAAAATTTAAAAGCACAGGGATTAAAAACTGACAAAGTAAATCAAAAGATAGGAAGACGTGGAGAAACCTGAGTACAAGAATGTAAATGGAAAAGAAACTGAGATTGATCCACTTCAACAATAGGATCTAGAGGGCTTTAGCCTAGAGTGGTGTTAAACCACTATTTATACATTGTTAGAAATATTATTTCGCTATTATTGTTTACCTACTTTTAACATCTTGTTAGCTAACAATATAGTAAACAATGCTTCATGCAATTGCTCTCAAGTCTATAGGTTGTAGGTACTGTCCGATAAGTTCATAATATAAAACACTATGAAATATTTTATCAACACTTTTCGTCTCCGATATTAGTACTGTTCGTAGTGCACTAGAAAGTACGGTGTATGATATACGTGACAGCGTTTTGATTGACGAAGTCAAGTTCGCTTCACTGTAATCATAAGATGAATCGAAGACTTTAAGGCAACTAAGAAAAGCTAAAAAGAATAAACGATTACGTACGTTTGTGTTTGAAGTAACTATACAATTTTGCTGTAAGAATGTAAGCACTGAAAATAGAACTGTCTATGGTAATGTGTATCTACCAATAACAGTATTTAGCATTATGGTGTTTGTTTAGTCCCATGTCCCTGATATGGTGCTATGAAAAACAATGTAGTATCACTGTATCAGTTCCTATGTTTGCATGGTAAATACTTATATACTATTATCAGAGTAAATTACATGCGATTTTGAAAGTATTTTAGTCAGCTTTTGTGTCGTTACAGTATATAATCCAAAAAATGTTTGGGCGTATAAAACCTTAAGTTTTTAATTGCTGGGATATCAATCACAAAAATAACGATGTATGAGCTTAATCGTCACGCTATCCGAATTTATTACTCCGAGTTATTAAGGACAATACAGTAAAAAAGCTCAATACGCATGTTTTATTTAAGTGGTTTATTAATTCCTTTTCCGGTGTCCCAACATGATTTTAATATTTTGCTTTGAATAAAATAAGTAAATGTATCACCCCAGTGATATAATTTTGCGCGTATGCTTGGAAATTATTTCCTAAAATATGTCGAGTTCTCTTGTTGATTTCCTGGTGGGGTTGTACGCATCACAGGCGGTCATGGACTCACCACTACGCTGCCTACGATCGCAGCGTGTTGCACACAAACTCACGCACACGCACGCACCGCGAACTGGTTGTCCTTGGCCCAAGTCATCGGACATCGGCAACGAAACAAACCACCGGAGTCATCGAGCTTAGCCTCTGCTGCCGAAGAGGAAGAGAGCTGAAGGGAATTAAGAATTAAGGTTACTGTGGTGGGATTCTACGTTTTTGTGGAGAATTCTTCTTCGCTGAGAAGAGTTAAATTACCCAACAACCAGCAGAGAAATTACACATTGAAACTGAGCCAACACCTGGATGCGAGGATGTGGCAAATATCAATAGATATTTTTACAAATTTTGACGTCAAAAACTGTATAGATGACGAATAAAAATCAATTCAGTAATTTTGTATTTATATAGAAGCTTAACATCAGATGTACAAGGAAGAAAACTATTTGCAAGTGGATAAACTTTTATTTACCTTCATTTCCTTGCCAACGACAAATCGTTACATTCTGCAAGTCGAGCTTTTGCTTTTCATCAATCCAAATTCTTATTTCCTTCACTCAAACATGGTTGCTTTGGGTAAAACAACTCGAGTAATTTGACATTAGACAAAATCGTTCAATTACTCTCGTCTGTTGTTTGTCTGATAAAACCTAAACCTCCCGTGGTTTATCCTCGAAAAATTTACTTGGCATATTATCAGGAAGAACTGGTCTTTTGCTCCTGCTCTTTTGTGATTACACCTTTTAAAAGTCTACTTCTGTATAAATGATCAATGAAAAATAAAGTTATTTTTGTACTTATACAACTTTGGAAATAGGATTTGACACAGGCTATTTGATAACCAGAAACTTTCAGTTCGCGCACGCGGTAAAACATACAAAAAATTGTTAATAATTTAAAGAAAAATATGTGTACTAATTGTGTTTTAACTGTAATATCATCAAAGTACATAGTAACGGGTAATATTTATAACTATGCTGCTGTAGAAATAGGTTTGAATAATTTTATTTGTTACGAAAAGCGGGAACGCGTTAAAAACTATGCTGATAAATTCGATTCGATATTAAATCAGCGATGTAAATACCAAACATCTAATCTAAATTATTTGAAAAGTTTCAAATTACTAAGTGGTGTTAGTTAATAAATAAGATACTTATTAAATATTGTAGAAATTACTGCAAAAACCATTAATCTTATAGAATATTGCTGACGTTAGTTTTTCTAAAGTCATCTTATTCTAAAGATTACAAACGAACCATAGAAACGTTTTCGACCTAATCCTGAAACTAGAAAGACGTTTTTTTTACTTTTTTTTTGTGAACTAAGGAACTGTCAACTTAGGATCATTAAGATTTGCAAAACTGAAAGCAGTCCCACATCCTCGTCTGCTTTAAGAAGTAGAGTATATTCAAGCCAAGCCATAAATTGGCGAATAGAATTGAAATGCTTGTACAGAAAAACTTGGTTTTCCACCTAATTACATATTGATTTATACTTATGAATATTTTAAAACCAACTTCAACTACTCTAATTCGCTACTGGCGTCAGAGTCAAACAACCAACCAAAAAACCGATGAAACATTACAAAAACTCCAGTAGTGCATAAATACTAAGCTACTAGTATAGTAAAATTAGTTGTGTGGGGGAGAAAAGCGTGCAGGGCTGGTTTTTGGGGATTATTATGCATTCTGCACGCGTGACAGGGAGCCCGGCGCTTGCACGCGAATTGTTCCGTGGTCTGTGCGTGCTAGTGCGTACGCCTGCGGTTTCCATGCAAAGTAGCCCCTCTGTCTATTATATAGAGCGGTGACGGCCACGTGTAGTCTGCAGAACGGACGTACACGTGCACACGAAAAAATGATACAGTTGCTACAGTTTTAGCTGGAGTGATTAATGAATTTTTTGCTGTCTAGGGAATTTGAATTGGAATGACTTTTGTGATGCTATTTTTCAACCTTTCCTGGAGCCTGACATTCTTAATAAATGCTTACAAATACCTTAATTAGGGTTTTAAAAAGGAATGCGCATGTACAAAAGTATAGTTTACTTACTGACTGTCGCACATACTATGTCAAAAAGACCCAATACATATATAATAACATTTTGAGTTATATTCTTTTTTATGGGGTACATACACTAAAATAAATAATACTGGAACGCTAACTCACGATGAAAATGCGAGCTGAGAGTGACAGCCAATTGTTAGGCTACCTGTCTTTGTTGTAAAATCCGCTTAGAAAGAAAGTTCATTCATTCATATGTTCCAGTCTCACACCATTCATTTAAACATTGCAACCAGAAAGTTGATAAGAAAATATAAAGAAATTAAAGTTTTCAAATAAAATGTTTGGCCTAAAAATTAATTAATATATTAATAGAAAAGAATTCAATTGAACAATACATTGTTAAATATTATTTATCACTGTTGTACAAAACTGTACAAAATGTTTTATATAGCAATCGTTCTACAAACAAGTGTTAGACAAAGAAGGGTGGCCTTACGACATCAATCTGTCTCAGTCTCGTTTATTGCTTTCATAAAATCATACTAGCATATTTCAGGGGCTTTAAGCTTAACGCGTAAAAATATATTACTTACTGAGATCTGCGAAAATAGGATTCCAACCCCAAAATGGTGTAAAAGCGTCCTGATATTTTATTTTAAATTATTTAACAACGATTTCCGAAAATTTCTGGGAAGATACCGTGCTTGATCTCCTAACCTTTCAAACTAAATCTGTGGATCATGTAATAATCCTCAGTTAATTCTATTCTCATAGCCGACACTAACAACTATGGCAGCTACTACTTGACGGCTGTAATCGCGCAAAAATATATCAGTTAGGAGATCTGCAACAATATCACTCAGAAAATGGATTAATTTTATTTCTATTCTTATACAGGCAGATTCATAAAAGGGATTTGCGCTAACTCCATTTTTATTATTACTCGTAACTACATTTTCCATTCTCAGAACATAATTATTTTATCTTTAGTTTATAATCAAGATTGGTTAGCATAAAATTTGATACATTTTGCTAATATAATTAAATAAGAAACGAAGATACAGATGTTGGGGTTAACGCTAATCGCTTTTATGAATCTGCCTGTTTGGGTAATTGCGAGAATAATTACGACGTAAGCTTTGATATTTTTGATGAACTCACTAAAAAAGGGCAGTATGTTTATCTCAAGGATAAATCAGTAAAAAGTACCGAACCGGAAATGTCTTAAAGATGGTAGTGTTCTACCTGCTTCACTTGATACGTGAAAAGATAAAAAACAACAAAAAAGTGACTTCAAGAAGAACAGGAAACAATCAGCAAATTTGCCCTAACTTATGTATCCCTGTTAGTAAAAACCGTTGGGTCTTTTTTATCATTATACCCCACACATTTTATATAAAATCATTTCGAAGAACAGGATAATAGCTGAAATAAATAATTTTTATAAAGATATCTCAGTAATTCAACTGTAACATTTCTAATGAATAATAAATAAACTGCAAGGGTAATTAGACAGCGGAAAAAACGTATAATTCATTAGACATCGATTATTCATTAAACTTAATCATTTTCTCCATGAAACGAATAAAGAAGTTAATTTTATTAATTAATTCCAATCCCTATTAATACACTCTGCAGAAAAAACAAACCAAATAAAACTCAAACAAAATCAATAAAAAACTATTTAATTCGGGCCTGCACGTTGCGTTACGCACCTGCCGCCATCGTTGGCTTGGCTCACGCACCCGGACTTCAAACTCACCGTGGTCGACAATGCAATAGTTTTAATGTTGGCTATACACAATCATTAATGTGTTTTTGCGTGGCCGATCAGCCTCCTGATATTTCGGGGCGTCCCGAGTGCGTACGCTGCGTAATTTACGATTACACAAAACGCGCGGTGGTCACTTCACCCCACACGCACCGACGAAAGAAAATCACTCAGGGTAGATTATATTTTAAACACTATTACATTAAATAAGAGCGAATGAAATTTCATTTTTCCAACATCACTTGTGAACATAACATTTCCCTCAACAAGATATAGGTGAAAGTAGCCATTTTTCTAACAAGTGATCAAAATGATCACTAGTGATGAAAATAGTTTTCTATAACACTGTTTTGGAAACTGGGCATTCCACTACTAAAAACTGTTATGGAATCACTAACATTCCATACGCGGCGTATGGAATATTTTCGACGAATCAGAACTGCTTATTAGCGTGACATATGAAGTATCTTGATTCAGTTACTATGGTTACGTCTCTTTGTTTTAATTTGATTTATTTGAGTTTGACGTTTTCAACAGTTTTATATTTGTATTTTTGTATAATTTCCAAAACCTTTTTATAGAAAGTATAGTCTACAACATGTAACGGAATGGCCTATCCCACGCTCGCAAACCGTAGCCCTCGCCTTTGGCTCGGGCTACAAACTCTTTGCTCGCGTGGAATATGTGCCATTCCATTACTTGTTGTAGAATATACTATATTGTTAGAGACGATCGAGAAAACGTGATGTTCATTGCAACTAGAGCTCCTATGAAATATAATTTTTGTACACGTACATTAAAACGCCGCCTAAGCAATATGCGAATTGTCAATTTTTCAGGTTTCCACCACAAAAGTATACTTGTATTTCTAAAGCAATTATTAAAGAACTATATGTATAATAAAACAGTATATTTTCCTAAACATCCTTTTGCATAAGAATAAAAAAAAATGTGGAGAACCGAATGAAATTTAATTTTAAAATAATAAATTTAGTGCATTGGCAAATAATATCTGCCCGAGATGACAGCTTTCGGCAGCAGTAAAACATATAACTCAAAAAAAATTGTATTATAATAACAAAGTAGATAAGAAATTAAATAGGGTTATTAAATTTAAAATTACAAGTGATTTTGGCAAGTAATAATAATAAATTAATTTGAAGAAACCATATGAACTAATAGTAAAATTATAAAAGTCTATTGGATAAAGTCTATAAAAATATTTTTGTTATATTTTGTTTCTATAACAAAGCTGTTACGACACCCGAAGGAGTTTCGTAACAGCGCAATCGAGTGATATAATAGACTGTTCTATTTATATTTTCAAGGTTGGTAACTCTACTGAAATGTCATATGTAAAAAAAATCAAATGTCATATTTCGCAAAATAAATAAATACAAATTGTAAGAATGTTCTTTTCATATAATTTTGAATTTAAAAGCAGAAGTTAAAATAGTAAGAAGAAGAGATATTAAAGGTGTTTAATTTTCAAACGTCACATAAGTGTCACCAACTAACACAAAAATTCTGAATATTGAAACATGAATTTTTTTCGTTCGTTCGTTTCATCTTATTTTGTTCGACGGGTTTCCTTCTCACAAAATAAAATCAAAATTATGAAACGCGTTCTTTAATATACTATTATTTAATAGGTTTCGAATTATTGGATGTTCATTTGTTTTACTAATGAAGAATTATGTACAATAACACGTTGTATTTAAATAAAATATTTGTACAGAACAATCCAAAAGTTTTTATAATAAATTAATTGCTTCTTGAAATATTAGACGAATATTATATGTTTATATTTATAGTGCAACTTTCACAAATACAAATAGTGACTCATTTTCGTACAAAATAAAATTGTATTAGTCTTATGCATGAACCTGGTATGTAAATAAATAATTTACCTCTGATATTGAAAAAATAGTGCGTAACATACGTGGAAAAGGACCATTGCAAACTTTCGTATTCGTTTTGCAATAAATGCTTTCCTCACTCGAATTACAATATATTATTATAAACTCTGAGGGTGGAAATTTTACAATCGTTTATCTCAGTGATAATCGTCGTATTACGATATTTATTTGCTTAATACTTTTGATACGTTTACGTGTAGTTCTTAAAATCCAAAGTTTATGGTTTTCCAGAAACAGCCAAAGACTTAAAATTAATAAAGAAATACCAATAACTGTAACGCAAATAAAATTCTGAGTTTAGGAAATACACAGACCACAAGAAATCTATGAATTATAATTAATGTATCAATTATAACTGTAACCACAAGTATATAAACAAAAATACCATTTTAGACAACTTTTATAAATAATTAAATGAAATCTTCAAGCAATATTTGAAGAAATAATGCCAACTGACAACTGAATTCTTAATGGTGATCGCTTGTGATTCAGTCTAAAATTTTCCTTGAAGGTTCTTTTAGAAAAATGGTAATCTAAATTTCAGTTCAAACACCGATTAAATTAATAAAATATTAGTAAGAACATAGTATCATGCGAGAATAATAAAATTTATTTAGTCTTTTGTCAATAGACTGATGATATACCAAACTCAAACTCATACGCTTCTACTGTAGTCATTAAACACACAAAGTTCGATACGTACAAAAAAACCGCGCGATATTATATGGGTTGTTTCCAAGCACTGTTATTTTGTTCTCGTTCGGAAACGGACAAAACGGAACGCAAATCGCGCCATTACGATATTGGTTCAATTTGAATAATTTATCAAACGCTGGTTCCATTATTTCGCTCTCATGTGAATACACCTTAATCGATTTCGTTGTGATTATGCCGTATGTTGTACCACTTACCACCCTCTGCCCTTCTGAGGGGGTAGACCTCGCGATAATTCTCCCCATCCCCCCTGGCCAATGATTTATGCGGCGATATGTGAAAACGCGTCACGACTGGTCGAGGAAATATCTGTTTTGTAAACGGAAATTGTGATTTTGTTTTTTGTGTTTGCTTTATTTCACGATGTGAAATTATTGTACTGGGAAATAAAAATAGATTTTTTGATGGAAACGATTATTGATAAGGCACGATTATTTCTTTTATTTACGAAAGTTCACAATACTTTATTCATGATTGTTGCGTGATGGGAATCTAATGCTTTTTGACCTATCAAGATTCATTTTTAAAATTGTAGACTGTAAAAATTTCATCTTATCAATTTTACAGCACTTCGTTCTTTTTCATTTAATCAAAAAAGAAATGTAACAGGACACACCAATTCAACAACACAATTCTAAACCTTCTGGAATGTTTCGTTAAATATCAAACAACATAGCAAAGTCATAAGTAAAATGAACTCAAGACTCAAATCATTTGAACCATACAGGTTTCATCAAAATTATTACAACAAAACTTAAGGGTCTGATAGGTTACAGTAATGAATAAAAATTAGTAAACACTTTTATTTTAATACGAAGTAACTATTTTTGGTCATGTAAACAACACGAACGACCATTCTCTTCAGTGGGATTCGAATTCACGACCTCTGGCATACTAGGCTAGTAACATATTATCCACTACGCCACCGAGATCGGTTAGTAAACATTAAAATTTATTTTATTAAATTAAATTTGTGTACCAGTTAATTCAATATAATTTAATTCAAACGTACCTACTTTCGGCTAACAAAATATTACATTTCAATCGCTAATTATTAAAAACAATAAAAACTGTTCAAAATGAAATAAATTTACGTCCATACATAATGTGTATAAAATAAAGTATCTATAAAATAATTTTTGTATAGGGTAAGGTAAAATTAACAAGATATTAAATATAGCATGTGTTGAACAACGCTAATAAATCTAAAACGGTGTACATGAAAGCTCAATTCCCAAAATTTAGGACAAAAATAAACATCACCAATTAAAAACCAATCCAGAAATCATTTTCACGTTAAATAAAGTGCCTAGCATTCATTAGAGTTTATTTATCACAATGTATGCTACATATGTCACATTACAACCCGTAATCTGCAAACAGATTGACTTTGTATGCTCACAATCATAGGGTGCCTTGAACGAAGGGTAGAAGGGAACTGCTAGTCACATATTTCACAAAAAGCTTTTTGTCATTTAAGGCAAATGGCCACCGAATATCTTCGTGACCAGTAATGTCCATACATGTGATATATTCATGATATCTAATATCTATATATTTTACTTTGTTTTGTCACAATTGATCACACGCAAGCCGGACTGACAACCGCCCTACCGAAATGGCGAATGGAAAATGGATAATAAAATGGACGGTTTCTAACCCTCCTTGCTTTATAGCTTTTGAACTTTATAGCCTCGAAGCAGTTAAAACCTACGAGATATACCCAAAATTGGCTATCAATTTTTAAACACATAATGCCAAGATGCTCGAGTCGTTTTACCTTAAAGCAACCAGGTTTGAGTGAAAGAAATTTAAGTTTGGCCTGATGAAAAACAAAACCCTGAATGATAGTTTGTAAGATAGTTTGCTGAATCTTGTTATTTTAAGCCTTTGTTAGGGTGGTGAAAATTTTACGAAGTTAGTGTTGTGGGAACTATAGTTCACTCAAACTATCAGGAATTTTCAAATTTGGTAAATTAATGATCAAGAATGTTTCCAACTTTATTATGGGTCAAATAAATCAATCAAATGGTACTTAGTAATACTAGTTAGTTCCATTTTGATTTTATAAACTAAAATAGAGATGTTGGGGTATGACATAATTCATCACACTTATATGCATGGTTAAGGAAATAGAGTTGAAAAAAAGTTTATCCACTTGCAAAAGTGTCTTAATTTTTCGTTATCTTCTAATACATGTTAAGTTGATAAGGGTCTGATATTTTTTTAAAAACAATTACCCATCACAACGATTGATGTGACTGTATTCTTGATCTTCCGTTAAAACATTTTTCATACCTCACGCTAAAGTTTTGACGAATATTTTAAAAGCAATTTGTCAACGCAAAAAATCATAAATTAATTTTATATCAAGACAGAATTAAAATTTATAATCTATAAATATGTTAAGCAGGACAAAAGACAGGGCAATTCTTCAAATTTCATTGAAATTGTACAAGCCATTCATGACTAATCAATCTGACGAAATTTCCAAAATTCATACTTTTATAGTCCAAGTATTTCTAACACTGCTATTTTTAACATTCACATGATCCAGAGGAATTTTAGCTAGATTTATTATTTTATAGGGTAAATAGCTCCGTGGTAACGCATCGGACCGTGGATCCTGAAGACCTCATTTTAATCCATACAGCCGAGAAATTTCGGAAAACTCTTGTTCCTTTTCCTCCACCAATATCTTCGGGATTACCGCACGTGAAAATATATCATGTACCGAGATTTGCGGAAATCTGCGTGCCATACCAATAAATGGGAAATGGCATAATTCAATCCAATTAGAGAAAAAATATAATATATACTAATACTTAAATAAGCGTTTAATTAAAAATGTGTTCTTATTTTTTGCTGCATTTTAATTTCCTTGGTCGCCGTCTGAATAACCGTAACAAGATTCAATTTCTTTATGAATAATTATCAAGTGCAAAATGTAGTGTAATAATTTGTGATGAAAGAAACAACAGCAAAAGATAAATATGTAAAAACTTGTAGTGTCCTAGATTCATTGAGGGTCCTGTAATTTCCTATTCATTTCTCTGCCATACGTGGAAGAACTCATGGCAAATAATTATAGCTGTGCTCATTTAAAATTAACGAAGCCTCTCGTAAAACAAGTCCGTGACATTTGACGTGACAGCAGCGTCGGCTTCAACACGATCACTGAATTATTCACTACTGTCAAAAAATTGAGAAAACAACAACGCATTGACAGAACGCGAAGAAGACTTTCAAGATATTTTCGAATTTCGGGGCGAACTATCCAGGGGTGCTGTAGAAGTGGAAACTTCTCTAGTTTCGCTTTTGTTTTTGCTTTGAATATTTTAACGTTGTGGTTAATTTAATATGATTGGACAGAACGAAGTTACTTTGTTAAAATTGAAAATTTAATGGTATTGAAATGGATGGAATTACTTGAAATGTTTCAATTTTCTTACTGGCGGAATGAGCTTTTTGAGTTAATGCACTAGAGAAATGTAATTGAATTTATTAAAGTTACATTAAACTTTATAAGTATTATGACTACTGAAATGTTAATATTCAGACACTAAACTTTCAGCTGCTTTTTTGCTTTTAATCAATAAATTCATACCAATCAGAAATAATATTTTCTCATTAAATGTCCATTAGTAACAGTAAATTCAACTATAAATAGTTATTTTATCAAACTATTAGCAATACCATTCGAGAGTTTATTGTCTTTTTTGAACAAATTTACTTAAACTTATAAATAAATAAATATATCAGTTCATCGTTTGATAAAAATTTAATTTGCTTCATTGTAACCCAATTATTGAATAATACTTCCTGAAGTCTTACAAATGTTTCACCCTATATTCCACGAGGAAATATCTCCCTCCCTGTAAAATAACGCAGCGGTCAATCCACAATTCTTTCCACTTGAAATGTCACAGCAATCGTGCTGCATTCAGAAACGGTATTTTAGGATAACACAGGATCGGTAACCGATGACAAATGATGAACAGCAATGAATCGGCCGCCAAGAGGTTCAATGCACCAATTTCGATGCCGATAGGTTTATCTCTATAAAACATTCCTCTTACATGAAACGGGACTTGCGTGGTCACTGGACACGTTTCGAATTTGAGGGACGTGATTGCTTAATCGGACGTAACACTATTTTGTCGTGGAGAATTTACAGATATAAACAAACATTTAAAATGCATCTTATTGTTATTAATCCTAATTTACTATTGCGTATGGGAAGGTAGAAGAATTCGAAAAAATACTGTGTTGGCTTCATGAGCCAAATAATTACAGCGTTCGATCCCAGCAAAACCTAAATTCTTGGCCTCCCTTATGTCTGAATTCTTGTAATCTACATTAAATAAATATTAAATATCAAAATGAGTTTCCTGGTACAGTTCTGTCGCCTCACAGATGTTACATTTCGTATATTTGCAACGGACATGGTATTTTGTGGTTTTCCTGTCACTATCACTAAAGCGAGCGAAGTGTGAAATGGCTGAAATCTAACACAAACACTGCCACTTAGAGATGACATAAGACATCGCAGAAGGCTATAAGCACCTAGATGCCATCTCACATTTTGTCTACAGCAAATTGTACGGAAATTTAGGAATGGCGTTTTATATTTTGACAAATGGGGTTGATGCCTTTACAAAACTTACTTTTTCATATAGTTTAAAATAAAACAAGAGGAAGAATGAAGTAAATAGAATTGTTTCATTAATACGGTTGGTAACAAATTACTTAAAACTAGGCATAATAATACAAAAATTATAATTTGCCGAACGATAATAACAATGTGCCAATGTACGTTTTTGAGACTGTACAATAATAAAAAAACAATGAAGAACATTTTAAAATAATGGAATGAAAAAAATAAGATCAATATTAGAACCAATAAAGATATCGAAAAAAAAAAATGAATTGTGAAAAAGAACAAGAGTTGGAAGAAAAAGTGAAAAAGATCAAGCAATAGAGAATCATATGGCTTGGACACATGGAGAGCAGAAGAAAAGGATGCAATTAAATCAGTAATAGAATGGAAACCAGGCGGAAGAAGAAAACGAAGCAGACCCAGACCCAGGTTAACATGGGTAAATGAAGTAGAAGATTTAAAAGCAGCAAGAATTAAAAACTAGCAAAGTAAAACAAAGATAGGAAGACGGCGTGGAGAAATATAACTACAAGGATTTAAAGAAAATAAACGGAGATCGATCCAATTCAACAAAAGGATCTAGAGAGCTTGCCAAATATATTTGAACAAATTTTGATGGCTAGTAATCTAACTTTAAGAAATTAGTAAATTCCGAGTTGCCACCTATGTCTATGACGAATAAATAAAATTAAATTATAAATTAAAAAAGTATAAAAAAAATTGCAATCAATAAAGTGATGCAATTAAAATTTTTATTGTGTCAGATCTATTTATGAAATTCTGATTAACCCAATATTGAAATAGAACAAATAAAAATTCACAAACATCCTAATCAAATTATTATTGTTTACCTGCCCTAACAAAGAATTGACAACTACCCATATACTTCATCTATTTCTTTTAAACCTATACATTCTTACGTAATATGAATTTCGGATTTCCACATAAATCCTGTGGACAACTTTGCTGTCATTTGGCAGATATCACAAACATCGGATGCATTCCCCGATCGAGAACGTTGCACTTATCAAGAGCATACGACAAAGTTCACGAGTCGAAAGTTCTTTCAATAACAAACTATGATAATTATGAGCATACATACATTTATCGTCATAGGCGTCTGTGAAAATAGCAAACAATTGCATATTGGTTACGAATTTTGCTGCGGTTTTAGTCATGGACTCATGGAATTTGCCAGAAACTTGTCTGCAAATAGGGCAAGTGTGGTTAGTGACGCACGATTTCTGCGCGTTTAACATTGTTTGATTGTTTCCGTTTTCCTGGGTTACATAATTGTTTCTGTGTTTCGTGGATTTGCATTTTCCTTCGCTGTTTGCTGTTTGCGAAATTGAATTATGATTTAACAGTTATTGTTTCGTTGTTCATTTATGTATCACTAGGTCAGTCTCGCAGAGGAATGTTGGTGAAGACGTAACAAACCATCAACAATTGTTAATTTAACAATAGCCAGAGGTGTAGCAAGTCACTGCTGCTGGTGTTAGCGGTGTCTAGGTTGTTCGCACCAAGCAAACGACCTTCCTACATAACGCATTTATAATGGCACTCATTTAACTGCGAGCTAATTACCTTCACTTTCGGATGCTAATTTTACAAACACCGATAATGCACAAACACCTCGCACCACAATCCCGCACCGAAAATACCAAAACGGAAAGCGAAAAACCCACACCGTCACGATAGGAAAATTCGGTCATTTTCTGCACGCACAAAATATGAATATCGCACGCATAAATAATATTAAGGTAATTAATCATAAAATATTTACCGTGTAAAATGAGAAGAAATGGTGGATGAAAGCAGTGACGAAGTGAATCAGCGAACAAATGCACTCTCACTAGATCAAAGTTGGCATTGTTTATGCGTCTTCATCTGTCTTTATTCGCACACAAACAAACAAAAAACAGCACAGGGCGACACGTTACGCATAACGTGTTACGTGTGTAGAAATTCGCGTATTGTTTACAGTTACGCAGACCGATAAATCACTGGGAATTTCTGCGAGGCACGCGAGTCGGTCGCGCGTCCTTGAGGCCGGTCCGGGCGGCCGTCGCGTGCGAATTATGTGCGGGGCGATTCGCCAGCAGTAACAGCCGCCGCTGGCTCCTGACCTGGGCTACGGGCATTGACAGTGCGGCAGGATCTGGATAATTCCCGGGGAGCGGCATCAGGGGGGTGGGATCATGACCAGCGCAACGTTGCGAATCAACGCCGGGGTCATGCACATCGCACACATGTGGACTTGCTGTCCTTGAGTATGTGGTGTGCCGCGTGCAAAACCCGAGTAAGCGCGAATCCTCGCGAGCGCGACGGGTGGATTCGCACACGGGTTCGGCCAACACTGGCCCGGACAGCTCCACCGCATTCGCGTGTTGACTCGCGAATTGCGAGGTTCGCAACTTGCCAGTATTGCGTGACTGTGAGCCAATCCTGCGCACCGCAGGACTACCTGTTGCGCCTCCAGCCAGCGAGAGGACATCTGTTGCAGAATCCGCACGAAGATGGAACCCCCACATTAAGGATTATTTTTTGAGTGACCATTTTATGTAAAAATATGTGCTAATAAATCTGTAGGAATGTGTGTTTTAATTTTTGCAAAAAAAAAAAAATCAACCTTCCTGCATGGGAATTCAGTGATTATTCGTGATCATTCAGTGTTTGTATTACCTTGAATAACAATATGTAATATTGTGACATTCAAAACCAAGTTCATGGAGAAATATTTCTATTTACCAAAAAATAGTGACGTGCGCATCATATCAGTGTCAACGTGAATCTAATCAATAGTGTGCTAAAAATAAATTATTTGTTTGAAATTAGTGTAACGAATAACAAAGGCTATCACCAAAATTGGAGTATAACGCGCGATTTACGTTAAAGTCAAACAGTAAACAAAAAACCACGGACGCCAGGATCACAGTCAATGTTAGCTTTGTAGATTAGAACAGTTTACTTTCTTGTCTGCGACCCAAAACTCTCAAACTGAAACTGATACTGCAGGGATTCGTGACAACTGCGAACCCCAAATCAAATTTTTTAGTATAAAAAAACAACCACTGCCGCTGAAACGCCCGAAAAGAAATATTAGACACCACACATCAGAAACTTTTAATAAGTTATTTAGAAAGTATCTGAATTATTAGGGCTGCCTAAAAATATGTTTGAAGTTACCGAAAAGCTACACTAAATATTTTTTATTATACCTTATAAAAAATACTTAAACCTTTCCTTAAGATTCGCATATATCTCCAGACCTATATACTAAAATCCCTACAACCGAGAAGAAATCTTAGACACCACACACCCACAAAATAATAAGTTATTAATTTATTTGAGTTGCCTGAAAATATGTTTGAAGTTGCCGAAAAGCTGCACTAAATGTTTTTTATTATAAACAATAAAAAAATACTTAAACCTTTCCTTAAGTTTCGCACAAATCTCCAGACTTAAAAACTAAAATCCCCTATAAAACCATTCACAACTCAAAATCGGCAGAACATCAAACGTTGCAAGGGAAAGGATTTTATAACTTAAACGGCTCTTTATTTGACAGCTCCGCCCGCTATTGCAGATTTTACTTTAGTGAAATTTTACTATTGTCGTAAAACGTTGACAGGCTTGAAAGGCACCCTGCCGAGCGGGTAATGCCTCCATTGCCTTCAGAAGACTAGTGGCAAATAATCATGCGTGACGATACCATTGGAGGACTACAATGCGAAACCAAAATCCTATTGTGTTAAGTGTTTAAGAATTTGTTTGTTTGCCTGTTTTCTTGTTTACCCAACTGTGGTTTCAGTTGACTTTTAGGACGGCAGTTGGGAAGTGATTAATATATTTTGCAGAAGAATACTCCTCTTGTTACTGTTTTAATTCGGAAGGATATTGAAATAGTTGTGATGAACAGACAATGTTAACAATCATAGTTATTTTGTTATACAAAACGATAAAATAATATTTTTCACGAGTAGATAATTTAATTGTATCGTCGTGTACAAAAATCTGTTTTAAAAAATTAGAAAAGTCAATTATAAATTAAATTATTATTTAAGAACAATTTTAATAAATCTCTAGTGTGGCTTGTTATGGAGTTTGCTTAAAAATAATTTTTATTTCAGTCTGTCGTATTGTTTTTGCTTTATTTTATGTACAAAGGTAAGAAATGGATTTTCAAGAAGAAAACTTCCATCTGATGTTGAAGAAGAGGAGCAGATGCATTAGATAAATTATTGCCTCAAAAAAATATGAAAAGCGTTTCTATTTAAATAAAAATTAAAGTTCTTTATCTACCCTTCCTGCTAAAATATTACTTTATCTACCCTTGCTGTTACTTAGTCAACTATTTTGAGCTGAAAAAAGCTGATTTAAAAATCTGCTGCAAAAAAAAAATATATTTTACATTATAATTTAAAAAAAAACGGTTATAATACTGAAGCGGGAAAATACGAGCCCAGAATCATAAAATTTGGCCTAATTTAAATTTTAAGAATAACTTAAAAAAATTGTTCTGATCTTACAAAGGGAAAATTGATGTACTTTATTTATTTGTATCTTAAATAGAGTTATTTTTATGAATATTTTAAGGAAAATATAACTAAAATATAATAAAATAAAGAAATTCACAAACATAAAGATTTCATTTGGACTAAAGTTATTTGAATCTGATGACAACACAGTATAGAAAAATGTTTCAAATAAAAATTTTTGGTAGGCCTTCAAATAATCTATACCATTTACTGTTGATCAATTGTTCCCAAAATCTAATCAATACGTAATAAACATAATAACTCCTTTAAATATATGTATGTGGGGGAGGTAAAAATTTCAGAATTTAAGATGTAATTATTGTAAATTAAAAAAAATTCCTTTGTATAAATTTAACTGGGCCAAATGATATAATTCTGGGCTCGTATATGATGACCTAACTACTCTTCTACTTTTCTCCATTATAGCAATTTTCAGAAATCTTCAATAAATAATTTATTTAATAATTTGGTTTAACTTAGAAAAAAATATTATTTTAACATTTTTGTGAATACTGTTAATTTAAACGTTGACAACATAGCGCAATATTTTTAAAATATTTTCCATTAAAAATCAGTACTGTGTACTGTGATTCGGGCTTGAGTTGTGTAGGATTGTGGTTTGTGTTAAAAGTGCGAATAAAGCGAACTACAGATAATTTCCACATAAACTTAAATTGTACATTATTGTTTTAGTACCAATGAAAAACATTCCTATTTCCATTAATTCACCACAGTGCCATCTGTTTGAAACTTCTCAATTATGTCATTCTAAAGTTTTACAAAAAAAGTGAATATTTTTTCCGTCCATTTGGTGCGAAACTAAAATAGTTCTACATAATTTAAAATATTTTGGCATAAAGATGATTATTGACAGTTTTACCAATAATTTAACAACGCAACATGGCGCGTATTATGTATTGCACTTCGAGTGTGGCACTCTGCTTTTGCAAATCTCGGTAAGCGATATATTTTTAAGAAAGGGTAAAATTGAAAGTGGTGGGGTCTTCTTATTTACAGTTCGATGCGTTATCAAGGAGCTATTTATCCGTGGAATTGACATGTAAAACTTTGCAGATTGTTCTCAAATATTAATAAGTTTACGTCGCATTAAAGTTATGTAAAATATAATTATTTTTAAAACGTTAATAATCAAACGAATAACACAATCTCTAAACTGTAACAGGGTGATTATTGGACCTCAGCAGTGATGTAAAATATTGGCAAATTATCTAAACACTTAAAGTGGTAAAAATAGAACCAAGCCCAAAAATAGTGTTAGAATCTCCGAGAATCTTGCTCAACGCTCATCCAGAGCAGTGCAAGTGAATCAGTCAGTAGCTGAAACCATCCGTCCCGCTCTGTGAATCAATTCAACTTGTGTGACAGCGATTCTTCATTCGAGTCAGTCTAGTCTCTTTACCTACTTCTACAATGAGGCAGCGCCAGTATCTCGAACTTGTAACTGTACAACGAGTCAAGGTAGAAGGCTGGATGCAACGCAGCTAAGATTAGGAAGGGTCGTTAACCTAAGATTAAACAACCGGCCATTTTAGACAACTCGTTCAGCGCTGGCAACTCACTCGCTTTTTGTTTTTTTCATTCTTCTGTTTTTTTGAATCGCGTGAAGAGTTTCTAGAAGTACAGACAACCAAAACTTATCCCGACTGTTTTGTAAAAATTAACTTTTTTATTTATTAATTTTTCCTTATTAAGATGTTTTCTACCACCGGAAATCGGTACTTCGCGTTTCAAATATTTGTTTTGTGGCATTTTAAACAATATAATCAGTTTGACTTTGACGAGTTCTTGTTTTTAACAAGGTTTTATCAAATGGTGCTGTCGTTGTTGTACAGCTCTAGGGGTACTTGAAAGATTTAATGCAGTTATCTCTGTCTGACTTAATGCATTTATTCATTGCGTGTCAGTCATGCAGGCCCATTATGCCGCGCCCACAATCCCTAGAGAATGTGTCAAATAAATGGACCAGGACATGACTCAAGCACTACATGCAATTTTTTAAATAAAACACTTTACTTATGAATATAATCCCACGGTACTATGCATCATTTTATTCGTAATTTATTTCCATTATTCCAATTTGAATCAAAATTAATTCATAATTACTTACCCCGTTCCGCACGTAGCAGCATTTCACCGAGAAATTTTTGGAGTGAACGAATGATGCCTGTAGGCTCTGAAACAATCATATTTTATTTTATTTTACATATACAAGAAAAGATTAACAGCAAATATTACATTTATTGAACAATGTACACATACAAACTATCGGAGATTTTGAAAATAGATTTATCCGAGCTGACGATAGATACAAAGTGTTAGGAAATTACCTATTATCAAAATACAAAATAAATTTCATTAATTTATTGAGTAAGTAATTAAATAGTAACTTAATTATTAGTAATGGTAACATTAGTTACACAATTAGAACTACTATTTTGATGCTATTTGAATGATTTCTTCTATAATAACATATCAGAATATAATTGATAATTGATGTGAAAAGTCAATTTGCACAAGTTTTTCAAAACAATAATAAACAATAAACAACTTGGTAGTAACCAAACAATAGAAGAAAAGCACATTTTGAAACTACCATTTTTTTTCATTTCATTGGCATGTGTCTTATTATATGTAACACGTGCATAATAAGGTTTTATTGACAAGCCCTTTTATGTGCCTCATTTCGCTACGCTCGGTTGGCCTCTAAACTGTCTCGACTATAAAAAATCTAAATTATGTACTTTAATAATAATTTTTTTACTTCTAACTATAAGAGATTGAAAGTTACATAAATTACGTAATGTATCGAAGGCTACATCATCGTGTAAGATAAGTATTTTTTAATAAATAAATTTCAAGAATTTTAAAACTGCACAAACTCAATAGTTTTTGATTGCTCTCCGTAAATTAAGACCCAAATAATTGAGCAATAACAACCCTGGATCTTACAAGTGCATAATATAGGAAAGTTATTAAAACAATGGTTATATTTTGAAGCTGATTTGTCCCAAATAAATATTATTTAGGTTGTTTTTTTTAGTTGCTTTTCAATATTTAAAGTTCAACATCTGTTGATCGTTTGTTATTCGCAATGGTTGTGTCAAAATATGCAAACCATTAATCAAATATTATTGAGACGTTAATTATTCTTCCATGTAATGGAAACACAATTGGTGCGTTCAAAACCTTCAAACTCTTAAAACTGAAACTCTACACCGGGTCAAATCATAAACATGTCATTAATTCCCAAAACTCGAGGGCGAAAAATGAAAATATCATATTGCATTTTTGTTTGAGGATTCCAGACACATGTTAAGCGTGTCAGAGATCTCTTTCCATTTTTTGTGCAATTCTGAAAGGTGACCCCTACGCCCAGCCCTGTTGCACGCCGCTGGAGCAGAGTAGACCCACAACCACAGAACCACCCCCCTCAGTGCTGATAAACTGCCAACAGGGGTCGAGTTTGTTTAACCCTGCGTCACCCCTGTCTGACTCTCAAATCTGCTCTTGTTTACGGTCATAAAAAATAATAAGGAATGTCTGGTCCACGTCTGCACAAGTGCCAGAATAGGGGGAGGGTTTTCAACCACCCTTCATAGTTTCGACGAAATATTTACAGTTTTATTTTATCGTAGACTATCACCGATACTATGAAAAAGATATCTACTGTTTGTACAGCGTGGCCCAAAAGTTTCTGATTTCATTTTTAATTAATATTTCTCCTCTTCCTAATAACATCCTGACAGAAATCCAGCAGGCGGGTGCGACAGGTTCCACGGAACGTTTTTTAAACTGCGCCCCGCCCAACAAATTACCCAACACCGGTTGCTTCCTTGCAGCGAAATCAAGCTCTCTTGTCCCCCAATGTCTTCTACACCACTGAGCGACTGCTTCCGTGCTCAACAATGAGGAGTATGTTGTATGTATGAACCCTTACGTTCGGCTCCATGAATGCTAATGATACACTTGTACTTTTTATGCTTCGGCAACAGAGCGAAAATATTAAGACGCGAGTGACAATTATGGGGAAATTTTTATAGGGTAAACAAGGCTTGACCCTTTGACTGCCGTGAGAGAGAACATTATGTTTCCTTACATTTTTTTAACAAAGAAGCACTATGTTTTTGCTTGAAGCACTTGACGTTTTTATTAAACAGGTTCTTCAACACAAATTCTTCATTTTCATTTTCATAAACTCTCCTTCTAAAGCTTGTCTTTCTTATATCATCTTTACAATTATTAAACAAACCGCCTCTCAGATGGCAGACGAGCAATCATGACCCAAATTCAAAATCAAAATCAAAGGGTTACCTCACCAACCATTACCAACACCTTGCAGTGACAGAACCAAGGCCCTAATCAAATTTAATTTTAGTAGGGAAACACCGTAGGAACAGTTGTTGAAACATAATAGCACAGCAAAGAGGAAATTGCTGACAGTTTGACCTATATATTTCCTATATCTCGAACGGTAAATATCCAAGTTGGCTGGTGGCGGAACGATCGTCTTTTGTTACCGCAAGCATGGCCAACTGCCTGAAAGGGTTGGCTAAAACAGCAGGTGCTTGATGAAGAAGAATCCGAACGGAAGGACTGTGATAAGTTGGCAGTGGAGGGAGGTACTACATCTTGGAATTAAAAGTATTCTCCAGTATTTCTTACCATTCCCGTTGCCCATGTCAGCAGTTAAGTTTATTTATAAAAGGTTATAATACGAAAATTGTTTGTGTCATTTAATTTTGATGTTTGCTCACTCAAAATTACTCATTCAAAATTAAATGATTGTGGAAAAAGTTAGATTTTACACTAGTGAGAAAAGTAGTGCATTTAATGACATGTCCAAAATGGATCTATTAAAAATAACTATTATTTATATCTATACCAAGTTACCAGTTTGTTTGTTACGGCAAGCTGTAAAAGTCTTTCTTTTTAACATAGAAATTAATATTGCAATTTCCAAATTAGTACTAAGTAAGCACATTTAAAAGTATAATTTAAAATGAGAGAGGAATGTTGGAAAATCAAATATTTAGCTACTACTTCGTGGAAAAAAATAACTGTTTGCGATTGAGCAATTCGGTGTATTTATTGATATGACAAATATTAAGAAATTCTGTGCTTTATATCTTGTTTTCCACTTCAAAATTACTGTTAGTTATAAGTTATTTATCAGCGCGCTAAAATCACAAAAAACACCTATTTAACAGTACCGAACTAGCGTTGATAATTCGTTGAAGACGTTTACATTTATAGACACTGGGAAAGAGTTCAGGACATATAAATCATCATAATTATTGTGCAAGAGCCTTTAATTCTTGCTGAATTAGCTTGGAGTGAATCTATCTTCTAAAATATACGCAAGTCATTTTCGTCTCTACGTCTTCAGTGCGTTCAATTCTTCTCCATCCTCACATGCATATGCACGGTCACGTGACCTCCGCTCCGCAGATGCACCTTCCTAGAAGCGGTCTTCGCGGCCGCAGCTTGTATCTTCCCCCTACCCCTTAGTTCATCGCCTTGCTTCCTGCATAATAATTACACATGACATCGACAGGCTGCTGTAGTTATATGTATGTGTGTGTAAAGTATGCAGGTGCATCACGCGATTTTAGAGATGCTTCATTTGAAGACTAGAATAATGCATGGCTTGATCATCAATTTCGTATTATTTTATAGGTTAATTTTGGTAGAACCTGTCATCACTGTTCATCTTTATTTACAAAAAGCAGTTTTTTATTTGAGCAATCATTAAAACTAAATTTCAGTAATAATGATTAGAAGGAAAACAGATCCAGCATATTTCTTTCTTCCTTTGGGCTTTCAGTTTTATTAAGAAACATTGGCAAAGAATCCAAATTGTGAAGATTAATTCATATTTCGAAAGATATATTTGTGACAGTATATATTAATAGGTAATCAATACACGAGTAGAATGTACGGTTTCTTATATTTTTTAAAGCTGCAATATAATAATAATAATAGCATTCCGTTGCTAGAGTGGCCTTCTAGCAGCCCCAATTTATCCCCAATCAAAACTTTTTAGAACCAAATAAAAAAGTGAAATTTCCTACAGAGACAATAGAAGAATTGAGACACAGACTGCAGGAAATTTGGGATTCTTTCTTCAGAGAAGTCTGTCAAAGACTTATGGATTCTAAGCAGTTTTAAAAGTAAAGATGGAGTTACGCATTGCTAAAATAGATATTATTAGTTGTTTCCGTGATTTGCAATGTCCTAATGTTTGTTTTCAGTTCAACAATGTCTTTATTTATTGGAAAACTATTCCCGTATTGTTTCAATAAATAAATATAAAGTTTCATTTTTGTTTTTTGGACAAACGCCAAGCAACTTCGAGAATGTGTATATTCTCCAGATTTCGTTCTTTCACATTAACATTACATACACTACATTAGACTTGTCTTTCGATTTTTGTAAAACATTAAAACGTAAAATTTAAAACGAGCGAACTCATGTGAATTAGGGCATTTAACAACAAATGTTCCCCTTTTAGTATTTTTAAATATTAATGCAACGTGACATTTTTACGCAAACATGAGTAACAAAAACAAATAATCCCTTAATTACAATCTAAAGTAAAACCAAACAGTCCCAAAAGCTTTTAACCATATTCGCACTACATTTCCACCCTATAATTATTCTAATTACTCTGTACTACAACTCCGTCCCTCCTCTAAGTGCATCACGAAAATGGATGCAAGAGTAAGCAGGTATTGTGAGTCGCGGTCACCAACTATGCTTACTGCTTAGCACCGGCTGGGCTGCGCGTTCAGCCAATCCCGCAACGTGGAGAAAATGCTCGTTTTTTTATTTTTTTATTATTTTTTAGAAATAAAAAGAGTGTAGCTGGCCAAACAGGTCCCGAGCACTGTTGGCATCACGTGTGGTGTACACTCCATGGCAAATTCAACACCACCGTGACTAGAGAGAGATTTTTAATTTGGTGACAAAATTATTAATAGGAAGAATTAGAAATTGATTAGAATATTTTCAATACGTTGAAATTCAGTATTAAATCATGTTTCGTATACAATTTTGGTGAACTCCTTTGTGGGTTTTTTCTTAAAAGCAAATAATGACACTATAGGGAGGGTGATTCATCGGTCTGTTCTTTTTTAAGTCTTTTATTTTAAGTTAGACTCACTGAAAAAAATCTATTTGATACTTATATATCATTGATTGTCTATCTACTTACCCATACACATTTCTATACAAGGTGCTCCATTTGAACGCAACTATATGCAATGTGTGGTTTAAAATATTTTCTTTTTATATACTAAAACTACTATTTTTATGAACGTGAATAACTTTTTAATTTATAATTTGGGACTTTTTGAACAGAATATAATTTACTATTAAAGCGGGAGTGAGTCAGTTGAGGTGGTATGGACATGTTGAGCGAATGTCGAATGAAAGGTTGGTGAAACTAATATATGTGGGTGAGATTGAAGGTGAACGATTGCATGGGCGTCCGAGGAATAACTGGTTGGGTATAATTGATGGTTTGTTGCGTGAACGAATGATTCCGAGTGTGAAACATGTATGAATCGCACTGTGAATGTGGACGAGGCGAAAGTGGTATGTCAGGATAGGAATGTTTGGAGGAGATTGATTGTTGGTTGACTGTGTTTCTGGATTCGTGCTACCCCACTAAGTGGGATATAGCGTGATGTTATGTATGTATGTAAAGTCAATAAATATTTATAGTGTTTTTTTTTCTTATGAAAATGAGAAGTGGACTAACTGCTTTGGTCATATGCCGCCTCATGAGTGGATAATTATGAATTTATTTGAACATCGCAAACGACCATGCTCTTCAGTGGGATTCGAACCCATGACCATAACAGTACCGAGATCGGCGGGTGTTCTATAAAAAAATATTAAGTTGCATATAGTTGCGTTCAAATAATGCATTTTGTATACAAATGTTTATGGTATTGGTGAGTATTTAGACAATGATATATGAAATAGATTTTATTTGAAGAATTTTGCTATATAATTTAGAACAAAAGAGTTAACATCACCCGGTATACAGGCTTATAATCAAAATATCAAAAGACAAATTTAACAAAAGTACAAAAAACAATTTTATTCTTTATCTGTTATATTTAAAACGAATTGGAACAATAAAATAAAGTAGTTTGTTCTTTAAAATCAATCTTCTATTACTAAGTTATTCTGCCAAAAAATTGTCTACTTTTTATGACTGCATTGTTTTGTTAAATTTTCTGGAAACATCTTCTTACATTACTGAAAAATGTTGTATATTACACAATGGAACTCACAAATTTACCAAAATATTGTTCCAATGTTGCACTGCATCGAAGTGAAGGACAGAGTTTCAATCAACCTAAGCTGTACACACGCGAAGAGAGATACAAGAAGCAAGCCCAGTAGTCAGTCAATTAGAAATTGATTAGAATACTTTTGATGCATCTTAAATCAAGCTTCGTACACAATTCTGTTGAATTCAGTAAGCAATGAAATTACTTGGCTTAAAATACCAAAGAAAAGTTCAACAATAATACAAATAACCATTTTATTATTTACCATCAACGTTCTATTGGTAAGTTAAACTGGTTGAAGATCTAGTAGATGTAACACTTGCCAAAAAAATAGTCTACCTTCCGTAAACAATTCCTTGACTCTATTAAAAAATGTTGTGTATTATAAAAGAGAAACTTCTCGAAATACTGCCGGCATCTCCAAGTGTTGCATTGCATCGAGGTGAAGGACAGTGCACTGACCAGCCTAAGCCATGCGCACGCGAAGAGAGATGCGAGATGCAAGCCGAGTAGTCATGGAGAAAAGAAAGGGCCAGCATAGAAAAATGGAACAAGGTCTTTTTTAATATGTAAATCACAGTGTGCGGCGACCACATAACGGAACCTGCGTTTTTATGAAATTCCAGATCCAAAATATCAAAATGGAAACTTTACATAGGTAATTTAAATTGTGTTAAACTTATCTAATTGATAAGGGAATACCGTATTGGGAGATAATCAGTTAATTATGTAGGTACTTCATATACTTGCTTGCTATAAAAATCATCACTTCTGGCAGAAATACAGGTGACTATTTCCCTCATAAAATTTAAACCAATCGGAATTCTGACATTTCTGAATGTAGTAAAATCAACGTAGAATTACATGATATTTTTGCACTAGTACAAATTATCGATAATGGGGTCTTTCACCATTTTTTTTTATATTTTTTTATGAAACTTTATCTATATTGAAGACTATCTACGCTTTTAAAAAGTCTTCATTGTTATTCATTAAGCCACAATGATTTTTTTTTAAATGTTGTGACGTTATAGTAGAGATCTAAAACAGTAGATATTTAAATAATTTTTGTTGTAATAATAATAATAAAATATTAAAAAAATATATGACTACAATTACTTACAATCTGTACTGTTTTAGATCCAGCAACACCTCTACTATGACGTCACAACATTTAAAAAAAATCATTGTGTCTTAATGAATAACAATTAAGACTTTTTAAAAGTGTAGATAGCCTTCAGTATAGATAAAGTTTCATAAAAAAATTTAAAAAAAATGGTGAAAGACCCCATTCGCACCTGTGCAAATTACCAAGGTGATTCTGACTTGCTGTCAAATGGAGTTTTTAAATTTTGCTTTATTTTTTATGAGAGAAACAGCGTTTGGCTAAATTTTAATCGGGAATATCCCTCGTGCATGTAATTGTCGATAATTTTACATACACTTGGGATATTATACCTATATGAATATTTCTCTCGAAAATTTTTAACCAACCACGTTACAGTATTTTCTGAATTTTGACCAATGACAATCGAATATTTTGCATATATGCAAATACACGAGTAATTGCACAAGTGCGATACCCGAATATTTATAATCATTGTAAACACAATAAGGAATAGAAAAAAGGGACAATACCTTCAATTATTCCATGAATTTCTTCAAAAGAATTACTTTCAAAACGCTGATGACTTATTTATTTTTAACGTAATTTGACAAATGACATTTATCAAAGTCATAGGTGTGACGTTTCTGTGACAGATTAAAATAAATATTAAATGTTCAATAATTTAAAATAGTGACTGAAATTTTCCTCGAGAACTATTCTTTCAATATATCCCTCGTGCTTCATGCATGGCAAATACATACAATCAGAATATTTGCCATGCACTTGCAATACAACTACTGAATATTGTACTGCGTTTCACACAAAAATTAAATAAGTAAAACGTAATAGATTTATTGACTACAAATACCCAGACTTAACGATAGGTATTTCACAAAGCTTTTCATTGTAGGTACTTCGATTTACGATATGTTTACCCTCTTATTAGATTGTTTTTGCGTAGTTCGCAAGCCTTAAACATAAAATACAAATAGGATTGTCTGAGACATTCAATGAAGAGATTTTGACGTTAAATAAACTGGTTTCCTGGTTTCCAGGCTCGAAGTTACATAATGTGTGTATATATAAAAAATGAAAACATGCAAATAATATGTACTTTGCTGGAATGTACAAATAAAATATGTATTATTATTTTGACCTTTACCGCGCAATCCACGAATGTATAATGAATTATATAAAAAATATACAATATCTAATGTATTATTGACAACATATTGTAATAACACATTTATTCCTAATTTTTTTCATAGTAATACTTTCTATAATGTCATAGCATATTAGTAAATTTGTAATCCACAACAGAATTTGAGAAAGAAAGAGGTACAATCTTTTCATAACATTATTGAAAGTTTCAGTAATATGATTGATTCTATATTATTCATAACGACATATTAAACACCTATATACCAACAAAATATATTCTAAGTTTCTAAGAAATGAGCGAACATTTCTACATAAAAACTCTAATATGAATTGTTAAAAAACCTTTAAAATACTCTCTAACTATAGTACAAACGATGTAACTTGGTGAGCAAAAGGATTACAGTTTCGTCCACAATTTCTATTATGCAATCATGCGTTTTGTCAAAAATATACTTTTATTTAGATACCGCATAGCTTGAGAAGTGAAATAGTGAATTTATAATCTCTTATTGCCAACACAAAAAATAATCCTATTGAACCAACGTCAGTAATAGACTTATGTCCGGTAGTATAAAGAAATTTAACTGTAATTTAAATTTACTTTTAAAGTTAATTTACTTGTTTTTATCAAATGAACATCATTTGAAATTATAATGACTTACTTAACATTGAGACACATTGATCTGTTTAACAAACCCATAGCAACTGCTCTACAAACAAGTGTTAGACAAAGAAGGGTAGCCCACGACATCTATCTGTCTCAGGATCGTTTTTCGCTTACATAAAATCCTAAAAGTGAGCATTCCAGAAGTGTATATTTCTATATTTCTAAGTTGAAAGAGAGTAATTTATGCGAGACACACCTCCCAGGGATGCATATCAGTTTGTCGACCTTTACATGTAGCAATAACAAATACTAATATAAATGTAATAACCTGAAATCTATTTGGATAATCTATTATTTTGTTTGTGTATGTGAACGCATTAGCTAAATGACCTTCGCAATCTTTAATAGCATTAATATCATTTATATAAGATACCTCATATGACAGATTTTATATATTTGTCATCAACATATTTAAAGTATACGTGAGTAATAAACAACATTTATATAAAATGACCGTGATTATTGCTAGAATATCTATTGTTAATTATACTAAAATAGAATTGATATAATGAACTATTTTCTTTACGATAATGAACTCACCTAGTTCAAGAAATCCTTAATGTACTCATTAAATCAAAAATTAACGAAGATTATTCATAAATTTAAATTAAATTAATTCGCAATAATAGATTAGTTTAAACAAAGTAATTAGGAGAACAAGTTTACCGTTTGATATTTCGATTTTCTTAATCTAAAATATTAAGCACAATAATACGTGTAAGAATTATATTCGTATCAAAATACAGGGTAGATAAAAAGCAACACGAAAAAATTGTATTTCTGATCGTAGACAAATTAATAATTTATTATTGTAATTTGCGTTTTGAGACGGAATATCGTATTCGTTCACTTGCGTTGTCTCACACGAAGTCATTTAAAACTAATCATTGCAACGTTAAAAACTATGTCATTATGACTTATTAATGTATGTAAGGAACGATACAAGTGAGTAGATATCGCATTCTTGATTTTGTGTCAAGTTTTATTAGTTTTCTGGTGAATTTAACTATTTGTCAATAAACCAAATTACATTAAGATCTTCAATGAACAAGACAACATTTTACTTTTGGCACTTTTAAATGAAAAGTACAAGGTCCTCACCCTACATTTTTAAAAAACGTGTTTCCACGATCTGCGAAATTAGAGTGCAACATCCAAAATGGATAAATTTTTGCATTGTTACATAAAACTTCACTAGAGTAACAAAATGATAAGTCATTTATATTAAAATTGGACCCAAAAACATGTACTAGATATAATAGAAGTTTGAAAAATATTAAATATTAAGAACAATTTTATAGATAGCAGTTCTGACGTCAAAGCATTATGTTTCTTTGTTTAAGTTTCTCTCTCACACGTCAATTCTATTCTAAATTTTTTGTACTTCCCTTATTATTGAGCTGTCAGATTGTCCAAGTGTCAAATGGTTGGCACCCAATTTGAAGATTTTTGTTTTGTTTTGAGCTCGTAACCAAATAACACAAATCACATATTTGAGAATTCGCGTGATAAAGAAACCAAGTGGTTAAGGTCGACACAACGAAATAATAACGACTTGCTGAATGATATAGGTTAGCAAAATGTATCAGTGGTTAACAAACATTTGACTAAAAGAATCATACAGTTATTTATGTTTGTTGTAAATGATATACATGTACATTTTAATTATATACCACGAAAAGATATTTTAAATGAATTTAAATAATTTTATAAACAATAAAATAGAACATTTATATGACTATAATTATTTGCAATAACTACTGTTTGAAATCCACAACACACGACAACTCTGACGTCACAACATTTAAAAAAAACATTGCAATGAATAACAATGGGGTCTTTCACCATTTTTTTATTTGTTTTTTTTTATGAAACTTTATTTAAATTGAAGACTATCTACACTTTTAAAAATTCTTAATTGTTATTCATTAAGCCACAATGATTTTTTAAAAATGTTGTGACGTCATTGTAGAGATGTTGCTGGATCTAAAACAGTACAGATTGTAAATAATTGTAGTTATATATTTTTTTACTTATGTTTTTATTATTATTACAATAAAATAAAACATTTATGTGGCAAAAATTATTAAAATCTCTACTATTTGAGATCCACCAACTCCTATAGACGTCACAACATTTTAAAAAAATCATTGTTGCTTAATGAATAACAATTAAGACTTTTTAAATGTGTAGATAGTCTTCAAATTAGATAAAGTATCATAAAAAAATGGTGAAAAACCCCACTGAGACTCTTTAAAAGTGCAGATAGTCTTCAATTTATAGATAAAGTTTCACAATTTTTTTTATAGGAAGGACCCCATTGCTTTAAGGCGCAATTTGCGGCAGCCACATTGATACAAAATGGCGGATTACTTATATACTAATTTCCTAAGCTTAACCTCGTATTTTCTGATGGGAGTAATGAGAAGGATTTACTAATATTATTCACATATTTCATGTGTCAATTAGAGCAAAAATTCAAAGCACCCCCCGAGCTGTCAGAGCCAAATAAAAACGTTATAACCACAACGTCAAAACATCGTAACAACATACGTATCCGTCAGGTACAAAATATAATTATTGCTTTAACGTCACAGCGCATAATAACAATCTGCAGTGTGCATTTAACTGTCAGTAGCTGCGATAAATAATTCACAATGCATGTCGCTAAATCAACCGCCAGTGTATTCGCGCTTCGCTCCATTAAGGGAGATTCACAATTGCAGATAACGACGAGGTTGCCAGCAAGCAGCAAATGGTGACTTGTAATTATTTTATGAAGGCTGTGCTTGTATGATTTATGCACTCGACAAATTGTTAAATTTATCACCAGAATTTAGTTAATGTTCGTTGTTACGGTTTTATTAATTGTGTTTAAATTACTGTTTATCACTTATTGTTAATGCTTTTATTTTTAGCTCGGGTATAAATTGGCTCGGAGCTTCTAGGTTATACATTGTAAATAGCGTTATACATTCTTTCTCGTACATAATCATTATTTTAACATTATTAATGAAGAAAGAGATAATATAGAACACGGCAGAAATATTTAACAATTATTTTACTTACACTCATAAAAATATCTTCTTGCTTCAAGAAAATTTTCAGTTTTCATTTAGAATGCATTCGTGGAAGAAAATTTTATTACTTACAAAATGACTAGGTTCAATTAAAAAAATATTAAATTTGAACATAAATTTTATTTATCTTCTTCTTTCTGCATTGAAACAAAATGAATATATTCAAAATTTTGTTTTTGAAAACAATGAGAAAAAAGTCGTTTTAATTTTAAACAAAATGTTTTTATTTAAAACAATATCGTTTTGAATTAAACCTACCCATACTTTGTCCCCATAATGAGTCTTAGTTGTATACTTTGTTATTTCCTTTAAAACTAGATTAATTTTCATGCTAGAATATTTATTAAACCTACAAAAGTTTTCAATGAATACGATATCAGCTTGGCATTTTTCAAATCAATTTTTCTCATCATTTAAGAGGTATATGTTTGTTCCAAATAAACCTTTTTGTCAGTGTAGTAGCTATTGAAATCATGACAAAATCAGATGTTGAGATTTTCGCGGAAATACATGTTTGGTTTAAATCTGTTTTTACTATTTCTTAATGATGTCTGTTGGTGATAGAATAATGACGCTTCATAAATGTATATAAGTTTTACGATAATATAATGAACTGGGTTGGTTACAAGATTATATTAAAATCCTGGCGCCCCGTAGTGCCGCAAATGCACATGCCGCATGCTGAAAGTATATGTTCAATGAAAAGACCGATTTGCAAGTAATTGTCACGATACAAATGGTTTTGGTAGACTCAGACTTGGTTTATAAAGCTGGCGTCTGCAGCCATAAAGGAAGTGCACAAACACCCCAGTTGTTCAAATTTTTCGTCTACGTCTATAGAACTCACACTTACAAAGAATTGTCGATATCCTAAAACCATTGGTTTAATCCCTCAATAAAATCTATCAACATTGCATTGTTTACTATTTATATAGTCCAAACTGTATAACACAAGATGTATGTATCTCCATTGTCCGTTGGTTGTGTAGTAAACGGAAAATACCTTAAATAAATAAAATAAAATAATTTAGATAATTATGCCGACAGAGCTAGGTGCAAATTAATTGAAATGTAATTGTAAAATTATTTTAATTCAAGTACATCGTAATTTTTATTTGCTGAAAAATAATAATCTTTAAATTAATGTTTTAACAAAAATAATATTCATGTTCGTACCTTAGTTAAAATTATTTAAGTAAAATTGTAATTATAAGAAATTATTTCAAATGTTTAATTTAAAAATTTGGCATACTTGAAAGTTAAAAGTGACACAACTTATGTTTTTGTGACGCTCTTATTGCACAATATAATTTTAGTCAGTTTTTTTTGTTATCCATAAAATCAGACAATGAATATGAAGTTAGTAGGGTAGATGTTGTTAAAATTGGCACATCAAAACATCGATATATCAATACATAGGTATATCGATACATCGATATTATCTATATTTTTTTAACATCGATCATTGAACATTCAAAACAAGATATAGAACAGCCCTTGTTACTTCGAATGAATGTAAATAAAAATTAAAAATTTTCTGTATGCACTGCATACAGTGATACCAATAAACTTGGGTGATCTTCAATTTATGCGTTTTTATGAAACCGATTACCTATCAACCGCCACCTTTGTATGTCCCATTTGTACAAAAAGTCGTATAAGGTATAACTTTACATATTATATATAATTTAAAATTAGGTTTCAATCTTTCTTGAATTCTAATACTCAAACCAAAAATAAATATTGAAAATATAAATAAAATAAAAAGTAATTTACCACTCTTAGCACTATATGCATAATATTGATAGTTGACAGGTTAAATTTTCCATCACTAACTCAACATGTCGTTCAACATTACGCTAAATGCTTAATTGCTGAGTTGCTTACTTAGTTGCTGAATGCAACGGAAAGCGCCCATTGATTCAATATGTCAAATATGATTAGTAAACATTTCTGTATTCAAATTCATGTTTAAAAAAGTTGGGTGTTTCTTTATTGTAACCACGATGATATTTCTTGATTTTGAGTAGTTAATATTTCCAAAATTCTCTTCTATATTTATTTTGTACTAGCATGCTAAAATACTATTGAAGTTCTACTTAAAATATGTATAAATTCGAAGAGTACATTCTTTAATACAAATACAGTCCAGAAACTAATGACCGTGTACTCAAAACAGTAACAGGGTCGCGTCCAATAAACTAACAGACATCTCAGTCGTTCTCCCCTGCACAAAACACAATTCACCCAGTAATAAAAAACTCATTGCGTTGCAGTTGTTGATGATTCACGATTCACGCGGACGCGTCCGTGAAGAAGAAAGAAGAAATCGCGTAGCGGCGAGATTTTCTCACAGTTTATCGTACGCAGTGGCGACGTTTCGCATTGTGAAGGGCTGGATCAGGGTCCTGGCCCGTTCCCGGAGCAGGACAACTTGTAGCGTCCCGATCCAGAACCGGGCCAGCAAAAACAGGTTGATAGGAACAGGATTGACGGGTAGGGCGCTTTGCGAAGGGTGCGAAATACAGAAACGCACTTGGGAATATTTGAATCGACTTTAGAAACAAACATTTATTGTTAATACTGTGATCTATTAAAATATACAAAGATGGGATAGGAAAAGTTTATAATTGTATATTATTATATTTCTACTTCTGTAAATTCGGGAATATAGTTTAGCATTTTTGGAAATAATCGAAATACGTGAAAACACACGACAACATCAAAATACACAATGACAACTAACTTCACTGTCAACTGTCAAACGGCCGTAGTTTGGTGATCCACATCATGGCTTTAAAATAAACAGAAATAATAGATTTCTGGTTCTGTGATTGGTCAAGTAAAATTATGACCACTATAATTAATGATTGTGAGAATAAATGAAGTAGGGAAAGGTTTAAATCTGCTATTGAATGTCGATATATGTAAAGTGTTAGTGTTTGAGAGGAATGATTTGGTGACTGATTGTAATGTTTCAGTGAATGGTGTGAGACTAGAACAAGTGAATGAATTTGTATATTTAGGTAGTATGTTATCGAGGGATGAACGTATTGACCGGGAGATTGAAAGGCGAGTGTCTGAAGGGTGCAAGGTATTGGGTGCTCTGGGTACATTTGCTCGAAACGTAAATGTATCTAGAGATGATCGATTGAGTGTTTATAATGAAGTGTTAGTGCCTACATTGATGTATGGTTCTAAATGTTGGGTGTGGATGAAGAAGCATGAACGACGTATAACTGCTGTAGAAATGAGATATTTGAGAGGTGTATGTGGGTATACGAGACGTGATCGTATACGGAATACATTGGTGTATGATGAGTGTGAGATTGAGAAGAATGTTGTTAAGAAAATTGGAGTGAGTCAACTGAGATTGTTTGTTGGTTGTCTGTGTTTCTGGGTTCGTGCTACCCCACAAGTGGGACATAGCGTGATGTTAAGTATGTATGTATGTATGTGTATAATTAATCGAAAAAATTTAAATAATGGGGATATATTTATTTACAAAGAAGTAGGAAAATCAAATTGTTGGTACAGTTTTATATGCATTATCGAGTGCGCTTAGGGTTAGGCCGGGCCTGTGCTGTGGCAAAAAGGGCCCGTCTGAGAATAGTTGATATCTTGTCTGACGAGATTTCAAACCGTATTATTCGCGATGCAGTTTTTGTTTCGATCTCGAAGCACCCTTCCAATTTGCATATTTCATTTCTAATCTGTACACTAACGTATTTTCATCGTAGCGTCATTTTGTCTTACTAAATAAATAGAAGTAAGCTTTCTCGAGTGTCTAAAAACTATTAAAAAATGAACTAGTTGATATTATCTGCTTTCTAATTTGCCTACAAATTGTTTAATTGGCAGTAAGATCAACGTAAAATATAGTATTTATGCTTCATATTTCAAAACAGACCATTAGTCAATATTAATATTTTTGTTTGTTTTATTGCCTAAATATTTAAATGACAACTTTGCCTTATAAAACTATTAACATAATTTGAAAATTTATAGTATACATTGCCTTCACTAAAGATTATGTTTTATTACAGAATTAAAATACTAAAATATGTTCTAACACATTGCTGACAAATTTTAAGCAATCGAATTGTAGATACAACTAAATCAAATTTAATAATGCAAAGAATATGACAAAATTTATTAAAGACCATTAATGACTGGTTAAGAATTTAAAAACAGTTCTATATTTTTTGTAAATTAAGCAACGGATCTAATTTATGTTATATGTTTTAATGTAGTAAACAAACATTTTTAATATGATCCATTAAAGCGAAATACAATAGCGTTTTCATATTTTACTTTTTACTTTCTTATACGACATGTAATAAATATTGATTAAATGCTATCGAATTTAGTATCAAATTAAAGATCTCAGAGAGAACACTTGACCTCAAATGTCAAAAATGATTATTTTGACGATCGTCAATTGTTTTTTATGCAAGGTATTTGCATCCAACTGAGTTTGGTATCAAATCTCATGGAAGACAGTTACATTGAAATATCAAAAAATAATTTCGGACAATCATCAATTGTTTTTTACAATAGTTAATTCAAACTAAACAGCTTCCAGAGGAGAGCTATACTAAAATATCGAGATCTGCAAAAGCAGTGTGCCACTCTCAAAATAGATAAATATTTAAATTTCATTACAATTTTAGCAACAAAATAAGTCATCTTAGTTAATGTAATTTATTCGAGTATCAGGGTAATATAATTGGGTAATTATTACAACAGCTTTACCTCACCTGCACTGAGGAAACTATAATTAAAATCAACTTTGGAAAATTCGACTTACTATCCGTTTAAAACTACATCACATCTGCCCTGGATATGAACGTAGACAATTTAGTACATTTTTAGTTTTTTTCTAAGGTGTATTTGATCGTTTTTGCAACAACATTTGGCGAACGTATCAACGGAATATAATGGGTACTAAATAAAATAATATCGTAAGCAAAAAATAGGATCGTTAAAGATAATATAGGTACGTATACAATGATAGAGGTTATTAAACGAAACTAGTATTAAATAGATTATTATTTGCATAATTTAAGCACGACAAAAAAGTAAATGTCTTATAGTTATAATGACGATAGTAAACGTTGCGTTATAAACACTTCCAAAATGTTTGCATGGCCTCAAAAGTGACTAATCTTTGGCACATTAAGCAACAACTTCTATAACTATTACCACATGTGATAATTTTGCTCAATGACTTACATTCGCGCATGAAATTAAGTCCGTTTCACACCACTTAAAATTGATACAATTATTCCACTCTCGTAACACGATTGCAAAATATTTTGACAAAAAATATGTAACGGAAATATGTAACTTTGTAACTTGATACAATTTAATTTATTCTCCCCTTTGAGACTTCATTATCATTTACACGTTTATTCATTACTCTATTCTTTATGCATTGCTGTTTACTTTCTCACAAGAAAAAATGTTTTCGTTAGGCCGGATGGTTGCTCTGAATGGCATCAGCGAATGGTTACACCAGATACTTGTCCTGAACCTGGGACTGTAGCAAATGATTCCAATTGGTTCAAAATGGTTGAACCATCGTAAGATTGCACAAAATGGTTATATCTACTGGTCAACAGCAGAAATTTGTGTTTAACTTGGACCATCTAAATACATAACGAATGGTGTGGCTTTATCGTGCTCGGTCAGCAAAATGTACAGTTAATAAAAGAAGTAGTTTTAGGTTGACGGTAAATGAATGAATTATGTGAAATCGACTATTTAACTCTTGTCTCTAACACTAGTGGCCTCTGAAGACAACTCTCAGGGACTTATATCGGTTTTTCTAGAACTCTTGAGTAATTTTCATCAAATTTCGAGAATATTTCAAACATTAATTTATCTATAGACATGCTAGATTGAGTGTTTATAGTAGTGTACTAATGTCTACATTGATGTATGATTCTGAATGTTGGATGAAGATGAAGAAGCATAAACGTCATATAATTGCTGTAAAAATAAGGTATTTGAGAGGTATATAGTGGATATGACCATTTTGCGTGAATGTCAAACAAAAGGTTGCTGTGACTACTATGAATGTGGACGAAGCGAAAGTGGTGTGCCATGATAGGAATATTTGGAGGAGATTGATTGTTGGTTAATTGTGTTTCAGGGTTTGTCCTAGTCCACTCATTGCGATATACCGTGATGTTTTTGATGAATTGTAAAACATCTTTCTCAAGCTGATTCATCTTCTCCATTGCAAAGTTATTCCACCAGTTTTATTCATTCCTTTATGTATTTTGCTTTTAATGTCGACTCATATTTTTATCTACGATAGTGTGTAAAATTGATGTTAGTTTCAAGTTTGTAAAACGGTTGTTTAGTAACACGATCCCATTAGTCACGGGTAGCCATTGCCAAGCAACGAGTGATTAAAATTTTTAAACACGCCAAATTTGCAAAAATTTGGTTATCATGGCAAACTTGTCATTTAATATTGTGATTCTACTTCATAAATAAAAAAAAAAATTTTAATATTTTTTGGGGTTTTTCATTATATCGTAGATAAAATTTTGTACGATACACATACGTAAAGCGCCTTTAGTCACTCAGGGGTCTTAAAACACTCGCTACGCTCGTGTTTTAAGTAACCCATTCGTGACTAAAGACTAGCTTTACGTACTTGTATCGTAAATAACTATTATATATTTCTTGGTGTAGCTGCTTTTTTCATAATTTTCCTGGACATCCTTTTCTTCTTATCCACCTCCAATTTCATCTTTTGATCGTGATTTCAGCAGATTTATGTCTACATTTTGTCTTGTTTAACATCATTAATATACCCATTTTGAGAGTGGCACTAAGTGATAATATATTTGACGCCCAAAATGGTAGTAGAAAATCTCAGAAACGACTAAAAAGATATCCAAGAAGATCAACTAGTTACATTATGTTTTATTGCAAAAATAAAAAGATGTTGACGAGTAATTTTGTAGAAAAGTGTAAAACTGGAGCAGGGCAATTTACAAGCTGCACCCGTATCAATAAAGCGGTGACTCCACTGAAGCTGATAAAAATGTATGTCAGGTCCCTATCTGCCATCGCCATCAGCAATCATGCAACATTTCGGCAGTTTAAACGCGGCTTTAAAGTACGCGGCCTACTTTTTCGCGTGCACGTTTTTGGTAAATGTTAAGGTGAAACTTTTCGCATAGCATACGTAACTACGACTAGAGCCACTTAAATTCAAGCTAGAAGTAGGAATACCAGTTATTTTAGCTTGTAGGTACAAGAAGTTGGTACGCATGGGCAGTTTTATAGAGGCATAAAACTCACGGCCCCTATTCAAAATTTGTAAGGTTAATTTTGCGGTCACATATTTTACTGAATATTCTTTTGAAAAGTTGTTAAGCCTTTATGTTCGGAGTGAAATGGGACATTAAATTTTGTAGACTGCACAGGTTGAAATAAACATAAAAATAAAACTTGGAATTGTGTTAGGAAATATTAAAATTAGGCTTGATAAATTTTCACTACTTCTAAAAAAGGCAAGTAATAAAAAAGTTAAACAAAATATTTCGAATTTCCACAAAAATGCAACATTCATTTTTTCGAAATCGTTGCTAAAGAACACGATATCACTCCGCGAAGTTAACCAAAATAGTAGCTAAAGTAAAACAATACAAACTCTTTTGTCAAAATTAACTTAACTACGGATTCATAAATTAAACTTTTAGCACTACTTAAAATAACAAACATATTATTGTATAATATTATTGGTGAATTTATTTATTACATAACTTTGATAATAATTAATCGGACGTTTTGCCCATATATAAAGCTATTTATGTACGTTTTTAATAAATAATTTAACGAGTTCGAAAAAAAATATAATGTACCTATACCCCGGCACAAAAGTATTTTTATATTACTCAAATGGTTTATTTGTAATAAAAAAAATATACTTTAGTGCCTTGATATACAAATAACTATTACATGAATGAATGAAATAAATTTATTAGAAAGGAATAGGAGCAATTACTAGCAAAATTACATATTAATTAAATACAATTTAATTAAAAAATTAATTATATTCGAAAACAAACACAAGATTTATGTGAATTTAGGAATGATATAATTGCTAAAATTAATTATTTATAATGAAATCATACCGTTAATTTATCTAATTTGAAATTCCTTAACTTTCTTTTTGCACATAATTAGCAATTTTATACCGACATAAATGTTAAATTAAAAATTATTTGAAATGTTCAAATTTCTAATTATTGTTTTTTTATTGTTAAACCTAATATTATCATTCTTAATTTGTTATGAAAATTAATAAAGTTTTCGTATACATAAAGGTAAGATTAATTTTAGACAGGTGGCAAGATTGTACAACCCTCTTGCAACGTTTTAAAAACCAGTTTACATAGGGGGAACCTTCTTGTTCTAAATAAAATTCTCCATTTACTACAGAGAAATAATCTATAACAATTAGCCGCAAACAACACTTACTGTAATTAATTGCACATACTATCATCATTCCCGTATCATTTTCGCATCGATGAATAATTCAAAAACTAATTAACAGAGCCACGAACAAAGAACAGCTCGAATAAATGATATACAATCATTGCAAAGCTCGTATATAAAAGTCAGCACACAACAGTATCAATAGAATAGGTAACCTACTCGCTATCAGCATAATTTCCCGGAATCGAAGAAGCCTATGAACTGACGGCCCTCACATGCAAGAACACTCGTCGATTGTCATTATGCGACCTCTACCCTAAATTAAAGGTTAACACATGTTACGTTCGTGCGTGCATGCGTAAATACGCTACGTGAGTGTATTAAGTTGCGTGTGATGAACTGACAACAGTTGTAGAAAGGTCAGAAGCATTGCGAAGTTTTTGCTTTGTCTTTTAAAATTGTGAAATAATGCGGAATGGCTGGAATACTTGAAAAGACGAGGAGAATGTCAAGAAAGATCGTTTGTGGTTTTCATGTAAAACTAGAAGAGAATTAGCAACATGGTGGACAAGTAAATTGTAGATATTTTATAGAACATTCAAAGGATATCCGCTATGATCGAAACAAAGACATAAAACATTAGAAATATGTTCTTCCCGCAACCATTACCTCCCTAAGTATTTTAAAGACTAAAAATATCTAACAAACTAACATTTATTCAATATCAAATTACAAATATATAATTATGTTGATTAATTTCGTACAAACAATCCTTGACACAACCTTGACCTATTCCAAATACTCACCAATTGCAACTATAGTTCAAGCAACTTACCACACAACTACTAACTTTAATAAATAACCAAAATATATGTATACAAATAAATGGTGTTAATAACTTTATGTATTGTGAGATCCTTGAATCGATTCGCACAGTCTCTTTGGGAGATGTGACTTGACGATTGGTAACCATACTTCAAGCGTAAAAATATGTTACTAAAATCTGCGCACTATGGGTAAATGGTTTTTTATGCATTCAAATTTGTTATAACAAATGTCTTTGTGAGTTGCAAGAACAATAAATAAAATTTTAATCTGCGGCTCAGAAACTTGGTACATATTAGATAGACTAATAAAATATAAAACAAAGCACTGCAGATATAGTAGACGAAGAGGTATTGTAGAAGAAATGAGGAAAGCAGTAGATAGAAAGAAGTGTTAATGGGAAGCGGCAAGACACTTATGAAAAGGAAGGAAAATGGATAAATGTATAGAAAAGTAATCCAAAAGAATAAGTAAGAAACCCTAATACTTGAAAGGATGGAGAGACGTTCGGATTAAGTAAGTAAAGACATGTTTACAAACTTAATGCATCGTAAAATGTAGTTGTGGGTTGAAAACACCTTCGCAACCAAAAATCTGTTTATTATGCACAAAAAGGTTTCTATTTTATTTGAAACGCGGTGTAGTGTATTCGAAAACAGTGAATTCGTACTAGCAGCGTTACGAAAGCGCCTAATTTCATTATCTTTCACCTGAGCGTCAATGGTGTGTTTGACCTTATTTAAATTTTTAATTTGCAAGTCTACGCGCACAATAACTCGCTGTTCTTGGCCACCGTCGAACTCCAAACATTCAAACGCTGTAATTAAGAAACTTTCACAGGTGCGCCCTTTGGCACACGCACATAAATTATGGAAATTGTGTAACCAAATTTTGCGTGCCGCCATTGCCACGTATGAGGTACATAACATGTCTATCGGCGAAGCTTCGAGGATTGTTGACTAACTTTGATCGCGATAGCCGATTCGGCGATTGCCCTTGTCTACGGTGACTAATGCAGACTACAAACCTGCTTATTACTGCCGAATTTAGGCGATGGGTTATTGCTTTTCTGTCGATTAATTAATTACTAACGATAGCCTGCGGCCTAAACATGGCCCTTTTTTGATTGCTGCCAAAATAAAATATTATTCTATTGACATTATTAGATTTTTAATTGACAGCCATTACTGGGTGTGGTAGGCTTGTTGAAGTATTACATATTACTGATTGTACACCTCTCCTTTTATAAATTTCGAATAAGACTTTCAAACGAAAATAAAATAGTTCAGAATTAGCAATTATCTTTTAACATGATTTTAGAGTAAACATTTCTATAAAAACGCTCAATTTCATTAATATGAATAGCAGAAGAACTTTTATATACCTTCATTCAAAAATCGGTATAAATATGGTATGTTAATACAACGAAATGGAAATTAGTAACTCTTATCATCATGAACCCTGCGATTTCTACATACTCCTCTATTCTTCACACTCGGAATCATTCGTTCGCGCAACAAACCATCATATATAACCACTTATTCCTCGGACGTTCACGCAATCGTTCACTCTCAATCCCACCCGCATATAATAATTTCATCAACCTTCCATTCCACATCCATTCGAGATGATCAAACCCTTTTCCACTTATTTCACAACATTCTTGTCAATCTCCACTTATTGTACACCGAAGTATTTCGGACACTAACCCACATACATCTGTCAAATACCTCATTTCCACAGCAACTCATGTTTCTTCATCAATTATAATTAGTAAATTATAAAGAGATTAATATGTCTTAATATAGGTGGAACCAAGAGATTAAGTCCCTATATTTCACATTTAAAAAATCGCTAGAAAATATGGAAAAAATAACCAATTACAATCTCTCTCGCTAATACTTGATACACATACCAATTGTACAATTTTAATTTGATTGATATATCATGATATAAGTAATCAAATGCGCCTTATTACATGTATATTTTAATTCTTTTATATTTATACTTTTACTGTAAAGTGAATAGGTAAGATTTTACAGCAATATCAAAAAATAGCATTAAAATCCCTATATTCCACATTTCAATACTACTTTATAGTTGTTTCATATTTCATCCACTAATATTATTAGTTATCCGATAATTTGAATTTGATATGTAGTAGAATGTTTGTTTTATTTCTGATGAAAATTATATTAATTTTCAACAGAGATCGCAGAGTTCAAGAAGGTTGGATGCGTGATCGAACTTGTGTACAGCATCTAATATTCACTTGCATTTTGCAACATATTGTAATATCAGTAATGAGAAATCTCTACGAGATGTTTACCTGTCGCCAGTAAACAATGGCTAATATACCTGTACATATCGTATCGTTTATCTTTCTCACTCGATCAGCGAGAACGTATGTCGATTTTTCATGCAGTTCTGGTACCTGTGGAAGGGTTATGGGGCATAACTTTTGAATAATATAGGACATCGTTCATGCATCATCATCCACACCCAACATTCAGAATATAAAATAAAATGTAAGCTGTAACTGTCCAATAATATTGCAAAAAAACAGATTGATTATTATACGATTATAAATTATAGAATTGTCCCTAACTTATGCTTGAAGTTAGAATACTTATATACGCTGTTGTTCAATCAGTATTTTATTATAAAGTATAAACAAAAGAAAAGTAAAATTAATTCAAACAAAACAACGAAAATTAGCATAACACTCCGCGTATAATATTGCATTATATTGTTAAACTAGTCGGGGAAATCAAATAAATTTTAATACAATGCTACGTGTACAAGGATACAAGCTCTTTTAAACAATTCACTTATTATCCGTCATTGTTTTGCTCAATGAAAGTTCGATATTTTTAGTTTGGTTAGTAAACAATACACGTTAGAACTTCAGTTTAAAATTGCAACGGCGCATTTTAAATTGGCCTAAAACCGGAAGTCATAACTAATCCATTCAGGTGTTTTATCCCTTCCCCTGCCCTAATTAACTTTACGATTTCGGTGAACGGAACGAACCTCTGTTCACTGCTCGCAATTCCCAACAAACGTTTTGTTAAACGGCAACGGACCGTTTTAGATCACACTGGGCACAACAATATTATTTTACTAACATTACAAACTGTTATTAATTAATATTAAGTGGTATTAGAATTAGAATGTTCCCACAATTCGCACACAACCCTTACAAAATCTCTCTGATCAATTGTTCTTTCCGGTCAACTAAAGGGAAACACAACCTGTCAAATTTGAAAAGCACGGCGACAGGTACTGACATTACCGACAATACCATTATCCATTGTAAACTCCAAACACTACATATTACAAACAGGTACCGAATACTGAACAACCGAATTCAAAACATGGGTAGCCATGGCGAACAGGCACTCTTATGTTTTCTGGTGGTATTGTTTCAAGAGCAGCATGGATACGGAAGTGAAGAAACGAGAAGGCTGTGGTTTTCGACAGCTGCCACCAGGAAGGGGAGCACAAGATGGCGGATGCGGTGTGAGAACGAAGATTTAGTTCTGATTCACTACAACGTATACAATTTTCAATTTTGCCAAAAGTGAGTAAGTAGCATTAATTATTTCAAGATGAACATTTTAAAAGAACATTACCGAGGTGTTGAATTGAAATGTGGAGTAAAGGCATTTCAATGCTATTTTTAAAATTATACCGTAAATTTTTACCTACCTATTCACTTTACAGCAAAGGTGAACATATACAACTTGTTCAGAATTTAAAAATGCATACAATAATCACATTTGGTTACCTAATGTTACCATTTCACGATATATCAACCAAATTAAAATTAATATTTATTAGAGAAATTGTAATACGAGCAAGAAAAAATAAATAATATTCAGAAAACCGATTTAGATTTATTTGTGTTGTATTATTTTCTGTGGAAATTTCATGGAAGATTGTAATAATATGATGGCGAATTTTAGAGTATATTTCTTTCTGTTTAATAATAGTTATTTATTTTACAAGTGGGCATGTAAGAAATTACCCACGAGAGAAATTTTAGCACACGGAGCCGAAGGCTGAGTGTGATAATTTTATCTAGTGGGTAATTCCACTTTGCCCACGTGTGAAGTATAACGTGTTATCCAACATCTCTTAATAATACAAAAATTATTAAGGTGAACCATACGGGCTGAAGATAGCGCAAGATGAACATGACTTTTTTGAAACAATATATCATTATTATAATAAATGAAACATATAATGTTTTATACCTACGTTTGTAGATAAAAGTCCAAAGTTTTGTAATAAATTTTAAAATGCCAATTTTGTTTACATATTATACATGAACATAATTTTCAAAGTAGTCAAATATATGTCACACATTCCCATGAACGACGACAGTAATGAAAATAATTCGTATATTTATAAATATAATCGTCTATATTATAGACGATTATATTTATAAATATACGAATTATTTTCATTACTGTCGTCGTTCATGGGAATTAGAAAGTCAGTATCAAAATTCTGAATTTTTGACCAACTAGACTTCAACGAATATTTTTTTATAGTTGAATGTTTCAGTTATCCTTTTCATCCACATATATAAATACTAGAATGTTCAAAGACTTCACAGTAATAATTGTTTTGTTTTTCGATAAGAATAATTGTAAGAAATAATTTATTGAAATTTGAATTTGCAAAACAAAATTCATGGGAGTGAACGAACCCAACGAAAATATGTTCTTCATCTGACATTGCAATGTACAAGTCACTGTAAAAAATCCATGATATTTTGACGAATGGAGGTTGTTGGACCATAAAGAACATGAAAATAAATTAAGAATACAGAATTTGCTGTTTTTTAAAAAAATAAAGGGTTCGTTCTTTCGACGCGTATGTTTGACCTTAAAGGTATATTTGACAGTGACATATGCTTTATTTTTTAAAAATTTAAATGTCAATCGAATTGATTACCAAGGTGTTGTGTTATTATTATTGTTATAAATAAAAAAAAAATAGTCAGTAGTAACTTTTCTTAAAATTATACCCAGTAGTGGGTAATCTGTTACTTTCCTTTTTTAAAATTGCCATAGTTATAGAGCATTTATTGAGAGCTTTTCGATAAATAAATTAATCTTTTTTTCGTTTTTATCTAATTTTTCATGACCGTATTACAATTTTCCTAATAAATATTGATATTAATTTCATTAATATCTCGTGAAATACTAATATTTAGGTATCAAAATTTTTGTATTTTTGTTGTAAAGTTAATAGGTAAAAATTTGTAGCAATATAAAAAAAATTGCATTGATATTTCTTTATTCCACTCTGTATATTAACTTAAAAGAAATGAAATTATGAAAACAGCCATTAATCAATTTTTTATACTTGTGTAACTAATATGGCACATTTTATCTACTTCCTGAATTATTGTTATCATATTCAAATAAATATTCAATATTAGTTTACTTCAACGTAAATAATTTATTATATTTTACATAAATTACTTTGTGAATGTATTATTTACATAAAGTATATGATTTTAATAATATTTACAAACCATTAGGTAGCGTATATTTTATTAAGAAATAAATCTTATAAAATTTTGCCCTTGAGGAAACATTGAAAAATAATAGGTATTTCAATAAATTGAAAAAACTTTCAGAACTCATTGTTAAAATATGAGACTTTTGGATTGTTCTGAAAAAAATATTTTATTTAATTTTAAATACAACGTTTCGGATTATTCTATATAATTCTTCATCAGGAAAACAAATGAACAATATAAACAAGTAAATAAAAAGTATGTAAATAACAAATAATGACCTATATGTTTATGTTATTCATTTGTTTTCCTGATTTTGTAGGAATCACGTTATATTTAAATAAAATATTTTTCTACAACTTAAATCAAAAGTCTTTTATAATAAACTAGGTGTTGTTTTAAAAATTCACAAATTTTTCGTTTTACGTTTTTTTGTGACGAATCAAACCTTTCTGGTCGATTGTGCTTTGAGCCCTTCTTATAGAATTAGATTGGGCAATCAGGGCAGCGTGCATCAGCCGATCTTCCTGGGTTATTAAAGGAACTAGGCCAAATGGAAGGGTTATGGGAACGGCAAGCACCTGCACTGCAACATCTCGGTAGGCTGTGAACATCCCTTCAGACTCCTCCCACCCCCGCACAACCCTTGCCAAACCGTAACCCCGACAGAACCCACAAGGAAAGATTTACCATATGTTAGGATGTTGTCATTGCGAAGATAAAAAATTTGGTACAATCATGCAGCCGATGTTCTAGTTTTTTTATATATTAATTGTTAACATTAAAGAAGAAGACTGAAAAAATATATGAACTAAATTTAACCTCGTCAAGTCACATCACAAATATTTTATATAAATTGTTGATAGATTTTGATTCATAATGTGTTACTAAAACTGTGGAAATGTATATTCATTATTTATAAATCAGATATGAACAAGAGGTATTAAATTATATTTCATTATTGAATCACAATATTGACAAGAATTTCTGCCAGGAACGGAATGAAAGCTTGCGGCATCAGTGAAACATAATTAACAAACGCAATTAAACTATAACAACGTAGATAATAAATTACTCATATTTAGTAAATTTGTATTTATAGAGAACTTTTACAATTAAAATAGCAACTTGTGGAACAACTTCGTTTCTTTGTTTGGACTGTGTTAATTAAAAACTATTCCTTTACATATTACATATTAAAAATTTTAAGTTCGTTTCTATTCATTTGTTTAAAACAAAATATTTATGCTACAAACTCTGGTTCATGGCATTATTTTTAGAGTTCTATATTCTAATAAAATAATAGCACATATTATTAACAACCCAGCTGGACAGCTAAGTGCCTATAGTCTATTCCACGAGACCTTTCTTTAAAGGGACAAATATAGTTCTGTGATTGGTTAAGAATATACAGTGTACCATTACAAGCATTCGGCTCGATATTTTGAACTAATTTATTTGCACAACTGTAATTCCGCCACTAGTTCGTGCACAGTTATTATTAAAAAGGAGAGAATAAATTGCTCGGCTGATTTGGTTTATTTCACATCCTTATTAAAATATATATATATATTTAAACTCACTACGTAGAAAAATTAATCAAGTTTGCGAAACCATATCTCCCGAGCAATGTCACGCAGCCACCAATGCCGTGGCAGATCGGTGTCGTGCCTGTTTACGTGCTGCAGGTGAACATTTTGAACAAATATTATAAAAAAAATAGTTTATGAAGTTATGTTATTACTTTATTATTTAAAACAATAAATTTCTTTAAATTCATTGATTGCTTCTTATTTTTCCCAGACATCATTGCAAGCAAATTAAATTTTGTATTGAAATTAGGTAATAAACAATTTATTATTAATTTAATTTAATTATTATGTTACACCTCAATACAATAATATTGGATATTTCAATATGAAGTTGATTTTTAAAGTAGCGCTACTTAATAAGAAAAACATGAATATCTCTGGAATAAAACATTTACGGACATTTGCTCAAATGACCTTTCACCTTATTTTTAGGTGTTTAATCTTAATTTTAAGTTAGGCCGTTTAAATCTGGGACACCTGTAGATTTATAAAAATTATAAATTTAAGCATAAATATTAATAATATACACAATCACAACAGAGGGAACCACGTGGATTTGTGTCCCTTTAAAGAAAGGTCTCGTGGAATAGACTACAGGTAGCACTTTTGGCCATAACATATGCAAGTGGCAAACGGAATACGGTGTGTGTATGTGTGTTTGCAGCACGGGCTGTTTAAATATTAAACAAGGAGAGTAATGCGCGGAGAGAGGCAAATTACACGTGGATTGACAATCGATAATTGGAACCAACTTTAACTCGAAACACATGCTATAATAACCCAGCAATTATTGCTTTAATAACGCACAGCATTGTTTTTTCCCGTTCTCAGAGCGTCACGACATCAACACGAAAAAAGTTTGCATTGCAATTATTTTTTAATTTCTACGACGGCATGTTGCCGCTAACGTGTAATTACAAAAATAAAAACTTCCACTTAATTTATAATTCAGTTAATTAATGGACTATATGTGAATGTCGAAGAAGTTCGAATGAATTTTTTTATCGCTGGTTTGTTTGTACTGATACTGGCATTAAAAGTTTGTCATTTTAACAAAACTGGGTATTATTAAATATTAATGACCATTTCACATGAACATTCGACGCGAAAATATATTAATAACTTTATTCTTTTATTGATTACTGTTATACAAATTTAATTTACGACATATATAAATCAAATTTGTTATAAATAAATTATGAAGAAAGCTGCTACCAGTTAGCAATGTTACACTGCGGCTACATATGTCCATATTTTTTATTTTTTCCATTTGGATTTATGGCTGTCATTAAAATGGCTCATGCTGGGCTACTCTGCAGGATTGGTGGAGCAAGCATACATCTTGACAATAAAACCTTCACTCGATAGTCACCTGTGAACGCTTTTTGTTTTAGCGTCTTCGTCCATTAGTTTAAAACAAAGAAATTATGAGGAATGTATTTGTTTTTCACATTTTAACATCTACAGTTTTATATATTTTTGTTTACGAAGATAATTAATATAATTTATTACTTATCCTTTAAAGTAAAATCTACAATTAACAGTGTATTAACAGTGACTTATGGTATTAGAAGCAGAAGGACTACTTTGTATGACGAGCGTGTAAGTTTGCACAATTACATGCGAGACACAAAGTCACTCAACTGATGTAAGGATCCTTGGAACGTTTCAACATATATATGGGAGTATAAAGGAGCAGACGCTATAACCATGAGTTGTACCAATTGTATAAACCAATCATTTGGTATAATTTCGTCACTTTTGACCAATCACGTACATATTAAAGCGGCAATATTTAGTCAGCCCTAGGGCATTTAAGTGATAAGTGATAAAATGCCCGTTACATATCCATGTCTACCATGTATAACAAAACATTGATTGCTTATTGTATTTTAATAAAGGAAATTTTTATTATTCTTTTTTGATAACTTATTTGGGAAATATTGTAATAAAATATATTTCGGTTCCAATATTTTGCAGGTAAAATTAATACCCAAGATTTTTGCTTCTAGCTAACATTCCTCTATAAATTTCTTTTCGAAATATTACCATCATATTAGCATCAATCTATCGAAATACAATTATTTCCGGCAAAATAATGTTTTCTTAATTATTACTATTCACAATAAAAATAAGACGATTGAGATGAATGGGTCATATACAAAGGAAAAGTAATGTAGACCCAGTAAAAATGATAATAAGACAAACACCAATTGGTAAAATGGTCCAGGGGAAGACCCAAAACAAGATATCTAGACTAAATAGAAGATTCAAATAAGATAAAAATAAGAAGATGAAAGGCAGAAGCAATGTACAGAACAGAATGGAAAACAATTCTAAAACAGGTCCAGACTATCTAGTCCCTATAGGGTTGTAGAACAATTGATGATCATGACACAAAGTCACTTCTACTCCAAATAACACATGCTACTTCCAAATATGAAACAGAAGGATACAGAAATTAACAAGATAATGCAATAATAGGTTACCTCTAGTTTATAGATTTTTGTTGCTGTGGACATTTTTTATATAATTATTATTTCAATGAAGTATAACTTTTTTTTAAATGTCAGAATCCGGTCTCGTCTAATTACCGCTTACCTGTATCCTTCTCTTTCATACATTAAAATATTTATGGCATCGGAGTACAAATGATTTTGTATGTCTCGCATGTAATAAAAAATACTTTGTAAAATCGGATTCTCCTAGGGGAAAAAGTAAAAATCTGGATTTATAAATCTAGTTAGTATATTGTTTTTTGAGGTTACGAGAAAAAATATTTAGAATATACATATATTCGTTTTGTTCAAGTTGTACAATATAATAATATTCAATTTTAATATGAATTTATTAACAGAAACAATTAATTTACTGTATATATTTCGCTTCATGGGCTGCTATATTCTAGTTTATTAAAATATAATATCAATCTGCGGTACGCATTACTAAAACTTATTAAATTAGGACTACTCTAGCTATAAGCGCGCTGATCCTGTATTGCGAAGAATCAATGTGTATAAAAATGTCTACATAGAAATATGTACGAGTAAAATGTTTTCGTCGCGTAGCTTCTTTCCAATAATCACAGTGTGTGAACAAACCCGCTAAAATTACACTCATCTAATTGCATCCAATTCAAAACATGGCACGTGCAGCTAATGATCTCAGTTCAAAGAAATAACCACAGTAACTTATTGAAACCACGTGTGTTTCACATCGTCGCAGCACTCTAAATCTAAAGGTAAATTGTCCGTCGTGACGTCACACCACACTAACAAGCACATTATTAATGCACGAAGTTGTTCGCCAAATGCATTTAACTCGAGGCAATTTCGATAATCCGCCAGTGAAACAAAAAGAAATTCTGCACGAAAGTAGTTCGTGAGCTTTGCGAATTATCTTTTTTAAAAGCTCTGGCGAGTGTTTACTGAACGGTTGTTTATTGTCGTTTTACTAATGTATTCACTAATGGAGCAAGCAATTAACTACTACATACATTTATATCTGTTATTATTTGAATGAAATGACCGTAGGACATAAATGAAAGTAGAATTATGCCGAAATTAATGTTTTTCTGGTATTTAGAATGCGCACGACAGAAATTTGAGTACATTACTTGTTTGGCAACTTTTACCTACATTCATTATATAATCATTTCAGATATAGAAATAATTTAACTATTTGTGAATCAAAAGTGTTCAAAACTAACATTCATCTCCCTGGCCCTCAACTTCAAAGTGCAGTGACCTCTTCTCTAGCTTCTCAGCTCTATGCCACGTTGCGTTCTGCTGCGTTGCGTTGTGACCCAGACACAGCAGCCGCCAGCCAATCCGCACGGCAGTACGCAAGCAGAACGTAACCGCGGACACGTTGTATGAAGCTGCGCGCGAAGCGCGGGTACGAAGTACTCTGCGCAGACTGCAGAGAGGCAGGGACAGCAGTACGCTGACCTAACCTTACTTACGCTTGGAGCCGTGACTCCGAAGCGGAGGAACTTGATGCTGCTGTGCACAGTGTTGCCAACTGGAGGGAAATTTTGCGGTAATTTTTTATAGTAAGTGGGAAAAAGGGAAAATAAAAAATATATTTATATTCATCATTAGTTATATAATTTTATTTGAAATCGGCACTAAAGAACGTCAGAATCTTCATTGAAAGCTCTGAAATCGACACTAAAGTAATTCAGTATACTATGATTCTAAGCAACGCAGTGTTGACAACCGTACGATAATTATTGTAGGATAATTTCAGCAGGTATAGGATGTACGATAGTAAATTTGTATGAAAAATTAAGCAATATGTGCAAGAAGAACGAATTAATTAATTCCCATGAAGAAATTGGGAACAAAAGACAAAATTTTGAGTGTTATTTACGATAACTTTAATGTCCGATGTTGGCATCACTGAGTGCAACTTCCAATAGACAACTGACAGATGATTAAATAAATTCCATATTCATGCAGTGCATTGATACATACAGTACAGCTTTCTTGTGGTGCGGTTCACGTCACTATCTTCTTTCTAACTTTCTCCCAGTATTGCTGATTTGAATCAAATCAGCAATAGTGAGAGAAAGTGAGAAAGAAGATAGTGACGTGAACCGCACCACAAGAAAGCTGTTCTGTAAATAGCTATTATTTGAAAAGGGAATTTTTTTATATAAAAGCGGGAAATTTTAACAAGCAAACGGGAAATTTGACTCCAGATAGTTGGCAACACTGCCTGTGCACTCAAACGAAGAAATTCGTTTATAAATAAATATTCAACCACACTTCTACTTGAATATTACAGATGCAGACATATAATTATTGTAAATTGCGCATTTTCGGGGGGTTAGGGTTTTAAACTTACTGTCTAATATCAAATAAATCGAGACCTTTTATTTCAATGAAACCATGTTTGAGTGAAAGAAAGAGAAGTTTGGAATGATAAAAAATGAAACCTCGGTTGTCGAGTGATATATGAAAGGTAATATGCTAAGTTGTCAAGGTAATGAAGGTAAATATAAGTTTATCCACTTGCAAATAGTTTTCTTTCCGATGGCAAACTTACAAACGTGACCTTTCTATACATGAGGTGAATTATAAGCTATAATATTTCAAGGACATTGATTAAGAAATAAATTTTGTCATAGTTACCTAAAGAACGTTGCTATGTAACTGCCTGACACTGAAGATGGAAGGTTGTTTACCTTTAATTCTGTGGAAATTTTAATAGATCTTTTAGATTGAGATTCAAAATTGCAATCTAATTTGGAATAATTGCCAATTCTTCAAAAAGTGGATTATTTTATTCTATTTACCTATGATGTACTTAAAATACCAATAGATAAAAGTGATTGTCTTTAAAGTCATATTTTGCTTTTTGCACAACATATTGTATTGAAACATTTTTATTTCTCTTTGAGTGATTCTCTCTGTGAAGGTCTTTCCGTGGTGGCTTATTAATAAAGGAAATTAGATACATCCGTTATGTGAAAACGGTTTCATATTTGCCTCAGTTCACACTGTACAAACACAGCTTGCATACAGAGATAAATTTGGTAACGCGGGCGATAGCACTTGCAAGCTGATAAAGATTGTCGCATTTGGCTTCGAAGCCATGCGATTCACACATAAATTCACAGTTGTAGTTTGTAATCTCTGTTTGTACTAAACAGAGTTTGATTTCCAAAAAATACACAGGTATCCATTGGTGGGCGCAGAACTACACTAATCAAATTTTTGCAAATTCGTTATCGCATCGAAAATATGTAATATAATATAAAATAATGAACGTGAAACTACTTGACTGAATGTATGTGTAGGAAAATAATCAAATTTTTTTTTGAAACTTTATTTAAATTGAAAACTATCTACACTTTTAAAAAGTATTAATTGTTATTCATTAAGCCACAATGATTTTCTAAAAATGTTATGTCGTCATTATAGAGGTGTTGGTGGATCTCAAACAGTAGAGATTCAAATAATTTTTGTCACATAAATGTTCTATTTTATTGTAATAATAATAATAAAATAAATAAAAAGATACATGACTACAATTATTTACAATCTGTACTGTTTGAGATCCAGCATCACCTCTACAATGACGTCACAACATTTTAAAAAAATCATTGTGGCTTAATGAATAACAATTATGACTTTTTAAAAGTGTAGATAGTTTTCAATTTAGATAAAGTTTCATTAAAAAATAATAATAATAAAAAAAATGGGCGAAAGACCCCATTGCTTCATTACAGGCAATCAAAATTTATTCTATTGGTTTCGGCAACACATTTGCCTTCTCTAGGAGGTGATTTTGTTTAATAAAATTTGCATAAAAACAAATATAATAAATAGTTAAATAAAGTTTGAATGCAGCAAAATCTTAGAGTCTCTAGACACCCATGAACAATTATGATTAATCCATAAACTTTATCTTAATATTTGATTAATAAATCTAAATATATAGAGCAACAAACCTAATGATATAGGTCTAAAAGGAATTTAAGATGTAAGAAATCATTTAAATTTCGTAATGTCATCAAATCTTGTGACTGAATAGACTTAAAGGAAATGAAAAAGGCTCAAAATAATTATATTTATCGTAACTGCAAAACAATCTAATCTCGCCGAAAAGTTTAACATGCGGTGTGCATCCAGCATGTGTGTTTCGCCTCGTACATAGAGGCCAGAACCGAATACTCCGCTTGAATAAACATTATCCAAGTCCGGTACAGTCGCCAGCAAAAGTAAACCGGATGTAAAAAACCAACACTCACACTCACGTCCTATAGGCGTCTCTGCAAAACTTAGCAAATAAATATTTCACAGCGAGTATTAAAACATAAAACGAAACATTTGTGATGACAAAAGGGCAGACAATTTATGTGAGAACCGCAGAAGATGGAAAAAAATAAGAGGGCGGTTTCTAGCAAATAAAATAAAAAATGAAGTGATTTCTAAAAGGGATAATAAGAAGGCAGGATCAGAGCACAACATATGGAATAAGTGACGTGAAAGGACGGTAAAAGGATTTGTTATTACAGTTATCAGGACTATATGCTTCAAGCTATTTTTAAAGAGGTTGGGCTCTTTAAAACTGATCCTGTACTAGGTATATGAACTATAAATAAAGGCTTTCTTAGATTTTACTGCTAATATAAGCTCCTGATCAATATTTCAATAAAAACTAAATCTGTTTAATACAACATTCAAGTTTATACGATAGATAATAATATATGTTTTAGTCTAAACTTATATCGTTAAAATATTCAGAATTTTAAGAAATATCAAAAGACGTAATTCTACACTGTATTTATTTCCATTTTTGTACTAGCTAATATTTATAGATATACTGCTTACAATATACGTCTTTCTATAATCGTAATAAAACTAAGTAAAGAAACGTTATATAAAGGATTTATAATAAACATTAGAGAATTTCTGTAGCACAAATCAATACAATAGAATATTCACAATAAAATTAAAATTTTCGTCCAGCAAGTAACATGAGACCATTCGTAGTTCGTACCGTGAAATAATAAATATAAAATGAAGTGAATCTGTAATTAACATGTCCTTGTCCATCAGAGAAAAAGGGAAAAAATATTCTCTTTCATTTGACTAAGTGATGACAGGTGCAATATTTTCATTTCTGTCCATAAAAACACTATAAAAAATTCACGCCGACACGCCTCAAAGTACTGTTTTTTTTGCAAAATTATAAAGTTGAAAAGCTGGAAGACATGATTTGAATGTCTCATTTATTGTTACTGGTAGTCCGTGCAACTAACATGTTATTTACGTTGATTTTTCGCAAAATTACAAAGCCGACAACTATCAATTATTATTAAAATTGCAAAGAAGGCTGTGCTGTTTTTTATCCCAAGAAATTATGTTTAGAATCGACGCAAGTATAGAGCTTCTATGTTATACCATATCCATTGAAACGCGTGACTGATATACGTCGTATGCAAGCAGTATTCGCGAACATTTTATTATTTCGGTAATAGTTTTTGTCGATTAGTTTGAATATACGAAAATAATATTAATTGTACACTTTGCATTAGGTATGATTTTTGCACGAGTGACACAGAAATGAAATTAGAATTTAGAAACATTTGAAACTTATTTTCACGTTGTTAGTTACCTGATACCTTGCTAATGAGCAGTCATTTTAAAAGTATGTTTCGATCATTGCTGTACCACCATTTATCTACCAATCAGTAATTTGTAAACAAAACTATCGTGCAAAAATATATACAAACCAAATAGAAAAAAATCTGGTGTGGGCACCACACTACTTTCTTGACCTGTTCCTTGCATATGACTATATTTTGACAATTATTTGATATAGATATTAATCTAGTCTTCAAATCTTTCTAATTAATAATACAAATATTACTTATATAATACTTTTGAAATATATTCTTAAATATATAAATTAGTTTTTCTCATAATTAAAAGCATGTACAAGACAAATACAAAAAACATTTTATATTCCAAATATTTTTGCTAACATCTTTCATTTGAAATTTTTTCTCACAGCTGATTATATTTTTGAAAAAATTGTAATTTATTGTTTTGTGTCCAGTAAATTTCCTCTTCCTTTCAATTTCATTCAAAATCAACTCAGCTCTTCATTTTGTCATTAAACTTATATATTCCTAGTTTCGTTTATATATCTTGTCTCGTTCATGAGATATTGCGCACACAGACATCCATCCATCCATCCATCTATCCAACCTCACACACAGACATCATTGAGAAATTGGTCTAAACGGATTCAGTGGACGTCAAAATATGTAATTCCGCAAAAATCTCGTCAGCGATTTTTTTCGTGATTGCAATACTTCCTTATACTTTGTATAAGAAAGTAAAAAGTAGTTTAAGAAACGAGCTACAGAAATCTCGGTGTTTCGTCTCGTCTTTGACACTCGCAAAAGTCTGTAGTTTCTGAGCTAGTGATACAACAACTATTTAGTTTATAGTTCTAGAGTTGTAGTTTGTATCAAAACAAAAATATTATAGAAGGTTCATGAATGTGGCAGCTTTCGCTTAATATGTAGGAATGTCTAAATATTCGTGTTGTTAATCGTGGCAAGTTCAGCTAAGAGAACTTTTTGCGTAGCGTCGTAACGAATTCGCCTCACACGCTGCGTTTGAACCTGTTCCAAAAATAACCTCTACTCCACAATTCGTGAGTACGTAGTACGTTCATTATGCAGGTTTAATTCATAAAATATGTAGATTTATCGCGCAAAATGTGTGTCAAAGACTTTCGGAACGAGAAAAAAATTTTAAATTATTTTTAATTCGCGTGCCTGGTCGACCTCGATTTTATGCGTGCACATTCTAAGAACGCGAGCGTGCGTATGTGTAGTATGTTCTCACTTTAGCCACTTTGTTTGGGCTGAGACTGTGCGTTTCTGTTAGGAAACTGCCAAATTCCGTCACGGGAACGTGATAGATAAGGGAACTTTACCAGCGAAAACACAATTCCTGGAATTTTATGCGTATTAATAAACTGAGAGTTTCAGTTAAGATGCAATATTTACTTTCTTTCGTTTATGGATATGAGTTATACGTAGTATCGTTACAGATATTTGGAAGATGTTTACTAATAAAGGAAAAATAGAATCATTACTTGGTACAATTCCAATTATAATTTGAGAAATATTTGTGCAATAATTGCTAATTTATTTTTTCACGATATGCCAGGAAACCCAACAGTTCTTCACCCGAAATAGTGAGGAAAATGTGTTTTTCCTCTCTAGAGAGAAAAATATAGAAGTGTTACCAATATAAATGGTATTTACAAAAAATATATTGTAAAAATTATAAATAAATTCTTAATTTTATTGAAAATCCTTATTTTAGTGATATACATAATTTAAATTAACTTACAATTATGTCTTATATTTTTCTTTTTCTAGAGTAAATCACAATTTAATTTATAATGAAGATTGGTTCATTGACAACACTGCTACACCGCCTTGCGTCTGATAACCTAACTTTTGACGTGTCAGTTGTATTGTCAAAGTGTATTTTAGATCCGATCAAATCGTTTTTAGAATCATGTGAAATAAATGTTATGTCTAACTCTTCCACTCTAGTTTGACAAATAACTATTCTTGAACGTAATGGACCATATCCTTCTACAGTTATGAATCATAAAAAAAGGATAACATTAATATCTGTGCGAAATTGTGATGTTAAGTTCATTTAACATTAACATCCCATGTTGTATTTAGTATAAATTAATGATAAAAAGCAAATATTACATTATACTATAAAACTGCCAATATTTTATATAAATTACGAGAGGCATTAGTTTCATACTTTTTTATAGAAATTAAAAGGTAGTAGTGCACCTGACTGTTAGTCATATCATAAGTCATGAGACAGAGTGACGGATGGTTACCGTACATCACGAGTAAAATATATCATCGAGATCTGCGAAAGCATAGCATGTTAATACAATTTAATTTTTTTTTTTTTTTTTTAGTATTAAGCGGTCTCAACTGCTGAGGTTATATGCCACCTCGGAACCTCGTTTTCGGTGGTGTGAAAACAGCACAGTGGAATGGGTTTTCGCAAACCGGTTACCCATCCAACAACTAACTTGCGTTATCGGGTGATCCTGCTTTAACGCTACCTGCCAATCCGTTGCCAATACAATTATTTATTTATTTATTTATTATGGAAGAGAGATAACATTTTTTTTTATACATAATATGTTGTCTTTGTTACGGATTATTATTATTTCGATTTAGGATAATTTGTAAATGATATGAGGAAGTTAAAATTTAAATAGATAATAATAACTGTAATTCTTCTTTTACTTTGGTTGGGAATAAAGTCATTTTGATGAAGAAAATATAATCGTATTGAGAAAAATGTAGTTAGCTAGGTGCCTACTATAATTCCAGTAAATTTTAAGTTTCAAAGGGCTGGGATAATATAAAATTATTCTTTTAAAAATAAATGTATAGTTTTGCATCATATATGGAATAACTAAATATGTAGCATTATAAATCCACTTTCATATATTTAACAATAGATATAAAAATATATGTAACACATAAACGAATAAAATGAAGAATGATTTCTAGGAAAGAGTCAAGTAATTTTTTAAAACAAAGCGCAAATAAAATATACATCGATAATAAAGTATTCCAATTCAATTCAGCCTACCCTAACGTATCTTGTAGAAATTCAAACACTATACTTTTCCAAGACAACGGGAATGGGCAATCACGCCACAATTATTATTAATCCCCATCATTTCCAGTAAATTCCATAATTTTAAAATAAAATATTAAAATCTCGCAAGACGCTCCGATCGCGATCGCATCGAATTGAGAATCTTGCGTCCATTATAGAGTAAATTGAGATGTTAATATGCAAGGAGTATATAATGAAAACATGAAAGTTTGATGGAAATCAGGATTCGCGTGTGTTCCGGTCAATTTTTTTAGCCCGAAGGAAAAGCTCCCAGATGTGGCCGATCACAGATAATTTGTTACACATGACTAATAGATCGTTCAGTGAAACGATAATGAATGAAACATTACCGACGCATTTTTGGGCTTCGCGTTTACATTTATTATTCAGAGGTATAGGTTAGTGCGATTGGTTTCTGAGAATGCGACATTTATTTGTGTTTTGGTCAAATGGTAAACACTCCGCTATTTTGGGAAAGAGCAGCCATCTACGTTTCCAATTTCCCAAAGGTTAAATTTTCATATTTTATACAATTCTATTGTTCGCATTTTTTCTGGTGATTAAACAAAATGTGACTATTGTTTTGAATTTAAATTGAACTTCCTACGATTCCATTATTGATTTAAGACAAACTAGAAATATTTGTTATTGTAAACTGTAATATAATTGATAAAAATAATAAAAATATTTACATTATCTGCTTATGTGGTATGCCATTTCCTAATGCTTGCATCAGCGAGCTACAAGATACACGGAGCCAAGTTGTGATTGAATAAACTTTAGCCTTTGTTGTAAGTTTAAATTGATCTTGCTACGATTCTATTATTTATTTAAGACGAACCAGAAATTATTGTTATTGTAAACAGTAACGAATTTGATAAATATATTAAAAACTTTTACAGTACCTGATGATGCAGTATGCCATTTCCTTATGCGTAGGTACAGCAACGGACAGCAAGACGGTGAAAAATAAGATGGATCCAGGATCGCCCTTGTTGCCACTTAGAGTATCTGAGGAATCAAACAATGTATTAGAAATATTACCCATGTCCATTTTACATTATGCCGTAAGTTTCAACTAAAATGCAACATTTACTGTACTTTTTCAGATAAAATGCAACATAGGTTGTCAGTGTTTAGTTAATTTATTATCATAATTTAGTGATTTCTAAACATATCGCAAACATTTCTCAAACTATAATCATAATTCTAATAAGTAATTATTCGATTTTTTTTCCGTCACTAGGAAACATAATTATGAACAATGACAACCTATGTTGCATTTTATCTGGAAAATCTAATTTCGAATTTGCGTTTTATGTTCAATGTAGACTAATGTACCATTTTTTAAAATGTAAGTTATTATTATCATTTTTTATCTTCTTATACCCTTTCGGGTGTCGAGATATTAAGTTTTGTTTTTATATTAAATTGTTTATAATTTCTTTCCACTCTTTCCTGTTTTTTGCTTTTTTCCTTGCTTGTTGGTCACTGATATTGTTTCTGCTTAAAATTCCTTCTATGGTGCTTTCCCATGTTTTTCTTGGTCTTCCTCTTTTCTTTTCTTTTTTATATTCTTGCGTTCCATGCATGTTTTGCTTGTCGTTCTTCTGGCATTCTTATTAAATGTCCATACCATGCGAGTTGTTTTTTTCTATGGTATTATGTATGCTTTCAATTTCTAGCTTATTTTTTATCTGTTCGTTTCTTATTCTGTCTAGTTTTGTAATTCCTTCTACTCTTCTTAGAAACCTCATTTCCGCTGCCTGTATTTTGCTTTTCTCTCGTTGGTTTAATACCCAGGTTTCGCTTCCGTAAATTAGCGCTGGTCTATAGACTGTTTTAGATAGTGTCATTTTTGTTTTCTTACTTATTTGGTTATTTCTTAGAATTATTTTGTTCATTGTGTGGTAACTTTTATTTGCTGCTTGTATCCTTCTATTAATTTCATGATCTAAGCTCCCTTTGTTATTCATGCTGACCCCCAGGTAGGTAAAATGTAAGTTACTTTTTCCAAATATATTTTTACGAACATTATCAGGCAGATTCATAAAAGGCATTAGCGTTAACTCAATTTTTCTTCATATGTACCTTCAGTTCTAAATTAATTATATTATCAAATTTTATGCTAACCAATCTTGATTACAACCTTAGTTAAAATAATTATTTTCTGAGAATGGAAAATGAAGTTACGAGTAATAATAAAAATGGTGTTAGTGCTAATCCTTTTTATGAATCTGTCTGTAAAATATTAAAAATTAGTTTTTATCCGTATTTCTTTTCATCAAATTAAATAAATAAATACATCATCACGCCATTTACTCATTCTATATGTGGCATTTTACTCTTGCAGATCTCGGTAAATTACATATATTTCAGTGAAGGAAGAAAAACAGGGGTAGAGATAAAATGGTAACTATCGACTGTGGGATTCAAACTGAGGACCTCATTATATATAGTCCGATGCGTCATTTCATCGCATGTTTAAAACGTTTAAATATTAGTGTACAACAAAATATTTACAATTTACCAGCTCTAGATTTGGTTCAATTCCTACAAAAGTTAAATGAATTGAACAAAAACTCAACAAATAAATATTAAAGGCCTCTAAAACAACCATTTCGCAAACCTTCCATGCGCTATAATTTAAATCAAGATATCACCATCGACTTTCCCTTCACTCCAATCACTCCTAATGAAAAGCATCCTTGTACATAACTACATAGGTGCGTATTATGGCTCATGAAAGTTTCAGACAGGCTGCGAACCATCTATCCTTTAATTAAAACACTGCTGCATGCGACCATGCGAGGCTTTGTTTCCAAGAAACCCTGGCCGAGGATGTTCTGAAACCGTCGGCGACGGCGTTCTCGCGGTTTTCAATCATTCATCAAACGCTCGCGGACTCTAACGGCATAATTGATTTTCTAGTGAATGTCGATGCGATAGCTGGATAGGAGTGCTAAAGGGAAGTTGTATAGAATTCTCTATTAGACGGTGTATTGCAACGTGCCTAGATTTTTACTTCTAATATATTTTTTTTTATTAAATTAAACACACTCTGACTCACACAACAATTATTTTTAAAACCGTGGTATCTGTCGTGTGCTTAAATGTGGGAGAGAAATGTTCAGTTTATTCTAGGGCTAGCAGAACTACCCGCATGATACGGATTAAGGCGACATTACTCCTATTTAACTTAATGCTACCATAATATTTGTCCTGTTAGACGGGTCCATGAATATGAACAGTATTGCATTCTCAATAAATTCAATCAAACATTATTATTATGCTTAATAAAACAATACCAACAATATGCAACAAATTAAATGAATTAATACTGCATCACTTCTTTTCGCATATCTTCTTACAGCAATCTTATTGTTGTTAAATATTTTAACAAACTAGAACGGCTAGTTACACTTCGAAATTTGTTCTCTGATCATAAAATCTGGATTAGGTGTACCCAAAATTTCACAGAAAATCTAAGGTTACATCTGTTTGTAAATCAGTAATATCAAATTTAGGAAATCTACTAGATAGCTGTGAGAAATACCACTTGACATATGTATGTCATATAGAATAGATGATTCAATTTTATGTTACTTTTAGAGCAACTACTATTGTTGAAATAAATATTAAACACATAGTTCAGTGAACGAATGATTCCGAGTGTGTAGAATAGAAAGATGAGCATGTATGAATTGTACTATGAATGTGGACGAGGCGTAAGTGGTGTGACAGGATAGGAAAATTTGGAGGAGATTGATTGTTGGTTAATCATGTTTTAGGGTTCATACGCTACCCTAATGAGAGGGATATAGTGTGACGTTATATTTGTATGTAGTTAAGTTCTTTTCGAAATTTAAAGCAGTATACTAACATCTTTTATTTCGCAGTTTTTTAATAGATATTGATGTAACAAGTACATAATTTAGGGTTTTACGGACGAGACAGTTTAAGGGTCGAGCGAGAACAGCAAAGCGAGGAACATAAGGCAGAGTATTTAATAAATAAATAAATTAATTAATAAACATAAAAGGACTAGCCAATAAAACCCTATTATTTACGTGTTACATACAATATTTTATGTTCGACTGAACTGCATTTCAGATTATATTTCTTAGTCTAGAATGACAATTATATTTGACAAATAACGTTGACATGAAAATAATTGATAATTTCAAAATGTGCTTTTTTCTGTTGTTTGGTTACCAAGTTGTTTATTGTTTTTACTTTATTGGACTAGTCCATAAAGAGCCATTATATGGCCTGTAAATAATATCATAAACAAGTGATCATGATATAGTCGAACATTAAATTTATTATTTTGTATTCTTAGTTAACAAAATTTCGTGACTAGATTTTCTTGTTCGTAACTTAATGAACATATAGAACATACATCCATTCGTTCGCACAGACGACGTTGAGAAAATATTCAAAACGGATTCGGAGGACCTCAAAACATTTATTTCAGCAAAAATCTTCCCATCAATTTTTACGTACTATGATTTAATCAGCTATAAGCGTCGAACCCAGATCTTTCACACTAAAATCCTTCACCTAAAGCGCTAGATTGTTAACCCCAAAACGAATCAAAATAAATAAATGAAGTTCATTGTATTATTTTATATTTTACAGTTTAAAAGAAGTTAATAAAATATGCAACAAGTTAAAATGCAAGTCTAGTAACCGCTTATCAAGTCATCGTCCAAAAAACTCAAACACAATCAGAGTAAATGTTCTGTTTACCCAAAAAAGTCTCACGCTATCACAAACCCCTCCTACAAGTCCACGATTCCTCATGACAGCACCACAATGTTCCTCGTGTTAAATCGATAAACGCACTGAATAAAAATCCCATTGTGATTCAGGGCAAAAGAGATGATAAATCTGATCAGCGGTGGTGTGACCGCGCGTGAAGATTTTATGCGGGAGCGACGGACCGGTCCCGCACGGGATTAGCCGCTCAATCGGACAAAGAATGCAATAGTGCATGGCAAAAGGGTGTGACACGATAGAGAACGGATAAAGCGTCCGGTCACGGCAGACGAAGAAAAAATGGAACTGTGATGATACTGAGTATGTGATTGCAGTATGTTATATTTTGTGCCAGAAAGGAAATGTTTTGGAGTTTTTGTAAGACGAGGAAACAGTTTTTATGAATGGAATATCTTGTTTAAGTTTCTTTTTTATTGATGATGTGGATTGGCTATACGTGCAATAAGTAAATACTATTCTGCATGCTGTCTTAGTAATAATAATAATAATGTGTATAGTGTGTTATTAGGAGTAAATATGATACTTTGGGTGGTGGCATGTAAGTTTGAACGACGAGCAATTACATATTTTTCATAATATTTTATTTTGTTCGCGGCGAAAACTTGTGAATACAAACACATAAAGTACTTTTATAGCGTTTGAAGAAAAAAGATCATATCAGAAGACAACTTTAGGAAAGTGCACCGCGCGCAAGATGCATGATAATCGGCGAAATTTCTGTATTTATTTCTTTATTAAGCAAGTATATTTATACTGAATGAATTATGTATTTTTCTCGTTCAAAACCTTATTTGAGAGACTACAGATTTGCATCCCAAAATCCAACTGCAGTGTTCAAAAGAATATTTTCATTATTTTACTAAAATATAAATATTAATCACTACTTATTTATGGTAGCAGGGATAACAATATTTACTTCTTATACAATATGCATAGTATAAGGAAAATCTGTGTGTGTATAGATGGATGTGTTCGTATTTAGAACAACTCATGAATAAGAAAACATAGAGTATGAAACTCCATAATTATAAGTTTCACAATGTAAATTATATTAAAACTTAAAACTACAACAGAACTACAAAGTAAAAAATTTATAGTCAAAATTGAAAACAAATTTTAATCCCAGACGATGCACCGTTAGTTTTTGTTTCAAATTTGTTAGTAAGTGACAAATTATTTTTGAGTATTTCGTAACTATATATATTTGTGAATATAGTTTAGTACTTTTAAATAAATATTTTAGTAATTATATTGAAGCAGAACAATAATCCATAGTTATTATAATAAATTAGCTAAATTTACTTGTTATTATTGACGAGTCTATTTGTAAAATTTTATGAATCCAATAACTAAAAAAAAATTTCATTTATCAAATTGTCATATTTGTTAAAGTTGTTAATTTAACACAATATATTTGTCAATATTTTTTTACTGTGTAACAAAATAACACAACTTGTTCACCATTGGTTAAGATCAAATCCCAAGGATTAAGGGTTTGATTTTATTTTATTTATCGTAATTCCAAAACTGCAAATGATAATTTATTTTAAATATAGAATCAGGAGTGAAAACAGTGTCAGTGTGCAGATAGATTGATGGATGTGTGTCCGTATTGTGCGATAACTCATCACGATGAATAAGAAAAGGTAGGGTAACTAAACTTTGTATATGTATAATAAAGTCGTATTGTGACAAATTATTATAATCATTTTTAATAACAATATTTATAAATTAATTGAATAAGTGCCAATATCGTATATGCAGTGGTTGCACGGCGGTAAGGATGTATTGAAGAAAGGTAAAACTGAAAGTAAAAGTGTTCTAGGGTTCAAGTCAGGTGCATGGTCCGCATCACTCGGCAAATACCTGTCCGCAGACCCAGACAACGCCCCTTGCGTTAGCAGCCCCTTCCTCAAAGGAGGGATGGAACCAGTGGTTCCCAACAAGCCAACATGATATACTAACCTACTTTTTTTTAAATGCCATTTTATTTGTACTGCTTCTAAAAGAGATCAATTCAACAATTGATTATTGGTAAAGAAAATCAGCAATGAGAGTGAAAATTAAAATAGGGTGCAGTACCCGATAAAAATTGTTGTAATTTGTGTATTGGGAGGGGTGGTTTGGTTTGGTACCACTGATATAATCCCAAGGCCTCCCTTGATTGTCCGCCCGGGCTGTCTGACCAGAGGCAAGCAGTTTTTTGTGCAGCCCAGACCGACAGCGATGCGACAAGGGATGGTCGGGGAAGAGGGCTATGGAATTCGGCTGTGCTGTTTTCACCCCGTTCGCCGTGGACAGCCCCGGGGGTGCGGACCGCAGACGGGCCAGGGGCAAGCAGGAGAGGGGAGGAAAGGCCGACAACGCTGATTCCTTATTGCCTTCCTCTTCGAGACGATTTTTTGCCTAGAGAAATAAGGGTCGAAATTTATGTCATTTTTTTCTTGGTTGTTTGGGATGAATAGTTTTTTGCCCCGTGAAAGGAATTAGGTTTTCGTATAAAATTTAAATTTTATAAAGCCACTTTTGTCAAAATGTGATTTTTTGTTAACTCTCAAATGATGCAGCATTGAGAAGGAAACTCGTAATTTTGGAAATTTCACAATAAATAACTTCTTTGAATAAAAATTAATACAAGTTAAACATCACACAAAAATTACACAACATTAAATTTTATTTGTTTTTAAGTATAAAACTTATAATACCGTAAGTTTCAGCTAAGATACAATAGCTGGTACCACGAGCTCTATTTTTGGGTGTTTTAAGAGAAGTATTTTATCCTCTGTTTTAGCACTGTACAATGTTACAAAATTATTTTATAAAAAAAAATGCTTCGATTAGAAGTTATGTATATCTTTGTATTATTTCAGATAAAATGTAACATAGGTTGTGGAAATATTTGGTCTAGGACGTTCATGAAATAAGTAAGCAAAATATCACAAACTTTTCCCAAACTATAAGACTATAACCAAAATCGTACAAAGTAACCATTAAAACTATTTCTTCATTAGTACATAAAATATCTTTAAAATATGATGATAAATTCATTTGACTTTGTGATCGTATGCTGCATTTTATCTGGAACAGTACTACGTATAATTGGCATCCATATAAATAACAGAAAAGTACCTAAATATCATGTCAAAATGCCATACATAGGAATAAAAATTGGTTAAGAAATATTAATTATTCTTATAGGTTTGCAAAGATACATATGACATGCCGTAGTAATCTTCACGTAGTCCGCTATTTATAATACAAATTTTCTAATGCATTACTGAAGATGCAAATAATTTTTCCTATTTCACGTATAAAAAGTGAATGTTGTGACACTGTTTTACTCAGAAACAATTCTACAAAATTAAAGTTTGTATAGCTGTTTTTGGTGAATTTGTTATTTGTAAAATTGTTAGTCTGCAAACTTGGAGCTGTAATTGCTCACGTAAAATTTTTACAATTAGTTTTTTATTGAAGTAATAATACAATATTCATCTATTCGCATAAAAAATAATAAGCCCATTTTAGATACGCTTTTAACTAATTCCCATTTAAAATATATTTTAATTAGCCAGTAGTCAGATAAGGGAGGCCCTAACAAAACAAAGCACATCTCCATCTGCCCTAGTAACGAAGCCAGAAACAGTTGAACATCGGAGTTCGGAGAGCAGTCAGGCACCTGTTGCTCTCCGGCACAGATTTCATGCACCCTGATCCCTTTCAGTTCCTGGTTGAAAAGGGGGAGTTTGTAACTTTGTAGGGAAACAGGGGATGATTGTCGGATGTTGGGATGTTACAGAGGTGACTTGATGTGATGTAAATTGGGCGTAATCAAAAGGCAGGGGTGGCGTTAACGTTTTAAATCGTGTTAAATTTAATAACAATAATACAAATGTGTTTTCCCCTCCACTAACATCTTTGGGGGCGTTATTTAACGGTTAGTAATCATAGGTACTTCATTTGAAGAATATACCATTTACCTACTGTTCATTTCATTTCTTCTTTTAGAAATGCGTTTATGTTAAAATTGTTGTGGAAGATCTTCCACACGATTACTAATTGTTATTGGAAAGCAGCTTTTTCATTACAGTTTTGCCACCTTTAGAAGAATACATTTTGAGTAAATTATGTGGCAATATATGCAGTAATATTTTAAAAATAAATTAATGAACGATTACAGTTTTCTCTATAAATATAAAATGTGATAGAAAAAATCTACTATATACCTACCAACAATTTATTTTCTCCTTATATGTCATGAATACATAATACCCCATTTATTATTTATCGAGTAGAAATACTAAAAATATGAAATGTAATTACTACAAGTAGTAGAAAATTTATAGCTGTCGGTTTATTTCAACCCTAAATATCTACTATTAGTAAAAATAATTTATTCTCGGTGTCCTAAATAAATTCAAAACAAACCCAGAAACAAAATATTTTGACCCAAAATATTTAGCGATTATAAAAATTCCAAGCGTGCAGGGCCTACTCAGACTTCCAAATAATTACAAAGAATTCGACTAAATTTAAATGCAAATTGACCGTGAGGGTTTTTTACGCCTAACGATCCCGGCTGCCGTAAATTGCCACACCGTGACATGCCCCCGGGGGGTGGTTCGCCCCCTGAGCCCCGCCAACCCTCCAGGAATACTAAAATACCTGCGTCATTCAACCAGCATTATATTATTGCATGCGTATAATTTTCTATGAATTAAATTATTGTATTTTGTAAGATATTTGTTCTACTAAAGTATTTTTGTTTTTATGTTGGTACTATTTAAGGTTTATGGACAAATAGGACAAACAGGACGGTAGATACCATCTGTCATCATTTACAAGACAATTTCAAAATATGTGATCAAAATACTGAACGTGTAAAGGCAGATTTTACATACGTGTTTGGAAAACTAAAATATCAGCTCATTTTTCACTGTATTATTTGTTCGAGTGTAACATAAACTACATGAAAATAAAATGTCTCGAGTTACTTACATTTGTCTTGTTACGTGTCATGAACATTCAAGTGTATTAATAACTTTAAAATTGTGACAAATATTGAGATTTATTAGTAGCTACAGTTTTGTTTCTCATTAGGGCATTCATTTCTGTTTATTAATGTATTTTAATTAGAGTTTTACACATTAAATATTAGAATACACAACAACATAAGTATAACAAATATATCATTATGGTATTTACCCATTGTGGGCGTGGCACTCTGCATCGCAGATATCGGTGACATATTTTTATGCGGAATATTATGGTTACCGGCCGTCAAGTCTCGAACACCCTAAACATTAGAGGGGAAGCCACAGGGGTAAAGTTAAAAGTGGCAACAGTTTTTGTACGGCTTTCGTACTCAGTTTTTCAATTCGTTCGATTGGATAACTTGATTATTTTGCCACAAGAAGTAAAATCTTATGTCCGGTATTATAAAGAAATTCAACTGTGATTTTTACTTCAAAGTAAATTTATTTGTTTTTTTTAACAAGTGCACATCATTTGAAATTATTTACTTAATTTTGCAGTCAAGAATTTGATTGTCATATTTGAATAACTTGATGTAAATTTAGTAAGAAAGTAAATTCAACTGGAATTTAAATTTCTTCATAATGCTGGACATTAAATTATTTATTTATTTGTAATTAAATAAGAAAATAAGACATTCTTCATTTTCGCGGGTACGCGGATAAGTATATGATTGTATAATGCTTATTGTAACGATAAAAATTATTTTTAACGGAATTAAAATTTAATCAACATACACGTAAATTTACGAATTCATAACAAAAGTCATAGCAACCGATTGCTATAGAATTTGAAGATATAGTATAGCCTAAGAAAATTAGGTCAAAAATCGTCGATCAGCCGAAATAATTCGTGTAGTTTTGAAAATTGGTACAGCTATTCCTTGAGGTGTCCTGATAAACATACTAAAAGTCCCCGAGGGTGGGGGGTGAGCCGGCGTAAGGGGAGGGGGTAAACGGTCCCTTTTTATAGTTTTTGGCTCATATCTCGAAAGCTGTTAAGAATATCATTAGAGTTGCTTATACATAAATGAACTTTATTAAAATTTCTACAAATTATGTTATATACAATTTTATTGTAGGATTAATAGTTTACTAGCTACAGGCTGTCAAATATGACAAAGTTGATGAGGCGCACCGAAATCAACACGAATTGTCAGTAGTCAGTAGGTATTCTATTGTTTGACTTACCCACCAGTGATGCCAACTTTTTAATTTAAAAAATCCCTTAGTATTATCTTAAAAATCCCTCTTTTCCAACAAAAATCCCCTGTTTCAAGAATCATATTTTTTTATTATAATCATAAATAAATAAATAAATATTGCACTATACATAAACAAACTGTACGAACAGAGCAAGTACATTGTCAAAATATGTTTCAGTATATAAAAATAATAAATTAATAATAATGTTAGGCGAAAACATGAACCAAAACAATTTAAGTAATGTGATAAATCAATAATTCGTTGGAATACCTGAAACAGGGATTTTTCTTGGAAAGAGGTATTTTTAAGATGATCCTAAGAGATTTTTGAAATAAAATAGTTGTCATCGCTGGTGGGTAAGGCAAACACAAAAAAACACGTACCTGCTGACTACTGACAATTCGTCATATTTGACATCCTGTAGCTCGTAAAGTATTGATCCTACAGAAAAATGTTTATAACATAATTTGTAGAAATTTTAATAAAGTTCATTTATGTATAAGCAACTCTAATGATATTCTTAATAGTTTTCGAGATATGGGCCAAAAACTAAAAAAGGGACCTTTCACCCCCTCCCCTTAAGGCGGCTCACCTCCCACCCTTGGGGACTTTTAGTATGTTTTTCAGGAAACCTCAAGGAATAGCTGTACCAATTTTCAAAACTACACGAATTATTTCGGCTGATTTTATTAATTTTCCTAGGCTAGTAGTTGAAAAACAATAAAACATTTTTTTCTCTGAATTATTGGCAATTATCGAAGGTTTTTCCGAGTTCTGATACAAGAACCGCCCAGAGAAGCCAGTGTTTTACTGCGTGAGGACGCAAGTTGAAAGTTTTTATTTGGCAGCGTGCGTCAAATGATACCCATGTCGTGAATACAAAAATAATATTGTTCCTAAATACATAAAATGCATACACAATAAAAAATTTGATTTGTGATTTTTTAATTTTGCAGTTAAGTATTTTTAGTTAATTTTGTCATATATATATATATATATATATATATATATATATATTCTGTTAAATTACAATTTGAACAAATATGACAATTTGTTAAATTAAAATTTTGTCAAATCTGAATTTTTAACAAGAAAAATTATTGTTTTTATTTATTTGCTGGATTTATAAAATTTAACAAACAGGCTCGTCAATAATTAGTAACTTAATAAATAACTTATCAATTTGAAATTTTTAATGAAAGTTTGTATTCTTTGTAACAACTTAATTTGTTATAATAACTATGGTTTATTGTTCTGCTTTAATATAATTACTAAAATATTTATTCGAAGCACATAAAAATAAATGTTAATAATTACTATATTTACAAATATATTTAGTTACGAAATGCACAAAAATAATTTGTTACGTACTGACAAATTTGAAGCTTGTTAAATTAACTTAAATTAACGGGGGATCGTCTGGGACTAAAAATTTTATTAAAATTTTGTCAATTTTTACTAAGTATAATTTTTTTATTGTATAAATTCATTGAAGTAGCATTACTAAAAAATGAATTACTTTAAATTGTACATAAATTATAGTATTAAAATAACAAAATTAATATAATTTAGCCTCAGCCATTTTGGCCACTGTTATCTTGTAAAACGTTGCTTTATATGCAACTTTTATTTCTTTTTATTGTGAATGCGCATACACGAAAAAAAAAATTACCAACCTATTCGGTAAGTAAGACATAAGATGCATTTTCTGAAAATTTACCAAATAATCGTGTTTAGTTTCCTAATTATTATGATATTTTCATAAAATGCATCTTATATGCACAGCTTACCGAATAGTTCTTTACATAACGTGAAATTCCATACATGGTCAATCCTCCGAAACCCCCATCAACCTCATGCACGCATGCGACCGTGCGCGTATGTACCAGGCTCACATAATCTCAGCAGAGTCAAGAAACACACACGACGAAGACAACACGTCCTCTGCTCTTTGCACCCAACAAAGACGCCGTATCCACCGCGTTCGTTCAGCGCACAATCACAGACCTTGTACCAGCGAGGGAAGAAGAGACGACAGAGGGTGTTTCCAGACGAGACAAGTGCCGCCGAACCGCCAACTGCGACCAGAGAGCGAAGAAAGGGTGAATCTGGCGGTGGTTGTAAAAAACCGCTGCAAGGAAGAGGGAGATAACGAATGTGATACAGCGGGGGATGATATTCGCCGGGGTTGGTTCTCACGATGCTAGATGCTGAAATGAGGTACCATCGTAAATTATCAAGCAGGTGGGAGATGAAATTGCGATAGGGACAACTTTTTATTTCCTTAATAGAGAAAATATCGTGAGTTTTGCGCGCTTACTTCCGTTTCTTAATTTAGGTATTTATCAAGAGATTTTAATTATCTATTGAATTTCTCTAAATATTTCAAACAAAATAAAAAAAATTTCTGTGGTTATAACACGACTTTTAAATACAAATAAATATACTAAATATAAAATAGATATCTTAGTTATATGTTTATTCTTATAGAAACTATGATTATTAATATATAAATAAATACACAAACGACATTGAGAAAATACAAGAAACCTTAAACATGTGCATACATATCTCAATAAATATATCAAATACCGTGAAGCCTAAAATAGGTAAATGACCTGATAATATATATTTTCCCTCCAAACAGCAGCAATTTGATACAAAACTCGAAAGAATTCTAAAAACAATTGACGATCACTCAAAAGTAATTTTTGATATTTTAGTGCAGTTCTCCTCTGTGAGACTTTGAAATTGTCATCAAACTTGGCAAGATTAATTTAACTACTGTAAAATAATTGACGAACGTTCAAAATTAATTGTAGTTACTTAAATTTAACAAGGAAAGTAACAGATTACCCACTAGTGGGTATAATTTTGAGGAAAATCACTAGTGAGTATTTTTTTATTTATAAGAATAATTATAACAAACAACATCTTGGTAACTACTTCAAATGACATTTTAATTTAAAAATTTAAAGCATATGTCACTGTCACATAATATTTCTTTAATAAATTTTGCATTTATTAAGAGATGTTGGATAAAACGTTGTACTTCACACGTGGGCAAAATGAAATTACATACTCGATAATATTATCACACTCAGCATTTGGCTTCGTGTGCTAAAATTACTCTCGTGGATAATTCCTTACTTTGCCCACTTGTAAAATAAATAACTACATTTTGATTGAGAGAAAAATATATTTCTATATTTATTGTTATTATCATTGCCCAATTTGAAATAGTTCTTAGACAATAAATTATTTTAGATATTTTTATCATCTGGGTTGAAACTCAAAATTTCCCTTTTCTATCATGTGGCCTACAGTTCAAGAAACTGTTACAAAATCATTTAAGAATTCTTGCAAAAAATATTAAAAACAAAAACAATTCTCAAAAAAGGAGAACAAAATTAAATAAACCTATCCTATCTTTCGATCTGTCTGATCGAGAGATGCTTATATCTAAAATCTACAGATTAAAATTTTGCTCCCTATACAAAAAAATCTGAAAACAGGTCACCCAGGCAAGTCTCAAGGTCAAACTTGCAACCCTCTCTAACCTAAAAAAGCAGCATAAAAAAGCGTCTCTATCGAATTTAACCCCTTCGCTCGTTATACGAAACTCAGACCAAAGATCCGGGAGGTAGATATAAAAAACACCCAAAACATTATCGCAAGTCACCCAAAAATTCTGACGGGCCAAGCCCAGGACAGAAAAGGGACGGTTCGCCTGCATATGAATTATAGCATCCTAGAAGGCTGGTGCACAGGTGCGTGCTACCCCAATACAAACTTGTACAATAACTTTTGATATAAATGATGCGAATAAAACCTTTGGGAAAAATTTGATCCAGGGTATCTTCATGGTTGATTCCAGGGGCGGAGGAGGGCCTTAGTTTGTCTCGAAAATGGTTTAGTTTCTATCGGACACACATTATTTTTTTAAGAATTTGTGGTTGCTTATAACTACTAAGCAATTGATATGAGAGAGTCGCAACATTGCAGGTAAAGCAATTTTGTCTAATGTCATAATTAGGGCTGTGCGTTTATATCGATATATCGATATTATATCGATATATCGATATATCGAATAACGATATTTAGTAGAAAAAATATCGATATATCGATACATCGATATATCGATATATCGATATATCAATATATCGATATATCAATATATCGATATATCGATGTATCGATATATCAATATATCGATATATCGATATATCGATGTATCGATATATCGATGTATCGATATATCAATATATCGATGTATCGATATATCGATGTATCGATATATCGATATATCGATGTATCGATATATCGATGTATCAATATATCGATGTATCAATATATCGATGTATTGATATATCGCTGTATTGATATATCGCTGTATTGATGTATCGATGTATTGATGTATCGATGTATTTTGTGAAAAAGAACTAAAATTTAACTATAATGCCATCTAATGAAAGGGGTTGAACTCGATTTATTGATAGCATTGCATGCTGATATTTATTTTTACTTTCATTCTGGAGTCGGGATTAAGGGGAGAATTAATAATTGGGACGATGTAAAGGTACAATTTCCAGCAGAAGTTCTCATAAAACTACCTTCCAGCCATGGCATAGTACAATTTCAAATATTTGAAGTACATTCCCGTTGTTTTATAATGCTGGCGCCCAGCACCATAAAGCAAGTACACAAACACCCCAGATGTTAAAATTTTTCGCCTTTGAAACACCCGTTACTTCTCTTCACAATAGAATTGCCGACATTCTGAACCATTGTAATCCTTCCATAAAATCTATCTGCATTAGATTGTTTACTATTTATATAATACTGATCGACATCCTGAATCATTGTTTAATTACCAATGAAATCTAACTATATTAGATCGATACATCGTTACATCAATATCTCGATATATCAATATATCGATACATCAATATATCGATATATCGATACATCGATATATCGATACATCGATATATCGATACATCGATATATTAATATATCGATACATCAATATATCGATATATCGATATATCAATATATCGATACATCGATATATCAATATATCGATACATCAATATATCGATATATCGATATATCAATATATCGATACATCGATATATCAATATATCGATACATCGATATATCAATATATCGATATATCGATATATCAATATATCGATATATCGATATATCAATATATCAATATATCGATATATCGATATATCGATACATCAATATATCGATATATCGATATATCAATATATCGATACATCGATATATCGATATATCAATATATCGATACATCGATACATCGATACATCGATATTATCGATATTTTTCTAATATCGAATATCGATATTCAAAACAAGATATCGAACAGCCCTAGTCATAATGCTCGAGATGGTTTACCTCAAAAAAAATCATGTTTAAGTGAGAGAGTTATAAGGTCTAATAAAAAACAAAATCCCCAAGTCGTATTTAGTATGCTAATTTCCAAAACGTAATTAATTTATTAAACAGAAAAATAAAGATAGATTAAAAATTCGACAAAGTTGAAAAGTTATATCTTTCGGCATTATGTTAACAAGCAAAGGAGAGAGACAATCAGAAATCAAATTGCAACAAATTACTAAAAATCAAGATACAAAAATAAGAATTTACCGAACGATAGTGCAACCAATAACAATATACACTGCTGAGGTTATGACAATGATAAAAAATCATGAAGAAAATTTAAAAGTAATGGAACGAAAAATAATAATAACAATATTAGTACCAATAAAGATATCAGAAAACGAATGCAGAATAAGAATGAACTATGAAATAGAACATGAGTTGAAAGGTTGCATAGTGATAAAGATCAAGCAACAGAAACGCAGACTCAGATGACTTGGACATATAAGGAGAGCAGAAGAAAAGGATGAAATTATCAATTAAATCAGTAGCAGAATGGAGATCAGGAGGAAGAAGAATGCGAGGCAGAACTAGAACAGGGCCAAAGGTAGTTGATGAAGATTTAAAAGCAACAAGAATTAAAAACCGACAAAGTAAAAACAAAAGCTATGAAGATGTGTAGAAACCTAACTATAACAATTTAAAGGAAAAGAAGCAAAGATTGATCCTCTCCAACAAAATAATCTAGACATCTAGAGAGATTCATAAGAAGCGAAGTTACTTCATAGAGGTGTTAAGCCACTATAATAATAATAATAATAATAATAATTTCTTTTATTGGCAAAGTTCAGCTTATAGCTGTTCCAACACTTAACCTATATGTGTAGCTAATTTATTAAATTGATTTGTCAGCCGATCTCGGTGGTGTAGTGGCTAAATAACTAACCTAGAACACCAGAGGATGTGAATTCGAATCCCACTGAAGAACATGGTCGTTTGTGATGTCACATAAATCACATTTCATCCATTCAGGCAGCACTTGACCAAAGCAACTAGTCCGCTTCCCATCTTCGCAAAAAAATAATAATTTGTCGTTGTTGAGGTAATGATGGTAAATCCAAATTACAAATAGTTCTTTTCCTTGTAAATCTAATATCAAACTAACAAAATTGACGTTTTTTAGATAGATATTCTCAATATCACAAATATTTCCAAATGTGTTATAAATTTTAAGCAGTTTTTATAATTCCAATAGTAATAATTAAACATTTCTTCGTTAATACAGTTTATAATCAATTCCCAATTAACCCTTCAAAGCGCACCCCAGCAAAAAATCGGCGCTCGCTAATGTCCACCCCTTCATCAAAATCCACCCCAGGCAGCAAAAACCCAAATCACAACCCTGAATTCTTTCCCAGACTTTCCAGAGTCGTCGTTCACCACAGACAGTTAGTCTTCATGTCAGGGTAGGCGGAGGCGGGGGTGAAACAACCCTAGTCCACCTGTGATCACGCAAAAGTCGAGATCTGCACGCGGAAGACAAGACAAGCTAACGGTAAACGAGAAATAACGGAGTGATTCTCTACCTGCTGATTTCTGACTTCGCATTATCATCTTTTGTATCGACGACCGCAAAAAATCGGGTGAATTTCTTGCACTGTGGGAATCGGCCAAGTCCCGTTGCGATTTGGGAAATATCACAATGGATGCATTAATCATAAGATAAACAAGATGGTTTATTAATGTTTTTGGCAGATTTTTCGGCCGTTTTCGGTGATAAATCTGTATTAAACAACTGTGAAGTATTCGTGTTTATTCTGTTAATAGACAGTTGGAAAATTTATCAAAATGCAGGACTCGCATATACTTTTGTTGCTTGCTGCTATAAACATCTTCATTTCTTTTGAATTGTTTCAAAACAACTGGTTGCAGCACTCTGTTTAAACCATACCTCGCTGAAGATATATTTTTACACTTGAATTACGGTTACTAGTAGTCTGATTGCCAATTATTAAACCTTACACAAAAAAAGAATTTCACCAAATATCCTTTCAAGATCAAATATGATTTTAAGTTTGCTGCTTTTCTATAAGGTAGACCAGAAGAAACTGATTACCGTAGAGCTCATCGTCATACCTCTTATATTTCTTGAAATATGGCGATTTTTTTATGTTTTTCAAAATGCAAATTTGGGGGGATTGCTACTCAGAAACTAAATAAGATATCAAGAAATAGTCTTCAATTTTGTGTTTGTAATGCATGTTTTAAAAATTTTCGATTTCTTAAATTTTGTTTGGATCTGCTATAACTCGACATATTTAAAAGTAAAAACTTGCCAATCGATTCATCTCGTCGAAATACATAGTTACGCATAGTTTCAAAATAATCGGTCGATTGGTTAAAATGTTAGAGTAAAAAATCTGAAGGTGGCAAATTTCTGGCAGATCGTTTTTCAGATCTGAGACCATTTTCAGACTTTTTGCTCTAACTTTCAACCCGTTTGTCAATTTTTATGAAACTCGCAATATATATGTATTTCGATGAGCTGAATCAATTAATGTATGTTTCACTTGTATACCATTTATACATTTCAAGATATCTTCTATCTAAATTTTGTAAAACAATTTTATAAATTTGCTAATTTGTTACAATACCGTGAAACCGTTTTTAGATATCTTGAATAGTTATTGAGTTACAGTCTCACGAACTTGCACTTCGAAAAACATCTAAAATCGCTATATTTCAAAAAATACTCGAGATATAAAGATTTGTTCTGCGGCTATGTGTTTCTTAGAGTATATAATAAAAATTCAATTTTAAGTGATATTTAAAGAAATGGTCCCGGCACTTGAAAAAATAGACTTCACTTTACACTAACCTTTACTCTGCAATTGCAGCTCAACAATAGACATAGACATGTATTAAAACCACAATTAGGTGCAATTTTCTTGTGTTACCTATACCTACACTAATGTACCTATTGTTTGATGAAGATATTTAGAAGAAAGTCAAGATTTCGGAAAGGGCGTATTATATTTTGTGAAGTTAAAATATAATTACAAAACCTCCACCATATTTCATATTCCCAGCTAAATCTCCCCTAGTTTCCCTCCCCTTCACATCACCATCATCATCAGATTCAGAGCGAACCTAAAACCTGAAGCGGCCGAATTCGATTCGCGTGTACGTGCAGCACTACCGAGGCACGCGAGACCTTGAACCAACCCAACGCACGTCGCACGCACTATCGTTCAATGCCCCCGCGACAATCGCCAAACACTTGCCACTATCAATTATTTACACACCGCGGAGCGCAATTCGGCGACCTGCGGTGTCGAAATCCACAAGCGAGAGGTGTTTGTCAGAAGATAAAAAACAAAAAGAAAAACGACATTTTGAAAGTGGAAGCGATGGACACCAGGAAGAAATTACTCCATTTAATTTAGCTAATTTAAGATACACCGTGTTTCTCAAATTCATTTACATTTAATCAGAGATATTTAGAAATCTATCTTAAGTAGTAGCACATGCGCTTTAGAATTTATGGAAACACTTTTATTTTAACGCAAACTGTTACCTAGAAATTTAACGAAATCAATTTAATTGAAAGACTCATAAGCCCATAAGCCAAGATATTTTTTCTAATGTTAGGTAATAGGTATTTCCTGAATAATTTTAATGAATCAGTGGTATTTACCTCATCTGTTATTTGTGAAAAGTAAAGCAAAAAAAAAAAAATACTGGATTTTAATTTTACAGCCAATACAAAATACTACATAGTAACGTTGTGTGTCGATTATTCAGTGCTATCACTCTTAAGTGAATATTTTAAACAAATAAACATTTGATTTTAAAAATACATAGAATTATATGTATAAAAACGAAACGTACAATTTGAAAAATTGCTTACTACATTTTTATAGAAATCCTTTCTCTTCTATATCAGTGACAGGAGGTGTTTCAGTTTCAGTGAAATTACTTTTATTATTTTTTTAACTTTTGTAGTAGTGACTTCCTCTGATTTTTTCTCAAATCTCTTTGACTCACTTTCTATTATAAATTGAATATTATTTTGATATTATTCATAGATAAAATGCATAAAATATAATTCTGCCGTTGAAAATTTGCGAGAAAACATTATTAAAATGCGACTTTTTGATAAGATAACATACTAGAGAAGTTTTAAGAAGCATAAAAAAAATCTGAGTATATCACGGGACAGACTGCGCCAATTTTTTAACTTTTGAAGGAATTTCCTCGCATGGGATTGCTGGATGCGTTTGACACTCGGAAGAGTGGTGTTTAAATTTTTCAGGCACGACGTTCCGCACGTTTTTTATTGCTAAAATGTAGCAATTCAAAAGTATATTTTAATAACTGTAACTAAAGTGTAATCTATTATATAAATGTAGGATATTGATGATTAATAATGATAATGGCGTCACGATAATTTAGTTTGAAGTGAACTATAAATAAAAAGTAAAATTATGCAAAATAACAAACAACAAAAATAAGTAATTCCCTGATTAAAATAAAATTTAAATATTTAGTTCAACGAACTACTCAAAATTTAAATTTGGCATCCAAACTTATGTATTCTGAAAATTAACATAATCAATCAATACTTATATTATTATCATCAATTAACACAAACAATATTTGAATACAAATGTTACGACAAATTGGACGGTTAAAAAATCTTCGAGAATGCAATTGAACATTAACTTCGGCACCTTATGGGCAGCAACTAATAAAAATTTAAAGAGTGCTGTTCAGGAAACACCGTATATAACAATTTCCTAGAAAATTCCATCCCTAGTTACACATTTCACAATCAAAACAAATCAATAATTCGCGAGCATTTTCGCGACAGAGTCGCTCACACGCAACATCGCCGGACAAATAACAAGGCGACACGCCACAATCGTCGCATAGCGACGGTTGTCCGAACACATTCGCGTAGCGCAGGTTTCCCCTCGCGCCGTGGAGCGTGGGCCGTCTGACCCCAGGTTCCCCTAGAGGTGTGGAGTAGCACCTGCGAAGTCCGATGATTTCGACATATCGCATGCATGCGTTCTACTTTGACGTGAGGTTGGGTTATAATGTGCGTAACGCATTGGTTTTTTACTGAATGTGTTTACTTATATGGTATATTTATTAATTTTTTGTAAAACGGCAAAAAATTAAATGAATGTCTTGTATAGCCAGCCGCGGTTGCTCTGCAATTGCAGTGTGCGTGTGTGTGTCTGTTTTTATGTCCACGGTTCCTTAAATTGTATAACATTACACTAAAAAATTATTTATGGCAAATTTTGTTGTCTGTATAATTTATTTGATAATTTTTATTTTTTCTTTTCAATATACCTGTTTCGAGTATGGCACTCTATTTTCACAGCTCTCGTTAAGTGATATACAACTGTCGGCTGTGGAATTCGAATGGGCTATTTCACTTGAGTCACAAAATGGCAAATAAGTCATTTATATCATAACTAGACCTAAAACATCGTACTAGATATAATAGAAGTTTAACAAATATTATTAATTATTTAGATATTTGAATTATAAAGATAGCAATTCTGGCGTAAAATATTGTTTCTCTGCTTAAGCTTCTTTCACACACACTTATTGTTTTAAAAATTATTTGTACTTCAGTTATTATTAAGCTGTCAGATTTTGGAAGTGTCAAAAGATTGGCATCAAATTTGGAGTTTTTTTTTTTTAATTCGTAACCAAATAAAACATATCACACTTATTTGAGAATTCGCACGATAATGAAACCACATGGTTAAGTCGACTCAACGAAATTAAAGACATGTTGAATGACATAGGTTAACATAATTTACCTTTGGTAATCAAACAATTGACTTACAGTTTATTTATGTTTCTTCCTGATATAAATGGTAATTCATGTATATTTTAATTATTTGTCACAATAATTTATTTTAATTTCATTTAAATAATTTTATAAACATTAAAATAGAACATTTATGAGACTACAATGATTTACAATTCCTACTGTTTGAGATCAACAACACTGACGTCACAACATTTTAAAAAATCATTGCGGCTTAATGAATAACAAATAAGAATTTTTTAAATTGTACATAGTATTCAATTTAAATAAAGTTTCATAATTTTGTTTTTCTTTTAACTAGTGAATCTATATTGAGCAAATAATTAATTGGTGAAAACATTATCGCACTATTATTGTTTTGGATGGAAAATTTTAAACTATAAATAATAAATTATACAAATAAAACAACAAAATATGTAAAATATGATATCAGCCGTTTTGGCCAATATGTTAAATTTCTTAGCTAACAATGTAGATAACAATTATTATTAGCTAGAATTTTTAGCTTTATCTGACATAAAAATAAATAATATGAAATGAAAAGTTAGTCCTTTACGTTTACAATTAGATTGCCATATATTATTTCGAAGAGTTCATTGTCTTCCTTAGAAGAAGTGTCAATGATTTTCATGTTTTGAATTTCTTTAAAACATTTAATCATTTTAATATTGTAGTTTTATCTAAAACATTATTCTATTTAAATGGGAGTAGAAGATAGACAGACGAAACAACATTTTTGTGTTGAAGTTGTAAAATTATAAGCAAGCCTCAAAGGAACCGCTAAATTCTTTAACACCAAACCTTCTTGCGTTCTCGCGTTTTGCATATTAATGCCTCTTTCTCAGTAGCCGAGAAAGCACTACTTTACTACTTCTACTACGTCGTAATTCCACGCAGAAAAACAAGTGCGTGGATCGATTCGCGTGTTGTGGTTCGCACGAAGTGCACGTGTTTTCCGAATTGAAGAACGTCGACGCCAATGTAGGTAGATTCCTTATGCCATGAAGTACGCAGCGCAATGGACGCGACACGACAACTGAATGCTAAATGCTCAAATAATAGGTTAGCTGCCACGCGAATGTGATGCTATGAAAGATTAGTGAAAATTTGAAATGTCCACCTCGTAGAACACAGAATATGTAACGCAAACAACCATTCTGTGAATGCTAAAGACTTAAAGACATATTAAACAGCGGTTTCCAAAGTGTGTACCACGGCGCACAGTAGGGCGAAAGCGGAAAAAAATCTAATTTTCAAGTTTAAAATTTCACTAATTTAATAAACGTTTGTAACACATAATTAGCTGTAGAATCCGGCTCTAATACTAGTTTTGAAGTAAAATGTTATCTTATGTATGAAAAATCTTACCAAAGTTGAAAATTATAAAATCAACTAAAATTGAGGATAAGTTTAAAAAATTCTCTTTCTTCACTGTTAATTATATCAAATTTGTCTATTCCATATTATTTTAATGAGAAACATTAAGTATCAGGAAAAAATATGTACTGCTCGGTAATAAGTGTTTAGAGGTGAAAATAAGGCCCAAACGTTGTTTATAGTATAATTTTGTTATTCCTTATGTTCTTAAAAAGAAGCTTTGGGTTGCTTTGCCTTGCTATGACTATTGTTGTACTTTAGAACAATAATACTAAATTTTCTGAAAGTTGCAACTGCCTAAACTTGCCTATTTGACCGCATCATCGTTTTTAAAACCACGTTAACATTGGGTCAATTTTGAGATTTTTTTGTCAATAGATTTATTAATATTCTGTTGTTTTACAATAAATATTTTCAGAATAACCATATTCTTCTATCAAAAAAAATCATAATTACATCCAATATGGCGGATGATTTTTTCGTCCACCATGACACAAAATCTTATAACAATATCATCAAAAAATTTCATATTTAAAATTTATTTGTTGAGGTTACAAATTGATTAAATTTTGGTAGCTATCAGTCAACCGGAAGTGGTAGTTTACTTGAAGACCTATCAGATTTTTTTAGGTATATCTTAGTAAAAAATTGAGTACAGTAAATTTTGTGATAATATAAAAGATGTAGTAGTATTGGCTATAATTTCTTATGAGCGTTTTTTCCCTCGTTTATAAATCAAAATTTTCGGGTTATGTACTGCGCACTTCAATTTAAATTTTTTCAAATTTAATATTTATTATAATAAAAAAGATGTTAAATAATATGAGCTACAATTTTTATTTGAAACTTTATTTTCTAATTTATACCATTTATAAGTTGTTTAAGCGGGAGGTTATGTGCTGCCCACATCAGATCATTTTCATTTTGAAATTAATTTTTATTTTTTCAAAAGAGACCAATTACAGTTCAATATGACTATTCGTTCTCAAGATATGGATTTTTTTCCACTTTTTGACTATTTGGCCCCACTGTGCGGCGCGGTGTCCCGGGGCGCGCCAGAAAGTAAACAGGGACTAAGAAAGTTAAAGTTTGGAAGGTATTTCAACCAAAGAAGATAAATTTAGTTTTTCACGTATTGATAATTAAAATTGTACCTTAAACATATAGTCAAACAAATCTCATCTTACAATAAAAGTTCTTTAAAATTATGTACGAAGGCACCTTTGCTATTTATTACTGAAAAGCAAATAAGGTTTACTGCCAAGTTTCCGGAATTGTGCAGAAAGGCTTTGACAAGATCTATTTTCAAATCTGCTATTGAGGGTGTAGCAATAAAATTTCACATTTTATTGTTCGAACAGTAAGCAAAAGCAAGGGTTACTTTAGCTGTCTTGCTCAATTTTTTGTTATAGCATGCAATTCTGTTTTGCTCGCAATAAAACTGAAACTACCGAAAAATTCTTGCATCAATAAAGCGTTTTGAAAAGGCAAGGGTGAAATTACATTGTAAAATACCCTAAAACCCAAAAAACGATGTGCAATTCTGTACCTTTTCTTTGACTTCCGCGTGCGGTTAAATAAACTTTACAACATTGCGAGAAGTTCTCATAAGAAAGGGTTTTTTCGGGTGAGTCGAGAATTGCATTTTTAGAACGCCGAAATTCGGCTAACGGGACTTTCGAATCTAACCCTACCTCGTTTTAAATAGCCGATGAGAAAGGGTCCAACATTTTAAAGGTGGGTTTGCCATAAAGGCACCCCCATAAAAAAGGTTCGCATTTTAACTCTTTGTTGATGTTTTTTACCCTGACCGCTGAGTTTGCTTCTTAATTGGGCGAGATTTAATTTTTACCTGGATTTTAAATTGATTACTTTTTAAATGTTTTGTAAGATTAGCACGGCTGGGTTTACAAAAAATGGTAGTTATTTATTTTTGGCCATTTTGTCTAACGGTACAATTTGTAAATTTTACACGGCTCGGATTCCGCTAAATTACAGGTTGTCAAACTGAATTCGGCAAGCAAAAAATAGCTCCGAAACACGTTCCAGATTTAGAACGTATTTTTATTTACTTTGTTTATTTTTTCACCGCGTTGTAAACAGGAACTTTATTCAAATTAATTAAAATTAATAATTTTTAGGACAAATCTAAATGTAAAACCTGTTAAGGATATCTTAAAAGAAAGACAATACTCACAGAGAAAACAGCAACAAAGAAATAAATAAATAAATAAATATATCATCACGCCTTTTACCCATTAAGGGTGTGGCACTCTGCTTGCGCAGATCTCGGTAGGTGATATATTATTGCGTATGAAATGCGGTTACCAGCCGTCAAGTCATAGCCCCCAAAGTTGTTAGTGGAGGGGGAACCACAGGGGTAAATTTTAATTTGTAACTGTCGGTAGTGGGATTCGAACTGAGGATCTCACGATCCACAGAGCAACAAAGAAAAAAAATACAAAAAGAGGAGGGTTGATGAAAACATGAATACGGTAAAGCTATATGTCTTGAAAGTTAGAAAATGTTGGACAAACTTATGGAAGAAATAACAAGAAATAATACCATAGAGTTACACCGAATCCCAGTTCGGCTTTAAATCAAAGAGATGTTTTAAGGAATTAAAATACAATTTATCTTTTAAACGTGCAATAATGACACTGACGATTTTAGTGCTACATTTATTTCTGCAAATTACGTTCCCTAGCAATTGTTTTCTACCGTTTATTGCACGATATTTCAATCCATTTTTGTAGTATTACCAGCCGTCAAGTAGCGGTCTCTAATGATATTAGTGCTTCATCTAATTCTGCATATTACGTTCCCTAGCAATTGTTTTCTACCGTTTATTGCACGATGTTTTAATCTATTTTTGTAGTGGACCTGCGAATATAATGTCTCATTTTTTACCAGCCGTCAAGTCACCGTCCCTAAAGATGTTAGTGGCAACTGCAGGCTCAACAATTTTGTATTTCTTTATTCTATCAAAATGTTATATTTATTGTATACGTTTGACAATTAATTGTCGAAAGTTCGTCTGATATTATAAAAATAAAAACATGTTATCCAGCTAAATTGAAATTTTCCTTTATTTATTATTTGAGTTTAAGTAAACAAACACAATTTCTTTGAGTAATGTTTAATGTAATTTCTCAAATATTTATTGTGAATAATTCGTGGCAATGTCGATTCTCTCTGGATAAAAGCAAATTAATGAAAGTTGTGGCATATTTTTATCGCATAAACGATGGCAATTCAATTGATTGTAAGTTGTAACGCCTCCCGCATACGCGTAATGCGTTCAATAAAACACTTCGAATTGATTTTATGACAAACTTCCTTTACTTGTCTGACCCAAATAAGTACGAATCGAATCCATAAACACGACAATTTCGTAATTATCCAAATGGCCAAAACCGAATTCACTGAACTTTAAATAAAGTAGGTAATCAATAATTGCTATCATTTTCGATTGATAAAAACACAAGTGCGTGGTAAACAACACAAATCGGTACATTTACGTAATGTCTTTCACGATTTCGGGAGAAATGACTAAGTTATTATATTTTTTTCAGTCGTTAATCTACTCGACATAATAAAATATTCCATCATTATTACTAAACGTTTTTTCTATCACTACGGAATATATTGCATTTTTCAAATACTGGACATGCCGATCTCGGTGGCGTAATGGCTATATCGGTAGCATCGTACACAGAGGTCAAGGGTTCGAATCCCACTGAAGAGCGTGGTCGTTTGTATTGTTCACATAAATTCACAATCATCCATGCAAAAGCAGTTAGTCCGTTTACCATCTTCATAAAAAATAAAATAAATACTGGACATAACTAGAAACTTGGGCATTATGTACAAACGTGCAAAATAATTCCGCCAACTTACAAAAATTATTATTTTTCTTATTAAGGTCAGTCATACGGGCTGAAGATAGTGCAACATGAACATAACTTTTTTGAAACAATATATCTTTATTATAATAAATGTAACATATAATGTTTTATACCTACATTTGTAGATAAAAGTCCAAAGTTTTGTAATAAATTTTAAAAAGCTAATTTTGTTTGCAAATTATACATGAACATAATTTTCATAGTTTTTGTCACACATTCCCATGAACGACTGCAGTAATCTAAATAAATTGTTTATTAATAAATATAATTGTCTATAATAACAGACTAAGATTATTTTTCATTTGAATTTAAAGTTTTTGAGAAACTAATAAAAACATACCAAAAAGTGTGCAGTATCAAACTTCTGAATTTTTGACCAACTAGACTTCAACTAAATTTTTTTTTATAGTTTAATGTTATATCATTTTCAACCACATATATAAATACTAGACTGTTCAAAGACTTCACAGTAATAATTGTTTTGTTTTTTGATAAGAATTATTGTAAGAAATAATTTATTTTAATTTGAATTTGCAAAACAAAATTCATGGGAGTGAACGAACCCAATGAAAATATGTACTTCATCTGACATTGTAATGTACAAGTCACTGTAAAAAATCCATGAAATTTTGAAGAAAACAGAATTTGTTGTTTTTTTTTTTAAATAAAGGATTCGTTCTTCGACGCGTATATTTGACCTTAAAATTGTATTTACACGTGTGTATTAAAATTGTGTGTGTTGCGTATTAATACAAATATGAATAATTATTAATTACAAAATTGGGTAAAATTTGTTTGCAGAAAAGAATTACAAATTTCTCACGAAATAGAATTATAATTTCTACACTTGTTGAACAATATTGTTTAAATTTGTCAAAAACAATTAGTGATATTTTAACGAAATAACATTGATGTCTAGTTCACACGAGGTAATTTTTGCAACGTACTGTCTGGGAAGAAGTCTGTTCTCTATTAGAAGAGAAGTATGAAGTATGTAACTTTTCTGTAAGCAGGACACTTTTCTCTTGACAGTTTCTTCAAAACATTCCTGTTAACTTTTGCAATGTCAAAATACATGAATAATTTCAAAGAAATACTTCCAATAAAATTGGCGTTATACTCTATAATAGTAATAATAATGTCATACCCAGAGTGGGTATTTATTGGTTGAGTTCATTAGCAACGAAATTCTTAGCTGCCCAAAAATATTTCGAGGCAATGTAATAAATTTACGAAAATTACAGTCTCCAAATGAAGTTTTATTCACCACCTGCATTCAAATGTGATCAAACAGAAAAAAATCTTAGTTTATACCAAAGAAAAAAAATACAAACTCAGGTAATCTTCGCAGCTACAGGTTGCGATGCGGAATGCAAGTTTCCAAGTTCTAAGATGAAGGGCAAGGGACGGGGTAATAAAAAGGGCTTATCCTGGAATAAAACCTGACAAACCGGTGTCTCTGCCGTGAGACAGCCTCGCCAAGCCGCATCATGGCATGCCATGGCCAATACAAAAAAGTTCAAAATGGAATAAAAAAGTCTATCAACGCAGGAATCAAGATCTAATGAAACAAATATAAAAGAAGAACTTGTGAGGTAAAACAAAAAGGCGATAAATAAGGAAGTCTCAGTAGAATTTATTTACCATCATTCTATCAAATTACCATCAGTATTTTTTTAGTTTATTTTAGTTTTATTTTGAGACTTGCTACTGGAGAATTTTAGTTCCAAGCATGTGGTCATTTGCATATTATTAGGCTTATTTAAAATTTAATTACAACTGTTCTAATAAGATAAATATCGTAATGCTCATATATAAAATAAATCATAACGCCATTTATTCATTTCGGCTGTGGCACTGTATTAAATATTTGTTTATTTTCAATATAGCATTAGTAATTTCTTCTAGATGAGTTAGAATCATCTATTGCTATATATTCCTAACTTTGGACATGAATTTAACTAGAATTCCTGTTCAATATTAAAACTCCTTATGGAGTTATGCAGGTCCAATTGAAGCTTTGTAGATCCTTTTTGGACGGGATCACTCTACATTATTTCTTATCTCTGTTTTAGTTTTCTAATTTCTAATTCTTACTGATCTAAAGTACTCTACTAACGGAATTGCGAGCGGGCAGTAGCCATGGAAACATACGTTCAGCGTGGACCGGAAGTGCGAAAGGGATGAGCTTTGGAGTCGCTGATTACGAATTTGATGTCAAAATTGTAAAATTCGAAATGGCAGATCCAATATGGCGGACACATTTTAAGTTTACGAGACATATCCATGATCTAATTTACTTGTGTGTAAGTAAAAGTACTCCTTAAACAATTTTTACCTCCCGCCTACCTCTAGGTAAGGGAGGTATTGTTTTTGGTCAAAAAATTAGGTAGTGAGTTTTCAATGAATAAACACGTTTTAGGATCCCTACAATACGATTTTACTATTTTCGCCATTATGTCTGTATGTGTGTATTATGATTGTAAGTACCAACAGAAGCTACTACAACTAGAAAGAAGAAAAGAAGACATACGTATAACATCATTTAAATACAAATTTTGCACACACAACTAACAAGGTAGGGAATAGTTGCATAACAAACTTGGTACCTCTGCCAAACATCTGTTAAGAATTTTATATAATTTTTTATACTTAATGAATAGTATTTACGATGAATGTATAATAGTTTGCTATTTATATTCATACAAACAACACATGTCAAACTTTCTAAAAAATATTTTGCCAAAATAATGTTCTGTTTCTCATAGCCAAGCATTTGAGGAATGCAAATAATTAATTGTATATATTATCTCATTAAAACTGTATTAATTATATCCGAGCTCTCGCGTACTGTCTAAAATAGCAAATTGTATTCAAGTTAAACTTAAGAAAATGGAAATAGAAATATCATGTTACATACTTCGTGTGCATGCGGATGGAGGAAGAATTTTTTCATTTTTATTTTTTCTTGAAATGCCATGAAGCGCATATGCAGTGCATGGCTTTCCGCGGCACTAAGTTCAAAAAAATATCTGCGTCTTAGCCTGTACGCTGTGTGCGTCTGTAGTTTGTATATGCTTACAGATAAAGCTTGGATTAGACGACATTACTGCATATTTTTCATTGAGATGTCCATTGGAGACCATTAAATTTTTAGGAAGTTTTATAGTTTCTTGTAGGCTTTGATGAAAGCGAAAACAAACCTGAGACAGATGGATGACATAGGGTCTAACACTTGTATGTAAAACGGTTGATAAGCGTTTGTTGATCGGTTGTGCGGTTGCTATGTAAAAATATGTTGCACAGTCTTGTCTAAAAGTGATAATTAATTTTTAAGAGTTTATTGTTTATTTATTAGAAAATTCTTTTAAATTCATGTAGTACATAATAAAAATAATGAGTTAATTAATTTTTATTTTAAACATTGAACTTCAAAATCATTGAATGTTATTCTTGTTTTATACGATGAAATTTATTGGTCAATAAATTAACCAATTTTCTTATAAATAAATTGCGAAGAACAAAAATATTGTACGTTTTAAGGCCGAGATCTCGGACCAATTTCTATCACCGTGGACACAGACCTTTACACACGTCAAGTTTTCTGCCAATTTATTGTGACAATTTCAACAATACCAACATGATACGAGCTGTTACCTATGCTAATAATATTTTTGGTTCAAGCTATAAGCACAAAAATGACAACTAACATAAGCATAAAACTGATTGGGTGACTAAAATGTTCTAGGTCTAGAATTTCCTAAAAATAGGACATGTTCTAATGAGTCAATAGATTTGCCAATTTATTGATAAAGAAAGAAAATTCACAATAAACTGACAAGAAAACTTGGAAAATTTATTGACTAATAAAGTACTTCGTGTAAAATAGGTATTCATTTATTTATATTTTCTTATCAACTTTCTAAGCGGACTTTACAAAAAAGACAGTTGGCCCAACAACAGTCTGTCTCCCTCGACTGGCATTTTTAACGTCAGTTAGCGTTTTAGTATTATTATATTTAATGGGGTAATCCCATAAAAGATTTGGCTTTAATTTACAAAAACTTGGTTACTTTGTAACAAATCAACAATGCAAAAATCACGACACCGTAGTCTAATTACTTGAGTCGTTTTACCTTAAAACAACCATGTTTGAACAAACGAAATAAAAATTTGACTTGATGAAAACTTGAAAACTAAATCTCGAATGGAATTTGGTAAGAATATGTAACAATTTGTCGTCGAAATTATGAAGATAAATAAAAGTTGCACTTGCAAATAGTTCTCTTCCTTGCATGTATATGCGATGTTAGAAAGACAAAAGTGACGTTTCTTTTGGGAGTTTTTATACAAGAGATAAATGATCAGATTTATATAAATTTATAATTACTCTAAAATGTATGAAACCTGGTGCAAATAGGAAGTCCCTCCTCCAAATTCGCACGCATCCTCCTCATCTACAGTCAGCCTTACTCCCAAAATACAGCCAACAAAACACAGCATCATGTGTACACACATACGCGATACGCGTATCTCCCTCTCCTCAATATGCCTCAGTCTCTCCTCTCCTCAAAGAGTCTCAGCTCTCGAACGTCTCAAGCCGAAACGCGGAAGGTCATCGACCTGAGCAAACCAAAGTCACGTTAGCCTAACCCACTCGGGACCGCTGCAGTCGGAGTTTTCTAAATTATTATCACAATCTGCTCATGAAGTCGCGGCTTAGACGCGAGACTCTCTAGAGAGGAGAGGAGAAGATTTGACTGTGTGTGAGTACATGCCACGTGTGGACAGACATTTACACGTGTTGCGCGAGGAAAACTTAATCATGTTACGTTTATTTATATTAGGTATTGTTTATGCCACTGAACATGATATACTTGTAATACATACTAGAATTACATGATTCATGCTCCCAGAAAATGTAATAGGTTTTGATTATTTATTTATTATTAATTGTATAGAAATACTGTGTTCATAAAATCGCGATCTTCAACTAAAATCAGTTTCTATTCACTTGTGAAATTGCGTTACGGAAAAATAAATATTAACAGTCAAAGAAGCAAGCCATTACCCAAATATTTCAAAGTGAGAAAAATTCTAACTCCGAACTCATCAGAGTCAATTTGTATGCAGAAATGTTGTTTGTAAATACAGCAATAGGAAGCGATTCGTTGCATGTTGTACAAAACAGCAACATAAGGCAAAAGTATGGCAGAACTTTCAAGTTTTTGATGATGGTAAACGAACGTCATTCAAAATGCTAATTCCGGTTAACAGCACGCATTTAAATAAACGAATGCTATATTGCAAGAGGCAAGGGGCAACGACAAACGTCAGAGGCGAACACCAACATAAAATCTAAATTAATTGATAATCTGGAGAAACATTTTAAAGGCTTGAAAATATGCAGTATACAATGTGTTTCAATTTGGAGGCTCACTATTGGGATCTCGAAAACTAGTGAACCAACTTAACATTCTTTTTTTCATTTATAAATAATTTTTAAACTACTGCATGTTGCAATATAAGGTCTATCTAAATTATGACAACTAAGTGAACTGTTACACTATTAATCATTTGTTTATTGTTGCAAGTTGTGGGTGCTCTGGGTACATTTACTCGAAACGTAAATGTATCTAAAGATGCTCGATTGAGTGTTTATAATGGTGTGTTAGTACCTACATTGATTGGTTCTGAATGTTGGGTGTTGATGAAAAAGCATGAACGACGTATAACTGCTGTAGAAATGAGATATTTGAGAGGAGTCTGTGAGTATACGAGACGTGATCGTGTCTGCAATACATTGGTGTAAGGTGAGTGTGATATTTACAAGACAGTTGAGAAGAAAGTTCTTAAGAAAGTGTGAGTGAGTCATTTTGAATGGTTTGAACATCTTGAGCGAATGTCGAATGAAAGGTCGGTGAAACTAATATATGCGGGTGAGATTGAAGGTGAACGATTGTGTGGTCGTCCGAGGAATAGGTAAGTAGTTGGTGGTTTGTTGCGTTAACGAATGATTCCGAGTGTGAAGAATAGACGAGCATGTATGAATCATACTATAAATGTGGATGAGGCAAATGTGATGTGACAGGATAGGAATGTTTAGAATAAATTGATTGTTGATTGACTGTGTTTCTGGATTCGTGCTACCCCACTGAGTGTAATGTAGCGTGACGTTATTATTAGAAGTTTGCAAAATTATACTTATATTATTAAAATAAAATTTAAAACAGTACGTTTGTGTCATATCTAAAATATAAGCCACAGAAGAAATAGTTTTTTTACACCACTGGTTAGACAGAAAAATATATACCGTTTTTATTTGAAACATTTTTTTCAATATGCAATAGATGCATGCATTTTTTTCGAAAATACAAACATCATTGTTTAGCCTACTAGTGCGGCAGCTTTTGTCTAATTTGACAGAAGTCCTACTTCTTCTGGTTCTCGAGATCCCAATGGTGCGTTCTTATTTGAAACACACTGCAGATAATAATGTTAAGAACAGATTCGTTGAAGAAAACTGCTTTCCTTTCAGTGTCGCCGTCACTGGCCACTGTTTGAAAGTGTTTCGGCGGCACGCTCGCTATTTTTAGTATATAGTACGCAAATAATACCTGTATTTTGTACAAAGACTGTAGAGAACGGGTTAAAAATAGGCGGCGGTCCGCGCCACGCAGCAGGCTGTGCGCGAGCACCGCGCCTTCCCAAATATTCGTTGTTCGCATTTCGTTCGCGCGTTCGCGAGTTTTCGGTTACACGACCGAGTTCGCTGACACCAGATTTGCATAATTTGTTGATGGTTTGGTTAATTTGTTTTTTTGGGTGTTTACTGCAAGGTTTTTTCAACCGCTAAGTTATTAATACTAACATAAATTCTGAACTAATTACTTGTTTTTAAAAGACAAATAATATTTTGAATTTAATGACTACATAGAAAAGTTTGCGGTAAAAATTAAAGTCACATTTGGTTTGCGTTTTTTCTTGCCCATTTTTTTTTGTAGTTCCGGAATCGGTGTTATCTCATGAGGGTTCATTGAATTGTCAATATTTATTTTACGAGAACATTTCTCACCCCTCTACTCTACCTCACCCCTTGTCCGAATGCTGTACGAAAATAAATTAAGATATATACAGCTTAGAAGACTACATAGCAAATCGTTATGTAATTCGATAAATTAAATATTTAAAAATTCAATAGAGAGTGCTAAATTTAGGTGACGGACGAATAAAAGACTTAATTTATAATTTATTTTTTGCTGGTACGTCCCTGGCCTCGCAAAACTTTATATCGGCCCTGATCGACATACGAGATACGCGATATGAAATTTTAAAAAGAAATTCTGTATTCTCTCTTGACCTAAATATCTTTGAACTTATAAAAGTACACAAAACCACATATTTACCAATTTTATCTAAAAATACTACGGTTACAATCTGCTGAATTTATCAGACATGAGCAACTAAATTACTACAGAATTTTATTAACCGCAATTAATATAATTACTGACAGTCAATTTCATTTTGTCCTAATAGTCCGTGAGCCAGCTTCAAAAACTGCAACCCATTTGACCAAAAGTTTCAGTGTGTTCTATGGAATCTACCCGTTTAGGTACATCAAATTTCGAGCAATAAATTTTAAATTTTGAAATTCGTCTGCTGAGGCAACCCGGCCACATACGAGTGGCAGACTGGTATCTTTTGATTTGTATTTTCGTCTAGTATCATGTGATAAAAAAGAAAATTTTGGTCACATTATTTAAAATTCCATCTTTTACTTTCCTTCTTTAATGGACGCCATTTTTAATTCCACCCAGATCTAAATGGCAGACGTGCGCTTTTCGATGTACCTAAACGGGTAGATTCCATAGAACACACTGAAACTTTTGGTCAAATGGGTTGCAGATTTTGAAGCTGGCTCACGGGCTATAAATTTGACTGACAGTGAAACGAAGCAATAAAAAATAATTAAATGAAACTGAAATCTATTTTGCTGGTAATCTGCTAAAGCAGAGTGCCTTACCCAAATTGGGTAAAAGGCGTGATGGTTTATTTATTTTGATGAAAAGTGAGTAAATCCGAAGGCCAAAGGAGGTTTAAAAAATATCAATTTCGACATGATTTGTAAAATATATTAATTCTTGAATTAATAACAAAATAATAAAAACAAAATCCGCATGATTAAATAAGAACAGGGTCGATTGAGTTGCGAAACAAACTCTAGTGATACGTGAAGGTATGAAAGTTGATCTGCGCTTGTTATAAAAACTACTTAAATACACTGATTAAATTTAACTCATTATCTGAACGCCTTTATCTCAATTTTACGCACTGAATCAGGTCAGACCAAATATATACTGACTGCAAGCACTAATTATATGTGAGATTATATCAGTCTGCTGAATTTTGTACATAACCAAACCATGTAATTATGTGAAATGCCATATCTTGTTAAATGTAAATATTAACAAAAAATATTGTTTTAATTTGCATTTAAAACCCGTTTGCTATCATAAAGATAATGGAATAAAATATTATAATGTTGCTTGAAAAGGTGTGTTAATTCATGAAAATATAATTTAAAAATTTATTACTTACCATTTGCATTTGGGTTCGTTGCCAGCAACTGGATCATCTGTAATAGAAGGAATTGAAGTTAGAATTAGATATTTGTAAATGTACCTTTATATATATGAACGAATGTTTCCGAGTGTGAAGAATAGACGTGCATATATGAATCGCACTATGAATGTGGGCGAGGCGAAAATGGTTGACTATGTTTCAGGGTTCGTGTTACCCCATTATGGGTGATATGCAGTGATATTTTGTATGTGGGTAAGCTTACTTTCAATATACAGGGTGATGAGTGTCATAGGCGTTTTAGATCTTAAGTAATACTTACGCAATTTCCTGCTTCACTTATCATTTTAGAAAAAAAGGTTTCAAATAAACGGTGAAGAGATTTGATATCTGCATCTAAAATCAGTGAACAAATTTCATTTACTTATTTAATTAAGGCTAAAAAACGTTCAAAAATAATAAATATTCAGTTTTTATAATGAATAACCATGGTCATATTACAGCCTGGCATATGTCAAATATGCGAAAAAATTTTTGAGAAAGAGTATTTCTTTGCGAACAATAGCTCATGATCTAGACTAGATTTATTTGTTGTGTTTCTTTTATTATTTTTTTTTCACGACCGGGAGAGAAACTTAGTTTCTATTATACCAAAATCATGACAGAAACAGCCAATTTCATATCTACGGGAGATTTGTGCACTTTCTCTCCCGTCGTGAGGGAAAGTGCTCAAATAATCCGAAAAATAAACAAATCAAAGGTAACTATCATAAATTATATTACAATTCAAATAATTTTAAAATACATAAAAACCATAATAAATATTGGGGTCGTGAAAAAATAGTAGGTATATACACACCGCGGGAAAAAATCATACACTTCTCTCCCTTAATGTATAATGTACTATTATAAACAAATCTTTATTTTGACACTAATATTAAACAAATAAAGTTACGATAAATGCTCGAATTCAATTCCTTTTCCATGGTTATTCATGATGAAAACTGAACTTTTTATATTTTTGAACGTCTTTTTAGCCTTTATTGAAAGGGTAAAATGAAATTTGTTCACTGATTCAGGCGCAGATATTAAATCTCTTCAATTTTTATTTGAAACATTTTTCTCTAAAATGATAAAGGAAGCAGGAAATTGAATAATAATTATTTATTATTTAACATGTAAAACGCCTATGATCGGCTGAATCAGTGACCACCTAGATTAAAAAGTGAATACACTTGGTTATTTCTAGCTAAATCTATTTTTCATTTAGCAGAAAAAACTTTGTTCTGAAGTGATACGCAATTATCATTATTTCTATGTTACCATTGACAAATAATGGGAAGCTACTGGATATTTTGAATCCCAGTACATAATTCCCATAATTACTATTAAGTTTTTTACTGTGAAGTAGTATAAGTTTCACAGCAGGATTTTTCTTACAATTTTTATATCAAATTAAATAACATCCTTAGACGATAAGAATTATGGAAGATTTCAGTTCAAACAAATAAGATAGTCTGCAAAATTGCCAAAAAAAAGCAAGCGCCTGTCAATCAGCAACCAATTCAACAGTAGAACATCAGCAAATTGCAATGTCGTATCTCGACGCGACAGTCACTTTTTATATCAATCACTGATCTACCCACATAATACCACAATTACCCTAGTAACAATCCACCAGCCCTTATTAATAAATGTGAGAGGTGGCATTGCCCTTGACCTTGAAGGGGCGAGGGACAAAAAACACAAAGCCGCCCCCATGACGCGCAAATGACGCGCATGGCACTCTAGATCAGTCTGGTTGTTTGTCTGTCGCCATGGTACGGGGTGACATTCATTCTGTATCAAATTGCTCTCTTTTATCGGGGTTAATGGTGACCCCTAACAAGGCATATGTGTTTTTTCGGCATTAATAAGCGATAAACTAGATGGCTGAATGCTGGTCTGATATCACGCATACGGGAGGGAAGCTTTAATACAAAAACAGCATTTATTAGCGAGGATGGACTATGAACTGGAGATTTGAAATGGAAATTTTTTGTTCTACAATATTTTAACTTACAGAAACGATAGATACTGAAAAAGAGGACTGGACAGATGTATAATTTATTACAATATTATTTGCAAATTCACTACTTTAAAACATTAATAAATTCAATTAGTAGTTCATAATTTCGAGTGCTTGCATAAAGAATAAAGAAAATAACAAATAATGAAGATAAAAATATTTCTGCTAAAATTATACGTTACATTTTAATCTAGTTAATCAGTTATATACATAAATAGATTTTTTTTTTTATTGGTATTGTAATTTACAATCTATCTACATCGATAATGAGTAAATGATTTAGCTTAGCTAACATGTGGAAGAAAAGTCCAGTGACTTTCTTCCTTACAGCAACTTATTACATTATTGATTTATTTAATTAAATCTGTATGGCAAATCTAGTGGATTGAATCTCCTTAATCTTTGCGAGGTACTGCTGTTGTCTAATAAGTTTACAGCGCTGTTATTCGGATGGGTTTCGAGTCTGTTTATGTATTTAGTGCTGGTGGAGCTGATTTCTTCTCTAACCGTTTTCATTTTTAAGTCTTGGTGTATTGCGTAGTTTGAGACGTACCATGGTGCGTTAGTTATTGTCCGAAGAACTTTAGATTGAAACCTTTGTATGATTTCGAATACATAAATAGATAACATCACGTTATATCCTAGTCATCCAACAATCTATCTCTTCCAAACATTCCTATCCTGACACACCGCTTTCGCCTCGTCTACATTCATAGTGCGATTCATATATGCTCGTCTATTCTTCACACTCGGAATCATTCATTCTCAACCACTTATTTCTCGGACGCCCACGCAATCGTTTCCCAGTTTTATTTAGAATATTCTTTGTTTTTAAAATAAACTATCCTTTGTGTAAAAAAATAAAAGAATACTTCGATAGTTTAACAGTCATACACTAGTACCATAAAAATTTATAACAGCTCAATGATAACGCATCAGACTATGAAACATGAGATCCTCAGTTCGTCATAGCTAAAAGCTGCCATTTTAATTTTACCTCTGTGCACAGTGCTACCCCTAAATTGGGTAAAAGGACTGAAGAAAAAATATTTTTTCACGGCATGTCAGAAAACCCCACCTATCTTCTTCCGAAATAATGAGGAAATTATGTTGTTCCTCTCTAGAGAGGAAAATATGGAAGGGTGACCAATACAAATGTTATTTACAAAAAATATATTGTAAAAATTATAAAAAATTTTATCGAAAATCCTTATTTTATTGATATACATACTTTAAATTGTCTTACTTTTATGTCATATTTTTCTTGTTCTAGATTAACTTTAATTTCACATATGTATTAGTTTAATAATATATGTTTAATCTACATTTAAGATTGATTCATTGGTTACACCACCTTGCGTCTGATAACCTAACTTTTGACACGACAGTTTTGTGTTGTGTTGTCAAAGTGTATTTAAGATCCGAGCAAATCGTTTTTAGAAACATGTCGTGAAAAAAATGTTGTGTCTAACACGAGAGGAAATCCCTTCTTCCTATCTCGCTTCGAACTCGAGTTGGAAAGAAGCGCTTTCCTCTCTAGTTTGACAAATAACTATTATTTATTTATAATAGAAGGAATATCTTCAAAAGTGCCTTTTATTCGTTGCAGAGTGCGTACTTTAAACCCTAAAATTTAGTAGTACTGGAACGCTAACGGACGTTGAAAATTGCGAGCCGAGAAAAACAGCCACTCAGTTCGTTTAGAAAGTTGATAAAAATATAATGAATTTAACGTTCAAAGATATTTTAAATAAAATGTTTATTATAAATGTTAAATAATACATTAACACAAATGAGTTCAATTAACTATTATGTATGAAAGTTTAATGAATTTTTAAATAATTAAACAATACATTGTTAATTATTATTTATCATTTGTAGACAAGAGTGTGCAACTTGTTTTTACATTAACAACCGCTCAACAAACTCATTGCAACCGTTCTACAAACAAGTGATAGAAGATGGCTCGTTTTTGCTTTCATTAAAGCCTACAAGTTAGTGTTCCAGTATTACAATATTTCAGTGACTATAAATAATGATTAAAACAGTGGTATCTCCCCCTGGGCCGGCCCTGCGTTGTTGACTACACGCCATCTAAAAGCCTGTGTGTTTTAAGCCCAAGATCGCGCTTAACGCGTAGCCAATCGTTCGCTTTATTCGATGATTTAAGTCCAAACTTATCGACTTTTACTGATAACATTAAATTGGTCGCGGTTATATTTGGAGTTCTGATAAAAACTAAATAAAATCGTGTTTATGTATATTTTTTCTCCAAAGATAACATGATGCATACATCCGCTACGAACGGTATATGACATTAAAGAAAAAGAGCAAGAATAACATTCTTGTTACTGTTGTTATCATGCTGGTGGCGTCATATGAAATTTTGTTTTGATTTGTTTACAGAATTAACGATTTTAGTCGAAATATGGAAACACAGTATATTAAGTATCAAGAACGGAAAAGATAGATTTTGTCTGACATCAGTAATTCCACAACGTTCATGATGCGTATATATATTTTTACACGATTGGAGTAAGCAAAATTTATATGAAAATATGCAGATACAAATTTCTTCAATATTAGTATTCTAACCAAATATATTCAGAGGTTTTTTTTTGTAGTTGCTATTGTTTATATGTAAAATGTAAACAAATACATTTATCTAGGATCGTTGTTAAAAGTGGCCCTTTTAACGGTTGCTTAGCAAGTTAAAAATATCACTTTCTGACACTAGTGTTAAAAGTAACATAGCAACGTGTTAAAAGTGATTTTATTGTTACTTTAACACGTTGCTAACGATTTATATTAATATTAATACATCAACAAATATAGCCCTACCTGTCAGAATATCATTCTAATTTTTTTTAGTGTTTACTAATACACTAGGAAGATCGTAGATAAAATTTTGTATGATATAAGTTTAAAAGTGATTTATTTCGCCTCGTCTTACAAACTTCCCCACTTACTCATAAAATGTCACTTTTAACACTTATATCATAAATAACTATTACGCATTTTAATGAGAAACAGTAATTTATGTTGTGTTATTTTAGCTATTCTTCTTGAGAAACAAGAAATAAAAATAAAATAAATAAATATATCATCACGCCTTTTACCCATTATGGGTGTGGCACTCTGCTTACGCAGATCTCGGTAAGTGATATATTTTTGCGTATGAAGTGCGGTTACCAATAGTTAAATCATAGCCCCCAAAGAGTTAGTGTCACCTGTGGGATTCGAACTGAGAATCTCACGATCCACAGTCCGACGCGTTACCACGGAGCTATTTACAAGAATAATAATAAAAATAAGTGATTCAGATAGTGAGAATTTAGACATAGAAGAATCGCGATTCAGTGAACGGTAAGTAAATTACCTACCGTTCTGTTTAGCCTAGCCCGGTAAGAACAGCATACCATCTTGAAAACAGGCAAAAAACAGTATAATTTATTGGTTTTGATTGGTAACTGCATTTTACGGGTACACAAATACATTATCGTCTAAGATCTGCAGTAGCAGAGCTGTCTAACGCGAATATTATGGATGATATGACCAGCATAACAAACCAGTATTGCGGACTGCAGTGCTAAATTACTTAAGTTGATTTTGCAAGTAATTTGTCTTGTTTATTTGTCGATCTAGTTCTAGAAAGTAAAGTTGAAAAGCACAAATAAACTGATGAGAATCAGAGTGATGATAATTTACAATCGAAAGGAAAAGGAAGTAAATAATTTAATTCATGTTTGATTGTCAGTCAGAGGTTGAAAATCGACAAAACAATTTCTAATTCGGTGAGAATCCAGGCCTGTGATGGTAATTTTCATGGTTAGATGGCAAACCTAAACGCTTGGTTAACTCCGCGAATGTGGGCCCACTCCCATGCATTATATTACAATTTTTTTACAGCGCACCCTCCCCATTAAAAAATTACCTCCAAAACCCGTAAACATAACAAATTATGAGACAATAAGCCCTCATGACGTCGGCAACAAACACTTCTCGCTTCATCAAACATTACAGTCACGAATCGACGTTCAATTGTTCGAAAGATGTCGCCGCCGTCGCGATTAACAATTCCCTGCGCGCGCATACCGGAAGGCCACTGTTGCTGAGCTTGAGCGCTAGCTAGCCAGTGTTGGGCAGGGTTATGAATAAGAGGATGCTTTGTTGAACTAGCAACGCAGCGGTGCAGGCGGTGCAGTGACCAGCCGGAGCGCAAGGCCTCTGCTCTTGCCCTAGCCCGACCCGCCGTCGTAGCCAGAGCGTTACGTTGCGTTATGTTACGCGCCGTTGCTTAGGAACGTGATGATGTTGACAATGATGTTTTGTTCAATTTGTCGCACTCAAGGTTGTTCTTACTTCTTACACGTATTATACCCCACTCATTCTGGGTTCCGCCAAGTAGGTTTGCGTACTACTATTACTTGAATACCAATCATAAGCTGAGTTTATACAGCTCACACTAAGAACTAAACTTTGACGATCAGTAAGAACAACAATGCGTTTATACAGAAATTAGCAATACATAGTAGGCTTGTGCATTTTTTTTATCAACTGTCATCACTAGCTACATTATTTAATTGGTTTCACAATACATTTGCTCCTTGCAACACATAATACATTCAAAAATGGTTCGTACTATTTGAGATATTAAAACTGACAAGAAACGCAGCTCATAAAATTTGAATAAAAACGCCAATCTGACAGCAGTTGTGATCTGTGATATGCACATGCTCAAAATGCATTAACGCTAAGAAATTAAATTCAGAAGATAAAAGTTTGTTATCTTCTTAGTTTAGTTGTTAATTTAGTTAGTTCCTAATTTTATGCATAAACTTGTATACATATGTTTGTGAATAACAATCTTCTTAACCCATTCATGACCAGCGTATTAGTACAATAGCAAAAATTTATATTACTAATACTTATTGTGACAGCAATTTATACATTTTCAATAACAAAATTTATATTTATATTAGTAATATGATATTATTACCTACTAATATAAATATAAATATTGTTATTGTAAATATCTAAATTGCTGTCACTATACGTAAGATAAATTTTTGCTATTGTAACAATTAATTTTTTTCGCGTACGAAAAGATGTTTCACTTTAAGATTATTTGGTTTGTTTCTGTCAGGCTATGGCATTTCAAACTGGATAAACTATGCCAGGTTATTCATTTAATATTGCTCTGAATATTTAAATGATGTAAAATATATTCTACGTAATTATACTTACAAGTTACCAACATACAGAAATCCGAAATTAATGCTTTAAGGAAAAATAATTCTGGATATTATTGTGTTAATGTAAATTGGTATTTAAATCTTAATATAATTTTTGCTGTATAAACCTGACAGTATATTTTTGAAAACGAGTATCATTATTATCAGTACTTAAGTTTACGGTAGTGAAACAAATTATGGTAAAATATAATTTTTGTATGTTAATTTTAAAGTTCTTTCGGCCAGTGTGCGAACCTGTGTTAAAATTTCAATGCAACGTGAGGAAAAACTGCCCAATTCCGCCCCCATGCAGCATATGTTCCCGCGAGCTGCGAATCACCCATGACACACGCATGATGGCACGCGGAGGGATGGGACGAGCAGGGGTGGATGCGTGGATGCGTCAAATACGCGTGGGATAAGCATCGGCATTGGCGCGAAGCAGGCTGTGTCCGCGGCGGAGTGTGGGGTGCGTGGCCGGTGCACGCACATTCAACGCAGCGGCGAGCATCAACACCGCGGCCATTGCACCGCCGAGCCGCGAGCCAAGCCCGCAAGACGAAATGTCAGAGGCGGGGAGGTTCATTTCACCCACTGACACGTTTTCAAACTAATATTCTTTATTGATAAATATCCACTGTAATATTTCAATACAAACTTTATATCGATTCATTTAACCCCGTTTTACATTTAGAAATAATTGGGCCGATTTTCTAAAAAATTTGCTACCGTAACAACTTAATAATTATGACAAAAATGAATCGTTTTCTGACAGCTAATGAAATATTCTCCAATAAAAATTGCCACGATAACAACATCGTTAGAGAATTAAGCCGAATTTCGCGCAACTTAAAATTGAAACTGTATTTTGAAAAATAACATAGGTATCCCTGTAATTTTGGTATAAATATTACTACATAGTGGGCACAAGTTGCAGCAACAATAATAATTTTAGATATCTTTTGTGAAGTACCAACTTTAATTTTATTATTGTGTATCATAATCATATCACATGTCAGATGTCAAATTGTACGAAGTATAGTAATGATCTAATGAGTATTATAATTTCCTAGTTACGTAATTTCGTATAATACACTTATTGTAGGTACGTCACTACGACATTTCTAACAACTTATCTAAAAGAAATTAAATGAAAAAAAAAAATAGCTATGTTGTATATGATTGCATCTGCAGCAATAGCTGTTAAACCAACTCGCAAAAAAGGTCACTATGGTGACAGCCACCAAAAACGTAGAAGTTCTGACAACTGTCAAACAATTGGCACCAATAAAAAGTAACTAGATATTAGCAAATCTGGTGAAATGTTGCAAATTGCATGCATTAAATTTCAAGCAATTTTGCGCGCAATTGTTTTTTAATGTAAAATGGAATTTAGAACGAATTGTTAATTCATTCCTTGAAATATACATAAAAGGTTACAGAGAAATTACAACATTTAGATCATGCTTCACAACTTCTTTTTCTTTAATAAAAATGATTCAAATTTGTATGTATTCGATCGTGCACCTTATTTAAATTATACATATTTATTGTTCAATGCGATATTGTAGAAATTTCGAATATAATGAACAGGGCCGTATTATCCATAAGGCAGTGTAGGCAACTGCCTAGGGGCCCCGCATTGGACAGGGGCCCCGCGCACCGAGAAAAAAAATTGAAAATGTTTCATCGAGTGAAAATTTAATTTGAAGATTTGTATCCTCTATGACAATATTGCTTTTTACCTCCCGCCTACCTCTAGGTAAGGGAGGTATTGTTTTTGGTCAAAAAATTGTTATTACATTGTCATATTTCAAATTATTATAGAATGATATTAAATTTTTTTGCGGCGTAACTTTTCGAAATTAAAACTAATAAAAAACTGTTTTCGTTCATCAATGTCCCAGGAACGGTTTAAATTCATTGGCGATAATAGCGATTGAAAATGATACTTTGGAAAAGGTCAACTTTCAAGATCTAGTAAATGATTTTGCATCTAAAAAAGTTAGATGAGTTGATATTTAAACATATATTGTACTTTGTATTTAATAAAAAAATACGCATTATTTCCCTTCATTTGTTTTATTGTTGAGAGTGATGGTATACCTTCGTAATGTAAAAAATAGCGTAATTATGAATATCATTGTATTTTGATAAAAAAAATGTATTTTGGGAAGTTATAGGAGGGTAAAGAGGCCCCGAGAATTGCATTGCCTAGGGGCCCCGACATGGTTAATCCGGCCCTGATAATGAACCCTATACATTTGGAAGCGGCATGGCAAACGAGTATAAGTTCTTGCATTTTTGAAAGTTTCTTTTTTATTTCATTCATACGAGAAATGGAAGCCTGAAAGATATTTAAACAGAAAAAATACTCAAATTTGCATGAGCTCAAAATAAAATTAACTTTTTAAGGAAGATGCCGAAGATGTGAGTTTGTGGTGGCCCCCAAGATTGGAGTGATTCCTCCACCCATGCGATTACGCGTTCCGCGCCGCGACCGCTCACCGCGAGCCTTTCGAAGGACAAGGGTCCAAATTCAATGACCTAGCCGTGGAGGTTCTTTAGAGGGCACGCTGCTGCACGCAACAACACGCAACAGCAACGCAATGCGTGCTTCTTGCTTGCATATGCCGACAAGGTGGGGCCAACCCGCTTACGCTAAGACGCCAAGTTCTTGAGCGAACCATGCCCCAACATCGCAGAGAACACATGCTGTTTAGCGTTAATAAAACTATCCTTAAACTGTTTCCGTAATAGAAGTCTCTGCATGAAAACTCGTATTTTGCCAAGTAAATGCATAATTTAGAAATATTTATTAAATAGGCGGCTGATTTTGCATTATGTCATTAAAATAATACTGATTTTATAATAAATGAAGAAACTATTTCGTTAACTTGTATGTATTAAATATATTTAAACTGCGCAAATAATCCGCAAAAAATGAAAACACGTCTTCCTACTTTTGTAATTTTATTTTTCGTCAAATTTCTCTTGCATTGCCATCTATATTAGAACTTTGAAAACACTGTTGGCAATGCCGGTTTTACAGTTGGCTCTACCGGTACCCGAACAACAGTCAATAAACAAGAAGAAGAAGTCTTTCTTATTTGTCGTGTATTAAAATCGGATAGGTAGGTTTGACATTTTGTGAAAAATCTTAAATCATCTTAAAAACAAATTAATATTTGTGACTTAAACCAACATAACAGTGATAAACTAAAGTAAACTAAACTGTAGTTAGCAATATTTTGTGAAAATTAGTAAAAATAATTATTGTGTACACATGTGAAAAGTTACTGTCAGGTTAAGTTCAACTATATTCTATTTTAGGTAAAATGGGCAAACCAAAAGGTGAGAAAAAAGGCAAATCTGCCATCAATGAAGTCGTTACTCGTGAATACACCGTAAACCTGCATAAAAGGTTACATGGTGTTGGTTTCAAGAAACGCGCCCCCAGAGCCATCAAGGAGATCCGCAAGTTTGCAGAAAAGCAGATGGGCACCCCTGATGTCAGAATTGATACACGTTTAAACAAACAACTCTGGTCTAAGGGCATCAGGTTTGTAAACAAATGTTATGTTTATGAAACAATGAATGTAATATGTTACTAACTACAACTTAATTATTCATTTGTCACTAGCCTATCACACCACTGGTCGTGGGTTCGAATCCCACTGAAGAGTATGGTCGTTTGTGTTGTGCATAAAATTCACAAACATCCACTCATGACTTAAATAGTTAGTTCGCTTCCCATCTTCGTAAAAGAAAAACTGTGTTCCATCCAATGATTCAAGACATTTGAATTGCATTGCAACTATGTTTTTGATGTTTTAACTTAATGTCTATTATTATTCTGTTCTAGAAACGTACCTTTCCGTATGCGTGTCCGTCTGTCCCGCAGAAGAAACGATGACGAAGACTCTGCAAACAAATTATTCACATTAGTCACATATGTTCCAGTAGCTTCATTCAATGGTTTACAAACTGAAAATGTTGATGCTGGCTCAGAATAAATGAATAAATAAACATTCTTTATTTAAACTATTGTTTAATTTCTATGTTAAGCTACCCGTTTATAAATAAAACTCTTTAATAAAATACTGTTGATTTTTATTGAAATAATTTTTAAAATTATACTAAGTAGTGTACATAAATATTCAAAGTTTAAATTCCTTAGTATCTACATTTAAATAACCCGCCATTTCAAAATTCAACAAGAATAAGCCAGTTTTTTAGGTTGTACATCCTGTATATTGCCATTGCCAACTTCATGTTTATATTATTATTCTTGTGAAGATTTGGCTACGATGCCGATTTTCATTCGTCTTTCTCTCTGCATGGAAATGGAAGTGTGTAGCGAGGTATGTTTAATCTTCATTTTTTGCAATAATCAGTTGATAATTAATTAATATTTGAATATATCTAAGGAATATATAGCATAGAATACGTTATTTTAATAATATTTTCTGTAAATATTTATTTATACATGATGATAAACAACATAATTAGCGACGAGCGGACTGACTGTTGATGATTACATTTACTGACTATTTATAAACAAATTATATTACCTTTTCTTAGAATTATTGTTCTATTTGTTAAATATTGTTATTTTACTTTCAGAAAACTATGATACCAACAAATGTAACATTTCAATGTAAGCTGACAACCTGATGAAGTCCTTGTAATCCGAAAATGTGTAAGTTTAATTTTGTTATAATTGTAAATATTTGATGAAAAAAATGCAAAAATAGCGACTAATTGACTGATTTCTATTGATGATTTGATTTACTAATATTGATGATGATTTGATTTACTAGTATTGATTATTAATTCGGACTAAAATTAGGAAACTCGTGATGAAATAATCAATAATTTGTTTATTACAGGTAGTGTTTATGGAATATGCTGCATATTGGAGTACCTAACTTTTTAAAGGAGGATTGACTATGTGAGTATACATTTTATTTATATGTGTATAAATAACATTTTATATGATGATTTCGAACGGGCGGACTGACCTGATAGTTTGAAGAGTGTTCTTACTGATAAAAAATATACATTTGTAAATTAAAATAATGCATATTCTATTTTTTTTAAATCGTAATGAAATTTTCATAAATTTGTTTGTTACAGGAAGTCATTATGGAATATGCTGCATATTGGAGTACCTAACTTTTTTTAAGGAGGATTGACTATGTGAGTATACATTTTAAATTTATGTGTATAAATAACATTTTATATGATGATTTCGAACGGGCGGACTGACCTGATAGTTTGAAGAATGTTCTTACTGATAAAAAATATGCATTTGTAAATTAAAATAATGCATATTCTATTATTTTTTTTAAATCTTAATTAAATTTTCAATAATTTGTTTCTTACAGGAAACCTTTATGGAATTACTGCATATTGAAGTACCTAATTTTGTAGGAGAATTCATTATGTAAGTATATTTTTTAAACATATGCATGTATATAACATTTTATATGATGATTTCGAACGGGCGGACTGACCTGATAGTGTGAAGAATGTTCTTACTGATAAAATATATGCATTACTAAATAAGTAATGCAAAATCCAACGCAAATAATAACAAATATAATTAAGATGAATTAGCAAATGATTGTTTTTTGTTTTGTTTTACAGAACCTGAGAAGCAATCATCATGGAATCATCTCATTTCCACTGTTATGAACGAAAAGCAGTAATGATTTTATTATTTTATGTATGAATTGTAAAACAGATTAATGAAATTATATATTATTTTTTAATAAAAAGCATAATACCTAATATACAGAGTATAATTTAAAATTACCTAACTTAAGAAATATTTCATGTACAATCAAATAAATTAATCGGGCCTATTCTCTAAAAAGTTGCTAGCATAATTTGCTAATTGTAACAAAAATAAATAGATTTTTGACAGCTAATGAAATAGTTCTCATTAAACATGAAGTTTTGATGCGATTTTGTCACCATTAGCAAGTTGCTACGTAACTTCATTAGAGAATTGGGCCGAATATCGCTAATTCAAATAAATTTTCAAAATTTTATGTCACAAAGTTCATGGGAATGCCAACATAATTTAGAAAGTTTCGGGATATTTGTTTTTAACTGTTGGCAAACCTTTTCATGGAGACTACTTCGTCACCTATTTTCAAGTCAGTGTTCTTTCGGTAGTTATTCATTATGGTGAGTTGTGCTATAAAAGTTTTTGATTTAAATATTCGAATTTATTTATGTCATCCTTCGATTTAATATTTTAAATAATAGTTTATCGGGTAGTACAATGTTTCGAATATATTTGGTTTTAATATTTTTTAGTATAATCTAGAATTTATGTGAAAATTTTGATATATTGTGTTTGACATAAACATTAGTTTCCACATGTGAAATGTCTTTTAAGTATTTAACACTTATTATTAATTGCAGTCCACTCACAAGAAGAAGACAAGGAAGCTTCGTGGACACGTAAGCCACGGCCATGGTCGTATTGGTAAGTTTTCGCAATTTTTATATTATCTGCAAACTCAGTTACTAACCCTACATCCATGTCAATTTTTTAATACAACATTGTAGTTTGGATACAAATCATTAATGATTATTTTATTAATTTATAGGCAAGCACCGTAAGCATCCCGGAGGTCGTGGTAACGCTGGTGGCATGCACCACCATAGAATCAACTTCGACAAATATCATCCTGGATACTTCGGTAAAGTAAGTACATTTTCTTTGTTACGATTTATGCATTCAACATTTTTGTGATGATAAAAGTCATTTCACCGACGAACTGATATATAATGATTGTATTCTCCACTGATATACCATTTAAAAATAGTTGTTTGTTTTTTGTTTTGATTGTTGTCTAAGTTTTCTATTTTATTTCATAGCTCGGTATGAGAAATTACCATCTCAGACGTAACTCCAAATGGTGCCCATCCCTCAATTTAGACAAATTATGGACACTTGTTAGTGAGCAGACCAGATTAAAATACAAGGATAACGCAGAGGGCAAAGCCCCAGTTATCGATATTGTTAAGGCTGTAAGTACACTGCGAAAATAATTATTTTGATTTTCCGCTAACGTTATTTTGTTTATTGCAGGGATACTACAAACTGCTCGGTAAGGGCAGAATTCCAAAACAACCCGTTATCGTTAAAGCTAAGTTCTTCTCCAAGGAAGCCGAACGCAAGATCAAGGCTGTTGGAGGAGCATGTGTGTTGTGTGCTTAAAACTTTTGTACACTAATAAAGTATTTAAAAATGTATTTCTGGTATTTTGTTTTCCTAGAGTGAAGTTCAAATAACATCTTTGAATTGTCATTGTATAATTCCATACACGAATAAAATTTAAGCTTTTACAAATTTTGTTGTTTAAAAAATCTTACCCAACTTAGATTTTTTTTATTTGAAAGGTATTAAGTAATTGTGGTTTTATAAACTCATTTATTGTTTCATCATTAATACAAATTGAAATTAATTCTAATAAAAGAAATTTAATTTTGTGGTGGAGGTGGAACAGGCAAAACATTGCCAAGTAATGGGGGTGGTGCGGGAGGTGGAACAGGATTAAACATTGGGGCCCTAGGAGGTGGCGGGACAGGCAACATAGGCGGAGGAGGTACATTTCCTGGCATTAAACCAGGAGGCCTACCAATTATAGTTACAGGTTTCTTTGCTTCATTTTTAAAAGCAAACTGTAAGAAAAATTGTTTTGTGTCCCTGTTCCAATGTGTCCAAAATTTATTATCAGACTTTTCAACTTCCCGACTTGGAACTTTAAATGCGATGGTTTCATATGGTTCAGCAGCAAATAATAAGTACTGCCATTTACGGTCCGGGGGCTCGACTTTCTGTTCATACGCTGACATAAAACGATGTCGAGGATAAATATTATCAGAAATTTCTGGATAATCGATTTGGAAGAGCAAACTTTGTTGTCCAGTTTCTGGATCTCTTTGCTTTGTTACTCGATAACCGGGTCGGCCGATCTTCACGAATTTTTTGGGTTCTACTCGAGGTTTTTCTGGAGCTAATTGTTGTGGGGCTTCTTTTGCTTCCTTTGCCGCACGTCTAGCTAAATTAGCCTGATGTTTTTTGCCCTGAGTGTGGGCTAAGTAACTACCCTCATTATTGTGTAAAGTCAAACACAATTTACATTCATATGAACCTAAAAATTATTTCATTAATATTCTGTAGCGATTAATAACAGAAGTAAGTATACCAAGATGATTTTTCATAAAATAAGGATCTTTTTGAAGATCTATCGTCTCCAAAGCAAGTTGGCGTAGACGTTCGCGGCGGTCCCGGTTTGTTTCGGACCATGATGCTACACCTCCTCCACCGGTTTTCCCACCGGGTCTATTTTGAAAATCCATTTTACCTTAATATACTAACTACTTTATCATAACCAGCGTTGTATGCAACACAAACGTTTGCTTTGAATTGTCACAAAACAATCTAAACTACCTAACCTCTTCTTGAACAAGAAACAAGAATCGATATGAGAAAGTCCCTAGGATAACAATTGTGTTTATGACGCGGTCTTTTTAAAATTACACCTCATTTACTTTTTTATAGATAAGAAATATTTGTTTTGATATCACGGATAAAGCAGAAGATAATTTACATTTTATGTTAATTATGGATTTTATGAAGAGAGTTCTGTTTTAATCATTATATTCTAATCAATTAAAGTGTTATCTTATTTTATATGGAGGTTAGATACCATATGTTCCTATTTGTATGAGTTTGTTGTGGGTGTATTTTTAATTTTATTATCATAAAAGTACTTAGCAAAATATGGCAGACTCAACTTTAAAAGAAGTAAACGAAGCAGATTTAAAAGACTTGAAAGATCGCATGAAATTAATAGCGGACGCAGATCCTACCCAATATCAAAATGAGTTTGCATTAAAAAGATATTTAAGAGCATTTAAAACAACAGACGACGCATTTAAGGTAATCAGCCATATAACAAAATTATATTCTTTTAATTGATATATTCTGTAGGCTATTTTAAAAACAAACAAATGGAGAGCAGAATACGGAGTTGCCGATCTTACCCCAGATACTCCCGCGGTTAAAATTCACATGGAGTCAAAGAAAGCAAGAGTACTGAAACACCGGGATATGCACGGTAGACCTATCATATACATTCCAGCGAAAAATCACAATGCAAGTGAAAGAGATATCGACGAACTAACAAAATTCATCGTTTATTGCTTGGTAACATCTTGTGTTTATTTTGATAACCACCTGTTAACTTGATTTATGACTTTAGGAAGAAGCATGTAAGAAATGTTTTGAAGAAGTTATCGATAATCTTTGCATTGTTTTTGATCTTCAAGATTTTGGATTAAGTTGTATGGACTATCAAGTGATCAAAAATTTAATCTGGCTGCTTGCTAGGCACTACCCTGAACGATTAGGTGTTTGTTTAATTATAAATTCGTCGACATTGTTTTCAGGGTGTTGGTCAATTATAAAAGCATGGTAAATATGAAATTAATTAACTGATCGTAATAATCTAATTTTATATTTTTAGGCTCGATGAAAATACAACAAGCAAAGTCAAATTTGTTAGCTCGGAGGAAGAATTATGTACATATCTCATTCCTGACGTTTTACCTACTGATATATGAGTAAATTATGATGTAATTTTAATTAAATTCATATTTTAAAATAACTTCTCTTTTGTAAAACTAATTTTTTGACTAATGTATCATTCAAGAATCTACTATTTTGTGTACGTAATTGTTTGTGTTGATATAAATATGTTAAATATTTTTCATACAATCGACGAAAACTTCGTTTTGTTATAGTTATTAATTGTTGTTTAGTTTATATTTAGATTACTATAATAGTTAATATATCAAATAATTTTTTAAACAAGTAGAAATTTGCTCAGCTGAAAGTATGATGTAATAATATTTCAAGTAATTATTTTATTACAAGTAGTATTGTCAATAACAAATGTACCTATTAATAATAAGTATTGTTGGGTTGTAGCAATTTATTTCTACGTTTAAAATATATATCAATGTTTTGTGTGAGGGTATAAAACGAGCTCGAAATGTTCAAATCGTGATTTGATGTTGACTAAATGTATGAAACTTTTATTGTACCTGTATAAGTTGTGTATTCACACAAATCTTGTGTGCAATAATGACGTGCTATATAATTCTACAAAACTAAATAGAAATACGATTTTGTGCAGCTAAGTTTTCTATACTTTAAAGCAACATTTCGTTGTAATAAGTATAAAATTGTACAAACATTTTGGTTATAATGCATGGCAAATTAAATAAAAATCAGTCAATATTGGAAATGTAATACTTCTTTTGTTATAAAAACATGCATATTTTAATAAAAAGTTTGACTTACCAATGATATTGTTTTTAATTTATTTGTTTAAACAATAAACTAAATATTTATCACGATAACACAATAAATAATAAAAGCAAGTCACATTTTCAAACATTCGCAGAGTACTGACGACTCGAATTTGCTCACAAGTAACTACGCTTCTAGTCCCTGCAAACAAGATTCTTCCTGATATGATACAAATATTTATATTCGTGAAATGTGTTTTGATGCTTTGAAAATTAATTATGAATGAGTTATTTTTAAAATGCACATTTATTCTTTAAGTAGATTATCTACATAATATTTTAATTTTTATCCCATTCGTCTTGGCTTCTGAAATTCAGTTTTGAAACTTAAACAAGTCGTGCCAGTATCATGAGTAATAGTTAAATTGACGATAGAAACTCCAAGGGCCATGCCAAGTTTAGACTTATATTTCGATATGTTAACTTTCTTATCCCCTGTTGTACATACTTCTTCCTATAAGAAAAATATGTAGCATCCACAATTCCACACTTTCAAATTAATTTTACAAATCAAATCTTACATTTCCCACTGGGCATTTTTGTGGTAATCCCAATGCTCCAGTAGCTAATAAAGCGTATTCATTCTTTTCTTCTAAAGCTTTACATAAATCTATGTCACCTTCTATTGCAGGAAGAGGCTTCTTTTCAGCTCGATAATGCATCTAGCCAGCATAAACTTACATAAAGTATTAATTTAAAATAATGTTAATTGCATTACCATTGCAGTATTAAATCCCGTTGTCGAGATACAACCATGTGGTGCAATATTACACTCCTTATCCAAAGTAGAAGCAGCATTTTTAAATGTAATCACATTTGTATCAGTACAATGTTTTAAAAAATGAAACTTTAGAATATATCCATTCTGTAAATAATACAAAATATAGATGCATTCTTTGTCTTATGTAAAAATAAAAACTTACACAAGCTTCTGAATAACGATAAATCGAAACTAGAATCACCACATGTAGAAGCGATAAAAAATAATGCATTATTGTTCTGGTGATCTGTGCAACTGAATAACAAAATATTTTGCTGTTTATTTATAGTCTCTTGTTTGGTTAAAGAGGAAACGGAATATTAGTAGATCGATTTGGTGATAATCTTGATACATTATAAATTAAAGGAAATCATATAATGACATCTCTAAATGTAATTCCTAGCTTAAGGTCATTTATTGTATAAATTATAATAAAACAAATTTTAACATCAACAGTAAATCAAAAACAAGTAATCATGCTATAATTATAAATAATTACTAACATTTTATGTTATGATTTCTATCTAAAAGGAACCAGTGATTAACATCACTGCAATGTATTTGTCTTTTTGATTATATAAAATTCATATAAACAATTCTTATTATTTAAAATCACAGTTGCGTTGTTTATAATTATAATCACTAGTACAATTAAAATTAATTTTATTTGAACACATATTAAGGCACTGAATATTAAAAAAAAATATATGAAACTACTAAATTATTAATTTTTGATCGCAGTCTCTTCATCATTAGTTAATTCAGATTTAGCTACACTTGTCTCAGTTTCAGTTAATTGTTCACTAGAATTTTTAATTGCATTGTTTGTTTCTTCACTTGTTTTTATTTTGGTTTCATCACTGGACCCTCCAGGATTGTCAGTATTTTCAATCGGAGATTTACTATCTACTATTACGTCTTCAGTTGAAACTATTTTTATTGACTTTAACTCACAACTGCCACTTTTACGATTTGATTTGTGGCTGTGGCTGTGACTATGACTGTGACTGTGAGTAATATCCTAACAAAATAATGTTTCAAAGTAAAATACAGTATTTGTTTTTTTTTTTTAAATTTTAACTTACCGGACAACACGCGCTGTTTTTGCAACCTTCACTTTGGCATTTCATCAAACAAATCCCTTCTGCAGATAATTTTTTGTCAGACAATGCAGGAGTTGAATTCTTGTTGTAAAATTCTGGTTGAATTGTCACTTGTGTGATTCCGTGGTCTATGAAGAATTCTTTGATTGCGTCAGTTATTTTTGCGTATTCCTACAAATAATGAAATTAGGAAAGATTGTAATCATTGGTTAATAAATATGTACGTACTCTGGGATTTTTGAAAACGACATGAGCTGTTGAAATAACTTTTTGCGCTGTTAATTGCCATACATGAAGATCATGAACGTTAACAATATCGGGAAATTGCTGTAATAATTGAGAGCGCAAATGATCTATATTTATTGTATCCGGTATAGTTTGCAATAATATTAAACATGATTCTTTCACTGGAAAAAACAAATAGAATATTAACTTTAAATTTATGTATAATAATATAAATAGGTACTTACTATAGGGGAAGCTAAGGACAAGAAGAGATACTGCAGAAATAATTGATATAATAGGATCTACAAATTTTGCTACATGTGCATCAGTAAAATACACAATTACTGAGCAAATGATTACAAATATACAACCTGTAAACAAAGTAAAACATAAGATTTATAAAAATAGATTACTTATATAAAATATAAAAAAATGTTAGAGTTACAATAATGATGATTTGATTCAAGTGATTGTATTTATCAAAATATTAATATCTACAAATCTACGTAGTATAACAGTTAAAAATAAAAGAGCTACCTTGTTTTGTTTTATTATTTAACATTATTTATACGATATATTTTTGAACTTTGATCTAAATTATTATAACTATTTCCTGAATACCAGGAAACATGAATGAATAAAGCAAATAATTTGTTTGTTTTTAAATAAAATCTGTAAACAAACATGGCATAGTTTTTACCTAATATATCTCTGCACATTTCACGGACACCTTGTCGTTGTCTATATTGAGGCATTACAACAGGTCTTCGAGTTCTGGACAATCTTCTCTCACCCTGACGAAGAGAATCATTTGTAACTACTTTATTTAAAACAACATCTCCGCTTGCTGTTACGTAGAGGAAGCTGCCTTGATGGAATGTGTAACCTGAGGCATGATTAAGAAATATTAGTAATAATAAAATAAGTAGATAATTCAATGTAAAAACTCACCCCCAATTAAAAGATAACAAATCCCATTTAAAACAATCCCCATAGCTCCTAAACACATCACCGGAATAGGATAATGCATTTCATCTTGATGATTAATGTGCACTAATGTTTGCACAGCTTCAACGATTAGAGAGAAACAAAGAGACGCGAGGAAGACACAGCAGATCAACATGACGATGACGTCGATTCTCGCCCATCCGAAAGTGTTCTTCAGAGTAGTCTCCTGCTGACTATGACTATGACCCTTGACTTGTTTATTGGCAGAATCCGTACATGAGGGGCTCTTGAGTTCTTCACCTACGGAGGACGAGTCAGTTCGGGCATCGGCTGATTCTTTTTTGTTGCCATACTGCAAAACAGAATTCGCAATAAATATTTCGTACCATTACAACTTAGGGGAACTACAGATTTAGATACATTCGCACATGTATTATATTTAAACTATTTTTTTTAAAAATAACGTAATAAAACAGTATTCAAATGGTAAGTATTCATTTCTCATTTTATAGGATTCTATAAATAAAAAAGTTAGATAAATTGTTTGATATTTAAAAATTTTCCACTTTCAAAACACAACTGAATGTTTTAAATTATAGTAATTTGCAAAAAATATTACAAAACTTGTTTGGTTTTTAAAGAAAATCCGGCAAACTAGATAATAAATTCAGAGAATTAATGTGCCAGATGTTCAAAATATGATCACACATTAATTATTCACAATTCGGACAACAAAAATATAAACAAATCTTCTTACTTTAATTATATTGCACCTGTTTAGTTTTCTTGTTTGACATCTTAAATTTGATCCCAATATACTTCTAATATCTGCGGATTACAGCATTCGATTCAAATGAAAGCGAAATGGAAATGATCGCCAGTTTATTAGCAGGCGTGATGTCGCTCACTTTCTAATTGTGACTTTCGTGTTATGTAACAATGTTATGTATATTAGAATTTTACGGTAACGGGTCATTGCCAATGTGAAATTATGGAAGTGTTATAGATATGTCACCGGACCTTCAAGTTATGTTTAGTAACATGCAACGATAGTAGTTAAACAATACTTTCCTAATTTAATTTAAGGTCATGAGACATCCTCTTTACTCATATTCTATTTTAGAACTATATTACTAAAACGAGTTTATGTTTAAAGTAAAACTATATAAAACAAGTATGAAAAGATAAGAATCCCAGACTGTCAGACGGAGACTAGTTGAGTGTTTACAAACATTACACATGAATAGAAACCAGATATAAAATAAGATAAGTATGGTGTATAAGTACTGTTAAGACTCCTCAAGCGATATGATACCGTTAGGTATACATGGAGCAATATGACCAACGTCTTCGAATGCCGGAAAAGTTGACCTTTCTTGCGTACAATCAAAGAAAAAATATGTACAACATACCTTTAATTTCTATCCCACAAAATGACGCAGCAAACAAAAAGGAATAAAAATATCTTAATAAATAATCAAATTAATTAGTTTCGGGTTACCAAAACAAAGTGGAAAGATTTTAGTGCGACAGTATCCGTTTAAAAATAAACTTGTCCATATATTTAGTTCTGCTAATGAAATCTATCTACCTATAAGTGAAATGAAATTCACTGTTTAGCAAAGAATGCAGACTTTTTATAATTACAATTAATTATCACGTCTGACAATAAATCATGCTAATTTTAGCTTAAACCATGACAATACTCTTCCTAACGTAGCATCATCATTTGCGTCAAAGTGTTACAACTTAACACTGCAAAGTAACGTTAATTAAGAGCACGTAACATGTACGTAACTTAGTCAATCACCTGTCTTACACGTTCAAGTGCAATGATTGGGTAAATATAGCGTAAGTGTCATTTTACTAGCGTATGAATGAACTTGGAGCTGTGGAGCACGTGGAGGCTCTAGGCTGGATATCGAAGGACAGCTTTGATTAACATTTAACTCGTGTTTATAATCGAAGGAACGTCAAGTAATTGATAACACGATTATAATATTAATGTTTGAAGAACAAGATTTGGTTGATTGAATTGCGTTTTAGATTCCAGCGCACCTGCGAGCATCATTTTTTGAATACGAAGCTTATGCTAATCGGTAATTGTGATGTCCACTTGAATTAATTTATTGTTATGCGTATTATTATTTTTGATATAAGAAAAATATTGAAGGTTTAAAATAATACATTTCAAAGTTCCCGGAAGCAAATTACTGGCACGGCCTCAAAAAAAAAAAAAGAACAGTGATAAAAATAAATTATTGAATAGGTTACGAAACATCTCAAATATTTTATTAGATTGCTGATCTAATTTTAATATATTTTTATGAAGTTTTATCTCTCTATTTATTTGGAGCACGGAATTTTCAAAGATAAATTGAATTATATCTATTTGATTTGACTTTACTTTGTGATCTTTTTTATTCTTTTATTAAATTATTCAATTTAACAAATGATTTATTTAGCCTCGATAAATGAAACATAAAGGATAAACTACTGAAAACAAGTTCGCAGAGGTCAAAGTATCCAATTATCCTTTTAATTCAATTTATTACGCTTTTATTTCAAAGTTGTTATATAATTACACGCCATTAGCCATGAATTATGTTCGAAAACGGATCCATTTTTTACACCCCTTTAATAATATTTCAGTTACTAGAGAACTAAATAACAGCCCTGAAATATTTTATGTAAAAAGTGTGGTTGAAAAAAGTGGTAACTTACACCCCGTTTTGAGGGTAATAAAATCAACTGCAACAATTTCAGTCGTCTCTCTTAAACATCATTTCACATCTCATGGTAAATTTAACTGTGTGAAGGTCTTGAACAACTTCATAACTTGAGCATTACTCATCTTGATCTCTGGATGTTTGTCTCTTGTATAGAGACCTACCTTAATGGTAATGATGCACCCAGCCAAAGCGATAATGTTGCACAGCATGTGGTAGGAATCCATGAGAAGTGTGAGGGCGTGAGTTACATGGCTTACAACCAGCTCGGCGATGAAGAAGGCGATGGTTAGACCCAGCACCAGGTATAGCTGGACTGGCTGGAATCTTTGAACCCATTCTTTCATACTCATCCTGCAAAAAACAAAATGTAATTTTAATAGTTGGAACCATGTGCGCAGACTTTTTGTAACCAGAGATCTACTAGCACTCTCAACGTTTTCCTAGAATTCAGAATCCATCGCAACCAGATTACTTTAATGATGTCAATTTGTAAAACTTATAAGATAGACGTTATACAATATTTTTTCAGTTTAATCGAGTATTTTGATTACTAAGCAACGTAGCAGAATTTGGATAATTCCCTGCGATTATTATGATAAATCTTTTATTAAATTCTATATTACAAATGTATAAGCTCCTTTACAATACCTGTCTTCTTTCAACACAATCTAACAATTTCACTTGAACTGTCTCATCTATGTCAGTATGCTACGATACTAATTACTGAAATCTCACTCGTGATTGAAAAACTGTGGAAAACATATTAGCTTTATATGAATATTAACTGTAATCAGCAGATATCAACAGTAAACTATCTAATCTTTATTTGATGGAATCTGAACAGAATTTATACTACATTATCGCAAGGTTATTTAATTCTGTAATTATTGAGTGCAATTAAAGGAAGTTATTTCTGCTTATAAATATACATAAAAATTTGTCATATTAGCAATTTCTCAGAAATTATAATTACGAAATAGGAAAAATATAATTTCTCGTTTAAATAAATATTGGAAAAGTGAAATTGAAATGCATGTAAGCTTGTAGCTGCATATAAGTGTATGTCTTTTGAAAGATACATATTTGTACATAATAACAAGTTTGTTAAAGACATAAAGACCTTGTCACATTTTCACTACTATGGAAGGAAAGCATAATAAGATGTTTGGTGAAAGAAAGTTTCAATTCAAATGAACTTTTTGCTTTAAGCTTCCTGGGTAAGTATTTATGCTGTTTCTTGACGAACAAAGAAATTTAAAACCATTACGGATTCCAAAGAAAGTAAATGATTGTGGGTGCACTAGCCCACTACAAATTTTATATATATTTTTTCAAATTTTGATACTATGAAATATTGTTTTGTAAACAGTTACATGAAAATAATAAAAATCATTGACGTTACTTCAAAACGCTGCTGTTTAATTCCATTTAGTTTTTGCATCAAATTCACCCGATTACTTCATGATAATACATGATATGTATAACGTTGTCATTGTCAAAAGTAAAATGAAATTTTTGATAATGTCTATGTGGTTTACCACAAAATTTGATCCATAAACACGAACATTAGGATATTCTAAGCAAACAACTTACAAACAATAGTTATTTACTTTACAAGTGGGCAAAGTAAGGAATTACCCACGAGAGAAATTTTAGCTCACGAAGCCGAAGGCTGAGTGAGATAATTTTATCGAGTGGGTAATTCCACTTTGCCCACGTGTGAAGTATAACGTTTTATCCAACACTTCTTAATAAATGAAAAATTTATAAAATAAATATTATTTGACAGTGACATATGCTTTAAATTTTTAAATTAAAATGTCAATCGAAGTAGTTACCAAGGTGTTGTGTGTTATTATTATTGTTATAAATAAAAAAATACTCACTAGTGGCTTTCCTCAAGATTATACCCACTAGTGGATAATCTGTTACTTTGCTTGTTTAAAATCGCCATAGTTATAGAGCATTTATTGAGAGGTGTTGGATAAAATATTTTTAAGTGTGTTCTTATAATGTTATACTCGTACTTTTTTTATACAGAATTAAAACAAAAACTAAAATCAACATTTTAGTGAAATCGCATAAATAAAGTAACTACATACAATACTATATAATTCAAAATAGTAAATAGTGAACAATACCATTGAATTGTTTTGTAACCCAAATATTTCTTTTTTTTTTATATTCGCAATCTTATTTTTTCGACGCAGATACATACGATTAAGGTACTAGGTAAGCGCCTACGCATATAGCATACATATTTTGATTAATATAATTATTGCTACTAGTACATATGTAGATTTATATTTATAATTTTTTGCGTCATAGTTAATGATACATTTATATATAATTCACGTGGTTTAAAGGAAATGGAAAATGCACTGTACAAATAAATCTGATAATGACCTTGTTGAAAAAGTACAAATAAAATCTAAATTATACGCAACGCATAAGAGCGAATATTTGACGATGAAAGTAAAATTATAGTTTCATTTTATATACGGAAATAAAATGTTACAGCATGTGAAAATCATGCAACGATAACAAGAACTTTACCCAGAAGAATATAAGGAAAACGGTAATTTAAAATTCATAATTATTGTTAGTTTTATAATTAGTATTATACTAAAAATATTGCAGTTAAGTAATTTTACAGTACTTACTGATTTTATCTTAATATTTACATGAATAAATAGTTCAAATTGTTGTGTCATTCGTTTTGCCTTAATTTTTTAATATCAATAAAAATAAATTTCAAATCAGTGAAAGTTGTTGCAGTAAGATTATTTATTATTTCTTTATTAGAGCAATGTTACTATTAATTTAACATGAATATTAGTTTTGATATTAATTATGGTGTGTCTATTAATCTAAATAATAATAAAACAAACATTATAGTAAACAAAATATTTAGAATTACTAGGATTTGACCTTACGCACACAAGTTGGTACTGTTTGGACATAATTTATAATTAATTTTAACGGTTTTCATAATTAATTTACGCAATTTTTTTCTGTAGCTCAATGCTAATTTGTGGTAATTTCAGGGCTGTTTCACTAATTTTGCAATAATGCAAAAAATGTATATTATTATGCCACCTACCCATTTTGAATGTGGCACTCTGATTTCGCAAATGTCTGTATGTGATATTTTGCGCGGTTACCAGCCGTGAGTTCATACCCCCACATATGTGTAAATATATCGCAAAATAATAATAAAAATTCTGAGGTGGGCACCACATTACTTTCTTATACATATAAAACCAAATGAACACGTATAACTTTTTTCTTCCGTATGACTTTATTTGGATAATTATTTGACATACAAATATTAATTAATATTATTTATGACCGCTATTATAAAGAAATTTAACTACCACTTAAATTTACGCTTCGCTTCGCATCGTCAATGAAATGGCAACCTCCGCTGTAAATCTGGTATTTTGGTGTCTAGTTAAACAAATATCTATTATGACTTGCTGTCAAAAAATTGATTGTCATTTGGATAACATGATGAAATTAAGTATGGATGTAAATTTTACTGTCACTTAAATTTACTTTTAAAGTAAATTTATTTGTTTTTAATAAGTGCAGATCATTTTAAATTCTATTATGACAATACTGCTGTTTATTTGCCATTTTATTTCTTTAAAATACCGGGCTAATAATACAAATATAGCTCTTATAATATTTCAAACGATACATATATTTGACATTTGACATATAGATGTTAAAACTATTTTAGATTTATTATAATTTCATATTTCAAATAATTTCACTTGAAACTTTTTTCACACCTGATTCTATTTTTGAAAAAAAATTCATCTAATGTCAACTCAACTTTTATATATCATATCTTGTCTCGTTCATGACATATTGCACACTCGGACACACATCTATCCATCCATCCACACCCACAGATATCATTGAGAAATTTATCGAAACGAATTTAGTAGACCTCATGTATTTCCGCAGTGATTATTTCATAATTCCAATTACTGTGTATAAGAACGTAAAAATTTAAAATACCTGAAAAAAATTAATAGTTTTGGAAACATGAACGACTTTGACATTGGCGTTGTAGTTCCGCGCCTCTCTTTGATCTCTCTACATCAGCAATTTCCTGCACGCTGATTGGTGGAAATATAAAGCACCGAGGCAGGATGTAGCTCATGATTATAACAATGCGACAATAATACACATTGTTGGGTGCATTACTGGCAGATACATTGTGTGACTTGCAATTTTAACAGTGTTATATCACTTTAACGCTGATGGCATCTTAATTTCGTTGTTCTAAATTTATATTACCGTCATTTCAACATTTTAAATGTAAAACTCAATTAGTATGCACGTCGTTGATTATTAAACAATTGAATTTACACAAGGTTTGATTCATTTTTTTGATAGAATTCTCATTAAGTAACAAAACGTGAGCAACAATTTTTTTTTGATTAAATCAATGCTAATCAAATGTTAATATATGTTTTAAAAACTTTTGCACGTATATTTGAGTAACTACTCTTTTGCAATATTAGAAGTAAGTTTTTCTAATAAATTTGCTAACAAGTAGTTACAAAATGCAGCGAATTATTCAAACCATAATAAATTGATTTGTTTGGACATTTAGCAAATATACAATTATTCCATTAAAGCGTTAATGTTTTTATTGCATTTGTAAATTTAAACAAATGTATTTCAAGCAAAACATTAAATATCTTTGCAAAATGATATATTTTAAAATTTGCGTGAGAATTTTTAGTAATTAACAAGGATAAATGATAAATATGTTAATGAATGAGTGAGTCAGTTAATCTAATTCTTGAATAATGAATAATAACGAAAATTACACAATAATTTCCTAAAATTATTTTAATTTTATATAATTTTGATTAATCTACTGCTTTTTACGAACTCGCAAATTTACGTCCGTTCCTATTGCTAAACTTCCTTTATATTTTTTCTTATACCATGAAATAAACGTAATTGACCGCAACTATAACAATTACTCATCAAAAACAGATACTTACTTTCAAAAACTATTGTGATTGTGGTCAATTAACATTTATTTATTTGATATACACCATATTGGACAAATAATTTCTTTTGTGAAATGTGAATTGAATTAATAAACATAATTTATTTTACATAAAAGTACAATAAAAAGATAATATGTATTTGTACATAAAATCTAGACAGATTAACTATAAATTATATATTATGACCTATTTCATTATTATTACACGAATAAAATTCAATAATTTGTTAATAATAATACTAGTAACTTATGTTAGTTTGACCAACAGAATTCAAATCATAATTGACAATTTAACAGCTTTACGATGGTTAGAAGTGTAAATTTAACATTATTTTATTTATTTAAACTATGATTTTTTTCAATTACGTATCGATTTATGTGATGCAATTAATATTCTACAAGTTTTGATATTGTTTCAATTACTATTAATATTTTTTTATTATACAGTTCAGTTTCAAGATGCTCTAATATTTAAACATTTCTGCGTTACCTATACATATTGTTTAACTATACAAAATTTTGAAACATGAAACTCAGTATATTGATATAAATAAATAATATTTTTTAATATTTTTACTAGCCCAAAATCATATCATTTGACCCAACTGAAATCATACAAAGGAAAATTGTTTAATTCACCATATTTATATCTTAAATTCTATCATTTTTACCTTCCGCATAACATGAGAGAGGTATTATGTTTATGTTACGAATTGATTAGATTTTGGGAACAACTCATCAACACAACAGTAGTGGTAGATTAATTGATGGTCTATCAGGGTATCTTAGTAAATAAATGAGATAGAGTACATTTCATTGGAATCAGAAACATGTAGTATATTGCCTACAATTTTTATTTAAAACATTTTTCTATATTTTGTTGTCATCTGATTAAAAAACTGTGTTCGTGGAACCAACCAATACCTTTGGGCCAAATAAAATCTTTATGTTAGTGATTTTTATTAATTTTTTATTATTTCAGATGTTATTTCTCCTTAAACTGTTCTTAAAAATAACAGACTTACGAGGCAAATAAATTGTAAGATCAGAAAAATTATTTAAATGTTATTCTAAAACTCTTAATTGGGCCCAATGATATGATTCAGGGCTAGTATGATCTACGAATAAGTAAGTTTTTAATTATTAAATACAATTTTTGCTACTTATCATGTTACGATTTCTATTATTTGGTATGTTATTATAAATTAATTGGAAACTGAAAGCACGTTGAAAAAGTGTTGCTCTGTGTTTACTAATATAATTTAATACTCAATATTAAAATTTCTGCTATATAAATCAGTTTAATTAAATTGTAGACTTTTTGATTAAGCGCTGTACAAAATTTGTATTTAAATACGTCCCGAATTACTACAAATTGTATTTAAACAGAATTTAATCCAGGAGTCTCTTTTACTTTACTATGAGATCTGAAAGTTTTTTCAACTTATTAAATTAGTTTAGTTTTATGTAAAGCAAACATCGAGATTAATTCTGAAAACTACATTGTGGTTCACGTTAAAATTTTAACAAATGTAAAGAAGCAACTATACGTACCACTTATAAAATTCACCTACTACAAAATAATCTCCCGCACAATATCAGATTGACCGATAGCACTCAACTATCAACTACTAACTAACTAGTATAGTTCCCACACCAACAATACCACTGATCAAGTGATTTCGGTTTCTCAAACCTCTACTTCAGTCTGGAGAGACGTCAAATTGGAGAAAAGAAAGAGTGGTGCAGTGTGCAGACAAACACACTGATACGCTATCACAGAAAAATAAGAATGTTTGTTTGTTAAGAATTATAAACCAAACAGTAATGATGTTTGATTGAGATACAAAAGTTTTGTAAAGGAAAAATTTCCCTTGAGAAACTTCTTAACAATTATTTATGTTGCAGATTGTTTGTTGAAATAAGACAATTGTTTGAAGATTCTTGTTACACATATCATTAGAAAATGCTGATGCATTTTCAGGCTATATTACAAAATAAAAATGTTTAGTCTACATGAATAATTTTTATGTTAGAATTTATTAATCGCATGAAAATTTATTATTATAACACTGTTAAACTTATTCATGACATTTTGATATAAGATTTAAGACAAAATAATAATTTTTGATACATATTTTAAAAGGAAAATAAATTATAAATGGCAAACATTCGCTTTTATGTTTAAAAATAAATGTATATTTATTCCATGTTATTGAACTGTAGGTATTTAAAATATGCATTACTTTTTTTTAAACATGTTTTATAAAACCTGATAACTAATATATTTTTAACCAAATCAAGTATTATACACAAGAAAAAAAATATAAAAAATCACATTGATAAATTGTATATATACAATTTACTCTTTTTCATTTCATGTATTTTCTTGTATCATAAATTATGTGAGTAATGATTTATAAGCGCTTATCTGAGAAATGTTATTACATTTGACAATAAAAATTTAATGGTAAATATTCGAACCAACAAGCATTAATTATAACTATCGTGACTTCTAATAATTTTTCTCAAATCGTGAATTAATTGTAATAAAAAATTTATATTTTTTCTAAAAGTCTTTATTTTCAAATTAATAATGATTAATAATTAATTGTGTAATAATTATTAGCAAATTATTATTTATTCATGTTATATTTTCTGAGAAAAAAGATATATAATAAATTTATTATGATCAGATTGCAAATATGAAAGCAAATTTAAGCTTAGAAGCTAAAGCAAACTTACCGCATTCTGATAAAAGTGAGGGTAATGGGTAAACAATTACAAATACAAACAGATAAATACAACTGGCAATCACTGTAGTACTGTACAAATAAACAAATCACCAAAAATGATTGGCGCAAAACAACTGCGAGTGCACCGATATGTAAGAAGGAACAAAATATAATGCTAGCAAAGTTACCTGAAATGTCAGGAAATCGGAACAAGGAAGAATGATCACCGAAACATTTTTATGCCGTGTGAAAGTAATACGTTAAGTAACAGCAGAAATTACGCTCAGATTCTTGACTTCACGATTCCCGCTATTCAAATGTCTTTAAAAAATCTGACACACTAACACGTTCACCAACTTTTCAGTCTCATTGTTGATCACAACGCACGGTGCTCATTTGTTAGCAGTTAACAATAGAGTATAGAGTTAATGATCAAACTAGCGTAACTAATGTATAATACACATCTTTCTCCAATGCTCGTCTAAAGACAACTGAACTTGAAGCCGGTACGCAAAGGATATTTAATACGTCTACGTCTGCTCTGCTTCTAATCGAGTTAACAAATTTATATCATTATGACTTAGGTGTAAATAAAACTATAAATTTATTGAGTGATAATTAATTGATAATACACTTATACATATAATGTAATATCAACGAAATATAAATTAATAATATTTGTTTATATTAATAGGTTATATGATCAGAAATTTCTTGCCTGTAATAAATGCATTCTCATTATTTATTTATTACTTTTTGCAAAATATTTACAAGTGCCCTTTAATAGTAGCTGAAAAATATTTACCCTGATACATATGCAATTTTCTTACATCTGGTGTAGAACAAATAGCATAGCTTGTACCGGAAACCGGAATTCTAGTTTTTTAGTGTTCAGTATTTTGGTATAAAACAAATATATTTTAATTAGATATTTCAAATATACAACACTTTATAATATAGTAATTATCATCAATAATTTGTACGATAATTAATAATATCAGGGATACAATATATAAAGGTGGAAAAGTAACTAAAGCTTAGGGAAATTTTATCATCGGGCTTACTGTTTCTGGTATTCTTCATAAATGTCAGTCTTCTATAAAGGAAGGTGAAGTGTACTTGTATCTGAGTATGACACGTAATTTTAAGTATTTTAATTAGTTGAATTAATGTGTTCGTTCTTCGTACATATACTAATATAATCGCTAGCAAAATGGATTTCGGATCGTTGCTTCATGTTGCCCAGAAAAATGAAGCGACACCTAAAAAAGAGGTAAGGAAAAATTCCATACTATCAGTATGCTTAATTTATCATGCTCTCATATTGCTTCAAATTAATAACATGGGCAATGATATCATCACTGTTTTAAACTTTTGAAATTGTTTACAAATAAACGTAACTAAACCATATTATTATATCTTCCTAAACATAATAAATGATCATAGTTGACCCATTTCCCAAGATTTTTCTGGAAAATTTTATATATTTATACTTTTATTTTGTGTCCAGATAAAATACTACAGCACAAAATTTGAACCACCCAAAAAAGAGGAGCGTTCAAAGCAGCTGTCCGATAACATAAAAAAGTTTTTAGCCCGAAAAGAGGCTGAAGAAAAACAAAAAAATTTAGAAGCTAAAGTTAGAAGAGAAGAACTTTTGGCTTTACGATCACAAGATAGAAAAGCTACACGTCGTGTAGCTGTTATGCTAAAACGCACCAAATCTGCAAATAAATCAGTTATTCAAGATGCAGTAGATAATGATAATACGGCTGTTACACTTGCTGGTCCATCACAACCAGATGAAGATGACTATGGGTATGTGTCACAGGAAGCCTCCGCCTTCTACAACAAAATGATGCAGAAATACAATAATATGCCGGAAGAGGATAAGAAGTTCTCAAAATCCAGAAAAAATGTAAATACAAACTTAAAAGAAATCAAAGACCGTGTTCGTGCCGCAATTCAACGAGAACAAGAGGAAGCTTTATTGCCACATAAACGCAAACGAAAACCGAAAGAAATTGACCAAGAAGATTGTTACAAGGAAGAAGAAAGACAAGAGGAGAAACCGAAACCGAAACCTCGGCCTGCCGCTCCTCCTCCCATGAACTTCAACGATCTTTTAAAAATTGCCGAGAAAAAACAATTTGAACCAATCAAAATCGAACCCAAAGTTGAATCTAAGGAAGAAGAACGGTTAATGACTAAACGACAAAAGAGGGAATTTGAAAAAGAGAGAGCATGGAGAGAAAAAAAAGAAAGGGGGGAAGTGAGTGGGAATAGGGAACCATTAAAACCTTCTGATAAAATGGGCCCCCCTCCAAATAAAATACCTAAAATCAGTTCATCATCCAGCAATGGTAAAATTCCTAAATTGCAGAGTTCAGATGACAGAAAATCACAGAATCCTACACCAACAAGACCTATTCTTAAAAAAGCAGATGACAGAGCCAGTGTACCTCGAAGACCCGACGACAGGTTACCTAAAAAAAGTGATGACAGAAACAGTTTTCCTAAAAGAAGCGATGATAGGACTAGCTTACCTAAAAAGAGTGATATCAGATCTAGTAATGGTGTACAAAATCAAAGTGCTTCCGTAGATCGCAAACCTATTTTAAATAAAGAATCAAAACTTAGAGCTGAGTTAGAAAGATCTCGCAATATAAATAGACCTCCTCCAAAATTAAACGGTAGCAATAATAGTAACAGACCACAATCATCAATGAAACCAGCTAGCAGTTCAGATAAAAATAAGAGTCTGGTGCGGAAAGATGTAAATGGTAAAGATATTAGACCTAAAGGTTCTATAAATGATAGACCAAAACAGTTCCCACCAGCAGATTTGAAACCGAAACAGTTCCCACCAGCAGATTTGAAACCGAAACAGTTCCCACCTGCGGATTTGAAACCTAAGCAGTTTCCACCAGCTGATCTCAGACCCAAACAATTTCCACCTCCCGATGTTCGTCGACGGCCGAAAGAGGCCAAACGGAAACCACCTCCGATGGGACATAAACGTAAGATTATTAAATTAAAACAAATATTCCTTCTAACCTTTTTTTTAATTTTAAGGTCGTATTTTGGATGACGACTCCGAGTACGATTCAGAAATGGATGATTTTATTGATGACGGCCCAGAAGGAGCTGAAGATTATTCGAAATACATTTCAGAAATCTTTGGATATGATAAATCTAAATATCGACCATATGATGAAGAAGATGATAATATGGAATCTTCGTTTTCACAAATGATGAGGGAAGAATTTATCAGTAGTAAAATAGGTAAGATAATTGACAAATTAAAAAAGTTCTTTTTCAATAAACTTTTGTTTATAGGATTGATGGAAGATCTGGAAGACATGAAACTAGAAGCAGAAGAAAAGAAAAAGAAAGCCCTTATGAAGAAGAAAATGATGCGAAAATGATATATAAATTTTGTTTATACAATTCAGTTTTGTATGATCTACTGGAAGAATGTGTCAATCATTATTGTGTATGTGTTAAATGTTCTAAATCTATTTATTGTTGGAATGTTGTTCAAATTTATCAGAAAAAGAAAAGTATTTTTCTTCCATTGAAATTTTACCTAACTGGGTTATGATTTCGCTGTAATAAATTTCTTATTGCAGTGGACGAAAATGTGATACTGTACATTTATTTTAATCGGGAATTATAGGAGATGGGTTATGTAACTATTTATTGTGCCAGTAAAGTTTAAGTAGTTAAGATTTTAATTACGTGTTGTATCAGTAAATTTTATTACTTTTTAGAACGTAATAATTACCTTATTCACTGTTTATATATAAGTTACATTATCAAGATCTAATAGGATTTTAGTGAAAATGTTATTACCGATAACACTGTACATTTTATTTATAAAGGGAAAGCTTAACAAAATGGTTTCACAGCCCATCACTAAACACTATATATTGTTATTTTCATATGTATGTACTTTATATACAATACACAATTTTTAATTATACAAATAAATAACAATATCTTATACAAAGAATATTTTTTAAATGTTTCATTAGGAATAAAAACTGTTAAATATTTGAACACGTAGTAATTTATTCCGAGATTCAAAAACAGTGATTGCGCATATGATAATGAAACGATTATTATCAACGAGATTCTAAAATATATTTTGTAAATAACCGATTTGTTTTGATTAAGTCATGGCATAAAAATTATCACAGCTTACAAATATTTTTGCATTACCTAAACTGTAGATAAAATACAACACTGAGTATTGCAGTACATAAAAAAAACGTTTGTGCGTATTAAATTAATATTTGGGAAACAAGTAAAACCATTTTGTTTCTCTTAAATATTAACAGTCAACTATAATAATTAAATAGGAAAAATCTCTGTACATTGTCGAGCAAATATACCTCTAAACTTGAGAGGATGGATCATCAACTAATTTCATAAGACTTGAGCGAATCTCTTCGCTGATTTCCTCAGCTTCCGGAACTTCTGATAGAACCCAAGTGTCATCAGTTGTTTCCAGAGTTTCGCGACATATTGGACATGTTTTATTGTTTACATTCCTAAATATACATTTTTGTAATAGTGCTATTTAAACATTTTATTTACTTACCATTGTTCAATGCATAGTAAGCAATAACTATGTGCACATGGTAATATTACTTCCGGTTTTCTTTCTAAGCATATGCAGCATTCTGAGTTTTGTTGCTCCCGTTTTGTGATACTATCAACAGTATCTAAAAGTGTCGATGCTGTTAACTTTTCAGCTTGTGATGTAGAACTGCGAATACATTGATAATTACAACCACTGGTTGCTTATCATTTAGGTTCAATTACCTTTTACTCTGTTCTACGGCAGATAATTGGCATTGTAAAGTTTTGAGAACTCTTAAAAATTCGACTAGAGATAAAAGACGGTAACTATCTACTTTTTTAGTTTCAGGGTCAATTTTTACACATGCTATTCTAACTGTTCCTTTCCACAGGACAGTCGTGTCTGTTCCTTTCTTGACAGCAAATATTATTTGTTTTCCTCCTACATCTAAGCATTTTTGAGATCTAGAAAAAAGAAGTGGTTTACTTATTTATTTTAATGTCTATTTTTATAACTACCGACAGTGAATTTAGTTTTCCAAGATCATTTAAAAAATCTTCATATGAAAGTAAAGCAATTTCTGAAATAAACCTGGCATGCCTGTATATTTCATCGTGTACAATGTCTATGCCATCTGGAATAAATTTATCTGGATTTGTTTGAGAGCTATTCGAAGAATTTTGCCCCATAATTTAAACGTACACAAACAGTATCTAGACTTCTACGCCGCTACACCCGCCATTTTAGGTTTTATCGAGAGCATTGGGCGGGTGATTCAAAATTAGGATAGTAATTAATTTTAAACATTATATTTTTTTTAGAGACCTAAAATAATAAAAACTATATATTTAGGTAGAGGAAAATGTACACATAGAAACAGACAAATGTTATCAACTTAATTTATTTGTTGAATATGATACAAAAATTATTGGTGAGCACTTCTGCCTCTGCCAAATCCACCTCTCTGTAAACAAAAGAAAAATCGTTAATAAATCCCATTATTTTATTGCGATCAAAAAAAAAAAACTTACGAATTCTAAGTCAGCTGTGCCAGCGCCAACATCAGCCTTCTTGTCAGGAGCACCACCAGGAGTCCGCCTATACGCCGTACGGTCTTCCGCTGGGCGGGAAGCTTCTGATCGGGGTCCGGCTGCGGGACGTGGCCTTGCGGTTTCAGGGCGGGTTTGTCTCTTCAGGGTTGCTGGTACAATTTCAGGTGGCAAATGCAAGAATGTGCGCAGGTATTCAATACCTTCATTTGTCAAATACCTAAAACAATAAACAAAATAAGAATATATTTTGCAAACAAAAAATTTATGAAATAAATTTTATATTTAATAACCAAACAGTTAAATCCAATGACAAATATATTGTTGTTATTATTATAACAGTTTTCACTCAAAAATGTTGTAATTCGGATTGAGAACTTTCAACACTGACATTGAAGCTCTCACCTGAATTACAGTTTAATCTACGTCTTTTGCGACGACCTGCAAGTTGATTTGCTACACAAGCAGGAGCTTTTAAGACGAAATATTTTATTATTATAATTATAACAGTTTTGTATTAAAATGTAGTAATTCGGATTGAGAACTTTCAACACTGACATTGAAGCTCTCACCGGAATTACAGTTTAATCTACGTCTTTTGCGACGACCTGCAAGTTGATTTGCTATACAAGCAGGAGCTTTTAAGACGAAATATTTTATTATTATAATTATAACTGTTTTGTATTAAAATGTAGTAATTCGGATTGAGAACTTTCAACACTGACATTGAAGCTCTCACCGGAATTACAGATTAATCTACGTCTTTTGCGACGACCTGCAAGTTGATTTGCTATACAAGCAGGAGCTTTTAAGACGAAATATTTTATATATTATTATAACCGTTGTGTATTAAAATGTTGTAATTCGGATTGAGAACTTTCAACACTGACATTGAAGCTCTCACCGGAATTACAGTTTAATCTACGTCTTTTGCGACGACCTGCAAGTTGATTTGCTATACAAGCAGGAGCTTTTAAGACGAAATATTTTATTATTATTATAACCATCATGTATTAAAATGTAGTAATTCGGATTGTGAACTTTCAACACTGTAACACTGACATTGAAGCTCTCACCAAGAATTACAGTTTAATCTACGTCTTTTGCGACGACCTGCAAGTTGATTTGCTATACAAGCAGGAGCTTTTAAGACGAAATATTTTATTATTAAAACCGTTTTGTATAAAAATGTTGCAATTCGGATTGTGAACTTACAACACTGACATTAAAGCTCTCACCTAGAATTACAGTTTAATCTACGTCTATTGCGACGACCTGCAAGTTGATTTGCTATACAAGCAGGAGCTTTTAAGACGAAATATTTTATTATTAAAACCGTTTTGTATAAAAATGTTGCAATTCGGATTGTGAACTTTCAACACTGACATTAAAGCTCTCACCTAGAATTACAGTTTAATCTACGTCTATTGCGACGACCTGCAAGTTGATTTGCTATACAAGCAGGAGCTTTTAAGACGAAATATTTTATTATTATAACCGTTTTGTATAAAAATGTTGTAATTCGGATTGTGAACTTTCAACACTGATATTGAAGTTCTCACCAAGAATTACAGTTTAATCTACGTCTATTGCGACGACCTGCAAGTTGATTTGCTATACAAGCAGGAGCTTTTAAGACGAAATATTTTATTATTAAAACCGTTTTGTATAAAAATGTTGCAATTCGGATTGTGAACTTTCAACACTGACATTAAAGCTCTCACCTAGAATTACAGTTTAATCTACGTCTATTGCGACGACCTGCAAGTTGATTTGCTATACAAGCAGGAGCTTTTAAGACGAAATATTTTGTTATTATAATTATAACCGTTTTGTATTAAAATGTAGTAATTCGGATTGAGAACTTTCAACACTGACATTGAAGCTCTCACCTGAATTACAGTTTAATCTACGTCTTTTGCGACGACCTGCAAGTTGATTTGCTATACAAGCAGGAGCTTTTAAGACGAAATATTTTATTATTATAACCGTTTTGTATAAAAATGTTGTAATTCGGATTGAGAACTTTCAACACTGACATTGAAGCTCTCACCGGAATTACAGATTAATCTACGTCTTTTGCGACGACCTGCAAGTTTATTTGCTACACAAGCAGGAGCTTTTAAGACGATATTCTTAATATGCATAAATTAATAAAATATCTTACCAGTAGAAATGTCTCCATGCGAACTGTTCTTTAACAAAGCCTCTAGACTTCAATGACTGCATAGCTTTGATGACTTGGAGGTTAGGAATAGATTCCAATTCAGGGTGTTTCGGAGCATGGTAATCTTTCTTTGCTACCAAGACACCCTCTTTGAACAGGTATTCATAAATTGAAACACGATTCTTCTTGGGCATCAACATTCTATAAATGAATAATTAGTGTTAGTATATTGCACCCAAAAACACTTTTTTGGACTGCTATTATATATTTATCTCAGATAAATTCAGGCCTTCAACGAGCTAAGCTCTCCGGTGAAAACCGCGAAAGAATTGTATATAAATCATCACTGAGTACAAAAGTGACATATGAAAACATGCATTATTTTATTTCTAAAACATGCGAACTTTTAACTCTTAAATTTTAATAATAATTAAACAAATCACAAAAAATATACTTGGAAATAAATAGAACACACGGTCTTGAATTATAAATCACTTATAAATTAACACAAAACTTAAAGATGAACAATAATAAAACTAGATAAAAATACTTTCACATACTTGAAGACTCTTGTGATGGCCGTCAACACCGGAAAAGACTCATGAAGTTAGCGGTGAAATAAATCCCCAATATTTGAATCAACTTTTAGGGATTTTCTATTTATTTTTCGTGGTTCACCGTGGTTGGTACACTGTATTTCTATAATTTTTCAATGACCACTTTGTTTTGTGTATCAATTCTACCTTGAAATAAGATAATCTCTGCAAGTTTTAATTTAAATTCATTAAACATTTCGAACACAAAATGTCTTCTGACACAGTACAAGTGAGTTCGTTGCCTCTACCTCCTATGCAGTATATTAACCAATATACTGATGAAAATATACGACGGGGTAGAGCCCCAAGGCCTCCACCCCCTATTCATGACACATATTCTATGTTCGGAAATGCATTTAATATGGAAGATACCATAATAAGACCTTTAGAATCTCAGGTGTATATTCCGTAATCTTGAATCAATCATTACAATATTGATATAAAAACACCATTTCTTACAGGGAATCAGGCGACTATACCCATTGCATTTCGATAGACGACGAGAACTCAAAAAACTAAATCAATCGCTTTTAGCAAATTTTCTAGATCTTTTAGATTTGTTAGTTAATTGCCCAGATTCTCCCAGGCGAGCTGAAAAAGTAGAGGACTTAAGTTTATTATTTATTCATATACATCATTTATTAAATGAATTTAGACCTCATCAGGCTAGAGAAACATTGCGGGTAATGATGGAATTGCAACGACGCCAGCGAATAGAAACTGCTCACAGATTTCAGAAACATCTAGAAAAAGTTCAAGAAATTCTACAGCAAGCTTTGCAAAATTTGCCAGATCCAATGGAAATGGACTCTAAATTGCTAATTCAAACAGAATCTTTCGAAAATCAAGAAACTTCTGTAACAGATGTTAGCAGCGATACATGCCATGTTTTAGATCGTATTATGTGTAATATTATTGATAATATGTAAAGAATAGTTAGTAATTTTAAAGTTGATACAAATTTTTCTATTTAATTATGTTAACATGTGTATTTAAATCCATACAATAAAATATTTTTTGCAATTTGTATTTTCATTTTGTACACTTATGTTAAACACCGACTACAAAAGAAATGCGAAATCTAATAACTTGAATTGATTCATACGATACACATCTTAATAAATATTTTTTTTTTATGACAAAATAATATACACGCCAAAAGAAACTGTATACTTATATGTAGACAAACAAATTTGAACACCTGACGTAATACATGTTATTGCCTTAAATCATAAAAGAATTTTATTAGGGCTTAGTTTCTCCAATTTCCTCTTCCTCGCCCTCTGCCTCTGCCGCCACCCCTTCCACGACCACGAATAGGTTTTCGATCTAAAAATTAAAGAACGTAAAAACAATTCATTCACAAATATAAATATTTTTACTTTGATTTTGGAAGCTGTTGCTGAATTTCCCGCTGGGTGGTGTGTAAATCTTCACATTATCTGTCGATTTGCGATGCTGTTTTGCTGCAGATGCATTCCTATCAAAATCGATTGTAATGGGGGCATGTCTTTTATTAGGAGATATTTTCTGATCAATTGATTTCTTTTGGGAATCTTCAGTTTTCCATGAAAGTGTAACAACACTTTTATAGCAAGGTGGAGTATAGAAAAGATCTTTTATTAAAGTGTTAATATTAGTAGTGATTATATACGCGCTTTTCTTTTGTTTATCGTCCTCTTTTTTTAAGTCCACTTCTTTAAGTGTCTTAATACATCCTTGAACACCTCGAGAAAAATATTGCAAACGCACTCGAAAATCTTTAAGTACGTTTGGATCAGAAGTTAAAAAGTCTGGACATTGTCGAGCTAATCTGTGGAAACTGTAAATTAAACATTCAACAGTCGAATAATTTTGTACAGGGAATTCTTTAACTTCATTATCTTCTGGAGGCAAAGGTAGTTCCGTCTAGAAAGTTAAATATTGATAAAATGCAGGTATTCTTTAATACAAATGAATGTATTTACTTTAAGAAGGTCGAATACATTTTGTACTTGTTTTGTTGGATTAGTTAATGACCCACAATAAGTGCTCAGTTCTGCCAAATGTCTTAATAATGTTAACTGTAACATTTCCCCTCGACTCATGTTACCAATAATGTCAAACTGTGGAAGTACTTTGTCACACATGTATTCCACAAACTTTGTAGCCTCTTGTTTCGCCTTAAAAAATTTCTATAATAATTATTTCTAGCATTGTAGTAACATTTTAAGATATTTTAATACTTACTGAAACGTAAGGTAGAAGGAAGTTAATGCAAACAATTAATCGATCAACATTATCATTATCTTTATCCAACGGATCAAAATCTGCACTTAAATCAGCTTGTTCGGTTATAATTTCTATAATTTCTTGTTGACCGATAACCGTCTGACTATATTTAGTTGATGTCAAATATTGCATAAGAGCTACGAATTCTCCAGCTGTTGTATGCTACGAATATAGAATAATTGTAAGAATGTATTAATAAATACATAAATATTTACCAATATAATTTTCTTGACTTCTGATATAATATAATCTTCCACCTCTTTAGTTATGATATCGGATCCAATAGTTTGAACTTTGGTTGCTAGAAACTTTATACATTTTTCCCGTACGACATATTCACCTGCTAATATTTGCTTGAAAAACCCCTTTAATGCTTGTACAGGATCAGTTTTGATAACTTCTATCAACGAGTTTATTGCTAATATATGTTCTTGTGGATCATCTAATTGTAACAATTGTGCTAATACATCAGCAACTTTAGATGTATGCTCTTTCGTATCTTTACATAAATTTGGAAGCACTTTGATGGCTTGTTTTCTGATCTAAATTAATGTTAAAAACTAGATTATACCTATTTAATATAATAAATTTATTGTACTTACAGAAATATCATCATCTTCACAAATATCAAAAAGAGCATCTAAGGCTTGTAAATGGAGAGTTGGAAAATGTTTGAAAAATTTTGCTATGAACTGAGACGCAAGTTTCTTTTCCTTTTCACCTCCTTTGACACCACAAATGATTTCCTCATACTCTTTCGTATGCTATCGAATAAGAAATTATCAAAATAATATAAAAGGTTTATGTGTAAACACTCCACCACCCACGAACTTACCTCTCCAATTTTATTTTTCGCATCTGTCAAAATTTCATAATTCGCATAAAGTTTTTCGATACTTATAGTATTCATTTTCTTTGAATTATTATGAATAATACAAAATCAACATTAAAGCTGCACAATAACAGTTAATTTGTATAAAAACTCACTATTTACATCCGAAATTAATTCGTTTGCACACGCTTAGATGATAAACGTATGAAGTTGGCGTTATGAGACGCCGTAGCGGTAGGCGGTATAGTGATACTTAATACTTATCTTACTAGATGGCACTAACGACCTGTTTTTAATGTGTTTATATGTTTAGCGGGGATATTAAACCTATGTTTACATGCACAAAAGTAGGCTGCTAAGTATGTAATAATTCTATGTTGTACGGTAATATTACCATGCTGACCTGTCAAAACAGTCAAGGAAATTAAAATAAAACACAATGATAATATCATACTATTTATTTGAAATCGGCACTGAAGAACTCGAAAATCGTCATTTATGTGTAGTTCATATCTCATGATTTTAATATCTAAAATATGTTTTGTTGTTATTTTAATGAGAATCTGATTCTTTCACAGATTTCTAGCAATGCTGATCTTAATCTTAAATCATAAGTCAGATAACATAATACAGGAATTATTTCCGCTGCCTGAAACAAAAATTTCATTGAACCAACATGAAAGTAAAACATTATTGATTTGATTGTACCTCGGATGATACCGGAGCTATAACGCTTAAAGCTACAGGAATTCCTCTGGGAGGATGCAAATCCTGTACGAAAATCCACATGGATAATATTGCCTGCGGGGTCCAGAATAAATATAATGTAACAGTCATTATAGTAATTGTCTGTAAATAGAGAAATTATAATAAATATTTACTAGATAGTAGGATGTGAACAAAAATACCGTGTGTCTCAGACAATTGTTGTCATATGTGCTTAACATAGGAAAACAGTTATTTATGAATAAAGACTTTTCGGTCTACAAATATGCTACCAATATTGCACAATACAAACCAACTGAATCTGTTTCAACCCAACATCTTATTCAATACGAATTACTAAACAAGTAACGTACATTAGTGAAATGTAGTTAGAGTATCAAACAATAAAAACAAATAACAAACAATAAGAAATTATTTTTGTTAATTATGTTAATTTACACTATTTTAATGAAGTAATTTTAAATAAGATGTAGGATTACATGGTAGCTGGAGATTTTATTTTAAAAAATATGTTTTACTATGTTAAACATCAATAAACAATCATACACTCCAATTTAAACAAAAAGAAATCATACAAATGCGAGTCATATAATCATTGACGCAGTTAAAATTTTTAGAACATACCATGATTTTTAAGCCATTTACTAATATTTGTAGAAGAAAACTACTCTACATTGGAACAAGGAACGCATCAGTCATCGTTCGGATTGCAGAAATTACTTGGAATTGAACCACCGGTTTTATTAATTGTTAAACACACAATGAAAATTGAATAATTGAAACATTTTGTGATTTGGTGAAAATATAATAAATATTATTTTAGATTATCATAGCCGTACTCACAAATAGTCATTTTTTACCTTTGTAAAACTCGTTTGGTCAAAACTCTTGTATACATTTATTTTGTAGTCTTTGCAGTTGGCCCCCCACAAACAGGTAAATCTGAAAAGAAAATTTTCGAATTTTATTATTTATTTATTATGACATATAGGTACATTCAAATTAAATACTTACATAACAAATATTGGAATACATCCAATGAAAACTAGCAATAAAATATTGAACCCTATTTGCCTTGGTGTTAAGTTTCTCCAATCAAGTTCACAAATAGTACCACTGACGTCACAGTTATAACTTCCATATCCCAACAACGGTGGAAGAGAAAATACTACAGCCAGAATCCAACTCAAAAATATCCCACTTGTGTAAAACCATAAAGGCAAGTTTATCTCTGGAACGTAAAATACAAGTATTACAGAATTACCGTGCTTTGAGATGTTTGTAATTTTAATTTATTTATATAAAAAAAAAATAATACTTATGACACTAACTGCCATTTTAAATTGAAATCGTGGTTGTTATTATATGATGATTTTATAACAGTATCCGATCGCTGTGATTTACAGGTCTGTCATACCATTGCCAGTTTTCACATTGGTGAAATTTGGGATTGAAATAATACCGCAATTTGAGTTTTGTGTTTTTTTGGCGGAAGAACTTAATTAATTCCACGAGATCGAGGTAGCTGAAAACGGTACAATAGTGCTTACCTACCTTTTCCTTTCGACTTAGTGGAAATAAATCTTTCAATTGATATTACAGTAAGAATAACAATTTGAAAAACTCCTAACATTTGTCTTAAAAATGCAAAAAGGTGACAAGTTGATGTGCCAAACAGCCATCTAAAATAAATCATAGGGGCAAATAAATTACAATCTTTGTTAACAAATTTTATTAACTTTAAATATAATTACCTTCCTGCTAAGGCAGAAGAACCAGAAAATATAAAGCCAGTTATTGACGTTTTCATAACACTTGCAATGCATAAACTTAACAGCAAAAGATGACTTCTAAATGTTAGCAAGCGACTTTTTATAAACGAACAACCAAGCCAAATATTCAGCATGACCGCAACGATACCTACAATTTTATTGTAATAGTAATATTTGTGTATTACCCCACTTTATGTTTGGATATTCCAGACAAATTTTAAATAGCCAATAAAGAATGTATTTCAAACAGTTTGAAATTAAGTATTACTGATTGAACTGGCTCCATACACTGTAGAATAAAGTATACGAGTAGTTTTGTAATATAATAACTTACCAAAAATATAAATGCATAACCCCAACAATATTTTATGCGAATAATCAAGAATATGCCACAAACACAAATATTCAGGAATGAACATTATAAATATAATAAGAACTGTCTGTTCTCAACACTACGTGTAAAATAATATATTTAACTTTTAATGTGTCTACTCTTGAAACAGGTTTACTAATTGTAATATAAAACTAAGGGAAAATTTATTGTTGAGGTAAGAACTACACTATTTCAAAGACGTTAAACAGACCAGAAATAAATGAAAGATAACTAACTAGTACAGGCTAGTACTCTGAAGATTATTTATTATTTAAAATATTTTAATATTGAATACAGAAATCATAAAAAGTAAATACATAAATCTTCTTAATTAACATATATTTATATTGCTACTAATTACTTGGTATTTTAAAGTATTCTTTTAATCTATTATTTTTATTGTCCTTAAACTCACTTGTTCATAATGCTTGCTCCGCGATATATAAAAAAGAAGTACTTAAAAATAAAATTAAGTAAACAATGTGTTTACAATAATTCGTGAATATAATAAAATAGCAATGCTGTGTTTAGTTGAAAAAATTATTTATTTCTGGTGGAGCACACACATCGTTTTGTAGTATTTCTGCTGCTTCTTTTAAAATACTATTATTTTCTGCATTTTCATTCTGCAATATAAGATGAAATGAATTTATATTAATACTAATGTGTGTACAATATTTTTGGTAATTCTTTCTTCTGGTGTATAAATGTACAGCTCTGACGGTTTGCCGATCCGTGAACAAAAAAACGTAAATTTGTCCATGTGAGAAACATGGATTTTCTAGATATATAAAATTCCAGTGTTCGTAATTCTAAACGTTTTGACCGATTTTGATGAAATTTTTTTTGTAATTATAGTGTCACCTGGATAGCCAAATGCATAAGTCATAAATATAAGTCAGAAAAACTAAATAAAAAAAATCTGGATCTTGACAACAGCGTCACCTATTGGGTTCAACTCTAGCGAAAAACTATCCAGTTGACTGCCATTAGTATGTAAAAAAAAAAATAAATTCATAAAAATTGACCAAACAGTTTAGGAGGAAAAGAATTATAAAGATATAGAAAGAAAAATCTCTAATAATAAAAGTAATAAATATTAGATTGTACAGTTTTCAAGAAAAATAATAATTAGGCCTATCACTAAAAAATTAACGGGTACGAGTACCCCCGGTTGAGAACCACTGTTTTGCAATATTAAAACGAGAAAAAAGTTAATATTGGTTGCCTTATAATATCGCAAATTTGTGTTATATCATGTTCATATAAAAATAATGAATTTATACTTACTATAACATTTGTTGTATCTGTCGTTGTTCTTAAGATTTTTTCATATCGGGTACGATATAACTCATACAAAATTAGTCCACGCATTTTACACAGCCCTAGTTGCAATTCTGTTAGAACTTCTAATACATCCATACATAATTGTTCTTTAAAATTTAGTTGTTCCAATGATAGATCTGAAATACAACATTTTTTAATACAAAAAAACTTCATTTTTAAAATACAATAAACTCACCACTCCAAGTATAATTCTTCTTGTGTCCTAGACTCCATATGACCTTGACTTTTACTTCATAATTAATGTGATTTTTAGGAGGAACAAGTTTGTGTAATTTTTCTTTAATTAAAAGAATCAATTGGTCAATATCTTTAGATCCTATTTTTCTCAAAAAAATTCCCAGAGTACTGTGTATCTCTCCCACTTTCTGATTCAAAACAAGGCAATTACAATTTTCACATTTCCAATCACTGAAGTTGTCCAGAGGATTTAACGGATAAATAACGCCTTGACAGTCGCCAGAAGTACATTTTAGTCCACTTAAGCAAGATCCAAATTCCTTAGGGTTCTTACAACGATTGCATTGGCACCAAAAGTGTTTAGTAACATATTGTGTAAGTCTTCGTAAAGATGTACCCCACAAGAGACTTGTATATGTTATGTATAGCTCAGTGTTTTTTGGAATAAAGACAGCAGCTTTTACTATCATCTCTTGTTTACTACTATATAAATGTGTGACATTTGGACAACATGAATGATTTAAAAACGCACTCAAGGGATATAATGCGCGTACACTAATTTGAGTATCATCTTTTCGTATGATAGTTGCAAAAGTGTTTGTGTCTAGTATAGAGCATATTACTTTTAAGAAATTTTTTTCATTTTCATTAAGAGGTATATGTTCCTTTACAAGTTCAATTTCATTTCCGTGCACTATACTTGAATGATAAGTGAAAAATTTAAGTAAGTTTCGTAATTTTTCATTTATTAGAAATACTCTTATAGGTGTCAAACATCTAAATAATTCAGAAGATATTTCAGAGAGAAATTTGCCTTTACTTAATTTTCGAATTAGTTCACATTCTTTTAAATGATCTATACTTTCTTCGCATTCAGATGAGCAAATAGGTAAACCACAACCTTTTGAACAAGCGTGCAAATTATTTAATTCGCAACAAATTACGCAATGAAAAGTAAAATTATTTCCTGCTCGTGGTCCAATCAAAAGTGGATAATCAATAAAGATAATTTCTCCTTCTTTTATGTCACGATTTGCGAAAATTCCACGGCCTTCAATAGGTGAATCTTGGATCCTCCATAATTTATTTGTAGTATATAAATTGTGTGAAGTTAAATGATACTTTATTAGATTATTTAACTGATTTAGCGTACTCATTATTACACCTATTCACTGAGATTTACCGATCTGTACTAATGAATTACAGCGAAGTAAAATTACCTACCACCTCTACTTATTTTTTGTGTAGTTGTATTGGAGTAACGCTACTGAGTATTTATCACTTCAGTAGTTTTATCATTGAACTTTTCAAAGGATAAAATTTCACTAAAGTACTTTTAAAGACATACCGATTTGCTAACAACATAGTATAAAGATAGCCTAGCCCAGCATTTGCCAAACTCTATTTGACTATCGCCTTCTTCTCGGGCCATTTATTCGTGTATATCATCAAATAAAATGATAAATTGAAATGTAAATTATATTTTTGATTTTTTTAAATAAAAATATAATTGTTCGAAAGTATCTAATTCTATTTCTTGCATGATTGCTTATTTTTATCAACTTACCATGTCTATTTTCAAAGCGGTAAGTTGTTTTTGCCAGTTGCTACGTTAAACAGACCGGAAAGTCAATTGTCTTAAAAATTTTGTTATGATTTTCATATCAAAATTAGGATTTTTTTCTGGTATTATTGTTCAACATCCAATAATCTAGTAATCAGTGACGTTGCTACAATTACTTACAAGGCATATGCGAAATCATTTAAAATAATTTTTGACATAACAGTTGTGTGTAACTGACAGGATTTTTATTTTGATTTACAAATAAGTAACAAGTAAAATGTTGTACAATACACGCAAAGTAACTGTTTTTACTGCTTCGAGGAGGTGACCACCAGTCATTTTCTCCTTTCGGCAGTAAAAACTGTTATACCTTGCTTGTAATGTAATAGTATATTACATGTGAGGTGGAAAATGATTCATTCCAACCGAGAGCTTATTATATGACCGAGAGGCGCTGCTGTAATGAAAATCCCACCGAACTATGTATACTATTTTATTCACAATCAACAGTAATTATCCAAATTAACTTCTCATTCTACCCGTATATCCAACCAACAAAGCTGATGTATGCTAGTATTCTGTGAAAACAAATGTTTAAATTTATTTCAATAAATTGACATGTGTCAACAGTTCAGGAAATTTAAATGTGACATTTAATTTCAATGTAGATCCTTATAAAACTGCATTACATTATTTTTTATTACTTTACGATAAAAATGCTTCTGTTCAATATTAATATTGTAATTATTGATGTTTTATTGTAGTCATAAGGTTTTATCAATTTGTTTGACAGCACTGATCAATTTACTTTCAGAGATTTATGACTGTGTTGCTAGGCAATTCTACATAAATACTTCCCATCCATGAGATAGATCTGTCACTTCCCACCCAAGAGGTTGTCATAGTAAGGAATGACGTTTCCCAACCTGGAAAAGGTTTGGAATTGACATATTACTTTAGTGATTGTGAATAAATAACTATTATAAATCCGAAATATCCACCCAAGCGCGCCGTCCTTTAATTTTTGTTTTCTTCTGTTTTAAAAATATTTTAGGAGCACTTCGGCTGCTATAGACGTCTCCGGTACAATTAGTTACAGTAAATTTTATTTTATATTTTGTGATTTAAGGAATCCATTAACTCTTCTGATTATTTTGGGATTTTCTGCAAAATTTTATTTCATACTGGTTACTAAAGTTGTTAAATCATAGTATTTATTAGCTGAAATTATAAAAAATTCGTAGAAATATGAGTTGATATAAATAAGCTAAATAACAATTTCTATAGGAACAACTATTTGTTTATAAATAATGAACAAATTAAAAGTCAAATTTTACTTTAAAGTCCTAGGACTTTAAAGTGTCACTTTTCGTACGATAAATATTCCGAAAATGTAACATAAGAAACCAGTATGAAATAAATGTATGTTTTGTATTTCAAAAATATCATTATTATAATAATCCTTCTAATAAACCTTGGAAATCTGGCAAATGTCTGTATTTCTAACTTACAATGGTGCATGGCGACATTCAGCATGCGCTGATAGTGAATGTTCAATAAAAATATTTTGAATACGTTTTTTTTAATGAAACCTTTTCGTACACATTACTCGTTTTTAGATTAGCTCGCTTCGCTTGCGCTTTTTCTAAACAAACCCTAAACCCGCAGAACTCACGCCCGACAAACTTGAATCACAGTATTCATTTTTAGTGGAACCTTTTCGTACTCTCATCTTTACTTATCTGTATTTGTCGACTTACACTGGTGAAAGTCCGAATGTTTTATTATAATTATTTTTTCGCATTTTAACCCCCGTGTTTGGTATGTGGCGACATTTTATAGTTATTCTATCATTGCAATTTTATATACCTACTATAATATATTTTAAATTAAATTTTAATATAGTGGAGTTATAAGATAAAAATATTTAAAAAGAACATCAAAATTCAAAACAAAAATTATGATAGCTCTGAGCCAACGACTTTACGTAATCATACGCACGCACTTTAGCATTTTTGAGTTTCATGTTTCAAATACCGAAGTTGCGTAGCACATTTCTTAGTTTCATTCTGCACCCGAAGTGAAATTTTCATTGGAGAAGTCCGGTGATAAAATTAGCTAAGTGATTATGTGACGTATTGCTGGTAAAAATGCAGTAGAGGTGGTATTTAAATTAAGAATCAATCATTACATGTGTCGTCATTTTGTAGTTTTTTTCTTAGTTGTGAACTAGTGTATAATGGGCAACTTTAACCAATTAAACAATTTGTTAAAGCATCATTTAAAACTGAAAAATTTATATTCCGAAGAAAAATTATGGAGAGTTGAAGATTCTTCTGTAGGAGGTCGAGGAATTTTTGCAAATGTTGATATTAAACCAGGAGAAATAATTTTTATTGATCATCCACTGCTAATTGGACCACGTGCAGGAACTAATTTTACTTATCATTGCGTGATATGTTGTAAAGTGAATAATTTGCATGCTTGTAGTAAAGGATGTGGTTTACCTGTATGTTACGATTGTGAACAAAGTTCGGAACATTCAAAAGATTGTGAACTAATTCATAAACTACTCAACAATGACGAAAGAATAATTGAAGTATCATCAGAATTATTTAGAAGTTTGGCGCCATTACGATCACTTTTATTAGAAGAAAATTCTCGAGATTTAATAAAGTGTCTAACATGTCACTTAGGAAGAATTCATGGATTTGAAGTCAATTTAGTTAAACAATATTTAACTTTAAATGAAGATGATGAACAATTTATGAGGAAGGTTTGTTCTGTTCTAGATTCCAATGCTTTTGAAACTGTTATAAAATTAATTAATACTCAAATAAGTGTAAGATGTCTTTATCCTTTGAGTGCCTTGCTGAACCATTCATGCTGCCCAAATACAACTCATTTGTTTACCAAGAACCAACAAATGATAGTCAAAGCATCTGTTTTAATTCCAAAAGATAGCGAAATTTTTACCACATACACTAATTTACTATGGGGAACATCATTGAGAAGACATACTCAATATGAAACTAAACATTTTTGGTGTTACTGTAAACGGTGCAAAGATCCTAAAGAATTTGGTGCTTGTTTAAGTGGACTAAAGTGCATCGCAGATAATTGTCAAGGAGTAATTTACCCTTTAGATTCGATAAGGAATTCGAACAAATGGAAATGCGATATTTGTGAATCATTAGTTTCGAGTAAAAAAGTTGGTATGATGCAAAGCGCCCTGGGAAGTTTACTACGAAGTGTATGCCTTACTGAAGTTGAACAATTAATCGTTTTAATTAGGGACAGACTGCATAAAGTTGTACCGCGCATGAATCATATTGCCTACGAGTTAAAATTGAGAGTTATTTGGGCGTTGGGTCACAATGAAAGATATTCATGGAATTGTAAGATTTATATAATTTTTTTCAACTGTAAGTAGTATCAATAGACAATTTTATTTTACAGATTTGACAGCAGACCAATTAGATTTTAAAGAACAGATATGTGAAGATGTGTTAGAAGTTTTAACGAAGTTACAATTAGGAATGTGTAAAATGCGAGGACTTTTGTTATATGAATTATATCGTACCAGAATAGAAAAGTGTTTAAGAATGACACAAGATTCCCATGCTATAAACGTAAGAGTAAAACATATTTAAATAATAACAAATACATTCGTTTATATTTATTTACATGAAAGTAGATTCGGTTCATTTGGCATGTTTCCCAAATTAGTTTCATATGAGATATTTTCGAAATATTGACTGAATCAAAAGTATATTTTCATGGTCAGATTAGATGGCTAAATATACAGTTACACTCTGGAACACATGCATGTAGAAACCTATATAGACTGTCCTATTTTAATTTATCACCTAGAATAACTCGAGATTTCGGTACAACATAAAATAATTCTTCAGAATAAAAGTTTAATAGTTTTAGGAGGAATATAGTTCTGCAAAAATTATCACCCCGCATTTTGAAGTAATTATTTGCAGTCACTCACGAAAGACCTAACACTTGATCAGCAGGGTCGGATCACCAGATTTGACATTGCTAGGGGTAATTTCAAAACTATTAATAATGTAACGAATACTGACCTGTACGCGGTACCCTGTACCGGTTCTCGAAGCATCTGGATCGGGATCGGGATAATGCGATAACGTTCGAGAACACGCAATACAGCCGTATAAGCCGGGCTAAAAATCGTTAGTTTTCTATAAACCGTGAGTCTTCTATTATCCGTGTATCTGTGATAAACCGTCAGCGTATGTTATTAAATAGACGATATGTGAAGACTTAGTAGAAATAAATAATACGTGTGAAAATAAATGTAACATTAATGTTATTAGTGTTTCTTAAATGAATATAAATAAATAAATCATTTTTGGATAGCTATAATTAAATTTTTGCGTTATTCAGTTATCCGAGTTACGAAAAAACGTTACAATAATGAACTACAAATAAAAATTTACAAAATAATTTTTTTTTTGCCGATGAATGCAAATAATTGCTTTTGAAATTATTTTGCAGGAAATAAATGACCTGACAAATTAATATATTTTTATAAGGTAACCGAATATGTAAAAACAACAGGAGGGGTTCCGATATGTAATATCAAAACTGCCGCGCCCCCCTCTCAGATTATTAAGGGTAAATTCTGAACAATGTGCATGTATTTAGAATTATTTAAGGTGGTAAATTAAAATTGGACACCATTGTATATGTATCAATTTGTCACTATAGTTCTTTAAAATATTTGAAATTTAAATTAATTCTTCCTTTTTTTATGCAGAATGTAGAAGAAGAAAACAAAATATTCTTAAAAGAAGCAAGAGAAATTTTGGAAAATGATGTTAGTGCTCCACCAGAAGTAACTGACTTTGTAACTTATTAGTATTCCAGTCACAAAATATGAATGTTATGTATTGAAACAGATTTATATACAAATAAATATAAATTTATTTATATATTGTATTGATTAGAATAAGTTATTATTTGTGTTCATAAATATGTAGTTACACACGTTGTATTACACTGTCTATTTACTGTGTATTTTATAATAATATTTCAGAATAATATTCAAAGTCGCTATGCGGATTATATTATGCAATCGTCGGGTAAAATCTCGACTATGTCCGTTTTAGATTAAAGCAAGTTTGTTTGACAACATCCGCAGTAGTATCATTTATACCTTAATTGAATTATGAGAATTAATTGATGTGTAGATTAATGCAGAAACATTTACAAACTACAAAAAGTTTATGTAACCCACTTGATAGCAAACATGCAAATGGTCATTGTTTTGTTTTCATGGGGTCTTTCACCATTTTTTTTTTTATTTATGAAACTTTATCTAAATTGAAGACTATCTACACTTTTAAAAAGTCTTAATTGTTATTCATTAAGCCACAATGATTTTTAAAAAAATGTTGTGACGTCATAGTAGAGGTGTTGCTGGATCTAAAACAGTACAGATTGTAAATAATTGTAGTCATATATTTTTTTACTTATTTTATTATTATTATTACAATAAAATAGAACATTTATGTAACAAAAATTATTTAAATCTCTACTGTTTTAGATCCAGCAACACCTCTACTATGACGTCACAACATTTTTTTAAAAATCATTGTGGCTTAATGAATTACAATTAAGACTTTTTAAAGTTTCATAAAAATAAAAATAAAAAAAAAATGGTGAAAGACCCCAATGAGAAACAGAAGCACTCTTAAGTAATTTAGGCCGTTTCAATTTTTTTTTTCAGGAGGAATGATAAAAATAGTACAATAAATGTGGCATATTAATTAGATGTATTGTCAGGGATTTTTTTAAGAACCTATATGAAGATGAAAGTAGTACAAACAATTTATTATTGAAATATTGCAAACAAGTATATTTTTTTGTGCTACTATATAAATTATGAAATACAATTATCTTAAAAAAGCTAAATATAAAAAAAAGTCATGTAAAATGTCCTGATAACAAAGTTTTCACAAGTCAGACAAGCTTGTAACGTTGTTTCTGCTTCAAATAAACAGTTAAATTAACAGGTATGTTACAGAATAGGCCCCAATAAAGGTTTAAATAAGTAAGAAGTTGGGTAATATGTATTTTCAATGTTTATTCTGAGAAGACTGTATTATATTTTTAATCTCAATTGGAGCTGTTACATCATTATCTAATATTTTCACTGCTTCCTGAAGATATTTTCGACCATCTGCTTCATATCCCTTACAACAAAATAAAAATATAAACATTATTAATATAATATTTCATCTGGTTACAAATACCTCTCGCAAGGATGCTGTCAAAGACATTCGTAAGGACTTCTCAACGAGACAGAGATAAAGTTCATATAAAATAAGACCTCGCATTGAACTTTGTCCCATTTTTAAATCATCTAAAAGTTGAAGAAATTCTCGGCATAGTTGTTCTTTAAATTTTAAATGTTCGTCTGAAATATCTGTAAAACAAAGTTTTGATTGTTACTTGCAAGAAGATACATCTAATATTGAATATATCACTTCATATTTGCGAACAAATAGATTATTCTATCTTGTAAATTGTAAAGAACTAAATATATTATATTACACTGTTTATGAATGTAATTCATTAACTCTAAATAAAATCATGTTTATGAATCTGTCTGTTAATGACTAATGGCTCGAAATAAATAAATGTGTGTTTGCCTTTGCGATCTATTTTTAAGTTGACTACTAAAATCATTTTAGACGATCGTAAATTATTCACTTACCATTCCAAAAATAATTTTGAGTTTTACCAAGAACCCAAATAATTTTACTTTTAATTTCAATTGCAATTTGATTTTTAAGAGGAACACATTTCCCGAGTCTATCTTTTAAAAATGAAATTAACTTCCCCAAATCGCTTACATCGATTGATTTCATTAATGCCCCTAAAGAACTCTGGATAACACCAATTTTTTCACTGGATATTATCAAATCACAATCGCAGCATTGCCATTGGCTGCCAATGTCTAGAGGTTCCAGCGGATACAAAACTCCTTGGCACTGTTTCGAAATGCATTTCAATCCATTTAAAGATGTCCCATATTCTTTTGGATCCTTGCATCGGACACAGTGGCATAAAAAATGTTTCGTTGTAGCTAGATGATGCCTTCGAGACGTAGTTCCCCACAATAAACTCGTATAAGTGGTAAATATTTCGGCATCTTTCTTTATTGGTACAGTTGATTTAACAATCATGTGTTGATTGCTATCGAAATAATGTGTCGTATTTGGAGTACAACAATGGTTCATCATTGCACTGAGAAAAAAAATTGCACGTAGACTTATTTGATTGTTATTATTTTGAACTATTGTTTCAAAAACATTTGCATTAAGAATAGAACATATTAAATTTAAATTTGATTCTTCTGATTCAGGTAAATTTAACTTTGTTTTTAGTAATTCAACTTCAAAGAAATTATTATTTTTATTATGATGAACCATACTTTTTAATAAATTATACGAATTTTCAGACAAGAGTAGAGATCGCAATGGTACTAAACACTGAAATAGTTCTGTTGAAATATAAGGATTTGAATCGTTTTTATTTAATTTTCTGATTAATTCACATTCTTTTAAATGTACAGATGACTGTTCACAACTTTTTGAGCATAGTGGCAAACCACAACCACTAGAACAAGCATGAATATTATTTAAATTATAGCAAATAACACAATACATTTTAACACTTTTGCTGACTCGGGGTCCTATAAGTAATGGATGATCAATAAAAATTATTTCTCCAGCGTCGATATTTTCATTTGCAAATAAACCTCGTCCTCCTAAAGGAGAAAACTCAATCCGCCATAGTTTTCTATCCGAATTCAATTGTTTTAAATCCAAATGATTATTTAATAGTCTGACAGTATTTTGTAAATTTTCCATTGCACAAAGCACTTATTTTAAATTAAAATTTACTTAATTTGTAATGTTGAACATACGGAACTAAATTTTCACGAGCGCTATAGTAAATTGCTTCGAATACAACTGGACAGAACTTTGGTTATGTAAAGTTAAAAATTATTTCCGAAAATCTATTTATGTGGCACGTGATAACTCTAATGTGCGTGTTCTAAAAAAAAGTATTCTAAGTCGCCCGAATAACGTAACGCCTCTGTTTCGCATTGTTTCGTATAAATTTAATTAACAAGTACTTATTTCTCAACTTCGGTAATCTTAATAGTTAGAAAGCTTCATATTATGAATCTGAACTGAGCTAATAAATAAGCATTTTATTTCAAAATGGTACGAAATACAGGGTTTTCCTTAAATCCGAATTTTTTACTCGATTATTTTAAATATTACTGTCATTTAAAAAAAAATATATATAGTATATGTTTTTCTACTGGGTGATCCATTTTCGCGCAGTGATATGCAACTTTATATTACTTAATGGAACAATCTATATATTTTTACAATATTTTTAAGGTATTTGTTTCTTTTTAAGGACGCGTTTGAATACCTAACTTGTCGTAACAACCGCAATACTTAAGTGACTTTTTTTAAGTTACTGAAACATGTTTTTTTTTTTTAAGTTACTGAAACATATGAATATTGGAAAAACAATAAAATTTACGTTAGCAACAAACAAGATATAAGGATATCTTATTAATAAGTAATACTTAGTAAAATTTCATTTGATGGAAGTGCGGTGTGACTGGTCATAAAATACATGTTTCATAAAGACATGATTTTAGCGCACGCGTCTTTGTTCGAAAACGCAGTTTTCTAAGGGAAAAGTGCGCTAAAAGTCTCATGAAACGTGTATTTTATACAATTTTTTCTATTTTGTCCTTTTGTCAAAAAATATTTTAAAATATTCGTTTTTTTTTTTAATTTTTTTATTTGATTGTTGGTAACAGTGATTGACATTGGCTAGAATTTGTATATCCAGGCACTAAATGCAAAGGTTATTGCTCTATGATTTGAAATATCAAAACTTCAATGTGATCAAAACAAAACCAGATTATTTCATTGTTGGTAGAACTTTACGATAACATTCTTTGTGCGCAAACGCCAAAGTACCGATTTTGTTTACATAATCTCGCACTCACACAGGAGCGGCACCAAAGTTTCGTAATGACCACTAAACAACGGAAGAAATTATAACTACAACTACAGATGCCGTACTGAATGAAATCTGCTGACACGCAGCACGGCATTGGCAACATTACTTTACTACTAGATGGCCATAGTGCGCAAATGGAAATCATTCAGTAAAAAAAAATATACTGTTGTGGGCACCACAATACCTCCCGCCATAGATTTCTTATCCAACAGCGGGGAAACACGGACCAGCACTATCAAGAAAAAGAAACGCTCATCCCTTTAAAGAATTAGTTTTCAATTATGACACATGTCATTTTTCAAAATAACATCAGATTTAAAAGAAAATGTCAAAATATAATTTTTCTGAGTGTAAGAGAAAAATATTTCAACGATTATTGTAAATAATAATATTTGAAAATATCTAAAACAAAAATTATCATTAAACCATATAATTTACTGAGATATTTCAAAATAACTTGATAGGGCTTCAAGTAAACTACCACTTCCGCTTATTTGATTTTCACTGCTATTCAGCACTTCCCAAGAGGATAACAATTGATATATACAAAATTTTAAAAATTTTCAGTGTTGAAGTTTTTGAAAACTTGTACTCCAGATATTCATGTAGACACAGACACAGGCATCATCGCGAAACTATTAAAATCGTATTCTAGGAACCCTAAAAGGTATTCATTCACTAAACACAAACTATTGAATTTTTAATATGATTCCTATAACTCCCTCAGTATATGGCGGTAAGTAGGAAAGTGTGGAAAAATAAATACCTAACACTGAGCAAAAGATGTACTTATTATATTGCGTGGGTATTATTTTTCGATAACCATTTAAAATCATTATTAGTAACGATAGTTTAGAACTAGGTAGTAACGTGTTTAATACGTTTGATTAATATTTAAATTAATGCTATTGAATGAATGAATCAAATTAAAATTTCCAAATATTGTAATTTTTACAGTTATTAGTCTTAAGACGAGGAAAAAAATTGAGCTTTACAAAAATTAATCGTGAAAACATGTATATTATATAATACAGTGTTTATTTTACATCACACATAAATATGCATTATTACAGAATATAGAGTGTACAAATATATACAAACTTTACATTTTAAATTCTATTTCCATTCTGAGTACCATTTTGTTGTAAAATATTTTTAATCTCCACTGGAGCTGTTACATCATTTTTCAATATTTCCACTGCTTCCCGTAGATATTTACGACCCTCTATTTCAAAATCCTTTTAACAAAACCAAGTATATATAATTACTCGTACTACATAAAGCCCGTACCATCCGTGCATACCACATACCTCAATAACCTTCAAGGATTCCGTCAAAGATATTCGCAAGGATTTCTCAGCGAGACAACGATAAAGTTCGTATAATATAAGACCCCGCAATGAACTCTGTCCAATCTTGAGATCTGTTGAAAGCTGAAGTAATTCCCTGCATAACTGTTCTTTGAATAGTAAATGTTCGTCAGAAATATCTGAAAATTAAACAAAGTTTTATGTTAATTTTAAATCGGTTCTTTTCGGTGTCGAATCCCAGTGTTATTTGGCACATTCTAAGTAGCAAATCTCGAAATGCATCATACTCTTTACATACATATATATAGAACGCTCTTTGTTTGTTACGAAAAGATGTAAACAAGCAATATTTTGAACCGAATTTACTGTTAAACCTCCAAAAATATCTTTGAAAATATCTTAATTATTTTATTTTGACGTGTTTTCAGTACTTACTTATCTATTGTTTACATCAGAGATGCACTAACTTTTTGAACAGTGTGCCAAATAAATATTTGTTATAATGTCGCTGACCACTTAACCATTAGAAATCTAAACTTGCATTTAACAAAAATAAATATAAATATAATATCAGGCCATATATCCATTGCAGAATGTAGCATTCTACTATAGCAGATCTCAGCAAAAATATATATTAGTGGTGGAAGAATCACAGTGGTAAGGATTCGGCTAACTAGCCCAAAATGTGTATAATTGCTAATTTTGTTTAGTTTGATGTTACGAGAAAAATTCAGAATGGGGTCTTTCACCATTTTTTTTTTATTTTTTTTTTTTATGAAACTTTATCTATACTGAAGACTATCTACACTTTTAAAAGTCTTAATTGTTATTCATTAGGCCACAATGATTTTTTTAAAAATGTTGTGACGTCACAGTAGAGGTGTTGCTGGATCTAAAACAGTACAGATTGTAAATACATTTTTTTACTTATTTTATTATTATTATTACAATAAAATAGAACATTTATGTAACAAAAATTATTTAATTCTCTACTGTTTTAGATCTCTGCTATGACGTCACAACATTTAAAAAAATCATTGTGGCTTAATGAATAACAATTACGACTTTTTAAAAGTGTAGATAGCCTTCAATATAAAGTTTCATAAAAAAATATAAAAAAAATGGTGAAAGACCCCATTGCACACTAAACTACACATGTTCGCCAATTTGCAACTCTATTTATTTCTACCAAGCTACTGCTTTTTATATCTACTTAGACCATGCTTTATTTGGATTTTTATGCTCAGCACAACTTGTTTTATCATTTTCTATGTTATTTCCCACGACCCGAAACAATTGTTAAAAAGCCGAATTCGCCTGCGGGCTGTAATTGTGCACTGTTGGTTTACATCAAAGAACTAATTAGATTTTTTTGTCGCAATATATGTGAAACAGAATGAGGTTTTTGATTCTCTATTTAAATGATAAATAAATATTCAGAGTGATTGAAAAAAGTCTTAACATATGGGAAAACAGTTTAATATTGATTTGAGAAAAAAATTATGGTACAAAAAATTTTTGTTTCTCTTAAAACCCAAATATCAATCAAGAAATCATACTTATCACATACAGCATGTTCAATAATTACATTTTTTTTAATTGCTGAATAAGAATAAAGTATCCAAATTGTTAGAGATACACAAAATTTTATTTGAATAAAATGTTTATAATCAGCCCGTGAACAAATTTTTGAAATATGAAACGATATGCAAGCAGTAAGTACTCAAAAAAATTTAGCATGCCGTTGAAAAACAATGCATAATTGCCATCTGAGTATTTTCTTAAGTGTTTTTCATTGTTGTTTATCTTTTGTAACAATATTTGTGATTATGAGTGTAACTAACGAAGAAAAGGTAGAAATAATATTAATTCTTGGAAAATCCTTTTGACTGTTCAGGAAAATTATAATTCAGAGTATAAGACAATTAACAAGGAATTTAAACACAACCTTTTACAACAGTCGTAAAATATTTAAAAAAAAAATACCATAAATTCATACAATTTTGAAACGTGATAGAGATGAACGATTAGATTTGTTATTTATTTTTATTACAAATGGATTGGGCATGGTAGCGAACACGATTTCAATTTTAAGCTCTACAATTATTTGAAGCAATTTATTCTAAAATAATTTGAGAAGTAATGCGCATGAAAAAACTGTTTTCCCATGTTAAACGTATATTGCCCGCATTTCGTATTACACCCGGTATAATAATAATAATAATAATTCACTTACCGTTCCAAAAATATTTATCTGTATTACCGAGAATCCAAATAATTTTAAATTTAATTTCAACAGCAATTTGATTTTTAAGTGGCACAAATTTCTCAAGACGTTCTTTTAAGAAATAAATTAAATTCCCTAACTCGCTGACATCAATTGTTTTTAATAATCCTCCCAAAGAACTTTGAATGACACCGACTTTTTTGCTGGAAATCATCAAATGACAGACATCACATTGCCACTGACTGCCAATATTCAAAGGTTCCAATGGATACAAAACTCCTTCGCACATTTTAGAAATGCATTTTAATCCACTCAAAGACGTCCCAAATTCTTTTGGATCTTTGCAACGGTTACAATGACACCAAAAATGTTTCGTTGTAGCCAAATGATGTCTTCGAGATGTAGTTCCCCACAGTAAACTAGTGTAAGATGTAAAAATTTCTGCGTCTTTTTCTATTGGTACAGTAGATCTAACAATCATATTTTGATTTTTGTCGAAATAATGTGTCGTGTTGGGGATACAACTATGATTCATCATAGCACCAAGAAAATATATTGCACGCAAACTTACTGGATTATTATTATTCTGAACTATCGTTTCAAAAACATTAGTATCGAGAACGTAACAAATTAATTTCAAAATAGTTTCTTCATTTTCGGAAAAATTTAATTTTGATTTTAATAGTTCCACTTCATGCGAGTGATGCTTTCCTTTATGATGAATTAAATATTTCAAAACATTACAGGAATTTTCAATCAAAAGCATAGTTCGCAAAGGAACCAAACCGCGAAAAATTTCTGTTGATATTTTAGAAATTTTCTGATTTTTGTTTAATTTTCTTATAAATTCACATTCTTTTAAATGCATCGATGATTGTTCGCAATTTATTGAACATAAAGGCAGACCACATTCATTAGAACAATTGCGAATATTATTTAAATTATAGCAAACAACACAATACATTTTAATAATTTTTCTAGATCTTGGACCAATAACTAATGGATTATCTACGAATATTATTTCCCCTGAATCAATATTGCGATTTGCAAATAATCCTCGTCCTCCTAATGGAGAAAATTCGATTCGCCATAAATCTTTATGCAAGTTTAATCTTTTTGAATCCAAATGATTATTTACCAATTTGTTAATATATTGCAAATCTTCCATATCACTTTGAATTAGCAAATTAATTAATTACTTTAAGTGTTTAGTTAACGCAACAACTTTTCAAGAACTGCACAAAATTTCACGACCTGCACAATAAATATTTGCATACAACTAGCCAAAATTAAAAATTGTTCCCGAAATATATTTCTGAGTAACGTGTTTACTTAAATGTGTGTGTTATAGTGAAAATATGTGAACTATAATACAAGAACATTCTGCTATCACTATCTCTTATTGTTCAGTAAGTTTTAAATAGATACATATCGTACATAATGATATGATAAGGAATTTGCTTTACACATGTTTGCAATATTCACTTGACTTCACAATTAATTATGTGATAAGTAATATAAAATATGTAATTTAATTACTTATTTACTTTATTCATTTAACTTGAGTACTGATACTATTTTGGCGCCGTTGCCAATCGTACTTTCCGATACAACATTCTGCCATCTATGTCATTTTCGTTGTACTTGAGAATTGCAACGTTCTTTTAGCTTCCTTGTTTGTTTGTATTCTAGTTAAACAATTATTATTTAATGTATTTATACATATATAATAAAACAATAATTTAAGTAATTAAACTACTACTTTAAAATCTAAATATAAAACCATGAAAATTATAATAAAACAATTTAAAATTCTACAAGCGAACAGGACATATTTTCAAGTTTTATTCCTGCAGTAATCATGTGGCCCGTAGGTGAAACGTCAAAGTACCGGGAATTTGAAAATATTATTGTATAATTATGTCCATATTTAAAATAAAAATACAATATTATAATTTCGTACGTGTATAAATCAAGAACAAATATATTTATTTCTGTTATAAATCCTTGTTTTATTTTAAAATAAGTTATAGTTAACCTTATATTTCAAATTATAACCTTAATAATGTCACTTTTAAGTCATTTAAATCCAGTGTTAACTCATTTAAAATCAGTGGGCAGTTTATTTTCTAACAGCGTATTTCATGCTTCATCATCACAAAAGGTAGTTTCATTATTATTATGAAGTATCAAACGCTCACATTGACATTATTTCAGATAATTGTAGTGACAGTAACAGCAAGTGTAGCAGTTCTAGGAGTTCTTGCTAGATACATGCGAAGAAAAAGGCTTGTTGTTAATCCTAAAAAGTACCGACGATGGACAGGAAAAAGATCACGGGGATCTGGAGTCAAAAGTCCAAATGGAGGTAGATGTTCGTACAATAACTCACATGATATGGAAGAAAATGTTAAATTATCGTTTTCTTTAAATCATTTTATATCTTTAAAAAATGCTACAAATGTCAAATATAAATTGTACATTTCAGTGCGATTAGAATTAGGCTAAATTTTTGAAATTTTTATGGAATGTCATTGCTGCCTACATTCAAAAAGAATTGTTTAAAATAGCGATGATGTAATTAATCATGTAATATCAATATCAAGTTTTTAACTTCTCTTCAGATGTATTATTTTAATTTTATTACGTATGACAACCTGTCACAAAAGTTTTAATAATAATTTGTCAAATTTTGACGTTTGTCAGATTGACGTTTGATTTTTGGTTATAACATTTTTAAATTTATTTCATTTCGTATGGTTAATAAAACTTTTCGCAATGTATACTTTTAACGAATACGCTGATATGTATATAGTATTTGGATTTTTCAACCCAAAATGCGAACATGGCAAAAGAAAAATATGAAACACGCTATCCAAATAAACGGTTTAATTCGGTATTGCTAAATTTATATTTTTTTTTGTATTAAGATTATCGACTCAGAATTAATCAAAAAATCATTCTACCTGAAGCTTATATCACCAACTAATATACTTTTGCGCGTGAAGTGCCACCCAAGAATGCTTAAAACAAATAGTAGAGAGTGACCTACAAATTTTCAAAGAAATATTTTTTAAATGTAACCAATAGTCTCAAATTATTGCTGTTTTTTTTTTCATACAGTGATACCCTGCCAGCTTTTGATGCGATATTTTTTTTTATTGCGCTGATAAATTTATTCTTTAGTTTATGTTGAAAATGAATGAAATATTCGTTTTCAACATTGAAAATGTGCCACGTAAGCTTGTACATTTCCGGATATTCTACTCACTTTTTTTGTTAGACACCATGTTTGTACGATATTTATTTAGATTTTACAGGCAACAATGTATCAAACTGCATATTTTATGCTGCTTCTATGATATCCGGAGGAGTCCAATTTTCCGTATCCCTTTCTTCAACATTGTTACCAGTTACCAAAATTAAATAGAATTTTATTTCTACCGACGTAGTTATTCAGTATTCATATCAAAATGCTTTGGTTATTATTTACATAAAATTGGATTTAAGAACTAGTAATGAAAAGAATAGCATATAAACCTTGGTCCTGTATCCATCGGATTACAATTTTGGTAAATAAAGATTATTTTCTCAACCTTGGTGTACAATATGTATGCTATACAATGCTACACAAATTTTTACGTTATTGATATATTATTTCTTGTATGTTACAATAATAAATTTTTGATTTGCACACTTGAGTGAGTTATGGCGAATTCCAACCGGATGCCTATAACTAGGAACTTTACTTATGTTTGTTTTATTTCTTTAGTTAGCTGATGTCCTTTTCCAATATTTCATGAGCACTGAAAGTATTTGATAGCACCCAGCCTTTAAAACCTTCGCATTTTGTTATCCCGCACTACAAGCCTGTACCTTATGTTGCAGACACCATCTCCAGCCTACCCTACAACAACGTGCCAGGCAGCGTGGCCAGCGGCGGCGGTCGCAGCAGTTTCGCCGGGGGTCGCGGTGGCTCTCGTGCAGGGCCCCCAAGCGTGGTGACGGTGAGCGAGCGCGGCTCCATCGCTTCGGGGAGCCACCATGGCAGCGCGGCTACTGCGGCGGGCGGAGAGCCGGCCCGTCTCACTCCTCAGCAACTCGGAGTCATGGGTGAGTGTGTTCTGTTGTTGCTTCCTCACATCTTCTGACCTTGCAACGCTTTGTTGAGATGTGCTTTGTGACTTAGATCAGAGGATCAGAGTTACCTGCGCTAGATTCTTTGTTGTACAAAATGAAATTGACGCGAAACATATTTTCTTGTACTCGTTTTAGGTTTTACTGTAACTAACCCAAGACTATTCAGATCAAATTTGTTTCGTGGTGGCTTTTTTAACAATGTTATTATCGTAAAATAGCGACTCTTTGTGTCCTATGGATTTTACACTAAAAGTGTACATACAAAAAATGTCTAATTTAATAAGCCTAAATTATGTTAATCAAATCGGTCTCCTTCAAGAAATAGAAGCAAAAGAATAATCACAATTAGGCCTAATTACAGATAGCCATGAGAAATAAAACAAATAACTTGAACGTTTTTGTTGACAAATGTTAGAATATTTTTAATATTTCCAAATTACATTGTACTTTTTCTAGTATGATATTTTTAAAACAAAATATCAATAATCAATCAGGAACAAATAGAACAAAAACAAAACAAAAACGTTCCTTATCATGACAATCTGTAGTCAGGCTAATATCGTGAATTTTATTATACTTCTATTTCTTGAAGGAAACCTATATGATTATTGTAATTTAGGCTTTTTAGATGTAGTTTTTCGGTCTACTTTTTTTATTTATTTATTTAAAAGTTAAAACCTGGTACATCATTACAATTTCATATTTCAAGTTTTAATACTAAATATAAGTTATTATTTATAATCTGCAACTCAAATATCAAATAAATAGCTGCATTTATCAAATAGATGTAATTGTGGGATATAGGACAAGATTATCTATCATACGCATGTGAAATTTGCAGAACGAGGACATAGATGAAGTTTGTGTATAACATAAGTACAATAAACATGTGTTATCTCACGTATTGCTTACAAAATTTGATCTCCGGTCAATCAGAATTTTTTATTGAAATAAAAATTTAATTAATTTCAAATCAAAAGTAGCAACAGACCGAAATTGTTTTTAAAATAACAACGCGGTGAAAATCACGGCAACCAAATAAACAGTGCGATAATATTTTGGAAACACACCAATGTGGTAATGTAAATCATTATCTGTCTAAAATGATGTGTGGGAGATGTAGGATATGACGCACGAACACGATCGTACATTAAATATCTTATAAATATAGACAATATTTTGTTCGTGAACATAAATATTTCTACAATACTAATATTATTTTTATGAATATAATTTTTAATCATGTGTTTCGTATATGTAGGTAAATTATTATTTTCGTACAGAAATAAAGAGACATTTAAAATACTCTTACGATCAGGAATCAGGTGACTAATTAATAAAGAAAGTTCTCAAGAACATAACTTTAGTTTATCTATTCAAATTTAAGTTTCAAGTCAACAACTAAAGTTTTCATTAAGTCACAACGATGTGGTTTGTACTGCTGGAGCATAGACCCTGCGCCCACACATGATATATCTTATTCATGAACTTTAACTTGAGAATTCGTAGTTCTTAGAAAACTTTCCTAAAAGACTTTAATTTTGATGCTCAGACGATGAGTAATCACTTTCCTTTAGTATTTTTATTGAGAATTTTTTAAATAAAATATGTGATATTTTAATGCTAAATAAAAACTTAATCATGTTTTTATTCTGTTGACAAACAAAGTAACAGATTTCACCGGTATCATGTTTTTTGTTACGTGTTGTTTTTCACATGTACTTCAATATACCATTATTCAAGATTTTATCACGTATATTTTTCGCGAGGATTTACAGTCGTCATGTGTACTAGATGTCAAAATACAAAATTACTTGTCACTTGACATGAAATACGTGCTCTATTTTTATCAACTGCAATTGAACCAAATTGTTAAGTACTCGTCATCCGAATCAGGTCACGATCTTAATTCTCGTTGAAATTAAAATACAAATAAAAACGCAAAAAAAAAATTCTGACGCAGCGTAGCATATCCAAAATTTTTCTTATTAGTGCGATGTAGTCGTGCTCTAATGATTTGAGTGTGTATCTTATTTAACACGCAGCTCTACATTTAGTTTAAATTCGTTTCAAAATGTAACCACTCCTACGTATTTTGTGCCGTATAATAAAAATCCCACTGCTTGCTGGATCGTATTCCTTAAACTTGACCTTCATTTCAAACTAAACTAGTACTCAGTTATATTTAGACGACTGCAGATACGAAAAGTTTGATTATAACAAGTTAATTTTATCCCTAGTGAATACGAGTATCAAAATTATTAGCGCATCATAGATTCTATTTGGCCCATAATTGCACATAACTCCATAAAATTCTGTCTTTAATCGTAGTTAATTTTTAGCTAATGTTGAGAAGAATTGTAATTGTTTTAACTTTAACACATCCCAAGTGCTTTCCAAATTGTATCTGTTGGTTAGCTTTATGCACACTGAAATCGTATTGAACATTTCTTGTAAGTGTCAGCTAATTTCACTAATCTGATTCAGTAAAATGCACTGTTCGCTGAAAAGTGAACTAAGATTAAAATATTGTTGAACTATAAATATAATCCACACCCACTACACATTTTTGTTCTATTTTGTCAAATATTTTAATGTGAACAAATAATTTTTACCGAATTTTAACATAAAGTATTTTTTAACAACGGATAATAGTGGAGATGAATATGTATTTTTTTAAAATTATACAAAGTAAGTTTCTCATCTTTTGTTAAATTGCCTTGATCTAAAATCCATAATTGAATCTTATTTTAATATTTCTCACATAACTTTAAATTAAAAATATTTACTGATTACATGTACAGAATTGTTCAGAAATTATGCCCCATAACCCCTCCACAGATACCGAAACCGAATGAAAAATCGACTTACGTTGTCGCTGGTCGAATGAGAAAGATAAACGATACGAAATGAAGGACAGATATATAATCTTTCTTTTACCTGAGTCAGGTAAACACCTCGTAGATATTCTGATATAACAATATTTGGCAAAAGTAACTTCTTGAACTCTGCGACCCATGTTGAAAATTAATATCATTTTCAGCAGAAATAAAACAAAAACCTTCTACTACATATTAAATTCAAATTATCTGATAACTAACAATATTAATGGTTAAAATCTGAATCAATTAGCTACAAAGAAATTATTTGTAACCGTGTCACCAATATAAAATAAAGGAATTTCAATGCTATTTTTTGATATTGCTTTAAATTTTTACATATTCACTTCACAGTAAAAGTATAAATATAAAAGAATTAAAAGAGGCATAAAATACAGTTGGTTACCTAAATATTACACATCAAATTATAATTAATAGTTATTAGGAAAATTGTAACACGGCCATTTAAAATTTAATCATCAAATATATTAATATATACAAGTATCATGCAAGTTTAAAAATAAATATCACAAAAAGTGTCGTCAATAAATACAACAAATATATCATATAAGTTTAAAAATAATTATCACAAAGTGTTTATAATTACAATTAATATATATCATACAAGTTCAAAAATAAATATCACAAAAAGTGTCGTCAATATATACAAAAAATATGCGTATCGGCATTCAGTTTGCGTGGAGCCCCGGTTTGCCGACGATTTTGAAGGTGAATCGGACCACCAATTCTATATCGCCGAATCCAACGCCAAACTGATTTTCTCTAAAATATAAAATATTTCTATTAGATTAAATGAAAAAAACGTTTTACCTCCCGCACATACAGGGTCTCAACTTTTTTTTTGAGCTATAGGAAGTGTACAATCTAATATTTTAATTTCGCTGTAAGATTTTACTTATTAATTTTAGAGCAAAAGTGTAAATAGGTAGAATGTTCAGAAATAAAATCTTCACCAACCGAGCCTACATTTATGGATGTGATACATTTCTGTCATAAGATAAATGTAAAATAAAATGTATAATTTTTAGCTATTTCCAGAGTGCCATGGGAAACAAAACATACAAACAGTCGTATTGTTCGAGTTTGACAAATGACATTTGTCATCATTTTAATGAATATTTACTGATTTAAATTATTTCTCAGTAATCATGGACACATTTACCATTTAGAAATAATCGGAACAAGTCAATAATCATTAGAACTGCCAAATATTATCTGGCAAACTCAAACAATACGGCTGTTTGTATGTTTTGTTTCTCATGGCACTCTGCAAATAACTAATAATTATAAAATTAATTTGATGTTAATTAATTCATTCATCAATCAATTATTAGGTAAAAACGTAAAGCGAAATTAAAATACTAACATTGTATTTCATATAAAAAAGTAGACATCCGGTATAACGGGTGCAGAATTGAAATGTGGAATATAAGGATTTCAATGCTATTTGCAGCAAAAGTGTAATTACAAAAAAGTTGTTGAGAATTTAAAAATGGATGTAATAAGGCCCATTTGGTAACCTATTAGTATTTCACAATATATCAAATTATTTTCAATATTTATTAGGAAAATTGTAACACGGCCGTGGAAATCTAAACTAAAACGAAAAACATTTGATATTTCATAAGACAGATTTAGGGTTATTTATTTGTTAAATAAATTAATTAATTCTCAAATGATATTTTTCATTTGTTCGTTAAATAGTTTGTCTGGAGTTTGTTCGTAGATGGAGAAACCGGCCTTTATTGAAATAAACTATTGAATGCAAAATATACAAATAGGGACAAATTTTATAAATGTAAAAAATACTTACATCAATCTGAAGATTTTCTGCAATATCGCTGAAATTCCACCCTGCTTGCCATAGAGCAATTATTCTTCCTCTCTTCTCCATTGTAATTTTCGCCATCACAACACAAAATATTCTAATTGCTCAAAAACTGAATCAATAATGAAAATTAAATGCAATGTAACATATTTATACCTAGTTCGCGAACGTAAAAACAAAGTGGGGTAAGTAAATGTCATTATTTTCAGTTTGGAAATTTCACCCTTTCCAAACAAAAGCAGTTACTTCGACCACTTTAAAGTTAATGCCGCCAAATGACTATTGAATATTGGTTACACTAATCCTCTTAAAATGGTGTTAATATTTTGATATTTTAGAATGTATTAACTTTCTTTGTTTGCTGCGCTCAAAAGATTTCATGTTCGCAAAATAATACTGTCAAACGATTTTAAAATGACCGAGAAGTTTACTAATTCCTTTAGATCTTCCAACATTAAATATTAAGCGGAGACTTAAATGTTTGTTTCCATGTTACATTGTGGTATTAACAATATATTCAAAAAACAATTCGCGACGTGTTTACGGTTTTACCGCAATTATGGTTATACCGTTACTGCGATAAATAAATTGAACACTTCTGCACAAACTGTATAATATTTAACGTTTACCATATGAAATGATACTTTTTACACGTCCCGGGATCGAGATATATAAAAAAAATATTTCAATTATTAAAAAAATACAATGGAATTAAATTCAAGCAAATATTTAACGTTTTTCATAAGCAAAGTAAGGAAGTGGACATTTCCATTTTTGATATTTTTGATGGTATTTTTAGCCTTTATCAAAGAAGTGAAATGAAATTTGTTCTCTAATTTAGGTGTAAATTTTTAATCTCTTCAACTTTTATGCAAAACATTTTTCTCCCCTAATTTATTTATTGACAAGATAAAAGTTCGAATATCGAAATATATATATATATATATATATATATATATATATATATATATATATATATATATATAATTGTTATTAAATTTTTTTAATAATATTTTTAATTGTATGTATATTGATAAATATTTTGTTATGTCATAAATATTTGATGATATTTACATTACAATATTAATATTATTAGATTTCAAGAAGTTTGGATGTCTCATCGAACTTGTGTTCGCATTTAACATTCACTTGCATTTTGCCAAATATTGTAACATCAGAAGCGAGAAATTTTTTAATCTCTACGAGGTGTTTACCTGGCTCAGGTAAACAAAGGATTATACATATATCTGTCCTTCATTTCGTATCGTTTATCTTTCTCATTCGAACAGCGACAACGTAAGTCGATTTTTCATTCGGTTTCGGTATCTGTGGAGGGGTTATGGGGCATAATTTCTGAACAATTCTGTACAATAACTACAGTATTTATAGCTTATCAACAGTAAAATCAGTATTTTAGAAATATTTTTCATGAACAAAATTTAATTTAAATTAAGCAGTTCTCTTCAGCTGATATTTAGCAGTTACCATTAAACTATTTTGAAAATACAAGTACTACTATATAAATTAACATCATGTGAGAATCGTTCGCTCCATCCGTTTGTCCAATGCACTCATCCGGCGGTCCAGTAAATAAAGATAGAGAACCGGGGCCGTGACTTCATTGACACGGGGAACGGACGTCAAGCGTCTTGACTCTTGTCACGATGATCTTGCACGATGTGAATGAGTTGCCGCCATTGCACTATTAATCAATCGAGAGCACGCGTTGTGTTGTTCTACGAACCTACAGCTTTTTTTGTCTCTTGCGAAGATGATAATAGCATTGTAGATTATTGTTGAGTTAAGATGGATGTGATAAACGATCTTTAACAAGGAAATTGACGGAAGAAGGAAATTTGTATTGTTTATTGTTTACGGATTATTGGTTAATATTAACTACTTTCAATTATAAACAAATAAAACTTTGCCTTATTATTGCAATGCCGATTACAATGTTTAATTAATTCCTGTTAAACATAAAAAACATGATTGATGATTCAAAATTGTTTCAGAGAATTATATGTCTTCTAAGAAAAATTCAGAATAAGTTTTAGTGCTAAATTAATAAACGTGCTCAGTTAGTATCAAATGTCTTTCTTATATTATACAATCAATATTTTGTTGTATTTGTGTTATTGAGAAATTCTAATTTGATCTTTATTATCACATTCATTAGGAAGGTTAACAGAGTAATTAAAAAACATTTATTAGATCTTACGTTTGCCGCTGTATATTTCAAATAATAATTAAACAGAGTAATAAAATAATGACAATCCATGATGATAATAATTATAATAAGTGACAATCTATAATACAAATCTACAAAATAAAATCTGATCGGAATGTCTAACACCGCAGTCTCCAATCTTGACAGTTCGGCACTTCATCAGCAGCGGTAGCAAAGCAGCTCACAATCGCACAGTCTTACTCTCACACATACATAAACATTCTTGTCCCATTCACTCACACAGACATACAGTCGTTGATATCACGCGCATATTGAACAATTACTTGTACACGATTTGTATATAAAACTAAAATAATCTTTACAATGCAAGAATAAATGCTCAAGAGCTGCTCTCTTTCGGCACTTGAACCGGATCCGTTGTTTATGCTCAACCGGAAATGAATTAGTATGTTTAGTTTAAATAATAAGTTACTAATTGATAGGTATTGAGCAAACCGACGCCTTTTGCAAGTTGTATGAAAGTAGCTTACATTTCTATTGCTGTTATATTATTTTAAACACCATTTATTTGTTTTTTGAGTAACGTAGAGAAATTGACAGACACAACAATTTATATTTAAACAGTTAACAATAATTTAAGTGACATGAATTTAAATAAAAACTAATGTAAAATAGTAGCCAATAGGAAATAACGACACATAAATTTTCAATAAATAGTAAGTAGTTTTTCCCACAATGATTTGTTGTTTAGAAACATGAAAGCCTGTCTGCATGACAATAGTACAGTTAGCATTTTGCGTGACAGTCGGTCTATACTCACGTAATGAAGAGTAGAGATCCGATGCTAGGATCGCGAAAAAAAGCGGCTCAGTTACCACAATGAAGTTGTACTACGTTTTTTCACTATAATACATCTCGCTACCTTTTTTTCTACTCGACTTGCAAAAAATATTCTCTTCTCTTGTAAAAAAAACTCGGGCCTGTTGCAGGGGCAAAGCCCTGCGGACGTTATCACTTAGCGCCGGGATTTATCGCAAGAACTGCGACAGTCGCGGTGCGCATACACAGTCAAACACTCATCTCTCTCACTAACCAGAATTTCTCAAACGTTACTTCACAAAGTATGTTAAAAAAATACGATGTACATTTAAAGCTATATCTGGATCGAGTATTTTCACAAAATAAATCAACTAAGTATATCTACTTAAAAATAAATACTTTATTTTGATTCATCTCCAAGGTATGTGAAGCAACGTTTGAGAAAACCTGCACTACACGACTACTCTTCTAATATATTAATAATCATCAATGTATGATACATTTTGTTATATGTACACGGATTATGTACAACGCAGAACGCCAAGCAACAGCGTAGCAGAACGGTGAATGCTTCCCTCCCTACGTGAACAAACTCAAAACCGCGATACTGATAAATAACACTGGACCCTCCCTTGCAATCAACCCTCCCGAGTTGCCACTGGGCTCAGACTTTGGCTCGTCGTTGGGCCAGCTCTGGTTCTCCTTCTTCTTCCCAGTGTCAGCTAGATCTCCCTTCTTTGTCGTTGAGTTCATCTCCTCCATAGGACTCGCTGGAATCGGTTTGGCCTCCTCGGTACTCGTGCTAGTTGTCCGGCTCGTAGTTGCACTCGTAGTTGTAGTTTTAGTAGTGGTAGTCGAAGTGGTAGTAGTGGTAGTAGTCGGGACGTGGGTATTATTATGTAAGTAATACACTGGGCCATATTCGGGATGGACATCTCTAATACCGACTTCTCGTTTGCTACCCATGATCATTCGCTCCTTTTTGGTGCCATCCGCATAAATAGCAATCACTTTCGCCGAGTAGGGCATATTCGACTCGGTCCAGTTTCCAACTAGAGTTACGTTAACTCCACGCCCGGGTTCCAGGAAAGTTTCAACCTGATAGGTTGATGAATGATTCTTAAATGTGTCGATAGCCCACTTGAATTCGTCCATCTTGGTTCCATTGGCGTGAATGACTGTCATTGGGAGTCCGGACAGGATGGCGTGACCTTGGCCCCAGCTAACCGTCTGGTTGTAGTTGTATGCGATGACGGTGTCCACGCGGCTCACGTCACCTCCGAAGCCATCATCAGTCGGTTCATCTTCGTTTCTCATCACGGTCGCGCCTAGGATGACGGGCTCGCGGTGGAACCGGGTGCGGAAGTTGTTAAATTTCACGTTAGTCATCTCGTATCTGAAAAAAACCAGATAAGAAATGTTACAAGTTATTTTTAAGAAATCAATTTTTACAGCTGATGCTTTGATGAGGATGTGTTCAGATTAGTGGGTTAGATATAATTTGTTCCTTTGAACGTGATTCCGGTCTATTTCTAGTGTTTCCTCATCACTTCTCACAATAATCATATTTCTACACTTTGCTATACAAAATTTGAAACAAAAAATACATTTTAATAGAAGATGAAGTTGTGATAAGTAATTTCCGGTTCAGGTGAAAATAAGGTCAGAATGATTTTCTAAGGGTTCATCACTCTTCACCTTTGAACTTGCGACCTTTTAAATTGATGCTATTACTGAAGTAAGCTGTTTCCGTGAAAATTATTATTAATATTAATATATGACATGTCATTTTTCTTTCTTATGGTTTCGTCACTGAAAATTTAGATATATTAATCAGGGGTTAAAACTTCGATAAAGCATATTTTTAACACATGGTGTAGGATTATCAATCATCTTGCCTGACATCTAGGGTTTGAAAGAATGTAAAAAATATACCAACATATCATGTATACATATCTTGTATATGTGTCCATACGAACAGAAAATTGGTCTTATTGCCTTAACAAGCAAAACAAACTATGTAATAATTCATTGCCGGAAAAAAATCATTCACTTATCCGCAAAAACTTTGAAATGTATAAATGCAAACATTTTAATGACAATATTAATTCCCCGATACTCAAAAACATTAAGAATATTGAAACTATTCCCAATGGCAGTTATCTCTAAATCAATCTCACATCCTGTACTTTAATACGTTAAGAATTTTTGTATTAATATTCATTTAACGTAGTAATAAACGATTATTTATTTTTATCAGTGTTTGCTCAAACATGTATAATGCATCAAATTCACTATAAGAACTTGTCAGTCAATCATTCGGTTCTAATTATTGTCTATTCATTTTTTTTTTTTTTTTCTTGTGTACATATTGCAGATCATTATACTTTCTATTCTTCCCATTAAAATTGTTAACTTTCTTTCCGGAACTTTTACAACGGTACCTTTTAGTTCATTTCATTTTTGGTCTTAGATTTGAACCAAATAAACACTGTTCTTAAATTTCGGCTAAAATAATATATGCAATTGTGACATCATGATTATTTTGTAAATGTTACGTGAAATTTCGCGTATATGTCGCAACGGTTTGGTATTGTATTTGTACATAACATTAGCCGATAGTCTGATAATAATGCGAGCTAGAATTTCAAGGTAAACGTAGCTTCTATATAATGGTTTATTTCCCGCTGGTCAACTTTTTTTAATCTAAATTTTAAATTCATTTAAATTTACTAACGCATTTGCGCGATAACAGCACTTTTTGTTTACCTATTCAATGAGCGACCTTTATTATTATTATTATTTTAAAATGTGGGAAACACTGTTTTCAACATAATTGTTTACACATTCCAAAGTTAAATTTATAATTAATTAAATTGACACGTAGGAATGATTTTTTACGAAAAGCAAATTTTGCTGATCATAAATTTTATTTACAAAGGTAAATATGTGTAATTTTAATGACTATGTATCTCAATAACGTTCCACGAAATATTCGGATTTATGCTCATGACGTCATAACTTTTAAGTGAGCATTAGAGAATAATCCGATTAGGAAGTGAAGATTTCGAGATATATTTAGGTATTGATTGTTGCGCCACCTACGTAGAGCTAATTGAACGAAAATTGCCTGTTCTGATTGGTAAATTGTGCCATCCCGAAGATGCGGCTTCTGATTGGCTCTAAATGTTAAGGTCACTGAGTGTGTGTTATTTGCTCAACAAATAGTTTTAAAAGTTAAATTTTAAGCAAATATTATTGTAAATTTTCGACAGATACTGACATGAGAATTATTTATGTTAACAGCACGTAATTCATGTTTTAATTGATAGTAAATGAATCATACTAAGCACGAAATGTAACATATATTTTTAGTAGTCGACTCTTAAATTCTAAGCATGACTTGTAAAGGATACTGCTGGTCATTGATACATTAATAAATACTTCCTTTTGGGGTGACATTTACATCAATCAAAACTTCAAAACCCAATACACCAAATGAAGATGAATATTTAAGATTATTTATTCGTTTCACTTCCTCTAAACTGCCTCATATTTTGATTGATCATAGCTTAAGACGTATAACACTTTAGACTTTTTTTTAAATAAATGTCAGCCGTAGCAATATACATATTAAAATAAACAAGTTTATTATGTGTTTCATAACAAAATACTATAACCAAATTAGGAAATTTCAAAGAAATAACTGTAGTAATAAAATTTTTAAATGTTTCAAGGTCAAAAATGGAATGCTTTATCACAATAACCAAATGAAGGTTGAAAATAAATAAAACTGAGTAATAAAATATATAAAATATGAGTATCCTACTTACTTGATAGGTTCAGTTTCGACTAACACTTCTCCATCATCATAAGACATTTCATTGCCATTTTCCACAACGACAATTCTCCCCATAAGGCCTCTTTCTAATCTACCCAGGTGATAGTTGACGGTCGAGGTGGGATCAGATGCTTTCCTTCGAGCAACGTAGGTCAAGGGTTCAGCGCCGATGGTAACAGAGCCACTTGGTGGGGCATGGAGTTTATCCCATTTCGACCAGCTTAACTTGCCACCATCTTCGAAGTTTTGGAGGACTTCGTAGGAGTGAGCTGGTTTCACTATTCCGTGGTTGGATGTAATACATCTCACGTTGCCACTAACGAAAGAACATTGGAATTTGTAATAGGAATGCGGACAGAATTAACAATTATACAGAAATTGGATGAATCATGAGATCCACTACTGATATATAGTCTCTTATTAGTAGTTCTCTCCGTCAATTTTTTTGGAACATATCCATTAAAATAGATCATTTAGCGAGACTTACTAAATGCAGAAATAAATAAATAACGAGAGGACATATTTGTTTATGAAATTCAGTCAAATAAATATTAACAAAATCATAACTCTATGCAATAATATGTTTGTTTCAAGAAGTGTAGCGCCATTTCTTATTGGGCTTCCAAATTATCAAGAGATGGCGTTGATCACAATTTCCAAAAGGTACATTTCAAATTCATTTTGTATGATATTTTATGAAGCCGAATGTTTGTATTGGTAGTTTGCTTTTATTGGCAGCAGAACTGTTGCCATACACAATACAAATTTTCCTGTTTTTATAGGTTTCTTTGGAGAAAATGCAATCTTAACCTATAATCTACAAATACAATCAACCTTTCATTTTTACATCTTATTTAAATAATACGGCTTAAACAAATGTTATATTTACATTGGAATACTCTTAAAATAACTACTATTGTTATCAATTTTATAAAAATAACAATTAATTTCAAAATACAATGAAATTTATGTACCTTATAGTTAGTTTAGATTTCTACCACTAGTTAGTGTATTTAAATTTTGGAAGCCCAAAAGGAAGATTTGTAAAATGTTATAAATTCTACAAATACAATGTACAGCATTGTTCAGAAATTATGCCCCATAACCCCTCCACAGATACCGAAACCGAATGAAAAATCGACTTACGTTGTCGCTGGTCGAATGAGAAAGATAAACGATACGAAATGAAGGACAGATATATAATCTTTCTTTTACCTGAGTCAGGTAAACACCTCGTAGATATTCTGATATTACAATATTTGGCAAAAGTAACTTCTTGAACTCTGCGACCCATGTTGAAAATTAATATCATTTTCAGCAGAAATAAAACAAAAACCTTCTACTACATATTAAATTCAAATTATCTGATAACTAACAATATTAATGGTTAAAATCTGAATCAATTAGCTACAAAGAAATTATTTGTAACCGTGTCACCAATATAAAATAAAGGAATTTCAATGCTATTTGTTGATATTGCTTTAAATTTTTACATATTCACTTCACAGTAAAAGTATAAATATAAAAGAATTAAAAGAGGCATAAAATACAGTTGGTTACCTAAATATTACACATCAAATTATAATTAATAGTTATTAGGAAAATTGTAACACGGCCATTTAAAATTTAATCATCAAATATATTAATATATACAAGTATCATGCAAGTTCAAGAATAAATATCACAAAAAGTGTCGTCAATAGATACAATAAATATATCATACAAGTTCAAAAATAAATATCACAAAAAGTGTCGTCAATATATACAAAAAATATGCCATACAAGTTCAAAAATAAATATCACAAAAAGTGTCGTCAATATATACAAAAAATATGCCATACAAGTTCAAAAATAAATATCACAAAAAGTGTCGTCAATATATACAAAAAATATGCCATACAAGTTCAAAAATAAATATCACAAAAAGTGTCGTCAATATATACAAAAAATATAAAGTGTAAATAGGTAGAATGTTCAGAAATAAAATCTTCACCAACCGAGCCTACATTTATGGATGTGATACATTTCTGTCATAAGATAAATGTAAAATAAAATGTATAATTTTTAGCTATTTCCAGAGTGCCATGGGAAACAAAACATACAAACAGTCGTATTGTTCGAGTTTGACAAATGACATTTGTCATCATTTTAATGAATATTTACTGATTTAAATTATTTCTCAGTAATCATATACACATTTACCATTTAGAAATAATCGGAACAAGTCAATAATCATTAGAACTGCCAAATATTATCTGGCAAACTCAAACAATACGGCTGTTTGTATGTTTTGTTTCTCATGGCACTCTGCAAATAACTAATAATTATAAAATTAATTTGATGTTAATTAATTCATTCATCAATCAATTATTAGGTAAAAACGTAAAGCGAAATTAAAATACTAACATTGTATTTCATATAAAAAAGTAGACATCCGGTATAACGGGTGCAGAATTGAAATGTGGAATATAAGGATTTCAATGCTATTTGCAGCAAAAGTGTAATTACAAAAAAGTTGTTCAGAATTTAAAAATGGATGTAATAAGGCCCATTTGGTAAATAAATTGAACACTTCTGCACAAACTGTATAATATTTAACGTTTACCATATGAAATGATACTTTTTACACGTCCCGGGACCGAGATATATAAAAAAATATTTCAATTATTAAAAAAATACAAGCCGAACCTAGGCATTTTACAGTTTTAATAATGAATAACCATAGAAATGGAATTAAATTCAAGCAAATATTTAACGTTTTTCATAAGCAAAGTAAGGAAGTGGACATTTCCATTTTTGATATTTTTGATGGTATTTTTATCCTTTATCAAAGAAGTGAAATGAAATTTGTTCTCTAATTTAGGTGTAAATTTTTAATCTCTTCAACTTTTATGCAAAACATTTTTCTCCCCTAATTTATTTATTGACAAGATAAAAGTTCGAATATCGAAATATATATATATATATATATATATATATATATATATATATATATATAAATATATATATATATATATATAATTGTTATTAAATTTTTTTAATAATATTTTTATTTGTATGTATATTGATAAATATTTTGTTATAAGTCATAAATATTTGATGATATTTACATTACAATATTAATATTATTAGATTTCAAGAAGTTTGGATGTCTCATCGAACTTGTGTTCGCATTTAACATTCACTTGCATTTTGCCAAATATTGTAACATCAGAAGCGAGAAAATTTTTAATCTCTACGAGGTGTTTACCTGGCTCAGGTAAACAAAGGATTATACATATATCTGTCCTTCATTTCGTATCGTTTATCTTTCTCATTCGAACAGCGACAACGTAAGTCGATTTTTCATTCGGTTTCGGTATCTGTGGAGGGGTTATGGGGCATAATTTCTGAACAATTGTGTACATTACACAAAGAAACATATAAAAAAAATTCTTTATTAATTAACGTCTTCCAGACTGTCAACACTTCCTCAATATACATTATAAAAAATGTTCTTTAATTATATTTGTTTTCATTTTATAAGTAGAATAAAAATTTACATTTTACAGCAAAATTTTTCTAATAGCAAAACAATTTATTATGAATAATTTGTAATCTATATTTTGTATTTGTTTTTCCTTTCGTATTTGTAAAATATTACGGATGAAGTGTATGTAAATATTTACAAAAACAAAAATATTAATAATTGCGCGACGAATTAGTAAAGAGAGAGTTTATCACGTATTGAGATTATTGTTAAAGTTAACAATAGAGATTACGTCATGTTTGTAAAATTTCTCGTCATGTATGCAAGAATTGACCTTTTTGGTAAATTTTGACTTTTTAAAGGTTGATAAATTATTACGTGATGTTTTTATACAGATATGTATTTAATGTCCTATTAAATATGTCATTTGCTGAGTAATCAAATATATTAATAGTTGCAAAATCTTGAGGCATAATTTTTATATCGATTACATCATTTGTTTTAAAATCAGTTATCGTAAAGTTTTATTTAACAAATTAGTTAACATAACATTGACTTAAACACTTCGAAACTTGTTTATTTTTACTGTTAGAAATATGTGGAATTTGTGGACCTGACGCGAATTCGATTAGTTTCACTTTCAAAATAAACTGGAGTCCATAAATCAAACAGTATAACTAACTTTTACCTTTTACTCATTTGGTAAAGTTTGCAGAATTTATGTACATGAATAATGTAAAAGAAATAACAGAATGAGAATATTCGACACAATTTTTGCATAATAAATTCAGAAACAAACATGGTTATATACCCACACCTTATTACATATTATCAAAATTTATCTATGTAGTTGTTCCTTCAACAAGTGTTTGTATTATTAAATTTGTCAGTACGCCTACCTCAAATTGTAATATGCAAATGTATCTACTATTCATTAACAACTCCTTGAAAAAATTGTTACGTAAGCTGTTGATATCAAAGGAATAAATCTAATCCGTATAAATGACAAATTTCATCTTAAAAAAACCGGTATACAATTTCGGCTTATTAAGGCAAACTTCATTATAATATTTTTTACTTGGACCACTTATTACTTCCATTTTGGTGAGTTAAATCACCAGCAGCCAAACGAGTTTATTATTTCGGCAATGACCTTGCCAAATTGACACCAACAGGAACAGCAAAATAAATAACAGACGATTTTAAATTGCGCAAAAATTATTAATAACTAGTTTTAACTAAAACAAACATTTATGATAATTATAAATTAAATTGCGAAGAAATTTCGTAACTATCGCTAATAAATTATTGCTTCATCAGGTTAAACGCAAAATATGTTTTAATAAAAATATTCAATTGCTACTTAATGAATAATGACATTACATTAAGAAAATGCATGTATAGCTTACAATTTTAATTTTGTGATATTGTATGGCATGACTGCGCCCATACATCTTTTTATCTAGATATTTTGTTAACACCAAGTAATACTAAATCAATTACGATGTTTAACAAAAATTATTATTTTATAAATCACGGATAGGTATTATCAACAAAAAAAAAACATTAATTTGAGATACTATTACAAAATGATACTGGTAATTATTTTTGTAAATTCGCACTAAATAAATTAAATTAGAACAAACTTGATGCTTCCTTTATAATCAATAAATTCTCGTAGTTTTCTATGTACAATTTCCTTATTGACATTTCCAATCAACCAATTGTTTTATTTCATGAATTTATTTGCTCTTGAGTAATTCATTCATATGTTGAAATCAAAACAATAACTACAGCAATCTTGTAAATTAAAAATGTATTAGGTATATTGACTATCAAACTTGAGTAACATGAATAAAGTTAGGGATGTTACTAAATATTGAAGATAGAATACATTCAAAACGAAGCAATTATTATGAGGTACCTAATATAGGTATATATTATTTTTAAATATTATTATTTACATATGAAATGCTGGTCCTTGAAAATGTAATATATATAAACCATAAATTTCATTTGACGTGAAAAATGAAAACTCGAATAATTGAGGTGCAATTAACACACTATTATGATTTAACTACAAATACAACTATACCCGAGTGATTTGGAAATGAATTGTAATTGAAATTTACTTGATGCATCAAAGACCTTGAGCAACATTCATTCATCTAAGTAGGATTTTCTCTGTTACCTGTTGTCTTTGGAGAGGATGCCAGCCAGCCACATATTATTGCTATGAGCACGTGCTCTGCACACCCACATCTTTCTAACCACTTCTTCGTCGTCCTGGTTGTCGCGTTCTTCCGCACCCTCCACGGCGTTGTCGGGCACCTTGCCGTCGGCAGGCGTCAGCCAGCGCAGCGTGCTGGACGTGATGATCTGGTTGTAACTGGCCAAGCTCGAGAGGATGCCCACTACGTTCTCGGTGTCGGCTGCGACGCTCGCCAGCCCAAGGGCCAGCACCATGAGCGCGAATTGCATCGCAGGACTGTAGGAGACACTCTGAAGTCTGAAACGAGCGAACAGTCAGTGCTAGAGTCGATGGATATTGATTGGCTGCCGTTGCCATGGTGAACAGTGGCGTCCTTTGCGCATTGCAGAACATACAGGTTTATTTACAACGAGTATTACATATTTCCCTATTTCAAATCAACATTCGTCTAGTTTACATTTATTTATTCAAGTTTGTGAAGTTTGCAATTGTGAAAAATTTGATTATATAAACTTAGTTATGTTTCATCAAAGACGCAGAATAGGATTTTAAAATAAAAATGCGCTAATAGCAAAGACCATTCGAAATACAAGAGCACAGTTTGCGTACTATTACTGCAAATGAAGATGCTTGTTTTATTATGATTTACTACTCTTGAGCAGAATTACGTAATATTTAATAATGTTAACCCAAGAGAATTTACTAATAATCAGCTTAACAAAACAAATTACTTCAAAACTGTTTACTTACTTTTGGTGCCTATGTAAATTAAATAAATAAACTTAGGACGGTCACAGTCGCAGTCATAAAATAACTGCGATATATTATTTAATATAAATTAAAACAGAAATGTTCATTATTAATTATTAAATTCACGTAATGCGAAGAAAACTAGCACAAATTTTAAAAACGCTTGACAGTTTCATAGATGAATCTTCAGGTTTAATAATAAGTATATTTGTTAGGTACATACAACATTATGAACGTCATGCTATATCTCACGTAATGGAGTAGCACATATTCTGAAACATAGTCAATCTCCACCAAACATCTTGTCATACCCTCATCTATTCTTCACACTCGGAATCATTCGTTTGCGCAACAAACCATCAATCACATTCAACCATTTATTCGTCGGACACCCGCGCAATTGTTTACCCTCAACCGCATATATTAAGTTTCACCAATCTTTCATTAGACATTCGCTCAAAATGGCCACTTACTTCCACTTTCTTAACAACAGTCTTCTCAATCCCACACTCATATACCTCTAAAATACCTCTTTTCCACAGCAGTTATACGTGGTTCATGCTTCTTCATCCACACCCAACATTCAGAACATGAAAATGTAACCAAAGCACCTTATTTTTCAATCTCCCGGTCAATATATCTATTCTTCGATAACAAACTCATTCGCTTGTTTAAATCTCACACTATTCACTGAAACATTACAACCAATCACGAAATAATTAATCGAAAACACCAACACTTATATGAGGTAAATGAATATGGTACGAATGGCGAGCTTATGAATTCGGCAGTCAATATCTACTGTTTTCACCTTCATCTAGTTTCTAGTATTTCTAAATTGCGCAATCACCTCATTTTCGGGTTTACTACATTATATGGTTTATTTACATTATTTCGTCATTATAACATAATTTTGAAGTTCATATTACGAATAGCAGCAATTATGTAAATTTCATAACATATTTACTCACATATGTATACTTCCCGTCACCCCGCAATGTTTGTAGAGCACATTATATATGGAGTTAAAATGTGTGTTGCTAAAATTATTTACTTAGAATTGTACTTCAAATTCGTTTCAAAGAACTTCACTTGGTCAAAACAAAAGAATGACAAACAAAATAACATATTTTTCCATATAACATTAAATTCGTACTATTTATTTTCCAAGAGGTTTGCCTTTCGAAATAAAACATCCAAGACAATGGCATTGAGTTTTGACAACACTTCTGCCCATTTCAATTTCTCTAAAGTCAACATTGCTTCACATATAAACACAATAAAAGTTTGCACAAAAGGTTTATTAGCCCATGATATAAGCCTTTATTTTACTGTCTACACATTTGCATGTGGCATTTACTTCTCGTTCCATTTATAACCCCTACGATATTTCAAATGTATGTCTGTATGGCAGGACAATTGCGATGATATTATTATGTATAAAATGATTACTTTAAACTGAGATTTTAGTTGATGCTGCTAAGAACTGTTGGCCCTAGTACAACAATAAAGCAGTTGGCCATTAGTTGATACCAGGACCGTTTTCTTCTTTTCCTGTAGCTTGGATAGGAAGGTTGTGGTAGGCTATCAAAATGGATGCAATCCTTTAACTGCGCCGGAATCATTTACAACCCGGAAATTTTGGTTTATTCGGAATTTTAACTTGAGCGCGTTCGTAGAAATCATTCGATACACATTGTCAACAATTCAATAATTGCTAATAAGACTTTTTTTGTTGTTCAAAAGTGCGGTTCGCTTTAAACACGTTACTCACTGGTACAAAACTAAAAGGTATTACTTTTGGATTAATTGTGTAAGCTGTAAGGTATATTGAAGTATATAATTGTCAAAATTCTTCACTCGCATTTTAGTGGGAACGTGGGAAGCACTATTCCATAGATTAAGTTCTGTAAAGAAAACAATAAGTGCAACTGTTAAATCGAAAGACTGATAAACTTTATTTTGTTGCGATCAAATTGCCTTAAATTATTGTAGATAAACCAAGGCAAGAAACCGAAAAAAAAAATCGCTTAAAGCTTAACCGAAATTGGAACGAAATATTCTTATAGATTTTCGATCAAAAACCGGTTAACTGACTACAAACCGGTTTTAAAAACGGTTAAGTAGTTTATAAAACCGATTTATTAAAACAGTTTAAACAAACTGGAAAACAGGTGTAAACAAAGTATTTTGGTATGCTTACTTATATACTATATAGTAGATACGTTATGTAGAAACTAGTACTAGAGGACATAAGTTGTTATGACCAAATAATGAACTAAATGAACCGGTTTCAAAAACCAGTATTTAATTTAAATTTAAAATAAACTGGTTTTTTAGGAAATATAAATATCGGTTTCGGTTAAAAATCTCACTTTTGGTCCCAAAATAACGGTAATCCGGTTTATACTCTGAGAGAAACAAATTTAAAATTGTAAAACAAGAGTAAATAAATATTAGCCGTTAGTTCATATAAATGGTAAAAGTTTTGATATGAATTCGTTGTCATAAATTCCATGTCATATCAGCATAATTTCATCCTTTAAAATTGATTAAATTTCTTATTTATCGTAGCTAATTATTAATTACAATGTTAGGTAAGAGATAATTTTTGAAACTTTTACAAAATTCATTAATTTGAATCTCATTATGTTTATGTAAGATAATAAATGGCATTTGCAAGAAAATTAAATGGCCTATTTTGTTGCATCATGCAATTAATCAGTTCTGTAGATTTATGTAGAGTAGACTGTCTTGTATTTTATTCATGACAAAGCTTCAAAGTTACTCTTGTCCCTGAACTACATACACTAAACATTACATCCTCATTATTCATGCTAAGCTGCCCCAATAACATATATTCACAACTATTTCAAATTGTTCTTTGTACAAAAACACAGATACGAGATACGTGCAACTGTTTAAAAGAATGATTTCTTCATTGTACTTAAGCTAACAAAAATGTAAAATGTTTTGCCTGTATTCATACAATAAACGTTTTTTTGCCACAATTATCATCTTATAGATAAAATGAAAAGTATTTTGATGAATGCTGACTTCAAATTTTGAACCTTTTGAGAAAAATTTGGTATGATTCTATTTGTATGGATATACTCGATTCTCACGGAAACTAATAACATCAAAATTCAAAACCAATAGCAAATCCATGGAAAGTGTATAGTGATTACCTGATTAGATTCAATAATTTAAGTTTCTGAGTACTATATATAGTATAGGTACTCGTAATAGTATTACTTTTTATCAATATGCAATAAATTTATCGACTTGCCGTTTTTATTACATTGTTTTGAATATTCAAGGGCAGATTTATCAGTTTTTCTTTGACCTTTTTGAACGACCAGAACAAATAGGTTACCTACCAGATCATATGGAAAACCAGGTGACCTGTACGTTATTTTGTATCATTACGCCATCTTTGCTATTCGCTGAACATTTAATTTATGCCTTTTGGTGTACATTTCAATTCTTGCGTTAATTTAACAAGTGAAAATTGTTGCCTTAGCCCCAACAATCTTTGCAGCACGTAACAAGTAGTTTTTGCGATTACCATTATTTTTATTACAATCCAACTATCCCACCGCATCATCTGTGAACGTTATGCTAGAAAAAACCGAACTGCGGACCTACGTTTATACCTGTATCGTATTGTTGCCACCTTATAAGTTTCTAATATTTGATGAGAAAATAAGAACTAAAGTCTTATATAAATGAAATTTTAGATTTCATACATTATGGATATAGCAAACATACATAAATATCCAATCACAAAACCAACATTTGAACTTAAGTTTTGGCTGTTAAAAGAAATACAAGGGAATAAAAATCACAAAAAGAATCAGGATGTGCTCTTGAGAGGAGAAAATATCAAGGTCCACTAAAATCCTAGATAAAAGCCTGCTTGTGTGGACGTAGCATATGATACTACGAAACTTTATTTCAGTATCTTCTTACGATTTACTATTTCAGAAATTTCAATGGCCTAAAAGTACAATAATTGCATAAATATATGTATAATGAGAGTTTTTCTGTTATTCTATATGAAAAAAATTACTCCTTTTTATGTTAATTTGTTTGTATAACAAAATTATCATATTTGATAAATGGTTTTGTCTCATTATAAACTTCTTACGAGTAAAAGTGCTATACAATAAACATTTTCTTAATAGCTGAAAGTCAGGAAAGTCCTAATACCTTTTTAGTCCTACGTCAAAAGTTTGTAAATAAAAATTGCAATGAGTTTCGTCTTACATACACAAATGTTTGAGGAGTTGAGCCGAATATCACAAATTGTCTCAAGTAATTCCGAGACCAAAAATAAATTTAACCTGGCAAAATATTTGTCAGAAAGTAAATGTTGTAAGTAGGTACGTGTTTTCGTACAGTAGACGAAATAGAAAATAAGTAGAAGCAACATAATAAATCAACCAAAATTTTATACAAAATAATTGTTTGAAAAGTAATAACTGTCAACTTGTCAACTACAACTGAATTTAGTGTTTTGCGCAGTTTATAAGAATTCCAAAAGACAAATTAAATAAAATGAACCCTATGAAACACTACTAACCCTAATTAAGTAGCAGTGTTAATTTTTTTATTCAAATTTTAATCTAACCTCGTTTATGAATCGACACACATTTTACGGTGCTAAAATTGGGGCTAAATAAGAATTAAAATGGTGCTAGTGTAAACACGGATTACCAGGTAATCTATTTTTTGAATTGAAAATAGTGTTAAAGTTGGTGTTAGTGACTAACTCGCTTTATGAATATACCAGATTATGAATATAATACTCTACTTAAATGCAATTACCATGTACCATATAAGACACTAACCATTCCATTGATACTGATGGTATGTTTAACTTTAGATGAAAAAAGAATAATTCTATAACATTACTATGAAATAAGTAAGTAAGGATGAAACAATAGATTTCTTATTTTTCACGAATTTCAAATGTATAAAATATCCACCATTTCCGACTGTTCTTAATACTTTGCAAAGGTGAAGTATGAAATATTTTTCGCGATTCACTATTTCAATGAAGAACCAAGAACATTATAGAAAGCACTTGCGACTTTAGTAGTGTACAGTGTTGAATGTACCAAAAGTCAAAAGCTTTTCCTGCTGTAAGGGGCACAATAATGTGTCTTGCACGGCACTGGTGCAGGGTGGCGCGCGTTTCAGGCGGGGGTGCGGCAGCGTCGGCGCGACGGTAAGGCGCCGTCAAGGTCGGAGCGGCGACGGCGGAACTAGGACGACTAACCATGAGATCAAGAACCCCGTGCTAGCTAGGCGAGCATCAAGTCCAGTCACTAGTGCCCCCGTTCCCAGGCTCTGTCACCTAATTTCTGTCTATGTGCTTTATCTACCTACACTACACCTCTGCATAGTAATGACACCACGCCCGATAGACTATTAGGTTGATAATTGGGAACCTCGGGTTATTCAATTGGGAAACTGTAATTGAATGAACTCCTATTCAAATCACACAATTTCATATTTATAATTTTCATTTGACTTTTAAATTTCGATCTGGTTGATTATTCGTTAGCATCGAGTGTTATTTCATATTGTTCTTATTCTTCAAGTGGCTCCCAGTGGAGCATAAGGCGCCTTTCGGCGTTTCTATAGATTTTTGTAATGGCCGAGTTGCTAACTCTGCGCATCTTTTCTTCATTTGCTTCTTCATTTTTTCCATATAAGATCATTTAAATTTCATATCTGTGTCTGTTCTTCAGGTGTGATTATTTTTTCTATTAGTTCTTTCCAATTTTTTCTGTTTGTCGCTATTTTCTTGGTTTCATTTCACGAAAAATTTATTTTCATTTGTTCCCTTTGTATGCTTCGTTTCCAAGAGTCTGTTGATCTACCCAACCTTCTGCTTCCGCTTATTTTAAAATCGAGAGCTTGTCTTGTTGTCTTGTGTTTTTCGTAGTGTGTGGCCTATCCATTTCCATTTCAATCTTTTAATTGTTATCTCAATATTTTCCTCCTCTTTGATATTACATAATTCTTCGTTTGAGATAGTTTTTGGCCAGAATATGCCATATATTATTCTTAGACACTTTCATATTCACTTATCAAAATTACCATGTTAAGGAAATGTATCGTTCTTGTAGCCGAATTCACCAACATACCATACAAAATACATTAGTTTTTAGTTCATGAATTTGATCCTTGACTCAAGTAACCATTATCAACTGATTCTGATATGTTTCGTTTTTGACATTTCATATAATTTTCACTGTATATTTGTATTTTATATTACATATTTTACAAGTGGACATAAGTGAAAATCTCAAAAGAAATTAAAAGGGAATATATTTAATATTAATTTGTGTATTTAACCTAACCATAATTATTGATAAATTGAATTATTTAAGAGCTCTTTCCTTCACTTTTCTTATTATTGTATATTACCTCTTATATTTTCAGAGAATTACAAATATTCACGATTTCTCTTATCTAAATTAGAAATATTTTTCAAAACCACAAATACAGAACAATGATCAAAACTAGTGATCAAGCCTAGGATTTATGGAATGACAAATCAGTTGATCACTGAATTTGATTACAGGATTAGCTTGATTTTCAATGGTGAATTGGATTGTTTCATGATCAGTAAATCAAGCCTTGAAAAAATACCAAACTTAGTAATTGATTGTTTTGAAAACTATTTATCTTTGTAGAACTATAGGTATATTATTCTTCCTCCGACTAAAGAAAATATTCAATTGTGCATTTAAAAAAAAGTTTTTGCCTAGTTTAAAAACAATTTACTTGAACAGCTATTTCCATTTCCTATTTCACAGTAGATATCCAGTGTTTTACGGTATAATCAATTTTCTTTTTTTTTTTCATTAGATTCCTGCTAAAGGGCGTTTTATACTATCAAACAGTAATTTTACATGATTTGTAATTTAACCTGAAGGATATATTCTTGTGGAAACAGTTGTAGACTCATTTAGCAGTTTTGTTCATTTCTAGTTGTTCGGGTTTTGGAAAGGCTTCCATTATTTAATTAATGATTAAACGTTTCAGAAGTACAGGAAATGGATATAATGTGTGGTTTCACCAGCAACAAATAATATATGCTATAAATATTGCTTCAATTTTATTAATGATTCCATAAAAAGTAACACAAGATTCAGCGCTTTTTTGTTCACTTTAACTTTCGTGATTCGTTAAAACTAGATACGGAAATACAACTTCATATAATTGGATATATCCGATTATTATACACTTTTACCGTTTTAATCGCTCTTGAAAAATGACAAAACAGTTTTGTATTTACTTTTGTGTTTATTTGTAATTTGAAAAGCTGTAATTAGCTGTGAAGAAGTCTTTGAAAGCATAACCATGAGAAACTGTTTTTAAAAATGACGGAATACGTAATTAGGAGCAATCAATAAATAGCTTTTGAAACTCATATATCAGACTCTTGTTCCTTTTTCCGTTTGATAAAACCATTGATTTTCTAATTAACTGTAAATAATTGTGTCAGGCAGCAGGCAGCCACTAAACACTCACTCTCCTAATTAGGAACTTCCGATCTTCATTATAAGCTTAATGTTATTTCTTATTAAATGAATTCATACTTTTGCAGGGAAATTTCAGGAAATAATTGAATCGGTTGACAGACTTAATTAATTGAAATATCTAAACTGCTCTTTTATTAAATTACATCGATTTTGTAAATCAAGTACAAATTACAACAGGTCACCAATCCATAAACCTTTTCATTACGGTCTTGAAGTTTATGTTCCATCAGTAGAATGATTTTATTATCGCCAGTTTTTTGTTCAACTAATCGTGCAAACTCTTCTACTTTTTATATTACTCAATTTTACTTACTACATTTGCTGTCTTAAATTATATATCAAAGTAGAGTGCCCACACGTTAACTTCAAGCCATCAAGCCTATCAGTTTTTAGGTTAGGTGGCTTGAAGTTAACGTGTACGCACTCTATCTAATAAATTTATATATAGTGATATTCACCTAAGAATGGCATTCTTCGAATTCCATTCTGATGACGTCACAGAAGGGTATGAATTAAGTGATCCACATGCATTATTAGCAATGCTTTTGTCTGATGTATTGCTAATGTCAAGAAGCGTGTGTTGACGTACGTCGCTACTTACACCGTATAGGTGACAGTTCAATATTTACTGTGTTTATATTCGCATTCAGTGATTGAGTTAAATTTATAGAATAAATATGAGTGGTAAAACATTATCTAAACGTTGCAAAGAAATTATTTTGAATGCTTCGGCATTTTTTCATGAAGAAAAACGTATAGATGGTCCACTAATTCCATTTTTTCTGCAGAAGATGTAAGTTTTATATTGTGAGGTTATGTTATCAATTTAACGTAAATGTTATTATTATCTATTTTCTTATACATTCTTCGTTATTATTATTATTATTATTGTCTTAGGGGATTTGTGCAATGTAGAAATTTGAACGACGCTAGGAAATAAATTTGTAAATACTTATTTCTACTACATTGTCAACAGATGTCAGTACGGTCAATCGAAATTTCAATTTATATTAGTACCTCATATAAATGAAGTGTGTGACGTCATCACATTGGAATGCCATTCTTAGGTGAATATCACTATACAAGAAATTGCATTCACCTAAATCAATATACAAGACTCCGACTGAAGTTATTTATTGATATAATTGGTTCTTTGGTTTTGATGTTCGTTTAAATAATTGTACATTGTACTTGAAAGTAATTATTGTATTAGCTGAAGTTAGATTGTTTAAGACTTCTAACAATTTTACAAACCACGTACTGATTATTCAAACTAGGAAAAGAACTTGTAAGTGCTCGTTAAGATTGAACATTAAGTTTTTCACTCATAATTAACATTTGACGACATGTTTTATATAATACATAAATAGAAAACGAACTTACTATCTTCCAAGATAAATGTATAAATTTACATATGATGATTTTACAAAACACAAGCTCACGGATTCTTACTTTGTCGTATTATAATAATATAATTACAGCGAAATAGCTCAACTTGAAATTTACCTCGAAAGGACTAGATGAAAATACGGACCCTGTATTTTACAGTATTAGACATGTTACCGTAAATATGTATATTGTATGCTCATTCAAATATAAATTGTAAAAAAAAAAATTTGCCTCGAAATAAAAAAAACTTGTAATTTAACTTATTTATTTCAAAGTGTACAAAGATACAGGTGATAATTTTAAATTATTATAAAAATAATTCTCATGATAATCGACTATATTTTTGAGGCACAAATAAAGCAAACCACTCTCCTTTTAAAATTTAAATAGGAACCCCCATTTTTTGGATGGTAAGTCATCGATTAATTCTTTAAATAACATGATAAACTCTCCTATTTCTCTTTTTTAACATGCCTCGTGCTGTTCCTTTTCTTCATCCAAAATAAATGCTAACCTAATCAATTCAATTACCTAGGCTGTAAAAATATTTTACATAGCAACCGACAACAAATGCATAGTAACTGTTCAACAAAGGCATAGCAACGTAATTTGATGGCGATAACCTTCAAAATATGTATTAAAAATAACCACTATATTGGTATTAATTGGAAATCGGCCAAAAAATATGTGTTCTACTCGGCACCAAACAGATTTACAGCTTCGGCAGCATTCATTGCCTCGGCTTCGCCTCGTCGATGAAACGGCAGCCTCTGCTGTAAATCTGGTATTTTAGTGCCTAGTTAAACAAATAACTATTATTTGATTTATTAGATCTTCTTTTCACATTTTTAAAAATATTGTTTAATTAAGGATTTATCTTTATTTATTTATTTCTTGAGATAGTTCTTTTTATATGAATTATTGTGTACTTTCTTTAAATGTTTAGTAACTTTTTTGTACGAAACTGCATGTTTCAAACAAAACAACTAAAATTAAATACAAATTGATAAATATATTTTTAAAGGTATATACGTATTTATAGATGATAGTACATTACTTTAAGAAATATTGATTTAGTAAAACAATTTATTTAATAAATGCAGAAAATAAACTTAAATTAAATACATTTACAGTTTGAACTGCATAGTTCCTAGACATCTAAAAGTTTTTTCAACTTTTCAATTTGCTGTCTTGAATGCATATGCGTCACTTTTTTTAGGCATTTACTTATTTTAATAATTAAAAATTACATTATTCGAAGTAAAGTGTTCGTGCTGTTTTTAAAGTATTCACAATGTGCCAAATTTTCCAGCTGCAAATGATTACAGTCTTCCTTGTTAAATTGCCTCAAATAGCTTTCCAACCAAGTGGATTTAATTACATGGCTTTTCAATTACATCTGTACCTCTCCCCACCACTATAAGTGCAGGAAAACCGGTGCAATTGTAGATAATGAGAATTAAACGTAATAACAGTGATATGCGTTTTTGTTTATAGCGTTCGCAATGACATTGAATATAGCTGATGCTATAGAAAATCAAGCCAAATGAAATACATTTAGTGATTTTATCACTGGAATCAACGAGCGAAACGCATGTACGATGCAAATTACAACTGCCGAATATTTTTAAACAATGATTTGTACCGTTGTTAAATTATTTTAGAAATGGTTACAACTTGTTGCGAAATGAGGAAAATGGGGACACATTTTTTGTTCGCTATTCATCTGCTATTTTTGTTGGTGCATCTTAATAAGTTTGGCTTTCACACCAAACCAAAAATAAACAAGCATTACTAATCAGAAAAGTGATATACATATTTGCTTCAACCTATAGCTAATTCTAAGTGGTAATTGTAATTGATAATTGAGTCGCTTTGAACTCAGCTTTGCAGTTAATTCTGAAAACCACAATTAATTAAAGTTAAAATTGTAACCATAATTGCATTACCAGACAATATGCCTATTAAGAATAAATGTATTCAATATTCAATCTATTTTTTGTCAAATATTTACAGTTCTTTTTATATTTCAAGTTGAAATCAAAGGTCAAATGTGTAAGTTCCATAAATAGCGGTGATTGTTAAGATATTTCTCAACTAAAGTAATAAAATCACTACAATTGATTTACGATAAATACTTTCATAATTTAAAATTGTGCGGGCGTTAGCGATTGAATAATAAATCTGAACCTGATATACGCATAGTACATACTGTACATAGCAACAAAGAAAGAAAAAACACGATATCAATATCATACTTACTAATCTTATTATAGAATTAGTTTCTGTGCAACCGGTCGTAAATAAGCATTTCGCAGCCGCAATACAGACCACGAAATTGAAATCCATGTACCCGTGAAAAGCGTTTACCGGCCGTCAAGCGACGACCCCACAGATGTTAGTTAAAATGGCAACTGTCGGCTTTGGGATTCGAACTGAGGATCTCATGATCCAAGGTCGTTGCGTAATTATTTTGTTTTGTATTTATTGAAATAATAGGAAATTGATTTCTTTATTCTCGATAGTTTACCTTAAATTTACGAGTTTAAAACCTTTCCAAAATGTCCCGGTTACATATAAAGTTCAAGTTCATAAACACATCAAACAGGAAAAAATATAGAAAGAATATCTAGTTTAATAGGTTCGCTACGCTTGCAGAATTCATAAAGATCTATTCTAGTTCTAGTAGTAAATTGTTCGAAACGCGAAACCTAAATGACAGATGTTTCATGTCCGGTTGTGTAAATGGTACTTTACTCTGGGCCTTAATTAAAACTGACAATATTTAATCAGAATGACATTTCTTGTAGGCTTCAGCATTGCAGCGTAATGTTAAATTTTGATTAAAAGTATTTATTTTAATTAAATGTGGAAATTTAAATGTTGCTTGTGCAACCGTGTGTGATTCCTACGACTGCAATTTCATGGTGACTATGTTCTTATCGCTGTTTGCAGTTGTTTCCACTAGTGACACAATATTAGTCATTACAGACAATTGCTAGATTTTTTTTTTGTAAATTTCAATTGCATATTTTTCGTTCCACATCATCCCAAATTGTTTTCATTAATAATTTTGTGTTGACATAAGTTTTATTATCGGCTGATTACTTAACAAAACTATTTTTGTTATTCTATGAAATTTCTATACAATTTATTATGTTATTTTCCTTCATTTATTTCGTTAAGAGTATTTAAGTATTTTATGTTAAATTCCTCAATAACATTTAAGTTACGTTAACGTTTTAAGTTAACGCCAATTAATTGCAGATATCAGTTGTTGGTGTATATACAATTCATTTGTTACTTCAAGATTTATATCTTTGTAACGGTAATAGTATATAATTATTAAACTATTTGATTTCTTGCATCTTGTACCAGCGTATATAATATCTAGCACCAAATAGGTATTTCAATTCAGACTCCATTTATCTACGCAACTCAATGGTTCTCGTAAACCATGATTAATTAAATTTCTAATTAGCTCAAGGAAAATTTGTGAACAACGCATGATATCATTTATTAAAGGTATAAAACTCGTAATACTGGAATGATCTAATCCACTTATAAATAGTAGATATTTATCAATGATTAAGTTTTTTCATTTTCACATGAATTTTAATCACACAGGAAGGCGACACACGTCTAAACCACAATTATTGTCATTTAGATTTCTCTGAAATTACTCTTAAGCACTGCGCGTAGAATTGGTATTTTTAACTATTAAAAGATAACGTTTTCATTCAACAAGAGTAACCTTTTAACGAACTCCCATTTATATTTTTAAGTTTTACTTATTTTTAAAAAATATATAATGAAGTAAATAGTTCCGTGGTAACGCATCGGATCATGAAATCTTCAGTTCGAATCCCACAGCCTATAGTTCCCTCTCCACTAACATTTTTGGGAGCCGTGCCTTAACGGCTGGTACCCGCAATTCACGTGTTATAAATATATCACTTACCGAGATCTGTGAAAGCAGAGTGCTACACCCGAAACGGGTAAAAGGCGTGATATATTTATTTATTTAATATACAACCAATAATTTCAAATGAGTTCTCCCATTTAAAATTTTTCATTTTAATGTTTTACAAAGTCGAAAAACAAGTATTATACAGTGTATCTTATATCTACTAAATTGTGCAATTAATTTCTAATATTACAATAAAACTTAGAAGATAATAAATTGTGCAGCTGTAAATTTTGTTTATTCTACAACGTAAGTTTGCTCTATTTAATATTTATCTACTTCACTTCTGGGTAACTGCATCGTTACTTTTCAAAACTGCTTCGTACCCAAACGTCTTCTCTGAAGAAAGAATCCTAAACCTCCGCAGTCTCTGTGGCTATTCTTCTCCGCTGGATAATTTTACAATTTTTTATTTTGTTTTATTTAGTTCTATAAAGATTAGATTAAAAAATATAAGACACGTGTGATATAAATATTGGGCATTAATAACAAATAATTGTTCTAATTTGATACTCGTGATAGCAAGCAAACTATTGTTGTTGCAGTTGTTCTTTTCTCCTCTGCCAGTTCTTATTATTTTTTCATCCTCACTTTATCAGAACTAGAGGTGACCAGTGACCAATGACCAGTTTATCGCGCAAAGTTCAAACAAGTTGCGTTTAAAGACGGTGAAGTCATCAACCGAAAGTGCGGTACCGAATAACTGGTCCGGAATTTCCAAATGTGATCAGACCATGGTGTAGCAAAACATGCAAAGTGCTAGCACAGTGTCTTGAAGACGCTTGAAGAATCATAGCCCAGGGCTAGAAAGTAAAAGTCGTCCTGGAACCGGTTCCGAATTATGGCATTTAATATTTAGTGCGGAAACACTGCCGAAGGATATACCACTAGTAGGTTATAATTTCCCTAGCACTAACGAATACTAAACTCACATTACGTCGTTGGAAACACGATGAGCAATCCAAGATTTTGAGTCAGAGATGAATGGACGCTGATTGTTATTGTTATAGTGAGTCATTTTGTTATTAGGTGCCGTTATTCTGACGAGGGCATTCATAGTTCAAATTGAAAGGCTTTAAATATGGCGTCTGTAGATTAAAGGATTTCCTAGTACGTATTTAAATTACTACGTATCTCTGTGATTTCATCTCGTATTTTTAAATAACCATTCATTCTTTCACCAAATATAAGCATACATTTTCTTTTCATCAAGATCGTTTAATCTTTCTTTCAACAGCCTGGAACGTTCAATCAAAATATTTTAATAACGCGTTTCTGTGTGTTGGTTATGTAGGTGGCAAACAGCTAAAAAAGCACGATAGTATATGAAAACACAAGCGTTCAATCATATAGAATAGATTTAAAATAACGAATAAATAACAGGTTTTATGAATTATGAAATATGTTATTATATTTTTGTTTTTCTTTTGAACACTGGTTTCAATTACAGAACATTCTAGAGAAATTGGATTGCAATTCACAATCTTGAACTGTAATCTCTAACGGTCTTATTTAAAAATTAAATAATGTCATTACTATAAAAATCCAAATGCCAATATATTTATCTAGTTGGCATTCAAAATAAAATGACTCAAGTGATAATGAAAGAAAGGTTATCAAAAATTATGTACATTATAATTAGCACAAGAAAATAACAACAAAAATATTTAACAAATAACTATGAAGGAATGTGGAAAAAATTAATGATGAGAAAATCAAGAGATGTGTGAAAATAATTGGATAAGCTTGAATAAAAACAACGTGCTAAAGAAGTGCATAAACGTGAACAAAAATAATGATGTAAAACGTAAAAGTGCAAAACTGTACTGCAGATCATATTAAAATACTTGGCTAAGATAAACAACAGAAATATGAGTTACTCTACGTGAGAATTACTGTCAACAAGTCGTTGCTAGGAAACGACTGATGATATGTATGTAAACAAACACTTGAAATTATGAGAAAAAAGGGTTAATCACCTAGGCAGACTATAAATATGCTTTGGGGATAAGATAAAGAATATTTTATGCAAACAGAAATAGATTTATAGCACTAGTGACAAATATTTACTGGAAAATGTACGAAACAAGCATAAATAATAATGAACATATATTAGCATAATGAATCAAGTTTAATAGAACTCTACTTGGTTGGTTTTGAAATATATTTACATAATGAAACATGTATTGATTAATTATCGATTTATTTTATTAAAAAAAATCAAACTGACTGACGAGGTAACTTAATTTCATAAGAGATATCTGTTTATTGAATTACGTTAATTATTATCCTACATTATGATGAGAGGGATGTCCCTATTTATTAACCTAATATGATTTTAATTACCATTGTGGTTAGCATTAATTATTTCTTTGTATAATCATGCAAACACTGTACAAACAAAAACAAAAAAAAAAGAGTATCCAAAGCCCATGTTAGGTGACATTTCAAACATTTTCAATAAATAAGAAATAGCATAGTTCATCAGACCGGTGTCTTCTACTGTGGTAAAGATCATTTCGTTTGCTTTTAATATTTCAGTGGTAGGATCTTGCCAGAAAGATAATTACGATCCCAGAGAAATCACAAGAGCTTCCGCTTCTGTGGTATTCCAGGATTTGTAATTAAGTTCTCTATCATAAAATTCCCTACGGCCTAATCCCTAGAATAATTGATAAAGCTTCAACAGATCTGAGAGATTCTAGAACATTTCTGTTTGTAAAAAAAATCGCTACAAAAGATAGCAACCGAACAAAAACCTTAAACAAACATTAGAAAAATGAAAAGGAAGATAAGAACTCAAGCGTAAGATTGACATTTAAAGAGAAACAGATAACCTATGTGAGCAAGAGAGCGGATAACATTATCCGAAAAGGTAGCAGACGAGACGAGAGGAGACGCGAGACCCTCACGTTATATAAAAGCGCGTAAAGACGCAATAACGTAGAAAGGGACAGGGAATAAGTATTACAGGAAAAGGTGAACCCTGCCAGGTATGCTAGGGCTAGAATGAGAGCGCTAGGTAACTAGAGCGAGATGGGAACATAAGATTTCCCATCCGCACCACGCTTGGGGATACATAATAGAGTTCGACAAAGACGACAGATGCGAGAGAGTGAGACAATAAATGAGATCCGTTACCACCAGAGTCGGAGTTGGATTTTAGAATTTTTTCCTCTTTACCATTTAAATGTAACTGTATATTTTATAGTAATTGAATCGGTAGGCTGTAATTACCTAGCTAAAAAATACAAGTAAGATTTCTCTTTCCATTTTATACTTTGAACTTACAGAGACAATATTTCAAGTACCTAATTAATTCGTTTTAATTCCCATATATATTACTTGTCAATTTGTTCAATGCATAAAGCCTTTCATCATGTATACGCATAAGTTAAAATTCACGTGTATTTGAATACAATTCGAAAACTTAATGACACATTAAATCTCGGTCGTAAAAATAATCGAAGGAAATGGACAAAAAGTAAAAGCGCATTGTATCCGGACAGGTAAATAATGAACCATTTAATTAGTTACAACTAAATTTACATTATACGGGTACACTTACACAAGTGTTAAGTGATAAAAGAGTTAAACTGTAACATATTATTAAAATAAAAAAACACTCAAGGAAATTAATGTCGTTTGTAAAATGTTTGTTTACGTGCAGTAAGTTATTTCATTAGAGGTAAATTTCTCGGATTTGGAGTGATCGAAGCGTCATAGCTTGAGAAAATATCTTGCCTATCTGAAATTACGCTGTATGCTGCTGAATTTTAGTACAATTGAACATTTTTAGTTAACAATATTTTGCCCAAGTGATAGCAATCATCATTCATAACTTTTCTGATACCTATAATGTTCATCGATTATAAGATTATTAATTTCCAAATGTTGTCCCACAAGATTCCATGTTTTGTGAGCCTAACGCTTGTGAAACTTAAAATTTGGCACTGTTGGAAGTAATCTTTTGTAATCCAAAGTTAATTTCCAAAAAGAAAACATGTTTGTAAGACATCGGTTACAGATTTTGATATACCGTGTGTCTGTCTTAAAGGTGTACATAGGTGATTAATATGGTAAATCAGTTTTTAGCGTGCTGTTACTCTGTGTTCTACCGGACAACAATGATTGTAGTACCAATCGAAAGATATCATTTTTATGAATCAAACGATGTAACATACATTACAATTTAGTAATAATTTGGCTCAGTAAATTAATTTTAAAGTTTTGAAAATTATCAGATTTATTCAATTTCAATCGAAAATAAATATAGTCACCTATGACTGTTTTGTTTTGATTTCTTTGAAGCTATTTATTTGACGTTTAAAAATTAATTTACGGAACCAAATTACAACTAAATTGTAATGTATTTTCCATCGTTTCATTCAGAAAAATTATATATTTCGATTGATACTACAATCTTTATTGTCCGGTAAAACACCGAGCAACAGCATGCAAAAAACTGATTTCCCATGTTAATCTTCCTATGTACACCTTTAAGACAGACACACGGTATAAATTTGTCGAACACTTTCATGAAGATGTAAGTTCTAAATAGTTTTGGAGACACCTGTAAAAATGGCTGCGGCCGGCCCTGTGGCTGTTGTGGTGGTACGTTTGGGCCGTGCGCAGGGCGCGCGTTGTGGGCAACTTGCAGCGTTGCAGCCACGACACGCGAATATCGATTTGTTTGTTTCCAACAAAACCAAACCACGCCATGAGCTTGAACCCGGCACCGTCGACCATCGCAGATCTTGGCGCTTGCTGGCGTCACGTTTCTTCGGCGCGCCAAACGCATCATTAACAGTTGGCCCCGTTACCAACAACGCGCATTCTTCACCCGGTGACGTCACCGCAAACAACCAACCTCATGATACATCATATTCCAGCTAGAGCTCTAGATGGATCATGCGACAACTCTCACATCTACCTCATCAAATCATTTATTAATTTACGCTGCGCTTCTACTTACTTAACCCGCCACCGTACGTCTTTGAATCACTGGTGAATACTCCAGCAACGTCCTCGAGATATTTATTACATCCGAAACAAAACATTGTTATAATAAAAAAAGTTTGAAGCTTCTTAATCCACGCCTTCTCAAAAATTGCTCAACTTTCAAAACAAAATTACAGAACTGTATGTAATGAAATATTATTGTTATTTAGCCAAGTCGACTGTCGATAAACAAACCAGCTATTGTTGTTGTTGTTGCGGCTTAGTCGGTTGACAACCGAATAATCTACAGATGTTCATCAGAATATCAACCCCTAACCACAATAAATCAACACCCTAAATGCGCAACAATCAGCTCTTAATCACAACAATGTCACCCTCTTGAGTACTAACCGTTCAAACGCTGGATATCGTCGAATCCACAACTGAGAGACCGTTAGGTGTAATTGAAGTGAATTTGAATTGCGCGCACTGTCACAAACACACACAACACTGTTGTTGGACTCCTCGTGGTGGTGATCGTGACTGAATTGTCTGAGGCACCAGAGCAGATAGAACAGTTGCGAGTTGGAGTTGTGAGCCACGAACCGATACCGCCGGTTGGCGTTCTATGGAAGTAGTGGGGACGAACCCTAACTAGCGTGACGGGGTTCCGATATGTGGTGTGCGGTTTCGTGCTAGTTGAATAAGATACTGAAAAGCCATCTAAAATTAAAGATTTGTAATAAAACTGTAAATTACTCTTAACCTTCCTGTTGACGGGTTCTTTTAAAATCACACCGTTCGACGGGCCTAAATTTTACATTTACCCTTGCCCTTATAATATATATATATAATTGAATTGTTTATATTCTACTGTTGATCTTTTTTATACTATTGAATGTGCCGTGAAATAGCTATTTGTATATTTAGAGCGCAAAGTTATGTTTTGTCGCTCGAACACGAATATTAAAACGTGAGCCGCCGGCGAACATGACAATCGCGTGAGAGCGACATAAATACTTTGCGCTCGAATTATACACAATATTTTTCCGATTGATTATACAAAAAAAAAACTATCTAATTTCATTAAAATAAACGCATGTATGACATTCCTGTCATAGACTGATGTAGCTGTTCTTTTACTTCGTATTCATTGTTATGAATTAGATAAGAAAAAAGAAAATCCAAACTTAGGTCGCTCGTTGCTATAGGAAACGATAAAATAAAATTCCTCAGATTATTTTTTGACGTTTATTTAAAACAATCAAATGCTTTATTGTATGTCACGTGTCTGTGTTTTAACCAATCCTGTCATTATTATACTGAGAATAACGCTCTTGTGAAAATTCCCGGCAATTTTCTCTGTAGCTTTTTTGTTTTTGTTGACAGATGTCAGATGTCAGATAGTTATCAACAACACAAGTAAAAATGAGCAAAAAAGATAGATTTAGTGACATGCCTGATGATGAAATCAAAAAATAATCTTATTAAATATAACTCGAGAGTTCGATAAATTAGAAAATAATTCTCCAGTATCTTTCTCAAACTTGTCGCCATTTGGCAATAGCCACTCAAGCCCTACGGGCTTTCGTGGCTATTGCCTGGCAACAAGTTTTCGAAAGATCTGTCAAATTATTTTCAATTTATTCTCACCCTCTTGTTATATTATTACTGAAAACATCAACTTTGCGTTGACACATGAAAAAATATGCCTAAAGGAAAGTAAACTGTAGCTTTATAAATATAAAATAATTGAAAAAATAAGTTATACGAATACATGGACTGGATCTGGCAGGTCCGAAGCTTTTACTGTACCCAAACAGCAGCATAAAATTTTAAAAAAAAATGAAGAGTACTGATCCGGCTCGAAGGACCAGTTTGCTTGATAGCTCAAGGATTGGAGAGCAGGGTATATGCCAAGAATGAGTATTGCAAATGTACACGTTTATTTGCAAGTTGTATTTACAACACTCAGTCGAACAACCTCGTATTTGTAACATAACATCCCTTAACGATTGGTGTGGGTGGGGATAATAGTAGGGAGTAAAGTTTCTATAAGCGGTTGCGGATTGCGAAATAGGTTTTAACGGAATTTATTATACTTTAATTTAGCAGTAAAATAAAAGCCACAAAAATCTTGGGAATGGATTTATTATTTCCTGTATCATTTCTCTGTGAATATTATTAGCTAAGTGATTGTGTATTCCACCACTAATGTAATAAATATTACAAGTTTTAAAGTCCACTGGGCGGAAGGTTGATGTAACTTCCACAAGTCTACTTTTTCCCAATCTGTTGTGAATATTAATTATAATAGGTAGTAGGTACCTACGTGGTCTATTCAGAAAATAGTCGAACAACAGTTTGAATGGCGCGCTAACGCAGATATTTAGTGATATGCGGTTGGCAGCACTGCGCATAACCTCTTTTTTCCTTTCCTTTTAAATTGTTGATAACGATTTTTGAAATATACGATTTTCTGTAGCAACGATAGAACAAATTTCGAACGAAATTTCACAAAAAGGGACCCGATTGCTTCGCGAAATGGAAACAACGTTGAGAAAAGTGTTTTTGGATTAACATTATATACTAAATTATACTTTTAATAAATATGGATTATAATTACTTGTCGCAAATATGTATTCATAAATCAAATAGATACAGCACTCATTAACAATCATGAAGACACAGTAGGTTTGTTCCAAGTGGTCATTTCTGACAAGTTTGTGACATATTTGTGACAATTTCAGTGCGCCTGCGAAAAATGTAAACAAGTTAAGTTTGAAACATAGACTGGAACGGCGAATGAAATAAAGCGTATGTGCATGCTCATTTGACAGCTAACCTTAAATATAAATATAAATAAAGAAATTCATACATTTTTCGCCACAAAAAAGAAATTTACATTACCGCAGGCACAGTAAAATTGTCACAAACATGTCACAAACTTGTCAGAAATGACCACTTGGAACAAACCTAGTCTCAAAACAGCAGGATAGGAAACAGCGTGTCACCGTTGTTGACAAATGCAATGCGCAAAAGCGCGGTAAGATACCGTCTGTAGGTGTTATTTCCTTGCTTCCGAGGGTTGAGTGTTTCAATTATTTATACGAAAAATTGCTTTTAAAAATGGATGTCGACTTTATAATCGATATGTACGTGTATGTTGAATGTAATCTTGTAATTATCGTTTAATTTTACGCTATGCTAGGCATTCAAGTCAAAACGTTAGGCTATAGTAGTTGATAATATGTATGAACCGACTGACTAGTTCTAAGGCGATATTTGTGCTATTAAATTAGTTATTCGTTGTGAGGAAGTAATTAATTTCGATCTTTCGTAATATTTTTGACAGCCAGAAAACAAAATTACATAACACTGCCCACTTTTTAAATTTCCGATGAATATTAATAGTGAATTCAAGTGCGAAATATTACTCATAACAACCAAATATGGAAACTACTTATATTCTCCAACTTCGGTCTGCAAGCCATATAAAATCTGTTCTGTTTGTTTTTATTATTTCTGCAGATCTTGTATGTTTATATAGTTTTGTAACAGTCGATTACATATCAACCATGGGTGATATAGTTGATAGCAAGGAAAGTATTGATAACAGGGGCACAAATATAGAAAATATCAAAATAATAGTTTTATATTTTACATTCATAATGAAGCTATTTCGAAACCCAAAAAAAGATCCTTCATTTCGATACATAATCTTGTGTTTTAAACGGTTGGTCTAGAATTCTAGATAACATTTACTTATTTTTCTTTTAAAATTATGTTCATAAATTAAAACTTACATGAACTTTCAAGTACATAGTTGAACAAATGTCAAATCAATGTTACCAACTACAAAATTACTTATACAAATTTCCCTAAATCAACTCGGTTTAATATAGCAGTTTCTAAAAAAGTAATTTAGCATGCATATAAAAATATAAAAATAGTATACAAACGACTTTTGCGCAATATGTCTTGTAAAACTCGTCTCATATATTATTTTCTATTTTATGTCTATAACAAAGCTATTACAGTATGTAAAAGAGGTCGTTAATAGCTTCCAGTGTTGTAATAGTACAATACAGTTTATGTTTTTAAAATTGATGACTGTGCTGAGCGGTATATATCATAATGTCGAAAATATTAAATGTCAAACTTAAGTAAAAGTTAACATTTCAAATTCAACAATAGAATTTTCTTTTCAAACTTGACATCAATATCGCCAACTAACACATAATTCCCTAAATTTTCTACTACGATTATTTTATTTAAAAAGAACGTAAAATGCTCAACATATTAAAAAAAAATTGTAAAATGCACTCATTTTTTAATAGTCGATTGTTTTATTCGTAGTGTTGGATCAGAATAAAATGACAATTATGAGATTCAATATTTAATTTTATTATTTACTTGATACTCTGTACATACAGGGAAGAGTGAACCCAAACTACTTGAACTTGAATTTTTTGTTGTAAATTGAAGAAAGATTTAATTTATTAAATTAAGAATTGCGTAGGGTGAAGTTTCTATGTTTAATTTTCAAGCAATACACCGCAAATATCGTGTTACAAAATTAATGTTTTATTTCCGTTGAAATCTAAACAGGTAGACATCCGGTTAAATTCTGTTTGTAAAATAACGACACAACGACTAAAAGAAAGTCTTATCTTTATCTATATTGGTCACACACATGCATTTTGAAAATATTTCATTTTGAAACATGCTGATTCTTCCACGCTATCTGAAACTTAAACAATAGCCGCGGAAAGAAAGCAAAAGTTACAATCTACAGTTACTTGCATCAAATAAACTTGATTTAATGAGCCAGTAAAAACCACCTTTAATAGGTAGTAGATTATTTTTAATCAATCGTCTTTCTGTAGTCGTAATGTAATAAATTCTATTAAACTCGATTGTATAAATTGATTTATGTATTAGTCATATCAATGTTTTTTTTCTCGTCTTGATTTGTTTTCATTTGTGTCTCGTAGGCATGGAGGCTCTGGAGACGAGCGTCGCCTACTGGGATGACGCAATGGCGGCCTACAGGGCCGGAGTAGGGGCAGTTCTCAGTGCAGACGAAGCCAACTTCTGCAGAGATTTACAGGTATGTAGAGTTAACGGGGACTCTCAATGAGCATTGTTCAGACGATGGCAATAAACGTTTCATAGAAGAGAAAGAGAGGATTCATTGACATTTAGATTTGAACTTGTTTAGAGTTCATGATGAAGTTAAATAAGCATTTGTCTTACTACTGGACTGTTTGATTAAGTTCGCTTGTATAAATAAATAATATGTATATGCTCTCATATTTTCTTCCGGAGAAAAGTAACTGATGCATTTTAAAATAGCAACTGTGTTTCATTTTATACAAAATGTATAATTTCATAACTTTGTTTTTGTAGTATTGTAGTAAATTATAATTAATTGAGATAAGAATTATGGTGTGCAGTAAATATTTGTGTGGAAAATATTTTGAACAATCTTATTAATCTAATCGCTGACTCGCGAGCTGGAAGAATTTGAAAACGAATATACAGGCTGGTCCATTTAACTTGACTTCAATCAACAAAAAAATTTTCACAACAAAAGTTTGATGGCATGAAGGAGGAAATCCGATTCTGTTATAAATATCATGATGTAAATACATAGGTGACGCGCATTTGGAAAGCTGAGCAGTGCAAGCTCATCAGTTTGTTCTCCAAACTAAAAAGTCACGTTATCATACCGGGAATTTGTGAAACATAACCTACGTTATTTGTTTAAGATATGTTTATCTGAGTGATTTGTTCAACGAGTAATACTAAATTCACAAATGTAATGAGCTTACAAGCACTACCGTAGAACGAATCCGGAAACGAAAAGCAAGTAACCATATTATTATACGAAAAGTTAAAAAAAAAAAATAAATACTGTCCATTCAAAAGAACAAAGTTGTTCCAGGAGTTCCTATTTTAAATTGCCAAGAGTGCAATATTTGATAAAATATAAAATAAACATACATAATAATTAATTCAATATTTCAGGAAACAATTAATTTATTTTTAATATTTATTTTTATGTCCATTTGATCCACTTGATCAAGTAAGATACTTGCTAATTCCATGACATCTTTATATATTATTTTGTCTTGTTTGTTTTTTAAATATTGATCAATGATCCATATTGTTTTTAAGTTTTGACTTTTCACCTCCTGATGATGACCCAGGTGGGGTTCGAAACCGTTCGAGGTTGAAAATATATTATTGACTGAATTCCAAAAAACTTTTTATTTTCCATACATGTTGCTAGTCAAGAAGAATTTTTCATCATTAATATCGTTAATTTAAACATTTTAGATAGGGCGATTTTTTTATAGTCACTAAAAATGTTGAATAAATTTACCAACCAGTAATGTAAGATTGTAATTTAAATGTGAAGCAAGTAGACGGAATTAAATTAAAATAGTTAAAATTTAAAGGAATGATTACTTGCTTTATTGAGGATTAAAGAGAGAATTGGAGAATCTAGACAGTTCGTCTCCGAATAAATTTAGTTGTTATATCATTCGTCCTTCAAAACTCACCTTTATAAATTTTATTATCATCCATGTTGATCCATAGTTCACCAGGTGTCTAATTTAAAATTAAAATTATTGTTAAATATTCATGTTATAATACTAATTTTGATTATTATTATTTTGTTTAGTTATATTTAGAAGACATCCAAAATAAATTAAGACAATAGATGGAAAAGTCAACAATCATTTATGTAGATCATCCTCAGCTAACATTTTTATGTGTCATAGTTTGTTTGATGGTCAATACTTGAACTGCAAAGAAAAAAAAATCACTTTCTGGAGATATCTGCAAATGCCGAGTCGTTATACCTGGAATTAAATCGTGGTATTTAATATAACTTTTATTTTGTAAAATACCCAGAATTATCTAGATTAATCTATCTGTCGATACTTCATTATTGCATTATATAGAGTGTCTCATTTTAATTTACCACCTGGAATATCTCGTGAAATATGGCACCGAATGAAAAAACTTTTAGTCGGAACTTTTTTAATTCGGTGCATATTTTAGGAGATATTCCAGGTGAAAAATTAAAATGAGACATCCTCTAGGTAGCCAGGTTATGACAACCTCCTCGTAATGACAATGAATGATTCTGCAGGCTCTTCTTGACTCCGCGTGCGAGTTGCAAGAACGCGGTGAACTTCTATTCCTTGACCAACGTTCCGTTTTATTCGGAGGTGAAACTGCATCTCCAGAGTCGTTCGCCAGCGCCGTGGACCGTGTGGCCGACCTGGGGGACTTTGACGACGATGACGAGGACGACGAGTCTGGCAACGGCGGTCAGGCACTCTATGTGGCTGCTCTCGCCAGGCTTGAGGAAGGTGCTGGAGTTCCATGCAGGTAAGAGGAAAACCACATTGCTCTAAAGGAGGGGTTCCTAAACTATATCAGAACGCGCCATTGTCGAAATATGTGTGCAATGACATAAATATTGCAAAACATTATATTTGTTAATACTAATATTCTGTGCTCGGAAGCAAAACGGGCAGCTTTATATCATCAAGTGAAATAATTGTTAAACATATTAAACTATATATGAGCAGATATTTACATAACGACATACTTAATGCTATGTTGAATTTTGATTCGCAACATTTATTTCTATCAAGGAATATATTAATATTGATTAAAATTACACAAGCATGTACTTATTTTCCAGAATTCTTTTTACATACCACAACACTTGCAAATGCAGGAAAGTTCCTACTTAATTACCATAATAAATTCAGCTTACCATCTTTCCTTGTGGTAAATTAAAATGCTAAATGCAAGTTTACAAATACGCAGACATGAGAAAATATTTATTTAAATGTATTGTAATCTTGCTGACAATCGTAACTTTCAAATATCATCACCGGTTATACATAACTTTTATGTCATTCGGTAAACGTAAAATTCATTGACCTGAATGAATCTACCAGACTCACAACAGCACCAACTGCAATTTAATTAAAATGAAATTTTCTCATCAAATCTTTGACATCATTATTACCAATAAAATACTGTTACAATTCAGTGCACATGCTCAGTCTTTGATTGGTGATATGCAGCTTGAATTGCTCTATGAAGGTTTTATAGCATGACTAGAAAATAGTTTAGTCGAAAATTAAAATTCTAGTGTTTTTCTTGCTTTGGTTAATATGTACATTTCTTGTATTAATTAAATGAGCAATCCTATACTAATATTGAAAACGGTAACATATTGAGTAAGCAATATTATTTTATGAATTTTATATTTCAATTATAGAAATTATTATTATTATTTTTTACAGGTACTTATTTTGATAATTTAATCCTCCTTTGTTATATTTACTTTTAATTTTTTTAACACATAAAGTAGGTGCGTTCAAAACAAATATATATTCTAATTAGGACCGGTATTTCCAAATTCAGTTAACTAGAGAATAAATTTATCATTGAAATTAACCAAAAATATCGCATCAAAATCATAGCATAAGTGATGATTAAAATTCTAGCTGTTATCTTTTGATGCGATATTTTTTGTTTATTCCATTGATAATTTATTCTTTAGTTTATCTGAGGTTGGAAATACCGACCCTTTTAAATAAATTTACAATTAAATATAATATTTGACTACAAATACTAGAATACAAATATTTTCCAAAAAAAAAAAAAAACGTATATTAATAATAAAAATTACATGAATATACATATTTATTATTTTTATTATATAAACGGCATTTATACATAAAAAAAATCAACTAGTCGCAAAACTTATAATTATGACGTTTAGTTACTGTATGTAGCTTTTCTCGTTCGGGAGTTATGAAACATACAGACACATCCAACAATTCCAACAGAGATCATTGCAAAAATAGTCGAAACGGATTCAGGGGACCTCATTATTATTTTAGATAAATGAACACGTCACTGACGGGGCCTACTACTATGCTATGCTTTTATCTGAACAAAAGTCGTATTTTTTTAAATTCTCAAGATGCTATTGGTTTATTATGAGAAAAAGAAAATACATATTGTAAGAATAATTTGAAACTATAATTAAGAACAAATGACTATTTGAAGTTCCATTTTTCTCTTTCAAAAACGTAATTTTTCTTTAACCGCGTCTAAAGTCTTATAATTCCACAGATCACTTCGGACGGAGCTCGTTCGAGTTGGATCCGACACAGAGTATCTCGCCAAACTTCACTGCATTCGACTCGCGTATCAGAAACTTCTTTCCGATATCGTTATATGGCAATGGATAGCAGACGCCGGAAGACAAACTCTCGCTGATATGTTATTGTACGCTGACAGAGATCCTAAGGACTTTTTGGTGGCCTATGAGTCCATGTTGGCCTACGTTCACAACCCCGAGAACCGGCCGCAAATTGAGCAAGAACTTGCTGCTCGAGGTGTCAAGGTGAGATGAAATTTATTGGTGTGTGATTTGATTTATTGCGTGAGATATTAGATAGTTTGTTATAAGTGCAGTAATTTAACTATAATGGGCTACTTGTTTTACTATTTACGGCTATTTGAAATGAATTAAAATAATTTTTATTTGTTTATATAAACATGCGGTTGCTATTAAATCTTTAGATAAGGCGAAGAAATTTTACAGTAAATATTATTGCAAATATGAATCATGAATTTCTTTAAAAAATACCTATTTGCTGCGTAGATAATGACTAGAACTTAAATATAATTTATTTATTATTGTTGGCAAATATTTGTAATTTAAAAAGGAACATTCTCGAAAAGATTAAAGCTTGGATTAATAAAGGGAACAATTTAAACCCTAGTTATAAGATCTATTATATATCGGTAATATCTTTTCTATAATACTGTTTTGGAAACTGGGCATTCTACTACTAAAAATTGTTATGGAATCACTAACATTCCATACGCGGCGTATGGAATATTTTCGACGAATCAGAACCGCTTATTAGCGCGACATATGAAGTATCTTGATTCAGTTACTATGGTTAAGTCTGTTTGTTTTAATTTGATTTATTTGAGTTTGACTTTTTCAACAGTTTTATATTTGTATTTTTGTATAATTTCCAAAACCTTTTTATAGAAAGTATAGTCTACATTCTACAACATGTAACGGAATGGCCTATCCCACGCTCGCAAACCGTAGCCCTCGCCTTTGGCTCGGGCTACAAACTTTTTGCTCGCGTGGAATATTTGCCATTCCATTACTTGTTGTAGAATATACTATTATCCACAATTGTAAAATAATAATTCAACCGTTGTATATCAATTAATGACCTTTGTTACTGTTTCTATGCAATAATATTGACAGTTCTATGAATTAATATTATTCATTCGTTATGTCAAATTCAAATCTTACCTGTCAAAAGAGTAAAATCAAAAAGACTTTTAAGTAATTTTTTCCACGTAAAAAGCCAAAGACACTAGTTTCTCATTTTTCATACTTTTATTTTCTTTTTAAGATTAAACTGTAGCTGAATGATTGGTTTTAAGATTTTCTGCTAAATGTCAAATCACTTCAAAATTTTGTTACAACAGTACGTAGCCTAACGATGGTTGCTACAATTTGTCTATTTTGATAAACACACAATTTTTTGTATTTGTCAGAGCAAAAATTCTACTTGTAATTTCAAAACAAATATTTGACGAAATGTTGTGGATAAAGTATAGTATTCTACTCGTATGTAATTGCTATTACTCATTCGAATGATTTACATCACTGGCGTTCGCTCGTGATGCAAACTTCATTCTCATGAGTAATAGTATACATTACATGCGCATTGAATAATATACTATTAATGTGAAAGCAAAACAATAATATGTTTTTTTATTGTTTTCTAGGTAGTTAAATATTTTTATTAATTTACACACTATTAATCATAGTGACATATTAAAATTAAAATAGAATAATTCTAAATGTTTTATTTAAAAATATCAAAATTGTGCTAAAAATATCACTCCACGTATTATGGAAAACATATTAAACAAAACCGGTTAAATAAACCTAGTTCAAAAATATCAATTTTAACAAAAAGACTTAATTGTACGTATAAAATTTAAAATCTTAAGTTGATATTTACTCATATATATTTTCTACTGTTTTATAAAATAATGAGAAAGGAGCTACGTTTGCTGAATAATGTCAAGAAAGTACTTTTTATATTTTACGTTCATAATGAAGTCATTACGAAACCCAATTGCGTGTCGAAAGTCTTCATTTCGATACGCAATTTTTTGTCTTGTTAACATTTACTTAAAATTTCCTCTTAAGATTATATTCAAAAATCGAAATTAACATGAATTTTCAAATAATTGAATAAATATCAATCCAATTTCAACAACTTTAACATTACACATACAAATTTCCCAAAATCAACTCAGTTTAATAAAGTAGTTTTTTAAAAAAAATTATAAATTCAAATTTTATGACTTTTTCAGTAAAACTCGTTCTTTAACATACTATTCTGAAAATGACAAGTTAATTACATGGAAGATTAAAAAAGTTTTGAAGCCAAAAAGATCATAATATACCCTCTATGGTCCGTGCTTTAATTAAAATCCTGTGTATAAATGATTTACAATTTTACTTTTGTTTAATGTCAAGTCCATTTATAATTGAAAATTAAAGAGCCCAAAACTCAATTAAACTTTATTGTATATGTCATTGCTCTCTTTTATGTAAATTTAGAATAACTGATACAATATGTACGAGACCCAGTGTGATTATTGTAATAAGTTGAATGTTCTGTGCTTAACAATCTTGCACGCGGTCGTATGTATGTGTCATGCTAATACCTTGTTCTAAATAATCCTCCATTTACCACAGGGATAATCATATAAATCATTGTTTGTATTGAATATTATCATTCAAGGCCCTGACATTCTACGATGTCGTCATCGACTACATTTTAATGGACGCATTTGAAGACCTGGAACAGCCACCGTCATCAGTAACCGCAGTAGTTCAAAACCGGTGGTTGTCAGATGGTTTTAAAGAAACAGCATTAACCACCGCAGTTTGGTCGGTGTTGAAGGCGAAAAGAAGAATGTTACGAAATCCTGAAGGCTTCATGGCGCATTTCTACGCAATATCCGAACAGTTGGTGCCCCTGCTGGCTTGGGGGTTCCTCGGCCCGGATGATTCATTGCGAGATACTTGCGTTTTCTTCCGTGATCAAGTAATCGGGCTTATTAGCGATATGTTTTGCTTTAAAAAATGTCGATATACGAATGTTGATGACTTAGCTACAGATATGTATGCGTTAATGAAACAAAGATTAGCAGCTGTTGAACAGAGATTATGCGCGCAATAATTGCTAGTAATAAATTCAGTTTTAGTTAAAGCCGGTGTCAGTATTTCGTATATATATTTCACTTATTTTGGTATTTAATACCAAAATATATTATTCTACCTCTACTTACGTTCAAATAATTAAGTAATAATAATAATTAAAGTTTTTATTGTTGACGGTTCCTGTAAATTCGAATGTGGATGTTTATATAAGTAGTATGTTTAAAATCACTTATTCTAGTATTAATTTGTTGTGAAATCCGCGCGCGCAAATAAGAAAGCACGTTCACTAGGTGACTGCTGCCATCTAGTTACGCAACATGTGTGCGTCCTATATGACCGACAAACAAAACTTCAATATCAATCAAATATGGCGAGCACGTCACGGTACGTTGTCAATAAACAGAAACATAAAGAAATCGTTTAGTTAACGTGATTGCTGTAATTTTAATAATATTCACGTTAATTTGAACGTGTGTTTCTAATTGCATATGTGAACACATTAAAAATGAATATTTATTCTATTTTATAGGTACGACTGTAACAAAGTATGTTGTCCAGCACATCCGGACGCTCCACTAATCGAAGACTACCGTGCAGGTGATCAAATATGCTCCGAATGTGGACTGGTTGTTGGAGACAGGTGTGTACATAAACTTATCATACTTATCGCAATTTTATACAATCGATATCTTTATGTAGAGTAATAGATGTGGGATCAGAATGGCGTACGTTCAGCAACGAAAAAGCGGGAGTGGATCCTTCTCGTGTTGGTGGTCCAGAAAATCCGCTTCTCAATGGCACAGATTTATCTACAATGATTGGTCCGGGGAGGGGTGATGCTTCTTTTGATTCATTTGGAGTATCAAAATATCAAAACAGGCGTACCATGAGTAGTTCTGATCGGGCATTGATCAATGCATTCAAAGAAATCAACACAATGGCAGATCGAATTAATCTTCCCAGAACTATAGTGGACAGGGCAAATAATTTATTCAAACAAGTTCATGACGGAAAAAATTTGAAAGGACGCTCAAATGATGCTATTGCATCCGCTTGTTTATATATTGCTTGTCGCCAAGAGGGTGTACCTCGTACTTTCAAAGAAATTTGCGCAGTCAGTAAGATCAGTAAAAAAGAAATTGGTCGTTGTTTCAAACTGATACTAAAGGCTTTGGAAACGTCCGTGGATTTAATCACTACTGGAGATTTCATGTCTCGTTTTTGTTCAAACTTGGGCTTACCGAACGTCGTTCAACGCGCCGCTACTCATATTGCCCGGAAAGCTGTGGAACTGGATATTGTCCCGGGTCGTTCCCCAATTTCAGTCGCTGCTTCAGCTATTTACATGGCTTCACAAGCATCTACAGACAAACGGAGTCAAAAGGAAATTGGTGACATTGCAGGTGTTGCCGATGTTACTATTCGCCAATCATATAAGTTGATGTACCCTCATGCTGCAAAACTATTCCCAGAAGATTTCGATTTTGCTACACCTATCGACCAATTACCGCTAATGTGATTTTAAACAACATATGTGCAAAAGTGCGGACAATTTTTGAACACTTTGTGATATATTAATAAACTAACACGTTTAGTAGGGAAATACAATATTTTATGTAATCGGGCGCATTTTATTTATCGCGGCAACAAATCTAACTAATCTGACCACATTTGTTGATAAGTGCCTGTTGCATCTACTGCGTCGTGGATTGTAAACCATGCATTTATTTTTATTAATCAGTTAATTTCCATTGTTGCTTTGACAGTTGCCAGCGTGTTCCCAATTGATTTATCACTATCAGCAGTGCGCGCGCATTTTCTAGCAGGTTATGTTACATAAATAGTTTGCGGCTCTATAAGTGGTTTTAGTTTTATTTTTAATCATTGACGAATTAGTTTGTTATATTATTTATAAAGTTATCAATTATCGTATAGCTAGTACCACGTATACATGACCTTCAAATTTGACGGATATCATTTGTGAGTTTAGTAAACAAAATGTCGGCTAAACGGACAGTTGATGTTCTTTCAAGAGTTCGCACTCTTATGAATAGTGGTGCATCGCTTAATGCATATATCGTACCCTGGACGGACCCCCATGATAGCGAATATTTGTCCGAATGCGACACGCAACGCGCTTTTCTGTCCGGGTTCACCGGGTCTGCAGGCACCGCTATCGTCACCGAAACGCAAGCGTGCCTATGGACTGATGGCAGATATTACCTACAGGTAGCAACATTGTGATTGAGCCCACTTTATGTCCATATTCAAATCTATACTAAATAATTTTAATTTGAAAACATGTTAAATATTGGTATTATTTTTACATATTTATTTGTTGATAAATGTAAATCCTTTTTTATTTTACAAAATTATTTCAAATAATTTGAAAAGAAACTCCAAGTTGTCCTTACTATTAAATTTTCACTAAGTATCACCCCTTGTATTATATCTTCTATTTTTTTGTTATTATTATTATTGTAATTTAAGATATATTCCAGGTCTCGATGTATAATATGTCGATTAATATTTCGGCAAATATTAGCTCTGTATTTATAAATTAGTTTCTTTTCACTCAGAATAAAATTTTGTTTTTTCTTTGTATTGTATTCTGAAGTTATAATAAAATCTACACTACATATATTTCTATATAATGATATTTATTATAATTATCTATCATATATAACTATAGGCATCAAAAGAAATGGACTCAAGATGGACTCTTATGAAAGAAAGTCTTCCAGAAACTCCAACTCAAGCTTCTTGGCTTTCCACAAGTTTGCCCCGCGGATCAAAAGTGGGAGTAAATCTTTCTTTAATTAAACATAGCGACTGGAAAACATTGAATGATCATTTGCAAGCAGCGGGTCACTCCCTTGTGTCGGTGCCGTCAGAGTTGGGTCTCGTTGAACAGGTAATCACAAATTATCAGCAGTTTGTTCATTTATGGTCTAATGAGAAAGACTTTTTAATGCTTACGAATGATTGTATTCTTCCCGGCTTATAAACTCCTCATTTTTTTATGAATTGTATATTACAGAATAAAGTTTTATTATTTGACTAGGTGTGGGAAGATAGGCCGCCAAGACCAAAAAATCAAGTATCTGTATTGCCTGTTAAATTCGCTGGCCGTTCCGTAGCAGACAAAATCAGTGACATTCGTCAGGCAATGATAAAAAACAATGCCACTGCCTTTGTAGTAAGCGCATTAGATGAAGTCGCTTGGACTTTAAACATGCGTGGAACTGATATACCTTACAATCCAGTCTTCTTCGCATATGCTGTCATTACTCATAACTCCGTACATTTATTCATCGAAAACGTTAAATTAACACAAGATGCGCTGAATCATTTAGCATCAGTTAACACGAAAATTCACCCCTATGAAGATATCCATAATTTTATTAATAATTTGATACCTGCTTCAAATGGAGAGAACTCTCGAGTTTGGTTCGGAAGTTCCGCCAATAGAGCTTTAACTTCTTCTGTACCGGAAAAAGCTCTCCTGGTGCAGCCAAGTCCCGTTGCACTTATGAAAGCTATTAAAAATGAAACTGAAATCGAAGGAATGAAACAGGCGCATATTAGGGATGGTGCAGCTGTCTGCAGATATTTTGCTTGGCTAGAAAGAACTATTGCAGCAGGAGAAAAAGTTACTGAAGCTTCTGGTGCTACACAACTTGAAAAATTCAGGTAGGAATTTTTTTTATACATATGTAGTGAAAATAATATATCATTTGTAACAGATTAGGCAATAATTTTTGTTTTAAGTATGTTGTTTCGTTATCTAAAGTATTTTATTTATTATTAGTTATCTTGACTTAGTTTTATAGTGAACTATTTACTCTGATTACAGGTCAGAAATGGAAAATTACGTCGGACTTAGCTTTAGTACTATCAGTTCTGTAGGTCCTAATGGTGCCATAATTCATTACCATCCATCCAAGGAGGGCAGCGAAACTGATATACAAATTACTAACAAAGCTCTTTACTTATGTGATTCTGGTGGTCAATATTTAGATGGTACAACTGATATCACCCGCACAATTCATTTAGGAACACCCACTGATCGCGAAAAGGAATGTTTTACCCGTGTTCTTAAAGGCCAATTGCAATTAGGGTCCGCCGTATTTCCTGATAAGATTCGTGGCAATTGTTTGGATACTTTAGCTAGGCAGTATTTGTGGGATGTTGGTTTGAATTATGCACATGGAACTGGTCATGGTATAGGTAGTTATCTGTGTGTTCATGAAGGTCCTATGGGAATATCTTGGAGAGTCTATCCCGATGATCCTGGTCTCCAAGCTGGCATGTTTTTATCTAACGAACCCGGTTATTACGAAGATGGTAATTTTGGAATTCGTTTAGAAAATATTATTTATATTGTGCCTTTTAAACAGTCGCCCAATTTCTTAACTTTTGAAACGATAACTCTTGTCCCAATCCAAAAGAAAATGATTATCCGTGAAATGCTTACTGAGAAAGAAGTCAATGAAATTAATGAATATCATAAAGAATGTAGAGAAAAATTAACACCTTTGTTAAAAGATACAAATGACATAGAATGGCTACATTCACAAACTGAACCTTTGTGATTATTCAAATAATATAAGCAGTAATGTGTATCTATCTTGTGATTACTGGTGATAAGTGAATAATAAATTATTATATTTTATGGGGCAAAAGGTACTTGTCTGAGTTATTACCACACACAGTTACCAAATTCTTACTTCTTAAGTTTTTTCCTGTTTCCTAGTTTCCATAAACAATAAATTATATTAAATTTTGTTGCCTTTATATTGGTATTCTCATGTTTATAAAGTTGACCATAACAACGCAGTGCTGTATCTATTAAATTATAAGTTCGTAACTATGATATAATAAGCCGTAATTGTAAAGTTACGAATGTCTAGATTTTTCTGGTAACAAATTCGAAATTATTATTTCCGCTTCCAATAAAATATCAGGAATGTATTCAATATTTTTCATCACAAGATTATTTAACAGTTTTATTTGTTTATAAAAATAATTTTGTTTTGATGAAAATTAATGCCAGCAACCAATGACTTTGTTGCTGTAGAATTTGTAAATTTACAAGTATGTTGTACATTGATTAAATTTTAATACCGTTGATAATTATTTTGTTTGTTATCTTTTGCGGTAAGATGTTATAAATGGAATAGAATAGAAATGGAAACTCGGAAGCTCTCCAGTGCTTCAAATAAGCGCATATGCGGGAGAATGTTTTTCCGTACTTGATTTGTACCAGAGACAAATATCTAAAGATTTGTACGTCATTGCCATAAGGTGCCCCTTGATCTCAACAATGAATCATTTGTTTATGATAATAAAGTCATGTGTGCATGATTAATAATATTGTTAAATGTTGTTTTATTTAGAACTGTTAAAAAAAACTTATATCACATATATTGAAAAATAAGTATTCAAGTTGTATTGAAGAAATTAGTAGATATTTAAATAGATGGTTTGTTCTTTTGCCGCCATAATGATTTGTATTTCAGTTTAGTTTATTTTAAGCCCACAGGGGCTTAGATGTCATGACTGGTCATGACGTTCATTTATCTCTTAAGTCACGTGATAAACGTCATTACTAAACTGTCATTCCTAAATTTTGGGTGTTGTTGAAAGGTTTTAACAATTTATGCAATAATAAATAAACATCATTATAGGTTCTTGGTGTACTTACAATTATGGAGGCGGCACCGAGACTGCCTATGATAAGTTTTGAGTTGAAAGTCAGCACAGAAAATGTTTCTTTCGCTCCTAAGCTTAAACAGGTTAGTAAATTGAATATAAAGCGCTCGTTATCCACTACTAATCCAATGTTTTATTTTAGTATATTTCCAGTTTTTATCATGAAGATCCAGAATCTTATAACAATGAAATTCACAATCTTGAATCCTTACGATCATCGGCTGTTCGACCGGCTATTGACGTCACTGGATGTCAATTTCTTAAACAGTATTTTTGTCAGCTTAAATTTTTGAAATCCAGATTTCCAATGGAGAAAGGCCAAGCAGCTGCTGTTCCGTTTTCCTGGTTTGTATCGCAAGGTTTTTCCAAATTTGTAAAGTGTAATTAATCACATTACGTGAGCTATTTGTTTGTATTAGCTTTGTAAATGATACTATTTTTAAACAAAACATTATTCATAAATCACTACTGTGTTTAGCGATTATTAATCAACTAAAATTAATTTTCAGGAAAGACTTATATTCTGGTATTTCTTATACGTTACCGGATATAAACTTTGAACTAAATTGTATTTTACATAATATTGGAGCCTTACACACTCAACTTGGAGCGGCTGATTCTAGATCATCTAGTGAAGGTATGAAAATGTCGTGCACTCATTTTCAATGTGCTGCCTGGGCTTTTCAGCATTTAAGAGAGAATTACCCCCAAATGGTGACTGTAGCGCTTCTACCAGAAGTGATTCATTTTATGCAGCAGTTGTGCCTTGCTCAAGCACAAGAATGTATTCTTGAAAAAAGTATGATGGACAATAGAAAATCTACAATTATAGGTAAAACATTTTTTATTAAACTTGAAATGATTTAATTTTTTGAATTTATTTTACTAGCTAAGGTAGCAGTGCAAGTTGTTGATTACTACAACAGTGCTATCCAAATACTGACAACTAGTAATGAATATAGCACTTTGGCTGATGTAGTAGGCAGTCGAGTTCTCAAAGACTGGAATCGCTACTTGAAATTTAAAGTTGCTTATCACAGTTGTATTTCATTGCTCTATCAAGGCCAACAATCAGAAGAAGCTCAGAAAATGGGAGAACGAGTAGCATATTATCAAGCTGCTAGCGAACAACTAGAAGAAGCAAGAAAAATCGCCAAAGGAAATATGGGTCAGCAACAACATGAAGTTGATGAAGCATTGGCTTTCACCCAAGATGTTGTTGAGGGTAAAAAGAAGGCAGCTAAAAATGAAAATGAGTTTATTTATCATGAAGTAGTTCCTGAAAGAGATGCTCTTCAGCAAGTGAATGGAGCGTCATTGGTCAAAGGAACTCCGTTCAGCATCAATGATCCAGATGTTTCTGGAAAAGACTTATTCTCTCGTCTTGTGCCTATGGAAGCCCATGAAGCATCATCGTTGTACAGCGAACAAAAAGCAGAAATGATTCGACAGATTGGTGCTATTGTAGAAACTAAAGATTCAGAATTAGTAGAGTTCATGTCATCGCTTCAATTAGATTGTCTGACACAATGGCGACAAGCAATAGGAGTACCTCAAGATATAGTGGACAGAGCTGCAGCTATTTGTGCAAAACCTCAAGCAACACAAGCTTTAGTTGAAGTCATGGGTCGATTAGCAAACACTTGTCATGAAGTTGAGTCATTGTTAGGTGATATTCAAGAACTTATAAAAGAAGAGGAATCGAAAGAACAGGAATATCAGAAGATAATGGGCAACAGACCACCGAGTATTGTTTCAACAGATCTTAGCCGTGAAGCAGGAAAATATACCGAAGCTCATTCGAAAGCGAACGAATCTAATCAGACTCTTCATCGAGCAATGACAATGCACATGTCTAATTTGAAAGTGTTAGCCCAACCCATTTCAGAATTAAAGAAAGCGATCCCCTCTGCAGTTCATGGTGATCCATCTATCGATGAAGGGGTCATTAAGGAGTTGGAAGCCCTTGTTGCAAAAGTTGATGAAATGCGAGCGCAGAGAGCAACCTTAGTATCCCAGTTACGTGAAGCTGTATTCGCAGATGATATCACTGCTTTACTGGTAACGAAACCTCCAGATTTATCTATGGAACAGTTATTCCAAAAAGAATTAACAAAACATAAACGCCAGGCTTCTTTAATTGAGCAAAACCTAGCTGCTCAAGATAATATCCTCTCCGCATTGACTGATATTTATGCTAAGTTCGCTGGTACTCGACGATACATACTGGACGTTCTAAAACGACGTGAAGTAACAGCATCTGCTCTGATCGCTTCATATGATGCTTACGATGATTTGCTTGCAAAAGCAAACAAAGGCATTGAATTCTATCAGAAATTAGAAGGAAACATAAATAAACTTCAGCAAAGAGTCAAAAGCGCCTGTCGTGTTAATGAAGAAGAACGTGAACAAATGCTTGCTAAAAGTGGAGCAAGTGTCCCTGCAGCACCATTGCCAAGAGATTCTACTACTTCCGCTGCTCCGAAGTTAAAAGACTATCTTGCGAGTATGAAGGCATCTTCAGCTGCGGCAGATGTGACATCTCAGTGGATTCCAGCCGTTCGTCCAACGCCTCTTGGCCAAGAGGAAACAAGTGACAAACGCATGCCGTATGATTCACACCCTTCACATTATCCTTCTCAGTCAGTATCAACGAATGTTCAGTATCCGTACCAATCAGGTACAGGTTATTATCCTAATGTTCAGTCGACAGGCAGTGTTACTTCAATTACAGCGAATCCTCAGCAATATTCCTATTCTGATCCAAATGCTTATTACCCCTATAATATTCCCAGCGTTTCAAATCCACCTGCAGCAGAAACTCCACCTGCAGTTTCCAATATCGCTCCAGTTCCACAAAATTATCCTCCCAGTTATTATCAAACTCCGGAACAAATAAATTCTCAGTCTCAACAAACTTATCAATATCCTCCCCAGTATAGTTCGGCTGTTGATCCAACTTCATCATCCATGCCCCAGAATTACCAGATGCCGGCTTCTTATTATTCTACGAATGACTCTAAAATTACACAAACCCAACAGGCCTATCAAATTCCGACTAATTATTATCCAACGAGTACCACGAATGTAAAACCAAATGTACAACAAAATTATCAGTTACCCACTAGTTATAATTCTACTTCTGATACTAAACTAACTCCACAATATCCACAGAATTATCAAATGCCTTCGGCTTATATTGATCCAAAAGGGTTTGAACAAAATTATCAAATTTCCACGGGATATTACCAATTACCAGATTCTTACACTCCATCCTCAACACCACAGATGAATTATGCATCACATACAATATATAGCCCAAGCACTGATACCAGTGCTCCTTCACAAAAATTATTACAAGAACCAGGTAATCAATTACCAACAGACCATCGGTCAAATTCTGTAAACTATCCAGTTTCTGACGCTTACTCAACTGCTGGTTATCAGCCAGTAGTAGAACAAGCACCAGCTGTAACCATAGCAAATATTTCGGCATCCGATTACTATCCACCTAATTATCAACCGGTTAGTGATGCTTCAACCGCGTATCTTGGACAGTATTCCCATCAGCAGTACCAAGCTCCAAGTGAGGAATATCAAAAGCAGTATCAATACGTTCCTCAATATTATCCAACTGCAAATTATCAGCATCAACAGACAACCCAAACAAATACAACTGTTCCGTTGGGCTACGAATCCCAATTAGACACTTCATTAAATGATTCAACACCTCAGGATAGTACCCCGACTGATTTAAATCAAAGCAATTACTATTGTACACCTTACGGATATCAAACTGTGGGAAATACTTCAATGACAATGATACACGCGAATAACAATTCTTCGTCAAAAAGTACGACTTCCGGTTCTACGTCATCGAATGTTGATTTGTTGAGTGGACTCGACTTTTCAGTTTCACAGGCTCCGTTGCAACCAGTTAATGTTCCTGTTGTGGCAGCCAATGAACAGAAACTTGAACCGAAGAAAGAACCAACTGCGGAGACTCCAACTAAAATTATTGAGAAACCTGTTATTAAACAGGAAGAAACAAAGGCACAAGCTGATATTGAACAATCCACAATGGAAACTGTGCAAATTCAGGTATAGTAATAATAAAGAAATGTATTTAAAAACTCAATTAATAATTTGGTTTTATTCGTATCAGGATCCGTTGGCGGAACCCGAAACTTATAACTTATTTTCTCAAGAGGTAGACAAACTAGAAAAATTCGTTGATGGGTTAACAACAAAAACATTAAATGGTCCAACGTCTCTCGACATAAAATGGAAAGAAATCCAAGAACAGCAAGACAGGGTTGCACAGAAATGTAGTATTTCTGTCGCCAGGTGTTACCCAATGAAAAATCGGTTCCCCGATATTATGCCTTATGATCATTCCAGGGTTGAATTGCCGTCGACAAAAGACGATTATATTAATGCGTCTTACGTAAAAGGAATAAGTATTCATGCGCCACCTTTTATAGTTGCACAAGCTCCTTTGAAATCTACTCTCGATGACTTTTGGACCATGGTTTGGGAACAGCAAATTGAAGTTATTGTTTGTATGCTCGGCGACACTGAAATGCTTCAAGAAGGTAATGACTTTCATTTTATTTACTCTTCTTTTTTACTGTTATTTTGTTTATTTTGCAGCTTCGGTTTATTGGCCAAGTGAACGAGGTTCTGAATTGCAAATCGGCAAATTTAGGCTCGTACTTCAAGGAATCAATCATCGTGATCATTGGATTGAGAGAATTATTTCAGTCGGAGACGGAAACAAACATTTAGTCGTGGTTCATCTCCAGTTCACCGGTTGGCCTGGCGGCGGTCTCTTTCCAACAACTGTATTCCCTCTGATATCTCTTGCTAGTGCTGTTTTGGCCTGTCACCGTCAACAACGGGTTCGAAACCGACCAGTGTTAGTTCATTGTTTATCTGGAGTCGGAAGAAGTGGTGTACTTTGTGTCTTGATCGCTGCAATGTGTGACCCGATGCAGACTTTAGATGTTACGTCTGCTGTTTCGAGAATGTCCCAGAGCAGAAAGAATGTTCTAAGAGATCGGGAGCATTTGAAATTCACTTATCAAGCAGTCTTGCAACATGCTAAAGATTTGTTGAGTGGCAAGCAGCTGCAAGCTAAAATGCAAAGCGTCAACATAGGTAAGTTCGAAAAAAATATTCAAATTTATTTCCATTAAAGAATGATTTACAGCTGCTGAGGAATCCTCCAGTCGACGTTCAAGTGCATCTTCGGAGGCTTCAACCGACCAAACAAAACCACGTAAAAAATTCACTCCAGAGTCCTTCGGGGCTTTAAAAGAACAAGGAATTGCGTCCGTAACAGACACGAATGATCCCTTAAGCGCTCTTGATCCACTCTGGACCATTAGAAAATAATCCCAGTACACATCTGAACATAACTGTAATATGCTGATTTAGTAGCCCCGACGCTAGTTTGTAGCTAAACGTTCCTGAATTTTGAATAAACATAGTTGAGAAATTGTGATGGCAAAGGGGATGACAAGACTGTTAGATATGGTAACGGCCTTTTTGGAGGAACTTTTAACATTATTATAAACATTTGCTAATACTATGATAATATACGTATACAATTAAAATTAATATAAAATGCATTTAATATTATCAATATTGTTGTATTTTATTTTTAATGTAGAATAAATATGATTTTAAGTACAATTATTTATTTCTTACAAATAGAAGAAAAAAAGAATTATGTTGACTTTTTTTTATTATTATTTAAGGAATCCCTGCCTCAACCATTTGGTTATTGGTGTGAGTACACGTAATTTTACGTAGTATTCATAATTTTGTAGAGAGTTTATCTTTTTTCTTTCTTTTATCTTATATAGGGCTTCTTTAAATGTGTCTGGTATCTTATGTTTCTGTCTTTTTGCGAGGAGTTTCTGACAATCAATTATGAAATGATGAACTGTTAGGGTTGTGTTGCACTCTTCGCATTGTAGTGGTTCTGTATGTTATATTAGTTTGTCATCCTTAATCAGTTATAGTTATTAATTGAATAAGGATATTAAAGTCAATATCCGATTAAATAAAAAGCTTTATCAAAACACTATAGTTGGCATTGATTTTCGTCAGAACAAAGTTGTTTTTTATAAACAAATATAACTAAGTGTCAAATAATCTTATGATGGAAAATAATGGATACGTTCCTAGTGATGTTTTGTTGGAAGCGGAAAAAATAATTTCGATTTGTTACCAGAAAAATCTAGACATTCGTAACTATGCAAATATGGCTTATTGTATCATAGTTATGGACTCATAATTTCATAGATACAGTACTACGAAGTTATGGTCAAATTAATAAACATGGGAACACCAGTATATAATAATATTAAATACATCATAATACCCAGTGTTTTGATAAATGATTATTTGTATTCTTGTTTCGTTTGTTACCCATTGTTTTATATTTGGTTTTATTGAGGGTAATTTATTGTTAATCTCGATTTGACAATCATCGTATCATTTTCTTGTTACTAGGTGCTTTATAACTCTGATGACATTTCAATGGTTTTATTTATAATTTTAAGTAAATAATTGTTTTTTTGGCAGGCAATATGCAATTCACAATTGTATCAATGGTTGAAGTCTTAATTTATCCATTTATTCTTGTATCACTTGCTGGCTCAAGATTAGTATGCAAATCAACAACAATTATTAATGACAGATATGCTGTCAAAAACAAAATTTTACATAACTTAACAATACATAAACCTAATTTTTTTATAATAATAAGTTCAATTTCATATCTACTTTTGTATTTCATAAATTAAATTTTGTAACAGGTAAATCGTTTGATTACAATATAATTTCCATTATAGTTAATTATTTATATTTGTAGGTTAAAATCATAACACTTGCTGTTTTCATACGACAATTATTTGTCTTTTTCTTCACATTTTTGCTGTAGGTTTCATAATTTTAGTTATTTAAAAATACTACTATCTTATCTACTGTTAGTGTAAATAAATTATCATTTTGTTTTCAAATTTCATGTAAATATTGCATGAAAAGGATTAACAAGTATAATTTTATACAAAAATATCAATTGTTTATACAAATTTTTCCACAGCTAATGCAAGGTTGATATGACAATATAATAAGTCCGAATAATGTATAAGTCACAAAAGTGACTACCGATATAATATTACTCTTGAACTCAAACGTCATACACAAATGCATTAATTTATTAATAAGAATAGCTACATTGCTAACGCAGATTTTGATAAATTTATCTTATTTATCGGTTTTAGTAAATCGCAAAATAAGAATGTCAAATTTAAATAGAATTTAATACTTCATAAATGCAATTCTTACTGTTTGAAAAAAACAAATTATTCGTATAATATAGTCATTTTATAGTCATAAAAATATTTTTATACCTTTCGAATAAATAACATAAGAGGAGGAGTTAAGAGGATCGATATGAATAAAAAAATAGATATCTATCTTTTTTATTTCAAGTATTATTTGGTTCTTGTAATCTTAATCAATTTGTACAAACAAACCCTCAAACAATGAAGTAATAGATAATTCCATTCTACAGATAACAGCTTAGTGCGCGCGCGCAACAAACAAAATGCAGCAGTCGAGCTCCGCCTTCTACGATCCACAACTCTGCTCCAGTCGACGCAAACCCATGTGTGAGTAAGTTCTGTGCTGTGATTCAGCCTTAAGTTCATGTGTCAGTGAAGAAGTGCTTAGTGGTCCGGCAGGATGCCGGCTCGTTTGGCGCCCAACGAACATGGTGCGGTGTGCCTGCGGGACATCCTGGACAGCTTTAACGCCCCCATCAAGGAAGAGCATGCATGGGCCCTATGTTACCAGTGCGCCAAGTGTTTTAGTGAGGCTCTCGCCTACAACAGGGAGAAATGTTATAATGTGACTGATGTGAAACAAGTGTGGGTGCATGGAAATGGGACTGTGCATTCGAGTACGATTTTTGCCGGTGGAGGAACTGACGGTAAGCGATGTTGTCATTGATCAGGTGGTTAGGTAAACAATTCATTCTGATGTTGATAATTATTCTTCATTCCTGCAAATATTTCACAGCTTTACATGGAAAAAATGTTATATTATTTCCTGCAAATAGCCTTAGAATAAAAATCTAACACATAATGACATTAATTCCTGCTATATAGTTTTTTTTTACATACCACAACTTAGGGTAGTACTAACCTATAAACAAATTCAACCAACAATATATGTCAGTCAAATGTTTCATTCCATATTTAAATAAAAACAGTACTAGCAAATCATACAATTTATGCAGAAAAATATGGGGTTTAAAGATACACGCAAATATATCGCTATTAGTGTTAAATTGATTGTATTTAAAAAAAATTATAAGATAAATCGCCTTTCAACGCCTTCAAAATATTTCATTTATGTTGTATTATAATTTAAATATATTTTTTAAAATTTGTTTGGCATTTAAATCATTGCTTCTGGTTTGTTCCAGCATAAAATTAGTAAATTAATTTTTTCCATTTCATGAACTAAATACATAAAATTTATTGAATTATTTATATACAATATTTAATTCAATAATTCATGTTAAACGCTTGTTGCGCGTATTTGGCGATAAAATTGAGTTGATTGTTAATGAATATTTCCAAATATAATTGTTAAATTTTTTGTTCGCATTTTGTCATACAAACCCTGTTCCAACTGGTGTGGTAATTCTTTCATAAATTTTCTAGAAATTGTTGGTATTTACAGAAATGTAATGAAATGCATATCGCCGCGACTGTGCCGGTAAAGAGATAATTCTTATATTATTTTGTAAAACAAAATGACAAATAAACGATAGCTATAATTATAAATTAGAATTAGTTTAAATAACTATCATGAGTATGCATTAAGTCAAAGCCAGAAATAAATGTCTAAATTCAGAACATGTGAAAGAGCTGTTATATTTAATGTTTTTAAATACTACATTTAACTTAGGAAAGTGCACAATTTTTTTCGATGTTGTATTATATATTCACTCATCTCTAAACTGGAGTACATTATCTAGAATAATGTCAGTAAAGACGAGATAAGCACTTCAGTCTAATGAAATTCGAAGATGAATTGTAGTTTACTTGACTCGTTAAACATCGAATTATCTCAATTGAAACTCTGAAAATGAAATTGGTCTCATTTAATCAGTTTATCAAGACTTTCATTAAATATTGTGCGTGGAATTTGTAATTTCCTATAAAGTAAGAATTGTGCTAGAAAAGGAAGTATAGGCGCTAATTATAAATTTTATGGATTTTTTTTCGGTCTATTGATTTATGTAGGTAGGTGATTTTGCATATAAATCTTAAACATAACTTTTACAGATTTGTACAAAAGATAGGTATTTAAAGATGAAGCAAATATGCATGAGTAGTTATGAACCTTAATGTGCTATGAACAGAATACTGTTAAATATAACCTTATTCTACTATTCATTCAAACAATTAACTTAACTACTCCTTTCTCATATCATTATTACATTCCTATTAAATTATTTAATATACTACTTTAATTCTAGAGTTCTGCTCTGAAGTGTTTTTCAACGCATTGTTATTGGTTCTTCAATTTGATTTTATAAAGTGAATATTTTGAATGAACGATTAACGATTTTTTTTATGTATTTTGCCAATTTGGCTTTATGTATGGACTAATTTCTACTTAAGAAGTGTTTGTGTAAATACGAAATCACATGGCTAATGTTATTTGTATAGACTAGGAGTGAACGGGTTTTTGCACGACTCAAAGTTTAACTGCGTGCCAGTGACATATATTTCTATCTCGAACAAATGATTTTATTTGATAAAACTGAAGCTTTTATACTTGTTTTTAGTGCAATTTACCTATGTCCACCCATTCGGAAGTTCTTGTACGTATATACGTAGTATTAAAGAGGGTTTAGAATCAAAGAAAAAATTTGATGGCGATATTTTATTATACGTAATATAATGCATTTTATTGATCATTAGTAAAATTGGAAATATATGTTTTGAGGTCTTCTGAATTCGTTTTGACTATTTCTTAATGACGTCTTTATGCGGAGGGATGGATGTGTGTCCGTATATGCAATAACTTCTGAACTAGAAAACAAAGAGTAACTAATTTTAATATAATAATAAGTTTTATTTCAATGTGTAGAATTCAGTTGATTTTGGTCATGCGAGTAAATGCACAAATCGAACTGTAATTTTATTGGCTACACAAAACAATAAATAAATGAAATCGACTGCGATAAAATTGGCAATTGGTGTGTGACAATTTCCGTGGAAATCTATCTAAATAGTAAATCGGGTAATAAATAAAAAAAAATGAATAACTGTGCTTTAATTTAATCCATGTATTTACAATATTTAATGGTAGTTTTGGCGTTTGGATTTTCTTTTATTTAATATAAAAATTTGTGGAAGATACATGCTTCATTTACAAAGTTATAAGAAGCCAATCAGTAGTTTTTTTAAATCAAAATTTTGCACAGAGGATATGCTTAGGTCTGATTGAACTCATGAACTCTAATTTGTGAAGCCAACTGTCAAAAGAATTTTGCAATTAAAATATGTGGTTTATACAGATCTAATACCTATTGGGGATGGACGAATATCAGTTTATTCAAATTCTAATATCTCGAATATTTTTATTAAATGCCAGTTGAAAAAACATCAATTTATTGCAATACTGTCCTAAAAGTATAATTATTTCATTTTTATAGGTTTTGCAATAATGAAACAAAAACGCAAAACAATAGTAAATAGTTATTTATGGCAACAGCGGATTATCTTCATAACAGGCAAAAAGTAAAGAACAGTTTAATCCGGAATGAATTGTATTTTACGTGCTTAAAACCTCTAGAATAAATACTTGTGATCACATGCAGTTCGCAGTATTGATTTTCAAATTTGTCTGCATTTGAAGCAAGTGGGCGCTGAAGAAACGAAATCCCATCCAGGCTAGTTTTAAGAATTTTGATCCAGTTTTAATCTTGGGTAAACAATAGAAGAACTGGCCGTCATCTGGGCGAACTTGCACTGTGGATGGGTCATGGCTAATCACTGAGCACTGACCATTGTTTGGTTTTTGCGCAGTACCGTAACTAGAATAAGTGACAAACTGCCGTGACGGTCGGCCAAGCAAAAACAAAATCGTGATTTGTGTAAATACTATGTCACCTTGATGCCTAGATCTGATGGTCACCAATTGGGTTAACTTTAAAGTGACTTCATTTACGGATGGTGAAAGAAAAACAGGAAATTCATATGTAAAATAAGAGCATTTTAATAATAATAATAATGAAATCATTTCACACCAAATTTAAATGTGTATTTTTCCTATATTTTCTATCATTGGTTGTTAAAGTTACATTCGAGATGACATTATACGATTTACAAGAAAATTTTAGTAATAAAGTTTATGTTACTATTCAAAAACATGTCTGCTTTGAGTAATTCAAATCCTTAAAGAGAATTAAAAACTCGTGTGCTATACAACTTAACTATACCGTGTGTCTGTCTTAAAGGTGTACATAGAAGATTATCATGGGAAATCAGTTTTTGGCGCGCTGTTGCTCGGTGTTCTACCGGCCAATAATGTTTGTAGTATCAATCGAAAGACATTATAGCGCAGAACACCCACTAACACGTATAATATAACACAAGACGCACACACTAAAACCTATAAGGAAAAGAAACCACTCTAGCTGTATTTTACTTCTTTATTCACCGCCTGTCAAAACATTAATAATCCCCAAACCAAATGAACATAACCATTTATACAGCTCACAAAATACTTTACACTTTATGCAATAATCTAATTATAATTAAAGTAATTGAGGTCCGAATAATTCCGTAACAGTCGTAACAATATTATTTTTCTGAATCAAACGATGTAAAATAAATTACAATTTAGTTGTAATTTGGCTCCGTAAATTAATTTTTAAACGTCAAATAAAAAGCTTCAAAGAAATCAAAACAAAACAGTCATGAGTGACTGTATTTATTTTCGATAAAAATTGAATAAATCGTAGAATTTCAAAATTTTTAAATTAATTTACTGTGCCAAATTACTACTAATTGTATTGTATGTTACATTGTTTGATTCAGAAATATATCTTTCGTTTGCTTCTACATTATTTGTTGACAGTTCGCGCATATGCATATGTTTGCATATTTGTAAATTCCGTGGCTATCACTGCAAATGAGCATTTTTATATTGAACTTGATTTACATGTTACAAATGGTGTAAAATAAAGTATGATTAGTGATTTAGATGCACAATTTAAAAATCTAGAACAGTGTTTAAATCGAAACTAAGTACTAAATACTTCAAACATGATATAATGCAACATCGGCAACGAATGCAAAATTCATTATTGGAAAATAAGGATGTCTATTGTATGTATTACTCAAATCATCAATAACATAGAAATAAATAAATATATCTATTAATACAATAAATTCGAAATTTTTTGGAGGTTAGCAACAACATAAGAAACAAAAAATGGTACAGTATAAGATTTTTACTTTCTTATACAAACTATAAGGAAGTATTGGAATCATAAAAAAAATTGCTGACGGGATTTTTGCGGAAATACACATTTTAACGTCCACTGAATCCGTTAAGACCAATTTCTCAATGATGTCTGTCTGTGAGGATGGATGGATGGATGGATGTCCGCGTGCGCAATATCTCTTAAACGAATCAAGATATATAAAGGAAACTTGGAATTTTTAAGTTTCATGAAAATATGAAGAGCTGATTTGATTTTAAATGAAATTAAAAAACCGAAAGAGGAAGTTTACTGGACACACAAAACAATAAATTCCATTTATTCAAAAATGGAGTCAGCTATGAAAAAAATTTCAAATGAAAGAAAAATGCAGTTTACAATTTTCTTGTATATGCTTCTAATTTTGAGAAAAACTAAATATTTATTTAATAATATATTTCAATAATCTTAGTTACAATGTGAACAAAAATTAAAACATTTTTAACATTTATATGTCAAATAATTGTGAAGTATCAAAAATATGTGTCGTTTGAAATATTATAAGTATAATATATGTATTATTAGTTAGAAAATTTTAAAGATTAGATATTATTAATTAATACCTACTTTTAAATAAAATTATAGTTACAATGAGAAAAAAAAATAGGTTTACCATCTATATGTCAAAATAAAGTCATACGCAAGGAACAAATCATACGTGTTCAGTTGGTATTATGTGTATAAGAAAGTGGTGTGTTGCCCACACCAGATTTTTTCATACGTAATTATATACGAGTATCTACATTACGTGGATAGGTATAGACATCTGTAGTATATAAATAAAAAAAATGGGAATAAATGATAATTTTGTTTAATACACATCTGAATCCAACATAATTGTAAATTTTGTAACCAATTTTTTGCTAATCTTTCTTTAACTGTACAAATTTTACACATACGGGTATTATATAATATGCTAAAACAATTATATAAATACTTAATCTGATTATTATAGGTATAATTACATACATTTTACACTTGTTGCTTCTGTATTTGTATTTATATGTAAAAAAATATTTCGTGTAAGAAGCCAGGCACACGTCAGTCAATCCGGAAGGCAAAAGAAGTAAAAAGTAAATCCATTACGGTCCTGTTTTTATACTTCCCACCGCTGTAAACTAGATATGAAATTATAAACCTTCCATCCGTTTGATATATTCGAGAATAATTATCCTGCAGTCTTGTTTCTCTGTTTTGTGTTGCGATTGTTTCAAGTCTTGCAGTTGTAAATGCACCTCGCATATTGGAGGCGGACGTTGTAACTTCTTACAGTTACGAATTTGACAAATCGTCTCGGTAATGAGAGGTTAATTATGCTCGCGTAATTAAGAATAGCTGTGGGAGAATATTTAGCCATGGATCTGTGTCGGAAGTGGTATGTGTTTGGTGTTCGACTTGAACCAGATTTAATGTTGTTTCCTACCTTCCCACAATCGAAAATTAGAGATTTTTAGTTTCTAAGTAGTTATGCAAAATAATTCATGGTTTGTGATTATATACAAACATTAGTTTTCAACCTTTAAAATTTGGGTAGCCCAATGGCAATTTTGTAGATAGAAATCGATGAAATTAGAGGCATTATTTAGCATATTAATCAATAAAATGTATATGTTAAAGTGATCATTTTTATTAATACCTCATACACGAAATGATACAAATAAGTATAATAATAGTTATTTGTATCTAGGTATCGATGAATCTGTCACTGGCAATTTCTGGCGATGGAAACCATTCGGCGTTCATTCCTGTGAAGTATTCAGATATTTGTCTTGCACTGCGCCCCCATAATACATCCTAATAATATTTACACGGTTTTCGACATTTAATGTATTCATGATGGCAGTGACAGATTAAAATATTTAAAACAAATTGCAAGTATTATACGTCAGTAGCAATAAAAAGAGTAGGCGGAAAATTACGAATTATTATTATTAATTACATTAAATTGTGGTATCAAAATAAAATAATCTGTATTAAATAAGATGTAGTGATATTGGCAGCATTGCGATATAAAATTTGGATGCATAATTTTTTGCCGGACACTTTTTATTTACAAAAAACTGATTTTACATGTTAATTGCCTATGCCAACATTTACGTGGGACATACGGTATATAAATAATTGTTACTAAAAATCCGTGGGTGACAGGGCTGGATTTACAGCTTGCGGGGCCCCCAAGCACGAGGAAGAGATGGGGCCCCTATCTCTACTCTCTACTTTAACAAACGTTTATAACCGTTAAAAACGTTAGAAAACTTCATATAATAGTATATTGTGTTATTAGGAGTAAATGTGATACTTTGGGTGCTGAGCATGTAAGTTTGAACGACGAGCGAAGCGAGTCGAACAATTACATGCGAAGCACCCAAAGACACATTTACTCCGAATAACACATGCTATTTTTTCTTCAAACATAGAAAATAAAATTATAAATATTATAAAATGCTCAAAACTTCAAAAAATATTCTGTCTTATCTAGCATTTCAAGTTGCCGTAGAATATGCTGTTTTGTTATTTTTGTTTATTTGTTTCATTTTTAACTGTCAAATTATTGAATTACAACCTAACTATTTTTCATAATATTTTACTTTGTCCGCCGCCGGCGTAAATGTGTTGCCAAGGATACACTTTTACGCCGGCGGCGACAATATTGAACTTCTGCTTGCTGAATACAAATACATAACAACGTACTTTTATGACGTTTGAAGAAAAAAAATGTTTTTCAATAAAAAAAAAAAAAGGTTGACCGGGGGCCCTATTGGGTTGGGGGCCACAAGCACGTGCTTGTTCCGCTTGTACGTAAATCCGGCCCTGGTGGGTGATAGTGATAAGCAATTTCTGTATTTAAATTCGTTTTTAGGGTACCGAAATACAGCAGAAACACCTAAAAATTTCCATGGCATAAAATGTGTTTAACAATGTAATCTACAGTCTTACAATCTGTGGGAGATGTTCCTTTCTTATATCTAAATTAAATGTTTCCATTATTTTATTCAGAGTCCCAAAAATAATTTACAATTTATTTATGTGTATTGTATTCTTCATTTAAAATTTTTCGTGATAAATACGTTACCGGTACACTATTTAATAAAAAAGTGTCAGGATAGATGCTAAAATTTGAATTTGTATATGTTATTTAATAGATTATCTAACAATTTATGAAATAAATTTATTAAGTATTGTAAATAATGTGTTGGTCATTTATATTTAAATATACAAAAAAAAAAAAAAGTAGAAACTATATCAGATACACGGAAATACTATAGTGTAAAAGGAACGATGTTACCAATAAAAAAAACCAATTTATTGCAAAATGTATCTGGATAGGAGAGTATAAATGACATTTCTAAAATTTATGTATAATTTCCGGTCATAAAATTTATTTGTGTACCTGTTCCTGTATAGCTGTATAGAACACGAGTTTAGACACAATAAATTTTCTTTTACACTCAGCCATGAAACGATCTGTAAAATCGAAATTTAGTGGTAAAAGAATTTTATTCAATATTAATGTATAGTCTGTATAAGCGTGATTGAAATGACATATTTTTCAAATACGGGAATTGAATTATAATAATCATGTTCACGACATTTTCCAAATAGCACGCGTCAGATTGTATATTTGGTTCAAAATTGTGTACACAATTTTATGTTAATATTTGAACTTTATTCACTAGATTGTGGAATTTGTGATCCCCAGGCAGAAATCTATAAAAACTAATGCTGCTTCTAATACAAATGACTTATTTTCTGTTATTTTTGTTAAAAAAAAATAACAAGTTTTGTTTATAAATAATTTTATACTAAATAAATCAATGTAGCGTGTCAAGAGGCTTGTACAATGCACATTTCCTTTTTCGCAGTTAATATTAACAATTTTATAGATATTACCGATTTAATGTATTTTTTGGGGCGAAATGAAAGTCGCATTCTATTTGAGGGTGCAGCAACGACCAGCAAGAATTTGAAATCTGCTTTGCACTGCTGTTATAGTACGGTAACTGAGCGCTTTAACTTCTTTTACTTCCTGCATGACAAGTTACACTAAGTTATGGACGGTTTCACGCAAAACTATCACATACGAACAGCGAACAGGTTACCCACTGAGATGTTATTCAGTTAATCTGCTAACAACGTGCAGATCTGGATGAAATTACAGACCTAATCTCTTCTTATGGGCTCTACAGGTCCGTAACACAATCGTTTTAAGGGTTTATGAACTGTGTATGTGTTAGATAAGACTAATATATTTTAAATTACGTGTATAGAAGATAAATACGAACATACATCTAGAGGATTTACATGGTATACGTAAGAACCGTAAGAGATATAAATATATATATATAATATCATGTTATATCCCACTTAGTGGGGTAACACGAGTTGATAAATTTTGCTACCCTTATGTCATTCAACAAGTCTGTAATTTCGTTGAGTCCAACCTAAAGTAATATTTATTAGTTAAAAATAAATAATATTTATCCAACACCTCTCAATAAATGCTCTATAACTATGGCGATTTTAAACAAGCAAAGTAACACATTATCCACTAGTGGGTATAATTTTGAGGAAAGCCACTAGTGAGTATTTTTTTTATTTATAACAATAATAATAACACACAACACCTTGGTAACTACTTCGAATGACATTTTAATTAAAAAATTTAAAGCATATGTCACTTTCAAATAATATTTCTTTAATAAATTTTTCATTTATTAAGAAGTGTTGGATAAAACGTTATACTTCACACGTGGGCAAAGTGGAATTACCCACTCGATAAAATTATCTCACTCAGCCTTCGGCTTCGTGAGCTAAAATTTCTCTCGTGAGTAATTCCTTACTTTGCCCACTTGTAAAGTAAATAACTATTGTATGTGTATTAAAATATACTTACGAATTCAAAGTAAAACAAAAAACCTTCAAATTAGTTGCCAACTATTTTGACATATCGACAATTAGACAGCTCAATAATAAGAGAAGTACAAAGAATTCGGAATAGGATAGATATGCGGCATAAAACTTTGACGTCATTATAAATGTCTTTAAAACACAAATATCCTAATAATTAATAATATTTTTTAAATATTATTATATCTAATACGATGTTTTTGAATCTAATCATAATATAAAAACCAAATACTTTTTATTTGATATATGACTGCTGTGTAATCAGAAAATGGAAAACTACAAACTATATTTTCTCGAAGTATGTGAACAAAGAAAGAATATTACTTTAGAGATAGTGTCTTACTATTTTAAATACACCTGCATTTTTAAAATATGTGAAACTTTATGTAATACCTCAGATGATATGCCAAAAATGTTTTCTTTTAGTTTTGTTTTGTAGAAAGTAGAAATTATTTTAATGAAATTTGACATGTAGAAAAAAATCATGAAGTTTGAATTAGCTACTATGTTTACGCACACTGATTCTTAAAACTGTAACAGGTTCGTTTAATTTGAATTTTTAATGTGGAATAAATTATGTTAAAGTTAATGTAGCAAAGTGCAAACATCACCCACCGTGGAAATGAATATATAAAATTAAATGTTGTATTTTCACTAAGTAATAAAAATCTTTCGGCGTCTCCACTCGCCTTTTTATACATATAAATCTAAATTTAATTATTTAATTATACTTAATACATAAGAATAGAGGATATTTGTTAGCTGTTATATCAACTATGATTATTAAAATATAAATAGATAAAGACTACACTGAGAAAATTTAAGTGGCAAAAAAAAAATGTATTCAACTCGGCACCAAACACAAATTTATAGCTTCGGCAGCATTTATTGACGGCAGCCTCTACTGTAAATCTGGTATTTTAGTGCTAGTTAAAGAAATAACTATTATATAAAATATGATATTGTAATAATAATTATAGAATAAAAATATCTGCCAACTGAATACGTATGACTTGTTCCTTGCGTATGACTTTATTTTGGCATTTTATTTTAAAATAGGTATTAACGAGGTATTAATTAATATCTAGCCTTTAATCCTTTTTAGCTAATACAAATATGCTATTATAATATTTTAAACGACACATATTTTTGAAACTTCACAAATATTCCCATTGTAAGTAAGATTATTGAAATTTATTATTAAATATACAATTTAGTTTTCTCAGAATTAGAAGCATGTACAACAAAAGTGCAAATAACATTTTATATTCAAAATATTTTTGCTAACATCTTTCATTTGGAACTTTTTTCACAGCCGATTCTTTTGTTTAATACCCAGTAAACTTCCGGTTTTTTAATTTCATTCAAAATCAACTCAGCTCTTTATAGTTTCATGAAACTTATAAAATCCAAGTTTCGTTTACATCTTGTGTCGTTCATAAGATATTGCGCACACGGACATCCATCCATCCATACATCCTCACACACAGACTTCAGTGAGATATTGGTCTTAACGGATTCGGTGGACGTCAAAATATGTATTTCCGCAAAAATTTCGTCAACGATTTTTTTTCTTGATTCCAATACTTCCTTATACTTTGTATAAGAAAGTAAATATATATGCATTTTGTTGTACAACTCAGTACAAATTATTCTAATTCAATTAGATTTACATAAAGCAACAATGCAAAAATATGCAATACTTGTAATCATTTTGTTAAAGAGTTAATTATGACGCAAAGAGTTAAATAAATTGAGTAAACAAAAAAAAAAAGAAATATATAAAGTGCGGTCCTGCGTGAAATAATTTGCGACACTGTTATGAATAATCCAGCCATGATTAAATAACAGCACTTAGACGACGAAAGCCATAGTACGTAGCTTTCGAACGCATCGAGTTCCGAGTGCTGATTCGAACTCTGAGATGAAATTCGTGCAAGCAATGATTGAAAACGTGATTCGACATTACGATAAAAGTGCCGTTGTAATTTCACTACGAAAATTGTTATAATGCGTGCTTTAACAATGTGGAAAGAATTGGTAATGAAACTATCTGCTTAGGAATCTTATTTACCATTTTATCTGCTTCCCTTTCAATAATGAGATTTATAGGAATTTATGTCTAAACATTATCGTTATCAGGTTATCCATACAAAACAAACTTGTAATTATTGTATTGTAAGGAATTAAGATTTCCCAAAAATGTAAAATTGCAGATGTGTTCCTTTTAGTAACAAAATCAGAAATGTAGCACTCAATTACTTTGACTTATACATTTTTTGATAACAATAATCAATTGAAAATATGTTAAAGATTTTTGCAAATTCCTAAATAAATATCAGACTTACAGAAGCGGTTGCCTTTTCATTGACGAAGCAAAGCCGAGGCAATAAATGCTGCCGCCATTTTACAGATTGTTAGCTGTCAAGAAAATCGTACTTCGGCAAAAAATGTATTTTTTCACGACCAGGAGCGAAATTCTGTTTCTATGATACCAAAATCATGACAGAAACAGACAGTTTCATATCTACGGGAGATTTGTGCACTTTCTCTCCCGTCGTGAGGGAAAGTACTCAAATAATGTGAAAAATAAAAAAAATTAAACAAATCAAAGTTAACTATATTAAATAATTGTACAATTCAAATAATTTAGAAATACATGAAAACAATCATAAATATTGGGATCGCAGGAGAGAAGTATTTTTTCCTTGTCGTATTGTAGCCCTAGCCCATGGCTCGTGCTTCAATTTACTCCGCAGGGAAAAATTATACACTTCTCTCCCTTAATGTATAATATACTATAATTTTCTGGTACACCTATAATCTCAAGGCATAATAGTTTAGATGAACTGGTTTGCGGAAAATAATTTAAAATTACCTATTCATAAATAAAACACAATCACTGGTAGTTGCACACAGTTCTAGCCAGAGGACTCTATGTTAAGTTCCTTGGACTGTGCATTGACGATAAAGTTGATTGGTATATACTTGCGAAGAGAATATGTGACATTCTTGTCTCCATCTCCACCATGCATTTTTTTTAGCCTCGGCAGCAGCTTCGCCTCGTCAATAAAACGACAGCCTCTGCTGTAAATCTGGTATTTTGATGCCTAGTTAAACAAATAACTATTCTTATTCTTATGCATACTAACAACAAAGTAAAATACAAAAATTATTATAGCTCCTGAAGAAGGGAAATGTCCACGACTTTTATTATTTTCAATATTAATAACAATTAAATAACAAACGTGTATTTAACATTGTGTATTTAATTATAATTAGATTAGATAGTAAATATTAATTACATACCTCTCCTAATAAATTTTAATTAAAATTCTAAATGCAATTTCAAAATATGATTACATGTACATTCATGATAGTACGAGCTGTATTAAAATAATAATCTTTTGAGTTTAATATACTTAATTTAGTTCAATTATTATCCAGTTTTATCCCAGACGGATTATAAATTTCCGAGAATGTAATTTAATATAGTGGATGTGATGACACATACTTGCTTGGAAATGAGTGAATATCCTTTGGGAAATCGATCCACGATCCTTCATGATATAATCTCTTTTAATTTCTAATGGATTTGAACTTAGAGAAAAAGAACGTAGTGAAAAACTGATTGGGACATAACCATAAATATTTTTAGGATGTACATGTTCAATATAATAAAGGCTGCGATGATATATTTATTTACTTTTATTTCTAAATAAGTACTATTCAATAGAACTCTCTAAATCCTAAAAACATGTCCATTTAATTCTTTATAATTGTCTAATTTTGTATATTTAATAGGCAATCTTATCTGCATAATGAACCTCCTAGAATATTTAAAGCCAACTTTGTGTAAACTGTCTCGTCAAAGCATTTTTGTATGACAAAATCTGTTGTTTTATTTCCATGCACATAAACTAAATTTCACTGAAGTTTAAACTGCATTTCGTACCGTAAATCATAAGCTCGCCAAGTTTTCATTCTTGAAGTAAATTGAATAGACTTTTGACAGTTCTCACTGTATAAAACGCAAACGTTATGCTTGACTTTTACAAACTAAATCACAAACTTTAAAGTCAGGTGAATATTCTGACGCTGAACGAAATATGAAAGCACTTTATGGAATAAATTCTAGGACATCAGGCCAATATTACGTTTATTTTAAAATATGGCGTACTTAACATAGATGTTTGCCCTTAATGCACTATGATTATGGACTTGTTTGTAATGAATATGTGATGTGAATAATAAAATTCAGGAATTTTATATACTTATAAATAGAGATATCTACGAAACAACTGAATTTTATGCTCATTTATATGCACTGATTTTTTCGGAAATTTGCACTCACTATGACAATATAAACAGTCTTAATTCTGATTCACAATAATTAACAATTATTCTACTAATATACATGAATACATGTAAATTAAGCCTAGAAACTTAAGCATAATATTATGAGATTTTGACAAAATTACAATAACAAATTTCTCAAAATTTTATATAACAAAAATGAAACAGACGGAAAACATCTATCCAACCGAGAATTTCCAGTCTTATTTATATTTATTGTATGTATACCTACTTTTATCAGCATTCGTATATACGACTACAATAAATACCTACTGTTATCGTTACAGGGATTTCCCTAAAAATATTACAGTTTATTGTTTCTTCCGTTGCATTCTTATATTTATTGCGGTCTCTTCCAATATTTGGGGACTATAAATGTGCATACCAGGAATTTCATATTGTATATCACTAGACAAAGTTTTAAAAATATTGAAATATGCAATTATATGCAACTTTTGTAAAAATATGCATAAGAATGCCCAAATATGCAATATATGCAATTAGTAATTAGCATTAATTAACACTAATCAATGTAATTCGTCCAGATAATTGATTTTATTTAATGATATGCAAAAATGAAAATATTTGCACTTTGCATATAATCTGCTCTCTACTCATAAATGTAAATATATATTAGTCAAATAATTACACTTAACACATGTTTGACAAATAGAATAGATGATTCAGTTAATATCTAGTCTAGATAGAAAGTACAATTGGTTTCGAAGCCTCTTCGAAATGTTCATTCTAGAAATATTAAAATCGTTAAAACTCTGAAACTAGACATTTTAGGATGTATATGAACTTTAAAAAAAATTTTTTTTGGCAATTTTCTAAAAATACTAATATAATATCTACTCATTGCGAGGATTATACATTTTCAAACCGCACTTCAAAAGCTCTTTCCGTTGTCGAGATATGAGCCTTTAAAAATTGCAAAAATTTTATCGTTTTTCCTCAAAAACACCTCAAAAAAATAAAGTTACGCAGTTGCGACCTACATCATTCGATTCTACGTAAAAAGTTACATAAGTATGTATAATTACATAATTTTTGGGCAACACGTTGAAATTTTAGAGCGAAAAGTCCAAAAATGGCCAAAAATCGGAAAAAAGTCAAAGGTTATGTATTGAATTTTCGACAAAAAATTTCATCTCTCAGAATTTTATTTTATATACTCTATTCCACTATTTTCGACCCGTAGATTATAAAAAATATGATTAGAACGCCATTCAAGGCTTGATTGACGAGAAATCGGCGATTTTAAATTTGTGGTTTTCTGCCGTCTAGGAAAATAAATCATGTGAGTGATAAAAAGGAATTTTAGTGCCGAGGTACATATTAAGTATTATTTGAAATCAAAAATTAGAAAAGAAACTGTAAAAAAATTATTATATAGTTTAAGTTTATATATCTGTCAGTTGTCAATTGAAACTGACACTCAGTGTTGCCAACCTCGAACGGTGAAGTTATTGTAAATATCACTCAAAATCCATGTAATATATTCGCGTCATATATTAGTTGTCAGTGGTACCAACTAAAAACAGGGTTTCCGAAGCCCCATCTCGAAGGAGGCCCCGAAGTGCCGCGGCATACACTTTGGGATCCCCTGCAATAAAATATGTTGCAGTTGTTAGTTTCTCCCATAGCAACTATAGTTATTATAATATATTATTGAACACAATTCAATTGTTTTCAAACAAAAGAAAATTGCAAAAATATTTGTTATTATATATTTTTCTTTCTTTCGAAACTTTTTCTTGTAGTTGCTTCTTATTAAGTTTCTTTTTGTGTATTAACTCAATTTACATATTTCTCCTTCGTGAATGATTGAATATAGGGATACACTTCCATTCACACAGATGTTGAGATAATTCAAAAACCTGAAAACATATGTCCGTATTTTTTATTATGATACTCCTTTATGTTCTTACATAGTACGTGTAAGAAAATAAAAATAAATAATACACCAGGAAACAAGTAACATATTGCTTAGTTTTATGTGGTTTTTATTTTATTGCTAAATTAATTGCGTTGAAACCTATTTGACAGTCTTGCCTGCAAATGACATGTTAACATTGTAGTGCCAACACCAAAGATACAACGGTATTAGCAAACACACATAAAATATTGCGATGCATTACAATGTTTCTATGACAACGAACAAGTTGTTTAGCTGCGTCATGTAGATTCTTTTCAATGGTTGACCCAGGATGCTACAGTAACAATAACACGGTACGAAATATATGAATTGTTAAAAAATATGTTGAAAAATCTTTCAGAACTTCTAGTAATAATAGTTATTTAGGTATCAAGGCACTGAAGTTCAATTTTTTATCACGAATATGGAATTTAGTTGTCGAGGCCCGCAGGGCTGAGGAAAATAAACCATGTGAGTGATAAAAAGGAACTCCAGAGCCGAGGTACATATTGAGTATTATTTGAAATCTAAAATTCGAAAAAACTGTAAAAAAATTATAATATAGGTTAAGTTTATACATCGCTGTCAGTTGTCAATTGAAACTGACAGTCAGTGTTGCCAACCTCGAGAGGTGAAGTTATAGTAAATAACTCAAAATTATGTGTTTTGTCCTCAATTTCGTCATCGGAATTAATTAGTTAATTCTTCTTGCAAATTTTGTTTCATGTTACGTCCAAATTTACTATAGTACGTTAATATATCTGCCAAAATTATCCTAATTGTACAATAATTATTTAACGGTTGCCAACACTGGGTTGCTCAAAATCGTCGTATAATGAGTTACTTTAGTGACGATTTCTGAGTACTTTAGTGCCGATTTCAAATAAAGGTTTTTTATACAAAACATTACTGCTTGCATCTTCCACTTGAAACTCATTTCGCAACTGATTTCATTCCCAAAATAATAGCAATGTATCAGCATCAGCTGTCATTAATCATGCTACGCCACTGCCTTTTCTGTATATCATATACTTCATACCAGTACAAACAATTCGCTTCCATTTGTTATGAGTTCAATAAACGAAATCGAATCAATGAAACAAAATTAGAACATTCACATATGATTGTGTGGTTTAATTTCCCGTAGGGCTGGGAGAGAGGCAAGACGCACATGCATCAAGGCCGTCTGTCTCCGGGGAGACGCTTAATCGATCCGGGGCCGGAGTGACCGGACTCGAAGCGGCTCCGGCGGCTTCGGTCACTGGAGTCTTTTCACTTTGTATGGCTTGATCCTTGAATGATCTTTGTGGATCTGATAATGTGTTAATACTCTAGGGACATGATGAAAAGTAGCTTTAGTACTTTACGGAAAATTTACTTTATATTTATACCCTGGAACACTAATCTTTAGCTGTAATATCCCTACGGCATTGATAATTACGAAATAATTTTATTATAGTTACTAAAAGAACGCCTGATTAGTTAATTTTATACATAGATTTTACTGGATATTTTTATATTAGGTACCTATGTATAATAGTTAATTGTTATTTCTGTAACAAAATTTGAAAGTGTCAGTGTACAGCAGTTAAGGGCGATACGTACTGTAGCAATGAAATGTGTCATATTACGGTAATGTTTCTTCTAAAACAACAATGTGCTTACTATTATCAATTGTTTGAAAAAACTTACAGAAAACATAGTCCTAAATAAAAGGCAACGGCTTGGCATGTAGCGTTAAAGCCGGATCACTCGATAACGCAAGTTAAGCAATACTGCCCGCGGTCAGTAGTTGGATGGGGAACCCGTACTTGCGAATAAAAATAAATAATAACTTTTTTGGTTTTAATTTGTGTATTATTTTTATTATTAAAATTCGACGCTTGGAAATAATACATTTAATTCTTCGTCAGGAAATAAAAATTAACATCGCAAGAAAAGCTCGTCCATACAGTTCAGATTACGGTTGAGAATTTTAATTTGTTTTACGATGTACTAAATCGTAAATAATTAAGAAAAATAGTACATTTATTACAACGTGTATACGTCAAACTATTCGATCGAAATAGTGTTTGAAAACATATTCAATGAAATGTATGTTGCTATAGTCAAGGAAGATATCTTCCTTGGCTATAGTGTTGAATTTGATAGACGATGCTCCAAATTTCAAAATTGGTGACACTGTGATATTTTATATTCTTGTCAAAATTTTATTTGCATAGTGTATATTTCGAAAGAAGTCCATCATTCTTTTGAATTTATGAGTGACTCACGTGATTTGTAATACTTGTTATCAGTTAAACATATACTAACACACCTTTAATATAAAGTAGGTAGACGATATAAATATGTAATTCCCTGAGTTGTGCGTTCAGAACATTTTGATGTTATTTAAAAATTTTACTTTCTTGTTTATTATTTTAATTTTATTTAAAGTTATACGGTGCAGGCTTAATTTTTACATTCATAGGCGATTCAAATTAAAAATAAAAATTATTATATTAATAGCCTGTTAAACTAACAACATGTAGGTACCTTTTAAATTTAAAGTGAATCTAGAAATTTCTGACTATTTTGTTTGTAAAATGTTGGGGTTTGATTTGAATAACTTGTAATTTAGCTTGAGTTGCTTAATTATTTATGAAAGGTATCAACTCAATTAACAGTTTCCGAGAAAATCGCAGACAAACAAACAAATTTATTTATAAAACTTCTTTTTTAAGTTTGTTATAAATGACCAAAAAATTGTTATATATATATATATATATATATATATATATTTATATTTGCACAAGTTTAATGGAAAAATTTCGAAAATAATGAATTTAAAGAGTTAAGTAACTAACTTTTCCGCCATCTTGGCTATGCGTTAAATGCTTAGTTTACAAATAAAGTTACAGTAATGCTAATACTAATTATAATAATAAATTAAGGTAACTTTCTGTTAAACTAGTTACATGTTAGTTTTGTAATTACACTCTTGGGCAATATCTTAATATGTCCTATCATTATCATAGATTTACTTTGTTTATTACTTGTAAATAATGTATATTTGTCCATGCTTTTAGAATGTGTTGTTTATTTTATTATCTATTTAATGTTTAGTAGTTTCATGTATATCTAAAAATTTAGTTCAAGTTTGAGTTTTAATTTATAAAATTTAATATATATTTTAAACCAGTTTTATGTAGTATTTTTAAACAATGTTATTTCGTTTTCGCAAGATCGAAAGTAAGTAGACATTGTATGTGAAAATTTATTATGGAATGTAATTAAATGGTATTGAAACAAAATATTGACGATAAGATGCTCGTCTCACAAGTGACAGTTCACGGGTTCAAAAAAATAACTGCATCCTAGTGATTCCATAAGCTGTAATTAATTGAAAGCAATTTTCAAATTTCACTGTTGTAAAAAGTAAATAAACTAAAACGCGGCCGAGGAAAATGTCAATCGGCGAAAAAGCCAACTAAATATCATTTCTAATTAAGCAAATATTTCTATAATTATTGCATTATAAAATTCGTAACAATTTAAATAGGTACTGAATTGATTAAATAAATATTGTACTTGATCAAAAGAGGAAAATGTAGTGTTACCAATATAAAGGTTATTTACAAAAAATATATTGTAAAAATTATAAACTCCTAATTTTATTAAAAATCCTTATTTCAGTGCTATACATACTTTAAATTATCTTTCAATTATGTCTTAAAATTTTCTTTTTCTAGATTAAATCACAGTTTGACTAATTTATATTTAAGATTGTTTCATTGGCAACATTGCTACACCGCTTTGCGTCTGATAACCTAACTTTTAACGTGTCATTTGTGTTGTCAAAGTATATTTTAGGTCCGAACAAATCGTTTTTAGAAACATGTCTAAAACGAGAGGAAAGCCTTTCTTCCATTCTAGTTTGATAAATAACTATTTTTTTATTTGAAACATTTTTCTCATTTTGCGATTATTTTAAAAATCTCACTCGTTGCACAAAATGTGCCATTTCCTAATTGGTTGCATAAATAGCTATTTCCTAGCAACTGTTTGTTGATGTTTAAAATTTTGACATTTAAACAAGTAGTTTGTTTATTTTTATATAATTTCGAGCTATGAATTTATTTTGCAAAATTCCTCATAATTCCTGCAAAGAAAGGGCAGGTCGTGTCAAAAATGACATTTAAATCCCTGCAACTACTTCGAAGGGATCTAAGTATGTTGATAAACAGTACAAATGTAAAGGATCTTCGTGAAGCGGCTTCCTCCTCTATAGATATTAAATTATTAAATTACGATTAGAGCAAATACCTTGTTGGAGTCAGGCACATCTTGAATTGGGCCGAAACTGCGAAATCCAATGATTAATTAGTGGCCCAGACAACGTACACTTGTGCGTGCCAAGGTCAGGTCACGGTCCGGTGACGTCATCGCCGTGTTTTCACGGACTGGGGTACCTGCACCGCGTGACGTTTTCATTTTCGTGAACGTTACGCCAACGCGATGAAACCGTGACGAATTATGTGAATTTTCAAACAAACTCATTTCTACTTCAACTGTTTTATTAGTAAAAAAAGTTGTTGAATATACAAAATGAAATAAACGCGTACAAAGGTACATTTTCGTGCCTACGTCCAAAGTTTTACACATCTGAAATCGTCCAGAAACTGCTTGGTTTTAGGTCTAGGTGGGTCAATTTGGTGGGTTGGTTTTGATCATTGTTTGAGTGTTTATGGAGGTTAGATTTTAGGGCTAAATTGTAACTTCAAATGTAAATAATTATAATTAAATTTCTAGGTGCAATGTAGAACCAATAAATAAATAAATATCACCAAAAGAAAAGTCATCGAATTATTCAAAGGAAATAAACAAATTGTTTGTTTTTATAACTCCCTCGTATCCTTGTTTACGATTGATCTGATGTTACCAACATAAAAATTACTATATTATAAATTATAATTTTAAAAACATTTTTTAAATGCTGAACATCCAGATGAATTGTTTTAAACACTTTGTCTTTAAGTAGTCCCACAAGAAACTGGAATTTTTCGTGTTCTATAAAGAATTTTAATAAATTTGATGATTTACAGTTGAATTGCATATTTTCAGGCCACTCTAATATCGATGTCAATCAATACATAAAAGATCAAGTATTAAGTTTTCAAGTTCGTTGACTTGATCTGTTCTAAATCTTGCTGAATTCGCAAAGCGGTTGTCGTATTAAAAGAAACATAACATAAATTTGTCGTACACCTATTATGCAAATCAGTGTGAATCTAGTCCCAATTTGATAAAAGATCTATTAATTTTAATTAGAATCCTTAATTAAGAGCTTGCCATATTTTGCATTAGTTAAGGATTTGAATGAATTCATCGTTTTTAGTTAACGTGTTCAACAAAGTTTTAATCTGTTTAAAAAAACAATGTTTTTAAAAAGAAACTTTGGAAATAAGTGTGAAGAACGTAAATAGGATTATGAATATTTTACGTTTTAATTAATTAAGTTTGATGAATGGCGTCGTGATATTTAGATTTATGTAAATTATTTTCTGGTGTCATAATTTTCCATTCTTATTTTCATTTACCTACATTATATTGTGGGTTCCATAAATTATGAACTCCATTATATAACTTAATGAATTCATTATAATAAAACGGTTTCCCGGAAATACTAGTATTAGTATTAGCACAATTCAAAATATTATCAGTAATAATATAACAAGAGGGTGAGAATAAATTGAAAATAATTTGACAGATCTTTCGAAAACTTGTTGCCAGGCAATAGCCACGAAAGCCCGTTTTTTGATTTCACTATCAGGCACAGCACTAAATCTATCTTTTTTGCTCATTTTTACTTGTATTGATAACTATCTGACATCTGACATCTGTCAACAAAAACAAAAAAGCTACAGAGAAAATTGCCGGGAATAATCACAAGAGCATTATTCTCAGTATAATAATGACAGGATTGGTTAAAACACAGACACGTGACATACAATAAAGCATTTTATTGGTTTAAATAAACGTCAAAAAATAATCGTTTGAATACTTTAGTTAAATAGGAGTATCTTACTTGATTTAATGCTCCAATAAAAAAAAAAACAATATTTATTAAACTTCCAGTAGGTCCAATGAGCAAATAGTAAAGGTAACATTATGACGACTATAAATTTCATTCCATTATTTTCTGATACTAATTAAGAAGTTTCATTTGTCCTCAATAAGTTTTTTCTACGATCACTCCTGAAAATTACACTTTCTCCACACTAAACAAAGCTTGAAAATTGTATATTTCGCACAGTTGTGTGGTGTGGAATAGCGTGGACAATTATTCCACAAGCAATTGTGACCAATTTACTAATAATATAATATTGTGATTGTGTATGATTTTAATATGTCAATTATAATTACATTTATATGTCATAATATAATTAATAATCATTTCAAAATTTATATAAATCTTTGTTTTCAATATTATGATTACAATGAAAATACAATATTAATTTTTTTTAATAGATTATGTCTGAAGTTTTTATATCTATAGATTTATAGTTGGTAACACTGCGCACATCTGCGCTTGCGCCGCTTTCATGCTGTAATTCTAAACGTCAAATTGTTTGAGTTAGATGTTATTTATTGTTTCTGGAGAGTAAGAATTATCATTATTAAATATTGCTAAAAATGTGATTGTAGAAAAATATAGGGTGAAACTTATGCAAAATTACAATATACTATAAAGCGATTGAACTGAAACAATTCAGTATTTCTACGTTATTTAAGTAAAAGCATTTTTTTTGACAATCCGCATCATATCTACTAATAGTGGACCAAACTACATTTCTTTCGCTCGCCGAGTTAGGTATATCATCCGGATAATAAATGGCGTGATGATAAGAATTTCCATCGGAAATTATAATTAAAGAAAAAAAATTAAGTATCTTTGTTGAGACCGATAAATTCTAATTGAAAAGTATGATGGTGAATTACGGATGTTATATATCTTACACGACGGAAGATTCGTAACAATTGATTTATAATTTACTAATGATTAATTGATTGAATTTTATTACTTGTGCGTAAAGGAAAGTCGTTTAAGCTGTAATAATTTAATTCATAAATAGTTATTTCTCTAGTTCAAGCATTTGAAATCAATTATAAAGCAATCTTGAAGAGAAATGTATTTTTCATCTTCATTACTAATATCTGTTTCCGTTTCAGATTCCGGTCGACGGCCCGTGTCGTCAGAACACGAGGTAAGTCTGCTACATATATTCGTTACCTTTGTATGATAAACTTTGATCAAGTTTATATTTGTTTTTACCACTCACTCTAAAAATAATATAATGGTTTTGTACTAAGGCATGATTCTTTCTATGCAATTCCTATTTCTATTACACAATTGACATGCGTACTTTAAAATATCGAATATGAGATTCATGTTTTTCCATATAATATAACGGTACAAGCGGCCCTTGTACAAAATTAACTTTTCATATTTATGTAGTGCGCTGCAAAGTTAAATGTGCAAACTGAAAATAAAAGAAAATAACTCCGTCTATACAGATACCGTCGAAACTATTGGGCTTCCAAAGTTAAAATACGCTAACTAATGGTAGAAAGCTGAACTATACAGTTATTTACGTAAATTTCATTGTGTCTTGAAATTAATTATTTTTTAAAATTAATGACTTATTAAATAAGATGTAAAAATGCAAGCAATAGATCTTTTTAACAAAACACAACGATAGGACAAAAATTTTGAATAAAATATATTGGTCAGGCATTAAACGTTAGTTATATCAAATTTTTTATTGGTGTACTTTTACAATTTTAACATTACCCCATCTCCTTCAATTTTCTCACCGTGACGATCCCTACACCGGTCCATGCGAATTTTCCATTGTTAATTTTTTGGAGCACGTTTATGGTGGTTTCTTTTATTTTTACGGCTTCTACTGTCTCAAATCTGGTTCTTTTCGAGCTGATTGAATATAAAAAAGTCACTTGGTACGAGATCAGGCGAAGAAGGTGGATGTCAAGAGGTCCCGAGAAAAACCTTACAATGTTTGGTGCAAAACAGAGTTAATTCAAGGAGCTACCTCTATATTGCTCCAAATAGTTTTGGAGGTATGTACCATTTTCTATCCTTCTCTGTTATGTGAGGAGATATTTACATTAATTTTGCATCAACTATTGCAAAAAACTAGAATATATTGCTACCACCATTTTGTTAAGAATGGAGTTACCTCCTTCGTACTGCAAACTCTTCAATTGTTAATAAAATTCCTGTCTATTTATAATTCACAATTTGCACAAGATCGTTGGTTTTCGTTCTTGATAGATTCTAGAAAGTAAAGATGCCGTCTTGTCGCTACAAGCCGTTTCCGTTCTAATAACGAGATGAAATCCAGTGTGCCACCGTGCATAATTTGCTCGCACCACAGAGTACTGCCCTCTACGCATGCTCAGAAATTCTCCACGTTAAGGTTAGGTTATGTTTGTCACGCCATTATTGTTTTGTAAACATGTTAAACATATGTCGGCGCATCTGCTGCCTAGTGTATTTCTTGTTAGGATAGTTCTCGTAAGGTAGACAAATATTGTAGAAGATTTTGCATACTAGGAAAGCGTTTAATGCTGTGATCTTAACACTAGTGTTAAAAAGTGACATTTTTAACTTGCTACGCAACCGTTTTAAAAAAACATATGCAAAATTACTAACATATAGAAATATAGTTGGCGAGGTATTCTATTCATGCCATAATTAATGACTCTCTTGGCTGTATGAGAGTAAGTGTATATATTTTTTTGTTTCTTTATTGTAATAATAGATAATAAACTGCTGCTACCAGCAATTACTATAATGTATTCATTTACGTGAAACTACTTTCTTCTGTCACCAGTGAACTAAAAATCAATTAGTTTGTTAATTATGAAATTATGTCAACATTGAACGTAGTATATTGTTGACTATGGCGTACTTTCATTAATTCAAAAATAATTACAAAGTTATAAATATTAAGGATTGAGTTGTTTACATCTATATGATATATTAGTGTATTGAAAACAGATTTCAATGTTTCCGAAGATTTACATAGTTTGTTTAGTAAGAATTAAAAAAAAAAAAAAAACGATTAACCTGATGGTTTAAGATAGGAGCATGGTCATATACTACTATGCTATGCTCTCTCCGGAGTTGAAACAAATTTTGGTTGCTTTAATAAATAAATATTATAATATCCCTATGGGTTTTACTAGCCAATGTTTATGGAGTAGACATAAGTTATCTGGATCATCGCGGAATATAGACCTTTTATATAATATCCACTGCTATTATTATTATACATATTCTTCTAGAAAATTTTTCCAAAATTTCTGATGGTTATAACTTTTATCCTCATTGTTTACAAAAATTCCCGATTTCAAAATTATTAATCTTCAATAAATAATTTAAACCATTTTATCAAAATTATTAAATGCATGTTTTAAGATTTCCTGCATCCGAGTTGTTCATTTTCCCAGTGACGTCTGCGTATACAGATGAATGGGTGTGTATATGTATATCCTTTCATTCAATAACTCACGAACGAGAAAAGATAATATAAAGAAACTTGGACAAACATGAATGAAAAGACATTAGAAAATAATAAGTTTTAATTTATTTGATAGGTAGAACAATAATTAGTTCATATGTCTTTTTTACATGAACAAGAATAAAAATTATAAATATATAAATACTCGTAAGTTTTATTTACCGAAACCCTTTTAATAAAAACATGAACTAAAACCGAAGTTTTGTTTTTACGTTTTACAGTGACCAAAATAGGTACACAAACCGATAATTTTTATGCTATGTTTGATACACAGAACAATATATTCAATTTATTTCGAATATGGAATCAGTCATCATGTTCCTTTTTCAATACGGTGAAACACGTCTAAATGTTGAACCAATTGGTTATTGAGTTGTATTAAATGTAGCAGAAAATATAATAAAATGAGTTTAAAACAAACCATTAATTTAAGCTTTTCTTACAATGTTGTCACCTGCAGTTATTCAATTTACTTGTCAGCACTTCAATCAATAAATAAACCATCTTGCAACGTTGCAAGTAGATGAAGTTCTTCCTATAATTATCCAGTCTTCGTTTACGTTTCCAGCGGTAAGCAATAACCCGTAGGTAACTTGTCACATAACTCATCAGATTCTAAGAAAAACACCTGACGATGCGTAGGTAGCAAGAACATGTTAGCAGAGTAAATATTTTCGCTTGTTCAATTTTACTTTTTCCTAGAAACGGGACCTGTGGCTGTGTCTGAAAGACTCCAAGAAGCAAATGGCTATTTACAAGATCACTAAATCAAGCAGTTTGAGAGGTTCCCACGGTCACTTCTGGCCAGAATTCATTATAAAATGTAACAATAGAACCTTGCACCCTCTTTTGTTGTGTAGCAAGCTTGAGAACATTTACTGGACCATGAAATTTTCGTTTGGATGGCTATTTCTGTTTCCGTTAATTTGAACTTCACGGTGATGGAAATCGGTCTGAGATATATATCTTAATCAGTGAAAAAGGGTATGAAAATCGTTAAGTAACCTGCTAAATTGGCAATTTTAGTCTAATGAAATGTATATAAAAACTGAATGCTCTGTAGAAAAGTTCATACATTTTTATAGTGTCCCAAATTTAACCCTCTTGATAAAACTAATAATTAGACATTTTTCCATCTTATTTTTCTGTATAAGCTATTCAGGTTTCGGTATTTAGTAATTGTATAGTGTTATTTTTTATTACATGAGAAAGTAACTATCCATTGGTAGTGCTTTACTTATTTTAATTTAATTACTAATTTATGTCTAGTTTGTGATACTTAGTGCTAAGAAACACCTAAAAATAAGAGAAAATATTTGATTAAATGTCCGTAAATACTTCATTACAGAGGTATTCCTATTTTTGTAATGGAGGGTTATGATTTTGACGTCACAGGCAAGAAAGAGAAAGATGAGGTAAAAGTTGAGATGGTAGTTCATAACACAAACATCCATGTTTTGACGTTTGATATGGTGTTTTAACAAGGTTATGTTTTTATTTTTGATGTTTATTATTTAGGAAACTTAAAAAATTTAACACTTGCCATATATTCTTTATAGTAATAAAGGGAGTCACTATGCACAAACCATAAACAAACTTTATTTTTGATATTTAGCATCATTTTAAGAACTGTCATTTTGACAGCGTTTTGTTTGTTTTTCGCCAATGTGAATTTCATCGTAGTTCAATGAAAACATTAATAGATGGCAGCACGAAAATTTGCTTCTATATAACCCTCCATTGCAACATCGTCGTACATGAAAAATATCAGAAAAAGCAACAAATGTATTATTTACAATACACAATGTACCAAGTTCTTAGTTTGGTAACTATTTTAAACCTAATTTATAGGATATTTTGTCAAAATGCTTCAGCATACCCTTTTGCTTTAATTTTTAGTTCCCAAAAAAAATCTATTGGTATTAAATCCATACTAGTATAAATTCTACTCATAATATAATTTAAAATTAGGAATATTACTGAATAAAAGTATTACAAATATTTGTTCATATTAACTTCTTTTTTAAATATTTAATTAAAACTTTAAATTTAGCGTCTTAAACTTGGAATATTCTTTATAAACATTTGGACATAAATTAAATATTCGTATTTATGTAGTTACAAGTACATTATTCAAGGACTGTTATACTTTTTCTGTACTTTAGTATAAAATCTATATTTTTGTATTTACCTACGTAATAACAAAAGATTGTAATCATCAATATACTTATTAATATTTAAATGTATCAACCAATAATAACATAAAATACTCTTGACTACATTAGTAACGAGTATCGATGAAAACCAATTACCTTTTAGAATTCGTATGAGTACTGTTTTATTGTAACTATTATATAGTTATCCAACTGCAGTTACTAAACCACATGCATTAAAAAAATTGTTATGAGATTGCAAACCAGAAATCACATTCATATTCTAAAAAACTTGTACGTGTGTTTAATACCAGCGCATCTCAAACATCTACTAAAAGTGTTTGCACAATTGTACATCTATTACATTTGAGTTATACGTATCATTTTACTTTCTTCACAAATCGAAAGTAGATTTATGGTTTCGTTTTACATATTAGTTTCAATAACCTTGCGTAATGTACCTATTGCTAGAAGAACATTGAGGAATTGCAATTTTCGGTACAATTTTAAAGGTTTTAGACGCTAAAGTTAGTGTTCTTGAATTTTTGTACAGGTTCACAATCGAATTTTATGATGTCTATTTTAATTTCGAGCAATACTAGCCCTTATGTCTATAATAAACGTTATCATAGGTGTTGCGAATGTCAAATTTGACCTTTCATTTGACACCAAAACCGACAGGTTATATGTATAATATTTATCACGTTATTTTACAATATGGATTATAATTTGTTTTTCTGAAGACTGTTAATTGTTAACGGCCTGTTAAAAAATCAATAAAAATTTATCAATTTTTAAAATAACTACTTGAAGAACTTCATTTCTTTGTATAGACTGTTATTAGTTTTATACTTTTCGTACAAAAAATATTGTACAAACCTCTTGCGTAAACTCGATTGTTTCTGTTAAATAAAATAATGATGTTCAACATGCAGTTGTCAAAAAAATATTTTGACATGCTTTTTATTATTTTTTTGACAACTAATAACATTTTAAAGATTACTTTGTATTTTATATTGATGCTTCACTCCTGAGGATAACTTATCTGTAGATCAGTAAATTGTTACATTATCTGGAACTACACAATATGGCCCAATTATTTAAACGAGGATTGTGGTTATAATTTGAAAAATGTTTATAATATCTGTACAAGTAAGAAAATTTAATACAAGTTCATTTACCATTGACAACAAATACATGTTAAGAAAGTACTACACAATTTCAGATTTCACGAAATATCACTAAAAATTGGCATACATTTTTATTGTATTTCTATATAATATAAAACCTAAGAAACTAAATGCTGTAGAGCGCATCGTCATATCTCTTAAATTTATAGAGATATGTCAATTTTCGATGTTTTTCGAAAGGCTACTTTGAGTGGCTGCAACTCAAAATCTATTCAAGATATTGAAAAATGGACTCAGTTCTGTGCATTTCATGCATTTTACTACAAATTAGCAAATTTTGAAAATTTTGAAATTTTTCGATTTTTTCTCTCGAATTTCGATAGGCGATAACTAAAAAAATATAAAAGATACAGTCTCGCAGACTGGCCCATTCGATTCAGCTCATCAAAATACATAAGTATGTAAAATTTAATTAAAATTGCTTTACGCGTTATAGAGTTAGAGCAAAAATTGTGAAAATGACGTTTTTGGCCAAAAAAGGCCATTTTCAGACTTTTTGCTCTTAAATTTCAACCCACCATCCGAATGTTCTGAAATTTTTAGGGTTTATGTATTTCGATGAGCTGAATCCAATGGTTTAGTCTGCAAGTTCGTATCTCATTTATTATTTGAGATATTGCTGATCGAAATTTTGGAAAAAAAATCCAAAATTTTCAATTTTAAAAAAATTTGATATTTTGCTATAATATGCACGAATAACACAAAACTGAAGAGTATTTTTCGATATCTTGCGTAATTTTTGAGTTGCAGTTCCTCAAAGTTGCACTTCGAAAAACATCAAAAACCGCCATATCTCGAAAAATTTAAGAGATATGACGATGCGCTCTGTACCAGTGAGTTTTTTAGGGTTTATATTATATAGAAGTACAATAAAAGTATATGCCAATTTTTTGTGATATTTCGTACATCATATGAACTGTGTTTAAATGAGTAAGAAGAATGTTTTACAGAAATAAAAAATTTAATAAATTTCAAGTGAATACGTTAAATATTATAAATATTTTAATTGTTTTCTAATATTTTAGACAAATTAATTTGTGTTTATATTTATAGTGCAACTTAAACAAGTATCAAAAGAACTCCTTGAAGAACTTAATTTCTTCGTATGGATTGTTATTAGTTCTATACTTTTCGTACAAAATTGGTATCTATATTTTACATTTTTGAAACATGTCTGCATATCTGTTGTCATTTATGAATCCTAATTATTTCCGAAAATTTTTGTGAACTGTTATTTCGAAGTTGGTTATAGTTCTGAAATCCCTTCAGTAGGTCAAATTAAGTAGATATTCTGTATATAGTTAGAAGTTTGAGAACTGTGAGAAACTGTTTCAGTTTTGTAATTTATTCTCAACATCATAGCACAACAAAAGTATTACAGTCCACATTCGACCTTTTACTCTCCTACAAAAACAAACACTTGAAAAAAAACACAAAAACAAGCTCACATCGCAGCAAGCGCACATTACTGACCACAAAATTACGCCAAACATTTCCAATCATTTCGCGATGTTCTCAGCGCTCGGCGCTCACATCTAGGTAGGCCACGCTCACGCGCAACAAGCACGCAAGTATTTATGTTTTTGTTTTGATTCGGGTCGGGTCACTAGATTCAGATTCAGTCTCTGCATTTTGAGGGCCGCGGGCCGGTTCTGGTTGTTCTATAGAGGCGGAAGAGTGAAGAGACAGAGAGGCTGGTGCTGTTACCGGTCGAATATCGGTCAAATGGTTAGCGAAGAGATCACCGAACACCAACACCGACGCAACTGAAACGTTGAACGTTGCGCAATGTGCACCTGCACCTGTGATTGTGAACCTGTGTGTTGGCTTTCTGGGACAGGGTTGGATTTACATATGAAAGGAACGGACACTTTTATATTTATTGTCTTATGGATATTTAGAATATTACACGCAAACTTAAGCAAATGAGTTAGTCATTTACATCATAATTGCACGCCAAATACTGAAAATCAAAACAGTACTCATAATGCAAATTTAAAACGGGATTCTCATTTCACATACTAGGAAACTAATCACAGATTTTCATTTTAAGACTAGGCTTAATATTTTTTTAAATTGAAGTATAAATTCTTCGTCATGCTATATTTTAGGTCCTTGGCAGTGTATGGGAATGGATGCTACATTTCGTTTTCATTGAAAACTTTTGTAGGTTTAATAAATATTTATTTAGTTTTGAAGGAACATATCAAAGTATTCAACTGAGACTCATTATGGAGACGAAGTAGTTTTAATTAAAAATGATATCGTTTTAAATAGAAACGTTTTGTTTAAAATTAAATGTCTTCGCTTTTATTATTTTTAAGAACAAAATTTAAAATATATTAATTTTCTTTCAATGTAGAAAAAAGAAGATAAATAAAATTTGTATTCAAAATATATATATTTATTTGAATTGAACCTAATCATTTTGTAAGAAATAAAATTTTCTTCAATTAATTTATACAAAAGGAAAACTGAAAATTTCTGATAAATACAAAAAAAAAAATGTTTGTTTATCAACATAGACAAATGTAGGAATCGTTTTAGCAACCATCGCCAAGCTAGGTACTGTTGTAACAAAATTTTGTAGTTATTTGACATTTAGCAGAAAATCTTATAATCAATTATTTAGCTACAGTTTAAGCTTAAAAGGAAAATATAAGTATGAAAAATGAAAAAACTTGTATCTTTTGCATTTTATGTTTATGCTTTTTATGGAAAAAATTACTTAAAACTACTTTTGGTTTTACTCTTCTAACAGGTAAGATTTGAATTTGACATAACGAATGAATAATATAATTTCATCGAATTGTCAATATTATTTCATTAGCAACAGTAGCAAAGGTTATTATTTGATAAAGGACGGTTGAATTATGAGTATATTATTTGATAGTTGTGGACAAAATATTAAATTTCTCGCGTCCTTCACTAAGGTCAATTTTGGCTTAATATGGGGTAATAGCTCCGTGGTAACGTGTCGGACTGTGGATCGTGAGATCCTCAGTTCGAATCCCACTGTCGACAGTTACAAATTTAAATTTACCCCTGTGGTTCCCCCTCCACTAACATCTTTGGGGGCTATGATTTGACGGCTGGTAACCGCACTTCATACGTAAAAATATATCACTTACCGAGATCTGCGTGAGCAGAGTGCCACACCCATAATGGGTAAAAGGCGTGATGATATATTTATTTTATTTATTTATTTATTTTATTTATTTTGTCCTTTGCGTGTCCTAGAGTTGGTCATAACATGTGGAACCCCGATTTTGGTACGAAAGATTTCTCTTTATGAATAATAATTAGAGAACGTAAATTTTTATAGTGGTACAGCAAACTTTTAAATAATTATGGATAATAACAATTACGAAAATAATTGATTTGAGGCTATAATCATTTTATAGTTTTACTACTGGAATGTTATGAAAATTCTTACGTATTCAATTTGAGGTAAGATTTCTTTCGTTTTTCTGAATTTATTGATCATTTACTTGATTTATTTTTGCTTGTATTAATATCAAATAAAATTGGTAAATAATACTAATTTATCAATAAAAGAAATTTTGTATAAAAGCACATTAAAACATCTCTTGCAGCATATTTAATATATTTCAAAAACACATGAAAAAGAAATAAATATAAATCTCTTTGAGTCTAGCTGTCTCATAAAATTTTATCATTATTTAATCACAAGGAAGATAAATATAACTACAACATTATAAATCGCTTTTGAAACGAGCATAAAACTACAGTTCTTAGTCTAACAGAACAACTCTACACTCACTCACCATATTAATTATAATCTTATCTCTAAACAAAAACTGCTCGGATTACTATAAATGCACTAGACCAAATTACATGTTCTTATCAATTCATAAAAAGACGTATACTTAATTCCTCGTGGAACGGTCATAAAACGGCCTTGTCTGGGCAAATGTACGCTACAGTGCGTATGCGTAAATGGCAATTATCAAGTTGATGTGAAATCAGCTCTATTGATCCGTAACTACCGACTGTGATGATCACTTGCTATATTAAGAATTTATTTTTCTAGCTTTCGTCATTTCTTTAATTATTATTAGTTGATCCTGTTTATTTTGATTATAAACGAATTGATTTATTTGTAATCTGTTTAAACTAGGATTATGAGATTATGACGCGTGTGGTCAGAGTACAACTGATATTTTTTATTGTTTTATATTGGTGGTATTTTAATTGTAATATGGATTAATTAATTCAGTTAGTTGTTGTGCGATAAATAGCCTACAATTTTAATTGCTTTTCATAATTCTTTTAGTTGATAAAGTTCATGCCTTAAGAGCGTGAAATTCTTGTTTTATGAATGATTTTAAGCTTTGGTTTTAAATGTCGCTAATATATCTAAATTACTTATATATTGTTTTTAATCACGTAGCTTATGTGTATGTCCTTAAATGTACACGTTGAACATGAAAAATTTACATTTTATGAGTATAATTGTATTTCTTGAGTATCTAAATTACTAAATTCGTTATACCACCTACTAATAATAACTTGACCAAGTAGAAATTAATATTAAACGTGACTGACAGAAACGCTGAAACAATAAGTTAATTGTTAAACTTATCTAGAAAATAATAATAAAATTTTAATACCTATACCCTACTTATTGAATAATGCTTAGTGTTTTTCTTAAGTAGACCATTTTAAATATATTAGTTGGAAATAGGACCATCAAATATCGAGACATACTGAAAAATATTTTGGGATTTCTTTTGGTCAATAACGTATTATCAAAGTGGATAAATATAAGAATAATAAATTGAAATCACAAGAAATAACTTCTGTCAGTTATTGAACTCTTGAGTAGATATCAATTTTTTTATTTGATGCTTTGTGCAAAAAAAAAAAATTCCCAATAACAATGCAAGGAGACCTTATTTAATTATGTTATATGTTACAAAAACTATTAAGAAAGCTATTAATATTAATCATATGTTTATAAAATTTTATTTGTTAATCTAAATGTTACTTGGCTTATTTCCCGTAAAATAATAATAACTTATTAATAGGTACGTTTATGTTTAGAAAAGGTAGTTTAATTAATCAACAGTTCATTTTGACATAATATAAAAGAAAAGTAAATTGATAAGAATTGTAATAATCATTGTATGTAACTATAATTTTATTTTAAAATAGGTATTAATTAATTTCTAGTCTTTAAAATTTTCTAACTAGTAATGCACATATTGCTTTTATATTATACATATTTTTGACACAATTATTTGACACGTTTGACACATAGATATTAAAAATGTTTTAGATTTTGTTTCCATTGAAACTAAGATTATTGAAATATATTATTAAATGCATAATGGAGTTTTTCTCAAATTGGAAGCATGTACAAGAAAAGTGCAAATTAGAGATTATATTCCGAATATTTATCTAACATCTTTCATTTAAAACTTTTTCTCACTGCTGATTCTATATTTGAAAAAAAAAATGGAATTGATTGTTTTATGTGTCCAGTAAATGTCCTCTTCCCGTTTTTAAATATCATTCAAAATCAAGTCAGCTCTTCATATTTTCATAAAACTTATATAAATTTAAAGTTTCATTTACATATCTTGTTTCGTTCATGAGATATTGCGCACACGGACATCCATCCATCGTTACACAGATATCATTGAGAAATTGGTCTTAACGGATTCAGTGGACGTAAAAATATGTATTTCCGCAAAAATCTCGTAAACGATTTTTTTCATAATTCCAATACTTCCTTATACTTTACATAAGAAAGTAAAAATGATACATGGAGTTATTCAAGGATAATACCACAATTTTTTGAAATTTTTTTGTCTTTTTGCAAATTATTACGTCAATATTTCGTGATTCAAAAATTTCGTTAAAAACACCACCAGACCGAAGGTCGAGTGATATTTGAGAAATGTTTTATGAGCGAAATTTGTAATAATATCCAAGTTAAAACAAAAATTTTCTAAAAAAAATATTTATTTGGATAGATTATCACACATTTTGTGAAAAATGACACTGACGTTTAAGTGAAAAGAATTAATTACTTAAAAAATTGTCATGGTAACGGGATATACTGCTGGGATCCGTAAATTCGCTGATACATTGCATTGATTGGTCAAAATAAGCTTGTTTTTGGATTATCTACTATGGCGTTGAACAATCGTATTATATTATTTTTAATAAATAAGAAAGATGTTTCCAAATTACAGTTTATTTTTTAATAATAATGTCTCGATTCGATTCGAGAAGCAGATAAGTATTGGAAAATTAGAATATTCTGTTATTGATTATAGTATGTTAAGTACTGAACGATTTGAACAAATATGAAAATAACATATCTGTCCTCAAACAATACAATCCTCATCAGCAGCCATTCATCTGAAACAACCGTTCATTTGAATCCTCTCCTCAACTCTCCTACTCCCGAACAGGTTACATACGAGTGAGTACACTTGCGTTATCGAAGTCCGAGCGACCCACATCAGCCAGCATCACCAGCGTTTCCAAGCGCACACCGACTTGGCTACAAGTGCCTCGCTGAACCGGACGACAATGTACCGTGACGGCGTGACGGATATGGCGGCGGCAGCGCTGATGAACTCTTGACACCGGCCGCGAGGTGTTGACGGATGCAGACGGATAGTTCCCACGAAGGCGCGGTCGCTATGGTGTTAGGATGAAGTTATTGTTGCTGGAAGATGTGGCGGCTGCATGATCCGGCATCTATATATTTCACTGATTTCTATATAACACTAGATTGGAGGATTGGACATAAGCCGCTACGGTACGTTCCCAATGGGGTCTTTCACCATTTTTTTCTTATATTTTTTTATGAAACTTTATCTATATTGAAGACTATTTACACTTTTAAAAAGTCTTAATTGTTATTCATTAAGCCACAATGATTTTTTAAAACGTCATAGTAGAGGTGTTGCTGGATCTAAAACAGTAGAGATTTAAATAATTTTTGTTACATAAATGTTCTATTTTATTGTAATAATAATAATAAAATAAGTAAAAAAATATATGACTACAATTATTTACAATCTGTACTGTTTTAGTTCCAGCAACACCCCTACTATGACGTCACAACATTTAAAAAAAAATCATTGTGGCTTAATGAACAACAATTAAGACTTTTTAAAAGTGTAGATAGTCTTCAATATAGATAAAGTTTCATAAAAAAATATTTAAAAAAATGGCGAAAGACCCCATTGAACGCCGCTATAATGGTCAAAATAGGAGATTTGTGACACTTCAATATTTAAAAATATATCTCTCTTGGGCACCACACTACTTTCTTATACATATAACACCAACTAAACACATATGACTTGTTCCTTGCGTATAACTTTATTTTGATAATTATTTGTCATTCAGATGTTATATCTGTTTAATTTTTTCTTCTCATTGTAATGTAAACATAATTTTATCTTAAAATAAGTATTAATTAATATTTAGTCTTTAAAACTTTCTAACTAGTAATACACATATTGATTTTATAATATTTCAAAGGACACATATTTTTGACACTTCACAATTATTTGATACGTTTGACTACTAATTTCTATATAACACTAGATTGGGCATAAGCCGCTACGGTGCGTTCCCAATTGAACGCCGCCATGATGGTCAAAATTGAGGTTTTGTGATTCTTCAATAATATTTAAAAATCTATCTCTCTTGTCTATGGGTATGACCATACTTCGTGGTATGACCTAAAGGGAAGTGGTGACGAGCGCAGTGTAGAGAGAGTGAAGACCTATTAAAAGTTCTGCGTAGGCCATGCTTATTAGATTATTTCATATTTGACACGTGACGGTAACATGTAAAAAAAATTGATAATTTCAAAGTTTCCTTTTTTCTGTAGTTAAATTAAATTTATTTGAATCCTTTTTCGTAGTTGACAAATGATAATATATATTTATTTGAAATCGCCACTAAAGTGCTCAAAAATCGTCAATAAAAGCTCAGAAATCGTCACTAAAGTAACCCATTATACGACGACTTTGAGCAACGCAGTGTTGGCAACCGTAAAATAATTATTGTACAAGTAGGATAATTTTGACAGATATTAGTAAATCTATACGTAAAATGAAACAATATGTGCAAGAAGAATTAATTAATTAATTCCTATAAAGAAAATAAGGACAAAACACATAATTTTGAATGTTATATACGATAACTTCAATGTTCGAGGTTGGTAACACTGAGGGTCAGTTCCAATTGAAAACTGACAGATGTATAAACTTAACCTATATAATATTTTTTTACAGTTTTTTCTAATTTTAGATTTCAAATAATATTTAATATGTACCGCGGCATTGAAGTTCCTTTTTTTCACTCACATGGTTTATTCGTGATAAAAAGTTAAGCTTCAGTTCCTTGATATATAAATAACTATTTTTTCACGACCGACAGAGAAACTTGGTTTCTTTGATTCCAAAATCATAACAGAAGCAATCAATTTCATATCTACAGGAGATTTGTGCACTTTCCCTCCCGTTGTGAGGGTGTTATGACGTAGGTTTAAGAAAAAATTGTTATTTTCGGAACCAATAAAAATTAAGTTTTATATTTCATGTCACTAACAAAAAAAACTGTTTGAAAATAAATAAAGGACTCTTTTCTCTACACTACAGCATACAATTTATTTATTTGCAAACGTACGTTTTGTCGAACATATAATTTATGTGATAACATGTTTGCAGCAACCTATATTTTAATCTTTTGTTTTAGAAACAGAACTACAATTTAAAGTATTATTTAACGACCAGAACAAACAGTTAATTAGTATTCAAACTCATTAAACCTTATAATCTACTTACACAATTCAAGTACGTATGTTTCCCGGCATCTGTCACTTATCAGTTGGACGCCAGAAAATCAAACATAAATGTAATTACTATTCTGTAATCATATGTGAGTGTACAAGGCTTACAGTTCCAGGCTTTATCATTTAGAACGAGAGTTTCTAAAGCGCTTATTATCGGGATAAGCGATTACATCGAAATGTTCTTTACAAATAATATTCCCTGTGGTATAGGTATAACAATTCTTCAATGTTCTTCTTCAGTATAAAGCTAGATCTGTAAACAATAACATAGAGAGTATTTTAGCATTTAAGTAATGCTTCATTATTGACTATAAAAACCTTTTTCATTCAAAATTTCTTGACGCTTCTTTTGTACCCTAACATAAAAGGTATAGTCTGTTTTTATTTGTAGTAAATTCACTTGAATTCTTTAATAGACAGATTGAAACACTTTTTATTAGTAGGGGTTGTTTTACTGTGAATTTATTTTAAATTGAAACATGATTTTTCATATCAATTATTAGGAATTTAACACTAGTGTATTAGAGTGTACATTTTAAAATGATAATATATAAGAAATACATTTAAACTTCTAATTTAATGCAATTAAAAGTTTTAATTGCAAACATCTCTGGAACTATTACAGCTGTCCAAATATCTCATGTTGTTCAAGAGATTTTTAATCGATTGGGTTATTGTTTATAATTTTCGTTTATTGGTTTTTTATTTGACAACTTCCTTATTAAATATAATATGTTGAAATCAAGTTGAAAAACTTTCAGAACTCATTTTTGTAAAATGAAAAAAAAAACTTTTGGATATATTTATTATCCATGTTTCATTTTAAAGGGAAAAAAGAATGTGTTCAACACGGCACTAAATACAGATTTACAGCTTCGGAAGCATTCATTGCCTCGTTCATTCATTCATTCGCCTTACCAATGAAACGGTAGGCTCTGCTGTAAATCTGGTATTTTCGTGCCTAGTTAAACAAATAACTATTTAATGAGCTATGGTTATTCGTGATAATACAAATGGGCGAGGCTAGGCTGAAAAATAATAAGTTGAATTGGTTTTATTTACAGACATTTTTCTACATATTTTATCCTTTTGTTTTAATAACTAAAACAGTTTCTGTAATGGACTGTCAATTTGATTCATTACTATATTGTAAATGAGCATAATTTAAAGTAGAAATTTAATCTTAGCGACTAAATGAGTGTAAATGAAGTAAATACCAAGCATCTCACGGTACGCTGGGTCAATTGATCGGACTAGGCTTAGTTGGGCCTAAGGCTAAGCAGCAGAAAACAACGTACGCATAGCAGGGTCCAGATGCTTTGGTTCGGAGTAAGAGAAGATAGACACACAACATTGAAATAATCTTCACTAATGTACGAGTACGATAAAAAATATTCGAACTAGAACTAGACAAATCAAACTTTAGTACCGAGCAATATTTTTTTATTAATAAATTAACTGTTAGTCAACACTGCCATCCCGTACGAGATGCACTTGATATTTCATTTTAAAGGGGGCCATTACTATCAAATATACAAAAACGCTGTTAGTAGTACCATTAAAATCAACGTAAAACTTGTTATTTTCATAATTAGTAAAATATTGTCGAGTAATTAGAATGTCTCTATGCCGTTGTAAGAACTGTTATTTGTATTTTCAACACATTCTGGTGTGATCATTTTCACAATGGGGTTTGTATGGATTACATAATTTTTTTGAGGTGTGCATTTGCTCAATGTCCTTTGTATATCTATTTATAGTTATTTTTTTGCGAAGATGGAAAGCGGATTAACTACTTTGGTCATATGCCGCTTTATAAATGGATGAATTTTGAACTATGTGAACATCACAAACTACCATACTCTTCAGTGATTCGAACCCACGACCTTTGTTGTCTGGTGTACTGGCTAGTAACATAGCACCCACATTTCATTATTAATATGAGAATAAATAAATAACTTATTCATTAATATGTATAAAAGTCGTATGGTGAGCCTAGGGTTGCCAACTTTTCTGAGGAAAATAACGTAACTTGTCTTTTCAAAAAGGAAAAAGAAAATTAATTGTAAGAAGAAAAAAAGTATTATTTAAATTTAAGTTTCTGTTGCCTTTCCATGCCTATAAACCTGACGAGAATCTTTTAGTCATATGAATTGGTTATCTAAATGTAACTTCTCGGTTGGTCCTACTTGCGATCTAGAAAGGAAGTGGATATCAACTGTTGTCATTGACATTTGATGTCGATGATCCTGCCATCTGTCGTTTCGTTCGAGCAATAACAATTAATCATATGTGTTCCATTCTGTTTTTTCTTATGATTATGGCACACTGGTCGATGAGCATCGATGAGCTCTTCAATGAAACAACAGAAAGAACCTGCGTTCCAAGATTTTTAATTTCATCAATGACCAATACTGGGAATTTCTCTGTTACAAAAAAATTAACGTGAAATGAGACTCAAAAGATACGTTTTAAATGAGGCACGTTTGTTTCATCAATGAAAAATTTTTCGTCGATGACGGGTTGTTTCATCGATGAGCATCGATGTTCGTTGACGCTTATCGACCAGTGTGCCATGGGCATTAGACATCGATAAATTATTTGGATATTACGTAAAATAGTGTTTCGTTTCATGTACCGCAATAAAAACTCAAAATAAAATATTTTCTCATACTTTACTTTTACGTAAAAGTATAAAGTATTATTATTGTTATATTTCAAATACTTTAAACTGAAGTACTGACAAAATCCAATTATAATTACTTCCCTATCACATACTGTATATTTTGTAATTGGAATCTTGAACCTTGAGCGAGATCCATCCCCAACTTTCGTTTCGTTGCTCAATATCCGTGTGAACGGTGTTTAGCTAGGGCCAGCCCGGTGGCTGACAGCCGGAATTGATCGGGTATCGGCTCCAGCATCAGCAGCAGCACAACGTGAACGTGCCCAGCACCGTTACTCAGTCAATCGGTCGATGGGACACAAGCACGCACGCACGATGCTCGAACTTTCATTAACGACAAGTGAACCTGCGCGAGTTTTCATTACGAGCCGATTGAGATTTTGTTTTAATGAAATTCGTTTACGCCGTTTTACACTCTACTAGAAATGGGACCGTACACTATTTTATGTTTTATGGAACTTCATCTGAATTAAAAACTGTGTGTAGAAATACATTAATGTAAGGGAACTATGTAAAAAGCTATGCATATAGATACAGATTAAATGTAGCTACATTATAAATGAAATGTATGGTAATATATTTATTTATTTAAATCAAAACTAGATTAATTGTTGTAGTAGTATTATTATAGTGCATATCTTGTAGAAATTGCTTTAGAAACTGGTGCATCTTCTGTCTTAACGTTGTTTGCATATATTATCTTAACAGATATGAAGGAATTCTTACTGCGACTTGAAATAATAATAGAAAATTAAGATCACGGAATTCTCACGATAGCTTTGTAAACTATCTAAATTCAAAGTATTTCGTATATACATAATGGAACATAACTTCATAATAATTGCTATTTATGCAACTGGCCAACGATGAAATGTTCTGTTACAGTTGTGGATTTTGTCATTTCTCTCAGAGATTTCTTCAGATCTCAAGGCAATGTTTTATAGTCTGGGGGTGGATTAATGCTTTCATGAATTAATTCCGGTTGTTTCGTTGCTTATTTAAAAATAATTGTTGAGATGTCTATATTGAAAATAAAATCGACGCTCTCACACCTACCCATTTCCTAAACCTAATTTTAAAAAAAGCTGAACGCATTTTTTATACTTGACAATAATTGTTTAAATGCGGGAAAAAAATAAATGAAAATGACAGTGGCTGTGGGTGTAGTGGCTTTCTGTATGTCAACGTCGAATTTACGAGGTGATTCCCATCAAATTAATAGGAAAATTGCAGGAGACGAACAAGTGATGAGTGTTGTTTGTTCCTGCATGGGTGCATGGGTGCATTTTGGGTGAAAAATGCAAAAACTGCATTGCTACGTTATTGTACTGTTATAGGTTAGTTGTACGTTTCTTAATCTAAATCAACTAAATAAACAAATAACTAAAAATGAACAATCATAAGGAACATTACTTTGAATACAGATTTAATTTATGAACTTAGTTAAATACAAAGTGAAAAGATTTCGGATCAAATTCGAATAATAATCTAAAATTTTACTTACTTAGACGTACATAACCGTCTGGTACAAAATATACCAGGCATATTATTTATTGTAAACGCATTCATGTTGTTTACTTTTGTTAGTTTTTTCCAAGGTTTTTTCGCACTCTAAATTGGTTTACTTTATAAATAAAACGTTTGTCCAGTTTCGGAAAATAATGGAATGTAACTAACGTCCAGATTTTTACGGGACTTATTATTACACCCATTTACTGCACAGTACACTTTATTTTTCGATTTTTCGCGGTGTTTAACAACGATTTCGTTCATTTTTAAACTCAAAAATCGTTATTCCCATTTGACGTAATGTATTTCTACCGGAATCTTCACCTTACTTTGTGTACGAAAATAATTCGCTAGATGGCATATCGCTATATGTCAGATCCCAATAGAATCAATTATTCTTAAATATACACTGTTAGGTATTATTTGTAAGGAGAAATTGTTGAATAGTATTAAATGAAGATTTATTGGATAATCATAACTGTTCCTATTGGTATTAATTCCAGTTGCAGAATTGAAAATACCAACACGAGTGCATATTAATTAATAATATTATTGAGTAATATACCACACCTAGATACGCAATTTAAAAACCATAAAATGAACACAACTTGTACATTTAGCTCATTTAAAAGAACATAAAATTAAAGACACCAATGTGGAATAGTGAGCACAGGTCCGCATAGGATCCACATCCACTCGGAGGCATCAAGATTGGCCCAGTTCTCTCGGAAGCAAACCTCTCATACATATATCAGTTCACGGGAAGCATAAGGAATGTGTTTATAAAGTCCGTAAGGTGACAAGCCCCCGCCTCGCGCCCCGCCGCCCCCCGTGGCGCCGACCACTCGCGACCTGAGCCACCTGTTCCGCACACAAGCGAAGGATGTGAGATGTGTGTGAGGGTCTGTGAGAGTGTGAGTGCTTGTTTTAAGTAGGCAAACTCGCGCTTTGCTGCTCTGTCTTCTCTGCGGATGTTTTCCGATCTGTCTTATTTTTCATTTGACCGGCTTGGCGAACTTGGCGAGAATGCTTTGAGTTTCTCGAGAATTTTTGTTGTGGGGCTTGTTTTGTTAAGGAAATAGGTTATTGTAGAGAAGAATGGTATTTTCTGGGTTGAACCAGTTGATTGGCTGATTTCGAATCCTGATTTGTTGCCGCATTCAAATTTATACACCCTTTTCTTCTTTGATCTAAAATCTAATGTCATGTAAGTATTTTCAATGCGGATTTTTGTTGTTGTCCGTCAAATGCTTAGAACAATATTATTTTTAAATTTCAAACTCACTGATTTCTATATAACACTAGATTGGGCCTAAACCACTACGGTGCCTTCCCAGTTGAACGCCGTCATGATGGTCAAAATTAAGGTTTTGTGATACTTCAGTATTTAAAAATTTATTTCTCTTGTCTATGGGTATGACCATACTTCGTGGTATGACCTAAAGAAAGGTGGTGACGAGCGCGGTGTAAAGAGAGTGAAGGCAGAGCTTCAGATTGCGCACTTTACTTTATAAAAGTGTCACAAAACCTTAATTTCGCCCGTTCAATTAGGAAAGGTCTCAGATGGCAGAATATGGCCTATGCCCAATCTAGTGTTATATAGAAATCAGTGTTCAAACTTTATTAGATTTTGATAACATTGTAGGAGTATATTCAGGGAGTTAATTTAGAGGAACAAGAGCGGTCTTTGGATACGCTATTAATACTTTTATAATAAAATAAGTATATACAGTGTGTTACAATTTAGTATTTCACCCTTGAGATCTCGAGTACTAGATTGGGCATAAGCCGCTACGGTGCACTCCCAATTCAAAATAGGAGATTTGTGACATTTCAATATTTAAAAATGTTAAGTAATAGGTTTGACCTGAAGAGATGTGGTGGCGACCGCGGTGTATCACAAAACTCCAATTTCATCGGTTCAATGGGGTAATTAGGAACGCTCTCAGATGGCAGAATATGGCCTATTTGCCCAATCTAGTGTTATATAAAAATCAGTGTATAAGAGCTACAACTTCAGTCAAAAAATGCATATAATTTTTTAAGTTCTAAGTATCGCATATTACGAAAAATATTTCAAATACAAAAGGTAATTATTTGTATTTTCTAACGCTAACCATTGGCGTAGAAAAATATTTTATTCTGTGGCTCCATATTTCTAATAGTTCTAGTTCACTTATTAGTCCTAGTATTATACCATATAACATAAATAAATTAGGAAGACGTTAAACTTGTTATGTGGTAGAATGACAACTGAGTGAACTATTAATCATTTGTTTATAAAATTTTATAAGTTAATTCAAATGTAACTTGACTTATTTCTAGAAAAATAATACAAAAACTCATAGTCAGACGAACAAAAATTGGCATTTAATTATTTTCACGAAAATATTATTAGAAATGCAATGTGCATCATTAAAATCATAAAAAGTACCTATTTGATTATATTTTTTACTATTGGTCCAATTCAATTAAAAAAATTATAAGTTTGAATTATATCTGGAATACGAGCCCTAGAAAACAATATTTGTCTTATAACACTGGTTAGACAGTAAAGTTATGTACCTCTTTTATTTGAAAATTTTTTCTCAATATGCGATACATAAGAAATTATTTATATATGGAAGAATCAATCAAAATAGTATTATTGTCCATATTATGCATTTTTTCGGGATAACAAGAACATTAAATTGGCCTACTAGTGTAGCAACTTTTGTCTAATTTAACCAAAGTTGACGCGATTATAGTTAACGAGATCCCAATGGTGACTTACACTTATATCATCAAGCCATTTTTCCTGTTTGGGTTTGACATTCTATTAATGTAAATGATATATTTTTACGCATGAAGTGCGGTTATCAGCCGTCAATCTACGTCCCTTTCAATGTTAGGTGGATCCCAACCCCAGGAGTAAAGTTAAAATGTTAACTTCGACATTGGGATTCGAACTGAAGATCTCATGATTTCACAGTCCGATGTCCGATACGTTACCACGGATCTATTATATATTAGAAGGATTTAAAACTCTTTTGTTCTATTCTAATGATATTTGGATCAGTATATTCGAGTGAAATGTACAGGTATAATATGTAACGTCAATTTTGTTGAGAATGTAAATATTTCCTTTGTCCATATTAATCTGCTCTCCTGTCATCACAGTTTGAACGTCTAGTGTTTCTATAGAACTACATTATGGATCAGTAATTGTGCTGAGAAATACACCTGACAGAGATTACAGTACTTATTCGAATTCTAACTGTCGAGTTACCTGTCTAAAGCCATTTGATCGTTATCCTTCGCAGACTACAATAGGAATTATGTAGATGTTATAACGTAAACCGCAATAAACACTGCAGGTGCTGAGAATTACTTTGCAGATTTTCTTCTCAGGATCAGGTGCGCATTTTCTTCACCTTCAAAATCAACAACAAAACCTTTGTCCAACACCTGGTTGCTGGAATTCTTTACCTGCTGGTTGGCCAACTAATGCTTGGAATACAATGCCTTGTTCGTTTTGTAGTTGTTGCCTAAACTAAAACTATAATAATGACATGGAATGGTACAGTACCACTTCCATTGACGTTTAAATTATTTTATAGGGTTGTGGTTTCTTTTCATGGATTTACGCTTTGAAAAATGGGAACAACTAGAATTATAAGAAACCCAAAGCACCTGAGACTAGTGTCCGAAGTTTCCATTATTATCTCCTTAGTACACTAAAACCTTAATACTGGGCCATAAATGATTTCATTATTTAGATTGTTATTGAAACTTATCTCATCATGACCACATTGATGATCACAAAATACAAATTTCGTCTTCTGTCTTAAAATATGGATTCCAAATTTGTGTAAAAATTAAATGTCAACAATTGATATAAGATAGATTATGTTCATGCAAGCAACGAGAAATTAGACATTTATTTGTTTTAATAATTAATTAAGAACTCACCACATGGCTAACAATTGTGAGTTGTCAATGTTCGTTTCTAGGTCTAAAAACAAAAGGCGACATATTAGGATTTATTTTGTAAATTTCGTTAAATTAGCTAACGAAAAATAGGAGGAAGTATATGTATATAAGTATGACTAAGCATAACTTTTGACAGAGTAGTCCGATTTTGATTATTCTTCTTTTATTGTATAGGGTAAATCTTGAAGTTGGTCCCATTTAAATTTGAAACATAAATTCCATCTCTAAGAGTATAAAAAGGGGATGACTTTGTACTTGGTTTTCCGAATTCGATGATTGTTTTTTTATTGAATAGGGAATAGGGTCTCTAAGTAAATTCCATTTGAATTTAAAAGAGAAAAACACCTCTAACGGTAGAAAATTAAGTTAATACAAAAAATTAAAACTTTTAACAACAAAATCAAAATTAAACCGACGAAAAAAGAAACTAAAATGCGCAAAATAAAATAAAGTTTTTCAATTCGTTTTCATTTTTCATCAGGAAACAAATGATGAAGAATTATGTTCAATAATTCGAATCGTGCTTAAATAAATATTATATTTACAGAAGTATAATCCAAAAGTCTTCCTAACTTTACAAATATTCGGGCCTTTTCTCTAAAAAGTTCCTATCGTAACAACTTGCTAATTGTTACAAAAATGAATCGATGTTTAACAGCTTATGAAATTTTCCCAATTAAGCATGAAGTTTTGATGCGATTTTGTCACTATTGCAAGTTGCTACGTAACAACTTCGTTAGAGAATTGGACCGATTATCTATTTTTTTGTTAAGTTGCTAGGATATTTATTTAAGATTGGTATCCTGGAATAATGAAATCGGTACATTTATTATGGAAATATAAATTAATAATATGAACATAATGCACAAATTTATCCATTTCTCCTTTATTTCAAGTTATTTTTATACTTTATAGTATTATATTTGCAAGTAATGTATTTCTTGTTGTTGTTTCAGTTAATCGTGGGCCTCGGAGTAGTAATCTTCAATGCGTTAGACGCAGGGTATGACTATGGCGAAGAAAGACAAATCAGTAGAGACTTAGAAGAACTAATAGATCTGATGACGTCAGAAGGTATGTACAATCCAAAGTACAAGCTACGCGATTTGCTTGTTTTTGTTTATAACACGGACATGTGGTTACAGAAAGTGACACTGGGGAATTTCACTTCTTGTTTGCTTTGATTTCGTGTGCAAAATAGATTTTAATGTCTAGGTGTCATGCTTTCATTCTTCAAATTACTGTGAGCTATGAAAAATATGGCATTAATTTTAACTTGCTAGTTTTCTATAACTAATTTAATAATAATTTTCTATGCGTAGAGTGTTACTCGTTACGCTAGTATACGAGTGAACATAAAACTCTATTACAATTGTCATCTATGCGATCATCGAAACTATGATAGTAGTATAGTAAGAAGCCAATGTTTACCTAGTAAGACTTTCTTTTCGTTCATTTAATGAAAATTTAATCTTTCGTAATTTATACATTAAAACGAAAAGATTTGTTTCTGAAAATTTTGGTGGTAATTTGATTTTTTATGATTATTATTAATTGCATTATTATATTATTTACAAAATCGTAATATTAAAATCCTAACGAATACCTTACAAAACTTCGTTATGCATTGTCTAAAGGCCTATATTTACTGAAATTAAGAAATTGTCTAAAATTCTACATCAAACAGTAATTACCTAATTTAAAATTACTTCCCTACAATTAAAACTCTTTTAGTGCAATTGTCTTGATACGAATTTAATGGACTCTCTGCAGAAAAACTGGAGGACCGGTCCTGGGAATATTAATTCGGCACATGATGACGTCAATTTGAATGTATAATCGCATATCGCAGCCAGTGATGCTGTCGGAATTTAATTAGAAATTTCACACGCATGCCGGAGAATCTAATTCACAATGCCGGAGGAGATGAAATTACTTTGATTTGATACGGTGCTCACTATGAATAATATGTATGAAAGAAATTGGTTCAATATCATATGAGGGATAAATTAAACCTTTTAAAGTTAATTTCTGATAGTACTAAGCGGGTATATTTTCGAAGGTGCAGTATTAACTCAGCCGTGTAGATTCAGCCGAAACTACCTGAGTAACCCTTCCACGAAATTTTCGTTCCTTTTTCACAGCAGGAGACCATGGGCGTAGCACACTTTATTTTGATAAATTTTTAGGGGGACAAGATAGCTTGTAACACTTACACTAAAATTTCAACAAATGATAACATGTAGATAATCTCATTCTGGCCAATGGGCAGCCGGTTTTATCTTCACTAAATAATTTTATTATAAAATGTACTAAAGTAGATTTTGACCACTAGGTAGTCATCATCGTTACAAACTAATATATTAAATTAAGGGCCTGCTTTCCTAATAATTTTAGGCAAATATGCTTCAAATCGAAAATGTACCTTATAGAGTATAAAATTCTGTATCTGTCTCAATTAGCAAAATTTATTGATAATATATATGTTACATATGTTGAGCGTTTTTTTCTTGTAATTTGGACGTGACTGTTGTGAAATTTTAATTTTTGTAATTATAAATTGTTTTATTTTACTAATGTACATTTTTTAACAATAATATTTATTTAGTTTATGTTTGTTAGTGTTTCATGTTTCTTTACTGTCGTTATGCTTTTTTATTTCGATATATTTATCTTATTTTTATTGTATGTTTGGTAATTAAATATTATGATTTAATATATTATTTTTTATTTATTATTTGACTACCAAGACCACTCACATAAGTATTTCCCTCAAAAAATAAAATCTACTTTCACTAATTGTCACCCAAATAATCAAACAATAATCAGGCAAAATACATACAATAAAATTATGTATTTCAAGCAAGTATTACATGCAATCTTGTCCCCTAAAAATTTATCAAAATAAAGTGTTCTACGCCCATGGTCTCCTGCTGTGAAAAAGGAACGAAAATTTCCTGGAAGGGTTACGCAGGTACTTTCGGCTGAATCTACACGGCTGAGTTAATACGACACCTTTTCGAAAGATCTGTCAAATTATTTTCAATTTATTCTCACTCTCTTGTTATATTATTACTGATAATTTCCCCGGGAAATTATCGCTTGTTGCTAAGTAACAGTTGTTGATAGTCGGTTGACAGTTCATTCTGTATTAGATTTGTTTATTTCAAAATGTCATTTTCACAATATGTGAATGAAAATAATAATAATTTTCTCACCGAATATTCTCGACCATTGATAAATACTCATAATTTGATCACAACTACCTCAAGAACGTTGCTTGAAGGTAACAGCCCTCCGCCTACGGCGTCGGGCGGTTACCAAACAACGTTCTTTCTGTGATTAAATTATTTTGAATTATCAATGGCCAAGGGATATTATAGCAGATAATGATCCGTACTCTATGAATACTAAATAAAAATAAATCCTCCACCTGCCCCAATATGAATTATACTCGTAATCGTATTGATAAATGTGCAAAATATGCTTTGAAGACATCAAAAAACAAAGTAGCTTAATCGTTAATCAACTGACTTCAAAGAGACCTACTTTTAAATCAGTAGAACTGTATTATATCGTAAAATATTAACTGATTATTCTTTTTGTTTTACCTATAATAATCATCATTAACACCTCATCTTTTATTCTTAACGACCTCATATATCAAAGAGGTGTTTTCATTTTTTCACCGGTGCCTCGTATTTACATAAATCATGCTGGTAGCAGGTCCATTACCACTGTAATTCATACTGTTGTTTATTTTCTGTTTCTGCAAATAACTGGGTATTTGAATTGAGAGATTAACATTTAAATGCGTTAATACCATTGCGGAAATATAGGTTTTACTGTTTTAGTAAACAATAAAGTCACCGCGATACTGCTGCTTTGAACATAATTCTTGGGTTTGACTATAAATCCACACAAAGTAGACCTTACCTCAGCATCTTTTCCATCTGTTCCAACTTACGTCTTAACTTCTTAAGACTTACTGTATTTTTTTAAACCAAATCACATAACTCATTTTTACAAAATTTGATAGTTACATCATTGAATGCTACAAACATGAACCCAGCATATATCACATTTCTCTTTTGTAAATGTCATCAATGTTTTAGGGTTTTTCAGCTTTGGCAACAGAAAATCCAAGTCGCGGGACTGGATAATGTTTAATCCTATAATTGGAATTTTATTGCCTCTTTATTTTTAATTTAGTATACACTTTGTCCGTGATGTGATGACCGGTACGTCATCAAAAATATTCGTTTGGGTTAAGATTTTAGTGGTGGGGGATATTTCATGACGTCATACAGATTCTCAAACAGTCATGATGAACAAGTTATTAACACACTTTTATACTTACAAATTATGAGTTATTTATTAAAGAAAAAAGTTAAATAGTAATTTTTTCATCTCATGCTAGTGTCATTAAAAATTACTTCAACATTGAATACTGATGATAATGAATTAATTTAATAATTCCAAACGAAGACCATTGATGTAGAATCAACGATCTGACATTATTTTGATCTTTGAGTTTGACAGTTCGAGGTAACAATAATATAATACTCTGTGGTTTATAATATTGTAGGTATCTTCTTATGATTTCTTTTTGAACATTTTATTATTACTATAAATATGAAACTGTAGTTTCGTTCAAAATACAACCTAAATTAATACTGAAATGACAGATTGAAGTTTGACATTTCCGTCCGTGAAGTGATCATCTATCCTTTTTCTTTTCAAGTAGTGGAAAATAAATGGACATATTAGACATACGTTAAAATAACCAACAATTGAACAAGCGTGTATGTGACAAAGACGACTATACATACAACTGTTAATTATTAGTTCGGAAACTAATGACGTAGCGCCCGCCACATCGTAGATAAAGTGTACTTAGTAGGTATAAGGAAGTATAGGAATTATGAAAAAAATCGATGCTTAATATTTTTCAGGTTTTTATGTTTCTAAGTTCCCTGAATTTTATCAATAACGTCTGTATGAATAGGTAGGTGGATGCAATCCAATTGTTTTTATTTTAATTACTGTTAGTGTTAATATTTAAATAAAATCTTTTGCATTAAATTAGAAAGCAGCAACAAGATAACTAAAAAGATAACAAGCTTTTGTTGTTTGATATGAATTCTTGTCGGTAAAAAGGAAAATTCGGTTACCTTACGCGTTCAGATAGGCGCAGTGCGGATGTGTAACCTGGTTCTCCGCAACGCAGTGCCGCAACACGCGAACCTGGTTGTAAAATAGTAACCGCACGACAATACCGCGTTGCAACTCACTTACCAATGTATGAGTACTTAACTAAACTACCTACTGCACGCATTTGTATTTGAGGAGAACATTAGCTCAATCAATAATATTAAAAAGATATTTATGTCATGAACATATTTTTTTCTTTAGATTCCATTCTTGTTTTATTCATACAGGTAGGGTTCTTTAGTAAATGCAGTGTAGCAGATTTATATTACATGAGAAAATAACTACCTTTTGGCAGTACTTTAGTTATTTCAATTTAATTATGAAATTGAGTCTATATTCCATTTGAGAAGGGGAGACAGTAATAAATCATTCTGTCAAATTGTTTGCTCATATATAGTCGAAAAGACTTAATTTGATACAGATCTACCGCTAAATTTCTCAATCCAATTGAATTAGTCTAGGCTCAAGTAAAGAGTGAAGTAGCGGGAAACACCACCACTTTTAAATTGGATAATAATGTAATATATAGGAGCGGATTATGTGCACGAAAAAACTGAATTATATTCGCATATATATGCATTGATTTTTTGGGAAATATGCACTATACATGCACAAATATGACAATATATGCAAAAAAAATATTAAATTATTAGATAAAAAGTATAAATGAATGCATTATAAATGTTATTGCACAATACACTCTTAATTCTGATTCACAATTAACAAATGTACTACTAATGTACATATAACTAAGTCTAGAAACTTGATATTATAAGATTATGACATATTTACATAATTACAATAAAAATTATTAAAAATTTTCCAAAAAAATAAAAAGATATATCCAGCTGAGAATTCTCGTTCTTATATTCCTTGTACCCACTTTTATCAGCATTCGTGTATACAATGAATTCCTACCGTTACCGTTACAGGGATTTCCCTAGAAATATTAGAGTTTATTGGTTTGTGTATTTGCGTATTGTATTGTTTATTGCTTTTTTCGTTGCGTTTTTCTATTTATTGCGGCCTCCTCCAATATTTGGAAATTATCAATGTGCAAAGAGAAATTTCAGACTGTTTATCACTAGACAAGGCCATAAATATTGAAATATGCAATTATATGCAACTTTTGTAAAAATATGCATAAGAATGTTCAAATATGCAATATATTCAATTAGTAATTAACATTAATTAACTCTAATCAATGTAATTCGTCCAGAAAATTTATTTTATTTAAAGATATGCAAAAATTAAAATATATGCACTTTGCATACAATCCGCTCTCTAGTAATATAATATAAATAGATCACTCTGAAAAATCCTATCTGCGTATGTTACAGTCCAGTTTCTACTGTTGGAGAAATGAATTTAGTTTTAGGCATAAAGTAAGCGACATTCTATGAGTATCCTAGTAAAAATATATATAATTTTTTTGGTGGATTTATTTGTCGCATAGCTGACAAAAATATAAATGTAAATTTGCAATAGCCATATATTTCCGAATAGTTTTAAGTTACCGAACCTTGTTACAAAAAGTAATTGACATGTTAATTCTTTCGTAACTAACTCTTAGTTGATCGAACTGAGACCGTCAATCAATTCTACTGATTTTTTTCAGCTGAGAAAAGTCACTTGCTTGCTGCTCAACTAATACATTCAGTTGTTTCCCGAATAACTGAAATATTCAGTAAATATAACCGAGGTTCTCAGTTATACATAGTACGAGTATATAACTGAATTTTTCAGTTAAATTGATTGAATAATACAGTAATAGTAGTGGAATGATTACTTAGTAAAGTACTGACTAATGTTTGGAATATTTGCTAATTTATTTCTTGAACGTTCTAGACCTAGACCATAGACATAGACATTTTATTTTCTTTATATAATATATCCATGATAATACATTGATGACAGAAAAGCAAATATTGTATCTTAGCTGAAACTCACGGTATAAGATTTTAACATTTTCGGCAAGGCATTTCTTCCGCAGTTATCTACGTGGTTATTGTAAATATTTGGTTGAATTTAAGGCGCAGTTTAAATTTAATTATGCGCGTGCGGAACTGCGCTACTATTCTGCTACATTCTTCAGTAGTTTCTCCAGTATTAATAAATTTATCAGTGACAAAATATTGTATAGAATTATGACAACAAGTATCTATAAAATGCGTGGAATGCTGTTATGTTACCTCTTTAACTAATAGAATAAATTTGTTGTTAGAGAAACTTCTTCTGCATTTGAAGACACTTATTTGTGCTATTTTACAACATCACTTTACATTCGTATTAAATTGTTATTAGTTATTTTACTTTACCAGTCTTTATCGTAATAATATGAACGTATTGGTGTAATGGGGTATCAAAGTCCAGATATAAAATATACTGTGTCGATTACATGATGCACTGTGTTATAAATCAGAATTCTTTCATAAATTAGCTGGATTTAACACAGAAATATAGTATTACAAATCCAGGGTTTTATATTTCTTTTTAAACTTAAAGGGACCATCTATTTATATGTGGTTTCTGTAATTTCAATCGCCATCTTTTATGTTATCCTTAATGTTATCAACAATTCCGAGGCTTCTTATTCTGTAAATAACGAATCATCTGCATCTCTTTATATTTAGAAGAGATATAAAGCATGCATGTCGCCATCATGCCATCCTTGGCATTGACTCTGATGACGTTATGATGGCTCTGTTTACACCATTGTTCTGCAGCGAACGATCTCACCATATGCAGAGACAATGGCTCAGGTGCCTCACGGTACGGTAATTAGAGCACTAATTAGTGGTAAAACGAGCGATTATTTTGGAGTCGGAGGCTGCATCAGCGAGGTGTAATTGTGATTAATTACGGAATTTCATTACCGGTTCAAATGAGCAACATTATGGTCGTTTTGGAATTTGAACTCTGCCGTTTTCAACGTTAGGTGGAAGGAAATTATAAGGGACGTACCGAAAATCCTTACTGTCTTTTATAGACCATCATCAATTTTTACCACAGGACTTTCTTATGCACGGCATGAACATCGAAATATGAATGTTTAATTACACTTTTCACATATGTAATAGATGTCTCAATTAATTTTTGTTCTCATAACAATTATGGGTATTGAAGTATACAATTAAAAAATTTTTTTTGTCGATTGACATTAAAGGTGACACTTTACGGACAGATAACAGTCAGTAAAGTGTCACTTTTATGCCTGGGCAGTAAAAATATCAACAAACGCATAGCAACCGTTCAACAAGCGTATGGCATTGTAATTTTACAGCGATGACCTTCAAAATATGTATAATCACTAAATTAATATTAATTCTAAATCAGCAAAAAAATTATGTGTTCAACTTGGCATCAAACACAGATTTATAGCTTCGGCAGCATTTATTTCCTCGGCTTCGCCTCGTCAATGAAACGGCAGCTTCTGCTGTAAATCTGGTATTTTGATGCCTGGTAAACAAATTACTATTATCTACGACTGTTGTTAAAAGTGGCTCTTTTAACGGTTGCTTAGCAAGTTAAAAATGTCAATTTTTAACACTAGTGTTAAAAGTAACATAGCAACGTGTTAAAAGTTGTTGAAATGTTACTTTTAACACGTTGCTAATGATTTGTTTCAATAAATCAACAAATATAGCCCTACCCGTCAAAATAACATTTTATATTTTTTAGTATTTACTAATACACTAGGAAGATCGTAGATAAAATTTTCTATGATATACGTATTAACAGTGATTTATTTCGTTCGTGGACTTCGCCTCGTTTGACAAATTTCCCCACTTACTCATAAAATGTCACTTCTTAACACTTATATCATAAATAACTATTGTTTCAAGTGTGATATGTGCGCTCTAAATTTAAACCATAAATTGTGAAATGCTCTATTCTTTTTGGTCAAAATCTCAGTCTCAGCTTACTTCAAATAAACTCAGTACCTAAATTGTTGTTCTTTATGTTAAAACTTAACTAAAACAAACTGAGAGAACTCAATTCCCCCCTTACCGAAGCTGCACCACCCGCGAAATAAACTCAAAATGATCTACGCAACTCAGTGCGGTGCAGTTCAGTGGAAGAGGTAATGTTTGGTTAGTGTTGTCAGGAGAACTGTCATATTTATTAGGTTATGTACACCAGACTGCTACAATAATCAAAGTAGGTCAATCCATTTCATTGATATATTAAATATGTAAACTTACTAGTAAAATATTTTCAATGTCATCCATTTTAATAGCATAAGTGTATATATTGCACTATATTCTTGTTCAAATCCACATTTCTATACATAAAATGCTGTTCTTTTTTGATGCCTTTCAGCTCGGCTTAGTTCAGTTTATCTCATCAACTAAGCTGAGCTAAAATTTTCCAAAAAGAATACAGCTAATATATTTAACAGTTGTAGACAGTTCTTTGGCAGTGGCTGCAAGTATATTTTGTAAATGTTATGTATTCTCGCAGATGACGACGTCAGCACAGATGCAGAGCCACACCAGGAGACTGACGATGAAGGCATCGAAAGGGACTCGGGAGACGCGGACGAGTACATGCCTGGCCCATCGCATAGCTCCCATTCGCACCTTCAACACACTCACCAACATCACCAGCCCTTCACGCTCACCAATGTACTGCAGGTCAGTTAGCAATCTGTTCTTTTAGGTGAACAACAAACACTAATTTTTTTCTACTACATATTAGGATTTCGATACAGAAATGCGCTTATATGATAGATTTCAAACTATAACAAGACACTTTACTTATTGTCACGCCATACTGTTAAGTGCTTAGGATTAAATTTTTGATATCAAATCAAACGAGGTACCGTAAAATAAGAGGAAAATTGACCAGGAAAATGTTTCGGGTCTGATTTTTATAAAATAATTTGCAGACCTGGTAGGCAGACGTTGTCCTGCCACAGACCTCGCTAGCAAAATATATTTTTCCGGACTATAAAATTTCGATGTTCGTAATTATTCTTCTTCCCCTAATCGTCTTGTCCGATTTTGATCTTTACTTTAATTATATATTTAGTAAAATAAAAACGAGTAATGTTTCACCGCGAACCGTTTATTCAAGTTATAGTTTTTGTAATACTAGCAAATAATGCAGTTTTGAAAAGATTATTCCCAAAGTTTAGCATCTTTAAAAATTATTTACTTCAAACCACATATTTTTTTGATACCTGTCTTTTTTGTTATTAAAATATATACATTACATACCATAGTTAGTTTCATTCATCAAAACAATGATACATAGTTCACCTTAAGAATAGTCTGCCGTGGAAACGAGATCTTAAGAAAATTATGTTAAGTAACTTAGGACAACATAGAACACAGTTCAGAATAAATTGATGTTTACACGTAGTTTCAGAGAAGACAGTGAAAATTAGATTATGTTCTCTCTAAAATGGTTCTGACGATTTTATGAGCGTAGGATGTAGACTAAGAGCTACGTAAATGGAAAGTACATTCATAATTTTAAATGCTGTTTATTCCGTTTTAGCTCATCGATTTTCATTGAGTGTTTGTATGTATATGTATCTTGGTTCATTAAAAAATTAACGAATTGATTTAAATAATTTGTAGTATGCTGTTACAAAACATAACTTACTTTAATAACAGATATGGAGTTAAAATACGTAATACTCAAAATACACAGCCAATTAACTCAACTATTGTCTTTTCCTAACTAAAGAAGGAAAACAAATAAATATATTTACAATAAAAAACTGCATAAATCGAATAATAATTTATCCTTCATTTTCAATATCAGTCATTTTTTTTTACAAAATTAGAAGTTCATGTTACGTATTTAAAATTAAATAGATATACTTCAATGACTTTAATAACAAAAAAGAAAATACAAATTACCTACTTTTACAAAATAAAATCCAAAAAAGTATTATATATTAATTTTTTCAAAAGTGTTGTCAGAGGTAAAATACTTGTTGAAATCTTATAATTTAGTAAGTAAAAGATTGGTAGTGATAAGTTGCGGAATTTCAACGTATTTGTGGTGGAATTTAGCAAATATACGCTGGCAATACTGGCTGATAACTTGCAGTATTCATAAAAATATCTGATCTTTTTTAAGATCACAGATCTTATTCTTTTTGATCTAGATCAATATCAAGATCAGAAAACTTAAAACGATCTAGATCAGATCAAAGATCTTACGAGTTCATTTAGATTAGTAATCTACATCAATCACAATACTAATTACTAGTAATTTTGTCGTCGATTTTTTTAACATAATCATACCTTAATCAATTCTACAAATTATTTTTCATTTTATAAAGTTTTTTTTTTCAGGTTGATGACGTACGATTTCCGATTAATTATTTTTTGTGTAGCTATACCTTCTCCCTCTTATTCTTACAGATATGCTCCCGACATGTCGACGTATCCACGTGGGAAGGAGCAGACTCACACTATCGTGCCGTGTGTAGAGCCTTAGTTGCTGAGGCCCTGGAGCTCGCCACCTTCCTGGAGAAGGTGTCTACAGGCACACGGGACCTACGGCTCACTACAGATGCCGATACTTGTCGGGACCTGGATCAGCTCAACTTTCAAGACTGGGTAAGGAAACTACCTTCTTCACGATGTTTCAGTGTTTCTTTAACTCTTTGTATAACATATCAGAGTATAAATTGTAAGGGTTTTGGGTGAAAATCCCGATGGCCAACTTCTCGATCGCGTAAATCTTAACCAACATCCCGAAAATATTACTAGACATATTATTTATGTGGTCAACTCCGTAGTAACGCATCGAACTATGGAACATGCCTGGGCCGCAAATATATGAGCTCAACATAAAAAGTCATGTTTCAACTCCTGATAACATAATTGGCTCAATTCTCTAACTCAGTTTTTAACTTCTAAACACTTGCTAATATTTTTGACTAATAGAAACAAATGTTACAAGTGACAGTTTGATTTTTTCTTAGTGTTACGAATTTTCATTGGATTAAAAACCTTAGCAAGTGGTTAAAAATTAACAACTAAGTTAGAGAATTGGGCCGAATATACTATTATATCTATCAATAGGTACTATAAATTCAACAGCAAAATAAATATAATTTGTCATCAGGTTTTATGTTATTTACTTTCTTATCCAAAGGAATCTCTATATTGTTACTGAACTTTCTTTTCATGTCATGTACTCCATTTTATTACCACTTGTAACTCCTTTAATTAAGAAACAAACAGCTACACCATGTAAACAAAAACAACTCCATATATTTCTAAAAAAAAATTCCGAGTCTTGTACGTTGTTATTATACATAAAAGTCTATCTAAACTTGAAATAACACTGCAAACAAAATAATTTCGGACTGAGATAGCAATTATGAAACTCGATCTTTGATTTGCTGTTTCCGTCATATTGGTCTGTAAGTTTTTCGGTTTTTGATTGCTTGGAATACAGCGAGAAGTTGGCCATTGGGATTTCGTCCGGTTTCCAATTATGACTTTATATCATTTCTAGTTATTTCAGATTGCATAAAGGACAAAGAGGGAAAGAAAACTGAAATTGTTTTTTTTTCTGTTTTGCTGTTTTACTTGACATATTTATGCATGCAATATTTTACTTCGTTTCTATTATTTTATGTGTATATAACACTTAAAAACACAACTTTTATTTAAGCTTACAAAATAAAATATTCTCATAATTTTTATAATAAAAACATATTTTTGTTTACGAAACTTGGTATCTGCCAATTAATTTTATTTGTTATTTGTTTATTCGAGAATAAGTTATTAATAGAAAATTACATACTAAATGTACAAATTCTGATTGCTTTACAAAATTAATATGGCTTACAAACAACTATCTGAAAGGCACAGAAATATGAACAAGAACTTAACTTCAAGAAAACGACGAAAAAACATATCATGTTTCAGGCACAATGAGTTTCAGAATCACAAAAACTAAACTATCGTTTGAATGTTGTAACGTGACAAGTGTTTAAATTACTTCTATTGTTTAAGAAAATTTCAAAATTACATTTATTTTAAAAATAAGTATGGCCTTCTGGAATCTGGAACGTTTTGCAGCTAAACCTTGTTAAGAATTATTGTGTATCCATGCATTTCTGATTCAAGTTGTTTCAATATTTGTGAAGATTCCAAATATTATTTTAGTTTTACATTTTCAATCTCTTTAATTTTACATAAATTTGTCCGATTTGGTATGCGGTTGTGACACTTTTGATCATTTGTTTACTTATTTACAGGTTTTAATACAGATTATTTTGATCTTTCACACCAAAGTGATTCATTTGAAATCAGTACACTTTGTACCTTTTATTTTAAGCCAAAGGGGTCGTTCACTAGAGAAATAAATAAAAAATAAGTCTGACCCAAAAACTTAGTACTAGATATAACTGAAGTTATTTATTTAAAACGCCATAAGTTGTACCTGAAACAGATAAATTTACTAAGCTAGATTTACTTATATTTGGCATTAACTTTTGGGTTAAAATTTGTTAGTTTTTGTGCCTTTCAATTAAGAGTTGCGTGACTGTGACAAGTTGGATTGAATGAGTGATGAATCAAAAATGAAATTTAATTTTCCGTTTTCAGTCGAACCGTAGGATTTGGCGGGCCCTGCAAGTATGTACACACATACAAACATACATTATTTTGCACTAAATTATTTTATCATATCGCATTTCAGTATTTAAATTTTTCTATAAATGCTTTTTTAAATGTTCGACTAAGAGATTTTTCAGTTTATGTTCATATGCTTTGCAATATAATTTGTTTTACCTGCATGTAACGTAATTTATTATTATAGAACTCGGACATGCACATGACGAACTGTGCCATATTATAAGTTGATCTAGGGATCGCTCTCAAAAATGTTCTTTGTTAAATTTTTCTGAAATTTAATAATAATCGGGTTATTGTATTTTTAGTTTATCGAAAGAATACTCTGCTTTCTGTTGCAGTAATATGCAAAGGAAATATGTTTCTTAGTGATATACATAGTGTAGGTACAAAATAGTGTGCAACCATTGCTATTTCGAGAACACAGAACTATAAGAGCTACGAGTTTAGTTAAATTATAAAACAATTTTTATTTAGCAAAACTATTTTAATATACACAAAAATATATGTACTGAAATAAAGTATTTTATTTATATTTGGCTGAAATAAGAGTACTTTCAATAACAAATGACTAAAAAATAAACAAATCAAAGAGTGGTGTTTTTTTTTTTAATTGACAGTATTAGCTTAACAAAATTGACAACAAACAATGAAACAGTATTATCCAGAACAATTTTTGTTTGCTCATTGTATATATTAAAAGCTATAACTTGTAAAATAGAAAATGTTTGCTAGTAAAATAGAAATTGTTTGCACACTTAAATTGAACACCCAGTATAGAAGGAATACTGATTTTTAGTTTTATTTAGAAATGATGAAAAAACGCATCATTTATTTACTTTTTATTAAAAGTGAAAAATATTGGTTACTTAATGCTTATTACTAAATTTTATATTAAAAAAATAAAATTAATTTTAATACAAGATCAACTGATTACCGCCAATGTTCGTCATGTTTTTGTCCGAAACTTTAGTTTTGCAGTTTTAGTAGCATAATTTGATCTTAAATTTTATTGGTCTGACTGTCAAAATAAATCCAAGTAAAGCTTCAATCCAAGCTCATTCCCAGTGCTTATCATTGACATAGTCATTGCCGTAAGTTTTTGTATTAATCATTAACATGTGCAGATAGTTTTAAGCGCACTGTAAAGTGGTGACTGTTAATGAGGAAACATTTTATTATTTATTTACCTTGATATATTTTATCTATAACATTAATATTGCACACCATATTTTGGTATATGAAAAATCATAGCTTTTTTGACAAAAGAATTAAAAACAGACAGCCATATATAACATAGCAATCCTATAAAATAAAGATTATTATTATGACAAATGTTGGTAAATTTGTGTTTACGAACTAAGACTAAAACAATAACTGGAAATTATTACATGTAATTCGGTGTAATGAACTGTGTGAGACATGACAACAAATTCTATGGCTATGATATCCATTGGGAATGAACCTTATTTACTATTGTCAAAATTAAATATTTCGAAATTTAAAAGTTTCAAGTAGAAAATACAAATGCATAACGGGTGTTTTTAGAGGAATAGAACTTTAAACTGAAATGAAATACATAGGCTTTTTTGTAAAGATAATTTTATGCCATTTGTGGTGGAATATGATTTCGGAAAGATGGACGTCATGGTTTGAATTAAGCGCAATCTGGTAGTCTAATTTTCTATCACTTTTCGAGACAGCTGGGGCCGTATATCGGCAATAACGTGGCGAATGTTGGCTTCCATGTCGTCCATCGTTTCGGGTTTATCGGCGTAGACTACCAATGTAAAGCACACCAAACAGTGACCTTAACAAGCCATTTGTGCACTCCTAAAAATAACTGATTAGGTTCAACTCAAAAAAATTTTAATTTTGAATATAAATTATATTAATTTTTTTATTGAAAGAAAATGGATATATTTTAAATTTTGTTTTTAAAAATAATGAAAAAGAAGTAGGTTTTAATTTTAAACAATCTGATTTTATTTAAAAGATATCATTTTGAATTAATTCTACTCCTATTCAAACTACTTTGATATGTTCATACAAAACTAAATTAATTTCCATACAAAGAACATTTATTAAACCTACAAAAGTTTTCAATGAAAATGAAATCGGATTGGCACTATTCAAATCAATTTTTCTCTTCATTTAAGAGGATCTGTTTGTTCCAAGAAAACATTTTTATCAGTGTGGTTTATCTTCACCGTTCACCCCAAAGGCGGATTTTGCTTGTTGACGTAGCCATTTAACAAAATATTAGCCTCATCGTTGAATAAAAATTTCAAAATATATTTGTATAATTTGCAAGCGTATTTCTGGCCAATGTACCCCTTGGTTTTGGCGTAGATCTATTTATTGTGAAATGATAAACCAAACTGAGCACAAAACAGCAGTCAAGGCTGTCGTTGGAAAAAAAAAAAATTGTGAATTTGAAAAACGAACCTCTAAAAAAAAAAAACACCCGTTATGTACGAAATATTTTGGAACGTAAAAATTTGACTCAATTTGTATAATTTATGTTACGTTATTTGATGTGTGACGTAGTATTTTTTTGTGGTAGGTAAAACGCATCTGGCAACTGCATTCTTATCTGGAAAATAATTATAATTGTTAGGTAATCAAAACAATTGGCTTAAATTCAGATGATTTTACGTATTTGCCTATGCAAGTTCCTAGATTGTTTTAATTCAATTTTGCTGAAACAATCTTGATTGAATTTTAAATTGAAATCCTAAGAAAAATATTATTCAATTTTCTTTCTTTTCAGTTTAATCAGAAATTCGTATTATTTATATAACAAAACAAACAATGGCAGTGAATCATAAAATTGTAAAAAATTAAATCCGCAGATGAAAGTAAAACAAACACTGTAATATAAATATGTCTGTGGCTTATTTCATTTGTCAATAACCGTGAACTTTTGAAATATGCGCATGTGCAAATATGATTTGAAATTTCAGCAATGTTTGTACTGTTACTGTGTAAGTGGAATGATGAGATTCTGCTTTGTACTTGTATGTATCGTGTGTCTTCCTATCTCTAGACTCTTTGAACGGTTGCTATGTTTGCCTATCCACTCTTTGGAACTTTGACTCCTAATAAGCGATGTAAGTTGTCGGCATGAACTATGTAGTTGTTTGTAAAGGATGAATGAAGATTGTACTTCCTCATTGTAGCGCAGGACCGAACTAGGAATTCAATCCAGGGAAATATCACACAAATGTTTAATTCGGGCCTATTCTCTAAAAAGTTGCTATCGTGACAACTTGCTAATTGTGACAAAAATGAATTGGTTCCTTAAAATGTCCTTAAAAAGAACAGAAATTATGATACAAATAAATTGAGTACAATCATTTTCCCTTTGTTAGATCAGAACTATTTTTTTCAAGTTATTCTATAAGTCTTAATTGGGCCAAATGATATGATTCAAGGCTCGTATAATAGCAATGATGAAATTACTAATAATTTTAGATTTGAGGCTTTAAATTCTTTCCACTAATAGTTGTATTAAGTATATTTTACCGTTAATAAGATTAAGCAGAGTAATTTTTAAAGAATCAAATATATAACTAGAGCTTTAATTTTAGGACATTTTTAGTAAGTACCTATTTCTTGTACAGTGATTTTTTCCTGGTTTACTCATTTTTCAACTAATTTTAAAGCTAATAATTTAGATACTAACATTAGATGCAAACATTGTTAGAGTCTTTGTTACTTTAACTACTACCTATCTAGATTATAGAGATCTACTACTGTTTATAATAGTTTTACATTAGTATTAGCTAAATAATAATACTAAAGTAATATTTGGGAAATATATATGGGAGTATTGTAACGAATCAAAACCAATTATAGATAAATGAGAAATAAATATTGTAATAGTGAATATTAACATTACTACGGAATTCAAATTACACTCCAATTCCAATAAGTGTCGAAAAAGAAAAACATTTTTGTTTAAATAAGTTTTTCGTTGCCGACACTAACAGGAAATATAATTGTACTAAAATTATTTTTGTCAAAATTTTAAAAGTTAAAACATTTTGTAACATTTCATTATGTTTTTAAATAAGAATAAGTGGCCTGTCTCTAAATATCAAAGTTCTGAAATATTTCGACCTGTTTCTCGATTCGATAATGAGTTGTATTTATCCTTAGAGAAGAGTACACTTTTTATTTTTAACAAAATCAACCTTTATATAATATTTTTAAAAATTTATGAATAGTTTACTTAGTTTTCAGGAATATTTGAAAGAAAAATTATTTAATGGAACTAGATTCATTCAAATTTTATAATAAATAATAGATTTGGAAAATAATCATGATATGGATATAACAAGTGCTGTGAAAAACCCTAAGGATTTTTTAAAGGAGTCCTAAATCTGGAAACATTTTTTTTTGTGATACCATAATCTATCTGTACAAAGATTTTCTATAAATTTTAGTGAGAGAAGATTATATATCATGGGAAAGTAAGTGCCCATTGGCAGTACTTTATTTACAGTTATTTAATTACTATAATTACAATTGACAAATTAGATATTACAATAAAAATACTTAATCCCATTTAAAAGTTACTTTTGGTTAAAAAAATTATATTGTATAAGATTATGTACAGTTTTTATAAGTATTCTGAAATAAAAAAGAAAATGTATCACAATGAACTAAATTAGGTCAATAGAGTATATAAATAAACACAATGATGAACAGTGTTTTCAAGAAATTCTTGAAATGAAAGCTCTGACCTCTAAGTAAGCAAACAAACACTTTATGATCAATCACTAGCATTGCTTTTTAGTTATTTTAAAAGAATGTTATCAAGAAGATATTGTTATGTTCAAAATCTTTTATGTGACACGTACATTCATTCGCATAATAATAAATTGTGATAAATGAAGTTATAAATAGAAATTGATCGTAAAGTAATGGATTAAGTTTACTGGTGTGAAAGGCATACATCTAAAACTGTAAAATATAGTTCAGCTTACTATCACGGATTAATGATATTAATTATAGTAATATTAAGATTGAATTACTGTAATGTTGTCCTTTGTGAATTAGTTTGGAATGGAAGTAGGTACAGTATTTATATCGTGATGTGCCGTACTAACGGAAATTTTACGATAGCTGATCAATAAGACAGGGTCCCTGTTTTATAGACGCTATTATTGATAAGGTACAACATCAAATGATTACAGTGTGTGTATATTTGTATTTTTCTTTTGGATTTATACATTTGTTTCGCAAGTTTGAAATTCTCTACATAGTTAAACCAGGCTTTAGATAAATAATTATTATATACAGCATTTTGTACACCTTCGTTATTTGGTTATGATCTTCCAAAAGCTTCTTTAGCGCCTTTAAATTTAATCCTAAACAGATGACAATCTGATGGGTCTATGTCAGAAGTATAGGAAGATATTTCCTAAGTTAGGAAATATCTAATGCCCCGTTTAGTCGATTACAAAAGATCATAAGATAGATAAGACTTTAGTTAAGTTCAAGAACTTAAAATCCTATCTTAGCCCTATCAATTTTTCTTTTAATAGGATTTTTTTATGTTTAAGAGACAGTTTATTCAAAATCAGGGCTGTTTGAATGTTGTTTTTAATAGTAATAACTAACTGATTATTTTTTTAAAAAATCGTGCTCGCTTATTCGATTCTAACCCTTTTCAGAACCAAGGTAAACGAATTCGTAACAGAATTTTCGTCCACCCAGATGAATAACGAATAGCATTGAATTTATTCTATTATATGTGTTAATACCACAGTCAAATCAAAACGCTGTTATAAGTGAAATAATTTGTAATATTCAATAGTGATTTTTTGGAATAAATAAGAAACCCTTACAATATGTATAAAATATATAGTTGCACTTTCTATTTCCCAAGTGTTACTTGAGTAAATATATAGAATAAGATAAAAGTATACGTAATTATACAAATATTATTTCTGTAATATAGATCTAATATGTATTTCTTGCATGTGTCCAACTATATTTCAATTTCAACAGCTACGTGCGCCAAAAATATAAATAATTATAGTACCATCTTTCTAAATGCACAACCAAAAACTTGAATCACAACACCTTCCTTATTCTAGGCGCGGTTTTGGGTACAAGTGATCGGCGAACTGCGAATGGGTGTAAAACTCAAAAAAGTTGACTACAGTCGCACACCCATCGAATACGAACTCACCCCATATGAAATCCTGATGGACGACATCCGCTCCAGAAGGTACAAGCTCAAGAAGATCATGGTGGATGGTGACATCCCCCAGCGAGTGAAGAAAGACGCACACGCCCTCATCCTGGAGTTCATCAGGTCGAGACCGCCGTTGAGAAAGGTCTCCGATAGAAAGTTAGCGCCTTTGAAGAGGGCGCCCACTCCACGAGAGCAGCTACTGGACTCGATAAAGAGGGGGCAGACGCTTAGACCCACCAGTAGACTCAAGACGAGACGTGAGTGATTTTTTGCTTTATTTTTAGGTTAGTAATTTTGCTGTTGCAATGCGGAAAAGTGGTTGTAATAATGATAGAGTTTTTCTGAGTAATCACGTAGGTATATCTGAAGTTATCGCTTCGTAGATTAAATCAAGTAAAACGCCATGAGAACGTTTAGTTTTTAGACAATTTTATTATTTTATTTAGTACATTGATTAATCCATTTTAGATTAGCTGTTTTAATATCCTCATTGCTTTAGTTTTTCCAAGAACTTTTTAGTTTTGATGCAGGTTTTGTTGAAAACGAACGTATAACGTATAATAATAATAATTATAAGAGAATTATATTTAAACTGAGTTAATTCTTTCTTTCACACAACAGAATGAAGTTTAAATAGCTCTTTCAACTCTGTTTTAGTTAATAATATTGTACCGACCTAACGCTTGGTGCTATTAGGTTTGCTCTTGTTTCAAGCTTTCTCCAACTCATAAAAAATTATCCGAATAATGTGTATTTGAATTTTTGTATACTTGCAGTAAAATTTCATAAGGCTCTCTGTTAACGCACGAGTCCAAATTTTACAAAGGACACGCCTTATATCTATTGAGGTAATTTAATAATTCTGTTAGATTAAAAAAAAATACACCTTGGTATTTTATCAGTTTTGTTTGTAGCGCTTCACAGATGAAAATTCATTGTTAACTGACAGCAATAAATTTCTTTTCTTTAGTAGTATTTCGACGTCGACAACTTACCATTTAAGGTTATATGTCATTCATCTGTCAGTTTATAAAGTACTCTTACCACTTACTACAGTACAGCTTTCTTGTGGTGCGGTTCACGTCACTATCTTCTTTCTCACATTCTCCCACTATTGCTGATTTGCAATAGTGGGAGAAAGTGAGAAAGAAGATAGTGACGTGAACCGCACCACAAGAAAGCTGTACTGTACGTACGAAATTGTATTTACGATCGTTCAAGATTTTATACAATGTTTAAATTAGTATGTTTTTATTGAAATTAATTAAAGTAGCAACAGCACGGGATAGTTTATAAAATTATAGCAATGTTTTGAAAATTACGGCAACCAAATAAACAGTGCGGTAATATCTACATCAAAACGACCTGCAAATATATTATAACGCAGAACACCCACTAACACGTATAATATAACACAAGACGCACACACATCAATACCTATAAGGAAAAGAAACCACTCTAGCTGTATTTTACTTCTTTATTCACCGCCTGTTAGTACATTAATGATCCCCAAACCAAAAGAACATAACCATTTATACTGCTCACATAATACTCTACACTTTATACAATAATCAACATTAACTGGATTATAAAAAATCGCATGTAATTTCTCAAAGTTGACTTTTCAATATTCAACTCGGTTTGAATTCATAAAATTGCATTTAACTATAATTAATTGTTAGAAGAAAAATTACTACACAAAATTACCCCTATGGCTGCTCCACTCATCCTTGGAGGACGTGATTTGACGGCTGGTAACCGCACTTCGCATCTGTTTTGAGCAGAGTGCCATAGCATACCCAGAAATGGGTAAATAGTATGATGAAGTATTTTTTTTTATATTTGATTAATTCTAGAAAAATAATGTAAGTAATTAATCTAATTTTTGAGAATATAGAAGTTGAAATGTGATATAAAATATTATTAGCGATAAATATGTTCTACAAATTTTGGAGATTCTTTCATATTTTAAATTTTTTGCAATTCAAATATATTTTACTAGTAAATTTAATTTGATACCTTTAAAATTGTTTGGCAAAATAATCTCTTTAATTACTTTACGAGTAATATACCAGAATAATAAATAATTACAATTTACGAGCAAAATTAATTTCAAAAGTTTCAAAATTACCCACATTAAACATGAACTCTCTAAAAGCTTTTAATTAATTAATAAACTTAATTATGTTATTGAATATAGCAATATCATTTTCTGCAATATTATACAAGCTGCTTGCCATCAGAATTGATGAGTTATTGCAAAACTAACGAACCAGCATTGAACTTAAAAAGCAATTTGTCAATTAAACATAATATGTATTCTTATAATTAATAATTATAAACGTATCTAAGATGCTGGGTGGTCCATCGACCTCTATTTTTTATTTTACTCGATTATTTTAAATATTACATTTTTAAAAAATTAAGTTATTTAAATTAAAATGCCTACATATCTGTAGTATAAGGTTTTCCACCGACTAAGCATCTAATGTCCCTAGAGGCTGCCTACTTTGTCAAACAAGATAACTTAAATTATCCCCGTTATAAACCTGTAGCTCCGTACTTATCTATTTTTATTATACTTTTTTTTTACTTTTCTACAAGTTTAAAAAGAAGAAAACTTTCTTCTTACATTTATTTAAAAAAAAATTAAAACAGTATTACTAGTTTAGAACTTGCTCAATTAATATAAGCAATTACTTACCATAAAACCACAAAAGTTCTTGTCCGTTGACCGGTGCAGCATAACCTACGAGGCATTTCTATTATAGACTATTCTTCGATACCTTGCATTAAAGGGACAAATATAGTTATGATTGGTTAAAAAATACAGTGTAAAGCATTCGACGGTATACGCTCAGAATTTTGAACTAAAAGGAAAGAATAAATTGCTCAGCTGTTTTGGTTTATTGCACATCTTTATAAAAATATACAGATTAAAACAATATATAAATGTAAGCATAAATATTTCTAAAATCCACAATGTAGAAGAAACAAGATGAAATAAAAATGCAGTAAGCAATGCTATACCTATATATATATATATATATATATATATATATATATATATATATATATATATATATATAACTCAAAACTGTAAAGTGTAGTGTGACATTTTTATAGTGTATACATGTTTGTATTTCATATAGTGTTTAGTACATTCTATGTCCAATCACAGCACAGGAAACCACGTGGATTTGTGTTCCTTTAAAGAAAGATCTCATGGAATAGACTATAGTTCTCGAACGTCCAACTCTCAACTCTTACATTAGACATCATCAATTAAGACCATCAGCTTCGCATCCTTCCATGTTTTTATCATTGATCTTTTTTTGATGAAATTCACCTTCGGTGGCGTAACGCAGTAACGCAGCCCGTAACTTTCGCCAGTAATCAACGTAATTAAGACGCAGCGACATCGTTTTTCACTGGCGCATGCGCGCATCTCGTAACTGAAGAAGTTAGAAAAAAATAATTGCTTTCGTTACGGTTTTTGGGTAGCGATTGTCGCTGTTAAGGTTTTAGTTACGGTATTGATGCTCTGTAGCCTAAAATTGTGGAATTTGAGAAATGATTACAGTTTTATAACTCGTACAGTTAGCTTGAACCTTGTAATTAACTAAAACTGGTAGTTCTACAGCGGCAAATTAGTATGATTTATGTTTTCAAGATTCTTAAATGAAACGGTTTCTACTAGCAGATAAAATACAAATTGGAGCACTTTGAAATTATACTTATTTTTAGTGTAAAGCCTACACTGAACTTTCGACCAGCGAGAACGTATTTCGGTTTTTCATTCAGCACAAGTACCTGTGATGGGGTTATGGGGCATAACTTCTGAATAATACTGTACAGAGAACTTATACTGTGTCCAGATAATGAGTAATAAATATTAAATTTAAAATCTTGCATAGTTTTATATTTTGAAAAGCTTACTTGTGCATTATTTTGACGTTATGATATAACATAAGGCAAACATGTGAATTTGCTACAAACATTTAGAACGTGCCAAACTTTTTTGAAACCTGAACCATTTTAAAATTTATCCCTGCTTGCGAAATATAGGTATTATTGAATGCTAATGTTGACACATACATGTTCTCTTAGATACAATAAACAATTCAAATTACATAGGTAAATTAATGAAGAATTAATTTATTTATATATTCTCTTTGTAAAATGAGCGAACGAGAATATTTGCTGGTAGTTGGTACAAACCAATACAGTTTTCAGTACTTTTATAATCTTCATATTCTATGACTCAAGAGAAAAAATTAATTTCTGCGTAATATTTTCTTGCGGCTAATAACCAAGACCATTATAATTTTTAATTAAAAATTAATGTTCATTCATAAATAAAAAGTAATACTCTTCCATATATTTATATATTTTTCAATGAAAACAACAGCATCAAGTTGCCGACATTGTACATAAACTTAATTCTGTGGTGTTTTAATTAACTTAGTCACCAGTTTTTAATTAACAGTCCATATTAGCTAGTTAACGCTTGCGAGGGTTAACCCAGAGTTTTTCCGCTAAATTAACTCCCATAAACGGGAAAATCGATATGAGAACACAAACGGAAAGAGATGTTTTAATTTTATTCTAACAGGAACGCGATAATAGATAGCAATATATTGTATTCATTATTACGTAATCAAAATATTGTCCATTCATAAAAGTTTTATCAATTTATAAATTAGAAATTCTCAATCAATGATGTGTCGATTCAAATCAAACTTATTAAATTTAATTATTATTTAAATCTGCAAAAATAAATAGAATTACATGTCATGTAACTAATTTATCTGGAAGTGCCACTTAAGTGTAGATATATTGCTGAAAGTTGAAACGTATAATCGTTATCAGAAATAAGTAAAAAATGGATTTAATTGTATATGTTATCAAGTATGACTAAATTATTTGATGACTTATGATCTGATGCATCATAGTTATTTTTATTTTATTTTTCAATATTGGAACGACCCGAACTGATTAAAAATAAGTACACATTGGTGTCATTAAATTGCTCCTACGTTTTTAATATAAATTTTACGTAATTTATTTCACGCCGCATTAGGAATTCATCCAGTTTATTAATCTGGATTTAATTGTATAGCAAGTAGAACTCTCATTTTAATTACAACTGGGTCTAGGCAAGGCCGTATTATCCATAAGGCAGTGTAGGCAACTGCCTAGGGGCCCAGCATCGGCTAGGGGCCCCGCGGACCGAGAAATAAAAATTTGAAAATGTTTCGTCGAGGAAAAATTTAATTTGAAGATTTGTACCCTCAATGACAATATTATTGCTTTCTTTAATTACATTGTCATATTTCAAATTATTATAGAATGATATTTGATTTGTTCGCGGCGATCTTAACGCCATACGGGTGAACGTAACTTTTCGAATTTAAAACTAATAAAAAACTGTCTTGTTCATCAATGTCTCAGAACCTTTAAATTCATTGGGATAATGGCGATTGAAAATGATACATTGGAAAAGGTCAACTTTTAAGATCTTGTAAATGATTTTGTATCTAAAAAAGTTAGAAGAGTTGATATTTAAACATATATTGTATTTTGTATTGTTTAGGGTTTGTATTTGTTTTGGGTGATGGCATAGCATAATGTAGTAAAAAAATAGTGTAATTATGAAGATAATGATTGTATTGTGGTAGAAAAAATGTATTTTGGGAAGTTAGAAAAGGGTAAAGGGCCCCGAGAATGGTATTGCCTACGGGCCCCGTAATGGTTAATCCGGCACTGGCGTCCAGGTGGTTTGGGTTCCGCCACAAAAAAAAAAATTATACTGACTGGAATTGTAATTTTACTGAAATCATTTTTGTCAAAAAAGTAATAATTTTAAAACCAAATGTTTTAACATATTGTGTACAAAATTTTAATAATTTTCTGGGAGATTCTGGGTGTCCTTTTGGTCCCTGATTCAATCCGCAGACCTTTTCGATTGCTAATTCAGATGATAACATACATGCCTAAAGTAATAATTCCAGTCAATTTAATGAGCGGGTTAGTTTACTCAATTTTGGTGCAAATAGCTCCTGAATTGATACTAGTATGAGCAATACGATCATAATTTTGTTTATAAAATAAATAAAGGGATAGTATGAATCAATTCAATTAATCATTATTCAAATTTTGTGAAGGTATGATGAAGTTATAAGTTGATATATTACCAGTTTTCTTTGGGGACTACTTTCTATTGAGCAAAGTATAAATATGTTTATGAATTTTTATTTTTGACAAAACTAGTAAATATTAATTGAGAATGAATTGAGGCAGTAGGTTTTCGTAATTAACTGGATAAATGTATAAATATCACGTACCCATATATCAGATTCAGAATTCAATTGCGATCTGATTTCCAATTCAGGAAACAGTTCGACGATATTTACTACAGATTGAGATACACGCATATATCTCAAACACTGAATCTATTCAAGGAACAGCGAAGTACGGAAGCGTTAGCACCTTAGTATGCGCGGACCGCAACACGATTTACGACGCGTTACGTTGGTTGCAGGGGAACTAGGTCGCTTCGTGCAACTTCCCACACGATCGAATGCCTGGTATAGTCAGTGACGTAGATAAGAGGAAATGTACGGAGTTTTATACCAGTTTAAAGTGCGTCTATACTGTTGTCTAGACAATTCGCAAGTGTAAACAAATGTTTACACGACTGTCCATTGATTTAAATTTCAATGTTGACAAGAAATAATACAAAAATTTACTAAGCGAATAGATGAATGGTCGTACGAGTGTTCGCTTATATTCGTCTCTAAATGTATTATTTGAATGTGTTTTATGGATAGGTATTGTCGAATGCTAATGTTGACACATATATGTTCTCTTAAATACAATAAACAATTCAAATTACATAGATAATTTAATGAAGAATTAATTTACTTATATATTCTCTTTGTAAAATGTGCAAACGAGAATATTTGCTGGTAGTTGGTACAAACCAATATAGTTTTCACTGCTGCTATAATCTTCATATTCTATGAGTCAAGAGAAAAAATTAATTTCTGCGTAATATTTTCTTGCGGCTAATAACCAAGACCATTATAATTTTTAATTAAAAATTAATGTTCAATCATAAATAAAAAGTAATACTCTTCCATATATTTATATATTTTTCAATGAAAACATGAAAGATGAATGGTCGTTCGAGTGTTCGCTTATATTCGTCTCTAAATGTATTATTTGAATGTGTTTTATGGATGAAGAAACCTTCATCCAAATTTAAAACAACGGACATTTGCGAATCGTCTGGATACTTTACTTTGGAAAATATAGAATACAATTGGTAGCTGAGGAAAAATGGAATTAAAAAAAAAAAATACGACATGACGTGAAATAAACTCCTGAATAGTCTAGGTCTGTTTGGCCTGAAACTGTGCGTACTAAATGGGATATGTGACTATAGTCGTAAAGAAATTAATTAGAAAATAAGTAAATTATCTATAATGCTATCTCAGAATAATAACGAAAAATCTACATATAATGTTATAATGTTATGGTATTTTTAATTTGAAATAAAATGTATTGCAAGTCGCGCCGTGACATGACGTCAAATTGGTAGAGCATAAGTTGACGTATGTCATAACACTTTTAAAATGACATTAATGTAATCTATATTTTACAAAAATACTTACGTATAACTGATATCAGGGTTAAAAATTATTTATATCATAATAGAAATGCATAAAAACTTGCCTACCTCTAATAGATGAAATTAATATAATGATACGAAGAATTTTGTGAAATTTATGTACATTTCAAAATAATGCAGATTTTAGCTAAAGTTTACTTCCCATTATACACTTAAGTAAAAAGGAAAGTATCATGATTCTCGTAATGGTTTTTCACATATTCGCTCCAGAAATGTTCAAGTCAAAATCGAAAATTCATTAAAATTAAGTTGTTAAACATTGAATTCTTTAATTATTGATTCATTGATGGAATAAATAGCTCCATGATAACACAGCGGACTTTGAATCTTTTCACTGACACTTCTGTGGGCTTAACTGCACTTCATGCCAAGAAATATATCACTTACCGAAATCTTCGTAAGCAGAGTGTCACACCCAGAATGGGTTAAAGATCAGTGTTCTAGATGTCACAACACTGCTTATAACACATGTTATGTGTGTTACCTAATATTTATATTTTCAATTTGTGGCTTAAAAAAAATCTAATGAAACATAATTCCATACTTATTGCTGTTTGCCAATAAGTTTTCAAAAAATCTGTCACATTATTTTCAATTTATTCTCACTGTTTTGTATTATTACTATAAATTTACATTTAAGTTATTATCTGAAATATCACGGTAGTGGTTTAAGTGTTAATGTTCACTCACTTCATTTTATTATAACTAGAAATATGAATAAAAAAGTAGTATTGCCAGATATGAAAAGGTATAGTTTCAATTAAAACTAGAAGGCTAACCTGCCGCATCCTACATACAGGGTGTAAATCAAAAAGCGGGCCATAGGCGTTTAACATGGGAAATCAGTTTTTCCGTGCACAAAAGTTCCCAAATGGTTTTAGACGAAAATGGTTCAAATAAAAATTTTAGAGAATTTAATTCTGCATCTAAATCACTAATCAGATTTTATTTTACACGTCATGTAATCCGTAAAATCGACATTAAAGTTTTATAAATATTGCTCATTTGTAGTGATAGCCATGGAATTGAAACAAAATTACAAACAATTACATATCACTAGCAATATTTATAAAACTTTAAAGTCGGTTTTATACATTACAAGACGTACAAAATAAAATCTGATTAGTGATTTAGATGCAGAATTAAATTCTCTACAATTTTTATTTGAACCATTTTCGTCTAAAACCATTTGGGAACTTTTGCGCACTGAAAAACTGATTTCCCATGTTAAACGCCTATGGCCCGCTTTTTGATTTACACCCTGTATATGTGTTATGTTTTCGGTTTTATTAGGTTAAATTTTCTGAAGATAATTGAATTCTCACAAACGCCGTGCGTCTTGAGAAAGAATATCAATTTATTTTTTTGTGATTTTCTTATGGCATTATTTTCAAATTTGCAACTGCTGTCCTGTCAAAAACATAATTTACTTGAGGTACGTCTCTGGTCTTGGCAACATTCTTAAATTATTCTCTCCGGTCTCAACTCTCTGAACTTGAGAACAATCGATTTTTTTTTATGTTATTTGAGTAATAATTCTACGTGTTCTATTGACTTGAAAATACAGTAGCAATAAGAGAAATTCTCTTTTGAAATCTTTATACTCTTCGTAAGTAGATAGATTGAAGTGCTGAGATCTTCTCATTTTCAAAAGGGTTTACTGCAAGAGCTGACTTTGAAATTTTGCTGAATAGAATTCGGAATAGAAATGTCTATGTCCCGTCTTTTCATGATGCATTTTCACTATCTAGTTTTCAGTTTGAGAGAGTGCTATTAGGGCTTATGAAATGCAGTGCTCGCTCAGGAAATATATTCCATATTTATATTTCGTTATCGTAACAGAAAATTTACAGCCATATGGGGGCACATGAAATTAATTTCACTTGTATATAGTCTATTATTCAACTTGATACGGGTTGACATTTTTGAACATTTATTTTGACAAACTGCTGAACAATATTTCATACTCGCCAAAGCGCGTAAATAGAATTTCCTTTCTCTTTTTCGTAAGAGTAGTTGAACAATACATAAATTGTAATATACTTTACATAAATATAAATAAATTACTTTTTTATACATAAAATTTATTTCCTAATTAAATAAATAGGTGCAGTGACACTGGAGTTGTTACAATGTTTTTACAAGTATACAATTATTTTTAAGACAGATAACTTTTTAAAACAATTTGAAAATTTGAGTTTCGGTTACCGTCGTGTCTCAAGACAAAAAAAATTTGCAACATAATTTATTTATTACGGCATTGTTTTGTTGTAAAAATAATGGTTTTCTTATAAATTTGGGGAATTACATTGTCAATTATAAACTCTTATATGCAATTATACATTTTACAATCATTTTCAAATTTATTTTACATTACCATCTTATTTTAAATATCTATCATATGGCCAACTATAACATAAACAATACTCCATATTTATTGCTAGTAAGAAATATTGGTTGAAGTTAATCAATCACAAAACATAAATTTAAAGTTGATACTAGTTATTCAAATTTTTTGATGTCTTAACAATTGATGCTATCTGCCTGAAAAAAGAAAAATGTTACCTTTTAAAAATAATTTAAAAGATATTTATAAATGAAGCAAGGAATGGTTTAAAACTATTACTGAATGTCGATAAATGTAAAGGCTGTTTGAGAAGATTTTTTTGACAGATTGGAATGGTGTGAGATTGGAACAAGGGAATAAGTTTATATATTTAGGTAGTATGTTCTCGAAGGATGGACGTATTGACTGGGAGATTAATGGCAAATATCTATAGGGGGCAAAATATTGTTGAGAAAAAAACTATAACGAAATATTGACTTTTATTTTCCTACGAACTCTCAAAAAATTTTTAGAAGGAAAAGAGGCCTCAAACATTTTGTAGCTTAGAGCCTCAACAAGTCTAAATCCGGCCCTATATGTCTATAATGTATTCATACATTTACCCCCTCAATCTTGCCCTTATATTCCTGGATAACCAAATGTAATTCGTCAGTAAAAAAAATCTTATTAGAATTAAAACATACCTCTAATGAGTTCTTTGCATTGGTGAGAAAATTAATAGCCAATAGCATATTATTACATACAAAACTAAATGATACACGATAGAAATTCATATCATTCTATTTATCTCAAGGATAACAGTAACCTACATTTTACTATATTTTGGTTACCACAAACCTGCAATAAAACTAATGAAACAAAAATCCATAAAAAGGAGTTCGCGTGTTAAATAAACCGCTGACGTAATAAAACCCGTGACATCATCATTGACATATAGTGGGTTGTAGCGAAATATCGACCCAGCTATGACGTAACAGGCCAGACTTTTATAAATACAGTTCAGGTATCGACTGAGCTTACCATCATTTACTTATTCATAAACTTCCGACCAACTGATATGAATTTAATGGTGTTTTCTTAATGGCTTGTTATTTATTATTTCCTTGACGTGATAATAGGTGGCTTGCATGGGCCGGGGGTTTTACATTTTGTTTTTATTAATGACTTTTGTTTCTATTTTTTAAGTAAGATTAACGCTTTGAGTGTTGTTGATCGACCGTATGTAATAGTACTTGCTTGGAAATCAAATGCAATGAACAGAACACGAAGCTGATTCAGAATAAATATTTAACCTATTTATTTTCATATATATACGTATATTTTTTTAATTTTACATATTATTGGTCCTTGTTGGCGTTTCCATTTCGCCCATTTGTAGTCCTGAATAATTTCATTTGAAATGGCCTTTAAGGTCTGTGATGCATTTGCTTTGATATCATCTGTCTGAAAACGGCGTCCTTTCAGCACTAATTTAAATTTCGGAAATAAGAAAAAATCGCAAGGAGCGCCATATTTGGCGAGTAAGCAGGCTGAGAGAGGACAGTTACCTGATTTTGGGCAAATAACCATGAGTTGTCTAGTCCTTTTTTGTGTGTCTGTTTTACCCAGTTTTAGGAAAAATTTAATTTGCATCGTTGCTCCTGAAAATCGCAAATTTCAAAATTCTCTACTAACATTTAAACACGTTGCATTCCAATAACAATATATTAATAATCCATGTGATTGCAGAGCAGGTTACGCGCAACGCAATGCTGCCAACCACATATCACTAAACATCTCCAAAACACTAATACTGTCTAATAAATAGTATATTTTAATGACTTAAAAATCCTTTAAAAAAATGTGAATAGAAATATAATACCTAGTAACTTTGAATTGTGAATAAGTCTTTGTTGACAGAAATTCGTTTTTCTCATATTTTCGTAAATTTTTTAATATGACAAAAATTTTAATTTAATTACTAAACAAAAAACAGACGTTATTAAACAAACGGGTATCCCACGAAAAGTGTGCCATAAGCGATTAACATGGGAAATGAGTTTTTTTTCCATTTGTTTCTTGATTATTTTGGGTTTAGCTGTTTTCGAGATAATTTCAGACAAACAAATAAACATGCTAGTGAAACTTGCCTTTTTTTTAAGTCTGTTAAAAAGTAACACTAATTATATTTTAGAAAGAACCAAAGCTTATAGATTTTCGAATATTATTCAAATAAGAAATCTAATTGTATGGAAATTTGAACCTTTTCGTTTAAATAAAAGGTTTTATTGAAATCTGAACATAAAAGAAAATATGAGAGAGAAGAATTAAAGAAATTATCTTTGAAGTCATAGATATTTCTTTTATTTACTAGGTGGAGATCCTTTATCAAGCTTCTTTATTTGTTTGAAAATAAAGTACCTATATGGTAACCCACGTTACACTGTTGTGTTATGGGTTGCATACTAATCGTGATCATGTACATATCAAAGTAATTAAACATTTCCTGCGATTAAACTATAATACAATTATTAATGACTTCTATAGAAGTGACTAATCAGATTATTATTAAATTATTTCCGCATCCTGAGATAATTTTCTACGGTCCAGCAAGGATTACGTTTCCGGAATTTAATTTTTCCGAGAGGTTACTGGCTCTAATTTTTTCCTGCTTCTCCGCTAGTAGACTAACAAATTAAGTTTGATAATTTAATTACCTTAATCGCTAATTTCGTCGTGGTAATTTAATTAAATCGATAATCTAATATTCTTTATACTCTATTAAGTAAGTTCCTAGTTACCATTTGGAATAAATATGAAATTTAGGTAGTCTAAAGTCTACAGTAAAATGATCCTATATACCTGTACTTTTTACACTTTATATTACGTGCAGCCGTATACATAATATAGGGTATAAGATATTTATTTAATAAGATAAATTTTGAATTTATTATATTGTATAGTAGGTCGTTTACTTAATTTAAATGTAATAGTCCTCGGCGTCGGCGGAATATTTACAGCTGATAAAATTTTTATAAAATGCACCAGATCTTAGGTAACCGTTTATTGATATTGAAAATTTGGACATTTAAGCAATAAGTTTATTTGTTGTTACTTAATTTCAGGATATAATCAACCGAATGTAACTTGAGCAATAAATTTGTTTGATTGAATTCTTCTTAATTCCTGCAACAACTATTCCAAATTTTTCCGATAAATTCTTGGCTCTCGATATATTAAGAAAATAGTTACTGTCAACTCGAAAAAATAGTTTATCAGTACGTCATATCTAGCCATGACATTCTGCTTTCACAGATCTTGACAAATTTATTTTTCGCATCAAATCACGTTCCCCAAATATATTAGTTTAGGCTCAAGGGATTAAATTACAGAGTCATGATTTATGAACCATAATCTGAAACGTTACCGAAACCGTTTGAGAGTAATTAATTATGAATTAATTTATATTATTTTTCAACTGTAACATAATTGCTAAAACTACTATACTTAGTTCTTTTTTGTCTAATGGGCAGTTGCACCAACAAAACTTAAATTATAAACTTGGTTTTAAAGTTGTAATACTTGTTATATGAAATAATTGACATTGTTGTGAAACATTTTATTTGCTTTTGTTCAATTTATCCAAGTTTAAAATGTAAGTTTTCTTGGTGCAACTGCCCATGAATATGAATAATAAAATACACCAACATTATACTGTTATACTATAGTAGTCAAATTTTACATGTTTTGGAAATAATATGAAAACTTTAGAAAAGTCGAGAAAATATAAATTTGTTTATTATTTGTGAGGTGTAATGCAAAGTAATTTTGAACCTAAAATATATAGGCGACACTGTCGGCCTCTGAATTCGCTTCTCCTCTGAATATAGGTTTGTAGATCTACACAGATTTACAGTACAATGTAAACACGATTTAAATATTCGATTGAAATTTATTATGTGAACGGAAACAAGTTAACAAGTAATTAACATAATAATGAGTGCATGTTTTCATAATTATTCAACAGCCTATAACTTGGATTATTTCCACATTATAGAACTTCACTCTCTTAATTCCGCGAGGTCAGGAATCCCTCTGCCCCCCACCCGGCGCCACTGACCCTCATCACAGCCACCTTCGCTGTTTCGCGCTCACGTTTGTATTAGTACCAAGTCGCTCAGTAGCAGGCATGCTGGCTATGCTGGCTAGCCAGGCATATGGAGATTCCGATGTTCTGATCAAAGTGTGAGTGTGTGCTGTACCAGCGATAGGCAAGTGTCACTGACATCTGAAATAGAGCCTGGGTAGCTCTGCGCGATTGTTTGTTGTGTGCAGTGAAGTTAGTGCAAAATGAAGCAGAAAGCTATGGATATATCTGAAGGTAAATTTCAGTGAAAGTTTTTTTGGAATTGATTGGAATATTTAGTTTTGAGATGAAGCGAAAGTTGTACATTTTTTAAATATGTATTTGTAGTTAGGAAGTTTATACTTGGCAGGTATTAATAATTTTTTATGTAAATCAGTAGTTCAAAATAGGAAACTTTAAGGGCGATTAACAGGAAAATTTATTTTTCATTAGAACACTATTGTTTTAGTTTTAAGAGACACTCAAATATTAATTTAAACAGTAATTTAAAAAGCAAAATGCAGTACACTGATTTACATAAATAATTTAATCTGCCATATATTTTTTTTTATTTGAATGTTTTTCCTTTACAATAACCAGGGACATTTTTGTAATATTATTCATCTAAGCAGTTGGATTGGATAGAGGGGGGAGGGGGGGTTAAAATAAGTTTTCCCTCTTTTGCACCCATTTTATGAACTTAACATGGAACATGGAAGAAATACAGTTTCTTGATATTTGATGGATATAACTGACACTGATATACTATATTCTCTTTTTTATGGTTACTAAGATGTCAAACTATCAGCGGACACTGAGCTGCCATTTTGTCGGTAGCGCATCATATATAAATATGGGGTCCACGTTTGTTAATCCGGTTCTGAACTTAAGACAAACATTGTTTCTAATAATATTTATATATTCTATAATTATAAACAAATAATCGTTGCCCAAAGCATAATATTAAAGAGTATATACTTATAATAAGTAAATACAGAGAAATCAATTAGCTTTGTTCAGATATCCTAAATAATTCTTCGTCAAGTATGAAGTAAAGACTAATCTGTAATATTATTGTTTAAATATAATTTGTTTTATTTCGTTAATGAATTATTAGAGTTTGAGAAAAACAAATTGTAAAAGGTGTAAACTAACCACTTTTATGTTATAATTATAAATAATAATACATATAATTTTATAGTTTTATGGTATTTTCAATTTGAAATTAAATTTATTACAAACCGCGCCATTGACGTGACGTCAAATTGGTAGAACATAAATTGACTTAGTAGCTTTAAAATCAGATATTGGATGATATAACTTATGTTATTTACAAGTACATTTACGTACAATTTTATCACACAACAATATTAAATAAACTTATAATTTGCAGGATTAAAAATTATTTACATGGCAATCAAAATGCATAGAAATTAACTACATTTAAATATATAACACAAAATTAAAACAGATGAATCTATCTCTTTCTTTTCAAATGTCTATCTTTTCTCAGAAAAACTACGTCACTTATCCCTTCTCCTAATTTTTAATAATTTTTTTTCTTGTAAGCTATAAATAATCCGTCGATTAAAAAATGCAGGTGTTTTAAGTGTTTTAATTAATATTTCATTAATAATATGGTTATCAAAAATACGTTCAAAATTAATTGTATGTATAAGATACTCTTCTTAATAATTCAATTAAAGAGCATTTTAAAGGAAAATAGTTTTGTAATAGATAAAATATCCAGTGGAAATATGCAATTAAAAAAAATGTTTCGTAATCTACTCATGACATACTACCCTTAAATGTATGACATTAACTTCAAAACCATCCTGTATTTGGTCTCACCCCATTAACTCATTATTGCTACAGTCAGAAATATATTCAAGTGCAAGATTTCATGTATTTGTGAGTTCACAAGCTAGATGTTGAATCATACATTAATATTCTTTAAAAAAACACACGTTTAGAAACTGGAAAGTTTATAAAATAAAATAGCCACGTGCTGTTCAACAGTTGTTTAATTTGAATACATACTTGTAGATAAGAAATAATTGACACAAATTCTGTTGTTAAAACTATACAAATAGCACTTGTATCTTTATTTACATATTGAATAACTTAGTAACACAAACAATGAATAATTTAAATTTTACAAGAATCTTATTTAAACTAAAGCGTAAATAAAGATGAGAATAAATCAAATAAAATAAACAGCTTCCTTTACAAATCTTAGGTCGCTGCATCAACAACTTTTACTCTCAATTATCCGGCTCAAAACGCTTTACAAATTAACTTAATTAATTTAAAAAACCGTTCGCTTTCCAGGAAACGAAATAACGAAATGTTATTACTGCATTTGATCACTTAAATAAGAGTAAATTATCTATAACAACACTGATGGTTCGTATTATTTTTGAACGATTAGTAAATGTTTAACGGAGTATTGAACGTTGAACTATACAGGATTTGTGAAGAAACAAATCTGTTTTTATTGGAAGTTTCTCTCGATTATCGGAGAAAATGATTTAAATGATGTCATTACTATGCTAATATTTATGTGCAAATCTGTTTCCTGTTTTTGTTATTACTTATAATTAATTAATTTGAATAATTTTCGAAATAATGCCATGAATTGAAAGTTTTGCGGAGAAGATATTATGAAATAGCCTCGGAAATAGCGAAAGAAAGATTTTTATATCCTATAATAAATTGGAAAAAATATCATCTCTATTTTTATTGCATGCAAATAGTTGATTTCACAATACATATTGACATTCGTTTCATTAAAATTTATAAGGTACACATTACAACCAAATTTCTTTTGGTCACAATTTTTGTCACATAAATTTTTTATTTTATTTAATAATAATAAGTAAAAAAATATATGACTACAATGATTTACAATCTGTGCTGTATAAGATCCAGCAACACTTTTACAAAGACGTCACAACATTTTAAAAAATCATTGTGGCTTAATGAGTAACAATTAAGACTTTTTAAAAGTGTAGATAGTCTTCAATTTAGATCAAGTTTCATAAAAAAAAATTAGAATGATTTAAAATGTGCACTAAAATCCTACTTTATGGACTCGTATCTATTATTATGTAGGAGATAACAATAGTGGCTCATTGAAACTGGACACGCTGTATATCAGCGAAAAAAATCGAGTAAAATTCTACTTAATATTCAAACCAGGCCGAAAGATGTGCTTTAAATTTTTAAAATGTGTAGGCTACACCCACATAGCATTTCAAATTCATTCGTACTAATTGGTATACAAAATTTATTAAAATATACAAGCTGAAATATGAGGTAAAAAATAACGTTACTTGCCTAAAGAATAAAATTATATACAGAATACAGGACTTTATGACAGTAATGTTATTTAACGCAGAATATAGCCCAACTTCATTCTACCGATTAACGTTACACTTTTTTAAATTTAATCGAATTTATCTGTCAATAAATTCAACTTTAGTTATTTACGATATGAGTATTATAATGTTACATTTGGTGAGAAAAAGCATTGTCTCTTATATTTAACAATTTTCTCTCTTTTCATTGTTTGTTTTATGTCCGGTTGCACCAACGTTAGTTAAATTTTAAACTTGCTTTTAATAAATAAAACCGTATTTAATTTTTGACATCAATGTCAATTACTCCATATGACATATAACTTCGATTTGCTCTTATTTATTTAAACCAAGTTTAAAATTTAACTAATGTACAACCGGGCATTAGTTACGCGAAAAATACGCTATGCACAAACTTCAAGTGAATGAATTTGAAGATAGTTTACCGTCAGAAATTGAAACATTAATTAATGGGGTTATTTCGATGTATATATTGCTTATAATAAATAATTAATTTAGCATAGCACACCAGAGGTCGTGGGTTCGAATCCCACTGAACAACATTGTCGTTTGACCAAAAGTTATGTTTTGAATATGAATTCTTTACAATAATTGTGACATTAATGGGTGACACGAGGTTTGATTTTAGCTTCACTCAATTTATAAAAAAAAATCTGATGTGGCCAGCACAAAACCTCCCGCCCAATACTACTCTTACTTAAACGGTACAAATAGTATTTGATGATACAGAAACATACCTTCTTATTTGTTTATTTTCTATTTATATTTGAGTATTTTAATTTTCTTTCGTATATTTATTTAAAATTTTGACATATATTTCACTAAGAAAACAGCTTCACAATCACAATGACATGTGTCACATTTCGTAAAAAATTTAAAATTTTTAAATGTTTTCATGGTGTACTAGGAATGCAAAATTTGTAAAATCTAATTTCTTTATATTTTATTATCTCTAAATCTAATGAAAATTAATAAAATTAGTGTAATCAAAACACATGTAAAATTAAATATTCTTCAACTTTCAAAATAACATAAATTGTTGAAAAAGGAAATTTACCGTGTTTTTCACGAAAAGCTGTTAAGGGCTTCAAGCAAACTGCTACTTCCGGTTGACCAATTTTATCCAAAATCTAATCAGCTCTTCATTTAAATATAAGAAGCAATATTTCACAAAATTGTATTTTTTGGTATTATAGTATTTGAGTTATGCGAGACGAAAAAATTACCACAGACTACACACACACACACACACATACATACATACATACATACATACATACAGACATCATCGCGAAAATAGTAAAATCGTATTGTAGGGACCCTAAAACGTGCTTATTCATTGAAAACTCTCTACCCAATTTTTTGACCAAAAACAATACCTCCCTTACCTAGAGGTAGGCGGGAGGTAAAAAACAATATTTTTAGATTTCACTTTGAAATTAAGTAAAATTTTTACGAAATTTGCATTTTCTGATGTTTTGCGGTGGTTTTTTTATTCAAAATACCTAAACTGTTTCATAAAATCAACTAATATTTTTATAAAATAGAAGTTATTTAATAGGAACTTTGGTAATGCGGTCTGTAAACAAATTTCATTTGTTTTTATGTATGATTCTACATAAGAAAATAATATACCGTATTTTATTAAATCTACCAATTATTTATACGATAAATTAAATATTAATAATTAGGAAAGAGGAAGACATACAAATGTCATAAGTTTCTATTTTTCCACTCTCATATAAATAATATTTAATCCTGGAAACTATAGTTTTATTTGTAATTTATGTATATCAGTACTACGTACATGTGCTAGTAAAATATGGGTTATTTCACCTGATATGCCATATACGTCACTTTCAAAGCGTTACGACCTACGTCAATTTATGCTCAATTCATATCACGTTACGTCAAAGACGCAATTAGCATTAAATTTCATTTCAAATTGAAAATACTATAAAATTATAAGATTATATGTAGGTTTAATTACCATTTTGAAACAACAGAAATTTACTTATTGTATAATCTGTTTTTTTTTTAATTCGACTATGATCAGAGATTCAATTGACAGTACCTTAAAATTCTAATGTCTCATGTTACGGGTTACGATTAGTTACGGTATCAAAAGTCATCGTAGTTCAAATTAATTTGGCATCCGTTGTAGTCGAAAATAAGAATAAATAAGTGACAAAATTACAGTTAAATAAATAAAATTAATAGGAAATAAACAAAAAACTAAAAAAATTCATCAAAATAGTCAGAGATTTCAACGTCCAATCAGCCGCCAAACCTCAACAAACCATTATAACCTTTTTGTGACATAGCAATAAGGCTGAACTCAACAAACAAATACCTTTATGTCTGCAAATATCCGGGTCGTTTCTCCGTGGCGCATAGCGACAGATCGTGTTCGGTATCCAGTTAGAATAATGTAATGCAACTACAAACACAAACTAGTGCTGTAAGTGTTGGGAGATTGTCTGGTAAAGTTGCGTAAGAGCATAAGTATATAAATGAAGTAGGATTTAAAAAACGACCGCTCTCGTTGGTTCACTTTTACTTGCTGCTGAGAACTGCAGACAAGACACAAGTCACGCCAATGAGCTAGAACAGACTTTCTCAAAATGTAGCTAAATGAGATTCTTAAAAAATGTTGACTTCGTCATCTACAATATGGTTTTATTTATATATTACTATAAACAAATATAAATGTACGTAATCATTTAGTATACAATTAAGGAAATAACATGAATATAATTATATTAGTTGACAAACTGATACGCGTTTCAAGCAGGAATGCGCGCTTACTCCGTCCACCTAAGTACATAACGATTCAAATTATTATCAAGTTGTAGCAATTTGAATTGTGCATTCTAAGCAAAATGTTCATTGTTGTAACATACAAAAAATAATATTTTCTACGATTGTTTAAAAATCGGGACTTTTAGTACACTTTGCACATTGAAAACATTTTTGCAGATTTTACAGTAATTTTATGGAATAGAATTTAATTTGTTTATTTCTCATATTTGTTCATATTAATTTGGAACATGAAACAATGTCTACGACATTTTAGAAACCTCTGAGTTGTATTGAATTACAGTTATAGGTCGACCAGTTAAGGCAAACGAACGTTCTCTAAATATTTGCACTTTAAAGTAGAAGTATTAAATATTTATTTCCATTGAAAAACGTTTTTTTCATGCTTTTACTAAATGATTAATTGACATTCTTTTATGCACAGTAAAGAAACAAATAATTAAATTTTGTTATATTCTTAAATATTTTGATGAATTATATTTATTTATTTAAATAAACTGCCTTTACAGGATGCCAAAATAATTAGACAGCAAGAAGAAACTAAAATATTACAAAAAAACATTGAGCAAAGGGAAAAAGCTAATAGTATATTATAAATTTATTAATGTTGCTTTAAACATGTTAAGTTTTAAAAGGAAGATATTGATGTAAATAAATTTAAATTGGTACAAGTAGCACCTACTAAAAATTTAAGAAGACGAATAAATTGATACGGGAAACTGGGAGAAAAAATGTAGAAAAAATTTGGTTAGTTATTTATTAGTTCTTTTTTTTTACTTGGCTTGAATTTTTCTAAAATAAATTATTAAGAAAGTGATCATATTTAAAATTTCTAGATATGGCATTTAAATTAAAACAAAAATTAACACAATGATGAAACTGTCCGTTTTAACACTTTTAACACATCTTTTATCAAGTTCCTTTTCCTGTTTTTGTAAATTTTTATATTTTAGATAACGTTGCGATTTTAAAACAATGAGCAAGTAAGATAATAAATTTTAACTTTTTATGAGTTTAAAACATAACATTATATTGAACCATCAGATAGGCACTGCGCAGTAAAATACACTGTTATGTCCGTAATAGGTAATAATTATTATGGCAATGAAATGATTTTGTTATGTAAAATTAACTATCGAATTTCCTTCAATTACCTATTAAAAAAATCATAAAACATAATATTATGACAAGAGAGTTGGGTTCTTACAAAAATAAAACGTCATTATAATTGAGAAATGTATTGCAAAATCTAAGAGTAAAATCAAATTTACTACCTCTTTGTTTTCCAAATACGTTTTTCAATACCGGTTACCATATTTAACTCGTTCATTTAAATAAATCATCTGTTATATGTAACAACTTTTTAAGGCGCGTCAACAGTTAAAAGTCAGGCTTTTAACTTGACCTTTGTCAGTAAATTTAAACTTAAATAGACTCGAAAACTAGTTTTCTTTAATTGTGTAACGCAACGTATAATTATACAGGCGGGCGCCAATTTTTTACTACGGTGCTTGAACTAATGATTAGAAAAACAAAAGTCGAAAATGTACAGTTGGTTTAAACATTTTTATTAAAATTCAACTGAGGTTATGTTGCAAATTTATTCAAAGCGACAATCTTTTCTTCGCGTTATTGATTTCTTTTTGACTTGGGACACTTTTCGAGAAAGTAATCAGGAAATTGTCAAAGCGTTACATGTTTTATCCCGTTATATGCGGTAAATATTTTGCTTGAACCTACTGTTTTTTTGGGTATAACGGAATCCACACACACACAAAAGTAGTTTCACTCACGCTTCACGTAAACACGTGAATATCTAGAAACTTGTATCGTGTTGTACTGTCGTAGGTTTAGGAATCTCTACTATACGTTTGTAAAATGCCAGAGGATATTCTGAATCAGCGAGTATGTAGGAGGCTAACAAGATTGAAATTCTGTGGTTGATTGAACGATTTTAAATATAACCTTCAAAAGGATTTATCCTTTGGTATTTATATTGAAAGTTATTGGAGCAAGATATCCTGAAAATTATGTGCCGTAAATATTAAATGGTTTATGTATTTAATCTAAGTTTAGATGTTTTTATTGTAATTTAGGTTAGGCGATCACATGCAGAGTTTATGGGCCGATTGAACTATTAAACTATATTTAATACCGTAAAGTATGAAACAGTTGGTTGATAGATTGATTGTAAAAAAATCACAAACTTAAAGCAAGCTGACTATTTAGTTGCATGTGCCTGCAGTTTTATGTGTTTCAATGGCTTTCATTTCAAATTAAAATTTAAGACAGGTTTGGTTTGTTCGTACTGTGTGTTTTATTTTAACTAGGCCAACCTTGGTAGAACTATAAGAGCTCAGACTTCAGTTAAATGAGACAAAAATTGTTGTATTACTAGGTTATTTCAGTTTTTTTTTTTTCAAAATAATACATGTTATTAGATAAGAAATATGTGAAATATGCGAATAGCATTGGCACATATTCCACACAAGCAAAAGGTTTGTAGTCTGAGCCGAAGGCGAGGGCTACGGTTTGCGATTGTTGGATATGCCATTCCGTTACATGTTGTAGACTATACTTATTATACAAAAAAAATACAAAGATAAAACTATTGAAAACGTCAAACTCAAATAAATAAAATTAAAACAAACAAACGTAACTATAGTAACTGAATTAAGATACTTTTTATATCGCGCTAATATGCGGCTCTGATTCGTCGAAATTATTCCATATGCGGCGTATGGAATGATAGTTGTTCCAATACAGTTTTTAGTTGTAGAATGTGTAGTTTCCAAAACAGTGTTATAGAAATGATCTTCCAGATTTGCGCTAACGAATACAACACTGTTCAAGATAATTCAATTAAAACTGTGGTTTTTTTGAACGGTTGTGGATTTCATTTGAACGAAGATATAGATCCTGTGTGGATATGGAAGGACAACATTTTGAACAACTTCTGTGATTGTAGTATGTTTTTATTGTTATCTCGAAAACCTTTGATTTGCGGACATATGTATATTAAGACTTTTTAACTTGTTTTCAACTGTACTACACACTCTATAAATTTTTAAACGTTGTTCTCTGACAACCTGTATATTAACGAAAATTACACCTTAATTTAGTGCCGACAATAAACCCAAATACGAAGTTTAATTTGAAAATTCGCACGCATTTGGGAGATATAAATTTCCCAGACTCCCAGAGAATCAGAACTAATCAAGTCAGATTCGAAAGCTGAGCGAAATTTGAGTATATTCCTGTTGGTGTTCATGAACGTTTATGTCGCACAATTTGGCATGAAGCTTGTTAATGAAACATTACAATAAAACCAACTGACGCTTTATCCCTTAAAAACTCACAATTGAGATTCCAAGCTGCCAACACAAACAAAATTACCACACCAGCAATTAACCCACAGCCCGGAAGCGGGAACGGGAGTGCCACATATATTATTAACTCGGAGCTGACAGGGCTGTTCTCAAGTTCTGGATTGGCGGGCTTACATCACGTGCAACGCAGCAACGCACCAAGGGGTGCTATCAGTATCAGGCTAAAATTTATTATAACTATGTGGGTGATGTTACTTAACCTAGCTACCTAATATTAATTTTAACCCTAAAGAAATCCTACGATTTTCTTCTACCTTGTAAATTCAGTTTTTATAATCCTAAACAATTATTCAATATGTCAAATACCTAACAATACCTACCAAAATATTTTGTAATACTCTTTATCCCATTGTAATTTTATATTATGCTATATTATTTGATACCAATGGGGTAAATAGCTCCGTTGTAACGTGTGGGGCTGTGGATCGTGAGATCCTCAGTTCGAATCCCACAGCTGACAGTTGCCAATTTAAATTTACCCTTGTGGTTCCCCCTCTACTAACATCTTTGGGGGCTATGATTTGACGGCTGGTAACCGCACTTCATACTCAAAAATATATCACTTACCGAGATCTGCGTAAACAGAGTGCCACACCCATAATGGGTAAAAGGCGTGATGATATATTTATTTATTTAAATAGTCCAAAATAAAATGTTTGGCAAAATGTTGTGTTTTGAATAAAATATATGGTTCTGAAAGATTTTTAACGGTTTAATGACTTTCAGTCTTTTTATAAACCTAAGCAAATATTCCACAGGTAAAATCTCTAGAAAAATTACATCCGGATATGGGAAAGTAGATTTTCTTCTCTTGGGGTTTCCTGGACCCGAGTATGACGTTTGTGTAACAGTGAAAATAGTGTGATTGTCCAGGGTTAATTCATTTTTATTCTATCTCTTTCGTCATTTAATATACAATGCGTAGAATGGAAATATGATGTATAAGGATTTCAATGCTATTTTTTATATATTTATGTAGTATAAATATAAAAGTTATCCTAAATTGAAAAATGCATATAATCATTTGCTTACCTAAATATTAGTATTTCACAATATACCAATCAAATTAAAATTAATATTTATTACAAACATTGTAATACGGCTATGGAAAATTAAACAAAAACGAAAAATATTTGACATTTCATAAAACATAATTTGATTTATTTATTAGTGTTTTCTTTTTCTGTAGATTGGTATTGTATACATTTTTTTAATTCTAAGCAACTTTTGTATTTACACTTTTGCTGTAAAGTGAATAGGTAAAATGAAAAAAAAGTAGCATTTACACCCCTATACACCACATTTAATTCTACACTCGGTTAATTCTTTCATTGCTTTTTAAGTGATCGCAGCCATATTGTTTTTAAATGGTAAATTAATGTTAATGGATTGTTGTGCACAGTTCAATTAGGCCCAGTTGTTTCAATCGTGGATGGTGGATAACTCCGTTGTTAAAGTAACAACGTGATTAACCTATGAAGAATCAACATATATTGTATAACTAAGGAAATGGATTTATAAGATGATTTTTGATAGGTTAATCATGTTGTTACATTAAGAATGAAGATAACCACGACTGACACAACCGGGCCTTAGAATACTAACTTCTAGAAATTGACAATATTTTTTGGTAATGACAAATATTTCCGCATAATTACAAACACATTTTCAAAGTAGAAAAAACCCATTTATTTTTAATATGGTTACAACTACCAGTTAAATTGCCTCTGGTTTCTTTTAATTACATAGATACATTAAAAATTACATCATGACTTTATTAACATTATTTCTTAATACTTCTCCAATTATAGGTCTAGATAAATATAATGTTATGAAGAGTAGGGTCCGTCAAATTAGATTATTATTAGTATGAAACTATGTATGTCCACTAACTAGAAAATTAAAGTGACGTTTAAATTATTTTATGGGGTTGTGATTAAGTAACCTTTATGTATTTTGATATGAAGAACTAGAATTGTAATAAACTCTAAGTACCAAAGTAATGTTTTTTCCTAGGCTTAATAATATACGTATGTTATTACCCAGTAACCTAGTCAAGCTCTAGATTTGAAAATGTCATAAATGCATTAACATGTTTGGATCAAAATATATGACTCATTGTAGTAACTGCATACATCACTGTGCTTTTACACTTTTATGAAAACTGTACTGCAGTGATTCATCTATTTTAAGCTAGATATGCTAAAGTTTTTACGATATATTGAATCGTAATTATTGAGCTCTAAGCCTGTAAAAAGATGCGGACTGTTATCTGAAAACTATAGCAATATTATACATACATATATTCTATTGTATATGTTTTCAAGGACTAATTCGATCGTATAGTTTAATGTATTTATGCTGTACGCTCCAATAAATGTATTTTTTGCCGATTGACATTAAAGTTGACATTTCACGGACTGCTAACAGTCTGTAAAGTGTCACTTTTATGCCTATGCTGTAAATAGTATATTGTGTCATTAGGAGTAAATGTGATACTTTGGGTGCTGAGCATGTAAGTTTGAACGACGAGCGAAGCGAGTCGAACAATTACATGCGAAGCACCCAAAGACACATTTACTCCGAATAACACATGCTATATTTTCTTCAAACATAGAAAATAAAATTATAAATATTATAAAATGCTCAAAACTTCGAAAAATATTATGTCTTATCTAGCATTTCAAGTTGCCGTAGAATATGCTGTTTTGTTATTTTTGTTTATTTGTTTCATTTTTAACTGTCAAATTATTGAATTACAACCTAACTATTTTTCATAATATTTTACTTTGTCCGCCGCCGGCGTAAATGTGTTGCCAAGGATACACTTTTACGCCGGCGGCGACAATATTGAACTTCTGCTTGTTCAATACAAATACATAACGTACTTTTATGACGTTTGAAGAAAAAATATTTTTTCTACGACCACTACTGAAAGTATGTCATTACAGAACAAACTACAATCAATGTAAGTGCGTTGTTACAAATAGTGTTACGTAATGTTCATTCAAGTGTTACGTAATGTTCATTACGTAACACTTGAAAATGAAATTTAAGTTGGCATTATTGACTGTCACATTACCAATATAATTAAAATTTGATGCATCAAATCTTAGATTTAAATGTTATGGATTCAAAGGCTAACTGATAAAAGTTTATAACTAAATTCATATTTTGCTGGGTTTGTTATAAATTATGACACCAATAAATATTTGAATAATATATGTAGAGGGGACTATGTTTCGTCGTGTATCCCTACGCTCAATAATTGTCGTTTATTTTTAAAAACATAAACAAAGCTTGTTTGACATTTAGGTTATGTGTGTGATTATTACATGTAAACTGGTAATATTTTATAGCCTCCCATCTGCATCTATAGTTTATAATCTGTTTTATTGTGAGGTAAATATATACTACTAAATATTATTATCCTTTACTTATATTTATTAATATTTTAAGTAAGAAATGTCAAGCGACAGTGATATTTCAATTGGAACACCACTGGAGATACAAGCTAAAGCTAAAAGTGCAACAAATAATCTTTTGGTGACAAAATCTCGACAACGATACGAATTTGTGTATCAAAAATTCATGGATTAGAGAAAACAAAAAAGCATAATAAATTTCTAACTATTTGAATATTGTTTTTAATTTAGAAATAGTATTGAGTGGTCGTAGAAAAAGTATAGTACAAAACTCGAGATGTAAAGCAATTACGCCCTCGTGAAATTACAAACTCGCCGCTACGCGGCTCGTGTGTCAATTTTTTCACTCGTGCGTAAATTGCTACTTACATCTCTCGTTATGTAATATACTATTACGTAACAACCGCGCAACAAATGCATAACAACCGGCAATAAATATATAGCAACCGTTCAACACACGCATGGCAACGTAATTTGAAAGCTATAACCTTCAAAATATCTATATGAAATAATCACTAAATTAATATTAATTCCAAATCGGCAAAAAAATTATGTGTTCAACTCGGCATCAAACACAGATTTATAGCTTCGGCAGCATTCATTTCCTCGGTTTCGCTTCGTCAATGAAACGGCAGCCTCTGCTGTAAATCTGGTATTTTGATAACTAGTTAAACATAAATATTTTTTAATTACTTACGATTCATTACCTATATCATAAAACATTTGTAAAAAGCTCAATCGTAACCCGAACTTTACTTGCTATCGAGTAACGGATTTGCAATGTAAATTACTCTTTGAAGTTGCCTATAAACAGACTTTTAGGTTCTATCAAAAGAAGCTACGACTATAAAGCAATTTACACGTTAACTTTAATACTTTGTTGAACTAAACTTTTACCACCGATGGTATAGTAATATAAATATTGTGCAGAATAAAATAGGTAACACTGCATGTGATATACTATACTTTTTCTGTGACCTCACTTTTTATTTAGTTTTGTGTTAATAACAATTAATGTTTAACACAGAAAAGTTTTTGGTCGCCATTTAATTGATACCATTCTAACCTACAACACTTCTAATTTCTATTCGCAAATGAGATGTGGGACAAAGCGTTGAATTTAGCTTCCAAATTTTGGTAGTGAATTGGGGTATCTTGATCCGGTCCTGGGTGGTATTGTGTATTCATCCCTGAAACGAGCCCCGGTGCTCAGCCTCTCGTGGGCGAAATGTCAAACGGTCTTGGAGCATGCGCAACTGTTAACGAGATTGCGGCTAGTGATGTTGCTTGTGCTCGGAGGCTGAGGCTGGATACGATAGAGCAACATGCGCCTGTTTCGGGACTTGGAGTTTCGTTGTAGATGGAAGTAGAGCAATTGGTTTTTATTACTTTTTAGTTTTTGTACCTGGGGTTTAGAGAAAATTTATTAACCCTACTTGACTTGTTTTGCTGTGTGTGTAGTTTAAAAGAAAAAGAGTTGCTGCGCTACGAACAGTTTTTAATTAATTTGCGTACTTCTCAATTCCCGTAGCAGCATAAATGCCAAAAGAAAATTATGTACTAACCCAGCAGCTGTATTTAATGATTTCGCTTTAAATACATAGTAATTGTTTTATGTTTCAGTAGCTGATATTAAATAATTGTTCACTATGTTTCAATAATTAATACTTGTTAAATTAATGAGTTGACACAAAGCTTCTTGGTAATCTGCGTTAAATTTATTTGGTATTTTCTCATATATCAATAAGTCATTTTCAGAATTAAAACTTTTAATGGTAGAAAGATAATTTAAGCTATTAATTAAAATGAATCACCTGTTTTTAATCAGCACCTTAACGGTTTCTTAATTTTCCTTTATGTTTAGTCGGTTGCTTTTGTGTTGTGTACAAAATGTCATAACATAATCGATTTCCTCAGATTTTATGGTTACGATTTAAGTTTAAGGTGAATCATAGAATCGTACGATACGAAGTTAGCATCAGTTAACGACCGAAATTAGTTGAAACAAAATATTGTTATTGTTATTATAGTTAAAATTTTAATATTATTGGAAAATTAATAAAATATGTATATTATGAAATTATTATACTTTACCACTTTTACAAGTGGACAAAGTAAGGAATTACCTACGAGAGAAATTTTAGCACACGAAGCCGAAGGCTGAGTGTGACAATTTTATAGAGTGCGTAATTCCACTTTGCCTACGTGTGAAGTATAATGTTTTATCCAACATCTCTTAATAATAATAATAAAACATTATTTGACAGAGACAAGTGCTTTAAATTTTTAAAATTAAAATGTCATTCGAATTAGTTACCAAAGGGTTGTGTTATTACTATTGTTATAAATAAAAAATTACTCACTAGTGACTTTTCTCAAAATTATACCCACTAGTGGTTAATCTGTTACGTTCCTTGTTTAAAATCGCCATAGTTATAGAGCATTTATTGAGAGGTGTTGGATAAATTATATTTCGATTTCATTATTTTACATATAACTTATGTACCCAAGATTGTTGCTTTCGACAAATGAAATGACAAAATCCCTTGCTTTCGGTCCATGATTTTGATCATATCATTTATCTCGAAATATTACCAAGCAACAATATTTCGAAATACAATTTTTTTTCAGCAAAATAATATCTCCTTAATATTATTATTATTACTATTGACTATTGACAACTATATGTTTTTGAAAGGAAAAGAGACATTCTCATTTCAATTTCATCTGTTATCTGTTTGATTATATCACGATTACACCACAGTATAGGTGCTTATAGATTACACTACGTCCGTTTTATTGAGACCGGCAAAATATGATTGCTAGTAAATGTCAAACTCATCTTCACTGTATAGGAGATGATTAGAAACTTAATTAAAGTAACTTCGAAATGGCAACTGCTGTTTAACATCTTGCTTCTTAACTAATTTAAAACATAATAAATACACTTTTATAATTATAGATTAACACACTAATTATAATTAGCTACTTATGCAAACAATTAACAAACTTAATACTTTCTATAAACAAGCTATCCAATCAACTCATTATTTAGCTACAAGAATTGCTCGTAATACAAATAATGCATTATTTAAACTAAAATGCCCACTGAGAATGATCTCATGATTATAAAAACAGTAACAGATCAGCGAGTAAAAGTAAAAAGATTTGGAGAAAGTCAAATTATCAAACTGAAAACATCTCACAATCGCCGATACTGCTGGCAGAATTTCATGAGGGGATCAGCAGATCAGCTACAGCCTCGCTGGAAATATGTGAGACTGTCCGAGGTTAAGTACGGAATAAACCTTTAATCCTGGGTTATATCCGTGTAAATTTGGCTCTTTGCCATGGCTAGATATATCTCCGTTTATTATTCCTGATTTATTGATTGTTCCTGAGTCTATTCCGTGAGGAACGGCGTGGAAACTATATGTTTTGTGGGTTTCAAGGTGAACCTAGTACCCGAGAGTGAATTTGTAGGTTTCTGGCGTGAGGTAATGGAATATATTTGTAGTGTAGTGATTTGGCAGACTGCAGGGACTGTATTCTGCGATAAGTTGGCAGACGAAATCCCCGAGGATATTAAATTGCATTTAAGGGGAACAACGATAACTGGAGATATGTAATGTACATAAACCTAACTATTATGTTACTTCTAAACAATACTTGTAAATTGTCAAATTAACCTAGTTTTTTTTTATTTTCAAAATTGCAGACTTTTGAAATATGAACCTAGCTATTTCTTACATTATATTTAACATAAAATAAAGAAGCTTTTTATAACATTGGAGACAAAGATGTGATTGCTGCGAATTAAGCTTTACACTGAACAATACATAACTAACCAATAAGATTCGCCAGTGCCACTTTCTTATTAATTTTTGGCGATTGTCAATTGTATATTTCAATAAGTAATTGAATTCTGTCCAGTTTGCGCTCAAATTAAAAGGTCTTAGAACATAGGAAAGTTAAACTAAAATATTAAAAATTGTTTTGAGCGATCTTCAGAATTAATTACCGGTTTAAGACGTGGCACAATAATTATAGAAAATAATAGTATACAGTATGTTTTAATTTCGAGGTTCAGCATTGAAGATCTCTGGAACTATAAAGCTGGATTTATAGTTTGCATAGATCACAGGAATAATTTAACTTAGAACAAAATAGAACTTCGTTTAGGGTTTTTATAAATTACACATAACATAATGACATACGAAGTGTCAGAAAAACTGCCATTGGTTATGCCGCATGTTTTCGCGGCGATTATTGGATACAATTACCGAATTACCCGAACTAACACGAATTATAAAGTACGCGGAAAACATAGAAGGCACAGTACAGAAACAGAAAATTGAACATTGTTTAATTCTTGTGCTATGCTAAATTATTCTGTGTTCTTTGTAAACTATTTTGAAATATATATTTCCATATGATCAAAATTTTAGGTTATTCTGTTTTTCTGTGTTCTATGTAAACTACAAATTCAGTTTGAGAACTATGACATCGGTTAATTTAGACAAAAGTTACGATACTAGTAGGCCAATTTAATGATGTTTTTGTTTTCACGTAGAAAATATTTTCTACGCCATGGTTAAAGTATAAAAATATGTATCTTTTTTATTTGAATTTTTTTTCTAAATATGTGATAGTTTAGAAATATTTAAAAATGAAAAAATCTACGAAAATAGGATAACAAGCTGTATAATATATTTTTTATTCGTCACAGACGAGAAAAGAACAAATAATTAAACTTTATTAGTACAAGTTTCATGATAATGTGCAGAGTTGATGGTTAGATTTTTACTGGACAGTGGACATTTTTTTACATGGTAATTTTTAGACAGAATAGAAACAAAATGTATTATATGCAATTATTGCTTCTAAAAATAAAAATTAATGGCGTTGAACATGCAATAATGAAACAAACATTTCCAACGCTGTATACAAATACTTCCCACAGAGAATCATAGGAAATTTAATATTTTTCTCTTTTCTTTAAGAAGCAGTATCAATACGTATATTATACATTCTGAAAACGTTTGGAAAACTAGAAGTATATAGAATATTAATAGCTGTATAAAATATCCATGTAACTATCTGTACATACCCAGAATAAATCATTCCAAGTCTGTATTTAAAAAACGATATACAGTTTTTGCTCCACTTCTCAAACGCAATAAAACAGGATTTATTTCTTCATCCCAGTTCCGGTTTGTTTCCGAGACATTTTGGTTTAAGGGATGAAGTCGTAACAGATGTTACCATTTTATAAACGATCCAGCTACTCCAAGGCGTTAGAAAAGTCCTTTTAAGCTAATGGGGGTAATCAGTTGGTAGAAACGAGAAGGTGTAGTGCACAATAAAAGCTTGTGGAGAAATATTCCTACACTTACATTTAATGACAGGTGGAGAACAAGAAGCAGTACTAAGAAAGCAAGAAAAACTGTCTGATATTAAACCATAATACAAATAACGGGTTTTGGTGAATGATAAATCATTTTGACAGCTACTTATGATTAATTCTTGCGTTCCAGTAAACGTATTTTTAATTATGGTTTATTGAAAATATATATTTTAAGTGCTGCAATTTACTTTCGTACCGATAAACAGCCTTTGTAAGATGATTTTGTCTGTCAACTTTCTTAACTGGTTATGATTGAAATTTCTGATATTTTGGTGAAAAGCGATATAAATTGGGTCGATAAATCTTAAGAATTAAATTGATTAACGGATGTGTCAGGTCTTGTCGTTAAGAAAGTGATAAATTTCACTTGACTCGACCAATTTTGAGGTATTTGCTCGTTTGAAGGAAGCATCCGTAATGTTGTTTTTAACCAGTTTAAAAGCAATCTGAAATGCAATTCATATTTAAGAAATATTATAGATATTATTCTACATCTTTTGGATTTATACAAATTTAATCTAGCTTAATTATTTACTGAGATATGTTTAAAAATTGATGGATTATTATGAGTATCTAATTAGCATTAGCTCATAACTTAAAAACCCTAATTCTAAATTTTAAAATTACGTCTATCTTAGAATTTTATTTATCGCAGATGTTATCCTGAAAATAGTGCTTATCTGTTGAAAACTCATTCTTGAAAATTTGGTATCGTCATAATACCTCCTTTACATGTGCAGGAGAAATAAAGATGTTTGTTTATCTGCATTTATCTTGAAAATAGATTCAGGTGAAACATTTCGATAATCATTAAGTACTAGTTTGTAACTATGTGAATAGTCAGAATACGATTTATTGTTTTACTGTTCCAAGATCAAGTATATGTAGCCTCTTTATAACTTCTTCTAACAAAGGAAATGCAAGCTAAACATAATGTAATAAGACAAAGGAATGAAATCATCTAATAGATAATTCTATTTATTTGATACAAATATAACTTTTACGTTTAGCTTATTTAACATTTTATTAAATATTTAACATTTTCATCATAATCCAAAGTTGTTTCGTTTGTTCTACCTTTATTTCATATAATTTTGGCCGGTGTCCAGTGCTACAGATTATAGGCTGTTTGATTTTATTTTCAGCCATTTTAATAAAAAGCAAAATGGCATGCAGTTATCATCAAAACTGCTTGTTCAATTTGTACGACATTTACAGGCTAGTTTATTATATTTATAGTTAATTTGTAACAGGCTATAAATATTTATAGGCCAATTAAAATAAAATGTGCAGCGATATAATTATTGACATATAAATATTTATTGACATAGTTTTTTTAGTGAGTTAAAATTTTATTACATACTTTTGCGATGATAATTTGTAGTTTTGACAATTTTCTTAATGACCTTTGTGATGAACAAGAAAAGATAATTATAAATTTCATGAAAATGCGCAGAATTACGTTGATTTGGATAATAATTTCAAAACCCAAAAGGAAATGTGCAAAACACAAAAAACATTAAATTTTGAAAAAAGTTCATTAAATAAATAATATATTTTACAATAAGATTAAAAAATTCTTCAATGCAGTCAATATTTATTTTCGCTAAAAATCCAACGTTTCGGTCATACTATGACCTTCATCATGACCGAAACGTTGGATTTTTAGCGAAAATAAATATTGACTGCATTCCGAAGAATTTTTTAATCTTATTCAACATCATCGTTCTTTCCTAACATATTTTACATTTGACAAAATTGTCAAGATTAAATGAGAAGATTGAATGAAAATGTTTGCGAATATACAGTGAGTAAATGACGTGACAATATTTAATTTTATCTTTAACATATGTCAATTATAATTATTACACATTTAAATTAAGATTTTCATCTGTGAATGCGGTGCAGTTTTTTAAAAAAAAAAGTTACTTCTGCTTGAAATTTAGAGCAGTATTTTATTGTTTTTCTGTGCCTAGTGGATCTAATGTCTAAATAATTATTAGAAGAAATAGATTTATATTTTTGTTTTACTTACATATTCCACGAAAAATGGATATCCAAAATGGAATGCATATATATTTGACGATATGGCCGCAAACATGCTAGGAATATGAGCAATGCAGTATGTTCATGCGGCATGCTCATGCATTCCATTTCTGAATTGCTTTCGACGTTGCAAAGTATGCTCTCTGTAAACTCCACTTAATTAAGTTGAAATTGAATCTCTCTTGTTTAATTCATTGCTTAATCTCATACTTGAATTAATTCGGTCAGCACCCTCCCTTATTACATACTTCTTAATTATCATATATTTAACAATTTTCTCTTTAAGTATGAATTAACAATAGTTGATTTTTTAAATCGTTGTTTTTGTAATACTGCAACATGGATTTGAAATAAAAGCCAATGCAGTTATTTACAAAAGTAGTGATACAATTGTATTTATTTTATGTACTCCTACAAAATGACTAACAATAAAATCAGGAGATAAAGTGGAACTTTGGCAGCCGGCAATATTTTGCCTGCTAAATCTGACGGTAATAGAAAACATAATATTATCTAATTTTTGTTACGAAGCTAGGACTGTTATAAATAGGTAAAAAGCTTTATGATATATTTATTTAAATTTATAGGGAAACGTTAACATAATCATAGAACAATCAAAGTGTACAACAAAGTGTCCATTTATCTATCGGCTACTAACTTTAAAACTCGTATAAAATTAGTACAATTTCTTGTTTGTTGTACATTATACTGTTACGTTTGTAACTGTCGGGTTCGGTGAAGTTTAATAATCAATAATTAAAACAACAATTAAAAGTCACAAAAAGTTTATTCACTAACACTTATATTAACTTAAACTACGTATTTATTTTAAACACTTATTAATAAACACTAAATAACGATTAATCAATACTAAACTAAGAATATTACACAAGAAATATTTATTTATACAATTTATATTCATTACGCAAACGCTTTATTTATTTCCACTTGATTCGATACTTTCTGCCAGCGTGTCTGAGTAGAATTACAGTCGCTGGGTAGGCTAGCGCATTTATATATCTGTAAAGCTGGCGGTCTGGAATTCTCTAGCACCTTCGACCATGGAACCATTCGAGAACGATGAGTCATCGTTGCGCGCTGACTGTCCAGGGTCGTACTGGCCCGTTACAATACTATTTTGGTCTATTTAATTATTAATTTCTTATTTTTGTTTACTTATAACTCCTAAACTTTACGGAAATGTATAAATAATTATTCAACTATGGAAATATTTTTTTCTACCCTTCGTCCAAAACACTAGCTTTATACATATCAAAATCGTCCTGAAACTGACTGTTTCAGGCCTAGGCCGGCAAAAGCTAGGGACTTTTATTAGGTTAGTTTTGGTTCAGTGTTTAAGTGCTTCATGTAGGTTCCAGATTTCTATCAATTTTAGAGCTAAATTGTTAATTGTAAGCTGAAATGTAAGTACTTATAATTAAATTGTCAGTTGCAGTGCACAACCAATAAATAAATATCACCGAATTTTTCAAAGCAAACTAATTAATTGGTTATAACCTCGTATTTTTGTTTACGAATGATCTGATGTTTAACAACACAAAAATTCCTAGTATTTCATATTTGACGAATAAGAATTTCATTTAATATATGTACGACAAACGGCCCAATTTACTAACGAAGTTGCTACGTAGCAACTTGCTAATAGTGACAAAATCGCATCAAAACTTCATGTTTAATGAGAATTAAATAATAATAATATTTATTGAGTTGAAATGAAATACACAAGTATTATAAACTAAGTTAAAAGGAAATTTAAATTCAACAAATTCTTTTACTTGTTACTCACTTGTAAACATAACTTACACAAACCCTCTATTGCCTTTGAAAATGAATCTTTACAAGTTACTATTTGACAGCTACATTGTAAAATTTTTACAAGTTAGTAAACAAGGTAAACAATGCACGTTGCCACAGTAATGCTTACAAGGCTTATGCGAAATCATTTAAAATAATTTTTGACAGAACAGTTGTGTGCAACTGACAGGACTTGGTTCTAATTTTATTTTGATTTACAAATGAGTAACAAGTAAAATGTTGTACAATACACGTAAGGTAACTGTTTTTACTGCTTCAAGGAGGTGACAGGTTCGCCTAATCGGCTCGCCGGTCATTTCCTCCATTCAGCAGTAAAAACTGTTTTACCTTGCTTGTAATGTAAATAACTATTACACAGTAAATTATTTCATTTGCTGTCAAAAAAAAAACGATTCATTTTTGCTACAATTAGCAAATTGTTATGGTAGCAATTTTTTAGATAGGTCGATACAGTTTACGAGTGCTCGTAATTTGTAAAGCTCGCCTTTGTCTCGGCCTGTCAAAATATACTCGCATTCGACTAGTGATACAAATAACTATTATTGAAGTAGAATGGAATTGTGTCAGTCTTTGGTGTTAAATTTTAATAACACCTGAACTCTTAAAAAAGTACATCATCTTTATATAGCCGCTTTAGTTTATTCATGCAATATTGTCGTAGAACCTCTCGTGCGTGGATCATTTCCCAGTGAAACGACTTTCATTCATTTTACCTTTGCCTTACGACTTTTCTTCCGCTAGTAAACCCGTCATTCTCGCTCATACATTCCAAGTAATATCCACCTCTGCAAGCATCAATCAATGTAGACGCATCTGAAAAATTCACCGCCCTAGACGTAAATATTTAACTGCGGATGACGCATCTCACAACGTTACGACTCTTCCGTCGGTCCTGCAGGGGATTGTAACACAAACGATTGATGGTTGTGCGCGTGCGCAGCGATGGCGGTCGTCCTGGTGCGCAGGATTACCCCCCGCTGCTTCCGGGGGCGGCAGGACCACCACGGATACCTTGATGCAGTCAGCGAAAGCCGACGTCGCCAAACAGTCTGTCGGGTAGTTATGGTGCGGGTATGATAAGTGCGGTTGTTACGTGATCAGTGGTTCTGGTTAGGTTGGTTGGTATTATGTGGTCGCAGTTTTTATTTTGTTGGTATTCTGGCTTATAGTTACCGGATATTTTGGTAGAATTTTTTTTCTGACTGGTTGTATTACTAATCATTCTCATTGTTGTGGCACTTCATATGGCCAATAACGACTGAAAAGTGGAGATGTTAGGATGAAATATTTTTCGACTTATTTAATTTTGCCCGATCAAATGTAAAATGTTCAGTTTTGTTTTACTTGAAGCAAAGCTGATTAAGAATTAAATTCGTTCAAATATATTACAGAGAGTACTGTCACGAATACGATCTCAGGAATTATAAAAGCTTCGATGTCGGTTAAATTAGACTAAAATTAATATATTTGTTTAAAGAATAGCATATTGAGCTAAATACATATTATTACTTGAAATCTTGTGCTGGATTATTTGTAGTAACATTAAAATGCCACTCTAATGTGACTTTTATCTAATTTATAAAAATAAAATATATTGCAGTGGTGGTCCTTAAAATTTGAACACACTTGGTTGAATGTTTATGCTAGCACTATAATTTGCAAAAATTCTTGTTCGGATAATGTCTTAACCTCAAAATTTAGTTAGTAGTACAGCCAGTTATGCTTCCTAATTTATGAAATAACTAAAAATGATTAAATTATATACATTCTGTATTGATATCGAAATAAAATGAATGTAACATAGTTGTTGTAAATATTTATTATTTATTATTACATGTATCATTGTAAATGCTCATAATCATTTTTATTTTGGAATTGCTTCCCTAAATAGGTTAATTGGGTTCTCGTTTTATAGATTTTTCTGTTGTGCATGAAATATTTGTTTTAGGTTATGTATCTGTTAGACAATACCTGTAGAGAGAGAAACTAAAGTTTAATGGATGTAACGAATACGTTTCATGTCCTACAGACACATTATTTCCATACAAATTTCCTCAGTGACACAGTTCTTCGTCACTTCACCCAAACAATCATGGCGCTTCATTTTCTGCTTCATTTGTGTATATAAATCATTTATATCATGTAGAAAATTTTGTCTCATATTTATTATTTATTACGAAATTGAGCACTCATGTAGTAACCAGTAATTACCCAAAATTATTTTTGTTTACATTCCGTTTTTTAAATGATTTACCGTCACGGAAATTTCATCCTTCATTTCATGTCATTGGTTACAAATAACAACGATTGCGTTTTTAAATTCTACAATTAATTATAAATAGATATAAAAATGTCCTTGTGATAAAGTAATATTAATTTATTAGCATTTTTTAACAAAATTATTTTTTAAGAACAGCCCTGACATTTTGTTTAGCACAACTTTGTTCAGTACATTTTTTTGTTGAAAGATCTACAGGACGTTCAGAGTTAAAACAAAGAACGGATAATATGAATTCAGGACCTCAAAACAAAGAAAGAAATCCTTCCATGAAACAGTTCGCCCTTAAACATCGATGTACAACTATTTTCCATTATTTTACTACTTTGCAGGAAGTTCTAGTAGGTACTGTAAAGTGCTCGTCCCACGATAGTGAGAAACTTTATTCAAGAAATAAGGGGTTTGGAATTCCAATATAAGTAGGTCTCACGAAGACTTATTCTAATCCAAATTATATATTGGTGTGTTTTGGTTTTCTCAATATCCACATAATTCCCAATAAGACAGATAAGCTAAGTAGAGTCCTGCAGAATAGCGGTTTCGGATAATTTTACATTTTGCGGTTACAGTTCAAGTGCGGATTGTATTCTTGAGGATTCGGTTCACATGATAAATAAATTCGGATTAAAAGCTGATATTTTTTAACTTTATATAAAAATACGTCTACGTTCATTTTTATCCCGAAGACCGACAATAATGATCTTTCCTTTGAAACAAGCATTTCCTATGGGTTCCTAAGTACATACTATATTTATTACTGAAAAAGTTGAATTTTCCTAAATTTGTTCATTTACAATGACTGACTACTTGAGGAAGTAGATAGGTAGTGGTAATATTTATTATTTTTATTTCGCTGTATACTTTTTGCTATATTCGTACTACGAATCATGACTGCTAGTAAGATCAACCGATTAAGAGTGATTAACAAGCAGTTGACTAACTTTATTTTACGCTGTCAAGCGTTCCTAAATTATTTTAGAGATATAAGCTACAAATAAAAGACATACAGAATTAAATATTCTACCACTTCTATTTCAAATATTTTTCTCAATAATCATGTAAGAAGGTTTGACAGCTGAAAAACACAGATAGTCAACTGCTAGTTAGTCGCCCTTAATCAGAGTTCTTACTAGCGATCAATATGTTTATATTTAAAACTTGATTTTTAAAAGTAATATTAAAATTGGGATTCACGTAAAACTTGCCGTTCTAGATCGGTTTAAGATATTGTAAGCTGGGATCAGATGTGAGTTTACAATTTTGAGAATTAAGCGGATACAAAAAAAATTGAACCGGGCAAAGCTCTAGTATCAAGAGCGGCTGAGGTAGAACATAACAAGGTGATATATTCTACCGAATGAAAATGGAAAGTTTTAGTATTGAAATCTATGTTTTCTCTATAAGCCAAAGAAATTGTTTTCTGAATATAAATATGAACTAGTTTCTGGTTGTCTACTGATAAAATGTAACAACCTTTCGTAAAGTCGTATCGACATTTTTTTGTTTATAAGTCCCCTGTATTATAATTTCAAATTACTTAGATATTATTGTACCGAGTTAAGAGTAAATAAATATTGAATAACAAGTTATCAACTTTATTTTTGCGGTGGCACATATATAATATTGAAAAGAATTCTTTCAATAAAAGTGTTGTCTAGTCTAAAATAATGCAATAACGTTGGACAGTGAAAAATTATCTTATAAATAATATGAAATCCACGTCCCAAGTTTCTATTCATTAAGAAGACATATGTTAATTTTTTTATATCACTTATGTGCCAAAAAATATATAGCAATATGCTTGGACACGCGACACGTGACATCAAAACACGGCGGTGATTAGTTGTTCAGTAGGCATCTTATGTTATGTGTCATATAGTTTTGTCTTATTAAGTTATTACATTACCAAACCACTGGTATAGTAAAAGTATTCATTTTATCACGAGTTTGAAGTAAATAAAGCATGCATCACACTATAAAGTATTTCTTTTCAAGTGTCTTTAAAAGTTTTCGCTCTCGCAAAATAACGTACCTAAGCGAAAAAGAGATACGAATAGATGAATCCACATGTCACGTAAAACTCTTTCTCTTAAAAGTTCCTAAAAGGTTACTGCTTTTACTACACTACCATCTAAGCGAAGTGACAAGTGACTGTCAAATGTCACTTGTGTTTATGTTAATGATATTATAAGGGTTTAATTAATAATAATAATAATGGCACAGTGGAGTAGGGAAGAAGTTGAAAACTTAATGGATGTACCTCTAAAAATTTAAAGTGGTGTAAAATCAATTAATACAATTATGTTGGTATAACTGAATTTTTGAGATTTGGTTGTAATTCACTAAAAACTTGACATAGACTGATCACTTATAAACACACTTGAAAAGATAAACTTCATCGTGTTATGCAAGCTTTAGAGTTAATTTATTAATAATATTTTCCAAGTGCTAAGTGAAATACTAGGATTACCAATTGCATTTTTTTGTTATTAACACTTATTTAAACTTTTAAAATATTCATACATTAAAGCAACAACAAATACATTTTTTCTCTTATTAAAACTAACGGTTCATTTATAAACAGACCCAGAATTGTCTGGATACGGAACAGCTGATCGGGGCCATCTTTGATTTTGAATTGCCCGATATATCAAAATAAGTGTATCAATTTGTTGAAATTGTGCTTTGTTACGGCAATTACACTTGTGATGATAACATAGTGTCTATTGTATTTCGAACGAATTCGACTGTTCATAGTCATTCTGATGTTACAAAACGTCAAATTTCCCAATTCCAATCCGAATTTCTCTGCATCTGTAACTGACCTTCCTTCGTCGTTTCGCAGTGCTCAGGATTCAGGTCATCTTTTGCCTTTGGGCCACAAACGACCTTATTGCTAGCGGAAACAATAATCGAGGCCCCGTATCGGTACCAACTTCAGAAGACGACACGCGGCTTGTAATTCATGAAAATTGTCGTTTCGTGAGCTACTCACTTATTTTCTCGCTTCAACGAAGCGTTGCGCAATGCTCGTCGTTCGTTACTGTCGTTTCTTATTAGTGACAAAGTGACATTAACTTCGAACTCTGGAACGTGGACAAGTAGGAAGGAATCAGTTTTCTTGTTAATAGCACAAAATGCATTTTTATTTTTAGATTCCTGTAAAGAGCACTCTCATAAAGTGATCTGACGAAAGTTCTTACGAATTTTCATTCGAGCATTTGCAAAAATGAAATTTTTATGAGAAAAATTTATTGTTACCACTAAGTGCGGCAAAGGAATGTCATCATGTTTGTTACTCAGTTTGGGTGTGGCAATTTTGCATTTTCAGGTTTTATTTCATGACATTTTTTCGGTGAACTAACTGAATTTACAAATCATATTAGGCCATCAACCTAGTTTAACGTAGTTTGAAGTTCTAAATAGTTCATTAATAGTCGTAACCTATTTCTCATTTTCACTTGACGGCTGGTAACCGCATTTCATACCCAAAAATATATAACTTACTGAGATCTGCGTAAACAGAGTGTCACACCCGTAATGGGTAAATGGTGTGATGATATATTTATTTTATTTATTTCTAAAGTATTGTTTGTTTCATTATGGTTGGTTATTGTTAATAATCAATGTAAATAATCTCTAATGTGTTAATAAAAAATCTGATGTGGCCAGCACATAACCTCCCGCCCAATACTACTCTTAAACGGTACAAAATAGTATTTGATGATACAGAAACATACCTTCTTATTTGTTTATTTTCTATTTATATTTGAGAATTTTAATTTTCTTTCGTATATTTATTTAATTTTATGACATATATTTCACTAAGAAAACAGCTTCACAATCACAATGACATGTGTCACATTTTGTAAAAAATTGAAAATTTTCCATGGTGTACTAGGAATGCAAGATTTGTGAAATCTAATTTCTTTATATTTTATTATCTCTAAATCTAATGAAAATTATTAAAATTAGTGTAATCAAAAAAAATGTAGAATTAAATATTCTTCAACTTTCAAAATAACAGAAATTGTTGAAAAAGGAAATTTAACCGTGTTTTTCACGAAAAACTGTTAAGGGCTTCAAGTAAACTGCTACTTCCGGTCGACCAATTTTATCCAAAATCTAATCAGCTCTTCATTTAAATATAAGAAGCAATAATTCAAAAAATTGTATTTTTTGGTATTATAGTATTTGAGTTATGCGAGACGAAAAAATTGCCACAGACTACACACACACACACACACATACATACATACATACATACATACATACATACATACAGACATCATCGCGAAAATAGTAAAATCGTACTGTAGGGACCCTAAAACGTGCTTATTCATTGAAAACTCACTACCCAATTTTCTGACCAAAAACAATACCTCCCTTACCTAGAGGTAGGCGGGAGGTAAAAACGCTTTAATACATTGCTGTAAACACTTTAACTGTAACTATAGTAATTAATTACACATAACCCTATGTATTCTGATAAAAAAACTTCCGGTATTCATAATTCAATTCCATTATATAGTTGTATTTTAACAAAATTTATGGATTTTAAAAAGTTTGTTCCTGGTGTCCATAATTAGTTTGATGTTAACTTTTTTGTTCTATTAGTTGTAAACACTAGTTTTACATTGGGCGCGTTCAGCCGAACTTAGCAGCTAAACGCTAACCTTGCGGTCACAGCTGAACATATTGCTAAATAACCGCTAGATTTCAGCAGCTAGACTAGCGACCGAAATAAATTTGCGCTAGATGAGCTAGCGAACCTTCTAGAACTGTCAAATGTATAAAAATTCATTTGTAATATCATCAATATTAACCATGTCTGCAAAAAATCTTTACTTCTTAATGAATAATAATACTGCAGATAGTCTTCAATTTAGATAAAGTATTATATTTTTTTGACTAGAATTTGAAAATCCAACTACCTCGTCAGTTGAAAATAGCTAATCATGTTCCAACACAAAACAAAATGCGTACTAAAATATCATTAAATAAAATACAACAGCCCATACGTGACGTGGTTACATGTTTTGTATCTCATATAACATTACAACAGTCGTCATTCGGTAAAACATGTAATTGTAACAAACAAACGTTAGTAGACTGCGTAACAAACTGTCAACAACAAACTGCAATTTTAACGACTTTCTCTGCTGTGCGTTAAGTTTAATCAGTCGAAACAACCGAATGTAAAGCGAAGTACGCCATTTGTTATCGCAACGTGACGTCATAATTAGCATTGATTTTGCATGGTAATGATGTAAAAACAATAAAAACTGAAAACAGTTTTAACCATTTTTGTGCTTGTGAAAAAGAGAACTGTTCTCAAGTTACGTAAAATATTTGCATAGGTATTATTCTTCATTATATCTTCGGTTTTGGTTTTCTCACCGTATAATTAAGGAATTTAACAGATTTTTTGCGTTCAACAAAGAATCCAATTTAGTATGCTTTCATTTTCGCCATATTTTAAAATTAAAAATTACAATTTAAGACTTCATATCATATTTAATATGTTCATAATGTATATATAAATTACGTATTATTCAATGAATTAATAACTTAGTTATTATACTGAGGCGGTTTTTTATGAAACAGTAGACAATTTTTATTGTCTTTATATTTTTTAATATATATGTTTCATAGACAATTATAAATTTTTTGAAAATTATGTTTGAAATTAAATCTTCAGTAATTTGCAAATTACATATCATTCCATTTGAAATTGTTTTATATTATACATCGTTGCTTAAACACCCCTAAAACTCATTAATACTAATATAATAATTAATTTTTCATGATACATCTGTATAAACTCGTACTTTAATTTAAGTCGTTATGTTGTTTGCACACTGTTAATCTCATTTCATTGGGGATTCAGGCTAAATATTGAATGTGAACTCAGTACACATACTGGTGTACCGTGGATTAAATGTCAACTCCCGTATATTAACAGGCAGATTTATAAAAAGGATTTAATTTAAAGCTAATATAAACTTTAATTTCATCAAGATTTAAATGATTTCGAATCAGTTCAGATATTATAGTGAGGTAGAAATTATGTTTAAATTGAATCTCAAAAGGAATTCAACCGTTAATGTCGCATTCTTTTGATACATATGTCGAATTATTTATTTAATTAATAATAATCAGGATAATTTATAAACAGAATTAAATTTGGTATGCAGAAACGTCAGCAGAAACTAAACAAAACAAAATAACTTTAACATGTTATGTTATAAATATTTTGGATCTTGCAATCTTAATATGTGCTTATATTTTAGCAGATATTTTATGAATTATATAATAAAAAGTAATATGGGAATTAAATATCATTTGTTTTACGAAAGTCTCAAAATATATGCTGCTACGTCCATGCAGAAGTATACTTTGTTTTTTTTCTTTAGATATGCACAATTCGCTGGGGGTTTTTAACCACCCACTTTTGGGTTTAAAAAATGTAATTTATTACATTATTCATGTAATACAAATAATAATTAGAAGGAACTTTTCTTTCACTTATGTATTTTAAATTTTAATAACTTATTCTTACAGTAATTATTATTTTTAGATTCTATTCACTCAAGTATTTTCATTTGTTTTTTTTTTGTTCTTACAAACCTTGGAAACAACACTTGACGCACGCTTTTGATAACCAGAAGCTTTCAATTCGCACACTTGTGGCGGTAAACACTGGTTTTGCCCAAACATTCTACAGCAAAATCATCTTAAAAATAACAAGATTTATTTCATAAAATGTTACTCCGATTTTCTTATATCAATTTTTTTTCGAATTATTTGTTAGGAACAGGGTGGGTATCCAGAAAAACACGACATTACTACTCAACGGTTTTTAACGAACTATCCCCAAGTTAATGTTGTAACGCTATATATACAATAGTAAAAAAATAATTATATAAACATGAAGTCATAGATTACAAATAATTTAATATTATTAAGTAGCAAAATAATTATACCGAATTTATTACTTAATCAAAATAATCATCCCTAACATATTACATCATTAATTTCCTTAGCAACCGGTATTTTTTATGACTTTGCTGCTGTAGAATATCTATACTTACGAGTATTTTGAATAAATTTTAATTCAGATAAAAATAATTTGGTTCATTGCAAAAACGCATTGTACAAACCTCTTGTGGAAAGACGTCAAATAAAATCATCGCTCGTAAGCTTATTCGTGTGGGAAGACCATCTTCCCGCACTTGGTATGTAAATAACTATTTTATGACTTTATATAATTCTTTAGTCATTTGTTTAAAATGCCTATGTTTTTATAATAACTGGGTTTTTACGAGTACTTTCAACTGAGCTTTTCACGGTAACCCTGTGTGCTACACTCATTTATAAAGAGAAAATGTATATTTAGCACATGCTTTGTCACATTTCCCTGAAAGCTGAAAACGATTCAAATTGCTAAAATGTTTGAAAATATCTGTGTTGAACAAATCTGAATATCATGTTATATTTGTTTATTTAAACATACGGTTGATTAACGCTATACGCCTGCAAAGTACCTTTCAGGTCTAATAAATATTCTGCCTAATGTATTGTCTTCATAATTGTTACACAAATGAGTGTTTCATCAAATAGGGATCATGTATATAATATGAAGAAATTACAGTGTATCATCTGTTTTGTTTGTTTAATTTAATTGTAAATATGGATATAAAAGTCTATTGTATCATGTCATCATACAAGTATATCTGTCTCATTCTTTCGCTCATGGACCATAAAATTTGTTTGTGCACGTATCGAATAATTTATAGTTCATTGCACACTTTTCTTTGAACCATTAACTATATATATTGATAACAATAATAACTGTTTGTAATTAAATCACGTAGAACAATTAAATATTTATGGATTGATAAAGTTCTTTGAATGTTTCTTTAAAACAAACTAAATAAGTAGTTCTTCTAGTCAGTAAAGAATTTGCACCTAAATAGGTCTTCCTAAAAAGTACACACACAAGGGAAAATGAGATTGTGCCAAAAACGAATTAAAAAACAGTGTTGGTGAATTGGGATCAGTTTGAATGATCCAAGTGATCAGGATGTAGTGTAGCATGTTGTTGGGTGAACCGCGGGTGACTCGCGTCACCACTGGCCTGGTGCCGGACCGGGACCAGCAGTCCGTTGAAGATGACGCCGGCGAGGACATTGCGCAGGACTCGAGTTACTGGGACTCGCCTAGTCGGGCCACTGTTACAGGTATTTCTGTCGAGTTGTTGACGATAGTTTCATGGTAGGATGTTGACAAGTAGACTGTAAATAAACGTTGTTGTGTGGTGTAACATTTTGTTGTATTCATCCATTTTCCATTTACGAGCAGTTGTAGTACTGTGGAGAGAGACTTTACTCTCTTCACCTAATGGTTTAGGTTTCACTCACTGATTTCTACATAACACTAGATTGGACATAGGCCATATTCTGCCATCTGAGAGCTTTCCCAATGGGCCCATAAATCAATTTTTTTTATGAAACTTTATTAAAATATGTGATGATCAGTGAAAACCCGATGTGAAAATTCCATGTACCCGAGATATGCTTTTTGAAAGATTGTGTTTGTTTTAATGTAAAAATAATATTTACATATTATAAGTCTTAATTTACAACAATTAAGCTTAATATAAATAAAGATAAAATTAATTTGGCAACTTTAGAGTATTTTACTTGATATTCGAAAAATACGAAAGTTTGAGAACAGTGGCGCTAGTAGTGATGTAACCTAACCTCAACACACAATTTTATTCAATAATTTTTCAACACAGCACAATAAAACAGTGAAATTATAAAATAAGTAATAGAAGCCCAACAAATATAATCTTAAATACCAACAACCAAAAAAATGAAATGACATTTCATAGTTCAATTTTAGCCTACAATAGGCGCTGGGCGCAACGTCAGACGCGCGATTTGCACTTTTCATATTTCTGGCCAATAGAATCAATGCGAGAACCCGTGACGTCAAAATATGTTCAATTCGTTATATAGCTTTAATGCAGAATATTAAAAAAAATACTTTACTACTAATTATGCCGTAAGTGCTACACAATTTTGATATAAATTTGTCATATTTCGTTTATGGTTTATGCGCCCACTGAACGGGTGAAATTGGAATTTTGTGACACACCCCACTCGCCACCACCTCTCTGCAGGTCATACCTATCATCTAACATTTCTAAATATCAAAGTATCACAAAACCTCAATTTTGGCCATCATGGTGGCGTTCAATTGGGAACGCACCGTAGCGGCTTATGCCCAATCTAGTGTTATACAGAAATCAGTGGTTTCACTAGAATAAAAAAAACTGAATATGTCCCTTGTACTGCATTTGGAAATTATTTCCTTTTGTGGAAAATTGGTAATTTTAAGTAGGCAACAAAAATAAGCGAAGTAATACTCCAAAATATTTTTAACGATTTTTTAACTTTTATAAAACGACATTATCCAAGTAACAGTAATATTCAGATAAAGTTATAAATAACAGATTCTCATAAATTATTATTGTACTTTAACCACATATTTTTGTAATGTCAATCTTATCCGAATAATATCGGCTTTATCCGATTGCGGACTATATGGTCAAAATGGAACCAAGGAACTTCAAAACATGTATTTCATATAATTATTATTTTTTTACTATTACTACGGATGAGAAAGTTAAAAAGCTTCAAATGAAAATTGTAAGGAATATGAGTAACTTCTCTTTTTATATATTCAAGTTTGTAACATTTTATTTGAAGCGTTTTTCTGTCTAATAATTGGGAAAGCAAAGTTTGCAGATAAATTGATTTCCCATGTTGTTAAACGAGTGTGTTCCATGCGCAACCTTTATAAGTATCTACAAATAGGTAGTTTCTTTTAAATAAATAGAAACAGCAAAACATTGAAGTGAATCTAACATATAACTGCTTCTATATATAGTTAGATTTGAGCAACCTCCCTCGATAAGTTTTAAATAACTCTTGGTAAAACAATCAACTATTACATGACCTAATCCATTTTGAATTTATTCAACCTGGTCCGGAATATAATGTTAACAAACTCCTATATGCTATGGTCACCATTTTATGTCAAGTTCACGAACCTATTAGTGAGATCTGTTTATATGACAATTTTTTTCTATACAAGTCACTACAATGTGATTTAGCGTAGGCTGTTGGCCGCTAAAATAAATTAAATCAATGTCAAACAAAGTTAAATACAAGCCTCTTGTGAATATCATTTTAATTACAATTTATAATTGTGTTTTATTTTGGTTCCAGAAACATTTCTAATTAAATAAGTTTTCTAGTTAGTCGCATACGTACAATATGAAAAGTTGAAATGAAAACTTGTGTTCGGTGTTCCTAATAGGGCCAATAAATTACGTCAAAAATAAGCTGAAAACGAGGGAAAGAAAGTAAAAAAGAAATAATATTTGCGTCCGGCCGAGCTTTGGCGTTCAGCCGTCTTATCCCAGTCCGGATCTGTGTCATGCCGCCCTCATTTTCGTTGAAACCCACGAATCGATACCTCGGCATGCACTTGACTCAACATACCTTCAAGAAGGGGAAAACAAAAGTGTAAACCAACGAGACACTTGCACAGCTTTTGTTTCAATAAACAAAACGTTTGCGTTTATCTGGAAAACTCTAGTTCTTTTTATTTTAACGGTTGCTGTCACTGCGCAAAAACAGAAAAGGAGCAAAACATATGGAAATAAGATTTCGCTGTAAATTTGTAAATTGTTTGTGTTGTTTTATTACGAATACCGATGAAAGTGTTATTTTATTTATTTGCTTCCCAGTGAATTTACAAGTGAAAGACATTGGATAAAATTATTTCATAATCGTGAGTGTATATAAAATATTTCCTCATTACTCTAATGGAATTTGCTTTTAGTTCCTTGTACTTGTATACATAGTACATATTTCTATTTTTAGAATTATAATATAGTTTTTTTTTTAGATTGATACGATTATAAATATTAGTTAAAGTATTCCATATTCTAATAAGAATGTAATATTAGAATACCACATTTGCTTTCAAAATCACATGGCATGAAATTATTATAAAATCGTGGCATTTGAATGTGCTATTAATTAGAGGAACTATAATTATAAGCAAAGCTAGTATAATTTTCATCAATAATAAAGATTCTTTTTATTTTGTTGCAGTTCTCACGCCAGTACAAAATGAGACACCGAAACAACGAAAAGAAGAATCTGAGGAGAAGGAACCAACACGACGATTAATAAAAGTTGACTTCTCCGTCTTACAGGTATGTTTGTATTTACTTAGTAATTTCATGTTACTGCCTAAATTCTTTGTTGTCAAATTATTGCACGTTTAAATTATTTTGGTCATTTTGGACAAGCAGATGAAAGTTTCACAACTGTTGAGACATTTTTAAATTAGAGTTTTCTCAGCATTATGACATTACAACTTAATGAAAATGAAATGCGGTTGTCTCAATTTGAAATGAATTAGTTTTTATTCCTTTTACAAGAAACAGTTCTCAGAATTATAATTCACAATGCGACCTTCGCCAACTAGCATGTCAAGTCTTTGAATTCAATTTGCTTAAAATGCAACAAGTTAAAAAATGCGTGTAAACATGGGTATTACTTTTAAAATTATAGAAAATAGTGTTATCTCGGGGGCTTACATAAATTTGTTTGGAAAAGCAGTTGCTGCTTCTTTTATTTCTAATGCCGATGGCACACTGGTCGATGAGCATCGATGCTCATTGATGAAACAACAGAACGAACCCGTCATCGACGAAAAATAGAGGCTCCTCTATTTTTCATCGATGAGCATCGAGGAAACAAACGGGTCTCATTTCAGACATATCTTTGTGTCTCATTTCATGTTAACATTTTTTGTCACAGAGAAATTCCCGAAAGGTGGGTTCGTTCTGTTGTTTCATCAATGAGCTCATTGATGCTCATCGACCATTGTGCCATAGGCATAAAGGAGCACAAGCTTAGACATCGTTATAGGTGCAGCTGAACGCAACCAATAATAATTATAATAATAAAATAAACGTTATGTCAATAAACAGACATGTGTCTCCGGTGAGAATGTGCATTTTACTTGGCTCATCCAATTATATAACGAATGGCGTTTACTCGGATAGCTTTAAACAAGTTCATTCAACACAAGAAAGAATATAAATAGTACATAATTGAGGTTGTAAATTACAGAAGCAATATTATGAAATGAAAATGTAATTTATGTAAAATTTTCTTTTGAGGCCAGAAGTTTTTGAATGCCGCTTAATGCTTCGATGATAGTGAATTTGTGTGAATTTGCTATTTATCTTTTTTCACTTCAAAAAAATGAAGTCAAAAGCCATAAATGTTATGAGCTAACACTGTGAATAAGTATGTTTATGGTGTTTATAAATTTATTTTACAATATTACATTAGTTGCATAGTATTTATATTAAGAATTCCATAGTAAAACGTATCTACATTATATTTATTCCAGCCATACATCAAATCACGTAATATATTACCTATAATCTTGTTAATCGCAACATACACAGCTCACAGCTAAAACAAGGATTAAAAGCAAAGTCGCAGTCGAGCTATTCAAAACACTATCAGTAAATCCTTCATTAATAATGCTCTCATATTTACACATTCACTCTTTAATATATTCCACAAAATCCCGGTTAATACCCACACAAAGACATTGTCTGTGGAATACCATAACAAAACACGATCTGGCCTGGGCGTGGGGAACGGGACGTTAGTTGTTCGGAAACAGAAGAATCCGGGTCAGCACCACGCGAAATCGATTCTGCTGTCAGCTGTTCTGGATTCTGCCTCAGTGGTTTTCAAAATTTGCTATGTATAATTATGGGGTAGTACCACTGATCTTTATATGTAACTGGATATTCTACGCGTAGCAAATAGTCAACTCTGTGACATGTCTGCCATTAAAAGTGAAAAATGTACAAAATAAATAGGGTAAAAATTATTATGAATGTAAAGTAATTACATAAAATTAACATCTTATCATTTATAATTGAATTGCTTTGATCAACAATTTTTATAGTCTATTAGGATCACGGAATTCATACAAAAAAAAAATCCGACAGCTTGTAGCAAAAACATGCTCACGCACTCATGCACTGAAAATTCACTACACAATTTTTAGCATGAATCCCTATACCTTCCTTACAGGATGTGGCGGGAGATAAAAAAGATGGTTCGATTTTTTTTCGCCAGTGTTTTAGTATTTACGTGTATTTGTGTTCAATACGCGATAAGTTTGTGTTCAACATACATTAGTTGTTGTCAGTTAAAACATATTTCACTTTCACTTACGCGTAAAATATTGTTTTTGCAGAAAAAAAAAGGTTTATAAAAATGAGTGTATTGTGCCGTTACATTTCTACTAATTTTATTTTAGTATAAGGGATACCTGCCAAGCGTCTGCAATCTGGACATAACTTTTATTGATCATCTGGAAAAAAATTAGTACAAAAAACCGAGAGAAAAACCTAAAATTGTAAAAGATCTAAATCCTGACCGTAAAAATAAATCAGGGACATTATGTGTTTGATTTCCCTTCATTTTAAAGCAAATTGAATCAGTTACACATAGCGAGAGACAGGTTACAGAATTGGGTTGTATTGTGCTATTTGTCTAAATAAATAAATTTATCATTATGCCCTTTACCTATTTTTATAGCAATTAGAGTTGGGACTCCTAGTTTGAAAATCACTGTGTAGCACACATGGATTACAGAGCTCTTGTGATGCGCGTTGTATGAAACAGGTTCAACAATGGAGGCTACCATTGTTGGAAACTGATTTGACGTTTGGTGTAATGGATTTTTTGATTGATTACGACGTGATGCATTGTTAGATTTGTGCGAAAGAATTCTTGTTAGATTGACACATTCTGTCCAACAGTAATTGGATTTTTGCGAGAAAGGGTAATTTTTTGACGTATTTTATGTTTGATAAAGTCTGATAAAGCTTTATATGAGGAATTTCCGATTATTTTTATATTTTGTACGTTGAAGCTGAGGTACTTTGTGTAAGAAAGTAAAAAGACGGAAGATTTTAAAGTAGCATAAATTCAAAATTGATGTGTAAATGAGAGAGATCTAAATCCGTGACGTAGAAAAGATGATATTAAAATATGAAATTATTTCCGAAATTTAACTTATTTCAAACTTTGAACTTTTCTGTTAACAAGTCCTATGGATTAATTTTAATATAAATTAGCAATATACGAAATATTTCTTCCATTAGTAAATTTTGTTGCATTAATTAAATATCTGTAAGCGTAATAACAGTAAAAAGTAGCATTTCTGAATTCAGTCACTGTAAAATTTTCCTTTGCAAACGATCTTTAATTAGTAGTCCCTTTGAATTAGACGATTTCCCTTCACTGCGCCCTTATTTACTTGTTTATCTGTTTGTTTCTTGTTCTGCTATTGACGCTTAGTAGTTTGTGTTGCATTTAAATTAGACTAACTCAGTCCAAATTAAAGGGCATGGAACAACATAGTATATTCGTGGAATTCTAAAATGGCTGAACTTTTATGTTGTATCATTTTACGACATTAGTAAATTATAAGTTTACAATTATATTTTGCAATCATGTTTATATTAAATATACAAAGCGCAGGTTATTTTAATTTCGCTTAAAATGAAATGGTTTTTTAATAGGTAATTAAGTTAGTATTTCTTATAATTTTTTTAAAATTTCATATTGTAATGTAAATTCTGAAAATATGGAATAATAATAAAGACGGTAATAAGAATAAGAATTTTATATATACACGCTTAATATTAATATTATAGTTTAAGAAATAAATTTGATTATATTACTTCGTAATATTACTCATAAATTTTAAATTGATTAAATATATTATGTTTAAATTTTATTAATTCTAGTACGTATTAAATTTATGGGTAAATTTCACAGTCGACAACTAACATTTTAACTTTATCCCTGTGGTACTTGCTACACTAACACATTTGGGGGCCGTGATTTAACAGCTGGTACTTATACCTCAGTCCAAATGCGAAAATATATATCAATTACCGAGGTCTGCGAAAGCAGAGTGCCTTCGTGAAAATGGATAAAAGGCGTGCTATGTTTATTTATTTAAATATGTGTGTTTTTTTCAAATATAATATTTTAATGTTTAGGGTAACGATGACGATGACGACGATGAAGATGACGTAGGATACCCCTCGTGTTCCAGTGACGTAAATGGTGGCGGGGGCAGTACTAAGAACGGCAGCGGTGGCAACGGGCCCCCTAGTCCCAACCCCTGGAGACGCACAGGTAGCCGAACCACACGCATCACCCACGACGAGTATCACCACTTCTGCGACACCGCGCTCGAGTGTAGGCCCCCAATCGTAAACCTTTTGGTGTCGCTGATTTTTCAATTTAATTTCGCACGGAATTTTTTTATTATGCTGTTTGATTTCCTTTGTTCATTTTTACTTTGATGATTGTTTTATTTTATTGCAAATGCTTTAGCTTTCAATAGTAACAAGAGTAGAAATTTGTGAACGATTTATATAAATATTTGTATCCCTCAGTTTTTATTATCAATTTTTCTAGCAATATGCACGTGAATGACATATTTTAACTTTGCATGATTATTTCGGAATGCAACAATTTAGATCTCAAATAATATTGTAGATTAATAAGAGCTTTAATACACTTTATAAGCAAGCCTTGTAATTTCATAGTTAAAATTTACCAATCTATTTTATCATAGAAATCAGATATGAAATTTCTAACAAAATAGAAAATTTATAACTATATGTACAAGAAGTTGTTTAACTTTCCGGAAGTCCAATGATTTTAATGGACAATATCAGTCTGGTGAGGTCTATCGGACTCCATTGGTTTAAGGCTGCAGAATGAAAATGAAAGCAGTACATTGCCTGAAATGGCTTCAGAACTTTTCAGATTGGAAGCATTTATTATATTATGAACATAATTTCATCAATTAAATCCAGTATAATACATTCATTAGAGTTTTTTAAATTAAAAAACAAACGTTACAAAACAAAATTACAAACCTTGAATATCCGTTATCGCGTATCAAGTCTGGTGGGATCTCTGAGGCCCAATCACTTGTTTTGTCATTATTGTATACACTTATGTTCTGTCCATGCGAGAACGGAATTGACAGATAGGCAGATACTATTGATTGCAGCAATATATTGTTCAAAAGAGATTTAACGTAATAAACATACCTCTGGGCCTATAAGACCCCACCAGATTATTGGAAAGTGAAAGCCTGAAAATATTTTAATTTTGTGTTGTTATACCCATAAAATCTTTGAAATGCAAGGTTTGCTACACATATAACAGATATTATTTTTCTATAGACGTAGGTAATGGGGGATTCCAGTATAACACTTTTTTGTATAGTTTATTTCACAATATAATGGGATAATACAATAAAACATGCTTAAAAACAAGTTTTCATTTATAAATCTATGTCATAAAAATGCAATTTAAGGCAATTGTAAACTCCTGAAAATTTGACGTCACAACGCCTACCGCTCACTTCATGCCTATATGATTAGTTTTGGGCATATTTTTGTTAATTCAAATATTATTTTTGAACATTTTGATACTCTGATTCCAGGTATGTGTTGTTATGACCAATTTTCTTTAAATACTTGATAATTATTGGGCAAAAACTGTAAACATACTCGTGAGACACTGACAGTTTGACATTGACAACATGATAACCAATGAGCACAGGCTTGTTTATCCTGAAGTTAGCTGTAGCCGTTGTGACGTCACAGTCTGATTCTTTAAAATTTGATGAAATATTTTTAAAAATCTCACTTACGAATTCATTTAAAATTTCATATTTGCATTGACCCAAACTAATGAAACAAAAATTAAACAGAAAACGTTGGAATCCCCCATTAACATCAGTGCATATTTCTACTAACCGTACCGTAACCTTTTGGTTCTTTAGCCTATGACCTGGCCACCCAGTGCCCAACAAGGCGCGCGAGCATGCGCCGTCATACCTTGAGCACGTGCGGCGCTGAACACCTCCTCGGTCCTCCCGGCACGCAGTCTGTCCCCCAATCGCGGCCGGCGTCGCGTCAGTCCCGCGACAGCTCTGAGACCGACTCGCAACTCGGCACTATCCTGCCGGAGATGTCCTGGAGTCGCTCATCGCTCCAAGACGAACTTATCCAGAGCCGCCAGTGGCAAGAAGCCATGTCGCTTGACGATCGCCTATCGCTAACTCTGGAGGAGATTGTGCATATTCGTTCCGTGCTCACTAAAGCGGAGTTGGAGGCCCTTCCCGTGGAAGGACATGTCAAAGAGGACGTGGAAAAGAGAAAGGTAAAGGGCTGGATTGTAAATAAATTTCTTATGTATTAATGCCCAAAGAAAAAAATTCTGTAGTTGTTTTGTTTGGTTCAAATTTGATTGTTTTCTGCAACTCTTGAATTGGATATGAACTTATCGTTGATGCTGTTGGTTATGTTATATTGTCATCCTGAGGATCACACGCAGTTAAATTAGTTGGAAATAAAACATAATTATTTGCGCGAGAAGTTAAATTTATGTATTATTTTTAAAGTATAGGTGATGCACGTTTCGTTTAGAAACAGCATGTTTTGATGAATCGATATAATGATGACTCATGGCTTTGTGCTCCCCTTATTCATGAAACTAAAAACGTCTGCTACTGAAGGGGTGAACTAAAAACATTTAGTCAGTTGTACTTATTTGAATTTTCTATATGTTTCTGCCTTGTGAACTAGGAATATAATATTTGGTGCTATACTTGATGTAGATGAAATGTGGCGTATAGGGATTTCAATGCTATTTTATTAATTTTTCATTAAATCTTTACTTATTCCCTTTATCGCAGAAGAGTAAATACAAAATTTGTTCAGAATTTAAAAATGCTTGCAACAAGGTAAATTTGATTACCTCAATATGAGTATTTAACGATGTATCAATCAAGTTATAAATAATATTGAAACATTTCTTTTTTGTGGCAAATAATGTTTGAATTTCTTTATTTATATTTATATTTAAGGTTAGCTGTCAAAACAGAGTATGAACATGCACATGCGCTTCATTCCATTTGCCGTTCCAGTCTATGTTTCAAACTTAACTTGTTTACATTTTCCGCAGGCGCACTGAAATTTGTCACAAACATGTCACAAACTTGTCAGAAATGACCACTTGGAACAAACCTAAATTATAATACTGCCATGGAAAATTAAACAAAAACGAAAAGTATTTGACATTTCAGAAAATAGATGTAGATTTATTACGAGATTGTAATGATAAATGGCGATTATGAGAGTTCATTTCTTTCTGTAATAAATAAATTATTATGAAACTGTTCTATGAAATGTCAAATATACTTTGTATTTGTTTAATTTTCAATAGCAGTGTTAGTTTTGCTAATAAGTAAACATTAATTTTAATTTAATTGATATATCGTGAAAACTAATATTTAGGGTAACTTTTGTATTTACACTTTTATGGTAAAATGTGTACGTAAAAATTTAGCCACATTTCAATTCCACACCTAGTATAAAACATTTGAATTATCCTAATTGTAATAAAATCTGTAAACATTAAATAAAAATTAGCTAAATTGTTATTCGGAGTGCAATTATAGGTGTAAAGTGATTTGTCAAGGATCATTGAGTAATTTAATATATTTAATTGAAATTGTGTTCCAGTTTATTTCTAAATGCGCACTTCAGTTGTAGGATCATAAGCAAAATAATTATTTTTTACTTAATTTAATTATATTGCAGTTAACATTTTGAATAATTGACATTTAGAAAATGTATTGACCTTTTAAATTATTTGTAGTAAAATACCATACCAAACAAAAAAATTCTTTTGTCCTCTTTATGAATCTTTGAACTTAAAATAGTATTTACATTTTGAACAAAAAATGAAGTGTAATATAATATAAATGAATTTATTTCTTTACAGATTTGTTTCCTGTGTTTAAAAACTCGGTTTGGCATCTTCGGTCCTTGGGGTCAACGATGCAAACTTTGCAAGCGAACAGTTTGCGCCAAATGTTATACAAAAGTAATGAGATCGCTTATACTTAATTGACACATCTTTTAATTCCCTAAATATTACCAGATGCGGATACCAACTGAACACTTCTCCAACGTACCCGTGGTGTTACTAAGCCCAAGCCTGATGTCGTCTCCTGAGGATGAGGCTAAGGATTCCTTCCCCAGGTCCTTGGTGACCCGGTTAATGGTACCTGAATCATCCAGTAACAGCGCAAGAAATTCTGTAGGGAGTGCGCCCAGCAGTCCTAACTTGCAGAGAGGTATGACGGTTTGTGGATCATCTTCTTCGGCTCCAGGATCTAGAGTAGAATCGAGCCTTGGAGGAAATGTTGATGGACCGCAGAGCTTGCAACCTGTTAGTCCTGCATCGACTATCAGCGACAGAAGGTAGGATTAAACAAATAATTCACATTTCACAATATAAAAATTGTATCAGGAATTCAATTAAATCAACAGAATTTTACTTTGTCCACCGCCGGAGTAGAAGTGTTGCCAAGGAGATACTCTTATATTGAACTTCTGCTTGTTGAATGCAAATACATACGTACTTTTATGACGTTTGAAGAAAAAATTATTGTTTCCATCCACAGCTTACTTGGCTAGATAAACTGAAAAAAAGAACAGTTTATAAAAATTTTATTTTTTACTGAAATAATTCGTTTTATTTAAAAAACCGAGAAAAAATACTCTCACCAATAAAAGAAGAAATATATGGTTTCATTTGAAAAATGTATATTTTGTCTCACATTTAATAACCGCTGATACAAATAATATTTTGCTGATTTTATCAATTTTCTAATTTACAGTTTAGCTCATTTATCTAACCTCGTATATCTTCAAAAACGAAAGTTACCAATAGGTGAGCAGGCTTTTTGAAACATTCTGTAGACGGTCAATAGAGTGAAAATTATTCTTATTAAAATTGAGTGTCACCTCATTAAATAATGTTACAGTTATTAACTTAGCAACTATTCCGTTAACTGTGTAAATTGTGGAAGAAAGAATGAATAGATGATAATTACTAACTATTCCATGTTTTTAAAGATCATTAGAACCATCTTTATTTGCACTTAGAGAAGTTATTAACCTTTGAACTATATGAAAGCAGTACTTAAAGATAAAGAATAATAATTAATGTTTGTTGTAGAAGTAGAATGAATCGTGCAAGAACGCTGGGCAGGCCCGGAGAAGCAAGACCATCGGATCGATTGAAAGGTATGCAGATGATCGTGTGTCATGATTGCAAGATCATGGTAATCCAAATCATCAAATCATCGAGGACCAGCAGGTCTGCGATTCGAAACAACGCAATCAGGAACCTGACTTTAAATTTATCACCGGTCTACTGAAACTGAAAGACGAATTAGTAATTCAAGATTCAACATTTGCTGTCAATATTAATTCTGCATGCGTATTCCCTTATCTATTAGCGATGATAATTATTCAATGTTTGCAGATTTGTGTATGGCCGCGATTTTGGAATCTGTCCGTGAATATGTTCACAGTTATTGCCGATATTTCGTTATAAGCACGCTGCTAAAATACAGTGTTTTGTTTGTGATTACCTGTCTGTCTAAAATACTGTTGCATGAATATTGATAAAGGGTAATTTTGGGAGCAGATAATGAGAACAAATCATGCATGTAATTTATTTAGGTGATACTTTTTGTTGATTTATTCGTAATTAATTTAATTTATAACTATTTCAACTCATAAAATAACAGTGTTACTTTAATTTATTTATTGCTAGATTCATTTGTGATATGAAATTTGTATGAATACAATTGAAAATATTCTAGATTCAATTTAATTTTGTTAATTACGAATGTAGTATCATTGTAATAAAATAAAAACAGAATATACGCAGGTAAGTGAAAATTTATTTTCATACATATTTATCAATCACAGGAATGAAAATAAATTTTCACTGAATGGAATAAAAAGAAAATGTATAGAACTGTAATATGTATATAAAACATGTAGTAACAATATTTATTTAAATTTAAAGAAAGAATGAAGAATGTTCCTTGAGACTACCGGTGATCGCGTGTTGCATTTATTTTGGCCTAACTACAAAGGTTTATTCACGGCAGTCATTTTACATTAAATTGTTCTATCTCATGTGTACATAAATGAAAGTGTTAATTCGCATTATGAAAAATACTCAACAAATTAGTATTGTATCCACCATCAGAAATCTCGTTAGTGATACTAAAGTAGGCCCTAGTTGTGTTGTAAATATAAGTGTTTAAAAATGTGCTGTTCCATATTTTGCTTATTTAATTGTTATATTTTTTTATTAAATGTAGCCTTTCGCCCTAGTAGGGTCAATTTTAATTAAAGAAGAGCTATCACTAATTATTCGGGTATATTTATTTCTTCATTTTTTTAGTTGTCATTTATGTAATCTTTATTTTGTATATGACAATTTTGATTTAATATACCCAAATAATAATGTGCTATAGCGAGCTGTATTTTACTATAAAGAAAAATTATCCTAGTCTTTGAACAACATTTCTCGATGCTTAATTTTACATTCGGCAAACAATATAATTTCCTTGTGTTATATTCATGTCTCTGTCGTATTTAATTTTAATTTAAAATTCCATGTTTATTTTACAATTTTATATTTAAATGTTGATATTATATGAGATAAATTAAAAATATTCTCGTAAAATCTATTGTTGTTAAACAAAATGAGATAATTAGAACATGTTAATATTTACTGCACCTTGTACAGTTTCCTTTTTCACCCTTTCGAGTAGATCATGATTTTATTTTTAAGTTGAAAGTTTACAAATACTGATATAGTAACAGTTGATTGACTGATTATTCATTTATGAGATGGTATTCTCATATTATTTACAGTTTTTTTATTCACATATAAAATTAACATTTCATTTTCAAAACATCGAGAACAATGATCATTATAATTTTGAGTAGAACTGGAATAATATAAAGAGGTAATTTTAATTTTCGCGCATAATTTTTTATTAGACAGGCCGACAACTGTTTCAAGAGAGAGACAGGTACCATCATAAATTTGTAAAATGTTGCTGTTATGTAGTAAATAGTTTCTATTAACCTTGAAATTTCATTATTTATATAAACATTGTATATATATTTACATTTGTTTGTGATATACATTTTATATTGTTGTTACTATTTGTTAATGTTGTTAGAAATATAAATTTTATCTCAAAATTCAGGTAAGAAAATTCTATAAATCAGCTGTCAAAAAAATATTTTGTTTGTTTATATAAGAATGAGTTGTATATTTTTGTCATCTGTTGTTACAGACATTTTATTATATGTAACAATCGTAAAAAATATGGATTTCTTACATAATTTAGATGAAGAGGAAATGACAGAGGATGATGACAGTTCTCCTTATTCGCTGTGGTGTTACATACCAGATGCTGTATTGTTACAAATATTTAGCTACTTAGATCACAAAAACTTGTTAAAAGCGGGACTTGTTTGCAAATCTTGGAATAACATTAGCTACGATGATTTGTTGTGGAGAGATTTATTTCATCGTGATTTTAAAACAGATCCGTCTCTATATACATGTAAGTTATTTTGTTCCATTTATGCAATAAAATATTAATACAAATTTGTAATCCTTAGCCTGTAAACCAAAAACTTGGTTATCAGAGTACAAGCGATTATGCTATCACATACCTATTGCCCAAACCGAAACATTAACAGAACATCAACATCAAGTTCTTCATGTTAGTTTTTCCCACAATGGTAAATATTTCGCCACTTGTTCGAAAGATGGATATATTTTGGTAAGTGAAAATGTAATAATTAAAGTTCTACCAAATTTCATTTATTTATTTCAGGTATGGAATTCAAAATATCCCGTATCTTTAAAATATCAACGAGATATGAAAACACATTCGTGGAAGTATACACAGTATTCGCAATTTAATGAAACTGATACATTACTACTCGTTTCTGGGGTACATTTTGGTACTCCACATAGCACATCCGGGGAAATTGCTGTTTTTAGTTTACAAGGTATATTTGTGCAAAAATATATCGTAGAATAAATCCATAAGTTGATAATTCATATAAATGGTATTACTGACCAGCAATCGATTAAAATTGCTCAAATATTAATTTAATTTTGTTGTTAAATGGTACAAGTTTAAAATAAATAATAAGAGTTTGGATGTATCTATATTACAAAATTTCGAACGATCGTAGATAAAATTTTGTACTTAATACGTGGGTTGCTATGTTTTTTATCATACACAAACTCGGCCTACGGTCTCGTGCAACTTTCATATGCGTGCGATAATCTTGTCCATGTCCCACTACTTGCGTAAATAACTATTATTGGGCACGGGCCGTAAAATATTTTTACCACTTGAGATGGAGCTCAATAATAGTGGGTTTACGATTTAGTACATCGTAAAATATATTTTAAAAAAACTAATGTAAAATAGCTGTTTGTATTCTGTTATAGGTGGCTTTGAGTTGCAATGTCGCGTGATGAATAAACCATACGATATATTCGGCACGTGGTACAGCGATGAGTACCTGTTGTCAGGGGATCTACATTGGTTGGCACATTTAGTCAGTTCTTCAGTCCTTTGGTTAATAAAAGCATCACAAGAAGCCCAATCAGAACATGTACCAATAACAAGTCAACTATATCGGTAAGAAAGGCATTTAACAAATTAATATCTCAAAATCCAAAAATACAATCAAAAAACTTTTCTGTTTGGTTGGTTTTAGGTTTTACAATAGGAATGCCAGTTCTATCCGGGCTATTATGGTAGCAAACTGTTTGCCAGATTCGGAAATGGTAGATGGTAATGCCGATTGTAACAATGATGAATTAGGTGCTATGGATTGCAGTGATGTGGAACCTGTTGAAAGAGGAAATCCGCCATCACATAGGGACTTAAATCTTACTCCACTTCAGCGGCACAGAGTTCAACTTGAGGCAGCAATCAGGTATGGCCACAAATATTTTACAAGGGAACATTTAAAAAAAATAAATTATGACACATGTCAACTGTTGTCATTTTCAAAAAACACAGGTTAGCAGATTTAAACGAAAATATCAAAATATAATTTTCTTTAACGTGTTGTAATTCGTAAATGGTGTCAGTAAGAGGAAAATGTTTCAAACAATAATTGTAGAATGTAGACAATAATATTTTAAACATTATTTTAATAACAAAATTTTCATTAAACTATAATTTACTGAGATATTTTAAAATAGCTTGATAGGGCTTCAAATAAACTACCACTTCTGGTTATTGGATTATCACAAAAAACTAATCAGCTCTTCCAAAGAAATTGATATATACAAAATATCAAAATTTTCAGTTTAGTAGTTTTTTAAAACCGTAACTCCAGAGATCCACACAGACTGACAGACACACACTCACACATTCATCATCGCGAAACTATTAAAATCTTATTTTAGGGGCCCTAAAACATGCTCATCCACTGAAAACTCACTACCTAATTTTTAGCATGATTTCTATACCTACCGTACTGTTTGTCTTGGCTATCATAAATTTGGTTATATAATTTTACAAATTCAGCGTCCAGAAGTAATTTAAAGTATTGCTCATTGAAATGAAATATAAATTGAATACTTGAGTTAATATTTTATTTTTAAAATAAAGTACATTATGATTATGACACATCTATTAATAACAATACAATAAAACAATTTTCATTTATTTGTGACAAGAGTAAAATAGTATTTAAATAACATTTTTATGTTGCGCAGAGCGCTAGATACTCTCGACTATGCACGACCGTTCGGCTACAACTGTGATTATCGCAAAACAGAATCCGTAAATAGATTACAATCATCAGCAGTGTCTTTTGATATCGATTGCGATTCATCATCATCCGAAGAAGATGCCGAAGAATTCGAAATAGAAGCCGATGACAGCGCTACAGAAAAGTATTTAATTTTCACCACCGGCTCGAAAACCTACACACCTCATCAAATCGGATTTAAGCGAATGCGATCTGTGAATTTTCCTAAACGAATAGAGCGCGGTCCTTCGCTCAAGGAGCGAGTTGCTTTACTAAAAGAAATGCAGCAAAGGCCCGATCCGGATTGGCTTGATTTTGATTCAGTGGCTGATAAATTTGATAAAGTCGATCATTTAATTGATTTGCACGGGCATATAATCGGCATGGCTTTGTCACCGGATCACAGATATCTCTACGTGAACAGTCGGCCTTGGCCCAGAGGCTATGTTATAGGAAACCCCCTTGATCCACCACCTATAGCGCAGGAAATTGACATCCATGTTATAGATCTAGTAACACTGAAAGAAGTTGGTACTATGCTGAGGGCTCACAAGGCCTACACTCCCAACAACGAATGTTTTTTTATATTTCTAGATGTTTGCGATGAATACGTAGCTAGCGGTGCAGAGGATAAACACGGTTACTTATGGGACAGACATTACGGCGTATGTTTGGCTAAGTTTCCACATTTAGATGTTGTAAATTCGGTAGCTTTTAACCCAAGAGATCCAGAAATGCTTGTCACGACATCTGATGATTACACGATTAAAGTGTGGCGGTCGCGAGCCAGAATAGAACAAGCCGAATTAAATATTCACAGTTTTCCGAAAGCTGTGGAAGTTCGTACACTTAGACATCAAAGTATACGTCTCTGAAAGAGTAATCTATTGTAGGGGGATTAGAAATTTATCCTGAACTTTTGTTGATAATATAATTTGGAACTGCAGTTCTTGTTAAGTTCTTATTTACTAAATAAATATAAAATAAATAAACATTTGTACTTTAATATAATTTAAATAACAATGTTTTATAAAATAATGTTCAGATTAAATTAAAATTCCCTTCACGTGTAAAAACCATCCGTCCGTAAATCTTTATTAATTATTGTATTGTATTCCGCGACGAGAGAGTTATTTATAACAAATATGAATTTAATGTAGAGTAAGTTGTATTTTAGATTATTTGAACATAGTTTTTAATTGATATTATATATTGTTTTATTTTAACTATAATTTTATTATACACGAATTATTTATTTTTACTTTAGGCTAACGTAGTTCACCTGATAATTAGTGAACTAACTATGGCCACTATACACTGTGTAACTGATTTGTGTGTTTGTGTCGTGTAGTGTTAATAAATTACTATCTGAAATACAACGCGATCCTATTTCAATTCGGAACTGTTGCTTCTGGTGAATGGTCTTCGGATAGTTCTGATTTTACTTTCCTCTTTTCAACATGACCCTTGCAATTGTCACACTCGTCTTCATCCTCAGAACTGCTCTCATTGAATTTTTTAGGTTTCTGGTATATGCAGCAACCTGAGTAAGTTCAAAGTGATTAGTAATGTAATTTATATATCAAACTTCAAGTTTATACATTTTGATTTCTTTTTGTTCATATTTTCATTATCAACAGTTTCATTGCTCCACTGCACTTTCTTGTCTTGCTTGGGTTTTCGTAAACGTAATTTAACCGTTGGAACCTCTTGCGTACCCTGTAAAATACAAGAAATACAATAAAAAAGAAATTCATATTACACCATGAATAGGTTACTTCATTTTCAACAATAACGGTTGATGTATTAGTTGTTTGATCAACAACAGTTTCCGCCATTATCATTGGTTTTAATATATTACATATCAATCCACAAAATTAATAGCGATAAATACTGTCCTAGATAATAAGATAAACAATAATTTTCACAGATAGTATTCACTCAATGTATTGTACAAATAAATAACTTGTCGCGTAGCAGGCAGGCGCGTCAAATGTCATATCCCAAGTACCGCCAAAACGTTCATATTTAAATTTGAATGTGTACTAAAAAATATCTAATTTTAAACAAGAAACATAAAAAATATGTAGTATTTATACTCTCTCAAATATGGTTTGTAATAATAAGTTTATATAACAAAATATATTTCCTTATGCAGATACAATCTTCGATTTTATTCTTGCTACAGGTAAACCAAACTGGCAAGTGTTAGTTCGAGTGATTCGAGCATTTTAATCAGTTTGATTGCCTTTTGTTTGTACATAATATAAAAGAGTATCAGAAGTTATCGGTTGACAAAAAAATATACTGATGGGTTCGTTGACTGGACGAAAAGGAAAAGGGTCCGAATCCTGAGATGAGGCTCAGTCTCTGCAGGTAATGGATGGCATTTATTTGGTGATTGTGTTTAGTACAGTCTGTTCTACTGTTATGTAGGAACTCTGGCCACTTCCTACAGAAGTCATACCAGGAAGCAAACGAGGCGACAGATTTCCCAGAGCGGAGAAACAAGAAAGAGTTTGACCACGAGTGATGGTGTCTGTTGTAAGTAAACTACTCATTTAACGTTATAAACGGGAACCTTTTGTAGAGAACTACGTTTGATTTGGTCTTAGAATTTTGCAAGCACCAACAATATTTAAAACAATAATTGTATGTGTGTAATATTAATTACCTACTAAATAATAATTGATTGTATTCATTATCACTCTGTAAATATTCTACAGCTGCTATAAGACTGCTTGATAAATGAAAATGATATTGTATAGTATCGCTAGTAGTCACCGCGGATGTTAACAGTATCTGGACGAGTCACTCAGACATGCTAAATATGTACCTACATCTTGTTAACATAGCAAATAAAACATCAGCTTATTTTTCAAAGCTAACTCACTATTTGTTTTCGCACTCTCCTGCGTTCGTGTGTTCCTCGAGCTCGAAATCGAGATACTCGTACATGTTATGTAAATCTTTAGCTGTAGTGGTGTATCGAAACAAGAAGTATGTTTTGTATTTCTATAAATAAACTTCATTTTCAACTTGACAAGTTACATTAAACCATTGTTTCAAAGAGACGTGTGAAATTCATCATTGTAATTATATTATATAAATTTCACAACCATCTATATGATTTAATTTGTACTAATTCTTTGCAAGTAACATATTATGAACATCCGTAAATTATAAAATAATAGGTAAGTACTTTGCTCTTATTTATATGTTGTACTGCAATTGGTTCGATAATATATTCGTAACATGAAAAAAAATACAAAATTATAAATGTGTCTCGTGTCATTAGCATGTTTCTTATAAAAAAAAAAAAAACATGAGAACGAGATCATGGAAGTTTGAAGGCGATGTAAGTAATTGTATCTATTAGGTGTACCCATATTTCTCACATGATTTTAGGGCCCAACTAAAATAATTTACTATAAATTTAAACTCAGTTTTTTTTTTGTATTTCTTTAAAAATAAATATACTTTGTTTTCGATATCATTTGTGCGATTTTTATTTTACGTTCCAGTTTCATATTCATTGCTAATATTTTGCAATATGGTTACTGAAAATTATTAAAAGACGATTATCTTTCCATGTACAAAGAAAATAAATTTATACCCTTATCTAATCTAATTACAATATTCAAAGAGAAAATGTGATCAGATAGTGGAAAAAATCTATATGCTTTATTTGAACTATTCATGCATATTTGTATGATTAAAATACATATAAAGCAATGTTTAAAAATATTTCCTACGTTGTATTTGGTTTCGATTTAATATAAATAAAATTAATTAATTATATATAACAACGATTGCGGTTCTGCCTTTCTTTCTTGGACACATTATATATGTGCATTTTTGAAACAATAGTATGTTATACATTAAGGGAGAGAAGTGTATGATTTTTTTCCCATGGAGTAAATTGAATAATGAGCCGTAGGCGTGGGCTACAAAACGACAAGGGAAAAATTCACGTCTTGCGGTGTATATACTATTTTTTCACGACCCCAATATTTATAATGGTGTTAATATATTTTAAAGTTAGTTGAATTGTAATACAATTTATGATAGTTAACTTTGATTTGTTTAATTTTGTTTATTTTTTTATATTATTTGAGCACTTTCCCTCACGATGGGAGAGAAAGTGCACACATCTATTGTAGACATGAAATTGGCTGTTTCTGTCATGATTTTGGTAAAACAGAAACAGAGTTTCTCTCTCGGTTATAATATAATTGTAACATAAGTAAATCATTCAATTATTTTATATTTTTAATTAAAAGCTGTGTAAATTAATATTATTACTAATAATTATTTAAAATTATAAGTTTAACCGCCTGAAATACAATTCACCAATCACATTGCTTGCATCTCTACCAGCGGCGTACGAGCTGTTTTATGTGCATCATTTGTACTTTTATTGATAAATTATTAATTCTTCGTTAGTTAATAATGAGAAAAAGCCTAATATACACAAAATTATATGGGCTATAAGGCAAAAATAATTATTATTACAGTTTTAGCAAAAAAATGTGAATTAAAAATTAGTAGCCCACGATATTTTGAAAGAAATCTACGCCGCTGCTAATTCCCCCACCACTCAACGCATCTAGTTCACACAATCGCTGTATGATGGCGCAACAGGTTTTGTGTTTATTTTTTGACAGATAGGTTAATTTCTTTCGAAACGACTTTGTGGAAAAATCTTTGAAAACAGAACATCAAAAGGTATTTTCACATACAGTAAATCCTAATTTATCTATTTTGTAAAGTCCTTGTTTAAATTATTAGAAATGTGACTAATATTTCATTTTTTTGTGATTATGACTTAAAGTGTGCAGTGATTTTACGTTGAAATTTACAGGAAGAAATCATTTCCTATTTGTAGTTTGTTCCTAAATAGTGTTTGGAGTGATTTTGAACCATCCAAAGACTTGAGACAGAAGAGAAGTTGAAATTAAACTTCAGAGTGTTTTTGCTATGAAATCTAACGTAATTTGTGGCCCAACATAGCTTGGGAATCTTGCTGAATGCAATATGAAAATCGTAAGTGTATTTCGATGTCTATTATTTACTTAAATTTACCTTATACTAACTAAATACACAAAATAGTGATGATCATGGTTTTTTTAATCTGATGACAACAAAATATAGAAAAATATTTTAAATAAAGATTGTAGGTAATATTAAGATAGATTTTTTTTTTGTGTCAATGAAATTTACTCCATTTATTTACTATAAGATATGCCTAAAAACCCTGTTAGGATGTCAAATATTCTACCACTTACTGTTGATGAATTGTTACCAAAATCTAATCAATTCTAAACATAAACATAATACCTGCCTTACATGTATGTATGTGAAAGCTAAAAATTTAAGATATAAATATGGAAATTAAACAATTTTCCTGTGTATGATTTTAACTGGGCCAAATGATATTATTCTGGGCTCGTAATACCTTTCCCCGGAAATAAAATTGTGGAACAAAGTATATATTTATGATCTGTGATATAAATAAATAATGCAAGGGTTTCTATAGAAATATGTAGCAAACACATCATGTAAATATTTAGTAGTTTAGAATCTGGTTGTTTGTTTTGCTGTTAATAGAATCCGATGAGGCCTTCGTACGGTCTTCAGAGACACTGATCAAGTGACAGAGGTACTATTAGAAGCAAGAAGCAATATTAATTTTTTAGGAAGGATATTAGATCAGAAATTAAAACTTTAATGTTTCGTTTTAAATATGTTCAATGCCATACCAAATACGTGTGTAACATTGGTAGTGTCGACTTATTTTAAACCTGTCTGAAGAAGAAATGTTGATTATTTTTGTATATATTTGGCATGGCATATTTTTATATGATGTTTTAATATACAAATGCTATCAAAATGGACTTTTACTTTTTATTAGAAATTTGTTAACAAACCAATAGGTAGTTATGAACATACGACGTATATGTATGTTATATCGTGTACATATTTAATTTATTTATTTTTGTTTTGTCCTATGAAATCATAAAAAATCGGAAATATTAAACAATAATATTATTATTGTTGTCATTATTATTACAAAGTTTATTTGTAACATGTTTAAAAATAAAAATTTATTTTTATTGCAGACAAGAATGTGGCAAGTCTTTGTCGGAACTTGTTCGTCGAGCCGTCTAGCATTGAAAGCATTGGAGCTGGGCTGGCCTACGTGACTTTTAACAAGATTGTAAGGTAGCGGGGAGTAGTTTTAGGTATCCATGCGCCATGTTTCTCAGTGTTTAGTCGAGTAATGGCCGCGTTGGTAGAAGCTGCGTCGTTTTGTGCTATTTTAAATTGTGTAATTACTCGACTCCTCGCGTGTATTAAATGTGAATTTTATAGTTAGATATAGTATTCAGTTACTGTATTTAAATATAAAATTCCAGTTTGACCGTTGGGTGATTCAGTGGGTGTAAATTTTTTGCGAAATGTGTTAGCAGTCGGGCATTTTGGATGGAGGCTGGGCGCGTTCTCGTACAATAAGGTGGCTTGTGCCTTAGCCACAGCGCGCGTATTACAATCAAAATTTATCGTTCGCGAGTGGGCTTCTCTCACTACACAAGAGTATGATTTCGTACGTTTGGCTCACGCAGTGCATGCCTGGAGTGGCTCGTACAGTCTGTGAGTCTGTCCATCTTCCTATAGGGTGGAGAGAACAAACCTCTGCAGGTCATACTGTTGTGTCCGTTGCAACTACGTGTAGAATCAGTGAACGTTCGCGGAGTATGATTTCGTATGTGCGGCCTACGCAGTACGAGCTGGAGTGCTTTAGTACAGTCAGTAGGTGGGTGGGTGAGAACGCACCGCTGCAGGTCATACTCTGTGTCCGTTGTAGAATCAGCCGGGAACCGTTTACGGGATTTTTGCAAAGCGCTGTCTTCACGTGAAGACCATCGATTAAATTTGTTCCGATTACTAGTTTAGCGCTAACGCGGCGCGTGGGGCATGCTCACAGCAGTCCGATCATCTAGAGTGGATCCAGAGTCATGACTGGTACCAGCTCTCGGCAAATATCGCATCCGATGCCTGTTAACAAGATTCGCTCTTGACAGTTCTCGTTCATTACATTTATGAATATGATAGGCTCTATTCATAAGTGCTTGTACAAAGGGAATTCCGGATGGCAGAGAAAGTAGTTGATCGGCTAACGTGATTCTGTGACATGAGCTCGGGCCCCTGCGGGATCGCGAAGTAGGAGACCATGCGGGGTTCGGCTAGACGACCCACGTTTCTTTTTTAAAAACAGACAACACACCGGTTGCTGTTCTTAGAGTCCTAAAGGCACAGGAATGTCTGTGGGGTGGTGTGAATCTTAGTTTTAATTTAGCTTTAATGGTTTTGGGTACCTTTAAGCTAATTTTAAGTTAATCCATTTTATTTCAGCTTTAATTTAAGTTAGGTTTAAGTCTACTAACCCATGTACTTGTATTCCTTTACAGCTCTTTCTTTCAGATCTGTATTTTTAATACGTAAGTTTTTATTTCCAGATTTAAATTGTTTCAATGTTTTTAATTTGTTTGTTTTTATTTTTTTACAGAGATCAAGAATAATGAAGACAAGAAGTAGTAGTACTAGAAGTAAGATTTTTTTTTTCAACATTTCTGTTGTTAATTTATTTCTAATTTGTTGTTTTTATTTTTCTAGAATCATTGCAGAGTCAGCCTCCGTGGGAAATGGGAAATGTAGCTGAGACTACCGTCGTTGGAACAGTAGCTGAGCCAGCCACCGTGGGAAATGTTCCTGTGTCTACTATCGAGGGATGAAGTTGCAGATTCTACCGCCGATGGAAATGAATCATCCGCCGTGGGACAGAACTTCTCGTCCTGAATTTCTCTTTGTTTATATATTTTTGTGTTTTTTCTCTTCCATTTAGTATAGGTGTTTTCTGCTTCCATTGATTGTTTTATTTTTGTGGTTTGTTTCTGTTGTGTTTCTTAAAACAGGGATGAAGATGACACAGTGAACTTAGTCGTCTTCGCTGGATTTCTACGTGTTTACTTTCTACTTGACACATGTAATTATACATTGTTTCATTTTAATTTGCAGTTTCTTAATTGTTTTGTTGTTTCAGCCAAGAGTTTACGGCTGGCAGATGCAGATGAAGAGTCTTCAAGAGAGTTTCGTAGTCAAGAGACTGCGGCCAGCAGATACAGTTTCAGAGCCTTCAAGTAATTCTTCAACATAGTTCGCCGTTCCCAACACAAATGTAAGTCCTTTAAATTAATTCATTAATGAATTGATTTATTTACTGATGTATTTCTGTTTGTTTAGTGGGCGGCGACACTGCTCTTCTGTCCTAGGTTTTCTGGAAGTTTCCCTAGGATGTCAGGCGAATGCCAGAGGAGTTTCAGTCTCTTTCTTCCAATGTCAATCCAGGAGATCTGAACTTTGTATACATTCCAAATAAATAATATAATAAAAATTATATACTTGTACATGTACTCTTGTGTTTTATTTAAGTTACAATAATAAATAAATTGTATTTATCCATTGATATAATAAAGATATTGTTACAGAAATAAAATATGTTTTATTTACTTTTATTTATAAGAAAAACAATAGCTAAAATTAATATTGTCATTAAATAATACGAAATTAATAATTTTAATTTATTCCATGCAATTTTAATCTTAGTGCTGCCAATAACTATTTTGCGATGGGATGTGTAGTTACACAATTAGAGCGGTATTTACTTTGCTATAAATACTTAAAATTTAAGGGTGAGCGCCAATTTTCGAGACCGCCATTGGAGTTTTTAGGGCTGATTCTATAGGAATCCACCCCTAACTCGATTTTTTTGGGTTTTTGCGATTAAATTTTGGGGTAAAAAAAATTGAGATAAGGGCGCTATTATGGACTAGAAATATTTATTACGGGCTAAACATTTGTTGCGGACTAACTTATATATTATGAACTAGAATACATGTTACTGACAAAAAATTTATATATTATGGACTAGAAATATTTATTACGTGCTAAACATTTGTTGCGGACTAACTTATATATTATGAACCAAAATACATGTTACTGATAAAAAATTTATACATTATGGACTAGAATACGATTTCATAAACCATTTCGCGATAGGATGTATAGTTCCATTAATTAGAGCAGCATTTCCATCCCTTTAATTAATTACGTAAGATTTAAGGGAGAGCGCTAATTTTGGAGACTGCTATTGAAGTTTTCAGGGCAGAATCTGCGAAATAAAGTAGCCTTGCGTAATTCGCATTTAAAATCTGTCACTGCTCTACATAATTTTCAAAGGGCTGTATCTCTTAAACGGTAAGAGATATCGCGGATTTGAAAAAAACGCCCCGAGACACAGCCCTACTTTATCTGATCAGCGAGAAAAAACTCCAAAAAAGATGAAAATAGAGTTGTTTTAAGGGTTGCTTTTAAAAACTTTAAACCCTCATATCTCAAAAACGGTAAGAGATATCGCAAAAATAACGAATTTTTATCCGCCCTCGTTCACCCTCTTCAACATACTAGAAGGACAAGGGCGTAGGGCATACCCTTATCAATTAAATTTTTCTTTTTCAGATGTGAACAAATCGACCAATTTTAGAGCATTCACATCCGATAGTGCTGCCATCTCTTACCAAATTTGTGAACCATTTGAAATCTGACTCCTGTGCCACCACCACGAAACGCCTCAACTTACAGTAGGTTATTTACTTGCTAAGAGATGGCAGCACAAGGATCAAAATTAAATACATTTATAATTGAAATGTCAGTTATTTAATACTGATTTTATTTATAATAAATATTTCATGGCTATATCACTGAAGGAAGGAATATCATTATAAATTGCAAGAAACATGTACTTTTAAATTTGTTTATTTAGGTTTTTAAATATTCCACACATTTATATTTATACATTTATTTTAAAATACAAATCATGTCTTTACCATTGCATTAATTAATTATTATTTTACAGATTGTAATTACACTTTAATAGTATATTATGATACAAGTGTATAAGTAAGCTTTTAAAGCACGTACGACGAGTTTAAGAGCACGACGCGAAGCGGAGTGCTTTTAACGTCGCTAGTGCTTTAATAGTATATTATGATACAAGTGTATAAGTAAGCTTTTAAAGCACGTACGACGAGTTTAAGAGCACGACGCAAAGCGGAGTGCTTTTAACGTCGCTAGTGCTTTAAAAGCACTTATACACGTGTGTCATACGCTATTTTTTATTATACCTGCATCATACTCTGGCAAAACTGGAAAGCAACATTTTGATTTTCATTCAATTCATAATTTTGCGAGTGTGACGTTTGACGTATATCGTTTACATGGAGACTGGTTAGCATTTGTTGTTTACGTTTACAGTTTTGATAGATATTAATAGTAAATATTTGTGTTGTTGCTTAGTAACCTTTAAAACACGGCGTGTTTTAATCTTGCGTTTATGAACGCTGTAGCGTGTTTTAAATACGGATTATGATGCAGGTATAATAAAAAAGCACTTATACACGTGTGTCATACGCTATTTTTTATTATACCTGCATCATACTCTGGAAAAAGCTGGAAAGCAACATTTTAATTTTTATTCATTTCATAATTTTGCGCGTCTGACGTTTGACGTATATCGTTTACATGGAGACTGGTTAGCATTTGTTGTTTACGTTTACAGTTTTGACATATATTAATAGTAATTATTTTTGTTGTTGCTTAGCAACCTTTAAAGCACGGCGTGTTTTAATCTTTCGTTTATGAACGCTGTAGCGTGTTTTAAACACGGATTATGATGCAGGTATAATAAAAAATTTATTATTTTTGTATAAAATATAAATAAATCTAATAATTTTAATTAATGTAAGAATATTTATCGTCTTAAATATTATCTATTATATTTTGCAAATAACATGTAGAATAAAACGAACTTGCGGTCAAATATTTGAATTTGAACTGTTCAGCACCAGATTGTTTTTAGAAAGTATCTATTTATTATTTTCTTTCTACGAGTAATTTTTGTATATTTTTTACATTTGACTCTGATATTTTTCTACCTATTGCAACTGCCGAAACGCCGGCGTAGTTTTTTTTTTTTTATTAAATATTTGACTGCAAATTTGTTTTATTTTTCTTCTCAATATTCCCATCAGTCGATCATCGCATCCTTTTCAACATATAGAATGTATCTAATTAAAATTTCAATGATCGAACTGAAGACATTCATTCTGCCAAATACTTAGACGCTGTAGAGTTTCTGTTTTTTGTTTTGGCGAAGAAGCTGCAGCTGCTTGTGTCACGCCTGCAGACATAAATACATATTATTGTTTAGTTCATCCTTATAGGTACACGGAAGAAAATATGCAATGTTCTATGATGATCATGCACATGAATTATATTTATAAATGAAATAAATAAATTAGTTTTTGAAGTATTAAGAAACTTCAGAGGAATATTCAAATTTGACAGCTGCTACTGGTGATGATTCCAGTTGTTCTAGAACAATCTTATCAATTCCATAAAAGATCTACTTGATGATTCTATTCTATTTCTCAAATACATACGTACGAGATGTTTCTAAATGTAAAGACAAAAAACAGTCTTCTTTTGTACTCACAACATATAAATTAGCGTGTATTTATAATAATAATTAACTTAGAAGTATATTTACTATATTTACTTACGTCTTTTTGATATTTTATAGGCAGTCAAGTGGGTGAAAGCAATGTTTTGACTTCTATTTTCGTTATTTGTCAAACTAGAGAGGAAAGCGTTCCTTGCCTCGTCGGTTCGCGGGCGCGAACCTGGATTATACAATCCAGGTTCGCGCCTCATGGGAAGAGCTGATCAATTTTTGGTGATAATCCAATAACCGGAAGTGGTGGTTTACTTGAAGCCCTATCTAGTTATTTTGAAACATATATACATATATATTTTAAAGTTAGTAACTCTATTGACAATATTTACAGCAATTCACGTATTTCCACAGAGTATTTAATAAATTTATGACTACTTTATTCAAAGACATGAATTTTTAAAAGTCACATCAATACACACAACTAACACAAAATTCTCAAATTTTTTTTAACTACGATTTTCTATTTAAAAAGAACACAAAAGAAGCAAAATAGAAGAAATAGTATTTAGAACTCATTTCGTAATAGTCGAGTATACTTATTTATTTATCATTGTAATTTACTTGGTCAAATAATAAAGTTTAAGGTAAATACAGTATTCAATACAATGAAAGGTTATTTATATAATATGTTCATGTATACAAGTATGTATACTTAAATATAGAGTACGATCGGGCGTTTGCGTTACTTTAAATAGATATGCTCTTTTATCAACATTATTAATAAACTATTAACACTGTACAACACGAAACAAACATACTATAATCTATAGTTAAACTACTTTATGTTTTGTTATTACATTGTCTAAAATACTATTGGTTCTGTGTCGAAGGAATTTGATTAAATATAGTTACAATTATTAAATGCCGTCACATAAAATGATCCAATACTAATGTTATTTCAAAATTAATTTAGCGATTTAATTTTCTAAAATAGATTTGTTCGTTTCATATTTTGGTGGCTACGGTATATAGTAGCAAATATTTATTTTTATTTTGACAGTTTTTATATAGTTTAAAAACTTTTAATTAGCGCGTAATACATACAGCAATTACAGCCAATAGGAACAACTGCAAAAATTTAACGTGTTGTTTTACAACTAAACGTCGTCTCAAGAAAGCGAACAAATCTATTACGTTGTTTAAATTATTGTTAACATTTAGAGACGAAGATATTTGCACATTGCACATACACACTTTAAGAATTACAAACTAAATAGTTAAATAAATAACAAACAAATTAACAATATTAATACGTAGAACATTACATCTCTTATTTGAAGATGTACTTACAATTACATTCAAGAGAAAGAAGTACAATTTTCCTCTACATTTACTCCATTTGTAATAATAATATCAAACAAACACCAAAGACGGTTAAACTTAGTAGAGGATCAAATTACGAAGAGCAATCTTCGACACAGAGCAAGTAGCAACACAAATCGTTGTGTAACAATTTGTGTTTTATCTAAGCTACGTTTATTTGTAAAGCTATGTTCCCGTTTACCAATCCCCATTTTGTTTATTTGCAAGCCGTTGGGGTGGTCCCAATGAAAACTCAAATGCGCTCTGACGTCTTACGTAATCGTCGCGAGATTTCATAAAAACAGAAAAAGTGCAACAGTGAGTAAACGTTATACGTAACAACAAGTAACAACAGCCAACATAGATGACGTTGTCGTATATAATATTTGAAAAATGTGCGTACAACTAAACATATACGTTAGAATTTACAATCAAACATTTTTTAATTTCTCAATCAGTAAGTCAGTCGGGAAGTTAATGATCACTGCTCTTTACAAATTCGCAATTTGAGCGAAAAATGTCATTCTAATTTCAGTTCACTTTAATTTTAAAATGCTATTTACTTACACAACATACACTGCTGTAGATCAGGGCCGATTAATAATCGATGTTTAATTCATATGAGAAGAATGTTTTTAAATAAATACATTCCATTACATTTTTGTTATGAATGATTTAAAGGTATGATAGTTATTTACGTTATAAATCTGGTAAATGATTTTTTACGGTACGTATAAGATGTTTCTGGAATTTTGAAATCAGTACTGTATAAAAAATTAACGGACGTATGAAGTAAAACGGTTTATTTCATACCGCTGTAGCATTTTTTTTTTTCTTTTTAAAAAAAGTTATGACGCCTTGGTTTTATTAAAAAACATAATGATAGCGACCAATTTTTTTTATGATATTTCTAATAACATGAATGTGATAAACGATAATCCTATTAAAATATTATTTAAACACGATACAGTACCGTATAAAATAACAATTCTGTAAAAGCCCATTTATCAGACTGCAGTCAGTCGGATAAACATGCAAATGTTATACAATGAACATTATTAAAATTTTAATTTTACTCTATTCCATGAGACCTTTCATTAAAGGGACACAAATCCACGTGTTTTTTTTTTCTTCTAAATAACAGTTTGCGAACTGGTGGTGGAATTACAGCATATAAATTAGTTCAAAATTTCAAGCTTATACATACAATGCATGTATAGTACACAGTATTTTTTGTCCCTTTAATGAAAGGTCTCATGGAATGCTGTTAAATGATAATAATAATTTTAATAATCATTTTAAATTTGCCTGTTTTGAAAATGATATGGCAACGTTACAAAATACATAATATTCAGACTTTTTCGCCAAATAGTTGTTAATTCTAAATTTTCATTTATCCAAAATTCAAATTGTATATTAAAAAAAAATATATTAAGTAATTTTTAGTTATAAGGCCTCATAAGTCACGATCAACGTAAAGCAAAATCCATACCTGACCGGAATAGTAATTCTTTATTGCAATTTCTACATTTTGATGATTATATTTGAATAAAGTTGATTATCGGAAATATTTTTGGTAGTAAATTGTAATTGAAGTGAACTGAATTATCTTTAAAAATACATCTTACCGTTCGGAACTTACACTCCTTTTGCTGGACGGACATAAATGAGAGTATTTTTCGACATTTGAAAAATTTCCATCGTATGTTTGTATATGTCGCGTACAAAAATATGTGGCGCGTTAAGTAATCCCGATCGGTGCTAGATGTCAGCAGTGACCCGGAGGGTTCGGACGACAGAGAGGCTCACAATCGCACAGACACACGCGGGAAATACGAACGAAAGCCCGTACCCCTATAAATAGTATTTTTATATATTATGTACTTATAAGCGTAGCTAAAGGCCAGAGTAAGAGTATTAATTTGGTCGATTATTAATTTTATGTGTGACGATGAAATGTTAGCGACCCACCCCTATGTAAGCACTGAGATCACTTCTAAGGATCAGAGACTATAGAAATACTTTTGATTTTTCTGATAGTCTTTCTTGTTACTGAGAAAACAAAGTCTAAACTGTTATTAGCAAGGTCTTTAATGTTGGCTAAACTGTTTATTGGTTGCTCTGCAGTCGCAGCAGTCGCAGCAGCAGCAGCAGCTGGTGTTTCTTGTTCTTGTACAGAGGTGTTTGAGGTGGGTCTGCTAGAAGTCTATTCTTCTGCTTTATCTTCTTTTAGTTCTTCATCTTTTTGTGCTTGTTGTTGAGCTCGGAGTTCTGCATCTGCAATTAAAAGTTAATTTATTAAAATATTATATTAATACATCTAATAGGGTATATGACTAAATATTGATTTTAAACAAGAAAATAAGATATACGTATTTATTATGTCCGATAAAGAAATTTAAACTCCAGTTAAATTTACTTTCATACCAATCAAAATTTTATATAATAAGTCATAAAATAATTTGAAATGATGTAAAAGTAAATTTAAGTGACATATAAATGTCTTTATAAAGCGGACAAAATAAGCTAATAAATAATTTTTAGTTTACGAAAAATTAAATGTTAAAAATTAGATGACGCAGTTTTGGTAAAAGAAAGATAGATATATGTGAATAGAAAGAGATAGATGCAAATGTCATGTTGTATTTTATATATTGTATATTTAGAGGTAAATAAGTTTCTATTCTGATATAAATAATTTTTAATTTTGAATGGAATGGAATGGATTTAAACGTATCATTCAAGATAGCAGCGCAAAATTAGTATTTTTAAATCTTTTACTTCCAGTAGTTTGTGCTCTATTTGTGTGCCCTTGTGCTGCTAATAAAATAAATGTGTTACTTTCTTCACGCAATAATAAATATATTTCCGTCATTGGTTTGATTAGTAAATTATATTGAATTTGTGGTTTTATATTATTAACCTTTAACTGAATCCAGCAAACTTAATAATTTTATTTGAAATCGGCACTAAAGTACTAAGAAATCAGCATTATAAGCTCAGAAATCGTCACTACAGTAACCCATTGTACGACAATTTTAAGCAATAAAATGTAGGCAACCGTTAAATAATTATTGTACAAGTAGGATAATTTTGGTCGATATATTTACGTGCTATAGTAAATTTATATGTAACATGAAACAAAAAGTGCAAGAAGAATTAACTAATTAATTCCGATGACGAAATTGAGGACAAAACACATAATTTTGAGTGTTATTTACGATAACTTCACTGTTTAAGGTTGGCAGCACTGAGTGTCAGTTTCAACTGACAACTGACAGATGTATAAACTTAACTTATGTAATATTTTTTACAGTTTTTTTAATTTTAGATTTCAAATAAAATTTAATATGTACCGCGGCACTGAAATTCCATTTTATCACTCACATGGTTTATTTTCCTCGGACCTACGGGCCTCGGCAACTAAATTCCATATTCGTGATAAAAAGTTAAATTTCAGTGCTTTGATACATAAATAACTATTATTTACTGTATAGTTTTGATTTAATCTAATTCGATATAAATACATACATTTGTTGTTTTTTATGTTTTACCTTTGGCAGCTTGTTCCTTCCAAACAGCCTTATTTTGTGCTAGGCATTCAGTCCACGGTTTAGGAATTTTGAAATCTCCTGCTGGCGGCGCTGGACTTGCTGCACCCGTTGTAGACGTCGTCGAAGCAGTAGAAGCAGCCGCGGAATCTTCCGGTGGCGCCAGAATCGCTTCCAGCATATCACCACAAAGCAACATGCTTGGTTCCACAATAAATTCAATAAAACCAATCTGTGACTCTGCTACTAGAGTATTATTCCTATCACAAAGTGGACTGAACGGCAAGCCTAATTCCTTCTCCATATCTCCCTGCCTGAAGAATTCTTCTAGTAAAGAGGCAGTCCATCTTCGATGGAGATCCCATTGTTTAGAAGGATGCGAAATATCACACGTATGCAACACTAGAGATAAAGCTTTGGATTTGTCAATAGAAGGCTCTGCTAACGACAAAAGATTTCTCATATTTTTCAGCTGTTGAAAATGGAAACTCATATCAGTAGCAAGAACCATATCAATAATTAGTGTTCTAAATTCTCTATACTCTTCTCTGGACAAGTTCTGCGCCACATTGCATTCATCATCATTCATTAACCTGAACGCTAAGCTAAGGTGATGATTCTCTAAGACGGCTCGGTCATTGTAAAGCAACGCTGTATCAGAGCCGGACATGACGTGGAAGTTGTTGGTGGTTCCGGTGTGTTCAAAGTCGTGGATAAGCGCTGCTATTAACGTTGCGAATATCTCCAGGTCTGTCATCCAATTCATAAGGCCCGTTTGGCACAGCATGAAGTGGACTGTTTGACTGACGTCTGCAGCGTGGATGTTGTTGTGGTAAGGGTTACCATAGCGACAATAACCTTCTTCTACGCGGACCAAAAAGGCTTCGAGGACTGTTGGCGGGACTTTGAATTTGTGGATCATCCCGTATCTGTAAACAGACAAATTTTTTATATTAAAATTTGTGTTATGATTTCTTTTTCCTTACATTTTATACTCGTATAGAGAGTGCTCAATTTAAGTGTGGGGTACCAAATTGTAAATTAGCGTACTTATATTTTAGTAATACAGAATGATGTACGTATACCACCTTTGCTATTTCGAGAACTATAATAGCTATAAAATTAGCAATCTATTAAACATTTTTTTTTACAAAACTATGCAATGAGTAAAAAATTTGTATCTACCGTCTCTTTTATTTTAAATGGAAACATATTTTTTGTTCTCATATTCGATTCACTTTTTTGTTTTCTTGACGAATTATTACGTACAGTAAATTGGCATGTTGAATTTTAATAAAAATATTACAGAACTTAAACCAAAATATCTTTTATTTATTTACCATGAGTTCCAAATGATTTTTCTACTTATATCGTAATTAGATGACTTTATTCATTTATTATTATGGACGTTTTGGAGAAAATCCTCCTATCTTCAATATAACAGAATTTAAACGAAGTTACATGGCTATTAAAATTAATCCAATAGGTTAAAGATGAAAGAAACATAGTATAAGTGATTCGAAATTTATCACTTTTACTAAGAAGTCTAACATAATCAAAATAAAAGAGAAAATATTAAAATGTGAAACTGTATTTAATGATGGCTGTCAAAGAACTTATCATAATACCGTTAAATATACATATTTTCATATTTTTCTCACCCAGCACTGAAGGCATTTTGTGTGTTAATTCTAAATTTTGGTTTTTACAGGCAAGCCGTTCTATCGATTTATCAAAAATTCTAATCACGTTTTTTATCCAAAGCACTTTCTCTTTCTTATTTTTGGTATATTAGGATATGATATATGGTTCTGTCGTTGTATTTAGAAAGAAATAGTATCTCGATTAAGTTAACCTGGGTGTAGCTAGTGGAATACGAATAACGGATTAAAATATCGGTTACAAGTTAAATGAGATCATGTAACTTGTAACTAAAATTTGAATCCTGTGTTGAAATACCGGGCTTAATAAAAAAAAGTTAATTGAACACCTACATTTAAAAAAGCTTGATTACCTGTTTAGAAGATCGTATCCGATGTATTTAACAGGCTGACCAACAGCGGCTTCGTTAAGGGAGAAAACATCGAAAGACCAGTCATCCAAGTTCTTGAGTGCTCGGGCCACTTCTGCTGGAAACTGCATGAGAGCTGCATGGCCAACTCTCCTAAAAATTATTTTCGTTACGTTAGTACTACAAATTAATTCTGAATTGTGGTAAATAAATCGAATAATGAGACGATATAAAAAGTGCAATAAAAAAGAAATTAGGATAAGTACATATTTTTGGATGTTCCGAACTAAAATTATATTATAATTGATAGGTATGGTATTCCAAATATACTTTTATGTTGATTCTATGTACCTTTGAATGGAATATAAAATGTAATTTCATAAATGTTTCTTGTTTCTCTGGATCAAAAACTTTGAAATGTAATTATTTTGTGTTTAGTTCAGCAGTAGAGCAGCCTCCTATATAGCTTATGATTATTCTGTAATATTTCACTCATAACGAAGTTAGTTTCAAGTTGAAGCTCTGAACTTTACAAACTTCATTTACACCCAATGTATAATATAGCTGCTATACGTGAAATGCAAAACGAAACATGAAATATATTTCAATTTTTGTTGTGCTTGGCAATTTACAAAAAGAAAAAAATAAACAAATTTTAGTTAAAATACTATTTTTAGATGCCATGAAACCATTTTTAAATTTTATGGTATAGTATTGTACTAACTCTATATAATATAAGTATGTTTATTTCGAATTTTTCTATCTTTATCATCAATTTTTTTTTTCAATGTAGGTACGTGGAAATATGAAGCTGAAAAATTTATTTGTCATTATCAACAGAATAATGAATTGATAACAGCAATATTTCATATTCCAATACATTTACAAATTCAGCACTTAGTTGCAAAGTTTTTGATATTTGTGATATGAATACAAACTTCTTCGCTCTTTATAAAAATCAAAAGTTTCAAAACCATGAAATTATGAAAAAAGAACGAATTATAATCGCATTTCACGCTTGGTATAAACTCGCCTTTACGCCTCTACACGTTCAGCGCTTATTACAAACTCTAAAAAAGCTTCAACTCAATTATCATTCACATCAGTGACTTTAAGCTTAGTTTATAAGGACTTGATTTTAATGATAGCTGATATCTGAGTAAGTAATCATAAGTTACTTTTATACCGGGTGTCTCCTTTTTATTTTATAGGACATGAGAAAAACAAAGTTAAAATTTTCATTATGCGATAGTTCATTCCCTACGAATTTTAGAAAAAAATGTCAATACAAAATATGTTCAAAATCTAAAACTGCACCAAATGAGCCTAAATTTATTGATGTGATACATTTCTGTCATGAGATAAACGTAAAATAAAATGTATAATTTTTGGCTGTGCAAACAGTCGTATTGTTTGAGTTTGGCAGATGGTATTTGGCATAGTTTTAATGATTATTGACTTGTTTAAATTATTTCTAAATGGTAAATGTGTCCACGATTATTGAGAAATAATTTAAACAAGTCAATGTCACCTGTCAAACTCAACAATATAACAGTTCGTAGAACTACGATTGTTTGTATGTTTTGTTTACCATGGCACTCTGAAAATAGCTAAAAATTATAAATTTTATTTTACGTCTATCTCATGACAGAAATGTATCACATCAATAAATTATGGCTCATTTGGTGCAATTTATGTTCCTGGACATTTTTTATATTTAAACTTTTGTTCTAAAATTCATAGGAAACGAATGATCGCTTAACGAAAATTTTAACATTGTATTTCTTGTGCTATAAAAAAAATAGACAACCGGTATATGTATTTCTTGTTTTTAGTGAATAGTTAATCATTATCATGCTCTCAATCATTATATTCTTCAATGAATTAATTTTTATGCACTTTAGCAGTGCTTTTTGTGAAACAAAACCATAACTAGCATTAACAGTTTTTATTTTTGAAGAACAAACATTTAGATTATTATTTAAATTAAAATTAGATGTAAGAGTAATTAGGTTAAAAGAAATTCGTAATAAATTCAAAACGTTTGTCCGATTCTTGTCCGATAGTGTTTTCTGTAGCCAGTGAAGTCCTCTGAATAATCATAGATTAATGATTATTTTTTTTAGGATCATCAAGGAAACAAATGTGTACGACAATAGCCCAAAATTTTACTTTACATACATACAAACGAAATAAAAATTAGGAGAAGGTTATTAAGCCGAAAAATTTTGAAGAAAATAATAAATAATTCACTATTGGCCAGTTGCACCAAGAAAACTTAAACTTTAAACTTGGTTTAAATAAATAAAAGCAAATCGAAGTTACATATCATATGGAACAATTTACATTGCTGTGAAACATTCGATTTGCTTTTGTCCAATTAAGCCAAGTTTAAAATTTAAGTTTTGTTGGTGCAACTGGCCCTATGTGTTATTGGATAACATAGCTTTAAATAAATTTATTATTATAACTTATATCGTCGTTTCGGCTATGATTACCAGCCATCTTCAGCTCTAAATTAAAATTACAGGAAGTATACACTTCCAATTAATAGTGCGTTCCGAAACTTAACCATAGCGACCGTGGTACTTTTTTTCAGCGAACCGGTGAGGTTTCGGAACGCGGTACCTGAAGTTTATGGTCACTTTCTAGTAACCGTAGGAACCGCGCAGGAAGGTCGGTGCTTGTGGTTAGTTGGTAGCTTTCCCGCCGTTCTCCTCGAGTTTTGAATATAGTTTTAGTGTTGAACACTAATAATACATTATTTTTATAGCGGTGAACTATTTAAAATTAAATTTTCAGTTTCTTCGTTATCATTTTAATGCTGATTTTGGATATCATAAACATTGTCTTCAACAATACCAAATATATCATTATTTAAAATAAAATATTAAAATCTAGTATAACAATTACCACAGAATTGAAAAAAAATTAAAGTATAAAATTATAATAAATTATTATCACAACAATAAATTATTACAAATGAAATTTCATCAAAACATTTAATATATTATTATTTAAAATTAATAGCAAATTCTATTTAAATTATTAATAGACTTTTAATATCAGATCTTCGGCTACAGTTTTAAAATCATATTATTCTCGAAAATGAAATTAATATTTGCATTCAAAAATAGATGATACACAACTATAAACTGTAACAAAGCTCATAAGTTATTTATTACAAATGTTAAAAATTTTTAATTTTTATATTAAATTATATACGAATTTATATTTCAATTCCAAATCATTGTACTTATCTTCAATATTTACTATACACAAACTTATTTTGAGGATAACTGAAAAAAATAAGATTCAGTTTTAAATAAAGAACTATTACCCGCCACTTTTGTAACCAGAACGTTTCAAAACTTACCCAGAATTTCAGGTACACGAAAGTAACCGGTCACATGGTTACCGGTTCTTTGGTTTAGTTTCGGAACATACTATAAGTTATATTACAAAATGTAATTTTTAGTGTTCAAATTTTTTATAAACTTAACTTCAATATATAATATGACTGCATTATATATTTTGTAATTTTAATTTAGACCTGAAAATGGCTGTAATCATAGCAGAAACGTCGTCAACGACGATATAAGTTGTAATCAATTTATTTAAAGCCATGTTATCCAATAACACATAGTGAATTATTTACTATTTTCTTCAAATAAAAATTAATTTACGATATATACGAGAATGTATCTGAAGTATATATTTAGATATTTTAACATTTCATGAAAAATAGCTCGGTAGTTTTCGCGACACTAACATCTTTGGGAGCTGCGGCACTAACGATTTTACATGTAAAAATATGATATTTTACATGTAAAATGTAAAAAACTTTGCAATTGTGTAAAATTCCAACCCTGGAATTATCTATCTATCTGAGAGATTTCTCAGTGTAAACATATTTCCAACAAGAATTTGTCTGGTGTAAACGCTTCTCTATTTGAGTGTACTCACCTATACATGCGATCCACGAAGATGCCAGCTCGGATGGCGTGCGCGACGGAGCGGAACTTGGGCTTCTCGTCCGCCTTGCGGCGCGTGGTGGCCAGCTGGCGCGTGAACGTGGACGCCAGCCACTCGCGCACCTCGGGCGGGACGGCGTCCGGCTGCACCTCGGACAGCTCGTCGTCTTCATCGGCCAGCCGTCTGTACAACACACACGAGTTACTTAGTGATCGACACAAGGGAAGGTGCGCTGATGCATTCCAACACACTTTGCGACAGGAAGAGAATTAATATGAGAGTTCAGGTTATGTTACAGTTTCACTTACAACTCGTGGAGGTGTCTAGAAGTGCTGCTCTAAAAATCAGATCAGAAAATATAGTACAGTATGTGTTCAAGGCAACTTACATCTAGGGATCGAATATAAAAATTACTCATTAATACATTAATGGCCAGATGTACCAATAAAACTTAAACTTTAAATTTGGTTTTAAAAAATAAAAGCAAATTGAAGTTACATGTCATATAAAATAATTCACATTGCTGAGAAATATTCGATTTGCTTTTGTCCAATTAATCCAAGTTTAAAATTTAAGTTTTGTTGGTGCATTTAGCCCTTAATGCTTTAGGTTTAATGAGAGCTGATCAATAAATGAGGTTCTAGTTACAATAATAATTAAATTCGCCATATACAGTTACAGTGTGTTTTAATTTCAAAGATTACCATTGAATTCTCGAGAAATAAAAGAGCTACGACATCGGTTAAATTAGACAAATGTTACCACACTAGTAGCCTAATTTAACGATGTTTTTGTTTTCCCAAAATAATGCATAGGTCACTTGATAAGAGCACAAAAACATATTTTCTTTCATTTATTTTTTTTTCTCAATATGCATTAATTTAGAAATTATTTAACAAGGAAAAAATAAACGAAAGTAGTTTCTTTCCAATATCTTAACTTATACGTTTTTTCGAATAAACAAAAACACCATTAATTGGTCTACTAGTGCGGCAACTTTTGTCACACTTAATCAAAGTCGTAGCTCTTATAGTTCTCGAGATCCCAATGCTAAGTCTCAAAATTGATATACTGTATATTTTTTTCTTAAATTTAAGAAAAGTTGCGAATTTTATCTAGTCACCTTTGTAATTATCATTAAAATCGTATAAAAAAAGGCATTGTACTTTGTTTATAAATATTGTCTTTTAAATAAATGAAAATGTATTGAATTCTACCTTAAGTGTTGTGCACGATTTTCATAATAGTATTTTTTTTATCACAGCAACCTTAATAATATAATTCGCCAATACATTTTAATATTCTTATTATTAGGTCTCTACGTCATGGAACTATAGACTGTAATTCGTCATTTTAAATTTTAAAATGATTGATTATCTACATATGCGTTAATGGAAGACAAAAACTAGGTTAATATGTATGTACGTGGAAATATCTTTTCAATTACATAATTTTCTTAATGACATTAAAATCATGATGAGTCATATAAAATATCTTTAAGTTTTTTTTTTTTATTACTAATGAGCATTTTGCGTTACAATTTTAATTATTGGTAATACTTAAAACAAAACTATTGATTATACCATTACAAAATTATTGGAAACTATGTAGGTATAAATAATTCAGTACAAACAAACCGGAAATGTTCTCTCGGACATTTGTACATTATAAGTATGTTTACACATACGACAAAAATGTTATTTGACTTGACTTTGACTTTGAAAAGGCGCCTTTTGCCGCTGTGTAAACACTATATACTAACTATTATTTTTCCTAAAGTGTTTAAAGATGCGCAAATATAGGCGTTTAACAATGGAAATTAGGTTAAGGTGAGCCATAAGATTTGAAAAAAGTTAAAGAAATTGTGGAACGGAGGTGCTTTCTAACTTATTAAAACCAGAACCAAAGACAATATCCTATGGACAAGATAACCGACGAACCGCTATAATAAATCAGAAGGAAGATGGATATAATAATGGAACAAATTAATGGATGATATGAATATAATTTATTAAATAAGGAATTTAAAATGAGTATTAAATTAAACCCTTAAGATTAGTCTTCTGTAATTATGAGTTCACATCGCAAAATTCTAAAAGACGTACTTATTCCTTCTTTTATTTTAACAGCCAGAAACACAGTGTGCACAGAACAAAAAAAAATTGATAATCGTTTGCTAAAATTCTACTTTATCGGAGGATACGGTTTTGAAGTCCTCTGAATCACTTTTTATCATTATCTCATCGACTTCTGTGTGGATAGATGAATGCGTATCCGTAGGCTTAATAACTCACGAAAGAAAAAAATGGAGTAATAAAACTTAATAAATAGAAATTTTATGACATTCGTTTTGATCTATTGAAAATCACGAAATGGAGGTATAAAATAATCAAATTCAATTCTGTTTAAATATAGAAAGAGCCGTTGTCGCATTACCGAAAACGAGGTACCGATGCGGCATATAACCTCAGCAGTTGAGACCGCTTAAATAAATAATTTAGAAAATGATATTACAATAATCATGCAATGAATATCGAATTTATTAATATGACAAAAGTGATACCCTCGAAATTCTGGAGATCAATAAAAAATATGTATATTCTAACCTTTCTAAGCCTTTTCACAATACCGTACTATTGCTCAATAAGAAATCAAATTCCGTTTCTAAAAATAAAATATGATCTTGTAGGTTAATCGTAGCTAAATGAACTTAACGATATAATTTTTCAATTAACGAGTTTTTGCACTTTTATGACTGCAGCCCGTCTACTACAATTATTTACGTGCCGGCACTGATACTTTTTAAAATGATATATCGAATTTATAATTTAGTTCCCGTATCCGGCTAGTCCTTCCCTTGGGCTGCGCTGAAACATCTCTTGTTATATTTACTTTGCATGAACATGAACTCACAGTTATATACGAAATTACAGGAACAAATAAAATGAAACAGTAGGTACCTTGTTTACAGCAGGCAGTAGTTTTGCTAATTTAATATCATGAAAGGTAAATTCAATAAGTATTTTACACTTGGGGAAATGAACAAGGCTATTATTTTCATTAAAAGTCGAAAAGCTCGTATATTTCGTTCTACAAAGAGTAAAAAACTTGGACGTTTATTTTACGTTGTTAGTAATAACGTACGTGTGCTATTATGTGTGTTGTGCGAGATATTTACGATTTGCTTTCAGTACCAACAAATCTTATGGGCTTAAGAGATTTACTCTTAAGAAATATTATACAATAAACTTGTTCTCGCAAACACTGCACCAAGACATCTAAGTGAACTATAAAATAGAGTTTAAACGAGTACTCTTTTATCATCTAGATCTGATTTTTAAATCTGAACCTCCCCACAATAGTTAGGCACTAAATTTATCTCTATGGGATATGGATTAAATAGTCAAATAATATAGTGTGCCCCATTTAAGGTACGAATGCATTGGGATCTCGAGAACCGTAAGAGATACGAGGTAGATTAAATTAGACGAAAGTTGCCTCTTTAGTAGGATAGTTTAAACATGTATTTGCTTATCCAATTGAATGCATAGGTCACTAGATATTGGCAAAAATGTTTTAGCGATTTTCTTTTTCTGCTGATAACTTTGTTATAAGAGATAATACGAGATTCTGGTTTGCACTTTCTTATGACAATTTTTATGGAGAATTTGCAGAAGCACTGATTTTTTTTTATATTTTAACATTTACGAGTTACTGGTATCAACATTTATTATTCATATGGAGGTTATAGTAAGCCATGACATTTTTGAATAGTTTTTTTTTGCTTTACAACGATATAAAACAGTTATAATTTTTTATAATTAATAGAAGAATTAAGGAAAGTTGTTATTTATAATAAAAGTGAAATAAAAATTGTGAATGTGTCATGTGTCATGTATATTTTAATGTTATATTATTTCATTTAAATAATTTTCCTAAATCCTAACATTAAAATAGAACATTTATATGACTATAATTATTTACTATTCCTACTCTGACGTCACAACATTAAAAACAATCATTGCGGCTTAATGAATAACAATTAAGACTTTTTGAAACTGCAGTTAGTCTTAAATTTAGATCAAGTTTTATAAAAAAAAGTAAAATAATAATAGTGAAGCACCTGTCTGCTACCAAGTTGTTCTCATTGTATAATAATTGTAGCAGTTCATGGTTCATTCTCAATGTTCAAGCGTTTTCTTCTTTCACAAGTCCATATATTCTTCTCAGTATTTTTATTTCAAACCTGAGTAAATTGTTTTCATCTTCTTTCTTAATCACCCAAGCTTTCGCTCCAACAGTACCAATGGTGTGATGAGAGTGTTGTAGATGTTAATTTTTATATCTGGATGTTTATTTGATTTTGATTTTGCTTATTGTAAAGTGTAAATAATACTCGAAATCTCAGTCAAACAGCATTTATTCTTCGTACATAACCGACGTACATAAACTTCTTCAGGATTAGTAAGATCTTTAACAAACTGAAAGATTGTTTACGAATGTATTTGTCACAAGATAGTTTGCTGTAAGATCTTACTAACCCTGAAGAAGGTTTAAATGTAAACCGGAACGTCGGTTATGTAAGAAGAATAAATGCTGTATAACCGAGATTTCGAGTATTATTTACACGTTAATTTTTATAGATTAAGATAGAGTGTGATTTGAATAAGTGTTCCTTCTCTTAGTTTGTAGACTTCTAAACTCATTTCCGATGTTGCGTTTTTTTTTAGACACGATATCTGAACTTTTACACTGAACTTCTTGTATATTATGTACCACAACTGTTTTATCGCTGAATAACGTAGTTTATTTGTGATGTTTTAGTGTCTTATCAAAAGGTAGTTACCAGTGCTAACAAATTAATGTCACACTGGCAATTCCAGATGTGTCACTCGATTAGAAAACTCACCCGTTTCCCGATATCAAACAAGAACATCACAAAACCACAATGTAACCTCAAATTAGACACCTAACAGCTAACACTCAAAGATGGCAAAGTGGATAGTTGCCTCACCTGATGATAAACCTCACCAGATCTGCTGCAATGTCAGCGTACATGATCTTCCGCTGTCGCTGGCCACAGTATAATTGGGGCGATGCTATCAGGTTCTTTAGCCAGTTTTATTGTCGCTCCCCCCGCGGGAGGCTTGTGAGATATTGTTAATTGCATATCGCGTGACACTTGAGCATTTACATTTTCATGTTGTACTGTCCCAAGTCGCTCATTCGCACGGACAATTGCTCCGCTCTGAGTGGCGATCGATTGCGAACCAAAATAAACATTTAAATTGAGCTGGCTGCGGACGTATGTGCGTATGTTGACCATGAGATGACCCAGAACATATTGTTTTAGTAGGGGGCACTGGGTACGGTAGAAACAACGGTAATAATTCGCTTTGTATTAATGATAGGAATGGGGTAGCCTGAATTTGCTTACCAATGTCGCCTATACTGGGGTCGGTTGAAACAAGAACAGACTTTCGTTTGGATTACTTTATCAGGGTGACTATTGTACCTGGAAGAATAATTATTGTATATAATTAAAGATCGATAAACACCCTTTGATTCGATGTATTTCTTTTAAAAATCCGTCATATAGTAAAAGCGCTATGGTCGATGAAAGCAAAACTGTTTCAATCGTACCCAGTCTCCCTTACAAAACTTATTGGGCTTCCAAATTATCAAGAGATGGCGTTGATCACAATTCGCAAAAGGTACATGTCAAATTCATTTTGTATGATACCTTATGATGGCGAATGCTTGCATTGGTATGGGTAGTTTGCTTTTATTGGCAGCAGAATTGTTGCTATATACACCACAAATTTTCTTGTTTTTTTTGGAGAAAATTCAATCTTAACCTATAATCTACAAATACAATTAACCTTTCATTTTTACATCTTATTTAAATAATACGGCTTAAACAAATGTTATACTTATATTGGAATATTCTTAAAATAACTACTATTGTTATTAATTTTTTAAAAATAACAATTAATTGCAAAATACAATGAAATTTATGTACCTTATGGTTAGTTTAGCTTTCTACCACTAGTTAGCGTATTTTAATTTTGGAAGCCCAATAGCGATGGATCTAGGTAAAATCATTACGCACATCAAAGCGTATAACATATTTCCGTCACAATTTTTTATTTCATTGACTTACTTATTTGGACAAATATAACTTTTGACAAAACTAATTTTAAAAAGGCAAAGTATTGCGACCCGTAGAAAAGAATGCGACATTAGCGAATTTTGGGCGAACTAAATAAAATGGCGCTCAGTAGTAAAGTGTTGCTCACGAAAACCGAAGGACCGTAATAAAATGATTAACTCCACTCAATTACGTTAACGAGGGAATCTTAAATTATTCCTGTCATAAATCCTTGGTTTTTCGAGCTGAACGATGACCTACCAGAAATAATACAAAAGTCGTACATTCTTGTTCAACATTTTTAACATTTTCACTAGTACTATTATTTGCATCATCGTTAGAAACCGACGGCAGTCATACAATTTTTAAAATATTTTGAATCTTCCTAATACAAAAGTAGAAGCACAAATGAAAGATTCTAATAATATAAATGGATAAGACAAGATAGGCTAAATGGAAGCTGCCTGGCAACAAGTTTTCGAAAGATCTGTCAAATTATTTTCAATTTATTCTCACTCTCTTGTTATGTTATTACTGAAAATTAATTTCTAATTTGTTAAATTAAAAGTACCTACAGGTAGATAATGTCTTTTGCAAATGACAATTCTAATTCAGGTTAAATTCGTTACATTTAAACATTTTAACAATGGTAATTTGGTGATACTAGTTAACATTTACTTAATGTATACTAATATAATCCGAATTAAATAATATTAAATTATAAATCTGTATTATTAATTTATTATTTTGTAAGTTATCATTCAAATATCCTCAATGTAAATTAAAAACATAATTTGCTGTTTCAGTGTTTTCTAGTTATTAAGTTATTTGTTGAAAGTGTATTAAAGAAAATATATTATTTTGGGCCCTCTAACTACACTTCTAATCTCCTCCGTACTTATGAATCACCATGTACAGCACGCTTTTTATCTTGTTCTATTTTAATGGTAGCTTTTTGAAAGTCGACTTCATTCGAGGATCTCCTAATATGTCAAACTTTTATCAAATTTTCTCATAATTTATTTTAAAAAGTATAGAGATGGTTTTTGTTGATCGCGGTAATTAAAAGACAAAAAAAGTAATATTGCCTCAAATTAAGTGTATTAGTAGGTGGATTAGGACCTGCAGTAATATATCTAGTTAAACCATAGCTTTTAACATCCAGCAATGTACGTATTTCTAAACAGCAATATGTCGGGAGAGATAGGGAGTCCATACAAACACGACAACATCCACCAACCATTAAAATTTGAATTCTGGATACATCGGAAACGGAAACATAGACCATGTGGTTGATTGTATGTTCGATGAATGATAATGAAGCAACTGCAATGACCGATATTGCGAACATGCTCTGTGCTCTCATACGGTTTTATGAGTTACTCGTACTGCATATTGAAAACGGGAAGTGAATGGTTGATTGCGTGTAATGGTATTTTGTGGTCAGCGATGTTTCAATCAAAAAAAAAATGAAAAAGTTAATGCATTTCGTCAGTATGGATTACTGGATATAACTGTAATCCCTTTTTGCCTGTTTCAATAAACACAAATAAAAGTGCAATGTGTTGAATGTATTTGTAAGGTTTTGTACGATAATATAACATTTCATATTTCTACCAAATTTTGTTTTGTGTAGCGAGATTATTTAAAGAATACTTTCTTGTTTTACTATCAAATGGCTTCGAAAATTTGTTAGTGCTTAAAATCTTCAAGTCTGTTTGTCGAAGGTTTCTTAAGCGTGCATTACACGATGAAGTTTTTCGTTTCAAGTGACTTTAAATTGTCTTGATAACTGACTTTATCAGTCTATTTACATGATCATGTTTTGGTGAATTAAAACAACCAAGAATCAAAAGTTCAGTTATACCAATATAGGTTTATTCATTGATTTTATATCAATTGAAATTTTTAGAGGTATATCAACTAAGTTCTAAACTTCTTCCATACTCCACTGTGCCATTGTAAGTTCATTATTAATTAAACACTTGTAACATCAAAAACATAAACACGAATGACATTTGGCAGTCACTTGTCACTTCGCTTAGTTGGTAGTGCAGTACATGCAGTAATCTTTTAGGAACTTTTAAGAGAAAGTACCCCATATAACAGTTTTTCGTTGTAAGTTTTACATGACAAGTCAACTCATCTATCTCTCTTACACTTACGTCATTGTGCGGGAGAGAAATCTTTTCAAGTCACTTCATCGTATAATGTACACATTGGAGTTCAATTTATTGTCACATATTTGTTGTTATATTTTTAGCTCTCACAGAAATAAAGGCATATGAAACTACTCTGGTAATATCCTGAAATTTCGTCTTCGAGCATCATTCGTATTGACATGTTTGTGTTTCTGGGCTAGGCTGTTTCGAGCCCTTGTTTATGCTCAAGTATTTTGACATGGATATGTCTTACCACTTATATCAGTGGTATCCCGCTACTTTTTATTTAACGTGAAACCATTCCACTACTTTCTTTAAAAATGATTAGTATCCCGGAACTTCTATTTATCCATTCATTCACACAGACACGTCATTAAATAAAATATTTAAATTGGATTCAGGATCATCAAAACATATATTTTCGTGAATCCGCGCAATCGATTGCTATACCTACTTCCTGATCTATGTATAAGAAAGTAAAAAGGTATTGCGTAGTAACTATTGCTGACTAATTCACAATTTGTACTTTATTTTTTTCTGTGATAATGAAGGGAAAAATGATTGTGATAATACCGATTTCCTATGTTAAACGCCTATGTTTTGGTTTTCTGTGGACAAACAGAATGACAATTTGAATAGTTTCCTTGTTTCTTTGCTAAATATAATTGTAGTTTGATTTATCTTCTCTAAGTTTCCATTATCCTATATTCTGTAATTGAGTATGTTACATCTTAGTTTCTGTTTAAAATTTATCAGTTTCATGTCACGATTAAAGACGATACAAATTAAAACAAAATTAACAATGATTAAATACATCAAAGTTACAGCAGTTCATCAAGTTGTAGGTTGTAAGGAGTGTAGACGGATGTTAGCAAGTAATTTGTTTCAGCAACAAATGAACGTCTTTGCACAACCGCTACGAGATGTAGATTGACGTTTAGCAACAGGTGGCTTTCGTTCCGGGTTGAGAATATTCCTGCAGAGGCAGAGTGTGGAGGAGGCAGTTACGCACCTTCAAAGGAGGGAGGGAACCCAAATATTGAGGGGTTAACCGCAATTTGAAATTAATACGTACCACAATGGAAATTACGGAACATGACAAGTTTGTAACTTTGTTAGGGGAATACTAGTTGTTAATATGATGAGTAATTATTTTTACGATACCTAATTTGTATAAAATCATATTTCATTTATTTAATCACATCAATTATGTGCTTGTATATGTAGTATATTTCTCGACAGCCTAAATAATAAAATCACAAAGAATAATGAAAACCATACACCTAGTGGACACTGCTTGATTTTTTTCACTTGCTTAGTTTTCACAAGAATTAAATTTCCTTAAATCCCAGAGATTAACAGTCAAAAAAAAATATTTTGAAATAAAGATTGAAAAATAATTATCTATTATTTATTTACAGGTAGATTCATAACAGGGATTAGCGTTAACTCAATTTTTTTCATCATCTGTAACTTCGTTTCTAAATTAATTATATTATCAAAATATGTCAAATTTTATGCTAACCAATCTTATTTACAACCTTAGTTTAAATAATTATTTTCTGAGAATGGAAAATGAAGTTATGAGTAATAATAAAAATGGAGTTAGTGCTAATCTCTTTTTTGAATCTGCCTGTTATATATTGTATATGTTGGATCCTTTTGTATTACTGTTTAAAGTTTGACTGGTAGGTCTTAGGATCAGAATAAATTGATATATCAATATTATAACATATTTTTATTAGGACGTTTCTACTTTTAGACAAGTCATCGTCAGCAACAAGTATTCAAATTAAAAAAATATTGAAATAATTGTAATAGACCAAGATCCGACTGCAAAATAACGGTCTTCATTTGTTAGCAGGATAACACCTATTACAATTGACGAGAAATATAAATATATAAGTTACAGGATTTTGTTATAACAAAAGAAGAGGATCTGTAAAGCCGGTTTTCGCCCCAATTGAAAAAAAAAATTAAAATGCATGAATTAAATTAAATAGATTTTAGCCCAATAAAACTTTCACTTTCACTGCTCATATGTTAGCAGCAAAATTTGTTGCTTTCGTGAAAGATGATTCAATTTCCTATTCATCTCTATATGGCTGTTTAAAAAAAATTTACCATACAAGGGGAAGCCCGAGATTTATTTTATATCTTTAGATATCGCATGTAACAAGGAGAGCGCGCGTTGATCACTGAGAAAAACAAAGACGAAAAAAGAGACGCGTAAAGCTAAGTACTGTGTGCGACGCGACGCTCGTCTGAATATTATTTCAGATTTCAATGTCTATCTAAAACATTCATTAGAAAGTTTTCTTTCTTATGTAGTGTAACTAACAAATAGACTATTAATTTTTGTTAAAAATTATACATAAAATTTTGTTAAAATTATTTGTAAGTATGGAATGATAGTTATTCCAATACAATTTTTAGTTGTGGAATACATAGTTTCCAAAATAGAATAGTATATTCTACAACAAGATAATGTAATGGCACATATTCCATACGAGCAAAAAGTTTGTACGGTTTGCGAGTGTGGGATATGCCATTCGGTTACAAGTTGTAGACTATACTTTATGTAACAAGATTTTGGAAATTATACAAAAAATACAAATATAAAACTGTTGAAAACGTCAAACTCAAATAAATAAAATTAAAACAGACAGACATAACCATAGTAACAGAATCAAGATACTTCATATATCGCGCTAATATGCGGCTCTTCGTCGAAATTATTCCATATTCCATGTGGAATGATAGTTGTTCCAATACAGTTTTAAGTTGTAGAATGCGTAGTTTCCAAAACAGTATTATAGAAAATAGATTTTTCAACAAAAGTTCCAAGAATTAAATTCATGTAGCCTTCTGGGTTTCTGTAATAATTATTGTTAGTAGGTATACTTGTACATGTTCAAATTCTGTTTATGATAATAGTACGCATTTTCCAATATGTAGTTAAACCTTCTTAATACAGGCACTTAAAATAGAGGTACTTAAAATATAAGATTAGTCAAAAAGGTTTGGATGTTATTAAAATTACCATCTACAGCCTACATTGACAGGTATCTCAAAACCATTGCACAAATTTCAGCTACAAACATACAGCAATCTTATGGATAATTAAGGGTTTCATGCATTGGCTACACACTACAATCAGTCGTTTGTTACCACATTCACAAGCTTTTAGGAAAATCTAAGCTATAGTCTATGCTACGGAACACGAACCTATGTACACTGGCACGGATGATCGAATCTTTGCCAATGGCAATTCTACAACAAACACATTACGGTTACACGTTACACGTCAGCATGGCCAAGGGCTATCATTCAGTTGAGATTGGAAAAGGAATAGAAGATATAGATAAAGTTGTAGTTCTGTAGATAGAGAGAAACAGAAGAGTACAGATATCACTTAGCTTTCAAGGTAGACAGATAGGTAAACAGGTTGAACAGTGAATTTCACATGTAAATGAATACTTTAAAATGAATTACTAAATTTGAATATTATCTCATCTGAAGGAGGTAGAAGAGAGTCTTGGTTACCGAAGACATAAATCACGCTAGAACCTAAGAGCAAACTTCTAATAGAAATAAGTTATATGGGGTGGTTAGTTAGGTCTTTCTTTTTAAAATCTGCTATTGACTTTTAACGTTAAGTAACCATAATTTTCTTCTTTCCTCTCTGTTGATGGCGAGCGAAACATTGGCTGGTGCATATATGCCATGAGCTTTGTATTTGTGTGTTTTAAAACACGTGTTTTAGCTTCAATTTTAGCGCTGTAAAATGTTCTAAGATAATTTTTCATAATAGTTACAGAGAAATATTTAATCTATCACTTTTGTTAGAAGTACTTGATTTATAAAATAATTTTATAACATTTTACAGCGCTAAACCTACTCGTAAAACACCCAAAAACAAAGTTTGTGGTACCAGCCATTGAATTTTGTCTGGAAATTTAACACGACAGAAACTCTGTAGTCGTATAGGTATTTTTAATGATTCAAATCGTGAAATCTACATTTTTTTTGCTATTATTAAATTTATTTTTTGGTTAAAATAATTTAGGTATCGCATAAGGTTTTGTTAAATGTACACTGGATGGGCACCGTGTTAAACTGAATTAAATTAAACAGGTTAAAAAAAACGGATTTTTGTTGAGTTATTGAAAATTGTATTATGATTAATAATCTTCAAATTCTACTTCAACAGTCACGTCTTCTTCTTAGCATAGGTAGGATCGATGAGGACTCTTGTTATTTCATTTCAAGGTCTGTATCAGTTTTTAGCTCTATGCGAATTTTTCCGAAGTTAAGTGTCTACTTTGACTGGACTGCCTTTGTTTTTAATAAAAAAAAAGTATGTGTCAAGAGAATGCTATGTCGTGAGATATTAATATTATTTATGTATATGTATCAGTATATATTTCAACAAATAAAGTTGACATTCTCTGTTAATAATAAAATGAATCTAGTGCAACAGCAAGCTATTCAAACTGATCAGTATATAGTGTTTAACGAAGTTATGCTAGAGTATTTCCGGAATGTTGAAGCGAAACATGGCGTGTAATTCTATAGACACGGTGTCTTTGTGTGGAAAGACAGGGTTGCAATGCTCTTCATTAATAGAGACAACAAAGCCAGCAAATGGCCGTTGAATGGAATGCTAGCTTATTGTACTGTTTGTACAACGTTCATGTACGCAGTAGAGTAGTGTACCTAACCTAACAATTACGTTATCGTTCAGAGAATGAGTGTTGAGTGGTGGTCTTGTCGAGTTATTTCACTTCAAGTTTTTGTTCACGTTTCTTATTTACGATGGGAATTTGATTTTTTATAACTACTGTGTGAAATATTTCTTCTTGTTGGAGAGACAACTTGACGTGAACTGATAATTTACTGTTGGCAGTGTAACTGCTACAGATTGTTAATTAACTGGATTTGCCATTTTGTTTGGCATAAATCACACATGAGCGTTACGAAGTTTTTGAAACCATGTTGATACAACAAAGTATAGTCGTCAAAATGACGAAATAATTAAAACAATAAAGCGTAATATCAAAACATATGAAACTCAAGAGATTCGAATCCAGGAAATTATGATAAAAGAATGAACCACGATCGCATATGGTGTCTATGGCACACTGGTCGATGAGCGAGCATCGATGCTTATCGATGAAACAACAGAACGAACCCGTCATCGACAAAAAATAGAGGCTCCTCTATTTTTCATCGATGAGTATCGATGAAACAAACGTGTCTCATTTCAGACCTATCTTTTGTGTCTCATTTCACGTTAATTTTTTTGTCACAGAGAAAGTTCCTGTATTCGTCATTGATGAAATTAAAAATTTTTAAAGGTGGGTTAGTTCTGTTGTTTCATCCTTACTTTATCCACTTGTGAAGTAAATAACAATTATTTATAATTTTTCAATATGTACTTGGGAAAAAGTAACGGTTTTCGCTTGAAAAACATGTTGAAATTCACTGTTCAAGTATAGAATCTTTTATGAACATACAACACACATATCGCATCACATAGCATGACAAGTGAGCTGAGAGGAGTCAACACAAACGGAATAACTAATCGGGCATTCAAAGGGCGCACGACAGACAGGTTCGCGACAGCGACAGCGAGAGTTGCTGCTGCTGCTGCTGGCAGACATGGTTAGCTGGTTCCATTTTAGTTGCTTCGCTTTAAACGGGACGGGGACGGAGACTACGGACTGTACGTCTACCGTCTTCATTACAGGTTACAGTTACGTTTATCCTCTGCGTTCTTTTATGCAGCTCCTTATTTATTAATATTAAACGCTAAACGTTCACAGACAGGTACATAATACAACAAGCACAATGGAGACTGGATGAGATGGTTCATGAAAGAAACATTTTCAGATGAATAACAATGGAGATTGAATATACTCTTTGTATTCCTATCTGGAACAGGTTTTCTAATTTTGCATTGTAAAAGCTATTAGAATAAGTCAATAGTTACATTGTATTTATTCAAGATTCAATTAATGCTGATCATTTATATAATACTTGACAACAAAAACCGATTGATAATACTTATGTATTCAAAAGAAAACTAAATACAAATCGTTAAACAACAAAAATATGTAATATTCATATTTCTTCAATGAATGAGTAACGATTGTGACTGGTAGGGTAGTGTATAGGAAAATGATGAAGCGTAAATGATGGAGTGGAGAAAATAAACTATACAAGTAAAAAAAAGTTTGCAAACAAGGGCACTGTTCGTAAGCAAAAACAATCCTGAGAAAAATTAATAACATATGACTATAACAATATTTTCTTTGTCATATACGAGCCCAGTATCATATAATTTGACCCAGTTGAAATCATACAATTGTGCAAGGACCATTTGTATGGTAATACAATATCGAAGATGAATTGCAAAGCTATAAACTGTCTGAGAACGAAATACGAGGGAAGTTTAGATATGACACGGAATTTTATTCTCAGAACCAAACGAATGATCTTAGCGATATTTTCTTCTTTATATTCTTGCAATGGGGTATCTAGAAAGCGTGCATAATATCATCGTCACTTCAATTGTTTTTATTTAGTTAAAAGGGTTTGTTCCAACTGGTCATTTCTGACAAGTTTGTGACATGTTTGTGGCAATTTCACTGCGCCTGTGAAAAATGTAAACAAATTAAGTTTGCAATATAGACTGGAACGGCGAATGGAATGAAGCGCATGTTCATACTCATTTTTGTTTTGACAGCTAACCTTAAATATTAATATAAATAAAGAAATTTATACATTTTTCTCTACAAAAAAAGAAATGAAGCTTTGGTTTCAAAGTTATCTTGTTTACATTTTTCTCAGGCGCAGTGAAATTGTCACAAACTTGTCAGAAATGCCCAGTTGGAACAAACCTAATGTCAAACGACTAATGCTATGTAATGTGGAATACTCAATAGGAACATGGAATGACAGAACTCTGAACAAACCGGGAGAACAAACAGCGCTGTTAAACGAATTATAGTAGAATCCCGAAGTGTGCATGGAGTAGCAAAATGCATGGAAAAAAACCAATTGGAAGACGATGGGGAGATGAAATAGCCGCAGATACCCGAAACATGCTAGGGATCTGGGTGTGGAAGAGAGCGGCACACGACAGAAAAGAATGGAGGCAAAAACTATAGGAGGCTGCAGAGCCATCGAAGAAGAAGAAGAAGAAGAATTATCAGGCACCTAATTGTTTAGGCAGTCAGTTGTCGGAAACGAATAATATGGGTACATATTGAGAGACGAATTGTATGGTAACTAATTTCCGGAGTGAAATATTTTCTAGAACGAATGGGGTCTTTCACCATATTTAAAATTTTTTTTTATTAAACTATCTATATTGAAGACTATATACACTTTTAAAAAGTCTTAATTGTTATTCATTAAGCCACAATGGTTTAAAAAAAAATGTTGTGACGTCATAGTAGAGGTGTTGCTGGATCTAAAACAGTAGAGATTTAAATAATTTTTGTTACATAAATGTTCTATTTTATTGTAATAATAATAATAAAATAAGTAAAAAAATATAACTACAATTATTTACAATCTGTACTGTTCCAGCAACACCTCTACTATGACGACACAACATTTAAAAAAAAATCATTGTGGCTTAATGAATAACAATTAAGACTTTTTAAAAGTGTAGATAGTCTTCAATATAGATAAAGTTTCATAAAAAAAATTTTAAAAAATGATGAAAGACCCCATTGTGCAAGAACCAATTATATGGTAATACAATATCGGGGACAAATTGTTGAGCCATAAACTGTGTGAGGACGAAATATATGGAAATTATTTTCTGGATACGTATTTGTTTGGATATAAATTGTATACATGATACGAATTATGTAGGGAAGATTTATGTAGCTTACAATTCTTTGGGACGAATTGTGTACAACTAAATGTATGGTAACAAAATGTTGGGGATGAATTATATAGGTTAGAGACTGACTATTTGAATTACCTTTGTATGGGGGTGAACTGTATGACGATAAACTGTTAGGCATCCATTTATCAAGGAAAAGGAACTTGGTAATTACATGAGTGTAAGTAGGTACGTACTTGTACAATGCATATTGTTAGGAAAGGATTCTAAGGACGAACTCATTTTGGCACGAACTGTCGAAAACAAATTATATAGGAGGTGTATAGACACAAATACAACTCATCTCAACTAAATGAAAACTTAAATTACAAATATTACTTAAATGAATTCTAAAAGCTTTCTCAATATGACTAAATGAAATTACATTAGATTTTCCGATGTAATTTCTCATTTCATTCAATTTCCATCACCAGCATCTCCGATCTAATGAATGAGGGGTATCTGCAACACTACACCATGACATGACAACAGAACTGCGAGCTTCCTGAAATCCTGCGGGGGTGTGAACGCACTGGAAGTGAGGATCTACGTTGTTGTGTAGCTACAGTCACAAGTCACAGTCGTGGAGTCTTGCTCTACGGGTAACAAACGTGTTTGTGGTATCTGGATCGTGGGTGTCCACTCAGGTTGTGTCGGTGTCAGGTGGAAACTATTCGACCTTGCACTACCACTCGGTTTGACAAGAACAGCGAACTTTGAAACAGCCCCACGAATTAGCGAATGTTCTATTATATTTCTACTTTAAATATCTGGCAAACAAACTGTTTATAAAAATTTAACTTCCTACTTACGATTTTAGGTAAAAAATAAATATTTTAAAGAAATATATCTATTATTATTATTAAAATATTGGTAGAAAAAAATAATGTGCGTAGAATTGAAATGAGGGGTATAGGCGTTACAATACAATTCTTTATATTGTTGTATAGTGTAACAACAAGAGTTGTTCAGAATTTAAAAATGCATACGAACGCCGATTTAGGTACAAAATTTTAAATATTTCATGATATATCAACTAAATGTCAGCCATGACAGACGTTATAAAAATGAAAAGGATGCGGGGAGATGGTTGTTTTATGGATATATGTTTTGACGGACGTATTATAATTTTGTAAATTAGCGTTTTGTTAATAAATGTTTTGTTAACGTAAAAGTGTGGGAAGTTATTTAGACGCACATACAAAGGGAAAATTCCCAAATAAAAAATTTATGAAATGTCAAAATATTTTTCCTTTTTGTTTAATTTTTCATGATTTAACTGATATGTTGTGAAATGTTAATATTTAGATAACCAAATGTGCATTATTGCATGCGTTTTTGAATTCTAAACAACTTTTTTACTTTTTTGTAAACAATATATAAAAAAATAACATTGAAACTCTTATATGGCATATATCAATTCTACAATCTGTATGTATCAGAAATAAAAATGATGATAAGTTGCTTACTATACGAACTTAAACATGGTAATCTCGTAAACTATGAGTTACGACTTCAGTTAAATTAAGCGAAAGTTGCTATACTATTAGGCCAGTACAGTGATGTCATTATCTTTAGGTCACTAAATATGGATAAAATTGTAAAATTTGCACTTTTCTTTATACAATATAACGTTTTATCCAACACCTCTTAATAAATGAAAAATTTATTAAATAACTATTATTTTACAGTGACATTGGCTTTTAATTATTAAATTAAAATGTCAATCGAAGTAGTTACCAAGGAGATATTATTTTTATAAATAAAAAAAAAAATACTCACTAGTGATTTTTCTCAAAATTAGTAGTGGAGGGAAAACTGCATGGGTAAAGTTCAAAATAGAATTTAAGAATTAACCATTTTTATTTGAAACATGTCTGTAAGTAGTTAAGAAATTTTTCATGTGTTGCTGCTAATAATACACAACATTTGTTTGATTTATCAGAAGTCATAGCTCTAATAGAAAAGCGACAGTGAATAAAAAAATTACTTCCTCGATATTTGTCATATTTTATTCATGATTTTAATATGCCTGAAATTTTATTTTTCATAACATGATACTCTATTTTGAAAACGCGCTCTTTTGAATAATTTTTAGTATACAACAGGACACAAAAATTTGGAAGTAAATTCAACACCAGCTTGTATTTCAAATATTCTTTTACTAATGCAATAAAAAGCATTATTTCTATTGCTAATGGTGATATTTATAACAAAATTCTATGAGAACCCTTTGACCTTTATATTTGAACAATCTTCGAAAAAGTAACTTGGAATCATTCATATCATTTTCGTTTATTAGCCAACATCTCTACGTCAAAATGTGGCGAATTATGACGATAAGTAATAAATATGTAAATAAGAATATAATTAAAACAATTAAGTCAAGATATTTTTAAAATTTCCCTCTAAATTACTTTTCGGTTTAATCAACTTTTTCAAAGTTGTTTCAGTTTTATGTTTTGCTTATTAATTAGAGGAACTTTCAATTAATTATTGCTGCATGTAAATGTGAAACTTTTTTCCTTGCAAAAAAACAACGAAAATTAAATTTTTTGATAATATAAATATAGTTTATTATACTTAATTTTCGCAACAAATTGTTATTTTCAGGTATACCAGGAGATTAAAAAAACTATTGGATTTTGTAATACCGTATCTGAATAATTATACTAACAGTTTCAGGTTGAAATCCCGTTCGATTCATTAATTAAAAATTGAATAGGTTAGAGAAATTCACATATAAGTTTTCAGCAAGTACACTCCTCTCTTGGAAATGATTTACGATTGAGGAAACATCTCAAATGAAAATGTCAAGTGGAACCCTTCAGCAATATCTTTCCCAGGGGATGTGTGAGGAAGGTTAAAACTTATCCGTTCATATAGATTTCCTTAAACTATCCAAAAATTCTCACCGAATATCCTTCGATCATGGATAAATACTCACAAGTTTATTACTACCGTTGTTGTTTGAATTTATCATATATGTACCGGGTGTCTACGTTTTTATAGGACATACGAAATAAAATGTTAAAATTTTTATCAGGTGATAATTTGTTCCCTATGAATTTTAAACAAAAGTGTAAATATTAAAAATGTTCAGTAATAGAAACTGCATAAAATAAGCCTAAATTTATTAATTTAATACATTTTATTTCGTACTGGTTATTAAAGTTGTTAAATTATAGTATTTTTTAACAGAAATTATCAAAAATTCATAGAAATATGAGTTAATACAAGTAGGCTAAATAACAATTCCTATAGGAAAAAGTATTTGTTTATAAATAATGAAAAAATTAAAAGTCAAATTATACTTTAACCCGTTTTTGCTCGAATTAATATTTTTTCTATAGAAAATCTATTTATTTTAAATATTTTAGTATTAATTTTGTGTACATATAATAGAAAATTATAAATTTTTGTTGTACATATTGTTATAAACAGTCCTAAAAATGTAACATAAGTAACCAGTATGAAATAAACGTTATTTACCTTTCTTTTAGCAACAAGATCAAAATACTAACAACTTTAATGTCATTTTCATTATATGTCAAAAATATGATATATAATAATTGTATTTTCACCAATTGCACTTTAAATAAACCTTTCCATAAATAATATCGTTAAATTATCTCGTCGAATTACACTCGACCATTTTATTTTCTTCGGATAAATTTCAGTTTGGCAACTCAACCTTGTAAACTGTTAGCAATTTGACTCGAAAGTTGCTTGAAAAATAAATTGACTCCACCTACGGTGTCGTGATTTTATTAAAACAGTTTTCTTGTCAAATTGCTAGGTAACAAGGTTTCGTAACAAATAGAAATTGATCCGGTAAAATAAAAAGCTCTTGTGTAATGTCAGTTGATAATTACAAATTTTCAAATATTACTGTAACCTTGGATATCATTTAAAATACAATGTAGGAAGTTACTAATTAGATTGTCACCTTCTTTTTTAAAGAAATGAAGAAACGTTAACAACATTAGCTGATAATTATGTAACCTACTAAAAATAAAAGGTCGGCAACTTTTTCTGAGACTGGAACCCCCCCAAGCGCTCCCCTCACCTCCCGAATGTGAGGTCCAACTACGCCACTGGTCCACGTGACAAATTTTTAATATTTTATCTTCCGCTATTTGCGTTAGCGAGCAATTTAGGAAACCTCAATTTTATTTTAGAGTTAAAAAGCTATAATTACGCATCATTAAATTTTGTTTATTTCTTATCTGTACTAAATAATAATAATAAAAAAATTAAATGTATTTATACAGCGCTACTTCATTATAAGCTTCTTCTATTTGTCGATTAAGGCTGCGCCCACAATGATTAAAATTGAAAGTTCAGTGATTAAATTGATATATCAGTGATTAAGGTCTGATTAAGGTCAGTGGTTTAAGCATATCATTATTTATAAAAAAAACCCACAAGTAATGAACGTATTATTCAATAGTCGTACAAAAAAACTTAATTTGAGAGCAAGCTCCGGTTCTTGTGTATCGTGAGTGTGTGGTAGTGCAAGGCGAGCGATGTCCACCACGTTACAAGTAGGTAGAGTATGGTAAGGTATAGAGTAGGTAAGTGGTAGTGATTGACCTGGCCCAGACGGGGGCGCGGAGTCTTCGACGCTGGACCGTGGGCGCCGAGGCCGAGGCGCCCGCAGCGGCGGAGGGATGCGGACTGGCGGGCTCCGGTGCCTGCACCGGCGCCGCCGTCGAGTTCGAGTGCGTGCTCGTCTCCTGCGGCGTCCTGCTGCGCGTCCTATGCAACATCTCCTTCATTCACCACAACCAGACACAACACTCACATCACTCTGTTCATTCACACGCAACGCACGAAAACTAACAATTTACTCTTTCGTTAAGAATATTTCATAAATTAGTTTAATCTTAAACATATCCTTCTATAACTTATTTCAGAACAAAGGTTTAAAGACATCATTAAGTAACCATTGGCAAACAAAACAAAAGGAAATAAGAAAAATACATTGTTACTTATTTTACAGACGTGAGTGAGATACATAGTATACTTTTTTCTACGATAGTGTGTAAAATTAATGTTTAATTATTAGTTTTAAGTTTGTAAAACGGTTGTTTAGTAACACAATTTAAATAGTCTTGGATTGCTGAGCAATTTCTTTTTTATCTCGGATTCGGATTCAGCCTCGAAAACTACATAGGGATATAGTAGTTTCGATAGCAGTACCAATTTTTTGTGGGGCTGTGTTATTTAATAAGTTACAATTGAGAATTAAACTTTGTATAATTGTCAAAAGTTCAATATTCCATAGTGTCGTACTTCATTAGCAAAAAATTGCAACAAAAAATTTTCCACATTATTTTAGTTAGAAATAAAAGTTGTAAATAACATATATCTACATTTTTTTATTTATAGCATTTCTATATTTACAAACTAATGTTGAATGTAGCAAAAATAATTGTTTTAGTATAGCCAAAATCATGCTTTTTATCACTGGTAGCATATCAGACTTTTATGTATGTACATACATGTATTGTAAGAAGCACGGTATTCTTTTTTTGTTCATTTTATTTTGCTCTCTTAATGGTAACTTGATAATATGCTTTTCACCCTTTGTTCTTACGAAATACGTGGAATGAGACTTTATTCAAACAATATGTTTTATTAAAAACTACATCCCAATTATCTGTTATTATTTTTACAATGTTTTTTAATCATCAAACAGTACATTTTGATACTAATTAATCACTGTAAAATTTAAAACAAAGCATGGGCATTTAATTATTATCTAAATATTATGAAAAAATATTGCTAATGCAGATTATTCTAAATTTAAATAAGTAAATTGCCATTTTTAATTTACTCTTATATCAAACACACGCTGTAAACAATTATGCTTATATTATAAACCTATAATAAAGTAATTAAATTATTAATCATTATTAAATACCACTGAATCTTCAAGAATACAATAACGCTTTGTTCTAACGTGGAACACTGTTATGTACAAAGTAAAACAAAATCAGTCACCTCACTCAAATACAAACTGAAGTACCTTTCACTCTAATATATACAGAAGTAAACAAATAAATAAAACAAATTAATACTGTACAAAACCAGTTCCATTCATCAACCTCGATGCAACTCACATTAGTAAATTAAACCCTTAAACAAATGAACTTCAACACACACTTCCACTCTGTCTAAATAATAAACCATGAGTTGAACTATTTATATACATCAGAACAGAACAGAGATTGGCCGTTCGTTATAGAGCTGAAACAGGATTAGTGCTAGGCTGGGATGAGTTGAAGCAATTCTTACCTGGTTTCATCTATGAAGACGGCTTCTAGGACCCGGGCCGCGTATTGTAGGTTTCGCTGGAGAACTTCAGCGCTTACTTCTCCGCTTTGCAGTTGGCAAAGCAGCCCTCGTAATCTGCAAAAATAAATATGAATTATATTTTGTTTTGTTTTGAATACATTTATAGTGTAGCTTTAATATTAGGATACTTCAATAAGATTACATTTGTAGAGCAAAGGATTTAAAAGAAGAATAGTTTAAAATATTAAAATAATCAGCGAAAATAGCGAAATACGAGACGCGAGACGGAAAATCAAATATAAGACTTTGGTAATTAGGGTGCAGTATTGGAATTAAATAAGCCAGATTCAGTGAAAACCTGATATGGTACGTTTCCTTCAATTCTTTAATAAAGTCTATTCTACGGCATACTGTTTTTGAGTCTGTAAACTGAATAAAAACAAAAGCGAGATCTAATTGTCAAACTACAATTAAGTCAAAACGTCAAACTTTTAACGCACGAGTCCACATAAACTTTCATGTGGTATATCAAACACAGCAAATGAAATAAAAGTGAATAGTACTGCAGTAATAACGAGAACGGGAACTCTACTAACAACCAAATTCATTCAATAGAACGTACTTACGTACAACATACCAAACTAAAGAAAACTCACAGAGTAGAAAAGATTGCTTATTACGAATTTACTACCAAATGTAAGTTAATAATTATAATTTTATTTTAAAGTTTTCTTTATATTGACCCGTAAAAACAAAATAGAAATGTCTTACAATTAAATTCAAGTACCCAGAGTAGATTCAAAACATATTAGCGTCCATCCCTCGAGAACATACTACCCAAATATACAAATTCATTCGCTTGTTCCAGTCTCACACCATTCACTGAAACATTACAATCAGTCACCAAATCATTCTTCTCAAACACCAACACACTACATTTATCGACATTCAACAACAGATTTAAACCTTTTTCTACTTCATTTATGCTCACAATCATTCTTCTCAATTGCTCCTCAGTTTCACCCAACACAACAACATCATCCGCATAAGCTAACGCAGACACTATACGTCCACCAATACGTACACCATCAGTTCCATTCAATGCCTTGTGTAACAACACATCCATATACAAATTGAACAACCAAAGAGACATTCCACAACCCTGTTTCACACCAACATCTATACGAAACCAATCACTCAATCTACCATCAACTCGCCTCACTTCCTTCATACAACGCTCGAATCGCTCCCAACAAATTACCATCCATACCGAACTCTAATTTATATAACTACAATAATAATTTTGTTAGAAAATATTAATAATGAGTACTTTTATTTTTAGATGAGGTGGAAAGAAACGTGGTCACAACTAACAAATCTTGAAATTTGTTTATTAGTATCCACTACACTAGCAGTAATAACAACTATTACATTATGTTTATGTATTCATTTTATCATCCCTGATACCGGATGTACCGATATTCCTTACGGCAAAAATATAACTAATCGTCTTGCACCAAATAAAACAAGAACTTCAGCTCTTTATATCATTAGAGTTCCTGACAATACCACCAATCCTGGCAATGCCACTAATCATGACAACACCACTAGACTTGCTGATGCTATCAATCCTGATAATGGCACTGACATAGAATCCGACATTGTTAAAACTAATAAAGCTCCATATGGTGAAGAAATACCGGAAGAGAGGCGCACTGCATTAAAAGACGTGATTTCGGAGTATGATTTAGATGATTATGAAGATTTTAATGATGATTATGATGATGAAACTGACACTAATAATTATAATGATACAAGAAAAAACATTAAAGTTAGTTCAGAGAATAGCACTGACGTCCTAAAATTGATTACCCATGATAACAAAGAAAATGATAATGTTAGCGCACGTCCCAAAAAGAAAGGAAAACATTTAAGAAGTAAAACTCGCTTTGGTACTTCACGTAGTGAAATCACAACTGGACAACCAATCAGAATCACGGTTGATGAATCAATTTCAACTCCAATTCGTGTAAATAATAGCCCAAGAAGAAGACATACTACTCCCGTTACTGTTGATACAACAGCTGTTCTTGATTCTACAACTAATAGTATGAAGAAATCTAAGAGAAGCATTGATAATTATTTAGAAGACAATTCTAATAATAACTGCAATTGTCCAAAACTGACAGATGAGTCTATAGAAGTTGATATCCCTGTTACAAGGCCTGAAACATTTGCTGACAAGATTTACCAATATTCTTATTTAGTTTCAATAAGTGTACCAACTTGGATAGATAGTATATCCAACAATGAACGAATTTACAAATGTGCTGGAGTTATTATAAATGAAGATTCAGTTCTAACTGGTAAATATGTTACTCAAGAAGAAAAAGACTTGTTGCTTGTTCGAGCGGGAAGTGATTTCTGGTCCTTTGGCGGAACAATTCATTCGGTTGTTTCAGTAACTAAGTTTGGAAGTAGTGTTATATTAAAAGTAACACCAGATTTTAATTTTAACACGTATGTAAAGCCATTTAAAATATCCTCGGATAGTAGTAGTAAGAATGAGAATTCTGCAAAATTGATTGGGTGGGCGCAGAGTGATGGAAACTTAATGAAGTATAATAGATTTGATGTTGAAATAGTAGATAAATCAATTATTTCTTGTGGGAATTGCAATGCTGATGACACATTCGATTGCAATAAATATAAGCTAGGAAATGTTCTTGTTTCCAATGGTGACACCAAAGTATTATTCTAATTGAATACTAAATAATAATATACGATTAAAAAAATTTATTTAATGTAAAATAAAGTTTTTGATGTATTGTACTAATAATAATAATTAATGAAAATCAAGTTTTGTGGCTTATTAAAATTTACAGCATAGGCTGCCGTTTTTTACCTCCCGCCACATCCTGTAAGGGAGGTATAGGAATTATACTAAAAAATGCGTAGTGAGTTTTCAGTGGTTGAGAACGTTTTAGAGTCCCTAGAATACGATTTTAATAGATTCGCGATGGTGTCTGTGTGTATCTGTATGTCTGTCTGTCTGTCTGTCTGTGTGGATCTCTGGAGTTACGGTTTCTCAAAAACTACCACATTGAAAATTTTGTAATAGGTACAGCAAAATGGCATTATATTAACTTTCGGGATATCGTACATACCTGAGTGCAGCCTTGTCACACGCGTCCGGCGTATCGACAGCAGGCAGGTTGTCCACAGCCAGGTCCAGGGCTCCAGTGGCGCCCGTGTCATCGGGCGCCGGAGGCGTGTCCACCTCGGCGGGTGGCGAGTGCCTCTGCCCTCCAGGTCGGGCCATGCCGCCACCGCCGCCGCCTCCAGGGGAGCGCCGCCCGCTACTGCTACTGCGTCTCACGATTGTCAGTGAACCTTGTTCTGCAATAAAGAACAAAAACGACAAACTGTTAGTTTGGCAAAAATATTTAATGTAAGCTTTATATATTTATAATAAATTCAATAATTCTTTGGAATGCAGTCAATAATTTATTCTTTCGACATTTCCTTTATTTTTGAATATATCGCCCAAAAAGACTAGATTTTTTTTGGGCTATTTTTCTGGGAATTTTCACTACTTTCCTGGGCAGATACATTTTTAAACTTTTCTCCTACTAAGATACTACCCCTATACAAATATAACTATACCATATAAAATTTGGGCGCTGTACTATTTGGGCATGTTTCATGAGTATTCGTATAATGTCAGTGTTAAATTCAAATGTCAATTTTTTAAATTGCTTATAGTGATCGTGGCTGTAATAATTGTGTCCATTGTCTGATACATAATAATGTAAATATAATAAGTACTGAAATAGCTAAACAACTTCTAATTTCTGAATCGATCCTTTGTTTCTATGTTCTGTATTCTTATTTTTTATTTTGCTTTGCAATCTCTAAATAATTTTCACGAAGCAAATGAATTAAATTTTGTTAAAATATAAATAACAAAATTTGTTTTACTTAGCAACCATTTAGCAAACTCATAGCAACCGTTCAACAAACCCATAGGAACATAATTTGATAGCGATAACTTCCAAATTAAAAGGAATCACTAAATTAATGTTAAATTTAAAAACTACGAACGGCACAAAACACATATTTAGAGTTTTGCCGCATTCATTTACTCGGCTTCGCCTAGTCAAACAACTGCTTCTACTGTAAATCCGGTATTTTGGTGCCTAGTTAAACAAAAAGTTATTATTTTTAAATTTTTTACTGCCCAGTAAATCATTTTAATGGCAACAGGAACAGCTACTCTTCGTTGCAATAAACAATTCAAAATTATTCAACTGCCAATATATTTACAATATTATGTTATTATTTGTACATAATTTCTGTTAATAGAGGAAATAATATAGCAAACAATCCGAAATGTAAATACTAACGTCATCGGTATTATGAATCTTCTTGGATGTACTAACAACGTACTTACATTCTTTGTAGCTTAAATAACTATTGTATAATTATATTAGGTTATATGTGCTTCTTACTGATTGAGGAAGTCTTCATCTCGATTTTCAATACACCCGATACCGTTGAAGCATTTACAGTAAACAAAGCTTATTAAATTTTTTGATGCAACCAATACAAAATAAAAATTTAGAAATACTTAAAATTATTTTGATATTTTTAGTTGTCACAATTTTTATGTTTTGATCGTTGCTATGCTACCATTTACTTTTAAAAATCTTTCCGATCGGTAATAAGAATCAGGCAGATCAGTCATTTGTAATTATAATTATTAATTAACATATTAAGGGTGTTATAAGGACAATAATGCTAGAGGTTAATAGTGTACTTCCGAGGGCCTTTGACCGGTGGTGTGTTCAACATTTAATGTCCGACCGATATATTATTTTATTAAAGATGTGTATCGATTTTTGTCCTTTCTTTTTGATATTGTTAGAGATGTTAATTTATTTGTTTGCAAATGCTGTAACTAGGTAACGCGATATTATTTGTTTAAAATATCGATTTGGTTATTTAAATATTTCTATATGCCAATTGAAGTCAGTGTTTGTGTATTCTATGCCCAATAGCACCAACGTCAAATTTATAACACGCCCTAGAGTGTTATAGGGTATATAATAACACTAATAGCAGAGCTGGGCAGTTATGATAACAATAACGTAATGGTCGGACATTACATAATTTAGAACCTTGAAACACCATTTGGTAAATATTTAAAAAAATCTGACCATAAAATAAATTTATAATATTTAAATGATCAAATTTTAATTATGATCAAAAAGTTTAACTTTGGACAGTGCGGTGGTAGGATATGTTCTAGCTTATTGTAGCTTTGGGAATCTTTTGTATTTGTGGCAGATTTGACGTTGTTATTGTTCGTATTTGTATTTATACAATTGTGTCGGATTTTCCACAACCAAAAAAAAATCAAACAATAAATCCGCAAAAAATAAAATTGGGAGAGTCATGCGAAGGCAATTACCAATTACATTTTGTTGGATGTTCCAGTTTTTGGAAGATTTTAATGCTAAAACGTAATATTTTGACATGGAAGAAACAGAGTTCTTGAAAATTGTTAAAAATTTAAAAGTAAAAAATCCTTATAATTATTTATAACCGACAAACATTTAGCTTTAAAGATTTCATATTAATATTTTAGAAAATAATGTACATAGTGGTACCGAAATCAGATGAAAATGAAGTGAGATTAAAAAAACATTGAACAATCTTTCCTCGTAGCAAAGAACCCGAATTCAGAAATACAGAAGGAAAAATTTCCTTTATTCTTGACTATTTCACTTTCATTCTATTCGTTAGTTAATTACTCGACTCCCGTCGTTCCGGATAAAAGTGAATGAATAATGCCTTTCTTTCGCTCTTGTAGTCGTAGCGCAGATCAAAAGCTCAAAAGAAAAGCTTCTGATTCAGAAGATAACCTAACAAAGTTAATATTATCTGTGTCTGGGTTAAAATGACCAGATATTTTAGATGGTTTTACAGTGCTTTCTCTGTATAATATAACAGTTCTTGTTATTTTATTTTCATTTACTTAATATTTTTGGTACACGTGTACCTATTTTCAACTAAGAAATTAACCGACTCTACACTGTTTAGGAATTAGGTAGTTGTGTTAAAACTTAGAGTTACAATTTGAATTAAAACCAATTATTAAGAATATAATGCATTGATCATTACAAGATGATAAATGCTTGTGATAACGTTAGTCCATACACATATATATTTCGATGCAGTGCTAATATGAAATAATTTTTGGTTGTTGTAGGCCATCTGGTGTGTCAAACATGCATCTGTGCCATCACTGGTTACACATTTTACCGGTTTCAGGATATTAAACCTATGTTAGGTTAATTAGGCTGGTAAGTATAACTCTATGCTGTACGGTAATATTACCATACAGACCTGTCAAGAAAATGAAAGAAAACACAATGATAATACAACGCCATTTATTAATACAGAGCTTCATCTGCTGCGTTCCATATATTTTCAGGTAATTAAGCATCGCCAAAATCCATTTTTTATTTCACATGTTTGACGTTCGAGTAAAAAATTATTTATAAATATAACAAGTGAATGAATTTGTATATTTGGGTAGTATGTTTTCGAGGGATGGACGTATTGACCGGAAGATTCAAAAGCGGGTGTCTGCAGGGTGCAAGGAATTGGGTACTCTGGGTACATTTGCTCGAAACGTGAATGTATCTAGACTAGAGATAATCGATTGAGTGTTTATAATGGTCTGTTAGTGTCTGCATTGATGTATGGTTCTGAATGTTGGGTGTGGATGAAGAAGCATGAACGACGTATAACTGCTGTAGAAATTAGATATTTGAGAGGAGTATGTGGGTATACAAGACGTGATTTTATACGGAATACATTGGTGTATGGTGAGTGTGAGATTGAGAAGAATGTTGTTATGAAAGTGGGAGTGAGTCAGTTGAGGTGGTTTGGACATGTTGAATGAATGTCGAATGAAAGGTTGTTGAAACTAATATATGCGGGTGAGATTGAAGGTGCACGATTGCGTGGGCGTCCGAGGAATAAGTGGTTGGGTATGATAGATGATTTGTCACGTGAACGAATGATTCCGAGTGTGAAGAATATACGAACATGTATGAATTTGGACGAGGCGAAAGTGGAATGTTTGGAGAAGATTGATTGTTGGTTCACTGTGTTTCTGGGTTCCCACTGAGAGAGATATAGCGTGTTGTTATGTATGTATTGTAAACATGGTGTTAAATAATTTACTTGATCACCTTCTAAAATTATGACAGACGTTATTCATAAAAGAATTTCAAAAAATATATATTTATTAATGACAGTAAGTCTTCATATTCTGAAACCGGTAAATTATTGAACAAACCACAGATGTCTTAAAATCCTCGCTCTATGAGCGCGTATTTCAAACTGACATCTGCAGCTGTTATGATACTCTTAACATCGCTAGGTATGTTAATAACTATTAACAAATAAAAACGAGTCAACACGTTCTAATCTATAATATGAACAGCAAGCAACACCACATCAAAACGAGTGCAAGAACATGAGTAATGACAGTGCGATCGGTGCAGGGTGCAGTGAACATCAAGACTTACTAGCCAGCTGCACCCTGGTGCGCTGCGGGGCCGCGGCGGGGGCGGTGGCGGTGGCGGGGTCGTCTCGGACGGGCACCCGGCGCTCGCACGCTCCGCCCGCCGTACCGCCGCCAGGGGGACTCGCCACTGAAACACCACCCCAATCAATGTCACATCATCACGACGTCTATGTGATGAGCTGTCAGAGGGCAGGGATGAATTCATAATCATACTTTCAAATATAACACAGACAACCCAAACTAAATAAATTGTTTACTATGCATTCTTTAAATTATACAGGATGGTGTCTGACTTTATATGTTATACAGGGTGGGCCATTTTAAGTTGCGTTCAGGAATATCTCGGAAACGAAGCATCGGATGAAAAATCCAAAAAACACGACTAAAATATTTTCGAGGGGGACATCCCATGACACCAAATTCAACCCCCCCACCCCAACCCTGGGGGGTGGGGCGGGGGTTAAGTTTGAAATCTTAAATGGGAACCCCAATATTTTTTTACAGATTCGCATTCTACGTAAAAAACGGAATTCAGTGACATCAAAATTTTCGCCCCTGCCCTCCTCCCCCGTGCCAGTGGGGCGGCGGGAAAATTTGAAATGGAAACGGCAACACCCACTTTTTCTCGAAGATTCGATCCGATTCTCGAGTCCAGTCGCCTCTAACCAACGGGGTGCACGGCACTGGCACGGGGTAGGGGGGCAGGGGTGCAAATTTTGATGTTACTGAATTTAGTTTTTCACGCCGAATGCGAATCTGTAAAAAAATTTGGGGTTCCGATTTAAGATTTCATACTCACCCCTACCCCTCCTTCCAGGGTCGGGGTATAGGCAGGGGTGAAAATTTTGTTGGTACTGCATGTAGTTGTTAACGTAGAATGCGAATCTTTGAGAAAAAGTGGGTGTTCCCGTAACCAATTTGAAAGTTTCCCACCGCCCAACTGGCCCGAGGGGGTGGGCGGGGGCAAAAATTTTGATGTCACTGAATTCCGTTTTTCACGTAGAATGCGAATCTGCAAAAAAAATTTGGGGTTCCCATTTAAGATTTCAAACTTACCCCCGCCCCACCCCACCAGGGTTGGGGCGGGGGGGTTGAATTTGGTGTCATTGGATGTCCCCCTCGAAAATATTTTAGTCGTGTTTTTTGGATTTTTCATCCGATGCTTCGTTTCCGAGATATTCCTGAACGCAACTTAAAATGGCCCACCCTGTATAATAATTATGCAATTTCCTACTTCACTAATCATTTTAGTGAAAAATGTTTCGAATAAAAGTTGAAGAGATTTAATATCCGCACAATACATTTTATTTTAATTTTTAAATAGGGGTAAAAACACATTCAAAATATTTGTAAATAAATCTGTTTCTGTAATGTGTATGGAAATATTACAGCCCGACATCTATCAAATATGCAGAGAAATTTTTACGAAAGACTTGGGTTTTGCTTGGCGAACAATGGAGATGTGTTGAAGCACATGATATTTAGAAAAGATTTTTTCTTTTTTGTAAATAAATAAATTATTTTTTCCAACACCTCTCAATAAATGCTCTATAAATATAGCGATTTTAAACAAGGAAAGTAACAGATTACCCACTAGTGGGTATAATTTTGAGGAAAGTCACTAGTGAGTATTTTTTATTTATAACAATAATAATAACACACAACACCATGGTAACTACTTCGATTGACATTTTAATTTAAATAAACATATGTCACTGTCAAATAATATTTCTTTAATAAATTTTTCATTTATTAAGAGGTGTTGGGTAAAACGTTATACTTCACACGTGGGTAAAGTGGAAATACCCACTTGATAAAATTATCGCACGAAGCCGAATTTCTCTCTTGAGTAATTCCTTAATTTGCTGTTTTGTAAAGTAAATAACTATATTATTTATTTGTAATATGGGGTAAATATGAAAACTGTTTAAAACAGTTTTCTTGTCAAATTGCTAGGTAAGAAAGTTTCGTTACAAACAGAAATTTATTCGACAAAATAAAAAGTTCTTGTGTTGTTACAGTTGAAAATTTTCACCATATAAAATTACCCCTGTGGCTTATATAACATTTTCTCTTGCTAACGTGCTAAAAGACAGCATGATATTTCTATCGCACCAATTATAATTGAATTATTTGGACAACTTGTAAATGTAATATATAAATTTTATACATAAATTATATATTTCAATAGATGTTACTTCTACTAAGTGGTAATTCTAAGAATAATTGGTATTTTCTCCGTCTTTTTGTTTCAACCGATTATTATTAATTGTAAATGGAAATTGTAAATGATAATTGAATCGCTCTGAAAGCAGCTTAAGCACGTTCGAATGAATGTGGACGCGGCGAAAGTGGTAAGCCAGGATGTTAAAGAAGATTCACTGTTAAAGTGGTTATTTGTTCGTATTATTTGTTCTTCTCCACTTGTTCAGGGTGAGATTGTAATTTAATAAAAGTCCTACTGCAAGTTCTGTCACTTTTAAATTAACTCCTAATTAACAACTGTTTTTATCATAAAATCTATTATTGTAGAATTCTTAGCTGTATTTCAAATGCCCCCCAGCAATATTTTCATAAAATAACAATAGGGTTTATGAACAAAGGGTTTATTAATTATAAAAATGCAGAAATTTGAATGAGGCACAAAAAAATAAAGAATAAATAATGAAAGCTTACAAAATATTCAAAATAATTATATTTCACAGATATAATAACGTCACTGGGATACTATACTCTCTTTTGTATGATTACTAAGATATCCGTCTATTAGTGGACACTCAGCGGCCATCTTCTCAGTAGCGTTCTGAGACACGAACACTGAAATATTGGGATTATGAAATATAAGTGTCGCTACAGTACCCGATTAATTCTTATACTATGGCGACACTGTTCTATTTGTGGATTATTATCATATATAATATCCCAAGTGCATGTCAAATTATCGATAGTTACATGCACGAGGGATATTCGAAGGACTATTTCCCGATTAAAATTTAGCCAAACGCTGTTTTTCTCATAAAAAAAAGCAAAATTTAAAAACTTCATTTGACAGCAAATCAGAATCACTTTGGTAATTTGCACTAGTGCGAATTATCGATAATTTGCATTAGTGCAAAATTATCGTTTAATTGTACGTTGATTGAACGACATTCAGAAATGTCAGAATTCTGACTGTCTTAAATTTTATGAGGGAAATAGTCTGTAGTATTTATCACTGCATCGGTAATCCAGTAAATGATAAGCTTTTGTGATAGTAAGTTATAATATGATTATTGTGTTGTAAATTAAGTTTATTATCTAATACCTTTCAATAAATGTATCTTAAACGTACCGGTGAATTGAGAAGGATCCAAAAACCAGAAAGACAAATGAATAAAGCGGATTTAATGCTAACGATTCATTTCGTCTTATATTAAAAATTAAGTGTGTAATTGGACAGTACTGTAACAAGGCGATGAGTCAAAATACGGTTTATTGTTTTACTATCAAAAAGATTTCAAAAGATAAATAAATATAAATATAAAATAAATATATCATCACGTCATTTACTCACTTCTGCTCAGTGCAGATCGCAGTATTATGATTTTTCTTTGAGCGTGAAGAGCGGTTTCTATTTGTCAAATCATAGCCTCTAAGGAAACTTGTGGTGGAGGCGCCACAGTGGTATTTTTTTGTGGTAAAAATTTTTGGAAATTAATTTCGAAAATTGTCGGCTGTGAGGCTCGGACCATTGATCTTATGATCCATAGTTCAATGCATTACCACGAAGTTATTTACAATATAAAAAAAATAAAGATAGCAACCAATTTTGTTTTGTTGACATTCCTAACAACTCTTTTTCTAAGCTGACTACGGTGCATAGTATTGTAGATCATATCATATTAAAATATTGTTTAGCATCAATACAGTACCGAAAATAAAAACTATACTGCAAAGTCCTATTTATCGGACTGAAACTAGTCCGGTAAACATACAAATATGTTACAGTATGAAAATATAAACGATATATCGTTGAACGCAGTATTTCATTTGATTAAGAAGTAACGTACTGTTCTCTATCTTACAGAAGAGGGAATAAATTTTACAGTTTTTTTTGCGTCTTTCTAAACATTTTTAAGTATCTTATTTAAAATGCGTTTGATTTTTAACATCTAATTATAAATTTAAAACGTCTTTAAAAATTAAACTTAAAGGAAAAGGAAGTTAATTTCATGCTGTGATTTTCATAATTCCAGAGTCTTTTGAAGCATCCTTTTCAGCCTACGAAAATATAAAATTTAAAAACGCAAACTTGTTTCCTAAAATTTAACGAAGAAGAACGTTATAAACCCACAGAAGACCAAGGAGTTAAAAGATTTAGAACTAAAATTATATCATGCGCATAGATATTTGTAATTCTAGTGCATTTTACTAAGCTTTAAGTTTCGTATATTACCTACACAAACAGAGAAATTATCTTAATTAGAGAAAATCCTAAATGACATATGTAATTATGTGTGCCATTTATAACAATACCTTCCCAAATTTTAATCCGATATATGTAACAAAGTTCAAAGTTCACTACGACAAGATTACAAACAAGGGAAACACATCATTTGCAATTATTTACGCCAATTAACCTGATTCAGCAAATAGTTCCTGTCACAATCATTTTTAGTTTCTTATACGTAGTATAAAGCCCCTATGACACGTTTAACTTTTTTGTACATTTTAATGTCAATATTCTGTATTCAATTTTTCTGTACACTTTTGTGCAAGTGAATCATTGAAAGAACATATTGAATTTTCTGCATAAAAATAAAATAAATAAATATATCATCACGCCTTTTACCCATTATGGGTGTGGCACTCTGCTTACGCAGATCTCGGTAAGTGACATATTTTTCTATATTACTATTTTGGAAAGTACACATTCTACAACTAAAAACTGTATTGGAACAACTACCATACAATGGAATAATTTCGACGAATCAGAACCGCATATTAGCGCGATATATGAAGTATCTTGATTCAGTTACTATGGTTACGTCTATGCTGGTTTTAATTTGATTTATTTGAGTTTGACGTTTACAACAGTTTTATATTTGTATTTTTTGTATAATTTCCAAAATCTTGTTATAGAAAGTATAGTCTACAACATGTAACGGAATGGCATATCCCACACTCGCAAACCGTAGCCCTCACCTTCGGCTCGGACTACAAACTTTTTGCTCGCGTGCGCGTGGAATATGTGCCATTCCATTACTTGTTGTAGAATATACTATTATATATGAATTTTCTGCATGTTATTCCTATTAAATGAGGCCCTTTTTCCTGGTCATTTTTCTCTAAAGGCATTAGTTTGCAAAAAACGCGGGTTGTTTTAAAGGAAACACTATTATATCTTATCAACTGATTTACTTATTGTAGAACGCGGAACGCTGCTTATAACATATCACGGTGTTATACTGTCGGTATATGATATATTTTTGGAAACATTTACTCTGACATAGATTTTTTTATTGCTATTTAATATATCAAACATGTCTCAAGTATGTAAGATAATTATTAAACAATCGAATTTTGATTTATAAGTAAAAGGAAGTCATGTGATAACCACACATGAAATTTTACCTATTAACTTATTTAGAGGACAAATGATGAAGCAACCAAATATGTCCTAATTAAAAAATAAACGATCAATTATCCTTCAAGCAGTGACGATTGCCCGAAAACAAGTCAAGTCCTTTTCCCTTCGTTGGTACCCAATATACGAAGAAATACTTAAAGAAAATGACAGAACGTGAAGGCTGATGCCGATGCTGACGCCGAGCAGTTTCTGCGTTTCCACGCAACGCGGCTTTCAAAGGGCTCGAGGGCATTTCATTCGGCTTTGATTAAACTTTCGTTGCGACCACATCACAGCGTGCCGACTCGCCGACTCTCGGATCCGTCGACAGCCAACAGTATCTTCACTCGTGTGGCTGCGCTGGAGAACTAGAGAATCGGAGAAGTGCTTGAAGACACGCACTTGGGGTGAGTGAGAGTTATTGAAGAACTTGTTCTGAGAGAACTCATAGATGTTGTTTAAAAGATGTTATTTTTATTTTGTTTTATCTTCACACATATTGGATTCAGAGAACATTTTCTGAGAGAAATTCTACGAGTTATTGCATATATGACGAGCATCGTACGTACCGGTGTTAGATAAAACTTTAAGACGGCTTTTGAGACATTTCAATCTGGAGGTATATACGTATACATAGAAAAATGAAATGCATAAAACATAGTACCCAAAAAAATCAGCGTTAAATTTGTTATTTTCATAATACGTAAATAAATTATTGTCGAAGAGTTTAAGGTTTAATAACTACCATAAAGCCCTAATATTATTTATCTACGATAGTGTGTAAAATTGATGTTAGTTTCAAATTTGTAAAACGGTTGTTTAGTAACACGATCCCATTAGTCTCTGGTTGCCGAGCAACGAGTGGTTAAAAATTTTAAATACACCAAATTGCAAAAATTTTGTTATCATGGCAAACTTCTCAATTAATATTGAGATTCTAATTCATAAATAAAAGTATTTTTTTTATATTTATTGGGTTTTTTCATCATATCGTAGATAAAATATTGTACGATACACATACGTAAAGCATCTTTAATCATTCAGGGGTCTTGACCCATTCGTGACTAAAGACTAGCTTTACGTACTTGTATCGTAAATAACTATTAATAAACTTAAATTAAAGCAGTAGGTGCAAATGGATGAAAACTTATGTCTGTTACTATTTGAAACCCAAACGTCTCTAAAATAAAATAATGCTTAACTTAAACCTAGATTTGTATTTTTGCTGCACATAATGCAAAGAGTAATGTTCAAAATTAGTAAAAATCCGAAAATAAGGAACAAAATAACTTTTATCTACGACCGTTGTTAAAAATCATCGGTATTAATTAGTTAATTCTTTTAGCAAATATTGTTTCATGCCACGTCCAAATTTACTATAGTACGTCAATATATCTGCCAAAATTATAAAATTATCCTAATTGTACAATAATTATTTAACGGTTGCCAACACTGGGTTGCTCAAAATCGTCGTATAATGGGTTACTTTAGTGACGATTTCTGAGCTTTTAATGACGATTTTTGAGCACTTTAGTGCTGATTTTAAATAAAAATATTAATTTTTCTTTGTTGTTAAGTGATTAATGAGGTATTTGATGAACTTCATAAAATATTGACTCGAGATGAGAGAATGTGCCTTACAAGTATAAAGTTATAAATTCTAAGTCACGTTTGCAGTCTACTTAAAATGTAAATATATTCACATATTCCGGAAAAGTGCGTGTGTAGTAATAATGTGTTAAAATGGCAAATAATGTATGTCATTCAGTTTTTGCGGCAGACCATGGCAGCTGTCACTGTCAAAATGGTGAAGACATTTATAACAAACTTTATTTGTACGTTTTTACAGTAGAAAGGAATGATTTATGCGTTCATATGTATCTGACAAATGCAGTTACCAAATTCTTTATCATATTCAACGGAAAATACAAAATGCAATTTTAAAAGAATGTGAAATATTTTTGCGAAACACCAGGAACATATTCCGGGAATATTACAGTTTACATCTTAGAAAACATGTATAATTATAAAAATTATATTTGTGGTATAAAGTCAAGCCTTTTAGAAATATGTTTTATTTAAATATGAATCTTGCCATAATATTTAGGTAAGTAGTGTATTTCTGCACGTGAAATACGGTCCCTATTTGTTATAAAATAGGTCAATAAAGTTCTGTTTTTATAGTAGACAATACGGTGTGTATTTTTGTCAAGTTAGTTATCAGATTTTCAGCTTCTTCAGCTTATCCTTTCGTCTTCTAGTTACGCCACAGATATAAGCTTAATTACTGGCTTTGTAAAAGGCAGAGACGAATTTAAATCTTATAAGCTTCGTCAGTGGAAAGCACAATAGTGTTCACTAAAATAGTGGATAGTGCCACTTGGGATTCAACGTGTTTAAGCGCTAATCTTGTAGATTTGAAACTTTAGTACATTGTTTGTGCTAAACGAACAAAACTAAATGAACGCAATTTAAACAAAACGCGGTGGTATCTAAATGATGTTGAATGTTAAAAGAAAAAAAATGTTTATTTGAAATCGGCACTATAGAACGTCAAAACGTCAAAGTAAATAAATTAACCATTATGTAATCTCATAATAATATTAAAAACTACATATAATTTTATAATTACACAGTATTTGAAATCAAATTTAATGCAAGATCCGCCATTGAAGTGACGTCAGACAAGATCGGTTGGGACAGATCATGAACATACGAAATTTGAGATAGGTCACGGTTTGAAAACGATCCATAACTGTTAGAGAACGGATATAACCTATAATTTTATTTATCTATGATAGTGTGTAAAATTAATGTTTAGTTGTTAGTTTTGAGTTTGTAAAACGATTGTTTAGTAACACGATCTCATTAGTCACGCGTTGCCGAGCCAAATTTGCAAAAAAATTCTTCTCATTTAATATTGTGATCCTAATTCATAAATAAAATTATTTTTTTATATTTATTGGGTTTTTTCTCTAAGTCGTAGATAAAATATTGTACGATACACATACGTAAAGCGTCTTTAGTCACTCAGGGGTCTTAAAACACAAGCTTAGCTACTGTTTTAATTGATCCATTCGTGACTAAAGACTAGCTTTACGTAGTATTGTAAATAACTATTTACTGTTTGATTAAACCATAATGGGTAAAAGGCGTGATGATATATTTATTTATTTTATATTAAACCAGTCTACGATAACTGTTTTTGTAACTGATTTACAATAAAAATTATTTTACAGGAAAAAGTAACAGATGACATTTGTATCTATCTCTTTCTCTCAACATGTCCATCTTTCTTTTATCTCTTTGAAAGCTTATTTGACGTCACTTATCTTTTTCAATAATTTTTAATAATGATTTTTTTCGGAAACGATAAATAATTAATAGATTTTAAAAAATATGAGCATTTATTTTTTTGTCAAGAATCAAAAATTATGTTTGTCCTAAATTAATTTTAAAAGATTGAAAATTGGTTGTAACAGTAATTTAATGAATCTTGTCGAGTTTTATGAAATTGAAGATTTCACATAAGAGATTTGAACCAATATATCAATAATTACTTTTGAATAAACGTCAACTGATTTTAAAATAATTTTTACAATTTGTTACATTTCTAAGTTTTATGCAATAAAGTCCTTTACCCACGTAGGTGCTATGCTTCTGCAGACCTCGATAAATGATATGAGTTTTACTACCAGCCGTCAAAGACCTCCTCTCCCCAAAGATGTTAGTGAAGGGAAGTACCTCCAGATTTTTCAGTCTGTACTACTAATTTCGTAAAAGGGATTTTGTTATTCTTTAAATTATATTCCATATTGTTCATTGAAACGAAGAAAAAAACGCCATTTTTTTTCAATTCTTATCGACGGATTTACAGTTGAATAAAAATAAACAAATTCAATATATGAAAATTAATCCATTTGTAAAAAAAATGTATCAAAAGTGCATTAGTAGAAGCGCTAGAGAGCAATCCACTGGCTTTTACATAATCAGGTTTCTGTAATCGATGTTGAAAAAGGAGTAAATAGAGTGACCACCCGCCGGTAACACAGAGCTCCTGCGCGGCAGGTACCGACCGAACAATTTGTCTTTGGAAAGACTTAGTACACCCGCCTGATGTTTCAAAGGGTTACAAATTCTAACGTATGTTCTATTACGATGACTTAAATACGTGATATATGTAGAGTATTTATTTCAGTCCTTCTTAAGGCTAGTTAATTTGTGTTTGTATAGAAATAAACATTGTAGGCGTCAGTAATTTGTTTGATTTATTGTCCAGTGTCGCATTTTCAATAGTTTTGTTTTATAACAAACCTAAGTGTATATTTAGTGTAGTTTGTTTTCAATGCACAGAAACAGGGAATCAATATCTAGCTTCTGTAATATACGAGTACACGCAAAATTAATTGTTAAAGATTTTTAAAATAAATATACCTAACAATTTAAATTTTGAATATTACTTGACATCATCCAAATTTTGTATCACAACACTGCCAATATCCCTACATCTTATTTAATACAGAATAATTTATTTCAATACCGCAATTTAATGAAATTAATAATAATAATTCCTAATTTTCCGCCTCCTTTTCTTATTGCTACTGACGTATAGTGCTTGCAATTTGTTTAAAATATTTTAATCTGTCACTGTCATCATGAATACATTAAATGTCGAGAACCGTGCAAATATTATTAGAATGTATTATGGGGGCGCAGTGTAAGACAAATATCTGAATATTTCACAGGAATGGACGCCGAATGGTTTCAATCGCCAGAAATTGACAGTGACAGATTAAAATATTTAAAACAAATTGCAAGCACTATACAATAAAAAGAGTAGGCGGAAAATTAGGAATTATTAATATTAATTCCATTAAATTGCGGTATCAAAATAAATTAATATGTATTGCATAAGATGTAGGGATATTGGCAGTATTGTGATATAAAATTTGGATCCACAATTTTTTGCCAGACATATTTTATTTGCAAAAAACTGATTTTACATGATAACTGTCTATGCCAACATTTACGTTGGACACACGGTATATATATATATATATATATATATATATATATATATATATTTAATAATTTCCAGAACAAGAAGTATTTCCTAATTGCAATAAAGAGGGTCTATGTAGTACTCGTATATTCAGTTACACTAATCTACTAGTTAGTATGGTCGTTATTTTTAGCTTTTATTAGGTAAAATAAAATTTGTTCACTGATTCAATAAAATCTCAACAACTTTTTTTTAAAACGTTTTTTTTTTTCTAAAATAACTAAGGATGCAGGAAATTGCAGTAATTTTTAAAATGTAAAACGCTTATGATCGGCTGAATCATTCACAACTCTGTATACTTTATGTATATTTTATTATTTTATTATCATTATATTAAAATTTATCTAAATACTGTCCTGAGTGGATGAGTGGTCGTTATTCTGTAGTCACTAATTGTTTACAGCGAAAACGGACAATTTGTCAAAAGTAATTTGATAGATGATTTCCGTTTAATTCCAGCTTTCATTTACACATTCAGAGATGTTATCAACCCATAAAGAGTGGATAGCCCAATAAATTGATACTGTAACAAATGTATCAATGCGAGAAATAACAGCACACCTGCGTTCAATCAGACTCGCAAACAGCTCGGAATTAGAGCAGAGCTAAAATATATAATTATTCATTTCTTTTACTGTATTGATAATTGAATTTATTGATATTTTGCTCTCGTTAGGTTATTTTGATATGAGGATAACAGTCTGTCGTAAACAGATTTCCACAATAATTGATGCGGTGCTGCGGTTTACTAATTAACGCTAAATTACCATCACTTCAGGTATTATCATGGAGATTTTAGCTTACAACATAGGTAATTAATTTTTGTTGTCATAAACAAATAAATTAGTACTTCTCATTTCATTATGAGCTAAAAACGCCATAGTAACAACAACGGTTGGCAGTTTTGAAATATTGATTAGAATGAATGTTCAACATATGATTACAAAGAACACGGTGCTGAAAACATAACCCAGCTTGTAATTTAGAACACGATTTGAAATAGATAAATAAAAATACGGCTGATAATTGACATACCTTAGTAAATAAATGAAATAGAATAAATTTCATTGGAATCAAAAATGTAGAATATGAATAATATTACCTAGAATCTTTATTTCAAACATTTTCTGTATGATAAGAACTATTTTTTTGCGGGTTGATGGATGTAAATGAAACTCTTGGATAGCAGCCAAATATTTTATTTGAAATCGGCACAAAAGTGCTCAAAAATCGTCATTAAAAGCTCAGAAATCGTCACTAAAGTAACCCATTATACAACGATTTTGAGCAACCCAGTGTTGGCAACCGTTAAATAATTATTGTACAATTAGGATAATTTTGGCGTATATATTGACGTACTATAGTAAATTTGGACGTAACATGAAACAAAATTTGCAAGAACTAATTAATTCCGATGACGAAATTGAGGACAAAACACATAATTTTGAGTGTTATTTACGATAACTTCACTTCTCGAGGTTGGCAACACTGACTGTCAGTTTCAATTGACAACTGACAGATGTATAAACTTAACCTATATTGTATTTTTTTTTACAGTTTTTTCGAATTTTAGATTTCAAATAAATCTTAATATGTACCTCGGCACTGAAGTTCCTTTTTATCACTCACATGATTTATTTTCCTCGGCCCTACGGGCCTCGGCAACTATATTCCACATTCGTGATAAAAAATTGAACTTCAGTGCCTTGATACATAAATAACTATTATTAAAATATTGCCTCGACTGGTTTCGACGCCACATACGTCTTCTTCAGAAGGTGATATAATTTAAACTAGTACAAAACATGTTAAAAATGTAATAAATAAATAAATATGAACAACACACATAGATGAATCTCTTCGTCAAAGTTAAAAATAATAAATACATAATAAATAATTAAAATATAGTCAGATAAAGTAAAATGTAAAACAATGTTATTTTTCTGTTGGGTGGAAAACTTGGCCTAAGGCTTCTTTGTACAACTTTCACACCTATGTGATTATCTTGTCTATAGCCCACTAAATGCGTAAAGAATTTTTATTTAAATCTTTTTCGAATTGTGAGTTATAGTATATCTGGGAGTGTGATATCATTTTGCCCTCAAACTTTTCCAAAACTGTATTTATGTCATGTGGAATAATTAAGAAATAAGAAGTGCACACTTATGATATTTAATTATCGCAAGCCTTTTAAAATTCTAGCTGGTATAGCATCCGGTGTTAATATCGTTTGTTCATTCATATTCATGCGAAAATCTTGCTCGAAAACTTTGGTACGGTTTGTTAAGTTTGAATAAGACGGCGCTAGTGTTTAAACAAAGTTCTGATTGTTTGCTCGCATTTATTTCACTTGCACATTTCCCTGTCACGTTCACTATGCATGCAACTTGAACAACAAATCAAAATGAAATGCTTCTTTCGTATCTTTTTGCTTCTCTCACAGTTGTAAGCTGCTGCTACTTCTGCTACGTAGAAGAAAATCTATAAATCTTTACATACTGCTGTTTTGTTCGTGTTATCCTTACTGTTCCCTCTGCGGCTCTTAATCACACCAGGGGCGGACTGGCACAAAGGAAATACAAACATTTTGTCGCACGTATTACAACGTCAAGTTTCATTATGTTTGCAGTATTATTCTATATTTATGTGCAAATTAAGAGTATTTATACCTTATTTTTTCTTGTAATACTCTATTCATAAATATGATTTGTTAAAAATATTACCACAAACAGGAATATTTGTTAAAATAATTTAATGCTCGACGATTGTCGTATACATATATAACATCAGGCTATATCCCACTTAGTTGGGTAGCACGAACCCAGAAACACAGTCAACCAACAATCAATCTTCTCCAAACATTCTGCTTTCGCTTCGTCCAAATTCATAGTGCGATTCATACATGCTCGTTTATTCTTTACATTCGGAATCATTCGTTCACGCAACAAACCATCAATTATACCCAACCAGTTATTCCTCGGACGCCCGCGCAATCGTTCACCTTCAATCTCACCCACATATATTAGTTTCACCAATCGTTCATTCGAAATTCGCTCAACATGTCCAAACCACCTCAACTGCCTAACTCCCACTTTCTTAACAACATTCTTTTCAATCTCACACTCACCATACACCAATGCATTCCGTTTACGATCATGTCTCGTATACCCAAACACTCCTCTCAAATATCTCATTTCTACAGCAGTTATACGTCGTTCATGCTTCTTCATTCACACCCAACATTCAGAACCATACATCAATGTAGGCACTAACACCATTATAAACACTCAATCGAGCATCTCTAGATACATTCACGTTTCGAGCAAATGATGTTTCTTAACGATAAGGCAGTTTATTATTTTAATTTACTTCATTTTCTCTTAATCGAGAGTCTAATCATGAAACATAGAAATAAGGAAACTCATTCTATACTTAACTAATAATAATCTTCAATAGATGTCGCTACCAATCAATAAAAAAAAAATGAAATAAACTTCAATATGCGACAACGGATTGTGTTGGGAACATCTGATTTTTTATTTGATACTCCATTCCACAGAAAGAAATTTCAGTAAACAGTAACATAGTTGTATTTCTAGTAAAAAGTTGTAGTGTATTTGATTACAGTTTGCGCTATTATCCACAGCACTACAACTGCAGTTTCCCTCTAACATTTCTCAAACAATAATATTACATTTCTCCAATAACAATAATCATAAAGTATCATTTTATAAGAGTTCATCGTGTCTGTTTTTCAGTGGAGCGGCCATTATGTCTTTTATGATATTTATTGCCTTTTCGCATGTCCGTCATAAGTTGACTTGAGGTAAATTGTGTGCATTATTAATCCATTTAGTTGTGTTGTTAGTGCTATCGCTCTGCGGAACCGGGTTCAAATCACTGAGGGAAGATATCAGGGCGAGTCACGAATACGACTCAGGTCGGGGTTTCGTGTTTGTGTTTAGGAAGTCAGATTGATTTTTTCAGTTTGTTATTTCTGACAAGTATAATTGGCTAGTTTCAGTCTCATTCTTTTAAATTCAATACTGCAAATTATTTTCATATTGGGTATAACTGGGATCGTTGACGCAGTTTTTTGCATGTCACTTTTTCGAGATGGCAATGATTTTTGAGAAAATATTTTAACGCTGTATTGTTATCACAGCAATATTATTTTAATTTAATAGGTACCAGTAACTATTTATATTTATATTCAATGTAATATTAAGTAAAAGAATAAATAAAATCAACAAAATGAATATGTTAATAATTTGAAAACTAAAATTATAATTGAAATGTGTTTATTCGCGTTATTTAATATTTTATTTACCATTTGAACAAACAAATTATTTAATTTGAAATATTAAAATATTAACTGCATTTAATTAATTATTTAAATGACATGGTAATTTTTACATAATTATTAATTTAAAATTTCGAATTGAATTTTTCAAATATAATATCGCATTATTAGATAGGTATCTATTTTCATATTGACATATTTTCGTAAGTTCAATTAGTGGTAGTCGAAATCACGAATATAATGAACGAGGCCCGTAAGGCCGAGGAAAATAAACCATATGAGTGATAAAAAAGAACTTCAGTGCCGAGGTACATATTAAGTTTTATTTGAAATATAAAATTCGAAAAACTGTAAAAAAATTACAATGTAGGTTAAGTTTATACATCTGTCAGTTGTCAATTGAAACTGACAGTCAGTGTTGCCAACTTCGAGAAATAAAGTTATCGTAAATAACACTCAAACTTATGTGTTTTGTACTCAATTTCATCATCGGAATTAATTAGTTAATTCTTCTTGCAAATTTTGTTTCGAGTTACGTCCAAATTTACTATAGTACGTCGATATATCTGCCAAAATTATCCTAATTGTACAATAATTATTTAACGGTTGCCAACACTGAGTTGCTCAAAATCGTCGTATTATGGGTTACTTTAGTGACGATTTTTGAGCTTTTAATGACGATTTTTGAGCACTTTAGTGCCGATTTCAAATAAAAGTAATAATAATGCAGGAATTATATAAATAATGTCATGAATTTAAATTTTATATTGTGCAGTACACTTGAAACACACCTGCAGCGCCCAGTTCAAGAAACACAGTTCTAAATATTGAAAATTGATTGATCGGTATCCCGATGAGATAAAAGATACATAAGGATGAGAATGTCTGGCGAATAACTGATTTCCAAACTCTAACAGCATTTAACTTCCAAAAGAATTGGAAACTTCTGCAAAATTGAAAAGAAATAATGTAAAACGCTTGCTAACTTTCCTTTTGTTTGTGTTATTGGGCCACAAAACAAGAAAAAAGTATTTCGGGTAACTTTATTTGACGGTTCATTTAAGCAAGCGCTCTGTTTTAGTATTCATTGAATTTTCTGGTGCTAATATATTACTCCTCGTTTGGCCAATTCTGCAATTCTCTGTTTATTTCTTTGCGTTTGGAGGGCGGTTTAATTCGAGGGTCTGCCACACTCGTATAATTCAATTTAACGAAGATTTATAACACGCTTTATTTAATTAATGAGGACAGAGTGGATAAGGAATTATTCTTCATTTCTACGCTGTTCTTCAGTTTATACTTTATACCATATGTCGAATTAGAAATTATTGTTAACATTTTACGAAAGAATTCTATAATAGTATATGCATATAAATTCAAAATTGTACATATTAAAATGATATAATACAGAATACAAAATAAAAATTAACGCGCAATAATTTTATTACATTTTCATAATTATTTCAATTACTTAGAAAACAATCAAATATATCATTACGCCATTAAGTGGGCACCAATATAAGTGATATATTTTTACAGGTGAAGTGCGGTTAGAAGCCGCCAAGACAATGCCCCCAAAGGTAAATATTATAAATTGTTATAGTTCAATTAGAGAAGGGATGAATTTTCAGTTTTCCATTGTATGTATTCGTTCAAGACAATGTAATTTCTTAAAAAATTAATAGGTTTAATTTTTAAAAAAATATTATTTTTCAATATTTTTATTTATCTTCTTTTTCTGCATTGAAAGAAAATTAATATGTTTTTTTATATCAAAAGTATTTACACTAATGAAATACCTATGTAATTTAATTACTTATCAAATTTCGTTATCTGCTAAAACATATTCTGTGTCACATATATTCCGCATGTTCTGTATTACTTTTTTGTTGTATTCACTGTACGAGTACCTATATACTACATATACAATAAATACTACAGAGTACAAAGTACAACAGGATGATCAGCATCGTATGGTATCGTATAATAGTAAATGCATAGAAGGTATGTTACTTACTAATTTGAAGTTTAAATAAACGACCAAAGAACAATATTTGTAAAAACTGAGACAAGACAATAGTCACGAAACAATTATGCTAAACATCGGAACATTTCGCATTAAACCGGGAAAATCTCAGAAAACTGGTATGTCTGGTTATCATATTTCAGAGAATGTATGCAAATATTATTTTTACATGTACGTGTATAATGTAATTAATAATATGACGAGTGAGAGGAGTTTGTTTTACCTACATGTATGAATGAATTAGTAGAAACAACTTGATCATAGATGCAGACATATATTTAAATATTTATTGACAGTTATTCATCAGAAGCAAAACAATTTACAATATTATTAACGTAAAATAAATTACAACTCGTCCATTCATCTTGTTTGACACCCTAAACGCAATGTTTGTATGACAAAGTCGACACGAAAAATAATGTATATCAGTCGTCCAGAAATTATTTGGCAAGTATTCGTAATTTGTAAGGCTAGCCTTCAGCACCGCCTGTAAAAATATACTCGCACTAGCACTTACAAAAGTGCAGTTTCTGGACTAGTGATACAAATAACAGTTTCATCAATGAAAATAAAACTGTCTAGAAAAATAAATAAAATTGAACACCGTTTAACCATTCAACATTCATGTATTGTAAATAGTTGGCTTACTGACCTGTTTGAAAATAAAATTTGAAAAGGAAAAATCTGGTCGAAACTGTTGAAAAATATTTGGTGAGTAAACCTTGGTTTAAGTAGAGTTAACTTTTAAATTAATTTGAACGTTAAGATAATAGATTTCTTTAAATATAAGTTCTCTAATGAATTCTTCCTAATGTCGAAGTTTTGGTCGATGTTATTTAAGTGTACGGAAGAACTGGATTAACGGTGTATTCCGGCATAATAGCAAATTTGCCAACGAACAAAATAAGTACGTGCTTGAGGCCCCAAAGAGGCAAGCTTTTTTTAGTTAATTTTTTTTTGTACTCATACATTGAAATGTGTTGTTTAATGCTTAGGCATAAGCAACGTCCGAAATGTCCATTTCCCAGGTCTCCACCAGATAGACAACCGGGAAATTTCGACGAAAACATTCCTTTTTCTAAAGCGTTTATTAATAAATTATATTTATAATAAAAAATATAGTATTTTAAATATCCCTTTACATAATATTAATATAAGCAATGATGGAATAAGCAATTGAATTTTAAAATAACAAATTTAGTGCATTTGGTTACCAATGTTGGCAATAAAATCTGCCCGATAGCTGTAAAATACATAACCTACAAATGTAATGTTAGTTATCTCAATATTAATAAGAAATATAATAATTTTACAAGTGAAGACGTTAAATATTATAAATATTTTAATTATTTTCTAATACATTAGACAAATTAATGTGTGTGTTTATATTTATAGTGCAACTTTGACAATTATCAAAATAACTCCTTGAAGAACTTCATGTCTTTGTAAGGACTGTTAGTAGTTTTATACTTTTCGTACAAAAAATATTGTACAAACCTCTTGCGTGAAACTCGGAATCAAGCGTTCCCGCATTTGGTATGTAAATAACTATTTAGTTCGATAGTGTATTTGAATAAAAAATGAGTTTGGTTTTTTTGACAATGGCTTGGGGCCTCTTCCAAGGCAAAACTGACACTCTGTAAGTTCTTCGAATTGTGTTATAGACTACCTGTTTTACCCACATAGATTTATTTTTATAATATCTTAAACCTTTCTATTTACTATACTTCACTTGAATGATTCAACATTATTACCTGCATATTTATAAAAACCAAACAAACAAAGTACATAAATAACAAAAGCGTAGCAAAACAAATGAAAGAACAGATACCAATTTGGAGTAGTTTTTCACCAATATTTTAACAAAGCATTGGCCTAGGTAGGTAATGTCTACACTCCACAGTTACACTCAAGCCCTATTATCCCGTTTGTTGATTCGCCACTGAGTGCCAGCAAACTATGTCATTCACTGAACACCTATGTGTATGAACACACTAATCAATTAGCCAGCGACCAATCTCAATGTATTGAACAGTGCGGAGTGCACTACGGTAACTTCAATCAAATGCCACGAACACTGACACACGCCTTCACAAACTGAACTTGTATCAATTAATGAAAATAATAACGCATTACACTTCTAAATATACCCCATTGTACAACACGTGTACCCTTGATCTTTGATGTTCTATCAATAAAGCCAAACGATGTGAGTGACATCGACAATAATTAAACAAAATACGAATGTACTGCGTGGGTATTTTTATAGTAATTAGTTCTTTAGGAGTTGTATCTACATGCATCTAATTTAATTATCCAGAAATGTAGATGTTAGTTCTGTTAAATAATGTCAAGCGACTGTTTGATAATGATCATTTTAATGAAGCTAACTACCTGTTTATTTTTGTACCTAAATTAAATAATTGAAAGAGTTCATATTTATAGTACAACAAAAACATTATTCATAAGAAAACATTCAAAAGGAACCGTATAAAAACGTTAGTAAAATGTGAGAACCAAAAGCTCACTCACCATTGGAATTTAGAGAAATAACTTCAATGAAATTAAACATTAAACGATTTCGAATGGTACTGGTTACTTACCGGTTACGTGTTTGGTTGGTTTCGAGCAATGACTTTACACTAACCGAACGGTTACTGAAAATGCGCGGTAGATTAATTAATCAAATTTGATAGGAAACATGAAAAATATGACAGCGTACTAGTTTGAAATCATAACAAGTGAAATTCAACCAATCAGAATACTAACCATTGGACGAACCGAGCTCTCGAGTATGTTACTGATTTGAGATTTGACATACCAAAACTGTCACCGTTTACATAGGACGTCATAAAAGTGTCAGTCTTCGTTGGCCTGTTTAATTATTGGCATAATCTTTCCAAAGAAATATAACCTGTTAAACTGCTAACCTAAAACTTACGTTACGACATACGCTATATAAACCGAGCATTTCTTGTTTCGTTTCCTCTTTCTTATTCCAAGAACAATCCACCTCAAACGAGATAGGTCATTTGTAAATGTCAAGAACCGCTTCAACCCTCAGTCAATATTAACCTCAACAATTTGATCATTCAACTGTATGAATTGACACTAACTTCATTCATCGGGCATCTAGCTACAAAGCAAAGCAGCCGTGTTGATTAACTTTACACTTCACATTCTAGAATGCTCGTCTACCTGCAATTGATGGGTGGGTTTGTCTAAGCACAATAGATCACTAATATTTTGTTATAAATATTTCAAGGTTAGTTCAAGTGGGCGTCAAATTATATCTTCGTCTTAAACAAGCTGTTGTACTCGGTGCGGCAAAACAACTTCTTTAGTTTCTATTACCTTCAAATCTAAGAGATTGTATTGCTATTGGCGTATTCTGTATTGCCACTGAAGTTCGATTCTTTATAACTACTGAAGGCTTGCTGTTTGACGCGGTTTTACACTGAATTCAAATTGATTTCTTCGGTGCATTTAATAACGATTTCTCTATTATTTAAACGTCGTGAGAGCATATATGAAAATGATTAGAATTCATTGATCAAAATTCTCACTTATATTATTTGCAAATGGAAAATAAATATTTATACTTAATCAAAGACATAAATAAATCTGGCATCAGGTTATGTAACTCACATCTTTAGGGGACGTGACTTGCCGGTTAGAAATGACAATTTTAGCGTACGAATATGTCAATCCAGAAATTTGCAAAAACGGAGTACTTCAACGAAATCTAGTAAATGGTGTAATGCGTAATGGTACATTTATTTTAAATAGTCTGATTGGGTAACACCTAACCTCTTACCTAAACAACTTATAAACGGTACAAAATAAATAAAGAAAAAAAGTTCTAAATTAAAAATATCGCTAATATTATTCTACATATTTTAAATTTAACAAAATTTACTATGAGCCAATTATTTACAAAAATACACCCAAAAAACCTGATAGGCCTTCAATTGAACTAACACTTTCGGATAAAATCGCAAATGTCAATAATTGTGGTTCATATTTGATTTAATCAAAGGAATAACTCTCTATCATCCCAAATTTCGTACAAATTGTATAAAATTATAAATAACTTGATTGACGATCGATATTTGTCATACGTAATTTTCAATTTATGTTGGGCCACTTTGAAATCACATCAATGGCGTTTTTACGTTTGACGTTTTGCTTAGTTTTGGTCATTTCATTTTTCATATAAAATTGAGGTAAGAAGTTTACTTCGAAAACATGTATACCGAAGAGTACATAGTAAGTGCATTTTTAATCCTCTCTGCTCTTAGTAAAATTTATGAAAGAAAAAAACCATAATTAATCTAGGATTCAACATTAAGAAATTAAACTACGAAGTTGAATATAGCCAACTTCTCAATTTAGTGTCCTTAGTTTAATTTATTAATTTAGTTGTATAAACGTTACCATTGAAAATAGTTATTTGTACTTTTTTAATTTAATTTTTAGTTTAATTGTCTGCATAAACCTACCATTATTTTATAATTATTTCTTTAAATTCGACAATGGTAAGAAACCCTATTAATGACAGGTATATACGTATTTTGATCATATTCACCAAGTGGTACTCGAACGCCATAACTTTGAAGACACTGCTTTACACATAACGATACTTAATAGGTTTGTTCCAAGTGGTTATTTCTGACAAGTAAGTTTGTGACATGTTTGTGACAAATTTCACTGCGCCTGCGATAAATGTAAACAAGTTAAGTTTGAAACATAAGCTTCATTTCCTTTTTTGTAGCGAAAAATGTATGAATTTCTTTATTTATATGTATATTTAAGGTTAGCTGTCAAAACAAAAAATGAGTATGCACATGCGCTTCACTCCATTCGCCGTTCCAGTCTATGTTTCTAACTTAACTTGTTTACATTTATCACAGACGTAGTGAAATTTGTCACAAACATGTCAAAAATGACCACTTGGAACAAACCTAATAATTTGCAATCGGATTGTTCCCTATTTTCATGAAATCGTCTAGAAATAATTTAACAAATTCAGTAAGAACTTATTTTTAAAACAAAACAGAAATACACGTTAAAATAAATGTGAAGTTTTTCGTTGGGTTTCATCTAGGCGAGAAGTGTGTGATACAATTTCCCCAGCAAACTGTAAAAATCGCACTGGCGATGTTGTTTGCACGAGGCATTTGTGATTTCCCGACCCGGACGAGGATAGCGTTTGATGTTCCACGGTCCAGGGTCGGACTTGCAAGGTTTTTGCTTTTGAGAAAATACTGCGTCGGCAAATGAAATTAGCTCAGGATTGCGGATTGGTTACTGAAAAGAGGAGGGTTTTTTGGTTCAGTGAGAAAAAGATTCGTTTAATTAAAATGTTTGTGGTTTACAAATAAAAACGAACATAGTAAGCATTAATGCTGTCTCTGGCTCTCGTCGTTCTTTAAATTTATGTATATTTAAATTTAACACATTCCTTTGGGGTTAATAATAGCTTTTAAACATGCAAGCATATCAACCGATAATGATATCTCGAGCTCGAGCGTTCATGCCAAATATACATTGCATTGTGTTCGTAAATTATAAATGATAAATATTATATTGTAAAAAATTTTTGAGCAATATTATTTAAATTAGACAAATAATGTCAAAGCATTTTTCAATGTAGGTAATTAGCATGGTTTGTTTCAAGTGAGTATTTCTGAACGTATATTTTAATTTAATTAAGAATGTTGCATGATAAAACGATATTTTTCAACCAAAAGTCATCGGTAAACTGTCCTTACCGTTTTAAATACTAAATATACTATAAGAAAATAGAGAGTTACTGAATTGTTTGTTTGTATTAAGAAAAAATATTACATTTTCTATATATGTAAAATAATATAACAAAATACGTTTTAATTTAAATAAATACTTATTTTGTTTTTTAACTAAAAGCGATAAAAAATCTACCTCAATACAGCCTTTATTAGTAACTAGTAGCAACCCCTTTTGTTACGAATCAATGAAGTTAATATTTAGATCACATTTTCCCGACAGCATTACATTATTACTAATTAAATTTATCCTTGTATGCATATGTTCATTTCGGAGTAATAAAATTATGATACATGTTAACGTCGTTACAAAACAAATTACATATTAAATTGAATTTTATTATTTCTTGGAAATTGATTAATATTAGTTTGTATTCTATTCTGTTGTTAAAAATTTTAAATGATATTGGCAATAAATATTTATGATTAAACATAACCGAGAATACACTTTTTTCTATTAGAAGTTTATCATTGAAAATAAATAACAGCTGTTCATATAAAATCTTTTACAAAGTAGTTACAGGAATGATTCATTTACAAATTACTTGTAGGTATATATTTTGGAACAATTAAAAAAATCTTACTCCTCGGACGCCCACGCAATCGTTCACCTTCAATCTCATCCACATATATGTATTAGTTTCACCAACGTTTCATTCGACATTAGCTCTATATGTCCAAACCACCTCAACTGACTCACTCCCACTTTCTTAACAACATTCTTCTCAATCTCACACTCACCACACACCAATGTATTCCGGATACGATCACGTCTCGTATACCCACACACTCCTCTTATATATCTCACTTCTACATCTCTAGATACATTCACGTTTCGAGCAAATGTACCCAGAGCATCCAATACCTTGCACCCTGCAGACACCCGCCTTTCAATCTCCCGGTCAATACGTCCATCCCTCGAAAATATACTACCCAAATATACAAACTCATTCTCTTGTTCCAGTCTCATACCATTCCCTGAAACATTACAATCAGTCACCAAATCATTCTTCTCAAACACCAACACTTTACATTTATCGACATTCAATAACAGATTTAAACCTTTCCCTACTTCATTTATGCTCACAATCATTCTTCTCATTTGCTCCTCAGTTTCACCCAACACAACAACATCATCCGCATAAAGCTAACGCAGGCATTATTCGTCCACCAATACGTACACCATCAGTTCCATTCAATGCCTTTCGTAACAACACAACCATATACAAATTAAACAACCAAGGAGACATTCCACAACCCTGTTTCACACCAACATCTACACGAAACCAATCACTCAATCTACCATCAACCAATCGTCTATACCAGTCACACGGTATTTTAAAATAAATTGCGACGAGCATTATTCAACGCATCAAAAAGATTGTAGCTTAAAGTTAGCACTTTAAATTGAAACAAGAAACAAACATAGAATTTACATAAACCTAGTTTCCAACTTCCACTGGTTCCTTGAGCTGATTGCAAAGATCAACACGGCTATAAAAATATGACATCTTATTTTCCCAACATCAAAATTGTGCGATTCAACTAAAATCCAAATACGTACCATACCTATAATTCGTCAGTGACGGAAGCGTCTTCAGCAAACAGCAATTCAGAACGAGCGGCGTATTTACCCAGAGTAAGAGAAATAGAGAGGCAAAGCAGAAGAATAGACACACACATATATACAGGGGAAATACAGGAGCGTCACTGCGGGGGGTTGCATCCCCTGTTATTATAAAAATAATCGTTCGTAAAAATGAGACAAAGAAAATATCTTGGGATATAAAATTCATATGTGGTATTCGACAAGAATAGTTATGACACATTTAGTTAGTAAGACCCAATAAAACTAAAGATTTAACATAATACCTGTCCTTCCAGCGTATAGCAAAGATAAATTTTTAGGTAATATGGCAACCTGATCAGTGCTACATAATAAATTATAACACATTTTTTAAATATGGTATGGTGGGATCATCATATGACTTTCTCATGTAAGTAAATCTTTATCTGAATGTTTTATAATAAAACTGCAGGTATGTTTGACATTAAAATAGCGGTTTGAGAAATATATTATTACATACATCCCACATAATGGGAAACACGAACCCTGAAACCACAATCAATCTCTTCCAAATATTCCTATCCTGGCACACAACTTTCAATTCATCCAAATTCATACTGCTCATTTTTTCTTAACATTCAAAATCATTCGTTCACGCAACAAACCAACAGTCATATCTAACTTCTTATTCCTCGGATGTCCACGCTTATTGTTTAATTTTGTTTATTTTTCACATTATTTGAGCACTTTCCCTCACCACGGGATGTTACATTTAATTATAAATTACAAATATACACGCTCTGCTCGAATTTTTTACTTATTGGAAATTTAGTCAAATAGTAAGGTGCAATTCGTTGTTTACATTTGAGAGGAAAATAAGAACTACAAACTCAAAACGGAATTAATGTTTAACCCGATTTTAAATTGTTGAATTAGACTAAATCTTATATTAATATTAATTCACTGCATTTTCTGTAATCATTCCTATTCTGGCACACCACATGAGTTTACGTTATTTTTAAAATAGTAAAATAAACCTATTTTGTTATATTATGATAAATATGGTAGGTTGCACTAATTGGGAAGCTTGTTAAAGAATATCTAAGGTATGAATAAAAATGAACTTATATCTATAGGTTTCTTAAATATATATTTATTTTATCATTTCTTATTACTGTTGATGGGATCCCGTAGTTAAAGAAACCTAGAGACGCTCCTGGCAAAGTACGTGAACTCTGTTGGAAATCCTTGTTGGTTTATGCTTGCGAGTGTGTGCGTTTTAAATTGAAGAAATGTACGTATTGTGATTTGAAAGACGCCCCTCGAGAAGAAGGCGTATTAGATAAATTATCGTTTACCTGGTGACGTCAAACACTGGGGAGGATTATGGCACAAAGGTGGAATATTTGAAAAGAGATTTACGAGAGAGGTTTTCGTCTTGAGCTTAGTGTCTTTTGTTTCTTTAGGGATCTACTAACAAACACTGCTAGAAAATTCAAATAAAAAACATCCACTGTATATAAGTGTATTTAATCCAAAATTAGTTTTATATATTTGTGCAAAAGTATTTAGTTCGGTATACAAGTTATTACTTAATACTCATTTTATACGACTAGCGAAAAGTTTGTCTATTTTTGAGGAGGGCACTTTGCTTTCGAAGGTCTCGGTAAAATTGCGGTCACCAGTCATCAAGACACATAATAAATTTAAGAGAAGTTCAATCAAATTAGTTTATTTTTTAATACCTTGATAAGAACAAAAAAGCCGAACTCGGTGGCATAGTGGCTCTGTCACTAGCCTAGCACGCCAGAGGTCGTGGGTTCGAATCTCACTAAAGAGCATGGTCGTTTGTGTCCACACTAATTCATTATAAGGCGGCATACGACCGTAGTAGTTATTTCGCTTCCCATCTTCATTAAAAAAGAAAAAAAAGGTGTTCTGTGTCTTTTCGATTTAAAGAAAGCGTATGACAGTGTTCTTCGGGAGACTATGTGGGATGTACTTGTAGAGAACGATGTGGATGGTAATTTGTTGGGTAGCAACTGAGATGAATGATTTTGAGTTTAATGAAGTAGGGAAAGGTTTAAATCTGTTATTGAATGTCGATAAATGTAACGTGTTGGTGTTTGAGAAGAATGATTTGGTGACTGTTTGTAATGTTTCAGTGAACGCTATGAGTTTCTAACAAGCGAATGAATTTGTATATTTGGGTAGTATATTTTCGAGGGATGAATTCATTGACCGGGAGATTGAAAGACGGGTGTCTGCAGGGTGCAAGGTTTGGGTACTCTGGGTAAATTTCCTTGAAAGGTGAGATGCTCGATTGAGTGTTTATAATTGTGTGTTAGTGTCTGCATTGATGCATGTATCCCAATGTTGGGTGTGGATGAAGAAGTATGAACGACGTATAAGTGCTGTAGAAATGAGATATTTGCAAGGAGTGTGTGGGTATATGAGACGTGATCGTATCCGGAATACATTGATGTATGATGAGTGTGAGATTGAGAAGAATGTGGGAGTAAGTGGGAGTTAGTCTGTTAAGGTGGTTTGGCCAAATTGAACGAATGTCGAATGAAAGGTTGTTGATACTAGGTGAACGATTGTGTGGGCGTCCGAGGAATAAGTAGTTGGATATGATGATGGATTATGCAGTGAACGAATAATTCCGAGTGTGAAGAATAAACGAGTTTGTATGAACCACACTATAAACATGGACGAAGTGAAAGTGGTGTGTCAAAATAGGAATACTTGGGGAAGATTTATTATTGGTTAACTATTTCTGAGTTCGTGTTATGTATGCTTTAACTAAACTAATTCAAGGATAGTTAAAACATTATGTGAATCATTTCAATTATTTGAATTTCAAAGCAAACTATCGATCTAATAAAAAAGCAAGTACATATATCTATCTCCTTCCATTTGATTGGCTGTAGCCGTTTACAACTAACCAAAAGTTTAGACTTCGTAAGCTCTTGCGCTAATCAAAATTAGCGCAACATTAACGTTCAGCCAATTTCGTTGTTCAGGATACAAGAGAAACGCGTATATCAAACTTCTAAAGCTAACCATATTCACTAACGATAACTACTATTTTTTGGTTGTGAATACAGCTTAATTTATAAGCATGAACTACTATCGCAAACATTTTGTAAATCCGGTCGTGCAGAAAAGCTAAAAGATTTTATTAATTTGAATTCCCCGTGGGCCTTATCCATTATATAGATAATTCTCATTCAGTGCTTGCGGTTCAGTTTAAACATTTGAATTGTAATTCTGCATAGTAGTTTCAGCACGTTTCGGGTTAGAATCTCTAACCAGACATTATACAAATGTTGAACTGGATTTGGTAAGTTCCACACAATAAAACAAGATAAATTCGTGCGCTCAAGTCATCGCCATGATTCTCTTGTGAATAGTAAAATAAGCATTTCACTGCAACATTGCGAGCTATTACCCATGTAGAGAGTGCAAATTTGGATCTTATTGTCTTACTTTATTAACATTGCCTCTAAAAATAATGATGAACGTGACGTTATAAAACTAAATTTACGACTTTTCGTCGCGCATATTGATCAGATTTTGCTTTCAACATGAAAATGTTCTCATATTTTGAGAATAAAAATATTGCCAGCAAGGCAGTGTACCAAGCTAACTACATCTTTCAAATTATCTCCGTTTAGAGTTTGCCTCTTTCTTTATAACTCGATCCGATTTGATTCGATCTCTCTGTCGGCGCTGTCGGAGTGTTACTTTTACGTGCACGTTCGCGCTTTCCATATACAGGATAATTTAGTATTTATGATGACTGCCGTCTGCACACGCTAGAGGATATAAAGATTTAATAAGAAAACATCATAAATAAATACTCTGATACTTTTAGCTGAAATAGGATTCTTTTTAAATATTTTAGAATTCATCATTTTTCAATAAATCTTAAGAGACACATTTTGCTTACAATTTAATGTTTAAAATAATTATTTATTTACTTTCCAAGAAAATTAAAAATTAATATGTTAATTTTTTTTCTTCAAATCTCACGAAACTACGTTATGTATTTGTTTTCAATTTCAACAGACAGGAGAAAAATATTATGAAAAATAGTAAGTATGTATTTTAATAATTTAACAGTTAAGATTGAAAACAAATAAACATAAATAATAAAACCAAAACAACATACTCAATGGCAACTAGAAATACTTGATAATACAGACCAGGGGTGGGCAACCTTTTGTATAACAGGGGCCAGAATAAGATTTATGTTTCGTACGCGGGCCGTAGTAATATAATAAAACTAAATTAACTAAGTACTACATTTATTTTTTAATTTAAACTAGGCGAATTATATCGAAAATTAAACTATAAATCTCCCTTTTTTCTTTAATTTAAAATTTTTATTTTTGAAAATATTTATTTATTATTTCTTCTAAAGATCTCGCGGGCCGGATTGGAACTTTACGCGGGCCGGAGTCGGCCCGAGGGCCGGGGGTTGCCCATCCCTGATACAGACTATACAACTCATAGGGATGGCTCAATTTTTCTTAGTTATACTGTATTATAATCGGGTATTTCCGTTGCTAAGTTGTGTTTCGGTCGCAAACAAATGAATCATATAATCCATGAATATGAACAAAAAATTAATATATTTGACAAAAATATATAATTTGTGTAATATAATTGGTTGATTCGTTGTATAGTCTTGACATATACAACTAAATCTTCTAAAATCATCTGAATGACATATCATCATGCCATCAATACCCATTTTGGGTGTGGCACTCTGCTTTCGTATACCGCGAGAAACGATGTATTTTATTTTATAGCTGTCGCAATTCTAACTTTTTAAAACAAAAACTAAATTGGTTCATAAAATTTTAGGTTAATCCTCTTTAGATTGCCTGTAGTAATGCTGCTCGTAAATTGAATTAACAAAAAGAAAAGAAAAACTATAACACAAGTGGTCGAGATATAAGAAAGATGAACAAAATATTTATGATAAAAATGCCTGAAACTTCCATCTTGTGTAATAAATATAGAACTCTGGGGGGCAATGCACTGTATTTCCCATCACGTTGATTCCAGATCCGAGCAAATCCAAGTAATATTACATTACGATAATTTATATATTGAATTGGTCTCTGCTCTGCAAAACGACGGATCGTATAGCCTGTAACTGTTCCATTTCTACCTCTACTCAGCTTCCATCCATCGGTAATTTTATGTCGTTTTTATCGGCAAAGCAAACGGAACGCATACGGACAGTAAAGTTTTAGTGGTCGGCATTCCATGTTGAGTTGTCGATAACTGAACTGCGAATGTTGGAATTGCGACGACCACACATACTCTATTGACTCAATGTTTGGCATCAGAGACAATTTTAGAGGGTATGTTTCCATGAAAATTTCACAAAAGGTGTGAAAAGAATATGGTGTGGACACCACACGATACTAATCGGTCTTAAACCATTTTATGAAAACAAATTTGTATTTTTTACTATGAGAGAAGCTTTCCCGACATAAGGAGTGACAGAGTACATTATGCAGTAGATGAATGGTCAGGAATAGAGGTAATAAAAGGAATACACATAATGATAATAACGAAGTAGGTGGTCCGATTAAATTATGCCTGCTATTTGAAATTTCGAATTAACGTTTATTTTTAATTAACTATCTTGTTATTACGACTGGGTACCGTTACTGCATATAAAATAAGTAATAAATTCGCTACTGAAGCAATAAAGTTTCGAGAAAATACACAATTTCATTGCGAATTCACTATAGGTTATAAATATTATTACCATTTAGCATTTACCATATCAATTCAAATAAAATTTTTATATTAATTTTTAATTACTCTCGCAGTTAATGGGACGATTTTTTTTTAAATAATTGTGCCGGAATTGCAAAAAAAAAATCTTTTCATCTTAAGCAAACAATTATTATTTTATTTATTACATATTTTCTTAATTATAAATTTTTCATAATAGTTATTTACATACCAAATGTGGGAACCGAGTTCACGCAAGAGGTTTGTACAATTTTTTTTTGTACGAAAAGAATAAAACTAATAACAGTCCATGCAAAGAAATGAAGTTCTTTAAGGAGTTATTTTGATAATTGTCAAAGTTGCACTATAAATATAAACACATAAATTAATTTGTCTCATATATTAGAAAACAATTAAAATATTTATAATATTTACCGTTTTCACTTGTAAATTTATTATATTTCTTATTTATATTGAGATAACTAACATTACATTTATAGGTTATGTATTTTATAGCTGTCATATCGGGCAGATTTTATTGCCAACATTGGTAACCAAATGCACTAAATTTGTTATTTTTAAATTCAATTTCATTCTTATTCCATCATTGTTTATATTAATATTATGTAAAGGAATGTTTTAAATACTATATTTTTTTATTATAAATATAATTTATTAATAAACGCTTTAGAAATAGGAATGTTTTCGTCGAAATTTCCCGGTTGTCTATCTGCTGGAGACCTAGGAAATGAACATTTCGGACGTTGCTTAGGCAACGTTAAACAACACATTTCAATGTATGAGTACAAAAAACAATGTTCAAAACCAGAAAGCTAGGTTAGTGCAATTGGGAAATTATGTCGGAAATACACGCTTAGATAACCTGAATCCGTTTTGACCATTTCATAATGACGTCTGTATCGATGGATGTATGAGTCCTCATGTTCAATAATTTATGAACCAAAAAGGTACAGCAACGAATATAACTTCTTTGACATTGCGAAGAATTGAATTGCATAGATTTTTAGCATTAGTTAATATTTTAATTGTACTTCATTGTAATATGTATTTTACTTTACTTTACTGTACTTTTTTAAATCCAGTATTTTGTGTGATGGCGAAATAAATAATAATAATAAAGGCAACTAAGAAAATATAAAAACTGATACAAATATTCTTCGGAGAAAAAACGAATAATATGCACTTTTAGTAAAAACAAAATGTACAGTGACAAAGTGTAAATTACAGTTTAAATATGTAAAGTACAGGGCAACAGAATGTCAAGAAATGTAATTTACAGTAGCCAGGTTCCAGCTCAAATGTTTTGCAAAATGTAAACCAGTTGAGAATTTACAATTATGAATCTTGCTCCGGTGTTATGCGCGCTCGACGTACCTCCCTGCTATAGTAATTAATTCACTGCTGCACTTGCACATGATTGCGGTTACCAGCTAAACTCCCACTGATGGGTAATGGTATGTAATTAAAATGGAAGGTGTAGTGCACATCAAAATGTACGCACAAATTATTCGTAGAATTTAATATGCCAGTTCCGAATTGGAACAATGCAATTATCAGAAGGTAACAAACAGAAATTAATTTCGTCGGGCATATTCTCAAATCTGAACGAATGTCTTATTCTGATTTGAGATCCATAATGTTTTTAGTTTTGCCGTGGTTACACAAGTATATAAAGGGGATTAATTTTGAAACGATTAATTCTATCTAACAACAGATACTACATAGTGAATTATATTAGATTGTGTAACGGTTGAAGGAATAGACAAAAGTTTAGTTATAACTAACGAAAATTATTTATTTATTTACACTCATGGTTTATCACAGACTCACTGTTTATCACACATTGATGGTTTATAGAAGACAGACCGATGGCTTACCACAGGGCACAGACTAGACTGTCTGTCGTTAGCCCGGCAGCCCCTTATATATTACTGTGTGGCGGGTTCTCGAACGTTCTACCTTTCTCTCGAAGCTACAAGATACACCACAGCGTACTTAGCGGGCGTAACGTAACTGCCATAGATTTTAACGGAACTATATTTGTTGCAATAGTACGGGTATAAAGATGGTGAAAATGAAAATACAGGATATTCAATGCAAGATGCTACCATTGCTATTTCAAGAACTATAGCAGCTGCTAAGTTCGTTAACATTTTTTTCTACCAGTGTTTCTCGAAATACGGGATACAAAATTTTACTTTCTTATTTTTAATGGGAATCCATTGTTTATTTACTTATTATATTGAGTATTATTTTTCTGAATACGGCGATATAAGTATACGATATATCCTAATATCATAAAATAAATAAAGAAAATACAACTTAAATATGTGTATTTTAATTTTGACGAAAATAAGTGCCCTTTGGATTTCAAACTATTGAACATATGAACATTGTTTGTTATTAATTACTAAATTTTATAAGTTTATCGGCTACCGTAACAACTTGCTAATTGTGACAAAAATGAATCGTTTTTGATAGCTAATAAAACATGAAGTTTTGATCACCATTAGCAAATTGTTAGTTACATCATAATTTCGTTAGAGAATTGGGCCGAATATTTGTAAATTTTTATAGCATTCAGGTAACACCATTGTTTGATTTCTTCATTTTCAATCGTTTCTATACATAGCACTCATATTTCACGCAGATAAGTAAAACACTTACAAATTTAATTCGCAATTTTCTCAGTTATTTTGTCATATTAGGTGAATAAGAAATAGGTTTCTACTAAAGATTTAAAAATATTGTTCTTAAAATATCACAGTTATTAACATTAATTCTAATCGTACTTTTCTAAAGTTCGATACGAGGAAAATTGGTTTATATTTGTGATGATGCATCAATACAAAATTAAAATTTTATAAGGCTTTTGGTTACAGGAGCTTTAATACTCTATAGTAGCGTAGGAATAGATGAAGACGTAACACATAGATTATCGACATTATCGAATCGATTTCCATGGGTAATGTGATTTCGTCTATGATAAAGAGCTCGTTTCGCCGAAATCCGTTATCTCCGTAATGGAACTAATTTCAAAGTTTGAGGGAAAAATTTGCATAATTATAGGAAATTGCTTTATCATTAATTAAATAACCATTATTACAAATAATTGTATGGAATCAATACATTTTACATTTACATCATTTAGATGAAATTTGATTGAAAATGATTTAATAGAGTAAATTTAATTTTTGTGGCGTCTTAATTATTAAACATCTTCAAAGTAGGTGCGAAAAATAAACAATGAAACTATTCTAATGCAGAAAAATACATTAAACCGGATATAAATAAAAAGAAAGACAGGCATCTTATGTTTGAAATAAGTTTAGCTATATAACCTTTGTTTCCCATATGATTTTGAAATAAAAAAAATGAAATGAAAATTTAACATTGGTAAATAAATACAAGCAAATCAAAGTAAAAAGTCATGTATAATAATTGACATTGCTGGTAAACATTAGATTTGATATTGTCAGTTTATGTCAAATTTAAAATTTATGTCTCCTTGGCGAAAATGGGCTCAATTTAAATTAGTGAACGCATTGTATAATTTTTATATAATTTCAGACGAAATTAGATATTCAAATTTACTAATGGTATACTTGTTTGCTCGGTAAATAAATTATTATCATTACAGCTACGTTCATGTAATACCAAGACAAATTGTTAAGTTGTAATTTAATACGAAATCTTGGATATTGTGTTTACTGAAGTCTAGTTTAAATTCGTTATTAACTAAAATAAGTTTAATTACTATAATCGGGCCCATATGAACAGTTTTTTTTATTTTAGTATAATTCTATGTACCCATTCAAAATTATTTGCGATTTTGACTTTTAAAAATTTTTTTTCCGAAATCGATATTAATGTAAACGATATTACTATACAAAGTTATCCAAAATAGTAGCTAAACTATACAGAATCTTATGTCAAAATTTTTTTCCATCCCCGTCGCAACAGCTAGTTGAAGTTTTACAAATATATAATGCTATTTATTTATGTTTTTAATTAATAATTTAACGATTTCCGAAAAAATATAATGTGTAGGTACCTTGGCACTAAAGAATATTTTATTATTCATATGGTTTATTCCACATTCGTAAAAAAAAAATTGTACTTTAGTGCATTGATATACAAATAACTATTTTTTACATAATAGTGGAATTATCGAGAATATGAAAATATTTGTTAATAATAGAAAATACCAAGCAATACAGTAGGTATTTTTAACGACAATTTACGACCTACGCTAATACATGAATAAGTAAATTATGATACAATATCCAAGTGATTTTATGTAGTACTACTGTCTCATATGAAGCACACAATTCAAGCCATAATAGAACCATGTTCTATGCTCGAGATATTAATTCTAGTCCAAGAATAATAATATTCTGAGCAAGTCCTTCATTCCACTTGAAACTACGTACATACATAATTAAAACATCACAATCTCTAAGCCGCGCTTTTGATCCCGAACACAGCTTGAGAAATCCTCGATAAGCCGGTAAACTTCCAGCGGCTCATGTCAGCATCCCGATTTTCATTATAACAGACATTTAACGGTTTTGTAGGGCAGTAAAACAGAGAACAATGTTGTTACACAACATTCTTCAACTTAGTTTCTGATTTTACTGCTGACCAGAGTAAAAAAGCTTAAGTCCTTCAAGGAAGTGTACCTATAAAGTTCGAGCAGGATTTTCAGATGTCTTATCAAATTATCCGTGTAATCTGAAGATAGTAGGGTCCGTGAGCCGTGCAGACGGTTCTGCTGAAAGCTTCGCTCATTAATTTCAGTTATTTGGGGCGGAACCTACCCCCGTTTCTCCTCAGCAGATGCCATCCTTCCGCGCTATTTATTCTCTTTAAACTTGATGAGTGTGCATTATTTTCCAATAAAATTTAAAAGCAACGTGAAGGCAAGATTACTCACACCAAGCCAGCTGTTCACAAAGGTGACGTATTTTTTCTCTAGGGATATTTAACTTTTTCTTCGACGTTCATAAAACAATAGCGTAGCTTGCTGTATTTTTACTCCCATTAAACTCGACGCTGACACGAAATAATCATTAATTCTACCCGATTTTTAGCGCAATAGAATTTCTGTTGCTCTTTAGACGTTCAGAGTTATAGTAAATGTAAATCTAATGGAGGGTTATACAGAAGCAAATTTTCGTGCTGCCATCTATTGATGTTTTCATTGAACTACGATTAAATTCACATGGGCGAAACACAAACAAAACGCTGTCAAAATGACAGTTCTTAAAATTATGCTAAATATGAAAAATAAAGTTTGTGTATGGTTTGTGCATAGTGACTCCCTTTATTACTATAAAGAATATATGGCAAGTGTTATATTTATTATTTTTCCTAAATAATAAACTTCAAAAATAAAAACATAACCTTGTTAAAACACCATATCAAACGTCAAAACATAGATGTTTCCATCTCAACTTTTACTCATCTTTCTCTTTCTTGCATGTGACGTCAAAATCATAACCCTCCATTTAATATGTCTTAACGCAAGACACAACGCAGTGGCGACGTAGAAGATAAATATATGGGATAGCATTAGTGCTTTATAATTTATAATAACACGCAAAGCAGAAAGGTAGCGACAACTCAACGCAAAAGAAAATCGCAAGATGTAACGCAATGTTAAGTAAAACTGATGACTGAAGTAAAGTCATTTACATTGACGCGCAGAAAGCGGTTATCAAATTAAAAAAAAAAAAATTTAGTTGGTTTAGGTACACAGCAGCTCGATCAAATGGTCAAATCGCTTGTTTAACTTTACTAATTTGTTCTGCAGTGTTAGATTAAAGTTAAATAAGTTTACTACTTTTAAAAACATATTCGATTATTTTAGAGAAATACTATTAAGAAATTTACTTATACAATAAATAATCTTGTATGAAAACTGTAGTATGTACATATAGAACTTTCCAAACCTTCTAAGAGACATTCTCAGCTGAAAGTAAACATCTAACTTCAGCATAAAAGCAAACAAAAATAAGTAAATTTAGGACTACGGTGTAATCTGTGCTGCTGATTTTCTTTGAAGAGAAACATCATACGAATATGTCACAAAATGTAAGGAGACTGAGTTTCTCTTGGTCAGGGTAAGAGTTTTGTGTACAACGGGAATATGTGATATGTGGAAGGTACAGACGCTGACTGATTCATATTCACTGCAACTTTTTACCAAATATACCTTGACAAATCAAGATGAGTATGCAGGACAAACTATATACTGCTCCATCAGTAAAATATACAGTTCGGAAATGAAGTATTAATTTTAGTTTGGAAGTATAATTGGAAGAATTATGTAGTTTTTGTGTAAATATATTTTTTATTATATAATTTAGTTATATATGTTGCACTAAGCATTGTATTTTATTATAGATTACATATCACGTTCGGGAATACATTCTTCCCACTTGAATGCTTATTTCTCCCAAGAGATTTCTATAATTCTTTTTATAACGAACAAAATTATTTTTAATGGAATTAAAATTTAATAAAAATACTCATAAATTTACGGCAGAAAAGTTATAGCAAGCACCGGCTGCTAAGGAATTTGCTAATACTATAGTTAAAACACAATTTGTATAACCGCGATGGTTTTTGAGGGAATACACGAAAATCGGTGTAACATTCTATGAATTTTGAAGTGATTTTACTGTACAATGCCCGAGGAAAATCAGTGTTTTTTGTATATTTTACCGTACAAGTTCGCGAATTGAAGGTACCTAGTTACTAAAGCGTACGTTAAATGTTTTTTCCAAAGTTGTGAGTGCTGAAATGTAGTAATACTGGAAGGTTAACTTATGAAAGCGATAAACGAGCCTGAAACAGATAAATGTCACAGGACCACCCATCTTTTTCTAACACTTCTTTGTAGAACGGTTGTTAGGCGATTGTTGAGCGGTTGATATGTTAAAACATATTGCACAGTCTTGCCAAAAAGTGATAATAATATTTATGTTTATTGTTTAATTATGTAAAAATCCTTTTAATTCACATTTATAACAGTTAATTGACTTCGAACTCATGACCTCCGTAATAAATATGTATAAATTTATATATCTTATAAGTTTATAACAAACAGCGTTCTAACCTGAAAGTGGCATATTTATAGCTTGTACAAATTTGCGTGGCGATTGACTTGACTTGCTAATGGGATAAGCCAGCCCTAGCCAGCGGGGTGCAAGTTTGTCTGATGTTCAGGAGTGGATTATTATAATTTTGGGCTTAGATGCTTCAAATCTCCGAAATTTTTAATACGATTATCTTTTCAATAGTTTCCCCGAAAACTGTTAAGTAAGATAATTTTATACATATATACCCTTCAGAAAACGACATTTAAAATTCATTAGTTCAGCAGCACTGTAACAGTGAACACAATGACGCAAGTTGAATACGAAGATTTTGAAGAAATTACCACGGTCGCGAATCCAACACAAAAATATTTATCAAACGATGCAACAGAAATAGTTCTGAATGTGTTTAACTTGTTAAAAGAATGTACGTGTGCGATACAATGGCACAAAAATTTGGTCATACTGTATTAAGACTGCCTCCGTATTACTGTATATTAAATCCTATAGAACTAATTTGGGGACAATTAAAAACAAGTATTAGACGAAAAAATGTTACACCAACCGTGTGCGCTAATGTTGTGGAATTAATTAAAAGTGAAATAAATAATATTAGTGACTTAAATTGGGCTAGTAGTGTTCGGCATGTGATAGACATAGAAAACAGTTACTTAAATTTCAATAATATTATTGATGAATTTATTATAAATGTTGGACAGTCAAGTGACGACACTGATGATGATATTGTTATCGATTAATCACCTAAGTAAAACAACATAGATGTAAAATAAAACATAAGTTTTTTTATCAATATATGTTTATATTTACTGAACGACAATGACAATACTGTATTCATATTTAATTTTATTAAAATTTTTCTTATTTTGATATTACTTGTGTCTGTTTGTGTAAAACTCATTTGAAAATATTATCTAGTACAACTCTGTAAAGTAGTCCCTCATAAATTTCTTTAATCCTCTTATGGAATACCTGCTGAGAAACACTAATGGAATCAATCGCCACGCAAATTTGTACAAGCTATACCTGTCAAATGAAACACCGTCTTTTGTAGCTCCTTTTGTACAATTATGTACGACTAGATTTTAACATATTTGATATATTTAAATACTACATGAATAATTGATAAAATCATAAATTAGGGATAATAGTACGCATAAAAGTCTTCCAAAACAGTATTCTACTCACACGTCAAACCAAGTTCTTGTCATCTTGCCCCCTGTCACGTGTCTTTCGTCACTCAACTCTATTGCGTTGTGTTGGTTACAGACTATCTTTATCTACACTCCTTCCATACATTTTATTAGTTCTATGTGATTGACTCGTTAATTTATGGAGTGGTAATATGCAAAAAGGAATTTAGAAGAAAAAGCTCAATCCAGTGGTTTTTAATGTATTTGTTTCTGTTACATTTTGTATATATTGTGGAGCCACTTGTATTGTAATGTTATGCAGAATATAATAAATAAGTCAACTTATGCGTAAAACACAAAAAAATTACTAAAATACAGCGTTCCTTTCAGCTCTTACATCTATTTTGTCATAGCTTCTCCATTTTTTCCCCCGGTGCCTGTTACAAATACTTGTCGTTCGTCGCGTCGCATACAACATATTTTCATGGAAGTACATAATCGTCGCAGTGTAGCAAACCTCTACATCTCCACACCCGGTTGGCAAGATTACACCGAAAGGAAAAAAATTGCTCCGACGGGGGATTGTTCGAGGCGAACATAATAGGTCGCTGCCGGGGATCGGCGGTAGTCGGGGTCGCCCCCTCCTAGCTCCCCCAGGGTGGGGAGAGGCGAGAAGTGGGGGACATTCTACAGCAGGCGATACTTTACACCGACGCCAGCGCTGCATGGTGGTGGATTTACGGGATATCTGCGGAAATGTAACGGGTTGCTGCGTCGCTGATAGACACGTTCAATCAAGTGGAAAAGAGGTGTGATTGGTTCCGATTTAGTTTTGCTGAGAAATATCCTGTCTATATTAACAAAATATGATATTCTTTTTTGAACTGGCAGGGTACAGCCGATCATAGGTGTTAAGCGGGCAATACACGATGAAGTTTTTCTTTTCAAGTTCAATTTGACAATAAATAGACTTATGCCAGAATCAAGGGGTACAGTGGCCAGAACTACGCTTGCAAATTGTGCAAATTTATTTTAATAAATGACAACGTTAACAAGCAAAATTTCCGCCTTTGAGGTGAAGAAAATCCGGAAGCCATTATTGAGATGGTGTTACATAAACAAGAAGTCACTGTTTGGTGTGCTTCACGGGCTGTTGGAATCTCTGGTCCATATGACTTCATAAATAATGCCGACCAGAACGGTACAGTCAATGGAAAATGCGATAGAGCCATGATTACTGACTTTTTCGTTCCCCAATTAAATGGTGTTAATGTGGAAGAGCCGTGGCTTCAACAAGACAGCGCAACATGCCACACAATGCTCGGCTCCATCGATTTATTGAGCGACATCCGTTATTATAAACTACCTGAATCGTATCATTTCCCATAATTAGATTTTGAATATGTAAATATTTTTACCGGTTTCAGGAGATTAAACTTATGTTTACATGCACAAAAGTAGGCAGGGTAAGTATGTCATAACTCTATTCTGTAGGGTAATATTACCTTACTGACCTGTCAAAACAATCAAGAAAATGAAAATAATACACAATGATAATATATCGCTATTTATTAATACACACGGAATTAAGCTGTTCAGAGATTCACCTGCTGCGTTCCAAATATTTTCAGACAATTCAACATCGCCAAAATCCACTTTTTATCTAGCCATGAAGAACACATTTGACGTTTAAGTATAAAAATAATTACCTCCCGCCTACCTCTAGGTAAGGGAGGTATTGTTTTTGGTCAAAAAATTGGGTAGTGCGTTTTCAATGAATAAGCACGTTTTAGGGTCCCTACAATACGATTTTACTATTTTCGCGATGATGTCTGTATGTATGTATGTATGTATGTATGTATGTATGTATGTATGTGTGTGTAGTCAGTGGCAATTTTTTCGTCTCGCATAACTCAAATACTATAATACCAAAAAATACAATTTTGTGAATTATTGCTTCTTATATTTAAATGAAGAGCTGATTAGATTTTGGATAAAATTGGTCAACCGGAAGTAGCAGTTTACTTGAAGCCCTTAACAGTTTTTCGTGAAAAACACGGTTAAATTTCCTTTTTCAACAATTTATGTTATTTTGAAAATTGAAGAATATTTAATTTTACATGTGTTTTGATTACACTAATTTTATTAAATTTCATTAGATTTAGAGATAATAAAATATAAAGAAATAGATTCCACAAATCTTGCATTCCTAGTACACCATGGAAAAATTTTAAATTTTTTACGAAATGTGACACATGTCATTGTGTTTGTGAAGGTTTTCTTAGTGAAATATATGTCAAAAAATTAAATAAATATACGAAAGAAAATTAAAATTCTCAAATATAAATAGAAAATAAACAAATAAGAAGGTATGTTTCTGTATCATCAAATACTATTTTGTACCGTTTAAGAGTAGTATTGGGCGGGAGGTTATGTGCTGGCCACATCAGATTTTTTTAAATATGATACAAAAGAAGTGTAACCATGGTGTTAAATAAAAACAAACAGACTTACTTGATCATCTTCTAAAATTATGACAGACGTTTTTCTTAAAAGAATTTCAATAAATAATATTTATTAATGACATTAACGTCTTCATATTCTGAAACCGGTAAACTATTGAACAAACCACGGATGTTATGAGTCATAACAGGCCTTAGATGTCTTAAAATCCTCGCTCTACGAGCTCGGATTTCAAACTGACATCTGCGGCAGTTATGATACTCATAACTTCACTAGGAATGTTAATAGCTATAAAACTATAGTAGTGTTAACAACTTATTTCAAATAAACGAAAAGAAAAAAAACCACACTGAATCATACCACTTGAACGGAGACAATAATACAAAATTTATTAATAAGAAATGAGTAATTTAATAGTTCTAAGTCTTAATAAACCTTTATAATCTTAATAATACTACGTGAATCCTGTCAAAATTATAAGAGTTTCATTTGTTTTGATGTTTACTAACTACTATAGCTTTAGAAAATAATAATATACAATTCAAATTTGTAAAAGGCACAGCAAAATTTTGTCCAGAATTAAATTGATTTTTGAGTTTATATAGGTTTACATTTAGTAGTATTATTATTTACCGAAAGGTGTAATAACAGAAAAATAAATAAAATAAACTACGTTCATAAATTAATAAGTCATTTTTAAACAAAATTTAGGCAAACAGAGCGAAATCTCTAAAAACACGTAAGAAAACTTAAAAGCATAACTGACAACAAAGGTTAAATCCAGGATGTTTTTGTTTATGTTCCGCACAACAGAAAGTAATATTGAACTGCAGTACACACACGTTCACATTGTTTTTTTTTTTGTTTCACTATAAACAAAGCTCCTTAAATATGTTCGTATATTTCTTTAAAATTATTATGCATAATATAATGGCAAACCCCTACATATATTATACATCATTATAATGAGATATTATTTCTCACCCCTATTTTGTAAAAATAAAGAGTGTGCTTTATTTAAAAAAACAAGGTTAAATTTTAAGACAGCTAATTTTAACTTTGGAGCTAAACACCCTAGCTATAGATATATCCATGCTTTATTAATAATATTATATGATAAATTCTTCATGATCACGGATCAAAAGAAAATTTTGAACAAATCGCAAAAGTAATTGAACTTTACATAAAGTAATCATATTAGTGCAACTGCCATTAATTTATTCATTACATAAAACCAGGTAGATAATAACTTGAATTATTTATAGATAAATTAGACTAATTTTTATCATCTTTATAAGAACTATGTCAATAGTGTCACTAAAATGTATACTTAATGTAAAATGAAAAGGTGATTGGTATATCATGTAATCCAAATTTCTAAAATTTTAATAAACTTGCTGATATTTTAATAAATATAATTATTTCACAATATTACGGTTTTTCAGATAATTATTTCTGCGAAAGTTTTTCAATTCCACCCAGCAATAAATGTCAAACTATGATTAGATCAAGACTTGATGTAATAAATAACAATTTTCTACAATTATAATATTTCTCACACAGTGTTATTAACAAGTATAGTAGAACACCTGCTTCCGTTTCTATATAGATATAGAATTTATTTATGTTGGCTTGATTTATGTGTTGTCAACAATATATTAAATTAATTTACAAGATGTGTTTCTTTTGTACACTGGTCACGCTTGTTGCTCTGCTGCGATTCCATTTATCATTTCTTAATCAGCTTGGTGATCAATTGCACTTGTAGTTGTTAAAGTAATTTAAACACATTGATTAATAATGAAGTTATTTTTGAAATAAGAATTGTTCAGTTATTATTCATGAACTGAAGGATGCCGTGTAAAAGAATAAATCATGATATAAATATAAACATCATAGTGGGGATGGGAAAATCTAGGAAACCAAAATGGAGTTCATTGGATGAAAATTTCGCTGTACCTGAGCAACGGCTCAAATGCAATTTCCCATTGTGAAGGAAATTCCGGAAAAAAACATTCCTATTTCTAAAGCATTTATTTAAAAAATATATATTTATAATAAAAATTGTAATTTGTCAAACATCATTATTTAATAATAAAAGAATATCTTAAAATATTAAATGAACTATAATTTTAAAACAATAAATTTAATATATTTGTAATTTGTGTATTTTTAATTTTGACGAGATTAGTACAATTTTAATTTCCATGTTAAATGTAAATATCAAGCAACGCTAAATGTCAGCATACCTAAGGACACTTTCTGCTCTAATTTCTAATTTATGTATTTTATAGTTTCCCTAAAGAAGGTCGTAGTATGACCGAAACGTCAGATTTTTAGCTATTATAAATATTTAATAATAATTATATACGATAAATATATTCTCCAGGGAGAGTATTTAAATATTATGTATAACTACGGCATAATTTATTGTTTTTTGTTTCATAACAAACGCAAAATATCTCCCGTGAAATAATATATTATTATGTAAATATAATATTATATTTTCTGCACACAAAGTAACAAAATAATAATTATGCAGGAACATTATATTTTGGGCAGAAGTGTTTTCGAACAACTCGTATTAAAATGTTATTTGAAGTAAAAATATATTTACGTTTTATGTAGCATGATATTTATATTTTCTGCTTGTAATATTTAAAATTTTCATAAATAAATAAATGCTTTATTTACATTTATATTTCCATGTCGCTGAAATTACTGAAATTTACATGGCGTTTGTTTATATTTCAATTTGTAAGCGTACAAAAATGAATTTATATTCCATCATTACTTTATTGTTATTTTCAACATTTTTATTATAAAGTGATACAGTCACTAGTGGAGTGTAACAAGCTGTGATGATTGTTTGCACAGAGAAGATTTTCTTTTTGCACATGATAATATTGAGAGAGATTTCATGTACCTAAGCTTTAAACTTACACTATTTACAGTAGAAATGCATTTCCATGCTCCTATGAAGATAACACATTCATGAATTCTGGTGTGCATCAGATCTCGGTAAGTGATATATTTGCAAGCAAAATGTGCGGTTATAGCAAACTATTCCCAGAAGTAAGTGTGCCACCTACGAGTATAATACATACGAGTATATTTCATACATAAGGTAATTATATACATAAATATATTGAAAAAGCAATTAATTGTCTTTTGCTTATCTTGATTTTTAATATTTTGAATGGTAAGAAATTTGTAAATAATGTTTTCATTTAATGTATTATTACTAATATTTAACTAAATTGAATATATTATTTTGTGTATCCATTAAATTTCCACTTTCACATTCGATTATACAGAAGCAAATTTTCGTGCTGCCATCTATTGATGTTTTCATTGAACTACGATGAAATTCACGTAGGCGAAATACAAACAAAACGTTGTCAAAATGACAGTTCTTAAAATGATGTTAAATATCAAAAATAAAGTATGTGTATGGTTTGTGCAATAGTGACTCCCGTTATTATTATAAAGAATACATTAAGTTTCCTAAATAATAAACTTCAAAAATAAAAACATAATCTTGTTAAAACACCATCTCAAACGTCGAAACATGGATGTTTGTGTTATGAACTTCCATCTCAATTTTTACCTCATCTTTCTCTTTCTTGTCTGTGACGTCAAAATCATAACCCTCCATTGCGATCAAAATTTAATTATACCGGGTGCTGACCTTAGCAGCCGATTCGCTATATTAAAAAAATACTATACTTTTTAAATATAAATGTAGCTTGTAAATGCTTTAGAAATAGAAATATTCTTCATGTGCCCTAGCCATTTTACTTTCTGCAGCTTTATTTTCTTTACTACATCTTCTCCTTTAATTTCTTTTCATATTGCACTATTAATTCCTGTTCTGTATTCATTCTCTCCAAGTTTAATTGGCCCTAGTATTGTCCTTATTACCTTTATTTCTATTATAGTATAGGTCTAATCACTGTATTATATATTTTCACTTTTGTAGCTCTTGTTAATATTTTACTTTTTACCTTATTTGTTGGGAATGTTCTTTTCCTTTATTTCTGTTTCCCTATCCTGTCAAGTTTATTTCTTCAAATTCATGTTCATCTATTTTAATCTTTTCTTTAATTTTTTGTTGTCCATATATCAAAATTTTTTGTATTATTTTCATTTATTACCAATCCAATTTTTTTCTGTTACCAGTTCGTTTAGCATCTTTCTCATTAGGTCTCTTCTTTTTGCTTTCTGCTTATAGTACCATAAATTAATTAGTACGCTTACTAAAATGTTCAGAATAATCCAAATTAAACGAACGAATATTCAATTAATCTATAGTTAATGCACGCAAAACAAGTTTACTAATCAACCAATTTACCCATAAATTATCCACTTTGCAATTTAGCACAAAATTATAGCCAGTCAATTTCGGTTAAATCCACAACCCGTAACAAATTCCTAAAATCCTTTTCACACATTTTCAGGACGTATATCCACCTAAAAATCCATGTCCCTTCGGTCTTATCATATCGTTTCGCCTTCGTGGCATCTCCAGGGTGAAGTCAGCTTAGTTGGCTGCGACTGGCACCCGATTCACCCGAACAAATGTCGGCGCTCGTGGTCACTAACCCGGCGTCGTGGTAGTTTTTGTGCCGTAAAGGTTTAATGGCTTGAGTTGCGTGGTTCTCATCGGCCTACAGCGTGAGTTAAAGGTGCATTGAGCTGTTAAAGGGTGCGTGTCTAGGGGTAGTTTTCACGAACTGGAATTAGAGAGGATTTAGGAGTTGTATTTAGAGATAACTTCGGGAATTCTTGTTGTAATGAGTTGTTGATTGCTGGTATTGTTTTGTTTTTCGGGAAATGTTTCGTGTAAGCACGGAGTTAACTTCCTGGTATTGAAATGGGAATACGAGAATTTGATAATAAAATTTACGAATTTACTGCGGTTCTGGCACTACAAACACTATTCTTGGGCTTCACTACAGTTCTTTCCGAAATTCTCATCTTGAGATAATGGAAGAGATTAAGGTAGGATGTCAGTACAACAGTGGATTTCTTGTTAACAAAATTTGAAAAGACACATTGATTTAATTGCATCCTTTTCTTCAGCTCTCCATACATGTCCAAGTCATCTGACCTTCTGTGGCTTGATCATTTACATTCTGTCTTCTTCTTCTAACTCTTGTTCTATTTCAAAGTTCAATGTTATTCTGTATTCGATTTCTGATATTTTTATTGGCCCTAATACTGTTCTTATTATTTTCCATTATTCTTAAATCTTTTTCATCTATTTTTATCAATATATATTATATATTGTTATTGGTTTTATTATCGTTCAGTAAATTCTTATTTTAGCTCTTTAGTTAAAATCTTGTTCTTTAGTAATTTTTGTTTGAATGGAAAGCACTATTTGTTAGCATTATCTTTCCTTTTTTCTTCTGCTTTTTTTTTCTGCTTCTGTTTCTTCTTTGTTTGTTAGAATAATGCTTTTATTTAAATTTAATTTATACTAGCTCGAATTTTAAATCAACCTATATTTCTCTATTTCCTTCGGTTTTTCGAGTGGGATTATTTTTAGTTTGCTTCATTTATTTTTTATACCTTTTTCTTTCCTTTTGGTAGTGTTTCCTGTAACATCTCTGTGAATATCTTTCTAATTATTGTGACGATTAAAATACCATCGTGTATCTAGTATTTGCTTACTTCTTGTTCTTAATGTTCTATTTCTATTTTCCTCATAACGTATTCTACAATCAAATTTAACAAAGTTGTTGATAGTGAATCTGCTTTACTTCTTTATTTAGCTCGAATTTCTTTATTTCTCCTGTTTGTGTCTCCATATTTTCTGTATTAGCTCATATATATTTTGTTGTAAAGTGTCGCGTCTATATTTTAATAATTACATATTAATTCCATAAATTTAGTGCATTGTCATAAAGCTTGTAATTTTGTAGTTTTGTTACTTGTTCGTGAGTTATTGAACATACTGACGCACATCCATCCATCCAAACAGAGAGCATTGAGATAATGATCAACATGCATACAGGAGACCTTAAGAATGCATTTCTTTTACTAAATAAAAAAAAGCTAAAAGAAACATAATAGGTTTGAAGTAAATTATTTTATCCAGCACCTCTCAATAAATACTCTATAACTATGGTGATTTTCAACAAGAAAAGTAACAGATTACCCACTAGTGGGTATAATTTTGTGAAAAGTCACTTGTGAGTATTTTTTTATTTATAACATTAATAATAACACGTTGGTAACCACTTCGATTGACATTTTAATTTAAAAAAATTAAAGCATATGTCACTGTCAAATAATATCTCTTTAATAAATTTTGCATTTATTAAGAGATGTTGGATAAAACGTTATACTTCACACGTGGACAAAGTAAATAACTATTTAAAGTTATACATATAAATGCGTGTACTATGCCTCATTACATTTTCAGCTAATTTGGATTTGACACTCAATTTAATTAAAATATTTCGGGCATAAATTATTATGATTGTGTTATAATTTACAATTGACTAATTTAATTTGATTCATAATTACAAATAATATAATTATATTGATTTTAAGTAATTATGCTATTAATGTGAATTGTAAAAGAATTCTTAATGCTATTAAATTTAATATTACAGCAAAACAGATACATAATTCCGGTAATTTCAACTTAATAGGATTTCGAAATTGCGAATTACTGAATTGAATCAAAATAAATTGAAAACCTAGATCTAGTTACATTTGTGGAGAATCCGCAACTGTTAATTCTGTACATATTGCGTTATGTCAACAATATTCAAAATCATACTCTTGTTTAATGCAGATGTTGTCATGGTAACGACCACGAACACATATTGTATTTTGAACTGTATTTGCTTCAACACTCAACGGAATACAACGAACTGCATACGGTAGATGTGTGTTTTGTATGTAATTGACAATCTATTTGCTGTACTCACATTTGCAAATGAATATGTTTCATATTTTATATTTGTGTTGATACTATTAATATGAACTTCGTCTAAAGCTCTAAATTATAGGAATTATGAATGAACTAGACGACAAGATATAAAAATATAGTACTTGAGAGTCTCTAAATTCATTTTGACCATTTTCTCAAAAATGTATGTGTGTATTGAAGGAAGGATGTGGTCTGTAAGTTCAATTATTTACGAGCGAAACTATTTTCTATCTATATAGAGTAACGCAATTTCATAATTAAATGTTTCTTGAAATCGCAAGACCAAAAGTAGAAGTTTTCTGGACGGAGAAAACTATATCTTCATTTTACTTTAAATATAGGAGCAATTATTAAAATGTTTCAAACAACACACAAATAACTAACACATTTATCTCATTTTTCAAATGTATGGAAAGTTAATAATTTAATAATCTTTTGATTCATATACGTAGCGAGCTAGAATTGAAATGTAGCACATATGGTTTTTATTGCTTTTTATATATTACTGTATCTTGAAATTGGGGACTTTTGATATGTGAATGATTTTTGAAAGCAAAAAAAAATTTCTAGCTTTCAGTCCTTTGTATTTTGTTTTATTATCTCAACTCAACATTTCGATCCTACGTGGGTTATCATCAGGAGTTACATGAAAAATTGTTACAATTATTATTTGTTAATTATATAAACAAAATTAGATTGAACTTTACTTGTAAATTTAAAAAGAAATAAAACATGTTTTAAAAAGTCATATTAAAACAATAAATGTCTGAAAACTTTTATATTTAATGCTAAAGATGCAAAATGTCAAACATTGTACATGTTTAAAATTAAAAAGATTTTGTAGTAACATAAAACACATTCTAGTATTATCAGTGGTTGCTTTTTACAAATTTCCATGTATGTACCTCCTTATGACGACCCATACGTGGGGTCGGAACGTTAAGATAATAAAACTAGAACCGAAAACAAAAATTTTTATTTTCTTTACAAATTACTGTATCTATTTACCTACTAACTTCACTTAAAACTATTTTACGAAAAACCTATTTTTTTAATGTTAATTATAATTTGAATGATATATCGTGAAATTCTTATTGTATGTGTTTTTAAATTCTGAAGAACTGTTTTATTTACACTTTTGTTGAAAGGTGAATACATAAAATGGCACAGTAATATATAAAATAACATTGAATGTATATGAGAAAGACTTGTGATGAACATACTATATTAAAAATTCATGAACAGTGTACCTTCAAGTATTTGTAATTTTTCCTGAAATATTGAATTACTCTGTATAGAGTTTATCCAGATTTCGAAGAGTTACTATTTCTATTTCCGAAGTCGAAACTATGTGATAAAAGTTACGAGCTCGGTGAAATGAGCCTTTTGGTGCACACTTGAGGGACCATAGCAGTTTTCCTACTATTCCAGATAGTCTTATCGATGCACCAGGTGAAAAATAAATTTATTCGACTTTTTCAATCAGTTGCATATTGGTAATACAGTTTCAAATAAAAATTTATTTGGAATGGTCCATTGTAGAATTTTCGATTTTCATGATTTATTGTTATTGTAGATTTTATTATTATTTGTTAGAATCTGGAATTTATATCACATACCGAGAGCTGCTTTAAGTAAAGTGAATCAAATAATAGAAAATATATGAATATTAAATTATTTCGCTGGATGGAGATATTTCCATGTCTAAAATAATTTAATAATGTACATTTCTTTACAAAAAGCATACTTTTTAATATGGAAAATATTCAAAAGAAATAATTATTTAATTTCACTTGAGATATGATGTAATTTAGATATTACATTTTTACGTTACTTTGAAGTGTATTTACATTGAATTTAATTGGGAGCATAAGATTTAATTTTGTCAGTAAATTAAATAGAATACTACATTTCTGTATTGCATGATATCTTGATTTTAATATTTGTATAAGTCAAACAGGTAACAAAAAAATCTGATGTGGCAGCACATAACCTCCCGCCCAATACTACTCTTAAACGGTACAAAATAGTATTTGATGATGCAGAAACATACCTTCTTATTTGTTTATTTTCTATTTATATTTGAGAATTTTTATTTTCTTTCGTATATTTATTTAATTTTTTGACATATATTTCACTAAAAGAATACAACTTCACAATCACAATGACATGTGTCACATTTCGTAAAAAAATTGAAAATTTTTAAATGTTTCCATGGTGTACTAGGAATGCAAGATTTGTGAAATCTAATTTCTTTATATTTTATTATCTCTAAATCTAATGAAAATTAATAAAATTAGTGTAATCAAAACACATGTAAAATTAAATATTGTACAACTTTCAAAATAACATAAATTGTTGAAAAAGGAAATTTAACCGTGTTTTTCACGAAAAACTGTTTAGGGCTTCAAGTAAACTGCTACTTCCGGTTGACCAATTTTATCCAAAATCTAATCAGCTCTTCATTTAAATATAAGAAGCAATAATTCACAAAATTGTATTTTTTGGTATTATAGTATTTGAGTTATGCGAGACGAAAAAATTGCCACAGACTACACACACACACATACATACATACATACATACATACATACATACATACATACATACATACATACATACATACATACATACATACATACAGACATCATCGCGAAAATAGTAAAATCGTATTGTAGGGACCCTAAAACGTGCTTATTCATTGAAAACTCACTACCCAATTTTTTGACCAAAAACAATACCTCCCTTACCTAGAGGTAGGCGGGAGGTAAAAATTAAGTACAATTTTCCGAAATTATTTATTCAAATCAACATCCAGCTTCTTGAGATGTGAGATCTACATTAACTAAAAGATACCAGAAAGTAATAATATACAGGAGGTAATTTGCACTGCTTCAAAAATGAGTTCAAAAGAATAATTCAAATCTGCTAACAGTATACCAGAATAGTTTCATGTTAGGAGATTATTTGACTGGTTTATGTTTCAGCAAGTAAACTAGATAAAAAAATACGCTATAGCTTTTTAGTAACAACGAATCAACAAGAGATCCCCAATTCAGTCCTTATAGCCTACAAATATTCACATTTTAATTACAGAAATAATATTTAGATGCCGTTATTTGGCGGCTAGTTATCACACATATTTCATGCATAAAAATATCATATTCCAAAATCTGCTCCTGCTCTAAGCAGAATGCCATACTCAGAAGTGGGTAAATGATATGTCAACACGCCATTAATCCATTTTAGGTGTAGTACTTTTCCTTTGTAGATCTTGATAAGTGATATAATATTTTACGCGTGTGTTACTAGCCGTTAAGTCTCGACCCCAAATATGTTCAACTCAATAACAAAATAGTTCCAACAAATTAAAGTTTTTTAATTCGGAAGAATTAGTAAAATCATTATTTTCTCGTTTCCATAGATATTCATTTCTTTCAAATCTTATAACTTGCTGTTATTATAATTTTAAATGATAGATCCACCCAACAAAAATTAATGGCAAAAGCAGCGAATTGCAGAAATCATTTTCATTAATGAAACTTATTTTAAACTTTATTCCATAAACCATAATCATGTCTACATATTCCTTGATATTGAAAGTATCAACAATCATTTGCTTTTTGACGTTAAATGAATTGACATTTAAATGAATTTTAACGGCAACTTGTTTTCTAGTTTTGTTTTTGTTTTTAAGTGACTCTCAACGTGAGGAAAGCAATTTGTATGTATGATAATAATTAATTCTTTTAACTAAATATTGTTCAATTAACTTATACAATTTTATTTTAATTATAATCTGCTATAACTTACAACGACTGTTCATTAATTGAGTCACGCTTAATTTGCTATAACTCATTTTTTTACTATTGAGTTTTCGTCAAAATTCTATTATTATTTTGAACCCTCTAGCTGCACTTTCAATTCTTTCTGTACGTTATGAATCATCCCGTATTTTGTAATTGAAAAAAAAATGAATATATCATCATCCCATTTATTTTCTACTTTCATAAATTTTGATCACGTACCACGTGGATTTATGTAAATTGGGAAGGTGTAAGAATCGAACTAATGACCTAAGGTCCACTGACTGATGCATTACCACGGTGCAATATATTTATAAATAAGTGTCTGTCTTTTATTTATTCCCTATCATTTCGGAAATCAAGTTATTGAAATAAAAATCATCCGAAATTACAGTCTTATTACCTTAAATAGCCGTTTAAAAATGCACTGCCGCTATAATTTAAGCAATTTATTTTATGCTTCTTCTCACGAAATATCTACAGTGTGCTATACAGGTAAGTTCACTGACTCAAAGCAGGAAATATTTTAGTAAAATCCTTAAATCGAATAAAGGTCTAATTTGTCCCTTTATATTTACATATATTAAATAATCCTGTTTGTCACAGTTTCCGTTTTTCATCTTCGCGAGCCTTCATTTCCGACACTTCAAAATTCTAATCGAATCATTTTTTCCCTTTTCGTCGGGTTTTTATTCCTTTCATACATGAAGAAATATTTCATTTTCAACAAAATGAGAAAAAATTCTATTCATAAGGCGACGTTTTCTACTAAGGCTATCTCTACCGCATCATTACCTAACTAAAGCGAATTTTAAGAAGGTTTTATCAGATTCTTCTAGAATTTAATACTTGTCGGCTCGTAGATATTATTCATGAAAATATTAAATAAAAAATCATGATGCTTCGTTAATCTCTTTTTTCTCGTTCGTGAATTATTGACCATGCAGACGTCACAGTAAAAATGTATACAATTTATATAAACATTGTAAAGGAACAAGAGTATTTTTGGACCCACCAATTCGAAATAAAAGCACTTAACAGGTATTATAGGTAAGTTATAAGTCACTGTCATGCGAACCTATCATAACAATCTGATATTTGTCGTAGAAAAACAAAAACTACAGAGATTATGAGAGGGAATAACCTCTAGAGCTAGTATCATTCTCAGCTACTATTTTAATTGTTAGTTTTAGCTGTAATTTGATGTTTTAATTATTTGGTTGCAAAAATAGTGTAACGAACGCGGCAGCGACAAGTTAAAGCTTGCCGGCCGACACCGCCACGCCGCGCCGCCGAGTGAATGACACAACGCTTGCGGGTTCGAACAAGTCGTTTGCTCCACAATAGGGAATGTTCCAGAAGCTTCCAGAAACAATGAATGTGCCATATATAAAAGGAATCGCCGGCAGCCGTCAGTCAGTCTTTTAGAGGACTCGGACTCAGTTAGTCGAGTTGAGTCAGTCAGTCTTTTAGAGGACTCGGCCTCAGTTAGTCGAGTTAAGTCAGTCAGTCAGTTACTTGACTCGGACTCAGTTAGTCGAGTTGAGTCAGTCAGTCGTTAAGTTGACTCGAACTCAGTCGAGTTGAGTCAGTCAGTTAGTTGACTCAGACTCAATAAGTCAGATGACTTAGTCAACTCCGAAGCTACTATGAAGAGCTTATGAACATAGATATATCGCGCGGTCTGAATATAAATATATCGTCTTAAATAAATATCGCTCGGCTAGTTAATATAAATAATAGTGTTTATTTACAGTAGTGATAAGTGTTAGTTTATAAGTTTTTGTATTCGTTATTTTAGTGTTATGTACCTAGTGTTAATTATCTATTTACTCTTTATTATAATTATTTGTTATTAATAATAGTTTTATTATTTAAATAAAAAGTTTAAAACCCACGAACGTTACAATAGTTTAATATATACCTCTGTGTGTGCTTATATCCTGCACATGTATTAATTTTAGTTTTTATTCTAGTTCTGGGTTATTTAATAAGAAACATTAAATCTGTTCCTGTTCTACTATTAAAACAAAATTATAATTTAAAATAGAACTAAAAATTAAAACAGAAGCTGGGAATGATACTGCATTCACAATATAATAATGACAGGATTGGTTAAAATGTAGGCACGTGACAAATAATAAAACATTTCATTGGTTTTAAAAAATATCATTACACAAAATTGTTCCTGTGACTTCTGTTCAACTACCACTACTGGGGGTAGTAGATGTCATACTGATTTATTTATTCTAATATTTTACTTGGATTAGACATCCTGTATAAAATCATGCAGCATCCTAATAACTTTAGTCTCTTGATAAATAGTAAATTTGATGCCAACTACCCTTAGTTTTACATATTCGTATCATAGTCAGTTATGCAAAAATAAATGTTTGAATATTTCATATTTTCTGCATTATATGAAATGCTATTAAATTTACAATTTCATATTTACGATATGCAAATGATATTTTTATGATATACTTTTTATTAATAGTTAAATTGGAATTTCATGCTAAATAAAATATGCACCTATAACAAGTAATGGTTGAAAATATGCTAGAGAAGACTAAACATCATCAATTTTCCTGCATTTTACTGACAAACATGAACTTCGGTATGAGCTGTTTTATTTTCTTTTCTTACACTTTCGAACAATAGAAACACAAATATAAACGTTACGATAATCCCTTTTGCACCGTAACATATTCGTAGATTTTTCATAGTGATCTGTTTATGTATTTATATTATTATATTTTAATCTTCACTTGAGCCTATACTAATTTAGTTGGATTGAGTTGGCAGTGACAGGGTGATGAACAAAATAACGTAACTCTGTGATTGGGAGCGGCCCAAAATCCCGAATCCCAAGATCCCGAATCCAAAAATCCCGAACGCCCAAAATGTCGATTGAACAAAATCCCGAATTACCTTCATACTGAAAAAAATTACTGTTTCTTGTTCTTTTTCTCAATTGAAAAGTATAAAAGTTCAGGAAAAATCAAATAAAGCTCAAATTTAGCATGTATATAAAATAAAATAAAAAAAGCTTACAAGGTACATCCAATAGTTTTATTTTTGTAAAAAAAATAAAGGTTATCCGTTTATGTCGTTTATACCTAAACATTTTTGAAAGTAAACACATGTTACTGCTATCTTTATGTTACTGGGATTTTGGGAATTTGGGATTTGAGTATTGGAGATTTTGGGATTCGGCATTTTGGGGTAAACCGGTTTTATACTATCCTTGAGCAAATAATTATTTGTGTGTCTTTGGTATGTATCTTTAATTCTACTTGAACCGTTTGTCTACATCATTTGTATTGATTTATAGTTTTCTATGATCAGATCCGATTTAGAAATTATGAACAAAATCTAGACAGTTTTGTCATAAAATTATAATTAGGATGTATCGTAAATCTATCTCTTTTCATTTATAAGTTATTAAACATACGGATTCACAACCATTCATCCACACAGACATCATTAACAAAATAGTCAAAACGGATTCAGTGGACTTCGAAACGTATATTTCTGCAAAAATCTCGTTACAGATTTTTTCTAGATTCCTATACTTTCTAGTACTAGGAAAAAGATAAGAAAATACAAATAAGTGCAAACGTAAGTGATTATAGTAATTTTATTTATTATCGGTTAAATTTCTTTCTATAATTAATAAAGGCGTAAACTCATTCGCATAAAAGTGCAAGCATCCTATAGGCATAAGACAAAGAGAAAGGCTCTGTCCAAACTTCCAATTATATAGGATGTCCAGTAAACCACTTTCACCTGCAAACATGCAGACAGCCTACCGAATTCACTAATATGCAAATGACTCCATTCCGTCATCTAGACGTGTTTATAAATACATTAACATCAAGATAGCGTGAGCGTTGAGCGTGCCCACGGTACAAGTTCTCATACAGCGGGATTCTGCAGTTAACAGTAACTCTGGGTTAATATATTTGTTACTGGCAACGTGCGAAAATATGTAAATAAAATCGGAAGTAGTTTTTAGTTTTGGATTTACATTTTTCAGTCCAGGCGGTAATATTTTTACAGTGTTGGGTGTATATTAAAACAACAAACGCCATAATTTATCCAGTTATTAAATAAATGCTAATTGTGTTAGTTTTTGAAAAAAAATCTTATTTTGTCAATTACATCGCCACCTGTTGGGAACTTGGGAGTACAAGAAAAGTCTTTGAATAAACCGTACATAAATTTTTACGCCTTTTCCGAATCTGCAATAAATCTCATTTAGTATTTTGAACTTGATCCCCTTTCCCGCTCCCATGGAGGTCAGGGAAGTCATTTTACCAGCATCAGCTATGCCCCTCAAAATTCTGAAGATTTTTTATTTTGGCACACTTTTTGTTACGATGCATTGTTTTGGAGATATTCAAGTAAATAGATTAAAATGGAATACCCAATATAACGTAGACAAATGTAGGCGAATGTCTGTTGACTTAAATTTGTACTGGTCAATTTACTTATACGGTTTATAAATTTAAAGTTTTTATTTTAGCTGTTTGATTTTGCGAAAAATAGCGAAAGTATGGAAATGGGAATATTCGTTATCATTTCTTACTTATATGTATATTTATCAATTATTAACTACAATCGTTTAACCAGTCGCCAAAATTCAACAAGGATGGACAATAAAATGCATTAAGAAGAATAAAATAAAGTGTAATAATCAATCAATCAACCCATAGGTCTCTTTTACACGACGCAATTCCTTGGTCAATAAATTGCGCAAGTTCCTAATATTTAGGTGAATGATAGTAAACATTTATTCGAATGACGACGAACGTTTATGCGAATTTCAGAGATCAAAATAATTATGTATGGCAGAAACAACACACTTTTAATGGTGATTATATTAATAAAATGTTAAAAACGTTAAAAGATGAATTAAACAGAACTACAAATTATATTAAACAATTATTTCAAATGACAACAACGTACGAATATATTAAATAGTTGCAGTTACCAAAACATTTTTACAACGAATTTATATAAAGTTATTTCATCTTAACGCACTATAGACGTGAGAACATGTCCTTTCGGTACAAAAACTAAACTAAAATAGTACTCTATGTTTTCAGTTGGCCAAACACACAAAACTGGCCAACTGATCAACTACCCAATACGCGGGATAGTACAGGGGGTAAGAAAACCTTACTGGTCAACCAAAGATTATCTAAAAACTAAAAACCACTTAAACTAGGGCTCGGCAAGCCTATCTATAAATCTGTAAACCCCAGAAGGTATCTCAACCTGATATTTCAGAATATTTGCCGCGATAATCTCAAATAACTTTTTATGAAAACTAAAAATCTAACAAAGTTTCTCACTTATGTGTGGCAATAACAATAACTCCTATCAAGTCGATCAAATACAAATGTAGTTTGAAACTTAATATTTTAAAATCGTTTTGTCAGTGACACAATACATAAATTTATCTAATTTCCTGTGTAGTTTCTAAACATTTCAAATTTCAATTGATAATGAATAATCCAACCTTTAATAAAGGCAGTGGATATTCCCAAATAACCATTCGTATTTATATATTCCTGAATCGAATATACACCAATATATACATTTTAATTTTACCACACTGAGTTGCAATCAATATTAGGGTTTCTGAATTGAACGAGCCACTAATTCAGCGATTATGTACTCTAGCTATATGAGTGCTAATGAAAAACATAAAACGTTAAACTAAAATCGAGCGTAAATTTCGATGTATGAGTAAATCTATTTCATTTGTTTCTTTAAAGTCCGTCCGAAGAGAGCCTCTACTTAATGTAAAATAATTATAAAATAATATAATTCCCATGTTAGGAATTTTAAGGTTATAGTCGATTTTCGCAGAAAACATGCAAACGCAAGCGCAATGTATTCTATTCAACTTAACAAATCCTGGTTTCACTACATGTAAGCAAATTAGTGATCTTGACAACTTGTCGCTCAGTTCAGATGTTTTTATTTTTTCTGTTGTTTTTTGCTTATTGATTACGTGTTGCGTGAGTTCGTAATGCTCTTTTAGTATTAATGCAGATATATTTCTGTTCTGGAAATGATGTTCTGGTCTGCAAATGATGTGTGGATTAAAATGAAATATTGATGACTCTGATTCATCATTAAACATTTACAACACATTAATCACTCGAACTCTTTTAATCTAAAATGGAAATATGAAATCCGTTATTCAAATAGGTATTTGGTTTGTATTAATAGTTTGCATATGCGTTTCAATAATTAAAAATATAAACAAATGCTTGCGATTTTATAAAAATGATAAAAATAATAGTGACCAACATTCGGAATTATGTAACTATACAGTTTGTTCAAGTTCAAGGTATATCTCTAGAACTTGTGTAAAAATAATAATAAATGTTTACACATTTTACATAGAACGATTGCACAGTTTAGCCAAGATTTGTGCTAATATTTTATTTTCAAATACCCTTGTAAACAATAGTATGTACAACTTAGTATAACTGCTCAGAATACACTAAAGAATTTCAAAATAATTTAAGACAAAGCCATCGCAGGGTACATTGATGTCGGTATATTCGATAACATAGGTTAAGCAATACTCTCCGCGTTCAGTAATTGGATGGGTGACCGCTTTGCGAAAACCCATACTAGCGAACACTGCGTGCCGTTGTCACACCACTGAAAATGAGGTATCGAGACAGCATATAACCTCAACAATTGAAACTGCTTGAATAAATAATATTTTAAGAAAAGATGACAACTGATATGACAATAAATTAACACGAATCAGTAGCTTAAAGGTTTAATTAGTAAATTATATCAGGTTTTTGTCAAATTTCTTGCTACGTTGATGATCTGGGGATATATGTATGTTCAAAGATTTTTCCAAATTTCACATTATAAATAGAATTGTTAATAATTAATTTTCTCAGAGATAATTAAATCAATTCTACAGAATTTTTAAAGAGTGTAAAAAATCAGAATCTACAAGACGGTGTTGCATGCCACATTGTTAACGCTCAGGTATATGAAAAAAAATGCGAGTTGCTACAGTCCCTAAATTAAAATATTTGATTTTAGTCAGTGGTAATTGCTGATTGTAATTTTTGGTGCAAAGAAAGTGAATCTTTAATTAAACATTTATGTTAGCGAAATTTGTTTGTTGTTATTTTAGTTGTTATTTTAAATTAAAATTTAAAATATACTGAGTAAAACCCTTTTCCTTTGTATTGCTATGGAAAAACATCTTCATGTTAAATAAATTATTATTGTTATTATTACGAGTATTATATTATAATAAAGGTTTGAAAATGTTTATTTTAAATCTTGTTGTGTTGCAATTATTTAGGGAAAAATGAAATGGAAAATACTACGTCATATGTAAAACTTGTGAATGATAAAGCAATTATCATTTAGTCGTAAAATTAATTGCACTTTACATGAAATGAAGTACACATTTCAATACCTAGGTTACATTATGATTATGAACAAATTAATAAAATATGCGAGATGTACTAGGTCGATTGTATTCATAATTGTAATACAACAAATTAAAACTAGCAGACTTAATTGATAATGATGTGTACTTCATATAAAGCATAATTAATTTTGCGTATTTTTCAAATAACATTATTTCAATAATTACGTATTTGTTTTGACTGCTTATATGAATTTTATCGCTAAAATTTAGTATCAAGATGTATAGCAAATTGTTTTAAATGGTAAATGAAAATATTGTTATTGTCTAATGTCTAATCAATTGGGTAAAAAGTAAGAGTTTGTTATTAAAATAATTTAAGGTAATAGTTATATTTATATTGTATAGGTTTAGGGTTTGTTGCTAAAACTGCGAGCGAAGGGAACTTACCAACAGATAATCGGTGCCGTCTATTTAAAACTTCTCAATTATTTACTGGCTTTATACTACAATTTTACAAAAAAATTTTTAGGTTAAAAGCGCACTTAATGAGTATTTTCTCTGTACATTTGGTCCTAAAATAATTCGACACATTTCTAAGTCATTTTGGTGTGAAGACCATCACTGACAAGTTTACCTTTAATTTTTAACAAGACTGGCAGAATTTTCTATAAATTAATTTAACATATAATATCATGTTTCACTTCATAAACTCTCGTGGTATATACAAGCTAGTTAATTTTCAATATACAATTGTTTAATATTGTATTAGAATACGTAGAAGTTTTACTGTTTAGAAGTTTACATCAAAAGTTATTTACCGTATCATGTTAATAATATATAATTCCATATTAATGTTACAGTTAGCAGAAATTTGTTGAGAAGTTTAATATTTTTAATGTAAAAGTACTCGTAAGTAAAAATTATTTCTTTATCTTAAACTAGTATCAACATCTTTCTTAAATATTTTTTATACAGGACTTCCTTCCCTACTATGAGTGTCTATGAGAAGGCCCAGGAAAGAATAATTAAAACTGGCAGATCAAGATTTTACATCATGCCCGATTCATCGTATTTTTGTCAACATAGTGAATGGAATTACAAAATTTGTCAACATTTTTTGCACTATTTTAAATGAATATGCTTCCATAAGGTTGGACAGATCTTGTGTTCTTAGTATTGTCAAAAGCAGAGCTATTATTAACATGTTAAACCTCAGTAAAAATATGTTATTAATCCGTGAAATTTAAATGACGAAGGAAACACGTATCAAAAATTTACCTAAAAATAGTAACATAAACTTCTCAAATTACATAAAATTTATCAAATCTATTATTTCTAGAGGCTAATTGAATGTTGGTAGCATAGCTAGCAAAGTTTGCATTAGAAAAGTTGTCCCCCTGCTCCCCACAAGGGGATCGGGGGCGGTTAAAATTTGTCGTCATTCGATAGAACCCATCACCATTAATAAGATTTCATATCGTTTAGTTTAAAAAATTTTAGCCCCTGCATTTTAAAAGGGAATATTCTGTATTATAGTTGCACACCAATATATGGTTATATATTAGTTAAATAAAATTAATGATAGCATTCGTTGAAAATACGTGACTTACCCTCAACCTCAAATATCGGATTTTGTCGATAATGACGATAAGGTGACGGGCCACTCTCAGCGTTTTGAACGAAATATGAGACTTACCTGAAAAGAATAAGGAACAATTACAAATGTGAAATATAAAATAAAATACATATAGGTACAAGACAACAAAAGGAAATTGTTTTTTGACGAAATATCTCAAAGAGAATATCATAATTTACAAATTGATTCAAAGCAATGGACACAATGTATAATTGTACTTAGAACCATTAAATTGGTGACTTGGGACGTGCTTCTGGTAATACGAACAGCACTAGGTTAAGTGTTTGGCGTCGAAAGGGGACTTATTTTGAAGACTATTAGCTATTTTTAATAAGTACTTTTGAATCTCGTGGAGTTTGTATTATGTTTTACTAAAATTCAACGAAATATGATGTCACATATGGAGTATCATTTATAGCATAATAAATAATAATAATTATTCCTTTTGCTCTCATGGAGTGTTTCAGGGCATTTATTTTTCTAAGGTTACAATTTATTTAACCTAGTTTATCTTCTAATAGTTTTTTCCATTTAGATATATTTTTTAGCTTCCGTTTTTAGGTCGTGCCATGTTTTGCCAAGTATTTGGAAGACTTCTCTTTTCCCTTCCCTTTTACATTATATTCTAACATTTCTTTATTAATGTCGTTGTTTCCTTTCCTGAGCGTATCTCCTATCCAGTTCCACTCTCTCTTTTTTTACGGTAATTTATACTGGTTCTACATTGCATATTTTCCACAACTCTTCGTTTGGGATAATTACTGGGTAGCCTTAGGCATAATTTACAAATGTATACAGTGATTTTATGTTTTTTGCGTTGGTTGTCCATGATTCCGATCCATACAACATTGTGCTTTTACATTACTGTTGCATATTCTAATTGTGTTCTTTGTTGATATTGCTTGATTTACTAATTTATTAAATTCATAAAAAAATGGATAAAACTCAATAAATATTTATTTATTAATGTATCCAAGTCATTTTAGATTAGAATTCTAATTCTAAGATCAGAACAATTTTTTTAAAGTTATTCTAAATGTCTTAATTGGGCCAAGTGATATGATTCTAGGCTCGTATATTCTGCATATACCAGTCATAATTTTAAATGTTAGAAAATATTTAATATTAAAATATTTGACACAATTCCATTTGACCAACCTACACAAAAAGAGATAACTCTTTAATTTAAAGACTAATGTTGCAAGTTTCACCAATAAATAAAAATATAGTAGAAAATATTCCAGAAAGTCATAAATTAAAAACCATAATTAACCGCATTATGAACATAAAAACAAAGAAGGAAAAAAGTATGAGTTCATAATTATATTTAATAAAATCGGATACCAGTAATTCGCTCCTAAACGATCTAATTAATATCTCGAAGTAGTAATAATTTAGTTACTTTATCACTGCAGTAAAACAATAAAAATTAAAGATCTTAGCACGAAATTACAATAAATTAACCGGAATCATGGAACGGAATGACACAGCTATGAATATTTATGAAGTACGTACAACAGTTAATATGTACCGAGTATGTTGGCTAGCAACCAAGCGAAAGGATAAATGGCGCAGAATTAATTCATATTGTTAATTTGGTCTAATTGGTTGAAATATACTCGCGTACAGGTAGATTTCGTACTGATTTATAAGTTGAAATATGAATATAAATTGCAGATATCCATTGATACAGTAGGTGGTATTAATTATGCAGCGTCAAAGGTATTTAAGCAAATTTGCATTTTGTAAGATTAATTTATGTTCTGCTACACAATATATGCATTTATAATTTGAGCCTGACTAATTGTTTACTGTCCATTAATTTTCATTAATAATATAACAAGAGAGTGAGAATAAATTGAAAATAATTTGACAGATCTTTCGAAAACTTGTTGCCAGGCAATAGCCACGAAAGCCCGGAGGGCTTGAGTGGCTATTGCCAAATGGCGACATGTTTGAGAAAGATACTGGAGAATTATTTTCTAATTTATCGAACTCTCAAGTTATATTTAACTAGATTATTTTTTGATTTCATCATCAGGTACGCCACTAAATCTATCTTTTTTTGCTCATTTTTACTTGATGATAACTATCTGACATCTGACATCAGTCAACAAAAACAAAAATGCTACAGAGAGTATTTCCGGGAATAATCACAAGAGCATTATTCTCAGTATAATAATAACAGGATTGGTTAAAACGTAGACAAGTGACATACAATAAAGCATTTCATTGGTTTAAATAAACGTCAAAAAATAATCATTTGGATTTCTTTCGAATAATTATTGGCTACTGGGTCAATTATCAATTATTGTAAAAAATTACTTATTTTTAAAAGAGAAGATATAATCACTTTAATTATTGATTACATTGAACTAAAATAAATATATCATTACTCCATTTACCTGTATATGGGTGTGGCACTCTACCTGTGTAGATCTCGATAAATGATTTAGGAATTTTTAAGTGAAGTGCGCTTACCATTTTCAAGCTCCAATATTAAATAAAGGGGAATCACAGGGGTAAATTTAATTGATTTTTCATGATTAACATATTTTCTTATACACGAATAAAAAAATAGATTGCTATAATAGCAATATTTATCTTACGTACAGTGACAGCAATTTAGATATTTACAATACCAATATTTTTATTTATATTAGTAATGTGATATTTTTTCGATTGCTGGTTCAACAATCTAAATATTTATGTTTTTTTATCCATCTAATATTTTTGCAGTATATACGTATTGTTACAGTAAGAATATATAAATTGCTGTCACTATACATAAGATAAATATTGCTTTAGTAGCAAATAATGTTTTTCCGTGTATTATGTATAAGAAAGTAATAATTAAAAGAAATAAATATATCTTAATGACACTAGCCAAAGTTTGGGTTGGAAACATTGCTGAAAGCAGAACTCGGTAATTGATCTGTTTTAAAGTAAAGTACAGTTACCAACCGTTAAATCACAGCCCCAAAAAATTTTTCTTTTAATGTCGATAGATCTAAACATTCAGAATCCATTTCCTATTCATTTTATGATAGAAGAAATATTATTAATTCTAAATGGTTATTTTTAAAGCATTGATTTTGTTTTTAACCAACTTTTTCCAGTTTTCGATATTAATTAATTATGGAACAATCATAAATGAACAACAAAGGACCGCCAAACAATTGACTCGATATTTTTTTAAAATTTGTTTTTGATGGCAAAGAAACTGGTCAAAACAGTTTCAATATAAATTGATATAATTTTGTACATTGAAATAATAAAGTTCATTAAAATTTGAATATCTTTAATCGGTGTTTATACAGTTCATGCAATTTTCTACCCATATCCAGAATTATCCAATTTTATTCTGTACATTATATGATTCAAAGTTTATCTATACGAAGTGGATATTTTTGCTCAGGTCATATTTTATTAAGTACATAATAATATTTAATCAATTCAATTAACGATAAGTAATTGATAAAAAGAAATTAATACATTCCTATACTCTTCTAAATAACCAGGTCAATAGTTTTTAGTTTTTTATTTAAAAAATTGATTATCGGTGCAATTTACTTAGATGTAGAAAATATTGGTGAAGCTGTCAAGGTTTTTAAATATTTACAGTAGTGATAAATGCATTTTTAGATAATGGAGTATAAAAGTATGGATTAAATATTCCATGCAATCACGAAACCAAATCATGAATTATTAAAATTTTCCTTTAGGTGCATCATGCAACAAAGCCATGCACTTTTCTCATTTATGATAATATTTTTTATAAAGATAATGTCTGTGCTAACCACTTCAATTCTTCAGAAGAAACATCGAACGAAATACTAATATGTTAATTAACTAATTAAAGTATGACTACCTAATTAAATAAATTTATTTTGAAAGTTGTGCAGATATTACAATAAATAAAATGAAACTCCAGTCAATTGTATAAAGCGTTATTATATGTCCAAGATGAATGAAATAAAATTACATCCAGTTAGAATTTACAGCTTAAAATTACTTATTTTTGGGTAAACCATAATTTCGCACAAATGTTTACAACAAATAATTATTAGTTTATTAGACTGCACAAGCTAAAATATGAAAGACAAAATTTTTAAAGTTTGTAGCCACCTATGTAGTTCTTTATTTCAATTCTACTACACTGAGAAAAAAACTGAATAGTTCAGTAAATTTTACTGAATAATCAGATAATGTATTTATTATTATTTTCAACCATAATTTCTTAAAAATATATGATAAAATGTGTAGTAAAGATAGAACTGATTAAACAGTTAAAAAAGTTTGAGAATCACTGGAAACTAGCGAAGACGACAAACAGGTACAAAATGGTTTAAGCCATGTGCACTAAAACAAGGCAGAAACAATACAGAAAAACTAGAACAACTCACGTGCAGATCAGCGAAGCATTGAAAACGACATATCACAGTATACCACATGGAAAGACGAACCCGACGATATATAATAATATTATAGAATATGACAGATAACCATCAAAAATAATAAAAAACACAAGAGCAAAAATTCGCACTTCACTCCACAACACACAAAATCACAATAAATACGAGAGTAATGCACACTTGGTTCTAACTCGAAAAATATTTATTAAAGATGATGCAAGTGATTACAGGCTCTTGCGATCTTTCAATATAAAATTAAAATTGAGCATATAACCTAATATAATATAGCAGTATGAAATAGAATACAATACAACAGTATATTATTCAGTTTCTTGAGTAGATGAAAAACAACAAAAGGAATTCAATGAAGTACATAAATTAAATATAATTTCAATTGTTATATCTGTTTCATCCGTATCATGTGATGTGCAAAAAAACACTTTTACGTTTAATAAGATTAAGAAATTACCGGTCTATTAAGGAACGTTTATTTTATTTAGTACTCATAACAATTGAAAAATATTTATTCAAAATTTTAGATTCACTTGTTTTATATCATTATTTTGTCAATGCCCATAAAAAGAAAAATATTCTGAAATCAAATTATTGTTTTTTATTTCGATTACATTGGATATATCTTTTTATTTTTCATCAGTAATAAAATTAAAAATATGTTTTATTTTTTATTATTTTTGTTAGAGATATTGGCTGGTAGCATGAGCTTGTTTTTTGGTGTTTTAAGGGCAGTGTTTTAAGCTCGGTTTTAGCGCTGTACATTGTTCTGAAATTATTTTATAAAAAAGTGGTAGATAATACATTTCTCGTAACTTCTATTTGAAGAATGTTTTTTATAAAATAATTTTAGAACATTGTACAGAGCTAAAACCGAGCCTAAAACACTGCTCTTAAAATACCCAAAAACAGAGCTCATGGTACCAGCCATTATTAATTTAAATAAATTAGATTTAGGTATTCAGTATACTAACTTAAAAATCAATGTAATCAAGTAAATATATAATAAAATAATTATATATTTCATATTTATTGTCCTATAATAAAATTTCTTGGCCAGAACCTGGTCTAACTATTTACTGGACTTGAAATCAGTCCGATAAACATGTAAATGTGAATGTGATAGGTACAGTATGAAATAAAATATTTTAAAATGTCGTTATTCAGTTGTCAAATATAGATTCATATGTATAAGAAAATCGTCTGTTTTTTATTTATTACACGTCTCAGAAAAAAATTATTTATTATCATTAAAGTTTTTATAAATTTTGATGCACTTAAAATTGAGAATTAGATTATTCATGAACACAACTGCCAATCATATTATGATAAAAATCTAATTATTTTCTTGTAACATCATTGTAAATTGTATTGTTTTAAAAGTTCATTTAATGCAGATGTCACATCTGCATGATCTATGCAATGTTCGATTAAAAGGAAATATCTCTTTTTCCCTCGAATAAATTCATATGAGTATGTTTGCAACTGATTATACTATAGGAAAGAATTTGAAACATTGAAGAAATTGTACCGTTTTTAATTTGATAATAAATTATCATCGAACAGAATCTAATAAATGTTACATCAAGAAAACTAGAAGCATAAAAATGTGAACAAATGAGGAAAAATAAAATTAATAATTTGACAATTTTAAACGCATTACTACATAAACAAATTAAATCCGCAATTATCTTATTTACATCTCACAGGAAGTTTCCTTCAGTCGTCATACTGATAAAAACAAAAATTACAACAACAAATAATGACAGAACGATGCACCTTAATGAACAAAAGGAATCTTTTTTCTTTAAATTTTTGAATATATTATCATCGAACAGAATCTAATAAATGTTACATCAAGAAAACTAGAAGCATAAAAACGTGAACAAATGAGTATAGTTAATATTTATAATTTGACAATTTTAAACGCATTACAACATAAACAAATTATCTGCAATTATCTTAGTTACATCTCACAGGAAGTTTCCTTCACTCGTCAAACTGATAAAAATATAAAAATTACAACAACAATTACCTACGACAATTAAATAAAAATAAACAAAACAAATCGATGATCATTCTCACGTGATGTGTGTGTGATCACATGTGCAAAGCGTGTCTCCATTCAATTCGCGTGATGTCACCGCAACGAAAACCTCTTTGAATTTCAGTGGAGATTAATTATCCTCGTACAGTAAGCACTCGTGAAGTGTATGAAAAGATAAGATTAACGCGATCTACCTATATATGCGCGGTGTAATCCGGAGACGGTATGTTGACAGGTCTGTGAACCATGCAAGTGACACGAGTGACATTTTTGTTGTTAGGGCTCTGCGCTCTAGCGCTGGCTCAGCCTGTAGAGAAGAAAGACAAAGGCTGGTGGAAGAATGCCATCTTCTACCAGATTTATCCCAGGTCCTTTAAGGATAGCGACAATGATGGTGTTGGCGATTTGAAAGGAATTACCAGCAAGCTTGACCACCTTAAGGTAAGAGGTTTTTTTTTTTTGGTAAAGCGAATTACTGTGGTTATATGCAGCTGGTTTGGGTTTTCGCAAAGCGGTCACCCATCTAACTATTAACCGCGGGCAGCCTTGCTTAACTTGCGTTATCGAGTGAACTGCAATAAACGCTCACAGCCATGTCGTTGCCAAGAGGTATTTTAAGTATCACCTTTTTGAATACTATTATTTTTCGATCGTACTGGAATTTTATACTACTGGAATGGTAAATAACATAAAGCGAGTTACTAAAAAAAACCTTTATGTTCGACTGAATTATAATCAATTATATATGATATTGTTTAGTGTCCATAAAGTGGCTCTTTATGGTCTATTCTGATAAAGTAAAAGGAACAAAAAATGCACACTAAGGTACTAGCAAGCTGTTTACTTGTTAGGACCTTAAAGTCACTTTTCGTTCAAAGTACATACAATATTTTATATCATACTGATTACTAATGATAGTATTATAGTATTTATAAAAAATTAAAAGTTAACTTTAAAGTTTCACTTTTTGTACGATAAATAGTCCGAAAAATGTAACATAAGTAACCAGTACGAAATAAAAATCATTATTTTCAGTAATGGTAATATTAATTAAAAATATTATTTTGATGCTATTTAAATGATAACTTCCATAATAATAGGTCAGAGTGATAGAGATGTGAAATGTCAGCTTGCACAATTTTGTCAAAACAAATAATAACAAACAGTAAACAACTTGGTAAGCCAAGAATATAAAAAAAAAAAACTTCGAAATTATCAAGTTTTTTATGCCAACGATATGTGTCAAATATAAATGTCGTTCTAAGCTAAAGAAAAATAATCTGCAATCAAGTTAACAGAAAATATTATTTTTCTACAATCGTTGCACAATATCGACATTGTTATTCCATTTTTGGTTAGGAAATGTTCAAAATTGTCGCTCTAGGGCGACAAAGTGACATATTGTCGCACTAGCGCGACAAAAACAAAACAAAAATAAATTAGGTAAAAGAAGTAAATGATGAATTGGATTTTTCTGGTAATAACCTTGCTATTGCAAATACAGTTGGCATATACGTACATACACTTCAACTTAATCACCATAAACGTATTCACTCTATAGACTTTATGTCAAATGTACTCCATATGTCAAATGTACTCCATGTGTCAAATTATGATTTCTTTGAAAATGTTTATTTTGTTCATAAACGTTGTCATGATTACGGTGACATGGGTAACTACAATTTTACTGAATTGTTATAGGCGTGACCAAAGATAATTTTGAAAATTAATTTTTTTCTACAGCTTGACATTGTTCAACGATTGTAGAAAAAATATTGTGTGTATCTCGTCGGATAGAGCTTGTTCGGTGCACTTGTCGAGTTGTTGATCTCGGCTTCGCCTCGATCAACAATTTCTCGCCGCGTGCAATCAACAATGCTCTATCCGCACTTGATACACAAATAACTATTGTAACACGTGAATAATAGTTTTATTGACTCGTCCTTATAGAAACAGGCTCGTACATAAAACTCTAAATTATATATCAATTTCAATTATAAAACTATATAGAACGAAAATAGTTATTTGTGTATCAAGTGCGGATAGAGCATTGTTTGTTGCACGCGGCGAGAAATTGTTGATCGAGGCGAAGCCGAGATCAACAACTCGACAAGTGCACCGAACAAGCTCTATCCGACGAGATACACACAATATTTTTTCTACAATCGTTGAACAATATCAAGCTGTAGAAAAAAAAAATTATTTTCAAAATTATCTTTGGTCACGTCTATAACAATTCAGTAAAATTGTAGTTACCCATGTCACCGTAATCATGACAACGTTTATGAACAAAATAAAAATTTTCAAAGAAATCATAATTTGACACATGGAGTACATTTGACATATGGAGTACATTTGACATAAAGTCTACAGAGTGAATACATTTATGGTGATTAAGTTGAAGTGTGTGTACGTATATGCCAACTGTATTTGCAATAGCAAGGTTATTACCAGAAAAATCCAATGCATCATTTACTTTTATCTAATTTATTTTTGTTTTATTTTTGTCGCACTAGTGCGACAATATGTCACTTTGTCGCCCTAGAGCGACAATTTTGAACATTTCCTAACTAAAAATGGAATAACAATGTCGATATTGTGCAACGATTGTAGAAAAATATAATTATGCACCTCGACAAAATTTTTTTGGATAAATTCTAATCTATATAATAGTATATTATGTGACATATACTAATTATTCTTCAAGCATTTCCAAGTAAATTTGAGGTATATAAAATATAAGTTTGCTGTTTTTTCTGCCATTTTAAATATAAAATATGACAGAACAAATTATAACATAATTGTCACTCGTCACGTCTGCCCTTGTAGGCACTGCCACCAGTGACCAGTGGTATATGAAACAACTAAAATATAATTGTATCAAAATGATTAACTTCTATATCGTAAATATATGCAGTAGCAAAATATGAATATTATAATACACTTAAAGATATAATATCCCCCAAAAATAATATTACTTAATGAGAGCAATTTATTTCTAGTTTTCGATTGATTATTGTTTACAAGTTTGTTTAGATAACACGCCTTTTTGGTAAAACCAATTTTTTTACTTAACTAAGGTTCAACATTAATTGCGTTAACTTATCATTTCCACTTAATATTAATTATCTTTATTTTCAATGTCAATGCACCTGTCATTTTTAATTAGCTTATATCTCAAGTACTTGCAGAAATATGAAACTGAGATTAAATTGCTTGTAATTAATTATATGTTACCTATTAACATTTTTGCAATTAACTGTAAACACTTGAAATGTTTTAAATTTTATCTAATCAGTTTAAATTAATTAAATACATATCTGCAACTAATTCATTGGCTAGGAAAGTTTTACAAAGAGTTATTTAAATGCTAATATTTGTGGATACAATAGAATATCATCTAAATAGTTTACTTTCCATTGAGCTGCATTATAAGTAAATAACAAAAATTTTGCTTGCAGGATGCCGCAATTACATCAGCCTGGCTGTCCCCTATCTACAAATCTCCTCAAGTGGATGCCGGATACGACATCAGCGACTTCCGTGACATCCACGGAGAATATGGGACGTTGGAAGATTTGGACGAACTGATCAAAGAAGCCCGCGAGAGGGGCATCAGAATCATCATGGATCTTGTTCCCAACCACTCTAGCGACAAACACGAATGGTTCACCAAATCTGCTAACCGCGAACCTGGTTACGAGAACTACTACGTTTGGAGAGACGGTCAAGAAAACAACACCAAGCCACCAAACAACTGGATAAGCGTGTTCCATGGACCAGCCTGGACTTACAATGAAAACAGGAAGCAGTGGTACCTCCACCAGTTTGCTGCAGGTCAGCCTGATTTGAACTACGAAGAGCCTAAAGTTGTTCAAGAAATGAAGGATATCATGACTTTCTGGTTGGACAGGGGAGTTTCTGGATTTAGAGTTGATGCTGTGCCGTTTTTGTTTGAAAAGGAAGGATTGCCCGATGAACCTCTTGCAAATAACCCGAACGCCACTCCTGATGATTATGACTATTTGTCTCACCCGTTTACTCAGAACCAACCTGGGACCTTCGACATGGTTTATCAATGGCGAGCACATCTTGATGCTTATCCAGGAGACGAAGAAAAGTAAGAAATGTTTCAACTGTTTTCTTTCTCCAATCGGCCTTAAGTGGGTCAATAATAAAATCTCGTTAAACCGCTAATGGCAAATTAAAAAACGAAAATATTATGGCCCATTTAATAATTAGTTTAGACAAAAGATCAATTTTGCTTATTGTTGAAACGACAATGTCAAATTTTTAAATTCTCGATATTTTGAAGGCATGTTTGTCTGTGTGATTCCCTTATCTATTTACTTTTTGGAGGCCGTGGCTTAACGACTGGTAACCGTATTTCATGGTATTGATAAATATATATTTTTTTACAACTATTAAATGCAGGTTACATACAGAAGGGAAGAATGATTTATTGATACATTTTCAGCTATTGAATTTAAGTTGATGGGTCAGATTTTCAATCTGTTTCTCTGAACATCAAAAAAGTTGCCGTTATTATTTGGTTAAAATGCGAAAGGGGAGACCAAAAGATCAAATTCACGTGTTGAAATTACAATTACGATTTATTTCTAAATACGTTATATTTCTAGGATTATGATGACCGAGTGCTACGCTCCCATCCCTGAAATCATGTATTACTATGGCAACGAAACAACAGACGGAGCACAATTCACCTTCAACTTCATGTTCATCACTGACCTCAATGAAAAATCCAGTGCGCAAGACATGGCAATCACTATTCAGAAATGGTTAACTTACATGCCAGTAGGAAAAACTGCAAATTGGGTTCTGGGAAATCATGACCAACATCGTGTTGCTTCCAGGTAAAATATGCAATGCAATAAATACCATGTTTAGTATAATTAAATTTTATAATCACACTAATGGCAAAAACTTATTGGAAATATGAGCTGCTGATAAAATATATATATATATATATACATAGGTATTACATTTCCATTATTTATTAGGAGTATTTAAAATTTAATTAAACTTTGAAATATATTTGTTTTGCAGGTCTTTTAATTACATTCTGTATTTTTATTTTCAAATATGCAAAATAATAATACAAGTAATAGTAACAAATAATTAAAAAAAAAAAAATAACAAAAAGTCGAATTAATTAGTTAATATTTTACTGTCTTTTACAGTGTGCAAGAATCAATACCGATGACTAGATTATCATAGAAATATATATACTTTCAGGTTCTCTGAATTCACAAAAGCAGTTATATTCTAATAGGCTTTGCTATTAACCCAGTATAAGTGGAAAATATGATTCATTTTGAGAAGTATAAGTAAACATTTAATTTATAGATACATATTTTTTATATGTACTCATTTATATTAATCACGCAATATCGTTATTTATTAATTTTTGAATGTCAAATTGGAAAATTGCTAATTTGTAAACTAAAATAAACTAATATAATAATCCCGGATAATGTAAAGCTAGTCTTTACCAAGCGTAGCTTACATCAACATTTATGTTGGACTGGGTTTATATCAATATTAGTACATCAGGTGTTTTCTTTGAATTAGTTTGAAAGACAACGTAATTGAAGTCTTCAAACTTTAGCTTCTTAATACAATGAAATAACAAAATGTTTGCAAGAAAATTTAAGACGTATTAGGGAAACAATTAAAGTAATCCACTAGATATTATTTAATTGTACGAATATTCAACATTTGTGATATTTATGCAATGAATATTTTCAGATATGGTAAGGGCCGTGCCGATGGGCTGAACCTCATGCATATGCTGCTCCCAGGCGTCAAAGTCGTCTACAACTTCGAAGAAATCGCCATGGAAGACGGAAAAGTCACCTATGAAGAAGGCCAAGACCCTCAAGGGTGTAACGCTGGTCCAGATCGTTACGAGCAGTTCACTCGTGACCCGCAGAGGACACCTCTGCAATGGGACGGAACCACCAACGCTGGCTTCAACGAAGGCGCAAAGACCTGGTTGCCGGTTAGCGATAAATACAAGGAGAATAACCTGGAACTTCAGAGCCAACCTGGAGCAGACTCTCATTACCACGTCTTCCAAAAGGGAGCTATTCAAAGGAGGCATCCGACTTTAATAGAAGGAGACCTAACTGTAAAGGCTTTCAACCCTAGAGTCATCATCCTCAAGAGGTGAGAGATACTCTTCGTATTAACAGTTTTTACTTATGTTAGTTTTTCTTGAATTGTAAATTAGTTTTTTGAGTACTAGAGCATTTGAGAACTTGTTGATTATTCGCTCTTATGAAGATCTACATCGTATTCTTTTTTGTCAATATCATTGTCTGCCTAAGAGGAAACTTAATTTATTGGACATTCCTTGTAATTGTTACGACCGATATAATAATTATTCATTTATAAATATGTTACAGAGAACTGGCTGGCAGCCAAACAATTGCATTTGCATTCAACATTGGCGACCGAACAGAAAATGTTGATTTAAGTATTCTGGGAAGGCTTCCGGAAAAACTGCTTGTCCAAATTGCAAGCACTGGATCTGCTCATCGTATTGGGTAAAAATATAACGTATAGAATTGTTTAGTATAAAAGTAACTCATTTATATTTTCTTATTTCAGCAATAGTGTGAAAACAGCTGATTTGACACTTGCTTCAAATGAAGCCTTGGTACTGATCACCGAAGAAGCCATTCCTTAAACAATTTCATTGTTTTCTTAATTATATGAGCATATTGTTCATAGTATTGTTTATTTGAAATGTATTAATTAGTATAAATAAATACTTACATACTACAATTATGCACACATATTTATATTTCAGTATTATGCTCCAAAGGCAGATATCGATTTTTCTTCAAATTTTCTGTAATTCACATTCACATAACATTTAAATGTATTTCGAATTCTGCATAATAGGAACGAAAAAATTTCCAATTACTGGAGGTTTAGATAATTTTTATAGCTAAACTAGTTCCACTTGAATTCCATTGAGCGTTTTACCTATTCATGTGCTATACTCGTAGTAGCCAATACAAATGAATAACGAATTGCATGACTTTATCATGCTCGTTTAGTAAAATGTCCAAAACAGAAATGAACTATTAGTTTTAGTTCGATAATATAGCAAAAAATAATTTTATTTCATTTATGAATTCTTTTTTCAATAATATCAATAATAACATAAATTTTCCTTAATCCTACAGAGGGAGATCTTCTCGTGTCTCTTATGGTTTCCTTTTCAACAAATTTACTATCGGTAAAATTCAAATATCTTCTTTCTTAATACGAAATGTTAGAATTGTTTTTGTTAAGTTTATAGCTACTTTTATCATAATAAGTCTATTCATTGTATCCACTAAAATGTAATAACACTGGAACGTCAACACACATGGAAAATGCGAGCCTAGAGAGACAGCCATCGTTGTCCGTTATTTGAGTCCTCTTAGCCTAATTTTGAAAGGAAGCTATAATTAAATGCAGAAATAGAACAAAAATGAACATTAGTTAGAGAAGTAACATTAATTTCAATATATTTGGCAAATAAAATATGTATTTGTAAAATAATAAGGAAATAAAATGTAATAATAATTTAATTTATTAAATAAAAAAAGGAGAAATAAATGGTCATTAACCTAAATTATTTGAAATTAATAAAATAAAATGTTTAATATGAAAATTAAATATTACATTCATAGAAACGAGTTCAATTTACTATTATGTAAGTAAATTTAAAGATTTTCAAATAATTAACAAGTTTTTACATAGCAACCGCTCAAGAAACCACACCAGCCTCTATAAACAAATGTCTAAAAAAGAAGGGTTGCCGTACGATATCTATCTCTCTTATAGTTAGGCTCTTTAAAATTGGAACACCTGTATATTATTCCTAATATGATTCCATAAATCAATTACTTACTTAGACATGCAGAAAAAATGTGATAGGCCTTCTGGCAAACTATATTACTTCCGGTGGATGGATTGCTACCGAAACGTGTTTCTCTGTTGAAAACTCACTATAAATATTTATTTTGACTCGTGGCAATAGCTCTTTTATACATATGTAAGTACAGCACGTTAAAAACTATGAGACTGGTAGTTTATTTTAATAAAAAAACAATAATTTGTATATCATATGTAAACGTATAAAACGACTATATTTAATTGAAAAAAAATGACATATAGGTATAAAATTAGAATTAATTAAACTAATAGTTTATCAAAAAAAAAAAATCTCCAACCTTGAATTTGTAAAGATGAATGATATAAAACAAACAATAGACTACCTACTCCTCAATCAAATCATCTGATACAGTAAAATCCAATGTCACAGAAGATTAGATTAAACTAGAACTTCTCCTACTACACCAGTGACCCTATATATTACAGTTCAGCTACTGAATTTTTATGCACTCTGAAAAAATGAGAGCAACACTAGTGATCTTTTGTTTCTCGGGGCTTTGTGCCCTTGCCCTGGCCAATCCTGTTCAAAGAAAGGATAACGATTGGTGGAAGAACGCTGTACTCTACCAGATATATCCCAGATCCTTTAAGGATAGTGATAATGATGGTATTGGTGATTTGAAGGGAATTACGAGCAAGTTAGAGCATCTTAAGGTAAAGTTAAAAATTTAGTGTGCATACCACACGTCTTGCTTATACACTGACAAATATTTGATATGTAGAATAGGCGTTTTAGTAATTTGTTTGTTCTCATAGTAATTATTCTCAGTAATAATATAACAAAAGAGTGAAAATAAATTGATAGATCTTTCGAAAACTTGTTAGCAAATGCAACAAGTTTGAGAAAGATACTGGAGAATTATTTTCTATTTTATCGAACTCTCGAGTTATATTTAACTAGATTAATTTTTGACCCACAAATTTGTTTCATATAACAGAATCAGACTGTCATGCTATTTTTACTTATATTAATAATAACTATCTGACTACTGACATTTGTCAACAAAAACAAAAGCTACAGAGATTATTTCCGTAATAATCACTAGAGCTTTATTCTCAGTATAATAATGACAGGATTGGTTAAAACGCGGACACGTGACATACAATAAAGCATTTCATTGTTTTAAAGAATCGTCAAAAAATAATCAGTAATAATATAACAATAGTTTGAGAATAAATTGAAAATAATTTGACAGATCTTTCGAAAACTTGTTGCCAAACAACAAGTTTGAGAAAGATACTGGAAATTTATTGTCTAATTTATTCTCACTCTCTTGTTATATTATTACTAATTATTATTATCCTGTATATTAAAATCATAATATATTAGAGATACTTTTATCCAATTACAGTCTTGGGAGGGAAAAATTGACCTGAAAATTAGAATTTTTTTTAAATGCAGGAAAATGCATAGATATGTTTGGGAAAATCCAAGCACTTAACCTGATGATGATAATGATAAAATTTATTTAGATACAAAAAATATTTTTAAAAATTTTGAAGTGCAAGATAATTATTATTGAGTAACAATTGTTTACTGATATTCTATCAACAACTTTTATCAAAGAAAAATAAAAAAACTCGTTTGATCTGACTGATATACAAAGATAACCTGTTATAAATTAAATAATTATGAATAAGAGCAAGTGTCACAGAGCATTTTTAACTACAAAATATTGTAATTCTTTTTTAAAGTGTAGTAAAAGTAAGTTATTCTATTAAACACTAGAAAAATATCTGTTTCATTTACAGGATGCAGGAATTACATCAACCTGGCTCTCCCCGATTTACAAATCTCCTCAAGTGGACGCAGGTTACGACATCAGCGACTTCCGTGACATCCAAGAAGAATATGGCACCATGGCTGACTTCGACAACCTGATCTCAAAAGCCAAAGAACTTGGCATTAAAATTATCATGGATCTCGTCCCGAATCATTCTAGCAACAAACACGAATGGTTCATCAAATCTGCTAACCGAGAACCAGGTTACGAAAATTATTACCATTGGTTAGACGGACGAGAAAACAACACCAAACCACCAAATAATTGGGTTAGTATTTTCCGTGGACCTGCATGGACCTACCACGAAGGAAGAAAACAGTGGTATCTTCACCAATTTGCTCCCGAACAACCTGATTTAAACTTCCGGGAACCTAGAGTTGTACAGGAAATGAAGGATGTTATGACTTTTTGGATGGATAGAGGAGTATCTGGATTCAGGGTAGATGCTATTCCTCATTTGTTTGAGACGGCAGGTTATCCGGATGAACCCAGATCGAATGATCCTAACCAAACTCCTGATGATTATGGCTACTTGTGGCACCCTTACACTAGAGATCAACCTGAGACTTACGACATGGTTTACCAATGGCGAAAACTTCTTGATGAATACAAGAGTGACGAAGAAAAGTAAGAACTTTATACGGAGAAGATTTAAAAATTAATACATTTTATTTTATTTCCCGTTAATGTATCTTCCTACTGGTATCAAGCAAATTTCATTAATGCAATGCAGATTATCAAAACGTATTTTTGAATTTTAAAATCATGCATATCCGATATCTGGTCCAAAGCTATCTTTAAAAAATTTCTTCTTTTTCTTTTAATAAAGCTTTTTACGCTGGTGAACTAAATATTGAGTCATGTTTCAAATTTTTCTATGGATTCATCTTAGAACTTGTTTATTTTAATGTATTGAATTTAGAGTTAGGTTACATAATACATACAATTTCATAATGAAATTGTATATATTCTTTGGCAAAGTATATATGCCGATCATGTGCTATAACTACGTTTCGATACGTTTCAAGGACAGTGTTCATTTTGATAGCCTATTACAACCCTTCTACCTGTAATATGGTTGTGAAATATGCTAGGAGTCCGCAGGAATGTTCAAATTAAGACAGATCATCATTACATTTCTTAAAGTGCTGCTACTCTTAATCAACCCTTTTAAAAATCACAATTAAATAATTCTGATGTATTTAAAATAATTTCTGTATTTCCAGGATTATGATGACAGAAGCGTATGCAGATATTAATCAGTTAATGGACTATTATGGAAACGAAACTACTGCTGGAGCTCATTTCACATTCAACTTTATGTTTATTTCCGATCTTAATGAACATTCAAGTGCTAAAGATATAGCACTAGTTATTCAGAAATGGATGACTTACATGCCACTTGGAAAAGTTGCAAACTGGGTTTTAGGAAATCATGACAAAAATCGCGTTGCTACCAGGTAGGTACTGTACACTAGAAATATATTAGTTGATCAGCGAGAGACTAGTTAATGGATATTTTAATTATTATACATACACAATGAAATCAAATACGGGTATCATTAACCATTATTTGAAAAACAGTTTTTAACAAACATTTTAGTGCGTACTTAATCAGAACACCTTTCTATGCGTCTGTGTGTAAGGTTGAAAGTTATGGTATTTAAATATTCTACTAAGTCAGATTTGCATATATTTCTCCATTTTTCTCTTTCCTTGTTTAACTGTTTTTTTACTCTCCAATTAACACCTCTACATTTCACTGATTTCTTCACTTCTCCTGTCTAAGTTTCTATTTGGTTTATTATTCGAAGTTCGTGCTTCATATATTTTTCTAGTTGTTCTTTCTTTTCCCATTCTTTGAATATGTCCCCACCACCACCAAAATTTCCCTTCTTCTATTTTATTGTCAATGGGTTGGGCTAGTGCAGTTCTAATATTTTTGTTCCTGGTTTTATTAATTATGATCTTTTCTTCTATTTTACTTAAGCACCTCATCTCCGTATTATTACACTTCCTATGGAGTATATCTGTTAGTGCTCAGATTTCTGAGCCGTAGATCAAAACTACATGGAAAAGAAGAGTACAGTAGAGTTTATCGTACTATTCGGTAAACTAAAGTATAAGATGCATTTTCTGAAAATTTACCAAACTTTTTAGTAAATACTTCTAACTGAAAAGGAAATATTTGTGTTTAGTTTCTTAATTATTATGACATTTGGACAAACCAACTCAACTCATTTTCGCAAGTGACAATGGTTAGTTATTAAATAATTTTGATTTCAGGTACGGTAAGGAGCGTGCCGATGGCCTCAACATGCTTCACCTTCTTCTCCCAGGAGTAAAGGTAGTTTACAATGGCGAAGAAATCGGAATGGAAGACGGCAAAGTGTCATTTGAAGAAGGTCAAGACCCCCAAGGATGTAACGCTGGTCCAGAAAATTTCCCACAAGCTGGTCGTGACCCAGAAAGAACTCCTTTCCATTGGGATGGAACAGTAAATGCTGGATTCAACGAAGGTGCAAAAACATGGCTGCCAGTTAGCGATAAATACAAGGAAAACAACCTTGAACTTCAAAAGCAACCTGGAGTAGACAGCCATTATCATGTTTTCCAGAAGACAGTTGCTCTTAGGAAACATAAGACTTTAATCGACGGAGAAATCACTGTTAAGGCTTTCAACCCTAGAGTAATTGTTCTAAAGAGGTATTTTTTTAAGACTGAATATGTGACAAATGAGTATATCAATTTCTGTTTGTTCACAGAGAGTTACCAGGCAGTGAGACAATTGTCCTTGCATTTAATATTGGAGAACGAACTGAAAACGTTGATTTAGGAATCCTTGGAAGGCTTCCGGAAAATTTGCGTGTGGAGGTAGCAAGTACTGGTTCCGCAGACCGCGTTGGGTAAGACAAATAAAAATAACTTGTTTTAATTTGTAAAATAAATTATATTTTTGTTACAGGAATAAGGAAAATACAAACAAAGTGACACTCAAACCAAACGAAGCATTAATATTGATTACTGAATCACCTGTTAATTAATTCTATTATTTATTTTTCAATAGTGACTTTCCCTGTATACAAATAAAAATGTAAATAATTTAAGAATGACTATATTTATTTTAATATCCTGTAACCTTGTATAAACATAACTCGTTACTAGGTGTAAAAAATTATTTAATTTTTTTTTCTCATTGTAACTAGAATTATTGAAATATATTTTTAAATATATTATTTAGTTTTTCTCAAAATTAGAAGGATATACAGAATGCGTATATCATTATATATTTTTACTAACATCTTCTATATGAAAATACTTTTTATAGCTGTTTCTATTTTTGAAAAAAATGAGTTTATTCTTTTGTGTCCAGTAGATTTCCTCTTCCGGTTTTTCAATAGGCATTCCACCATAATCAAAAAAAGTAAAACTTTATTGAAAATATGAAAGATAAGAGTTAAAAGATGCGGAAAATTCCATATTTTTAATTATAAATTACTCCCTTTAATAAATACGGCTTGTTTTGTTTTTGATGACGTGTGTTCAGCAAATGGGATTTAAGTATTTACTCCCACTCCACCTTAACTAAGAATATACATATTCAGGCGTGTTGGATCTATTCTGATTCTGCTCGGGTGATTTTTTTTGTGTTTGCGTGTTTGCTGCTTCATATGCAGCACTCAACGCAAAATTGTACGATACTAGCGCCGTCAACTACTTAACTTCGAGAATGTCAAAATGTGTTTGTAAAATGAGACAAAAGTGAAATAAATAATTAAGTGCATTTATTTATTTTATGCAACACCTCTCAATAAATGCTCTATAACTATGGCGATTTTAAACAAGCAAAGTAACAGATTATCCACTAGTGGGTATAATTTTGAGGAAAGCTACTAGTGAGTATTTTTTTATTTATAACAATAAAAATAACACACATCACCTTGGTAACTACTTCGATTGACATTTTAATTTAAAAATTTAAAGTATATGTCACTGTCAAATAATATTTCTTTAATAAATTTTTAATTTATTAAGAAGTGTTGGATAAAACGTTATACTTCACACGTGGGCAATGTGGAATTACCCACTTGTAAAGTAAATAACTATTATTTCACTAATATTACAGTTTAAATATATATTATTTTGTAATTTTCCCAATATTTTGTCTGTGAACCACCGTTTGTTTATTTCTGGTTTAATACACGACCTACGTCATCAATGTAATTTGAAATTCAGAACTTAATATCTCGCTTATTTGGAAGAATTTTTAATTTGGCCTTTAATTCACATATGGTCTTGTATTTTTATGTAAGTACTTCAAGAAAAAAAAAATAAAAACTGAAATGCGAGAAATAAAATAACCTTTTTTTTGTTTTAATAACTAAGCTCATAACTAGTGTAAGTAACTAATTTTACATAAGTTATTTTATTTTTCCCTTTTCAATTAATTTTTTGTGGGTTTTATTTTTTGTTAAAAAAGTTTTTTATATTTCACAACTAAAATTAAATTAATAATCAGTAATTCTCAAAGGTTAATTGACTACTCAATAAAGAAATTTTAAATAACTTAGGACATTTGGCACGCAACTATAATATTGTGCATTTTTCTCTTGCTTTAAATTAAATTTTTTAAACTAACGTGGGAATAAATATGTTAAATGTAAAAAAATTGGTTTGTCGTTAAATAAATGTTTATTTTTTGTAATTTTGCGAATTATTGTGCATGAAGTGACATGACAGTGTTTTTCCAACTCATGTAATTAAGATATGATTTTTATTTTCATAGCACAAAAATATTTTACGTAATAACAGTTTTGATAAATAAAAACTACTCAAAATTTTTCTATTGACAAATAGATATTTATCTTTAAAGAACTTATAGTATCATATTTTTATACTGCATTTATTCATCAACGTAGGTAAGTAAGGTGGATAAAAAATGTCACATGATTGTCACGCGACATTCTGGGTAATAAAACAATATCACGTTTTACATGCAGTAATCCGATAAAATGATTGGCTATAGAAGGATTAATGAATAAACTAAAGCACTTCATTACATGATACACGAGATAACAATTTATTATTAAAAAGTGATAAAACAATAACAATGAAAAAGCAGCTTGAAAAATTAAATCATACGATATTTAAAAACTCATTATTATGAAGATTAAATTAGATAAGATTAGTGAGTAATCGTCAGTACTTACCACAGTGCACCTATTTATATACCTCTGGCTATAAATACTCACACAACATCCGAGTTAGCATAGTCTCAGTCGAAAACATGAGAGTGACACTAGTGACGTTTTGGTTGCTGGGCGTTTGTGCCGTCGCAATGGCACAACCCATTAAAAAGACAGATGCTGATTGGTGGAAGAACGCAGTATTTTATCAAATATACCCTAGATCTTTCAAAGACAGTAACAATGATGGGGTTGGAGATCTGAAAGGCATTACTAGCAAGCTGGATCACCTCAAAGTAAGTAAATAAAGATACTTTTTTACTGTAATATATGAGTTGTTTATCTGTATTCTAAACTAATATCCTTCGAATTAAAAAGAATCAAAAGAGTGCAAATGTTCTCGAGGGTCTACTTAAAAGACAGCAATCAATAAATATTTTAATTTACTCTGCTGATTTCGCACAAAATATCTGTTGTTTGAATTTCATTTCCATTGCCAATTATTGTTACAATATTATGGTAAAATTTAATTGAAATGAATGAGTTTGTATATGTCATTGTATTTTACTGTAATTTGTCAGCTAATAATTTGCAGACAAATGAAGTAGTTAAATATTTTATATACTCTTACATATTATAAAACTAAGGATCTCGCTATTCATAACAGAGAACTATGTATCCATATAATAGCATAACAAATTGGAAAAACTATTAATCTACTTATTTAATGTTTATTTAATTTGTTCTTAGAAAAATTCTTGCTCAAAATATTAAATGCTTTTCCATTTAAATAATTTAAGTATGCATCACAATTCTAAGTCTATTAAATAAAAACATATTTATAAATTGAATTTATATATCTGCAACCATTTAAATTTCAATTTTTTTAACGATATTCGCTAAAACAACTTTTAACGTTTCGCCAATATTTAGCTACCAATGCATTATTTTGTAAATAGAAAATCCTTATTCATGATCTACTAATATGGTAACTTTTTCCTAATTTAAATATTCGTATCTTTTATATTTCTCGAAAAATCCAATGATGAGAGAAACAGATAAAAACACACACGTTAAAAAAAACACTGATTATCTTGTAAAAATACTATACTGGTATTACGAATAATTATTGCTGTATTAATTTGTTAAATTCACGCTATCTCGTGAGAAAATAATGAGATAATCTACTTGCAACATTCTCAGTCCTTCAATAAAATTACGTTTGTTCAAACCTGCTATTGAAACTTGTTGTTTCTTACGTGGATACAGAGCTCGAAACCTTCTGTTTTGTCCACTCAACTCATGGCAACGGGATGGGTAATGATAGGTGACTGGGCGAAAGTTCTTTCGCTCACTACTTTCACCCACTCATCTGTCATTACCAAATTGAACCTAACCTAACATTGAGAAACACGTGTTTGCAGTAGCAGGATTAAACAAAATGCTATACAACACTCTTGAAGAAACTTAGTTTCTCTTATACTTTTAAATTGAAAGTACCTACGTTTTGTTCACCATAAAATATATTACAGCTTTTGGGAGTAACATCAGCATGGCTATCTCCGATTTACAAATCTCCTCAAGTGGACGCCGGGTACGACATCAGCGACTTCCGTGACATCCACGAAGAATATGGAACATTGGAAGATTTTGACGAGCTAATCAAAGAAGCCCGTGAAAAGGGCCTCCGAATCATCATGGATCTGGTCCCCAATCACTCTAGTGACAAACACGAATGGTTCACCAAATCTGCTAACCGCGAACCTGGTTACGAGAACTACTACGTTTGGAGAGATGGTCAAGAAAACAACACCAAACCACCAAACAATTGGCGAAGCGTGTTCAGTGGACCAGCCTGGACTTACAATGAAAACAGGAAGCAATGGTACCTCCACCAGTTTGCTCCCCAACAACCTGACTTGAACTACCGGGAACCTAAAGTTGTTCAAGAAATGAAGGATGTCATGACTTTCTGGATGGATAGAGGAGTTTCTGGATTTAGAGTTGATGCTATTCCGCATTTGTTTGAGGCTGAAGGACTTCCTGATGAACCAAAATCTAATGATCCTAACGCTACCCCAAATGACCATGCATATTTGCAACATCCGTATACTACTAACCAACCTGAGACTTATGACATGGTCTACCAGTGGAGGGATCTTTTAGATTCGTACCCCAGCGATGAAACCAAGTAAGAATTATTTATTGTTTCTATTAATCGGATATCAAAATATTTCACTGGTTCAACTTTTCAAGTCCCCAAATTTTAGTAACGAATAAACCAATTCAAGAGAAATTTTTAATATTTATTACCATCTATCGTATTTTGATTCTTTTATTAAGTTCAGACTATCACCAATGTGGAAAATAGTTGGACAGTTGTTTTTCCTATTTATAAAGCAAAATTAACTTATTGTAGATTTTATGTATACTGTTTAATTTTAATAAATCTAGAAATAAAAATATATCATTATTCAACAATTAGGCTTTAAATTTTGGATAATCATATTCTCTTGAAACAAACTATTCTGTAAACGGTTCCATTATTTAGGGCATAGTTGAATAGTAGAGATAAATAGATCTGTGATAACGTATCGTAAGATTATAATATCCTTAGTTAAATCCACAGTAAAAAAATATTTATTGGTAATATACCGAGAGCCAAGAATTCATCGATAAAATTTTGAATATTTGCGGCGTAGAAAAGAACAGACGTGTTTCCAGCATAGATGGAGGGATTTATATGTCATTTTTATACGAGTTGTCGTTTCTAAATAAATTTATGACTTGACGTTATATTCGAATATCTTTTTCTTGAATTTCACTAATAAACAAATTGATTATTTAAATGTCAAAACGGTTGTTAAGACTTTAGGGATATTATCAAAATTTTGGCAGCTATAATATTCTTAGTGCATTGATAATTAAACGAAATAATTTTATCACAGTTATCGAAAGAACGTTGCTTGCTAACTGTCCAACGATGTAGATTCTTGAATTAGTTGTGATAAAGTATTGAGTATTGATCAATGGTCTAGAAATAATCGGTGAGAATTATTTTTTTCCAGTATTATTATTATTATTATTATTATTATTATTGTAATTCACATACCGTGAAAATATCATTTTGAATCAAATTAAATGTCAACAACTCTTATTTAGCAACAAGTGATAATTTCCCAGAGAAGATTTCCACCTACCGACCCCCCCCCCCTCTGGTTGATCAAAAATATGATCATGCATCTTCGTCAACATATACATATAGCGTGTGTCTTGTTTTAATATGGGCATAGGAGATTAACATGGGAAATCAGTTTTTACTCGGTGTTCTACCAGATAACAATGATTGTAGTACCAAACGAAAGATGTCATTTTTCTGAATCAAACGATGTTACATACATTACAATTTAGTAGTAATTTGGCTCAGTAAATTAATTTTAAAGTTTTGATAATTCTCCGATTTATTCAATTTCTATCAAATGTAAATATAGTCACATATAACTGTTTTGTTTTGATTTAGGGAACCAAATTACAACTAAATTGTAATGTATTTTACATCGTTTAAGTCAGAAAAATGATATCTTTCGATTGATACCACAATCTTTATTGCCCGGTTAAGAAGTACTTTTATTACGTTTTAACATTTTTATATATATGATTTATTACTTGTAGAATTATGATGACAGAAGCGTATGCCGACGTTTACCAAACAATGGGATACTACGGAAATGAAACAAGAGATGGAGCTCATTTCACTTTTAATTTCATGTTTATTGCTGATCTGAAAGGAAGTTCCAGTGCTCAAGATATGGTATTCACCATTCAAAAATGGATGACTTACATGCCAGTTGGAAAAACTGCAAACTGGGTTTTAGGAAATCATGACAACAACCGCGTTGCTACAAGGTATAATAGCAAATACTTTTAATAAATTTGTGAAATAAATAAAAATAAATACTTTTAGGTACGGAAAAGAGCGTGCTGATGGCCTCAACATGCTTCACTCCCTCCTCCCAGGAGTAAAGGTAATTTACAACGGTGAAGAAATCGGAATGGAAGATGGAAATGTTACGTTCGAAGAAGGTCAAGATCCTCAGGGTTGCAACGTTGGTCCAGACAGATTCCAGGAGAAATCTCGTGATCCAGAGAGAACTCCTTTCCATTGGGACGATTCTGTAAATGCTGGTTTCAACGAGGGAGCAAAGACCTGGTTACCCGTTAGTGACAAATACAAGGAGAATAACTTGAAGCAACAAGTTCAGCCTGGCGTAGACAGTCATTATCATTGCTTACGACAGACTCTTTTATTGAGAAGTCATAAAACTTTGCGAGAAGGGGAGTTGACCATCAAGGCATCCAATCCCAGAGTTATCATTCTTAAGAGGTATGTAAAGGTAGATCATCATAGTCATAGTTTTTGTAGTAAATTTCTGTTTTTATAAACAAGCGTAGACCGTTTCCAGTGGACTATAAAGTTATGACAATTAATGAAGACACATTTTTAAATATATTTACATAACACTAACATTTTTTTTTTTTTTTTATTTATTTTTCAATTTATTTTACAACTAGCCATTTAGGCTAACCAGCAAATTTGTTATTACAATACAATACTTAACATATGAAAGCGTGTTTGAGGTGACAGTCCATCGATTGCACCTCTTAGTGGGTTACATTAATATATTTAGTCCAGGACCAGATCTAAGGGTTTTTTTCTTGACAGTCTTCTTACTTCTTCGGAATTATTTAGCAAGTTAATTGCTAGATTATTCGGGTGGTTGTTTAGTCTGGTGTTATATTTTCCGGAGAAATGTTTTATTTGTTCTTGTACTGTTTTAATCTTTAGATCCTGGTGCAACGTGTCATTTCTAACGTACCATGGGGCGTCGGCAATAGTTCTTAGTGTTTTATTTTGTAGTCGTTGGATTTTGTTAATGTTCGATTTTTTAGCGCAGCCCCATAGCTGGATGCCATAGGACCAGATTGGTACTATTATTGTTTTATAGAGTAATATTTTGTTTTGAAGGGTTAGTTTTGATTTTCGGCCTATTAGCCAGTTCATTTTCTTGGTTTTGATTTGTGTTTGTTTTCTCTTCGCGTCTATGTGCTTTCTCCAGTTCATCCTTCTCTCTAGATGCATGCCAAGATATTTGATGTTGTCGGTTTCTGGGAGAACTTTGTTGTTGAGCGTGACTTCTGGGCATGTGTCTTTTTTCATGGTGAATATAACACTAACATTGCACACATTTTTTTATATACTTACAGCAAACATAATCTGTTTGATAATAGATTTATAAAGAGGCAATTATAGTAAGCCTCTATCCCATCAAAGAAAGACTATGTTTGGGGTTTTCAAACTTGATTACCCCTAAAAACTAAGATAAAACAAATCAAGCACTAGAAATGCTTACACGTGTGATTCGATGTATAAATAAGACTATAACTACGATAATCACGGGAAAAGAGCCTCTACGTTCATTGAATAACATTTCACGTGCAAGTGCTATAATTTACATATGACAGTAATCTCTTATATGAATTAAAATATGTATAAGATCTGACAAGATTGATCATAACATATGTTTATTTTATTAATAATATTACCAAAGATGCAAATTAAATTTTAATATACTAATGCTGAATGGAAGATAAATCAACAAATGTTATGTTCAATTATACCTTCCAGTTGCATGTTATATCATATTTCAAATGTTATCTCATATATTTACAGAGAACTCCCAGGTAGCAATACAGTTGTGCTTGCCTTCAATATTGGGAAACAAAATGAAAATATTGATTTAGGAATTTTGGGACGACTTCCAGAAAGTTTGATTGTTACTCTAGCTAGCTCAGGTTCAGCAAATCGTGTGGGGTGAGTACAATATTTAACTACTCTGCTGGACAAAAAAAATGGAACTATTTTTTTACGGTTGCGTGAAATTATAATAAAACGAGTGATAATAGAATAGAACGTTTAAAGACAATAAAAGTGTAATAATCAAGGAACATTAACATTTTACTTAATAAACATGAAGTAAAGTTAAAAATGAAATCTCATTTACTTTTGTCTAGTAGTATATATTTATTTAAAAAAACTATTTGACATATATAAAATGCAAAATATATAAAAAATATAATATTTAGTAATGTAAGAAAGTTATTGAGAATTAAATATTTGATTTTTTATTATAAAACGATTTACGGCGCGATACTGAGGCTCTGAGTTCGAATCCCAGTCAGGCCTAAAAAAATTCTCACGGCATGAATTCAATCGATACTTACTCCCGTTACCATTACATATTGGGATACAATTAATTTGGCATTAATATCAGGTATCGGCTAGTGGTTGTAACAAGGGCTTGCAGCGGGTTGGTAACATACATGGTATCTACGTTACATAAAAAATGGAAATGTAAAAAAGCAATTTAATATATGTCAATATGCCTGTCCATTCTAGGAATATAACCCTTGTTGAAAGTTCCGGAAGAACATATATTCTCATTTATAAAACGATTTGTTTTTCAAAAAATAATTTGATTAGAAAATTTATAAAATGTAAAAAAATTTAAATCTTTAGTATTTGACTAGAAGAGATGTAATGTTCAAATGTTATTTTGGACTTAAGGTCCTGAAATTTCTGAAGAAAGTCGTGATGCCCACACCAGATTATTTTCTTTTACTTCGACCACTGAGAATCGTCATCAGCAAATTTAATTGTGTCCTCTCTATAATCACAGCAAAAATTATAGTATTATATAAACTTGAAGTATTCATATACAGAAAAATATTTCTCAATAATTAAATCATTATGATTAAAGTTCAAGTACATATATTGATATATTTAGATACGGTATTTGAAGTGTATAAAAGTTAATTATTAATGAATCTAACTCCTACAGTTGTACGTGTTTCTCAACAGTAGGAGCGTTAGTTTGATCAACTAGAAATAACGGAAACGCTATCTTAGACATGTTATCTATTTACAGTCGATTCATCCATGTTTGATATTAATGTTATGTTGCAGAGCTCGTGAAAGCACAGCAGACTTGACTTTGGGGCCGAACGAAGCATTGATTCTGATGACTGAATCAGCTGTTCACTAGAATGTTACACCCACTTCACCGCCCACTATATGCTCCTGAATATTACCCTATGTATTATTGTATCGTATAAGCATATTTAAAAATAAAATATAATAAATGTATTAAAATCATAGAACGTGTACTTGTATTTATTACACATATAATTAATTATTAAAAAAAATTAAGTTATTTATAAATAAATTATGATTTTTCAAAAGACAATTTCTTTTTCAAAAGTATCTTGATTAGAAAATTTCGTAGAATTTATACAACTTGAACCCCTTTTATTTTGGTAACTAGAAGGGACACAACCTATGTTTTTGATATTTTTAGCTCAAAATAACCTCAGGAATAGACTGTTAAAATTTGGTACACTAGTCTTGAAAAACCCTGGTGCACCATTACGTACTTAAATATTCAAAAAGCAAACATCTAGTTTTCAACGAAAATGTAAATTTTATATTGATCACATTTCATAATTCATATAGGTTTTCATAAATATATAACAACATAGCTAAAACATTTTTTATAATTAATTACAGAATTCGTATAAAATTAGTTCCTGACATTTAACACAAACATTTCGATAGTTTTTTCAAAGGTATCTACTTTTCTTTCGTTAATTAGTAAAACTTCTACTATTCATCATTTAAATTTTCAAACTTTTCAAACTTTCCGTAAACTGGAATTGGATTACAACTCGTATTTCACGATACTTTCTTTTTACACCATCTGACATTAAATTATTAATCCATGCCGTAAAATACGAATAGCCTATATTTTACTTTTAATTTAAATTCTGAATTAATTGTATAAATCTCTGCATCCAAAGTGCACAAATTTATAGCTTCTACAGGTTTAAAAATTTAACAAAGCTTCTAAAACAATGGCGCAATATCTTTCACGCTAAAACCAAAATGCTTCTAAAAACAAAAGACCTTAACTTGGTTCCCGCTGTGAAAATTTCATCCTCTGAATAAATACGATAAAAAAGCTTCCTTATCGATTTAGACCACAACACGCGCACAAACATTTTCGTCTTTTCAGACGTATATGCATATCTCTCCTTTGGAGAAGGAGGGAGCAAGACGACTAGACGTACATCGTAGCTTTCAGCATGACAGAGGGAAAAGATTGACTTGCGAATTCTCTTTGGGCGTCCGGACAATGTGCAAGGAAATGGCCAACACGGGCGGATGCTCAAGCTAGATGAATACATCGACAAGGATGCGTGAATTTGATCTCTACTTTGATTCAGATATTTTTTTTATAAACAGAGATTTGCTTTTCTATAACGTAAGCGTGAATACTTTATTATAAATCATACAAAATGTATGTACAAAGAAACCGAGTCAGGCATTTCGAAATGAGTGCCGTGAAAATCATTTTACGGACGTATGACATACCAGAGTAGCATTTTTCTTTCCTTTTTAAAAACAACCGGGTCGTCTTAACTTTAATAAAAAAAATTATGATAGCAATCATGTTTCATTGACATTACAAACAATTATTTGCATCCCAGGCGATGACAATTGCATTGTAATTGTTTGTGGTATTTATTGTTACTTTTTCGCAGAATCATAAGGAATTAAAAACGTCTGCTAAAATCTGTCATCCAACAAGTGTAAATATGGCTACATTAATGTCAAGTGATTACGTGAACAGCTTAGGCAACTATACGAATTGTTAGAAATACACATCGATATTCTATATTAGTAAAATATCGATGGAAATAATGGTTTATATGTATAACTTATCTGTCCGTTACAGCACTCCATTTCTGTCCAGATATGAGAATATTCCCGTCATTGGCCTGAAATAAGTTATACTTTCGCATCTCAAAATAGGAACAGCAAAGTGTATTTTCCAAGCAGCACTTTATGTTACTTATTGCTTTTTTCATTAAAAATTCCGATTTAGATTTTAAGCATGGCCACAACTAGAATTTCTAAAAACGCATCTTGTTCTATACAAACTTCGCTTCCTCTATTTCAATATGCATCATCTATTCACGGTCGATTCGTGGATTGTACAGCCCGAATCTGAGCATCTACCACCAGCTACGCTTTGCTGTATTATGCGTTTGACGGTCAATGAGATTTACTTGACTTCCTAAAAAGTAAGTTGAAATCATTTTCAGTCCGAATTGGTATCAGTTACCTACTACACATGGGACCACGAAAATTGACGAGTAAAGATCAATACTTCCTTTGACTTACTTTCATTACACTGTCATGTAAACCATTTATAGATTTAAAAAAGTTTTCACCGATACCTGTGCAAGTAAAGATGTACTAGGAAAAGTGTATATTATTTTTATACACACGATATAATAGTACATTATGTTACGAGGAGTTGAAGTAGGTCTTTTTGTATTGAGTTCATATATTTGCGGCCGAGGAGTCAAAAAAATTAAAGAAATATACGAAGGAAAATTAAATTTCTTAAATATAAATATAAAATAAACAAATAAGAAGTTATTTGACTGTATCATCAAATACTATTTTGTACCGTTTAAGAGTATGAAATGCTAATGTGACCGTGAGTATTGTCATATTTGCCGTTTCGCATAATATAAATATAAATTTGTCAGTTTGTATACTTTAAAACAGCATTTTCTATGATTTTGCATGTATTAAATGCCAATTTGTAAGCGATTACTATCATATTCGCCGCTTCGAACGATATAAACATGAATTTGTCAGTATGAATGCTTTGAAACAGCATTTTCTATGATTTTGCATGTATAAAATACCAATGTGACCGTGATTACTGTCATATTTGTCGATTCGCATAATATAAACATGAATTTGTCAGCTTGTATACTTTAAAACAGCATTTTTTTTATTATTTTGCATGTTTCAAACATCAATTTTAAAGTTATTATTGTCATATTTGAGTCTCGCATGGTATAAACATAAATTTGTCAGTTTGTATGCTTTAAAACAGCATTTTCTATGCTTTTGCGTGTACTAAATGTCAATTTCAAAGTGATTACTGTCAAGTTTGCCGCTTCACATGATATAAACATAAATTTGTTGGTGTGTATTGGGCGGCAGGTTATGTGCTAGGCACATCAGATTTTTTAACTATAAAGCATAAAAATTTAATTTATTGTGTTGTGTGTCCAGCAAACTTCCTCTTCCGGTTTTTCAATTTCATTCAAAATCAACTCAGCTATTAATATTTTCATGAAACATGAATTCCAAGTTTCATTTACATATCTTGTCTCGTTCATGAGATATTGAGCACACGGACATCCATTCATTCATCCATCCATCCATCCTCACATAGAGACATCATTGAGAAATTAGTCTTAATGGATTCAGTGTTGTCAGCGATTTTTTTTTCATGCTTCCCATACTTCCTTACACAAAAAATAATATAACAAATTCCTGTTTTTTTTTTAAATAAAGTAATACCTGAGAAGCTTTGTGATACGTTCTCTGCTATGTTTCCCGAAAGTCAATGCTATAAAGCGCAAAACTGACAATAGTGGTGCATAGTGTTGATTATGCTCAGTGAATCATTCGTCCATTGGCGCCCCCGGCTGCCTTTTTCAACCAATCTGCATCGGCGCCGCTGGCCACCTCATTAATTATTCTGTTTGTGTTGTAAATAAATAATTGTTTAAATAAAGTTCCGGTGCTCTGGAGTTATTTGTTTGTGTTTAATTGCGAGCCTGATGTTTGATTGCGCTGCTTTCTACCTTTTGATTTTGTTGTTATAATTCATACTGAAATTGCATTATTGTGGGTTATGATAATAACGAGGAAATTCAATTATGAAATAAAATAATCATTTGATAATTGCCTGAAAATTCTTGTCGTTTTTAATTAGCGATTAGCAAAATATTCTGAAATAATTTTAATTGGTTCTTGAAATATTAATTATAAGAAATCTGAGGTATCTTTTTGCAGGTGCAGAGAAATTATTCCACATTTTTATCTTGAAATACCATTCGGTTTTTTCGATTCACTGGAAACATCGCAAATTCCCAACATTTATTTTTATGTTCATTCAGTTCAAATACCTTCAACCATAAATAACTCGAAAAAGTCAAATTTACATTAATACATCATTAATGTTACACTTTGCTATCATATGTCTTCCGTTTGACAGGAATAAAATACCAAAACTCACATTCTCAAATGCTTTTTCAATACACTACAGCTGCTTTTATACGATACGCGACAATAAAGCTTTCCTGTTTGAATTGAAAATGTCGAATAAATATTTTCTATAGTATTGCTAATATGTTTTGCTTTTAGATTTAATTGCATAAAATTCTAAATATTTATTGGGTAATGGGACTAATTAATTTAACCTATAATTAATGGAATAACACACAGTACAATTCGTGTCTAATTAAAATGCTAGTTTAAATTCTAAATAATCCTAGAATACCAGCAATAAAACTTGATTATTATCGATATATTTTTTTTGTATTTAATCCTCTGTAGAATACAAAAAATTTGGTAACGTAAACCACTCACACGCTGTAATATTTTGGCTTCTAAATAGAGTCTTTTAACCGCAATTTTACAACTATCCGTTATATTATTAGTGAGTTACAATGATTTATTTTCTGTACTGTTTAAATTTTGTATCAATATCCTAAGAATATTAATACTTTCATATTTGATTTTTCATCGTAATCATCGAAGGATTTCAATCAAAAATCCTTCGTATGATTATCAATGTCCCATGGTTTGTCCCCAACTGGATAATTTCACAAGAACTCCAAATTCCTTCCGTGAAAGAAGAAATCCCCAGACTGAGTGCAAGATACATTAAAAGATTAAAGTGTCATCTTTATAAAATAAGTTTTTGTCAGCTTCTTACTATTGTATAAAAATAATTACATGGGCAACAAGTAAATTCTTGTTGGATTCAGTTTTTAATTCTAAACTTTTTTTTTTATTTAGGTATATTTTTGGTCTAATTTAATTAAGGAAGCAAAATTCTATATATTAATAAAAATAGCATTGTATTCTCTGTATTACTTATTTCATTTCAATACCCAGTAAAAAAATCTTTCTTATTTGGGTAGCAATGAAAGAAGATATTCTGTTTCTAAAGTTTGTCACCTTATCAATAAATATCCGTTATATACAAGTAGAAATGGAAATTCAAATTCTAATAAATTAATGGCTTACCATCAACTCCAAATAAGGCGGTTATCCACGGCGACGACATGCTGTTTTTTCATTCTTATAGTATTATGGAAGAATTTTCACAAGGACTTACCTGAAAAGAAGAAAAAAATACACATAAGAATTATATAACATGTCATTTATATTTATAAATATATTATCTTCACTTTTTATTACACACATTAATATATAAAATTATTTTTTAACCCATAGTGCAGGTTGAATGAAATTTTCAATATTGAATATTTGTTTAGGATTTACATTTACAACGAGGTAGCATGTGGAATGTGGATGAAAATCTTGGGGTTTCTTAGATCCCAGAATAGAATTCTAGGGTTAATTTTAATCTGTCAAAATGTGTAAAACAAAAATGTTGTCTACCGCTTTCATATTTGAATATATAATTTGGGGGATGCTTAGAAATATTTTTATTTATTGTATAATAGAAGCAATGATAATGGAAAAACTTTTTCCATGGTAATCATCATTACATTTTCTCGAGACACCCAACAAATAATTTTATTCACGGCAGTTTACAACGATGAGAATCTATAAACTTTAAAAGTAATCATGGCACATAAATGACATTTCGATCGATAATAAATAATGATCGATTTACAGAATATACCATACCTAATAGAAAATGATACAAATCCGATATTCATTTCTCTATTTATTTTACACACCGAGCAAAAGTAAGTAATAGTCAATTTAAGTAAAATTATTTATACATTCTCTTTTATAGTAAAACACAAAGCACCTGGACGCATTTAAATTTTTGATTATAAGATGAAATAAGCAAGGAACCACTTTACAATCTTTGACTGTAATGTCTAAATTCGTTAACCAAATAATTTAGTTCACTGGAATCCAATTACGAAGCAAACAGGGACGAATTTTATTCTTTTACTACAAAAAATATAGACAAAACAAAGAACAAATCAGAATTCTAGGAATGCACCGCGATTCGAAAATAAAGGTAGAGTTTCCGTGACACCGCACCTTACGTTGATGGCAGCACAATCGTGCAGCACTAATTACCGTTACGTCTTTTGAACAGTAGAGCGGAAACTCGGGCTTTCTGCAAGAATTCGTCCGCGGGGTTAGTGAGCGATGAACTTAACCTAACCTCTCGCGTAAAACAAAACGATCAAAGTGACGATGGTTTCATATTCGGCACGTATACACACTTTGGTGTTAGTTTCAAAGCGGTTTAGCTCATGTTACTGATTAAGGAAAAGTAAAAGAGAATTTTCTGTTAATTAAAGCGTGGTGTATTATAATTGACGTTAATTTTTCGCGATTAATAAGCTATAAATGGATAACATTTGAAGTTTAATTATTTTCCCTGCCTTCGCTCTTTCAATTAGGTACTGTACTTCCTAAAGGAATGGAAAGATTAAGAAATTGATAACATGAATTTACGTATAAAGTAAATAATATATAAAAATAAAAAGACAATAAAATTGTCTATGTTTCATAAAAATCATTCTCTGAATAATAACTAACAGGCATATTCATATAAGGGATTAACGCTAACTTCATTGTTATTCTTACTCGTAACTTCATTTTCCATTCTCAAAATATAATTATTCTAACTAAGGTTGTAATCAAGATTGATTAGCATGAAATTTGACACATTTTGATAATATAATTCATTTAGAAACGAATTTACATGTGATTGAAAAATTAATCCCTTTTATGAATCTGTCTGTAAGTTACTTAGTTACAGACGCCGGCCAATCCAATCAATCGGTAACTACGGACGCGTTTCGTTTTTATTGGAACTCATCAGGGTAGTGTATCCCGCCAACTGCTGAGACAGTGGCACCGACTAACTAGATCGACGAGATCTAAGGTAAATAGAACTGACCGCTAACTTAATACATCCAGAGCCAACTTCCGTTTTATACTTCAACAGAAGTAAATGTTTTCAAAAAGAGAATATCTATGAAACAAATAATATATAAAAACAAAAAGACAATAAAATTGTCAGTGTTTCATAAAAATAAGTCTCTGAATTTCATTCTTATTGGAACTCTGGATGTAGTACGGTTGTAATTCAATAATTTAACAGATAAAAATGAAACATATATACAAAAATAACAAAACAGAATATTCTATGCCAATTATAAATGCTGGATATAACATAATATTTTTTGAAGTTTTGGGTATTTTTGATGAATAATATAATTCTTTTTTCTATGTTTGAAGAAAAAATAGCATGTGTGATTCGCAGTAAATTTGACTTTGAGTGCTTCGCATTTAATTGTTACTTACATGCTTAGCACACGAAGTATCACATTTACTCCTAATAACACAATATATTATCAATATACATAAATAAAAATAACTTAGGTATATCATCACGCCTTTTACACCTTTGTCATGTAGAGAGATAAATTTAAAATTGCAATTGTCAGTAGCGGGATTGGAACTAAGAATCTCATGACCCACAGTCCGATACCATACCACGGAGCTATTTACCCCATTATATACACCATATCCCACACAGTAATATAGCACGCACCCTGAATACCCAATTAACCAATAAATAAGTCTCCTACAATAATAGAGTAGATTTTCACCTTTGAGTAAAATTTATAAGAATAAAACAAAGAAGTAAAACTACTGAAAATGTAGTTCATTAAACAACGACAACTAATTTGTAAAACTTCAGTAAGCAAACTTGAGAACCAACATTCTTTTTCTGCAAAGTTCACTTTCTGTGCGAGTGCGAATTAATCTTAGTATTTCGCTTTCGAGATAAGAGTCAGTTTATCTTAGATTAACTAATCCTCGCCAAGAATATAATTACTACGTCCCGTAACGCCCTCAGTGAGTTTTATTAATACGAAGAGTTCCTTAATTTTTAATTTCATCAGTGCAGAGTTGCCACGAGATTGAATCTTCACGGTGGTGTGCAATTGTTCATTTAAGGTAAGCGGAAGATTATCAATGTCTCTATTTAATAAAGATGTGAGACTTACCTCATCTACCCCGTAGATTAGAGTAGCGAACAAGATTTTGCCAAACTGCGAAACTTTATATATGGGGGTTGATTAAGAGTAAAATCAATTTTGCCTGTTTCAAATACAATACAGATAGCAAGTTTGTGGCAGGTTATTAAAAATGAGTCCTGTCTTTGACATACGTTATAATTGCTAATCGGTACATGAACGGTATACTGGATAACACACATACGGTAAATTTGAAATAAAGACTGGAATTGTGAGTTCGGTTTTTAGGTATAGGTAGTTAATACTGCGGCTGAATTGGCTATGCGCAAAGACAGAAATTCGACGTGAGAGGAGTTATTGATATCCTCTTGAGCGCTGTTCACTCATGGCAACTCTAGTATGATTTACAATTCCTAAAGGTAAAGAGTACAAACCGCGTAGAAAATTGCTGTAAATATGCTAGTAAATATTTTGATTTTCCATTATAATTACAGCTGGTTGCATGTTGAGCGAATGTCGAATGAAAGGTTGGTGAAACTAATATATGGGTGAGATTGAAGGCGAACGATTGCGTTGTCGTCCGAGGAATAACTGGTTGGGTATGATTGATGGTTTGTTGTGTGAGTTGTTTGTTGAGTGTGAAGAATAAACGAGCATGTATGAATCGCACTATGAATGTGAAGATTTCCTTTCATTGACGTGTATTCTCGCAAATGCACCAACGCAAAGTACCAAGCAGTCGATTACATTGAAGTACAGCATATTTTCTGAAATACGAGTATCCTCGTACGTCTATATTGTATTCGCGTTCGTCTGAGAACTATTTATCTCACAAATATGTTTCAATACAGCTCATACTCTTAGTTGAAAACTATGTTATGTGTAAGACTCAATATTAGTAACTGGGCGACACATGCCTTTGTTTCAACTTTACCGAGGTATTGATATAGGAGCGAGGCTTTACAACAACGTTAATATCAGCATGTTAATAATAGCGTGTTAAATTAAGCCCTGATTCAAAGTTATTAAAATCAAATTCAGTAAAGTAGGAGTATTATAAAGTGTAATTTGGAGTTTAATACACAATTTAATTAGATTTTAATAGAATTTTGAGATAGTTGAATAGAAATTGTTATCAAATTAATAATTAATACATCGTACTTCCAACAAAACTACGACGGAATAATGTTTGTTCGTATAATGAAACTATTAATAACAAGCCGTTAAAAACGCAATTCACAAACTTAAATCAAATATATGTAATCCAATCATTGAGGAATTTATTTTGAACCTGACACCTTTAAATGGTAGACAATATTATACATATTTTACATCATTCTGTAATTTCTTCTCTATTTAAATATAGCTGACAAGCAATCAGAAAGCTAATTTCCTAAAATAGCATTTATAAAAACAAACACTAAAAACAATTACAATTCTATCTCGTTTCACAACCGCACTCCACTGTCGCAGCGAATGAAATTCTCAAGCCCTGGAACTAATTACTGTCCAGCCGCCCAGTTCACACAAACAACCTACAGTCACCTCTCAGCTTTTCCCTTGACTTACAGATGTTCTATTGTAACCAGTATCGGATTAAGGTTTTTGTGACCTCTGGACCAACAATATTTAGGACACATTTTTTTATCCATTTATTTTTAATCAATAACATAAAATTGTTAACAGAGCTAACAATAATATTTTATATGCAATGTAAGGTAAGGTGGACAGATTTTAAAAATTCTGTTTTAAATAAACGTTTTAAACGTACCTGATGCTTAAAATATAAATGTAATAAAATATGTCATGAAATTGCTATTTGTATGATTAGAGCGCAAAGTTATGTTTTGTCGCTCGAACACGAAACGTGTGAGAGCCACATAAATATTTCGCGCTCGAAAAAAATGATTTTTCGTTGTCGAGGTAATCAAGGTATTATAAGTAAATAAATTTATCACATTGCAAATACATGCTGACCAGACTAATATCCATTTTCGCAGTGTTTTCCCTGTATTTTCCCTGTGGTATATCTTTTTTCCCTGTGTTAAATTAACCATCAAATTATAACTTATACTTTTTTACCAGCATTTTTTATTAGTATTTTCATGATAATTTCAAATAAATAAAACGAATTCCATGTGCTTTGTTATATTTAAACATGTTTATTACAGAACGTAAGATATATGACACAACCTCAAATAATAGTATATTGTACAACAAGCCTAGAATGAAACTCATTTCCTACGAGTATGAATGTATGAACCGAAGACGAATGCTGCAAATCATACGAGTATGAAATGGACATTCCATGCGAGTTATACACTATACTCTTTCTACGATCACGATATTGTTTCCCAATAAATTTAATTTTAATAATAAATTTGTCCCGCTTTCACCATTCCAATATTTGACAATTCTAAATAAGTATCCTAGCAATGGCACCTGTATTGAAATGAAGTGACCTGTATTTAAATACTCACAAAACAAATTCATTTCTCACGATGCTTGCAATGTACCTCATATCCCAAGCAACAACAAACACACTGAGCAGATTTCTAAGTGGTCGCAGAAAAAATATTTTTCTTTGATCACATTTAACAATAATCACAGTTCGTTGATGTTCTTCTAGGATACATTTAAGTTGGTTAAGCGAGTTTTTAAGGATACGAAGTTAACAAAGGTCGATCAAATATAAAATATTTGATATTTATATGCTTATACAATTTATAATAATTGAAATCTTTATTGCTTAAATTTTTTTGAATAGTAAATATTTTTCCCTGTGTTTGCCCTGAAAGTTTTATGGAATTCAAATTCCCTGTATTTTCCCTGTGTTTTCCAGAAACTGGCCTCCCTGAAATAGTCAAATTGACAAAAGTGGCGCTTTTCTATAGTGAATTTTCATGAATAAAATGAATTATCGTATAAAAAATTTAATAGTAATTGTTTGTATTACAAATACATTAGTTTGAAAAACTTTCTTCGTAACAGAAGGCCTCAGAATCCCGGGCCCGCCCAACTTAGCTCTAATCTTGATCCAACCCTGAATGTGACAACAGACAACACCAACACAACAACACTCTTCAGCTCTGCTACTCTCAGCACGTGGCCGACATTGGGGATTCACGATTCCAACGACTTCACATCCGAGATCCGCTGCCGGAATACAAAACGCGCGCACGGAATCACGGATTAGTTCTTGTAAACGCCGCCAGGCGAGCTTTAAGCGTTAGCGTGAAATTTTATTGACTGGGGATTTTTCAGGTAACTGGTTGGCATTTTGGACAACTGTTTTTGTTGTTTCCGATGTTTGTTTTACTACATTTTACCGGGGCTTGTTAATTGATGGCATATTGAAGTAAATATTTATTTAATGACTTCATGGTTTTAATTAAAGTTTTCCAGAGGTGTATTTATTTATTTAATAATCTAAAACAGGTAATGTAAATGAGTTCATACAATGGTAGCGTTTATTATCAAGAAAGACTTTGGATGCATGTAGTAGTATTAAGTGCTAAGCTTTTAAGTACAAGAAGCTCTAAAAGTGGTACTCGTAAACCACGCTTTCTGCAAATGTAAGTTTATGTTATTATACCATTTTGTCTAGACGAGTAGGTACACACGTAAACTAATTTACTACTTAAGTTTGTGATCTCTAAGATTAGAGCATGTTATTTAAGTTATGCTTTAATATATTATTATATATGGAATCAATTTGTATGCTGTTTACTTTAGGTATTTATTTAATAATAATAATACGATGAAGTTTATCTTTTCAAGTGATTTTTAAATGACATTTGATAGCTAATTCGCCTATTGCAAAATATGGGGAAAGATGGTAATACGGTAAAGCAGCAATATGCAATTGTACGGCAAATTTTTTTAGGAAATTTGAAGAATAAGTACCGCATATTTTTTTTGTCGATTTATATATTTGTATATAACCAGTGCTAAATTTATTAAGTATTCTAAATCACAAACTTCAAAAATAAAAACATAACCTTCTTAAAACACCATCTCAAACGTCAAAACATGGATGTTTGTATTATGATCTTGCATCTCAACTTTTATCTCATCTTTCTCTTTCTTGCCTGTGACGTCAAAATCATAGTCCTCCATTGGGAATGGTACCAGATTACAGAATATGCCAATGCCCAATCTAGTGTTGTATAGAAATCAGTGGCTACCACCCTATATAAATGTTTATTGCATATTTCTAATTTTTGAGAAGTAAGTATTGTTTCAGGTATAACACGAGTGTTATTCTATAATAGTGTAATATTTCATATTTCTGGTGGATTAAACTGCCTGATCGCTGATAAAAACTCAACACTATTCCTGAAAATTTAGATTTTTTACTCCAGCTCATTTTAGAATGGAGTACAGTTTCTGAATAAGTACAAAAATGTTTTCATTTTACATTTAGTTTTGCTTATTCATATTATTTTAGGGTTTAGGATTTAAAAATAATGCCACTTCCATGTTTGTTCATATACCATTCATTACTGGAAGTTCATAGTAACCTAGACAACTTAGAAAATATGTCAGACACTCATAATTACTACACAAGATCGTCAAATCTTTTGCGTGTTGCTAAATTTAGACTTAATAAATCTCAGAAAAACTCCATTAATTTAAATTTTTTAATGTCTTGCCAGTGTCGGTAAAAAAAATTTTAAACATTTTAAGTTATTTATAAATAAATTTTTAATTGAAAATTGTTTTTACTCTTTTGAAGAATACTTTAGCCACACACATTGTTGAGCCAATTGCTGATTTTCTTAAGTGATAATTTTTTAACAAAATGTATTTTTTAACATTTTTATTAGGACTTGTCACAAACATTTTGTAATCTGTAAGTGATGAAATAAAATACTTATACTTATACTTATACTTACAGTATATGGTTGTTCAGCTGTGTGGATGCACTAGTACCATAACATGAATTTCCATATGTTTCATATCCTAATGTTATGGCATAATGTTAAAGTAAATTCATAAAGTTACAGTTTACAAAAACCAACCTTTAGGGTCAAATTCTTATTTTTAGATTGGCCAATTATCCCCTGAAGCACCCTATTGTATAATAAACTATATGTCAATACTGAACATTAAAACTAATAATTGTATCTCAATGTATTTCATGTTGTATAACTGTATATAAAGTGGGTTATAAAATATTTGATATCGATATATCCCACCTCAAAAGTAGTTGAAATACATTTAAAATTGCTCGATACAATTCGAATAGAATCTTATTTACGACATCGTTAAAAAGTATTGCAATAAATATTTTATAGTCTCTAACGTTGAGCTAAGCTAAAAATAGTGGTATTTATATTTAAAATCCACTAACAAACACATCAGTATTAAATTCAACAGTAAACATCCAGGATTCAGGATCAAGGCCGGATAAAGAATAGGTTTTATTGGCTAAATCCAAGATTATAATAAGGAAAAGTTGGACACTTTTCTATAATTTGTAATGTAAAGTATATGTGTTTACTTGTAGTCAATCATAACGCGAGTAGCTTCAATCGCTATTGGTTTAAAATTAATGTTTATGCTAAATAAAATTTAAAGGTTATGTGAATTGTTGTATAAATTTTTGTGGCTTGAGAGTGTAATACTTATTGCAATGGACAGCGATGATGAAACGGATATTCTAGTAAAATATTTAAATAAGGATTAATACTGAAGAATATAAAATGGGCGATCTTAACACAAACATATCGTTATTATAACTTTCGCCAATGTCGTTTGAAATAATTCTTCTTGATTGGTGAGAGGTAGAAAAAGTAACGCAAAAAGTTGAAAGCTCGTTAACTTTGGCGTTGCGTTTTGTTATAAAACAGTATATGTTGTCCCGTAGAATTAACTTCTACGTCACTTTCCTACAAGTGCTATGTATCTTACCTTACTTATTATAAACCTTATTTAAAGTCCGTGAACAAATTTATTTTTATATGATTCCAGAAAAGAAAATAACATAGCATTTGGGTACACCGTTTTACATTTTGCACGCTAATTTTGAAAAAAAATCTGTTACGTTTTTATCAAATTGCGAGGGAAAGACGGTGGATCATGTTAAGTTTAGTTAGATTCTGTTAGATCGGTTTCATCACTATCCGAATAAATATGATTTATATTTTTTTAACAATCATTGTTTAAATGGAAAGCATAGAATATCGGAGTGCAAAGCGACGCGACCAACATTTAAGACATTTAAGAAATATTTATCGAAAAGGAAGGGGCATGGGGAAACGCCAACGCTACGTTCTTGAGTGTTCGGATTGGATAAAGTGATAGAAAAGGGGGATTCCCGTAAAATATCAAGAAGACAAGAAACTCGTTGCCAAGAAATGAGCAAGAAAAGAAACTTTTCATTTCTTGTCTTGAAAATCAAGCCTAAGACAAGAAATGGTCATCAAGACAAGATTTTGTTGTCTTAATGAAACACTAATATACTCTTGATTTATTTGCAAAATTGCAGTTTGATACAATTGTTGTTTACATAAATTACAGTTTGACTGGAATATAATTAACTACTCAACAATATTAGCTCTCTTCTTTTTAGCTTTTTTCTTCTTTTGTATCCATCACATCGTTTAATATTTGGAGATTTTGAGGACTTAGGATAGGTATATTTAATAAAACATGACTTTAACTAACAAATTGCATCGACCTAACTGTAATTTAAACTATACCGGGAGAAAATAATCTCTGCAGTTGTTTATCGTTTTACCTTTGAAATAAATAAAATGATTAAATATGTCATCACCGAATTAAATCATTTCTGCGTGTGGCATCAAATCACGATCTCCAAGGATGGTCATGGTGGAAGAGTCACAGGGGTGATTTTTAGTGGTGAAAATTTTAGAAATTTAATTTCGAAAATTTGTCGACTGTGAGGCTCGACTCGAGATTATGATCCACAGACCAATGCGTTACCACCCACTAAATAAATATAAAAATTAAAGATTGCTTATGTTTATAATGTTAAAACAGTGAAATACATATTGTGTGAGGGTGTATGTGCTGAGAATAACAATTACTTTTTAGATAATAAGTTGTGGTACAAATGTTGGTTCGTCCTGGACCCTTTTCATCCTATATCCGGCTCTGACTATTACTATTAAATTTATAAAGTTTCAAGTCACGGATGCAACCATTATTAATGCTTTGTTTCATTCTACACCTTAACCGAATATTGATTCCATTCGCTTTAGTTGGTTAGCTTTGGTAAAGCTGTTAGAGCAGCGGTTTAACCCGTGGTTTAACCGGGTTTAATTATGTTTGAAGACCCACAGTAACATTGGTAGCGTGCTCACAACTCTATGTATGTACATTTCCGTTTAAATAAAGACATTAAATGCCAAAATTTCTCCCTGTTTTAATTGGGTTTCACTGAGAAGCAACAAAGCTCTGATTTACACATAAAATTAACTAATTATAATTTATACACCACTCTCTCAGGAACCATCAGATTGTTCTGAAGTTCACTTATGTAAATTGGACTTATTTATAGCATTTTCAAAGCCCGGAACCATTAATACTGGACAGGAAAGCAGATTGTATAAATATATTTATTTATACGTGACGTATGTAACAAAAGTTTAGGTAAAAAAATTCGCTTTTGTAGGAATTGTTTTTGAAATATATTTATGCGGATTCCATTGAAAACAAATGATATCACTAACAATAATTTAATACATTATTAATTTGCTAAAACTAGCATACAAATTTAAATTTTCTAATTTTTGAAATGTACTTTTTTCCAAAACTTGAATTACAAATATTTTTTTTATGTAAATATAAAAGATAGAAGTCACTGTTTTATGAGAAAAGAAGTGTTGTCCAAAAATATGTTACCACTCATATAGTACTATATAATTTTTTTTTTTTGTGGACTAGATATGGCCACCCGACTTACTTTGGAAGAGAAAGGAAGATTGCAGCTTGGATGAAGGTGTTTGGGTCACCTTCAATAGTAAGAATAAAAATTCAGCAATAGTTTTGTAAACTGAAATTTTCTTACTATTAAGGGTGACCCAAACACTTATTTCCAAGCTGCTACCTTTCTTCTCTCTTCCAAAGTTAGGCAGGTGGCCATATCTAGTCTACAATAAACAAACAAACAAAAAATAGAAAAAAAATTAATATTATGTAGTACTAGATGAGTGGTAACACGTATTTGGACAACCATTTTTTCAATAACATCTCTGTGTGTCTGTGTATGTGTGTGGATGCATGGGTGTGCCGCCATGTGCAATAACTCATAAATGAGAAAACCATAACGAAACTTGATAATTATAAGGTTTCAGAAAAATTATGCTTGATTTTGGTTATAATTAAAAACAGGAAAGAAAGTTAACTGAGCACACGAAACAATAAATTCAATTTATTTGTAATATGGAATCAATTTCAAAATAAGTTTTAAATGTTAGCAAAAATATTCGGAATACAATAGTTATTTACATACCAAGTATGCGAACGTTTGATTTGCGGATGAGCATGCCATAAACGAATTATTGAGAGACACTTAATAACAAAGCAACTAGAAAATAAGTTGTCCTCAAAATGTATTTAAATGACAATTCGTTTAAACATCAAAGTTAATTGATGAGTACATTTTGTTTTTGTTCTATGACTTTAGGAATTTCTTAATGATAAAATAGTTATTTATGTATCAAGGCACTGAAGATCAATTTTTATCACGAATATGGAATTTAGTTGCCGAGGCTCAGAGGGCCGAGGAAAATAAACCATGTGGGTGATAAAAAGGAACTTTCCTAATTGTACAATAATTATTTAACGGTTGCCAACACTGGGTTGCTCAAGATCGTCGTATAATGGGCTACTTCAGTGACGATTTCTGAGCTTTTAATGACGATTTTTGAACACTTTAGTGCCGATTTCAAATAAATAAATTTAATAAATAAGTTTCAATAATAAAAAATGTGTTTCCTGCTTTCACCATTATTTTTGTAAGATGATGGGTATCATCTTGAATTGACTTATGAGCTAATTACAGACTGGTAGCAAGCTATCAACCGGAAGTAGTAGGTTACGTGAAAACCTATCAGTTTTTTGGGCTACTCAATACGTAAAATGTAGTTATGTGCAAATTTTTTGGCATATTACAGTTAATAATGGAATAAGAGTATTTTTTTATATTAGCTACAATATATATTTTCTCTATATTGTATCGTTTAAACTGAAAACAACATATACAAATACTGAAAACATCTTGAGATTAGTTATATAGTAAGCTTAACGCCCTTTTATCATTTTTAGGTGTGGTACTCTTTTTAAAACAAATTAAACAAATCATAGTGGTCGAGGAGCCATAGGGTAAATGTTATGTGGTGGCTCAACTGATTATATATTTGCTGGCAGAAAAAATTTAGAATTGAGCGTAACCTCAATATTTAGGTGACCGTTTAAATGATATGTGCATTTTACTGCAAATATTGTAACAGAAAAATCTATTTTAATGTAAACAAAGTAAATTGTTATTAAGTCATTTATTCCTCATTTATTTCTGGCCTCCATAGGGAAAACATTTATTTGTTTTTGATTTATACGCTGAAAATTCAAACAAAAATATGAGATAGAATAAACTGAATATTTAGATTAAAATAATATTTTAACGTAGTTTAAAAATACTGTTGTTTATATAGAACTTGTTTATATTCAGATTTATATGAACCATAAATTTGTTTAGACCTATCCATGTGTTAAAAATTTTGTTTGCATTCATAATTTCGACACTATTTACAACCTTAATTAAAATATTAATGCGAATGCAGTAAACAAACATGAATAGAAAATTAATTAATTTTTTCGGTCGGATTTTTATTCGTATACTCCTGGTTTATAAAAGCAAAAAGTTATGCAGAAACCAACTCTGTTACAAATTTTACAGTGGAAAGATGAGTGCGTAAAATAGCAAATTTGTATTTCAATTTCAAGATTAAGTCTATTTATGATAAAATGGCAAACCGAACAATACATTATCAGCAGTCAAATTGGTTGTCATTGGAAAAAGTGTTGCAAATTTGAACAACGAACCTCTAAAATAAAAAAAAAACCGTTATTACATAACAATATTTAGGTGCAAATAAGAAGTAAATACAATTTTACGATTTGTGAATATTCCATAATCATGGCACAATATAAAAACGTATAATAGGTGCTGCAATAGTGTATTATTCAATGAGCATCTAATGATGGCTTTTGCCATGAAGGTAAAATTTGTAATAAGGGTTGAAGTAGGTAATCGTAAAACAAATGCCAATTTGACCAAGTTATATTAGTATAAGCATGCGTTAAATGAAAAGTAAGAGTTTGCAAGCTTTGAAGTGGAAATTAAAATTGTGTTGTTGTGTACGCAGTTTAAATTTTCCTGTCTATTTTGTTAAAGGGTATAGTGGTTATGAAAGAGCATGGTGTGTGTGCCTTTCATGGTGCACATATTTAGAACACAAAGGGAAGCATTGTAGGTTCGGATCAAAACTTCAATAATTAAAGAGTAAATTTGTTCTTAATGCTTTGATGCGTACAGCACACAAGTAGTTACAGGTTGGTAAGCCGGTAACCAAACTACTTTGTTTTGCTTAAAATTTTGTAAACTTTGTTTAACAAAGGCTATTACGGTTACCTAAGGTAAGCAATAATGTTCGAACTGCATAAATTTGTATTATCCTTTTTATACTTCCATATTTGAACCATATTCGTATGATTACACTTAGTCAACTTAAAGAATGTGGAGTACGAGCGGTAAAACGCAAATAAAAGACAAAGGTTTGCGTTTTATAAAATTATATATTTAAAATTCTTGTGCAGTCACTAAACAACTTTCTTTTACATATAAAAATGGTTAATAATTAGACTTAACACACGTTTGTCAAGTAGAACAGATGTTTTAATAGCAACTTTAATAATTAGATTATCTTGTAAGACATACTCGTATAATTTAAATATATATCAAAACTGAAAATAGATGCATGCAAATTAGATATTATATCTTTTTTAACGAAAATAGGAAACGGACTAACTACTATGGTCATATACCACCTCATAAGTGGCTAATTATGAATTTATGTGAACACAAATGACCATGCTCTTCAGTGGGATTGGAATCCAGGATCGGCAATTATATCTTTTATTTTGAATGTTATTCCTTATATCTATTGGAAACTTTGTGGGCCGCTAATTCCCCATAGAACGACAGTAAAAGGCTAATAATTAAATAGAAAATTTCAAACTGTTCCGTGTATAACAAAATGAGTCTATAATAACCTAGGAGATATGATAAATATTTACCAATATTTCGGTATTTTCAAAGTTTGGGCGGATGTTGCTAATGTCGTTATCAACTTTAACGGCTGTTATTAATACTAACGTAAATTAAAGTAGAAAGTGCAGAAGAAATATAAATTCGTGAACTGAATCGTGCTTGTAAATGTTAATATTTTTTGACAGTTGCATAAAAAACGTTTTATAAAATGAAAGTGTGTGAAATCGTTTTCTCGTTCATTTTTATTTGGATATTAAACTATAATCTGAATTGTATTTATTAGGCAACATTAGCTCTTCTATAGAGAATGCATTTTACTTATAAAAAAATGCAAGGTTTGTTATTTTGTAATGAAGTTTTGGATTGTTCAATATAAATTTAAAAATACAAAATAGTAGATTTGGAACTAAGTCAAAAGTTAGTTTGTTTCTTTTTTATTGTGCATATTGCCAAAAGCAGAAAATATTATTGCTGCAAAACATTGATAATGTGTTTCAGCTATAAATGGTTATTTAGACTGGAAAATTTCGTAGAATTAATTAATTATCATTGATTATATTATTTGCACAATGCTAGTAACGTTTGAAAGACTCTCTGATTGCATATAATATTTTTCAAATGATTGTTAATCACCAGCTCTTAAAAGTTTTCCAAATTATCGTTGGTATAGTGGTGTTTACAAAATATTATAGCTATTATGGTTTTAAAAATATGTTTAGCAAATGGATTTAGTATTTGAAAATTCCAAATCAGTCAGAGATTATCTAAAACTCGGAATATAAATAAACTGTATGAGTTCAATAAAATACATTAAACTAATACCATCCCTCCCTCCACTACCAATTTTTACAATTAATATATAATATAACGATTCATGGTAGTCTGTGAAAAGATTAAAGTGAAATGTTATAATGAAGGAACATCAGCATTTCATATATTCTTCCCCCAGTTCTCTCCAATGAAACTAACAGTGATGAGAAACTTTTAAAGTTCATTAATTCTTTTGAATTGGCAATGACATAATATTTTATTTTATTTCTTAATTTTTTTTTTCAGATCCTTATTTTTATTTAAAAACAATTGTTTACAATTATTTTTACAGCAGTAATAACCAAAACAGTCGATCGGCTTAATCTCAGCTAAAAAAAATTCTTCGTTAGGAAAAAAAATACGTGTAGTATTTCAAAACGGTGAATGTTAATAAAATTATACAAAACTTAAAACCAAAGATCGTTTCATTTATCACTTCATGTTTTCATAAATGAATATTTTAAGTTTGACAGCTAAATCCCAGAGAAGCCTGTATAATATTCTTTCCCATTAATTTTTTGTCCAAAGTAAATTTTGTCTATTTAACGAGTTGCAAACTATTATACCTCATAGGTTTTAGAAATCAGAATAAATGAATTTAAATTACGCTTATTTTTCAGGATCCCAGTGGTAGCAAGCGAAATGCAGACACGGTATAATTACAAAATGTAGCGTTATTTAACCTCGTACACTTAATTAAAAAATCCGTGCTTTAGGTAACCTTCTCCATAAAAAATTAATTGTAAATTAACTGCATCCACTTCTCAGCAAAACAAAACAAAACTTCCATTTTTCACCAGCAGCTTCACCATCATTTCTCTCGTTGTCCCGCTGGGGTGTTCTGCTGGCTCTCGCTTGAAGAGCGCGCATTGGCGTCGTGACAGCGTAATTTAACAATGGGCCGGCGCGATGCTCGACGCATGTTTCCGCATGGCTGCTTCGCGCGGCGTAAAGCGTAGCTGCATGACGTCACAGCGTCAGCGGAACAGGGAAATAGAGGAGAATGCAACGCGGAAGTGAAGGGGAAAGGGGATTGATTGATGGTCAGTACGGACAATTCGTCCGAGAATAGCGGCTAACGTTTTGTGATTTTGTCTGGTTAGAAATTCGAAAGAAAGAGATCCGAGAATATGAATAGCTATAGGGCTATAGCGAATATGTAAATCATAATGTGGACAATGCCGTTACGTTCTGCCAAATTTCAATAATAAACACATGAATTTATAATCTAGTAACCAGCATTAACTAATTATACATATGTGATTTGATTTGGAAGATTACTGACAACTGTGTATTTTGTTAAATTCTAGAACAATATGAAATGATAATTTTGATTTATCAGTAATCAGACATCTTTTTATGAAGTTAATATTTACCTATTTTTATATCCTCAGGGGTAGATTTGTTTAAATCGGATTACCCAGTATAAAGTTATACGTGGTAGCATCGGTTAACAGTTTAAAATACAGTGGGTGAACAATTAATCATCCCCTATTTTCATACCCTTAGGTGTGAAATTTAAAGATGAAATTTAAATGGTATCAAAATCGTACTACTCTGTGATAAGTTATACGTAATCGTACATAAAAAAAATAAAAAAGTAAGCAATAGTTATTTGTCAAACTAGAGAGGAAAGCGCTTTTTTTTCCTCCTTGAGTTCGAAGTTTGCCTCATGAGCGTAGCGAATGAGGCATTTCGAACGAGAGTGGAAGAAGAGCCTTCCTCTCGTATTAGACACAACATTTTTTTCACCTGTTTCTAAAAACGAATTGCTCGGACCTAAAATACACTTTTAGAACACAACTGACAGACTGACACGTTAAAAGTTAGGTTATCAGACACAAGGCAGTGTAGCAGTATTACCAATGAACCAATCTAAAATATCTTTAATAGGTTGTCAAATTGTGATTTAATAAGAAAAAGAAAAATATAAGACATAATTGTAAGATAATTTAAAGTATATATATCATTAAAATAAGGGTTTTCAATAAAATTAGAAATTTATTTATAATTTTTATAATATATTTTTTGTAAATAATATTTATATTGGTAACACTTCTATATTTTCCTCTCTAGAGAGGAACAACACATTTTCCTCACTATTTCGGGAGAAGAACGATGGGGTTTCTTACCATGTCGTGAAAAAAAAATTATATACGCGTCGACTAGAGAGCCTTTTCCATTTTTCGTCGGTTAAAAGCTGCAGAAATTAAAATCTGTCAAAATAAAACAAAATATAGGAAGAAGTCGAGAAACCTAACTACTAGGATTTAAAAGAAAAGAAACAGGGATTAATCCGTTCCAACAAAAGGATCTAAAGAGTCTCAAAAGAAAAAAAGTTAGTAGGTACTTGAAAATTAAAAGCACTACATTGTTTATGTGAAAAGAACAACAAAGTATCTCCTGGAGAACTAAGAAACATCAACATTTTCGTGAGAATTGAGCCAGAAGAATAGAGCGCCTAATTTAAGTTCAGTAAAGTTAACCTCAATATTTTGTTGGTCCCAATCTGTTTTCGTAACTAATCACCAACATACGCACTTTGCGCGTTTTGGCTCCTAAGCTCACACCCCCAAATTATCCGTAACAGTAACACCACAAAGCACTAACACCGTTAAGCGCTAAGCGATAACACCATTGCCTCCATCAGCAATGAGCCGATTGGCCGTCCCATGTTCCATTATCTTATTCGTCGCTTGGAACGCATCACGAAGGGAAATCAATAGTGAAATTATACGTCTATTATGGCAACGTACGTTCAATGTTTGCCTGTAGCAATGGCAGAGGCAAAGACGTCGAACGCCAAAGTAGCAAGTAGACGCTGCATCAGACGGTACTAATAGGATGTTTTGCTTGCGTGAGCAACTTCAGATCTAAGATCGTTTGTTTTTGGTCTTATTTAGTTTGGTATGTGTCGTAGCAAAGAAGATGCCCGAGGTAAAGTTGTAAAGGCCTTTGAAAATATGTGATATGATTTGAAATAGAAAATAAATAACAAGTTTTAATCATAAAAATTAATAGTATATTATTCAATTAGCATGTAATGTATGTTATTACTCATGAGAATGAAGTTTGCATCACGAGCGAAAGCGAGTATAGCCATTACATGCGAATATAATACTGTACTTTATCCACAACATTTCGTCAAACATTTGTTTGGAAATTATATTATTATTATAAGTAATAGAATATTATTCAATGAGCATGTAATGAATGCTATTACTCATGAATGAAGTTAGCATCACGAGCGAACGCGAGTGATGTAAGTCATTCGAATGAGTAATAACTATTACATGCGAGTAGAATACTATACTTTATTCACAACATTTCGTCAAAAATTTGTTTTGAAATTATAAGATAAGTAGAATTTTTGCTCTGACAAATACAAAAAATTGTTTGCTTATCAAAATAGACAAATTGTAGCAATCATCGCTAGGCTACGTACTGTTGTAACAAAATTTTGAAGAGATTTGACATTTAGCATCTTAAAACCAATTATCCAGCTTCAGTTTAAGCTCAAAAAGAAAATAAGAGTATGGAATATGAGAAAACTAATGTCTTTGGCTTTTAAGTGGAAAAAATAACTTATTTATTTTACTCTTTTGACTGGTAAGATTTTAATTTGACATAACGAATGAATAATATTATTTCATCAGCAACAGTAACAAGGGTCTATAATTATGAGTATTTTATTTGACAATTGTGGATAAATTATTTTAAATAAAACGATTTATAATTTCTCAGGCAACGACCATAGCAGGTAGCGTTGAAGCCGGTTCATTCTATAATGTAAATTAAATAGCACTGCCCTCTGTTAGTAGTTGGATGGATGACCACTTTGCAAAAACCTATATAACCTCTGTAATTGAAACTGCTTTTGAATGTCGAATGAAAGGTTGGTGAAACTAATATATACAGGTGAGAAAAGGGTGAACGATTGCGTGGACGTCCGAGGAATAAGTAGTTAGGTATTATTGATGGTTTCTTTCGTGAATAAATGATTCCGAATATAGGTACCAGGACAGAAATATTTGGAGGAGATTTATTGTTGGTTGATTGTGTTCCTGAGTTCGTGTTACCCCACTTAATGGAATATAGCGTAACGTAATTTTCGTATGGGAATGTAAAAACAGATTAATGGCGAGATTTTCGCAAAAATTCACGTTTTGAGGTCCTTTGAATACGTTTCAACCACTTTGTGGACGAAAGTAAAAATAAATTGTAACGCAATCGGTCCATTTCATTTATTAGTAAGTGATAAATTATTACAGATGCATTGTTGTTACCAACCGTCAAAGATGTTAACGCAGTAAGAGCCTCAGGGGCAATTTCATTCATCCGGGAAATTATTGGTAATGTTAATCGAACTGGGGATCTCATAATCCGGTTCATCGAAGTAATGTTTACTCTGTTTACGTCAGGTCGATCCAGTCAGTAGGAAGTGGGACAAACACTAACATCTGGCCCTGCTAAGGACACGGCGCAGACTAGAGGTGTACCAAAGTTGTAGCATTTAGCCAACAGGACAAAATAATAATAATAATATTTGTTTAACATCTTCCCACCTTTTACAAGTGAATTAGTGCTGGATGACTATACAAATTGTTTTTGATCTGTGGTTTTTCTTATTTCCGTGTTTCAAATGTGGAATCACTTAAAAAAAAGATTTCAATAAATATGTGTTTCAGTACTCAACAATATGGTCTGATATTATATTTTTAGTACTTCCAAAACAAAATATTAACATGATTTAAATTTATTCAAGCGTTTAAGAATGTTTAAGGATGAATTTAAATTATTTCGATTTTATTAGAAATTACCTAATTCAGCTAAATATTTTAAATAGTAAAAACATAAGAGAAAACACAATAAATACTGAGAAGATTTATGTAATATGTTATTTTTTGAGTTATATTTTGGGTAGTACGTACTGCCATAAAACGTAAAAACTAAATTTACATATTTATATAAAATTTTGTATGAAATACATTTTCCGCATAAAATATTCCAAACTTACTGTCATGTAGATTTGCCGCAGGAAAATCTTAAACACTGGAATAGAAAACGAAATTGCACGAAATGTTTGCTATATTTCCTACAATTTGACAGAGATTTATATTTTCAATATTTCAGTGTCACAAAAAAGTTTTAAAATAATATGTTATGTAACTAGAACTACAATACCTTTTAGAAATTTAAACGGTTAAATTTTCAATCTTGTCAAAAATTATGGATAGTACGCAGTAATAAAATTCTAAGGATAATTTGAAACTTATTCAGGGAAAGCAAACTACTCACACATATTATGAAAATGTGTACACTCGTAAGGGGAAAGAAGCAAATGAGACGGTTAGTCTGTTCTTCGCTCTATGGAGTTGACTTCAAGAGGTGCACATATAACATTAAAACAAGATTCTAGTTTATATTTTAAGAAATTACTCTCTGTGATTTCTCCTCTCCTAATACCCAGAACTGACAGAAATATGCTTATAATAAACCATGTTCCAAACAATAAAAAAAATTATAAAACAATAGAAAAAGGTACCTATAGAGTAAATCCTAGCTCTCTTATGCCCGGTTGCACCAACGATAGTTAAAATTTAAACTTGGTTTTAATAAATAAAAGCGTATCTAATTTTTGTCAATTACTCTATATGACATACAACTTCGATTTGCTTTTATTTATTTAAACCAAGCTTAAAATTTAACTAACGTTGGTGCAACCGGGCATTATAGATACATAGTGTAGCGGACAATGCAATATTATGAACATGTATGTGATATGGTTTTGAATGTTGAGTGTGGATGAAGAAGCTTGAACGAAGTATAACTGCTGTGAAAATGAGGTATTTAAAAGGAATGTGCAGGTAAAAGAGTATGATTGTGTTTGAAATACATTAATGTCCGATAAGAGTGAGATTAAGAAGAATGTTGTTAAGAAAATGGGAGTGAGCCAGTTAAGGTTGTTTAGCCATTTTGAGGGAATGTTGAATGAAAGATTGGTGAAACTAATATATATATATGCCGATGAGATGGTTGGAAAACTGTGTTAATTGTTAGAATGATTCCTGTACCATTTCTTTCCGTTACGACACTACTTTTCTATACTCGAACAGATACGAGAATATTTACGTGTTTCTTTAAATAAGTCCCTTTAGCGTCTCAAAATAGTAGCAGGAAATCGTCATTCCTAGCTGGTGTTGCAAAAAATAATAAGAAGAATGTAGTGCCCTTTCCATAAATGTTATATTTATTTATTTAAAATAACAAAAATTAAAAATTTCCAAAAATTCATAATTACCTAGTATTCAACCAAAACATTAAAATATTAATCAAAATACACTAAATTAGTTACTACTACGTAGGATTTCAGTTTACAGCTTAAGTATTAAGAAGTCAAGCCAATTTCATAAAGTGAAAAATGTATTAGACCGACATATCTGGTTTATTTTAATCTGCGTTGAAACGATGAAACGAGCGCAACATTTTCTTAATACTACCCTGGTGGGAATACCGGTGCGCCACCGAGATTTAATCTGTGTAAAGTTTTAAAAGTATGCAACAAACTACACTTGAAATGCATCAGTTGAAAATTGCTTATTAAATATTCATAGCCAGCTTGCCAGGCGAAGATCAAATTTGATTCCAGGGAAAATTGAATAACGTCGTACATTTTGATGACAACTCTAATGTAATTTTGGTAAAGTACTTGAACCGTAAATATTGAAACATGTTATTGATTAATATCGACTTGATACCAATGTACTAATTTCATGTTTTCAACGTTTCTCCACAAAAATCATTTCTCATTTCCCGATTGGATGGAGTCTACAAAACCAAAACAAATGTACCTGCCATGACAATTGAAACACAATTTAAAATATGTATTACGTAATTGTTTTGTTATGGATCATTTATGATACAGTAATAACAGAAATACAGTAAGTGCTATGTTTTTCATAAAAACTATTGAGAGGAACCTAGTGAGGGCATCATATATTTAAAAAAGTGGGTGGGAAGACGACGCTAAAAAATGGGCAAACTTTTTTCATGATATAAATAAAAATAATTACAAATGACGACAACAACTAATGAATACACTTAACATACATAACATCACATTATAGCCTACTCAATTGGGTAGCACGAATCCAGAAAACAGTCAACCAACAATCAATCTCCTCTAAACATGCCTAACCTGATACCACTTTCGTCTCGTCCACATTCATAGTGCGATTTATACATGCTGGTTTATTTTTCACACTCGGAATCATTCGTTCACGCAACAAACCATCAATCACACTCAACCAGTTATTCCTCGGACGCCCACGTAATCGTTCACCTTCAATATCACCCATACATATATTAGTTTCACCAACCTTTCAATCTACATTCGAGCAATATGTCCAAACCACCTTAACTGACTCACTCCCACTTTTTTAACAACATTCTTCTCAATCTCACTCTCACCATACACCAATGTATTCCGTATATGATCACGTCTCCTATATCCACACACTGCTCTCAAATATCTCATTTTTACTCTACAAATATACAACTAGTACTATCTTTTAAGATGGCCAAATATCTTATACGCGTATAGGAGCAGGGGAAGGACTAACTAAGGATTACATCAGATTAAACAAGGACTCGGTATTGCCTAACCAGGAAACAGAAACCTGTCAACGCAGATGATGCCTCAAGACGTACCTCAGAATATTGGTCGTAAAGCAACCAATACCAAATAGAATTTTCAATCTCGGGATTTCGGTATTCAAAAATTATCACATTGTTTAATTAAATTTTTATATCAATAAATACTATTTTATAAAATTCCGAACTATCCGAGATACAATTTTGTAAGTAATACTAGGGATACTACATGATTATCGCACTTATCTTCTACAAAGATTTGGCCTATGGTCTCGTTGTGTACCTTTCACATGCGTGCCGTAATCTTGTTTATATCTCACTTATTGCGTACATAATTTTAATAACACAGTTACTATAAGAACAAAAAAATAACTATTTTTTGTCAAGCATGTGTTAATTATAACAAACAAATTTAGAATTATATGTTAAAGTATTCCGTTTGGTGATCAGAACAATCGGAACAGATTTATTATTTTTGACATTATTGAAGATGACTCGAATTAACGTTCAAGTAATTTTGTTTATCTAGTTTAAATTTTACTTCTGGCGCCGTAAAATGTGGCGTCAAAATTCACATATGTTTTATGAATAAAAACAGTTAAAATAAGAAGAAAAATGATTTATGAATCTGATAGTTTAATGCTATTTATTTATGATATTCAGAACAACAGGAAGTAATCGATTCTAAAGCAGAATAATATATCAAAGTATTATTTGTCAAACAAACCATAAATTGAATTCAAGCTTCAACGTAAAGCATCTAGTTAGTATGCATTGCGTCATTGCATTGTCTGCATCGCCCACAAAATTGGGTTAATTTTCAAGAATTAATAAGAGAATAATAACTGAAAGAGAAAATGAGAAACACAAATATAATCATGAAACATACACTTCCTCCGTTTCTGCCAATTAGCACCGCAGTGAACTGTTTGAAAGCATTTTGTAAAATCGGCACGTACTGCTTTTACAAGCAGTTAAATTGACAGCCGGTTGCGTTGCCCGCGGCGACGCAAGGACATCGTAACTAAGAATCCGGTTCCGTAATGCCGTAATTACTTAAAATACTGCTTACAAAATATTTAATTACTTTATAAAATGTACTAATTATGGCAACAGTACAAAACGAGCGAATGAAAGCAAGCAGCACACCATTTGCGCAGCAGACTTCAACTCCTCGGCTTATCAACCAAGTATCGTTTTTAAATTGTGTTTGTAAGCTCCACATTTAATTGAATGCTTGTAAAGAAGGTATTTTAATTTTAATATTGATTAAATGATGAGATAAACGAGTATTTATGTTTAAATAAGTTTCCTGTAAGGTGTAGGCTTGCAATAATTATATGAAAACTTGTATAATTAAAATATCTTTTATCTGCCTCAATATATAATAAATGAAAGAGAAATATTATGAAAGACAACAGATAACAAATTTAAATGGGGGCGTTTCGAATTACAATGAAATATTTACAATCCAAAATTCCACACAATAATTTTGTAGTTTGACCCAATTCGTTCTACAGGCTCAAGGAAAAATGCAAAAACGAATTACATATTTATTATATTTAATCTTAATTGGCATTGTCCTTATTTATCCTTACGATTTATCGGAACTTAAAGTTAGACATATTTTTTCACATTTAAATGATTTTGGTCAAATTTGCAAAACCGGTGAAAGTGGATACAAAAGAATGAATTAATATATTAGAAATATGGCATCAAATACGAAAAAGTTTAAAGATGTTGGAAATAACTACATGATGACTACAGCAAATCGTTGAAATTTCAGCAGAAATCATTTCTTTATAACGTGTGTGCGGATGGATGGATTTGTACTTTTATGTTCATTAACTCAAGAAACGAGAAAACATAGGATAACGAAATTTCATACAAGTTTCAAGACCAAATGAGGTAATTAGGTGATTTTGGCTGTATTTAGGAAATGGAAGTTTACTTGATATACAAACCAATAAATTTCGAATATGAATTTTGTCGTATCTGCTTCGAATTTAAAGAAAAAAAAAATTGTACTGTGAACTGCAGAAATAGGATGTTTCCCACAGGTTTGCAGTACCTATTGCAGTATTACTATATTTCAGTGGTGCAATTCTATTTTTGGGAATAGCGTAAGTTATGTATGTATGTATTACTTGTTGCACGATGGGGAAAAGTAAACAGAAATGGCGACTATAATTTTCTCTAATGTAAATCCTCTTGATGTCTCTACCAATCAGTAGTAATAAAATTATCGTTGTAGCTTACTCAACGTTATTATTTTAGATTAAATGTATAGATATTTGGTATCTTTGATTTTAATGCACAATTTCCTATATTAACTCATTTTATAAATATCCCCCATCCGAGGGCACTTATTATGATAAGTAAAGAGAAAATTCTGCTGCATAAACATACATAGCCATTTGTTCTGACAGGAGCACATAGAGATAAAGCGTAGATAAAATCGTAAGAAAGCAACCAAGAAGTAGCAACAAGGAAAAATATTCCAGGGAATGAGATCGAATTATAATTCAAGGCAGAAACACTGAACCAAACGACTTCTAAATTGTTATCAGACACAACTATCAGAACTAAATAAAGGAAATTACCCTCAGTACAACATGATAAAAGTAGTTTATGATCACGAATCTGTAATTACAAATTACATATAATCGAAAATTTATTTACCGTAACCTGTACACACACATGTTCTCTTTAATCTAGTAAATAGTGAATGAATCAGATAACAGTTCCTACAATCTAAAACAAGTTTCTGTTTAAAGCACTAATTTATTCACGACTCAAATTGAAACAGGCCGACGGCTACCATGATCTCGATCAGTCAGATCAGTTTAACATAATCCACGTCGATGGGACCGGAAATTGAAAAGTCGACCTTTGGCCGCAGTGCATTGGGATCAGATCAAAACAATTTGACCGAATGCGGATATCAAAAAACATCAGTCCGGATATCGGAGATATCCACGCACAATTTACCTCTGTCGTCGGCCGGAATTGAACCTTGATATCTATAATGCTCGATTTACCTTTGTCGTTTGTCATCCACGTGGACCGGATTGGGAAGTTTTCAACGTCGCCTTTTTCCTTCCCTAACCTACAACTCGTTTATCTCCTATTGAATTTAGTTGGGAAGAGGCAAAGTAGAACGATAGACCAAAGTTTCACAGCTAGAATATGTTTAAAATAACGGAGCTTTGCAATTGCATATACGCAAATAATATTTTTTAGAATAAATAGCACATTAGTGAAGTAAAATAAAAAAGTAATTATGTTTTCCTGATTTTATAATTGAAGCTAATACGTCCATTATGAGTTTATTTTAAACATTAACAGGCAGTTCGTGAAAGGGGTTAGATCTACTCCATTTCCATTATTACTCGACACTTCATTTTCCATTCTCAAAACATAACTATTTTAACTAAGGTTGTAATCAAGATTTTTTAGTAAAAAATTTGACATTTTGAAAATATAATTAATTTAGAAACGAAGTTACAAAGATGAAAAAAATGGAGTTAACGCTAATCCCTTTTATGAATCTGCCTGTAAGATATTTACATAAAAATATTTAGTAATAAATAAAATGATTTTTTAATTATTGAAAGAAGCTTTCAGAACTCATAATATGATAAATAAAAAATAACAAATATCATTAAAATAACGATGTTTCGACAGCAAAGTACTGCCTTCTTCAGGTAAAATTTAACACAATAAATAAATAAATAAAAATATGTAGTCAAGGCTACGAGTTGACAAAATAAGGGTAACATGGATCAAAGTTATACAAAATATAATCAGAAAATTAAGGAAGAACAACAGTTAACCAGGACTTATTAAGCTCAAAATCTGTATTCAAATTAAGATTATTTGGCGATTTCTTGATTTCAATAGCTTCTCCAATTGGTCTTCTCAACCAGTTATTTTCTCTTACTAGAATCTTCTTTTTTTTAAATCAATACCATGTAATTCTTGAATGGCATGTTCAGCAACTGCAGATTTATCAAGTTGATTTAATCTAATATGTCGTTTGTGTTCTTTTAATCTTGTAGCAACAGTTCTACCAGTTTGGTCAATGTAAACTTTAGCACACTGACAGGGAATATTATAAGTGCCAGAACAATGTAGAGACACAATATCTTTAAAATTGCGCAGAAGATCTCGGATTTTTAAATTTGACCTAAATGACGTTTTTATGTCAAATTTATTAAGAATCCTGCCTATTTTGTCGGTAACATTAACAATGTAAGGTAAAGTGGCAAAAGTGCGCTTTGCTGTAACCATTTTTCAAGAAAACATCGTCTAAAAACTTAATTTCTTCATGAGACCTCTAACCACCACCCTGCCCAAAAAATTTGTACGTCCAAAATATAATACCAGAAAGCTTCAAATTTATGACATCCCAGTAAACTTCAGGAATAAATTGATTAGGTACATTGTTATCTAGGATAAGTTCAACAAAAATAGGTCCACCATAACGCGTTGGACAGTCATTCTTTTAACTGGACAATTATGGATCCTCCTCAACTAACACCTTTTCTTCATGCCCAATAATATAGCACATACCGAGATCAGCAAAAACAAAATTCCGCTTTCAAAATAGATAATTGGCGTGAAGGTATATCTACTTGTTTAAAGTCATTATATACCGAGGCATATTCATCCTAAAATAAGGATACAAATAGCTAATTTACGGCCGACTAAATCTCTTAAAAAACTAATTTAATATTTTAATGTCACACAAACAGATTTTCCTTCTTAGTTTGTCATCTTTTTGTTGAAGATGTCGAGCTGAAATGTTTAAATCTAGTACTGGAAAATTTCTATCTCTAGTTTCCGTAAAATTCTGTAATACTCCAATATCGAATGAAATTTTAAACGGTATCGTGAGTTTGATTAAAACTAAAACTACTGAAGCGTGATACATGATTAATAGAATGGAATAGTAGAGTAAAAAGTTCTAAAATTTTTCTTTAATCTCACAAGCAAAAAGTTTCGCAATACGATCGTATTTCGTGATAAGTTTTTCAATCGTAAAATAAGTTGAATGCGCTGTAGTTCATCGAAATACAGCAAGAGGAAGTGCACATAAATTCTACACCCCAATAAAAGCCTTTATAAATTTGTTAATTTATTATTTTAAAACCGTTTTTGGCCCATAATTCATGAAATATTTATATTGTCACGCTATATTTCATGTCAATGTAAATTTTTATATGCATCACCTAGTCCACTTCGATGCTGCTGTCGTCTAGTAGTTTATTTTATATTCTTAGTTCTCGTTCAATTTCTATACATGATGTTTAATGCCGTATTTCTTCATCTCATTTTCCGCATAATCTGAATCTTATTTCATCACCGTTATTCATTATTTCATTATTATGAGTTCTGAAAGTTTTTCCACTTATTAAAGAAATGGATGCATGAACAAGTAGCATGAGAAAGAGTAATATACAGAAACTGAAAAATGAATTCATAAGACACGAAATGGAAACATTAGATTGGACAATGTAATAAATAGAATTCGGAAAAAAATCTATTTATTTGGTACGGGCATCTAACTAAATGTCGGAGGAAAGATGGCCTAAATAATTATAGGAATGGGTAAATGCCTTTTGAAAGAAACAAACTAGGAAGACCAAGAAAACCATGGAAAATAATTGAGACAAATAATGATAGACCAAAACCTAGAAAAGGAAACAGAACAACACAGAAATATCAATAAAAACGTGTAATGTAATGAGTAAACAACGACACTCTTAGTATCCCAAAAGAAGAATAAAGTAGACAATGATGACGAAATGGCCCTTTTTAGTACATTTATAAAAACTGAACAATAGAAATGGTCCCAAAACACACATTTCTGCACTGCAACCTGACTTATCTAAGGTAGAAGGAAAGCAAGTTCTTTATCAATTTGCTAGTTCTGTTTTTCTGCACTGTATTTTAATATAATGTAGTATAGGCTCCCGTCGAATCAGCTTTTGTTACTTCTTACCTTACTGTATTATAGATCCTGTTTTATACCTAGCAAAAATAAATATTCTCGTTCTTACGTACCAGAATATTATTCCTGTGACCATAAATACCATAATAACAATATAATGAGGTGTCTGCTAAAATTAAACTTTCATTTATTTTTGATAAGACAAATACACCTTCCATCTATTCTGTTGACCGACCTTCTAATTTTATTTTTAGTTCTTTGTTTGTAGTCAGAACCGGGTTTATTTACGGTGTCATTATAACTGCATTACGTTGTAAAAGTAAAACAATATGTCGTCAAGATCCAAAATACATTAATAATTTATTATGATAAAATGTTTAATCAAGTAAAAACGAATTTCAGTCGTAATTCTACTAACAGTGTGGAAGAGAACTTGTATAAATTACTCAATTTTATTTGTACTGCATTAGCATTATCAATACAATATATCGTATGTAGAAAGGTATGTGAACGTGTACATACCAGCGCATCAAATAAAGAAAATCTAATGGTCTATTGATTTTGTAATAAAATCAGCTATTCAAAGTATTATTATACCCAAACATTCCCCAGTCTCATTACTTAAATACGTTCTGTAAATTACACATATTCTATTATATGTCATTTATATAATTTAATGGTTTTTAATTTCTCAAGTTGGTATTGGGTATTTCAAACGAACGATAATATTTTTGTTCTCAGCAATTTATTAATAAGAAAACCTGCCTAATTTATTGACGAATACATTGTGTTGTGTAAAATTGACATCACAATGAAATTACAGGTTACAGGGTAAATTAACTATTTGAATCGTTTATTCAATGAACTCTTTAGTTTATCCTTGTTAAAAATTCATTACTGCAATAAATAATTAATTATGAAGCCTCATGTAATTAAAGAGCAAATTAAATAAAAAAAAACTTTTTGCATAGAAGAGTATAAATTTGTGTAAAAATTTACTTTCTACTAACACATTTATTTTGGTAATGATATTTTATAAAGCTATTTCTACTTTTATATAGCATTGTTTGTAAAAAGAAATTGATTTAGAACCTTCCGCATAATATACAAAATGTTCCGATCAAAAAACCGAAGTTAAATATTTTGTTTAGATTAGTTAGTCAAGATTTAAGCTGGATTTATAGTTTGCATAGGACACAGGAATAATTTAACATAAAAAAACATAGAACTTCGTCTGGGGGTTTTTAAATTGCGCAAAAAAACATACGAAGTGACAGGAAAAACGTATACCTATCCTTGTCTATGTCAGATGTTTTCGCGGAGATTACAAGGAAGCACTTAACCGAACTAACACAAAATATAACGAAAGTACACGGAAAACATAAAATGCACAGCATAGACACAGAAAATTGAACATTGTTCAATTTGCTTGCTGTGCTTAATTATTCATGTGCACTATGCAAACTGTAAATGAAAGCATACATTATTTCCATATAACCAAAATTATAGATTTATTCTGTGTTAAATTATTCCTGTGTTCTACTCAAAATATAAATCCAGCTTTATATTTAACTTCATTGATGCATATTTAAAATATTAGCCATTATAAGCTAGACAATGAAAACTCACCCAGCATACATATAACTGATTTATTATAAATATTCAGATATCAAACCATAAAATCCCCATGTAAGCAGTATCTTATTTATTTATAATTAATAACCTTAAAACCAATTACCATCAAATTAAAATACACTTCGTAATCTCTGCACTACAATAACCTCTCAATAGCTAAATTCCTACATATTTCACCACCAGCGAGCGAAGTATTCTCCGTGTACACATAACACGTCGCGTCCTTACAAATAATTCATCAGCTTCAAATCTCAGGGCTGAGACTTCAAACGTATACTTCATCACCGGCTTATAAATTAATTAACAAATTCCGTGACATTTCAACGCACGTACGCACCTGGGGGCGACCCGGGGCGGCGTTAAGTGGGGAGCGAAACGGAGGGAAATTGACGGTGATCGATTGAGATGAATTATCGGATTGGTTGGTTATCTCTCCCGAGGGAGTTCGGATATTAAGTGCGGAAAATACGATGTGAGACATTGTTTTATTTGTTTGATGTTTTGTAAAAACGATCAAGAGGTGATGAATGAGAGAAAATGTGAATGAATTTATTTTACACTTTTTATGTTGTTCAGTTTGCCGTGAGTCAGTTCTTCAAGCAATTTATCTACGGTAACAACATTTTATTTACCCAATACCTCTTAATGAATGCTCTATAATCGCGATTTTAAACAAGGAAAGTAATGGATTACCCACTAGTGGGTATAATTTTGAGAAAAGTCACTAGTGAGTATTTTTTTATTTATAACAATAATAATAAACACAACACCTTCGTAACTACTTCAATTGGCATTATTATTTAGATAATTTAACTCCTATGTAGTAATCCATAAAGAAAAAACTATTTTATCGTTTTGACAGCGCGGATAAATAGAAAGGTAACTTTATGAAATTTTATTTATCTTTCTTCTAGCAACCAGACCAAAATACTAACTACATTAATGTCATTTGCATTATATGTCAAAAATATAATATAATAGTTATTTACTTTACAAGTGGGCAAAGTAAGGAATTACCCACGAGAGAAATTTTAGCACACGAAGCCGAAGGCTGAGTGTGATAATTATTTCGAGTGGGTAATTCCACTTTGCCCACGAGTGAAGTATAACGTTTTATCCAACACCTCTTAATAAATGAAAAATTTATTAAAGAAATATTATTTGACAGTGACATATGCTTTAAATTTTTAAATTAAAATGTCAATCAAAGAAGTTACCAAGGTGTTGTGTGTTATTAATATTGTTATAAATAAAAAAATACCCACTAGTGGCTTTCCTCAAAATTATACCCACTAGTGGATAATCTGTTACTTTGCTTGTTTAAAATCGCCATAGTTATAGAGCATTTATTGAGAAGTGTTGGATAAAATAATATTTTCACCAATTGCACTTTTAAATAAACCGTTATGTGAAATCGGCACTAAAGTGCTCAAAAATCGTCATTAAAAGCTCAGAAATCGTCACTAAAGTAACCCATTATACGACGATTTTGAGCAACCCAGTGTTGGCAACCGTTAAATAATTATTGTACAATTAGGATAATTTTGGCAGATATATTGCCGTACTACAGTAAATTTGGACGTAACATGAAACAAAATTTGCAAGAAGAATTAACTAATTAATTCCGATGACGAAATTGTGGACAAAATTATATTTTATTGCTGACACTCCTATATTTTCCTATATTTAAATATCACACGAGTATATTTGAAGTGGCCCAAACATCATAAATTAAGTTAAATAGAAATTGAATGAAAGTGCCAGTAATTACAAAACAATTTCGAAATGTTTACATGCAACTAGATAATGGGGACTGTTGTAAGTACCTGCATCTAATGTTTTCCGATAACATATGGACATTAACGCAACAGAATAGGTATAAATGTACACAATACAATTATTAAATATGTATGCAAGCATTTATCCAGCCCGTATACTAAACACGTAAATTTCATAGCCCATCATATTGTATTTAAGTTGTAAATTATTTATTTTCCTTCACAAAACGTTCACTTTATAATATACTATGTAAGCATTAGGCATCATTATTGTAAATTATTAATACATATAATAAAAACAAAGAAAAGTTAACATTATATCTATTGATCAAATTGTATTTATTATATATTAACATAGACAAAGTTTCAAGAGCAGAAAGAAAATTTTACTTCAATACTTTACTTGAATACTTGAAACAGTATTCGTACTTTACATAATTTGACAACCTCACGAACAAAATAAATGACTTTTAATTTTAACACGTATATCATACAAAATTTTATCAATGATCTTCCTAGTGTATTAGTAAATACAAAAAAAAAATATGATATTTTGACATGTAGGGTTATATTTGTTACATACATTGTTACGTTACTTTTAACACTGGTATCAGAAAATGACACTTTTAACCAATGACCACTTTTAACAACGGTGGTAGATAAAATATATTATTTGCATTTTTCTTGTATCTGTCACAATCTTCGGAAAAACTGATTTATGTGTTCAATAGTATATTTAAATAATTTTAATTATCTTTACAGATCTGCGGATATAATTTTGATACGCACTGTATCGATTACCATTTAATTGACCAACAAATCCTCGTAATTATCATCGAAACACCAACATTTTGTAAGAGAAGTCTACTTTATGTTTCTTTGTCATTTTCAAATCAGCTTTCAAATTACAAAATAGTAATTTGTGAGCAAATTTAAGTCTTCACATTCGCAAGTAATAAAACGTTCATTTAAATGACTTAAGGCACAATAAGCATTCGTAGTCTTACCGATAATTATAGGTAATATTACAAGAAATAATGACCACTGATTTAACGCTAAGTTATAAAATTATGTATAACTTATAATTGCATACGTCATAAATTTGCATAGCATGATAGTAAAGCAGTTTAACAAGCTGTTTTGTATTTTCTTTAACAAAAAGGATATCATTATAATGAAATAGGGTTTATTATCTGCGCGTTAGGAACTATGTAGTTGAAGACTATTTTATGTCATACTGCTTTCCAGAAAATACATGTACAGGGTGTTTAAATGGAACGAGCAAATAAATTGCTAATTTATCACATAACATGAATTATACAATAACATATGAGCTAGATGATAGAGGATACATTCATGATATCTTTTTCGGTTTATTTGTATTAATTATCAACTTCAAAATTTAAAAAAGAATTATTTTATATGAATATAAAGCAAATATGACGTACTTTTCAAATTTGTTAAAAAAATATAATATGCTCTATTTTAAATTTCCAAGATGATAATAATTTCTAGATAGCGAATTACATGCAAAAAGCATATATTTTAATTTTTACATATCTTAATATAAAATAAATTTTCTGGACGAATTACATTGATTTGAGATAATTAATGCTAATTACTAATTGTATATATTGCATATTTGGGCATTCTTATGCATATTTTAACAAAAGTTGCGTATAATTGCATATTTCAATATTTTTAAGAACTTGCCTAGTGATAAACATTCAGAAATTTCTGGTAATGCAATATAATTCCCAAATATTGGAGGAGGCCGCAATAAAGTGAAGAATGCAACGGAAAACGCAACAAACAATACAATAAGCAAACACACAAACCAATAAACTCTAATATTTCTAGGGTAGATATTCGTTGTATACACGAATGCTGGTAAAAGTGGGTACAATGAATATAAGACCGAGAATTCTCAGCTGAATATATCTTTTACTTATGTTTCACTTTTTTTTTTTTTTAGAAAATTTTGAATAATTTTTTTATTGTAATTATGTAAATATGTCATAGTACTATAATAACAAGTTTCTAGGCTTAGTTTATATGTATATCAGTAGTATATTTGTTAATTGTGAAAAAGGATTAAGACTGTATTGTACAATAAAATTCATAGTGCATTTATTTATATTTTTTATCTAATAATTTAAGATATTTTCATGCATATTTTGCAGCATTTATTGTCATATTTGTACATATATAGTGCATATTTCCCAAAAAATTAGTGCATATATATGCGCATATAATTCAGTTTTTTCGTGAATATAATCCGCTCTCTATTAATTACTAATTAACCGGAGATAATATCATAAAAGTACATCCGCAATATAATTTTAATCTAACTAATGAAATCTCACAGAACTGTTGTAAGTAACAGTTCACTAAAGTAATTGTCTTGTACAGTAACACAAGTTTAGAGTAAAACTATTTCAGTCTCAGTCAGACTTGTAAGTCAGAATTCCTGGCAACTACGGTTCTGTCTGCAAACATTACCTAAACAACTCCCGGGGTAATTTAACTTCGAACTTCAACGCGAAAACATTTCCCGAACTCCGCAGGCGAAAAACTTAGCTTCTTTTTAATTCGTCCGCCGACACAGCGAAGCCCGGAGTAAACTCCGAGCAGATTCGAGAGGTAAACTGCTCAGCCAGGGGCGGGAGGTGGAACCCCACCGAACAATAATAAATAATAACAAACTCCGCACGAGTCTCCATGGACGTGGAAGCGGCAAGGGCAACTGACAACTCGAAGCGGAACTGCGGAAAATGAATAAATGAAGAGTGTTGCGATGCGACGATGGGTGCGGGGAACTCGGTTCCATTAGTGACTCGTCAGCAGTGTTAAACAGAATGTAAAACATTTATAATTTATGTATGTTTTCGTGGAAATCTTTTGATTAAAATTCTTGGTTTTTCTCGCATTTGCTTTGTTTCACATGGAAATGTTGATGGAGATATAAACTGTTACGCTTGGTGCCGAATATATAAAATTTTATAATTTTAACAGTTCTCGCAATGGTAAATGAGAAACTATAATCATCTCCATTAAATAATGATTTTTATTGATGGCATTGAATAGGAAACACTACCCTTACTTATTCTATAGTTCATGATTTGTCGGATTTTAATGACTACGTTCACACTAAATTCAAGTAAATTTATGTTTACATTAAAAATGCAATATCAAAAGTGCAATTTTATCTTCTATAAAAATAAAAAGTTATCAAAAATTAACGGTACTCTGGCAGATGGAAACATACATTAATAAAAGATAAAATTTTAAAATAAAGAAGTAAAATTTTATGAGTCTAAAATAAAATTTTGCTGCCCAACAAAAATAGAGAGGAAAGCACTTTGCTGGATAAACTTTTAACCAGGTATTATCACTTTATAAATTAATTTAATTACCGGTTTTTAGGTAGGTTTTTAGCATTACTCGTTTTCAGTAGCATTACGAGTGTTACGCAATTTTGTCAATGTACGATCAATTGATAATTTTTTTTTTATTGGAATCCCGCAGCCGACATTCGCCACTTTTAACTTTAACCCTGTGGCTCCCCCTCCACTATTATTTTGTAACTTGATATATAGAAAGCGCACTTCACTAAATTTAATTATTTAATTTAGGTATAGTTATTTCCACAAAAATTTTATTTAAGTGTTTGATCTTATGTAAATGGTTATGACAATATTTCATCGAATTTATGTAGGAACAAACTAAAAATTACTTATTATATGTATAGTTCTTCTAACTTGACACTACGGAACATTATTTCATTCTACTTCAATAGTAGTTGAAAATATACTCCATATCACTTTATAAAATCAATTTTGCCTTCGTGACAGTAAGAAAACTATATATTCTTTTTGTAGTTTCAATTCTTTGCACTAGGAGCACATTGTTATTTAAATATACCAATTTAAAAAAGTTATGTACATATATCAGTGTGTCAAGATTTCAATAGGTCTTCTGCACAAACTGGAAGAGTTACGATTTCGGTTAAATAAATATTAGATTCGCTTCCAAAGAACTTTTTAGTTCTTCATTTATTTCCTAAAAAAATTACATATCGTGAAAACTATTTCAAAAAATTAGTTACCCATTTTTATCGTGTAATTAAAAGTGTAGGTAAATATTTCATTTTTGAATAAATTTTTAATGCATTAATAACTTTAATGTCCAACCATTACGTTATTGTTATCATAACAGCTCAGCTATCAGCTATATAGCAAATAACGCCCAGGGGCGTTATAAATTTGACGTTGTTACTATAGGGCACAGAATACACAAACACTGACTTTTATTGGCAGATAGAAACATTCACTGACTTATACTTGGCAGATAGAAATATTGAAATAAAGAAATCGGTATTATAAATAAATAAGAATACCGCGTTCCCTAGTTACAGCAAGCAAATAGATAAATATCTTTAACAAAACACAATGATAGGACAAATATATATATATAAAAATCTTTTATAAAATAATATATCGGTCGTACATTAAACGTTGAACGCACCACGGGTATTAAACGGACAATAATATCAACGTACACACCTCGGGCCAGAGGCCCTTGGCAGCACAATGTTGACCTCGCGTATCATTAATAATAATAATAATAATTTATTCAAGCATTAAACAATACAGTTATAGCCAGGTCAGAAATACAGGAGAACAAATATCAAAATGAGAGGAAAACTAAAGAAAAAATGACATGTATTCGTTAATGCTGTAAAAAGCATTATTTAACAACAATCTATTGACAGTAAATTTAAATTGTTTTTAGTTAAAATCTTCAGACAATTGATTAAATAATTGAATTCCAATGAAATTTTATGAATTTTCTGATTTTTAAAATCTAATTTGAGGTACCTACTAAAAGGCGAGTATTATAACTATGTACACTGTTAATTTCTTTATTATCATTGTCCTTATAACACCCTTGATACATTAATTACTAAAAACTAATTAGATATACAAAATGGGAAATTAAGATGGGCAGGACATTTACAAAGAATAGCAAAACGAGTGACAAAACAGGTCAAACAATGAAAGAAAAATAAGCAGAACAATAAAAATGTACCAGAAGAGCAACAAGGTACAATATTTAAAATATCTAAGATTAAGAAAATAAAAATAAATGGAAATAACTACGGAATACATGTATAATTAAGACCTAAGTAAGTAAGTTTCCTAATTTCAATGATGATAAGTTTTACAGTACCATTAATATTTACAATTCCATGTAAGAAAGAAAAATTGTTTCAATTTTGTCTGTAAGACGGTATCAACATAATTTTTTGGAAAAATAATGAGATGTGACGGTAGCTAAAATACGCGTCAAAGATATAGACACTTCACAATCTGGACACACTGTATATTGCAGAGGTTAAATGGTAAAAAATTCAATGCCTAATAAAACAGTATGGTTCCTAAAAGAGTAATTTTTATTCAGGAAATGTACCAGCAGACTGTATTCCGTACAATTCCGAATCTTTTATATCTTATTTTATCATTTTCTTCGGGTTTATTGCAATTTTATCTCATCTTAGTGTCCGTTAGAAAAAAGCCCATAAACGAAAAGATTTTTATATCAGCAAACGATTTCCCACCCTAAGACCTCTGTCGGCTCTGTCAGTAATTTGCGAAACGCAAAGCCATCTCAGTTACTTCTTATTTACTACGTGCTTTATTATGATTTGTTTTATATATATATATATATATATATATATATATATATATATATATATATATATATTTTTTTTTTCTAGGAACTCGTAAAATATTGTTACACATGGAATCACAGAAAAAATGCTAAATGCATTAACTTGAGAAAATAGCAATTAATAATAGTTATTTACTTGACAAATGGGCAAAAATTTAAAGCATATGTCGCTGTCAAACAATATTTCTTTAATATATTTTGCATTTATTAAGAGTTGTTGGATAAAACGTTATACTTCACACGTGAGCAAAGTGGAATTACCTTCTCGATAAAATTATCACACTCAGCCTTCGGCTTCGTGTGCTAAAATTTCTCTCGTGGGTAATTCCACTTTGCTCACGTGTGAAGTATAACGTTTTATCCAACAACTCTTAATATATTGTTTGACAGCGACATATGCTTTAAATTTTTTAAATTAAAATATCAATCGAAGTAGTTACCAGGGTGTTGTGTGTTATTATTACTGTTATAAATTAAAAAAATACTCACTAGTGGATTTTCTCAAAATTATACCCACTAGTGGATAATCTGTTGCTTTCCTTGTTTAAAATCGCCATAGTTATAGAGCATTTATTGAGAGGTGTTGGATAAAATTATTAAATAAATGAAGTATAAAAACAGATGAATACGAAATAACTTACAAATTTGACATCTTCATACCTTTAAAGTAAATACTTAAATAGCCTAATCAGTAATTCTTTCCCAAAGTACAGTACCCGTATTTCTAATTTGCAATGGATATGCACAAATATTTTTAATAATTTCCTTTCCTTTTACATGTCTAAGCAAATATAAAAGAAAATTAATAGTTAGTTCATTGTGCCGATCTCGGTGGCGTAGTGGCTATGTCACCGGCTCAGCACATCAGGGGTCATGGATTCGAATCCCACTGAAGAGCATGGACGTTTATGGTCACATTAATTCACACAGAACTAGAGGTCGACGGAAATATGTAATAACACAGCATTACCTGTTTGCATGCCTTGGTTGCCCGGATTTACTAACATTTATTTATAAAACGACACAAAAATATTAATACTCTATTGGACAACAATTGGTATACGGCTTATCTTGTTAACCTAAATTGGAACAAGCCGTCAAGGGTCACATGACAATTCAATCAAACCATCTCTATAATAGGTTAACCGTCTAACAAAACATCGATTGAATTAGAGAGGCCCATAATCCAAATTCAAATTGGGTAGCATCTTTGCGTACATAAGTGGTACATATAGAACGACTCCAATACATCATTATTTAAATTGCAAATAAAATTTAAAATATAGATGGGATTTAAAAAAATTGATTTGAAAAATTATAACAGGCCAATAACGAGTTTGCATCATTAAGCAAGGTATGTAAATGAGCAATAAGCAACAGGTGTAAACAAATACGGCAATATTAAGCGGAATTTATCAGATTTAAATGTCAAAAAATATCGTGTAATTTATACACTAATCAACAGCTCATTATAAATGTTAATAACCTACTTACACGAAAGCAATCATTTCATTATGCACTGTTTAAGATGAAAGTAAAGATCATTTTAATTACTTAGCAGGAGGGATTAGTATCAGATTAATCATTATTAAAGCAACAGTTATATTTCCCAGTTATCTTTAGATGTATAAAAGAGATTACAACGGCTTCCTTTAAAGGAAAGGATATAAATAGCCAAGCGCAGAATTGTTCTTTGAAAGGGTTTAAGATTTTATCGAAGTTTTTTCATCACAATTACATTAAAAATCAGTTGAATCATTAGACCCCGTGTGGCTATGACTAATTGATTTAAATAATAGATACACGGCTCTTTACTAATGATCGAGTCCAAAGCAAGACCAATTATCAAACAAATTATTAATTATCGCCGGGAACCAATCAGCGAAACCACATTTAATATTTTTTATTAATTTACGATATTCCAAGATGCTTTATCATTGTGTGTAACGGTTCAGCGAAGATAAATGTACTGGACAATTAGTTCTACATTGTTCTGTAGCAATGCCAACAACTATTGCCAACTAAAATAAAATAATGCAAGATAATCGTAATTTGCGAATCTCTGAAATTGTACCAAAACTTGCGTGGTATTTCCATTTGCATAAATTGTCCAAATATGTCGCGTTTCTCGTTAACGAATAATTGGGCAGCCCTTTAAGCAAGGGAGTTCTAAGTTTCAAGGAACAACGGATACAATGTTGTTGGGCGATCCATCGAATAGTACAGTACAGCTTTCTTGATTCAAATCAGCAATAGTGGAAGAAAGTGAGAAAGAAGATAGTAACGTGAACCGCACCACAAAAAAGCTGTACTGTAGAAGACTAGGAATATCTGGAGAAACTATTACGCGTAAATATTCTCATATTGAGACACTACTGGACTGAAAATAGTATAGTTTTTCGATCATAAAAGCATCGCTTTAATCTGATCTGATCTGATTAAATATCGAACAGTGTATCACCTATCATCAAATTAAAAGAACATACATTTGTATTAGAATAAATCCAACTGTGAATTTATCACGAGTGGTTACCTCTAATTAATACAATAAAATAGTTTTTTGCCGATTAACATTAAAAGTGCGATTTTATTGAGAACCAACAGTCTGTAAAATGAAATTTATACTGCCTAGGCATTAAATATATTTTTCATAATACCTGTACAGCAAGTTACTCATTAATAACAAAATTTTACTGAACTCGGTGGCTTAGTAGCTATGTCACTAGCCTAGCACGCCAGAGGTAATGGGTTCGAATCCCACTGAAGGGCATGGTCGTTTGTGTTCACATAAAAATTCATTATCGTTCACTCATGAGGCGACATATGACCATAGTAGTTAATAAAAATAACAAAATTTAAACATAGTAAGTGGAACTTTTATTACACAATTGGTTTCCATGGTTACATCAATTACTTACCGTCCATGGTGGATGGTAAGTGAAAATTACTGTTCATGGTAAATGGTAAAAGTTATTTACTTTACAAGTGGATAAAGTAAGGAATTACCCACGAGAGAAATTTTAGCACACGAAGCCGAAGGCTGAGTGTGATAATTTTATCGAGTGGGTAATTCCACTTTGCCCACGTATGAAGTATAACGTTTTATCCAACACCTCTTATTAAATGCAAAATTTATTAAACACATTATTTGACAGTGACATATGCTTTAAATTTTCTAAATTAAAATGTCGATCGAAGTAATTACCAAGGTAATATTGTTATTATTATTGTTATAAATAAAAAAATACTCACTAGTGGCTTTTCTCAAAATTATACCCACTAGTGGGTAATCTGTTACTGTGCTTGTTTAAAATCGTCATAGTAATAGAGCATTTATTGACAGATGTTGGATAAATAAATATAATACAATATAATACCTATCATTCAAATTTTATTTTACATCAATCTGACAGCTGTTAATTTTATAACCTATTTTTCTTTTTCTTCTTTTTTTATAGCAAGTGTACGAAAGTTAGGCTGAGTTTTGAGCACTAGTAACAAAAGTAGAAGTGCACTAACATCTATGTGTAATAAAAATTTTATTGTTCGCTGTTTTAATGAGCAACCACTTTTTGTCGTGATGATTAATTTTTGCACGACCGCAGAGAAAATTTTACTTCGCAGTAAAATCAGATATTAATTACCCAATGAAAATTTAAGTAAATTGTATGTATCCAAAAGTTACCTTTCACATTTAAACTACTACAATTTTATTAACATTTATAGTATTCAATAAAACGTTACAAGCAAACTTTTACAATTATTGCATAAATGTATCGATATTTGCTAATAATATTAGTTTTAGTTTTAGTTTTAGGTTAATTTGTTTACCCTAATATACATTAGACCCAGGTCGTTTCCTTCCTGTTTCCGTCTGTAATAATATCGAATAGCGAACCAGAAAACTTTATCCAACGTAAATGTTTGACATTATGGAAGTTGACGAGAATTTAATGTTACCAACTTTTGTTTATGTAACGAACTATGTTTAATATAGTTGCATACGTAAAATAATTCAGGAAAATCTAAACTTTGCTACAATTTTAACCCAGCAATTCGTGTAACACTAGAAGTTTCTAGATGTAAAATTAAATATAAATACACACCCGTATATCCGCATAATTATTATTTGTTTCACTTTTATTTCCAAATAACCTTCAAAGAAGAACATTTAAATCAAGTATCTTAGGAGAAATTTTACTCCAGATAGACGAAAACCACTTAAGTTGGCGCGCTTAAGTCGTATGTTTATACGTAATTTGTGCTTCCGAGGAAGAAGCAGAAGAAAAAGCATTGCTGCAGACAGATTCTGCAGTCGTAAATGCAGAGTTGGAATGCATGAAACTAATTTTCATTTTATTTGTTCCTCCCAGTTGGCTCATTTCATATGCATATTTATATGTAAATGCTACGAAATACCACAGACTTAAAATTTTATTGTTTAAATTAAATAATAAATTTAAACGAAAGATTTACATTTTCAGTGGCAATATAATTTTATTATTAATAAAATGGTGACATGTGGAGAATAATTATATCTATTACAAGGTTTTAAATTGAAATATTCCATAGGTACATGTTTTTATTATAGATTTTTGTCAAGAATGACAATGTACATTTATAAAGGTGTACATTTCGTCCATAATTAAATTATATTACTTTCATATCATAAAAAATTGACGTACTGCAACGTAAAATGAAAGATAATTATCTACTTCCATACCATAGGATGTTCAATGACAAGCGATACGTAGGAAAACACCACGAATAATTGATATTCTACTGCATTTCTTTCTAAAGGCTACAAATAAAATTCGGAATTAATTATTCGCCGAATAGATGGAAAATATCGTATCGAAATCATAGCTCAAATGATAGAAATTATTCTAACTGTAATTTTTTTATGCGAATTTTTTTATTTATTCGACGAATAATTTATTCGGAAGTTTTGCTGGCTAACTAGTAGCTTTAAAGAAAAAATTAATAAACAGGCTAATACAGCAAAGACATAATTGTATGGGTGGTAAAATAAAATTGTTAGAGGAATGTGGCATGGGGAATGAAAGTTATATGTCCTTAAATGGAAAGAGGTACAATTTTTTAACTTTACAGATAAATACATAGAAATAGCAGCCTCATGAAATTAGAGGAACTATTTTATTGAAAATAATATTTTAGAAATAGAAAATTTTCACTGCTTTTGTAAAGCAGGAAATAGTACAAACATATTGCACAGTTTTAATTTTTTGCACTATAAGCGGTAAAGCAGAATCAATATATCCTGATTATGATAGGATAGCGGGAATTAAAAAATAATATTATTTTTGTCTCGTTTTTGGCAGTTTTTTGTTACGTTTACAAAATAAAAGATTTAGATACTTTTTCCGAAGTTAATTTAAAGTGAATAAAGAATACAAGTTAATGATGAAATATTTTGCATGACAGTAAAACGGTCATATTTTTTAAATACAATACTAAAGCTAACCATAATTTTAGATGCTCTAAACAGCAGAAACCTTTAATTTATTATTTGATATATAAAAAGTATAATTCGTGAAGCAATGAAAGCAGATATTCTTTTTTAAAGTTTATCACCTTCTCAATGATATCCGGAACATAAGTATAATTGGAAATGCAGAAGTAGTTCGTATAATTTAATGGCTTACCATCAATTCCAAATAAGGTGCTTTATCCACGGCTACGATGTGCTGTCTGATCATTCTTAGTATTATGAAAGGATTATCGCAAGGACTTACCTGAAAAGAAAAAAAATACACATAAGAATTATATAGCATGTCAATTATATTTATCATTACGAGTATATTATTCTCACTTTTTATAAGAAACATTTATTCATGAAATTACTTTTTAAGCTATATTACAGCTTCGTATTTGTGATTAATAAAATACGCATAAAAGTAAAAATAAAATATGAATGTTTGATCTTTCAATTCAAATTGATACTGTTTATGTATTCGAAGATAACAAAAAATATATCGCTAATCCAAATGCCGGAAATAATTACGGAAGAAGTCTTATACCCGGTATTATAAAGGAATTTAACTGTCACTTTAATTTACTTTTGAAGTAAATTTATTTGTTTTAAAAAGTGCACAACATTTGAAATTATTTTATAACTTACTTTATATTGCTGTCAAAAATTTTATTTTAATTTTTATAACTTGATCTAAATTTAGTATGGAAGTAAATTTAATTGGGTTTAACTTCATTTATAATACCGTGCCCTGAAAATGAAAATTGATTGGATATACGAGTACACTGAGAAAACCCCTGCAGAATTAAGACAAACTCTAGATACTAATATAGAAGCATGAATCAAAGAATAAAGAATACCAAGTATACATATGTAGATGAAAAATAAAAAACTAAACAAAACAGGGAAGAATAGAAAGAATTCGTTGAGGAATTAATAGTTAAATTGAATGAGTAAACATAAAATATGGAAATAAAAAGTATAAATTATATTGCGTACAGTAGGTTTGTAGGTTTTCCTAATCTTTCACTATAAACTTTTGCCTTTAAACACAGTGAGGTGTTATATGCTCCCGAGTGGAGTAAGGTTTTCATCATCAATTCAGAAGAACGCAATATTCGAAGTTGGAAAATCTGCTCTAATATGGGATTTATATTGGTAGCGTGAGAAGTACCGCGGTTGCAGTAAGATAATGTAAAAGATAAATCTACTGCGCAGCGCACTGTTTTCTACAAAACGCAACGCATCTTGCAAAGTAAGTAACCAATATCAACTTTTTGCGCCAGTTTTTCTAAACTTTTTCAAATATGAATGCAGAACGTAATATTGCCGATATGTTTGCTTTTGCTTGCCTGAAACAATTTCTATTCTACAGTAATATTTCTTTTTTCATAAATTTAAACAATAATTTCATCGAAATATGAATTTCATTACAACCTAATTATTACAAACCCAATTCACAAAAATACAACTGCAACTATTCAGTAGTACAAGTTTCTACTAATTTTTATAGCGGAATTCAAGCTAATCAATCAGTCGCAATTATATGTTTGGTTCAACATTAGAGTAAGAAAAAATTCAATTTGCAAACTTTTGCTTTCGAAGTGTGTATGTACTACTTTAAATGGATACCTGATATACACCAAAGATAAAGATATAAAAAATTAATATCATATCGATATTTGGACAGAGATCTTGATCTGTTAAAATAATTAAGAAAGCAGCTAACGGAATCATAGATAGTGTATCATTTATATTCATTTATTTTTGTATGCATCAAACCATATTTACACCTAGATTAATATTGAAATGATATTCAAATCTTATGTGCATATATAATCAACACTTTGTCAGAGTATGCAGATTTGAAGATACAAATTTGGAACAGATATTTGATTGGAGAGTTAATCTAATTTTGGAATTAAGTTTTTTGACCCCTGGTTCATTCATTTCGCAGCGGGGAACACGACTCAGTTTTTTTTTTTATAAACATTTGAAAGGGTTTATAACGTTTATGCATAATTTTCATCAAACATTTTTACATCGTAGTTGGAGATAACAATTCTTATATACAGAGTGTAACAATTAAATATTGCCAAAGACGTTTATCTCGAGAAAACAGTTTTTTCTTGCGCAAAAGGGGCCGATTAATTTTAGACAAAAATGCTGCAAATAAATGCTATGGATAACTAAATTCTGCCTCTACTAATTATATTTTATTTTGCTCATTTTGTAATTGAAATAATCGGTTTTTAAGTTCTATAAGAATTTCTTCTTTATAGCGACAGCCATGGAATTGAAACAAAATAACAAACAAATGTATGACGTTTGGAACTGTCAAAAAATCTCAGTGTGTTATGAAAACATGATTGATTTAAGTGACAATAAAAAGTATATTTATCTTTTCATGTGAATAAAGTCAATAATATTCATTTAACTGTCACTTAAATCAATCACAAATTCATAATAAACATAAGTTTTGGACAGTCAAAACATCACACATTGGTTTCACTCTGAAGACACAATTATTATTTCGGTTAAAAAACGTATGAAATAAAATATGATTTACTGACTTTGTTACAGAATATAATTATCTACATTTTTGTCTAAAAAAAATTAATTGGCCACTTTTCCTCATGTTAAACGCCTATTGGCCAGGTTTTCATGTTACACCCAGTATAAAGGTAAGGTGTATACTGTATACAGTGTGTTGGATTCTTGAAATTTTAGTTAAATTGGTCAAAAGGTGCCACTTTAAAGATATTTGTTTTCCACAAAAATACACAGGTTATATACATGGACAAAGACCTATGTAATATTTTCTAAACTTTAGCATATTTAGAAAAATATTTCGAATAAGAAAGGTACACTGTTTTACTAACTAACCAGTGTCGTCGAAAAAAAGCATTACTTTCTGTGGTTCATATTCGAGATATGACACAAACTTAAATTTTTTAAATGAAACCAAAATAACAAAGTAAAATAACATATTTCTTTCTAATTTTGATGATGTATAACTTTGTACACTTCTAATATATTCCGTAAAAATATCTTCTTGAATCTTTCGTGAAAATAATTAAATTATAATTTTTGTTCGATTTACGATTAGTTTATGAACTATTTCACAAGTTCAAATAACACAAGCCACATTTAAATTAATATAATTTTGTTAACAAATAAATAATAGTTCACTTATGCCCGGTTGCACCAACGTTAGTTAAATTTTAAACTTGGTTTAAATAAATAAAAGCGTATCTAATTTTTGACATCAATGTCAATTACTCCATATGACATATAACTTCGATTTGCTTTTATTTATTTAAACTAAGTTTAAAATTTAACTAACGTTGGTGCAACCGGGCATTAGTAGTCCTAGTACCATATAACATAAGGTCTGATTTTGGGTGTTGTAAGAGCTCGGTTTTAGAACATTGTACAGCGTTAAAACCGAGCTTAAAGCACTACTTTTAAAACACTCAGAGACAGCGCTCGTGGTACCAGCCATTGTGTATTAAATTAAAAATGTGAAGTAAACTAAATATTTTGAATGTAATTAAAATTCTATTTACAACCCCAGGAAGATAATCGATGTACTTGTACCTCATACGAAGTATTCAATATACAGATTAAAGGTAAGCCAGTCCAGGCAAACTTGTACAGTACAACGTTACCGGTTACAGCGGTTAGCACATTACCGCGTTACCGGCGCGTCTCGCGGGTGCGCTGGCGCTGGCCGCGGCGGCTCATGCATTATGCAAGACGCGACCTTTGACCCGTGTCGCCTTGTCATCCGCCGCCGCCCGCTGCTGGAACACCAAGGGTGACATCTGACCTTCGTCATGCTAAACAAACGTTCAGATGTATCGTCTCGAATTTGGAAACGAATTTCTTGGTTGCGTTCAGTGGAAATGTAATAAAAGTGAAATGTTTTGAGGAAGTTATGTTTGGCTGGGTTTTACTAGATGCCCACGGAAAAGTAAAACGCGGGTGTTCAAGATAGGAAATAAGTTTTGTCACTAGAATTGCTTTTCTATTACAAATAGTTTAAAAAAGTAAAACTCTCGATAAAGTGCCTCAGCCACTGGGACCCGAAAATATTGGGCTTCCAAATTATCAAGAGATGGCGTTGATCACAATTCACATAAGGTACACGTCAAATTCATTTTGTATATCTTATGATAGCGGCTGCGTGCTTTAGTATTGGTTCTATGTTTCTATTGACAGCAGAACTGTTTCCATACACACTGCAAATTTTCCTATTTTTATAGGTTTCTTTGTAGAAAATTCAATCTTAACTTATAATCCACAAATACCATGTACCTTTCATTTTTACATCTTATTTAAATAATACAGTTTTAACAAATGCTATACTTACATTGGAGTACTCTTAAAATGACTACTATTGTTATTAATTTTTGAACAAATAACAATTAATTCCAAAATACAAAGAAATTTACGTACTGTATGGTTAGTTAAGCTTTCTACCACTAGTTAGCGTATTTTAATTTTGGATGCCCAATAGAGTTGTCGTAGGCGAACAACCTAAACGTTAGTTTGCTTTGTGTGCTGTTATAAATGTTAGTTCAATAATTATAATTTAAATATCTGCAATATCGTACCGTATCTAAGAAACATGTGTTACTTTTAAAATTTTGATAATCATTTAAAATAAATCCTAGCTTCCATTAGCATTATTTAAGCAAATATAAGTACGACCAGATCCGGGCAGATGGCTCGCGTATCGTGAACTAACATTCACCAAACAAGTGAAAACTCCAAGTGTCCTTGGTACTGAATGTACATCTTTGTCGGGAAAATATAGAAAATAACATTGAATAGTAAATAAAATTATTTAGCAACTACAAATTAAAAATAGGTAGTCATGTTCTACTAATATACAGGATGGTACCTTGGACGACGCAGCATAGGAATTTCAATGGTAAATATTTAGTGTGAAATTAAATGCTCCCTTAATTATTATAGAGAAAAAGTTTATTTAGATTTTATCTAGAGAAAAAAATTCTGCCTCTATCATTCCATTGTTTATAAATTTCCATTTTCCGGAAGAGAATGTGACTAATTGATTGTTTTATTTTCCATAACACTCTGTAAACATTACATTTTATATTATATTTACCTCATGTTAAGAACGTACTTCGTATATTAATAAATTAAATCTCATTTGACACAGTCTTTCACTTAGAACACAGCATGAATAAAGCCGAAATCCTGCCATATGAAAATTTTACCACATGTTTAATTAAAATGTAGACTCTTGGCAATATATAAAAAAATTCGATAACAAATATGAATAATTGTATTTCATAAGGTTCACATTATTTTAATAGAAATAATTAATAAACCCATATTTGTAGCTCACATAATACAAAATTATTTATTATTTTCACCATATGTAATATTATCATGGTAATTCATGTCAATCTAATCCTCGTAAATGTTATTAAATTAATGCGCATATTATTTATGTAACAACAATAAATATTATCACAATAATTATGCACTATTATATAATTCATTTAATAACACAATCAGATTAAATGATTATTAATTCAAATCTGATTAATATACATACATATTCTATGAATATATACAATTGAAATTAATAAGTTTTATGTTTCTATTGTTTTATTAAAAATATAAAATTTGAATATGAATATAAAAGTTTACAAATAATCATAAAAATGTGTTAGGTATAATTATTTAATAATTCTAAATCAATTAAAATAAATCAAAATGCCATACCTAGAAATGGATAAATGGCGTGAAAATAGGTTTATTATAAATTGATTTAGAATGAAATTGATTATTAGAATTGACGGTTGAAGAAACTAGGTTCTAAGTTTTAATATTATTTGTACAAATTGGTTAAGTGTTAAAAATTGAATCGATTAATCAGAGTTTGGTCAGTTCATAGTTTGAATATATTTTAAATTATTGATATGGCGTCATTTTATGCAATTTTTAATTGAATTTATTCATTATTATATAAAGCAGCTCCTATCTCAAAACTGATTCCTTTTCTGGCACAGGTATATTAAGTCTAATTTACTTCTTCTTGATCATATCATGCCCCTTAATTATTTTAACGTTACTGTTTACAGCCTGTACCTATATAAAACAAAGAATTTCAAAACAATAACTAAATGCTTTAATTAATCATCATGTATTACTAAATTATGTACTAATTTTAAAAAGGTTTTATTTCATGAATTTATACCATAAATATTGATTAACAATATTTTTTATTACAGTCAGGCGATAGAAACCACAACATTGTAATACATTTAAAATATTATCAATAAAATTTTATGTTTCTATATTGTATAAATACCCATAGCAGTAACATTATTGTAAATTATGCAATAAAATTTATCTGTTTTATTAGAAGGTACTTATGCTAAAAGCAATAATAATAAAATATGTATAAACAGGAAAAGAAATACATTTTGTTCAACTGAACTTGCTAGTATAGCCAAACAATTAGATATGGATCTCAGCAATAATTTACCAAACGTTGGCACGTAATTTAGCAAAAACTATGTGGCTCGGTGCCCAAGTTGGTTTGGTGCTGCAATGCGGAATTTTAATTTTTCGTAGACATGAAACAGTTTTAACAAAAAACGAAGTTAGACAATTTTAAATTGACAGGAACTTGGAAAAGTTGGCCGCACCGAAAATACCACTGACATGGGCTGAACAGTGGTTTTCAAACCTGCTCTAAGATAGGGTTCTTACTAGAAACAAGAAAATCTAGGCGAGTCAACGGTTTTTGTGAACTTTCAAGAGTGACTTTGAAGATGAGAAAAATTTCGAATTACATTTCAATAATGTTAATGTAACAACGTGAATAACTTATCAAAAAACATCTCCATTTCCTTAGTGATAGAAAAAATGTTAATTTTTACATTTGTGTGACATTCTTTGATCATTATTTACTCGCAAACCGTTGCCCTCGCCTTCGGCTCGGACTACAAACTTTTTGCTCGCGTGGAATATGTGCCATTCCATTACTTGCTGTAGATATTCTATCTTAAGATTGTAAGGTTTTCAAAATTTAAAAATAAGAACAAGAGACGTAAGCGATTCACCGACAGCTATCTCTTTCTTATAAAAGCGCATAATATAGTTGTATGTATTTGTTAAGTTAATTGAATACAAAGTACGATGTATGTATTATAGGATATCGATTCCTTTATGTAGAAGTTATTACCCAATATTGTTTGAAGAGCACTGGACTAACCATTCATCTTGTGCAGATTTGAGACTTTGAATGTCATGTTTTTCTTTATTAACCTTCTTGAGAATGTGCTGATTCCCTAGAAAATTCTACGAAAAAGTTGAGGAAAGTATCACAATGAAGCAAGGAAACTCTTACTTTCAATATTAAAGGGCTTATAACGTTACGAATAACTCTTTATATCATAAACCTATATTTACAACTTTGATGGCATGAAATGATGCGGCTTCTAAATAACTAACAAAGCAATCACATGCGTGCACATGCATCACGGAAACCAAGAAATAAAGAAATTAAATTATTATTTTAGACTATGATGGTATTCCAGAAAGATATGTTATTATTAAAAGGTACACAATAGTAATTTTCATGCAAAACAGAGCGTTTCCTATACGTCTGTCACCACTGGCATCTAGAGAACTATGTATAAGGTAAGGAAACATGAAACATAAAACGAGAAACATGTTACATAACATTACAACGTACTGTTTCAAATTAGAATGAGCACATCAGTGAAATGATTTTTCAAATGATTTCCAATTACTTATGTTAAATATTTATGGAGTAAATACCATCAGTTACTATTTTAAAGTTATCCCTGTCTTTCCCTTCTACTAACATCTTTTATGGCCTTGATTTGACAGCTAATAGTCGCACTTTATGCATAAAAATATATCACTTAATGAGATATGCGAAAGCAAAGTTTCATACCCATAATGAGTAAAAAGGTGTATTTATAAGTTTATTAAATGGAAACCAGTGTTTGTTTCTATCTGCCAATAGAAATCGGTGTTTGTGTATTTTGTGACCAATAGCAAACGTGAAATTTATAACACACCCTAGGATTATTATTTGGTATATAACAGTCCTGATAGTAGGACTGTTATGATAAAAAATAACGTAACGGTTGGACGTTAATAAACAATAACTTGTTAACAGTTACGTTTAAGACATATGTATCTTATGGACTTTTAGTCTAAATAAGTTCTGGAATTCATCTTCGAAATGTTGCCGATACGATATGGGACAGCTTGTATACCGGGTGTCTGTCTTAAAGGTGTACATAGGAGATTAACATGGGAAATCAGTTTTTTGCGTGCTGTTGCTCGGTGTTCTATCGGACAACAATGATTGTACTACCAATCGAAAGATATCATTTTTCTGAATCAAATGATGTCAAATACATTACAATTTAGTAGTAATTTGGTTCCGTAAATTAATTTTTAAATTTTGAAAATCCTGCGATTTATTCAGTTTTTATCGAAAATAAATGTAGTTACCTATGACTGTTTTGTTTTGATTTCTGTCAAGCTATTTATTTGACGTTTATGTCAATTTGTAAAATATGGTTATATTCAGTAATGACAAGCGTACTTTTATAATTTTTGCGTAACGATTTTATTAAATAAATTAAAGTCTAAAAACCAGTTTTCTTTAAATAATATTAATTTATTAAGAGTTTTTTTTTTAAATCAATGCTATACGAAGGATCTACATTTATCATTCCTAAAACCCTTTCTTCCAATAAAGCACGTTCTTCTGCTCTTGCTAAATTGCAATTACTAAGCTCACGTGTATTTTTCGTGGATACTGGCATTTGTGGTTGCACTTGGATTCGGCCGATTCATAAACTTAATAGAAAATAGTTTTACTATAAAAATACGCTCTTCAGTAGTATAACTAGCCATATTTTTACAAATTGTCTTAAACAAGTCCAAAAGTCAGAAACATCAAATAAATAGCTTGACAGAAATCAAAACAAAACAGTCATGGATGACTATATTTATTTACGATAAAAATTGAACAAACCGGAGAATTCTCAAAATTTAAAAATTAATTTACGGAACCAAATTAAAACTAAATAGTAGTGTATTTTACATCGTTTGATTCAGAAAAATGATATCTTTCGATTGGTACCACAATGACTGTTGTCCGATAGAACACCGAGCAACAGCAAGCAAAAAACTGATTTCCCATGTTAATCTCCTATGTACACCTTTAAGACAGACACCCGGTATATTCTCAAATAATTTTGCATTTTTTTTTTTAGGATAACAGTAAATAATTATTAAGAAGTTTTAAGCCTATCAAAACGTATAATTATAATTAAACACATTATTATAAATAGAGCTAATTCAAGCATAATACATACTACTTTATTAGATTTTTACAAATCACACAACAATATTATTGCAATTAATTTAGTGTTTTTCAAGATTCTTGATCTTGTCTTGAAATCAAGATAAGACCAAGACAAGAAGTATTATATATTTCCCAAGACAAGACAAGAAAGTATCATCAAGATTCAAGATTTCATGTCAAGAAATCTTGATAATAATTTTTCAGTTCCGCATTTATGATTAAAATTTAAAAATTTGATATACGCAAATATACACATAGTGATCATCAAGACAAGATTTCTTGTCTTGATGAAACACTAAATTAATTACAAAAATAAGCCCAAGGAGGGTGTAATTACCCCCATTGCCCCCTTGGATCCGCCCTTGATGTACGAGTGAGTGTACATTGCTATAAAAGAAATTGACAGTCAGAGACCATTCGGGCGGATTCTTTAATTTATTCGTTGCATACTTAAGATTTTTTAATGGCTGAATAAAAAATGTTGAGTAATAACCTATTTGATTGAGGATGTCACACAGCTGTTAAAATTATGACGTTAATAGGTCATAATTTTTACGCCACTTATTTTAATTACGTTCAATATGGAAACAGTCTATAATTTCAATATAACCTCAAATTATCTTTGGACGCTCTAATTTAAAAATTCAATTTCATTTGCTTCGATTTCACACTTTAATTAAAAATGAAATTTAATAACAAATGCAACTAGTTTTATCAACAAAAGTTCAAATTTCATCAGTTCCATATTTTTAATTAAACCACACGCAGCAGTTCGAAATAACTCTCACTGGCGTCGGAAGTAGAAGGGCGAAGGGAACTCAACCAACCCCGAACATCGAGGGAGCCTAGTTAATTACCACTGAAGTGCTAATGAAACGCCGGCGTTAATTTAGCAAAAATTAATAACAATCTTAATCAGAAAATCACGAATTGCGCGAGCTCACGTTTTTCTGTCCGCGTTCCATCCTCCTCTGTGATGTTTTCCTCTTTGTTTTCCAAGCTTGAGGCACGCCTGAGGGCTGAAACCTGAGAATTTCCTTTAAAGTGGAGCGGAATTCAATATTTTAAAACAATAGGGATAAAAAATTAATTAGCGTACCCGTTTTCGTCAGATACCAAACTGACGGGCTTTTACCGAGGAGGAAATTAAAGATGGCAGCATGCTCGTCGTTAATTATTTAAGAGCATACGCGAAAGTCTTTTATAATTCATGCAGAATTAGGAAGATTACTTTTTTTTAAATATTCACACTTTGAGGTTCAACATTTAGATTGATTCATACATTTCATACTATTGTTTTAAATCTACAGGGATTTTAAAAGAATAATGTGTGCGCAGTGTTGGAGAAATTATACTAAAAGTACGGTTGACTTACTGTCTCACACAGACAATTGTTATTTGTCAAACTAGAGAGGAAAGCTATTCTTTTTCCCACTCGAGTTCGAAGTTTGCCTCATGAGCGCAGCGAAAACCCGTACCAACGAACTCTGCGAGCCGTTATCATACCACCGAAAACGAGGAACCGAGTCGCATATTGTGTGTGTTCAACACGACACTAAATATATATTTATTGTCATTATTTTTTATTTAACCTGAAGAAGGTAGCATTTTGCTGCTAAAACGTTGTTTATTAAAAATGAACAGAACTTATACCCAAATATTGTATTATTTATACAAATTTACAGTTTGGGCAGCATTACTTGATATAAAATGGCAACTTCTGCTGTAAAACTGGTGTTTTAGTGCCTAGTTAAACAAACAAATATTTAACAAAAACTTCTAGTGATTAAAGATTTGAATGTTAAATGGCAACACAAAAACTACATATAGGTAATTGTGTATTCTAGACTAAAATCAAAAATTAAACTACTATAATCAGAATCGAACTAGGAATCTTTGTTTCCGCAATTCGTTATTCCAACTACATGATTACGAATTGATGTTCGTTTCTTTTCTTGATATAAAAACAACAGGTAGCAAATTATGATTTATAGAAGTTAATATTGTTAAATTAACCAATTTTAATTAAACCGTCTGTATAAAGCGAGCATTACAAGATGTAATTTTATTTAAAGTTATTTTAAAATGACATTTGATAGCTAATTCGCGTACTGCAAAACAAGCTCTTAGATGGAAATAAGCAGCAATGTGCAACTGGGGAACGCATGTAACACTCGAAAATTCTAACATTGACTTATTCACGCACTGCTTCGTGCATACGTTGCTTTCTTCAATCACTGCTTTGTTCTAACACAGCCTCATTCATACACCGATTTCTTCTAACACCGCTTTATTCACCGTACGAAAGTCCGTTGTTCTAATAAATTAGTACGTCACCTAAGGATACGAAACCCAAGTATCATCTTGTTGGCATTACTGATTTAGGTTTGTTTCTGTGCTGCATTAGGACGACGGATTTTTCTTACGGTGAATAAAGCGGTGTTAGAAGAAATCGGTGTATGAATGAAGCTGTGTTTGAACAAAACAATGATGAAGAAAGAAACGTATGCACGAAGCACAGTATGAGTAAGGAAACATTAGAATTTTCGAGTGTTGCAATGTTACGGCCTAGTTTTGGAAATTTTAAGAAAAAATACCGCATATTCTGTTTTTCGATTCATCTATATCTCTTACACTTACGTCATTATGCGAGAGAAAAAACAATTTATGTCTCTTCAAAAGAAAAACTTCATCGTATAATGTGTAATGTGAGTTGTAAGTTGTGAGAATGAAGGTAGTTCTGCTCAGTATAATATGATTGCATAGTTGTTAGCCGGCCGGTTTTATTCGCAAATAACTGTATTCCCATGATAAACGTCTATGACAGTATTTGTCTAAAACACCCGGTATGTTTAAGTGTTGAATAATTTAATTTAAAATTATGGAATCCACAATTTAGCTTTCGCATGAAGAATTATACTTGATTTTAGTTTAATAAACAGAAATACAGCTCCAAGTTCCAAGATATAATTAAAAGATAAATATCTTTTAATTAAAATGCAAAAACTCAAAAATTAATCTCAGTGGAATATATATGGTTTATCTCAAATTCCAGAATATTTAATTATTTCACGCTCATTTCCTCTCAGAACTTTCTTCTTGTACAAAGTATTCATGAATTTATTTAAAACTCTAAAAATACGTAATACCACAAGTTGATATTGGAACCACCTGTATTTATTTTCCTAGTATATAAGTAAACAGAAGATATTTCATTATTCGCACAGTTTATCTAAAACTCGTGTAATATTCATTTCACTATTACCGTGTTCTGTGTCTATATTAAAACACGCATCTGCTTTCGTGAATGATGGAGTGCCACAAACGAACTTCATGCCAGGGCCGCACTTAAACTTTTTCACAAAATAACACTATTCGAAACACTACCTTCTAAATTTAAACTATACTTTCGCCTTTTGAATGTACTAACAATTAACCTTTGAGTTTGAATGCATATAAAATTGAACTTAAAAAATTAAAATGTGCAGTTTGTAATTTATATTATATTTTTTTCTGCATAACCGCAAAACGTAATTTTGCAAAACTTATACATCAATATTAAATATTTGTCTTTATATAGTAAAAATCATGGCACAACAAACTAACCAAAGAAAATTTTATTCAAAATAACCTACGTTTTTGACTAATTTAAATACGTGCAGTACGTTACTTTATTACTGACTAACTTTTTGATATGTTGCCACGGTGTGCTAAAATGGTATTCCATATTTGGTACAACAATTATTATTTCACTGATTTAGTTGGAGAACGAGGTTTTCTAGTAAATACAATAGTTATTTCTCAAACTAGAGAGAAAAGCGCTTCTTTTTCCCACTCGAGCAAGAGTGGAAGAAGCGCTTTCCTCTCGTGTTAGACACAACATTTTTTATCTACGCAACCATTTAATGTTAGCTTGAAATTATTCAAACTATAAATTTTTTTAAATGTCAACGTTAAAATATCTGCACTTATTACGTAAATATTGACATATGCCAAGTGATTGTAAAATAAGTTTCATAATGAACAATATATTCAATATAGTTTTAGGATTAAATCCTGGACAAGAAAAAGATAATAAAAATACAGTTTTTCTTCAAACGTCATAAAAGTACGTTGTTATGTATTTGTATTCAACAAGTAGAAGTTCAATATTGTAGCCGCCGGCGTAAAAGTGTCTCCTTGGCAACACATTTACTCCGGCGGCGGACAAAGTAAAATATCATGCAAAATAGTAAGGTTGCAATTCAATAATTTGACAGTTAAAAATAAAACAAATAAACAAAAATAACAAAATAACATATTCTGTGGCAACTAGCAATACTGGATACGGTAGAATATTTGTTGAAGTTTTGAGCAATATTTAATGTTTTAATGTCTATTTTCTATGTTTGAAGAAAAAATAGCATGTGTTATTCGGAATAAATATGACTTTGTATGCTTCGCATGTAATTGACCGACTCGCGTCGCTCGTCGTTCAAACTTACATGCTCAGCACCCAAAGTATCACATTTACTCCTAATAACACAATATACTATTATTATTATAGTTATGTTACGTGTTAGACAGAATTTAGAAAAAAAAAAACGAGCAAACCAAACGTCGCCGTATTGCTCGAGTTGTCAGTTTTTCTACATATTTTTTGATGACATATGTTATTATTCATTAAAACTTACAACCGATAGATGGTGCGCACAGCAATTTCTTGGTTCGTCTATATTTTCCTACTTTTTCAAATAAAACAAATACAAACTCAATTTTGTCTTATACACTCAACATATCCATACTACAGTGAAGTACATACTTTTACCTTCATAAAACTTTTAGTAAGTGCCTGGCAAGTACGCCTCTGTCTGCCACACGCGTTTTGTACGTCGTCGGAGAGTACGTAACTACGTAACTCGCCACTTGTACGCTACGCGGCGCTGCAGTAGCAGCAAGGATTTATGAGCAAGTTTTTTTATCAAGTTTTTATGCGAAATTAAAAATGAGTTTGATGAAATACACGACCGGGAAGGAATATCAGCCGCAATGTTTAATTTGAATTTCTGTCTGCGACTGAGATTTAGGTTAAATACCAGTAAATTTGTTTGATGTTTTCAGAGTTTCAGTAAATTTAGAAAAGTATTGAAATAATGAATTCCTGCGAATGGAAATCATGACATAAACATCAACGTAAAATTATATTTATGTAAGATCTTTACTGAACTCAGAACTCAAATATCTTTTGAAATACTTTCTCGCACAATCAAAACTTTATCACTTTGTGTCAATATTTTTCCAGAAGATCAATTCATTACTTGTCAAATATTTACACTTCCTTACATATCTATCAAACAGAATATTGCCTCCAGATCTGAAATATTGTATGTGTAGGGGAATTTATTTAACTTAGGCTGTTCAAGCTATTTCGAGAACTATGTATAAAGGCTAAATTAGACAAAAATTTATATATTAATAAGAAAACCATTCCATTGGACTATTAAACAATAGATTTTAGAAAAATACACAGGTCACAAAATAATCTAGAAAATGTGCATAAACAAAATTTCTAAAAATTGTTTAAAATATACTCAGTTTTGGTGTGGCACCCTGCTGTTGCAGTTCTCAATTAATTCATTAATGGAGTTATACACCTTTCTTCATTTTATTTTTTTTTTTTCTGTAAGTTTGAGTAAAATTATAAATATAGATACTAATTTTAATATTAAAAGGCATTTAGTTATTAAGATAGGATTTTTTGAAAGTGGCATCCCATTTCAAATATTTCGCTTGTGACGTCAGCACCTACATCATCTTGTAATTCGAGTACTACTACGTACTAATAACATCAGAGACTGCAAATTTTATTTTGTGAACTAAAACCATCTTTACTTTTTCCTTGACTCATCATAATTAATTATTCGATAATTTTGTACATGAGTATATTATATTTTGTATTAATATTTTGACGCAACATAAACAATAGTATATTGTGTTATTAGGAGTAAATGTGATACTTTGTGTGCTGAGCATGTAAGTTTGAACGACGAGCGAAGCGAGTCGGACAATTACATGCGAAGCATACAAAGTCACATTTATTCCGAATAACACATGCTATTTTTTCTTCAAACATAAAAATAGACATTAAAACATTAAAAAATGCTCAAAACTTCAACAAATATTCTGCCGTATCCAGTATTTCTAGTTGCCACAGAATGTGTTATTTTGTTATTTTTGTTTATTTGTTTTATTCTTAACTGTCAAATTATTAAATTACAACCTTACTATTTTGCATGGTATTTTACTTTGTCCGCCGCCGGAGTAAATGTGTTGCCAAGGAAACACTTTTACGCCGGCGGCGACAATATTGAACTTCTGCTTGTTGAATACAAATACGTATCAACGTACTTTTATGACGTTTGAAGAAAAAAGCTTTTTTTGTAATTTTGTTAATAAATAAATAAATAAATGGGCAACGGCTTGGCAGATAGCATTAAAGCCGGATCATTCGATAAGTAACGCAACACTGCGTGCTGTTGTTACACCACCGAAAACGAGGTTCCGATGCGGCATATAACCTCAGCAGTTGAACCGCTTAATAAAATAAAACATAAATAAATAATAGTGGTAATATTATCGGCTGTGAGATTCGAACTGAGGATCTAATATTTTACTGTCCGACGCGTTATAACGGACCTATTTAAAATATTAATGCCCACATTCATAAAATATTTTATAATGAACGATAACAAAACGCACCGTTAATATTTTACGACCGTTATAATTTTATTTGTATGCATAAATGTAAAACCTGAAATATAATGCTTCATTTTGAAACAAACGTTCGTTCTAGTTACATTTTGCACTGAATTCTAATTTTAGAATAACATTTATGTACAAAATAAAAAAAAAAAAACAATAACAAACGTCATAAAAATTTGAAAGATGGATGGAATTGATTAGAAGTAAAATGTAAAGATGGAAAGAAAATAAATTTGAAATAATAAATAAAAATAATAAAATTTAATAAATTTACAAAATTAGGAAAGACCGAAATGCCTGACTCTGAAAATAAAGTAATGGATTACACTAACTACAGCAGTTGGCAGAAAAAGCAAAACAAAATTTTGAATTTCCCTACATATATGAAATTTTGTTTGCACAAAAAGGCCTATTTATTCCCAATCAATGTAATCAGTATAATTAGTTATTAATCAAAAATACACTGATTTCAGGTTGGAAAGTTTCTATCTCCTTTTTATATTTTAGCTTACACGTGGTAAACATAATTTCTCAGAAACCACAAAAAGTCAAAAATTTTAAATTATATTACTCAAGTTTCATAAGGTGCAAAAAAATTTTATCAATTCGAAGTATAAAAATTAAAATTAATATAAGTTTAGAATTTCTGTCAATCTGAATACGAATAATAAATTTTCTTTTCTCTTATTCGAACAAACTTCTACAATATTATGCTGCTCGAGCACTCTTACAAATTATATTTGTTTTCAGTATCGACAGGGTAATATTTCATTTCTACATATCAAATGTTGATTCTACGGTAAATTCTAATTTTGATAATGATATTTTATCAAGCAAACTTCGTGTTTTCTATATTAAATTAGTTCCTGAGTGTGGGTTTTGATCAATATATTAATAAAGTTGTTATATGAAATTCGTGTAATTACTAGTATCTAGTGATAATTTTGTTTATCTAACATTTCTGCTAACTTATAATAACTATAATTTTTACCTTCCGAACATATACCAGGGGTTTTTTATCTGTTTACATAGGGATGTGTCATTACCATAGTACAGTTAAAATGATTGGCAGCAATGTATCAAAGTGTTTTTTTTTATATATAAGTCAACATAGAGATAAATGAAAATATTTTTGGTGTAATTCTATACAATCTTCATTTAATGCTATGACTTCTGAAAGCTATTTCAATTTATTGTATAGGGATACACAGTAGAAAATTTATAGTCAAAATTGACTAAATTTTAACAATTTTTTTAGTCCCAGACAATCCACCGATAACTTTTGTGTCTAATTTGTTAGCAAATAACAAATCATTTTTGTGTACTTCGTAACTAAATATATTTGTGAACATGGTAATTATTAACATTTATTTTTATGTGCTTTTGACTAAATATTTTATGCCCGGTTGCACTAACATTAGTTAAATTTTAAACTTGGTTTAAATAAATAAAAGCAAATCGAAGTTATATGTCATAAGGAGTAATTGACATTGATGTCAAAAATTAGATACGCTTTTATTTATTTAAACAAAGTTTTAAATTTAATTAAAGTTGGAGCAACCGGGCATTAGTAATTATATTGAAACAAAACAATAAATCATAGTTATTAAAACAAATTATTGTTACAATGGATACAATTTTCTTTAACAATTTCAAAATGATAAGTTAGCTAAATTTACTTGTTTTTATTTGTGGTGTGGTAAATAGCTCCGTGGTAACGCATCGGACTGTGGATCGTGAGATCCTCAGTTCGAATCCCACAGGTGACAGTTGCCAATTTAAATGTACCCCTGTGGTTCCCTCTCCACTAACAACTTTGGGGGCCATGACTTGACGGCTGGTAACCGCATTTCATACGCAAAAATATATCACCTACCGAGATCTGCGTAAGCAGAGTGCCACACCCTCAATGGGTAAAAGGCGTGATGATATATTATTGGCGAGTCAATTTGTTAAATTTTATAAATCCAGCAAATAAATAAAAACAACAATTTCTCTTGTTAAAAATTCAGAACTGACATATAGTATGAATTGACTTATTCATATTTCAAAAAGAAATATAAAAAAAAAGTTGCAGAACGTAAGAATTTTAACTTGTAACCTCTTAGTAACTAAAAATTTGATTAAAGAAATTATTATTGTTGTGAGTAAAAACAAAATGTGTTTCCTCGGGCAAAGTGGGATTACCAAATCTGTTTTGAAACAAAATACAACGAAAATTAAAAATGACAACCACGCCTCCGAGGCCTAAGAACACATTCTCTTCTTTATAATACAAATTACACACCATTATTTTCCCAATAACTAGTCCCACTTACCAAAAATAGCCGAAGGGTATACTAAATTTTAATTAAAAACAAAATCAGACTCAACGGATAAATTATTTACCACCAAAATCGACCTTAAGCGCACAAACAAGTTACTGTCATGAATAATTCGTCCCATTATTCGCTTTTACTCACAAAATTTGACTCTCTTAAAAATTTATCATCTGAGCTATAAATCGCACCCTCCGGTGAAATATTTTAAATCAACGATGAAAATGGCAAAAAGCGCAAACGCAGAAAGAACGAGGACGAGTCGTGGGAAGCTGAAGATGTTCTCGTGTGAATAAGACAAAGGGAGATTGACTGCTACGAATAGGAATGAGAATTCTCGGGATGTGTTCGTGGTTGTTTTTCCATGGATATTCCTGGAGGACGGCGATTGCAAAGCTAATGAATGAACTAGTGTACCACTAGATTGAATTATTAGAATTCTCTTGCGGCTTTACTTCACCATATTACTTATTTATTTGGTATTCAGCACAACAGTGAGTAATTTCCAATTGAAGGACAGGGTGACTGTATTAAACAAGGAATATAATATAAATGAGAAATCGTCTATTAGCAAATCATATTTCTCTTATTAATTTTTGACATTTTTTAAATTATTTGACACGTGTCTGCACTTTAATTAATCCTTTCATTATTATAGTGATTATTTTTTGACATTTCTAAAATCTATTGTAATGCTTCATTGTATGTAACGTGTCTGCGTTTTAACCCACCCTGTCATTATTATACTGATTATTTTTTGACGTTTCTTTAAACCAATGAAATGCATTATTGTATGCCACGTGTCTTGCTTTAACCAATCTTGTCATTATTATACTGAGAATAATGCTCTTGTGATTATTTTCGGCAATAGTCTCTGTAGCTTTTTTGTTTTTGTTGACAGATGTGAGATGTCAGATATTATCATCAACAGATGTAAAAAATGAGCAAAAAAGATAGATTTAGTTGCGTGCCTCATGATGAAATCAAAAAATAATCTAATTAAGTATAATTCGAGAGTTCGATAAATTAGAAAATAATTCTCCAGTATCTTTCTCAATCTTGTTGCCATTTGACAATAGCCACTCAAGCACGGGTTTGCGTGATTATTGCCTGGAAAGAAGTTTTTGAAAGATCTGCCTAATTATTTTCAATTTATTCTCACTCTCTTGATACTGTTATTACTGAGAATAAAACACAAGGGATTATTCACGGCGATAATCTCTGTAGCTTTTGTTTGTTTTTTTTTTTACACAAGTCACATAGTTTGATTAGGTTAGCATGGCAGTGGCTTATAACACATGTTAAGTAGATTAACTAATTTTGTTTTGCAATGTGGATACAAAGTAATTAATTAAATTAAATATAATTCAAGAGTTAGATAAATTAAAAAATAATTCTCAAGTTTGTTTCTCAAACTAGTAGTGATTTTCAATATATTATCACTCTCTTAATATATTATTACTGATTATTTTAGGAAGAAAACGACAAATTAAATATGCAAAAAATTGAACTAATATTTTCACTACATAGATAATTAATATTTCTATTATGCGTGTATAATAAAGTTATTACAGCATCCAAAAGATTTCATTAATGATACTTTCGGGTGTTGTAATATAAGTATAATTAGTTTTTAAGTAGCAACTCTGCAGGAATATCATATAAAAATTATCAAATCTCGCTAAACAATAAAAATGCATCTTACTGAGAAGTAAACTATTGACAAATTATCTGCGATTTCTCTTATTTCAAGTCCACACTTATTTTGTAAGTTAACAATTTCAATTTCAAAACCCTAGCACCCTAAAATTATATTTAGATTTCCTCATAAAAAAAATATTTACAAAAATAATAAATTAATGCAAAAACAGATTTCTACATAGTAGTAAATAAATATCTAATAAATTTTAGGTTAGAATTTACAATTCCTATTGGATATGCAATTACAAAATCTCGGTGACATATTAGCTTTGCACATCAAATGTTTTGGGCTCGAATCCCACTGAAGATTATAATCGATTTTATTGTTTACATAAATTCACTTTTATTCCCTCAAAAGGCGACATATGACCAAAGTAGTTCAGTTCATTTACTATGTTGGAAAATAATAAAACACATTAAAATAATCATAAACAAGAAAATTATACATCGCAGGGGAAATCATTAGCGAACTTGAAGATTAAATTAGAATTATTGGAAAAGTTAGAAAAGAAAAGAAAAAATTACCACATTAGATAATTGCAAGTATGAGCAATTTCACGTTTATTTATTTGTTTGTTAATTACTATATTAATTAATTTATAGCACGAGTTTCTCGGTAATCATAAATGTGAGGTTAGTTTTTTTTTCATTATTGTTCTATCTGATTCAATGTATTAAATAATTCAACAACACTAGCAAATATTTCAGGTAGACAAAAATTACTAAATTTAGTTTTTCGCCAATTTCTAGTAACCTACGAGAATTCCGAGTATAATCTAATATGCCCCTTCATGTTTCAAAATAAATAGATATTAAGTTATTCATTAATTTATATAAACTTATTACAATTCATTCAAAAGTATTTTTATTTTATTTTGCTCATGAAATATACTTAGCAACTATCATATCACGCTCCTGTACGATGAAGGAGGAAATAATAATTTCTCTGGAAATATATTTGTTGCTGCTTACGATCGAACTGGAGATCAGGCATTCCTACTGTATACGTTACCATCAATCCATTTTATTTACATCATTTTGTTACTTTACCGACATTTTTACTACTATTGTAAATATTGCTTTCATTTTAATACTTCCTCCAACCTCCAGTAAACTCAAAGAGTGAAAGGAAAGTATCTGACTGAACACATAAACTTTAATAAAACAATATTCCAAACCACGCGAACGGAAGTTACAACTTACTATGTTGATATTAGAATTGTAATAAACTTTTCAATTTCAACCCTTGTACCTGCCCAAGTATATAGCGTATAATTTCTGTTATACGATCAGGTAGATATAATACAATTTTGTTTATTTCATAGCTACTCTAAAACTTTCATCAACAAAATAATTATGAAACAAACTTTTTATCAAAATATATCTGTTATGGTAAATATACCTTATTAGATAATATTAAGGGCCACGAAATTGGCGTTCTTGCCTGCTTCTTCAATACTTGTTTGATACTATTATAATAAATCCTGCTTTAAAAACGTCTTTACCTATTAAGAACAATGAAACAGAATTGCTAATTTATTAATTTATTTATAGATTTTACATCAAAAAGATCGATATCTCTAAAAACATTCTGGAAGTTGATTTGGCCGATATTTCTTATCTTTTAATAAACGATATTTATATTTTAACTTTTGAAAAAAACAAAATAATATATTTTGTATTGTCCACTGTACCATAAGTGTCCGTAGGCTCTAACAAATAATTTAAAAATGTCTGATTCTTCAATAAACATTTTGTAATAAATGTTTATTTATTTATCTTTTCTGAGTTTTGCCCAAAAATAAACAGTACTATTATGGTTTTATCTCGGGTTTTAGTTAATAAGAAATATGTAATAAATACTTTGATCACGAGAAACTGTTATTTTTAGCAGCATAAAAAGGATTTTATTTACATAAAACAACAGCAACACAAAAAAAAACAATATATAATACAATCAAATGCAGATAACACGAAGCGAAAGAATACTCGTGATTTAATATGTGCCCACGCTGTAAGAACATTTCCCGTTGTGTATTTCGTATGTTAATATCTGATTTAAATATAATGAGCTCACTTGAAATTCAATGTTCAAAGTGCTTCATAAATCCCAGAATTTAAGCGACAAGCTCATTGCATCCCACTTCCCACAACAACTGTATTACCCTGAATTAATACCATCCAAGATTAGCAAAAAGATACAGCAGTATTTATGATCCTCATGTCGCTTTTGGTTTACCGCTCTTGCCAACTAAAACATTGTCCGTTGAACATAAATGTTAACAGTAATTTATAACATTTTGTAAACTTACATTCTGACCATGGATACGCAAAACATACATGTTTAATGGAGAATTTTACATATGGATTATTATGTTCGATGGTTGAACTTCACAACAATGATTCAAATTCATCTCAGTTAAATTAAAATAGCAAGGTTTCTTTTGTTTCATTGTTCACAAGTTTTTTCACGCAAAGCTCAAATAATGTGGTATCAAATTCTATAACCACATTATGTATTAATAAATATCTTGCGAAATTATCTTCTTCTCTTTCTGACAATAGTATGTTTATAATTTAGTTCTAAATATTATGAAATATTTTATAATTATTTCTTTTCGAGAAAATATATATATTCCTTGGGTTGGAACCCAAACAATTTTATGACATTTTAACTGCCAGAAAAAGATTTTTCAATTTCACCTCAATAACACCTATTTTTTGGTAAAATAATCTTTTTATTATTATAATCAGTGCATTGTTGTAATCAATGCGAGTACATTGTTGTAACCAATACGAGTTCATTGTTGTAATCAATATGAGTACATTGCTGCAATCAATACATTGTTGTAATCAATAAGAGTACATTGTTGTAATCAATAAGAGTATATTGTTGTAATCAATACGAGTTCATTATTGTAATCAATACGAGTTCATTGTTGTAATCAATATAAGTACATTTTTAAATTATACTTTAAACTTTTTCTCTAATTTGTACCGCTGAAAAGATAATACCAATTTTAATTAACTTGATTAGAGGGCATGTTATGTGAAGTTCACATATGAATTTTCTATGAAATAATAAGGAAGCTAGGGGAAAACTGATATCACATATTAAAGTTGTGTTCTTTATCCTGAATATTATATATGTCTTTTGGATTCTAGACTATCTGTATAAACAAAGTTAGCGACATTGAAGTTTAAGAAAGTTGGTAGTTTTGTTGTTTTTATAGTATGGCGAACCTGACAGTTTAACTTATAAGTTACTGTTAATTTTACAGCTTCAAGTAATTGTTCTGGCACAATAACTACTTTTCAAAAGACATTCACAACATTTTGAAGACATTGTATCTGTAATTGATACTTGCTCTATAGTTGTAGACTCTTTCCTATAAAATTTACAAAAGTAAAATAGTAGTTTAGTAGAAGATTGTATTTCAGTGTGACTATTAAGTTTACGTTTTATTGCGAAGCTTTTAATAAAATGAATAATACTAAGATGTACCCGTTGTTAACCTCATTCCAAAGGCGAGAAGTAATTTATACTCATTCGTTTTATTGTACACAATAAAATCTGTAATTTTTCACGGAACATTGCAAGTTGTGTATTTAAATTTAAAACTCATTATTAACAACCTAATAACTTCTAATGATCAAATGAATGTGCAATTGTACTCGGAAACACTTTAAGCATCGTATAGACCAGAATTATTTGTATCCAGTGCATCATTTCATCTTTGTATCGTTTCTTCAAATTTAGATGGCTGGGCAAAAATGAAAATTATCAATGAATTCAAACAAATTCATTGCGATGTATTTGTTATTGTTACAATTTATTTGTAAAAAGTTGGTGTGACATTTATTTTTTTCACGACATGGTAGGAAACCCCACCGTTCTTTTCCCAAAATAGTGAAGAAAATGTGTTGTTCCTCTCTAGAGAAGAAAAACATAGAAGTGTTACTAATATGAATGTTATTTGCAAAAAATATATTAGAAAAATTATAAATAAATTCCAAATTTTATTGAAAATCCTTATTTTAGTGATAAAAATACTTCAAATTATATTACAATTATGTCTTATATTTTTCTTTTTCTCATTAAATCACAATATTAAAGATATTTAAGATTGGTTCATTGGCAACACTGCTACACCGCCTTGTGTCTGATAACCTAACATTTAACGTGTCAGTCTGTCAGTTGTGTTCTCAAAGTGTATTTTAGGTCCGAGCAAATCGTTTTTAGAAACATGTCTTGAAAAAAATGTTGTGTTTAACACGAGAGGAAAGCTCTTCTTCCACTCTCGTTCGAAATGCCTCACTCGCTGCGCTCATGAGGCAAACTTCGAACTCGAGGGGGAAAAAGAAGCGCTTTACTCTCTAGTTTGACAAATAACTATTATTGTTACTGCTACTAGATTATTATGAAATTACTTAAACGACATTTTAATTTATGGGGTGGTAAAAATTCTGAAAAGCATGCTACTAAAAATTATTAACAACTATTTAGTGGTTAAATTTAATGTACTTATTTCTGCTACACCTTGTATATCAAATATGCATTATTATGTAATTAAAAATTCAAATTAATATTGATATAATATGTATAGATAAATTTTGTGGTGGCCACACCAAATTTGATTGTTTTATTGTTTTTGTTTTGTATTGTTTTATGGATACAATGTTATTATGGTTGTTGTACCCAATGAACAATGAACGTTGAAATGGTTAACAATTGCGAAGACAAATTCAAACAATCAACAAATATTGGCATTGCCATTGAACTAACTTGTTTTTATATCTGGTTTTGGGATCATGTTCGAAATAAAAAAAAGACAATGAAAAAATTTCACACAAACTGTTAACATTTCTCGACAGTTCTACAAAAAAGCAATCAATTTTCTATGTTAAACACTACAGTACAGATTGTTCGTTGATAGCCTGGATATTTTTATAACTATCATAATAACCACTGATGTAAAAGTATAGCAAACGCAAGAAATTTCAAAGTGCATTTTACGTCACATGAGACTTAACTGCATAGAAAAGCAAACATCGAGTGACGTTAGAAATTTACGGCTGGCGACGATAGCGTGTGTTGTCGCTGGCGATCCCTTTCCGCCTCCTAAACCGTCGCGTTTAACGACGCCGATAAACCAGCCACACTTGTCAATCAAACTGCACGGGAAATATATCGGCCGTCAGCTGGACGACGAAGACGTTGATCATCGACGCCGCCGGCGCCAGAGCATCGGAGATGTAAGACATGTCGGTGTGGCCGAGCTTCCGCTTCCGGTAGGATATTCCCGGAGGAAGAGGGTGACAGCCAAGGAACACATCGGTGAATTATGATGCTCTGCTTTCATGCTGATGAGAGGGTTTTATCATCTGTTTGTTTATTTGATGCTCTGTACAACATGTAAGTAGCTATTACATAAAAACAAGCAGTGTTGCTGGCCAGGCGCGGATACAAAGGGAGGGTGATTTTGAAGAATACATATTTAATTTTGTTCCTATTGATCTAAAAATCAAGTGTACTGTGCATGGAAATCGCGAGAGCTCTGCTATTCATTCTGCCATTCGCCAATTCCTACCTATTTGTAGGAAAGTTCTCTTCAATGGTGAACATAAAAATGAAAACGAGAAATAGACTCCAATTAGAAAATGAATTGGTTATTTGCGTCTCAATAACAGAAGCACGTTTCGACAAATTAAATAAAGTTGATACTGAAAATCTGATAAAATACATAATATATGTAATAAATAATAACAGATGAAATGCTAACGAATCAATCGCTACACTTTTTAAGGATATTGTAAACGTTGAAAGGAAGTAACGCCTACTTGTTGATGGATGAAATGAAAAGACACGCGGACAGACAAGAGTATTTTAAATTTCGATATATTTACCAATTTTAGACAATGTCTTGCAAAATTATTATGTTTGAACTATGTTAAGTCTTACATGTGATTTAATTTTTGTATGCTCCTATTTTTGTAATAGAAAATATACATTAGTAAAAATAATTTATTTACCCCTTTCCATTTAAGAAAACATAACTTTCATTCTCCCGTCTCAGCGCCCTAATAATTTTATTTTGTTCGCCATACAATTATGCCCACCCCCCTCTTGAATGGTTGTTTTAAAAAACTCACCCTGCACTAATTTGTGTCAAACGCAGTTGCATTTTTGGTTACCAGGTGCAGTAAGCGAAATTAGAATTTTAAACAGATTATCAAACCCTAGAATAAGGAAAAGTTATTTCCATACCAAGTTCTGGAACGCTTCGTTCCGGAGGAGTTTCTGGCGACACAAGCTGTCAAAGAACGTATACAAGAACAGAGTTCACGCAAAAGGTTTGTAGGAAAAGTATAAAACTAATAATTAACACAATCCATACAAAGAATTGAAGTTACTATTGTTGTTGTATGTGAAAAAAATCCTTATTGGTCTCAAAAACAATTTTCCACATTCAAAATGGGAATTTGACACTACAATATTTTGTGCCTCGAGGGGTGCACCAATTATTAGCAGATCTGTACAAATAACAATTTTATTTGCCCCAAAAAAAGTACGTACAATTGTAATAAATGATCTGTTTACTCTGTCCCGAGGGTAATTTTATTGAAATTTTAGAATTACATACACAAGTACCCCTCGAAATCAATAATAATAATTGTAAGTTTAATGTTTTATGTTTCAAGAGCATTCGTAGATTTATACATTTTCATTGTTAAAATAGTTGTTCAACATAGTGAGAAGCTGAGAAGCGGTAATAGTGGTTGAAATTTGACGGTATCTTAAAATAATCGTAAACTTAATGCGTAATTTCAAGTTTGCAAACTTTCGCGTTAAAATCTTACAACCAGGCAGCAAATTCTAAACGGTTTCGCTACATTGTATTGAATCATAAAATTTAATTTGTTAAATGAAGTTAAAAATAATTCAATATTCAAAATAATATTGAATTCCCTTGTTCACTTTTAATAGTATACAACAAATAAATCAAAATTTGATTGTTTAACTAACTTTGACACATGTTTGACATATAAATTAGATGATTCAATTCCATGTTTGTTCTTATAACAACTATGATTATTGTAACACATCTATTTTATTTAACATATAATTCAGTAATGCAAATTGGAAATAATATTTGTTATCCCAAGAATTAGTGCTAATATGAAATATGAAAAATCTCCAGACAATAAGAGTTTTAAGGCTGAAGGCTGAAGGAGGTGCGAAAAGCACCAACAGGATGTGATATCAATGATATCATTATTAAAACAAAACAGAAATTAATACTTTACATTCCATCAACTTAAACAAAATATACTTCTCATAAATAACTATGAAGATTAACAATTCTTATAATTAGCTAGGGAGATTACAACAATAATGGAAAGTGTAGCTTGAAGTATCGAAAAATGTAATTTTCTTTATAAACATTTGTCAAAAACTCAATAACCATAAAGTTACAGAAGTTCAAATTTCTTTGAAATAAATGCCCACTTAATTGTGTAATTGAGGTAAGAATTACTTTAATTTTAAATTATGTACTTAATAAAAAAATGATACGTTTAATAATAGTGTATTATGTTACAAGGAAGTGAAGTAGGTATTTTTGTGTTGAGCTCATATTGCGGCCGAGGCATCAGCCGCGTTTCTAGCTACAATTTCAATCTCGTCGTACGTTGTTAATCACCTTGTAAAACTGATCGAAACAACAATGTTCAATATTTTTTTGTTAGGTTTATGTTGCGTATCTTTCACTGAAACTAGGAATATTCAGAATAGTGCAAAAGCAAATAAAAAAATATTAGTTAAATTATGGAGTTATTTTGATTTTTACGGGCATAGCTGTATTTGGTACCGTTGATTTTCGCGGAGAAATTCCAAATTAAATATTAAAAATGATAATTTAAAACAACTTTAGTTATTCAAGAAAATTGAATAGAAACATTATTCAGAATTTTGATCTGTATGGGTCAGATCAGTAACATGTTTACCTTTCAACTATGTATGTAAACACATAAAAGAAAATGTCTTTGAAGTGGTCTGAAACCCAACCTTTTCATCTCCTTGGAACCTTTAAAATACATTATGAATATATGTATACTTGCAAGTATACATTATTATTTCTGAAGTTTTATGAGACCGATAAGTATACTTCAAACCTACGTAAAGTTACTAAAACAATATTACGTAATTTATTATTAAGTAATATACATTTCATGCTTTATCAATCTAAGTATTTGATAATATTAGTTTTATTACCTTTTACAAAGTTTATGTTTGCATTTCTTGTATAGCGGTTGCTTTTAGATTTGTTTTCTCTTTCGTTGTACATTGTTTTCTAAATTTATTTTGTTAATATTATTTCATTTTATAACTGCAAATAGTTCTCGGACCATAGAAGATATAACAGGTATTTATAAAAGAACCATTAAAACAAACCCATTGATCTATTACTAATATATTTCAAATAAAAATTTAATTTTTCCGCACGAATTTCTTATACACAGCGTATAAATCGGAATACGTATGCTTAATAATGACACTTGGCACATGCTTAAAATATAGAATAGATCTTGTATTCCCTTTAACATGAAACATAATTTAGTTTTTCTCAAAATTGGAAACAGATACAAGACAATTCTACATTATTTATTTAGTTATAATAATATACATCTATCCACCTATATGCCCAGACGTGTTTTTTTATAATTCCTGTACTTCATTAATAGGTATATAAGAAAGTAAAGTAGATTTACATTTTTGTTATTTCGTGCTTCATGCAACAAAAAACTGATAAAAATATTATCTATCAAAAGGACGTACCTAAATATGAATAAATTTGTATCAGAAAATTCAAACAAATTTTTTGTACTGTAGTTACTTACATAATAAGATTGGGTATATTTTATGAGAGAGATGTTTAAATTCAAATCATGAAGAAATATATTTTCGTTATTTCTATTATTTCTTGACGAGTCTCTTGACAAAAACGAGAAGCGCTTCATTTTCCTTTGGCTGTGTACCACAGCGTACATTTACATTTTAAATTAATACCTAAGTGCCTTTTGGGGTAAATAACTCTATAGTAAGGAATTGAACTGCGGATCATAAAATCTTCATATAACCATATCTGAACAATTAATTTTGATTCTATAATCCTTATTGATCCCGATTTGTTCTACTGATGATGAGATCTTAGTTTTCGAAATACGTATACATATATTTTGTTTATAGAGTTAAGACTTACAAATTACAACAATTAGTTAATAATATTTACAAAAAGTCTCTAAAATAAATGTATTAAAAAATAAGTAAATAAAATTGTTAAAACAGAATATAAAGTACACAAAAATAAGAATTGTAATTGTTTATTTCCTTTGTTTTTGCGTATGAGTGAATTGTAAATTCAACACCCTTAGGACAAGAAAGAGTAAATAAACAAATGAAATGAAGAATACTAAACATTTGACTAGGCCCACTTTTTGTTACGATGCACTGTTTTCGAGATATTCAAGAAAATAGATTAAAATGGGACTATAATTTTTGAAGAAACTACACAATTTTCAGTTATAATTCTTGCACAGAATTTTAGATTATATTCTAGTGATTGTCGTAAACCAAAATTTTATGTTTATATATTTAATACATTCATCACAAAACTACTTACAAATTTCAGATTTTTTAGCTTAGAGCTATCTAGAAACCCTAATGATTTCATTTTTGTACTATACATAAAAGGACATTGTTTTACCGGCTTTCAAATGCGCCCTTAAGGCCTGTCCAGAGTTATAAACAGAGATCAGAGGTGCATACCAGCAATGTTTGCTTTCTTCGACTCACCAATAACATACGAGTACCCATCCAACGTGAGCACGCACTTCCTGGTGGACGCCGTGGCCGTGGACACTGGCTGCGTCGCGCTGCTGCCGGTGCCTTCACCGCCGGACGATCGATGTCTCCTGGTGGTCCTCGTCGCCTCCACATCCTGTTCGTCGACGCGGCCCGGGTCCGAGTGGCACTTGTGTACCAGGTCCTTGTTTCCGGTGGAGTTCATGTCCACGCGCACGTTATGACGTCACAATCCAGAAGGTAACTCGTCGGGGAGTTTTTACGACAATGGACATCGCGGATAGTTACACTTTACACTAGGGTAGTTTTCATTTTTCTTTATCTATTGTTTGTAGATTTATTCATCTTACTATTTTCACGTACTTGTTAATTTTTAGTTTTTGTATTCATTTTGTTATATATACTGTGAGGTTGCCTCATTTTCATACATAAGATATATTGATACCAGTCATCAGAATTTTCTTTTTTATATCTATAATTGACACAAAACATTAATCTATAATAATTTTCTACCATACCACAAACCATAAAAATGGGTGGGTCAAGGTCAAATTGTTACTCGACGTGTAAACCACACTTAGGAAATCGCTCATAGCATGCAGCGTGGTTTACACGTCGAATAACCTCACACATTTTCCAGATGTTTTAAATAAAACGTTAATTTTGTCCCAAATAATTTTACCAATAATTCGCCAAAATAATCAAAACCTTGAAAATTATTGAGAAAAATATAGTTGGCAACTAAATTCTGTGTCTAAATGAATCAATATTGCATTTAATATGTACTAATTACTGTTAAATGTAGATTTTTAGGATACCGAAAGTTATTTTGTCAGTGTAAAATTCGAAACCAGACCAGACCAAGATTAATATCGAGTATGAGACCTTGTATTAACTTATTTTAATATAGGATAAATATCAGATAACATATCGAACAGTGGATCATTGGATCATCATGAAATTTTCAGAATCTCTACAAGGGCCGTCAATTATCCTAATATCAGAAAATCCGGATATCAAAGATATCCTCATATTTGGGTATCCGGATAATTGTAAGATCCGGATCTCGATATTTTAATATTTTTGAAAGGAATGCATGTAAGATTTTCGTAAACTGATTTTATATAAATAATAATATTCTTTTGAATATCGACGTTATTTTATATTTTTTTAGTGTACTTACATATTTATATTCAAAGTCAATTTACTGTATTGACGTAAATGTAATTAATAACAAATATTTAATAACAAATTGAATAAGAAAACGAAATTACATTTTTGATATCCGAGATCCGGTTTTGAGATCCGTAGATATCCGGATATCCAGATAAATATCAAATCCGAATCCAATTTTCAACCCTAATCGCTACGATCGACAAATATTGGGACAAATTTTCTTCAAAAATAAATTATCTCTGTAACTTTCAGTCCATTCCTATCTTTAAGGGTTAATATTTAATGTCAAACTTTTGTGAGAAAATACTTTGCAAGTACCATATACCGCGATTTTCTATAAACAAAGTGCCACAGTCTGAAATAAGTAATATTTCTATATAAAATCTACGACAATCAGTCAAAATCTAACGTGATTATTGTGTGGCAATAGTTTTCTGTGCATAGAAACTTTTGTAATTTAGAAACACGCAAAGCGGTTCTTTATTAATATTAGGAAGTAAATAATCGGGACTGCAATCAATATTATCATTATTGAACTAAAAGACTGACGTTTCGACACTCCCTTGGGTCTTCTTCAGGGTAAATTTGTAATAAATAGTGGTGTAAATAAATTTGCATAATAAAATATTGAAAAAAACAATTTTGTCTACAGACTTTTGTTGAATAGTCATGATCATGAAATATAAATATTACACTTCTCATGAAAAAATAACGGTCAAAGTCAATACAACTGTGGCACAGACGACTTTAATCCAAATGAAATAACCATTGTACAAATAATATAAAATGTATCGTTTCATATTAGTTACTTTTTATACTCCTTAATAAATACATCCCCAATATTTCAATTTTTTCGATGAATTATAGTACCAATCATTCACGACAATGAATTATGACTCACAATTCTCTGTTCTCGACCAAACACAGAACCAGATATCCATAATTCACGGTTATTTTAAAGACATGATGTGGATCACCAAGCAACGGCCGTCTAACAATTGACATGTAGTCAGATGTCATTGTGTATTTTTATGTTGACGTTTTTCAACGACTTTCGATCATTTTCAAAAGTGTTTTCCGAATTTACAGGACTAGAAAAAGTACAGTATTATATTTGGGATTATGGTCATTATTCATTCGGATGATTTGCATCACTCGTCTCGTGAATAATGATTATCATAATCCCTCATATAATAATATACTATTAAAACCAAATTTTTACAGAATCTACACAAATAAACCTAATTTTAATGCTTTGTACTAACGCATCGGACTGTTGGTCAAGAGATCCTCAGATCGAATCTCACTGCCGATAGTTGCCATTTAAAATTTACCTTTGTAGTTTCAACTCCACAAACATTATTGGGGACTTAATAGTTAGTAACCGCATTAAACACACGTGAAAATATATCAGATATTGGGATCTGTGAATACAGCGTGCCACACCCAAAAAATAAATGGAGTAACAATGTATTTTATATTTATGGAAGCATTAATATTATAGAACGCATTAGTAGAAAATACCTTGGATCATAGTATATTATGTGACGGATAAAGTATTAAATCGGAAAATGTCTAACATTATCCAAAATACGAGATTAAGTTCAATAATAATACATGGAAATCTGTTATTCATGACTTTATCCGGATATTGCTTTCACTTGGATAATGTCGTCTTATGGAAGTTAAAAAGTTGTTATAAATTTGATTCAGTCTCTTCTATATATTGAAGAGTTTGTTTCTCCTTTCATTATCATTATCAATATCATTTCTGGAGTCACACACTGGTTTATAAAATTTACTTTCCTTATTCATCTAGGATATTAAGTTTGTTCCAACTGGTCATTTCTGACAAGTTTGTGACATGTTTGTGACAATTTCACTGCGCATGAGGAAAATGTAAACAAGATAACTTTGGAACATAAGCTTCATTTCTTTTTTATAGCGAAAAATGTATAAATTTCTTTATTTATATTTATATTTAAGGTTAGCTGTCAAAACAAAAAATGAGTATGCACATACGCTTCATTCCATTCGTCGTTCAAGTCTATGTTGCAAACTTATTTGTTTACATTTTTCACAGGCGCAGTGAAATTGTCACAAACATGTCACAAACTTGTCAGAAATGACCAGTTAGAACAAACCTAATGTGTAAAATTGATGTTTAGTTGTTATATAAATATTTTAGTACTTTTTTAGATACCTACCAACTATGTTTAATAGATTATTGTAAAAATTTTGTACGAGTATAATACATCACATTTTTTATAATAAATAAAAAATTATTACTGTTAAATTAATTATTTCTTTGTTAATCACCTACGATAAACTCTTCTTAAGACTCCAGTCAATTAAAAATGAAAAATTGAGACTCTTGCATCATGCACAAAAATTGGCATCCAATTAATTTGACAGTAATTAACTCCAATTCCAAGTATCACAAATTAAAATCTAATTACGGAAATCTATCCAGGGTTCTATATAATCAAAACACATTTTTAATTCAAAGCGACACCTTCAAGCAATCAATACCAAAACCTTTTCCTTTCGATCACATTATTAGATCGAATTTATCTGAACCAAGCTTTTCTCGCCAGATTGAAAAGCTGAATTGAAATTGTATGGGGATTACTCATTCAATCAATACACTCGAGTGAGGTACAGGAATTTGAGGACAGATTTATTTTTTTACTTTAGTTGGTAATTGCTGGTAATTTACGTAATTGCAAGATTTTTCTGCTTTTACAGACAATTACACTTTACAAGATGTACAATTAAATATAGCACATGAAATATAGAATTTTATAGCAAAATATTGAAATATGATTTGAATTTTTTTTGCAGTCTATTTTATATAATTAATTTATTCTTTTCATTTTGCCGAAATTAATTTTTCAATAACAGAAATGTTAGCTCGAACATGCATAGAATATTAAAATGTATATTTGCCAAATATAGAACCAATATGCAATTGTATCAGTGCGTGAATTATTTTGATTCAAAATATGGCTAATTTCGTCCAGTTATAGGGTGCCAAAATACTAAAATATTCCATAGGCGATCGGAATACTTATCCTTAGAAAATTTAAACTCAATTGTTGCGTACAAACATTGGTCAGAGTAAATAAAACAAATAACAATATTGTGGAAAAATCTCATGCAGTATTATAAAAATAAACATGACTAATCAGTTCATAGAAAATTATCACTACTATGATTAAATATAATTATCACGTTTGCTTGCACATTTTTCTTTGAACTTTGGTCAAATTTTTCCAATACTGTATTATTCGAAACATGCAATAACGAAACCTAGAAAAATCGATCTCTAATATTATTATAAATAAAATGTATTTTAGTATTTAAAATTATTAAAAGTATTATGTAACGCACACAAAATTGAATTTTTATACTCTGTATTGTGGTATGGTGTAGGTCAATCAGCTGTCACTTCTGTTGTAAACTCAAGTTGTTAAAAATGGACTGTATACTTCTATTTTTCATACCAAAGTAAATATTTGTTCCTTTTGTAATCATTAATATTGTGCAACAAAAAGTAAAACTTCTTTTCTAAATAAAACAAAACTGCTGTTATTGTTAATATTTTTGATAATATTATATTTATAATAAAAGTTGTTATATGATTTTCGAAATTGAGATGGTCTGATAAATATGAAAGGAATATCCCAAATGCGACATATTTATATTTGCCTCTGGTATCAAATGCTCAAGTTACGGCCCTAAAAATAATTTGTTTTTAAGCTTATTTGCAATATATTATCTCTACATATAATGTTCAACTATAACTATACAATATATTTCAATTTAGAGGCTTTGTGTAAATTATACGACGATTTTTAGCAACCCAGTGTTGGCAACCGTTAAATAATTATTGTACAAGTAGGATAATTTAGGCATATATATTGACGTACTATAGTAAATTAAAACGTAACATTAAACATAATATGCAAGAAGAATTAACTAATTAATTCCGATGACGAAATTGAGGACAAAACACATAATTTTGAGTGTTATTTACGATAAATTCACTGTTCGATGTTGGCAACACTGACGGTCAGTTTCAATTAAAAACTGACTGATGTATAAACTTAACCTATATAGTAATTTTTTACAGTTATTTCGAATTTTAGATTTCAAATAAAACTTAATATGTACCTCGGCACTGAAGTTCCTTTTTATCACTCACATGGTTTATTTTCTTCGGCCCTACGGGCCTCGGCAACTAAATTCCATATTCGTGATAAAAAAAATTAAACTTCAGTGCCTTGATACATAAATAACTATTAAAATTAAAAAGTGAACATATTTAGACAGTGGCGTATAAAAATTACTCATTTCTAATAATAATAGGTGAAAATAATTAAATAATAATTATTGTTAGTTCGTTGATGAACTTATGAATTATTTATACAGAAGTAAGTCAAAATACACATGAATTTAAAAGTATGTAAGTTATTAATAATGGAGAATACATAAATTTAATCTAAATACATACACAGATATCAAAGTAAACAAAAATTTTAACTTACTATCTCCCTGCCTGGCTATACAGCTAAATTATTTTGTCGTATATTAAATGTCATTCCAGTGAAATATTATTTACAAATAATTTGAAGCTAAATAATTGTAGCTGTCAATTATTACGTAAATATCGTTTACGGCCGATTTTATTTATAAGTTGTATATGTCTCCTTATTAGAGCCAATTACGAATAATTTAATTTAGTATTTGATCTTAATATGTACTCGGAGAAACTTTTAATCTCAGAGATGCATTTTGGTATTTAAATAGAAAAGACCAATTGTTCTCGTAAGAATCAAAAGTTTGCATTATTAATTCTAATTTGGAAAAACTCCCGTTCTGCTTTGTAGGTACTTCTCACAGTGAAATGCTAATAAAAAGTTCTACTTTCTGAAAATTTAAATAAGCCCAAATTTGTTCAAACTTCTGTAACATTCATACAATGTAAATATCGCATTTCAGAAAACTGTCATGAAAGATCTTATTTCTATTTAATATATTCCATTTCTAGATATTTTTCCAAGCTGTCGGATTTTACATTCATGAATACATTAATGTATAATTATAGTTTCTTGCTTTTGAATTTTGAGTGAATTTTATCGACAAAACAAAATACAAATTTATTAGTTTTCATTAATATTTAAATAGCTTAAAAACTTGTTTGCCCCAAAAACAAAGTAATAATTAATTTACTTATAATTACTAAATTATAGCTAGCTTCTAGAAAGTTCTGAAATTTACTAATGTTGTCAAAAATAAATGAATAGTTTAGAAGTCATTTAAACTTTCATGTCATCGCTAGAAAATCAATAAAATGTAATTTATTTCTAAATGAAAATAAGCAACTTGCACTCAATTCAAATTCTTGAGGAAATGCTTGATTAATTTTAATTATTACGCTAATTAATCTTAGTTAAATTTTATTTGAAATACCATCAAAGAACGCTAATTCTTTAACGCGTTTTAATGAAAATTACTACTTAATTACAGACAAATTACATTATAATTTTTTATATGTTGTAATTAATGACATATTTGTATAAAGCTTGTCCACAATTACACGCAAATAGGAATTTAAATTAAACTTGGGATATTAGCTAGTGAGCATGACTAAGAACTGAAAATATTTTGAAAAAATTGTTGAAACAATATTACGTAATAAATTGATTGCGGTGGGAATAACACACGATACAAATTAGTCAATGAAAATTTATATATTTGTACGATTACACGAAATGAAATTTATATTTGATGCCTGACTTAAAAAATAAAAGCAGTCAAATGTCAAATGAAATAAGTCCTTTAAACATTCGATTCAATCTATCATTTTGTCAAACATAAAATTTAAATCTCATCAGTGCAAATACTAAATAGGCATTACTCTTGTTGTACTTTATTAAAATATTAATACGCCCATTGTATTAGATTATTTTTATAAATAAATTATTCTGCCAAACCACCAAACATAGAAATTATAAATCTATCAAGAAAACAATTATTTAAATTTATGCACATTGTTTCGAACAAAACTTTACTTTTCCTATTTTATTAATATAAAATACTAAGTATTTTCAATTTATTTAATTTCATGTTCATATTTTATTTTTTGTTTGACGGCAACTTGAATATTTCCCGATTTCAAACATCAGAATGCTAACATATTAATCAATAATGCGTCCCTATCCATCAGTCAAAACACCTGTTTACGAAGAGATAAAGTTCACGGATGACTAATAACTTGGCATTTTTTTGTCAATAATTCATGTCTAAACCAAATTACATTTTCATTGAGAAAAATTTACATATGTACAGAATCATGAAGTTAATGGAATTGTTCAACATAAATGATTATAAAATAAATATGTTCAAAACAATTGTCCAATTTCCTTCAATCAAGATTAGAATAATTATATTGCGAGAGTTAAATAGATCCGGGGTAAGGCATTGGACGACTGGGACTGGTAAACAAGGTTTACACGTAAAAATATAAACAGAGCAGAGGGCAACACAAAAAATGAGTAAATGACGGGATTTATACATTTATATGATTCAAATTAATAATCTAATATGAAAGTATTATATTTAAACGTAAAAACAATTTGGGAACGGCCATGGCAGGTAGCGTTGAAACTGGTTCACTCGATAACGCAAGTTAAGCATCACTTCCCGCGGTCAGTAGTTGGATGGGTGACCGCTTTGCGAAAACCCATACCAGCGAATACTGCGAGCCGTTGTCACACCACCGAAAACGAAGTATGGAGGCGGCATATAACCTCAGCAGTTGAGACCGAGGTTGAGACTGCTTAAATAAATTAATAATAAAAAAAAATCATTATCTTCAGTCAGTGTGTTCTCCCCTCTTTAACCTATGTCTATCAAGCAGGGTTCCTTGTCCAGAGACTCAACCAAAAATTAAAGATCATACAAAAAATGGAACGTATCATTCCAGGTTAGGACACCTGAACTAATTAAAAGACCGGATGAACAACGTAAGCCTACAAAGGGCAACATAAGTCAATGGTATGGAGACATACCCAAAAAATATTAAATGGCATTAGCTACGTCACTACAAGAAAAACCAATGATAACATGCTACATACAGCACAGAGTATTATTATATATGTGACTAATGAAGAAGATCGAAAAATGTATGAAATGGACACTTCCATTTCAAATAATTTATCACTGGCTTTGCAACTCTTTCATATGAATTGACTGTTACATAGCCTAGGCTAAGCCAAGAATTTAATATGAGTAATTTTACGCACTCTCAATATTAATAAATATAGCAGGAATTCGAGCGGTCATGTTTTTCCTTGAATGGAAAAACCGCAACGGAAATCAAATCCAGATTTGAAGCTTTTCTTGAGGATTTACCAACTTCATTTTCCGCCCTCAATATTTAGGATTTGGGACGTGGCCCCACGCACACAAGTGAGGAAACAAGATCAGCTCGGCCAAAAACTGCGAACAGCCAAGAAATTGTAGATAAAATCCATGACAATCTTTCAGCAAGTTGCAGTGTAAGAATTCGTGAAATTAATCAAGTCATAGACACTTCTTACGAACGAGTAATTCATACTTTCCATAAAGAGTTGGAATTAAATAAAGCAATGGAAGATTTTTATTTGCTCAATTTACAAAACGAGCAGCAAAAATAAACAGTACCTACTAAAATAATCCTCGTCAAATTGATTGAGTTCCTTTGGACTTCCACCTGTCTGCAATACTTAAACCATTCCTGATTGGAAAGAGATTTTGGGCAACTAAAAAAGTGATCAGGGCTGTAAATGGTTATTCTGGAGACCTCGAAGAGAGAGACAATCGAAAAGCTGCAAAAAGTGTGCTAAACTTCGACGGGATTATGTCGAAAAATAAAATACAACGAAGCAGATTTGTTTTGTTTTTATTGTCAATCTGGAAACATTCTCACCTACATTCGTATACCGTTTTTAAAGGCAAATTTAATTTGACTAATTAATTAATTTAAGTGAATTCACTATGAAGATAGCAACAACTCTGTCAGAAAATTATATATAAATCAAATTTATTATGGACATTGTACCTATTTTGGTAGCGAAATAGGCTAAATTTAGATAATCTTAAATCCTTATAATCAAAACCAAATTGTTTTTTTTTAATTCTGAAACATCGAAATTCAATAATATTTTCATTAATAATAACACTTGTAACTTTAAAATTTTCCTGGTTTCCCCTCGGTTTTTCCCCTCCACTAACATCCACGGGAGGGGACGCGATTGACGACTAGTAACCACACTTCACGTACAAAAAAATATTACTGAAATATGCAAAGTGTTACCCCCAAAATGGGTAAATGGCATGATTATATATTTATGTATGAATGTACGATATTATAAAACGTCTTCGATATAAAAGAGTATTCTACAAATAATTTGTTTTATAAATATATTTTCTTTTTGTTATTTTAGTACGTTTCATTTGCTTTTTGCATACAAACTTCGAATCAGTGTATGTTTAACTTTAAGAGGAATTTTATGCCGTAAAGTTTATTCGCATAAACTAAATGAAATGCATAATAGGAAAATAAAATTTTAAGTTTTCAAATAAAATTTTAATACTTTTACACTCAAATTATTCAAGTTCTAATACTGTAGAATTTATAAAAAATTATTCATCTGTTAAACAAATAACATTTTAATTGTATTCATAAGTACATATGTAGATTAAATACATAATTCCCATAGATATTGTCAAATATTAAAATTTTCCTGAATTTTACTTATAATAAAAATAATATTCTGTTTAAAAAGTTATGGTTTTAGGTAAGTACCTACACAACCTGTTGTCATTTTAATAGCTAAATATTCAATTTAACTAACAGCTTCCTTCTTTGAAGTAATATAGAGACGGTTAAATGAATAAAATAACATATTATCAGACCCTTGATGTGAAATACAAAAAATAACAATTGTATAGTTCTAACGTAAAATAATGTTTTTAAAATAGACCTCCGTATTGAAAATACTTCCATTCAAAGTTATTGTCACCTTGTAGCTTAAGTAAACAATAACCCAAATATTAACACAATACATTAACATTTAACAGTAGACAGGCAAGTTGATTTATTACAAAAATAAGAGTCCCTTTGTTTCTTATGTAAACTTTAACAGTATACATCACACATATTATTAATTTTAGTGATACAACGACAATGAACGAACATATACCTAAGAAATACTTTCTATATAATTGAGTATAGCGTTTCATTATAAATATCGTCATATATTTGATGTTTAATTATTTCGTTTTATAGAATCAGAACATTTAGAAAAATGATATTATGTCCTTTTAACAGCCTATCTATCTCTGAATACATAAATTGATTGGTAGTAGTGAGCCTGTTGAATGAATCATCCAGTATAAGACAGATTTTTAGTTTCCGATAAAAAAATCATGTAAAATATTCACAAACAAATTGCTTAGAGAATATTCATGATTTGTTTTCAGTTATGCATTTCATGCATAGTAAACAATAAGGAGGTAATTATTACACAAAAAGTCAAGAATCAATCGAACCAGACGAAAAGATTTACATTTTTCTATAAATTAAACATAAGCTACCTACATATTGATGACTTCTTGTACAATTTTAAATTTAAATACGGAATATTATTCAAGTTTTAGCTATATCACATCCAGCAATTTTTTCACGGAATATTAATCCTGGACATATTTGACAATAAGAAAATACTAATATTAAATTTATACTCGATTACTACTAATAGTATATGTTTTTTGTATGATTATTTTATTACTATACCGTAGAATTGAAATGTGGTGTATAGGTATAGAAGTTCCAGTGCATTTTTTTTTATATTGCAGTATATTTTTATTTATTCACTTTGCGACAAAACTGTAAGTTCAAAAGTTGTTCAAAAATTAAAATTGCACGTAATAAAGATCAATTGCTTACCTAAATGTTAGTAAATCACGATAACGTAAAATGAAAAATATTCATAAAACAATATGTCATGAAAAATAAGTCAAATATTTAACGTTTTATGTTTGATTTTTCATGGCCATATTTCTAGTAAATATTAATTTTAATTTGATTGATATTCGTGAAAAACTAATATTCAACCAAATATGTATTGTTGCATGCATTTTTGAATTCTGATCTTTTGTATCCACACTTGTGTTGTAATATGAATAGATAAAAAGATACAGCAATATAAAAATAATATGGAAACCCCTATACGCAACATTTCAGTTCTATACCCAGTATGTACATCAAATAGCAAAATAAATTGTAATTATTATTATTAAAACAGGCTAAATAAAAATTACTAAGGCTTAACTTATTAAGATAAACCATATTCTATGAAGATAGATGCACTCCACTACTTCAACTATTGACACAAAATATCATTATTATAGCGAATCGTAATATGTATTATACAAATTTTTGAAGCCAAAAAATCACGGGTTTATATAAATAAAATCATTTTAATAATACTTTAACTGGTTTGATGTAAACAATTTTTAAAAACCTTATAATTTGGGCATGTTTTTCTACAAATTGGATCATCTATTTTTAGTTTTATAAAATGACATATTTAATGTTAAGGGGCTCGATATTATTTTGATTTTGAATATATATCTACATATTTTGTACCCCGAAAAATAGTTATGTTACAAGAAAACTCTTCATAAAATTTTAAAGTGACAAAATTTTTTTAATTCATTTGTTTGGCTACATAAGTGTATAAAATGCATGTCTCTGTCATTAAATAATAATATTTTGTTTTAAAAAAACTAATGTGAATAGCGTATGATAAAATTGAAAATTATTGTTATACTGGGTGTCTCAAGAAGAGTGGACTACTACTCACTACCATTATATCTCTCATTGTTTGTAATTTTGTATTGTATATTGAAACTACATTATAACTATTTTGACTAAATAATTAAGTAACCCAATTAACATAGAGAACAGTAAAAGTATGCAAATTTTATGTTACAATAAAAATTAAATTGTAAAACAGATCTATTATTACTTTTAGGTGTTTTAGCTATAAACAAAGAAGAAAATATCTAACTAAATTCTACAGTAATCATGTATCAATATTGTTTTAAGTATATCATAATAATGGTATTCATAGTAAATACACAAAAACACTTGAAGATAAGATCTGTTTATGTATACCACCCTCGATACCACTCAAAGTCAGTGAACTTCTCTTTAGAAATTACCACATATTGATATATTTAAGTAACTAGCCTGGTCTGGAATAAATTCAATAAATGCTAGTTTTTTAAATGTCAACTTTGTCAAAAAATAATACTTTATTTTCATTTCAATAATTAGCCACGAAACTTATACAAATGTAAACAAACGGGCATCACTTCAACTGTCATTAGTAACTTTGCAACTTAATTTTAACAGTAATTAGCCAAGGAAAATTGCAATGTGTTGTTTGATTTAGATGCAAAATTTAATTGTCTACATCTTCCATCTCTTTAACGCAATTAGGGAAGCAATTATTACACCCACTATAGAGAATTTCAGCAATATCCAATTAACAACCAGTGTAACAAACTTCAAAACTCGAAATTTCTTTTCGCAAAGCATTCGTCACTCACTGCTTTCGTACACATCCACGCACTTCACATCACGCACTGTCAAACTAGCTGCGTTTTTTTGGCGGGCACTTATCGCGACTGATGATAGAACCACTGGGTGATCGGACACGTGCCGAATTGAGTCGCGTGACGCGTACGACCGAAGCGTGAGGCGCGTATCGCGAGACTGGCTGCTGGTGGCTGCCGCGCAAGCCGGCCGGAGCCAGCCGCGGCCTGCTGGGAAAGAGGTGGCGGTGGTGGTGAGGGCGAGCAGAGGGAACTAGGGGTAGGTGACACATGAAATAAAAATTAGAATGAGGGTGTGATAAGCTTTGATTTTTATTTCCCACAGATTACGATAGGTGTCTCGCCGATTGTCTCATGATTTTTTATTTCTATTGCGTGGTGACTTTTTATTTTATTATACAAAGTATAAGGGAGTATTGGAATCATGAAAAAAATCGCTGTCAGGATTATTGTGAAAATAAATATTTTGAGATCCACTGAATCCGTTAAGACCAATTTTTCAATTATGGCTGTGTGTGAGGATGGATGTGTGTCAGTGCATACAATATCTTTAGAGAAAGAGATGAGATTTGATATTGAAATTTGAAATTGGAAGTTTCATGAAAATAAGCAGAACTCAGTTGATTTTGAATGAAACTGAAAACCGGAAGAGGATATGTTTACTTGACACACAAAACAATAAATTCCATTTTTTTTTCAAAAATGGAATCAAATGTGCCTTTAATCCCTCGTGAAATAAACTTCACCCTCGGGATTAAATCATGCATACTTTTTGTTGACAGATCTGTCAAAATATTTTTAATATTTTTGAACTATTTTATTTGTTGCTGATTGATTATTGATATTTTGTATTAAAAATAGAAAATATAGCATAATAGGAAAAATACAGTGCAGTTTGTAAATATTTAAATATTTTGACAAATCTGTAAACAAAAATGTTATTTGTTTTATCTCCCAAGACAATCTGTAATTAGGCTCAAATTATGAACTTTATTTTCTTCTATTTCGTGAAGGAGACCAATTTGATTATCATAATAATTAGGTTTATCAGATGCAGTTTCTCATTCAAAACATTCATAGGGAACAAACTGTCGCTTTTATATGAATATACCAATATAATTCTAACATAATATAAAAAGGCACCACCCATTATACCAGGTGTAGAAATGAAATATGTCGTTTAGGAATTACAATACTATCTTTTTATATTGCTGTACCTTTTGCCCTATTCACTAAGTAAAAGTGTAAATACGAAAGTTGTTTATAATTAAAAAATTAGTAAATACCTAAGTATTAGTATTTCACGATATTACAATAAAATTAAAATTAATATTTTTAAAAATATTTGACATTTTATTTTATAGCTATATGTTTTATGACATAAATACTTTGCTCACGAATTATACACAATACATGTCCGACGAATGATTATATCATAGATTGTTATAGCTATTATTTTACTTTATATCCATGGTGATAAATTAGTACAAAAAAGATAAAACAAAACTTTTACTGCAAAAATTTTGCCGCTTGTTGCTATAGGAAACGAGTTACAAAGTAAAATTTTCCAGAAAACATCAACTTTACGTTGATAAATGCAAGCGCAAACGTCAGTTTTTTATAGCAGTCGTCGGAAAATTTATTTATCTAAATAAACTTATATAGCAGCCCACGATGCTTTTTATTTATGTGGTTTGGAATTCTGCTTTTGGAACTGTCAGTGATACATTTTTGTATGTTACATGTTGTCAAGTCGCAGTTCTCAAAAAATTAGAGAACAGGGAAGACAAAATTTTCATGCTCCACAGTCTTGTACGTTACCACAAAGTTATTCACCCCGCTATTATTTAATTAAAATACCTTTTAGTATCTAGTAGCATCCCCTGCGGGACGAAAGGTATATAAACATGAACGGTCTAATGCTTACAATGGAACATTTTGGATGAGCGAGGAATAAACAAGGCACTACTAAGGGCAATATAGAGTATATATAGAAAAACAAGGAATAAAGTAAGAACAGGTAAATGAAATTCGGAAAAATGTATAACTTGTCAAGTACTTAGGCCCTTTTTTATCATTATCTACTTAGACGAAATCACCAAAAGAGTCCATGCAAGAAGTAACAAAATAACGATAGGGTCCAGGGTCTTGCTTACATTTTATCCGGCGCTTAATGCGTTTCATTTATATTTATACGTAGCTGTTCTTCAATCTGTCAGCATTGGGGTTTGAAGTAATTACCCAAGTACCAGGTTTTGATACCAGGTTGCCCCTGTTAAAATTTAGCGCTCCAAATAGCTCCTGCGGTTTACCCTCCACTAGTAATTCTGTACAGGGTCGGATTAATGTGATACGCGAGGAAACCAGGGCAGAAACCAGTGATCCACAAATGATAAATTTTCAAATACAAGTATTATTATACAATGCATGCCACTTAACCATTTCAATTATACATGAATGTGTACAGGAGAATAACGTTAATATTTACAACGAAACGTAACAATAACGTAATCATTCGAAAATTTGTCATCGTTTCTTCTTTCATTATCAATATTCTTCCTGGGCTCACGTTTGAATTATTTATAAACTTAAGTTTCGCACAGTATTTTGGCGGGAAGTTAGTTTACTTTCATCTTTTGAAGAGAGTTGTGTTACTCATAATGGATAAAGTTAAGATCAATCCGATGAATTTAGTAATGGTAAAGTTTTTCATCATTATCCATAAATCGGACTTTTCCGTAACATATATATGTTACCATGAAAGACCAAAATTAGTAAGTGTCAACATTAACCGAAAAATGTCGGAATATATCAAACACGGGGGTGCAAATGCGAAAAATATTTACAATATTAAACATTCACTGGTATATGTCGTCGAACACAGATAAGTATAGGTGAGAGCCCATTAAATATGAATACTGTGTTTATTTTCTTAACTCTTTTTACACAAGAACTTTTTATTTTGCCGGATAAATTTCTGTTGGTCACGAAACCTTTTTACCTAGCACTTTGACAAGAAAACTGTTCTAATAAAATCACGACACCGTAGGTGGATGGGCTGATATATAGATATAATAATTTTTTTATCTACGAGAATTTCAAATAATATATCGTATTTAAAACCTAGAATGTATTTTAATATTGGCATCTTTAGTGATATTTAAAAAAATGGTTTATTTTATTTGTCTAATTTATTACAAAAAATACCTTATTCAAATCAACTGAACACATTTGGTTTCTCCAATATTTATTTTCATTTTCCAGTCTGCCATATAGCTCGTTTCAGATTTGGTTTTTGAGATCTTTCTGCTCTAAATTTTCAGGCGTAGCCGTTCTTGAAACTATCACCATGACGTCACAACACAATAAGTCGCCTGTGTGCCGCAATGTGAATACATTCGTATTGATTTACAACATTCAAGAAATCATAGTCAAATTAATTAATAATGTTAATGCCCAGTTGCACCGCCCTTCCTTAAATTTAAACTTTACTAAGCATTACTTATTACTAAGGAATCCTTATATCTTAAGTTTGCTGCTCAAGTTGAATTTAGGCATTGGTTAACTAGTCATTACTTAGTTCTACATTCTGTATCTAAAACTTGAGATCTAAAACAGAATTTCAAAAACGAAGAAGAATCTCTGTTAACTTAACATTAAAATGAACAGAATATGTGTGAATAAGAACATTTTAAATTATATAAACGGTCATTTTGTCCTGTCTGGACATTCTAATGTTAACGAAATTTTCAATTTCTAATGTTAGAATCTAGTAAGTTTAATACAAAATGTCAAGAAGATTTGTTTATTGTTTGTGACATTTCAAACATTCAGGAAATTCATTAATTTATCGAGAAGGACTTACTAAGTAAATTCATTTTGTAATAATATTATTTCGTATTTTTACATTTTTCCTCACCACAAATAAAAATACTTGACAGTTCCTTCGTTAAGTAGACATTAAGTGGCTAATGTCTGACACTTAATTTAAGGATTTCTTAAGTCAATTTAAGTGCTGAAATTTGGCTGGTGCAACAAAATTTTTATATTTAAGGATTACTTAGAATTTTAAGGAACTTTCAACGTTTAAGTGAGAGTGGTGCAACAGGGTATTAGAGAAATAAGCTAATATAACTACTTCTTTCGCAATATGTTAAATTATAATTTCGTCTTGAAATTGCGTCCTGTTGCATCCCTTTGTTATAAAAAAACCCTCTAAAGAAGCTCTTGAATAATGAAAGTTGAGAAAAATGCCAGCCATGCAAGAATGAGTAACAAGAACAAGAAGACTATCATGGAAACAACATACTGATGAGTATAAGGCTAAGAAATTTGCATACAACGAAAATATACGAGCACCTTCGTGTAGACAGGAACACTCAAGAACGTATGTAGCAAGTGAGAGCGATAAAGACGACAGAATGTTTGACAAAGAAGATTACACTTAACAAAGTGAATGTGGGGGATATTAAGGTACGTAATAGGTGTGCAACTATGTGTTCAGGAGGAGGATGTGTTATAAAAGAGGTGTTTTGCATATGCGACGACTAAAAAGATAGAGCATAACTGTGTCCTTATAGCATAGTGTGAACATTTTAAATAATATGACGACGACAGGATGCTACCTGTTTGCAAAAGTGTAGTAGGGTTTCAATCCCTTATTTGCTTCTTAGGTAAATCATGCAGCCTGAAGTTTGTACTCATGCAATCATACACAATCACAGAACTTATAACTGGCTAATCGGCAATCAATCTATTAGATTTTAAAACGAAAAAAATGCAGAGTAAAAAGTAATTTGTTATGCAATATGTGTTTTAGTAAAATCAAAGAATCATAAATCCAGTTACAAAAATTTAATGTATTGACAAGAAATAAAAAATTCTCCTATTTTCTACATTTATTTAAAAAAAAAAAAATTTCTAAACTAAATAAACTAAAACTGTATATTAATAATAATAGATAACAAAAAAAACAATTTTTTCAAGAAATCTTAAGAAAAAGGTCGATAACGAGACTTTCGTCGATATTTAGATAGGTATATTTTGGATTCCTCTAAATCCGATTGACAATTATGTCAATAACGTCTATGTTTGTATATATTTAAAATATTATTCATGTATCGCTCTATGTATTTCCAATTTTCAAAAGAATAAAATATGTAATATTTCTTTATACCGGGTGGAGAAGTGAAATGTAGCGTTTATAGATGACAATGCTATTTTTATATTGTTTTAAATTTGTACCTATTCACTTTACAGCAAACATGTAAATACGAAAGTTGTTTAGAATTTAAAAATGTTTACAATAAATTCCATTTGGTCATCAAAATATTAATATTTCACTATATATCAATCAAATTAAATTTAATATTTATTAGGAAAATTACAATAAACAAAAATGAATAAATAAGTGAGACGATTTCTTGAATGGAAGATGTATAAAGGAGACAAATAACGGAGAAGCAGTCAATTTATTAAAAATTTTACAACACCAACGTTTCAACTCCAATTGAGTCTTCTTCATTATTTTTTGACGTACAATTATTTTGACATGTATTTAACATTTACTCATTTTTATTCATCCTAATGTAATTTTATCACCCTGAAGAAGACTCAATTGGAGTTGAAACGTTGGTGTTGTAAAATTTTTAATAAATTGACTGCTTCTCCGTTATTTGTCTCCTTTAAAAATGAATAAATTTGACATTTCACAAAACTGTTTTAACTTTTTTTATTTAGTGCACAGATAGATATGGCCCCTCAAATTCGCCATTAGGTATATCATTAATTAGAATCTTCTACGAAATTTCTACAGAAAATAATGAAACACTGTTATAAATAAATTTAATCTTATTTTTCACTTTTTGTAATAATTATTAATACTATTTCCAGTTTTTTATCAAATTGAAATTTTCTGAAGGAGAAAATTATATTTGGATTAAATTATCTAATTTCGACGAGACACTCTGCTTACGGCAGATATATTTTTTTCAAATATGTACGTACCTATAATTTATTAATTTATCTTAATTTTTCTCAATGTTGTTTCTTAATATACAGGTGGTGACTGGCACAGCAGATCATAGGCATTTGACATGTTAAATAATACCTATGCTTTTTCCTGCTTCCCTAATAATTTTACAGAAAAATATTTTAATAAAAGTTAAAGAGATTTTAAAATCTGCATCTGAATCATATCACTTCTTTTATTTTTTAAAGACGTTCGAAAATACTGTAAAATCAACATCAAGTGAAATAAAATTTGTTCACTGATTCATATGCAGATTTTAAATCTCATCAACTTTTATTTGAAATACTTTTCTCTAAAATTATTAGGGTAGCAGGAAATTGCAGAAGTATTATTTAACATGTAAAATACCTATAATCGGTTATCCGTCACCATCATCATAGGTGCCATGAGAATAAACATATAATTAAAACAGGTGTGAAATAAGTGTAATAATTAAAATTTAAAATTTTGAAATTGGAAACGGAAATATATTTGCGAATTTGCATATTTGAAAATAACTCAATTAAATATTACTATTAAAGGTATAACAGGTTGCCTTTTATAAATGAATCAATTAAATATAGATATTTAATTATGACAAATTAAAGAACTAATATCTTTTCTCATTAATCTAATATTTATCTAAAATATAAATAGAAACTCTCATGCTGTCTTCATCGTCACAATTTATCTCTTGACCATTAACAATTAATTAGAATTTAATTAAATATTATGTAGCTAACTATAGCCAATTACGTTTAATTCAAAACCGAAAAATACATATCAGAAAATTTGCATACGAATGTCAGTAGTAACTGGACGTAAATTGTATAATCATTGCACACCACACACCACTCCAGCGAGCATCCTACTCTCCTGTTTATCATAAGCGTACGTAGAGCTTAATTGGGAAAAGGGACAAAAAACCGAATTTTAAAACCTTTTGTAGGTGTTCATGTTTCATAGGAGTTTTCAAAATTTATTTTTGGGAACAATGAAATGTTCTGAATAATACTCTGAGAGATAATTAATTACTTTTGGGATGGACAACTGAGCGGGTTAAGACTTAAGACAATAACCTGTTTAGTTCGCGTACCTAATGACGTCACAAGATGGCGGCGAATAGTCCGAAGTAATCTTGATATTTCTCGAAAAACCGAATCTTCGGAAGCTACTTGTATTGCCAGTACATTCACTGACCAAAGTCAAATTTTGGATTATTTAAAATGGTCGATTCCATGTAATACGATGTAAATTGGAGTACTTCATTTAATTAACGAAACACAGTTGTTTATTATAACATAAATAACTAAAATAATAAACCAAAAATGTTTACACTTTTCCAACTGATCTCGTGTTCTTCCCAGTTCCCACCATTTTGTCAATTGTCAAACTAAAACCAATGGTTCTTTTCTGATCTATGCACACATAAAAATAACTTATTGTTTCAAGAAAATTTTCAGTTTACCTTTGGTATGCATTCGTTGAAGAAATGGGCAAATGGTGTGACAATGTATTTATTTTTTACATTATTATCATGCATTATCCGAGATATGCTTGCATTTATGCAAACCTAGCGGTACATAGAGCAATCAAAAGACTCTAAATGAGCGAGCTATTGTCCCAGAAAAGAAAAGCCATATTTTAGAAAGATAGCGACTTAACGCACCCATTAAAATAAGAGTCATAAAACTGTGAAGTATTTACTTTTTGTTACTGCTTTAAAAATCTTTTATGCGGTTCTTAAGATACTGAAGCATAGCTTGCATTTTACCATTGATGTTATATTTAACACTCGAGAGATAACTGTCATAAAACACAGTATCTGCGATCAGTTCGGTAATACTGTCTTTCACCACCCAGTAAAATTATATTGATATAGCCTTATGTGCAAGGTTATTTGGTAGACGATAGACTAGTAAGAAGTAAAGAATTTCGATGTTTCTAGGTGAAATTTAGTGCTTATCATATTACTTTTGTGGCTGTTATCGTTCTAGCACTGTGTACAAAAACTTATTTATTTTTACATTATTTGATGTTACTAGTTGACCACCTTGTAATTCGACTAGTCTTTTTGTGAATGACAATTTTAAATTCTGGCCATCTCCTTTGTGAAGTAAATAGAAACTAGTAGCCAGTATATAAAATTTTAATAAATTTAAAAATTAAAGACTTCCTACAATCTTAAAATAAATTATACTCTTACTTAGCATAATTGCTGAAGTGTTGTGATGAAAGTTATAATTATGAAGTTTCATTACTATATATTTTCTTGTTTATGTATTTTAGAACATACTGAAACACTAATGCCCGGTTTTATAAACAAAAATTTAATCTCGAATTTCAAAATCTGCGATTATATTTAACTCGAGATTATATATAATCGCGTTTTATAAAGACACTAGAATATCGAATTACAAAACTCAGGATTATTTAATAAGTAATTGTGAATTTACCAAAACCAAATACCATTTGTTTGCTGTCAGTGAAGTTTGAAGCTGTCAGTTACACAAAATGGACGCAAGCGCAAAACGTGAAAAGTGTAAAAACTATACGGAAGAGGAGAAAGTAGAATTATTGAAAAGTAAGTAATGTATTATTAATAGAATATAATAAATTTTTGGTAGATTGAATGTTTACACTAAATTTTTAATAGAATAAAATAAAAGTTTGGTTATGTTGTAGGTATTCTCACATAATTGAAAATAAGCAAACTGAGGAATTTTCTGCAGGATGTAATACTTCTAATAACTCTGTTAGAAAGTCTATAACGTTGTTTGAATTCTACGTCATCAAATTCCGTAAAGATCCCTTTACGAGAACGAAATCTTCGTGGTCGTCGCTTAAACAAAATCTCAACTGGTTCTTCAAAATCTGATAGTGATTTAAAACTACTCAAACTACTTGAAGACATATTTTTACTGAAAATTAATATTAATGTAATATAAGTGCTTTATTTAGTTTGATACTGTTGTAGATATTTAGGTTAGGTTTGGTTACATGAGTACAGTGTTAATGTATAGTGATGTTCACATTCCAAATAAGAACTTGTGAGTAATGTACGAATAACAAACAAATATGAAAACTTATTTTAAAGTTTATACATACTCGTGTGTTGGGTCAAGGATGTATTGTATATAAATTTTCAAGTGTACGATTTACAATATAATTGTGTAATATTGTTAAACTGTCAAAAATAAACTTTATTAACTTACTCTTGTACTTTAAAACAAGGCTTTATTTGAAATCAACGGAAGAAAATGCACTTCTCACTCCTTAAAATATTGATATGTCAATATAATTCGCCAATAATATCGAATTACAAAATTCTGAATTATATTGCCATATAATCTACTATTTCGTTTTATAAAACGCAAAAATCATATAATCTTGGATTAAATGAGAAATAATTCGCGATTACGAAATCCAAGATTATATACTAGATATTCATTTTTATACAACGCGTTTGTATAGAAAATCTTGGATTTTAATTATAATCTAGAATTCAATATTTAATTCGCTTTTATAAAACCGGGCATAAGTGGAAAAAACTTTCAGAATTTATATTAATGAAATAAAAAGACTTTTGGATGTAGTTCTGTAGATATAAATATATTTAAATTCAACGTTTCAAATTATTAAACATAATTTTACATCAGGAAACAAAAGCATAACATAAATAAGTAAATAGAAACAGTAACTATGTAAACATCAAAATTATGACTTATAAAACAGAAGTTCAGTTTGTAGCCTTCATTCTGATTCACTGTATTTTTCTGCTTGTGCTAAAGTACAGATACATGTTAACACTCATTCTTGTAGGAATCGCTAATCGGTTTGTCGATCTATGTAGGCAAATACAATCCAGAATTCGAACTCGGGACGCGCGACATACGAAAGAGGATCACTACCAAGTCCTCTTAATAAAGATCCATTTATAAATATCACTATTAACCCCAACCAATCCCCCATGATGCGTCTATGGTTATCCAATGACCAGTAACCAGTCCACAAACGGACATACATGCAGCCTATATCCATACATATCCGGATGATAAGATGACATCGGTCCAATTATACACGAACGTTCTAATCTTGAACGCATAACGCGCGCCCGTTTGGCTCGTGGGTAATGAATGCGTCCCACGAGATCTAATTCTGTAATTGAAAATTAAGTCCCGCAAGGTTGAGTTCTCGAAATTATAATTAACGCGATGTTACCAGTCCCTGCTTCAGTTGCTTTCCAGGCTAAACGATGCAGATTACTGTTGTTTTCGAATTGTGACAAAATTTACTCATCGTATATCAGAATTTACAATCATAATATTTAATCGTATTCTAAGGACTCTAAAATGTTCTCATCCACTGAAAACTCCTCCCTTAAGCCTGTAGCACACGATCCAATATATCATATTGTTTCTCGTACAATATTCAATATGAGAAATATTGTATCGTGTACTACACATTTTTCATTCAATATTTCCCACGAATTTGAAAACGATATGATTTTTAATGTACGGATCTAAAATATTTGACCGATTTCAATGCAGTAAAACAACTGCGCATATCGACACAATTATTGTAAATGACCAATAACTGACAGCTGAACAATTTTTGATTTTAGTAAAAATAAATTAACTTACTTTAGATAACGTATTATACTTATTATTTCTAAATACACAACCGGCGAGTAAAGTAGTAAGAACAATACCAATAATTTCAATTAAAATTTTAAAAATAAATGTATCATTTTGATGGATGCTTGCATAAATCAATGAAAAATGAAAACATAGTAAAATAGTACGTTTATGTTTTTCTATTTTTAGTACATGTGACGTATTTCGAATCCGCGACTGTTTCCTGGTTCAGGCAATATATTTGGTTGCAGAAGATAAATATCTAAGATTCAACGATAGCCATCATCAGAGCCGTATGGAGAGTTGTTGTATATTCTACATCTACAGCCGATTATTTTCCAGAATCGTTTAATTTTGATGTTGTTTGCTCACTCGAAAGATAAATAATACCATTAAATAATGGATAAAGTAAGACACAAAGACAAAAGAGAAGTATTTCAAGTACAAAGTATAGAATAGACAAAGTAATATAAGGACAGTTACGATGGCTGTAGCATATCAAAATAAATAGAAGAAGAGAAAACAGTAAAGAGTACAAGAAGCACGGAAAGGAAAACTCAGAGAGTTACACTGATAAAAATGTTTTCTTTCAACAAACAGATTCCTCTTTAATGAAGACAAAAATTGATTTCAATAGTGCCAATCCGATTTCGTTTTCATTGAAAATTTTTAGGTTTAATAAATATTTTTGTACTAAAATTAATTTAGTTTTGAAGGAACATATTAAAATATTCATCTCAGTAGTTTGAATAGGAATAGTTTTAATACAAAATTATGTCTTTTTAAATAAAAACGTTTTATTTAAAATAAAAACGACTTCTTTTTCATTATTTTTAAAAACAAAATTTAAAACATATTCATATTCTTCCAATACTAAAAAAAGAACATAAATAAAATTTGTCTTCAAAATAATACTTTTTTTAATTGAACCTAATCATGTAATTATTTTGTAAGAAATAAAATACAAATACAAAAGGAAAACTGAAAATTTTCTTGAAACAAGAAATTATTTTTATGAGTGGTAGGCCTAGAAAACATTAGACCTCAAAAGTGAAGAATGGAAAGGAGAGGTGTTAATGGGAAGCATAACAAGACAGTTAACTAAAGAAAGAGAAAAATTGATAAATACATAGAAACGTAATCCAGTGGAAGGAATGAAAGATCTTACTCGTAGGATTGAGAAATTTAATATAAGTATAGAAATATATGAGAACAAACAATTAAAATATTCGAATCATATGTCATACCTATTTCAAGCATAATAATTAAAATTCTGATTTATGTTTAGTGTATAAAAAGAAAGTCGTATCTCGCCCATACCAAATTTGTTTTAATATACCTGCGGTAACCTTATTTTCTTTCTAATCAAATTATCTACCTATACTTACATATATTTATCCAGTTAGAAAACCATCTACAGAATTTTACTTTATAATATGCTGTACTCAATTTCATACATTAGGTACACGATCACAAGTGTACGGTGTTCAACATACAGGAACAGTTAAATAACGTGATTATGTATTTGTTAATTTTCCCATGAATTGTTGTAGGTATGGGAGTGTTCTACCCGCGGTACTACCACAGCCCGTTTTGATCAGAAAAAGGTTTTAATTGTATTTTATCATCATCAATAATCACAACAGTCCTAGAAGACTAATTCGTCCTGGTGTAGTCATAATCTCAATCTTTACGACGGCCTTTGGTTACTAGTGTACACAAAGCGACATCAGAGGTTCTTATGTTGCCAGAATTAGGTAACAGATAGTCTTCTTGTTGCATTATTTAATTGTATTTACAATATTGAAAATGATTGGGAATTTATTCATCATGTTGATCTGAATTAACCAGTTTTACTGTTTTATCTGAATTAGTCTTTAATCTGTCATAAATTTTCCATTGGTCATGTTTTGAGAAGAAATCATGGAAGATTTTAAGAGCGACATGTGACCTGTAGGATTTATTTCTTGTTGCTATTTTTACCTAACCTAAGAAATGGAGCTGCTTACAGCATACATCTTATTCCTTAAAAGGTATACTTCAAACGAACTTCCATAAGTTTACTGTCGGCAAAGGATTTAATCTTCTTCAGGTTTTAAGATATTGTATTGTTATTTCCGTCTATTTTATGTTTCATAAATATGACTGTGTTTATATTTTATTTCATTTAATTGAGTTGCTCAAAACTAAATATTTGTAAAAATATTTTTCATTTAGCTGTTTATCAGAAAGCTAATTCAATAGCTTACCATTATTTAATAATTAATTTTTTCAATATTTTCCGAGACAACAAGCTACTCTTTTCAAATTAAATGATGTCCTTCTCTGCAAATCAAGTACACGACTTACATAAACTTACGTTTAAATGAATTCATCATTCACGTAAGTTTATGTAAGTGTAAGAGTGAGTAAAGATTTGTTAGTTGTTCCTATTGGTCGATTTAGGTTACGTCCCCGGTGGTTAAAGTGTGATTGCGGGAATCAAGAAACGCACAAAATATAAACGTATTATTTAATAATCGTAGAAAAACTGTTAAATAGGTTTGAATTTTAAACTCTCATTCCACGATTATTATTTGTATTATACATTTTAGAAGATCCTTCATATATTTGAGACCCAATATTGCTACCAGATCAATAGCTTGATGACCACCATTACCCTTATATCCAAATTAAACGGACGCAGTAATATTTTTTGCAGGGCAAAGTATGGCTACAGTGTGAAGCAAGAGTTTTGTCCGCAGTATCAATACGGAAATTTCACTTTAAATAAAATGAACAAGTAAAGCAGTTAATTAATCATACACATTGAAAATTACAAAGTCATGATCGAGTAAACCCTTTCTTCTCCATGACAAACACTCGTGCTCCAATTCCATCATGAGCCTCACTTCTCCAGACCATGAAACAGTAATTTACGAGTCGGCTAGTCCTATAACCTCATTTTTAATTCAACGCTGTGACCGCTATCACCACCGTCGCCACCGTCGCCGACATGGATGCCGGAGACAATGCTTGCGCATTCCACAGGCCTCGTGTTAAACGCGTTCTGACGCCCGCTCGACCTTATTTCGGCGACAACTCGACGTCGGGGCTGCGGCGATGGATCGCGTAATGAAAAATCGTGCGGCGAGCAATGACACTCCATGTTGGGGAATTTTAACGGAGATTAATGCTGGAATTTTACGCACTTGTTGGAGGAAATTTGTATGCTCAAGTAGTCATTCAAATTAATTTTCGATATACTCTTATGGTATGTAAAGAGCTATAATAAGTTACCTTAACTTATATTTAAACCCCGAAAAACTGGATGTACGAGGTGTGGCTATCAAATAACGAGACTAATACTGTAATAGTATATTCTACAACAAGTAATGGAATGGCACATATTCCACACAAGCAAAAAATTTGTAGTCCGACCCAAAGGCGAGGGCTACAGTTTGCGAGTGTGGGATATGCCATTCCATTACATGTTGTAGACTATACTTTCTATAACAAGATTTTGGAAATTATACAAAAAATGCAAATATAAAACTGTTGAAAGCGTCAAACTCAAATAAATCAAAATAAAACAAACAGACGTAACCATAGTAACTGAATCAAGATACTTCATATATCACGCTAATAAGTGGCTCTGATTCATCGAAATTATTCCATCCGCGGCGTATGGAATGATAGTTGTTCCAATACAGTTTTTAGTTGTAGAATGTGTAGTTTTAGCCACACCTCGTGCATTCAGCAACAAAAGTAAAAATGGCGGTTTATTTAATTAGTCTACTCCGCATAATAAGATGTAACTATTACCACTTTCAATTCATGAAACACAACTTATGAATTTAATCTTTAAAATAAAATATCCGCGTTTTTTTCAGATTGAGGTATTTATAGATTACGAGAAATTAAATATGAACAACTAAAACGGGATATGTGAAATAACTATGCTAGGAAAAAATAAATATATTTAGAGAGGAATCTATCTAATAAATAAATTTGTTCTTACCTTAAATATGTATTTACACAAAACTATACCTAAATGTTTCATCGAACATCATGTCCATACTCTCAAACTAATACTAATAATTCTATTGTAAACTGTCTATTTCACTGACGAAATGCGATAGTCACGCTATTGGTTATTCGACTTTGATGGACGAGATTAATTTGAGTCCCTCTTAAGGCCTCATTTCGGTTTACCGAAGTTTATTTTATGAAGACATTAGATTCAAAGTAACTAGGTAATAGAATTTGATTTTGCGCAATTCAATTAAAGTGCTGGAATATGCAGAATTTAGTGGTAAAAGGGTTCACGAATCAGTGTACGATTGGAGTTCGTAGGTGTACTTACAGACAAGAATGAATATTTGATTAAGTTAATGAGGAGGCTCCATGAAATTTTGTCTGACCTAAAAACCACAAAAATGGAAATACGAGTAGACATGGTTACGTATTAATTTAAACTCAATTCTTCAAAAGGGAATCTGGATTTAGCCATGTTCATTTGTGCATAATATTTAACTGAAATAAACTAAATATCTGTAAAAATGTAGTTGTCACAGATGTTTAATATGGGAAAATAGACATACTACATTTATTCCTACATATTACCTAAAACAGACTATTTTTTTTTTTTTTAGTTAATGAAATTAACAAGGAAAGTTCCCAATCTTTCGTGTTGTTTTTATTGATAGAGGCGTAATTGTCAGCTGTCAATTCGTAGTCATGTGGTCAAAGTAAGAAACTACAGAAACAAAGATCCTTAATCTGATCCAACTGTGGTAGTTCTATTTTCACTTTCTTATACGAAGAATGATGAAGGATAAGAAAAAAAAATCGGTGACGAGATTTTCACCGAAATATTTGTTTTAATTCCTTTTGACCATCAAATCAATAACATTTGGATTAAGATATAAGACTAACAATTAAATTTTGCAAAATAAATATTTCAAAATCATAATTGCTATGAGAACAAAGTAACGAAATAGTCTATACCAATTGAACATGTTTCACGTACAATTATTGAACATTTTAATACAGAAAGTTTTATTCTCTTTTTAGTTGTTTACATATATCTCTTTTTTTTTAAAAGAAATTCGTTTCATACATTTATTTAAATCAAGTACAAAAGAGTTCCAGTTCAAAAATATTCTTAATCCAGTTGAATGGGAATGTAAAATTGTAATTTAATTCACGGCATGTAAAACGACTATAGAACAATGTAATATGTTAATAAACATTGTCTTAATAACTGGTATTCCATGCCATCTTGACCTTTTATGGACTGTCCCCTTATACGTATTATAGATATGTAAAGGCTCATGGTAATTACCTAGATGCTTTAAAGGTATAAAGGCTGGCATAATACAAGTATTCTGTACATATTGTTTGCAAATACCTCCATAATCAGAAAACACTCTCATTTTCTTTGTATATTCTGCCAATTAAATAAAGCAAATCAAGTTATTTATTCATTACAAAACAATATAAATATATTTACATTTACCCATTTTGGTGGTGACCCATTACCAGCCGTAATGTTAGGACTCCAACAATATTTGTGATGGAAAAATTAAAGGAGTTGAAATGCTTTTCAGAATTCATAGCCAATTAAATTAAAAAGACTTTTGGATTAAGTCTTTTTAGTTCAATTTGAAGAAGTATAGTTTAAAATGAGTATATTATGAGTTATAGTCTGATGCGTTATTTCTAGAGCAATTTTTACCTCACTTTATTTCCTGTATTAAGATAAATAACTTGGAAAGTTTGATCTTAGCTTCCTGTACATCAAAATTTGTAGCTATGCAGAAATACAGTTCTTATCGATTGCAAGATAAGTGTATTAAGTAATTAACGCTACCGAATTAGGAATCGAGATTGCGATGAGAAATTGTAATTTTTTTAGTCTGCAAAAGGAAGTAATTTCCAGTTACAGCAGAAGGGATCTACAGAATGTTCCCTATATGTGCTGGAGCACATATAGGACCAATAGGATCTCGAAAATTATTACAGCTGTGACTTTAAATTATTCGACACTAAATCGACCCCATTTAATGGGGTCGTTCACCTTTTTTTTATATTTATTTTTTTATGAAACTTTATCTAAATTGAAGACTATCTACACTTTTAAAAAGTCTTAATTGTTATTCATTAAGCTACAATGATTTTTTTTAAATGTGATGTCATTATAGAGGTGTTGGTGGATCTTAGAATTTTGTACAACCTTCAAAAAAGACTAAAATACTTCTCCTAAAACATGGTACCCATCTTGATTTTATAAATTGTTTAAAGACTTGGAAGACTAGATGTGGTCAGTTAAAATCATAATAACATTCATGAAAGATCCATTCGTTGATCGGAATTCAAATACATAGAACTCTTGACATATGAAGTATGGGTGGTTCTTCCTATTCATTAAACAGAAATACATTTTTTTATGAAAATGGTAAGAGAACTAACTATTGGCCGAATGTTTTTAAATTCTGAATAACTTTTGTACTTACACTTTTCTTGTAAAAGAATGAAAAGGTACAGCAATGTTTTAAATATTTCATTAAAACCTCACTTTTGATTCTATATACGGTATATTTATTTGTTTCATAAAATTGATAAAAAAAAATCTATAGACATTGATGAATATTTGACTCAGAACGTATATCGCTATTTACGAGGGTGAGCATAGAATTAACACAATTTCTGCTGGGGACGCATATCGGTTTGTCAACCTATCCTCACTATTATTATATCGATTTTATTCAAATTACCTACGTGCATAATTAAATATTTATAAGCACCTACAATGATTACAGCATCTGGCATAGGACTATTGGAAATAATGATTTTGTTAAAATTTCACAGTGCCAATAACATATTTCGCATTGACACACTTCCGCGAAACTTTCGTAGACTAGAACAAATTTGTGGCGTTATTTCAACTAAAATTCTTACACGTTTTAATTAAAACGAAATTGGTTTGCGGTTCGCACACACACTGTTCATTTTGCAGAGTCATTTATAAAAATATTTCTAATTACAGTTTAGGTTTCAGAAAAAATTGCTTAGATTTCCGTGCGACGTCCAGTTAATTTCATTATGGGAAGTGTACGATTTTTTATGTTTCATTATGCATGATTACTAGCATACAAAGTCACGCATGCCTCATTATATTTAATTATCAAATATTCTAGTCCTGTTATTTTCGACGAGAAAAAATGGCCCCTATAAAAGACATGAATTTTCCATTATATATTATTGTACTTTTGTCATTAAATAATTATTTTATTCTTTGAAATTTCGATTTGATGTTCCAGTATCATTACTTACAGAAGATTCACACTCCAAAATGAGGAATAGAAATCGAATATAGAGCATCAAAATTCACATTGATCAATAAATTTACATTCGTCACGACCGGAAGAGAAACCCGATTCTCAATTTTTTTGATAACTAAATATGACAGAAACAGCTAGTTTTATATCTACGGGAAATTTGGGCACTTTCTCTCTCGTCATGAGGAAAATTGTTCGAACAAATTATAAATTATATTACAATTCAATAATTTTGAAATTTAAAAAAACTATCATAAATGTTGTGATGGTAAAAAACATAGTATATACACTGCAGAAGAAATATGGATTTTTCCCTTGTCGTATTCGTCGTGTGTAGATAATTTACTTCATATGTAATAGTTTAATAAAGGACGCGTTTCATAATTGTCATTTTATTTTGTGTGAACGAAGTTTTGGTCAAGACGTGTAGCGGAGTTACCCAGCCCTTTGAACAAAATAAACGACAATTCTGAAACGAGTTCTTTATACAATTTTTTTATATTTTTTATGCTCTTTTTTTTATTAAAAAATCCAAGTTTCAATATTCATAGAATTTTGTGTTAGTGACATTGATGTGACGTTCGAAAATTCAACACTTAATCTTTCTTATCCTATCTCTTTCTCTTCATAATTTCTGCTTTTCAATTCGAAATAATATAAAAATAACATTCTTACAATTTGTATTTAATTATTTAGCGAAGTGTAACAATTGATATTTTTTGACATTATAATATTTTAGTAGAGATACCAACCTTGATTGTACTGCTCTATTATAAAACTCGATTGAGCTGTAACGAAACTTCTTTGGGTATCGTAATAGCTTTGTTATAGAAACAAAATATAAAAAACTCCTTATAGATTCGTCACTTTTATCATTTTGACATCGAGTTTACTCGTACAAGAAAGAGAACTATTTACATTTGATAAACATTTGTTCACTAGCATTACCTTGATAGCATCGTATTAAATTAACTAAATTTGGCAATAGATATTTGTTAAGCTAGGCACCAAAATACCAGATTTACAACAGAAGTAGCCCAAGCTATAAATCTGTGTTTAGTTTATTGACCACTGGCTTGGTTCATAAGTTGTGTAATCTTGGTTGTATCCCTCTTTTTGACCTACTGATGATGACAACTAAGTTGTCGAAATACGTACTTATATTTCTTTACAACTTTAAGGCTTAGGGGTTAAATTTAAGTTTTTTATTATTCTTAGCCTTAGATTTTCACATATTATTTTACAGTCGTTTGTACAGAAATCATTAACCTTAATATTAATTTATTAATTAATTATATTTTTGCAATACCTGTACTGTAAGTTACCCATTAATAACAAAATTGAAACACAGTAAGTGGAACTTTTATTGCACAATTGGTTTTCATGGTTACATTATTTACTTACCGTCCACGGTGGATGGTAAGTGAAACTTACCGTTCATGGTGGATGGTAAGTAAATATATATCATTCAAATTTTTTTTTAACCTCAATCTGAAAGCTGTTAATTTTGATACCTATTTTTTCTTTTCTTATATTTACGCAGGTATTGCAAAAAATAACTTACTAACCTCGAACTGTAAGTGATTTTTTAGGTCACGAATGTTTAGGAAATCTCGACCCTACGGGTCTCGACATCCCAAACTACATTCTCGACCTAAAAACTATCACTTACAGTTCATGGTACGTAATATACTATTAGAAATGATGATTTGTTACTAAATTGTTCCTAATTTATAAAATAGATAAATAATCGATTGATCACGAGCTGCATGTATGATTTATTCTAACTAACCATTATTTTTTCATCGTACAATGTCACACCGTCAATATATTATGTATTACACATTAAAATTCAAAAAACCAACGAGTGAAAAATCTAGTGGGCGCGGCAGAGATGACAACCAAAACCCAACAGATGACAGTCGACAAGACAAGATGAAGACGACACATTGTTACTTGTTGCCCTAACGAGGAATTCCTCAGAGCCCGAAGGCGTTCTTGCGTTCTCTTGGAGAACGTCCGCCAACCGAGATTTTGATTCGTATCTCTTCCGTCGTTGACAGAGATATCTGAATCTCTTGGACCGTGTTACGACAAGTGAAATTGAGAAAGATCTCTTTGGTTTGCTACCCAAGAATGGCGGAATGCCTGATTGCAGAACGTAAAGAGGATAGGAAACAATTGGATGGCATACTAAATCTTAATGGCATACAGTATAATAGAACAGCAATAAAAATTTCACGTACCAATTTTATTCACATTACTAAAAACTTTATTTTTCCCTGCAATATATTTCTACTGATACTGCAGCTTCAACGACCACTCAAATTAGATAATAAACTTTGAATAAATGTCACCGTATGTTAACTTCGGATTATGGAACAAGAAATTCGCAGTGTACATCCACCAAATGTCTATACATAAAATTATCCCCTTCATTAACCTACGAGCTAATTACACAAGAAACCGAGGTTTGGCGGTTGTTAACCACACTTCACGACCAATAATAAATACGTGTACCGTGAGTATATATTTTACAGTGAAACATATGACTTCTCATATCCTTGGTTACAAATTCGACAGCAGTGTATTAGAGCTAAATTAATATTCAACTGTAATTACCATAGAGCGTTGGCTATGCTTTTAATACAGTAATCTGTAACCAACATAAGAGAGAGATAGTCATATCTAAAATGACGCAGTGGGAGAAGTACAGCACATTTTCATGCCACCCAGCACGTGATATGATGTGCTGTTCTTCTCCCACTGCGTAATTTTAGATATGACTATCTCTCTCTTATATTTGGCATTAAACTGATGTATGGAAAAATCAAGGAAATGTTTCCCACGAATTCATGTAGTTTCATGGTTGCAAATTTCTCGTTTTATAGCTAATATCCATTTCTTGCTTAAATCTACATTTTTCGGAAAACTGTAATAAATATGTATATGTATATATATATATATATATATATATATATATATATACAGCGTTCTAATCTAAAAGTGACATATTTACCTGTCAAATGAAACACTGTCCGTTTTGTAAAATTATATGCACAACAGGATTTTACCATATTTGATATATTTAAATATAACATAAATAATTGACAAAATTATAAATTAGGGACAATAGCTCGCACAAAATGTCAAATCATATTCTTGTCTTCTTGAGATGAAAGTCACGTGTCGGGTGGACTCCATCCATACATTTCATTAGTTCTATGCGTTCTATGGTAATTACACAATAGCTTTTTATTTTGCCGGATAAATGTCCGTTTGTAACGAAACCTTGCTACCTAGCAAATTGACAAGAAAAAAAATTTAATGAAATAACGACACCGTAGGTGATAATCCAATAACCGGAAGTGGTAGTTTACTTGAGGCTCTATCAAGTTATTGTGAAATATCTCAGTACATTATGGTTAAATGTCATAATTGAAGAGTATTTTTTTTTGAAAGGATGTGTGTTTCTTGATAGTGGTGGTCCGTGTTCGTAGATTGTTTGATATGAAATCTATAGCGGGAGGTATTGTGTTGCCCACAACAGATTTTTGTTCTAAACTACGGTGTGTTTACTCTGAATTCAGTTTAAATTTTGAACACCATTTTGTATTTATACTTTTATTTTAAAATGAATAAGAAAGAAATACTGTACCATTGTACTTTCCATAGAAAAAATAAGACGTACGGAGAAGTGCGCAACAAGAATAAAAAATAAAACCCATTGCAAATTTCCATCTCCTCTTCTACTACTTTCTACATTCTCCGAGCAGAGTAAAACATCGCAACAAGACCAGCGCATGAAGCATCCATGCGGACAACAGCATTCATTCTGCTGTTCTCCGAGATTAAAACAAAAAGCAAAACGTTCGATCACCAGGGCAATGTAACAGGTGTCTCTCTGTCACAGCTCAGGAGCGAGATACCAGATCTATTTTGCGCATGCCTATCCGGTTCACGCATTATCACGCACACGACAAGCGGCACTAGCGCCACAAGTGAACGAGTGGCGAAACTGCCAATGAGGTGGGATTGCGCAAATGGTGATGGGACGTGCGAAGATAATAAATGTTGTCGTTATCAAAGGGGTTGCGAGGTTATGAAGATTTTATAATGTGTAAAGTTATACTTATTACTGCTTTATTGACTAACTAAATACGTTAAACCTAATTGTAAATTAATTATTCACTTATAAGAGTCGTTGTGATGATCGCAAAACACAAGCTAAACATTTAAAAAACTTAAGAAATACATACATTAAACGTTCCTGTCTATCAGAATTATAAAATAATAACTATTCTTCATTTGAGGGCTCTATAAAAATGTATTCTTATTTTTAAATCTTATTAAAACATGTTTTTGCTTTCTTCCAAGTTGGTTTGTCTGTTCGTCAGAAATTCACTTTGTTGCCACACAAGTTTGTTTGAATTTTGCACTGATTTCTATATAACTCTAGAGTGGGCATACGCCATATTCTGCCGGGTTCGATTCCCGGCCCGGGACAAAGTAACTTCTCACTTTATCTCCGTGATTCGGAAGCCACGTTAAGCCGTTGGTCCCACTGAATTGATATAATGCCTTTATCAATCATCCAAACAGCGTTAAAATGGGCACTTCTCGGGAATCACTTCTTCGAGTCGGGTTACAGGCCCTAGGCCTAGCCTCCGCTTGCGAAGGAAAGAAGAAGAAGAAACAGATTCAACGAACAAACAATCTCCTTCAAATATTCCTTATCTGGCACACCACTTTCGTCTTGTGCATATTCGTAGATAGATTAATTCATTCACACAACAAACCTTCAATCATAACCATTCATTCTTCGAATGCTCACCATCAATTTTCTATACCACTTATTAATTATGACTGTGACTGTTATATATACACACAAACACACACACAGAATAATGTGATTCTCAAAAAATTTCAATTTTAAGCCATAAACCCTTTCATCATATAACATTTCCAGAACCAGTACGAAAGCATTTTTCACTATACTCTCGATACCGAATATGAAGTATCGGAAAACTGATCAGGTTTCAACGAAGTAATAAAATTTGTGGATATAAGATCGAGAATTGACGCAGATGCCACTTCATCACTCAATTATTAATTTTCTCATCTATTATTAGATTACAGAAACTAATAAGAAGGTCAAACACTGTAAGATTAACGACAATAATATCATTCAAACACACGCTTATAGCCAACCAATATAATTAATTATTAACTTCATCATTCAAAAATATTTATAAGCTTTTTAAAATAGTATCACATTTTGAATAAAAAAAAGGTTGCTTTTCGACTGCAGACACCGACAATTTTTTAAAACCTGTAATAGGGATGTGTTAAGAACTGATTAGATTTTTGGATAAAATTGGTCAACCGGAAGTAATAGTTCACTATAAACCCTTAACAGTTTTCCGTGAAAAAACACGGTTAATTTTATTTTTTCATCAATTAAAAATTTTAATTTTTTTACGAATGTTCTTTAAAATTAAAACATTTATAACTATGAGTTCTGAAAGTTATTATTACAATTAATTGAAACACAAGGATAATTAACAATAATTAAAAACAGTTATTCTTATCAATTTAATGTTATTTATTAAGTATTAAAGTAATTGAAGTGAATTTCTTAATTGTTTAAACTTGGAATGTTACAGTTATTAGACATGACTATTAATAATAATTAATTATCCCTGTTTTATTAAAAAAAAAAAAAAAACGCTTACATACATTGCTGCCAATCACTTCAACTGTAACTAATGATTCATACCCTATGAATAATGACGAAAATAAACTCCTGGTATATTCCATAATTGATGTGTTACTTTGATGCTTTTAATCTACCATTGCTATTATAAAACATGTTTTTCATTTAAGAATTTAAGAATAACTAACGCGTGGAAATAAATCTGTTAATTATGAGTTCTAAACAGATCATTACGCAATATTCTACTAAGTAGGGTATAGCAGAAACCCATATAGATATTCAACCAGCAATCAATCTGCTCCAACCCTTCTGGCATACTGCTTTCGCTTTACTCACATTGTAACAAACAATTCTATTTGATCTCGAAATAAAACACTACACATATCTATACATTTATTCCTCAGAGGCTCATAAAATCGTCCGTCTGTATATCGTGAGTTTCAGAAAAGATGCAACATTTGCTTTTCTGTCATTCATGAATTACTAAGGCTTCCAGTTATACGTTGTACTATTCCAGATAAAAATGCAATATAGGATGTCAATGCTAAATGATCTTGTCATCATACTTTAAAGATGTTTATTGGCCCATGTCACAACTGTATGATTTGCACGATGAACAAAAAAAAAAAAACAAGCAATTTGGCGATGAAAATAGATTTGTTTCTATTTGTATGTCATAAATGCGATGAAACCGTTTGCTACTAGTTTCACGATGATGAATTTTTCGAGTTGATCCTTTAGCTTATTAATATTATTATTTTGCATAGTATTCTATTTAATTAGCAATATAGTTTTACATTGTTTAGTTAATTTTATTTTAGTTTGGTTTTTTAAGTATACGATTATTTTATTTGTTTACATATTTATAAAGTAAGTACATAATAGTTATTTATGTATCAAGGCCCAGAAGTTCAATTTTTTATCACCAATATGGAATTTAGTTGCCGAGGCCCGTAGGGCCGAGGAAAATAAACCATGTGAGAGATAAAACTTCAGTGCCGAGGTACATATTAAGTTTTATTTGATATCTAAAATTCGAAAAAACTGTAAAAAAATACCATATAGGTTAAGTTTATACATCTATCAGTTATCAATTGAAACTGACAGTCAGTGTTGCCAACCTCGAGAAGTGAAGTTATCGTAAATAACACTCAAAATTATGTGTTTCGTCATCGGAATTATTTAGTTAATTCTTCTTGCATTTGTTTCATGTTACGTCCAAATTAACTATAGTACGTTAATATATCTGCCAAAATTATCCTAATTGTACAATAATTATTTAACGGTTGCCAACACTGGATTGCTCAAAATCGTCGTATAATGGGTTACTTTAGTGACGATTTCTGAGCTTTTAATGACGATATTTAAGCACTTTATTGTCGATTTAAATAAAGAATCGTTTTTCTTTATCCAATCTACAATATCGAATTTAAACAACTCATTCAAATCGTTTTGCAACTTTAAGCAGTCACAGTCGATTAACAAATTACGGACAAATAGAGGCCTCAACGATACGAACGAGACGAAATACAATTCTCTAATTACGTTGTGCCCAGTGCTGTTTTCTACGAAACTATATTTTGGTATACTATTAAGAAACTTGCTAATTAATTTCGAGACAAACTTCCTTTTCTTGTTCGTAAAGAAAGTAAGTCTTGACAGTGACCAATAAACTCACGCCATAATTAATTATCTGGAATCAACAACAGAAACAAGTCGTGTAAAACTGTTTTGGGATATTGTTCCACTACACACAGATGTGTACACACGTGGATTGTACATGTGTGTGCGTATTTGGGTGTTGATCAGAGCGCTTTCACTGACGTTCGAAAGGTCACACATCGTGGATCCAGATATCGCTGCCTCGCTTCTGAGTTCTGTACGAAAAACGAAAACGTTACACATTTGGCTGAGCACGCGGATCAATTACAAAACAGCTTTTTTGTGGAATGAAACTTAAAAGAATTTAGGTGTGAATTTGTTCGCCGTGTTAAATTCGAATAAAAGTAACATGTTAACTTCATGGTTTGAAGATTCATACCTATTTAACTCTAATGAGATTAAATTAATTCCACGGTGTTTTTCATATACCGTGTGTCTGTCTTAAAGGTGTACATAGGTGATTAACATGGGAAATCAGTTTTTGGCGTGCTGTTGCTCGATGTTCTACCGGACAATAAAGATTGTGGTATCAATCGAAAGATATCATTTTTCTGAAATCAAAGCAAAACAGTCATATGTGACTATATTTATTTTCGATTGAAATTGAATAAATCGGAGAATTTTCAAAACTTTAAAATCAATTTACTACTAAATTGTAATGTATGTTACCTTGTTTGATTCAGAAAAATGATATCTTTCGATTGGTACAACAATCATTGTTGTCCGGTAAAACACCGAGTAACAGCATCAAAAAACTGATTTCCTATGTTAATCTCCTATGTACACCTTTTTAGTTATGGAAATACATATACAGATTTCTTATAACTTTAAGACTTAGGAGATAAATTGAATTTTTAGATTGTTCTTAGCATTAGAATTTGATGAAGAAAGACTTTGTAATTATGGAGTCATCTGCAAAGTCAAATGTGTAAGTTTTGGAATATAAGTGAATACATATATTATTTAATTAATAAATCGGAGTAATTTTCATTTGAATTAAATAAGAATTAGGAATAGATGCATTATAGTAAACAAAGTTTTCAAATGCAGAGAAAAACAATCGAAATTTATATTAGATATTTTATATTGTGGACAGTAAAAAATTAAAAGACAAATATAAATAAATACAATTTACTGACTCGTAAAACAAATATACAAATGTTATAAAAAGACTAATTCCATTTAATCCGTATAAATCTCTATTGGCTATACGGCTAATAGCACCTAATCATCGCTCATCATTCGTTGATAATCACATAACCTGTCCATGACTAATGCATTTTAACACATCAGGCAGGAACAGAAGATTGAAAGCGAATATCGGAACGCCATTGGCATGTCATTAATTATTATTGATATGTAGCTCCGCCGAACTGACATTGCACAATGGCACTATGTCACTAATTATTAATTAGTTTTTGTAAGTGGATAAGTGTCATTTTCACAAAGATATCTTTTGTATTAATTGCCAATGGACGCAGAGATTTATGTCACTATAATTTGATGATAGAAAGAGGTATTCAATTTGAAAGCAGTTGTATTTTGTTAATAGATCGTTGGTTTAATAAATTAAACTTATTTTTGCCGACAATTGCGTCGTGATGGTCTGTATTTCACCATATAAATAAACAGATAAATTTATTTTGACAGCAATGTATTACATTCAAAGGTGCAAAAGAGTTTTCGCTTACATCCTTACAGTCATGGGTTTACACATGTACAGCATGAGCAACTGCCGAGGGCAGAAAATTTTCAGTAATACTATAACAAATTTAGAATAAATTGAAAATAACTTGTGAAATTTTTCGAAGACTTTTTGCCTGGCAATAAATTTGAGAAAGTAACTGGAATAGTATATTGTACAACGAGCATGGAATGGTACTCATTTCCTACAAGTATGAAAGTTTGTAGCATGAGCCGAAGCCGAATGCTGCAAATCATACGAGTATGAAACGGACATTCCTTGCGAGTTGTACACTCTACTTATTCTACGAAAACGATATTATTTCATACTTGTCGCAGCAAAACAGTTAAATCACTCAATCTTTCGCCACCTAACTTATTTTTTTTAGAGTTATTATAAATTTAAAATTCATTGTGAGTGTCGAAAATATTGAATATAATAAAATATGAGCTTACCAATTATCAAATTTCAGACATTTAGGTTTTGATGGTTATGACAGATTGCGGTATTGTTTGGTAGAAATGGAAACATTTATTACAATTTATTTTTATTACTCTTTTTTACACAATATTAAATAAAATATATTTTTTTGTGCTTTTCTATGGCTGTTCGTTCTTGTGAAATCTCAAATGTATTTAATTGCATTGATTTATTTTATTCATTTCATGATACTTTTTACTTTTATTTAATTATTTTGTCCTGTTTCGAATAAAGAAAAATTAAGAATTAGGATATCATTAGATGTACCTACTACAAAAAATTTATTGGTGGTGACGCACTACCTTGTATAAACTTTATTACTAATATTTTATGATGTGATGGGGAAATAAGACACAGGTTATGGTAGTGGGAAGCGAACAAATAATTTTAAGCTAGAGTATTAATAATAAACAAATAGAACAAGTCAATAAGTTTCAGTATCTTGGAACGAACAAACAAAATAATGGTAAACAGAACATAGACATAAATGAAAAAATAGACAAAACTGCAAAAATCTTTCACGCAATGAAACACTGCTTTATAGGGAAAAAATAAATAAGCACAAAAACGAAAGTAACAGTATATAATACTATAAACAGATCTATATTGACATGATTGCGAGTCATGGGTACTGTCTCAAAAAATGAAAAGCAAAATTCAGGCGATGACAATGAAATATCTAAAGAAATTACAAGGAGTAACAATACTGGACGGAATAAGAAATGAAATAATAAGAGAACAACTACAATGCAAACCAATATTAGACTTCATAGAAACAAGACAATTAGAATGGTGAGGGCTTTATGATAAGAATGAATGAATCGTGACCGGTACGGCAAATTTATATGAAAAATGTGAAAGAAAAGAGGAATCGTGGAAGACCAAAAGACACCAGGGATAACATCATCAATAAGATTCTGAAGAAGAGGAACGTTACGTTACAGGAGGCACGAAGGATGGCGATGATTAAGAAACAATGGGCGAAATTTGTGCACGAATAAGGGACTTGTTAAACCCTACACCTTACGATATACCTATATAATATATAATAATAAGTTGCCTCATATAATTTATACAATAAATATATTGATAAAGCGGAAACTGTCCATTGCCGTACAAAAACACATTTCAAATACTGTGACTGATGTATATCGAGATCTCAAATTAAATTTTCAGCACATCTTTTCGTACTGGAAACAAATAACCCTTCTAATTACAATCAGTAAAAGCAAGTTTAATTAAAGGCCCTTTTTCATTATTTCTTCAGTTCGTCGTGGCATTTCAAACAGATAACCCCATAAAGCGCCTGGAATCCTGCGACAGACGCCATGGTAAGAAGAAGAAGACGCCGAAATCCGCGTTCAATCCACTAGCGCGCGTGCAGGCACGACAGCGTCTAGCACCTTTTTACACTGCGAGATTATAATTACACGCGTACGATGCAAATGCGGTTTCAGCTCAATAAAGTCGACGGGTTTATTAAATTCCGATCGAGGGACAGTCTAATTGCTTTCGGCGCGCCGGAGATAAGAACGGAGATGCGAGACGGTGGCATGTTCTCCGCTGACGTCCTTTCAATCCCTAACAGCCGCAGAGGCGGCAGAAATATTTTAGATAAGATGATTTAGGTGTTGATGGTTCTGACTGATTTCGAATGAGAAAATGATTGAGGGGGATATTATTATTTCTCCATTTTAGTTCCATTAGCAAAGGGCATTGAATAAATTCCTATATTATTCTTTTGCAATTCATTCTAATGTATATGTATGTACCTAACTGTCTTATCACGGATTTTTTTGTATTTTGTTGTATATGTATCTAACTATAAGATATAATAAATCTACTTTAATTTGGGATGTAATTATAAATAACTTTTTTAAACACAATTTTTGTTCATTGAATTCTTGTTTTAATTTGTGCTAAGGTTTATATAATCAGCTTTGTTCTAAGGTACAGTACTGTATTGTACACTTTACCATCTTTCATGATGCAAGTTATCTGAGTGCATAATGACCATAATCCCGAACACAATACTATACTTTTTCTACTCATGTAAATTCGGAAATCACTTTAGAAAATGATCGATATTCGCCGGTAATATCACAAGACCTTTTGATTTTATCGATAAATAAGCAATAAGCAAACTGCATGGTAAATCCCAACTTTTTTATTTATCTGAGAAAATCAGAGAGGTCGTGTGGTATTTGATGATAAATTCCAAAGACAAAGCAAAAGGTAACTTGAAATATTAATTAACTGTCACACTGACAGTGATTGACAGTAACAATTATTTATTTCCTTGGTACCTGGGTAACGGGGTTTTACCGGGGTAAAATTCCCGTTACCCGGATAAAGGGATTTTATTAGTATAATACTGTTCCTATTGGTTGAATTTTCAAGTGTTTTGCATTATGATTGGTTAAAAACTAATCGTGGGAATTTATCAGAATAAACTGTTCCTATTGGTTGAATTCGACTCCACATACGTCTTCGTCAGGAGGTGACATTAATGGAAACTAGTACAAAACATGTAAAAAGTGTAATAAATAAATAAATATGAACAAACACACATAAATGAATCTCTTCGTCAAAGTTTAAATCAATAAATACATAATAAATAATAAAAATATAGTCAAATAAAATAAAATGTAAAACAACGTTATTTTTCCACCCAACGGAAAAAATAGAATCCATCAATATTTTGTACTAGTTTCCATTAATATCACCTCCTGAAGAAGACGTATGTGGCGTCGAAACCGGTCGAGGTAACATTTCAATAAAATATTTGGCTGCTATCCAAGAGTTTCATTTACATTCATCATCCAGCCAAAAAATAGTCCTTTCATAATATCTTATATTGTTTCGAAAAAGTTGCAATATGCACTAATTCGTTGGCTAAATCAGTTTCTAAATATTGAGGATAAAAATCGACAAGTTTCTTGGCTTTAAGTTCTTATTGAGAAGGTTCTATAGTGCTTCAGCTAAAAAATCGTATTAATTGATTGGCCCCGGTGGCCCTGTACTAAATCCGACCCTGAATGCTCCAATCTCTTGTCTTATGAATTCTTTGTTAGTTTCTTTTGATAATTTGCTTCGAAAACCAGAGCATCTAAATTCTAAACTGGTAAAAGAAAAACACCTCTATTTAAAATGAACTATAAGCAAATAATTTCTTTTAGAAAATACAGCTTCCTTTTAACAAAACATGGGTAATGTAATTAAACATGCCGCGAACAAACCGCAAACTACATGCAATGTATGAAATGAATATGGTTTATTTTGTTTGGAAAACAAAATTTACACATTTGACCTATAACTCATACAAAACCGTAAAATTCGATTTCATGTCAACGTGTGACATCCTGACCCATTTCAAAACTTTGAACAGCAGTTTACCGAATAAAACGGAAGCTTAATTAACAACTCTAAATTTAAAATAGCAAATAACCCATTCTTCAACATTTATTACACACACCTGCCATAAATTGCGGTAACATAATATTACATTCTTGAACGTTCAAACACTATAAAGTAATTGATAGCTGTTTATATTTCATATGATGGATGACGTCATGAAAAGATCTTTGCATACGCTATATATCATCGGTTGCTATAAAATACGTTATTTGAGCTTTGAAGAAGAAATACGACATTTTGCTTTAGCGCGCATCGAACATCCTGCTCATATATAGTTATATATTGAATGGAGAAGGGTTGCGTGTATTATGTGTGTGGACGCTAGATGGCTGTATTGGTTCAACCGATAGTGGAACTCGTAAATATTGATTTTACGATTGTTTTATGGAATTGGCCAGAGACACTTTTTATATGATGACATGTGAATGTTGATAGGGGTGCTAAAGTAATCCCAAATTGCACCACCAGGGTTGTACTCCTGTATTTTTAATGGACAACAATTCAAGTTTATATCAACTTCGACAATTTATTACAGTTCACTATCTCTACAGATTGATATATGGCGAAGTAAGATGATCTGTGCTTTCACACTCCTTTTATTATTTCTCGCTCCTCTAATACCTTTTATCTAAGTATTCCGCGTACAAATATTCTTACTAAATCTCCGATTCACCGTATATGTTTTATCCACCGAAGTAAATATGCTAATGTTAATGTGTTTCTCCATAAACTAAACGCACTTAAAACGTAATAAATATAGTGAAATGTTGTGATTTATTATACATCTGTACTATTGAATATCATTTCTATCGGGAAATGTTTAATTAAATACTAAGCACACAGTATTTTTTCCAACAACTTCCTGTTGTATATGTAAACACAAATAAACACAGCTTGATATTTTTAAGAGACTGAGTTAATTAATTTTTCAGTATTGTAACTAATACAAACAATAAAAATGCAAATCACATAACAACTGTTTCTATAAAAATAAGCTCACTTAACATATATAACATTTCTCCCACCTTATTGAAATTATTAATCTACTTACAGGTATATCTTTCAGGTGGTTGTCTTATTCTAGTTATCTCCTTAATTCTAAATTACAATTTTCATTATTTGTGTTTAATTCGGAATTTTGTACAGTTGTTTCCTTTTCACATTATTAGAAATTAAGTCGTGTACAACAGAATAAGAATCTGGCACAAAATTTGTAATTTTCCTATTTTATCATCAGAATTTAATGAAATATATCTGAAATTTTCTTATAAAACATTTTTGATGCCAAATTTGAATCTACTACAATGATTTTCCTCTGATAAATAGGAATGTTTCATTTGTTTAACATGAACAAATTAGACTTTATTATTAACATTAACCAAATATGTGTCCAAACTAATAAATTTCAAAAATTCGACCAAGTGTCCACATAAAACTAAAATGACATTTAATTAAAAATAATTCATTATAATACAGTACAGTTGCATTAATTGGAAAATCAGTTTTGATTCATCGGTCCCTAACCCTTTGATTCCGTAATTTAATATCCGAATTCTTTTTGCAATAAATTGCTTCAAGGTATAGAAGTTGTAAGTTTTATTGCTTTCTTGTAATGCTGTTTGCCATTTGGAAATATGATCGCTAGGATTTTGATCTTGATTTTAATATATTGTAGATATTTTGAGAACATTACCTACCAAAAGAATTGTTTCGAATTTCCATGTTTAAATAAAAAAAGCTTTAGAAAAGCTTTAAGAAAAAGGAGCACAGAATTATATTCTATGTTTAAAATATGTAACTGCAAAAATTGAAAAATAATTTAACAAAATTATTGATTGACATTAGAACTAATTTTAAAACAATAAAAATATCATGTAATTTACTCATTTTAGGTGTGGCTCTCAGTTTAGATCAGATGTTAGTATATCATCGGTTACCGGCCGTCAAATAACGACCTGGTTAGATGAAATGCAGGAGGGGCCACAAGGATAATTTTATGTGGAAAAAATTTTCAGAAATTACCTACTTTTCAGAATTTATCGGTTGTGGTGATCGAACCAAGAATCTCAGGGTCCACAATCCGATACGTAGGTAGCCGTCAAAATATTTACCCCAATTTATGCTAATATGTGACGATTTAACTGGTAAAATCACAGACAAATATATTTCGTCTGTGGTAAAATATATAATTTTATTTTATATTTTGAAAAAAAAAAAACCAGAAAATTATTATATTAGAACTAATTTTTGCACCAGTTCTATTTGTTATTTGACTTGGATATAGAATTAAATAAATAAAAAAATATATTTAATCACGTTTTATTGTCCATTGTTTGAATGGAAAATTATATATTTTAGAGCATGAATTACGGTTACCTCTCGTGAAGACATGTCCCCGAAGATGTTACTACAGGGATAAATTTAAAATAGCAATTATCCTTGCGTGCAAAATTGTTAGAAAACAAAAAACTAATGTTAAACAAATGAATCCATTTATTTAAATGCTTCACAAGAAAGTAATTTCTTTATGTAAACATTGAGAACTTGTCGCAAAGTAAGTACATTAAGCGAAAAAAACAAGTGCTTATGGGAATAAACAAATTTCCTCAATCATAAAGTACTTACTTACCATTTATAAACTATTATCTCCTTATTTTGTTGCATAAAATAACCATTTATCACCATCTTTCAAAAATACATCCTGTTTCTCCATCCCGGTAACATCTCCCATCTAGCGGCGAAACGCCAAACGACGCCCACCAAGTCAGTGGCGCCTCTCTCGGGCATTCGGTGAACTAACTGCGCACGCCGACAGAGGCGCCAATACAAGTGACGTCACATCCGACATACGGAGGGTAATGAGTAAATTTTAATGCGACGAAGAGAGGCTCTCAGCCTCTCAACCAAAATCGCAAAAGAAGCCGAGCAGGAAACTATGGCAACCACGAATACGAACCGGTAACGGAATAAGAAGAAAACGTAGTGGGTGGAATACGCGGGGGCGGGCGACTTGCGGCCGTTTTAACGACAGGGTCAGGATCAGGAAACGAATTTTGCAGATGTTTTTGTCGGACAATTAATTTTTTCTAAGTCGAATACTATTTTTATTTTTCTAAATTTAAAAAATAATGTTGTTTTAGGTTGCAAATATGTGTTTGTTTGCTTCCGTTTATTTTGGAAATAGCTGACGCAAGTGAGCCAAACTTTTTGTAATTTTTATATGCCAGATACATAGTCTAGCGGTCTATATTTTTAAATTTATGCAATTATTTTAAATTAAAATGCCCACATACCTGGAGTATAATTTTTTTAGAGGTTGCTTCATTTTGGCGCAGTGATATGTTGCTTAGGTATATTTTTTAATGGAACATCCCATATATTTTTGCAAAATTATACAATAGTATACTGAACAACTAGTGTTACAATTAGGCATTGTAACACGAGTTGTTCATACTATACTACTTTTCCTATTTCACGTTCATAAATTCAATAAAAATAAAAATAAAATAAAATTGTACGGTATGTTTAATATACCACTGATCAAAAGGGGCTTTGCCCGCGGGGCCTATCGGGGCACAGGCCGCAACCCCGACGCAGAGGCTCCGATTCAATCATTTTACGTGAGCAATGACAGCCCCAAGTTTGACAGACTGTTAATTTTACAAATAATATTTCCCCAAAAACAGTTGCACAAAATTCAATTTTGTAGCATTGTTTTTGAGAAAAACAGTGTACGTGAAATAGGATAACCATTTTAATTCTTGAATTTATCTGGTTAAATCAAGAGGATTACATATTTTAATATATTAAATAGTATAACTACAAATTTGGTTCCAACCAATTTAGTGAATAACGGTAGTATTTCTTTTCTATTTTACTATCAAATAAAATACGAGTAAAATTTAATTCTGTTCATGAATCTGCCTACTAATAATTGGTTTAAATTTTCATTACAAAGCAATTAAATTTGACATCAAAGTTCGATGTTTGCACGAAATTAAATTATTTGGAAGTAACTTTTCAAATTTAATAGTAAAAGCCATGGCACAATATATTACATATTTCAATTTGTTTAATTATTAATGAAAATGTGTAGTTATCAAGTATAGATTAAAAACATTCGTTTGATCGCAATTCATGTGATACTGTCATTAAATACATTATGTCTTTTATCAATAACATTTCATGTTATTAAATATTCAATTTTGCAATAATGAATTATTAACATTATATTAATGCGAGTACAATGTTTATGAAAAATTTGTTATTCTACGTAAAATATTTGATCGGCCTATTTACCTATGCAAACTACCTAGCATGGTTTCAAAATGAAATTATTTGTATTACAGAACTGAACAGAATCTAAAATTATAATTTAATCGTCTGAACAATTAATTCCTGTTATATTACAAAGTACACGTCTACATAGATAAAGTACCATTTCACAAGGGAGAAAGAGCAATTTTCCCTGTTTCTTCAACATTTAGTTATATCATTTCTACTGTAGAAACACAAATTTTATTTTATATTTTTATCATAAATAAGCAAACTTGTCAGGACAATTTAATATAATAATATGAGTTCTACAACTACTATGTAATATAGCACATTTTACATAAGAATGTAAGCTTCAAAATTATGTATTTTACACAGTTTCTGTGTCCTAGTAAAGACCACAATTCTGGTCCCTTTTTGTGTTTTTGTAAAAGTTTTCCCCAGTTTCACGTAAAATTGTTGCATCGTTGCTCCAGAAAATTGCACATTTCTAAAATCGCTACTAATGTACTAATACTTAAACATGTTGTATGTACTCAAATAATAATATCACGAAAATTATCGCTGAATTTCTCCATTGGTACGTTGGTATGTTCGGTTATTTTCTGAACAGACCGAGTATAACGAAATAAAATATTCCATGTGACTTCATCGGACGGACGACCAACGCAAAACTGTTAGTAGAGCATGCAGAATTTCTTATTTCCGTGCCTATTTCACACCTCGCGTGAAAAAGATAACATTTTGCACTCGTTGCACAATATACTATTCAATCTTATGCCATGCTAGGGATCTATTTGATCAACTCTTTCAGTACATGCTCTGTAAATATAACGGATGAGCGTGCACTATGGAGCGAATACATTTTTAGACAATCACAGTCGTCAGAAAACACCGATATTTGGTTCAAGTGCGCAATATACAATATCATTCCAAAATATAATAATATTAATAATAAAACGTAGCTTCGAATTGTTTAGTTTATACATACTAATTTGTGAGAAAATATTATAAAAGGATTTATAAAACTTTCAATTTGTTCAGTTGTCGAATTTTATTGGTACAAGTATTATTTAAAACTATATGTTCAAAAATCCCTCATAAAATACAAGGTACCTGCAGTAAAAATTTTAAAATCAAAGAATATTTATGTAAATATAAGATTATTATATGTATATAGTTCTAAATACATGGTTTCCCCAAATATTTCCTTATTAAAAATGATCCTCAAACTAGCAAAGTTTTGGAACCATTGTTCTGAAATAATCCCGATGGTAATAAAATATTACTCCCCTGTTAATTGCTTTTGCATTGGACATCCGATATACAAACGTATTAAATTAGTGAAACAGAATTGCGGAACTGGGTAGCATTTGTTGAAAATTGGTGGCTTACCCGTCAACCTCACATCAGTCCTTTATCCACAATAATGACATGGTGTCCAATCGCTCTCAGTATCAAGGAAGAAATTCAAACTTACCTGAAAAGTAAGAAGAACAGTATTACAAATAGAAAATATAAAACAATATTACTGTAGAATTAATCGAAAATAGTTTCCTGTTAGCCGTTACAATTGGTTACATAACATTATCAAAACAGCACCCGGAGTATTTACTGAATAGTTTTGGTAAATTCACTGCCTTTTCCAGTTGGCATACTATATTCTACAAGAAGTAATGGAATGGCCCATATTCCACATGAGCAAAAAGTCTGCGACTGTGGGATATGCCATTCCGTTATCTGTTGTAGATTATACTTTCTATAACAAGATTTTGGAAATTATACAAAAACAGTATATTCTACAACAGGTAATGGAATGCCACATATTCCACGCGAGCAAAAATTTTGTAGTCCGAGCCGAAAGCAAGGGCTACGGTTTGCGAGTGTGGGATATGCCATTCCGTTACATGTTGTAGACTACACTTTATATAACAAGATTTTGGAAATTATACAAAAAAAATATATAAAGCTGTTGAAAACGACAAACTCAAATAAATCATATTAGAACAAACAGACGTAACTATAGTAACTGAATCAAAATACTTCATAATATATCGCGTTAATATGCGACTCTGATTCGTCGAAAATATTCCATACACAGCGTATGGAATGTTAGTGATTCCATAACAATTTTTAGTTGTGGAATGCCTAGTTTCCAAAACAGTATAATAGATTTATAAATACAAAAATGTGGTAAACGTCAAACTCAAATAAACAAAATTAAAACAATGAGACGTAACCATAGCAACCCAACTAAGATACTTCATATATCGCACTAATATGCGGCTCTGATTCGTTGAATTTATTCCAAACGCGGCTTATGGAATGATAGTTGTTTCAATGCAATTTTTAGTTGTGGAATGCGTAGTTTCCAAAACAGTGTTATAGAAAATAATACACATACATCACATTAAGCTATTATCCTACACAGTGGGCTGGGGAAGTAAGAATCCTGAAACATAATCAACCAACAATCAATCTCTTTCAAACATTTTTCCCATGACACATTACTTTCGCCTCGTACATAGTCATAGTAAGATTCATACTCGGAATCAAAAATAACCTCGATAATTTAATTATTTATTATTATGTTTGTCAAATAGATATACGGAATACAAAAACAAATAAAAAGCCTTGCAACAAGAATAAGTGTGTCCCTATCTCTACGAATAGTTGTTTGATTTGGGGAGGAATATGTAAGGAAAATATCATAGCTAGAGGCTATTGAATAGCACAAGACTGGAAAATTGGCTGATCTAAATTGAATACAACAACAAATATTTAAATTGACGAAATATAAACAAAACTATTTCGAGGTTCAGATAAAACTATATGGACAAGATAGTAATTTGTCAAACTAGAGAAGAAAGTGCTCCTTTTTCCCACTCGAGCAAGAGTGGAAGAAGGGCTTTCCTCTAGTGTTAGACACAACATTTTTTCACGATATGTTTCTATAAACGATCTGCTTGGACCTAAAATACACTTTGACAACACAACTGACACGTTAAATGTTAGGTTATCAGACGCAGTGTTACCAATGAACCAATATAAACTAAAGCTGTCAAATGATGATTTAATCTAGAAAAAGGAAAATAATAATAATTAAAAGAATGTATATTACTAAAATAAGGATTTTCAATAAATTTAGGAATTTATTTATAATTTTTACAATAACTTTTTTGTAAATTACATTCATATTGGCAACACTTCTATCTCTCTAGAGAGGCAAAACTCATTTTCCTCTTTATAAATATTCTTACGAATTAGATAAAATAGTGTTAAACGATTGTGCGATATCTCCACTCATTTTAGAGAGGTAATGATACATTACCGCACTAGTGTTTTTGTAATATTACCGCATTATTTATTTAGTTGCATTTTAAATAAATTAAATAATAACAATACCGTCAAACTATTTAAATATTTCAGAATGGGGTATATGAAATATTATTGCGAAGATTGTGCGATTATCAACCAGGCAGTTATGGCCCCTAACTATGTTGATAGAACTGGAAAAACCGCAGAAGTAATTTTTTAGTAGCGAATATTTATTACTCCTGATAAATTACATATTGCATCCTGAAGTAGCAAAAGGTGAATATTAATCTTTAAAATATAGATTTTTATTAATTAAAAATGTGTAACAAAGTATGTACCCGTTCTGTTGAAAATTTAATTAAATGCTTTCATCGATTTTGCCCATCGAATATTTTATTAAAAGAATTTAAATTTATGAAATTATTTAATGTTAATTATTAGCAGCGCTCTTGTTAAAAATATTCTTATTCAACAGAAATTATTAGTTAATGCCGTACTTCAAACATCAAAGCAACTTTCATTCTCACAAAATTGTTTTAAACTATGTTTAAGGAGGTTGCTACCTAGTTAACGAGATTTGTATGCATTCCAATTAAATTAGTTTTCTAATTAAATTGTTTGTGCAATTATATTGGCTAAATTTTAACGAAATATTTGCGGTAACTTGAAATTCTATATCAGCTCAAATGTATAACACAATGTAAAAAGTGGAGCACTTTGTACGAATCCGATGACAAATATTAGTTATTATTTTTCTTTATTGTGTTTGATACTAACGTCATATTTCATTGTCAAGATTCTTGATATTTTGCAATTTCAGGAAACAAGATACAGTTTCGTGGAAATATTTTTTTACATATTTTTAAGAATTTGAAAAAGGAAACCATATGTTTTTTGATAGAAATACTTGACTAACAAAATTGCGCATTATTGTATTTCCAGTTTAAGCGCATTGTTGACATTTACAATATTTCTGGTGCATTTAAAACAGTTTTATGAAAATTTTCCTTGCCTTAGTTCGCAGATTGTGAAACTTTATATAATGAATCATTAATGTCATAATAATAGATTCATTTTAAAACGCTTAAAATGAAAGACGTTCATAATACAATAATGTCTACTGTTTTACAGTAATTATTATTTTTAATTTAATTGTTTAGAAACAATAGAAATACTTAAGTAATTAAAATAAAGGCAACGGCTTGGCAGGTAGCGTTAAAGCCGGATCACTCGATAAGTGATAAGTTAAGCAATACTGCTCGCGGTTAGTAGTTGGATGGGTAACCGGTATGTACCTAACCGTATTCCATGAGTTTATTTTGACGTGAAATATAGGATTTTTCATATCCAACGTTACGAATTTGACAGCAATGCATTAAAGCGTCCTTTTGAAAATGTAACATTAACAAACAATGAATTTAACTGAATTACAATATTTAAAGATTACAGAATAACAAAGAAATAAACAAAGTAGCGAAAAAAAAATATATTGTTTATTTTTTTTATCTTTCATGTCCAAACAATAACGAATTCATTTGAAAAATTCTTGAACAACATTGGATATTTGAGCAGCTGTAACAGCTACAGAGACATTTTTAATTTAACTTTGAATTATTCTAAATTCAAAACAATTAGTAGTTTAAACTGATTCAAATGATACGTAACCTTGGATATAAGAAATTATATGATTCACGTTAAAACAAACTCACGGTATGCATCTCTTTCCAATGCGTATTTTATAATTTGTCACCAAATTCACGTTAATCATAATTTGTCTATGTTTTGTTAATTAAATAGTCATAGCATTCCATAACGAGTAGGTACTATATGAAACGGTAATATATAAATTCGATACGTAATACTAGAATATTATTTTGCGTTTAATTATTGATTTTAACAAATTCAATTTAGTGGGCCAAATTCAATGAGATAATTGGAGCTACGCCAATATATGTTTTATGCAAACCAATATATAAGAAGTATTGTATATTATTCATCTTAAAAAATCTTTAAGCACGCTAAGAAAAAACAACGGTTATTTTATAAAGGCAGTTTTTTCGGATATGCGTACATTAATAAATAACATAGATACAGATAAATTATTGTTCAATTTATCTAACTGAGATGTTACTTAAATATGATACTATTATTTTATTTGTTACATTATGATTTTCATGATAGTTGTAGTCGTTGAAATTTTATTGTGATCATAAATATATTCTTAAGTCCTTTATTCTTATAACTTTATATTAACTTCACATATTGCACTCATTACAAATTTGACCAATAAGCATGTCTCATTTTCCATTGAAATGTATTTTAGATAAGTGATTAAACAGCACCATGCCGTTTGTTCGCGATTAAATTGAAGCTAGCTTTTATATGCAAATTTTAATCATTTTGAAGGTATATTTCGCTAGATAATTAGTTGCAGAAGCAAGATACTTACATGTTTTTTACTTTTACTGGTATTCTATTTCTTCAAACATGCTGAATTATTCAATTCAAGCTATTTTTATTTACAAATTTTTGACATTTATTTGGCAAATAAAAAGAAAAACAAACAATTTGCTATAGTTACAACATAACAACAATATTTTAGGGTGCCTTTTGGTTATGTGTGTAACGATTTATTTGTGTGAAAATGTATTAAAACCAACGTTTTAGTACAATTTTTTCGGCAAATATCAAAGTTTATGCTATGAATTCATGAAATAATCTTGATTAAATTTGATGTCCAGCTTATTTATAAAATTTTGCTTTTAAAAAAGTATTATCGTAATAATTTAAGATAAAATTCCTCTACCCTACTGAATATATTTCCTTACATACCTAATCAGAAGTTCATTTATTACTATGGTATATTATAAATAATTAGCAGCATGTATTCAATACCTAAATTATGTATATGTAGAAACGTGTGCGGTGTTTATTAGAAAAGATGTAAATCGAATTATTCATTAATACAGTAGATATTCTGTAAATACATTTTTGGACAAAATCAGGGCCGGTTTTATATATTTAGAGGCCTAAGGCGGAAAAAATTAGAGGCCGAAATAAAATATCTATTTTTTTTCCATCCTAGTTTCGTGGCTCCTCCTTCAAATGTTAATTTTAACGTACCTATTAAAATATACAGACAAGAGACACTCTTCACCTCTGACCCGCGGAGGGTTACCAAAACGGGAGCACACATGCGTCTTCCTAAAATTCAATGAGTGCTATCAAATTTCCAATCCTTCGAAACTTGTCTAATGTTCATAATGTGCAACAGACTAAAATGACCGATTAGAAAAGAGATGAACCAAAATAAGTTACTATTTATGAAAAGGTTTCATTAAAAATACGTAGTGTGATTCGAGTTTGTTGGGCGTGAGTTCTGCGGGCTCAGGGTTTGTTTAGAAAAAGTGCGAGCGAAGCGAGCTAACTTAAAAAAGAATTTTGGTTCGTATCTCTGCTAACTCAGCCGTTTTAGATCGTTTCGAAACATTGGAAATTGGATAGTACTTATTGAATTTTAGACACGCTCACACCCTTCAACCAAAACTATATTTCACGAGCGGTATAAAGTTAATATTATCAATTTATTGGTAAACGTAAATGATATTTCCTATATTCCTCTAAATTAGTGACGTTACCGTTGTAAAAGTACGTAATTAAGTGGCGTTAATTTAAAATATACATTCAAAATGAAATTATTTAATGCAGAATACAAATGAAAATGATATTTCGTTTTATATAGTATCCATCGAATTTTTAGAGGCCGCTTAAATTCGGAGGCCTAGGGCAGTCGCCCAATTCGCCTTATGGCAAAACCGGCCCTGGACAAAATTGTTTTATGCAAAACGGGTCTGGGTATTTAAATACAGTATTCAATTACTGCACCAAAAGAACATGGCTGTATGTGTAATTTAATTCACTTCTCAATTTGCTGTTTGAATTGATAGAACTACGTCGGAAAATTGAACATAAAATTGAAAACTAGTTATGGAAATTTAATACAAAATAAACGATGTCATCGTTATTAAATATTTAACACATATAAAATAGTCACCCGAAATTATAAAGAAATAAATCCTGAAGTAGCAAAAACCCAGAGAACACAAAAAAGATAAGGGCCTCTGGGAACGTACGAAGCAAAAAAGGTGTCTGGGACTTCATCCTTAGTCCTTAATGAGATCCTTGGTTCCTGCCTATCACATCCTTTCGACGCATCTACGTGTAAAACAAATAGGAAAGGATAATATCCGATCGTTTAGTTTCCGCAATGTCGTAAAAATAAGTGCATTATTTTGATTAAAACAAAAAATTTCATTACGTACAACTATCGGTATAAAACAGAAATCAAGATGAACAGAGACGTATTTCATTTTGTTCCCAGCTTTACTATCACAAATAAAAGAAAACTGTGTGTTATTAAAATTAAAGCAGCATTAATAACAGCTTCTTTTCCCACAGTCATAAAACTCACTCACTAAACAGCGAATTACCCTGCATACGAGTTTTAATTTTCTGAATAATCCCTGAATCCGCCTCTGATCTCGCGAGCCATGCTGTCTCGCTCGGCGTATATAAGAAGAGCTCGGAATTTAATTATGCGACCAGGACGCGCACGTAGGCAGCCAGCGAAGAAGAAGAAGCAGAAGAAGTTCAACCCTTCCCGCAAGCAGTACACAACACAGATCACAAGCACTCAAGCACCGCACTTGGAAGGGCCGTAACTAATAGCAATCCTTTCACCAGAAGTCTGATTAAATTTTTGAGCATTCATATTAATAAGTATTGTATAGTAAAAAAAATTAATATCAATGGGGTTATACATTATTCTTTCATTTTTTTTATGTTCAAAAATATGATATTGACAACAATTTTTATTTCAAATTTTGTTTTAAAAATGTTTAGAAGTTGTTAATGTTGTTTTATTTATATTGCTGTATCATTTTACGTATTTACTTAATCGCAAAAGTGTAAGTACAAAAGATGCTAGAATTTAAAAATGCATGCAAAAGATCCTCTTTCTTACGTAAATATTAGTATTTTTCGATATATATAAACAATGATATTAAAATTAATATTTATTAGAGAAACGGTAACATGGCCGTATAATATTAAACAATAAGGAAAACTATTTGACATTTCTTAAAATAGAATTAGATTTATTTATTTTCTGGGTTTAAAATAGCGAAAGTTCTTCAAATAAAAATTGTAGCTAAATATTGTTTCAAGAGTACATCTTCTTTAACATAACAATTTTAAACAAATCGTACCTACTTTATGACGTAGAATCCAAATCTGTGATAAAAAATAGAGGTTGCTATTTAAGATTTAAAAGGTACCCCCCGCCCCGACCGCAGGAGCCGGGAATGTGGGCAGAATTTAGTACAAACGGATTGGCAACTTCGAGACATTAAAGTTTTGATTTATCAAATTTTTTTGTACAATGCGTATTTTTCGAGATATACAAAATTCCAGGTTAAACGAAACAACCGGTATACCTATAGGTTTTGTGTGAAGTCAATGAGCATTATTAAATTTAAAATTGTCACACTTAAAAAAATGTGACAATTAAATCTACACACTTCATGTATAAAAATATAACACATATTAAGATCCGCGAAAGCAGAGTGTCTCGCTCAAAATGGATAGATAATATATTTATTTATTCACAATCAGTGTAGTAATAGGTCAATTCTAAAGACAATCCGTAGCACCGTAACAAGTAATACAGTCAGATTACTGCCTTTATAATTTTGATAATATATGAATTTTATTTTCACAGAATTTGTACTTGCCAAAGTGTAATCTCTCTTATATTTGTAGTTCCTTGTTCCTTGTTCGGCTCCGAACAGCATCTAAGTAAAAAAAATATTTATTTATAATAAGAAAAGTTGATAAACCAGCTACATTATTTATATTCCAGATCAGTAAATAATTTTCAATTACAGTAAAAGGTTTTATACTTTATTGAACGAACTCTGGTGTGTACTACAACTGCCCGTAATTGATAAGAAGCTCATTACTTTGGTCTTACTTACCGTTTGTCTGTAAATTTTATGAAGACACTACCTAAACACACGTTTTCACTACAAAGTTCCGCACACAACTAAACAAAATACAACTTATTTTTTATGTTATACTTCGAGGCTAATCTACTTCGATTCAAAATTTAGAGCCTGATCAAGCTTGTAGTTTTGCTCGCTCCAGTAGAAATTTGCACTGCTCATATGTTTTAAAATAATATTTATGTATTTAAATTAAAATGAATAATAAACTTTTGTTTCCTACCTACATTTTGTAGACTGGTGATGCTACATTTACACGTTCTGAAATATTAAATCAAAGAAATTCCCATCTTTTGTTACATGAAAATTCTCATGCAATTAAAGAGAAATATTTCTATATTAATTTATCTGTAATATATAAATAGGAATTATTGGTAATACTTTAGTAGAGTAAGCCCTTATTTTTAATTCAGAGAGGTCCTACAATTTTTTAAATAATGATTTAATGGCAGAAGTTAGTTTAGCAGTAGATCTGAACAGTATTTCAAATACTTGATTTGAAATAAGTATTTAAAATACTTTTATTGTGTTTGATATTTAGATTAAAATACTTTTCAATAACAAGAATGTATTTCGTATTTAGTCAATTTTGAGTATGAGTATTTGGTATTTGAATAAGTTTAATGAATATTTGATATACCTAAATTGTATTTTAATTACATATACAAGTATTTAAAATACAATAAAATATATTTGAAAAGTATTTCAGAAATTTTGTCATGAAACTATTTCTGCAAGTAAAATTCTGAGACGTGATAATATGCGGAATACATCGGTGTATGGTGAGTGTGAGATTGAGAAGAATGTTGGTAAGAAAGTGGGAGTGAGTCTGTTGAGGTGGTTTGGATATGTTTAGCGAATGTCGAATGAAAGGTTGGTGAAACTAATATATGTGGGTGAGATTGAAGATGAACGATTGCGTGGGCATCCGAGCAGTAAGTGGTTGGGTATGATTGATAGTTTGTTGCGTGAACGAATGATTCCAAATGTGAAGAATAAACGAGCATGTAAGAATCGCCACTATGAATGTGGACGAGGCGAAAGAGGTGTGTCAGGATAGGAATGTTTGGAGGAGATTGATTGTTGGTTGACTCTGTTTCTGGGTTCGTGGGATATAACGTAATGTTATGTATATATGTATGTATGTAATAAAATAAACAGTAAAATCTCCTGTAGGGCAACTATATGGCTGCGAGCGTTTATTCCGGTTCACTCGATAACGCAAGTTAAGCAAGGCTGCCCGCGGTTAGTAGTTGGATGGGTAACCGTTTTGCGAACACTGCGTGTCGTTGTCACACCACCGAAATCGAGAAACCGAGACGGCATATAACCTCAGTAGTTGAGTCCGCTTTACCAATAAAAAAAAATCTCCTGTAAGAAGGAGCCTGCTACGAAGCTAGCGCAGAATCTTGGTGACGGTCCTGTACTGTGACATCTTGTCCTCTCAATGCAAGTAAAGCAGAATGTTGGGTATAAGTGTATGATACACCTTGGCTACTTGACACACATGCCGCAAACAAAAACAAAAGCGCTTAGTCTCGAGTTTTCTCAAGATTAAGTGGCCGCCACCACCGCCTCCACCGCCGCCTGCGTCCAATTAGCGCGCGATGAGAGCAGAATAGATTGTGGCGCGACGCTTTGTTCAAGCTTCAAGCGGTGAATGCGGGCTGCGCTGCGGCTCTCGCTCTCGTCGACGTTCTTAGCTCTGCCCAAGACTGCTCGCGGTCGTGTCGAACTGATGCTAACCCAAAGTGAAGAAGTGTTGTAGGGAAATATTGGGGCTGTTGGGATAAATGAACCGGGATTACGGGTTTTTCAAAGGAGTTCGGATCGTTTTGAGGTTATTTAGCGAGTGCTGATGTTCTTCAGGGTATTTGGAAATGAATTGATGATTTAAAAATAGCTTGCTTTCCCTCAAATAAACTTTCAGATCTTATCAATTGAAATTTTATTAAAACTGGAACACTCTTACTTATTTCTAGCAAGATATTTTAATAAAAATACGATCTTGTTAACATTCATATCAAATTCATATGTTTCTGTCAAATAGGCTGACATCCAGAGTAAATAGCTCTGGGGTAACGCGTCGTATCGCGAGATCCTCAGTTCGAATCCCACAGCTGACAGTTGCCAATTTAAATTTACCCCTGTGTTTCCCTCTCCACTAAAATCTTTGGGGATATGATTTGACGGCTGGTAACGGTACTTCATACGCAAAATATATCACTTACCGACATCTGCGTAAGCACAGTGTCACACTCAAAATGGGTAAAAGGCGCGAAGAAATATTTATTTAATTTTTTTTTATTATTATACTACATAATCATTGAAATCTTAACATTTTTATTTGAAATATGTATATTCTAGCATATTTTGTTCTATTTAAAATAATATAAATGAGTTTGTAATATAAATAAATACTTTATAATATTGTATAGGTTAGGTTAGGTTTACTGGGTTTAAAAATGTATTTCTAAATTAATTAACTAAAACCACTTTGTACTCTAAAATTTAATTTTACATTCCATACGTTATAAATGTATAACTTTATTATAAATAAATTATTATTATTATGATTATTATACATAAAAAATAAAAAAGTTAATTAAATAAACTATAAAATGCAACTGACTATTAAAAATAATTTGTTAAATTCCTATGTTCCACATTTCGTTGCACACACTGTAGAGTGTTCAATTTAAAAATCTGGTGCGGGCACCACACTACTTTCTTATACAAATAAATTGTTTACTAGAAAATAAATTAAATACTCCTCCAAACTTAACTTGAAATTTATTACTTATGTACAATTTAAACATGAATTAACTGATTGCTGTAGTACGCATCGTAATATGTCTTATATTTATCGAAATATGGCAATTTGTAATATTTTTCAAAATACGGAAATTTCCACAAATATGACTTAAAATTGTAAATTTTTTTTATTACATTTCTTTATAATATTCGCGCCAGGAAACCCATTGCAGCAGAGCGCATCGTCATATCTCTAATATTTTTCGAGATATGACGATTTTGTATATTTTCCAAAGAGCAACTTTGAGGAGCTGTAACTCGAAAACTATACAAAAATATCGAAAAATATCTCCAGTTTTGTGTTTTTCGTGCCATTTATAATAAATTAGTAAATTTTTAAAATTTTGAAATTTTTTTGAATTTTTTTTCAAAATTTCGAATCGATTCAGCTCCACGAAATACATAAACCCTGAAAATTTCAGAAAATTCGGAAAACCGGTTGAAATGTTAGAGTAAAAAGTCTGAAAATGGCCTAATTCAGGCCAAACGTCAAGGGGTAACACTTGACTTTTTGGACAAAAAACGCCATTTCCAGGCTTTTTGCTCTAACTTTCCATCCCGTAAAGCGATTTTTATGAAACTTTGCATACTTATGTATTTCGACGAGCTGAATCGATTGGTGAACACTGCAAATCTGTATCTTTAATATTTGTCGAGTTATCGCCGATCGAAATTTTGAACAAAAATACAAAAAAAATTCAAAATTTTAAAAATTTGCTAATTTGTTAAATAAGGCACCAGAAATGCTAAACTGAAGATACTTTTTAGATATCTCGTGTAGTTTTTGAATTACAGGCCCTTAAAGTTGCACTTCGAAAAATATCAAAAATCGACGTATCTCGAAAAATATTAGAGATCTGACGATGCGCTCTGCTAAAATGGGTTTCTTAGCGCTTATATTATAAAGAAATGTAATAAAAAATATTACAATTTTAAGTAAGGATATTCCGTGAGTTTCAAATTTTTCTATCGGTATGTGAATCTGTATTGAATGATTAATAATTACACTTTCTGTTATTTGTTTGTTCCCATAGCAACTAAAATGAGTTTATTAAAACTATAATTCAGTTTTGTCAAAAGAAGCAAAGAAAATCTGGTGTGGGCACCACACTACTTTCTTATACAAATAAAACAACTGAACAAGTATGACTTGTTCCTTGGGTATGTCTTTATTTTAAAATAGAAACCTATTTATATCTAGTCAGCAAAACAGTGCAATTAAAAAACATTCAAATGAAGTTTTATTAACATTTTACTGAAAAAATAAAAATTTCATTAAAATCACCTCACAGAATGCCACTACTTTTCTAAATTAACCCACTCTGTATGCAAATAGTTTGCGAAATCTCATTAGAAAACAAGAAAACTCACCCTGCATGCTATAAAAAAGTACCAATTAAAACAAATCACTGAGTTTTAAGAATACTGAAACGGACATCAAGAAAAGGAATAACAAGAAAGTATTTTAAATTTAACTGCGATTGCACATTCGTATTTTATATTTCACGATCTTCTGCAATTCAAATGGACTGAAAACTTTTTATCTGCTGAGTAAATAACCGTATGACGATGCAACATAAAATGTTACGATATCGCAAAACAAATTATAGTTTGGTTAAAGTTTTAACAAGATTAAGTTCCCAGTATTAGTATTCTTGTAAGTAATTCAGTGTTACACTCCTTCACAATTGAAACTAAAGTTTTTGTTGTTTCTTCGTTTCAGGAAAGAAAATTTCGTATTACAAAAATTCAATATATCTTAAAAATAAGATTATATTGTGGAACAATATAACGTAACTGGAAACTCTTCCTAAGGGAGGCAAAATTGGATTTTGCACAAAAATCTTATTTGAACGTTATCATTTTTACTTTCTTATATAAGGTACAGACAGAAGTATAGGAATTATAAAAAAATATTTGCGAGATTTTCGCGGTTTAAAGATGGAAATCGTATTTTACATTTTCTCATCTGCTTCGACAAATTGATGGATGAAGGAGTAGGTGTCCGTATTTTCGAAAAATAATGAACGAGAAAACAGAATAGCTAAACTTATTAATTATAGGTTTCATACAATGTGGAAAATTGCATTTACTTTGGTCATAATTGAACTGGAAGTTTACTTTACATTAAACAATAATCCAATTAGTTTTCCTGATGAAGAATTATGTATAATAATTCGAAACATCGAATTTATATAAAATATTTACAGAAATTACTCCAAAAGTCTTCTTAATTTTACTATTATGAGTTCTGAAAGTATTTTTCAACTACAATTTCATTCCAAATATGGTATCAGTTAACAAAAAGAAGAAGGAACCTTAAGTATAATCACTGATTTCTATATAACACTAGACATATATTTCGTCTGTGCAAATTTCCGTGCTGCCATCTATTGATGTTTTCATTAAACTACGATAAAATTCACGAGGGTGTCAATTGGCGAAATACAAACTAAACGCTACCACGAGAGCTGTCAAAATGACAGTTCTTAAAATGATGCTAAATATGAAAAATGAGCACTTTAACTAGCATATTTATATAATAATATGCGATATGCCATTCTCAAAATATTTACCGATTTCCATTTAAATTTTATTTTGGTCATAATTGAACTGGAAGTTTACTTTACATTAAACAATAATTCAATTAGTTTCCCTGATGAAGAATTATGTATAATAATTCGAAACGTCGAATTTATATAAAATATTTACTGAAATTAATCCAAAAGTCTTCTTAATTTTATTATTATGAGTTCTGAAACGATTTTTCAACCACTTTTTCATTGCAAATATGGTATCAGTTACGAAAAAGACGAAGGAACCTTAAGTATAATTACTGATTTCTATTTAACACTAATATATTTCGTCTGTGCAAATTTCCGTACTGCCATCTATTGATGTTTTCATTGAACTATGATGAAATTCACGAGGGTGTCAATTGGCGAAATACAAACTAAACGCTGTCATGAGAGCTGTCAAAATGACAACATATTTATAAAATGATATACGAGATGCCATTCTCAAAATATTTACCGATTTCCATTTAAATTATAGTCGGTAGGTCGCTCAAATTTTACATCTCGTTCGATAGTCGTACCATAAAAATTATTGTAGATCAGAGTGACAGATGACAGAAGCGCGACAGAATAATGTGCTGCAAAACTGTAAAAATAGAGCAGTTTAGACTTTCATAGATTTATGTTAGAATCCAGAAAATTTAGTTTTAAATCTCAAACAAAATGTCGTTCAATAAAAAAGAAAAAACAAAGTAGAAATGAAGTCTATTCTCCTGCGGATAATACAGCACGTGCTTCGCATTTGCGATTGGATATTGTTACATCTACCTATAGCCTCCAGCTATATCCTATAACGCTAACTTCAATCTGAGTATGAATCTGTAACGTGGTGGCAAATATTTTTATCACGGGATTAATATATCTGACCGGAATTATTAATTTGAATCGAACAAAGTCAAACATCAAGTTGAATTATTTAATCGGATATATATGTTGAAAGTCAACCCAGTGCTCTATAAATATATTACATAACTCAATTATAAACACGACTTTAAAGAGTTCACGCTCCAATAATATCCTTATATCTAAAAGGCCTTTACAATTACATTATATTACATTACATGGCAAGTAATGTAATTCGAATGGGGTTGTTCACCATTTTTTTTATGAAACTATTTAAATTGAAGACTATCTACACTTATAAAAAGTCTTAATTGTTATTCATTAAGCAACAATAATTTTTTTTAAATGTTGTGACGTCATTATAGAGGTGTTGGTGGATCTCAAACAGTAGAGATTTAAATAATTTTATGTGCTCTATTTTATTGTAATAATAAAGTAAGTAAAAAAAATATGACTACAATTATTTACAATCTGTACTGTTTAACATCCAGCAACACCTCTACAATGACGTCACATCATTAAAAAAAATCATTTTGGCTTAATGAATAGCAATTAAGACTTTTTAAAAGTGTAGATAGCCTTCAATTTAAATAAAGTTTCATAAAAAAAATATAAAAAAACAAATTGGGAAAGACCCCATTGTGTATTATTCTTTATCTACGACCTAAAGATAATAAACATAACAATTATAGGATATTAAATATATTTTCAGAAACATACACAACTCTGTAAAAAAAAAACACTACATACATTTTGTATATACAATCTCAAACTTTATTCTTGATTTATCTAGAAAAAGGTTATTTGATTTAGGTACTTGCAGCGTGTTCAATAATATCAAGATATATATTCCAAATTTATTTTCAGAGTCACTCATATTCACCTGTTTAGTTTATTATTAACTTAAGAATAATAATAAATAGTATGCTGTACTATTATACTCGTATCGTCACTCCTCTTTTTAATAGAATAGTTAGTTTAAGGCGCATTGTGCCGAGTCATTTTTAATTAATCATTTTCAATGATGATGCACGCTATGCTGTTTCTATAATCATATTTTATGTCCAGTTTTAGAATTAATAATAATTCATTTTTATTTAGAATATGTATAAAAATACATGCAGATGTATTTTCTATTTCGCTATAAATTTTAGTTCATAATTCTGCAATCAGAATTCGCATTTTCTTAAGATAACCACAAGAAACTGTGCATCAAATCTTAATTAGAGAAAAAAGATATTTAAATACAAATATGAACATATATCGAAATATAAATCTGATGTAAACTTTAATCATGATAATTTGGGTATAATGCGCAAAATGTTTATCATAGTACAATGTTTAATGTTATTTCCAGCTTTGATTAAGGCTTACACAAGTACTACGAGTAATGCATAAGAGCAAAAGCTTGCTGCTAACTCTCAGCTTAAGGGCGTAGTGCTCTAACATAATTGTGGGGTGGGAGAGACATATCTAGTTATCTTCTTTTGTTCTCGGAACTGTCAGATTTCCGATTGTCAAAGAGAGATTATCAGGTAAATTGAATCCTGTTCTGCACTTTAGTTGAAACAAAGATGTAATTAATAATTTACACATTTTTGTACCCAAATGTATTTGATATCCTTTTACACTCACGTAACACTACACTAAAAACTGTGTATTTACGCTAGTTCCTAGCAATATTAATTCTCTCATACAATAACGTAAGTGTAAGAAAAATAGATGAATCGAAAATAGCAATATTCGGTCTTATTCTTAAAATTTCCTTAAAAAATTGACCGTACACTTGCGTATTGCATTCTTTTACCGCATTACAATCTTAGCACTTGTTTTGCAGTAGACGATTAAATGTTATTTAAAATTACTCTGCTATAAAGCCTTAATCCATCCCTGGATATACCACGAACCTCAATTATTAGTTTGGAATGTATCGTAAAATATCCCTACGTATAATTTTGTTAATTTAAAGAAAATCAATGTTCTACCCAAATGAATATTTTGTCGTCCGTAGTAGTATTTATAGATTTATCTTCGTAAGTTCATCAATTATTTCGATATTAAAGTGTATTTGCTTATACATTATTTATAAATCAGAGGCTTGTGGTGAAAATTTTACTGTAAGACTTTGACATTTGATCAATGTTTGGTTTCCGAAATTTGTCACTTATGTACATTATTTATTAATAATTATTGACTATAAAAACTGTTTCTTTTATCTTCTATTATACATACCTACCATTTGTATCACAAATGTTTTGTATTCAGCTTGCACGTATTATATTAAATATTCAGCAGATAATTACGAGTCGATTATAAAACTATTATAAGCAAATATACAAATAATAACAAATTTATAAACTTGTACATTGCAAGATAAGGCACCTATCACTAAAATGTTTGTATAAAATTAATTTTATCTGATAGTGGTTGGTAGCGTAAATTATGGAACATGAGATCCACATTTTGATTTCCACTAATGACAAATAATAATATAATGACCCAGAAATATGTACATGAATTTTTTTCCAAGAAAGCTATACGATCTATAATAAATAATTAAAGTTTACTAAAGCAATATTTTATTTGTTATTAATTCTATTTCTTCAATCCTTTCAGTTCAAATTAAATATATCTTAAATAAAAATTTAATTAACAAAACGAAATTATAAAAAAAATTTAAACGTTTTCTTTCTATATTCAATAACCAAACTCTTAAGCTGCTGAAAAGATAACATTTTTAACTTAACTTCTGTGTTTTGCCATCTGCTAACATCTTGCGAGGACGTAATTTGACGGATGGTAATCGCAAGTTCATACGTCAAGTATATCACTTACAGAGATGTGCGAAAGTAAAATAAGATATTCAAAGTGGGTAATATTTATTTACTTTATTTTGAAAAACTGTGATGAAGATTTGTAAACTAAGATTGCATAATACATAAAGTGGCGTCATAGCGTTAAACAGGATTGTATTTTTAAATAATTTGAAAGCTACTGTACTTTATTACACTTAACAAAAATCTAAAGCGTACATAATATTTCTATAACAATGTTTTGGAAACTACACATTCCACAACCAAAAATTTAATTAGAATAACTATCATTCCGCGTATGGAATAAATTCGACGAATCAGAGCCGCATATTAGCGCGATATATGAAGTATCTTGATTCAGTTACTATGATTAGGTACGTGTGTTTTTTTTTATTTATTTGAGTTTGACGTTTTCAACAGATTTGTATTTGTATTTTTTGTATAATTTCGAAAATCTTGTAGAAAGTATAGTCTACAACAGGTAACAGAAAGGCATATCCCACATTCGCAAACGTAGTCCTTGCCTTCGGCTTGGACTACAAACTTTTTGACCCTGTGGAATATGTGCCATTCCTTTACTTGTTGTAGAATATACTGTTCTAAAGTAAAACATATTAGTTTGTTGCTATATAAATATTGAGTGTTTTAATAAAATTTAAAAAAATATTTAACTTCAAATATCATGTAGTGTCTACTGTTCTGTTATATTAATCGAGTGTATCTGCAGCTTGGATATATTTAAAGTACTAAATCATAAAATAAACTTACATTTGGTGATTCTGCTGTAGAATTATTCCAATGACCACACAAAAAGCACGGCACAAATCACTGTGAAGGTCCCCGCACTACTGATCACTGACTGCAAACAAATGTTTTCGTGTGTTCCTACTAGTTTTACGAATTAATCGGTTTAATCAGGTTCGTAAACTGCAAAGATACGCTGTTGTTTATACTTGAAACATTGTTTTAGGTATTATTCCAGATGTTCTCAAAATTTTATCGACTATAATATTTTTTTCTTCTATCGTATTATAATGTACATATTTTGCTACTACATTTACGATATAGATGTTAATCATTTTATTACTAATATAATCATATAATAGTATATTGTATAACAAGCATGGAATGGTACTCATTTGTTACAAGTATGAAATGGACATTCCATGCGAGTTGTACATTATACTTTTTCTACGACCACGGTATTATTTCCTAATTTATTTATATTTTAATAATAAATTTGTTCCGCTTACACCATTCCAATATTAACAATTCTAAATAAGTATCCTAGCACTGCCACTCTGTACAGAAATGAAATGACCTGTATTGAAATAACAACAACAAACGTACAATGAGCACATTTTTAAGTGGTCGTAGAAAATTAGTATATTGTACAACGAGCATGGAATGGTACCACTCATTTCTTATGAGTATGCTGCAAATCATACGAGTATGAAATGGACATTCCATACAAGTTGTGCATTATACTTTTTCTACGACCACCATATTATTTCCTAATTAATTTAATATTAATAAAAAAAGTCTCGTTTTCACCATTTCAATATTTGACAATTCTAAATAAGTATCCTAGCAATGGCACCTGTACTTAAATGAGCTGACATGTATTGAAATACTCACAAAACAAATTCATTTCGCACAATGCTTGCAATGTACCTCATTTCCCTAGAAACAACAAACGTGCAATGAGCAGATTTCCAAGTGGTCGTAGAAAAATATTATTGTACGAGAACTCTAAAGAGTGACAATTGTATTGCCTGGTTCTCTTATATTTTATTGTTTAAAATGGCAGAAAATATAACATACTCGTATTTTATATAGCTCAAATTTACTGCGAAATGCTTGAAGAAAAATAATATATGTCACTCAAAGTTGAACAATTTTTTTGTGTTTCGCTCAATTTGCATAGACTCTGCTAACGCCTCGGCCGAAAATATTTGAGCTCATTCAAAAAGTCCTGTTTCAACTCCTAGTAACATAATATACCATTACGAGCACTATGGAATATTGTACTTTCCTCATACTATTTTGGTTGTTCAATATATTAAATGGAAATCTGTTATTTTTATTCGTCTACTCGATTCAGTATTTTTCTTATTAATACAACAACATAGCCATATAATAACTGAGAAAAATGCAAGTAAAATGTATATGTATTTTATTTATGTCTGGCTCTTCTTCCGCCCCTGGTATTGCCAGACTTCTAATAATTGTACGCTAGAAATATGCATTCAATTTCATTTTCCTTTTCTGTTATGAATATTTCACTACTACATGTTGTTTACATGTTTCCAATTCTTGCAAAAGTATCATGAAAGTAAAAACAATTTTAAGAAGTTTCCATCGTATAAAAGAAACAAACAACAGCGTAACAAAAACTTATCTTTCTAGAGTGATTAAAAAGGAAATCAAATAGCAAGTAGTCAACGATCAATATGTTTCGATGTGCAGAGACATTAATTCACGTTTAAATGATATTGTGCAGTAAACAAGTCCCCAGGTCATGATAAAAAACAATATATTGAGAGTGTTTGTTGCGCGACGAGACTCTTGGGAATAAATTTGTCTGCGGTGGGTTTTACACGTCCATCCTTCAGCCAGGCTAGCCAACTACGTACATACAACAACTGTCAAACGTCGAAGTTATTAGTTTCACATGTGTCATGTCTCTGCTATTAATCACTAGGCAGAATTGTTTCCAAATTTTATCGAATAGTTTATGAATTTCAGAAATTCACGGCAATGGATCTATGTTATTAATTTATTTTCAGAATTTTTTTTAAATATTGGAGTTTTAAAGTAAACAACACAACATTTTCTAAACTAAAATATTATTATTCCAAAAAATTAAACTTATTTTAATTTCTTTCAACTAATATTCAAAGATAGAAAGTGTAAAATCATATCAAAAATTAATTTTAACATCTATATTTAGTTATTTCGAACTCCAAATAATGTACACATATTTATAGTAATACATTTTATCTACGCCCGTGAGTTAAATGTCACTTAACCCATTTATTTTGCGTGGGTTAAGAGCTTCATTAAAGCACTCGTTTTCATTAACGTACTATTTATTATAAATGTTGATAATACAATCTTTACAATTATTTAAATTAATTAATATTAATTAATTAATAATTTTTAAAGCTTTTTTCTCTATATCCGACGAAATACTTTCTAAATCACTCATTTTCATGAAATGCTTAAAAAATTTATGAAAAATAACTACATAATTGCTTAATATCAAATTGTGTTTGTCATGGATTTGAAACCATTTTTACAGCAATTACTTGGATTTATTTTCTATTTGTCAAAACAATAAAATCTAATTATTTAAATTTTTTAACTTTGGGTGGGCGTAGATAAAATATTGTACAATACACGTGTGATAATGCATTATAAATATACTTATGTGATTGGCTTTCACATGCGTATCTTAATAATGCTCTTATTCCACTTATATCGTAAATAACTATTATTTAATTACAAAGTTGTTATAGTTGACTTATTAGCCTTAGTAGCATATAACATAAGAAAAATATTTAAAAAAATATAAATACAATAAAAATTGTCAATTGTTTCATAACACTGATGAGCTCCAATAAGAGCGAAACGCGTTTGTAGTTCCCGATTGATTGGCTTGGCCGGTCTCAATGAATTAATAATTTAGTTATTATTCTGAGGCTGTTTTTTATGAAACAATTGACAATTTTTATTGTCTTTATATTTTTTAAAATATATATGTTTCATAGATAATTTTCAACTTTTTGATAAGTAAATTAGGTATACGTTATATATGATGTAATATTTCGACTCTTTATTCTACAATTTTTTCGTTACATCGTATACGTAATTATTATAATGTAAGCCAACGATAAGAGAAGGCTATTTATCTATAAAAATCTATAAAGTAGATGTACGCAGTAAAACATTATTTAAGTTAATGTCAGTCACTCAAATTGAAGACTTCTCAGAAGTCATAACCATATTCTGTAATCGTCGATGTACTCCCTGGACGTAATATATCAAACTTGAGATACATGGTGGCATTTGGGATTTGATTCTTTAAGTGCGATCGAAGCGAGTTTAGTAGTTGAGTAAAAATGAGCTTCATTTAAAGATAATGCTTGCTAGCTACTTTCGACTTTTATTACTATGAAGGCAGAAGATTACTTACCACCATTTTGCCAAAGATAGTGTATTTTTATTTCCTTTTTTCGTAATTGCGCATCTTACTCTACGTATTTATTCGTAAGTCCACGATAAAGAGAAATACTTCTCGAATAATTTTAATATTGTTCTTTTCTTTGCAGGGAAATATGCTTTATGTTTTCAATTGTATTGTACATGCATACCATTCTCATTTGAAACATATTATAAAATATACTATAGTTTAAAAATAAATTCAACGAGAATAGGTGTTTTGTCTGTCTAGTGACCTATGCATTTTTTCCTGAAAACAGAAACAATAAATTGGCATACTAATTGAGCAACTTTTGCCTAATTTTAACTTTTATAGTTGATGAGATCCCAATGGTGATCCCGAAATTGAAACACACTGTAAAAATTTTGTTCCAAAATGAGCTTTAATAGATAAAACACATTTTTTTACAATTTCTATGCGTTGTTGAATTATGTACCTTTCCATAATTTAACCTCAATGTTTTACGAATGACAGTAAACAAAAATATCAAGTGATATTCTCGTCCCTATCCAAGAGCAGATGTCGCCAATGTACGACAAATGTATATCTCACTTTTTTCATTGGTATTAATTAAGTGTTTTGTTTTCAATTAGTACAATTCAAAAAATGACTTTTTCAGTTGTCGTTTTGCTTTTTTCAAAAAGTATACGTATACGAAAATGAAAAAAAAATTTTTTTTTGACGTATTGCAATTCGTAACAACAATTGTAAATAATAATATTTAAAACATTATCCTTATAATAAAAATTATTACTAAATCATAATTTATAGAGATATTTCAAAATAACTTGATATGGCTTCAAGTAAACTACCACTTCCGGTTGTTGGATTATCACCAAAAACTAATCAGCTTTTCCAAGGGGGATACAGTTGATATATACAAAATATCAAAATTTTCAGTGCAGTAGGTTTTGAAAAACCGTAACTCCAGAGATCCACACAGACCGACAGACGTACAGACATCATCGCGAAACTATGGACCCTAAACCGTGCTCATCCATTGAAAACTCACTACCGATTTAGCATGATTCCTATACCTCCTTTACAGGTTTGTGGTGGGAGATAAAAACTAGAAATTATATCCTAATGACATATTTATCTTTCCCATTGTTCCAAATATCATTAGCGGAAAAAATATTATAAAATATGAATACACAGACAACGTGTCAAGAGCTGACGAGATTTGTGGTCGTATCTCGTCCAAATCTTTGTGTGACTGAAGTTCTGCGCAAAGAAACGAAACTGTAGATTTGATCGTGAAGGGCAGCCTTAAGGGACGACGATAATGACCTACGGTATCTAGGATAAAACTTTCTACACTTAGGAAATTAAAACAAAATTAAAACTTCCACCCCATCAAACGAAACCAGAATGATCCTGACCCCGTAAAATCGAACGGTGAAGCAAGCCAGCCAGCATCATCACCCACTTCCGTTATGAACCGTCCCCCGTTCGTGTCCCGCTCGTGCTAACAGCTCGCTTGTTGTTCAGTGACGGGCCATCACTACAGCCTTATCACAAGGCTAGCAGCGGCCCCAGCGGCGGTTTGATCAGGCACCGTGAACTAATCGAATCGTCCACTCGGTCGAGCTCGACGAACGCGCTCCGCGCACGCGAACTATACTTAGCCGAACGCAGCGCAACGCTCGATGCTCTATCTCCAACAACTTGATGCTGGATTTTGTTTTGTTGGGCTAATAAAGGAAAGGGACGACAGGATAGGAAGTGAGGTTAAATCGGACCAACGAAGGATTTCAGTATTTCCAACTTGTACTTCTTGAGATGGAACTACTTCTTGTGGGAAATAATGATCGAATGATTTGTATTTGGGATGCTATATACGGGAACAATGGAAATGTGAGCTCATTTAAATAATATTAATGGAATAATGTAATGGCTTATAAAATAATAAGCTTCTAGTATAGTCACCAAATGAATGTATTATCTGAATACGTATAGCATAGATGTTTCTGTTATTTATAGGCTTAGGGATAATGTATCAGATTGCAGATCATGAGATTCTCAGTTCGATTCCCACAACCGCCAACTTTTAACTTTATCCATATGGTTTCAATTGCAATAACATCTAGTATCTACGGACGGCGTTTTCACAACCTGTTTTTTGGTGGGCAAGTGCCCACTCGGGACCACCCCAGGCGCCGTCCCTGATATAATACAAGTATATCACTTATCAAGAACTGCGAAAGCAAGGTTCCATCCTAAATGGGTGAATCGCGTAATATAAATAAATGTTACTCCTATGTAATAGAATGTAAAAAATACGTCTGAAGAGGAGTTACAAACTTAATGTTTTGGTATTAAGCAATTACTCACATAAACGCAATTTTACAAAATTCTTCTTGAAAGTAAACAGCAATGTTATTTAATAAGAAAAATCTAAAATTTGGTTTAATTCTAATCGTACATTTATAAGTTTGATGGCTTCGTGTGGCTTTACGAAGCTCTACAAATTTTTTGTATTGAGATTATCGACTCAGAATTAATCAAAGAATCGTTCTACCCAAATACTTTTCCGAATACCCTGTATATCATGATACTGTATACACATTTTTGAGTTGAAGTCGAACACGGAGTCCTATAGCATTATTTGTAGACGTTAGTACAACAATCCATTTATTTGAAAGGCTATGATGGGTATATTCCTGTTTAATTAAGTTTTTTAACTCTTATGTTTTGAACTGATCAGTTCGCTAGATCAATAGTGTTTTGGTTTTTAAACAAGTGAGATGTATTTTTGTGTGGGATTTAAAATATATTTATTTTAAAAAATAGTGTTGTGATCATGTACCATTACGGAATTTATACAGGCGTAGCAACAATTAAAAAGGTAAGTTTTTGTTTGTTTTTCCTTTTATTGGCAAAATTCTGCTGAAACTGTTCTTCTACTAAACCTTCCATTTATACATTATAAATTATAAATATAAAAATCAAATATTATATCAAAGAAATATTTACAGAAAAATGTTACAAAGCAAGTATGAACTACAATAAATTTGTACAAGATAATATTTAACTATTTTCAAGATTTTTTATATGTGTATTGTATGTATATATAAATATAACAACACATTATTCATTTGATAAGAGACAACTTTTAAATGTGAGTGAAAAAGTTTTTACTTGGAGTTTTTATACTCATCTGGTACTTGATTATAATGAAATTGACAATTGTAACAGAAGTTTCTTACAGTAATATGTGTCAAATATAGGACATATGTGTATGGGAGGTATTTTGATGGATGAAAATTTTAGACAGTGAGCTTTCAACAAAAAAGAATTCCGGTAAGCGACATATCGTATACTTACGTTGAAAACTTGCTTTCAATTAGTACTTTAGAGAGTCCCATCCTACTTTGTAAGAAACAGCACAATGTTTAAAATACCAAACGCAAACAATACTTACACTTTCAACTCCCCGTTAAATGTTAAAACTATACTTACCTTGTACTATTGTATTGCACGCACTGCCTCAGATTTTGCAACAAGATTATCAATCAAACATCTTTTGAATATCCCGTTTCGTACTAACTCCATGAAACTGTCATGCGCTTATCAATTTTAAATGTTGTACAGAGATGATGAATATTGTTAAATGAACAAGCCAGGCTTCAAAAGTCAGTTGTGAGTTGTTTAGCAAACTTCACTTTCTCGTCCAGTGAAAAACACGTCACGTCAGTGAAAAACAGCACCGTGAAATTAACAACGAAAAACGTCGGTCTAACTCAGCAGAAAAAGTACGCACTCCATCGGGAATTGCTGGCTGAAAACGCCGTTAAATAAGAAATTTACGTAAAAAATTCGGTGCGGTTCAACCCAACTACGTTAAGGTGCAATTCGTATTCATAGCGCCGCTTCATATCCAACATAGAATTTCTAACGTGCCATCGTATTTTCGATTTTCCGACTTTGTAAACCGACAAAATTTATAAAAGAGTATAATATCCTCTCTCAACATGTGACTTATCCTTGATAAAGAAGATTAAGAAGCAGCTAGATTATAGCAGGAGATGTTTTCAGACATCAAACGGAAAAATGTGTTTCCTCTCTGCAGACGGAAGCCATTTCGTAAAAATAAGTTTATAAATAAATGAGTTGAAATAAAGAACTAATTGAGAAGTGGAGCTTTAATTTTTAATGCTGTCGTGTACTAAGATCCTCTCGTACATAATTTATTAGAAGTGCATTTGGATTTCGCAACAAAATAATCTGGCTAAATTACATTTACTATTTTTAACTCCAACACAAACGAGTATATGTAAGGAAAGTGTTGTGTCAAAATTTACAATAGTGAGTTTTCAACAAATAAGCATGTTTTGTGGTCACATACACATTCAATTTTCACGACGCTGTCGCTGTATTTTTTATGATGATTTCTTCATCCACAGTAAACAAATCGTGCAAAATGAATATTTCGCGGGGTTTTAAAGAAATATATTTAAATTAGAAAAAATCTTGTATGCAACACGTTTGGAAATACTATTTTGTGTAACTTGTGTGATATTGCGGGATTAAGTTTCGCTCGTCCCGGAAAAATTCCACATATTTTCATTCCTCCCAGTAATCATAGGCTTAAAAAATAATCATTTTAACAGGAAATTATAAATTTTAAAACAGATAAAATTATTTGAACAAACCTTTGTTCTCATTCTCTGACTTATTTTATTTTAAATGAAGGCAATTTCTTTGATTTTTGCAAATTTAAATACATACCAACATAAAAAAAAAACGTTGTGCCTATTATGTTACTCTTACAGAATTGCTAAACGATTTTATGTAGAATTATTATTGTAATATAAATAGGTACTCGAATTTATTAAAACAAAATAATTATTATTGTCGTTAATGACAAAGTTTACTTTTAATTATAAGCATAAATACAGTATAATAATTATAGCTCATTATTCTAAACTTGATATAATATTGTTTGACGTCCAACCAAATGTTATAGATAAATATTAACCCTATGAAACAAAACACAAGCGTGACTGTATTTAATGAGCAACATATTAACATATCGAATCTCACCTTGTTAGTAGATAATTATACAAACAATATATCAAAATTATTTTTAACATGTTTTATTATTGCTTTAAAGAAAATATACTATCCATTTTTTTAATTACTTCTCTTGTGACAAGCTACGAATATTACCATACCTGCAATATATTTGAGAATTACTGTCTGTTTTGCAGAGTTTTCCAATAAATAATTAATACAAAATTGTTTTGTTGTTTTAGATATTTTATCAAATATTTATTAATAATCAATGAAGTATTTTCATTTGGATGGCATTTAGCCAAAACTATAAACAAAAAAATGGTTGAAAACAGAATCAATAAATGTTCAAAATAGTTAAAATGCAAAAGAAATATTTGGAAAATTGGTAGCAATTGACAGTAATTAATTTGATTAGTAAGTAACTGAAAACATATGACGCTTCTACATTGCTGGACAAAACAAATGCACCGTTTCGAATTTGCAATTGTTTTACAAGTACGCAAAGTACACCTTGGTAACTACTTCGATTGACATTTTAATTTAAAGAGTTTAAAGCATATGTTACTGTCAAATAATATTTGTTTAATAAATTTTGCATTTATTAAGAGGTGTTGGATAAAACGTTATACTTCACACGTGGGCAAAATGGAATTATCTACTCGATAGAATTTCTGTAGTGGGTAATTCCTTACTTTGCCCTCTTGTAAAATAAATAACTATTAAATAGACAGTAAGACCCAATCAGATAAATATATATTTCCATCATAATATAAAAATTCATTAGATAAATTTCCGGCAAATTCACTAAATAAGTAAAAAAAAAATGAAATAGTTCCCACAGCCCTGGAGTAATTATTTCAAAGCAATAAGAAACAAAACAAGGAAACAAGTAGCAATATAGCGCGGCTGCCGGAACAGCAAAACCAAGTTATTAAAATTTAAACTCACGAAAACCACAGCAAACTGTACTTCCGAGCAACAGTGCGCTCGCAAAATAAATAAGTGACGAGAAAAAGTCAAGTAACTGAAGGTTAAACCATATCCTCGTAATTACATGCATGTAGTGCTATTAAATTATTGAAGTAGGGAGAGAATTTAGCATTTGTGTAATGGTAGGAAGTTAACAACCCTAGTTTCGACTGAGGGTTGTGGATGTACTCGCTGCATTTCGTACAGCACCGTTCGAAAACAATATGAGAAAAAAATCTGATTCAGCAACACAATGTCCTGCTCAAGTAATTTTAAATAGCACACAACAGCGAAATATGTTTCAAACAAAACTTGTAGATGATATTACTTTGTAACTTTTTTATTATAATAAAACTTGACATGTAATCTAATTAGGTATGTAGTCTGGCACACATGCTGATCACCTTTTTTATGTATTCATTTTTTATGTACTCATTCAAAAATTGTAGCTGAAGTTGGGAGGACACTCCCGAAACGTCCAATAAAACAAATGAAGTAATTTCTTTTTTCGGATCTTACAAAACTTTTACATTATAATAAAACTTACAAAGACATGCTCTAAGCCTTCAAGTAAACTATCAATTACGATTGATGGATTACTAGCAAATCTAACTGAGGATAATAACACAATAATTATAGATATGTATAACCATTTTTTATTCGAAACTACAGCATTTTAAAATTAACTTACTTAAAGCAAATCGATATTTTTATATGAGAAGTAATTAAATATTTCGCCAGTTAAATATTAGGTTCGCAAAAAACAGCTATTAAATCATTTTGGCAATAATTAAATTATTTCTAAATGGTAAATGTTCCCATGATCACTGAGAAATAATTTTACCGGTTTCAAAAGATTAAACCTATGTTTACATGCACAAAAGTAAGCAGGGTAAATGTCATAACTCTATGCTGTACGGTAATATTACCATAATGATCTGTCAAAACAGTCAAGAAAATGAAAATAAAACACAATGATAATATAAAGTTATTTATTAATACGCACGGAATTAAGCAGTTCAGAGCTTCTCCTGCTGCGTTCCAAATATTTTCAAGCAATTCAGCATCGCCAAAATCCACTTTTTATCAAGCCATTATGAATACCTTTGACGTTTAAGAAAAAAATTATTGATAAATATGATACAAAAGAAGTGTAACCATGGTGTTAAATAAAAACTAACAGACTTACTTGATCACCTTCTAAAATTATGACAGACGTTATTCATAAAAGAATTTCAAAAATTAATATTTATTAATGACATTAACGTTTTCTTATTCTAAAACCGGTAAACTATTGAACAAACCACGGATGTTATGAGACATAACATGCCTTAGATGTCTTAAAATTCTCGCTCTACGAGCTCGGATTTTAAACTGACATCTGCGGCTGTTATAATACTCATAACATTGCTAGGAATGTTAATAGCTGTAACAAGTCAACAATCATTATAACTATGCCAAATGCTATCTGTCAACCTCAAACAATACGACTGTTTGTATGTTTTGTTTAGCATGGTACTCTGGAAATAGCTAAAAATTATACAGTTTATTTTACGTCTATCTCATGACAGAAATGTATCACACCAATAAATTTAGACTTATTTGGTGCAGTTTTTCATTCGGAACATTTTACCTATTTACACTTTTGCTCTAAATTTAATAGCTAAAAACGAGCGAAATTGAGAATTTACATATTTCATAGTAATACCACAGTATAAGAATTCACACAGTAGCGACACTCGCTGTCGGTTCCTTTGATCTTTATGTATCGACCGATGACCTTGAGCCGAGCGGCCATATTGGCAGCTGCAGCATACGGCGGTAAATTTGAATAACTGTCAGTTGCAAAGGGGATAAAATCTAAAAATATTATTTCACCTGCACTAGAAAAGTTCCTACAATTTTTCATGGTACAAATAAGTTTACCTGTCTGTTTTGCACTCATTTTATGAACTTAACATGACAGAAATACTGTAGCTTGATATTTGACAGATACAGCTGACATTGACATATTATATTTTCTTTTCTATGGTTACTAAGATAGCCTATCAGCGAACACTATGCGGCCATCTTCCCGGCTGCGCACCACTGAAATACTGGGATCATGAAAATATTTGAAGTGTCGCTACTGTGTGAATTCTTATACTGTGGTAATACATTAATGATAGAAAAGTAGATGAATTTGTTTGTGTCTGACATTGTTTCTAATTTAAATAAAGTTTATGTATGCATATTTTAAACACACTAGAAATCTATCACTTTGTCAACTTATAGAGAACTTGTTTTCTTAAATTTTCTGTGATGAAATTTTAATCTCCTAATATTACAATGTGCAGAAACCGCACAGAACGAATCATGCGCGCAACCAGCACTTCGCGGCAGTTATGCTAGTCACGGAACATTAAACGAATGACAAACTGTACACAGCTCAACGTACTTTGTAGCTACAAAAGGCCGGCCATTCTCCTCCACAAAGCTCTAATTCAGACACTTTGTATGGTGAATTACCCCCACATTAATTTACATCAAGCGACCAACTACTGTCGGCCTTCCTGTATCATGACAAATATACCGTTGATACGAATTACGAATGTTATTGGACGCGAGGTTTCATGAAAGATTAGTAAATGGTATATTTGGGTTAGTTTGAGGGTGCGAGATTGAGGGAACGAATGAGCAGCAAATAGATCGACCTGATTGAGATTTCAGAAAGTGAATGATATATGACATTAGTTGCTGATGATAGCATATTGATGGATAGAACATGAAAGATTATTCAGATAAAGGTTTCAAGGTTAAAAATTTATTCAAAAAATAAATGGAGGAATTTATCAAAATATCATTTTTGCTTTTAACTTTAAGCTAATATAAAATCTATGAATAACAATTTATTTTATGTTTAATTGTATTATAATCGCTTGTTTATGATATCGTTGAGCGTCCATAAAGTGGTTCTTTATGGACTAGTCCGACAAAGTAAAAACGCAATTATTATTTTTTTATATCAACATTTTTTTAATGTTTTTCTAAGCTAATGAAAAATAATCTGCAATGCAGTCAAAAATAAAACATTATATGTAACACGCACATAATAAGGTTTTATGGACGAGACTGTTTAGGGGCCGAGAGAGCGCACTTTTCATAGAAATTTAAGTTTCTGAATTTATTTAACTAATTAAAACTAAGTACTGTATTGATTATGAATTTAAAATTGCAAGGAAAGTATTTAATATTGTCCCCTATTTGAGTTGACAGTTCTGGTTGAAGAATAATTAACTTTTCTCCTTTCCAATATTATATGAGGTTGCTTTACTTTTACATTGCGAAATATGTATTCATGAATTTATTTATTGTAATATTTATTGTTATATTACCGAAAAGGTAAATATATATATATATATATATTATAATATAATTTAATTACCTTACTTTGTAGGTAATTGTACAGTCTTTTATATTATAACTAATTGTATTTCTATATACAGTAGTAATTGATAAATGTTTCTCCAATCATTATTACTTACCACAATGAAATGTCAAACAAAAATAATGTTAAAAACTAAAGAGTTTCCTTTTTGTCTCCCCAATATTTGTATAAACAAACAACTGTTGAGAACATAAACAAATGCCTTTTACCGTGTACTCCTCTGGCTATGTTCTCCGTATAAGGGAATAATGATCTTCTTTTCAACCTTGGTTTATAATATACTAATAGACACGTCAGTGGTTTAGTTGTTACAATTTATTAAAACATTCGTCCAAAAAATATTGCTTAAACAGTTTTTAAAAATCGTCTATGATTTTTCTAGGGATTTTATTAAAAATCCGTAGTTCGATATTATTTGGAAATAATTCAGCTGAATTTATAAGTCTCACTCTTAATGGGAATTTACTTTTATGTACATATCCTATATGTAGAAACAAGAAACCATCAATAGATTTAATGATTTAAAATGCAAGACTGAGAGCTTTATTTTTTGTATAATAAAATTTTTTGTTACTATTAAAGGGTATCCCCGAAGTACAATGCAGTATCGCATTATTACAACAATTTTTTCATGCTAAAAAGTCAGAAAATGGTTGAAGTTTTATCCCTGTTTTAATCTACTTGAATGAATGAGAAATATAACTGTATTTTAACCAAACATAAATATCTATTTGTCTTTTCAATATCATAATCCATCAGACTTTTATATTCGGAATAGTAAAATATTTTACATCCTTTATATTGACTGTCAAGCATAAACTTAATGTATTCGGTCGAATAGTAGAGGGGCATCAAGAAATATGTTCATATTCACATGTAAATTGTAGATATGTCGCGTATTAAAACGGTTCGTTATTTATTTATGGCATAATCGTACGATCGTAGATGGCAAGATGTAAATTCAAGATCTAAATGCATCTGAATATTTCTTCTAGGTTATGTGCTTTTATGGAGGGGTTATAAATAAGGTATTGCAGCGAACACGATACACATTTTAAATTTACGATGATACGATGTATACATTTTTGATTACAGTCTGTGTTCTGCGATAAAACTGCTAACTTCATTATTTTGTTTGAAGTTATTTTAGTAGCTCCTGAAGAAATCAATATCTAATTAATAGCGAGGTTCTTTATAATTTTATCGCAATTTTCAGAGTGTCGAAGAAGATAGTTTTAGTTAGGTACATATCAAGTTGCAAACTTGTTAAAAACTAGTCTAGCAAGGTTGATCCTAAAGTAATGCCATCAATTTTATTTAGTTTACCCATTTATTACTTCACTGAAAGAAAATGATAATGCCAGTTGATTACCTTTACATTTTTTTCTTTTATACTTTTAATTTTCTGTGCTAATCCACTTATTAAAAGAATCTGGTGTGCTCATAAGTCTCTTTATTTTGTCCCAATTATACAGTGTGACTCAGAACTAGTGTAACAAACTTTAATATCTTATTCCTCATGACATATGAGCATAGGTCCTATCCCTTCTAGTTACCAAAATACAAGAGGTTGAAGTTTTTTTAAATAACACAAAATTTTCTAACTTTTCCTTATCAAAATACTTAGGATAAAGAAGAAAAGGGACAGGACCTAAATCCACTGAAATATAGTAATATTGGAATGGTACCTAACTTGTAGGCTTTTAGGAAAGCGAAAAACGAGCCTAGGGCAAAAACAGATAGATGTAGTAAGGCCACCTTTCTTTATCCAACACAGGCGACGATAACTTATGACCCGCAGTTCACCAAGTGACCCATTTTATAATTTCGAATGACCCTCCTGAGTTCCACAAAAAAAAATCAATTGTAATCATCCAACATTTAGTAAAATTTGTGTGCATTTGTAAATATTTTTTATACAAGAAAGTATAATACCTATATATAAAAATCTGATGTGGCCAGCACATAAGACAAGGTTTCTTGTCTTGATGAAACATTACCCAAATTGGGTAAAAAGCGTAATGATTTATATTTATTTATATATGCAAATTTTTAATACCACTGTTTCCCTGTTTGTATAAAATATGGGTTTTATAGAAATAATACAAAACATATATTTTTAGCAAGTGTGTATCGGGGTAAATGTTATGCACAGCCTTCAAAAAAAAAAAGATATATAAAAAACATAATTTAGAACGAGTCCACTCAAGTTGTAATAACCTCCGAAAAGTGAGAGTGTTGAAAATCATCCATAAATCGAAAAAACAGTATCTTAAATCGTTTAGCGTCCTCATAAAACGCGCCTAGTTCATTTTATGAGATTTTAAGTGTGATATATGCCCCCGGCCCGGCCGGCGCTACTGAGTCGTGACGTCATGAGTGTCCGTGATAAGAACAAACTCTAATCGCCCGTCTTCACCTCAATGACGTAGTCACCAAGGGCGGGTTCCGAGCGAAACCCGCCCATTTTGGATTCGGTGTTCAAAGTAATGTGTGGAATGTTCTATTTGAACTGAACGCGCTCGTTGGCTCGTTCTGTTATTATGATTTTGGGTATTAGCGATGGATAACAACGAAATTGCAGGTACACTGCGTTCAATTACTCCCGCGAGTACGTTTAATACTGGTTCTTACATAATTAGAAATGGAGTTATTATGAGTTCCTTATGATATTAGTCTGGAATATGGTTACGACTATATATACATACTACATTAATCTACTATTGAATATTTTGTTTGCACTAATTGTTAACTCCGAATCTTGTATTATGTTTAGGTTGAAACTTTGGTCAAGTACTCATGCTGCTACTATTTTGGTAATATTTATACAGAATATATAGATTAAAATTTATTCAGTACTTGACATAATACCACTTCATGCTTGAGTCAATAATTTTGATACTAAAGCTGCGTTTATAACGAATCAATTATCTTACAATTAGTAATCGGTTAACTCATCTTAAACCAAAGATTTTATACCGGGTGATAACTTTTTACCTTTCGCCACGTACTTGGGAAGAAGGTATAGGAATCACGCTAAAAATTCGATAGTTAATTTTAAGTTGATGAGCACATTTAGGGTACCTAGAATACGATTTTAACAATTTCGCGATGATATCTGTGTGTGTGTTTCGGAAGATACGGTTTCTAAAAAACTACTTAACTGAAAATTATATTTGTATGCTCAGTTTTTAGTAATAATCCGATAACCGGAAGTGACGGTTTACTCAAAGCCCTGACAAGTTAATTTGTAGTAAATTAGTAAATTCTGGTAATTCCTTACTTTGCCCACTTGTAAAATAAATAACTATTAATTACTCGTTGCTCGACAACCCGTGACTCATGAAATCTTGCTACTAAATAACCATTTTACAAACTTGAAACTAACAACGAAACATCAATTTTACATACTATTGGAGATAAGATCATATTTTCACATTTTCGTTGCTAACGTTGCAAACCTGTGCTTTTTGAAAAAAAAGACAACGATTGAAAAATTAAAAATGTAATTTTTGACATAGGTATGTCATAATTGAACAAACAATTATTTGAAGGGATGAGCGTTTCTTGATAGTAATGGTCCGTGTTCCTGCATTGTTTAATAAGAAATCTAATTTTGATTTTTTTTTACGAGTATTATTCTTCTGAAATTGGCGGCGGGTCCTAGTCACTTTTTCCGCTCTCAGTTAGAGAAAAATAATTTGAAAAAACCGAAAAACTTAAGTTTTATTTAAGTTAGAATAAACACGAATTTGTTGAAAGGAATTTTCAAATCAGAACGCAAATTTGTCAGGTTTTTGTAAGTTTGACTTGTACCACCAGAAACTGTCATATCTACTAAACATCATCAGCGATTTGCAGCAACTTCAGTTCAGTCCGTAAACTACACTTTCCTGATACCAAAAACCAAAACTCCTTCAGAAACAAATAGAACAATTGAATTTGGAAACTTAAAAAATCTCTTATCCAGTAATTATTTCTTTATTCAACGTAACCTATTCTGAATCTGATTCTTGAAATTATTTCTTTTTGTCATTTAACGAATGTTCTATTATCTGTTGAACAGAATTAATATTTATTATAGAATTAAGTAATTTCTTGGTCTCTTTGTGCACATTTTACTAATCTATAATTTCTCTCTTTTACACAGATTTAAATCACACAAAGCTTTCGAGAGAATTTCCCCCTTCACACAATGAAGTGTCAAATTGTATCCGAATACCAAAATAGGTATATTGATCACTAAGTGTCAGTTTGATTAATGTGCTATTTGATTAAAAGGTCTACCTACATATTTCACAAATTTAAGCCATGGAATGTAGAATCTAATGTATTAAAATAATTGTTTCAAAATTATGTCGCTGTAATGAATCTATTTTGTCTTCTAGTCTATTAAATATATACAACTGGAAATACGACTGTTTATTGCTTCCGAATCAGATAAAGATTTATGTTTATGTTTCGCTTCCAGTAGATGGATAAACTATACGAAATATACAAACTATTATTTACACGATTTTCTCGCATGGAATGCTAAACAGATCAACGGTCATAGTTTATGTTCAAAATTTACCCTATCTGATCTTCAATTCAAATAAAATGTGCGTTTGCCTGACATCATATTTGAGCTTACATTATTAATGGTCTACTGCATTTATATTTTAAGCTTGGATTATATTATATTATAGATATCACAAATATCTAATGAAATGTAAAATATGTACATCACATGACACATTCATTTCTACCCACTTCAAAAATGTTAAAATATATTTTTCGCGCCGCCGTCCGTCATTGATACAATTACATATCTCTAAATCGGTCGGAAATCATGTTTTTGTCGTACTAGTTCGACAAAAATTGCTCACTTTTTATGGTTATATGTTGGCATCACTTCACTAATTTTAGCTAACTTCTGACGCTAGAAATGTCAAAGTATTACATTGACATAAAAATATTATGGCAATATATCCACAATTGAGTATTTATAATACAAGAAAACAGAATATTTATGGATTTTAAACATATTTGTAAGTAATTATAATTGTATTTGCAGTGTAAAATAAAAATAAAAATATGTAGATATTTTTGGTTATGATACTGGAAAATAAACATAATTGACATTCAAATATTGTGAAGTTAGCAACATAAAAAAATTCCCTGTCATTAAGAAAATGAGTAATAAATTAAATTTATTTATTAAATTTACATAAATATTGGCGCGAAAAATCTTGTGTATCCCTCGGTTGGAAACTATTTTGCGAGTTCTCGTATTTGTAGGACTCACCTACGGCTCGTCCTATCAAAATAAACTCGCACTCTCAAAATAGCAGTTTCCAACCTTGTGATACAAATAACTATATTTGCTACTCTGCAAAACTGAAAACATATTTCAATATTAATATTATACAGTGCTTTTCTTTTAAACAATAAAAAACTCGATTGCATTTTTATTTATCAATTGCAGTGAACGAAGTTTGAATCAGTAAACAATCGTTTCTGAAGTAAATTTTCTATCCATAAAAAGTTTGTATTATTAGGATTAAATGCAGAGATACAGTCACATAATTAAAATTTATTTGTCTGCAGTTCTGTATTTCCTTTACAATTAGTATATTAAAACTCAAATTATCGGTAATATCTCGATTTTTCTTCATCGAAATTTATTTAAATGTTAGGTTTTACATTGAAATATTTCCTTCCTTCAGACTTCAAATTCGGATATTTTCAAAAACTCAACAATTTCTTAGTTTCACATTCTTCATTCATACGCGACACAGTAACATTTGATGTATTCATTAACTCCCGACAAATACCTCAATTTCTGCAGCAATTATACGCCGTTTATGTTTCCTCGTTCATCTCCAAAGTTCAGTCATACATTAATGTAGACACAAACATACCATTATATCCACTCAATAGTGCATTTCAAATACATTCACGTTTCGATCAAAGCACCTAATACCAACCTGCAGGCACTCGCATTTCAATCTCCCGGTCAATACGTCCATCCCTTGACAACATACCCAAATACTCCTGACAAGTTTACAGAAGCACTGATGCACCCAATAATTTAAAAATATACCAGTACAAGCATATAAAGAACTACCATCTAGAAAGAAAAACCATCGAAGTATCTCAAACGATATTTTATATTTGTAACATCCTTTATTTCCTGAATTTTTCAAAACTAATATCGCAAGTTCTAAATGTCATTGGGTTTGAAAACAATCTATACTTTCAGTCCCAGTAGACAGAAAGTTTGTAACCTAACCGTACCTAACAGACAACAAATAGGATAGATGATAGAATATTCAATTCCGTATGTTTCTGATGTTATTTAAGATTGCACCACTAGATGTGCTGAAGTTACAGAATCCAGATGCCAGATGTAAATTCCTGCTGTAGATGCAGACTCCTGCAGTTTAATCTAGTATCGATTTCAACACTGCAGGCTAAACTGTATATAACAGTATTAGATTTCGATTGTTCTATTGTTCCGTTGAATTTAGTCAAAGGATTGTAAAATCATCATTATTTCTAAGTTTAACGATTATTGTTTGCTTTTTTCTTATAGCAATATTTATTTATTTGAAATCGGCACTAAAGTGCTCAAAAATCGTCACTAAGTAACCCATTATACGACGATTTTGAGCTACCCAGTGTTGGCAACCCTTAAATAATTATTGTACAATTAGGATATTTTTTTGTAGATATATTAACGTACTATAGTAAATTTGGATGTAACATGAAACAAAATTTGCAAGAAGAATTAACTAATTAATTCCGATGACGAAATTGAGGACAAAACACATCATTTATTGTTATTTACGGTAACTTTACTTCTCGAGGTTGGCAACACTGACTGTCAGTTTCAATTGACAACTTGAAAGCATCATTGCTAATTATACTTAGTTTGACATGTGTATTGTTTCGCATTAATTTCGCTTTCATACCTACCTTAATGTTTGTGTTGGCTAATTACTTTATTAATATGTGCAACTAATGGTAGAATTTTTAAATTACCGTAAAGGTAGATTTGTTAAAATAATACTTTTCATCAAGTCCTGCGAATATACCTTTACAAATATCCGAATCGTTTTCATTCATAATTAAAATGATGTTTTTATTGTTATTTATTAAGGGCCAACCTTAGATAAACTATAGAATAAATTATCAATGGAATAAAAAAAAATATCGCATCAAAAGCTAAAATAATAAGCATCATTTTGATGCGATATTTTTTGTTTATTCTATTAATAAATTTATTCTCTAGGTGTTTAGGTAACTAAGTTTAGAAACACCAGCCTTAAATTAATAAAATTTATTTTGACTATTCCATAAAACCGCTATACAATATCATAAACAAGTGATAATACAGGTGAACATAAAAAAATTAATTCTTATAATTTGAAAATTTGTTTACCCTACATTATAATATAAATTTGTGTAAACAATACTGATAAAAATATTCAAAAGGCTTTTGTACGTTATGTTATAATTTTATAGATTTCAATTATTAATATCCATTACTATTTTCTATTATAGTTTCCATCTGAAAAATTAATTAAAATTAAATGAGAGCAGAATCTTCTATACCCTAATTCTAAACCAATAAATATAATATCCGCATTTTTTTTTAAAGCAATGAGAAATTTAATACGAATTCAATATCAAAAATTAGGAAACAGAATATGTGCCATATTTTAGCAGGAGAAAGTTGGATATATTTGGAGAGAGATATACACAAATGTCATCTGTTTTAATTTTATATATTCTATATTTTAAGGTAGTTAAGTTTTTATGCTTTTTCTGTTATTATATAAATAATTTTAAATTCATTTGCAAACGGAAGTATTATTTGAATTATTTGGATGCTATTATTATTTATTATTATATTAATTAAGAAAATATACTTTTATATCAACCGATATTTGACACATATTAGTTTTGAAAGCGCTATGACCTACCTCAATTTGGGCTTCACCAATTTGACGTCATGAGTGGCGGGGCTTGAAATAAATTTAAATTAAAATTTAAAATAATATGTAGTTATATTATAATTTTGAGATAAAATTAAGGTTAATTTAATTATTTTATAATTTATTTCTTTATATTCAACTATTTTCACAGACTTTGCTATAAAAAAATTGTATTGTATATTGCTATTAAAGGAGTGGTTTCAACGTAATTGTATTGTACCTGTAATAAATAATTCATGTACCAAAAATACTAACGAAGAATTATACAACAATATTTATTCAAAAATTATTAAATACAAAAATTTATATACAAATTAATACAAAATAACATACAGGAATGAAATTAAACTTGTTAATGGCATTTATGATTACATTTCTTATTGGCATGCCCCTTATGATCATATTTACCATCATGATTCTTTTTATGATCGTCGTGTCCGTGATGATGGTGATTAAAGTGGAAGTCTTCATCATCGTCATCCTCATCGTCGCTATCATCAAAGTCATCATCAGAATCAGAATTATCATCATGGTCGTAATGGGAAGATTGGTGCTTATCGTGATGGTGATCATCATGATGAGATTTACCAGGGTGATGTTTGTATCCATGGTGATAATGGAAATGTTGGTCATGGTTAAAATAATGGTGGTTGTGTTTCTTGTTATCTTCATGAATAATCTTCTCATTCTTCTGATCTTTTTTCACTTCGTAATGAATATGGATGTGTGGTTGAATATAATGATGAACGTCTTGTTTGTGGTGATCATCGTCTTCTTTATATTCTACATTGTGTTCATTTTTTTCTTTATATTCGACTTCGTGGTCAATTTTGTGATCATGATCTACTTCGTGTACAGGTTTTTCTTCTTTATAGTGATCGTGTTCAATTTTGTCTTCATGAACTACTTCGTATGTATGTTTTACTTCTTCATGTTCCACTCCGTGTTTATTTTTTTCTTCATATTCGACTTCGTGGTCAATTGTGTGATCATCTACTTCGTATTTAGGTTTTTCTTCTTTATACATCACTTCGTGTTCAGTTTTGTCTTCATGAACTACTTCGTATATATGTTTTACTTCTCCATGTTCCACTTCGTGTTTATTTTCTTCTTTATATTTAACCTCGAGGTTAATTTTGTGTTCATGATCTACTTCGTGTTCAATTATGTCTTCAAGAACTTCTTCGTATACAGGTATTACTTTTTCATGTGTCACTTCGTGTTTAATGTTTTCTTTATATTCGACTTGATGCTGTATTTTGTCTTCATGATCTACTTCATGTTCAGGTGTCTCTTCTTTATGTTCCACTTCATGTTCAATATTTTCTTTTTTGAGTTCCACTTCGTGTTCAATTATTTCTTTCTCGTAATGGACTGGTTCTTCTACCTTCTCCTCTTGTTCTTCTTCAAAGACTGGTTGTTCTTCGACAGTAGCTTCTTCATCAGTAGATTCTGGTATTTCTTCTATAACAAACTCAACAATAGTTGCTGCTTCTTCTTCTGGAATTTCTTCAGCCGTTTCTTCTTCTGTTATTATATCAATTTCCTTAATGGCATCCTCAATACTTGTGTGCAGTTGCTTAGCTTCTCTTTTGGGCTCAGCATCTTCAAAATGATGGCCTTGGTGTACTTCTTCATGAGGCTGCATTGATTCATGGGCTACTTCTTGTATAACAGGTTCTTCTTCCAATATAAGTTGTTTCTCTTGAACGATAGAACTTGCATCCTCTGTGATTTCTTCTGATTTATCTTCCACATCTTCGTCATCAACAATTTCAAAATTTGATTCCACCTTTGCAGCTTCATCTACGGGTGTTTCATCAACCTTGGCAACCTCAGGAACCGGAACTTTCACTTCATCTACTGTCATCGGAGCGGCCGATGCCAATAGCACCAAATAACTTAAACACACACAAAGTATAAGCTTCATGTTGATCGTTGAACTGCACATGCCTTACTGAAGAAGTTTCTAAGTTTATATACTATTTAACCACCTCAGTAACTCATGCTATTCCAAAGTATTAATTACGCATTAACGTATTTTCCAACAAATTTTACCCCATTTGGAACTTCTAATTTATATTTTACTTGCGGGAAAGATTATTAATAGATACATACGTAAACAAATATAATATTGCCATTATAAGTGAAAATTCATTATTTCGAAACTACCATTAATACTAGTTAATTTTAAATTTTCTTATCTTAGCTGATATATTTGAAGTGTGACTAAGGGTGATTAGTGAGTGACTAACTAGTTTTTCTGCTGGTAGATGTTTCAAAATAATTATATTGAATATACTTATGCAAAGATTAAAATATACCGCACAACTTATACATGAAGGATTAGTCATTTGATAGCTGTAAAATAATTAATCAATATTAAATCTTTACCGTAACTTCAAGCAGTCGTCATAAAATAGGGAAATCGTATTTATATGTATATATCGAAATTTTTTACCTCCCATAATACCATTTATTACATATTTGAGAGAGGTAATATAGTATATTACGTACCGTGAACTGTAAGTGATAGTTTTTAGGTCGAGAATGTAGTTTGGGATGTCGAGACCCGTAGGGTCGAGATTTCCTAAACATTCGAGGCCTAAAAAATCACTTACAGTTCGAGGTTAGTAAGTTATTTTTTGCAATACCTGCGTAAATATAAAAAAAGAAAAATAGGTATCAAAATTAACAGCTGACAGATTGAGGTTAAGAATAAAATTTGAATGATATATATTTACTTACCGTCCACCGTGAACGGTAAGTTTCACTTACCATCCACTGTGGACGGTAAGTAAATGATGTAACCATGGAAACCAATTGTGCAATAAAAGTTCCACTTACTGTGTTTAAATTTTGTTATTAATGGGTAACTTACAGTACAGGTATTGCAAAAATAATATTAATGCTTGATATTAACATCAGAAAATCAAACATCGTACGGTGTTAGTAGTCTATCACTAAAAAGTATGAGTATATTCTATATGTGAAGTTAGGATGCGCTGAATTGATTTCTAAAGTATTTGTATAGTAGAATTTAAAAGCTGTTTGACGTAAAACAAATTTGCAAAATCAGAATGCATCGCTAGAAGTGACAATCCCCTTAGCTCGCCTGTGATAAGCTTATAAGCAAAACACTGGAGATTATCGAATTACAAACAAATCTATCCAGGTTAGCGTGGAGGAACTGCACGCGATATACAATTTCCGTTGGCAGACACAATCATTAGTTTCGTGAAACTGTTGTAAGCGGCGCAAGACAAACAAGTAAACATGCTGAAAATTACTATCATACATCAGATGCAAATTACGCAGACTCTGCCGTCTCGCAGCGCAACCGTTCTGTGTATTTGACAACCAACATGAATCCTGATGTATGCTTGTATTTGTGATATCCAGTTTTCATTATAGCGCTAGGGACTAGCATAAAAATTATCATATATATTCGGTTCATATCGCTAGAAAGAGCAAATTTCAGCGATGTTTGCACTGGGAGGAGACGATTTATTATTAGATGAAGTCAGACTTCCCGAATATTTAGCTTCAAAGGATTTCAAATGTTTTAGTTCTGCGAGAGCTTTCGGTTTACTTTAATAACGTACAATATTATGCCACTAATTTGAAAAGTTATTACGTACAGAAATATTTAATTGCAAATACTAATTACAATATTTGATCTGGTGGTGGCACCACACTACTTTCTTATACATATAACTTTATTTTAACAATAATTTGACATATAAATGTAAAACCTGTTTTTTTTTTTAGTTCTCATTGTAATTATTATTTTATTTTAAAATATGTATTGATTAATAATATTTAGTCTTTAAAACTTTCTTACTAATAATACAAATATTACTTGATAATATTTCAAACAACTCATATTTTAGAGACTACACAATTATTTGATACATAATTGTTAAATATGTTTTTTGCCGAATGACATTAAAGATGACACTTCACGGACTGCTAATAGTCTGTAAAGTATCACTATATAGTAACCGGTCAACAAACACATAGTAACCGTCAATAAATGCATAGCAACCGTTCAACAAATACATGGCAACGTAATTTGACAACGATAACCTTCAAAATATGTATATAAAATAACCACTAAATTAATATTAATTCCAATTCACAAAAGAATTATGTGTTCAACTCGGCACCAAACACAGATTTATAACTTCGGTAGCATTCATTGCGCCAATGAAACGGCAGCCTTTGCTGTAAATCTGGTATTTTGGTGCCTATAGAATAGTTAAACAAATAATTATTAGTTTTTGTTCCCATTGTAAGTAAGATTATTGAAATATATTATTAAATATTTAATTTAATTTTTCACAACAATAGAAGCATGTACAAGAAAAGTGCAAATAACATTTTACATTCCAAATATTTTTGCTAACATCTTTTATTTGAAAATTGAAAAAAAAATAGAATATATTGTTTTGGGTGTCCAGTAAACTTCTTCTTCCGGTTTGTCAATTTTATTCCATTATTATAAAAATATAATTGATTTGGAGGAAATGCGTAGTATAATTTTATACAATGGTCTCATTTTTAAGAATTTTATAACGATTAAGGCTAGAAGACATTTCAAAAATACCTCTGTCTAAAATGTATTATTGATAATTGAAAATGCCCAGGAAGACGAGGAACTCAGTGATGAAACTTCTTTATCCCTCCAATACGGCGGACAATTGTATTCTAGACATTGTCAGAAACAGGAAATTGTTTCATATATAATTTCTTTTACAAAAATTAATCGAGTTTGTAATGAAAGGAAACCCAACTGTATTCCAATTGTTTATATCAAAAACTATTAGAAACCTAGCATGTTTGATATTATTATATCACAAGAAAGGTCTTTGAGAAAGGAAGCTGAACATAATTATTTAACCTTTAGGTAGACCGTGCATAGTTTTAAAAAAACTAAAGTACTTGAAATACAATGAGTTTCGATTTCAACATTGATATTTCTCTATATGAGAGCTACGACTTTGATTAAATTAGACAAAAGTTGCCATACTAATAGGTCAATTTAATAATATTTTTGTTTTTCACAAAAATGTCACTATGGACAAATGACAAATAACCTACTTTCATTGATTTTTACCTTCCATCACATCCTGTAAGGGAGGTATAGGAATCATGCTAAAAATTGGGTAGTGAGTTTTCAGTGGATGAGCACGTTTTAGAGTCCCTTGAATACGATTTCAACAGTTTCGCGATGATGTCTGTGTGTGTGTCTGTCTCTCTGTCAGTTTGTCAGTCTGTGTGGATCTCTGGAGTTATTCTCAAAAACTACTAAACTGAAAATTTTGATATTTTGTATATATCAATTGTATCCTCTTTGGAAGAGCTGATTAGTTTATGGTGTTAATCCAATAACCGGAAGTGGTAGTTTAAATGAAACCCTAACAAGTTATTTTGAAATATCTCAGTAAATTATTGTTTGAAACATTTTCCTCTTACAGTCATCATTTACAAATTACAACACGTCAAAGAAAAATTATATTTTGATATTTTCGTTTAAATCTGCTAACCTGTGTATTTTGAGAAAAACAAAACAACGGTTGAAAAATGTAATTTTTTGACGTGTTATACATTTTTGAAGGGATGAGCGTTTCTTGATAGAGGTGGTCCGTGTTCCTGCATTGTTCAATAAGAAATATATCTACAAGACCTTGGTTATATCAATTAAACTGCTCAAATACTAGATATGTAAATACAAATACAATACTCGTAAAATTGATCAATCCATCACTAAAACCAGATTCTTCTTTGATCAAAATGATTGAAGCAATCATCAGCGGCAAGCTGCACAAGGATTCAAGTAAACGTAACCCTGTCAGTTGACGGTTTAAATGTAAATTAAATTATTGGCGGTACTTCATTTTACACCACTTTAAATTGAATTTACTCGTTCAACATCGTAGAAAATGTGAAAACTGAAATTAAATTAAATAACCGTTCAACATGAGGTAAATAGCACAGTGGTAACGCGTCGGAGAGTCGCTTAGGAAATCATCAGTTCGATCCCCACTGCCGACAAATTTTCTTATTTATTCGTATCATCCATCGGTTTGTATTTTTTATTTTATACGATTATTACAAATATTACCGAAAATATTTTCAGACCAAATTCATTTTACAATAAAATACCTATGTATCTGCAATATAAGTTTTTCTATCGGGTGTTCCATTTTCGAGCATTGATATGCAACTTTGTATTCTTTATGGAACACCCTACATATTTTTGCAAAATTTTAAAGCTTCTTCATTTCTCTTTAGAATAGGTCTTATTCATTAAACTCCTAAAATGATCATTACAGAAACTATTAACGTTCTTATTATTAAAGAATCGTACACAGAAAGAATGAATGTGTTTCAACAATCAGATTAGTTGCTGTCAGATCTTTAATAATTATTATTTGCTTTTTCATATAGTTTATCTGCTTTTTTGTTATATTTTATTTAGTTTGACGAATTGATGTTCAATTCGTACATTTTTTATAACGTTATTTATTGTTTTACTTTCATATGGCACACTTTCCGAGTGCGATTTTTCATTAATAAAAACATGAATAGTTTCTGTTTTGATCGTTTTAGAACTATAATAAATAGGAACTGTTCCATTTAAAAATATAAAGTTGCATACCATTGCGCGAAAATGGAACACCCGGTAGAAAAACATATGCTACAGATGCGTTGGCATTTTAATATAAAATAACTTTAGTTAGAAATTTTTTTCGGTAATATTTAAAATACAGACCGATGGACCACCCTGTATTGTGATCTGCTATATACAGAATGATCAATGAGAAAAATAGCCCGTTTTCAACATTATTTTTGCAATTTGTAATATGTGTAATATGTAATTTCCCAATTTCAGATTACGGAAAACTTGTTTGAGTCTGTAAAAATGTAATACTGAAATTGAATTTTTTTGACAACGGAAGTTGAAAACTACAATAAACTTCCAAACGTAGAAAATGAAATAATAATATTATAAAAGTTAAGGAAAAAACTTGCTGACTCTACGTTTCATTTTACTGCAGGAAACAGGACTCTTGATCCATTATCTTTCTAGAAATCAATACTACCATCTTTTTTATACTGTCAGTTCACATATTTTTACAATGTAAACTTCTCCATCTAAAATGGTACAATGTAATGTGTTTGGGCAAAATTTTGTAACGAATATTATCGCATGTTTCAAAATCTAAAGCAAATGAAATGTACCTCAGAAAAGTGCTCTATGAATATAATCTTGAAACGATGTCATGTGTTAAATGTACACAGAGAGTTTTTGAAAGGATTTACGTAGGTAGTTCAACAAAATTATCTATTTGCTTTCGTGATGGACTCGGACAGTTATTCTGCTTGAGAAAGCAGAGCTAAGGGAACCGTTTTCTTAAAAGAATTCCAGTGCGGTTTTCTCGAAAGGTAGCTTGTTGTGAAGCAAAAGTACAGTTTGTAGGAAAACATCTGACAAAAATCTGTTTGCAAAACGTTTTGGTAACAGAATCAAACATTTCCTTTTGCACAACAAATAGAAAGAAAACAGTATCATGTTTCTCCGTCACTCACAAGAAGCACGCAATAACCTTATCTCATTTACGCATGACAATTCACCGGAAAAGGTATTGTGAACAGCTCGGAAGAATCGCAACTTACTGTGCTGTATACCTGTACATTTTCTCTGAGTGATAACCTTCCGTCTTATTCGCCAGCTACATAAGAGCCGTTTTCGCGAATTGCAGCGTCGGTGAAGAAGATGCGTGATAATGTGCGAGCGTGCGTGACACATTAATCACGTTCACGTTTAGATTAACACAGAGACATACGTGGCGCTAGGCGCATCCTAGCGACGAGGATACGAACTAAACTCGAGTTGGGTGAAGGGAATGGAGGAATATCTTAAGCTGAGACACAGATAAAGATTGATACGGGGTCTAACTCGATTCCACTAGTCTAAAAAAACGTCTCTAAAATAGAAATGTTCGAGTACGTTCAGCTGTTCAAAATAGCTCCAAGAGTGGTTCGTTAATTTTCTAATCAGGGACTACGTGTGTGACGTCACAATTACATTACAGTCCTATTTCGGAATTCTGAATGGCGGTCTTGTTAATCGATTACGATTATAGGTATGAAAATTATATGGTGTGGTCAGCACACGATTTTAAATAATAGTTTTCAGGATTAAAAATTCTACTTCTAAATTTACAAATATGTTTTTTCCTCATACGCACATTTTTCTTTTACCAAAACTATGTCATGTATCTTTTCTCCTAATGGGGTCTTTCACCTTTTTTTTAAATTTTATTTTATGAAACTTTATCTATTTTGAAGACTATCTACACTTTTAAAAAGTCTTAATTGTTATTCATTAAGCCACAATGTTTTTTTTTTAAATGTTGTGACGTCATAATCGAGGTGTTGCTGGATCTAAAACAGTACAGATTGTAAATAATTGTAGTCATATATTTTTTTACTTATTTTATTATTATTATTACAATAAAATAGAACATTTATGTAACAAAAATTATTTGAATCTCTACTGTTTTAGATTCAGCAACACATCTACTATGACGTCACAACATTTAAAAAAAAATCATTGTGGCTTAATGAATAACAATTTCTTTTTAAAAGTGTAGATAGTCTTCAAAATAGATAAAGTTTCATACATTTTTTTTTTAAATGGTGAAAGACCCCATTGTTAATATAGTAGATATACGATTATTTTCTTTCCTAAGATTACATATAAAAAATCATAATTTGGTCACAGACCCCATTAGTATAATTCTAGTGTCAATAGATTTCCAGTCACAAAAGATTTTAAACAAATATTTTGTATAAAATATCAACTACTTACTGAAATGAATAAATATATTTATTCATTTAAATACGTTGTTATCAATCATGTAGGTGTTTTCTGGTACAATTATTCCGCTGCATAATGCGGGGATGTAGATAAAGCTCAAAACAAGTTAAACTCGTAACACAGGATAAAGTCATAAAGCAAATAATGTTTCCATGTACAAGTGTCATATTACATATTTAGATTGAAGTAAAACTTTTGCAGAGCAAAATATTTGCGGTTAGACAGAAATTTTTGTTCGCTGGTTCCACCTAGGGATACGTACAATATTTGTTTCTCATAAGTTGTTTCTTAACAAAAGAACGTATTATAAAATAAAATGATAAAAGGGCGAAAAGTGCGGTCCATGAATGTCAAAACAGAAGCAATAAAACAGATAACCGGGGTGAACATGTTCTGAAAGAAACACACGAAGAGGTATTCGGAAAGTTCCAAAGTCGGTATGTGATATTAGAAAGAAAGTTTTTATTGGGAGATGACAAAACTGGGGCACAATACACACGTATTTCCCTGTGTCTCTCGGTGACATTGACACAATTCCACTATTTCGAGAACATCGATTTTGGAAGAAATCCCTGATTTGCTCAAACAAGCCGTGATATTTCTCTCGTTTTACAAAAATAAATAAAACGTGTACACATCGATCGTTATTTTGAAGTTGTACAAACACAATTGTACAATTTCACGCTGATTTCTGTTTTGGCGTGCAGCTCTTACAACAGGGTCGGACCTAAACAGAATTGGCAAAAACATGTGAATTTTTAAACAAACTTTTTAAAAATATTTTTGTATGAAACAAACGAGAACGGTACGGTTACTTAAAAGGTTACACATAAATATAAATAAATATATTACCACGATATTATAGCTTAGCACTGTGTTTGGAGTAGATATTGGTGTACATATTTATCATGTTAAGTTGGATTACCAGTCTTCAAATTATAGTTTTCAAGTAAATAAGAAAGTTACGAATAAGTCTTTTAACTGAATAACAACAAAAAATTAAAAGAGTTTTAAATATAGTTCTGTTAATATATATTTATTAAAATTCAAAACATTGTGTTTAAATAAACATTTATTTGCAGAACTATATCAAATAGTCTTTTTCATTTTACAATTATGAATTCTGAAAGTTTTTTCAACATATTGAATAAAAAATATTTATTTTTATCACATGTATTAAAACGTTGAGTGTTTAAACACCAAGCTCGTTTTAACATGTATTTAAACAGCCTATTCTATATTCAAATTTATGGAGATCTGAAAGAGAAATACAAAATCTGGTATGATAAACAAACGTAACTTTCTTATACATATTAATCTTAACTTGAATTTTAATAACATTTGTCACGTATTTGGCATAAAGGATAGATGCTTGTATATATGTTTGTTCTCTCAGCAACTTGAACTTGGATTATTAAAATATATTATTAAATATGGAATTCGCTATTTCTCAAATTTGGAAGCCAATTCAAGATAACACACATTTTTATTTCAAATACTATTGAAAACTTTTGTAGTCGTTTCTATATTTAAAATAAATTGTATTTATTTATTTATATATGCGTCCAGAAAAGTTCCACTTCCGATTTGGCAAATTATAACACTTAGTTTTGCATATTAATATGGAACATATAATTATGAAGTTTCGGTACTCTATCTTTTCGAATTCCTGAGTTATTGAACATACGGACATGCATACATACATCCATCCACACAGACTTCAGTGAGACAATGGTCAATACAGATTCACAGAACCGCAACATAAGCTAAACAACTATCAATATATCAACTATCAAATCACATTGTTAATTATTGTTCCATGGAAATGCACGTTATTTAATAGTTTGCAATGGTCCCACAATCACAATAAATTTCAGAGCTGAAATATTAAAATTAATTTCATACTCTATGCAATAAATACTAATTCCCAATTATTTATTTATTAGTGAATTCTAAACTACTTGTGTCAATTACATTATTGCTGGAAGTAAGCGAGTTGAATCCGACCCTGTTACAGCATGTGAAATTTTTCAGTTGAAATGTTATCAGGAATCACATCGCTTTGGATAGTTTGAAAGCAGTCAATTAGGTAGAGTTAGTGAAGTCACTAATGGTCGAATGCATTTCACCCGTTTTAACCTCTCTGAAATGTAAAATAACACTAAAAGGAATGCAAATTTAAATTCCGGCCCTAGCTCAAAATCGCGCATTTTTGCAGCTGCGGTTTCACGTTCACATGTGAATTCCATTATTTTCAAACGGAATAAGGAAGATTCTTTATGTAAAATTGGCCTACCGAATATTTAACATATTAATGTTGTTAATAAATAAATATAGCATCACGCCATTTACTCACGTTATCAAATCACTCCTCAAAGATGTTAGCGGAGAAGCAACCACATGGGTAAAGATGTCAGAAATTTCTGTATAACTATAAATATAACTACACGAAAAAAAAGTGAGTAAACTGAGAATATAAGGTGCATTTACTGAAGAATTAACAAACTTTAAGGGTAGATACTTCTAATTACTGAGTAAGTAACCTTGTTTTTTTTTTTTAATGAAGATGAGAAGCGAACTATAACTTCATCGGGCATATGCCGCCTCATGAATGGATGATTATAAAATTCATGTGAACACAAACGACCATGCTCTTCAGTGGGATTCGAACCCGCGACCTCTGGCGTGCTAGGCTAGTGACATAGTCACTACGCCACCGATATCGGCAATAATCGTGTTTAGTTTCCTAATTGTTATGAAATTTTCAAAAATATATCTTATATCTGCAGTTCATCAAATAGTTCGGTAAATTCTATGGTACTGTAATAGACTGGTTGAAACCTGCCGGAATGACGTCACGCTCGATAAATATACGGCGTCGTTTCTCGAAGCTTCTCGAAGGCATTTGGAATGTTCGAGGGGCCGCAAAATAAAGAGATACCAGTCTAATGGCGGACAGTTCATTGAGAACCTTTAGTGAGTGCAGATAAATATTCGACGTGTAAAGATAAATATATCGGTTGGAATAAATAGTTGTTGTGTAAATAAATGAAACTATTATGCCCGGTTGCACCAACGTTAGTTAAATTTTAAACTTAGTTTAAATAAATAAAAGCATATCTAATTTTTGACATTAATGTCAATTACTCCATATGACATATATCTTCGATTTGCTTTTATTTATTTAAACAAAGTTTAAAATATAACTAACGTTGGTGCAACCGGGCATTATTGTTTTTGTGCATTAAATAATTCATTTTAGTCTAATTATACTTTTGCATATTCTTTAACTTCACCAAACCCGATTAACGAGATAAATGTTACAGTACTTTTTTTCGTCTAAGTAAATAATTATTTTATCCAACACCTCTCAATAAATGCCTATAACTATGGCGATATTAAACAAGCAAAGTAACAGATTACCCACTAGTGGGTATAATTTTGAGGAAAGCCACTAGTGAGTATTTTTTTATTTATAACAATAATAATAACACACAACACCTTGGTAACTATTTCGATTGACATTTTAATTTAAAAAATTTAAGCATATGTCACTGTCAAATAATATTTCTTTAATAAATTTTTCATTTATTAAGAAGTTTTGGATAAAACGTTATACTTCACACGTGGGCAAAGTGGAATTACCCACTCGATAAAATTATCTCACTCAGCCTTCGGCTTCGTGAGCTAAAATTTCTCTCGTGGGTAATTCCTTACTTTGCCCACTTGTAAAGTAAATAACTATTGTTTGAATAATTTTCCAAACATTAGGGATAATTTACGTAGTATTGAATCATTTGTTTGTATATATTAAAATAATATGCATAATTTAAATTTCGCAGTTGAAAATAAACATATGCGAAAATGTGAGTTTGTGCATTTCCATTACTTTTTGCTTGTAAACCTCATGGCGCATGTTGTACATTTTCTTGCTCATGTTGGAATATATCCATGTATGAAAACCACATTTAAAAATATGTAAAAAGCATCAGTCTTACTTATATTATAATATTTATAAAATAATAAAACTATTCTATAATTTAACTACTATAGACGGAATAACTAGTTATTCAATGGAATGTGGATTACACACTTAAACAGTGACATATACAGGATATTTCAGACCATCCATACTCCCCCGAAAATCTCGCGAAATACAAAACGCATTGAGAAACCAAAAAAATACATTCGAAATCTTTTTTTAAGTTCTATTGAACGGTATCAAATGTAAATTGTTTGCTAATTCATTAACTTATACATCTGGTATCCTTAGTATTAGTAATACATTAATGACAGATTAGTAAATATTGAGTCTTATCAGAAATCACAAAGTATTCATAAATGTATTTATTTGTAATGTGCCCAGCATAAAGTTTACGATACCACTGAGCAAAACTTCCACGCCCTTGTAGCAACAGAGTTTGGTTCGTATTCCAAAAGAGCAAAACAAATACTTTCCAATTCTATTTGGGTTATATTCAGTTTCACTTCCCATCGTCAGCAAAGAAGAAGTGCGGAAGTACTGCGACTGAAGATCCTCGTTGAGGGTCATTTGTATAGGAAGAAAACATTTACAAAAATACGAGTAGGGGAGTTTGATATTGTTCGCAAATAGAAAAACTGACGTGATCTAATTCGTGTGCATTCACCACCCAGATTTTATTCATTTATTCTGGGTTACAAAATACTTGCAAATTACGTTTAATTGAATTCGTGAAATCATTTACGCATTTACTGCGGATAGTAACAAAAACAGGGAATGTTAAACAATTTTAGTGACGCATCTTGCAGCAAATTTTCTTTTTATTTCAGCGCATAAACTGAAATTTGACCCTACCGTGTCATAAAATTTTCCCTGGGGAGAATATCGGAATGAATTGAACCATCGATATTGGAGTCGAACTCGGACGCATCTTAAATTTCTCAATAAACCTTAATAGGGTTTCGTTTGATTAATTTTGTGATAAATTAATACTGTGAAATAATTTTCTTATGGCAGACGTTTCAAGTAATAATGAAAGACATTTAATAAGTTGGTACAGGAAGAACTCGAATAAGGTTTTAGGTAAATATAGCACGATACAAAATACATTGTTTTATTTTGACGTTAATGTTATGACAGATTTATTGCGCGCTCAAAATATATTTTTATATTCGCATCTGATCAGCAGAGAATAGACAAAATGATGCAGTCGAATTCTAATTGTATACAGAATGTTCATTTTAAGTGGTGCACTATTGATATTTCGAGAACTATAAGAGCTACGAGGTCGGTTAAATTAGCAAACAATTTCTATATTATGACAATTAAAATGAGCGAAACAAGAATTTTTTTTTTGATCAGTGGTTCTCAAATTGTGGGGTGCAACTTTCTTATTTTAAATGGCAACTTTTTTTTTTTTATTTGCTTATTCGATTCAGTATTTTTTCTGAATTCAATGATATTCACATGTAATGACCAAATAATACAAAATATTTGAAAAAAATGCAAAATTAAAAATGTATCATTTTTATTTAAATATGCGTATACAAAGTTTGCCCTTGAAGAAAACAAATAAATCAAATGCAGAATTGTTATTACAATACAGAAATATAGACGTACACTTCAAAAAACTAATATTAAAAATTGTATGTGCAAACTTTGTATGTGCATATTTAAATAAAAATGATACATTTTAAATTTTGCATTTTTTTAACGGTTTTACTAGGTTTACCTATATTAGTAAAACAATAAATTGGATTCAACTTTTCTTAAAATTTTATTTTATTTTATTCTTTCGGGACTGTACTATATTAATTTAAAGCAGAATTGTGAAATAGCATTAGTTGAAAATTTTTGGCTTACCCTTGAACCTCACACCAGTCATTTATCCATAATGATGTCACGGTGTTGGATCTCTTTCAGTATCTAGGAAGAAATCGACACAAACTTACCTGCAAAGAGAAAACAGTATTACAAATAGGAAATAAATAAAAAGGAAAAATAAATAGGAAATATAAATATATATATATATATATATATATATATATATATATATATATATATAAATAATTGAAAATTGTTTCCAGTGCTATATCATCAACCAAAGAACACCACGAATTTCACTTAAATGTAAATTCACTGCCATTCCAGTAGAAAAGAAACACACATACTTATATAACATCACGCTAAAAAAAACCAATTAATATTTTGTCACACATAGTATTCATGGATATATATTTTGTTAAAGAAATTTTGGTACTGTAATATACGTACGTGATTGGTCAAAAGTGACGAACCTTGAAATTTTAATTGGAATCTCCTAAATTTTATTACAAATTTATTTAGAGAATATGCCCCATTATTAACTAAAAATACTTAACAACCGTAAAATTAACAAATCACAAATCAAATTTTTTACTGTGTATCTTTGGTAGGTAAAGGTATTGTTTCTGAAAACCGAGAATTAACTAACCAAACCAATCAACTGACAATCACTGTCGGATTTTGTGCTGTACGCATTGGGCCTAAAAGTCATCCAACCACTAAAATGGCAGCTCTGTTTTCTAGTTAGTTCCAAATACTCTCGGTAATGTGAATTAATTATAGTGGCGGGCATAATCAAATTAAAAACACCTACAATGAACACAATTTGCTGCCAGATACAAAAATTTATTTAAAATATAACAAGGTTTCTGATTGAATCAAAGCACTAGATAACCCTCAAATTAACTTTTAATTAAAATACAGAAGTCAACAATTAAATAAGAAACAAAAATTAAAGCACCAACACAAGTAGATGCCAAATAAAGAAGATCTCATGCCCTCGTTTGCGGCAAAATACTGGCTTATTATTTTTTCCTTTGCGGATCTTTTGCATTCACCACTCCGGCCGGCAACACCGTTTAATTCGTTTGCTTAACATGGCACATGGGAAATAAGTTTTCCTCTAGTACTGTTTCTCTGATTGTTTCAAAGAAAAAAGTTGTACAGAATTATAATCTGCGTCTGCTTCAATCAGGTAGGAATTTTATTTATAAAATTATTTACTTTTAATATACACATAGTAGCTAACTAACCTTGAAACATAAACAAATATTTGTAGTAGATTTTAAACCTAATTTTAACAAAAGATAAACACTTTTCAGAGTAGAATCAAATAACTGTAACGTCAACGTTTTGTTGAGATCTCAGCAATTCGAGTGAATTTTTCAAAGCAACAAATCTGGTTTGCTGAATAACTAATAAAATAAGAGAAAAAAATAATACACACTCTTATACAGATAGGCGGGGGCATAATTTTATGGTTGAAAAAAAATTTTTAAGGGGGGGGGGGGTTAATAAAAGTTATATTTTCTTAAATGGATTTGGGTAATGGGTACTTTTCTTTATTGGAATATAGAAAATAATAAAACTTCAGGTTGACTGTTGAACAAAACAATTTATACTCGTATCAATTTACAAACAATTTTTGTTGATGCAAAGCCGAAACTGAAAGTTTATATAAAAAAATAAATAATTTTTATTAAATAATAATAAAAATATTTGAAGAGAGAGAGAGAGAGTTACTGCCTGAAATAATATTTTACAAAAAACTGATTGATCATTAAATACAGGATTTATATTATATAAAATTTTGCTTAAGTGAATACAAAACTTCGAATTAAGTTTATAGAATTTGAAAAGAAGAAAATTAATAAATGCAATAACAAAATATGTTTTTTTTGATGAAGTTCAGTAAGTGGAAAAAAATTTTAAAATTTATGTATTTTATCAACGAAAGTTGTTAAAATTGGCCCTTTTAACGGCTACTTAGCAACTTAAAAGTGTCTCTTTCTAACACTAGTGTTAAAAGTAGCATATCGACGTGTTAAAAGTTGTATCAATTCATCAACAAATATAACCCTAACCTGTGAAAATTTCATTGTATATTTTTTAGTATTTATAGTACACTAGGAAGATCGTAGATAAACTTTTGTATGATATACGTGTTAAAACTAAAAGTGATTTATTTTGTTCGTGGGATTGTCTCACTATCATAAATAACTTTTTTTGTTACATGCGATTCCATAATTCCCTAATAATAATAATAAGTAATATTGAAAGAAAATCTGAACCATACGAAAATGTTTCAAAAAAGTTCAAGCCAATTATAAACGGTACTAGCGCTAGTGGCATTACAGCATTTGAATAATTACAAAAATTCTATTCTCGTATCTTGAATAGGGAAAAAATAATTGGAACACTTTAAAATATGTATGAAAATCAAAAATCTATCAACACCGGAATAATTGCAAATATGAATATTTTATTAGTCAATGTTAAGCACTTTATTTCACTTTTGTAATTGTTTTGTAATATTGTGTTCAGATTCTATTTTATTTTTCGTTTGTTTTTTATTGATTTTATTTTTTGTTCCTTATTATATAACCAAAATTTCAATATTTTACCTATTTATTTGCATTATAACATAAATAAAATAAATATATCATCACGCCTTTTACCCATTACGGGTGTGGCACTCTGCTTACGCAGATCTCGGTAGGTGATATATTTTTTCGTATGAAGTGCGGTTACCAGTCGTCAAATCATAGCCCCCAAGGATGTTAGTGGAGGGGGAACCACAGGGGTAAATTTAAATTTGTAACTGTCGGCAGTGGGATTCGAACTGAGGATCTCACGATCCACAGTCCGACACGTTACCACGGAGCTATTTACCCCAAAAAAGAAAGGATTACCCTAATTCAGCACTGCAGGAGGTTATCCCATTAATGGCCAGAAATATTTTTCTTTAAATTTAAATAAATTTAAACATACAGAACAATATGATATGAATAATCTTGAACAGATCATCCAGTTTGAAATGCCATAGCCTGGCAAAAACATAATCTTAAAGTGACACATTTTCACACGCTGGGTATTAATGGGTTAAGTTAGGTGAGCCAATAACTATCTTTTTTTACAAATTTACACTGGGCGACGCCCTAGCATTAGATAAAGTACCTGGGCGTCGCCCTAGTGCGCCGTTTCCCGACTACAGTCCTGGGAAATCTTATTTTTCATGTTAATAGGTTACACTTTTACGGAACACCTGTAAGTACACAGTTTTTAAACAAATTACATTAAAAACTTTGTGTCAAATCCATAAAAATGGCGACAAACATTTTCAGTAAATAGTTTTTGTTTATACAGCAGAACATAAAGTTCTCCGCAACCTATAGAAAATGTGTCACGTGGCATTACTTTTATTATTATTGACTCATAACCATATTCATAAAACCCTTAAGAACTCTTTTATCTGAAATGACTTTTAAATGCCAACCAGGAAACGCGAAGTTCCCCCAGATATTGCTCCACAACGTGAGATTGTCTTCAACTTATTATTTTAAAAGTTCTTTTATTTTAAAAGGCTTTTAAGAATTCCCGAAATAAAGCAAACGGTAGTTCAATCTTAAAATTTAAATATTAAAATATTTCTCAAGTTCGGAATTTTCTTTCCGAGCATTTTGGTTTACTTTGAAAACTTCCATCAAATATGCTTTCATCAAAAAGAATATTATGATGTATTGATTCTACTGCAGACAATAATACACCGAATATTGCGTTTATTTTTCAAATAAAAACATTGAAGGCAGTTCAATATAATTTGATGTTTACTCACTTCCTGTGGCTACTGTAAATAAAATTCATGATTCATGGACAAATTTTAATATTTACGTTGCAAACAATAATTACAGCATATTTATAAAATTTCATGCTATATTAAATTTAATAGAATAATTTATAATACATGTATTATTTTACGAACGCATTAATGCATTTGAATTATTGATATATGTGACATTTTTGCAATTAAATATAATTTTTGTACACATACACTAAATTGTGCTAAATGAATAGTTCTTTATGATATACCGTGTGTCTGTAAAGGTGTACTTAGGAGATTAACATGGGAAATCAGTTTTTTGCGTACTGTTGCTCGGTGTTCTACCGGACAACAATGATTGTAGTACCAATCGAAAGATATCATTTTTCTGAATCAAATGATGTAACATACAGTACAATTTAGTAGTAATTTAGCTCAGTAAATTAATTCTCCGATTTATTCAATTTTTGTCGAAAATAAATATAGTCACTTATGACTGTTTTGTTTAGATATCTTTCAAGCTATTTGACGTTTAAAAATTAATGAACCAAATTACAAATAAATTGGAATGTATTTTACATCGTTTCATTCAGAAAAATGATAATCTTTCGATTGGTACTATAATCATTGTTGTCTGGTAGAACACCGAGTAACCGCATACAAAAAACTGATTTCTCATGTTATTCTCCTATGTATACCTTTAAAACAAACATACGGTATATGTTAAAAGTGACATTTTATGAGTAAGTGGGGAGGTTTGAGCAACAAGGCAAAGCCGAGTGAAACAACCCCGAAAACGAAATAAATCACTTTTATACGTATATCACGTATATCATACAAAATTTTATCTACGACCTTCCTAGAGTATTACTAAATACTAAAATATGTAGAAAGATATTTTAGCAGGAAGGGTTGCATTTGTTGATTTATTGAAACAAATCATTAACAACGTGTTAAAAGTAACATTAAAATCACTTTGCCACAGTTGCCATTTTAAATGTACCCTTGTGTTTCCCCCTCCACTAACATCTTTGGGATTTATGACTTTACAGCTGGTAACTGCATTTCATACACTAAAATATATCACTCATCTTTTCTTTATAATTTCTATACTATACTACGTATAAGACCGTAAATATAATGCAAATTAAAATACATTAAATCAGAAATAGACACTTCCAGAAAACCCGATTCATTTGGTCTACCCTGCTAGACAATTGAGAATTATTTCAGATTGTATTGAATATCAAACAAACCTTGCTCGCAATATGTAAATGTTGCTTACTTTTAAAATAATTGCGACTTTATTTTAATTTCAAATTCAATCCACTTCTTGTGTATAATTATAAAATAAATTTATATGTACGTGTTGAAAGAAATTAAATCTATCGAAGAAAATTAAATTCTAAAGTTCATGATTGTATCTACTGCAGTCGTAATTCAACTTTTTAAATCGATTTTGACAGCAGTAGCAATCAATAGCTCAGCGTAAATTCATTTGTCATTTAAACAACTTGGAGAAGGAAAAATTGAACAGAAAGCAAAGTTCAGAATCTAATCTCGAGTCCATAATGAATAGTTACACCCAGTCCATTTCTTTGTGAACTGAGAAGAGTTACTTGGATTTCCGAGCGAATCCATTTCAATAAAACTTTTTTTAAAATAATATATCCCCAAACTTTTCAAATATCGAATTGAAGATAAATCTTGACGTATGTTTAAACTTGTTCGGAATATGAGGTTTGACGGTACAGATCCGGACTTTATAGAATATTATATGGGCCGCTATATTCCTTTGAGGATAAATAAATCGCGGTAGGATGCCGTTTATTGATCGAAATTTGTTATCTCGTTTTATGGAGCAATGTGCAACCATGGCGCCTTTTGCTGCTGATGGATAATGTGTAATAAATATTGAAAGGGATTTTTTCGATTTACGATCCTAAATTTTAATGCAACATAGTTACGCCTTGAATAGGTTTAGGAAACAAAAACAAAATTGATGAAGATATTCCAGAGTAATACCACTAGAGATTCAGGTTTTTTTTTGCACACACTTTTATTTACCAAAACATAGTTGATTTCATTTGTAACAATTGACATTGACAATTGCTCGAGTTGTTTTAACTCGAAGTAACCATATTTCAGGGAAAGAAATAATAGTTTGGCCTATTGAAATTCAAATCCTCCAAAATTATTTGTCTTTGTCAAGCTTTTCTATAACACAGTTTTGGAAACTGGGCATTCCACTACTAAAAATTGTTATGGAATCACTAACATTTCATACGCGGCGTATGGAATATTTTCGACGAATCAGAACCGCTTATTATCGCGACATATGTAGTATCTCGATTCAGTTACTATGGTTACGTCTGTTTGTTTTAATTTGATTTATTTGAGTTTGACGTTTTCAACAGTTTTATATTTGTATTTTTTGTATAATTTCCAAAACCTTTTTATAGAAAGTATAGTCTACAACATGTAACGGAATGGCCTATCCAACGCTCGCAAACCGTAGCCCTCGCCTTTGGCTCGGGCTACAAACTTTTTGCTCGCATGGAATATGTGCCATTCCATTACTTGTTGTAGAATATACTATTCTACTTGCAAATATAGAACTTGTTATGAACGATGTCAAACTGACGAAAGTGATCCCTATAAATGAGTATTTATACAAGAGGTGAATTATCGACAATTACATGCATGAGGGATATTCGAACAACTATTTCCCGATTAAAATTTAGCCAAACACTGTTTCTCTCATAAAAAATAAAGCAAAATTTAAAAACTTCATTTGACAGCAAGTCAGAATCACCTTAGTAATTTGCACTAGTGCCGCCTCAGTGGCTGAGCATGTCTAGGAAGCATCTAGTAATGCTCAAGCGACCATGTCCGCTTCCACTGAGGTCGTGGACTATAATTCAGTAGACTTCAAAAGCCTACACACCATTATTAATTATTATTAGTTGCATTAATTGAAGAAAATTGAATAAATAATAATTTAATTCTAGATATGCCGATCTCGGTGGTGTAGTGGCTATGTCGCTAGCCTAGCACGCGAGAGGTCGTGGGTTTGAATCCCACTGAAGAGCATGGTCGTTTGTGTTCATAAAATTCACAATCATCCACTCATGAGGCGGCATATGACCATAGTAGTTAGTCCGCCTCTCATCTTCATAAATAAATAAAAAAAAAAATTCTAGTTATACAAAATAGAATGCATACAGTACTTACATGAACAATATTAGAATTTTTAACAATTATTTTAATCTGGAATATAAACTAATACGAAAATTTTTAAATATGTGTTTCAAACACCAATTATTGAAGAAATATATTTATGTTATAACTTACAACAAACGTTTCTGAAATAAAAAAGGGTAACTATAATTGGAACAGGTTGTTTTAGACCAAATGTTTCTTTTTGTAAATTTGTATACTGTAACTTTGTTCCTCAAAAATAAAAGTTATATTTCAAAACATAGATTATTTTATCTTGTCAACAGGAAGTGAGCATAAATATATTCATTAACTTCAAGAAGAATGCAATGTTTATTTATTAGCACTGCAATGCCCGTAGCTCAAAAGCCTGCTTTCCCGCACAAGCACAATAGGTCTCCTTTCTTCGCAAGAACACCGTTCATTAATATTGTCCATGATAAAATCTGTTGCAGTTCCATTCATCTTGGTTTTATTTGTTCCTTTAACTTCTTAGAATTAATCTCTGCAAGATTTAATGGCCGAGCAAAGTGAATTTCAATTAATCCGCAGCAAATGCTGTGTACGCAAAATGTAGACGATATCCACAGAGCCGGATCTACATACGAGAGTTCATCCAAAACTTATGCCTTCACTTAAAGTAAATTTGAGTTTGCTTTTCGAATTTAAATAAGTTTTATAATTGCGTTGCAAATAGTAAAGTTGTGACAGACTATATCAAAATAGTTGGAATTCTTCGAATGAATTCATCTCGTAAATTTTGATTTAAGCATTTGCAATGTTCATCTAACGTACAATTTATTAACTTACAAGGAGATTATGACCATATCACTATTTACACGTGATCCTAGAAAAAAAATACCTTTTTTTATTAAGTATTCTCAACTGTTTATATGCCGGCTTGGTACCTTGTTTTCGGTGGTGTAACAAGGTAACCCGCGGGCAAAGTTGCTTAACTTGCGTTATCGAGTGAACCGACTTTATGACCGTTGCCCTTTTAAATTATTATTACATATATTATAAAGGCCAAACCAATAAATGACAACATGCTCGTTTATTCAAAGCGGCAAAATAAATGTATACGTTGGGTATATCATCAAATATCAAATATCAAATTGAAAACACTATAAAATTATTACTTAGATTATATTTATCCTTAAATAATAGATATTAGACAAAAGTTATCGTATATTCAACCAATATTTGAAGTTATCCTGGATGAGTGGCTTTTTGCTGGTATTAGTAATTTAGTGACGAAACTTTCTAGTTAACGAAAAGATTTATGTTATCAAATGATACCATTACTTTTGTTTATTGAAATTTCATATAGGTGGTTATTAAAATTTTAGGAGGAAATATTTGGGTAATGCTTAAATTCGAATAGAGATCTTTCTTATAAATTCCTAATTTGCTAATGTCCTTCTGATAATGCTCTGCCCTACATCATTCGAATTTTATATTTATATAAATTTAATGTATTTTTTAAAGTAAATACACCTCATTTGATTCACACGACGCCTGGATTTGTTTCCAGAATCCCTAAGATACATATTATCAATCAACTACGACACGTAATTCTTATGTTCATATTCTCCGTCATGCGAATTTAACTCAGTTTTTCACTTTCTAAACGTATTATAAGGAAGGGATTAAAAATATTGCACATACTTACATATAGGGTACCGAACGAGATGACTTAGTATGTCCTATTCTCTAAACGAGTAATAGCAACTTATTCCTTTCGCGAGACAAGAAAATATTGTTTCCCCTTTTGGACATAAATATTGTATTTATTGTGTAATTGAAGTACCTATCAATTATTGTAAATTAATTATTAACAATATAGGATATGTAATACATTATAGGTACTAAAATTCGTATTCAATGAATTTTAATTAAGAAATATAAAAATAATTGAATGTCTTCTTGCTCCAAGTCATGTGCAACTGGACTCGTACACTGTATAATGGCAAGTTTAAAGATTATTGTGACGTGTTGGAATTAGAAATTGCAGTGGAGTAAAAGTTATATATTTTTGAAACAACTTCGAGCATACTCTGTACTCTAAAGCAGCGATGCGTGTTATTACTTATATAAATGTAATAACATAGTAGTAGTAGACCAGAATTCCATCATTTGGCCTAGTTAAGATTTTTAAAATATTTATTACAGATGTTTAAAAAATTAAGTTACAGTTAGCGTTAATTCTTTTTGTAAATCTACCTGATCGTTGATCGAGATTAATTTTTTTTAAATATTTTAAAAATCTTAACTAGGCCAAATGATGGAATTCTGGTCTACTACTACTATGTTATTACATTTATATAAGTAATAACACGCATCGCTGCTTTAGAGTACAGAGTATGCTCGAAGTTGTTTCAAAAATATATAACTTTTACTCCACTGCAATTTCTAATTCCAACACGTCACAATAATCTTTAAACTTGCCATTATACAGTGTACGAGTCCAGTTGCACATGACTTGGAGCAAGAAGACATTCAATTATTTTTATATTTCTTAATTAAAATTCATTGAATACGAATTTTAGTACCTATAATGTATTACATATCCTATATTGTTAATAATTAATTTACAATAATTGATAGGTACTTCAATTACACAATAAATACAATATTTATGTCCAAAAGGGGAAACAATATTTTCTTGTCTCGCGAAAGGAATAAGTTGCTATTACTCGTTTAGAGAATAGGACATACTAAGTCATCTCGTTCGGTACCCTATATGTAAGTATGTGCAATATTTTTAATCCCTTCCTTATAATACGTTTAGAAAGTGAAAAACTGAGTTAAATTCGCATGACGGAGAATATGAACATAAGAATTACGTGTCGTAGTTGATTGATAATATGTATCTTAGGGATTCTGGAAACAAATCCAGGCGTCGTGTGAATCAAATGAGGTGTATTTACTTTAAAAAATACATTAAATTTATATAAATATAAAATTCGAATGATGTAGGGCAGAGCATTATCAGAAGGACATTAGCAAATTAGGAATTTATAAGAAAGATCTCTATTCGAATTTAAGCATTACCCAAATATTTCCTCCTAAAATTTTAATAACCACCTATATGAAATTTCAATAAACAAAAGTAATGGTATCATTTGATAACATAAATCTTTTCGTTAACTAGAAAGTTTCGTCACTAAATTACTAATACCAGCAAAAAGCCACTCATCCAGGATAACTTCAAATATTGGTTGAATATACGATAACTTTTGTCTAATATCTATTATTTAAGGATAAATATAATCTAAGTAATAATTTTATAGTGTTTTCAATTTGATATTTGATATTTGATGATATACCCAACGTATACATTTATTTTGCCGCTTTGAATAAACGAGCATGTTGTCATTTATTGGTTTGGCCTTTATAATATATGTAATAATAATTTAAAAGGGCAACGGTCATAAAGTCGGTTCACTCGATAACGCAAGTTAAGCAACTTTGCCCGCGGGTTACCTTGTTACACCACCGAAAACAAGGTACCAAGCCGGCATATAAACAGTTGAGAATACTTAATAAAAAAAGGTATTTTTTTTCTAGGATCACGTGTAAATAGTGATATGGTCATAATCTCCTTGTAAGTTAATAAATTGTACGTTAGATGAACATTGCAAATGCTTAAATCAAAATTTACGAGATGAATTCATTCGAAGAATTCCAACTATTTTGATATAGTCTGTCACAACTTTACTATTTGCAACGCAATTATAAAACTTATTTAAATTCGAAAAGCAAACTCAAATTTACTTTAAGTGAAGGCATAAGTTTTGGATGAACTCTCGTATGTAGATCCGGCTCTGTGGATATCGTCTACATTTTGCGTACACAGCATTTGCTGCGGATTAATTGAAATTCACTTTGCTCGGCCATTAAATCTTGCAGAGATTAATTCTAAGAAGTTAAAGGAACAAATAAAACCAAGATGAATGGAACTGCAACAGATTTTATCATGGACAATATTAATGAACGGTGTTCTTGCGAAGAAAGGAGACCTATTGTGCTTGTGCGGGAAAGCAGGCTTTTGAGCTACGGGCATTGCAGTGCTAATAAATAAACATTGCATTCTTCTTGAAGTTAATGAATATATTTATGCTCACTTCCTGTTGACAAGATAAAATAATCTATGTTTTGAAATATAACTTTTATTTTTGAGGAACAAAGTTACAGTATACAAATTTACAAAAAGAAACATTTGGTCTAAAACAACCTGTTCCAATTATAGTTACCCTTTTTTATTTCAGAAACGTTTGTTGTAAGTTATAACATAAATATATTTCTTCAATAATTGGTGTTTGAAACACATATTTAAAAATTTTCGTATTAGTTTATATTCCAGATTAAAATAATTGTTAAAAATTCTAATATTGTTCATGTAAGTACTGTATGCATTCTATTTTGTATAACTAGAATTTTTTTTTTATTTATTTATGAAGATGAGAGGCGGACTAACTACTATGGTCATATGCCGCCTCATGAGTGGATGATTGTGAATTTTATGAACACAAACGACCATGCTCTTCAGTGGGATTCAAACCCACGACCTCTCGCGTGCTAGGCTAGCGACATAGCCACTACACCACCGAGATCGGCATATCTAGAATTAAATTATTATTTATTCAATTTTCTTCAATTAATGCAACTAATAATAATTAATAATGGTGTGTAGGCTTTTGAAGTCTACTGAATTATAGTCCACGACCTCAGTGGAAGCGGACATGGTCGCTTGAGCATTACTAGATGCTTCCTAGACATGCTCAGCCACTGAGGCGGCACTAGTGCAAATTACTAAGGTGATTCTGACTTGCTGTCAAATGAAGTTTTTAAATTTTGCTTTATTTTTTATGAGAGAAACAGTGTTTGGCTAAATTTTAATCGGGAAATAGTTGTTCGAATATCCCTCATGCATGTAATTGTCGATAATTCACCTCTTGTATAAATACTCATTTATAGGGATCACTTTCGTCAGTTTGACATCGTTCATAACAAGTTCTATATTTGCAAGTAGAATAGTATATTCTACAACAAGTAATGGAATGGCACATATTCCATGCGAGCAAAAAGTTTGTAGCCCGAGCCAAAGGCGAGGGCTACGGTTTGCGAGCGTTGGATAGGCCATTCCGTTACATGTTGTAGACTATACTTTCTATAAAAAGGTTTTGGAAATTATACAAAAAATACAAATATAAAACTGTTGAAAACGTCAAACTCAAATAAATCAAATTAAAACAAACAGACGTAACCATAGTAACTGAATCGAGATACTACATATGTCGCGATAATAAGCGGTTCTGATTCGTCGAAAATATTCCATACGCCGCGTATGAAATGTTAGTGATTCCATAACAATTTTTAGTAGTGGAATGCCCAGTTTCCAAAACTGTGTTATAGAAAAGCTTGACAAAGACAAATAATTTTGGAGGATTTGAATTTCAATAGGCCAAACTATTATTTCTTTCCCTGAAATATGGTTACTTCGAGTTAAAACAACTCGAGCAATTGTCAATGTCAATTGTTACAAATGAAATCAACTATGTTTTGGTAAATAAAAGTGTGTGCAAAAAAAAACCTGAATCTCTAGTGGTATTACTCTGGAATATCTTCATCAATTTTGTTTTTGTTTCCTAAACCTATTCAAGGCGTAACTATGTTGCATTAAAATTTAGGATCGTAAATCGAAAAAATCCCTTTCAATATTTATTACACATTATCCATCAGCAGCAAAAGGCGCCATGGTTGCACATTGCTCCATAAAACGAGATAACAAATTTCGATCAATAAACGGCATCCTACCGCGATTTATTTATCCTCAAAGGAATATAGCGGCCCATATAATATTCTATAAAGTCCGGATCTGTACCGTCAAACCTCATATTCCGAACAAGTTTAAACATACGTCAAGATTTATCTTCAATTCGATATTTGAAAAGTTTGGGGATATATTATTTTAAAAAAAGTTTTATTGAAATGGATTCGCTCGGAAATCCAAGTAACTCTTCTCAGTTCACAAAGAAATGGACTGGGTGTAACTATTCATTATGGACTCGAGATTAGATTCTGAACTTTGCTTTCTGTTCAATTTTTCCTTCTCCAAGTTGTTTAAATGACAAATGAATTTACGCTGAGCTATTGATTGCTACTGCTGTCAAAATCGATTTAAAAAGTTGAATTACGACTGCAGTAGATACAATCATGAACTTTAGAATTTAATTTTCTTCGATAGATTTAATTTCTTTCAACACGTACATATAAATTTATTTTATAATTATACACAAGAAGTGGATTGAATTTGAAATTAAAATAAAGTCGCAATTATTTTAAAAGTAAGCAACATTTACATATTGCGAGCAAGGTTTGTTTGATATTCAATACAATCTGAAATAATTCTCAATTGTCTAGCAGGGTAGACCAAATGAATCGGGTTTTCTGGAAGTGTCTATTTCTGATTTAATGTATTTTAATTTGCATTATATTTACGGTCTTATACGTAGTATAGTATAGAAATTATAAAGAAAAGATGAGTGATATATTTTAGTGTATGAAATGCAGTTACCAGCTGTAAAGTCATAAATCCCAAAGATGTTAGTGGAGGGGGAAACACAAGGGTACATTTAAAATGGCAACTGTGGCAAAGTGATTTTAATGTTACTTTTAACACGTTGTTAATGATTTGTTTCAATAAATCAACAAATGCAACCCTTCCTGCTAAAATATCTTTCTACATATTTTAGTATTTAGTAATACTCTAGGAAGGTCGTAGATAAAATTTTGTATGATATACGTGATATACGTATAAAAGTGATTTATTTCGTTTTCGGGGTTGTTTCACTCGGCTTTGCCTTGTTGCTCAAACCTCCCCACTTACTCATAAAATGTCACTTTTAACATATACCGTATGTTTGTTTTAAAGGTATACATAGGAGAATAACATGAGAAATCAGTTTTTTGTATGCGGTTACTCGGTGTTCTACCAGACAACAATGATTATAGTACCAATCGAAAGATTATCATTTTTCTGAATGAAACGATGTAAAATACATTCCAATTTATTTGTAATTTGGTTCATTAATTTTTAAACGTCAAATAGCTTGAAAGATATCTAAACAAAACAGTCATAAGTGACTATATTTATTTTCGACAAAAATTGAATAAATCGGAGAATTAATTTACTGAGCTAAATTACTACTAAATTGTACTGTATGTTACATCATTTGATTCAGAAAAATGATATCTTTCGATTGGTACTACAATCATTGTTGTCCGGTAGAACACCGAGCAACAGTACGCAAAAAACTGATTTCCCATGTTAATCTCCTAAGTACACCTTTACAGACACACGGTATATCATAAAGAACTATTCATTTAGCACAATTTAGTGTATGTGTACAAAAATTATATTTAATTGCAAAAATGTCACATATATCAATAATTCAAATGCATTAATGCGTTCGTAAAATAATACATGTATTATAAATTATTCTATTAAATTTAATATAGCATGAAATTTTATAAATATGCTGTAATTATTGTTTGCAACGTAAATATTAAAATTTGTCCATGAATCATGAATTTTATTTACAGTAGCCACAGGAAGTGAGTAAACATCAAATTATATTGAACTGCCTTCAATGTTTTTATTTGAAAAATAAACGCAATATTCGGTGTATTATTGTCTGCAGTAGAATCAATACATCATAATATTCTTTTTGATGAAAGCATATTTGATGGAAGTTTTCAAAGTAAACCAAAATGCTCGGAAAGAAAATTCCGAACTTGAGAAATATTTTAATATTTAAATTTTAAGATTGAACTACCGTTTGCTTTATTTCGGGAATTCTTAAAAGCCTTTTAAAATAAAAGAACTTTTAAAATAATAAGTTGAAGACAATCTCACGTTGTGGAGCAATATCTGGGGGAACTTCGCGTTTCCTGGTTGGCATTTAAAAGTCATTTCAGATAAAAGAGTTCTTAAGGGTTTTATGAATATGGTTATGAGTCAATAATAATAAAAGTAATGCCACGTGACACATTTTCTATAGGTTGCGGAGAACTTTATGTTCTGCTGTATAAACAAAAACTATTTACTGAAAATGTTTGTCGCCATTTTTATGGATTTGACACAAAGTTTTTAATGTAATTTGTTTAAAAACTGTGTACTTACAGGTGTTCCGTAAAAGTGTAACCTATTAACATGAAAAATAAGATTTCCCAGGACTGTAGTCGGGAAACGGCGCACTAGGGCGACGCCCAGGTACTTTATCTAATGCTAGGGCGTCGCCCAGTGTAAATTTGTAAAAAAAGATAGTTATTGGCTCACCTAACTTAACCCATTAATACCCAGCGTGTGAAAATGTGTCACTTTAAGATTATGTTTTTGCCAGGCTATGGCATTTCAAACTGGATGATCTGTTCAAGATTATTCATATCATATTGTTCTGTATGTTTAAATTTATTTAAATTTAAAGAAAAATATTTCTGGCCATTAATGGGATAACCTCCTGCAGTGCTGAATTAGGGTAATCCTTTCTTTTTTGGGGTAAATAGCTCCGTGGTAACGTGTCGGACTGTGGATCGTGAGATCCTCAGTTCGAATCCCACTGCCGACAGTTACAAATTTAAATTTACCCCTGTGGTTCCCCCTCCACTAACATCCTTGGGGGCTATGATTTGACGACTGGTAACCGCACTTCATACGAAAAAATATATCACCTACCGAGATCTGCGTAAGCAGAGTGCCACTAAATTAATTAAATTAACAAAATGTGTCAAACCTTAGTTCAAATAATTATGTTCTGAGATTGGAAAATGAAATTACGATAATAATAAAAATGGAGTTAGCGCTAATCCCTTTTGTGAATCTACTTGTATATATTTATATTTCAAATTAAGTTATTTTTTTTACATATTTGATGGAAAATAATTTATGTCTTTTGGCCCAAAAAGGTAAAAATTACAATTACGACTGTGCAACATCGACTTTCCGTTTGACAACTGCATGAATTCATCTGTGTATGGAATTTACTTATTTTATTTACTCCAAAATCCAAATTCTTTCTCAAGCTTGTTGTTACGGGCTTTCGGGACTATTTCAACAAGTTTTCGAAAAATTTGTCAAATTATTTTCAATTTATTCTAACTCTCTTGTTATATTTACTGAAAAAATATTTACACAAAATGAAAATTATTTACAATATTTATGTGTAGTTGAAAACAGTGTCTTCCACCCTTTTGGGATAATCCGACTCTGGCTCTGGCTATGCAGCACAGAATTATGCCCCCAGTTATATTTATAAGACACGTGGGTGGAGATGGTTATTGGTAAACGCGAAGCACTCAAACAGGTAAAGCGTTTGATGTATTTTTCAGATCTGCAACTGATCCGGAATACTGGAATCCGCTGGCATTTTGAACCGTGTATATTTGCAAACCAGTAACCGTAAACTGAATAGGATCAATAATTAACTAATGTTTAACTACTTAAAAGTTCATGAATACGAATCATTATTAAATATTATGAATTATTTATTTCCGGAAACGGGAAACCAAATACCGCGCCAATCAGAAGAGAAAACTGAGAGCAAACCGCATACAAAAATGGGGACACAAATATTTGAACTACTTTTTATTATGTTTGGATATGGAAATATTTTTTTTATTTTATTATGCCTGAGATTTTCGATATTTTAGAAGCATATGTTTTATAATAAATTACGTTATTTAATATTATTTGAGCATCATTATTGAAATTAAATACATGGCAAGTGCTATTATTACTATAAAAGTTATCTTTTCAATTTTCAATAATACAGTTTGCTGTGAGCAATCACAACCATTTAAACAAAGCTTGTCACTTCACTTGTCGCTTTAAAATAGCCTTTTGTCTATAACAAATAAAAAAATCTGGTCATGACATCGTAATAGGTACATATGAATCTGAATTTGATTGCTTAATAATTGCACGTTACACAATGGGGTCTTTCACCATTTGTTTTATGTAACTATCTAAATTGAAGACTATCTACACTTTTAAAAAGTTTTAATTGTTATTCATTAAGCCACAATGATTTTTTTAAAATGTTGTGACGTCATTTTAGAGGTGTTGCTGGATCTCAAACGGTACAGATTGTAATTAATTGTAGTCATATATTTTTTTACTTATTTTTTATTATTATTATTATAAAATAGAACATTTATGTGACAAAAATTATTTAAATCTCTACTGTTTGAGATCCACCAACACCTCTACAAAGACGTCACAACATTTTTAAAAAGTCATTGTGGCTTAATGAATAACAATTAAGATTTCTTAAAAGTGTAGATAGTTTTCAATTTAGATAAAGTTTCATAAAAAAAAAAATGGTGAAAGACCCCATTATTTGTTGGTTCTCAGAACGAGATAATTTTTTTTCTATTTTATGAAACACTAGCTAGGCCCGGACCGCGTTGCTGCATGTAGTGCACGCTTCCATGTCAGTATATTGGCGAAGCAAGCCCACGCTCGTCACTTCGTCCCTCGCTTTCATATCAGTATATTGGTGAAGCAAGCTCGTCACTGCGTTCCTCGCTTGCATGTCAATATATAGGCCAAGGAAGCTCGTCACTTCGTTCCTCGCTTCCATGTCAGTATATGGGCGAAGTAAGCTCGTCACTTCGTACTTCGCTTCTATGTCAGTATAATGCGTTTGCTGATAATTAATAGATTTTCATACGTATAATAGATTCACTTCGTCTCTGATGCGAACGTACATTTTCAATTCCCGGGTTTTAAGAAACGCCTCCAAAGTAGAGGAGACTCGAAATATGATCGAATGAGTTAAACCAAAAAATATAATACCCCTTGAACTGAACAATAAACTGTAATGTGTATTAAAAAAATATTTTTAATTTATTTGATGCGTAACCACGTAGCTATTTAACCCGTTGACCCTTATTAATAAATGTTGACCTTCCCGTTCTATTTTAAAATGTTTGATGAATGAGAATAGTGGAAATAATTTAGGATATACTGGTACTGCTAAATCCAGAGCATTAATTGTTAATTTTCAAGTTTGCAGAGATTTGAACTTTGTTCCAATATAGCTGCCCCAATTTCAAGCAATACAATTTAACAGGCGAATTTAAATATTCATATTGCGAGTATTCAATAGATAACGTCATTTAATTTGAACCTATGATCAATATTTGCATAGTTTTGAAACTAGAAACTCGTAGATACACAATTTCAAACAATATTTAATGTATTCAATTACAATAACACAAATATCAGAAAGATAAACAAATTGTTGTGCAATACAAATTTTATTGGTAATAATAAACACTATTTTTGTTTAGTTTTGCAGCGTTTCGTTGAAAAAGTACATTAGCATAGAAAATCAAACAGCGACAAATAAAATACGATGGAATCTCGATGACAAATGCGCGCAATTTATCTTCCAGAGAATAGAGTTAATTTCTTTTTTTACCAGAGCCACAAATAACAGTCGGTGACGTCACACACATGGGTTTTGATTCGTAATTAATGATAGCGAAATCTTTGTTATTGTCTCCAATGTGACAAACTTTCTTCACTTCTACGAAGAGAACGTAGTTACGAAATTAAAATTTGGGAGAATTGTTTGGACTGCAGAGGAATTGATTCAATCTGAAGGTTGGGGAGTTCATTTGCCACGGCATATTTTACGGAAACAGAATTTCTACGAAATGAAATTAAAATCGTAATAAAGGAGATGTTCCATTTCGAATTTGTATGCCATATGTGTTCAGAAGGAAAATGGAAAATTAAGCGCATGGTTTGTTTCAAATTGAATAAAATAAATATAATTACTAATGACAGGTTAGTTCCTTCATGTTAAAATGTGTCCTAAATTATTGCTATACTAATTTTCTATAAAATGTATTCAATAAAACATTTTTTACTTTTACGTTGAAAAAATCTCTGAATATTGAATATAGTTCTGTAAACTAGTTATTTGTTTTAATTGTTACTCACTTGTAAATACGATTTACCCAAGCCCTCTATTGCCTTTGAAAATGAATCTTTACAATTTACTAATTGACAGCTACATTGTAAAAATTTAACAAGTTAGTAAACAAGGTAAACAAAGCACGTTGCCACAGTAATGCTTGCAAGGCTTATGCGAAATCATTTAAAATAATTTTTGACAGAACAGTTGTGTGTAACTGACAGACTTGGTTATAATTTTTTTTTGATTTACAAATGAGTAACAAGTAAAATGTTGTACAATACACGCAAGGTAACTGTTTTACTTCTTCAAGGAGGTGACAGGCTCGCCTGATCGGCTTGCCGGTCATTTTCTCCATTCAACAGTAAAAACTGTTTTACCTTGCTTGTAAAGTAAATTACTATAACTGGTCACCAAAATACCTATTTTATAGCGGAGGCTTTCCCTTGGCAATGAGTCTTGCAGAAGCAGTAAATCTCTGAGGGTAAAAATTACAACACTTTGTGAAAAGATGACTTTCATTTGTTACGCTCTGAACTATCGCTATCTCGAGCAATTTTTAGAAATGATAGACAGAGACTGCCTCTGCTTTAAATCTAGAATTTTGGTACCTAGTGAAACAAATATCTATAGGTACTTAAATTCATTTCGAATTATTGCACAAAATTGTTCATCAGGAAAGAAAAAGATGATGTGTTTCCGTGTGTAAATATTTTTGCGTCCAGGATAACTCTATATTTAATAGGTTATTCCACGATATTTTTAAAAAATTTATGCCTTTTTCAAATTTAAATATATGAGTATATTAGGAGTCATCAACTCTTTAGAAAATATCGTTATTGAGTACACAAATTGCATGCAACCTAATAAGACTTTATTTGCACGACTATTGGTGACGACGCTGACGTTTTGAACATAGAAGCAATTAAAATAATTGTTAAAGTGTATCTACAACCAGATTATTTTCGCCCATCAGTTTTCGTGGTCAGTACAATATTTATTTTTTACGAATTCCCCTGCAAATACAAACACTAAAAATGAATACACTGGAATTGACATTTGGTAAAAATATTAAACTGCCACAGGACAAAACAATGATTGACAGAAACCTGGACCCCGTTGTTAAATCAAAATTGAAAAATAACAAGTGTGTTTTATTTTTCACATCAGCAAATTAGTGGGTGAAATAACCTGAAAAATATTTGTATATCAACCAACATTGGTTTTCCAAACGATTGGGAGGAAGCCGTTTGTTTCACTCTGATTCACAGTTCAATTGGGAGAATTATTCGCACTACAAAAATTCAGAAAACAACACGCATTTCAGTTTATGTATTTTGTAGTTCATTTCAACCCTGCATATTAATTAACACATGCTATACCATAACAATCTTACTGCATACACTTAATTATTAAAGTTGATGAATTAATACACAAACATCAAAACATCAAAACTTTGGAGCAAAATATTTTTATTTCCAAAAAAAGTTCCATATTTTAAAATCTTTGTAAATAACCTTTGTTGTATTTTTATTTGATTGCCAAAATATATTAATTTTTTTATGAATTTGCAACCAAATCGTTCGAAGATAGTTGAAAATCATCCTGTGTCGATGATTCATCGTCACTTTCGCTGTCATTCGTAACGATGTTTGTAAGTTCGAAACTGTAGAACTTGGTAATATACTCATCAGCGAGAAACTTCGATGTAATAATATCATCATCCACCTGCATATAATCATCAAAAGTGGTAGTTCCCTGTGAAGTATTAAAATTTACCCAAACTTATTACATATATAGTTTGAAGTTCCATTTTATTCTTATCATTAATATAAATGAATTGTTTGCGTAGACTCGTTGTAAGCGCGGAAGTCCCCTAAAATTCGACGAAACGAATTAGCACGCGACAATTTATTTTCGAGTTATCGAGATATTCGAGTTATTAAGGAAAACTAAATGTATTTTTCACTCTTCGCGCTGTTGTCAACCAATTTTGTTCGAGTAATCAAAAATTCAAACAATCAAAGTTTGATTTATCGAAGCTCGATTGTATATAAATGTATTTGTCACTATATAGGCTTATAGGCCCTCGACAATTTATTTAGTTTTACTTTGTATTGTGCAGAGTACAAATAAATAACTGTAAACAAAATAACAAGCAATACGTATGTCGTGTTATTTAGCATATTTAAATTTAAATTTGGTTGAGATACAAATACAAATCCAAATAATAAATATATTACCTAAGTTTGAATCCAACGCTCGAAGTGAGTCAAAGTGTTGTATCATCCAGAAAATATTTAAACTAATCTTAAATTGAAACAATCATTTACAAAATATGTCACATTTAATTCATGACAAATAGTAATAACAAAATATATACCTATAGACAGATTTTGTTTTATGTACTTTCAAAAAAAACTAGATTTTATTTATGCTTTAAAATGAGTAAACAGTTATGGCTGCTTGATTCACACATTGGACTCTAGATCATAAGGTCATCAATTAATCACAACCGATACATTTTAGTAGCAGAATTCAAACCAGGATTCTCTCGTAACGAAGAAAGATAGGTACAGTGTCGTTGTATTTATCATAAGCGGATATTATAATACATATTTGTTGATATTACACATAATGTTCAAACAAAAAGCAAGTTCCCATGATAGTAAGTACTTCCGTTTGAATTTCCTGTAATTAATACACGTTAACAACCCGGTTAGCAAGCGTGAACTTCATCCACCCAATTACACAATAAATAGCGTAACTATTATGCCCCGTAAGTGAAATGTGCGGTTTTGAAAAGAAATAGGAGGTACTTTGACTCTTATTGATAACGTGCATCGTAATTTGTTAATTCAACTACCTTCGGAACAACACTTCAAAAGGATGTATGTGTATCGTGTTTCTGCTCTAAGTATATTTAATTACTTATGAATATAAATATAGCAACACGTTTAACTTGCTAATCAACCGTTAAAAGGGCACTTTTAACAACGGTTGTAGATCAAATGTATGTTTCTTCAGAATGATGTATAATAATAAGTAAGATTTGACTTTAAATTATTACCTAATTATGCAAATGTATTTTGATAAAAAAGATTAAAATATGAACAAATTAAATAGTAGTATAACTAAAACTGACAATAAACAACGAAACAGTGTTATGCAATCAATTGTTTTCTATCCACTCCCACTCTTATTTCAGACAGATATAAATAAAATAAATATAAATTTAATTTGCTTCTTTTTCAGCTTTTTTAATTGGTATGTTATGTTTATATTGTTGAATTTAGAAAAGAAAAACTTTATATAATAAATAGATTCTCATTTTCATCCTGTATTTCAAGGACTACTGGAATATAATATAGTACAATATATCTTAGCGTATTGTGATAGTCTAGTAAAAATAAATTGTTGCTATTTGAACCAACCTCGTAGCTCTTACAGTTTTCAAAATAGCAATAATATTAAATAATCTTCTGTTTCGATCCTCAAAAATATTTTAATTCAAATTTAGTGCTATTCTGAGCCATCCAATAAATCGAATTCTTTATCCTAACTCCATATCCCGACTATGAAATCTTTGTCCCCTGTGTAGAATGTTCTACACGCTTCAATGAAACCAACAAAAAAATCTTAATTACTGAATGTACGTCGCGTGTATGTGTTATTAATTCAGAGTACATGACAAATTCAAATCCCCAAAGTTGTGACGTTCGCACCTTCATCATGTTAGAAATGACAAATATCCCCAGTTGACAGACCCTGCGTGTCATTTAATAAATAAGGTTTATATTGCAATGCGAATTTGTAACAGGCTTAATAAAATTTATACTAACAAATTTTTCAAGCGTGCTACAATGAATATGGAACTAAATTCGTTTTAAATTTTGCACTGGATATACATAAAACATTACGACGCGAGAGTTAATTTGAATTACAAATAAACGCAGTTGTTTCAAATGAAAATTCGTCCGGTGTTATTACTAAATGTTATTTAACAATAAACAATTTGTTTTCTTTGCACGTAATACCCATTCATAAATATTTATGTTCATATTTCTTAGCAATAAGAATAATAAACCACTTCCCTGGATTTTCGAACCTAGGGGAAGGTATCCAATAACTATTATTATTCAAAAGTTTCTTCTTAACAATATACATCTAGATATACCTACATATACTGCAAAATATTAGATTATTAAAAAAAAAAACTAAAATATTTTGATTGTTATTGAGATCTGACATGGGGGCGTGGCTTATCCAAGATGGCGTCAATTAGGGTGAAGATTCGAATGTGACATTAGTACTGTTCTCGTATAAAATATAAAAAATGAGTCTCACGATTAATAATATTTGCAAATGCGCTATAATAGATCTTACAAACTAAATTTTAAAGAAGCTGAACGCATTTTATATACTTGACAATTGATCAAATGCGGGAAAAAATTAAATGAAAGTGACAGTGGCTGTAGGTGTAGTGGCTTTCTGTATATCAACGTCGAATTTACGAGGTGATCCCCATCGATTTAATAGGAAAATTGCAGGAGATGAACAAGTGATGAGTGTTGTTTGTTCCTGCATGGCTGGTTTTGGATGAAAAATGCAAAACTGCATTGCTACGTTGTTGTACTGTTATAGGTTAGTTGTACGTTTCTTGATCTAAATAAACAAATAACTAAAAATGAACAAACATAAGGAACATTAACTTTGAATATAGATTTAATTTCATTTATGAACTAGTAAAATACAAAGTGAAAAGATTTCGGAGCAAATTCGTATTATAACCTAAAATTTAACTTAGCTGTACATAACCGTCTGGTACAAAATATTCTAAGCATATTATTTATTATAAACGCATTCATTTTGTTTACTTTTGTAGGTTTTTTCGCACTCCAAATTGGTTTACTTTATAAATAAAACGTATGTCCAGCTTCAGAAAATAATGGAATGTAACGTCCAGATTTTTACGAGACTTATTATTACACCCTTTTACTGCACAATACACTTTATTTTTCAATTTTTCGCGGTGTTTAACTACAATTTCGGTCATTTTTTTATCTCAAAAATCGTTATTTCCACTTGACGTAATGTATTTCTAACGGAATCTTTACCCTACTTTGGGTTCGAAAATAATACACTAGATGACATATCGCTACATGTTAGATCCCAATAGCAGCAATCGAAAATAATAATATTATCTTAAATGTGACTACTTTGAAAAAAAATGCACTAAAATACGGTAACCAATTTTCACCGAACCATTTACAGATCCTTTGTTCTTATTGATTTTGACACATTTAATAACATAATAAGTTTTGTGCCTTAAATACATGTCCAAAATTTTAACTATTATAATTAACACTCACAAATATTATTACAATTTTGATGAATTTTTAAAAAACTGAAAAGTGGTACGACACCGGTTACTGTTCTCTATTTTCAACTGTCAAAAGCTCGAAAACATAATCAGATAAAACTGGAAGTATTGAAGCTGACAACCTAATAAAAGAAAAACCGTACTTTGAAAATTAAATTTTATAACACTGTTATTTCGTTCTAAATTAATGAAATTCAAACATTTGACAATACGTTGAAAGTAAATTTAATAATATAGGAAATTGAATATAGGATTTTTTGTGTCAAATATGATTTTTTGATATATCAGGATATAAATGGATTCGTATATACGAGGAAATGTCTTATGAAAGAGCAAGTAAGGTGTCAAAAGACTGAAATGATTGAAGGTATATTGAAATTGAATGAATGTGATATGTTGAGTCTAGAGAATAAAAGATTGTCAAACAGGAAAGATGTATAGCTGCTGCTGAAGTCAGCAAAATGTATCTAGATAAAATGTATTTTATTACTTGCAACATTCTTTGGAAAATAATTCCTGTGAAAAAGAACTGATTTAGCAGTACATAGCCTCTGGAAATTGCAATATTATATTAATTGATAATTTAATAAAAATAATAAAACCAGATCCCGCTTGAATTTATACCAGAAAGTTTGTAATATCCGGTGAGATGCCCTGAACAACAGATTTTTATTTTCTCCATGCTTATAATGCAAGTTATAGGGCGGCAAACCGATATGCGTAGGCGTTAAATATTTCACCACAAGTACATAATAAATAACCCCATCGGGGTCGTTCCCACTTTTCTTTTATTTTTTTTTATGAAACTTTATCTAAATTGAAGACTATCTACACTTTTAGAGTGCGTACTCGTTAACTTCAAGCCACCTAGCCTAACAAACTGATAGGCTTGGTGGCTTGAAGTTAACGTGTACGGACTCTAATTTTAATTGGTATTCATTAATCCACAATGATTTTTTCTAAATGTTGTGACGTCATTATAGATGTGTTGATGGATCTCAAACAGTAGAGATTTAAATAATTTTTGTCACATAAATGTTCTATTTTATTGTAATAATAATAATAAAATAAGTAAAAAAATATATGACTACAATTATTTACAATCTGTAATATTTTAGAACCAGCAATACCTCTACAATGACGTCACAACATTTTTAAAAATTCATTGTGGCTTAATGAATAACAATTAAGAATTTTTAAAAGTGTAGATAGTCTTCAATTTAAATAAAGTTTCATAAAAAAAAATTAAAAAAATTGTTAAAGACCCCATTGTACATTTCGAGCCAAAATTTTCAAATTTTTGCTAACCTACAAGAATTAATCATCTGTATATTTGTTGTTTTTAATATGTTCGGTAATTGTTATTAAGCAAATTCACCTTCTATCTTCTGATGAAGACACAGTGACGTTAAAACTAGTGAAGGATGCATTTTTAAAATAAACCTTTCTGGCTGAAATATACGAGTTTTGATTATCATTAGCTACAATATTTATTTAATTTTTTTATTTGGGTTTAAAAATAATAGGAATTCTATCATTTAAAGACCGATTCATTAATTGAAAGAAAAATGTAACGACCACTGTTTTAACTTAATAATATCAAATCGGAAAGAGCTGTGAACTTTAACGTTCTTTAGACTGCTATATGCCATGGAACCTGTTATGGATTTTTGTCGAACCTTTTAAAATTAAAGTACATAAAATTAGGTTATGACAATATTAGTTTTCAATAATACTCACAACTCTTAGCACCAAGAAGACCTAAATTTGAAACTTAATTATATTACACTAATCGTATTTTGGTGTTGTTTTTTCTTTAGCAGAACAATTCACGAAGTAAAGAAGCTCTCATTGATTATTGATTCATCATATTATGAGACAAAAATTACAAGTTTGATTAGGCAGTTCCACTTTCTCCAAAATTTTATAGAATGACGTTTACACGTCGACAAACCGACAAGGATTTCCGATAGCAATGCGCGTTATCAAGGTTTAATTTGTACATTCTGACTAAAAATTTCATTTGTATAAAAGGCAGACAATAAAATTTTAGTGCATTACAATCAAACCCAAGCCGAAGTCACGTCTTACATCTTATTAGATTTGTGCAGAAAATGCTGAATTCGAAGGTTTTTCTGACACAAATTATTTGTCAACATAGCTGGACAATCGTAGTATTGTCTTTTTGTATAAGAAATTGATTGACAGTAGATGTCAGCTAAGGGAATAGTTGCGGCAGAAAAGATGAACGTATTGGAAAGAATCAATCTGCAAAGAAAATATTGCAGTTACACACAATTCACTATACACTTATACGAGCTGTTCAAATTCAAAAGGACCAATTCTTCAATTTAAGTTAACAAACACCAGAAATTTTATTTCTATTTCATAAAATGATCAAAAAATATATTCAACGCAATAATATAATTGAATATAATTACTTGTATATTACAATAAAGAACTACTGGCTTGAGAATGTACAATTTCTGTACCTGGACAAAACTTAATACTTCATTAACTTAAATTAATATAGTAAGTTCATTCGTTCTTTGTTCTATTATGACATAATAATGTCTAGGTAATATTGAATGAAGAAAAACAAATTATAGTATTTAATATTTTAATAAATATTAAAACATTTTGAAAATTTTATAAAAAATATTTTAAAATCAGTGCAAGTCGAATATAAACGAATTAAGTTATGAAACTTTGGAACAAAATGTGATTGACATGCCAATTCTTTCGTAATTAACTCTTAGTTGATTGAACTGAGACCGTCAGTCAATTCTACTGAATTTTCAGTTATTTAAATTGAGAAATGTCAGTTGCGCACTGCTCAACTGATAAATTCAGTAGTTTCTCGAGAAACTGAAATATTCAGTAGTTATATCCCAAGTGCATGGCAAATACCTGAAAATTAGACGAATATTTCTTGAGAAAGATTTCAGTCATTATTTTAAATTATTGAATATATATTTATTTTAACCCTCTATTGCATACTGTTCCCGAACGGGAATATAAAATTTAAAAAAAAAAATTTTTTCTTATGCAGTTTACATTCATGGCAATCATGTTGTAACATTTGGGAACATTATATACACTTTGTCAATTGCCAATTAGGTAATTCCTCCCAATTTGACCAACATAAAAAAAAATTTTAACTGGAAAAAGGATAATTACAAAAACTGAGATACAAAATGTAAAATTTGTAGGAAGCAGCTTATTACCTGCTGATATATTACAGCTAAATACACCTTTACAAAATTTCCAAAAAATTTTTTTATCTGATGTTTTCCTAGAAGAGGTTGTTTATTAAACAATTGTGTATAGTACGCGAAGACGACCCAATAGACCAAAGTTCTATTGTAAGTTGAATTTGTTCGTAATGTCCCCAATAGTGAATAAAAAGAAGACAAAATTTTTATTTTATTTTTGGAAACAAATTTATGTAACACAATTATTTTAAATATATGAATATTTCTTTTGTAAGAAATAATGTTTTTGAGCTCTTATTTAAAAAAAAATAATAACTCATGCAATAGAGGGTTAATTTGTCACATATACGTGACTTTGATAAATGCATTTATCAAATTACGTTAAAAATGAGTCATCAACGTTTTCAAAGTAATTCTTTTGAAGATATTATCCCTTTTGTCCTTTTAAAACGAAGAAATTAACTATTGCTCATTATTTTTACAATTATTATAAATATTCAGGTATCGGCACTTGTGCAAATATTCGATATGCAAAATATTCATATACAATATTCCAAGTGCAAATTATCGACAATTACATGCACGAGGGATATTCGATGAACTATTTCCCGATTAAAATTTAGTCAAACGCTGTTTCTCTCATAAAATATAAAGCAAAATTTAAAAACTTCATTTGACAGCAAGTCAGAATCACATTGGTAATTTGCACTAGTGCAAAATTATCGTGTAATTCTAGGTTGATTGGACGATATTCAGAAATGTCAGAATTCTGATTGGCTTAAATTTTATGAGGGAAATAATAGTCACTGATATTCGATGATCATTGGTCGAAATTCAGAAAACACTGTAATGTGATTGGTTGAAATTTTTCGAGGGAAATATTCAGTAAATGCAAGTGAGGTTTCCAATTATGCATAGTAAATAAAATTGAATTTTACAATTAAATTGATTGAATAATACAAGATTAACAAAACTTCTTTTTCACTGAGTTTTTCGTGTCATTTAAACTAATTTGATTTCTCTGTAGGCATTCACACACGCAGTCATCATTGAGAAAATAAGAATTAACAAAGTCAAAAATCTCGTCCTCGTTTTTTCATGAATCCAATATTACTTAAGATTTCTTCCAACGTAAATACAAGTTGCCGTTTCCTACAAAACTACGAGTATTTAGAAAGCGAGTTTTGTTACAACGATCCTTAGTTGTAACATACAAATCATATAATAATACAAAATATATTAGCAAGACAAGAGAGCTTTAATTACGTTACGTTTCATCATTTCCACCCCAGTGAGAAACAGGCAAACCCCGGTGTTGGCTTATTTATTTGCATTTACCTACAATCTTGTTACGTGAAATCTCGAATATCATTAGAGGTTCACCCCCACAATAAATAAATTTACTTAAGCCTGTTTGCGCCAGTTTCCCCCAAATTTAAACATCAAAATTTTGATTAGATTTGCTTTAATTTAACAGAGGGAATGTCTGTCGAAATGCACCTTACGCCACATTTAATTGGAAACATTTAATTGTTTGTAGGCTATTATATTTTATTAGCAGATAAAATTGTTTGCGATTCCAATAAAATTCTTATATTTCTACTCATGCAAACCTCTGTGAGTACTTTGGCATTTTAAATAATAGCTCACATTTACCAGATACACAATATATTTATTAGTAGGGCAGAAAATAATGCGCCTGTGAAATCGTATATTATTTTATATTCGCACTTCACGCTTTAAAAGTGTATCACTTACCGGGATCTACGAAAGCAGAGTGCTGCACCAAAAAGATAAATGTGATCATAATAGATTGATGGTACCATTTTACTTTCTTGTGGTACAAATATCATGAGGATTATCTATCATCGCAGAACATTATTTATTTATTTAATTAACCACATTACAAAATAGTTATTTAGTTAGCCGGATAATCTCGAGGGCGATAAAGGATTTCGCGGACAAGGTATACACAATTTTTTTTTCTACGACCACTTAGAAATCTGCTCATTGTATATTTATTGTTGCTAGGGATATGAGGTACATTGCAAGCATCGTGCGAAATGAATTTGTTTTGTAAGTATTTCAATACAGGTCAGTTCATTTAAGTACAGGTGCCATTGCTAGGATACTTATTTAGAATTCTCAAATATTGGAATGGTGAATGCGGGCCAAATTGATTGTTAAAATTAAATGAATTAGGAAATAATATCGTGGTCGTAGAAAAAATATAGTGTACAACTCGCATGGAATGTCCATTTCATATTCGTAGGAATTGCAGCATTCGCCTTCGGCTCATGCTACAAACTTTCATACTCGTAGGAAATGAGTACCATTCCATGCTCGTTGTACAATATACTATTGTGCAACCGTAGAAAATAAATATTAATTATAAATTTTAAACAGTTTTATTGTAAATAGAAAGTGTCTATGGGATTGACATTTGATAAACAAAACAATTAGTTTTGAAAAAATAATGTCAATTCTCAAGTGTCAAAATGATTTTTTGATTTCGCGAAATAAATACATAATTCCACTATGGCTTCAGTTCAAATGCGTGTTCATTTGCTCCTTACCCATACATAAAAAAGAATTTATACAATAATACTTTCTAAAAAAAAACTCATTAGGTTTGTATCTAACGCGATGGTATAAAATATTTACAAACGAGTAAACATAACTGTTATCTGAAAATAACAAAAAATATTGATCGAACATTTTCGTTGATAATATCACAATATTATTGTTAATATTGTCATTGAAAATTATACCTATCATTAGCTACTACAATATTAAAAGTTAGTCTGCTTGTATATTTCCATATTCGACAATGGGGTATGTGACCATATATTTGAATTAAAGTAGTTGACACTGAAATCCAGCTATTTGTTTTTATTGGATAAATTTGTTATTTTCTTACTGTAATTTGACACTTCTTGGTTCGTAGCATCAATAAAGATTACATATTAAGTGTGCCTAAAAATTATTGCATAGATTATTCGACAACTGAACCATTAGTCCATTAGCAAGATTTAAATATTAGTTACATTGATACAAGGGTGCAGCTTGCAACCCGTCGATTACATTAAAATGCATGTTGCATTGTTGTACATGAGTACCTGCACTTTACACAAATTTCCATAAGCTTGTAAGCATGTAACATTTACGTTTTGTCACACATGAACAAGAGACTTTGTCTCATGATAAACAACTATTACAGCATTTAAATCCAAGACTTAAGTAGTACTTCCTGTATCTATATAAATCTATATTCCTTTTTATTTGAAACCATTTTTCTATGCAATTATTTATGAATTATTCTTTGAGAGAAGAAATTATCTAGTGGCCTATATAAATTTTCAGGAAATAAATGTATCATCTCACCAAAGTTGTAGGTGCTTTTTTGGATAAAGTGAAATTGCACATGCTCAAATTACAGCCACAAAAAATATTTGCACAGGAGGAGCAATTGGAGTTATTTTGTTGTGCGTTATTATGCAGCTCTTTATCGAAATACACTGTATTTCACTTTTGAATAGTCCTACTGCAATACTATTCAGTAATTTGGATTATCACAGTTTTGACATATCTATTGCATGCCAATTAACGGATTATGACAAATGAAACGTAATATATTTCTCCCAATAGTAACAGAATAAACTCTAATCCTATTTCAAAATTTATGGTTCCCATACTCTGTTCTGTATTTCACCAAATTAATAGGAGCATTATGCACTTAATTTATTCAATTCTATCATCACGTTTTATTCTACTAAATGGAGTAGCATAAACCCTTAAACTCTTTCACTCAACAATAATCTACCCAAAATATGACATGTAATATATTGGAACCCTATTGTGTTTGATATAAATTAAAGACTTTATGGAGACTTCTTGAACTCAAATGTCAAAAATTAATTTTAGACGATCGTCAATTGTTTTTTACAATAGTTAATTGAATTTTGTCGAGTTTGGTATCAAATTAAAAACTTCCAGAGCACTAAAATATTTAAAATTTATTTTTGAGCTATCGTCATTAAATATTTAATTTGGAAATTTATATGATTTATAAAGTTGACATGTTCACATAAATTATGGAATACGATGTCGGCTAAATGGCCTCCTCGGTTGTTCTGGCAAACCCTGATCCTTTTCACGAAATTTTCGAAGCCTTTTGTAAGGATAGACTTTGAACTTTACAAAACCCCTGAGGAAATAAAATCGCATGGCATCAAGTCGCAGGATCTGGGCAGTATATTAACGTCAGCATTTTTGGAAATCACACAACCAGGAAAATGTTGCCTTAACAAATTGATGGTTTCTATGGATCTATAACATGTGGCACCATCCTGTTGAAACCACATTTCTTCAAGGTCCATGTCGTCAAATTGATCCCACTATAAGTTAGATATCATCAATTCACGAACTTTACGAACAGTCTCCGCAAAACTTTCGTCTAATTTGTAATGCATTGAAACAATATCAATACCTCGTTCTTTTGTATAACGATAGCGATCCATTTTTAATAACCTCATTAATAGCAGATGACAAATGTCAAACATTAGAGTTACCAACTTAAATACAAAAAAAATGGAGGGAAATTTAAATCCAGCGTACCCGATGGGCCATCCTTTGTAACTGATACATAGATTTTTTTTATATATTTATTTATAAGAAAGTCACGTGGTGCCCACACCATATTTTTTCATAGTTGCACAGAAACAATATAGTACCGTCCTGCAATAAGTAAATCAGTTAATTTATGCGCACTTGAAGAATACAATCAAAACCCCTGAATACTTCAGTAATTTTTACCGAATATAGTTGTTAAATCGCCCTTTTATTGAATAATACAGTAAGAATAAATGAAAATTTTTTTTTTATTGAATATTTCGTGTCATTTTTACTAACTCGATTTCTCTCTGTGAGATTTCATGTTTGAAATAAATTGAATTTATTGTTTTATCTATTCATCTATGCATCTATCCAATCAACACAGACGTCATTAAGAAAATGGTCAAATTAGAGAACTTCCAACATATATTTCTGTATATATACTGTTTTACGTGTAAGAAAGAAAAAATATCTGTAAGAGAATATCTGTCATATAAATGTTAAATAATTTTAAATATGAACCAATGGTTACATCAAATTTATATTTGTACATTCATCAGTAAATTTTTAAACCAATTTGAAAATAAAATTCTCGTCCGATTAGAATATATATTTCATCAGTCAAACTCAAAGTTTGCGTCAAAATGTTGATGTATTTGCAATACGCAGAATCTGGTAAATCTCACAAAATATTTTCGCTTTCAACTTGCTGAGATATTTATTTACTTATTTATATTTAGTACGTGCTGCTAATGAACGTAGCTCGCTCACTTTCACAACACAATTGTCATTTATTTCCCATGGAAAATTCAGAGCCAACTGTCACGGAACGATCATGGATTCACCCCATTGTCATGCATAAATAAGAAACGCCATCATCCGTGCCCGGCAAGTCGTAAAAGATGTACGAGAGCTTTTTCCGACGTGAAGAAGAACTACCGGACTTTTTTCCTCTGTTGAGTTCTTTCATTACGGATTCGTTGGCGTTGGTCTCTGCCGTGGTTTCCACTCTGGAAAATGGATTCGGTAATGTGTTAACGATACCCCACGACTCTTAAGGTATTTGAGTACCGCGGAATTGAAATGAAATTGCTTGAGTATGCATTTCAGATGACTTCGTTGCGGGTAAATGAAAATTCCTTACTAGTTTTCTACTAGATGCCGCATATAAAATGTAAAACTACATGAATTATTTATGCTTTCTAAAAGATTTTATTGATCTAATAATAATAACAATAGTAATGGGGAAACAGCTCCGTGGTAACGCATCGGACTGCGGAAAATGAGACCTTTAGTTAAATTGTTAGTCTATTGTTTTCGTTTCATTAATATTTTTTTCTTCGAACGTCATAAAAGTACGTTGTTATGTATTTGTATTCAACAAGCAGAAGTTCAATATTGTCGCCGCCGGTGTAAAAGTGTCTACTTTTAAACACTTCTACTCCGGCGGCGGATAATATTATGAAAAATTGTTAGGTTGTAATTCAATAATTTGACAGTTAAAAAATGAAACAAATAAACAAAAATAACAAAACAGTATATTTTATGGCAACTAGAAATGCTGAAAAAGCAAAATATTTTTTGAAATTTTGGGCATTTTTTAATTATTTATGATTTTATTTTCTATGTTTGTAAAAGAATAGCATGTGTAAAGTAAATTTGACTTTGGGTACACAAAGTGTCACATTTACTCCTAATTACACAATTTATTTTTTACTATAAGTTTTGAAAGCTTTTTGAACATCTATTTACGTTTATTCTTTCAATCGCAGTAAAACAGAAACAATTTTATGTTATGATAGAAATAATAACAATTTTCAAAAACAATTAGTTTTGAACTACCTACACAAATATTTAAATTTTATATTGCTTACTTTATGTAGAGCTGTGACAAGTATTAAACAAAAAAATTTTACATTGTCATGACAAAGCTTTTAGAATTGTCCTAAATGATAATAGGAAACTTAAAAATCAGGAAATGAAAAAAAATTAAAGTGATACATCAATATTTAAAAATTTTTGAAGTACTTTTGGCTACTATTTTATATTATTTATATGATAATATAATGTTTGGCTATATTATATTAAAATTATTATTCAGTTTTATGTTCATTTTATAGGTGACGTGCCTCAATCAATTTTACAGAATGTTGTTGGCTAACAACGAATTAAAAATTGCCAACATGGCTGACATCAAATGTTTCACATTTTCGAATTCGAATGATTTACATCAGTCGCGTTCGCTCGTGATGCAAACTTCATTCTCATGAGTAATAGCTTACATTACATGCTCATTGAATAATATACTATTACTGCAGACCAAAAACTGAGGGTATAAGTAATAATTCTATTTAAATGTAATAAATCCGCTATTATTTACAAATTTTCGTGAAACGTAAATAGCCAAAGATTACACAAATTGTGCAAATGAAATTTTAATTGGTTCTGGTACTTTCTGAGACTATCCCGCTACGATTTAAATTGTAAGGGTGAATAAACACAATTTGAATATTGCGAAAGTTAGGAAACAAAAAGTTCTGCTAATGTAAATGAAGCAAAAGACATGCAATAATTAAAGATTCTTTTTGAATTTTCCAACTTCTTTCTAAAATGAGGAACTTTTTTTTCTGTATCTTACTTTTAATTTAATTATTTCAATGCACAAGTATGTTCTGAAACATTTTTAAATTATTCATTTTTTATTTACCTCATTCTGATATTGTGAAGTTGTTATTATTTTACTTGTAGTTTTATATTTGCTGCACGTAATTGTAAAATATAATCATCAGAGGAAATAAACAAAATAAAATCGCTACTGCAAAAACTAAACGAATATCAAATGAATACTGGTGTATATGAAATAAATTAATAAAAGATATATATCAGAAATTTATTCATTTTAAATTTAATAAGAAAATTTTAGTGTATATTTTATTGATAGAGTTTACAAATTTATGTTTACGCAGAAGATGAACAGTAAATAAAAATAAATATATAATTTTCATAGCTTCAAATTAACTTTTATAACATTGTGAAAATAAAACTGAAATTACAATTCGAACTCAAACAATTACTAAATGTTATTGGAATATTTGCAGCGAATAACTTTTCAATACAATGTTTTCATAGTTGATCACAACAGCTTTAGGTGCAGTACTCATCTTCCTGTTACTATCATAATGATCACCATCTTTTTTTTTAATTTGTCATTAAAATCCTAAAGTTTACGTCTATTACATATGTTGTTTTTTTATTCCAATTCAATGGTTTTTGTAGTTAAGAATGACATGACTCCTCGTAACCGCGTTTCATGCGCAGAAATATATTTCTTATCGAGATCTGTGTAAGCAGAGTGCCTCATCCACATCCAAATTTTACAATAGAAGTATTTTATCATCAAAATATTTGCTACAAATAAGATGATATATAAGTGTATAAATGAATACAAAACCTTTATAATTTAATCAGTCACCTAACCTAGTGTTGCTGGTCGAAAGATTTAGACTTTAGTAGTTTAATTGGAACAAATGACAATTGATACATGCATAACATCAAGATATATTCCATATAATGGGGTACCACGAACCATCCAGCAACCATTCGACACTTCTGATGTTGATGTACGAACAGGGGCTCCGCATATCGAGGCCCCTCGAAGCCAAGTCACGGGGCTCCTGTTTCGAGGCCCACCGAGACCCCCCGGATCAAAGGTCGCGGCCCCATCGAAACCACCACAACTGACTCACTCCCACTTTTTAAGAGCAATCTTCTCAATATCACATTCACCGTACACCAATGTATTTCAGACACGATCACATATCAAATCTCGTATACAGATACACAGATAAATAAATAAATTATCATGCGCTTACCCTTTTAGGTGTAGACCACTGCTTTCAAAAACCTCGGTAAGTAAAATATTTTGGCGTGAAGTGAGCTGCCAGCTGTTAACTCATGGCTCTAGGGATGTTAATGAAGGGAATACCACAAAGATAAAATTAAAAGTGGCTCATGTTATACAATCCGCAACTGCTAATCAGTGCTGTAAAGTACTGAGAAAAGAACATGTGTATGCCATCACTCTTCACATTAAAATTTATATAAAGTAATTAATCTTTCAGTTAAATATTTATAATACATGATGTATCTTCTACAAAATAATTTATGTGGAACCTATTTTTGTCCACACATCATAACGGCACGGATATGAGAAGAAAGATAACCACATGAAACATTCATAAAGGTTTAAAAACTCAAATAATTAATATTTCATTACCCAAATATCCGACGTTGGACCAAAACCCCGTACAAATTTTCGTAATCTGGTAGCAGTTCGACTCTCGAAAAGATAACGCTCGGAAAAAGGATTTCGCTTCACTAATCTATATTTACGGGGTTGTACCCCTGCGTACCAGGCTGGGACTCCCCAAAGGGGGTTTTGGGAGGGAGGGGGCAGCGAACTCGTTCAACGCTCAGCGGTTCGGCACCGACCTTTTCAATTTTGCAGCTAGATGTAATCGAGATACACTACGGGTTGATATGTGTGTCAGTAGACACGACTTGGGTGGACGCCCACCAGGGCTGGATTGCATCAATTTCTCTCGGGTTTCGGAAAAAGAGGATAAGTACTAATATTTTAACTCACTCAAGGATAGCTTAAATTTTATACACAGATAGGAATTTTTACAAGTAAACTTTTAGAGTTGGTACTGACAACTATCAAGAAAATTATTTTCACTGTTACACAAACGTCACACTGGGGTGTGGGGTGGGAAACCCCAAGAGAAGAAAAACTATTTCCCATAACCTGATGTATTTTTTCTTGGGATTTTACCAATGGAATATTGATTTAACTTTATAGCAAAATTAAACAGTTAATAACCTTTGTGAATAATATATTTTTTTGCCGATTGACATTAAACATGACACTTCACGGACTACTAACGGTCTACAAAGTGTCTCTTTTACGCCTAGAATGCAAAAATATTTTATATAACAACCGCTCAACAAACGCATAGGAACCGTCAATAAATACATAGCAACCGTTCAACACATGCTTGTCACCGAAATTTGACAGCGATAACCTTCAAAATATCTACAAAATAATCACTAAATTAATATTAGTTCCAAATCGGCAAAAAAATTATGTGTTCAACTCGGCATCAAACACAGATTTATAGCTTCGGCAGCATTCATTGCCTCGGCCAAAGAAACAAGTAAAAATAAATTATGACTTAAACTCAATTCATAACCTCATATATTCCTTACCAGAAGCATTTCCATAATTGTTTACATTAGGAAATGTGTTAAACATTTTTTGATGTTGCATAATAAAATTTATATCTCCTTGAATTGAGCATACTGCACATTGAAAAATTCCTTCCAGTTTTGTACTATTTTCCCCATTTTATTTGTTACTCGAATCATAGTAAATAGCGAAAAAGTATGATTCAGAAGGGAAAGGGGAATGCAGTGCTTAATCAGAAACATTTCTTCTCCGCATTCGTCATTCGCTACGTACTTTAGTGAAAGTAAGGTGTATTCCTGATAGGTATCCATGTCGGTTTATTGACTTATACCAAATTGACAGGTTATACGTCTTTATATACTTTTAGCAGATTTTTTATATCTGACGTATCTGGAACTCTCTAAATAATCTGCTAGATAGATATCAAAATAAACATAAATATTAAGTTGGTTTTTTAAAATAGAATACATCTCCAGAATCTGGGGACCAGATACACAGCAGTCAAGGCTTGGGGGACGCCCACTAGCACTGGACTGCTTTGACTCAATTTTTGGAAGAGGAGGATAAAAAGAGTGATTTGTAAGATAGATGAAATAAAAATTTATTTTATGTGGGGCCCCGTTGATGGCGGTAAATGCTTAATGGAATGCTAAGGCTTCGGTCGTAAGTTGAGGAAAAACAGACCTGGATTAGAGAAATTTATAGCCTACGAAAGTGGATGAGAATTTTTACTCTGCGTGCGGAGAGAATTAATAACTGGTTTTTGGCACAAAATGTTGGAACTTTCATGTTCCAGACAGCCGGGGAAAAATTTATACATAGCGAGAGAAAATTCAAAGTAATTTTTGATCATTTTTAATTAAAAGTAATAGCGTTATTTCTCACATTAATTTCTGGTATTCCGCAAATTAACAATTCATACAAATTAGCAATCTCTGGATATAAAACATATTTAATCTAATTAAAATAGGGGTAGTTCTTATGACAAAATTTTCCAGAGTACTTGCTGATTAACGACTTTGGTTTGACAAATCCTGATATACTTATTTATTAGACTACTCGCGGACCGGGTAGACACGTGGTCGTGCCACACTATCAAAACATATTACCCATAAATCAACCGTTTTTTTTTTTTGAATGATTTATATCACTCGCGTTCGGTCGTGATGCAAATTTCATTCTCATGAGTAATAGCATACATTACATGCTCATTTAATAATACACTATTATTCCGTATAATTGAATTACCTTAAATATATTAACCCTCTATTGCATGATTTTTTGTTTTTGTAATTAAGTGCTCAAAAAAATGATTTTTCACAAAAGAAATATTCATATATTTAAACTAAGTGTGTTACGTAATTTTTTTTCTTAAAATAAAAAAAAAATATTTTTAAAAAGTTTTGTTCACTATTGGAAACATTATGAACGAATTCAACTTACAATAGAACTTTGGTCTATTGGGTCGTCTTTGTGTACTATTCAAAATTGCTTGATAAGCAACCTCTTCTGGGAAAACATCAGATAAAAATTTTTTTTTTGAAATTTTGTGAAGGTGTTTTTAGCTGTAATATATCAGCAGGTAATAAGCTGCTTCCTTCAAATTTTACATTTTCTATCTCAGTTTCTGTAATTATCCTTTTTCCACTTCAATTTTTTTTTTTATGTTGGTCACATTGGGAAGAATGACCTAATTGGCAATTGACAAAGTGTATATAATGTTCCCAAATGGTTACAACATGATTGCCTTGAATGTAAACTGCATAAGAAAAGAAAAGTAGAATTTTTAATTTTATGTGCCCGATCGGGAACAGTATGCAATAGAGGGTTAATATAATTAGATAATGAAGAACAAAATTAAGAAAAGTAGGTATCTTAAAGCAAAATAATGAATGTTGTTGATTGTAGTGTATTGTAAATAATCAAGTTATATAGTAGAGTTAGGATATTATTGTAATTAATTAAATAGCCGTTATGAAGGTTCGTAATATTAAGATGTTAATGCAAAAGGTAAAAACAGTTAGTAATAAACGGTAGAAGTGAACGGATGCAAGTCTTTCAGTGTACACCTAATGAACCTTATTTCCTTGTCACACTGATATTTCCAGTAACGTACAACGAGGATTCTACATTGATCTCTGAAATCTACCGTAAGTAATAATAAATGTTCAAACCAATTCATCTTCATGCTAATATGTGTACAATATATTTGGTTATTCCTTCTTCTGGTGTATAAATGTACAGGTCCGTGTGAGAAACATTTTCCAGATTCAATTCCGGTGTACGTAATTTTTTCCTTCTAAACGGCTTGACCGATTTTGATGAAAAAAAAAATTGTACTTATGGGATCACCTGGATGGTCTAATGCATAAGTCATGACTCATGAATATGTCCAACTGTAGCTATGAACCATGCAGGTATAAAAAAAAAATCATCAAAATCAGTTAAGCCGTTTAGGAGGAGAAGAATTACTAACACATGCACATCGGAATTTTATATATAAGATATAAAATAAACCAATCGTTTAATTTAACTTAGTCAATCATGTACGTATTACAGCAACAAAATTTAGAACAATGCCCGTTATAAAACCATGACTACCATGTATGAGAAAACTTTGATTAATTATTATATATTTTTTTTTACAATTTTTCAAAAATTGTTATTTTCTGTGTTAGCTTATTTGAGAAATAGGTAGTAGTAATATATTAAAGGAACGTTATTTTGCCGAAAAATTTTCCATGTCGAAAGATTGTTGCCTTTTAAGACAAATGATATGATCAAAATAACGAGATGAAGGCCAAGGCTTTTTCCTTCTATCTGTCGAGAAATGTTGCCGAAAATCATGAGTAAAAATTTATACTGCAAAATGATGAAACCGAAATATATTTTATCTACACCCGTGAGTTAAATGTCAATTAAGAGTTTCATTATCACACTCGTTTACATGAACGTACTATTTATTATAAATGTTGATAATATAACCTTTATAATTCTTTAAATTATTTAGTAATTTTTTAAGCTTGTTCTTCTATATCCGATGAAATACTTTCTAAATCACTCATTTTCACGAAGATACTTATCTCTTATCCCACTTATATAGTAAATATCTATTATTAGACGTTTTAACTGTGTATATTTATTATAGTTTAAGTAATTTTTATGTACAAATAATTAATAATATATACCATTTTTCTGTTCTTATTTTGCGTCTGGCATCTGTCGTTGTGATGAAAGTATTGTCCTAAAATTATGATTTTTAAAAATTACATATTTGTCATCTTAATTTGCTGATGTATAAAAAGGTACAGTACGTCACTAGTTTAGATATTTGTTTTATATACACTAATTTCGCACGTTCCTAAAAAACTTATGGTTAAAGAGATATTTAATAAAACTTGTTACATATTGTGCTATTAGGACTTTCATTCGACAGTGCTATAACAATTCTCTTAGTATACTCAAAAACATAGTTCGTTATAACAGTGCAAATTTGTTCAAACTTGTTTTAATCGTGTGGCTAAAACAAAGTGTTTTAAACAGACCAATTCTGTAAAAACACAAATCTTTGAAGTGTTTGGGTTTCGAAATGAAGAGTTGTGAAGTGCACATTTTTCATACATTTGCAGATTTAAATTGTAAATTATTCATGCAAATATTTAAAATAATCGAATTCGCAATCGCTTCACATAAATCATAAATCTGGACTTGATAATCCCGGCTTCTGTAAACAGATTTAAACCGACACATTTCAGCTCAGCTGTGAATGAACATTTTATGACGGTCGCGCAATAAAACAAGATTCGAACCTTCTTATTTCCCGAACACAATGAAAGCAAATCCCGAGACGGAGACGGAAACTTGAAATTTAAAAATAACACTTGGTTTTTGAAAGGGTTATTTTAGCCTGAAATAATAAAATTTATTTTACTTCGACAGGATATTAAAATGGAATAGTATACTTTATGTTTTCATAAGAAAGAGAAATATGTTTGATTGAAGAGCAGGATTGGACTGAAAAAAATACAGTCGTTTAACGGGGTGGTATATATCTTCATGGATCATGAGATCCTCAGTTCGAACCCCACAGACAATGTCGCATTTTTAACTTTATCTCTGCAGCTGATATTCACACTACTGTAACAAGGAGAACATTCAGAATACGATTTATTGTTTTACTGTCAAAACGATTTTCGAATATCAAGTTTCAAACTACGTTTGTACTTAAATGCATCGAAAATCGTCTTGATAGGAGTTCTTGAGTTAAATTCATTGCCACACATGTGTGTGAAAAACTTTGTTAAATTTTAGTAATCATAAATAGTCATTTGAGATTATCACGCCAAATATTCTAAAATATCGGCCTGAGATGCCATTTGGAGGTTGACAGTTTTACAAATAGGGCTGATCGAATTTTTTGTTGGCCCTGCAAGAGGTTCCCTGCCCCGCACCTTTCGTTTTATGTAACAAAATTTACACTGTAACCATAGGCGCCGACTACGGGGGGGCTTCGGGGCTTCAGCCCCCCCGAGGTTTTGCATTTTATAATTGCGCGCTTAAAATCTGACATGAACGCAACAGTAATTATTCTTCAGGTAACTTGAATGATTGAAGAATTTAGTGGCGTTTTTACTTTTTAAGGTGTGAACATAGCATTAGAAATATTGTTTTATGAAACAAAAACACGACCTTAAATATAACCTAATTATTTATTTACCGTTTTATTTGAATGTAAGGTATGTATTTCACTTTTTAACTTGGATTTCATTTAATTATGTTTATATTTCATCTCTGTAGATGTCGAATAATACATTTTTTTAAATAATTCTATATTGTTAAACTTAATCTCAGCCCCCCCGAGAATTTTTTAAAGTCGACGCCTATGACTGTAACCACACCTCCTCACTACGCTTTTTAAATTACATATTTCTAATAGATTAGCTTCTATCTATAATGAATTCTACAGATGATGAATGTAAATTCTATATTAGTTCTACTTTGTTATTATTCTCTTGCAATAATTGTGTAAAAAAGTATCAATATAGCTTCTTATAAAATAACATATAATTGTATATTTGTTACAAGCACTATTTTTTAGCCTAATTTTATTTTAATAATTCAGATTAGTAACTTGATACTAATAATACATAACACATTTGAATTAAGCACAGCACTAATGAAACTTCGATCTCTTGTTGTTTCGAAACTAATTGGAGCAAGACCTATGTTTACATAACATATATTACTCAAAATTGCCTCCCATTTACAATGTTAATAATTTTCACACTATTAGCCCAAATTTAATCTATTGAACAAAACTGAATATTCTAAGAAATAATGGGACATGTATTATTTGTCCTATGGTAATAGGTTTTAATTTACTGTATTCTAGAACATAATTATAAACATATTAGGTGGGTTTTTGGCAAAACTGATAATAGTTATTTACTTTACAAGTGGGCAAAGTAAGGAATTACCCACGAGAGAAATTTTAGCACACGAAACCTTCGGCTGAATATTTCGTATAAAGCTGTGTGTTTGTGTTAGCACATACCTACAAATTTATAATTTAAGGAAAACAGAATTTTATTCCACATGCTGGCACACAGTAACCTACTTCCATAAAACATGAAAACTTTCTCGCTCAAAAGTTTGAAGTAAAGGGTAAAAATAAAGTTTAAGTGTAAAAATAATAAATTTCTTAACATGTCAGTCACTTTTATTTGCCATCAATCTGATAGACGTGTCTCCAAATAGTCGCTAATAATCAATCATAAATGTTCAATTTTAAACGGTTCGCAAAAGTTTTAAATACATTAATCAAATTTGTGGCCGATCATAAATTATTTTCGCTCGAGTACGTGACAAAATTTGAATATCACCGGCATATAAAACCGGCTCTTTTTATTACTAAACACACAGAGATTATGATTCTTTTGTAATAAGAATTCTGCGCTCTGTTTGCGGGCGAAATGAAAATGCACAACAGTTCAGAATTTTATATTAAATTTCATTCTAAATATGCAAATTTCAAGCTCTATTGTTTCCAAAGCATTCTATAAAAAAATACTGAAATTATATTTGGAAACGGAATTTTATTGCCAATATTTTTCGATATAGCGTTATTTAATAAAAAAAAAACGTTTTCATATAAGTAACCCTGTTCACCAATATTGAAATATGTAAAGTACCTATGGTTGACTATATTTTTAAAAATATGAAATTGTTCACTATTTCTAGTAAATATTCAGTCAATATAACACACAATTTACCCATTATTGTTTTTACAGATCTCGGTAAATTATATATTTTATTGTGCGAAATGTAATTATCGATCGTCAGGTCTCGTCCTCTAAATTCTATAGGTAAAAATGTCACTGAAGGAACCACAGAAATAAAGTTAATAGTAGTGACATGGAAATTGATCTATAAGGATCTCACAATCCTTGCTATTTAAAAAAAATTTCAATATTAATTTGATCCACTAAAATATTTGTTTAATACATAGATTGGAAAAATATTGTAACGTTTACTGCATCACATGAATACTGTGAAATTGAAAAATAAAACCATAAATTAAATTAGATCCAACAATAGTTATTTGTCAAACTAGAGAGGAAAGCGCTTCTTTTCCCATTCGAGCTCGAAATTTGCCTTGAGAATAGAAAAAGGGCTTTCCATCGTGTTTTTTTTTCACGACATGTTTCTAAAAACGATTTTCTCGGACCTAAAATGCACTTTGACAACACAACTGACACGTTAAAAGTTAGATTATCAGATACAAGGCGGGGGTAGTAGTGTCTTACTTAAATTTAAATTAATATTATCAAATTGTGATTTAATCTAGAAAAAGAAAAATATAAGACATAATTGTAAGACAATTTAAAGTATGTATATTACTAAAATTCGGCATTTATTTATCATTTTTACAATATATTTATTGTAAGTAACATTCATATTGATAACACTTCTATATTTTCCTCACTAGAGAGGAAAAATACATTTTCCTCACTATTTCGGGAGAAGAACGGTGGGGTTTCCTGGCATGTCGTGAAAAAAAAACTTTATTTATTTTTGCACTGTTTATTAAGGTACGATTTTAATAAATACTAATATTTCTCACATAGTAACTAATTATTTTTTATATATATTTTAAAAGTTATCTCTATTAAATTATATTAGTTTAAGTTTGTTGAACGATTACTCTGTATTATGCGTTAGTTGAGCAATTGCTATAAATAAAAAGTAAATAAATATATTATCACGCCTTTACCCATTATGGGTGTGGCACTCTGCTTACGCAAATCTCGGTAAGTGATATATTTTTTCGTATGAAATGCGGTTACCAGCCGTCAAGTCATAGCCCCCAAAGATGTTAGTGGAGGAGGAACCACAGGGGTAAATTTGGCAACTGTCAGTTGTGGGATTCGAACTGAGGATCTCACGATCCATAGTCCGACACGTTACCACGGAGCTATTTACCCCAAAGCTTTGTAATAGCTATTAACATACCTTGTGATGTTATGAGCATCCTAACAGCCGCAGATGTCAGTTTGAAATTTTTAAGACATCTAAGGCCTGTTCTGATATGATATATTTATCATTATTATTTGGAAAACTTTTTTGCATTTTTAACTATAAGATTTTAAATTATTTTCAAATTCATGATGTGGCCATTATTATTTAATTTAACAGAAGTCGTCTTGTCTTGTAATTATCAAAATGTTAGCTCAACTATAAGAATTATCGTAATACTTCAACAATATTCCATTTATTTTGTATCTCCACAAGTTCTGTAATCAAACTTTCCACATTTACGGAAGGTATGCATAATATTTATTCCTGAATAACCGCGGAGATGTTTCTGGCCTGTATCTATAAACAAATTAAAAATCTGTTTACTTTAAACGAAATTAATTAGCGAATACATTTTGCTTGCTGCCGCATAATAAATCTTGACTACCTATTAAAAGCATAACAAAAATTAATGAGGTTTACCCATGGTAACTTACTGGTAAGAAAATTTCTAATTAACTAATGTACTCGAACTCAACTGCAATAAAACTAGTAAATGTATGGAGATATCCCGTTCTATTTTCATATATGCTCGTTCTTAAACTTTAAATTATTTTAATTAGATTTGCACAAAGGAAGATAATAATGACTTGTTTGTGTAGTTATAAATTAACAACGAATGCATGGAACATTTTAACAAGCTTTTGACAAACAAAATATGATTCATAACATTTTGAAATAGAACATAATTGCTTTATGAAACTTATTTGTTCTCTGTCATTTAATATCTAGAAATTTTGTTGTAGAAGTTATTTTAACTGTCATTTCAATGTACTACTTACCATTGAGATATAATCAATATATGATTCTTTATTTTTATTCCCTACTACGTATACAGGGTGTTTCATAACTTCAGGTACATACGTTAATAGTATAGGTTAATTGATATGCTGATTACGAATCAAAAAGAATTTTTTTTTAAATCGCAAAATTATTTTCCATGTTTCCCAGTCCAAAATTTTCCGTTGCCACTGCCATTGGGTGGATGATTATGTTAATAATTATCGTTTCATTAAAAATATATAATATTGTATAATTTAAATTGTTGATTACCTACTTCATTGTTTTATTTAATAGGAAAGCGAATCCAGTGCAGTACTACAAAAAATGTTTAAGGTAGTGTTTTTAAGAGTTCAGTAAATTAAATTAAAAGTTTGGAAAATTCTCCGATTTATTCAATTTCTATCAAAAATAAATATAGTCACCTATGACTGTTTAGTTTTGATTTCTTTCAAGCCATTTATTTGACGTTTAAAAATTAATTTACGGAACCAAATTACAACTAAATTATAATGTATTTTACATCGTTTGATTCAGAAAAATATCTTTCGATTGATACCACAATCTTTATTGTCCGGTAAAACACCGACCAACAGCACACCAAAAATTGATTTCCCATGTTAATCTCCTATGTACACCTTTAAGACAGGCACACGGTATAATAATATATCATAATAGTGTTAAAATACAATTAATATTTAAAAAGAATCAAATTTTCACATAATCTTCCGCATACATACATACATACATAACGTCACGCTATGTCCCATTTAGTGGGGTAGCACGAACCCAGAAACACAGTCAACCAACAATCAATCTCCTCCAAACATTCTTATCCTGACACACCACTTTCGCCTCGTCCACATTCATAGTGCGATTCATACATGCTCGTTTATTCTTCTTACTCGGAATCATTCGTTCACGCAACAAACCATCAATCATACCCAACCAGTTATTCCTCGGACGCCCACGCAATCGTTCACCTTCAATCTCATCCACATATATTAGTTTCACCAACCTTCCGCACAGTTCTGAAAAGCATTCTTCCCGCATGAGGGCATACTTTAAGCGATGACGTGTTCCCGCAAGAGGTTTGTGCCAAAGATTTGCAAATTACCACAGCAGCAAGGTCATTAGAGAAGAAATTTCCGGTAACAAATTCAATGATTTGAAAGTTAAAAATCAATTTGTTTACACATTTTCTTTAGAGTTTTGATACACTAAAATCTGTGCAAGTAACCTTTTATGAACTAAATTGATGATTTCGCTGTAGAATGCTCGAAGAAAGCCAGAGTTTTTTTTTGTATTTTTTACAGCACAAGTGTGTAATTGAAAATTTTTGCTTGTTAATATTCTGCGTCAAGTATTGTTTCCAAGATTACTAATACAAAAATAGTTTCATTGCTATAGTAAAGAGGATATCTTCTCGAAATTAACTTTTTTTGGTATACGTATACTAGATAAATTAATTTGATTGATTCTAGTTTAATATTTTGGTGCGAGATTATAAGAAACCGAACCCTGTTCAATTTTCTTTATCGTGAAAATTTGCTTAATGTTAACAAGCGAAGGAAGAAATATTTTGTTGAGCGAATGCCAGATGGCGCTTGGATAAAAATGATTTATAAGGGCGTGAGATTACACGGACAACCGAGGAGTAAGTAAATTGATATGACGGATGACTTATTGAGAAAACATAGGGTTTTAGTTTAATGACCACCAGGTCGGTCACGTTATATAGTTAAAGGAAAATAAATGAACATTATTCTGCGAGTTGTTTGAACAGTGTTTTGTTAATTATTCCGGGCTATACATCATTGTAATAAAATTTCAGCAAACGATATTTAATTTAAACAGAATAATGAACTGAAGTAGCAATATAATGTTTATTATAAATTATTGCTTGCAGATTAGTATGGCTACGGTCCAAATTAATTACCGAGTAAATCATAAGACTTAATTAGGTTCCTACTTTTAGATCACTTTACAAAAAACAGAGATCTCGTAAATTGACATCATGAGTCAATGTCGTGAGAAAATTATATTATTTGTGGAAAAATTATTGTAATATTAATATGACTATGCTAAATGTTCATCGGTAGAAGGAGAAAGAATATGAAAGTACCTTTTCGTGTTAGAGAGCATGCGCAATCTTCAAAAGAAATACGAAAAAGAAAAGGTTGCTCTCTAAAATTTTTACAAGGTTTTGGAATGTTATTTTTATTTTAAATTTTGTTATACTTTATTTAAAAATGTAAGTATCGTGAAAAATATACATGAATTCTTCAAAATGTGGGGGAGTTAATGAAATAATAGTTATTTATGTATCAAGGCACTGAAGTTGGACTTTTTATCACGGATATGGAATTTATTTGCCGAGGCCCGTAGGGCCAAGGAAAATAAACCATGTGGGTGATAAAAATGGACTTCAGTGCCGCGGTACATATTAAGTTTTATTTGAAATCTAAATTTAGAAAAACTGTAAAAAAATTATTATATAGGTTAAGTTTACACATCTGTCAGGTGTCAATTGGAACTGACTCTCAGTGTTGCCAACCTCGAACATTGAAGTTATCGTAAATAACACTCAAAATTACATGGTTTGTCCTCAATTTCATCATCAGTATTAATTAGTTCGTTCTTCTTGCACTTTTTGTTTCATTTTACGTACCTATAAATTTACTACAATACGTCATACATCTGTCAAAATTATCCTACTTGTACAATAATTATTTTACGGTTGCCAACACTCTGTTGCTCAAAATCGTCGTATAATGGGTTACTTTATTGACGATTTCTGAGCTTTTAATGATGATTTTTGAGCACTTTAGTGCCGATTTCAAATAAAATAAATATATCTTCACGCCATTTACCAATTTATTGATGAAGCACTCTGCTTAAAGCAGATCTCAGTATGATATACTTTTACGAAAGAAGTAAGGCTACCACCTATCAAATCATGTCTCCTGAAAATATTAGTGGAAAACCGAAAATTTTTCGGTTGTTGGATTCATTTAAATTTGTTTTTTCAATCTTCATTATAGTAAGTAAAATTTGGCAACCACTTAAATAATGTTCTATGGCCCATGACTATATGTATTTAAATTTATAGTTTCAAGACCACTGGAATAAAATTAAATTTCGAAATGACAAAATCAGTAATAAAAATTCTTTCACCTTTTATCTTTAGAAAAGATAAGAAATTAAAGAATACATGTATATTAATAAAACAAATTAAGTAAATATTATTCAAGTCAATAATTCATACTTGATTACAGATATAAACAATCAAGTTTTTGTTTAAAAAATCTCTCATTAAATACTCTTTAGTGATTTATAATAGTGATAAGGTTACTAACGAACACCTATAGATATAAACATGACTCGCATGCTATAAATTTACAATGTGGTCATTAATAATTGTATTTTTATAAAACACCAATAAATTATTTATTCTAAATATAAATCGTGGCACTACTAGCATAAGATTATGTAATAAACAATATATCGCAGTATCTAAAATTTATTATCCCGCAGATATATCATAAATAAATGTAAATATATCATCACGACATTTATTTATTTCTGGGTGTGGCACTCTGATCAAAGCAGATCTATGTAATATGATATATTTTTGGGCTGTCAATATAAAAGGCAATTATTAATAAAATCACAATAGACTAGCGTAAAAATGACATTTTTGGCGATTGACATTAAAGGTGACACTTTACGGATTACTAACGGTCTGTAAAGTGTCACTTTTATGCCTAAGCTGTAAATATATTTTACATAGCAACCGCTGAACAAACGCATAGTAACCGTCACCAAATGCATAGCAACCGTTCAACAAATGCATAGCAACCGTTCAACAAATGCATGGCAATGTAAATTGACAGCGATAACCTTCAAAATATGTACGTAAACTATGTAAAGTAATCACTAAATTAATACGAATTGCAAAACGGCTAAGAAAATAAAGATGCTTAACTTGGCACCAAATACAGATTTATAGCTTCGGTAGTTTTTATTGCCTTGGCTGTAAATCTGGTATTTTAGTATCTAGTTAAATAAATAACTATTTTTGTTTGGAAATAAGTAATTAAAACTTTATTTTTTGAAGTCGACGAGTAAATTTTATTCAAATTGCTCCACTTTCATCACGCTTGTGGCCTAAATTCATTAGCTAAGTTGTTCATATGATTAGAATCTACTGCATTTTTGAAAGTTTAATTAACTTGAAATGAAAATTTAAAAAATTCGATTTATCTTAGGTGGGTATTAATTTTACGACGCAAAAGCCAATTTAAGTGTAAATTACCTACCAAAGGCAAACATACCACAAGTAATATTTTCCTTAAAGAAACGTTCTTATATTTACTAAAAACAAGTGACAGGACAATACATTCGTATCAAACATAAAATAGTTTATTGTCCTTTTTAAAAGAAGTTAATACTTCCGGTGTTGTAAAATTTGTAAAATCGTTTACGATCGTAGTTATTGATGTAGCATTTGGCATATATTACTCGTATTAAAATTTAAACGACTTTAAAATTTTATGTTATATCCGGTCTAGTTCTTGCCATCTGTTAATGCTGATCTTATTGTTCGTGATTTAGACATTAAAGATAACATTGAAATGTACTGAACATTGCAATTACATGCTTGGTTTTAATTTCAATTTAATTTAGAACCAATAATTATTATTCATCAATTCAGCAATAATAGTTATTTTAATTAATTATTTATCTATTAAAAGTATTTAATTATACACAGCTGATGGGCCAAAAATAATTACGCATACAATAGTTATTTGTGTATCAAGTGCGGATAGAGCATTGTTTGTTGCACGCGGCGAGAAATTGTTGATCGAGGCGAAGCCGAGATCAACAACTCGACAAGTGCACCGAACAAGCTCTATCCGACGAGATACACACAATATTTTTTCTACAATCGTTGAACAATGTCAAGCTGTAGAAAAAAATTAATTTTCAAAATTATCTTTGGTCAAGCCTATAACAATTCAGTAAAATTGTAGTTACCCATGTCACCGTAATCATGGCAACGTTTATAAACAAAATAAAAATTTTCAAAGAAATCATAATTTGACACATGGAGTACATTTGACATATGGAGTACATTTGACATAAAGTCTACAGAGTGAATACGTTTATGGTGATTAAGTTGAAGTGTATGTATGTATATGCCTGTATTTGCAATAGCAAGGTTATTATCAGAAAAATCCAATGCATCATTTACTTCTTTTACCTAATTTATTTTTGTTTTGTTTTTGTCGCACTAGTGCGACAATATGTCACTTTGTCGCCCTAGAGCGACAATTTTGAACATTTCCTAACCAAAAATGGAATAACAATGTCGATATTGTGCAACGATTGTAGAAAAAATTAATTATGCTTGATTTCAATTTCACATTTCATTTTTATTTGGATATGCGAACAATGTTCAGTTTTAAATCATTACGGCCAACTTTCCAAAAGCACTATACAGCCACTACAAAACTTAATTATATTTTAACAATTATAGACAAACTATAGTTTATTTTCTTGAAAGAAGGTTTTTTATATCTCATGAATTAAAAGTTGTGTAACAATACTTCAAGTAAACGTTGTAGAAATTAATTATCTTTAATTTTGTAAATAAACGTTCTTTTGAAAAGCGCAACTTTTTTATAAAGCACCTCGAATTAAAATTGGGTGTGTACTAGAATAACTAAAGCGATATCAGAGAGGTTCTTGTGCGATCAAAACTATACATTTATATATTTATTTGTTACACAATTGTAAACCGTCATGTACTTAAATTGTTTATTAACCTTGAAAAATTAACACTTTATGCCGATTGACATTAATAGTGTGTTTCTTTGGCAGCTAACTATCTGAAAATGTCATTTTACTGCCTATTGTGAATCAACAAATTCGACATTACTATATTACATCAACAAAACCGCAATTTTTCAAATATACAAATGCATCGTGTATTTTACGAATTATAGTTATTTGTTAAACTAAGCACCAAAATATCAGATTTTCAGCAAACGACAAGGCGAAACCGTGGTAATGAATGCTGTAAATCTGTATTTGGTGCCGTGTTCATCATATTATTTTTTTGCAGATGTAGAATTTTTTATGTAACTATTTTGAAAGTTATCGCAATCAAAATATGTTTCTAGTTTTTTGAACGGTTGCTGTGTAAAAACAAATTTATTTATATTTTCATAAAATTTAATTCTGTTGGTTCTTGAAAATTCCTAATCAATTTATGATATAAAAATGGAAAGTGATGAATATGTTTTAACTCATTTAAAATCCTTTAATTCGGAAGATACAGAGGATACATGTGTATATTTGGAAGATACAAATGTGGGTATATTGAAGAAATATAGTCAAGTTAAATTTGTTGTATACATATTCGTACATACACAACATCACACTATATTCCATTTAGTGGGGATAGCATGTTATCTGAAACCCAATCAACAATCAATCTCCTCCAAATATTCCTATCCTGACACACCACTTTCGTCTCCTTACCCGTAGTAAAAATATGTTTCTGTCTTGACAGTAAAAAAAATTGATAACTAACCTATAATATAAATTTATACAATAATATAATAAATAAAGTTATGGCTGGTACTATACTGATTTTAATTTAAAAATTTAGATTTAGAAATTTAATTTTAAAAATTAAAAATACAGAGAAATACATTTATTGGTTTATGGTGGATTTGCAAGTTTAAAGATTTATAAGTTACATTTTAAATATCATCATATTTCACATTCTAAATCTAAATTTACAAATCCAACCAATCAACTTTACTGGAATAAAAAATCACTGTGACAACAAAATAATGTGTCAAACTGATTTATTTATGATTATTATAAAACATTGTTGTAACATGGATGCGGAGAGTGCCAAATATTATATTAATTTGATATCTTTGATTGAAGAACATCACATATGAAAAGTTAAGGTTATTTTTTTCTTTTGTTATGTCATATGTCAAAAATGTGAAATTCAGTTTGAACCAGGAGGTAAATTGCGAATGTAAATTCTAATTTTCTAAATCTAAATTTGTAAATTAAATCCAGTAGTTGCATTGTTCACATTTGGATTTTTCAAAGTTTTGTTGTTGCTGCAGTATCATGTTTGATACCATTTAAATAAACTGACAGGATTTGGTTATAATTTTAATTTTATTTACAAGAGAGTAACAAATAAAATATTGTAAACATATGTCAAAACGGCTACTCCTATTAGAAGTTAAAACTGTTTTACTTTGCAATAATGTACAATACCTACTAAAATTTATCCGAATATAGACCTGTCGGTATTTTATTTTTAGGAGTTTGTCGGATTTTATCCTTTTAAGAAATTTATCTTAGCGTTGTAGTTTTATCTGTATTGTATTGTTTAATTAAATATTTTTGTTTGTTTTATTGGCGTTCCTTTGTCTATTGTTTGTGAAGAACAAAAACTAGTTTCGATCAAATACGTAGGATGGCTGGCAAAGATTTCTGCTGCTATAGAAATTTCAGTTTCCGGTCATCAAGTATTGTTCGAGAAATCCTAAAATGCGAGTCCTGGTCTGGACTGAAACGTTATCAAATTACAGAAAAAATTCAAAGCAAATTCACTTACCAATAGTGTATGTCGCTCCGTCAATCTGAAACGTCGCACTCTTACACTTCTTGAAGACCTTTCCTGGGTGTCGCGCTGGCACCGGAGGGGGCTGGTCCCGAGATCCTGGTGCCTGGGGTTCGCGCTCGCTCATAGCGGCTCCGTCGGACCCATGCAGGCAGCCGCTGCAGACGACGCCCAACAACCAAACGAATCAGATAACCCGGAATTGGATTGCGGTTTGGACCTCAATGAAGATTTGTGGCCCCTATGACCTTTGACTCGAGATAGGGGTTGGCTTTCACGCTGAATTTAACTGCTAAATGCTGCCAACGACGATAAAAGTCAAATAAATGGATATTAATTGTACAAAAATAATTCGGAATGTTGTTGTCGAAAATAATGACAAGGACTAAAAGCTCACAAATAATTTCCAATGATTAATTTGAAAGCCAAACTTTGTCAAAGTAAGTTTACCGTTATGTATAGGGCAAATATAAATCACCGAAGAATGAATTTTAACAGGGGGGAGATAGCTACCACCAAAACAAGCAGGGAAGCTTAAGAGTAGGAAAATTTCCAATGGCACTCTGCCAAATTTCAAACCTTGCTGAAGAAGACGTCACCGGTGTTGACGTCACGAATCAACCGACAATACAGTGACACAAAGCGAGAAATACAAGAAATAGTGGGCTGTCAACTCGGTGATGCTTCAACAATAAGAAAGAAACCGAATCTGGCGACATGAAAAGCACTTAATCTCGCTCAAGATAAATTAAATGAAAGAAGAAAATTGAAATTCCTGATAGCACAAGACATAACATAAATAAAGAATAGGTGTAAACTCATAAAAGAAAACATGAATATCGAAGAGCACAACGTTAACAAATCACTGCGATTCCTGAAGTCGGAAGTAGCGTTGTCCGGGAGCGGAGATGAGTGAGCACGAAGCACGAGGCTGCGGATGTGACAGATAATAGTGTATCGATCTCTGTCAGGTCGGCTGGCGTGGTGTGCAGGTGAGCTCGCGTGGCTGGACGCGGTGACACTGCTGCGGTGACGCCGAGAGCGTCGCGAGCGTCTCGAGCGTCCCGGCGCGCACGGCGCAGGCGCGGTCGCCACAGTGACGGCGTCGATTCCAGCGCATCAGCATCAGTGGCCTCCGCTCGCCGGCGAGCGTGCCTGCACGCCTGCACGTGCGGAGGGACGCACGCGCCCTAACGCCCGCAGGACCTGCGGCCCGCTGTTGTCTTTTCGGGTTTCATTTGCATTATTTATAAGTGATTTCGTTCATGGAAACTGCTATTTACATGCGTGATGATGTTTTCATTTATTTAAATCATCAATCAATATCATTTTTTACTACCAACCAATATCAGTTGGAACGGACAAAAAAGTTGTGTTCAAATCCTATTATTTACTTCATTCCAGTTTCTAATTGAACTTTTGTAAAAATAAACACGAATTGTTTTCAAATTGCTGCATTATTAAAGTACCTAAAGTGCGGGCTTACACAAAATTAGAAATATCTGTATTCCACTAAATAACACATACCTATGAGGGGGACCCAGAAATAACCGAAATCGTAATGCTACGCATCGTGTAATTGTAGTACCAGGTTGCGCCTCCAGAGGGCTGTTGTGGAACATCTCCCGAGTCATCCTGTCAGGTGACGTCACCCAACAGTGACAGTTTTGTTAGTGCGCGTACAGTGCAGACGTGACACGAGAAAATGGCAATTTGCACAATTTTGGAGGCCAATATTACTCGATATTATGCACTCATCGAATGTGTCCCTCGAAAAATATATTTAGAGGCACGCTGTGACATGTTACGCCGTTTTGTTGAAACCACCCACATTAATGCCATTCAATTGGAGTACGAAAAAATCTGTAATAATGCCTTTAGAACAGTGTACATTGACTGTAACGTTCTGACCGGTATCATTTTTGAAGAAATATGGACCAATGATTCCTACAGCCTGTAAAGCACACCAAATAGTGACTTCTTGTTTATGTAACGCCGTCTCTGTAATGGCTTGTGGATTTTCTTCACCCTGAAGGCGGCGATTTTGTTTCTTGACGTAGCCATTTAACAAAAAATTAACCTCATCGCTGAATAAAATTTTCAAAATAAATTTGCACAATTTTGCAAGCGTACTTCTGGCCAAAGTGCCCCTTGGTTCAGGCATAGGACTATTTATAGTGAAATGGCAAACCAAACTGACCACAAAACAGCTGTCGGCTGTCAAATTGGATGTCGCTGGAAAAAGTATTGCCAATTCGAAAAACAAATCTGTAAAAAAACACCCATTATAAGGTTGGAAAGTAGATGAGAATTTCTAAAATAAATAATGTTGTGATCCAGAGTTCAATGTATAGGAATTTATATATTAAAATAGTTAATTAGAATAACCATAATTTAAAATAAAACAAAAGTATGCTAAAGTACCGTCTGCTGGTGTTCATTGTGTTTATTTTGGTGCTAATTAACGTTCTGCCATCTTATCAAGAACATTGACAAAGTCATTGTTTTCATAATTAGAATTCATTAATTTATATTCAATTATCAATAATAAGATTAATGAATCACACTTCTTGGAACGGTTGCTTCGCTTTTCAGTAGGTACTGAAAACGTATGCTAAAAAAATACATTTTCCACAAACTCAAGTCGTTAAACGCACTTCCAAAAAGAATAGGACGATAAGTTGCGTCCCTGAAAGCTGTGGCTTTAGAAGCCGTTATACAGTATATTCTGAGTTCAAAATATTTTTACGTAAATTCCATTTTGTTCAAAAGAAAAAATTCTAAATTTTTGTATTCACGTAAAACTAATTTATGAATACTTTTAATTTTTTTAATTTTAACAAATCTTTAGTTTTTAAACAGTTCTCCCAATGATCAGTGAAGAAACTATTCGTGTATTTATCTTTAAAGAATCGCACTCAGAAAGTATGCTATGAAATTAATAACAATAAATAAATTTATAAAAGATGTTTGAATAGCTACCCTTCAACATCAACACAATAAACTAAATAAAATATGACATCAAAATGTCGATAAACTAAGTGAAAGAAGGAAATGTAATTTTTTGTATATTTATTATTAAAGCTATGACAACAACTAATTTAATTGTTTACACATTCACACATAATTCATACTGCAGATAAACGGACATTGTCATTCAAAATAAACATTGAATAATAAAATTTTCAGTAATATTTCAAACAATCGCATAAAATGAAAATACAAATCTATGGGAATAAGGTATTTAATAATATTAATATAAATATTTAGTTAGTGTGAAACATCTATTAAATGTAATTATGAAATATTATAATTCAGATTAGAATGTATTGAGCACTCATACCTCGGAAATCTCAGTGTATGGAATTCCACACCTTAAAAAGTAAAAAATATTGGCGCATTTGATTCAACATTGCAATTTTTTTTTTAATGTAGAGCCCTTTTCTTCATACCATTTTATTATATGTAATTCTATACGTACATCATTAATTTGCAGAAATATTCACTTTAATGCCATGAGTAGTTATAGTTATGAAGAATATTTTTCTGGTAATAGTACGAATTCTGCACACTCATTATATTCGTATCCAAGAACGAGATATATGAGTATAATACTACTAAAAAAAAAAACATCTACTTAACTTTGAATACGAATGGTAGTCGAGGGGCTATTGAAGCAGATCTAGCAATTAAAATGGCTCAAAATATAGTTATCCATTATTTCATACTCATAGCAACCACAAAACAAATTTTTCTTATTCACAAATTTCCAAACGTCAATAGTTATTTGTTTAACTAGGCATCAAAATACCAGATTTACAGCCGAGGCTGCCTCGTCAATGAATGCAGCCGAAGCTATAAATCTGTATTTGATGCCGAGTTGAACACATGATTTTTTTGCTGATTTGGAATTAATATTAATTTAGTGATTATTTCATTTAGATATTTTTAAGATTATTGCTGTCAAATTACGTTGCCATGGATGTGTTGAACGGTTCCTTGTACGAAATGGTGTACTGGTATACTGTACTGATAAAATATAAACGTCTATGTCATAAGAGAAATCAGTCCAAACACTTACAGTGCAATTAGCTAGAACTCAGCTAAGCACAATTGCTCGACTGTGTACACTATTTAGTGTTTAGTGGCAAAGCGCTTGGGCACTTGGCACTTGCGTGACTTCCAGGTGCAATTGGAGACTGGTCCACAAACCACACACCGAACTGTGTCAAGTGGGCGGCCATCAGGTCAAGATACTGCCGCTGCCGGCTTCCACCAAAGCAAACATCCACATTCGGATGAGAATTCACCTAAATGAACATTTCGATTTTTCCCATACGAGTATCACTTGTTGGCTATGGAATCCGAACGCAGAAACTCATTTCCAGAGTTACATGCCAACGAATGGATAAAGTGACGTGATGATATATTAATGTATTTTATTTATTTTGATATTATGAAAACATGTCACGTAAGCGTACCAACCACATAACGTGTGATGTCAAAACAGGACGCGTTTTTGAACGTAGAATATTACTGGCACACGTTTTGGTTTGAAGAGATAGACAGAATTTCTGAATTTAATACAATTAATAGTTGAAATTGAAAACGTGTCTGAAACAATTACAGCTGCAGAAATATTATAATGTTGTTCAATCAAAAGTTTTTTTTTATCGTCAATAAAGGGTTTTTCAAAATTTATTATATATAAAAAACAGCAATTTCTGTATTCTTCATTTATTTACATGTTCTTTATGGTTCAATAACTTCCATCCGACAAAATGTCATAGATTTTTTGACTTGTGTGACTTGTTCATTGCAATGTCAGATGAAGTACATATTTTCGTTGGGTTCGTTTACTCCCATGAATTTTGTTTTGCAAATTCAAATTTGAATAAATTATTTCTTACAATCATTCTTATCGAAAAACAAAATAATTATTGCAGTAAGGTCTTTGAACATTCTAGTATTTATGTATGTGGATGAAAAGGATAGCTAAAACATTAAACTCTAAAAAAATATTCGTTGAAATCTAGTTGGTCAAAAATTCAGAATTTTGATACTGTATTTCTCATTCCCATGAACGACTGCAGTAATGAAAATAATTCGTATATTTATAAATACGATCACCTATAACATACTTAGTCTATTTTCAATTTGAATTTACAGTTGTTGAGAAACAAATAAAAATATACAGAAAAAACTCACTTTCTGGTACAGTTTTATTTGTTTCTCAAAAACTGTAAATTCAAATGAAAAATGATCTTAGTATGTTATAGACGATCATATTTATAAATTTACACATTATTAGCATTACTGTAGTCGTTCATGGGAATGTGTGGTATATATTTTACTACTTTGAAAATTATGTTCATGTATAATTTGTAAACAAAATTAGCTTTTTAAAATTTATTATAAAACTTTGGACTTTTATCTATAAATGTAGGTATAAAACATTATATGTTTCATTTATTACAATTATGATATATTGTTTCAAAAAAGTCATGTTCATCTTGCGCTATCTTCAGCCCGTATGGTTGACCTTAAAATAAGAACAGATTTTTATTTGAATTGCTATTACTACTATTACTATTATACCTGGAAGAATATTTATTGTTTTCAATTAAAGATCGATAAACACCCTTTCATTAGATGTGTTTCTTTCAAAAATCCGTTATAGAGTAAAGACGTTATGGTCGATAAAAGCAAAACTGTTTCAACAGTACCCAGTCTCCCTACTTTTGTATGATGTGTTTGAATTGCAGTAATTTCTGTTTAGTAACAACTATTATTTACAGAATATAAATACCACATAGATGTAGGTACACAATGCACTACATAATTACGTGTACATTTCCAACAGTAAACAAATACGAATGAATAAATTTAATTAATATATTTATTGTGTGATCCTTCGTAATGTTATCGCGAGCGTGCAACCTTCCGTTTATGGCGGATATTATACAATATTACAGAGCAAATATGCCTGAGGTTAGCCATATCCTGCAGATATCTCTGACGTATTATACATCATACATTATGCAAGATGCCTGTAATGCTTAGCCGCAGTCAACTTAATGCATCACAACATCTTCAATTAATCACGCTCGTGTTCGTACAAATGGATGAATGCATCTAGCCTTATCAATTATTGAAATTATGACCAAAATACGCTGAGTTCTGCGCGTTGTCATTGTTGTGAAATTTTTTAGTCTATCTTTACACATACCAACACACAGATGTCATTGAAAAAATAGTCAAACGTGCTGTATTTAAAATTAAAACTTAATTGCAAATAGATTTATTAAAATCGTATTCTAGGGAGCTTATAACGTGCTCATCCACATAAAATCCACTACCGAATTATTAGCATGATTTGATTCATATACCTTCCTTACAGGATGGGGCAGGTGGTAAAAATAGTGAACATTAATAAAATTAAATATATGCTTTTACTAGTTTCTTGGTTTTTCTTACAAAAGTGTGTTTCTATTTTGAATACATTAAATAATTAGTAAAGTTTTGAAGAGTGAAGAGTGCAAGTCCTAATATAGAAAGCGCTATTGAAATCAAATATATAATGAAAACCAAATATATCGTTCATGTATACTTTTTAACATTCCATGTTGATGTGTTGAAGATTTATGAAAAATAAACATCTAATTAAAGCTGCTCAATATGACCTAAAATATAAGCACTAATCAAATAAGTATAAGAACCTTATTTTTATTTTCGAAATATCGTTACACTATGATATTAATATTGTAATAATTTGAATACATAGATTATGTTTAAAAATTTAAGAATATTTCAATAACAACGCAACAGTATTCCAATTTACATTAACTCAATTTTTGTAAGTGAGCAAAGTTAACGCGCGTTTTTATCGGGGACGCATATCTGACCAATATCGCAAGCAAGAATGAATTTCTAGCATCATAGATTTAGAATTTAACAAAGGTCCAATTTGTTGTTAAATAGATTAGTTAGATCATGTAAGAATACATCTTTTGAAATTGATTTATTCGATATAAACTTGTTGCATATTTCAGATTTTTTTAAATGTTTTTTATGTTATGAGTCTAGCTCATAATTACTATATTTGTATATTAGATAACTGTTACTGTACTCACTGTAAATATAAACATTCGAGAGTTCAAATCTCATTCATATCCAAAAGACCAACTGTGCCCGACTGATTCCTTTTCCACCATAATCAGCAAGTTCCATGAAATGTAATTAGAAATGACTTCCGATTCTGCCGAGTAAGAAATGAAATAATTAATTATTGAGAGACAGACATTTCACGAATGCAAAACATTTTTTAGTCAGCAAATCTTCAACTTCGTCTTAAAATGTTTTGCCGTGAAGCTGAGAAACGAAGGACTTTATAAAGGTATTCCACGAGGTACAGTAGTAGTGTAGCTTCTCAAATTTAATCCATCTTTATATTTAACAGCTGGAGTAACCTTTTGCCTCAAAAATATTAATTTCTACAAGCGGTTCAAAAGAAAATGTTCGTTTGAGAGAAACTTTTTCTAAAGACAGAAAAGCGCTCAGGCAACGGTTAACTTGGGGAGTTAAGAAGCCAAGCGCTATATTGAAAGGAAATGTAAGAAATTGTAAAACATAGTTACACTCATAATAATTTTAATAATTCTGCTCTGCCATTTATTGATTGTGGTATTCTATTATATTTAGCGCAAAGTGTATATTAGCACATTTCTAAGTGTCTCTTCTCTGTATTAATATGTTAATACATATCAAACACAATAACCAAATATATAAAATTGTTAAAAATATTTGATTTGGCTATTTAGAAGAATTCACAAATGTACAGAATAGAGATGTGCAGTATTAAAATATATTGTTTATCTTACTGTATAACATAATTTTATTGCAAATGTATTTTATATAATTATTCAGTAATAAAGACATCAAGAGCTTATTATTAAATGAATACCCTTTTACACGGAATAGTATATTCTACAACAAGTAATGGAATGGCACATATTCCAAGCGAGCAAAAAGTTTGTAGTTAGAGCCGAAGGCTAGGGCTATGGTTTGCGAGTGTGGGATATGCCATTCCGTTACATGTTGTAGACATGTGGATTATACTTTCTATAACAAGATTTTGGAAATTACATAAAAAATACAAATATAAAACTGTTGAAAACGTCAAACTCAAATAAATAAAATTGAAACAGACGCAACCATAGTAAGTGAATCTAGATACTTCATATATCGCGCTAATATGTGGCTCTGATTCGTCGAAATGATTCCATACGCGGCGTATGGAATGATAGTTGTTCCAATACAGTTTTTAGTTGTAGAATATGTAGTTTCCAAAACAGTGTTAAAGAAACATGTTATTTAATACAAATTCTTTTAAAAATCTTACAACTCTATGATTTTTATTTTGTCCTGGACAACTATCAGAAAATATATACAGTACAGTTTTTGTGGTGCGGTTCATCTGTATCGGATATAAAATCTTTTATAAAAATTATTCAGGAATATACCTACAGACTTCGTTAGGCTTTCTGTATGCTTCACCTTCATGTAAATAAAATATAGCCATTCCCTCGACCATTCCAGTTTTTAAATTATTTATTAATAAAAAGTAATATTTACATTATTTGTTTGGAAAATGTCACATTTTGATTACCCAGGTAAATCATTTTTATCATTATAAATTATGTCATTCTCCTACTAAACAACGTGCGTACCATTCAATATACATAAAACAAAATTTCCGTCGACAGTCACTTTTATGTCCTTTTCCAAAAAGCAAATAGCCGATTTATTTGCAATGTCAATAATGAAAGAGTGTTAAGTTTTTCAACTTCTGACTCGAAATGTTCCATTTAAACATGTACAATGTTAATGCCATTCGTGAATCGTGATGTACTTAGGTCTAGACGCAGATATCCCCCATCTTGCCAGGGACACATTTCGGTATGTTTTTATGTGTGTAGTGGGGTTACCTACGCAAATAAAGGCCCTCAAAGGAAAGAAGAGCCACAAGAGTAATTATTACGTGATGAAAATTTAAGTATGTTTTCGTAATTGCCAAAACTAGTAATTTTATCCTGTAATTACCAGAGACATTAATAATCGTAATATTTAACTAGTACTGCTTAACATTAACATCACTTTCGGGGTTGCGTCACTTTTTTCATAGCTTTCTAAATCCATTTTACACAATAGATCAGTTTCCTTCTCTCGTCCGTTTCATTTTAATTTTTCTAATTATGTTTCTCCGTTGTTTGCTTGCGTAGCTCTGCTACGTTTTAATCCCTGTTTCTTGTAGATCTTTTTCCACCGCAGGTATTCATTTGGTTTTGAATCTTGTTTTTCCTCTTGACCTCCACTAGACTTTTGTTTTAATTGTATTCTTTCCCTTTGCGCTCCATATATGCCCGAGACATTTGGCATTTAGCTTATTTTTATTATTATTTTACTATAGCCTCACCCCCTTTTCTTGTTCTATTTCACAGTTCATTTATGGGGTAAATAGCTTTGGGGTAATATATTGGACTGTGAATCATAAGATCCTCGGTTCGATACTCACAGCCGACAAAATTTCGAAAATTTTCACCATTTAAAATTGTGATTTGATGTCTAGTATCCGCACTTCACACGCAAAAATATGTCATATTACTGAAATCTACATTGAACAGAGTATCACACCTATAAATGGGCAAATGGTGTGATTATATATTTATTTAATTATTTTATTAATAGTCTATATTCATTTTCCTGTGTTTTTATTGGTCCTAGAATTGATCTTCATATTTTTTGATACTTTACTCCATTACCATTGGCTATTGTTTCTGCTGCATACATTGATATCGGTCGTATGATTTCGTATGTAACTTGTTAGTCAGCAATTTTTTGTTTGCATAGAACGCTCTATTTGTCGCTATATTTCTTCCTTCCGTTTTCGACTCTCTTTCTCCTTCACTTCCTATCGTAATCCCTAAGTATCTAAATCTGCCCACTGGTTCAAATTTGTGTTTTCCTATTTCAATTTCCCTGTTTTCAACATTATTTCCAAGTATCATTATTTTAGTTTATGCTTCATTTAAATTCATTCTTATTTTTCTTCTTTACTTACTATTTCCTGCAGTATTTCTACCAAAATCGTCATGTTTTTTGTCATTAACAAAATATCATCCGCATACGATTGACCTTCCCTTGTTCTAAGTGTCTCTCCCTCTTCTTTTCCTGTCTTTCTCATTATATGTTTCAATTTTCAATGTAATATTTATTAGAGTTGCTGATAGTGCATCATCAAATCTTACCTTTTTTTAATTATTTCAAATTCTTTTTTGCGTACTGATCTCCGTATTCCTCATTGTCATCCTAATTAGCCTTCTTAATTTTGTTAGTACTGCTAGTTCCTCTATGACTATCATTAATTTATTCCTTCTAATAGTGACAAGTACATGTTTGAAGTCGACATCAGTATTACTTACTGTATAATAAACATGTAACAATAACAATATACCACAAATTTTTAAAAAATCGGACTGAAATTATCTGCTTCGTTCTTAGATATATTAAAAGAATTCTTTCACTATTCAACGTACTAAATTATTATGCATTTAGAGAAATACTTCAAAAAATGACGAAGAGAAGTATGAATTCTACCTGCAGCTTCATTTTTTATATTAAATACCTATATCTTTATATATATAAAATTTAGATGTGCGTATGTTCGTAATTCTTCTCCTCCTAAACGGATTGACCGATTTTGATGATTTTTTTTTAAACTTATGGATGGTTTTTAGCTATAGTTGGACCCAGTAGGTGGCGCTGTTCTCTAGATCTAGAAATTTCTTTTTTAATTTTCCTGACTGCATTTTACCATAAAGGTGACCCCATAAATACAAAAAAAAAACCTCAAAATTTTCCAAGTCGTTTAGGAGAAGAATTACGAACACCGGAATTTTATTTCAAGAAATCTGCCTAGCGAGGTCTGTGGCAGGACAACGTCTGCCAACCGGGTACACTAGTAAATAAAATTTAGACGAAGAATTCTTTTTAAAATTATAGGTATACCTACATAAAAATTATGTTGAAGCGAAAGTTGTATGAAACCACAATAAAGTATTTGTTAGGTACTACACAATTGAAAGACGATATTATTGTGATTATAAGTTGATTTACTTATCAAAATATGTGGATGATGTTGTTGTTTTAGGTAATGGAGAGGAGCAATTAAGGAGAATGATTGTGTGCATAAATGAAGTAGGTTTAAATCTGTTATCGATCCTTGTAAATGTTGGTGTTTGGTGTGTAAAGTTATTTGATAACTGATTATAATGTTTCAATAAATAGTGTGAAATTATAACAAGAAAATCAATTTGTATATTACAGTATGATGAGTGTGAAATTGAAAAGAATGTTGTTAAGATATTGAGTCCGTCAAGGTGGTTTTAAATGAAAGGTAGATGATACTAACACATACAGGCGAGATTGAAATGCTTGTATGAGTGAATAGTGAATGTGGACGAAGCGAAAGTGGTGTGTCAAGAAAGGAATATTTAGAGAAGGTTGAATGTATTTTTCATTTGTTTAAACAAGTTCGAAATACTCGTACTATTAAAATGATTAATGAATTTTAATCTGATTTATTTATAAACAGTTTGTACAATCATTTGAATGATACATCAATATTAATTATATATTAATCATTGTTCGTTACAAATGTAAGGTAAAAAATGAAAACTCCGATTTGGAGAAAGTAGTAATAATTTATAAGTTCGTAACAAGGTTATTCGCAGATTCTTGGGTCAATATTACGAATAAAAGTTTTTAGTACTTTGAGAAAATATAAACTTTATTTCATTTAAACTTAATCCAGTTAACACAGACAATGATAAAAGTTTCTTTGCTTCGCGATTCTTCTTCCCTATTCCATTCCCTCTATAACAGGAAGCTGACGTCAGTACCGGACGCGATTTCCTTCGGTGTTTGGTACCTGAAAACAAGTTCCAACGTGTTATCATGCCTTTAACCATTTCCTGCATCCGCTGTACGTTTATTACAATTTGGATAAATTGGTGTCATTGAAATTTTAAATTAAATTTCTCAAGTGAGTGAGAATGTCACTATGAAAAGCAAGTCAATGAGAACTGAAGCGGAAAATTGAATAAATATAGGTTATGTTTGAAGCTTATCCTTATAACCAGGAATAGTAAGTTTTTTTCTCAGGACTGTTTCTAATCACTTTTAATATAATTTTTCTTTGTGTTATTTGGAAATTTTAAAAAATAAAATGGTTATTTTTAAGGTGTTAGCTAGTCGGTTTGTCGACTTATATCATCATAAGTATAACTAAGGAAAAATTACTGTCAAATTAAAATAAAGAATTGTAATGATAGCGCCTTTATATTAAAACTTTTAAATAAAATATTTGTCATCTGTAGTATAAAGTATGAGTCATTTAAATAAAATTTATTTAACTTAACCGGAGCTCTATAGTTCTCGAGATAATAAAAAAGCACTTTGTGTTAAAACGTAAGTTCTATTTATAAACATACTTCATGAATAATCTAGACTTGTTGAAACCCATCAATTTCGCAGTATCATTCTCAACAAGTAAATGAACCCCTTCTCTCATGGCTAAAACGGGTCTATCAATAGCCCCAACTTCTAAATATTGCAAAATCCGTTCTTCTCGAGTCTCCCCTTTGTGTGTTGACTTCTCATCATGGTCCAAATAATGTGGATTTATATTAAATGGAACAAGATTCAAAGCATCGAAACTTGGAGGATGAACGATGGGCATATCATTGGTAGTGTTGATTGATACTGTGGCAATATTGGTACCAGCACTGGTGCCAATGTATGGTTTTCCATCCTTGAGAACTCTGTTACGAATTGATTCTATAAGATCTTTTTTATACAAAGTATTTAAAAGGAGGAAAGTGTTGCCTCCTCCTACGAAAATGGCCTCTGCTTCCTCGACAGCCTTCTTTGGATTGTCATATTTGTGAATACTCTCAGTTTTGAAGCCTAAGAACATTAACTTACAATTAATTAATTATTTTTAATGAAAATTGTAGTGATTAATATGATCTAATGGATAAACGATACATTAACATAAACATAACGAACAGCGTTAATAATCTACTTGTAAAAGGAAAGTAAAATAAAAAGTTCATCAATATAAAATACATCAAATAATATGCAAGTGAATTATTGTAGTATTATGTATTTATATGTAGGATGTTTTCGAAGGATGAATGTATTGACGGAAAGATTGACAGGCGGGTGTCTGCAGGGTGTTAAAGTATTGGGTGCTGTGGGTATATTTATTCGAAACGTGAATACATCGAAAGATTCTCAATTGAGTGTTTATAATAGAGTTTTAGTACCTACAATCCTCCATTGATGTATGGTTTGAAATTTTGGTTGTGATCTGGGGATGAAGAAACATGAACGATGTATAACTGCTGTGGAAATAAGGTATTTGAGAACAGTGTGTGGCACAGTATAAATTCTATAAGCACTAGTCATTTTTCCCGGTATTTTTGTAACGTGAAAATTTTGCTTTGAACAGGAAAGCTCCGTCTCCTGGTTGGTTAGTTTTCAATCAGTCACTAATTTTTTAATCTAAAAAAATTATTAAATTATAATTTGAATATTTAATTTTCATAAACACATAACTTGTATCAAATACAAAACTTGTAGCGAAAGTTATTTTTTTATCAGTTTAAATTTGATGTTTATTTAAATTCCACCATTTCGTCTACCAGGAGGTGGAGCATAGATGAGCAAGAAAATCAGACACGCAAGAGAACATCATCGTCAGGGAGTGCAACTACTGCTTATAGCATTTATACTGTGGTTTGGTTGGATATACAAGACGTGATCATGTCAGGAATACGTTGGTGTATGGTGTGGTGAGTGTGAGAATGTTTTTAAAAAAGTGGAAGTGAGTCAGTTGAGGTGGTTTGGTCATTTTGAGAGAATAACGAATGAAAGGTTGGTGAAACTAATATATATATAAGAGAGATTGAGGGTGAACGATTGCGTGGGCGTCCGAGAAATAAATGGTTAGCTATAATTGATGGTTTGTTGCGTGAACGAATGATTCACAGTGTGAAGAATAAACGAGCATGTATGAATCGCACTATGGATGTGGACGAAGCGAGAGTGGTGTGCCAGGATAGGAATGCTTGGAAGAATGATTGTTAGTTGACGGTGTCTGGGTTCGTACTACCCCACTGTGCGGGAACTTTGAATAAAGTGTAATTTTTATTTTTAACCCAGTATGTACAGACGACAGCACATCCCAAGGGCTAATAATAGTTTATTGCTCTACATTAGTTATAATTTTACAGAGATAATGAAATAAAAGGTCAATTATTTACTTATATTACATGAAATTAAATTTAAATATTTTTACAGGATAAAAATGCTTTGTTGAAAGAGAGAAATACATATAAATATGAATCATACCATTTATTCATTTTAATGTGGCATTTTGTTGTTGCAGATTTCGGTGATATATTTTTGCGTGTGATATGCAGTTACTAGACGTTAAAATACGTCCCTCAAAGATAAATGATCGACTATGGAAATCTAATTGAAGAGCTTATGGTCCACAGTCCGATGCATTATTACGGAGGTATTTACATTTAATAAAATTGATTACTATTACGGTTTTGTTTGAGATTGACCAAAACGATGGTAAATAATTACAATGTAGCTAGTCTATCCAGTAGAAGAACTTAATCATGAATTTATTTATTTAGTTGAAGGTGTAATCATGTTACTTACCCCAAGTGCTAAATACACTAAATACTTTTTGAAAGTATTTGTCGTAATCAGGCAAGGCATAAGGGACGAACAGAACTTTTGTGACATAATTTCTGAAATATTTTGATATATTAAGACTTGAGAATTTATTATCTGAAGTTTTTACTTACTTTGTTAAGAAATTTTTAATATCATCTGCAGCATATTGCATATATTCGTGTCCATGAACAGTTGAGGAGGAAATTAAGAGCAAGTTTCGTACGCCCATTTTGAGAAAGCTTTTGAACACAAATGGAGCATTAAACATTGAATTTTATCTTAGTTCTTATCAGCTAACATTCAACCTTTACCCCAATGTACTTAAAATTTGTTAGAAATGTATGTTAAGCTACGTTTATAAATTTAAATATTGCATTAGCATCGAAAATGTAAACCAAAAATAAAATGTATTGATTGACCGTTTCCAAAATTAATTTGAAGTAAAATTTTCTATGTAGAATCGAGTTCTACATGTATTCGTAATTTTTACTCAGCAATTTTGACTATATTTTTTAGAATTTACACAACGGTTAATTTACAACATAACCTCAAACCTTCAAACGTCAGTTTGACGTTTACTCTTCGTTTGTTTTAGCATGGGACCTCGTACTCACGTAACCTAATGACGTCTGTAGCTATCATCAAAAAACCTTTGAAAATTAATTCCCTGGACTATCATAAGTTTGATATTTAATGATTTACTGTCAAAATTATTGATCAATAAATTAATATGTAACAAAACAAGATTAGAAAAATACAAACTCCATATTAAGAACTGTTTTATTGAAATAACTTAAACTGAAGTAACACTTCTCCAGCTAGATATTTACATGATGTCTGTCTGTAAATTTAGAATGATGTTAAAAATATACAATAATTATCTATATTTCGCTATTGTTTGCAACATTTTAACCAACAATTAATGTATCATCGTCGGCGAAGGTGTAGAATGGTACTTCCAGATTCAAAGGAGCGGGGCCCTTGCGAATACGGCCGGAGGCGTCGTAATGGGAGCCGTGGCACGGGCAGTAGTAGCCACCGAAGTCGCCGGCGTTGGCAATGGGTACGCAACCTAAATGTGTGCAGACTCCGATGACCACCAGCCACTCGGGCTTCTGAACACGGTCGCTGTCGTGCTCGGGGTCACGCAGGCTGGACACGGGCACGGATTGCTCCGAGGAGATCTCCTCGCCAGTTCTGTTGAAAATTCGATTTTATAATTAATGTTGATGTTATGATTTTATCCGTCCATCATCCGACGACATTTCCAAATTATTTATAATTAATTGTTCCTCGATCTATTTTTTACTTACTAATGAAGAAATAATTCGAATGGTTATTTGGTAAACAATCCTGAATATAATTTGAAAAATGTTTGTGATACCTTTTCTAATTATTTATTATGATAGCAAGTTCTTTTAATTACGGTAACAAATGTAGCTTATACCCACAGTAATTCATTAATGGTAGAAAAGTAAATGTTGCATCATATGAAATTCAGGGATATTTGACGTCATACAATTATTACTTAATTAATGAAATATAAACGGCTGAATTAATATTACATTATTTTTCTACCTTATTAGCTGAGGTTACTTAAATATGATATTATTTCATTTGCCACTCCTAGAATTCTTCAGGAGTTGATTTCATTGTGATCATTAGTATTAATATTACAGATAAGGTTTATAATTCCTCATTATGTTAAAAATATAAATATTCCACGTTTTATTTATAACGAAGTCAATCAATCTATGACAGATAATACCTAATTTATATCTGTTTCTTAAAAGTAACTTACAGGACTTATAATACCGCCATATTTGAATCCTCTCCCGATATTTCTTCACTTTTAGACTTTCCGATATAATAAACCGTAAACCTACTATTACTCAGCTGTATCTCTAGAGGTAAAGAATATTTTTATGTGCTCAGCCCGGGCTGTTATCTTTTTAAAGACTATTTTGATTCAGTAATTTAATGCATTGTGCTTCACGAACCAATAAATGTAAGATTTTATTAATTATTTACGATTCTATATCGTTAAACATTGTATAATGCTCGACCGTAACCCAAACTTTACATACTGGCACGGATAAAAAGCTCGATTTATTCGTTCGTTAGGTAACAGTCTTGCAATATAAATTGATATTAACAAATATATTTTCATATGAAACAATCGCAAATTGCATGTTATAGTTTTGATTACAAATTGAAACGAGATTTGAACGCATGACTATTCGCTTATAAACCAACCGGGCTATCTATACATAGTGCATAGCTACCCATAGCAATCATAGCATATCTTTTATTCATTTATATAACTGAATCAAACAAAAATTGCTGCTAAATTTTTATAATTAATCCCGAAACAGTAGTTGGTTTCAAATTATCTCTTTTCCACATTAATAAATCTGAGCTATATTTGATTTTTATTTAGATAATTTATTATAAATGGTTCCGTGATAACGCATCAGATACCCAAACCACCAAATAAATCTCACACCCTCACGCAAATCTCACTGATTCATTCCGTAAACATCAGCAACTTCTAAATTACCTGTGTCTGATGAAAAGGGGCTTGCCTCTCCACTTGAAGGTAACGCACTTGCCTTCGGGGATGTCTCCCAGCTTGACTTCAATCTTAGCCAAAGCCAAAACATCAGCAGAAGCGCTCATAGAGCTGACGAACTGCGCTACTACTGACTTGGCAGCATAGGCAGCAGCTACTGAACCACCTACAAATATGTTTTATGTTTACTGCCATTGTACAAAATAATATTTGTGTATTGTACTAGATTTGTGAGCTAAACAAAACTATTTCATTATTATTATTTACCTCCAACAACAAGGTAGGTGAAAGACTTGCGGGCTTCTTCAGTTCCACGGGCACTAGGGGATACTACACTGTCTCTTCTATAATCAGAAAAATCGGGCACTCTGAGGTCGGTGTGGGCGAATCGTACTTGGGTCGGAACTGCAAAAATGAAATAAATTTATACCTAACCTGCAATTACGTCAGTTATGTAATCGAAAAATATTTTATTTCTAGGCCCAAATTTTATTTAAATGTGCATATTGTTTTACCTGCGGGTCCAGAAGACACGCGTAGGTTACCAGAGGGTAATTTTTTACTTATAGAATAACTGGTCAAGCTCTCTGGCTCTTGTTGAATAGTTTCCTTCTTCTTACCAGGTACAGCAGCTGCGGCTGGTTTCAATCCATTTGCAACCACCTGGGTGCTCGCCTTCAGGTATGAGGAGATGTTCCCCGCTTTTGTCACAACGTTAATCATCTTGAATATTATTTAATTAAAGATGTTACTTAAGATGTGATCCCGACCAGCAGGTCTTCTCTTTGACTAGTAGAACCAGTGCTACCAATACAGCGATCCGTATGCCAAAATTTCAAATATTTATATTTTTTTTTTTTTTGTAAAATATAAATTCTGTAACGTGGAACTGTCAAAATATATTTTATTTGTCATATACTTAGTTAAGTTCATAATTTAGAAGGCTGAATTAAAAACTACACGAAACAAGGTTGTCCAAATTTCAAGAATGTTAAGTCAATATAATTTGTATAAATAGTAGACTAACGGGCAATAAATATATTGAAAATAATTTTGAACTGTAAAAAATAAACATAAACAAACTTATTTCAAATATCAAATTGATCAAATGACTTTATTCGTTTGTCAGTTTAACCAAGCAGTATCGAACCCTGTGAGTAGTTATAACAGAGGCCGCTAGTGTCGCCTGTGCATTGTAGATTCAAAATTCGAATTTATGTGAATTATAACTAACACGGAATTACTAAACGCATTTGTACTTGTTAAAACCATCTTTAAATACTACAAAATTACTGACTACGGTAATGTTTTCAAATATTATTTCTTGTGTGTAATAATAACGTTCCTTTTACTTGAAATGTACAATATATCCAAGTAAATGTGAATGCGATTGCTTATGTAATAGGGTAGATAGATTATCGCGCATTTCTTTCAAGGGACATAAGTTTTATGACCTATATTTAGTTTCTTACATCAACATTATTATTTATTATTTGGATAACTCTGAAGATGCATGTAAAATTTCAGATACTGTGGCGAAACATATAATTGTAAAATATATCACGACTTCTTGGTAAAATTGAGTTGTGCCGTCACCTGGTAGAATACGCGTGCACTACAATCGAATTTGACACATGCGAGTTGAAGCGTTGCCCGCTAGGCGTAAAGTAGCTGTCAAGTTGTCAGAGAGCTCGGAAGTATATTTATAATTTCTAAATTTTCTTCAAAATTCCAAAAATTAAATGTTTTTTCTGTAAACCAAAGTGTTCCTAAGGTGTGTCTGGTGTAAGTGATGTGAAAATCATTCAGCGTTTCATTTGAAATTGTCCCGTTTCGTTAATGGCCAATATTCGCATTCAGTGGTGGCTGCAACACAAATTTCTTTCTATGTTCGGGCTAGGAAAATAAACTTTGCGCTGATTTACTTCCGCAGCACAGACAGGTAAGTCTTGTCCAATATTTTTTACAATTGTTGTAATGTTTACATTGTCGATAAATGTGCCGTACCGCGAAATAGCGCCAATAATTCTTCAGTGCTTTGTTTTGTAGAGCACTTGTTTTGAATTATTTATTAATGCACAAAATCTGTATTTTTGACCTGATTAACTGATAATAATTTTAAATTATAGTTCAAACAATTATCAGTTCGATATTTGAAGCCAGAATATGTAAATAACTCAGTTTAAGGTCATTCAATTAAAATAATTTTTGTGCGTTACATAATTTTAATTAGTTGAATATTGCGCTCTTTGCAAAAACATGCTAAAGATTCGTTTTTAACTACTAAAGCGGTTTTTAATACATTTTTACAGAATTCTTGTTCTTTTAAGTTATAAATCTTCCAAAATATTATTTTAGTACACATATTTTACGTTGATTATTTGCAAATGTAGCTCATTGAATTTTTACGGTGTAAAATTAATAAAATACATTTTTCTGCCTTTTGTCGTATTCTTAATTAGTGATTTATGTATGTTTGTATTTTATTAGGAGTATAATATTTAATTGCTGCCCAAGGGTACATGCGGATGTATAAATTAATGGTTCTAATTCATTACTTTAAAACTTTCTTTTCTGTGACAGCCGAAAATCTTTCACGAAGTTTTTTTTTTCTTAATAAGGCGCGAAAGAAACTTGCACGTCCTATAATAGTTTTTCAGGGCTACATAAAATAATATTGCTAAAATTAAAATCTTAATACATAAAATATTAATTAAATTATTTATCATAATGTTTATGCTAGTTGAATATTATTAAATATAAGCAAAAGTTTTTGAAAGATTCAAAATAATACTTTTAATTTTTGTCTTGACTACTATTTGATACTTGTTAATACAAGTAGTTATTAATTTATTAAAAATTCAGGTAATATAAATGTTAAGAAAAGATGTATTATGGGAACAAAATAGACAAAATATCAGTATAATAATAAATTCAGAGCAAAATGTCATTTGATCGCGAGAACAAAGGGCTCGAAATCAAGTAGGCTCCTTCGCGCGGGGTGCAGAGCAAGCAGCACTATCAGGTCCGCGCGTGCGCCCTCCCACCCTACCAGCGCAGCGCAGTCCTTTGGAGGGGTGGGGTGGGGGGCACTTCGCAACCCTTCTTTGTGCGTGTGCCTGTGTGCATAGGCTGTTTTAATTAGCAGTGATCGGGCGGTCGCGTTGCATATGACTTGTACACACTACACATGCGTCTACCTGACTATTGATTGACTCGTCGCAGCGCCCTGCCCCCTCCCCAATCCTCACGCAGTCAGGAGGGGTTGGGGGAGGATCTACCCTGGTTCTGGTTCCTGAATCCTGCTCTATGTTGCGTTTGCTGTGCGTTGATAATGCTGGCTTTGTCTATTTTATTAGTGGAACTCTTGGTTAGAGAGGGAGAGCGAATGGAAGGGTATCGTATGATAAGGGTTGTTTGTTCTGTATTCTATTTGGAGTGTAAAAATCAGTACATAATTAGAAGCAGGTTTTCGTTGATAAACGACATGCATTCCTGAAAGCTTTCAAATATTTTCAATAAACGTGTAATAAGAAATATGCAGACTGGGGGAGATGTCCCTATGTAATATTGAAAATGTCTCGCTTATTTAATTGATTAGCGAATTCATCCTTAGGCAACGAGAATCACATTGCAATAAATACATAAATAGGGAGAAAGTACTCAGTCCTGACTCTATTTAGTTTTCTTGAAGTTATTTAAAATCGTCGTGACAGGTATGACTTTTTCTAGTATTAGTAAAATCTTTAATCCTTGTCTCATACCTACATAAACAAATGCCAACAATGTAATGTTTCCAATTCAAGATTTAAAATGTCTGTATATGGTACGATATAACAAACTAGTTGCTTAAATCGTTCCAACTTATTGTAATTATTATCGTCTTTTTAATTTCTTGTATTTTGCTGAAATTAAACATAAATTTTATCATATTTATGCTTGGTATTATAAAGAAATTTAACCTCCAGTTAACGTATTGTCACAGACTACACACACACATACATACATACAGACATCACGGCGAAAATAGTAAAATCGTACTGTAGGGACCCTGAAACGTGATTATTCATTGAAAACTCACTACTCATTTTTTTGACTAAAAACAATACTTCCCTTACCTAGAGGTAGGCGGGAGGTAAAAATACTTATTTTTCCGAAATCATTAAATTAATAATTAAAAACATAAATAAATAGCATTATGTATTTGTAAAACGTCAGCTAGCTGTTGAGACGGGGATGGCTGTGATAACAAAAGTACTGTCAAAGTGTCAAATTTGTTAGACGTATTCTGCATGAGATCTGCATTAAATCCGATAATTTATTGTCAAATAAAAGTAACACAGACATGTGTGGCATTTGAACCTTGAAACCCCTGTCAAATCAACTCTGAACAATACTTTAAGTGCTACTGCTAACAAATTTTAAAACGCATCTTTTGAAGCCTTCTTGATATTAAAATAATAAATCGTGTTCTGTCTAATCACCTTGTTACCGAAACAATAAGGAATACATTTTCTATAGCATTGTTTTGGAAACTACGTATTCCACAACTAAAAATTGTATGGGAATAACTATCATTCCATACGTTGCATATGGAATAAATTCGACGAATCAGAGCCGCATATTAGCGCGATATATGAAGTATCTTGGTTCGGTTACTATGCTTACGCCTGTTTGTTTTAATTTTATTTATTTGAGGTTGACGTTTTCAACAGTTTTGTATTTGTATTTTTTATATAATTTCCAAAATCTTGTAACGGAATGGCATATCCCACACTCACAAACCGTAGCCCTCGCCTTCGACTCGGATTACAAACTTTTTGTTCGTGTGGAATATGCGCTGTTGCTTTACTTTTTGTAGAATATACTATTCTATAACACTGTTTTGTAAACTACGCATTCCACAACTAAAAATTGTATACGCCGCGTATGGAATAAGTTCGATGAATCAAATCCGCGATATATGAAGTATCTTAGTTCGGTTGCTATGGTTGCGTCTTTTTGTTTTAATTTTATTTATTTGAATTTGACGTTTTGAACAATTTTGAATTTTACATTTTTTTTATAATTTCCATAATCTTCTTACAGAATAGTATATTCTGCAACAAGTAATGGAATGGCACATATTCCACGCGAGCAAAAAGTTTGTAGTGTGGGATATGCCATTCCGTTACACGTTGTAGACTATACATTCTATAACAAGATTTTGGAAATATACAAAAAATACAAATATAAAACTGTTAAAACGTCAAACTCAAATCAATCAAATTAAAACAAACAGACGTAACCATAGTAACTGAATCAAGAAACTTTATATATCGCGCTAATATGTGGCTCTGATTCGTCGAAAATATACGTATGGAATGATAGTGATTCCATAACAATTTTTAGTTGTAGAATGCCTAGTTTCCAAAACAGTGTTAGAAAGTATAGTCTACAACAGGTAACGGAATGGCATATCCCTTCGGCTCGGACTACAAACTTTTGCTCGTGTGGAATATGTGCCATTCCATTACTTGTTGTAGAATATATTATTCTCCTTTTTCCTGAGGTGCTAAAATAAAGTTCTGACCGTAGTACAACTGTGCCATAGGAGTTGTCAAACACGCGTGATGAATGAATCTCCTAGTGATGGTGCGTCCGCGATGACGTGAGTTAGTGCAAGTAAGCACAACGCATCGCTTGCACGGATTGCAGCACGCACGTTCTTTGACCCACATCAGCCATCGCCAATCCGCGGCGTAGGGACAGATCGCGTCGTTCGCGGCACGTGTAACCCGCTTTCACGCCCGCTAACCTAGCGCAGCACTCTCACCGAAACTCGGGCTCCGTCTCCGTCACGCGCACTCCACCGCCGGGCAGTCTGTCCCACTCGCACGGTGCACCTTGTGTTGGAGGGGATAGGTGGCGGTGCTGATTGGTGGTGCACTCGGAATTAGGAATCTGGTTTAGCAAAAAGCTGAACATTTAGATTTCACTGGTTATGCAGTCTAATTATTTATTAAAAATGCGTTCAGTTACCTAATTATGATATCGAAATTGGAGAGGAACGGTATTTATAACCCACTTTGAAATCCTAGGTCTGCAACAAATTATAAAATAAGTGTATTAACCCAGTATATTGCGCCGAAGTAGCATTAGCACTACTTGAGAATTAAAGCAATATTATTAAAGAAAAGGCAAAAACGCCGAAGTTGATAAAATCCAAAATACATTGTTTGAAAGAAATATATACCTATTGATTGATTTCATTGCTAAAAATAGTTATTTGTTTAACTAGGCATCAAAAGATCAGATTTATAGCAGAGGTTGCCGTTTCATTGACGAGGCGAAGCCGAGGCAATGAATGCTGCCGATGCTATAAATTTGTGTTTGATGCCGAGTTGAACATATAATTTTTTTGCCGATTTGGAATTAATTTTAATTTAGTAATTATTTTTTATAGATATTTAGAAGTTTATCGCTGTCAAATTTCGTTGCAATGTATGTGTTGAACAGTTGCTATGTATTTATTTACGGTTGCTATGCATTTGTGGAGCGGTTGTTAGGTAATAGTATATTCTACAACAAGTAATGGAATGGCACATATTCCACGCGAGCAAAAAGTTTGTGGACTAGGCCATTCCGTTACATATTACATGTTGTAGACTAAACTTTCTAAAAAAAGGTTTTGGAAATTATATAAAAATACAAATATAAAACTGTTGAAAACGTCAAACTCAAATAAATCAAATTAAAACAAACAGACGTAACCATAGTAACTTAATCAAGATACTTCGTATGTTGCGCTAATAAGCGGTTATGATTCGTCGAAAATATTCCATACGTATGGAATGTTAGTGATTCCATAACAATTTTTAGTAGTGGAATGCCCAGTTTCCAAAACAGTGTTATAGAAAATATTTTTTTGCAATACCTGTTCTGTAAGTTACCCATTAATAACAAAATTTAAACACAGTAAGTGGAACTTTTATTGCACAATTGGTTTTCATGGTTACATCATTTACTTACCGTCCACGGTGGATGGTAAGTGAAACTTACCGTTCATGGTGGACGGTAAGTAAATATATATCATTCAAATTTTATTTCTAACCTCAATCTGTCAGCTGTTAATTTTGATACCTATTTGTCCTTTTCTTATATTTACGCAGGTATTGCAAAAAATAACTTACTAACCTCGAACTGTAAGTGATTTTTTAGGCCACGAATGTTTAGGAAATCTCGACCCGACGGGTCTCGATATCCCAAACTACATTCTCGACCTAAAAACTATCACTTACAGTTCACGGTACGTACGACCTAGGCATAAAAATGACACTTTACACACTGTTAGGAGTCCGTGAAGTGTCATCTTTATTATCAATCGGCAAAAAAATAATTTCACGGCTAGTAAACTGGGTTGGCATATGTTTTTATTTTCTTATAATTAGTATTAGTAAGTGCAGGAATCATAATTACCATATAATAATATATGATGCTATTTTCGCGGAAAAATGTGTTTTTAGATTCGCTGAATTCGATTTGACCGTTTTTTAAATATTTGTGTGGATGAATGGATGGTGTCTTTCGATATATTGCGAACGAGAAAGTATAAAGTAGCAAAACTTCATAATTATAAATTCTATGATAATGCGCTGAACATTAATTCATTTTGTCGTATACGAAAATCGTTTCAAGTCAAAGATGGTAGCATCAACATTTGTAATAAAAATGTTATTTACATTTTTTTGTATCTATTCGTACTTCCAGTTTTGTGGTGACTAATAGCCAATTCTGTAAAGTCTGTAAGATAATCTGTATGATACGTAAATTCTTACAGGCCAAATGACAATTCTGTTCCTTACAGAAAATCGTAAATATGTTACAGATATTTGTAAAAGTTACGGTGAAGTTTGAGGTGTCTGTAAACTCTTACGTTCACTGTAGAATGCGAAAATTCATCATTATTTTATGAATAATATGATCACTACTATTATTTATTCCCTCTAGAGATTTCTAAGTATTAAATCAGTTAAAAATTAATAATCAAGGTAATATTATTTATTGGATTACTTAGCGAAGTTTAATAATAATTATCCAACAACGCGCATTCCTTTTTAGGTATTTTGATAGACATTTTTCCTTACCAATTTATATAAAATATCATTTTTACTTTAAGGGTTTTCGTAACTTTATATTTTGTGTATGTTCCTTCCAAAATCCACTTGGTTCAAACTGTTCGATATGTTTAAGTCAGTCGTCTGTGAGTAAAGTATTAAAAAATATTAGTAGTATTTTAGCGCCTCCAGAACTGACAATGATCATCCGTTTTCGTTTTTTAATATATGTTTTCAGTACCGAATTTGTAATTCCATATAGTCAAACAATAAATAATTTAATTTCGACTAAGTTAATATATTATTTAAGTATTTTCAGTACTTACTTCACTTTAAATGGATGTATAAATATAAATAATTAAATATTATATTTTATATGTCATATATCGCTTACAAGTAACCAAAATATTATTGTGAAGTTAGACGAATGTTGTGAATTAATCGTCTCGTGACTGTAAAGTTGATCTGTAAATTGTCTTCTTACAGGTACTGTCGGGAATTGCCAAAACTGTAAATCTGTAAAGTTGTTAGTTACGAGCGTATCGTAGGTAGCAGATTTACGAATTTACGATCTTACAGATAAAATGTTCGAAATTGACCCATGAATTATATTTTTAATAATATATTTTTATAATCACAGTTCCTATGAGAATTAAAAAATAACTGCAACAAAAATTCAATAGGTTTGTTCCAAGTGGTCATTTCTGACATGTTTGTGACATGTTTGTGACAAATTTCAGTGCGCCTGCGAAAAATGTAAACAAGTTAAGTTTGAAACATAAACTTCATTTCTTTTCTGTGGCGAAAAATGTATGAATTTCTTTATTTATATTTATATTTAAGGTTAGCTGTCAAAACAAAAAATGAGCATGCACATACGCTTCATTCCATTCACCGTTCCAGTCTATGTTTCAAACTTAACTTGTTTACATTTTTCGCAGGCGCACTGACATTTGTCACAAACATGTTACAAACATGTCCAAAATGACCACTTGGAACAAACCTTATATGTCAAAGAACAACATCAGATTGTAGAGGTTTTACAAAATGTAATTTAAGGTAATTAGGCTTATTATACACTCAGGCAGACAGTACAAGTTCTATTTCTATGTAGCATACTTGAAAAAAATTCCCATGGTTTCTACATTGTATGTGTAATGCAAACTGCAATAATGCAAGGCCAGTGCATGAATCAATAATATTAATAGGTAATTCGCGATAACAATCGATTTTCAAGCCTCGTATGATTACTCAACGAAAATTAACAATAAATTTCATTCGATTTCCGTTGAACGTTGAACAAGCGAAGTCAGCGTTTTACAAACCTGACAGCATTCTTGCCTCCTAAATCTTGTGGAGCTTAACTCATAGTCAGCTCTTATTCTTAGATTTGTCCTGAACTCCTCCTGCTACGCCCGCTGCCCTTACTTTCCTGCGGAAAGGCCATTAGATTTATTATTTCCACCACAGCCGTTCTCATATTATTAACATTATAATTTAAAAGTTTAAACAAATCAAGATCAAACAAAAGTAGGTGCATAAATACTTTCAATTGTTATTTTATGCGAGGAGTGCGATTAGCTTTTATTGCTGTTTTATGTCTTCTCCATAAAATATATCATCCAAATGTAAAAGCAGTGCTTTATACAGAACTTTATTTCAAGATTTAGTATAAGTGCTGAAATTATTATTGGTAAATTATTTAATAAAGGAGACATGATACATGTAATTTGATTTGATACGATAAAAATTGACTCCTAAGAATAAATAAGCGATATAAATTGCAATCGAACCTGAGAGTAATTAACTAATTATGACGTATGAAAATATAACCACAAATAATAGTATATTGTGTCATTAGGAGTAAATGTGATACTTTGTGTGCTGAGCATGTAAGTTTGAACGACGAGCGAATCGAGTCGGACAATTATATGCGAAGCACCCAAAGACATATTTACTCCGAATAACACATGCTATTTTTTCTTCAAACATAGAAAATAAAATTATAAATATTATAAAATGCTCAAAACTTCAAAAAATATTCTGTCTTATTTAGCATTTCAAATTGCCGTAGAATATGCTGTTTTGTTATTTTTGTTTATTTGTTTCATTTTTAACTGTCAAATTATTGAATTACAACCTAACTATTTTTCATAATATTTTACTTTGTCCGCCGCCGGCGTAAATGTGTTGCCAAGGATACACTTTTACGCCGGCGGCGATAATATTGAACTTCTGCTTGTTGGATACAAATACATAACAACGTACTTTTATGACGTTTGAAGAAAAAAATAACTAGAATTATGAATAACATTAATTTTATGACATATTTTTACATATTCATTGTAAGAATTTACTAAAGTGTTCTTAAAGGTAAAATTTACTATTTCTGAAAGTTTTTCCAACTTAATTATAGTAAGCTTCCACTTCCGGTTCGGGAAGTACAATTAAATCAACTCATTTCTTTGTATTTTCATGAAACTTATAATTATGAACATAAGTTACTGCATATATGGATACACATTCATCTATTAATTCACACACACAGATATCATTGAGAAAATAACCAAATCGAATTCAGGAGACATGCTACTTCCTTCATTTTTATAAAATAATTTAATATGCCCACCACATAACTGGCCGCTAACTGTAATTTTCGAAGTATAAAAAAAATCAAATAAAAGTATAGCCTATGTTATTCTCAGCTGTATTTTCTCAGTATGATAAAATATAATTTAAAAAATTATGTATAAGGAACAAGAACGTGCTCAATGAGCAGGAAGGGGTGGGGAGGAGCGCCTCTCCTAAACATAGCAAAGAAACTTTTTACCCTGCTACAATGAAAGTTTTGCTAATCGCTATTACTCAACCATGCACTACTGCAAACTGATTGTATCATCATTATTACATCAATAGAAATACTGTTTAATGATTTTTTTTTTTTAGTAGTAGATAAAATGTGCCCCCCAATCTCGAATATTTTCATTATTCGAGATATTGAAGCATTTTTGTCAAAAATAATTTGGGAAGCAATGCGCACGAAAAACTGTTTTCCCATATTAAACCCCTATGGCCCGCATTTCGTGTTACACCCTGTATATCCTAATGACATCATGCCTACTTGATTGGCTTCACGAAATCTAAGTCAAGTCAAAGCGCGACTTACATTATTAAATTTCAATTTAAAATTACTATAAAACTATAGGTATTATATCTAGTTATTATTATTAAATAATATAATAGTTAAGTTTAGGTAATCAACTTATTAAATATATTTTTTTAATTCCATTATGGTCACATCCTCTATTTTCTTTTGAATAATATATTGTATATAACTCAATATGAAACATTATCACAATTTTAAAAGTAGCAACACTTGGTATGTTTCAAACAATATATGATTTGAAAAAGAAAAAGAATTAAATTTATGGTGAAGCTCGCTGGACCTACTCTTGTTGCAGTCCAGAGATCAATTCTTCGCGTTGTCTTGGCTGCAGTGTCACAGCGTCTCCAGCATGGAAGATGTCCCAGTGTCCCACGGCATGCTGCTCCGCGGTGCCGTGAGAACCGCTGCAAATCGTGCGGAGCCTCGTTGCGTAACTGTGCGTGCACTCGTGCAGCGAGCCAAGCACCGCGTTGACCTCAGGTGTTTGTACCGGGCCCGGTGTATCGTACTACTATAGTGTTCACTGTACTTCCTTACTGACGAAGTGCAACGAACTGCACTAGCGATGCGGCTAGTGGTCTTCGCGGTACACGTGCCGTGCTGGAAACCAGGGGTGGACTGGCTCTGTAGATGTAGATGTGGTGGATAGAATGTAAGAGAAAAGCACAACTGTTTCAGAATGGTTTGGGTTATATTATAAAAAATTTAATGTGCCAGCACATAACCTCCCGCCCAATTCTACTCTTAAACGATAGAAAATAGTATTTGATGATACAGAAACATACCTTCTTATTTGTTTATTCTCTATTTATATTTGAGAAATTTAATTTTGTTTCGTATGTTTATTTAATTTTTTGACATATATTTTACTAAGAAAACAGCTTCACAATCAAAATGACATGTGTCATATTTCGTAAAAAATTGATAATTTTGAAGTGTTTCCATAGTGTCAAGGAGCACCCATAGTGTAAAGGAATTCAAGATTTATGAAATTTATTTTTTTAATATTTTATTATCTCTAAATCTAATGAAAATTAATATAACTAGAAAAATCAAAACACATGTAAAATTAAATATAATAAATATTAACATAAATTGTTGAAAAAGGAAATTTAGCCGTGTTTTCACGAAAAACTGTTACGGGCTTTAAGTAAACTGCTACTTCCGGTAGACAGCTCTTCATTTAAATATAAGAAGCAAAAATTCACAAAATTGTATTTTTTGGTATTATAGTAGGTATTTGAGTTTTGCGAGACGAAAAAATTGCTTCGGAGTTCGGAATATCAAATAAATAAAGAATAATAAATATAAATATACGAATATAACAAATAAAAAGTTTCTGAATTCATTATAATCATGCTCAGTTTATTTGTTCTTTCTATACATATACAAAAAAAGAGTACAGTAGAATTTACCGAACTATTCGATAAACTGGGAATATAAAATACATTTTCTGAAAATTTACCAAACTTTTTAGTAAATACTTCTAATTGCTTAGTAAATAATCGTATAAATAAATAAATGCCGATCTCGGTGGTGTAGTGGCTATGTTGCTAGCCTAGCACGCCAGAGGTCGTGGGTTCGAATCCCACTGAAGAGCATGGTCGTTTGTGTTATTCATATAAATTCATAATCATCTACTCATGAGGCGGCATATGACCATAGTAGTTAGTCCGCCTCTCATCTTCATAATAATAAAAAAAAAAATAAATAAATTCCTACGACTAGTTTTTAACCGATTATGATGCAAAACTTACCAAATACCACACGACCTCTCCCGATTTTCCCAGATTTTTTATTTTTAATTACTCATTTTTTTGCTTTTAAGCAAAATCACTCAAGCAAACTGACATTAGGTAAAACCCCGCCTCCTTCGGAGTCGAGATTTACCATGCTGTTTGCTTTTGTGTTTGTTGCTAAACAAAAAATATCATGTCAAATAAAAATTTATCGATAAAATCAGTGATATTACCTTCGATAAAATCCTGTTACCCCAACAAAATCCTGTTACCCCGGTCAAATCCCGCTACCAAGTAAACAAACATCAGTTGTTACTGTCAATAACTGTCAGTATGACAGTGAATTAATATTTTATTATGCGTTGTCCTTGGAATTTATCTCATCAAATACCACACGTCCTCTCTGATTTTCTCAGATAAATAATTATTTTTATGTACTTATATTTTTGGCTTTTAAGCAAAATCACTTAAGCAAACTGACATTAGGTAAAACCCCGCCGCCTTCGGAGTCGAGATTTACCATGCTGTTTGCTTTTGTGTTTGTTGCTAAACAAAAAAAATCATGTCAAATAAAAATTTATCGATAAAATCAGTGATATTACCTTCGATAAAATCCTGTTACCCCGGTCAAATCCCGCTACCAAGTAAACAAACATCAGTTGTTACTGTCAATAACTGTCAGTATGACAGTGAATTAATATTTTATTATGCGTTGTCCTTGGAATTTATCTCATCAAATACCACACGTCCTCTCTGATTTTCTCAGATAAATAATTATTTTTATGTACTTATATTTTTGGCTTTTAAGCAAAATCACTTAAGCAAACTGACATTAGGTAAAACCCCGTCTCCTTCAAGTCGGGATTTATCATGCTATTTGCTTTTGTGTTTGTTGCTAAGCAATAAAACTCGTGCAAAATAAAAATTTATCGATAAAATTAGAAGGTCTTGTAATATTATCCCGATAATTTCAAAATATCTGGTGTGTGCATTATACCGTATAACTTGTTTCTTTCATATGACTTTACTTAGACAATTGTTTAGATCAAGAGAAAATTTTGCATTTTACCTGGAACATTACGGTGATATATACACTTGTATTCACATTAAGTTTTAATAATTGAATATCAAAAATGCTTGTACTAAACTTATATAGCTTTTAAATTTGATACTTCATTTTTACCTGATTTCAATAAATGAGCTAAACTAAAGCACAGCTATAGTATTCTACATAATTTAAACATAATTAACAAATTCTTGATGAATTAGAAATTTAAAACCTTATTTGACAGTAAAGCCAAAGTTTGTTGAGTACACCTTTGAAAAATAATACGCGTTTTAAACAACGTTTTCTTTCTCCACAGTAAACTTCTATGTTTATAGTAATCTGAAACTATTACAAATAAATATATTTTCTATTAGAATAGAATGAGTAATTTATTATCTTCACAACTACATTCATGAAATACCGAGTCGAATACACATTGTTAAATAATACTAAATATTAATATTTCGACATTTGCATTTAGCACAAATATTATGTAAAATTCATTAAACATGGTATTCAAATGATTTGTATTCTAATTTTTGTCGCAATTTAAAATAAATGTTTTGTATTTTTAACTACCATTATTACCTTGAATTTAATTTGTCATGTATAGTTTAACTTTTATTTAATAGGAAGCATTTGACAAAAATTGAATTTGTTTCATTTGAAGTGTGATCGTCTTCTGTATTAGAAATGTCAGAATCACTCTCATGTATTTCGTCTTTAGATTGCACTTCATATTGCATATTTATCTTCGCTTTCATTCATTAAAATATCATACAACTCACTTTAAGTTAAAAAAACGCCGAGACATGTATATTATAAAATCCATGTAGCTATTATAGTTGGGTCAACATAGACCCCAATTGTTATTAAAAATGCATGCAATAAGGCCCATTTAGTTTAGTTTAGTATTTCACGATATATCAATCAAATTAAAATCAGTGTTTATTAGGAAAATTTTAACACGACCAAGGAAAATTAAACAAAACCGAAAAATATTTGACATTTCAAAAAACAGTTTTGGATTTATTTATTACAGTGTTGTATTATTTTTTTTTGAAATTTCGTAGAAGATTCTAATGATATAATGGCGAATTTTGACACCAGGTTTACAGCAGAGGCTGCCGAAGCTATAAATCTGTGTTTAGTGCCGAGTTTACCACATAATGTTTTTACAGCCCAGGCATAAAAGTTCATTTCTTTCTAAAATAAATAAATACCCTTACGAGCCCAAAATCATATTAGTTGGCCTAGTTAAGACTTTTAGAATAGCTTTAAAAAAATAGTTCTGATCGAACAGAGGGAAAATTTATTGTACTAAATTTATTTATAACATAAATTCTGTTATATTAAAGAATATTTTAAGCAATAATAACAACTGAAATAATATGAAATTTACAATTTGTCCCAAAGGTATTGGCTGGTATCACAAACACTGTTTTTAAATCTGATGACAACAAAATACAGAAAATTGTTTCTAATAAAAATTGTGAGTAATATTATTCTACATCTTTTTGATTCCAATGAAATTTTCTCTATCTCATTTACTTATTAAGATAAGCCAAAAAACCCTGATAGGCCTTGAAATAATTAACAAGTTACTGTTGATGAATTGTTAAAAAAATCTAATTAATTTGTAGCATAAACAATACCTCTGTTACACATATGTATGTGCGGAATATAAAAATTATAGAATTTAAGATATAAATAAGCCGAATTAACATATTTCCTTTTTATGACTTTAACTGGGCCAAATAATATGATTCTGGGCTCGTAAAACTGCTTCATGAAATGGCAAATATTTTTTGTTTCGTTTAATTTTTCATGGCAATGTTACAATTTTTCTAATAAATATTGATTTTAATTTGATTGATATATCGTGAAATACTACTATTTAGGTAGGTAATCAAATGGACCTTTGTGCTTACACTTTTGCTGTAAAGTGATTAAGTAAAAATTTACAGCAATGTAAAAAAATAGCATTGAAATCCCTATATTCCACATTTCAATTCTACACCCGGTATTTGTACATAATATTATTTGTTTTTGAATGTTGCTGCCAATCTGGTCGTCCTAATATTTAAGAAATTTGTCGTCTCAAGAATATGTAGTTATTGTAGATCACCCTTCACCACGTTCTGAACTAGTATATTTGAAAGCTGTGATCGCCTTCTAATCAAAATAGTCGAATTTCTATTTTGCATAAAAATAAATAAATTCCCAGCTACATATTAAAGAAAAATCGTGCACGTGTAAATTTCTTTTCTCTCGCAACACTAAAAGGTTACTTCCTCGATATTCATCGCAATCTGCACTATTTCCAAACATTCAGTGGGCCACGCTTGTGTTTTCATTGCCACCGGCAGTCATTCACGAGTGAAAGTTCTAGGCCGCAATCCGGCCCTGAATGCAACGCGCCCGCTCCCCCTCGGCCCTGCCCTGCACGCACGCATTGCCGTGCAGCGGTGCGTTACCTTGTTCACCGCTATTTGGTGCTATTTGACGATGTTTGGAGTTTCGGCTGCATTTGAAAATGTTCCGGGTAACGAGCGGTTGTGCAGGCAACCAACTGAACGGACGAGTCAAGCGGGCGAAGGATACTAAGGGACAGCGAGATTCCAATAGATTCGTTGAAATATAAACCAGTGTTTCTCAACTCACCGTTCTGCTGATTAATGGGGGTCGTTCACCATTTTTTTTTTTAATTTTTTTATGAAACTTTATCTGAATTGAAGACTATCTACACTTTTAAAAAGTCTTAATTGTTATTCATTAAGCAACAATGATTTTTTTTAAATGCTGTGACGTCATTATAGAGGTGTTGGTGGATCTTAAATAGTAGAGATTTAAATAATTTTTATTTATTTTATTGTAATAATAATAATAAAATAAGTAAAAAAATATATGACTACAATTATTTACAATAAAAAGTTTTGTTGTTGTATTAAAATATGATAGGTTTATATCGTTGAATTCATCAAAAAGTACTCAGTAATAATATAACAAGAGAGTGAGAATAAATTGAAAATAATTTGACAGATCTTTCGAAAACTTGTTGCCAGGCAAAAGCCCGTAGGGCTTGAGTGGCTATTGCCAAATGGCGACAAGTTTGAGAAAGACACTGGAGAATTATTTTATAATTTATCGAACTCTCGAGTTATATTTAATTAGATTATTTTTTGATTTCATCATTAGGCACGCCACTAAATCTATCTTTTTTGCTCATTTTTACTTGTGTTGATGATAACTATCTGACATTTGACATCTGCCAACAAAAACAAAAAAGCTACAGAGAAAATTGCCGGGAATAATCACAAGAGCATTATTCTCAGTATAATAATGACAGGATTGGTTAAAACGCAGACACGTGACATACAATAAAGCATTTCATTGGTTTTAAGAAACGTCAAAAAATAATCAATCGAATAAGTCAATAAAAATATATGATGGCTCACTAAAATGAAAACAAATTTAATTAGAATAAAATTTTCAAAAATATAACTAGTTGAGAATAGAAAATAAAATATTAGCAGTACAACTTATTTTTTAGAGTATCATTGCAATAATTATTGTTTTAAAATATATTCTGTTATAACACGGATCTATGAATTAAGATGTAAGTAATTATTGTATCAAAATGTTACTAATAAAAATGAAAATTAAATGTGTTCATGAAGAATAAATTGATATTGAAGATGTAAATATAATAATGTAAATACAACATTTTACATATTTAAATGCTGTTTGCAACAGATTAGAGTATTGTTTAGTCCTCAATGATAATATATTACGTACTATTTCATTTGAAATGTATAAAGCTTAATTGTATTCTGTTTATTTTTTTCTAGTATGAACTTTAAAGTAATTAATTATTTTACAGCAATAATTTTGAAAATATTGAAGTATTATAATAATGGAGTCCTTCGCTAAAAAACCGAGTTGCTACCGTAACAACTTGCTAATTGTGACGAGAATGAATTATTTTTTGACAGCAAATGAAACTCCATTAAGCCTGAAGTTTCGATGGGATTTAGTTGCTACGATAACAACTTTGTTAGAGAATTGGGTCGATGATTTATTGAGAATTATTTCAATAAAATTAAGACGCTATTGCATTGGCAGATTTTAGTTTCTTACAAAATATCTTCAGTAAAGGAAAAAAGGATGGTATTAGAGGCAAAAAGTAATTTAGTGAAATGTTCCGTAAGTGGCGTAGCTCGTAGCTCGTAGTTCTGCATTGCGTCTGTGAAATGGGAGACGTAATTTGAAGTTCCCTGCGTATGTACTTTATGAGCTGGCAACGCCATTATAGCAACGAGTGTACTTATTGATTGAGCACCCGCATGTGTGGAGTGCAGAGGGCAAACGAACACCAGCAGCAGAAGTAGCAGCAGCAGCGCGGAGGAGGCATTATTACCCAACCCAACCCCAGCACTGGACGCATCATAATTCCCAAACTGCGAAAGTTTCCTCACCCGATTCCGTTTTCCCTTTCCGTAATAAAAACTGTCGCTTTCAGTGGCGTGTTCAGCCAAGGCCGGGCGGTGCGCTTGGTGCGCATGCGGCAGGGCGTCGCGACGCGATGCGTCCGGGCCGGGGGTTGCACAGTGCAAGGTGTCTGCGCCGTGGCTCGCCGCCGCCCCTCGCAGCCCGCCGCCGCTCCGCCCGGGAGAGGCGAGGAGAGAGCCTGCTCCGCCACCGGATGTGCGCGCTCGCTTCCTTTCACCCTCACTTCACTCTCACTCTCGCTGCTCTCCCGATGCTCTCTCCTCTCGCTGTCTGGCGCCCGGGCCGCCTCGGTGCGTCTTTGTTCGACCTTGTTGGCGAGTGCGCGTGTGCGCTCCTCAAGGACGCGACGCCACGGGCGTCTCGCCCGGAACACACCGACGTCGCATTCTGCCCCTCTCGCCCCCACGCGCACCGACGCCCTATGAATTTTCCGGAACTCTTGCTTATGTCTCTTGATGAAATGACACACTACGAATACTTATTTGTTACGATTCGATACGGCTGCTTCACATTTTCATTTTACAGCCATTTTTCAGTTTCATAGTTCAAAGCAATTTCACCATAGAAACAACGGAAGCAACCTAACAAATTTACTAACATTACTGAGCCGGTTTGTAAACAGCCAAAAACCGGCCGAAAAACACTGAAATGTCATACAACATGAAAATGATACCTACATTTGTGATTTGTAAAAAGATTTAATTTTCGAAACAATTTTTTGTTTTCAAACATTGTTTGTTTGTTTAAAACCTTCGAAAATGTTTGCATTATCATTTACAATACCGGATTAAGTGTGTTTTTCGTAGAAAAAATTAATTGAACGATACATCAACATTTCGTTTTATTCGAATGGTTAAATGTAGCTACCTTGTACCATGCATTAATCGTTTTTTCTTTGTTATTGCTCATAACATACATAAACACTCAATGGACAAATGAATTAAAATAATTGAAGGTTCAATTAAGTCCTAAAGGCCGAATATGAACAGAATTAATGATATGTGAATAAACGCAAAGAAGGAAAGAAATTTGATATAAGATGGAAATCGTGTAGCACATTTGAATGATATAGGAAATGATTTTGACCTCAGAAATACAGTCACGTAATACATTTATTTTTTATCACCTGCAAATTCACAAGTGCAATTTATTTATTCATCGGAAAGTTTGCAAAATAGAAAGAAAAGCAAGGAACCTACACTGTCATTGGACCGCACTACCAACAACTGTTTGTAATCTTAATATTATTATTATGATCTCTATTATAATAACCAATTTCGGATAATTAATTCATTGCTTTCTGAAACAATCTGAAATTATTTTAAAGAAACGAGGTTCAAATATGATTCATAGGAAATTTTATTAACTGAATTGTTCGTTTTTCCAAGAAAACTCATAATTAATACTTTAAAGAAGCAAATAATTACAAAAAATGCACGACCAACTAATTCTGACCGGTTTACTTGGCTCGGAACAAAATTAATATTTCATCAAGTATTATATTTTATAACTTATTCTCGTAAGATATATTTTACTTTTAATGATCAGTTAACTTAATACGTAATTAATAACTAATTGGCACTTTAGAAACACAATGATATTTTTAAATAACCATATGTGGGAAACTTAAACCGTAATTTTAAGCGCTCTCAGCTGCTGAGGTTATATTCGGTACCTCCTTTTCGGTGGTGTGACAACGATACGCAATGTTCGCTGGTATAGGTTTTCGCAAAGCGGGTACCCATTCAACTACTGACCGCGGGCTGTGCTGCTTAGCTTGTGTTATCAAGTGAAGCGGCTTCAATGCTACCTGCCATGCCCATTGCCTCAAACCAGTTATTTAATAATATATTCATATAGTAAAAATAAATAAACAGAAGAAGTATGTCATGAATCTGTAAATAAAAATATTTATAAATTGAAAAGTAACTAGTACAATTGATTCAGCTATGCTTATGAAAACAATAACGAAGAGAAATATTCTAGTATTAAGTAACGTATATATTATTGCAATGTACAGTGATTTTAAAATCAATAAATAAAATAAATGTATCACCACGACTTTTGCCCATTCTGGGTGTAGCACTCTGCTTACGCAGATCTCGTTAAATGATATATTTTTTTGTATGAATTGCGGTTACCAGCCGTCAAATAATAGCCCTCCAAAGCTGTTAGTGGAGGGGGAATCAATCTTATTCTTTAACTGGAATTTAAAATTATTAAAAATAATTGCAGTTCATTTTTGTTCTATTCTATACGTTTGTGCAAATGATAACGTTTCCATACAAATTCCATATAGATCTGTTACATTACTGTTGGATTTGTTGTGGTGTTCATTTGTAATTTGTACTCTTCGTGATCCTGTGTTTTATAATATACACTGACATCAATTTACGTTCATTGTAACAAATCGCGCCTAAAAATCACAGCACGAGTCCTGCAAAACGCATTGCAATTTCATGTAATGGGTAAGAGACGAGATTAATTATTTATTTATTTTTATTTTAAAGACAGAAATCAATACAATTTTATTTTGTAATGTCACTCCTCATTCTTAAAGATTAACATGTCCCAATTTCATCATTAGTTTCAATTAATGGGTTTGATTTTTGTCATTTTGATCTTCTGTTTACAAACTCTACTTCAGCTTGTTTAAAATTCTTTAATGAGTAACTTATACAATGAATTAAGAAATTTTCCATTGTTTGGCACCATATAAAATTATCCTTGTAGCTCGTCCTTCAGCAACATTTTTAGGGTTGATAGCACTCTGATGACACTGCAAACGAACTCACTGGATTGTGAGATCCACAGTTCGAATCCCATAGCCAACAATGCCATTTGTACTTTACACCTGGCAACACTAACATCTTTGGAGTCTATGACTTGACAGCTAGTAACCGCACCTTACGCGCAAAAATATATTATTACCGAGATCTGCGCAAACAGAGTACTACATACAAAATGGATATAAGGCGTGATGATATATTTATTTTTATATATTAAATATATTTGCCGTATTTCAACTCATAAAAATGTATCATACTGATACTGATACACCAAGCAGAGTGACATTATATATAATGTATAATTTTCAGTTACAGTATTTTGGGATTATGGAAAATTTTAATTTTTTTGTACAAAGTAAGGAAGTATTGGAATCATGAAAAAATCGTTGACGGGATTTTTGCGGAAATATATATATATTGTACTATTCACCGCTTTTGCCATTATTTTTTGTTGCATGCATAATTTTACGTTAAAATAACAACAAATTCGGACCTGTTCTCTAAAATTTGCTAATTGTGACAAAAAATAATAGTTTTTTTGACAGCTAATAAAACATTCTGCATTAAATATAATGAAATCGATGTTCTGATGCGATTTTGTCAACATTAGCAAGTTGCTACGTAACAACTTCGTTACAGAATTGGGCCAATTGTCGGATTTGAAAGAAATATATTTTTCTATAACACTGTTTTGGAAACTGGGCATTCCACACGCGGCGTATGGAATATTTTCGACGAATCAGAACCGCTTATTAGCGCGACATATGAAGTATCTTGATTCAGTTACTATGGTTACGTCTGTTTGTTTTAATTTGATTTATTTGAGTTTGACGTTTTCAACAGTTTTATATTTGTATTTTTGTATAATTTCCAAAACCTTTTTATAGAAAGTATAGTCTACAACATGTAACGGAATGGCCTATCCCACGCTCGCAAACCGTAGCCCTCGCCTTTGGCTCGGGCTACAAACTTTTTGCTCGCGTGGAATATGTGCCATTCCATTACTTGTTGTAGAATATACTATTCTACGATCACTTAGAAATCTGCTCATTGTATGTTTGTTGTTGCTAGGGATATGAGGTACATTGCCAGCATCGTGCGAAATGAATTTGTTTTGTGCGTATATCGATACAGGTCAGCTCATTTAAGTACAGGTGCCATTGCTAGAATACATATTTCGAATTGTTAAATATTCTAATAGTAAAAGCGGGACAAATTTATTATCAAAATTTAATTAATTAGGAAATAATATCGTGGTCGTAGAAAAAGTATAGTGTACAACTCGCATGGAATGTCCATTTCATACTCGTATGATTTGCAGCATTCGCCTTCGGCTCATGCTACAAACTTTCATACTCGTAGGAAATGAGTACCATTCCATGCTCGTTGTACGAAAAAAATATTGTACCCAACATGACCTGAAAGTGTCTTTAATGGTCTCGCACCCAGAAAAGTATCACTTTTAGGTCTTGTTACGTAAATTACTATTGTCGACCCTAGATTATGTAACTTACCGCATAATTTATTTACTAATTTTGAATTTTGAATAGAACAAGTTGACAATTCTCGTTCTTAACTTAATTAAGTGGGGGATGAGATGGACTTGCAAGAGTATTTTTTATATCAATAAAAGATCAATTCTGTTACATAATTATGCCAAATATTTTTTTAAATCATTGCATTAAATAACCAGAAAATCAAAAACTTTCTATGCATGAATTCCTCTTTCTGCATTTGTCCTGTATGTGCTAGTGACGTCACACCGCCGCCATGGCACACTCCGACGCCAGCCGGCGTCCGCCCCTGTATTGAGTGAATGCGACGGCGGCGGTGGTGCCGGGGGCGGCTTGGCCTGGTCTCCAGTACTGCACTGTCTCTAGGTCGCCGGATTATGCCCCCACCCCTTGCGCTAGACAGAGACGGAGCGTCGCTTCACCTGGTTTCCAGACCCAGATATGGATGTTCGGGAATACTGGACACTGGAGAGAGACAGAAACGCGAGTGTGACTTATAATCGTGGGTGGAGGATGTGTTATTAGCAAGTAATCAGCAGGCTGTTGGTTTTTCCTTTGTTTGGATTAAAATGAAATTATGTAGGAATAGTTCTGCAAATAAGTGAAAATATTAAGTAATTAAATTTAAGTGTATTTTTCCGATATGTAGCCGTTTTAGGATGTGGTGCTCTGCTATTGTAGATCTAGATATTTCTTATATTTTACCCATGAAGTGTAGCTACAAACTGTCTAAACACCGCCCTTCTCTACTGATAACTTTTTATTTGCTGACAGTTAATAAAATCAAATGTAACTACTGAAATAATATACTAATACTGTAATGGTCACTTGGTGACGGGAGTGGGGGGTGGGGGGGTGTCTTTCTTTGTTGCACTTGTCCCACTTAGTGAGGTAGCACGAACCCAGAAACACAGTCAACCAACAATCAATCTCCTGCAAACATTCCTATCCTGACACACCACTTTCGCCTCGTCCACATTCATAGTGCGATTCATACATGCTCCTTCATTCTTCACACTCTGAATCATTCGTTCACGCAACAAACCATCAATCATATCCAACCAGTTATTCCTCGGACGCCCACGCAATCGTTCACCTTCAATCTCACCCACATATATTAGTTTCACCAATCTTTCATTCGACATTAGCTCAACATGTCCAAACCATCTCAACTGACTCACTCCCACTTTCTTAACAATATTGTTCTCAATCTCACACGCATCATACACCAATGTATTCCGTATACGATCACAGTCCATTTAAATAGTATATTCTACACAAAGTAATGGAATGGCACATATTTCACACGAGCAAAAAGTTTGTAGTCCGAGTCGAAGGCTATTTAGAGGATCACGACACTGAAAATGTTGGGAGTTTCGGAACAGACACATTACTGTATAAAAATACAAAATAATTTAGGTATATGATTAAAATATGCATTTGGGATTTTTAATAAATTGCTGCGTCAAAGTGCAGAACAGTGGAAAAATTAAACTGAATGATATAAATTTTTGATTGATGTTAAAGTGACAAGAGTGACGTTTAAGTTTGATTGTGGTTCATTTCACAATTTTGAATAAATTTTTTAGATAGGAAGTTAAATTTGAAATTTCATGTCAATATTCTTTGACACTAATATTATTTATACAATATTTATTATCTTTAAAGTATTATGGTTCATAATCGAACTTCATCAAGAGATTTTTTTACTGAATGTCCAATAGTCGACAGTCGTCAGTTTTAACTTTACCCCTGTGGCTCCGTGGTTCCTCTAACATCATTGGGTACCGTAATTTAACTGCACGAAATTGCATTTTACGCGTAAAGTATATCACCCAGATTCTCAAACCGAACCATTTTTGTAATAAACTTTACAATGTGAAGATTCATTGCAATATTCACACATAAACAGTTAAATGTTGACATACATATTTTGTTTTATAAACTGTATAAAGAAAATAACATGTTGTATAAATTGAAAGTTATAAACAAGTGAATTTTATTCATTTTGAACATAATATTCGGGAATTTTTTATGCTAGCACCCCAGATAGTTCTTCCATTTGGTTTATAACATCGAAATACTGAAATAAAAAAGTACATAAATTATTATGACCCATTTTGGCTACTCTGTAGTCCCAGTAAGTAATATATTTTATCCAACACCTCTCAATAAATGCTCTATAACTATGGCGATTTTAAACAAGCAAAGTAACAGATTATCCACTAGTGGGTATAATTTTGAGGAAAGCCACTAGTGAGTATTTTATTTATAACAATAATAATAACACACAACACCTTGGTAACTACTTCGATTGACATTTTAATTTAAAAATTTAAAGCATATGTCACTGTCAAATAATATTTCTTTAATAAATTTTTCATTTATTAAGAAGTGTTGGATAAAACGTTATACTTCACACGCAAAGTGAAATTACCCACTCGATATTATTATCTCACTCAGCCTTCGGCTTCGTGAGCTAAAATTTCTCTCGTGGGTAATTCCTTATTTTGCCCACTTGTAAAGTAAATAACTATTTCCTACAACTGTCAAAAAAACTTGACATTTTTTCATTGTTTTCAATACGCAAAATATGTTATTTTTTGGTTATATATAAACAACACTTGTGTTTCCCAGGCAACGTGAAAAAAGTATTTTGCGCACATGGGCTACAAACTCTTTGCCGCATTGTAAGAAGATTGAATAAAAATACGTATATTTGAAATGTATCCAATAATTTTTTTTGTATATTAAACATGCGCAAACGCACAGCTCTTGTATCTTTGCAACTGACTGAACGCGCGCCTACGTGCTAAATGAATCAGTTACTTGTAAATTTTTGATTTTTTTTTTTATTTATTGAACACAAACTTGCAACTAATTAAGAACAGAAACGACATAATAGAATTTAAAGGATGATTGACATATTCGATAAATAAAAGATTGAATTAAATTAATAATTTATGACATTAACCTAACCTAATCTAACCTAAGAAAAATTATACAATTGGTAATAAAAAAACTTATTTAAGGTAACGTTAAGTATAATTATTTATTAATATTTAAGGTAATGCTGCAGTTTTTATACGAGTAATGGTTAATATTTATTAATGCCCGAAAATTTATTGGTTAAAGCCCAGAATTTGGTTTTCTATATTGATACAGGTACGTGTTGAGTGTTTTTGTTGCTTAGTAACATCAAAATGTATCAATAAATTAGTATGAAAAATATAATAATAAAATATTTATTTAATTCATTTCTTTTATTTGAATATTAAGAAAGTTGTAGGAAAAATATTGTGTGTATTACGGGTGCAAAATGGCATTGCTGCTCTCGCATAATTGAAGCTCTCAGCTGCGCTTCGAGCTTCAAACTTTATGCTCGTGCTACAATGCAGCATTTTGCACCCTTCATACACAAATAACTATTTACGCGTGAATACTAGCTGTCAAGTTGCGCCCCCCATAAATGTTAATGGAGTGGAAATGACGAGTATAAGATTAAAAGTGTCGACGTGGCAATCGAATTGAATTTATTTACATAGTTTTAAATACAATTCTTAGCTAAAATTAGATTCATTCTTCTTTCTTCTGGTAAAGTGTCAATTACATTTGCTTACCATACTATTGTATAGTTAATATAATTTTAAATATACTCAATTTATTTAAAAAACCCCTGTAGCTATCCGCCAATAACAGTACCGCATTTATAAATGATCTAATGGTGTGATGATATATTTTAATTGAAATAACTAGTTATCTGGTGATTACAATACTAGCCTATATTCGTAAAATTTTAAATCAAATGAATTTACATTTGAAATCTTGAAAACAGCAATGATAAACGAAACAATAAACGAATGCGATTGAATTAACTGAATGAAATTGTATAGCTTATGAATAATTAAGCTGCCTTCATACGTTAAATAATATTTTTCGAATAATGCGTTAATTAAAAACATCATCACGTTTTATTGAACATTTGTTTTTTTCATAATGTGTCGCTTCCTGTTATAGTAGTTAATATAAATATTGTGTTGACTATGTATACAAGTTTGTTGGAAATGCACTTTGAATGAAATAGTAAAATGCTACTTTCCAAAACAAAATTTCGTGATTCGTTTAAATTTCTTATAAAACGTAGTTCTTGAGTTTCTGATTAGGCAGGTGAATTTATGCCATGTTAAGGTCAAACATACGCGTAGAAGAACGAATCCTTTATTTAAAAAAAAAAACCACAAATTTTGTATTCTTCATTTATTTTCATGTTCTTTATGGTCTAACAACCCCCATCCGTCAAAATTTCATGGATTTTTTATAGTGACTTGTACATTGCAATGTCAGATAAAGTACATATTTTCGTTGGGTTCCTTTATTCCCATGAATTTTGTTTTGCAAATTCAAATTTGAATAAATTATTTCTTACAATTATTCTTATCGAAAAACAAAACAATTATTACTGTGAATTCTTTGAACATTCTAGTATTTATATAAGAGGATGAAAAGGATAGCTATAACATTAAACTATAAAAAAATATTAGTTGAGGTCTAGTGTGTCAAAAATTCAGAACTTTGATACTGTGTCTTTCATTCCCATTAACGACTACAGTAATGAAAATAATTCGTATATACATATGGTCATCTATAACAGGGGTGGGCAACCTCCGGCCCGCGGGCCAAATCCGGCCCGCGAGATCTTTATAAGAAATAATAAATAAATCTTTTCAAAAACAATAATTTTAAATTAGGTTAGTACCCAACATAAAGAAAAAGGGGAGATTTGCAGTTTAATTTTCGATATAATTCGTCCAGTTTAAATTAAGAAATAAATGTAGTACTTAGTTAATTTTGTTTTATTATTGTTTTTTTTTTATATTTTCAGAACAAAAAATTATAAGTAACAAAAATGTGTCAATTAACAACTACGGCCCGCGTACGGTACGTAAATCTTATTCTGGCCCCTGTTGTATAAAAGGTTGCCCACCCCTGATCTATAACATACTAAGTTTATTTTCCATTTGAACATACAGTTTTTGAGAAACAAATAAAAATATACCAAAAAACACACTTTTTGGTATATTTTTATTTGTTTCTCAAAAACTGTAAGTTCAAATGGAAAATAATTGTAGTATGTTATAGACGATCATATTTATAAATATACAAATTATTTACATTATTGTAGTCGTTCATGGGAATGTAGGACATAAATTTTACTATTTTGAAAATTATCTTCATGTATAATTTGCAAACAAAATGTGCTTTTCAAAATTTATTACAAAACTTTGGTCTTTTATCTACAAATGTAGATATAAAACATTGTATGTTTTATTTATTATAATAATGATATATTGTTTCAAAAAAGTCATGTTCATGTTGAGCTATCTTCAGCCCGTATAATTGACCTTAATAGTATTTGTATCAGTCCATAAACTGAATTTTTGCGATTGCGAATATTTATGACAGGCCTCACAAAACAGTTTCTGGACGTGTGATGCACATAATTTTTCGTGACCATTTTGTTATAAATTTATTAAATAAAGTTACTGGTTTGTCATCTGTCAAATATGTAATACTAGGAATCTTTTTATATTGGTAAAATCAGAATAATAAAATAATAGTTATTATTATAGTTAATATACAGATATTTCAGTACTAGCATTTCTAATTTTGTAATTTAAAATTGAATAATTAATTAGAGGCAATGAAGCAAATTCAGCAATTTGTTTTTAACTGTAGGTCGTATTTAGTATCTGGTTTATTTTTCTTATAAATTTTATATTGTTGACTGATTTAAATTTCAACAAAATATAATATTTTATTATATTCTGATATAAATATTTTACTAAACTTAATTAATTTAACTTTTTAAATATCTACTCGATTTATCAGGACTGTAATGAGATATTTACTATTACCATTTTTAAATAGAATACAAATTAAAGATTTTTATTTTTTGTTTTGTAATGAGCATACATGGCATACCGAACATCATCATCGCAGAAGCCCTTGCTAATGATGATCACTAGGTTACTAACACCCTGCGATTATTTAAACATGTAGAACTTTATAGCGACATTTAATTAATTACTGCTACAATGTAATGTAATAAAATACTCTGGTATACCTTTCGTATAAATACTAGGCTCAATAGCCGAAAACACTCATTGAGCCGGAAACAGTTACACTAAGTTCTGTGATAAAGAACACACAATGTTACACTCATAAAAATAACTTCTTGTTTCAGTCTTCTTTTTGTATGCATTCGTTGAAGAAAACTTCTTACAAAATGATTAGGTTCAATTCAAAAAAGTATTAATTTTGAAAATAAATTTGATTTATCTTCTTTTTTCTGCATTGAAAGAAAATAAATATATTTTAACTTTTGTTTTTAAAAATAATGAAACAGTAGTCGTTTTAATTTTAAACAAAACGTTTTTATTTAAAACTATATCAGTTTGAATTAAAACTACTTCCTCCCCATAATGAGTCTTAGTTGAATTCTTTGATATGTTTCTTCAAAATTAATTAATTTTCATACAAGGATACTTCATAAACCTACAAAAGTTTTCAATGAAAACGAAATCGGATTGGCACTATTCAAATAACTTTTTCTCTTCATTTAAGGGGAATCTGTTTGTTCCAAGAAAATATTTTTATCAGTGTATACAAAATTATGAAACTTGACAATCTCGGTGGCGTAGTGGCTATGTCACTAGCCTAGCATGCCAGAGGTCATGGGATAGAATCTCACTGAAGTGCATGATCGTTTGTGTTCGCATAAATTCACAATCATGCATTCATTAAGCGGCATTTGAGTACAAGAGTTAGTCCGCTTACCATCTTCATATTAACAGTAAAAATAAAAAGAAATATATAAAACTTTGCTATGATCCGCGGTATCTGGATAGTTGCAAATGCAATAGTTTGTCGGTGATTTAGGCGAATCCGATCCTGCGTTCACCTGCTCCATCCCCATCTCTGTCTGTCTCGTGAGCGTCTCTCTCTTCATCCCCGGTCTGGCCCCCCTGCACCGCGCCGCGTCGCAACGCCACTCTCCTCTCCTCTCGCGCGCACTTTCACTCACCGTCTGCCGCCACCACCGCCGCCGCCGCCTCTCGCCGTCTGGCTCGGCGGCGCGCGGCGCACGGCGCTCACTCTCACTTTCGCCGCGGCGTCGACCGCGTTGTTTCCGCGCTGCTGTGCCCCACATGCGCCGCCGCTGCCGCTGCCCAGCAGAGCCGCAGCCCGACCTAGTGCACCACGGCGTCGCTGTCACCGCCGTCGCCGACTCCGACGCCCCGTTGCGGAAGGTAATGGATGTTGTGCCGTCAGCTGCTGCACGCAGACGTCCACTCAGCCCAACCGCACATTTTTGGTGTTTCATCATCTCATCAAGTGGTGTATATCTAGTTTCATTTATTCATTGTTTGTCGTTAGATTTGCTGTGATCCTGTGCTAGTTCCTTATCGTTTTTACCATCATCTCTGTAGATTTTGTGCCATCCATTTCACTACAAAATCACATTTATTACATTGTTAAGCCTACCAGAAGAAGAAATTTGGTCTTCCCTTATAAAAAAACTGATCTTTTCTATTCGCATTTCATTTCTGTACTGTCGCATCTTAATTTATTTTCATGTGTTATGAAATAATGCATCATGGTACAATAGCAGCTAAAAATATTTTATTGATTTATAATAATTGTTATGAATTAGGTACTTTCATTGCGATTTACTTCTGAGAAAGATTTTATTAAACGACAATTTTGTTATATATTTTATGAAGTTGTTTTTATCAATCAGTACACTGAAAATATGAATAAATCGTTAATTCATTTTAATTAATGATAAATTTGTATGTGGGAAATTCTATAGTTGTTAATTATTCATTTCGAGCTTCAAATAAGGTATTGTTTAATTAGTTTGTAATTTTTAATGACTATTTTTTATTCATATGTACCTACGGCATTAAGCGTAGGGATATTTCTAAATAGCACAATAAATAATTAAAAAATTTACTAATTATAATAATGTACCCCACACATCGGTGCTAACAATAAAATTAATCAGATTTCTATTTCACATTTAACATTTGAAACTATAAACTGAAAAGTATGTAATACATCATATTTACTGACATTTATTACTATTTTATACAAACTGTGGTATTGTGGATCATAAAATCTTTCTGGTTCTCATAGCTATTTTGACCTTACAAACCCAGTCATTTCCTGCACATCTTTGGGGGCCTCAACTTGACAACTGGTACCGTTCTTCACGCGTAAAGTTACATTACTTACCGAGTTCTTTAAAAGCAAGTGTCACACTTAAAATGGGTAAATGACGTGATGACATATTTATTGTAATAAATTGAAAGAAATTTTTGAGCTCATAAGTAAATAAAATAAAATGATTTTTTGATTCAATTATACACAACTTCTTATGTAATATTTATTTATTTTATTTTTCATACAGTCATATAAATCAACTAAAATGAAATTTTTATTTTTAATTCTTAAATGAATTGTTTTTTATGTGATCCAATTCATATCTATTTGCAATCTATCTAGTCTAGCTTAGTAAATTTTAGTGATAGCAGATTAAAAGAAATAATTTGGAGATAAATTATAGTAACAGAAATTTAGATATATTATTTAAAATAATTTTCTTTGTTCCTGTTTTTCAACATTTTTTCTCGTAAATTTGTAAAGAACAAAATACTTTAGGATAACAGTGTACAGACAATAATACATTGGTTCATTTCTGAGTACGTTTGATCTTTTAAATATTTTTATAATTTACTTTTGTTCAATGAGAAAAACAACGGAACCCACATCCCATTCCAATTTAAAAATATTCTATTTTAATTGATTATCAACTTATAATTACGATTCTGTTTCATTTATATCTCATAGGTTAATAATAATTTTGATTATTTGTATTAAAGAAATTTTCATTTGACATTATTTAATGGATAGCATAAAGCATAGTTGAAACAGACATTTAAATTTATCAGAACGAAACTGGCGTAATGTAATAATTACAAATATTGAATAGTTAATAGAAAAAGTTTGAGTCCTCGTATGAGAATATTTCGTAGCATGCCATGGCAGCTATTCAAACAAATCGATACTATCGTGTCATATTCGTTTCCTCGTTGAATGTACTTACTTTTCATGATATTTATTCACTGTTCTGCAGCATATTGCTTTTATATATTCACAGCATCTTATTGACATGTTTTTTATAAACTTAAATAATATCCGGCTTTTCATTCGTCGCGTAAAATTAAATTCAAAATTATTAACTTGTCAGGTATATTTGCTCGCTGACGTTTTAATTTTGAACGTGTAATATTCTGTCTTGCTACAGACTGGCGCTTATAAAATGCCGCGTATTTTTCATCTCCGCGAGAATTGTCCTAAACATAAGGCATTTCAATTTTATTAAATAGTTTAGTGCTTAGTGTAATCATAAAGTATAACCGAGGTAGCTAACTTCTCGTAAATTTCGTCAATGTTGCTATGGTTACGCCGTTTTGCCAACATAAAGCAGGAGTAAACGTTACATTTCCCTTTATTGTAGATGGTTATATAAAAATATGGTGTGGGCACCACATAATTTTCTTATACGCAGCATACAGATCTTATTTTGAATTCTTATTAATTACACTTATCACTTGCTTGACATACAGCGTGTTTCCTTTAAAACAAGCAGCGCTATTTTGGGCGAACTAATGACTTTAGAAAAAAATGTTATATACAAAAAATTACCAGGGAAAACGATAGAATAAAATTATTATTTTTTAAATAGCCTCAACTGAAATGAAGTTGCTACCTAACAACTTGCTAATTGTGATAAAAATGAATCGATTTTTGACAGCTATTAAAATACAGTACAGCTTTCTTGTGGTCACTATCTTCTTTCTCACTTTTCTGACGCGAACCGCACCACAAGAAAGCTGTACTGTATTATTAATCTTGAAATTTTTATGTGATTTTGTTACCAATAGCAAGTTGCTACTATAGTAAAAATACTATATTATAATAAAAGTGTATTTTCAGTAACAATATAACAAGAAAGTAAGAATAATTAAAATTTAAGGGTAGCTATTGCCAAATGGCAACAAGTTTGAGAAAAGTGCTGGAGAATTATTTTCTAATTTATCGAACTCTCGAGTTATATTTAATTAGATAATATTTTTATTTCATCATCAGGCTCGCCACTAAATCTATCTTTTTTGTACATTTTTTACTTGTGTTGATGATAACTATCTGACATTTGACATTTGTCAACAAAATCTAAAAAGTTACAGAGATTATTCCCGGGAATATTCACTAGGGCTTTATTGTCAGTATAATAATGACAGGATTGGTTAAAACACAGACACGTGACATACAATCTAGCATTTCATTGGTTTTAAAAAAGGTCAAAAAATCTATGTGACAAAAAAGAGTCAACACCTCCTATACCGGAACAAGTAGAATGTCACACCCAGATGTGGGTAAAAGGCGTGATAATATCTTTATATTTAATTATGTTTGTTGACTGAAAAAATACAGTTTGAAAATAATTTATTTTATAATTTAGTTTTTACATTATATTGACATTATTATGCTTACTTCTCACGTGTTTCCGTGTACAAATCGTAATAATTTCAATTAAAAACAAAAAATTTCGTCTGTAATCCACTGCAGGATAAATTATCACTTGCATAATATTAGTTGACAACCCACATAACGGCAGTGTAAATACTGAAGAGTCGAGCTCTGTGCTACAATTATGAATACGCAATGCATATTCTGTGTTCAATGTTGAGGAATTTCTTCTAAAACAGATTTCGATGTATGCTATATGTATATTGGGCGTGATGTGCGGGTACCAGCCGTCAATGTGCGACCTTCAAACACTTTAAAATATTTTGGAACCATAATTTTATATTCAAACTTCTAATTCCTACGTTTCTAGATCTTATCGAGTGACCTATTTGGGTTCCGCAAATAACAAAAAATCGCATGTAACCTTTCAACATTTAGTAATAATTGGGTTAGTATATATATATATATATATATATATATATATATATATATATATATATATATATATATATATATATATATTGATTTACAAAGAAGTAATGTATAAAATTAAACTAACTAAAACATAGTTTTCATAATAATCAGAATTTCATTTTTTTTTCACTGATTCAAAAAGTCTTTTTAATTATCACATTGTGATTGATTTTGATCCGCAGTCAAAGAAGATTGCCGACGCCTGTTCTAGAGTCACAAGCTCTTCTATACACAAATTGATAGGAAAAAGATTTTAGCATAAATTTATGACATTCATTTATGTCTAGCATATTTTTTTTGTGATCCTATTAGATGACATAGGAAAGTAACTACCCATTGACAATACTGTAACGTAATTAAATACATGAATGTCGCTCTATTACTTTTTAATCTGCTCTTTTGTCACTTTGACATGAAGTTGAAATATGTATATTTACTGCAATTTAATTTCACTGCTAGAACTGAAATTTCTCTCTATGAAATTTTATTGCCTCTGTTATTTTGGTTTTCTAATCCAAATTAGCGATTGTGGAATATTCGCTTTACAAACAAACAAAATTCAGTAATATTTGGGTAAATAGTTATTTACTTTACAAGTGAGCAAAGTAAGGAATTTCCCACGAGAGAAATTTTAGCTCAAGAAGCCGAAGGCTGAGTGAGATAACTTTATCGAGTGGGTAATTCCACTTTGCCCACGTGTGAAGTATAACGTTTTATCCAACACTTCTTAATAAATGAAAAATTTACTAAAGAAATATTATTTGACAGTGACATATGCTTTAAATTTTTAAATTAAAATGTCAATCGAAGTAGTTACCAAGGTGTTGTGTGTTATTATTATTGTTATAAGTAAAAAAATACTCACTAGTGGCTTTCCTCAAAATTATACCCACTAGTGGATAATCTGTTACTTTGCTTGTTTAAAATCGCCATAGTTAAAGAGCATTTATTGAGAGGTGTTGGATAAATAAAATTATTTTTTGTCGATTGAAATAAAAAGTGGCACTACAAATTGTTAACAGCCTGTATAGTGTCACTTTTTGCTGTCTAGGCTGTAAAAATATTTTACGTAGCAATCGTTTAACCAAACGTATTATAACCGTCAACAAATTCAATGCAACCGGTAACGTAATTTGATGGCGATAAGCTTCTAAGTATGTATTAAAAATAATCACTAACAAGTAGATTCACAAGAGGGATTAGCGCTAACTCCATTTTTATTATTAGTCGTCATTTTCCATTCTCAAAACATAATTATTTTAACTAAGGTTATAGTCAAGATTGGTTAGCATAAAATTTGACAGATTTTGTTAATTAAATTAATTTAGAAACGAAGTTACAGATGATGCAAAAAATGGAGTTAGCATTAATTCCTTTTATGAATCTGCCTGTAAAATAATATTAATTCCAAATCGGCAAAAAAATATGTTCAACACATATCAAACTTAAATCTGTTATTTTACTTTTAATCTAAAGGTTTTTGTTATTTTACTAATATGAGTTGTTAAAATTTGTTCAATGTACAAATTAATACATCATAACGCTAATATTAAATGTAGTATGCTACTTTGAATAAATCTTTTGTGACATGTAGCGGTTACCAGCCGTCAAACCAAGCCTCCCATAGACTTTAGTAGAGTGAAAGCCACGGAAATGATAATGATATTTATTGTACTGTGCACATTGATAATTAACATATTTGATTAAATTTCTTATATAATTTAATTTGTCGGTACTCGTACAATGAGGTTAGTATGAGAGCTGGGATTCGATGTTCACATGTTGAACAGAAGTGGCGTATAAAAATAAATGAAAGCTTGTCTGCTTGGCCAGAAAGTTCGTCATGTATGCGGCGCCGCGTTATCCGTTCGACTGCGCAGTTACGCAATTATTGTCCTTTTTCCCCTGTTCCCTGTTTCTTAGCCGCTCGGGTCTCGGGATCGTCCTTTCCATGGCCTACCGCTACCAATGCAGTTTTTATAGATGACGGATGATTTTATTCGCCCAGGTCAAGGCTGGCTTTGTCTGCTTGCCCTGCTCTGACGTTCGTAGTTCGCGTTGCGCTCGCAGATTTGCGATAACTTTTAGTTTTGTAAATGTGCGCTTCGGCTCGAAATGAATGTGATTTATTTTTGCGTCGTTGTAATCCTAGCTGAATGTAGGTTGCCTTATTTTTTAGAGTAGATAAGTTTTGAAAAATTGAACCGCACCAGCGGCAGAGATAAATTATCGAAATTTTTATGAAAGCCAAATTATTTTTCAACTCAATTCGAGTAAGGAGAGCGTACAACAATATAATAGCTACGAACTACAAACTTCTAAACTAACTTGATTTAATGTAAATTTTAAATGATCGTGTTTTTATATAATAGTTATTTATGTATTAAGTGAATAAAGACATATTTTAACCACGAGCGGAATGTTTAGCTCACGAGGCGTTAGCCGAGTGATCTAATTACGCAAGTGATTAATTTGTCTTTTTTTCACGTGTTGCATACAATATTTTTTCCAACTGGTTTTCCTTTAATATGCTTCTTGAATAAAACTAAAATGTCATTTAAATAAAAATTTGACATATTTATGTTTCATCTTATTTTGTTACCAACGCTTACTTGTATAAGTTGCCATATAATTTTGCTTAAAATATAGAAAATATACACATATATATTTTGTCATTACTATAGCAACATTACTTTATATACCAGTGGATAAAGTATTGCTTTAGTATCGATAATTCCATGGATAAAATATCACTTTACAAGTAGGTGTTGGAAAAAAAAAATAATATTCTTCTGTATTGTGGTTTGGACATGTTGAGCGAATGTCGAATGAAAGGTTGGTGAAACTAATATATGTGGGTGAGATTGAAGGTGAAAGATTGCGTGGGCGTCCGAGGAATAACTGGTTGGGTATGATTGATGGTTTGTTGCGTGAAAGAATGATTCCGAGTGTGAAGAATAAACGAACATGTTTGAATCGCACTATGAATGTGGACAAGGCGAAACTGAGGTGTCAGGATAGGAATATTTCGAGGAAATGAGAGGAATGTTTGGAGGAGATTGATTGTTGGTTGACTGTGTTTCTGGGTTCGTGCTACCCTACTAAGTGGGATATAGCCTGATGTTATGTATGTATTCTGAGATCCGGTAAATTCTCAAGCAAATTTCCGGAACAAAAATTATAGACATATGCATAACAATTTTCAATAATTTGATAGTTCGCACATATACATATGTTTTGTATTTTTGTTTAAATTCCATGACTATCACTACAAATGAGCATTTTTATAAAATTTTAAACTTGATTTTACATGGTACCAAAGGTGTAAAATAAAATATGATTAGTGACTTAGAGGCAGAATTCAATTATCTATAAGATTTCTTTAAAGTATTTTGCTCTTAAATCAATATAAAACGACATATCGTTATATGAAAAAAAAATACATTATATTTCCTATATTATATCGATTCACCACCCTGTATACTACTGAACAAAAGAAAAATGGGACAATTTTTTTATTGTTTTGTTTAAATATTGAATAAATTTTATTTTTATTTCATTAGTTTCATATGATTGTTTTTAAACTTTTCAAAGCCTGTCAACAACTGTTTCATTAAAATTTAACGGGAATAGTAAAAAAATTGATTCATTTTTTTGTCTAACCGTATATTTATTTATTTCTTCTCACCACCATTATTTAAGGGAGGTGTTTTCAAAAGATAAAATATTCAGTAGTATGTTTTGTGATCTCTAGAATATGTTTTCACTATTTTCACAATGACGTCTGCATGTGTATGTGTTTTCATCATTAATAAATTAAAATATAACGACGATATCATTTCCAATTTTCATATTTAGAATTTTAATGTACAAGTCACGAGATTTTGGTACCAGTCTATCAACATAAACTAAAATTACTTACTTGAAGGTTTATAAGGTTTTTCGTACATATTTCAATAAATAATTGATTATAGTAAAATCAGACAACGTATGTTATTAAGAAATACGACGACGTTATCTACTAAGAACATGATAACATTTTTCACAGCTGATTTAATTTTGACAAAATTGGAATTTATTGTTTTGTGTGTCCAATAAACTTCCTCTTTCGGTTTTTCATTTTCATTCAAAATCAACTCAGCTCTTCATATTTTCATGAAACTTATTAATTCCAAATTTCATGTGTATACCTTGTCTCGTACATAAGATATTTTGCACTCGAACATCCATCCATCCTCACACACAGACATAATTGAGAAATTGGTCTTAACGGATTCAGTGAACGGCAAAATATGTTTTTCCGCAAAATTCTCGTCTGCGTTTTTTTCCATGATTCCATTATTACTTCCTTATACTTTGTATAAGAAAGTAAAAAACGAGAGTACAATAAATCTAGTACAAAAGAAACCGAGAATATAATCGTTATACATTATTTACAAAGAGCAATGCTACATTTGGAAAAAAATATAAAAATTATAAATTAATATACAGAAATTGCATAAAGTATATTTTAGACCCTGAAGGTTTAAGTGTAAACCGAAACGTTGGTTATGTAAGAAGAATATACGATGTATGAATGAGATTTTTAGTAATTTTTACAGTTTTGTAGTTACAATTTTAATTTCAAACAATTTTATATCTGCTGATGATTCTAAGAGAAGCATAGAAACTCGTAAAATAACATTTGTTTTTCAAGAAGTTAAATAGAACTGCGTACCATGTTTAGTTGACAACCCACACCACCTCTATGCGAGTGCGTAGATCGAAATCTGTACTGCACTTTGCACTTTAAATTAATGAAACAATTTTCTGTCTGTAGACTTTTCTGAAATAATAATAAACAATACCTAAATAAATAAATTATCTTTTCTTGGTAGTGTACACTTCCAACTAAGTTTTATTACAAAATGTAATTATTTAGTGTTAAAAATGTTTATAAACTCAACTTAACTTCAACATATAATATGCCTACATTATAAATATATTTTGTAATTTAAATTTAGACCTGAAGATGGCTGTAACCATAGCCGAAACGTCGTCAACGACGATAAAAATTGAAATAAATTTACTTAAAGCCAAGATATACATAGCGATTTATTTACTACTTTTCTCAACAATTTTTCGGCTTAATAACCTTCTCCAATAAATATATATCTTTTGGCCAAATATTCAACTATGACTCACGTTATTAAATATACAAAAAAAAATAATTATTTGTTGAATAAATATTTTCCACATGGCCCAAAAACAGTGTTGTTTGTCTCGCATAATTATAGCGTTTTGCAAAGTAAAAATAGAATAAAAATTCCATTCACAATAACCTGCCCGTCAAAACACTATTTGAAATGCAAGTCCTGGTTCCGACTTGAGTCGTCGGCGGCGCAAGGATCGGCCGAATGCAGCCGAGCTGCAGCCGAAGTGCAGAGTGCAGCAGTGTCGCGTTGCAAACTGCACCGGTCGTCAAGTCGGCATTGCTTCTTAGTTGGCCATGTATTTCATATGCAGTGAAACGCGATGTGCATACGTGCAAAATGTCCAGGGTAGTGGTGCAGTGACTTGAGTGAAGTGAATGTGCTGAGTGAGGGTGATAGTGCACAAAGGAATATGGGATTAGCTGCCGGGCGAACCTGGGGAGGTACTGACCTACTTACTGAATGGCTTTATCCTAACAGGTTGAGAATTGATAGTTTTTCAAAAAGTATTCATTCAAAAACGTCTAAATAATTTTTATTTTATATTCTGCTTCATTTGAATCTTGGTGGAATGTTATTTAAATAAATAAAATATGCATATCCAGATTGCATGTTGTCGAAAGCCTATTTGAATTTTAAAATTTATATATTTCAGTCAATAAATTCGTGAATAAATTAATACCAGATTGAAATTTATATTCTTCGTTGGCAAAACTAACAGACAGATCCCAAATTGGTATTTTATTACCTCCCTAAAAATATGCTGTTGGAAGGTTAACAGAATATTAATTAGCCTTTGTTGGTTTCAAGTAAAATTGTGTAAATTCAAGAGTGCTTTGATTTTCGTCCTGAAAGAAACCGTTGTTAAATTCGCGTCTAGACAAGGACAACATATGTTTGTTGCGCAACTGTCTGGCGATTTCGCGTCGCCTTCGGAGTTTGAAGATAAAAACTTGTTCTTCCTGTTGTTTAAAATCGCGATGCGTGCTGTTTTATGAATCGCGGGCGAATGGATTGCAGTGTGACCTAGTGACTTTGCTAATCTGGTGCAAAACTGAAAGTAACTAATCATTCCTAAGATTGATTTGACGTTGGATTGTTGCAGATAAATGATTTATTGATATTTAATTAATAGTTGTGCGTGAAATCATGATATTACAAAGCTTTGTCACCATGTGTGGATAAGACTTGTGTTTGATTAGATTTAGGTTAGGTATAAAATAATTGTTCTTGTTATTCTTGCGAATTTAAAGGTTATGTCTGCTAAATTTCTTGTAGTTTAGTCATCGTACTTGTGAAATAAATATTTGCATAATTAAATTGTGCTCACCGAAAACATTTCCACTGCTGTAGGTTACTGCACTTGGTTTAGTTTTCCATTGTAAATTCAGTTTAAAAAAACTCTTAGGTCTATTTTATTTAGAAATCTTTAGTAGTCTTTTACTTGCAAAAATGGAAGAAACAACTTAAAAAATATATTATTTTCTATTTTTTCTGATATACATAATATTCTTCATATCACTTATTTTTTGAGAAATGATTGAAAATCTCCAACTATTTGCAATTTGTACGTATAATTTTTGTTTAATACTATAAGTTATGACATCGATGTCTGAAATATAAGTTTATAGTTCTCCTGAGTCCGATTTAATTTTAATTACATTTTAATGACATCTGCGAGTGTGAGTTGATGCATTTGTGCCCGTATGTGCAGTAAAATGTGAACTTATTACTAATTTACAGATATCATTAAATGGTATTTCAATTTATTTATTATAAATACCAATGAATATATTTTTAATTTAAGTATTTTAATATTATCGTCCAAAATTATTATAATGTCAAACATTTGTCAAATGAATAACATTAAAATTTAGTTTTGTATAAAGTATATTCTGACACAATGCCAAATTTTATAATAAATTTAGAATACGAAATTTCGGTATAAATTAAGAATAGTGGCATACAGGATTTTGAACTAAATTTAGTATGAAAAAACTAATTTATCTGAAATCGGCACTAAAATGCTCAAAAATCGTCATTAAAAGCTCAGAAATCGTCACTAAAATAACCCATTATATGACGATTTTGAGCAACCCAGTGTTGGCAACCGTTAAATAATTATTGTACAATTAGGATAATTTTGGCAGATATATTGACGTGCTATAGTAAATATGGACGTATCATGAAACAAAATTTGCAAGAAGAATTAAATAATTAATTCCGATGACGAAATTGAGGACAAAACACATAATTTTGAGTGTTATTTACGATAGCTTCGCCTCATCAATGAAACTGCAGCCTCTGCTGTAAATCTGGTATTTTGATGCCTAGTTAAACAAATAACTATTAATAATCAAGTTGCTATGAGAACAAATTTTTGAAATATCTATATATGAAACATAAGTATCGTAGGAAAAATGTCCAAAACTATAAGAAAAGGTACCATTTCCAATAAACATATCAAGAAGATAACGAATGCTTGAAAGAAAAAATCTGATGTGGCCAGCACATAACCTCCCGCCCAATACTACTCTTAAACGGTACCAAATAGTATTTGATGATACAGAAACATACATTTTTATTTGTTTATTTTCTATTTATATTTGAGAATTTTAATTTTCTTTCCTATATTTATTTAATTTTTTGACATATATTTCACTAAGAAAACAGCTTCACAATCACAATGACATGTGTCACATTTCGTAAAAAATAGAAAATTTTCCATGGTGTACTAGGAATGCAAGATTTGTGAAATCTAATTTCTTTATATTTTATTATCTCTAAATGTAATGAAAATTATTAAAATTAGTGTAATCAAAACAAATGTAGAATTAAATATTCTTCAACTTTCAAAATAACATAAATTGTCGAAAAAGGAAATTTAACCGTGTTTTTCACGAAAAACTGTTAAGGGCTTCAAGTAAACTGCTACTTCCGGTCGACCAATTTTATCCAAAATCTAATCAGCTCTTCATTTAAATATAAGAAGCAATAATTCAAAAAATTGTATTTTTTGGTATTATAGTATTTGAGTTATGCGAGACGAAAAAATTGCCACAGACTACACACACACACACACATACATACATACATACATACATACATACATACATACATACATACATACATACATACATACATACAGACATCATCGCGAAAATAGTAAAATCGTATTGTAGGGACCCTAAAACGTGCTTATTCATTGAAAACTCACTACCCAATTTTCTGACCAAAAACAATACCTCCCTTACCTAGAGGTAGGCGGGAGGTAAAAATGAGACAAATTATGATAGACAAAAATGAAACAACAGAAAGGAATGGAATAGATGCGTGATTGATGAGTAAAAGACGATAGTTCTAGTAGCTCAAAAAATATATACCGTGAGTTTCAGCTAAGATACAACATTTACTTTTCTGCCATAAATGTATTAATTACTATGGATACCAGTTTTATATCACCGTACTGTTCCAGATAAAATGCAACATAGGTTATCAATGTTAAATGAACTTGTCATCATAATTTACTAATTTATATACATATTGTAAACATTTTTAATCTATAACCACAATTTCGTCAAGTGTCCATTCAAATTTTTTTTTCATTGTTATTTATTTTTTATCGAAGATGGGAGGCGGATTTACTACTATGGTCATATGCCGCCTCATGAGTGGATGATAATGAATTTGTGTGAACCCAAACGACCATGCTCTTCAGTGGGATTCGAACCCACGACCTGTAATATATTATAAAATAACTTGAGATACCTATCTCGTTTGCAAAAGCAGCACTATGGTGGTGAGTAGTTCCTGTATTTAGAAATTTAAAATGGGTTTTGAATTGAACTGATAGAAAATGTTTACCTATATAAAATTTGAATAACTTATAAGTTGTGGAAGAAAACTTTGTATTTGAAATGTAGCATTCAGTTTATTCGGATAATTTGTAACCTAGTTTACAACTTTATCAAAGTTAGTCAATTCCAAATGCATTTTCGTTAGAAATTCCTATAATTACAGCAGAGGAGTAATAACAGTTATTCTATATTCATTACAATCTAAAAATACTGAACATTTTTATATGTACCGTCCCGCTATTACGTTCTTAAACATTAATGATATTCCGTAATCAATACCGTTTCAAAAGTTCATTTTATTCCAACATGTGGGTTAGGCTGACATTTTCACATGACTCGTCGCTACCTGATGCAAATATTCCCTCGCTCTAAATATTCTACTCCTTGGGCCGGCCCTGCCAGCCTACGCATATCGATAGTCGACTTATGCCTCATTAAAATATGAATATTTGATATGAAAATAATCGACTGGACCTTACTGCTATTATTATTTTATGATAAAACAATGGATAAGTCTTTTGCTTATCCTTTGCACGAATGTTTGGTTTATAAAGAAATCATGTGCTTTGGTTCACCGGGAAATTTCATTCCCGTGTTTTCCTAGAACTACCGTTGTTTCTTTAAGCTAATTTCTTGCAAATTAGACTTGAATCGTTGTCTGTGCTCTCATTTATTTCAATCCAATTTTCTATTAGTGAAAGCTGCTTACTATTTTCCACAGAATCTATTCATATTAGCGATATGTTGACGATATAAATATATAAACTTAGACAATTGGGTATTCATTATTAAAACAACCTTACTATTGGTAGAAAACTGAACTAACTGAAGGTATATTTGGAATGTATTTGAAATTAATTGTTATTTTTTTACCGATAATAACAACAGTAGGGATTTTAGGAGTATTCCAATGTAAGTATTACATTTGTTTAAGCCCTATTATTTAAATAAAATGAAAGGTACATTTTTGTAGATTATAGGTTAAGATGGAATTTTCTCCAAAAAAAACCTTTGAAAACAGGAAAATTTGCAATATGTATGACTGCAGTTCTGCTACATAAAAACACATACTACCAATACTAAAGCACGCATTGGCCATGAGAGATCATGCAAAATGAATTTCATATGTACCTTCCATGAATAGTGGTTAGCATCATCTCTTGATAATTTGGAAGCCCAATTCAGAAATTCCCGGTGTTTTCTTTTTATAATACAGGAAATACAATGTTTAGTGTTTCATCAAGACAAGAAATCTTTAAAAATGATTTAGTTTCGTTATTCTACACACAATCATCTGTAGCACGGCGGGACTAGATTGAAATAAGGGGTGACAAACAAACACAAACACTATTAAGATGATAAAAAATTATATTTAATTAAATAATCAAACGGAGAATTCAATAATTAACAAACAAATACAAATATTACAAACGATGAATATGCTTAAATAGTTACAGTTACCAAAACATATTTAACGACAAAATTTTTAAAGTTCTACATTTTGTAGAGCACATCAGACGTGAGAAAGCGTCTGCTAATTTCAAAGACTGAAAACCAACTATCTTGTGCTGGCCAAACACTTGCTACTACCCCATACGGGTTATGGTGCAGAGATAGGGAAAACGTTTTCCACTAACACAAAAATTACGTAAAATTAAAACCTTATCTAGGGTTCGACCAGACCTCTCCGTAAACCTGTCAACCCCAGATGACATCTCAAGCTGATATTTCAGAATATTTGCTGCGATAATCTCAAATGACTATTTATGATAACTAAAATTCTAACACACATGTGTAGCAATAAATTAAACTCAAGAACTCCTCTCAAGACGATTTTCGATGCATTTAAGTCCAAACGCAGTTTGAAACTTGATATTTTAAAATCGTTTTGACAGTAAAAACAATAAATCGTATTCTGAATGTTCGCCTTATTACACATCATAATCATACACACATATATGAAAATATGTTAAACGAAGCCAGGGAATCTGCAAACATATAATTTCGTGAAAATTGACTTTATTCTTGATTCCTTATGATTTCTTACACAAACTGCACATTGCGCATGAGAAAGTAAAAGTTAAAGATTGTCTGTCATTACCCATTTACTTATTTGAGTATGACCTAGTGCTTAGAGCAGATCTCGGTGTATTATGAATTTTCGCAAGTTCTGAAGTTTTGTTACTAAACGTCAAAATCACGCTACCAAAGTTCTCAGTAGAGGAGTTTGATGCATTACCATAGAGCTACTTACATCATATATTTCTGGTTTTGAGGGGAAACCAGTTATGTCACTTTTTAGTCAAATTAAATTAATTGCAGACTTATACTTTTCTTTAAATTACAAATGATATTTGATAGATATTCGGAGCCATTTCAAGGTATTTATGAAAGGCGGGACTCTAATTAAAATTTTAAACGCAGATAACTCAAAATCATGTAATAGTAAATGATAATAACAGATTTATAAGAATTTCAATTTTTTAAATACAATTTATAAGTGAATAGTCTAACACCTATATCCCACTTGTGTGGTAGTACGAACCCTAAAACACAGTTAACAAACAATCATTCTCCTCGAAATATACCTATCCTAACACCCTAGTTTCGCCTCGTCCACATTCATAGTGCGATTCAAACATGCTCGTCCATTCTTCACACTTGAAATCATTCGTTCACGCAATAAACCATCAATCATATCTAACCACTTACTCTTCGGACGCCCACGCAATTATTCACCCTCAATTTCACTCTCATATATTAGTTTCACCAACCTTTCATTCGACATTCGCTCAACACAATACAGAAGAATATTATTTTATTTTCCAACACCTACTTGTAAAGTGATATTTTATCCATGGAATTATCGATACTAAAGCAATACTGGTTGGATAAAGTATTACTTTATCCACTGGTGTATAACTGACTCACTCCCACTTCCTTAATAATATTATTCTCAATCTCACGCTCAACATACACTTATATATTTCGAATACGATCTCGTCTCGTACATCCACACATTCCTCTGAAATATCTCATTTCTACAGCAGTTATACTTCGTTCATGTTTCTTCATCCACACCTAACATTCAGAATCATACATTAACGTAGGTACTAACACACCGTTATAAACACTCAATCGAGTATCTCTAGATACACTCACGTTTCGAGCAAATGTACCCAGAACACCCACCATCCTGCAAACACCCGCATTTTAATCTCCCGGTCAATGCGTCTATCCGATATCATATTCATCAAATAGTTTGAGATGCCATTTCTCGCTTGCAAAAGTAATTTTTCATTGTTTAGTGCTGAAATTGTGTTTATTTATTATATAAATGACAAATTTTGTCTATGTTAAAAAATGCACATGCACAAAAAAGTGATCATAGAAGAGAATATCGTGAATCTCATAGAAAATTACCTATTTCACGCTCGTACTAAATAGGTAATATTCTGAATTTATTATAGAATGTGCTATATTAATAATGCATCTCAAGGTGGACGTGTGGGAGAATATCATTACTCAAACATAAGCTACCTAAATATGCAATTACCCGTGTGCTGTATGCAAATTTAAATAAGACGTGTTATAATATATTTATTTAATATTATTTCAAATATAATTCATATTCATATGTAGTTTTTATATTGCACAAGGACAAAATAAACATAAATATGTCCGTTTTAAAATCACCAGGCCTATTATAATAAGACGAAGTAGTTGTGCAAAAAATTATTTAAACCATAATAGTATATTAGAAAATATGTTGTGGGCATTGCAATACCTCCCGCCATAGATTTCTTATCAAACAATGCATGAGCACGGAGAATCACTATCATCATCCCTTAAAAAAAATTAGTTGGCACATGTAAAAAATGACATTTTTCAACCATTGTTTTGTTTTTTTCGAAAAGCACAGGTTAACAAATTTAAAAAAATATCCATTCGAATCCCTACATTTCTGATCACGTGTGCAATAGTAACCAATCGGGTCACAATTATACTGATAAACTCCTACGACTTGTTTTTAACCAATCACGGTGCAAAACACTTGAAAATTCAACCAATAGGAACAGTATTATACTGATAAAATCCCGTTACCCCGATAAAACCCCGTTACACCGATAAAATCCCGCTACCAAGTAAACAAACATGAGTTGTTACTGTTTAAAACTGTCAGTGTGACAGTTAATTAATATTTCAAGATTCATTTTCCGTTTTCTTTGGATTTTATGTACCTACCATTCGACCTCTCTAATTTTCTCAGATAAATTTTTATTTTTATGCATTAATTTCTTTTTGCTTTTAAGCAAAATCACTCAAGCGGGTTTTACCATGCAGTTTGCTTTCGTGTTTGTTGCTAAGCAAAGAAATTCGTGTAAAATAAAAATTTGTTGATAAAATTGGGTCTTGTGATATTACTCCCAAAAATTTATTTTGTAATTATCAATGGCCTAGGGATATTAGAGCTGAAAATATCCAAATATAATAATTCTTTGACATGTTGTAAATCGCTAATGAAGAATATTATACTACAACTGAAAATCCGTACAAGGCGAATATTTACGAATAGTTTTAAAATCGGTTTTAAGTTACAAAACGTCACTGAAATGCCAATTCCTTCGTAACTAACTCTTAGTGGATTGAATTGAGAGTCATCAATACTATTGAATTTTCAGTTCTTTTGAGAAATGTCAGTTGCGCGCTGGTAAACTGATAAATTCAGTTGTGTCTTGAATAACTGAAATATTCAATAAATACAACTGATGTTCTCAGTTATACACTTATACATAATATATAGCTGAATTTTCAGTTAAATTGATTGAATAATACAGTAATATTAACTGAACTACTTTTTTACTGAATTTCTCTGTGTGTACTTATACTGCGTATAAGAAAATGAAAACTTTAATTTTTGAATAAATTTCACTAATAGTGTGGTGACTTTAATTTTTTTTAGATGAACTTCTGTATTCTGTGCACACTTTGACAGCTTTCATTGTACACCAAGTAAGTTTCATCGTTAATCGTTCATTTCTTATTGTGTAGAAAATTAATTAGTTTTGTAATTAAATTTCTGTGTAATCTATCTACAATTTTTATTAATTTGTTGCACATTTCTGTCATGTTTACTAAATATTTTTAATTGCACTATGTATATATAATGTTTTTATCTAAATGTAAAAAGAAATTCTCAACTGACTGTTTATAAAGTAAGATGAGAAGAATACGGAACCAAGGAGAACAGTTCTGGTTAAAACCTATTTGGTTGTATTTAAATTTGACTATTGGTAATTAACGAGTGACGAACTAGTAATTAATTATTTGTCTGCTAATTTTTTTAGCGATAAATGATTCAAGTTAGTTTCAAATATATTTTAGTGAAAATCAGAAAAAGTAAGCTATTATGAGTATATATTGCCATATTTTTTGCTAATGGTTCCTTTAAAAAAATATAAGTTTCTGTCATATTTGGAATATAAACTACAAAAAAAAAATTTTTCCTACGCAACTGGCTAGAAAGTAAAAATATGTATTTTTTTAATGTGATACATTTTTATAAATGTGCAATAGAAATTATTTTAAAATATCTACGAAAATAATTTTTCGATACCGGGATTTCCCTCGAAATATTAGAGTTTATTGGTTTGTGTATTTGCTTATTGTATTGTTTATTGTTTTTCCGTTGCATTATTCTATTTATTGCGGTCTCCTCCAATATTTGGGAATTATCAATGTGCATTACCAGAAATTTTAGAATGTTTATCACTAGACACGAACTTAACAATATTGAAATATGCAATTTTATGCAACTTTTGTAAAAATATGCATAAGTATGTGCTAATATGTTATATATGCCATTAATAATTAGCATTAATTAACTCTAATCAATATAGTTCGTTCAGAAAATTGATTTTATTTAAAGATATGCAAAAATTAAAATATATGTACTTTGTATATAATCCGCTCTCTACTTATAATCATCATGCCATTTACTCATTTATGGGCGTGGCCATATGCTTATAACTGATTTCAGTTGCTTTTAAAATAAACTAACCATCAAATGCTGATAAATTGCCCAACTCTCTAATTCTTAAAAAATATAAAGACAATAAAAATTGTCAACTGATTCATAAAAATCTCTATTATTTTTCAATTCTTTAGATTTAAATTTTGTATTCTTATCTCGTTTTATATTTGAAATTCGTTTCATCTTACGAGTAATGTAGTGGTTAAAATATAATACATTGATTTCAGCTTGTTTATAATATACTTAAAAAGACGAGCACAAACTATTTTCTCATTAAAGAATAGAATTGTGCAAAACAAGGAAACCTTTGTTCTGCATTGTCCAATGACCACGACTTTCGTCGGTTTAACCTTGAAAAGTTGCCAAAAGTGAACGTTCATCTGCCGAAGGTGAAGGTGAAACCAATTTTGCATTTTTCGACCCTGGTGGGCGGAGTTTGTTCCCTGCGGCGGTGGCGGAGCGGGGCGCGTCCTCGCGAATGTAACTTAATGCAGCGCTCGTAGCTCGGACATGGTCGAATGCCTTGAACTGTGCGTTGTACGTGTATGTTGTGACGTTGTGCTTTGTAGCGTGTATTGAACGCTCTGCAGGAGAAAATAATGGATGGATTTTTAATGCAAGAAATTGCTGCGTTTTTCGTTTGCTCATTGTTGGAAACAATTTTTAAAAACTGTGTGAAACGCCGAAATGAAAATGTATTATTTTATATAATATGCTTGCGGGCCAACAAACCGGAAATGCTTACTCACTTTTTTTTTGTATGCTGCTTGAGGAATTAACTAATTATATCCCTTAATATAATTAATAACAAGTGACACTATTATTTACTTAATCCGGGAACCTATTTCCTTCTTGGGGTTAATTTGGAGTTGACTTTTTTCCATATATCTTTCCACGTTTTCTTATCTTGTGCTAGCTTTGTCGTTTCTTCCGATTCCTCTCGATTCTGTTGCTGTTTTTTCTTCTTCTTTTTCTGGGTCTTCCCAACTTCTTTTCTCCTATTTCTCTTGCTTGAAATACCTTTCTTATTAGCCTGTCTTCATCCACTCTAAGCATATTCAAGTCAACTTAGTTGACTCTCTTGTATATTATTAACAATTGACACTGTTAGTGTATTTCAATTTAAAGACAAATAAATCAAATGCAGTAATAATTGCAAAACCTGTAATAATTTTCTTAAATTTGAGACTAATTATTAGTTAATATACAAGATACAATATAAAGACAAATAATTTATTTCTGCATTTGATTTATTTGTTTTCATCCATGGCAATCTTTGTATAGGCATATTTAAATAGAAATGATACATTTTTTATTTTGTATTTTTCTCAAATATTTTATATTATTAGGTTATTATATGTGGATATCGTTATGAATGCAGAAAAAAATACTGAATCGAATAAGCAAATAAAAAAATAGGTTGCCATTTAAAATAAGTTGCACCCCGCATTTTGAGAACCACTGGTCTTTTAAAAATCTTGTTTCACTCATTTTAATTGTCTTATAATATAGAAATTGTTTACTAAGTTAACCGACCTCGTAGCTCTTTTAATTCTCGAAGAGAGAAATTTATTTTTCCCTTGTCGTATTGTAGCCCTCGTATACGCCTCGTGCTTCAATTTACTCCGAGAAAAAATTATACACTTTTGTCCCTTAATGTTTAATATACTATTACTAGTTCATGCTGGATAAATTCGAACTGAGGATATCATGTTCCACAATTCGATGCGTTTAGAAATTAATGGAAAACTCCAAATCGTCTAAAATAAATTTGTTTTGACTTTGAACTGAGATATCAATCTACGTATTAATTGCGTCCATGGCCACCTGTGAGTGTTTCCGAGAAAAAAATTGGTATGCACTCAACTTTCTTTCATTATAGAAAGGTGCAACTTTATGTTGTTAATGATAATTGATTGTCCATGAAATTTTGAAAGGGTCATTATTTTTGTATAAGTATTGTTTTGATTTTATAAATAAGATATAATGTAAAATAGTTATTTAACATTTTGTTTTTATTTATTTTCAAATAATTAATTTCATTGTTTGTACACGCATCAATATTTAGAAAACTGCAACCTCACTACCTGACACACATATCCAGCCAAACTACTTATAATTTTAAATAATTAATTTAATTATTTTAATTAATTAAAACTAATTATAATTCAGATATGTTTAAAATTGTGTTACGTGAAAACAAATTAATTAGGTAATTAATTTTTCTCTATTCGCTAGAAATTTTTACATAATTACAGGAGCAGTTGTAGCACAATGGCAAACGAGCGCTTACGAGTTCAATCCTTACGTACAGCATCACGATATGATCAGTAATATAAAATCGCGATGTACTATTACTTCAGCTCCGATTCGCATGATTCTTTTTTATTTGTATCCCATTTTACTCCCAATTAAAAAAATAATAGTATTAATTGGATGTCGAATACAGATCACCTAGAAAACGCAGTTTAATGGGTCACTTTATTCGTTTAACATGGAACGTGCAAGCGAACTGATTTTCAAATAAGTTCCATTAAAAATTATTACTATAATTCGAGTTTGTCATGCGTAAATTGTGTAGGCTTAGGGTTTGTTTGTGGAAAGTGCGCGCAAAGCGGCCTTATCTACAGATAAATTCCACATAAACAAAATTTCTAAATCATTGTTTTAGTAGCACTGAAAAAATGGTCGTATTTTCAGTAATTTTGTTTATTTGGAATTTATCTCTAGATAAGCTGGATTTGCTCGCACTTTTCTTAAACAAAACCTAAGCCTACACAACTTACATTCGATAAACTCGAATCACAGTATTAATTTCTTTATAGATCTTATCTGAAGATAAGCTGGTTTTCATGTTTCACGTTGGACAAATAAAGTGACCCATAAAACTGTGCTTTCAAGGTCATCCAAGTTCGATTGTCGTCTTTGTATTTTTCCCTTTAGTTTTACGCAAAATGTGAAAAATTTCATCCAAATCAGTGGTGAAGTAAAACATCTCAAGATTGATATTTCTAAACAATTTTAGATTTAACTATAAATTTACGTCTTTTACAAATGTAAATACAATAATTTGGTGTGTTATTAAATATGTACAGAAACTTTTTTGATGTTATGTAAAATATGTGCATGACTCAAATTTGACGTACTTTATTATTGTTTTGTAACGTATTTATTTGTCACACTACAACAGGAACAATAAATATAAATTAGTGACGAAGATGTCATGTTATTAAAAATGAACTAATCATAAATTGTAGTGGATACACTGCACATTCTAGTATATTTACCATGTAATAAAAATGTATAATGGCGAATTTTTGGGAAATCAAAATAAAATTGCTAATTTAAGCTTGCACACATAGAAAACGCTGTTTTCAACTATTCAAACTGTCATAATCATGTTTCTGTCGTGTGTAATGGCGAATTTTGTCTTCACCTAATTTTGTATGCAACCAGATTTCCTCTAGTGTAGCGTTGGACGCAGTTGCATTCCTGCTGATTTTTTCGGCAGTGAATTTGAAGACCTTGTATCTTTTAATCTGTAAGATAAACATTAATGTTCAGTTATTATCACGAAACGTTGTGTTGTTTTCGATATTTGTGGCGACTGTTTTCTTGTATAATCGAAATTTGATATTTAGTTTTCGTGATAACCAGTGGCGTGCCTGGATGTGTAATTGGGGGTTGTTAAAATTGAGTTGTTGTATTTTTTATTTATTAGCAAATCACTTGTTTGTTAAAGAAATGAAGAAAAGTAGCATAATGTCTAATTGAATGAGTAATCTGATTCATTGGATTTAGGCTATATTTATTTATTATAGTTCATTTATAATGGGGTCTTTCACCATTTTTTTTTAATATTTTTTTATGAAACTTTATCTATATTGAAGACTATCTACGCTTTTAAAAAGTCTTAATTGTTATTCATTAAGCCACAATGATTTTTTAAAAATGTTGTGACGTCATAGTAGAGATCTAAAACAGTAGATAATTAAATAATTTTTGTTACATAAATGTTCTATTTTATTGTAATAATAATAATAAAATAAGTAAAAATATATATGACTACAATTACTTACAATCTGTAGTTTTAGATCCAGCAACACCTCTAGTATGACGTCACAACATTTAAAAAAAAATCATTGTGGCTTAATGAATAACAATTAAGACTTTTTAAAAGTGTAGATAGTCTTCAGTATAGATAAAGTTTCATAAAGAAAATAAAAAAAATGGTGAAAGTTTCATAAAAAAAACTTAATTTCAATTTTTATGTTCTTAATATTACCACGCATTATTAAGAATTATTCATGTAACCTTCGATAAATATTTATGACTTGACAATGACCACATTTAGTCGTCGAAATGTCGACTAAAGACAATTTTCATTAAAGTAAATTAATGATTGGAGATATCTCCGCAAATATCATTTTTACCTTTATCATTAAATGGATGAATGCATTTAGTTAAGTCTGTATATGTATTATGAATACAGAACTCACTATTTAGTCCGGGAGATGGTGTAATGAGTAAATTACAAGTCCGTTGTTATTGTAACAAAGTCAGAATACGGTTTATTGTTTTACTGTCAAAACGGCTTCGAAAGATGCAGATGCAAGTATAAAATATGGCAGCGCTTAAAATCTTCGATGTTTGTTTGACAAAGATTTCTCAGATTTCAATTTATTACCACACAGGTTTGTATTCATTTTGTCAGAATTTTTAGTTATATAAATCCAGCTGTAGGCTTCAGATTTTTAATATGTAATAAAGAACTACAAAAATAAAAAAGAAACCTTTGATTTTGAAATTAATGTTTGCTAATCTGTGAAGTGAATATGCATTCTATTGTTTAATTTTTCGTTAAAAATAGGGAAATAATTAACCTTTCATTTATACCTGTTTAGATTTTGCAGTCTAAACAATAGATATATTTTTTCTGATTTTTATTTATTTTTCATAAATTATGGTGTAAATAGCATAGTCATCATGTTAATGGACCGAACTGTTGAGCATAAGCTCAACTATTTGAATACCGCAGCCGTCAACAAACGTCACTGTACTTATTTGAATAATTATAGAATGATGCTTACCAGGAGTTACCAAAAAGCTCGGTTCTTGTAAAATATAGAGTTGGGAAAGAAATATTTGAATTGTGTCAAAATAAATGTATTTAATATAATAAATAGTACATAGCCTTCCACTTAACTCAATTAAAATAATAATAATTTTTAATTGATTCAGAATAGAGACAACAATTTCGTATAAAAATTATAGCTAATATTATTCTGCGTTTTTTTTTTTTTAATACAATAAAATGTAACAAAACTCAATAATTAACTAAGAAATGTACAATTGCTATCAAAATCTAATCATACAGTAAAATGGATCATTTAAATTCTAAATATAAAATTTATAATTATATTATTATTAGAGTTTCAGTTATTTATTATTATGATTACTTTTTACCTCCCGCCACATCCTGTAAGGGAGGCATGGGAATCATGCTAAAAATTGTGTAGTGAGTTTTCTGTGGATGAGCACGTTTTAGGGTCCCTAGAATACGATTTCAATAGTTTCGCGATGATGGCTGTGTGTGTCTGTCTGTCAGTCTGTGTGGATCTCTGGCGTTACGGTTTCTCAATAACTAGTAAACTGAAAATTTTGATATTTTGTATATATCAATTGTATACCCTTTGGAAGAGCTGATTAGTTTTTGATGATAATCCAATAACCGGAAGTGGTAGTTTACTTGAAACCCTATCAAGTTATTTTAAAATAACTCATAAAATTATGGTTTAATAAAAATTTTGTTATTAGAATAATGTTTCAAATATTATGATCTACAATTATTGTCACCATTTACAAATTGGAACACTATCAAGAAAAATTATACCTATTTCGATATTTTCGTTTGAATCTGCTAACCTGTGTTTTTTGAAAAAACAAAACAATGGTTGAAAAATGTCATTTTTTGACATGTCATAATTTTTTGAAGGGATGAGCGTTTCTTGATAGTGGTGGTCCGTGTTCCTGTATTGTTCGATAGGAAATCTATGGCGGGAAGTATTGTGCTGCCCACAACAGATTTTTTAGTACAGTTAAATCTAACATAGCTCAATAATTGAATGAGATATGCCCAAATATCTGGTAAGTCTTCAAGAAAACTACTATTTCCTGTTCATTGATTGCTACCAAAATCTAACCGGCCCATAAATTGGACCATTAAAATTCTAAATGTAATATTTATAATTATATCGTTTTTAAATTTTTAGTAATTTATTATTATTAATAGGTTTGTTCCAAGTGGTCATTTGTGACATGTTTGTGACAAATTTCAGTGCGCCTGCGAAAAATGTAAACAAGTTAACTTTGAAACATAAACTTCATTTCTTTTTTTGTGGCGAAAAATGTATGAATTTCTTTATTTATATTTATATTTAAGGTTAGCTGTCAAAACAAAAAATGAGCATGCACATACGCTTCAATCCATTCACCGTTCCAGTCTATGTTTCAAACTTAACTTGTTTACATTTTTCGCAGGCGCACTGAAATTTGTCACAAACATGTTACAAACATGTCCGAAATGACCACTTGGAACAAACCTAATTACTTCTTTTTACTATTAATACTTATATAGGCCATTTACCCATTTCTGGGTGTGGCACCCTGCTTAAGGCAGATCTAAGTATACTATATGTTTCTGAGTGTTAAATTAAGTTAAGAATAACATCAGTCAATTCGTCGTTTCGAAAATAATGGTGGAGGCGTAGCCACTGGATAATTTTGTTGTGAAAATTTATCAGCTTTGGGAGTCGAACTGAGGATTTCACGATCCACAGTCCTATGCGTACCATGTAGCTATGTATCCTATAAAAGAATTCGCATATTCCCTTTAATATTTACAAATAAATTATTAAAGATCTTGGAAAGTTATGTATATTTTACACATTAAATACGGTTACCAGCTGTCAAACCACGACCCCCAAAGGTGTGTAGAGAGAACCACAAAATGTAAAAAAAAAGTTTGGGAAACACTGCTTTACGAAAATGTTTGTCGCTAAGTTAAAGAGCATTCATATTAATTTTTCATCCTTTCGCCTGTAAAAGTAATTCGAATATTTATTTAAAATAACTTGACAAATAATTTTATCTCCTGAACAATGTGCGCTACTGTGTGCGAAATCAAATTTCCGATTCCAAAACTATTTTCAATGTTTTCACCCAAAATTCTCACAAATTTTGTATGCTGAAGCACTCCCAACCAAAGCGTATGCGATCGTCTGTCTTCGGTGAGCAAATATGAAATATTTAACTAACGGTTGCGCAACGCTCAAATATTTACTCGAGTATTGCGGGGTTATGTTCCGAAAAATCACGAAAAAAACGCGTTATTATCTTTGCAACGCATACAGCCGCATATTACACCCGTGGTGTGGTGCGCTGAATCTCTGTGAGATATTACGGTTATGGTTTGGGTGTGTGGATCTAATGAAGAATAAATGTGAGTATTTTCAGTTAAAATGCAATTTGTAATTTAAAGACCTATCTTATTTATTCAAAAAAATTATGGTGTTAGGTATGCAATCTGTTATGGTAATTTGTACGCCTCTTTGAAGAATTAAATTATTGTTCATATATTTTTAAGTATTTATTTTCTTGCAAAATTGTGCATAAATTGACGTCAGTAAAATTATTGTCTGCTTCTATTATACAGAGCTGCTTAAAATAATGACTTCAACATTTAAATTTTAAATTAATGATTCATCAATACTTCCTACTTAGTCAATTATAAATCATTTGAAATACAAAGATTGTTGGCTTAAATTTGTGAAATCATGAAATATACATAACTCAACATTGACCGAAAAGTGTGTGAAGAACAAGTATAAATACACTATAAACATAAAGTGAAAACTGGCATATTAATAGTATATTACACATTAAGGGAAAAAAGTATACGATTACTACACGTGCAGTAAATTGAAGCACGAGACGTAGGCGAGGGCTACAATACGATTTGGAAAAAAATACACTTCTCTCCTGCGGTGTATAATTATATGTTTTACGACCCCAATAATAATGATGGTTTTTATGTATTTCAAAATTATTTGAATTATAATACAATTTATGATAGTTAGGTACCTTTAATTGGTTTAATTTGTTAATTTTTTACATTATTTGAACACTTTCCCTCACGACGGGAGAAAAAGTTCACACATTTTCCGTAAATATGAAATTGGCTGCTTCTGTCATGATTTTGGTATTATAGAAACCTAGTTTCTCTCCCGGTCGTGAAAAAAATATATTTAAGGAGCAAAATACTGTAAGTTTATTGTAATGTGGTACATAGAATTTTTCATATCCATAGTTGCAAATAAAAATCATTTGATGTTTATTCAAAATTACCTAATTAATATTTATTAAATGTCATTTGCCAGATTATAAAGTTGTGTTTACAACAAAATTGCAAGAATTATATTTTAGTCAGAATATTACTGGACATCTTTTTTTGAAACTTTTTAAGGCAAAGGATTTCATACGCAAAATAAATTGAATATATTGTTTTATGTTTCAAGTATTCTTCCATTTTCGGTTTTGTAATTGTGACCAAAATCATCTTAGTTCTTTCCATTATCGTCGCATCATCGTTACTCTACCTGTTCTCATTCGTAAATTATTGATTACACGTACACACATCCATCCATCCACACTGACTTCATTGAGTATAAATAAAAGTAGCGACACAACTTAATTTACAGAAATAAATAATTTGAAATTTATTTGCCCAATTTATCTGTGGTGTTAAATTAAAGTGATTCTAATTTCATAAAAAACTTTAATTGGTTTATGTATTTGGGGCAAATGGTTGCTTATAGAAAAATGTATGATGTGACGCCTATGTGATTTGTCAATCACAACGTATCTTTAAATCAGTTTAAAGTATATTCAACCAATAATACCAACACACCAATTGTTAATAATTACATGTGTAAAAAATTTTTGACCGGTCAAACTTTAATAACACCCTTGATCGGATCCCGGGGTCATTTTCCATTATATACAACGTAAGCACATTGTTCCTGGAGTTAGATCCATAGGCGGAGATGAATTTTATTTTTCAGGGGACTAAAAATAATAAAGTTGAGCGTGTTCCGTATTTGGTATATTTTTAACTTCTAAAATACCAATATTGCATAAAGTTCTATTTTTTTTTTTTAGTGAAAGATCATTGTCGTTTCTGTATAGGTGAAAGAACCGAAAAAGATATACTTCGACAAACTAATTTAAGTTGCTAAGAGGGCTTTGGAGGTTGCTAGTGAATACATTTAGTGACAAAGTAAAGAAAGTAAGTCATGTCATTCGTTATACACTTGGTTGGCGGAGTTTACTCGCCTTTTTGACACAAACTCATATCGGTTTGTCTAAATATATGGTCACATTCAACTAACAATAAACTGTTGGCTATTTAATGTGGCGTGAGAGAGACAGCGTATAGTGGCTTATGCTGCAGACTCTTTTGGAGATTATTTAATTTGAGTTTTACTTTCTTGAACGTATTGCACACCTGAAAATTTAAACAAAAGTTAAATTCTTGATTGGTTCCAAAATCGTTAAGTTTCACATCAGTAGGTGTCACATTTGACGTGCCAGTTCAGATTTATAAATAAGTAAATAATTCCAATTTAGTCTTACATTTTGGTCAAGATCTAAAGAATTCTATTTATTATTTAGATGTTTCTTTTACATACCTCTCCATTAGTATCTCGACAATAAAACAATAAAAGTTATAACTTCGGTTAAATTAGATAAAACTAGCTGTAACTAGTAGGTCATTTCTGTGAACTTACTGTTTTTCTTCAATAATGTATAGGTCAGTACATATGGTCGAAAATATTAAATTACTGGTTTTCAACAATAGATCTTAAACCTGTTATGACTCATAACATCCGTGGTTTGTTCAATAGTTTACCGGTTTCAGAATATGAAAACGTTAATGGCATTAATAAATATTATTTTTTGCAACTCTTTTATGAATAACGTCTGTCATAATTTTAGAAGTTGATCAAGTTTGATTTTATTTAACACCATGGTTACACTTGTTTTGTATCATATTTATAAATAATTTTTTTATTTAAACGTCATTATGTGTTTAAAATGGTTAGCTAAAAAGTGGATTTGGCGATACTGAATTGCCTGAAAATATTTGGAACGCAGCAGGTGAAACTTTGAACAGCTTAATTCCGTCTGTATTAATAATTAGCGTTATATTATCATTGTGTTTTATTTTCATTTTCTTGACTGTTTTGACAGGTCAGTATGGTAATATTACCGTACAGCATCGAGTTACCCTGCCTACTTTTGTGCATGTAACCATAGGTTTAATCTCCTGAAACCGGTAAAATTTAATTGCGTTCTTATGTGTGGAATCATTAGGTGATATAGTGATAAATTTATTGTTTTCGATATTTAAATACAATGTATGTTTTGGTTACCGTGTGCACGGCAATGGCAGAACCAACGTGGCATTTATAAACGGTGATGTCATGTGATATCGCAGCGGACTCGCAAATAATCTGCACGTGTGCAGTAGGCCAATACACTCTCGCAATGTCATTGAAAGTACAACGAAAAAAGTGACTGACGAAAAAACAAAACTAGTTGGCGGCGAAACAGCGTGTGGGCAGTGCAGCGATCTTTTACCTTTTGTTTCGGTTCGGACGTCTTTTATTTCCTGTTGAGGTTGTTTAGCATTTTTTCGTAATTAGAAGCGATTTGGGAACCAACTTGCATATCTCGATGATGGTTTCTTTTTATCTTTTTAAGTGTTTTATTTTTCATTTTTTGTTACGGATTTTTTGTTTGATAGGTTGATGATTTACTTGCAGTATCTAATTTGCTACGATATGATTGAGATTGAGAAGTTTTTGATATGATTTTTATCTGTTTACTTTCTTGTTTTTCCTCTGTCGAATTTTAGGTTTTTCATTTGTTTCTTATATCTTGTTTATATGTTTTTTATCTTAATTTATAATTAAGCTAACTAATAATGATTGTATTGCGTTTAGTTTTTAAATTTATAAAAATAGAATTAATACAGGGTGTTTTCTGTACATGCATCAGTTTTTCAATTGAATAACTAAAACAAAGTTTCCATATTATAGTTGGCCATTTCAATAATTTTTGTTTTTCTCCTAATGCATAGATTGCACGAAATTGTAAAATTACCAATTTCTTAAAAAGTAAAAAGATAAATGGTCAAAAATAAAAAAAAATTTTATATAAATACTGGATACCAATAGCTTTTTTTTTAATAGAGAAGAAAAATATGTATTTGTTGTAAATCATACAGATTTTTTATATTTATTTATAATCACATACATATGATTTATGATTATAGTTTTTTGAATTTAATTCCAGAATCCAATAATAAAAAAAAAAACCACTGTACTACATTTATGAATGAGCAGATTCGATGTTTCTATGCATCTTTATTCGCATAAAAAAATATTTTATGCAGCTTGACTAAGTGAAACGTTAGTTAGAATTTTTTTTGTTTTATCAGCATTTATAAAATTAGCAAAACTTGACCAATAATAAATAACATTCAAGTTAACAGTAAATGTCTACAAATGATAAGTTAAAATTATAATTTTATACCTCTTCATTGTTATTTTCTTTAATATATTAAATAATATTTGTTCATTTTGGACAATTAATTTTTTATAATTTTGTGTACTTAAGATGCATATTTATCGTGGTATGTCTGTAGGAAGGTGCAATATTTGGTAATGTTTTATGGTGAAATATGTAGCTATATTTTATGCCACGCCTAAAATTGGGAAAGTGCATGAGCATGATTGTGATTTATTGGTAAGTGTTGAAATTTTAGTGATAACGATATAAATCTACTGTACTTTATTACTTTTTATTTATCTATGTCTGTGGTTTAATTTCCCAAAATTTGTGATACCAATCTAGTAAAAATTTTTGATTTGTAATTATTTTAATACTTATAATAGTATAGTTTCAATGTCACTGCAGCAATCTTCAGAAGATAATTAAAACAATTATTGAATAAGGCAGATTAAAATCTTCCTATTTAATATTTAGTGCGATCTGCTTAAATCATAAAAGTGTCTGTGGATTTAATCCTAAATCGACCTTCATTATAACGCTGATTATAGGATTGCACCAGAAGCATGTTTATGTATTTATTTATAATTGTGCTTATTTGGTGAGTGAAAATTTATTGATTTATTGAAAAATATCGGTAAATGTTCCATACTAGGTAAATAGTAAGTAAAAAGTAAGCTTGCTTCATTTTCATATTTAATTATAAATACCTAAGTCCGCGTCATACAAAACTACAAAAGGGTAAAATAGTTATTTGTCAAACTAGATAGGAAAGCGCTTCTTTTTCCCCACTCGAGCTCGAATGAGGCAATTCGAGCAAGAGTGGAAGAAGTGCTTTCTTCTCCTGTTAAGACACCACATTTTTTTCACGACATGTTTCTAAAAACGATTTTTTCGGACAGTAAATACACTTTAACACAACAAACAACTGATACGTCAAAAGTTAGGTTATCAGACACAATGCGGTGTACAGTGTTATCAATGAACCAATCTTAAATCTAAATTAAAGTAGTCAAATTGTGATTTAATCTAGAAAACGAACACTACCTATAAGACATAATTGTAAGATAATATAAAATATGTATATCAATAAATTAAGGATTTTCAATAAAATTAGGAATTTATTTTTAATTTTTACAATATATTTTTGTAAGTAACATTTATATTCGTAACACTTCTATATTTTCCTCTCTAAACAAGAAAAACGCATTTTCCTCACTATTTCAGGAGGAGAAAGCTGTGCTTTCTTTGCATGTCGTGAAAAATAGTAATTTGAAACGCCATAAACATACACATAACCTACAAATTTGACGTTTTTTTTTTTGCAATATAACCCTTAGCCCTGAATGGAGATGTAGTAGTGAAAAGGGGGAAGTGAGTACACTCAGTTCTGAAGTGAGTTAAGATGAACTATGATTCAGATCAAAAAGAATACAGGTATTATTGCAATTGCATTAAATGTATAAGGTAAAAGCGAATCATATCTGGGTTAAGAAAGTTTTGTAACAATTTCCATCATCCCAAGTATCGCTGCATCAAAGTAACACTGAATATCTACGGAATATGTTATCTGAGCCATCTTGCACGGTCCTGGGCGCCTGCACCATCTCATGTGACCTTTACGCGTTCGTTTCCGCTGGAGGAACGCTGAGCGCGCAGCGAATATCGAAGGCGCGAAGGCCGCATCACGTCCCGCAGCCCGCGTGCCCCGCCGGCTCCTGCTGGCACACAACGCACGCCTGCTGCTGCTGCTGCTGCAAGAGCAGCAGGCAGCGAGCCCAGTGCGTGGACCCCTTAACCTTGATTTCGCACAAACTCCATTGGAAGTTATGCAATTTGCACGGTAGTAAGGTTTGATAAGATTGGAGGAACCGGATCGACCGTGGAAGCAAGGATTGATTGTTTTTCACTGGACTTTTGGCGACTTTTAAAACGCATTCGCTCATTCGCATATCAAATGCTAGAATTTGTATCGACTGCTTCAGCTAAAATGCAATATTTATGGTACTATTCCAGATAAAATAGGGATATAGCTTGTGGAATACTCGTAATTATAAACCATAAACGAAATATGACAAATTTATATCAAAATCGTGTAACACTTACGGAATAATTAGTAGTAAAGTATTTTTTTTTCTTTTAAATATTTTGCAGTAAAGCAATATAACGAATTGAACATATTTTGACGTCACGAGTATTTGCATTGATTCTATTGGCCAGATATGTGAAACGTGCAAGTCGCGCGTCTGCCGTTGCGCCCAACGCCTATTGTGGGCTAAAGTAGAACTACGAACTGAAATATCATTTATTTTATTTGTTGGTATTTAAGATTATATTTGTTGGGCTTCTATTACTTGTTTTATAATTTCTCTGTTTCATTGTGCTGTTTTGTAAAACTATTGAATAAAATTGTGTGCTGAGGTTAGGTTACATCATTACTAGCGCCACTGTTCTTAAACTTTCGTATGATGTTTACTCGAATATCAAGTAAAATGCTATAAAGTTGACAAATTAATTTTATCTTTATTTATATTAAGTTTAATTGTTGTAAATTAAGACTTATAATATATAAATAATATTTTTACATTAAAAAAATATAATACCTACCTACCTAATTGAAATCCTTGAAAATGTGGTAGATCATGATACTGTATCACTGTATCGTTTCGAACGCGATTTCTATTTAATTGGACCAGTTGTTCAATTATTGATTAAGATCTTATAAGATTAAACTTGATTAATTTAAGTAATTACCTATATGGTTAATTTCTGTTTTATTTTTATATATTTTAACATGATTAGAAAAATAATCATCATTATTATAGTTATTTACATTACAAGCAAGGTAAAACAGTTTTTACTGCTGAATGGAGGAAACGACCGGCGAGCCGATTAGGCGAGCCTGTCACCTCCTAGAAGCAGTAAAACAGTTACATTGCGTGTATTGTACAACATTTTACTTGTTACTCATTTGTAGTCCTGTCAGTTACTCACAAATATTCTGTCAAAAATTATTTTAAATGATTTCGCTTAAGCCTTGTAAGCATTACTGTGGCAACGTGCATTGTTTACCTTGTTTACTAACTTGTAAAAATTTTACAATGTAGCTGTCAATTAGTAACTTGTAAAGATTCATTTTCAAAAGCAATAGAGGGCTTGGGTAAATGGTGTTTACAAATGAGTAACAAGTAATAGTAATTTACGTAACAAGACTTGAAAGTAACACTTTACTTTACCCAGTGAAGACAATTTCAGGTCATGTCGGGTACAATAAGAACTGATCACTATGGAAACATTGCTTTCCGATCCGGTCTAGTCAATTTTCCGGTCTAAAAAACGATCAGAAACAACTGATTTTTTGGGCGATCGCGAAAAAAAGATATTTATGTAGAAGACATAAGGTTATATACAGGGGTATTTTTAAATGGTAACATTTGTCGGATTTTGGAATCGCATTGAGGTTCTCAATGAAATTCGTGATATACTATAGTTGCTATTTTAAAAGGAATGGATCACGTTTTCTCATATGCCATTTACACATTTAAAACGTGGCTCCTGTTTAAAATAGATTTCGATATTTTTTTTAGTGAACTGCTGATACCTACCGTCAAATCTCGATCCTGAAAAAAAAAAAACACTGACGAAGGAAACCTATAGATAAAATTCGAATTTTTCCTTAGAGTCAGTAAACTAGAAATGAAAAGTTTACGTTTGTCAGGAAAATAAATAATAAGTAATTTATTCGTAAAGTTGTGCTGTGAGTCAGTGAAACATAAAGACACGAACAAAATACAATTTTTTACAATGCTGAGAAGTTTTCTTTCACCATACATCTTACTATTTATCATTTGGTTATTTTCTAGCCGCAGGTGGAATCAGTTTTTGTTTGGTTATCTATAATTGTTTTTGAGTTCATTGTACGAAAATCACACTTTAAAATTAGTCACTTAATTAAGGAGTTTGTTTAAACAAGTGCTGTTGCTAAGATTCATATCTGCGTTCATTTTTACAAAGGATGGTATCTAACGCATGATTCTTGATAGCATTTCTTATCTTAATTATTTATTTATTATTTTAGGGAGAATTTTTTATTATTATTCGCTTGTTATGTTGATTGCGATTGTAACGATATATTATAATACTTTAACCTAATTTTTTTGTAACAAATATGTATACCTATTTAGGCCTATTATCGAAATTTAAAGGCCCAATCCAGTAATTAACGAATTTGTTCAGATATTTAATTTAAAAATGAGCTTTATTAAGTAATATATATTCCCGTACACTTTCATTAGTATTTTTTGTCAGACATAAAAGTACAATCATTTAGTTTATTATCGCTTCATTTGGTTCATCATTTTCGTTTATTATTCTGTATTTCTTACAAATATGAATAACACTTACTATTTTATACTTGAATAACAGTTTTATAATTCTGTTAATAGTTCCACGTGCAGTAATAGGGCACTTCTGGTATAATGCGAGAAATAAAACTTTGACTTGATGGAATATATACTGAAATGGCATAAGTATCCATGATTACAGATGCATAATTTAATCAAGTTAATAATTATTTAAAACTTTAATTCCCTGTATTATAAAAAAAATTAAACTCCAGTTATATTTACTTGCATAATAAATTTATGTCAAGTTATCCAAATGACAATGAAATTGTTGACAGCAATGTCAAAATAGTATATTATGATACAAGTGTATAAGTAAGCTTTTAAAGCACGTACGACGAGTTTAACAGCACGACGCGAAGCGGAGTGCTTTTAACGTCGCTAGTGCTTTAAAAGCACTTGTACACGTGTGTCATACGCTATTTTTTATTATACCTGCATCATAATCTGGAAAAAACTGGAAAGCAATATTTTGATTTTGATTCATTTCATAATTTTGCGCGTGTGACGTTTGACGTATATCGTTTACATGGAGACTGGTTAGCATTTTGTTGTTTATGTTTACAGTTTTGACAGATATTAATAGTAAATATTTTTGTTGTTGCTTTAGTAACCTTTAAAACACGGCGTGTTTTAATCTTACGTTTATGAACGCTGTAGCGTGTTTTAAACACGGATTATGATGCAGGTATAATAAAAAATATTTTCAAATAATGTACACTTGTTAAAAACTTATAAATTTACTTTAAAAGTAAATTTAAGTGGCAGTTTATAATATCGGACATAAGACAAATAGGAATCATCTTTTAAACTTAAATAATTTGAATGTGGTCTTTCACCATTTTTTTTTTAATTTTGTTTATGAAACTACATCTAAATTGAAGACTATCTGCACTTTTAAAAAGTTATAATTGTTATTCATTAAGCCACAATGATTTTTTTAAATGTTGTGACGTCATTGTAGAGATTGTAAATGAATGTTCTAATTTAATGTTCGGAAAATTATTTAAATGGAATTAAAATCATTTTTCATGATAAATAATTAAAATATACATGAATTCCATTTATTTCTGGAAGATACATGAATAAACTGTAAGATTATTTTAGTCAAATGTTTGACTATCACTGATACATTTTGCTAACCTATGGCATTCAACAAGCCTTTAATTTCGTGGAATCGACCTAAAGCTAAAGTATATTTATTAGTTAGAAATAAATAATATATTTTGTATGTATTTAAAACTTATTTAGTTACCAACTATTTTGACACTTCGACAATTGACAGCTCAATAATAAAGGAAGTACAAATAATTTAGAATAGGATAGATATGCACCATTATACTTTTACGTCATTATAGAGGTTTTTAAAACTTAAATATCTTAATAATTAATAATATTTTTTAAACTTCTGTTCATGAGGAACGAACTATTATCTAATGAAAATTTTAACAGTGAATTTCCAATATCCTACAAAAAAGTAGATACCCTGTATTTCTGTTTACTTGGAAAGATCAATGATAAATTAACTTTTGAGTGATGACCTTCTTTTAATGTTAAATTCCTGTAACTCGAAAATAAGAAAAACCTAAATTTTATTTAAAATATTACAGAAACTTCACTGTCACTTAATATTACAAAGTTTCATCTTTATCAGGTAAAGCAGTCGAATATTCTATTTAAGGGCGGCTGCTAACGGGCGATGATTTCAAATTCCACCGCCAGAGGGTTCTTTGTTAGGTGGAACTTAGGTCCTGGGCGCCGCGGGGGCAGCAGAGGGAGCGATCGTCAGCTGTTTCTTGTCGCTGTTCTGCAGTGAGCACTGCGCTGACAATTCTCCCGTCTTGGACTTTGCAAGAACTTTCGCTGTAGTGTGCACGAGCTTTTTTGGGTTATTCCACAACTCTAGCGTGGAGTTGTAAGGGGTGTTGGGGAATCTGGTGCATGGATCGAAACCCTATGGTGGAGGCGACCTTGGATAAATAGATTTTCCCAGTAGCATACAAACGCAGGAACAGAGTGCGGTTTTTATATAACGAGTTCGCTCTAGAGTTTTTCTAATGTTTTTTTAAGGTTTGGGACAATTATTTCTTAATGATCACACATAATATCAAGGAAGTACTCGATGTTATGTCACCGACGAGTCAAAAAACGCATATATTTAAAAGGAAAATGGTTTTAAATAGAATAGCAAAGGAAACTAAATATACATCAGGATTTGTTCGGTGAAATCCAGCGGCATTGATGCATATGTATATTTGGATCCTTTGTTTCGCAGCAGGAACAAAGGAGGACGGAGTCAGGAATTTTTCTTCAAACTGATTAAAGACAACGTCATTAAAAAGAGCGGCGTCACACTGAAGCACGAAGATGCTTTATGCTTCCCTTTGTCTTTTATGAATCTATCTTTAGAACAAAGTTGTAACTTTATTTCTGCATATGTTGTCTGCAGGATTTTCTTCATATAATTATAATATTCATGAGAGAAATTTTGATCATAACATACAGGGTGAGTACAAAAATTATAAACCTTAAATAAAAGTTAGAGGATTGATTAAATCAGCAACGTATATTCTTGATGGTTTATATACAAATAGAGACGCTCCGTTTATCGTATTGATTCAATCTTTTTATTTACATTTTCATCAGGTATCAATACTGTCGTTCTATTACATAAAATAGTTACCAGATTAATTATCTCTTTATACTAAGTGTCTGCGATCCTAAATTTAAGTTATTATTTTTCATGTATATCCATGACAAAAAAGTTGATATGTTGTTGTATAAATATCGTTTCATTTCGCATACATAAATTTGGTCCTTCGAGCCGGATACAAAATACCATTCCTGAGGGAAATCTTAATGGCTGGTACCACGAGCTCTGTTTTTGGGTGTTTTAAGAGTAGTGTTTTAAGCTCGGTTTTAGCGGTATACAATGTTCTAAAATTATTTTATAAAAAAGTACTTCAAATAAAAGTGGTAGATAATACATTTACCTGTAACTTCTATTTGAAACATTTTTTATAAAATAATTTTCGAACATTGTACAGCGCTAAAACAGAGCCTAAAACACTGCTCTTGAAACACTCAAAAATAGAGCACGTCGTAGATACCAAGCCAATAATGGAATCTTGGTTGCATCCCTCTTTTTGTTCTACTGATGATGACAACTTAGTTGTCGGAATATGTATTTAGAATTCTTTATTAGATTTCTTTACAACTTTAAGGCTTAGGGGATAAATTTAAGTTTTTTATACCAGCCAATATGTTTATAAATATATAATTTATTCTAAACCACTTTTGAACAAAATTAGGGTAATCCTAATGATTTTGTGCAGTACTATTAATAAACCTATGTTTAAAAAAGCGGAAGGAGCTGGCGGGGGTGGTAAATTGTTTTTAACTCCTAGGCGGCAGAAGTATAAATCCGCCACTGTGCTAAGTTTCTTAATAGTTATAAAATTTTCAGAAAATGCATCATATTCTTGCCTTATTAAATAATGCGGAAAACATTCTATGGTAATGTCATGAAAATTAACAGATTTTTAAATCATTGACTTGAAATTAGTTACCTTTACATCCTAAAATTGGAACAGAAAAGCGCCTTTTCCGAGAAGGTATTGCAAAAAGTAAATATTGCTTTTATGCGAAACTCACGGCATTATGCTAAAGATTAGTTGAATCAAATTAATATTTCAGTAACAGTCAAAGTTTAACATAATAGTACAAGCATGAAATGGTCCTCATTATATACGAGCATGAAACTTTGTACTTTGCGATTCATATCAGTGGGAAATGGACATTCCTTACAAATTGTACACCATGTATGCTGTGCGAAAGCGATATTGTTACCCTATTAATTTATATTTTAATAAGTTTGTCCCGATTCCTCTATTCCAATACATTTTTTTATATAAACTTTAGTGCTTTTAAATTTTGTAAGATGGAAATTGATGGCGAAGAGAATATTATGGCAGTTGCAAAAATGTCTAAATTAATTACGTAGAATTAAATATGAGGTAGTATATTATGTACATTGTTCATGGATTATTGAAAAAATCTGGATACAAAATCATATTCTGGTAATAGATCGAAAAAATACAAAACTTTAGCATTATAGACACAGTATTTCATGATAAGAACGACGTTCAACTTTTGTAACCCTGGGTAACGCCGCTTCTTATGAAGCTTTCTAGATCCTTTTGTTAGAGTGGATCAATCTCTGTTTCTTTTTCTTTAAATCCATGTAGTTAGGTTTCTCCACGTCTTCCTATCTTTTGTTTTTTACTTTGCCAGTTTTTAATTCCTACTGCGTTTTTAAATCTTCTACTTCTATCAATATTGATTTGAGTCTGCCTCGTCTTCTTCCTTGTGGTTTCCATTCTACTACTGATTTAGTAGCATCATTTTCTTCTGCTCTCCTTATTATGTCCGAACCATCTTTTTCTCTATTTCTTGATCATTTTCACATTGTCTTTTCCTTCAAGCTCTTGTTCTACTGCAAAGTGCATTCTTATTCTGTTTTCGTTTTCTGACATCGTTTCATTATTCTAAATCTTCTTTATCTTTTTTTGTCACTGCCAGTCTCATCATCGTTCATTCTTATTGGTTTTATTATAATTAGAAAAATTCTCATTTTTGTAATTTTAGTTAAATATAGAATCAGTGAGATATAAAAATGTGTATACAATATTACAAGATCGACAAATAAAAATTCCACAATTAACAATATCAACTTAATTATTTTTAATAAAGTTCCACAAGACATAAGGAAAAGCTATTATAGTATATCAATTTTTGATTATCTTTATATCTGCAATTTTATTTTAAAAAAATAACATTTTTATTTATTTCTTGCTCGTTTATAATAATTAAATGACGAACAAATTAATACGTGATCAACGCAGATTTTAATACTAAACAACTTTTTCATTTACACTTTTTGTCTAAACTTAATAGGGCACAAACTATCATTGCTTATAAGAAAATAACATTGTATATCCTAACAGAAAAAACTCAGCGCCCGGTATGGTGTTGCTCTGTATAACCTTGAAGATTGCTACTTTTCATGAATGATTAGTAGTTTATTATCTCAAAGTTATGACCTTGATTAAAAATGTCAAATGCAAAATTATGTTACGGTTCACTGCCTTGCTATTCTAATCTAAAGTAAATATTATTTCTTTCACATTTATTGTATATTTGCATAACAGTGTTTCTGCAGGTTCCATAATTCACTCCCAATACATTCACTGAAGTTTGAAAAAGTTTTTAGGGGGAAAAACATGATATTATCATCGCGCCATATGCCCACTTCTGAATGTGGAACTTTATTGGATCAAATTTTGATATAAGCAACTTCCATTTAGTGATAATTTTAAGTTAACTTTAAATCTTTAGTTTTTGGGGCGGCGGAAATCAGGACGGACGACGCCCCCTCGTAGATCTGAACATTTGGGGTAGAAAATGAAAGGATTTTTGAAATATTTCAGTTTTGTACTGAAACTGTATTTTATTTTAATCAAATATTAGGTTAAGAATAGTAAAAGTGCATGATTTTACGATCCTTTTTGCATTCTATTTTTTCACTGGATTTTTTTCTGTAGTTTTTTTCCGCTGACAACTTTTTCCTGTAGTTTTTTTTTCACTAATATCTTTTTCCATTTTAAAAAAGTTTTCATTTTTTTTTTTAAGTTGGATATTCGTTTGAACAAATTCGAAAATATGAATATTCAACTGACAATAGTTATTTGTCAAACTAGAGAGGAAAGCCCTCCTTTTTCCCCTTCGAGGTCGAAATTTCGCTGCGCTCATGAGGCATTTCGAACGAGAGTGGAAGAAGAGCTTTCCTCTCGTGTTAGACACAATATTTTTTCACGAGATGTTTCTAAAAACGATTTGCTCGGCCCTAAAATACACTTTGAGAACACAACTGACAGACTGACACGTTAAAAGTTAGGTTATCAGACACAAGGCAGTGTAGCAGTATTGCCAATAAACCAATCTGAAATATCTTTAATAAGTTGTCAAATTGTGATTTAATAAGAAAAAGAAAAATATAAGACATAATTGTAAGATAATTTAAAGTATGTATATCGCTGAAATAAGCATTTTCGATAAAATTAGGAATTTATTTATAATTTTTATAATATATTTTTTGTGAATAACATTCATATTGGGAACACTTCTATATTTTCCTCTCTAGAGAGGAACAACACGTTTTCCTCACTATTTCGGGAGAAGAACGGTGGGGTTTCCTACCATGTCGTGAAAAAAAGCATATTACCTGTAGGTAAGATGATTTCGCTCGCACTTTTAACAAACAAACCCTTAGCCTACACAACTCTCGATCGACAAACTCGAATCACAGTACCTCCTCATTTTTTAATGAGAAATTTTCAGAAAAAAGGAGGGCGAAATTACTGAGAGTATCTTCGTACCGTTGGCCACAATATTCAATTTAAAATGTATTGTGATTTATTATAAAGTAAAACTGAATAGGAAAAAAACTAATGGAAAAAATAGTGGGTGGAAAATATGGTTAATGGAAAAATTGGGCAGTGGTGAACATGAATGAAAAAATGTCTCACACCAAAGTGCATTATTTTTGTGTACAAATACAGTACCTAAAAAATTAGTACAGTTCAAATTTTTAAATTATTTTATCCAAAAAATTTCTTCCAATTTCCCTGTAGTTTCTAATGGCATATATTAAAATTGATAATTGAGTCTCTCTGAATCACGGTCGCAGTTAAAACAGCAATGGTTCGATCTTATCGATAACATCTTATAAAAAACTAGAACTTCACTTATTGATCAGCCCTCGCGGTAGTCTTCCCATTTCCCGTTGGTCCGTCCCTGCATTTCCCCAACGCAGTGCCGTCATTGGCACTGGCAGTGGAACCACATTGCAGCTTCGCCTTGCGTTGCCTGGCCGCGGCGTGGCCTCACTCGGCTAATGCTCCCCTGTGCATGCGTGTGCGCTAGTGCGCTGAGCCTGTGCAGGAGTTGGACACCGGCCACGCCCCGCACCCCGCTGCTGCTCCGGGAGGTATAACCTCGCGCACATATGCACTCCAGCAGAGGCGGTAGTGAGTCTGAATAGCATATCAGAGTGTTTCGAAATTAGGTTGATCAGATTTTGGCTTTGCAAAGTATCTTTTGAATTGTTAACATACGTAGATAAAATAATGCAATGGGGTCTTACGCCAGTTAAAATTTGTTTTTTTTATAAAAGTATCTAAATTGAAGACTATCTATACTTTTAAAAAGTCTTAATTGTTATTCATTAAACCACAGTAAAATAATATATGACTACAATGGGGTCTTTCACCATTTTTTTTATTTTTTTTTGTATGAAACTTTATCTATATTGAAAACTATCTACACTTTTAAAAAGTCTTATTTATTATTTTTTAAGCCACAATGATTTTTTTTTTTAATGTTGTGACGTCATAGTAGAGGTGTTGCTGGATCTAAAACAGTACAGATTGTAAATAATTGTAGTCATATATTTTTTTACTTATTTTATTATTATTATTACAATAAAATAGAACATTTATGTGACAAAAATTATTTAAATCTCTACTGTTTTAGATCTCTACTATGCCGTCACAACATTTAAAAAAAAATCATTGTGGCTTAATGAATAACAATTAAGACTTTTTAAAAGTGTATATAGTCTTCAATATAGATGAAGTTTCATAAAAAAAATAAAAATAAAAAAATGGTGAAAGACCCCATTATGTACAATCTTAATTTGATTGATATCGTGAACTGCTAATATTTAGATAACCAACTGGGCCTTATTGTATAAATTTTTAAATTCTGAATAACTTTTGTATTTTTGCATAGGTAGAAAGATGCAACATTATAAAAAATAACCTTGAAATCTCTATACGCCACATTTCAAATCTACATAAGGCATAAAAAATATCCTTACCCCTTTTATTCATATATTATTAGTTAATTGAACATGAAATCTTGAAGAAATATGAAGAAAAGTGCACTAGTTTTCTTTAGAAAGTTTGAGTTGTGTGTTTGTGTTGGCCCAAGGTGAAGATTTAATTATGCAACGTATAATTCAATTTAGATATCAGTTGATCATGATTAATGAATCAAATTTTGATAGCGCCGATAAATAATGAGCAAAATAGAATAATGGCGCTAAGGGAATTCAAATAATGTCCTTTATTCTTGCTTTCTCATTATTAAGTCATTAATTTTGTAATTCAAGTTATTTACAAGTAGTTTTTGAGGTATTAATCGTAAACAAGAATTTCATACCCGCAGATAAAAAAGAATGACTTTCGTATTATTGTGGGAAATAACCATGAAATAAAAATTCTATAGCTACGCCACTGGAATCCCCCCGAAATATTCCCCAATCCCCCAAACCCAAACGTTACTGCACGCGCATACAAACTCAACCTGCCAAGCAAAGCTGTAGAACAAAATTTCGAGGCACATATTCTCTGGTCGTCCTCCAAACTTGCTTCCCCTTTATAGGGGGCGTGGGGGGTGTTGGCGCGTTTCGATTGGGGGCCACGGCATTGTTTCAGCCCTGCGCTGCAGTAGCATGGCTGCCTGCGACCTGCGATGCCGCTGACGCATATAGGCCGCGGCTGAAGCAGTGTCGGACTGCAAGCTGAAACTTCACTGAAAAATTTTCAGTTATTTCTCTCGTTGGGTTATTCAAAAGTACTATGTTATTTTTAAACGTATTAAACTAAATAACATTTTAATCACATTGACAATATGTGGCTTTGAACGTTCTAGTCTAAGCACAGACTGAAGTTTTTAGATTCTTTCAATAATTGTCAATTTTTTTGTTAAAATAATTAGTAAAATATTACATTTTTCTGATATCTTAATCTGGGGTCGTAAAAACAGTATAGTATGTTACTTTTTTATAAATTTGTTACATAATATTCTATTCTAACATCCCTTCCACCCGATATGACCATGTTTTATATAAATTCATTAAAAAATTCTAACATCTTTGGGGAGCATTTGGTAACCGCACTTTATGCGCAAAAATATGTCACTTACTGATGTCTGCGCACGTAAAGTGCCACACCCAAAATAGATCAAAGGCGTAATGATAATGTATTTTCTTATTATTATTATATTTTTTTTTTCATTGAAATGTCTTTATATTTGTCCTTGATTCCTCAGTTTTAATGGGCTCTATCATAGTGGAATAGGACAATTTTTTAGATGTTATTTTCGAATATATGTAGACAATGCATTTTTGTGACCCAAATAATTTAGACTTTTTAATTAAATATTTTGTGTCACTCAGTGTTGTAAGTTCCACTCGGACTAACCGGATATGGTATAGGGATACTACAGGAAACTGAAAGATCAAAATGTAAAAATTCAAATAACGAATTTGTAAGGTAAATTAATTCTAAACTGTTTCTTAAAAACACTGTAAGAAACCAGCTCTAAAAACGTATATCACTATTGTGTACTTATATTTATTTATTATGTAAAATACACAAGCACATGTAATATTTTTACTAGTCTATTGTTACTAGTCGTCAAGTCGCGACTCCCAAAGATATTTGGTGGGGAACGACAGACGTAAAGTTGAAAGTGGAGACGGTTTCGAACTGAGGATTGTATGATACGTTTCCATAAAACAGGACTAAGGTGAAATTTATTTCGAGTTTTTGTAAAACTGCAGCCTTAATTAAGAGTTTAATTTATATGACTAAGTAAAATAATAACGAACAAAATGAAGCAGAAGAATTAAATTTGTATTAATTCTATGTTGACACTTTGAATTTAATTTGTCAATTTTAACATTAGATTTTTAAGTTAAAGTTAAAAATATATTGGAGTTTTAAAATAATGCACTCATATAGATCGACAAACCGATGTGGCACTTGTAAAAATGCGTGGTACTTTGTCCACCCAAGCACATTACAAATGGTGTTAACGTCTACAAGTACAAGTTTAACTTACAAGTATCTAAATAAATGACAAACTTATAAAGAGGAACTATAAAAACCTATAGACAGAAGAATACAATGAACCAGAATTATGGTTACGAATTGAATAAGACATGGCTTCCTCTGTTTTATAAATCATAGTTTGTTATTTATTTTTTTATGTTCTTCATTTGTTTTTCAGGCGAAGAATTACGTACAGTAATTGGGTATGTGACGAAATTTTCAATTTTTTATTTTCCTCAATTCTTATTAGTATCGAACAAATTAATTATTTAATATTTGTAGTGAGGATAAGTGACGTCATCACGGATAACCGTAAAAAAGAAAACTACATCCTGATACCGTTCTACGTGATGCAATAAATAATTATTACGGTTTTATTCAAAAAGTTGTACGTATTTTAATTATAAAATTATATGTAAATAAAACAACACTCTCTTGTAGCTATTTTCATGAGGCACCTGTCATTTATTAGCAATACCTTAAGGAACCCGTGAGCACGTTATCAATTCGCGGTACTTCAAATATGTAAAGTTTTAAATGTTTTATGTTTAGGACAGAATATTACCATATTATTTTGCTAAATCACATTTTTCTATAAAATCCACTATGGTCGCATACCCCATTCCCGATCGAAACGTTGAATTTTAATAAAAGTATAATTCATACCTTGAACCAAAAATCTATTTATTTACTTTGTTCTAAAAACTTTTTCAACTTCTTGCATATATCTAATTAGAGGAAATATGTAATATTGGAGTGATTGTACTGCCTAACTAACCTAAAAGCATGTGAGAACAATGGCTACAAAAGCGTTGTGTGATTAGCAATAGTAGTTATGTTCGCAATAGACGACAAAATCATGAATCCGGGCCTGAGCCGAAGTAGCTCCTGGTGCTGCTTGTGCCCTGCTCGCTTCAATGAAGTGAAATTGAAACTGATGCCGGGTGAATAATTTGCAAGCGAACGGGAGAGGAATTGATTTGAGTTTATTGTGAATTGAAAGGATTTAGCTCGTAGTGAAGGGAATGGCATAGAAGGTGAATTGAATTCAGTTTGATTGAGTTTGTTTAGAGGTTGTGAATGTAGCCAACCTGTGTTTTAAAGTTTACCCAGGCCAGGAACAATATCGTTAGTATGAGAATTTAGAAAGTCGATGGAGAAATTACTTTTTAAAATAGTCTGGCAAACAAGCATTTAAGTACACATTTATGTCGGGCGTATATCGTGTATTGAGTGATAATGCGAAATTTTATTCGATTTTTATGGCCGAAGGTTGTTAAAAGAATACTTGAGCCATGTGATGACAGATGTATGAAGAGCTTTACGACCGTCTTACTTGCCAGTCTCAAATGATTGCTTCTCTGTCAAATGGAACCCATTCATTTATTAAACGTTTTTAAATATGCAGGATACTCTACTAAAGTAGTCTGCAGTCATTTAAGACGAGAATTTGTGAGCGATTTCATTAGTAGAAATCGAGATACATTTTGAAAATAACATGGCAATTTGTAGGAATTAACTGTATTCCATTTGAGAATGAGTGAGACTAATAAATCAGTCTGTCAAAGACACTCCAGTGATGCGCCAATAATTATTTGCTCAGGGATAGTCGAAAAGACTTAATTAGATAGAGATGTACCGCTAAATTACTTAAACATAAATATGTTCATTATGTTATTCACGATATAGCAGCGAATCGCGATAATACCTAATACGGTACTTCGTTTCCCGCCCTATAACTACGATCTCAAGCCAACTGAATTAGTGTTGACCACCGCCACTTTTAAATTCGATAATGACAAAAAAAACATTTAAAACTTTAATGTAACGTAACAATATTAATACGTGAATAATTCACTTTGAAAAATCAAAAGGGATTATGGGAACATTTATAGCGGTGTTCTATTGTTAGAGAACTAAGTTTCGTTCTAGATATAAAGTGAGCGGCATTCTATGAGTAAAGTATATAAATATAAGTTATATTATGAAACCATTTATAGATACAAAAACTTTATTATTAAAATTTTACATAATAATTAAAGGGTATTATATTATATTTATTATACAGAATATAACATGTGTTGAATTATATGGTTGCCCTTTGGGCGAAGGTTTCCTCTAAGTTTTCGTAGTAAAGTTTAGGTAAGTTTAAAGAACTTGTCAGCCATTTTTGTATGATTAATTGTATACTTATTCTAGACTTTGAAGATGACCTCAATTTAGGTCGAAACGTCGTCGATTGTAGACTATTTATGAATTCATAAATAAATATACTTTAAGCCAACTTATCCATTTTTCACCTTTTAAATAATTATTTTTCTGATTACAGCTCCACTACTGCAAATCGGAAAAAAGTTTCATACAAAACCTACTTAGTTTTAGTCGTACAATGTACAATGGAGGTTTCCATTTCAGATTTCAAAGTGGCCCCGCTGCTCCACCCCCAGGGAGTGGCGGTGGGGATCGTGCTTGATGACATAAGATAGGTTTTTGAAAAATATTAAACACGTGTTTTTTTTCGATATGTACTTCTCAAGATCTTCCTCCGTCCCGGAACTTTTTAAACATCCCCAGTATGTTATTTTTCTGGTGAATTTATTTGCGACTTATCTGACAAAAACCAATACTACACATGCAAATATTTATTTATTGCTCTTTCTCATTTTCTAGTGGAGTATAGTATCAGTATTTTTACCTATTCAAAGCTGGTGTTGATCACAGCACGTGTCATTATAACAAACCCTAAGCTTTTCTTTGCTCTCTCTAATGGTTTTAGATTTATACCTATTTTTAAAATTAAGTTACCTACTATTGTTATTTAAAAAAAAATATAGAAAATACATGATATTAATTTTTGGGCGTAGCACCATCTTCAGAGCAGATAATATAAATGTGGCACACTGTGGATGCCAACCGTCAGATCACGTACCCTAAACATGTTAGTGGAGTGGGAAAAAATATATCATCATGCTATTTACTAATATTGGGTGTGGCACTTTGTTGTCGCAGATTTTAAGTGATGTTACTGGAGGGGGAATCGAACTGAGTACTCACTTTTTGTCATTTTATGAATGTTAGTTTTAGTAGGTACTGATTAATATTCAGATTTGCGACACGCAGTGGGTCATAGTTTGATGATTAATGCCCTCGAGTAACACACATTTAGCATTAAACTGCAGATGTTCATAAATGGCGGTCATGGCAATGATATTGATCAATATATGCAGTTAATGATGCATTTGAAAATAGGTTCCCCGCCCTTGCAATGTATCAACCTTCATTTAACCTTTGGCATCAAAATATTCCATATAACGCAACAATGCCGCGATGTGACGTCGATCGAAGAACCTGATACATTGATACACCTCCTTTATCTACACATCTAGACTGGACCCTCGCTGCGAAAACTATCCACTCTCTATCTATCCATCCTGAAGCATCGTTTTTGTCACTTGGCTCGGACATGGACATCGGACATGTCCATCCCATTGTCTCGTTGTCCTTTGTCCTTCCAGCGTCGCCGACACGCCGCCTCAGTTTCTCATGTGACCAAAAACGGAAGTGTCGAGGCATTGTCTCCGAGCTGGAGAGCACCAGCGCATTATCGATCCGAGGACTGCGCCTCTGTTGCTGCACGAGTGCTCGACTGCTCGACTGACCCCCTTTCTTCATTCTCCCCTAGCTTCTTCTTCGTGCTGGTGAGATGTCATCTTGACCGTGTTTCAGAATGCGTACATCAAATGAAAATATTGTTGGAATAGATGGCCCCGAAATTTTTGTTTTGTTTTTGTCACAAAGATGTTTTGTTTTGTTTGTTTTGTTGGTGATGGAAATCGGTTGCAGTTTTGATAAGATATGACTTAAATACTTTGTTTTCATAACATGTTTTTGTGTTATGTTTGCGAAAATGTATGTTACCTTCAGTAGATAAACATTTATCCATTTTTCATGTTTGCCCTTTGGCGTTGGTATAATATCACAGCATTTCGTGATCAACTGCAATATGCATGTAGTAATTTAATGAAAGTGAAAGGAAATGTGAAATTTATGCACAAAAAATTGATATCAGAACTTTAAAACCTGTCTGGGCTCTTTGCTTTCATGTTAGGGTACCATCATTTTTACTCATGATACGTCTTCTACGTCACCATTACTAGAGATATGAAGATAGTCATTGAACAAAAATATGTCATCACACCTTTAATTAAACTCGGGTGGGGCACTCTCCACCTGATTATGGTTACCAGCCGTTAAGTCGCGATCCCCTTCTCCAAAGTGGACTCTAAAGTAGTAAATTTTAACCCTGAATTTCTACACTGGGGCCTAAGATTCTCATCTAATTTTCAACATGCGTAGCATTCGCCTATTAGTAAATTCAGTTCCTATAATCCTAAACAAATTTTCAATATAAAATCCCTCTGTTTGTTTCTCATACTCCAAAATAAAAAAGGTTAAGTTTTGGTAAAATGCTGTGTTTTGAATATAACATATGTTTCAGAAAGGTTATTAACTGCTTATTGTTTTTCTATAAACCTAAACAAATAAAAAAATTACATTCGGTTATGGGAAAGTAGTTCTTATCTTCTTGGAGTTTCCCAGGCCGCAGTATGACATTTGTGTAACTCTGAAAGTAGTGTGGCCAATTTAGAACCATGAATGGTAATTATAGAAAAACAGTCATTTTATATGTGGCAGGAACGTTATTATTACAAGTTTAAATAATTCTATTTAGCCATCATCATAAGAATGGTTGTATCTCACTATGTATAAGAAGAAAGTGGGCATGACGGCAAAGTCGATATTTGTGAATAAACCATTTGTATAGTTCGGTCCAACTCTGAAAGGCTTTAAGTCATCATTTACAATCACGACAACAGAAAAACAAACTCATCCTTCCGCAATAAATATTTAGATACACCTTCTGAAAGGTAACATAGGCATAGATGAGTTAGCAAACAATAATTATTGGCCCGCCACTGAAATCTCTTTTCTGACGACCACTTCAAAAAGTACATAAATTCACACGCTAAACTATTACTGAAAGTTAATCATTCTATATCACTAGCAATACTGTGTGTTATGAAAGCTCGTTAGCCAATCAAATGCGTCCGGAACTGTATGATACACACTGCGAAAACTGAGCGAACTAACCTAAAAATTTGTATTTAAAAGTTTGACAGTTGTAGATAATTTACTTAATTTACACGCTGATTTATCAGATTTGAACATAATTTTATGTGAATTCTGATAACAATGATGTTAATATAATCTGTTTTAATATTTTTATGTAAATTTTATATTATTTTTTTTTTACTTAATTGTGGTCGTCGGAAAAGTATCATGTACAACACGTGTTGAAAGGGTATTTCTCACTCGTGTAATTAAACCTCTCGCCTTCAGTTCGTGGCTCAAATTTCACATTCGTGTGAAATGTCCAACTTTCAGCACCACTTATATAATATACTAATTGCCGAATTAATTTATTACATTAGGTCATTTCCGAATGGATTATACGATTAAAGCAATACTGATTAGATTTTAAAGTAAATGCCTTTTACTACTTGCGGTGTTGGATATATGAAACCAACTAGTTCTAATACACATATTTTTGTTTTCATCTAGCTTATAATGTGCGAATTTATATTAATCAAATGCAAGAAATTGAGAAAGTACTTCCGCTTGGTTTTGCTGTAGCTGAAACTGCAGGAAATACAAAAATAAATAGGGAAATAAAGTTTCATTTTTCAGGATAAGAGTCATATGCAATATTCATGGCAACACCAAGCATAATTCACAAAGAAGAAATAAAATAAAAAGAACCATAATTTAAAGGAAATGGTTAAAACGACTAGTGAAATTATCCACTCACACGCGATTTTCCGAAACTGCAAACGCAAAAAAACTTCCCCTAAAAGCAGTACGCTACCCTGGGGGTATACAAGTTACCAAATTGGAGAACTGACCACGCTCTCACGCGAGGCGAGGGGCGGGGGATATTTCGGGCGAATTTCCCGATATTGATTGAAATCGCTCTCGACTGGTCGTACGAAACTGGCTCCTGGCTCACCCCTTTCAATATTCATGAACATGCAATTTTAATTCGTTCGTGTCTGAGTGTTTCAGCAGTTTTGCCTTCGAACTGAACGTGAAAAAATACTGGAACAAATAAAATTCGAGGGGATATATACGCGTGGAAATTTTTCCTGTAATGAAGAATATTTTTTCGGATATGTCTCGATGTTTGAATTATTTCTGGATTGTGTTTTTGTAAATTTAAATTGGAATTGCAGAAGTAAATCGAATTTGGTATCTTTAAATTAAAGCAATACTTTGAAAGTTATTCACGCAAATTGCTATCATTCCGATATTTCTATATTTTATTTTGCTATAATTATATGGTTCTTTTGAGCGTACACCCTTTTTTCAAACACCCTTATAAAATACTAACATAGTAGTACACATATAGTTTTTCTTTTCTATAACACTGTTTTGGAAACTACACATTGTACAACTAAAAACTGTATTGGAACAGCTATCATTCCATACGCCGCGAATGGAATAAGTTCGATGAATCAGAGCCGCATATTAGCGCGATATATGAAGTATCTTTGTCTGTTTATTTTAGTTTTATTTATTTGAGTTTGACGTTTTCAATAGTTTTATATTTGTATTTTTTATATAATTTCCAAAATCTTGTTATAGAAAGTATAGTCTACATTCTACAACATGCAACGAAATGGCATATCCCACACTCGCAAATCGTAGTCCTCGCCTTTTTGCTGTGGTGGAATATGTGCCATTCCATTACTTGTAAAATATACTATTATTCAGTTTTGTGTCAATAATACTTCATTTTTTCTACGACCACTGAGAAATCTACTCATTGTATGTTTGTTGTTGCTAGGGATATGAGGTACATTGCAAACATCGTGCGAAATGAATTTGTTTTGTGAGTATTTCAATACAGGTCAGTTCATTTAAGTACAGTCCCATTGCTAGGACACTTATTTGGAATTGTCAAATATTGGAATGGTGAAAGCGAGACAATTTTTTTATTAATATTAAATTAATTAGGAAATAATATCGTGGTCGTAGAAAAAGTATAGTGTACAACTCGCATGGAATGTCCATTTCAAACTCGTATGATTTGCTGCATTCGCCTTCGGCTCATGCTACAAACTTTCATACTCGTAGGAAATGAGTACCATTCCATGCTCATTGTACGATATACTAATAACATAAAATTTTGAGAACTTCTGTAATAAGACCTGAAAGGAATGTTTTATTGTATAAAGAATCATGTTTTCTTGCCGCCTATGAACTTGTTCAAACCTCATATTTAGCAATGCCGCTGCAACTACGAGAAAAATCGATTTGCAGTCAGTAGTGCGGGGACTTTTGCAGTGGTTTGTGTCGTGTGCTGTATCTTCCAACGCAGTATTTTCATAGCAAAATCATCAAATTGTAAGTGTACTTGATTATTTTGCACTTTTATATATGGAGGAAAATAAGTTCTATATGCAATCAATTAATATAATAATATACTGTAACCTGTATCTGTCCTATATATGTAATGATATTGGTAGTTTTCCTAAACCGGTAAAGTGTGGTAGTAAGATTGAAGTCGTAAATTTGTTAATACACAAAAGTGTCGAAGATACATTGAACGCTATTTCAATAATGTTACATGAAGCATTTTCTATATCGTTATCCATATATAACGCATATAAATACATATCACACACAATTTTAATAATACCAACACACAACATTGAACACAATTAAAAATTTCCTTTCGCAAATGAGCAAAGGCGTTTCAAGCTGTTTGACGTTTATGATTATAGGTAGTACTACTAATGTACCAATTATTTTGTGGTCGCATCCAGAATATGTTGGTATATGATTAATTTGCGATTGAAAATAGTTTTTAGAAGAGTAGAAGAAATTAAGGATAAAACAATTTTAAGTGTTATTTATGATAACTTCAATGTTCGAGGTTGACAACACGGAGTGTCAATTCCGAATGACAACTGACAGATGTATAAACTTAACCTTTATAATATTTTTTTACAGTTTTTTATAATTTTAGATTTCAAATAAAATTTAATATATACCGCGGCACTGAAGTTCCTTTTTATCACTTATATGGCCTCGGCAAATAAATTCCAAATTCTTGATAAAAACTTCAGTATCTTGATACATACATAAGTATTTTCTTAACAATAGTTCATTAGTTAACTGAGTTGAAACAAGAAATTCACATTAACAAAATCCAGGCTGCAATAATTTGTAGAATCTGTTCTCCCAATCCAATCCTCGCAGTTCAGCACAGCGCACACAATCACACTCGTGTACCTAATATCCATGTCCATGCATTACGCACACACACGCACTGACATTGCATGAGGTTTATATACGGCAGTGCTTGAGGTTGTATGTTCGCGAGTCAGGGAAACAACACGGTCATTCGTTATTTAGCGTCCGGGGGCTGCGTCTGCCCCCGCGCACGCCCGCGACGCCCACCGACGCCCTATCAGGGTTTAATTACACCCGTAGCATTAGCCTAATGAAACTAAACAACCTGAAGAGTTACGAGCCACGCACTCTATGTACATGTGTGAGTGGGGCTGAGGGTGAGTCAACTGCACTTGTTTAGGGTGGAATATTTTTAGCTGGTGTGGAAAATTTTGTGTGTTTTTGCCACCGTCACTCGTATGAATTTAATATGTTTGCCTGCTGATGGTTTGATTAGAAACTCAAACGTATATTGTGATTTTATAATATCTAACCTAACTTACTCTCAAACGAGTGCACTCAAATAAATCATGTGTAATTTAATGTTTAATATTTCATGCCACCTGTTTGACCTATGGCTTAAATCACATATGAACTAACCTCGAACTTCTACTTCTTTTGATCCAGCCCTGATTCATTATAGCGTAGCTTTAATTTTTAGTGTTAGATTGAGCAGAATGTTAAAAAAGTGGGAGTGAGTTAAGAGGTTTAACCATCTCGAGGGGATTGAAAGGTTGGTTAATGTAAAATACTACGGAAGAGATTGATGGTGAATGAATGATTTCGAGTGTGATGAATAGACATATTTATATGAATGTGAACAAATTAAAAGTGGTGTTCTAGAAAAGAAATATTTGATTGTTGACTAAATGTGTTAAGACCTTAAGACCTTATTTTAAACAAGAATAATACGAATTATCAATTTATTTTAATTTAATCAATATTAATTTATTTCATTTAATAATTTGGTTTGATCCCAGACTCAGACTTAATGATAATTAGATCCAGAATTATAGGAAAGGTTGCCCATGTTTTGGTTTACTTTACAATTAGTGGTTTTGCTTTCAAAGCAACTATCATTATTGAAACATATTATTTACAATCACTATAGTCATATGTCAATTCGAAACCTTTTAGAGGTTGGGAAATACGTCATTCCTTACAAATATGACAACTTCTTAGATGGGAAGTGACAGATTTATCCCATGGATGGGAAGTGTTTATATAGAATTGCCTAACAACACAGTCATAAACCTCTGAAAGTAAGTTGAACAGTGCTGTGATAAAACCTTATAATTACAATAAAACATCAATAATTACAATATTAGTATTAAACAGAAGCATTTTTATTATAAAGTAATATAAAATTCTAATGTTTTATTAGGATTTGATTTTTCTGAACTGTTGACTCATGTCAAATTATTGAAATAAATTTAAACATTTGTTTTCATAGATTACTACTATACATTACCTTTGTTTGTTGGATATACGAGTAATATATTATAGTATAAATCGGTAAATATAAATATTTAATAAAAAAAATTTAGGGCACCAATCAACCGGACCGATGTAAATAAGTTTATCTTAGGATTAAGTATTTTCATAATATTATCTAATTTAGACAACTGATATTATAGTAACTATAGCAAACTAAGTAAATGTAAGTAAAGTACTACCAATGGGCAGTTACTTTCACATGTCATATAGTCTTTAATCACTAAAATTTACTGTATATCTCTACAAAGATAGATTGTAAATATTAATGGGATCATAAAAAAGGGCACTATTCAGGCACTAAAGGAATGTTTATTAATATTTTTTTAAATATAAACTTGTGGTGCTAGCGTGAAGTTAGCACTTAAAAGGAAAAATATCAATATTTATGTTATTATAAATAATGTACAAATTATTTTTAGGGCACTAATGAGGCACTAAAGATACATGGAAAAAAAATTTAAAAAATATCATACTTTTGGTGCTAGCGTGAAATTAGCACCAAAATAAAATAAGTGTTAATAACTCCATAATTATAAACAATTGATGAAAAATATTAAGAGCACTAAAAGGCACTAATCAGGCACTAAACACTGGTATATGTTTCATAATTAATGCCTCACCCTTTGGTGCTAACTTCTCGAACCCAACTTGTACATATTAATCCCGTATTAAAACTATTCTTGGAGCGTAATACTGTTGTTCTAGTTATTAAATTATGAAAAATTTGAATATGAATTCATTCCCATCAATACAAATATAATGTACCGTGTGACTATGCAAACTTGCAATCACGCACATAATACTACTAATACCCCTCTTTAAAATATTTAAATTTCAATTCTATTTTCAATCTAGTTAACGAACGCACATGCATGCGGAAATGACGATAGAATAGCGCAACGAGCTCGCAGACCAACGTAACGTATCGCGTAATTGCAAATTCATGCAAATACCGCCTCTAGCACCGAGTGCAGAAGAGTCATGCGCATCTCGCTGTACGAAAACACGTTTACAATTGATGCAAATTATAACCACAGCACGTGGAGCTCTTCGGGAGGTGAGGGGAACTAGAGGTATCTGTTTCTATTTTCGCCGTGCAAAATTGTGTGGTATCTGTGTTATGATCTAATTTGATATGGCTCTAAATTTATGGAGTGAATATAGCTATTAGTGATGCTTGTTAATTGTTGTCGTGTATCAGATTATTAATTAATTAAGAAGTTTGTTGTTGTATTGTTACTGTTAGTATTAGTAGTTTAGATTCTTTGATAATGTATGAGGAATTGGTTAAAATACCGTTTTTAATTTGGAACGTCAGGTTAAAGTTAAACCCATTTTAAATTTGCATTGCTATGGGGCCTATTCTGTAACTTATCTGCTAAATTTTAACGGCCTTTTAAAACATTTAACCAATGATAACAGACGATACTGAATAAAAATTGAAAATTTCATTAGACACATACATTTTTATTGGTTAAATTTTTTAACAAACTGTTAATAATTAGCCGGTAAGTATGCTTTTGTATGTACGAAGTTTTTAACAAACTGAATGAATGTATTTGTTACATGATAGCTTGCTGTAAGATCTTATTAACCCTGAAGAAGGTTTAAGTGTGAACGTAAACGTTGGTCAGTAGAAGCGATAAGAATACTTGTAACTCACAGCGGAAGCCAAATAAGAAACAACATGTAAAGGGATTCTTTCCACAGTTCAAGCTTATAGCAGATTAAATCCACGTGAAGACGCCCCTGCAATGCACCTTGAAACAGCGGCCAAATTCCAAGACGAAGCGATTAAGTTGTGTTGTCGTGAAAAGTGAAAATTAGCTCATTTCGTAACTTGTCACACGCACTTCAATCGCGTATCATCAAACATCGTAAAGAAAATACCAAAGCATCTGCTATCAAAATAATAATGCACTAAATTTTCAACGAAGCGTCTAGTATTTTGAAATGAAACGTGACAAATTTTGACGTGATGATGACAGATTCGAGTAAACATGCGTGTATATTTTAAACACTTGATTTACATATTCCATCCTTCATTCGCAGTTTGTAGAATCACACCCAAAATTCACAAAACGCTTATTCTACAAAATCAAGCCACTATACTTCATTTATCAGAATTGTTTTTAAAATATACATAGTCGGTGTATCGGAATGTTTATTTAGAAATATTAAAATTTTGGCTCCCTTACTTGTTTCTTAGCACTGTTTTTACATATTCGGTTTCCATATAAGCAAATATTAAACTTTATTTCAGATTTATTTGTTTCTTGAATAAATTTCTGAAAGTTATTATTTGTATTATCAACGTGAAAAGTCTGAATTTGATTTAACAATTCATTTTGCATAATTGAATTTGTTTTAAACAATTGCACATGTTTTCGTTGTTCATTAATTATAGATTTATACATAATTTCATCGAAGTTAAATTGGGTGATCTGATCGGACAGACGACTAATCCTCCGCTACTGAATGCAAATAATTACTTTGGTATTTTATCTCCCACACATCTTTGTAACAGTTTTTTTCGTCCACCATAACTCAAAAATTAATAGAGGTAAAAAGTTAATGAAGTTTTGAAATTACATATTTAGAACTTACATATTCAAGTTACGAATAGATTCGATTTTGGTAGTAACCAATCAAATGGAAGTCGTACTTTACTTGAAAGTCTATCAGGTATTTTGGGCTTATCTCACTAGATAATTGAGTTTGTTCTATAATATTTGCTACTTTTTTTTTTGTTTTTATTTGGTACCATTTGAAAGTTGTATATGCGGAAGTTTATACAACGAACGAGCTGGGTCCAGACCGAGTTACTGGCCCTAAGCTTTTGGTGTTGTATTGCTTCTCGATTTAAGTAGATGGCACTGCATGTAGTCCTTGCTTCCATGTCAGTACATTGACGAAGCAAGCTCGTCACTTCGTTCCTCGATTCCATATCATTACATTGGCAATGCAAGTTCGAGACTTCGTTCATCGCCTCCATGTCAGTACATTGGCGAAGCAAGTTCGTCACTTCGTTCCTTGCTTCCATATCCATAACATTGGCGAAAAAATTCGTCACTTCGTTCCTCGCTTCCATGTCGGTACATTGATGAAGCAAGTTCGTCACTTCGTTCCTCGCTTCCATGTCAATACATTGGCGAAGCAAGTTCTTTACTTCGTTCCTTGCTTCCATATCCATTACATTGACGAAGAAATTCGTCACTTCGTTCCTCGCTTCCATGTTAGTACATTGTCGAAACAAGTTCGTCACTTTGTTCCTCGCTTCCATGTCAGTTCATTGTCGAAGCAAGTTCGTCACTTCGTTCCTCGCTTCCATGTCAGTATAAAAGTGGAGAGAACTCGAAATATAATCGAATGAGTTATCTATAAATCTATTAGAGTAGTTCCTAAGTTTTTTTTTAGAAATTTTTGTCAAAATCGGTGTAGTAGATAGTTCTTGAGTTTAGCGCGTATGAACATAACCGAACTAGATTGTCCCAAAACTATATAACTTTTATCCGGAACAATTTTGTTCTGCGGTGCATATATCTCGAGTTCTTCTAGTTGGTAAATCAAAATAGAACATTCAATATTGTACCTCTAAAATATTCTGACCACCAAATTGCATACTACTAAACACATCCTTCTCTTGGTGCATTCAACCGAATTGAACGCACATTTGCCGTATACAAGTCCTTAATCTCATTAGGTGCAGTTACGCAATAACCAGGCAGGTGAAATGCGTGCATACAAACGCACTTATCTCTCCATTTATCTCCAGTGTTATTACAGCGAACATGCGGTGTGGTGTGGATAACTAGCTTCGAGCTAGCTGGCCCCACTCGTTCGACGCAGCAGCGAATTGCCGAATTTATCTGTTCGCTGACTCGCGTGGCCTCCGAATTTTTTATCGGACTAATGGTTCGGTCGGTGCCGGTGCCGGTGCGTCGAACTTGTGTGCATGACTATGAGTGAGCGATGCCACGACCAAAAGATTGGGGCCCCTAGCCTCCTGCCCCGCCGGGGCGCCCATGTGCACACGAAACTATAGTTTGTGCATTGGAAATGTAGACGCAAATTTCTTATTAGATTAAAAAAGCCCAAAACCTAGAAATTCTACAAGAAAAATTAATTTGTTCGTCCTGCTTTTGAAAGTTGTAGTTTCTTACTTGGATAGGCGAAAGTTCTTTCGCTCACTACTTTCGCCCACTTATCTGTCATTACCAAATTGAAAATAACCTAACATTGAGTATGTGGACCACAAAGATGAGGGCGCTTACTTACAATAGCAGGATTGAACAAAACGATGTACAACACTCGAGAAGACTAATTCGCTTTTGTCCACTCAATTAAGGCCCCGTGTTTTAAACTGACACATTAAGCGAAATTCTTAGTTTCCTCACTAGTATTGTAATATGCTATTGTTCAATCCTGCGATTGAGACTTATTCTTTCTTACTTGGATACAGTGATCGAAACCTTCTGGTTTGTCCACTCAACTCATTAGTTTAAAGCTGTTTTGGCGAGAGATTATTTATTGATATTGTAGAACAAGTATTTTGTGCTTTTTGATTCAATCCTCAGTTGTGCCCTACATCCAACAAAAACTATCACCAAAGAATAATGAGTTAAATCACTTGTTAGACTTGTTACCATACGTTCATTAGTTATGTACATCTTTATTTTAACCGTTTTAGAGTTTCTTTTAACATCTTAGCTGTGCAAATGAAGGCATGTTAGGAACAATGACTGGTTCTACCAACTTAGTTTTGGGGTTTTTATACTGTCCAACGTTTTTAAAATATTTTCTAGAAAACCGTATTAAAACATTTTGACGTATACCTAATATTAATGAATGCTGTTTGAAAACATTTATTTTTCAACAATATTTAACTATCAGTGCGATTAATTTGGTTTGGAATTTAGTTGAATCCAATCTTTTTTTTATAAAAAATAAACAAATTTTGTAGGTTTATATTTGTATAATTCGAGTGGGCAGTTTTATTGCTTATATTGATATTATATTTAATATCTAATACATTTTTTTATCGAAAGGTACCTAAATGTATTTTAGAAATTGTGTATGAGAAACCATTATGCGTCACCAACAGCAATGCGCATCAACTTCGCTTATCCAAGTACATAACGAATGGTATTAACATCTATTCTATAAGTCGGAATGAAAAGTTCATTATTTTAGCATACAATAAGTCATATTCAAGTACTTCTTTGACGTTGCAAATAATAAATTTAAAGCCCGTATGACACGATCACGTTTATTTCTTGCATATGTGTTAATTTGAATACATAAATACGAAAAACTATGATATATCCCAGGGTTGGGCAACCTTTTATATAACAGGGACCAGAATAAGATTTATGTTTCGTACGCGGGCCTAGTAGTTAAATGACATATTTTTGTTACTTATAATTTTTTTCTGAAAATATAAAAATTAATAATGAAACAAAATTAACTAAGTACTACATTTATTTATTCATTTAAACAAAACGAATTATATCAAAAATTAAACTGTACATCTCTCCTTTGCCTTTATGTTGGGTACTAACATAATTTAAAATTTTGTTTTTGAAAATATATGTTTATTATTTCTTCTAAAGATTTCGCGGGCCGGAGTGGAACTTTACGCGGGTCGATGGTTGCCCACCCCTGATTATATACGACACAGTGGGGTGTCACGAATCCTTAGATTTTACAAATTTAAATTTGTAAGGTTGTAGGATTGTGGGTTGCAATAAAAATTAGGGTTAACAAACAAAACACACTTTTATGATTGTAAAAAGTGAATATTTAATAAAATGTTAAAAGATGCTAAATTATATTAATTAAACAGAATGACACAAATACAAATATTACAATTGACGACAACGTACGAATATGTTGAATAGTTGCAGTTACCAAAACATTTTACAAACAATAATTACATAAAATTCTACATTTTGTAGAGCACTACAGACGTGAGAAGACGTCTGCTAATTTAAAAATATGAAAACCAACTGTCTTGCTTCGTGTTGACCAATTGCACCCATCTACCCCATAAGCAGGTAGATGCGGGACAGGGAACCTCTTGCAGGACCAACACAAAATTTCATAAAAACTAAAAACCTAATCTAGGGTTCGACTAGGCCTCTCTGTAAATCTGCCAACCCCAGATGGCATCTCTAGCCGATATTTTAGAATATTTGCCCCGATAATCTCAAATGACTATTTATGAAAACTAAAAACAAAGTTTCTCACACATGTGTGGTAATAAATTTAACTCAAGAACTCCTGTCAAGACGATTTTCAATGCATTTAAGTACAAACGCAGTTAAAAACTTGATATTTTAAAATCGTTTTGACAGTAAAACAATAAATCGTATTCAGAATGTTCGCCTTGTTACAGAGTGATGAGGCAGGGTGTAAAACGATTTGACCTTGATTCGTCAGGTTTTAGGGGCCGTATAATAATAAACGAATTTCATTTGAAGTAAATGAATTTTATCCCAAATTATTTGTAGATGCTTTAAAACCTTTTCTGTTTTCTTATAGCTAAGGTCAGAAAAAATATATTACAACTAGGTTAACGAGTAGTGCAGTTTTCTATAAAATAATCATAATTCACTTAGTAAGGCCTTTTGCATAATACTGTCTTTTATATTATATGATTGTCGCAAGTTCGTGAACAAACTATAGCGCATGTTAGCACCATCAATGCACGAAAATTCGCGAACTCACACAACTACATACTGTATTCATTTGGTATTGCCACCACTCTAGCTCTATGCTCTGTGTGTGCACTGGCCTTTACGTAACGGGCCCCCTCGCGGCGCGCCCCGCGGCCCCATCTAACGCTAGCGTCCCGCGCCCCGGACTGCGCCCGGACCACACTTGGTCCCACTCCATAATTTGGCAGTGCGGAAACTTTGCAACATTTTTTCCTGGTTGACAGAAATAGCGGCTGTTTGAGATTGCATCCTCGCGAGCAGAAACTCAGTGATGTAATGTTTTTGCAGTGTTAGGTACTTTTCAATTAAAATGTATTGTGCATTTTTCTGATTTTGTGTCAAGTGAATTTCTGAAACAATTGAGGATTTTTTGCGATGTATGGGGGTGAATTTGTGGCGCGTTTGTTTTACTGATTCGTTGTTCAATTGTTTCTGCTTGTGAAGACTACTTAGTTTGTGTGTATTGATTGTTTTTTGTTTTGATTGGTACTGTTCAAAGTTGATTATTGCCCACTGGCTGATGATTTTTGCTGTATTTTGTTTGGTATGGAAATGAGAGGTAAGAATTTTATTTTGTTTGTTTTATTTTTATTTTTAAAATTGTTATCTTGCGGCTGAAGGACAGTCTGATTGTATTTTTAAATAATAGAAACACATACAACAATAATGGAGGGGAAATTGCCATATTATTTTGTTTTCTTAAGAGAGTCAATTTCTAAATACTCGTGTACTGTTGAAAACAAAACAAATAGAATATTATTTATTTATAATTTTGAAATATGATTTTCATAGTCTTTTGATCCAAAAAAATGAAGATATACGCTTGTATTTTAATGTTATATATAAAATATTTAAAGTAACACGTGCTCAAAAACAAAAAAATTCAACATGAGATATATAGAGAGATTCCAACAGCAGACGAATATTTTCGCCAATTTTTACTTCAATCCTTTGATTCCTCGTTCCTTAAGATCTTTGGGGGCCATAACTTGACGTCTAGTAACCGCAATTCACGCTTCAAAACATCTACCAATACAACGTGCCACACCGAAATTGAATAACTGCCTTGATATTTATAATAATTTTTTGTTTTATAAAGTAACAATCTAGTCCATCAATTTTGTTTCAAAATTATCAATAAGTAAATAAAAAATTTGACATAGCGTGATTTTAAGTTTTAGTTGGTAAAATTGTCTAGGAAATTCGTTAGCTTTTGAACCAGCTCGATATTTTATGAAATATCCAAATTTCTTTACAGTGAGATAAATATATCAGCACAATACTTATCAATTTTTGACATAGCACTTGCTTGTACAGATCTCTGCCATGTATTATAACAGGCGAATTGCGGATACCAGCTGTCAAATTATTGCCCTCCCCTTTCAAAGATGTTAGTAGAGGGATATTTACGCTATGAACCTAAAAGTAACGATATTGTTAACTGGGTTTCCATCTACGAATAACCTTCCGAATAAGTTATACGTCGAACAAATAAAAAAATTCGCATCAAAAAATTACAGCTACAACAATAAGTATCATCTGAGCTATGATTTCGATGCGACATTTTTCATTTATTCGGCGAATAATTAATTCGTAGATGAAAATATCGGCCCTTAATATAATTTGTTATGAGGAAACCTAAACCATTCAGGCCCAGCAATACTGAAATATAATTTAAGGTAAACTAAGGTTGAACTCGCGAACTCTTGCTTGTGAACTAAAAAATGTTTTTCGAAAAATCAAATCACAAAGAAAGAATGAAAAAAATCGTGTTCGCTGAAATCTCCGAATCGTTCCAAAGCAGTCGAGCATCTGTCTTTTGTTTGCGCAGCCACCTAGATCCAGCAGTGAATTTGTTTAACTTTCGATTTCGTTGGCAGAAAACGAAGCTATTTATAATTCGCGGAAGGTGAAGTCACAGACTTGCATCGCTCGCCAAGACATTAACACGTGTACCATTCTGCACCCGGAAACGGGAATTACCGGTTCGTCAAAGAGATGTAACTGTAGGGAAACAATGGGCCTGATTGACTTGTTTCCCTTTGAGGCAGGGTTGTCCCAACTCTAATAAGGACAATTATGCTAGTTTTTGGTTATGGAAATTTTTCGGAAGGGTCAATTTTGAATAATTTTCGGAGCCCTACTTACATGCCCAACTACCTACTTATTTACCTGAATGTCTTGTAGGACACGGAAGTGCGAAACTGCTACGGTTAGTTTATTTCCAGTTAAGAAATAATATTTTCTACTTCCATTGCTTTTCTGATCATGTATCAATGTATATGCATTCAATGTTTCATAATACCTAAAATCTGTTAAATATTTTAACCGAAATTTAATGAGTGAAATGTCATTTCTTTTTTTTTTGACATTGTGGTTAAACTGCAGTTCATATGTCATAATAAGTAATAGTAACTTTGCTTAATTCAGTTTTAGATTTTACACTATACCATTTACAAACATATTTGCCATATTCGTTGTTACATACAGAATGCGTTCTATGTCCAGTAACTTTATCAATTACTAAGTGCATTGTTTTTTAATATAATATATTTTTTAAATAGTTAAAAGCACAATGACTAGTATCACAAGCTCTGATTTAGGGTGTTTTAAGAGAATTCAAATTCAAAATTATTTTATAGAAAAATATATTACCACTTTTATTCCAAATATTTTTTTTTTTTAAATAAAATTGTTGTGGAACATTGTACAGCTGTAAAGCACTCAAAAGTAGAACTCGTGGTACCAGGCAATGTATTTATATGTTTGGAACACCCGGTATACTTATATGTGTTTATATTAAATACTGTAAATGTATTTTTTATTCCATCAAATTGGCAACAATTACAAAAGTGAATAACCTATAAATTACTTGATTAATTAATATCAAGAAAGATTTGTTTATCATGTCATGTCAAAAAATTTAATTGCAATTATAATGATGGATTATTTTTGTTTTTATTTTTTTAAACAGTTTTCAACAATGTTATCTAAAAAAATTCATAGATATCGCTGCATCTATAGTCAATATTATTTAATCTGTAACAAATCTGTCCAAATATCATGATAAAGTGACGTATTATTTATTCTACTATTAATATATAAAGAATCCTCAAAATATTTCCAATTTTACAGTAAGTTAGTAAGTGTAAGTAACGTAGGCTTTTGAAAGCTAAAAACGTACCGGAGACAGATAGATGTTTTAAGGCCACCCTTCTTTGTCTAACACGTGTTTGTAGAACAGTTGCTTAAACATGTTGCATAGTATTGTCCAAAAATATAAATAATATTTAACATTTTGTTCAATATATATGAAAATTATTTTATCTACGACCGTTGTTAAAAGTGGCCCTTTTAACGGTTGCTTAGCAAGTTAAAAGTGTCACTTTCTGACACTATTGTTAAAAGTATTATAGCAACGTGTTAAAAATTATTTGATTGGTACTTTTAATACGTTGCTATCGATTTGTATCAATAAATCATCAAACATAACCCTACCTGTCAAAATATCTGTCTACATTTATTAGTATTTACTAATACACTAGGAAGATCGTAGATAAAATATTGTGTGATATACGTGTTAAATGTGATTTATTTCGTTCGTGGGGTTGTTTCACTCGGTTTCGGCTCGTTTCACAAACTTCCCCACTTACTCATAAAATGTCACTTTTAACCCTTATATATTAAATAACTATTAAATTTACATAATGTACATAATAGTTACTTGAACTCTTTCTATTAGTGTATATACATACTTAATTTTTATATTAATCTTTGTATTTCAAAATGATTGAATGCTAATTTATTTAGGTAAATTTTCTTGTCTTTGTTACGAGTTGAGTCACGGGTCGTTAATACGTATGTTAGTGGAGGGGGAATCGAAGGGGTGAGGTTAAAAGTGGGGACCGAACTGAAGTCCTGTAGAAAATAGAAAAGATATTTCCCATTAATTTGTTTTGCGTCGTAATGTGAAATCTTTTCATGATCAGGGTTTCTTCTTCTACTTCACTTTCTCACTCCACCGCGGCGCCACCTGTCCTTGACCATTCGAGGTCTTCCGGTATTTGCCTGTGAGGGTCTCTGCCCGCAAAAAATTTAAAATAAAACCAAAGGAGAGAAAAAACTTAGGAGTCAATATCCTGGCCTTACGTCACCCGCTAATAGGCGCAATTTTCAGCTGCTCCGTGCTCCGCGGTTCCTGCCTGCTGCTTGCTGCGTGTTTGTGTGCAAATAAGTGCAGTGCCGGACTCAGGGACACATTTAGAAAACTTACATTGACCTCTAACTGCGTAATTCATCTCGTTAACTGTATCGAAGACAATATGTAAGCTTCTTGACTGGGAATTTGTATTGAAATAGAACAATTTGTGGATTGCAGTCAGAATTAAAAAAAAAAAGCGATTCTTTACTGGTTTTTACCCCACTTGGGTCTGCATCAGGAGGTGAAAGTCATTTTCTCCATTTTGTGTAAAGTACGACTGTTCATTTTTAATTATTTTTTTGTTTTAAAATGTTTATGATAATGACTATTTTTTTATTTTCATTTCCTGATAAAGACCCATGTGGGGTAGAAACAGGTAGAGTATGGAATTTTTTTTTTAATTCTGACTGCAATCTAGAAATTGTTTTATTTTAATATATTGAAAACGTTCTAACATTATAATAACTAGAGAGAAGATTATATGCACGAAAAAACTGAATTATATGCGCATATATATGCACTGATTTTTTGGGAAATATGCACAAATATGACAATATATGCAGCAAAATATGCAAAAAATCCTGATTCACAATTAACAAATATACTACTAAAATATTACGATATAAACTAAGTCTAGAAACTTGATATTATAAGATTATGTTATATTTACATAATTACAATAACAAATTATCAAAAATTAAAATAAAAAAGGGAAACGTAAGTAAAACATCTATCCAGTTGAGAATTCTCGGTCTTATATTCATTGTACCCACTTTTACCAGCATTCGTGTATACAATGAATACCTACCGTTACCGTTACAGGGATTTCCCTAGAAATATTATAGTTTATTGGTTTGTGTATTTGCTTCTTGTATTTTTTATTGCCTTTTCCGTTGCATTCTTCTATTTATTGCGGCCTCCTCCAATATTTGGGAATTATCAATGTGCATTACCAGAAATATCAGAATATTTATCGGTAGACAAGGTCTTAAAAATATTGAAATATGCAATTATATGCAACTTTTGTAAAAATATGCATAATAATTCTCAAATATGCAATATATGCAATTAGTGATTAGCTTTAATTAACTCTAATCAATGTAATTCGTCCAGAAAATTGATTTTATTTAAAGATATGCAAAAATTAAAATATATCCACTTTGCATATAATTCGCCAAACCATATAATTTGTTATCAGATTCAAATGACAAATCACGTTTAAATTATTTTTTAGACATTATATCAGTGGTTACGGAACTTTGTCAGCTGCAGGACCCCTGATTATATTGAACTTAAAAGCTCTTATTTTAAATAAATAATTATTACATTAAAATTTTTAGCACTCTGCGTTTTGCAGATCTCGGTAAGTGATATAACAAAAATATATTCAAGGATTTGAACGAACACCCGCCGCAAAAGTGAGAATTTGCTGGTCTACTCAATTTATAACCAAAAATAAATAAATACTGTGTGGGCCGGGGTGTTGTAGATGAGATCTAAAGAAAAGAAATTCATTTAATGCCGTATATTTTTAAAATTGTATTTGTTTTACTGGTCAATCTTATTTGAAAGTGTTTATATTTTGCTTCTGAAAATTGATGTAGGAAGTTGGCTGGCTGCAAATACTGGATGTAACAACTTATTTTAAATTTGGGAGCACGCAAACGTATTCCACTTCCTTTTGCGCGGCTAGAGTGAATCTGCGCGTGGCAGACATTTTTGCAGTGATGACGAGAACGCTAAAACAAGCCATTGCATACATTCCCGCGTCTAAAAATTGCCAGTCAGTCGCGTAATATTTAGCGCAAGTCCTGGCGAATGCTCAAATGCAATAACTCTACCGCGATAATCAAAATAAAAACTGTTTGTGTAACGTTTTACAAGACTTTTTTATTTTGGCTGGCGTAAAAGGACTCTTACAACATGAGAAATTTATCTTCTATTTTTTGTTTTTGAAATGGTCGTCCCAAATTTGAACGCTCGTAAAATTTAAATAGGTGGAGGGCTTAAACAATATATTGCTTTGACCTTTGGTTTTATTGTTTTCTAAGCTAGCTTCGATATTATATTTATAATTTTATTAGCATGCGGCCATTTGTTATTTACACCTATTGGCTTTGACACACTGGTCTGTTGAGATTTCTAAATAAAAATGCATTTATATAAATTGACAAATTGTTGTATCGTATGTCTTTAGTCAAATTATTTTTTAGCGTACATAACATCACGCTATGTCCCACTTAGTGGGATAGCACGAACCCAGAAACACAGACAACCAACAATCAATCTCCTCCAAACATTCCTATCCTGACAGACCACTTTCGCCTCGTCCACATTCATGTGCGATTCATACATGCTCGTTTATTCTTCTCACTCGGAATCATTCGTTCACGCAACAAACCATCAATCATACCCAACCAGTTATTCCTCGGACGCCCACGCAATCTTTCACCTTCAATCTCACCCACATATATTAGTTTCACCAACCTTTTATTCGACATTCGTTCAACATGTCCAAACCACCTCAACTGACTCACTCCCACTTTCTTAACAACATTCTTCTCAATCTCACACTCACCATACACCAATGTATTTCGTATACGATCACGTCTCGTTTACCCAAACACTCCTCTCAAATATCTCATTTCTACAGCAGTTATACGTCGTTCATGCTTCTTCATCCACACCCAACATTCAGAATCATACATCAATGTAGGCACTAACAAACCGTTATAAACACTCAATCGAGCATCTCTAGATACATTCACGTTTCGAGCAAATGTACCCAGAGCACCCAATACATTGCACCCTGCAGACACTCGCCTTTCAATCTTCCGGTCAATACGTCCATCCGTTCGAGAACAGTATTTCGTTATTAAATATATTTGTGAATATAATAATTATTAACAATTATTTTTATATGCTTTTGACTAAATATTTTAGTAATTATATTGAAGCAAAACAATAAATCATAGTTATTATAACGAATTAAGTTACAAAGGATACAAACTTTCTTTAACAATTTTAAATTGATGTTCGCTAAATTTACTTGTTATTATTGACAAATCTTTATGTAAAATTTTATAAATCCAGCAAAAAAAAAATTATTTATTAAAAATTTAGAATTTTAATTTTCCCCGGAAAATAAATGAAAATTAAATTATATTTGAATGCTAAAATACAAGGACTAATCATGTTGAAATGTTGGTTTCGAATAACTTTTCGAACCCCTTAATTAAGAACATGTACAATGGTCAATAATTATGTTCATATTTATAACCAATGTAAAAAAAATAATACTGCAGATTGTAATTAAATATATGCATGTTTTTAAAATGTACTCAGGGCAATTATTTTCAAATTCACTGTTTCTGGATTATCCGAACATACATTTTCATTTTAACTGATGTGTATATAATAGGGCCTCCCTAATTTAAAAGCTGTACACTGAATTTGAATTCAATAACTGAAAATAAAATCCTATTGATCATTTATGTTGATTGTATAATTTGCACAAAGCATTTTGTTTGTGTTTCCAAAGTACGTTTGATAAAATGTTGCAACTTAAGTGTAGAGTTCATTGACATTTTAATTAATTTTGTTCTATGTATATTATGTTGTTTACATTAAATTGTTTTTGCATTCTGTTGGTACATAATTTTAGCGTGAACCTTAGGATGTTTAGTAACAAACCTCATAAACAAATGAAGATATCTTTTTGCCTCCTTCAATCGTTAGGTTTTGCCCTGATTTTAAAGCAGAAATTATAATCGGAGAAGCGACGTAAACAGAAGTGCTTAAAATTATTGCAAGATTCCAATAAGAACACAAAAAAAATTATCTATCGAGCAGTAGCAGAATGCGTTCATTTGTCAAAAACAATTTTTTCAGCCATAAAAGTAACAATTAACATTATCAGCTGATATAAATAAAGTCCAAAACTGTTTTCGTCTGTACATTTTTTTATTTTCGGCTAGACTATTATGACCCTTGAATGCGCAAAACATAGCGCACCTAGTTTGTTTGATAACGTATCTTATCTTGAGTGCAGGACCGCTGGAGGGGGGGTAAAGAGGTGGAAAATTTAGCGCGTGCACAGCGCAATGTACTTTAGCGCATTAAAACAGGGGCGGCGCAAAAATCCCTATGTTTACGTTTAATTATTTTTTTGAAATAGTCACGGTGATAAAATGTTTAATATTATGCACAGTATTTTTTCGAGCGCTGCAGTCGAAATTTCCTCATGAATTTTTTTTTACATCAACAACGACAATATTAATTAATTAAATATGCTTATCAATGGAACCGTATACAGATTATGTCACATATTAAATAAATTTTAGAAAAAATTGACACCGGAATTTTTAAACAAACCGCCGCCATTTTGCTTTAGCTGTCATTTTCATATACCAGGTGTCTACTTTTTTATAGAACATAGGAAAAACAATCTTAAAATTTTTATTAAGCGATAGTTCATTCCCTATGAATTTTAGAACAAAAGTGTAAATAAAAAAAAAAATGCTCAGAAACAATAACTGCACAAAATGAGTCAAATTTATTGATGTAATAAATTTCTGTCATGAGATAGATAAAATAAATTTTATAATTTTTAGCTATTTCCAGAGTGCCATGATAAACAAAACATACAAACAGTCGTATTGTTTGAGTTTGACAGATGACATTTGGCATAGTTTTAATGATTATTGACTCAGTAATCATGGACACATTTACCATTTACAAATAGTTTAAACAAGTCAATAATCAATAAAACCATATCAAATGTCATCTGTCAACTCAAACAATGCGACTGTTTGTATGTTTTGTTTATCATGGCACTCTCGAAATATCTAAAAATTATAAATTTTATGCACTTTTTGTTTATGCACATTTTTTGTATTTACACTTTTGTTCTAAAAATAATAGGGAACAAGCTATGGCTTAATGAAATTTTTAACACTTTATTTCCTGTCATAAAAAGTAACATCAGGTATAGATGTCTGTATCTTAATAAATTTACAACTAATTTGATTAATAAAGAATAAATATACCGTCAGTTTCAGATAGGGTGCAACATTCACTTTTCTATCATTAATGTATTACAATGGATAACAATTAAGAAAAAGGCAAGATTGAAAACTACTACAACATTGACTACCTATGTTCAATTTTATCTGGAACAGTGTTGTGATGTATATAACTGGTATCCATAGTAATAAATATATTAATGATAGATTAATAAATTTAATCTTAGCTGTAATGGGGTCTTTCGCCATTTTCTTAAAAAAAAATTTATGAAACTTTATCTATATTGAAGACTATCTACACTTTTAAAAAGTCTTAATTGTTATTCATTAAGCCACAATGATTTTTTTAAATGTTGTGACGTCATAGTAGAGTTGTTGCTGGATCTAAAACAGTACAGATTGTAAATAATTGTAGTCATATATTTTTTTACTTATTTTATTATTATTATTACAATAAAATAGAACATTTATGTAATAAAAATTATTTAAATATCTACTGTTTTAGATCCAGCAACACCTCTACTATGATGCCACAAAATTTTTAAAAAAATCATTGTGGCTTAATGAATAACAATTAAGACTTTTTAAAAGTGTAGATAGTCTTCAATATAGATAAAGTTTCATAAAAAAAAAAATAGTGAAAGACCCCATTCACGATATGAATGTTATTTAGAATTTACGTTTCGGTGGTGCAACGGAGGGTTATGATTTTGACGTCACGGACAAGAAAGAGAAAGATGAGGTAAAAGTTTAGATGGAAGTTCATAACACAAACATCCATGTTTTGACGTTTGAGATGGTGTTTTAGCAAGGTTATGTTTTTATTTTTGAAGTTTATTATTTAGGTAACTTAATAAATTTAACACTTGCCATATATTCTTTATAGTAATAAAGGGAGTCACTATGCACAAACCATACACAAACTTTATTTTTCATATTTAGCATCATTTTAAGAACTGTCATTTTGACAGCGTTTTGTTTGTGTTTCGCCTATGTGAATTTCATCGTAGTTCAATGAAAACATCAATAGATGGCAGCACGAAAATTTGCTTCTGTATAACCCTCCATTGAAGTATCATTTTCTACTAATTATTCTGGAGGGTGCCCCCGCGTGGTGTCCGCGAGTGCGCCACTGGCTGCATTGTTATCGCACTGCGTGTTGCGTGGCCGTTGCGCGGCCCACCGCAGCTAGATATTTTTTGCAACAATTCGACCGTCCTTGAACCGCGATTCGCAAGCCAGCGCGAGCGGAGTGCGGTGCGATTCGCACACTCACTGCCCGCTGCTCTTGGTCTTGGCCGCGGCTCATGGCTACAGCTACAATGCACTCTTCCTCGTGCTCGTGCCGGACCGTGGGTATTTTCGGACTGTCCTTCTGGGCTTGACCTTGGCGGGCTAGGGGTCGATGAGTTAATTGCCCTGACTTAATACTTCCTAGCATTTTAAACTTGCATCATTGTGCTTTTAAATAGAATCATTTCTGCGATAAAATTACCAGAACAAAAGTACTTGCGATATTGTGATATTTCAATATATACCGTGTGTCCCACGTAAATGTTGACATAGGTAATTAACATGTAAAATAAGTTTTTTGTAAGTAAAAAGTGTCCGGCAAAAAATTTATGCATCCAAATTTTATATCACAATACTGCCAATATCCCTACATCTTATTAATACATATTAATTTATTTTGATACCGTAATTTAATGATATTAATAATAATAATTCCTAATTTTCCGCCTACTCTTTTTATTGCTACTGACGTATAGTGCTTGCAATTTGTTTTAAATATTTTAATGTGTCACTGTCCTCATGAATACATTAAATGTCGAGAACCGTGTAAATATTATTAGAATGTATTATGGGGGCGCAGTGCAAGACAAATATCTGAATATAATATTAAAATTCTGCTTGTTGAATACAAATACATAACAACTTACTTTTATGACGCTTGAAGAAATACTTTATAGGTAGAATAGGTCACTTTAATCGTTCAACATGGAACGTGGAAGCAGATAAGATCCGTTAAAAATGAGTACATACTGCATTTCGAGTTTGTCGGGCGTGAATTGTGTAGGCTTAGGGTTTGTTTGTGAAAAGTGCAAGCTAAGCGAATTTGTCTACAGATAAATCCCACATAAACAAAATTTGCACATTATTGTTTTAGTACTATTGAAAAACATTCCTATTTTAATATTTTTTGTGTAACATACCCATGTTACAAATCAGTATTTTTTTGTACATTTTATATATTTTGTGTGATATTTTTGAAATATATTTGCGTCCATAAAGTGTCATTATTTACACTATTATAAAATTGATGTTTACTTAAATTTGTTAGGTAATAGGTTTAACGCATTGGACTGCAGATCATGAGTTCCCTAGTTCGATTACATAAAATTACTTTTGTAAGTTTAAGGGTGCGTAATTTGACGTGCAATAATTTATTATATACCGACTCTAAGCATGTACCACATCAAAACCTTCTTCATTGATGTGATGATATAATACATTATTTGGTTTTTAGTCCTTTGTATTGCTAACATTATTAATTTATAACTTTTCTCGTAATTGATTTCATGTTTGAAATAAATTGAATTTATTGTTTTGTATAAATGAAAATTACCCCTGTGGATTCTAAAGTTACAAATGGCATGATGATATTTTTCGATTATTATTTTTATTTATTTTCCATGAATATAAACCATTGTTCTCCATATTTATTTTATTGAACGAACGGCCTCCAAATTTACAAAATATTATGTAGTCGGAATGATGTAAAATGTAAGTCTATCGTGCAGCATGTGTGCATATTCACAATCTAAAAATAATAATGATATTATGCTTATTTTTAAAATACTGACTGCAAAAACAGATGCACTAACATGTGCTACAATTACATAACAGAAAAGTACTACTGGCATAATAAATATTACTCAATATTTTTTCATGTTTTTGCAACAAAAACACGGATGCAAATAGAATACAATAATTAGAGCAATAGGATTTTTAACTACTCAAATATGGCACTGATTACCCCACACGTGCCATTGAACAGAGTTTACTGCATTACTCATATTTCGGAAGATGTACTTTTATCCTAAATTGTGTTTAATAATATTTTACCTATTTATATTATAAATATTTTTATTTATTTAGTTTTAGGTGCTAAAATAAATATGTAGTTCACAGGTTATTTATTTAGTTGTTTGTTAGTAAACTGTAGTTCTGTTCTGCGCCTTGACCTTATTTAATATTACTTAATTTTTTTCTAAAATCGTGGAAAATTTACTACAAATCTTTTTGAAAATAGCTAAAACAGCGAAAGTGTAGCCGGAAAAATAGAACTTTTTTAACTCTATCGTGCCATTTACAATATGTCAAAATTACGTATGATAATAAGATCTGTCATAGATTTTTTTTTGTAACTTCACCTAAATAGAAACCTTTTTACCTTCCGCCACACCTGTAAGGAAGGTATAGGAATCATGCTAAAAATTCGGTAGTGAGTTTTCTGTGGGATATTTTAATATATTTAAATAAATTATGGTTTAATGACAATTTTTCTTATAAGAATAATGTTTTAGTTTTAAATATTATTATCTACAATTGTTGTTTGAAACATTTTTCTTTTACTGTCATCATTTATGAATTACAAGACTAAAAAAATTATATTTAATAATTTTCGTTTAAATCTGCTAAACTGTAATTTTTGAAAAAAAAAATACAAAAAGAAGTACTAGTAAGTTTATAAATAAACCACGATGTAAACAAAACAAAAACATGAAAATTGACTATCACAAAAATGATATGTTAATAACAGGACGACCAGCTTTTAGACAAAGACAGAAAATAGGAAAATAGTAATAATTTGAAGATGGATAGATGTGTGAAGTGTGAGTATGCTTAATAAATTACTTTTTGTTTTAATTTATTTCATATTTCCGCTTGGATTGTCCCTGTTCTTTTGTAGTTCTAATGCTACAAGAATTATTTTATTTTATAATCCTAATAATGTATAAAACAAGGTTAAACAGTCATAAATTTTGCAATCGTTTTAGCAACAATTTCAAATTCGAAATACGATTAATTTTTTATACAATTAAAATGTCATTTACATTTGCAGATTTCACGGCCAATGGGTTCGTTACAACAAAATGTTTCTCTATAATCTAAATACGTTTCAAATTAATATTTGCATTTTAAATTATTTACTATCAACTATTTTGTTTTGATATATTGACATTTATTTACTTAGTTTTTCTCATATCCTAATCCTATAAATATCAACTTATGCAAAGTTTTTGTGCGGAATAAAAAGTGTAAAATTTGCAGTGCCCGAAAACGAATATGCGTTTTTACTTTAAAATTCCGGTTTGTTGAAGGACTTTTCGCACGGAGGTTAATGACATCCTTGATTTAGAAAGGACATTTTTTATTTGTCAGTCACAACGTCATCGCTCAGTGTGACATTTGAACTTTTGCCGTCCACGACACTCAAAACGAATGAATGAATATTACATCAGTGCTAATCTATGTTGACAGCGATATAAAAATTAATATTTACGTTTTGAATTCAATATCATATGATTATTGAAACAAGTCTAACAGCAATCTGATGCGTTGTGAAAAGTTCTTTGCGCACTACTGCATTAAAATTGCTTCTTTACATCTTAGTTACCATGTCGGAAATTAAAGATTGCAGCTCAGTGGACGGTAAAGTAGAGCAAAAGCACACCAGGCGGTAAAGAACATGTCAAAAACATTAAACTACTACAATCATAAATAACTATAAATAACTTTTTCTACGACCACTTCTCATCATTGTATGTTTGTTGTTGCTAGGGATATGAGGTACATTGCAAACATCGTGCAAAATGAATTTGTTTTGTAAGTATTTCAATACAGTTCACTGAATTTCGATACAGGTCCCGTTGGATACTTATTTAGAATTGTCCAATATTTGAATGGTGCAAGTGGGACAAATTTATTATTAAAATTGAATTAATTAGGAAATAATATCGTGGCCGTAGAAAAAGTATAATGTACAACTCGCATGGAATGTCCATTTCATACTCGTATGATTTGCAGCATTCAACTTCGGCTCATGCTACAAACTTTCATACTCGTAGGAAATAAGTACCATTCCATGCTCGTTCTACAATATACCTATTGTAATACATTCACATTGTATTTGTTTTCATTGCGATCATTCGATTTATCGGGACATAAATCTACTAAAGCTTTATCAGTTTCTAGCAAAATTTCTTACGAAATTTCATCCACATTTTGAGAATAATGCTCTATGCTTAACATATTTATTTATTTACAAAATAGTTTATATTGTTTATATAAAAACAACAGGTTACCAATGCAACATGGCCCTTTAACGTTTTTGGCATGATCCCGTGAGTACTTTACAGCCTTAGGGCGGTAATGTTGCAAATAATCATTTAATGGTACCATTGACAGAATGCTTGTGAAGCTAGCTCAGCCCATACCGAGTGCCCACTTGTAGTGCATATAGATGGTTAGTTTTTCGTTAGGTGAGATAAGTTTTGCATTCGATAACGTAAGTTTCACAAGGCTTGTTGAACTTTAAAAAAAACAAAATGGGCAGGCTAACTTCACACTAGCCTGCCCAAATGCGTATAATGAAATAAATTAATAAGAGTGTGTATCCTTACCGTAAGTTTTATTAAGTTTTAACAAAATAAAGTTAAGTTTCAAACTCGTTCATATGAAAAAAATGTTAAACTTGGGCAGGCTAATTTCTTATTTCCGCAACCCAATGCAAAAATTAAAAGTTTAAAGTTATTAACATAAACGTCTTGATTAGTTGTCGTTAGTTTTGATATAATCAACGTTAGTTTTGGAACGGATTAGTTCGAAATTTCATGTATATATTTGGGCGCGCCAGAAACCTGCTTCTTAAAATTAATATTTAAACTGGGTTTAGTTTTGACAAAATTTACGTTAGTTGATGGTTCGTTCGTTCGTATGCGCATATTTCTAGAAAACTAGTAACGCAGTTGGACAAGCCAGAAATCAGTCATTATTTAATTACTTTTAAAGCTTTCAGATTGTGACAACAAGCATTACACTATGCGTTTAGTTTAGTTTTGACAAAATTGACGTTAGTTGAAAGTACGTTCGTTCGCACGGGCATATTTATAGAAATCCAGTAATGCAGTTTTTTAAAAATAAGTTTAATAGACTGCTTTCGAGCAATGGTTTTCCTAAAAGGCGCTTTATAAATTCATGCGCTCTTTACAATATAGATTATTAAAGGAAATACATACAGTTCAAAATAATTCTTTAAAAGTATATTCTACAACAAGTAATGTATTGGCACATATTCCACGCGAGCAAAAAGTTTATAGTGCGAGCCGAAGGCGAGGGCTACGGTTTGCGAGTGTGGGATATGCCATTACGCTACACGTTGTAGACTATACTTTCTATAACAAGATTTTGTAAATATACAAAAAAATGCAAATATAAAACTGTTGTAAACGTCAAACTCAAATAAATGAAATTAAAACAAACAGACATAACCCTAGTAACTGAACATAACAATTTTTAGTTGTGGAATGCCTAGTTTCCAAAACAGTGTTATAGAAAATACATTTTTTATTTTAATAACATGGCAGTAAATACACTACAAAATGAACTAATACATGCAAAAAATATGCCCATACTAATTTACAAGGGTCTTAGTCCTGGTTATCCATTATGTACACATTTCAATGAGGTTTGACTTTTTCTTCCATATTGTAGTGTCGTCATAGCATTCCCATACATTTCCTGGACGACGGCTGTAAGTAATATAGTTACCTGGTTTATACGCAACAATACCTATTAACTTGTAGACTGTTCCACCTAGGTCCAAATCAGAAGGAAATTCCGTAAGTGTATACTCCCTGTTGTTAACAGTGGTTGAGTTCAAAAGATTAGGCATTTCAAGATAATCAACGTCGACAAAAATATACCTAGAAAACTGAACTGATAGTCTTACAGAAGCACCACACGGAGCGGGACACTTGGTTTGAGTGGTGGTCTGAAAATTATTAATATCCTCGTTTTCTTCGATAAGCTAAGGGATACCAGAATTTCTTTTTTAAATGCGTTTATTCCCTCTTGGAAAATAATTTGTGCATTCATGCACGCTTGTTGTCACAAACTGAGAGCTTTAAAAGTAATTAAATAATGACTGGTTTCTGGCTTGTTCAACTGCGTTACTAGTTTTCTAGAAATATGCGCATAAGAACGTACGAACCATCAACTAACGTAAATTTTGTCAAAACTAAACCCAGTGCATAGTATGACACTTGTTGACACAAACTGAGAGCTTTAAATACTAATTTTAAGAAGCAGGTTTCTGGCGCGCCCAAATATATACATGAAATTTCGAACTAATCCGTTCCAAAACTAACGTTGATTATATCAAAACTAACGACAACTAATCAAGACGTTTATGTTAATAACTTTAAACTTTTAATTTTTGCATTGGGTTGCGGAAATAAGAAATTAGCCTGCCCAAGTTTAACATTTTTTTCATATGAACGAGTTTGAAACTTAACTTTATTTTGTTAAAACTTAATAAAACTTACGGTAAGGATACACACTCCTATTAGTTTATTTAATTATACGCATTTGGGCAGGCTAGTGTGAAGTTAGCCTGCCCATTTTGTTTTTTTTAAAGTTCAACAAGCCTTGCGAAACTTACGTAATCGAATGCAAAACTTATCTCACCTAACGAAAAACTAACCATCTACATGCACTACAAGTGGGCACTCGGTATGGGCTGAGCTAGCTTCACAGGCATATTGACAGAAATACATAATAGTTATTTACGTAATAAGTGGGATAACTAGTGATATGCCACCAAAAAATTCCCATCAGGAATTTATGTATTCCCCGGTAAAATTCCCGAAAATTCCTACAGCCACGATTTGCGGAAAAAAATATTCCTTTGTTTATGTATTTCAAAATTATATTAATTGTAATCTAATTTATGATAGTTTCCTTTGATTTGTTTAATTTTGTTCATTATTCACATTATTTGAACACCTTTCCTAATGACGGGAGAGAAAGTGCACAAATCTCCCGTAGATATGAAATTGGCTGTTTCTGTCATGATTTTGGTATCATAGAAACCGAGTTTTAACAATGAATGGAAAGAAAAATAATGTAATTTTTATTCACATTTGGAATTCCCGGGAAATTTTCCAAAAGAAATTCCGAAGAATTTCCTGGGAATTTTCTGGTATCTTTAAATTTCGGGAATTGACCCATCTCTAGGGATAACTAAAAAATGCGATAATCAACGAGTATCCCACGTATTGCGTACAAAATTTTATCTTAGATCGTTCGGAATTTTGTAAAATAGTTAAATGGGTTATGTACCTGTGTATTAACATATTTTTTTTTTTTATTGATTTTAAATCAAAGTAGCAACAGGTCGAAATAGTTTTTAAAAATTGTAACAACACGTTGCAAACAACGGCAACCAAACTACTAGGCTAAAATAGTGGGACGTTCTTTAATGCAACTTTCTTTAACGCAAATAAAACTTCAATATTTGATATGGTAATTGATGCTAACATTTTGGTAAATTGTACGTTATAAGTAACTTTCTGGTTTAATTTAGAATGTACATTCCATATTGCTCGTATAATGCATCAATATTTTCAAATTATTTCTGATTACGTGTTTGATATAGAATATCTCCCATCTTCCTTTCAATATATGACCAGTTATTGAAGAAGCACACCTACCATTTCGTTCTGAAGAACTCAAGACAAATTCGATTAACAATAATTGTCGTCGTTAGCTGTCTTGTTAAGAGTAAATGAAAGTCCCCTTTTCCATTTCGCATCATTCGTCGGACCTCAAGGGCCGACGCGTCGTCTTAGGGCGACTCGGAACGATTCCAGGGTGGCTCCGGAATGCTCCGGGGAAGGGTAGGATCGGCGGCTTGGCGCCAGTTGTTATCCCGGCTTTAAGACATTGTCTTCCGTTATGTGTGTGTTTGTTCCATTTTCTCTAGTTTTTTAGTTTCTAAGTTGAAATTTCATTGGATGGCGAAGAGTTTGGTGGTTGTAATAAGAAAGTTTTTGGAATGTTGAATATTTTTTGTAAAGGAAGTTTGTTGGAGTTATGTAAAGTATTTTTCCGCAAAAATAAATGACTTAATTTACTTTTTATTCAGTTTAGCTCTGTACGTATTATACTCCAATATTGTAATTAGGGCAGTTATAGTAGTGTGGATAGAGCGCTCTCTTTACAACCTTTCAAAATATTCAACTACATCTGTGTTGGTTAGGTTCCACCCTAAATAACTGTAAATAAACCTTTAAATAAATAAATAAATACAATAAATATATCATCACGCCATTTACTCAAAGATGATCTCGGAATAATGATATATTTTTGCGCATGAAGTGCGGTTACCAGTCGTCAAATCACGGCCTCCAAGGATGGTAGTGGTGGAGGAGATTTAAGTGATTTAATTTCAAAAATTTACCGGTTGTGAGGATCTAATGATCACAGGCTGATGCGTTGCCACAAACCTATTTATCCTGAATATTTTCAATATATATAGTAGCTTAATATCCCGATGGGATAACACCGTATCTTATGAAGCTTTCCTTTTGTTAGAGTGAATTAATCTCCGTTTCTGTTCCTTTACATTTAAATCCTTGTAGCTAGGTTTCTCCATATCTTCCTATCTTTTGTTTTGCTTTGCCAGCTTTTAATTCCTGCTGCTTTTAAATCTTCTACTTCCTTTAGTTATATTTTCATCTGCTCTCAATATGTCCAAGCGATCACACTCTGTTGCTCGATTTTTTCGCTGTCTTCTCTTTCCTTCTCTTCTTCAATTTCATAGTTCATTTTTATTGTGTATTTGTTTTCTGATATCTTTATTGGTCCTAATGTTTTTCTAACTAATTTTCGTTCGATTTTGTATTGTCCTTGTCGTAGTCTCAATAGCATACATTGTCATTGGTCTTATTATCGGAGGTAATATTACAAGAGATTGAAAATAAATTGAAAATATATTCTAATATATTAAACTCTGGAAATATATACAGTTAGATTTTTTTTGTATCCACAAATTTAAAACAAAATTAGATAACAAACTTATAATGTATTATAAGTCACCATCATGCTAACCTAACCCAACTATAAATATATCGTTCCAAAATATTTTTTTTGTATCATAACTAACTTGATGATGTATGACAGTTCTATATGTAATTGTATATATCGTTATTTAATTGTTTATCTGTAAAGTAATTAATGAATTGTTGTGTGTCCGGACATTAAGGTTAATAATGTATCATGTATCATGTTAAAACAAATATCATGTGGCGTAAATAGCACCATGGTTACATATCAAAACTGTGGAAATATGATACCAAGTTCGATTCCTGCAGTCCATAAAAATGAAATTTTTACCACATTAAAATTTTCCCGGTGGCTTGCCCTCTGTCTATATTTTATGGGGGGCGAAATTTGACCTGTAATAAACGCAAAAATATGTTACAAAATGGGGTAAATAGCTCCATTAGATCCTCAGTTCGAATCCCACAGAATACAATTGCCATTTTAATTTTAGTTTTGTGTTTTCCGTTCAGTAACATCTTGCAGGCGTGACTTGAAAGCTGGTTAATCATATTTCACGAGTAAAATATATCATTTACCTACAACTGAGAAACTAGGATTTCTCATCCAAAAATTTTATTTATTTATATTATATTATATTGGATCTTCTTATTCAATGTCTTATAAGGATAGAAAGTTGATTATTGTGAAATCATTCTGCATCATGATTATTTAGTTCTAAACGTTAAAAAATAATTGATAATTATTTCGGAGTTTACAAATAAACTACAGGAATATGGATTTTTCAAGTTGGATTCCATCTTGACCATTGACTGGGGTTATAAGTTGTGTAATCTTGATTTTATCCCTTTTGCTTCTACTTAATTATCGAAATATGTATTTATATTTTTTCTTTATTACTTTAAGCTTTAAGGCATAGGGGTTACATTTAATAACAAGATTACCAATAATATGAATTTCTCATTTGTTTAATTTATCTTTTTATCATCATCTTCAAATAGCTTGTGATATAATTTCTTGTTTGCGAAGGGCTACTTTTACAAGTGTTGTGTACTGGCATAACAAAAATTGTGCATGTCAAAGTAGATATTGAAATATGGCGGCCAATACATCTTGAAATCACACAGCTAAACAAAATATGTGGTATTTTTTAAACTTATGGGAAAAAGTAATAATCTTGCATGAAATACTCAACTTTCTGCATATGTTGCAATACTCGTACATCGTTTAACGCAGAGCAAATTCATTCTATCAACAATACTTCCAGAACTATTGTAATGTTGCAATTATCTTTATTTACTATTACTAACATACGAGAGATAAGATAAGTACAAAATGAAAAAGTTTACAAATCAAAATGAATCAAATAAAAAGTCGACAATTGAACATGCTCTTTTAAGAAAAACACAATATAACTTTGAAGTGAATAAGTAAGAATTTATAGCTTTATCAGAAAAATAAGCATAGAAATCTCTATACCCCACATTTTAATTCTACTCCCTGCATATAACATGTATCACCTTAAAATTGTTTTTATTTTTCTTCAAATTTGTAAACAAATTACTATATTTAGTTTAAAAAAACCGGATGCAATATGTTAAATTTACATCTTTGCCATGCTTTACATTTCATATTGTAGTATAAATCGTGTTATATTATAAAATTATTTATTTACTTGTAAAATGCATCAAGAATACAGTAATAATTCATAAAACATATCAAAAGGAAAACCACTACAACGGAAATGTTTTTTTTTAACCTATCGTAATTATTTGCACAAAAACAAGAACATGACTCAATATTACGTAACCGGAAGTTTAAATATTACTTTATCTCCAAAATTTCAGTGCCATATCATGTCAACGAGCAAAAAAAATCGAACATTGCTTTTATTTTTCATTGAATCATTATTGCGAAATGATGGGTGATAAAAATGACAATGTGCAACGAAAATGCATTCCACGGTAGTATGACTGGTTGCACTCCATTCAGGCGTCCCAAAACCGGCCACCGGTGACGTCATCAACATTCCATTTTTTTCGGTTGGCTAGTACAGCAACTGGAAATGGGGAAATGAATTATTACATTTTAATTGGAGCTTATATTTTTGTAAACAGCGTGTATTCGCAATGCAGTGTGATGTTACTCATGTGCACGTGTAAGCGAATGCTGATTATGTTAGCGACCTCCACGCACGATTATCGGAAGATAAGAACTTCCGGTTTGGGTTCCGGTACCGGAAACTGATACCGGTAGAGGTATTTCGGTTAGTGGAGCGAAGTTACGTATTGCAACAGTGGCTGTGGGAATATCTTCAAAGATATGACAGTTTGTATCTGGAGCTAAAGTACTGTTTATTGTTTTTACATCCGGTTGCCATAAATTAATAAATTTAGTACGCATAAATGCAACGCATTATCTAGTCAGTTCCCAAACTGTTTCGTCCAGAAAGTCTTTAATTTATGTACTTGTTACATAAATATCTATTATTGATGTTCCATAATAATTTTGCATCGTCAATGAAATGGCAGCCTCTGCTGTAAATCTGGTATTTTGATGCCTAGTTAAACAAATAACAACTACTTTAAAAATAAATTTAAGTGACAGTTAAATTTCTTTATAATACCGGGCATTAGTCTACTTATTTTTAATTTAGAATTTAGGTTTTTTTTTTTGTTAATTCTAAAATAATATATTAGTTCCTAGATACTATATTATGATATTTGCGTTTCTAAATAAATAATAATATATCATTACCCTAATTTCTGGTTGTATTCGTCTGCTTAAAATTGATCTTAGGATATAACACGTGACACGTGACAAGTCCAATTACCGGCCGTCAATGCACGGTCCCAAAATATTTAACTAATGCCTAGTTGCACCAACGTTAGTTATATTTTAAATTTGGTTTAAATAAATAAAAGCAAATCGAAGTTATATGTCATATGGAGTAAGTGACAATAGGTTTGTTCCAAGTAGTCATTTCGGACATGTTTGTAACATGTTTGTGACAAATTTCACTGCGCCTGCGATAAATGTAAACAAGTTAAGTTTGAAACATAAGCTTCATTTCCTTTTTTGTAGCAAAAAATGTATGAATTTCTTTATTTATATGTATATTTGAGGTTAGCTGTCAAAACAAAAAAATGAGTATGCACATGCGCTTCACTCCATTCGCCGTTCCAGTCTATGTTTCTAACTTAACTTGTTTACATTTATCACAGGCGCACTGAAATTTGTCACAAACATGTCACGAACATGTCCGAAATGACCACTTGGAACAAACCTATTGATGTCAAAAATTAGGGACGCATTCATTTATTTAAACCAAGTTTAAAATTTAAGTCAAGTTGGTACAACCGAGCATTAGAATCACTGGACTGAAAGTGACTGAAAACAGAGGGTCTCATGATCCACAGTTGGATGCGTTACCATGGACCTATTTACCGCATTTTAACTGCCTGTAAAAACTAAAAAATAATATAAATACACATACTGTAAACAGTAACTTCTTATTTAATAGTTCCAAAATAATAATATAAATTAGTCAAGAATATTACTATTAAATAGTGTAATTTTCGTGTCACCATTACACAGCTTTCCTATATTTTGTAACAACAATACTTTTTATCATTACTAAAATGTCAATAGAATGTGAAGCCTCTTCTGGATACTTCATATTAGATTGTAAATAGCGATATCTATTTTTCTAAAATGATTTTTTTTACTACTTCGAATTTAGTTTTATTACAGTTGTTATCAAAATACATTAGCCTTGACAATGTTATGATTATAGTATTAATTTAATAACTTACAAAGGACAATATTACAATGACCTATTTACATACTATACATAGTGTTTATGTCCCATTTTTTTGAGGAATAGTAAATTGTTGTGGTTTACGTGTTCATAAAGCTTTGGAAAACAAGTAAATAAATCATTTCGTATTCCATATTAGAATTATTTATTTTGCTATTTCATGGTTCAATGTTATGTAAATAATTTCATTTTATAATAGATACCATTCTTATTCTGTTATACACTTTTCTGTTGTATTTAAAAATGCATTACATCTACATTAAATCTAGATCACTAATTTCAATTATTTCAAAGGTACAAAGCAACATGGCGCCCTGAAAGGTATAACTACGCAAGATGCTGGTATGGCATGTACACAATTGTTCAGAAATTATGCCCCATAACCCCTCCACAGATACCGAAACCGAATGAAAAATCGACTTACGTTGTCGCTGTTCGAATGAGAAAGATAAACGATACGAAATGAAGGACAGATATATGTATAATCCTTTGTTTACCTGAGCCAGGTAAACACCTCGTAGAGATTAAAAATTTTCTCGCTTCTGATGTTACAATATTTGGCAAAATGCAAGTGAATGTTAAATGCGAACACAAGTTCGATGAGACATCCAAACTTCTTGAAATCTAATAATATTAATATTGTAATGTAAATATCATCAAATATTTATGACTTATAACAAAATATTTATCAATATACATACAAATAAAAATATTATTAAAAAAATTTAATAACAATTATATATATATATATATATATATATATATATATATATATATATATTTCGATATTCGAACTTTTATCTTGTCAATAAATAAATTAGGGGAGAAAAATGTTTTGCATAAAAGTTGAAGAGATTAAAAATTTACACCTAAATTAGAGAACAAATTTCATTTCACTTCTTTGATAAAGGCTAAAAATACCATCAAAAATATCAAAAATGGAAATGTCCACTTCCTTACTTTGCTTATGAAAAACGTTAAATATTTGCTTGAATTTAATTCCATTTCTATGGTTATTCATTATTAAAACTGTAAAATGCCTAGGTTCGGCTTGTATTTTTTTAATAATTGAAATATTTTTTTATATATCTCGGTCCCGGGACGTGTAAAAAGTATCATTTCATATGGTAAACGTTAAATATTATACAGTTTGTGCAGAAGTGTTCAATTTATTTATCGCAGTAACGGTATAACCATAATTGCGGTAAAACCGTAAACACGTCGCGAATTGTTTTTTGAATATATTGTTAATACCACAATGTAACATGGAAACAAACATTTAAGTCTCCGCTTAATATTTAATGTTGCAAGATCTAAAGGAATTAGTAAACTTCTCGGTCATTTTAAAATCGTTTGACAGTATTATTTTGCGAACATGAAATCTTTTGAGCGCAGCAAACAAAGAAAGTTAATACATTCTAAAATATCAAAATATTAACACCATTTTAAGAGGATTAGTGTAACCAATATTCAATAGCCATTTGGCGGCATTAACTTTAAAGTGGTCGAAGTAACTGCTTTTGTTTGGAAAGGGTGAAATTACAATGTGGGTGCAGAATAGCTGACACAAATACAACTTTATTCAAATTAAAACACTTACACGAAATAAACAAGTACATTTTTATTTCATAAAATTGTTTCAAAACATTTTTAACGCCGGTAATGCACTCGATTAATAAACTTTTTATTCGGAATGTACGCTTTAAACTGTAACTGTGTAAGTACATATCGATTTGCAGTTTACATACCTCTATACATTAAACAATAATACAATTAAATAATAGTATATTATACAACTAGGAAGAGAAGTGTATGTTTTTTCCTGAGGAGTAAAATTATGCAGGAGCCATCAAAGGCGAAGGAAACAAATACATTTTTCTCCAACGGGAGAGAAAGTGCACAAAACTCCAGCTGAAATAAAATTGGGATTTTGGTATCATAAAAACCGAATTTCCCTCCCAAGAGTAAAAAAATACATGTTTATGATAAAACAATACCTCAGTCGATTTTAATATAATTCCACAAATCTACATAAACCCATGATAGGAATGTGCATCATAACGAATCGTGCCCTATTAGTTAATGTACATTTTAAAAAAATGTATTAGTTTTCGCTTGAAATTAAATGAAAACGTATGCATACATATCTGTTCGTTCTGATCACTTTCTGACTATTGATTTTCATCTAGGTTAGTTTGATATAAGTTATTATTTTTACATGAATTTTTAATAACATTGGGTGCTATTCACACCTCTATACTAAGGCTACTAACCAGGGCATTTTAAGATTTAACACTGTTGCTATGAAAAAATTGTTGATCTCCAAGGCAATCAACAACTTTTGGAAAGTAACAGTGCCAAATTTAAAAATGCCCTAGTTAGTAGTAGTAGCCCTTAGTATAGATCTGTGAATAGCACCCAATGATTTTAGTTCGTCAATATTCGACGAAGATATATTTAAAAAATGGGGTTGTACTGTATCGAAGCAAAAAGTCACCAAGTTTTGTCCATAATAAATTTCACAAAAAAATTTAACTAAATATGTTTACAATTCGAATTAAGTATTCTCAACAACAAAAACAATAATGTCGTAGATACGGCAATGGCCTGGCAGGTAGCGTTATAGCCGGTTCACTCGATAACGCAAGTTAAGCAATGCTGCCCGCGGTTAGTAGTTGGTTGGGTGACCGTTTTGTGAAAACCTATATCAGAGAACATTGCGTGCCGTTGTCACACCACTGAAAATTCCACTATAATTAATTTATGTTAGAGACATTATTTAAAACTAACTTGCAAACAGAGCCTATCATTTTATTGTAAAAGAAATTAAAATATGGTTCTCCAAAAACAATACATTATTCCTTTTGTAATAAAACAATTTAAATATTTACGCCATATATTAGTTGCCAGTGGTACCAACTGATAACAGTGTTTCCGAAACCCCACAGCTTACCCACCACTTACATTCAGTTTTTTTTTTTCCCATGGCAATCTGAAATCTCACTGTAAGCCCAGTGACCAGAACACCAGCAGTAATATTTGTCAAACTGAATTGTTCAACATATCCGTTAGTGTTAAATAGTGAAAATAATCTGTAAAAGAGATGTTTGCAAATCACAGCTGTTTGGAAGCATCGCCACCCCGATATAGGTGTTCAAATGTAGCACAATCTTCGCGTCGTTCCAGATGATTGCAGCATTAAAACGTTAACGTTACGAGCAAGCAGTCACAGTTGTGCAACACTCGCACTTCTTAACAACGCCGTTGTTCGTTGTTCAGCCGTGACGTCACGCAGCGAATTCGTGAATACAAATGGCCGCATTAGCGCGCTCTGCGCACTACGCTGCCGCATCCGGGACTCGAACCGGGGACCTTCAAGTGAACGATGACTAGAGACATCGTGCATTTGCATTTCAAGTTCGCACTGAGATATTTTCTTTGCTGCTGGTGTTTTGGTATTGTTCTCCGTGGGAATGTTTTAAGTATTTTGTGTTTTGTTTTGTTTGGAAGTTTTAAGCAGGCGTTGAAAGGTTGAAAACCAGTGGCGGAGATGGGAAAATTGGTTAAATGATGGAAAATGATTACGATCTCTTGAATTACATTAGGAGGTTAAATACTCATTGCTAATTAGAATATAAGACCACGTTTATTTAATAAACATGTAGCTATTTAACAAATTAGATATAAGATGATACGAAAAACTGCCATTTTACCGATTCCTGCTAAAACATCGCTTTGCGCCTTTTACCCTTTTCGTGTGTGGCACTCTGTTTTCACAGATCTTGGTCAGTGATGTATTTTTATCACGTAAAGACACACTTGTTTCACAGTTACACAAACATCAAACATTGGCCTTTCACGGGCATTCCACAGCAAAATCATCTTAAAAATAACCAAATTTAATTCATAAAATGTTCACCGATTTTCGCTTATCAAAACCATAAAAAATAATGGATAATACTCAATAATTAAAAAAAAATTATATACAAATAATTTTTTCAGCTGTCATATCATCAAATTTCTTAGCAAACGGTAATTTCTATAATGTCATCTACGCATCGCGTAATAACTGTACATACAAGAAGACTTTTCCCGCACTTGATATGTAAATAACTATTATCTACGACCACTGTTAAAAGTAGCCCTTTTAACGGTTGCTTAGCAAGTTAAAAGTATCACTTTCTGACACTAGTGTTAAAAGTTACATAGCAACGTGTTAAAAGTGATTTTATTGTTACGTTGCTAACGATTTGTATCAATAAATCAACAAATATAACTCTACCTGTCAAAATATCAATCTACATTTTTTAGTATTTACTAATACTCTAGGAAGATCGTAGATAAAATTTTGTATGAACTATGTGTTAAAAGTGATTTATTTCGTTCGTGGGGTTGTTTCGCTCGGCTTCGCCTCGTTTCACAAACTTCCCCACTTACTCATAAAATGTCATTTTTAACACTTATATCATAAATAACTAGTACATAATGAAGAATAAAGTTTGTTTTACGAGATGAACTTCTTTGAGTGCGATGGTTCCATTTATTTATGATACATTATTGTGGAAGTGTTGCTGATCAATAAAAACTTCAAAATTAACAATATGGCAGGTGTGGTTTTTGTTTATCATGGTTTGTTTTTATGATATTGGTTAAATTTAAATAAAATGTTAATTATCAATAATGGGAACTACAAGATAAAGAAAAACCTAGTAGTATTAATAATCAACCATTAATTATTCACAGCTTCAAATTAACTTAGCTATCTTTGCTTTACTAGAATTGTAATGAGGATTGACTCAAAATCTATTGCGTCTAAACGTTACTGAAACACTGAACCACTGAAGATTTGACTTTAGTGGATTATGATTCAATCGAATGATAGATTTGTACAAAACGTTTTGTAATTCCAGTTCTTTCAGAACTAGTCGTTGAATATTTTTATTAATAAGTTTTACTTCAAGGCTTATTTTGTAAAGAAATTTCAAATCAAAATCGTATCACTAAACCGCTAACCAAATTTTGGTTACCTAGTTCGATAAAACATTTTTTATCCTCAATTTTCTCTTTTCCTTTACTTACGTTCTATATATCCACATCCGGTTGTATCATTCAAGATTCTTGACAAGTTTGGAAACGATATAAAATATTACCTCAGAGGAAATTATTTTCAAAAACTTCTATCAGTTTATGCACTTGGTTTTAAGAATGCTGGTTATAATTCCCACTCATACACTTCTGTTTTTCGGACGATAAGAAATTTCCTTATTACTAATATACTTTATTTTCCTGAAATATTATAAATGCAACCGATATGACAAGTACAATGAACTTTGTTCGACAATGCCACCGTTTTAATTTATTCCAATGGTTCGGTTATATTTATCTAACTCATCCTGTTTTTATGATTGATAATTGATATGAAATTAACTTGCTTAAGGTATCATATATACACTGAAGTAAATAGCTTATTGGTAACACATTAGACTGTGCAACCTGAGACCCTGCTAAAGGCTGGTAATCAGAGTGTACGAGCAAAAATATATTGCTAAATTATATATGTTAATATCAGAATGCCATGTACAGAATTTAAATTTACTGGTTTATGACCATGAGTTCCGTGTTTTAAGTTTTAAAAGTGTCTTTGTAAGTGACCTGTCTATTTACACGATCAAATTTTACGCGAATTAAAATATCCAAGTGTTAAAATTTTGCTATACTAACATAAATTGTATTCATTCAAATCTCTTCAAATTACTATTATTAGTGTTCAGTCGATTTCATTACGTACAAAAATGGATAATTGCATATATTCACCAAGATTTCATTTTCTTCTCTATTCCACTGAGTCATTTGACAGCTACTTCGCCTTTTTCAAAACACGTACTAAACTTTTACAGGGAGATTCACAAAAAGAATTAACGCTGACTCCATTTTTCCAACATCAGTAACATTGTTTCTAAATTAATTAAATTAGCAAAATGTGTCAAATTTTATGTTAACCAATCTTAACTACAACCTTAGTTAAAATAAATATGTTCTGAGAATGGAAAATGAAGTTACGACTAATGACAAAAATAGAGCTAGCGCTAATCCCTTTTGGAATCTACTTGTTAGGAACTTATAAGAAAAAATTTTTCGTTGTAAGGTTTTCGTTATAAGTCGATTCATGTATCTCTCTTACATTTACGTCTTAGTACGAGAGAGAAAACTTTTAAAGTCACTTGAAAAGAAAAACTTGATGGTTTAATATTCGCCTTTTACAGCAGGTACTTATACTAGTATACCCACACATACACATGATTTATTTTTATTAAGTTTTCGGCAGTAGGAATCGAACTGAGGATGTTCGACAGTATGAGATATTTCCCCTGAACTATGACTATACGTCGCCAAAACAAATGCAAAATTTATATGTAATAATAACCCTAATAACACCATTTGATATACCGGGTGTCTACTTTATTATAGGGTGTAGAAAATACAATATTAATTTTCATTAGGAAATACTTCGTCTCCCATGAATTCTAGAACAAAATTGTAAATGCAGGATATATTCAGAAACAAAACCTGCATTAAATGTACCTAAATATATTGATATAATACATTTCTGTCATGAGATAGACGTAAAATAAAATGTATAATTTTTAGCTGTTTACAGTGTCATGAAAAACAAAATATTCGACTTAAAAATAATCGTATTGTTTGAGTTTGAACGCAATAATTACATGCAAGCATGTGAACTTAATTTTAATTTCATAACATAACGTCATAAAAATGGGCCAGTTTGGCCAAAACGGTAATGAACAACTTAAAAATATAGTATTTATTATATTGTTTGTTCAAATGTTAAAACAAAAGCAAGCATATTTTGATGCAAGTGTTCGAGATAGTACTTACGCTTGCGTTAACAACAATAATTACAAATAATACCATTTCGTCTGACAGGTCCTGAATCCGCTTTGACAGTAGATCCCAAGTATTGCAAATGAAAACAAATTCTTCAAACATAAAACAAATATATAAAACACATAAATGAAGAGATTAAAAACCTGTTAAATAATTCCTCGTTTTCAATAGCCATTACAAAAACAAAATCATTCTCAATAACATCACTTATTATTCGTGACAACTCATACTTCAACTGTTCCTGCTTCCCAATCCAATCTGTTCGCCGTTCATTTGTTCCGGCGCTTTTATGTCACGGAACGCGAGCAAGAAAACAAAAACGAAGCACAGCGGAAAAAAGAAAGAGTAACACGTGCTAGCGGCTCAACTTGGCAACGCCGCATGCGTTCACGCACAAAGTGTGCTGCGTTGAGCAAGCGGCGGTCGAAAGAGTTTTCCGCGGTTCCTCCTGCCCCCGCCGACCCGGAGCTTGTCCTCGGTTTGATGAGTGCTGGTCCGTCCTGCAAGCTGCAGGCGATCGCCCGTAGATAGCAGGAGTTCGGATTTTGAGTTTGTGAAACGAAGCTTCGAATTCTTGTGGTGATTTTTTACGCACTGGTCTGTTATTCGAGATGGCATTGACTATAAATAATGCATTGTTGGATGTAAACAACTCTTTTGCTAACAAATATCTTGTTTAAACGAAAAATTTTGTTAAATATAAGTTATTTAACGACCAATGATTGCTTACAGAGGTGAATTTACGTGTTAGATAGAAAATAGAAGAAGATAGACGAAAGGAACGTGAACTAATCGCTGCCATATTCTTATAGAGATATCTGTTAGCGTTTATCAAGTTGTTTGTAGATTTTTTTCTGTTTACTGATTGTTCAAAAAGTTCCGGGACAGTGAAATATCTCGAGAAATATGCAGAATTCATGCAGCCATTTTCATTTAATTTAATTTAATTTGATCTTTTTTAAATGTATCATTCATGGAACACTACAATATTAAATATCATGTGTCACATTTAAGTCTGTTAATCTTAAATATTGGAATAACAAATACACAAATAGTTACGCGATTTATTCTTTGCAAGCATGGAGTTTTTAAAATAGTGATCGTATACAAGTGATTATGTGTTCTATCATATCATTTTTTTTATTTAAAAATGAATAAACGAAGACCCAGTTAAGCCGTTTGTTCAACAAACAGATTCTGCAGATTATTTTTTGACGTTTCCAATGAAATGCTTTATTGTATGTCACGTGTCTGCGTTTTAACCAATCCTGTCATTATTATACGATGAATAATGCTGTTGTGATTATTCCCGGCAATATTCTCTGCAGCTTTTTTGTTTCTATTGACAGATGTTAAATGTCAGATAGGTATCATCAACACAAGTGAAAATGAACAAAAAATATAGATTTAGTACTGTGCCTGATAATAAAATAAAAAAATAATCTAATTAAATATAACTCGAGAGTTCCATAAATTAGAATAAATTCTCCAGGATCATTCTCAAACTTGCTGCCATTTAGGGCTTTCGTGGCTGTTGCCTGGCAACAAGTTTTCGAAAGATCTGTCAAATTATTTTCAATTTATTCTCCCTCTCTTGTTATATTAATACTGAGAAAATATTTCTTCAATAATCTTTTGAAATCTATGTTACTACATCATGATCGAGCTTCTTTATTTTTGAATAAAATTTCATTTTTATCGGACAGAAAATTGTATTTCTCATTTTTGATCAGTTCTACTTAAGTCAAATCATCAAAATTATTCATATTTACGCAAAGAATTTCAATTCTCAATGATTTCAAATATAATCCCTTCAATCACAAGCGTCAAAATGTATCATTTCCATTTAAAAGATAAAAGTTAGTTATCTTATAAATTAAATTATGTGAAAATGAAAATGAGAACATAAATTAAATGATTGCATGATACATTTGAAATCGTTTTGTTATTTTTCTTGTGTTAAAATCGAGGTAATATAATATGAAGTTTTTATTCAATCTATAATAATTAAATCATGTCACAGTACGCTATATAAATGACCGTCATTTTATCTAAAATTTGCATTGTATCGTTTATCATTATGTAATTTTTAGGTTAACTGCACAGCTGCGTTTGAAATATAAGTCATGGCTAAAGCTAGACACAGACAGATCAAATACTAAATAACTCTAATTGTTTATTATGCAACTGTAACAGCTGTAATTTTCATATTAAATGTTAAACTGGACGACTTTATTCTGTAGAATTAACGGTGCAATTCAGTCCTGCAATGAAATGACATCACGTCCCGAAACACCAATAGAAGACGTGCAAAGAAACACACTTTAGCACTTTAGATTTCTCAGTATCTTCGTAATATGAAACAGCTTTAAAATTTCAATAAATTATAATAGAACCTTTGACTACTTTAGTGAAATAGGCCGTAAAATTATAATAACATATTGTTTTTACGACCTTCCGTAGACAATTAATTTATGCGTAAATAATAACGCATAATTCTTAATTTCATAAAGATTATGATATAATTATGACTGTATTTTGATTTGAATTCAATTCTACATACAAAGTCGAAGAAGAGTGCGTATTTTTTGTGATGGAAACCTTAAAATGATTCTTTAACATTGAAATGTAATACCTAAAAAATAAATAAATAATTATAAGGTATTCAATATAATTTATAGGTAAATAGGAACGCACAAGTCTTAATTGCATAAAAATTATCATAATTACGACTGTACTTTGATTTGAATTCAATTCTACATGCAAATCGAAGAATAATGCGTAATTTTTTTCTGTGATAAAAATCTCAAAATCATTATTTAACATTGAATATATTACATGAAATAAATAAATAATTATAAGCCATTCAATTTAATTTAGTAATAAACCTTCATAATAAAACATTAAAATACGCATAAAATGAAACTTCTGATGATGTGATACAAGAGTCAAGGTCTTTAGCCCTAAATATATAAAATTTATGATAGAAGTGTTAAAAGTGACATTTTATGAGTAAGTGGAGAAGTTTGTGAAACGAGGCGAAGCCGAGTGAAACAACTCTACGAACGAAATAAATCACTTTTAACATCATATAACATTTTATCTACGATCTTCCTAGTGTATTAGTAAATACTAAAAAATTTATTATTATATTTTGTGAGATAGGGTTATATTAGTTGATTTTTTGATACGAATCACTAGCAACGTGTTGAAAGTAACAATAAAATCACTTTTAACTCGTTGCTATGTTACTTTCAACGTTTTAAAACTAGTGTCGGAAAGTTACACTTTTAACTTGCGACAACCATTAAGAGGACCAGTTTTAAAAATGGTCGTAGATAATAGTTATTTACTTTACAAGTGGGCAAAGTAAGGAATAACCCACGAGAGAAATTTTAGCTCACGAAGCCGAAGGCTGAGTGTGATAATTTTATCGAGTGGGTAATTCCACTTTGCCCACGTGTGAAGTATAACGTTTTATCCAACACTTCTTAATAAATGAAAAATTTATTAAAGAAATATTATTTGACAGTGACATATGCTTTAAATTTTTAAATTAAAATGTCAATCGAAGTAGTTACCAAGGTGTTGTGTGTTATTATTATTGTTATAAATAAAAAAATACTCACTAGTGGCTTTCCTCAAAATTATACCCACTAGTGGATAATCTGTTACTTTTCTTGTTTAAAATCGCCATAGTTATAGAGCATTTATTGAGAGGTGTTGGATAAAAATTATTAAATTAGCTAATTTTTGGGAGGCATAATTTCACGTCATAGACATTTTACTTGACGGCTGGTAACCATACTTCACGCGCAAAAAAAAAGCTAAATTACCGAAAACTGTAAAAGAAGAGTGCTGCACCTACAATAGGTAAATGGCGCGATTTTATATTGTAAAATTTATTTTTCTACGACCACTTAGAAATCTGCTCATTGTATGTTTGTTGTTGCTAGGGATATGAGGTACATTGCAAGCATCGTGCGAAATGAATTTGTTTTGTGAGTATATCAATACAGGTCAGCTCATTTAAGTACAGGTGTCATTGCTAGGATACTTATTTAGAATTGTCAAATATTGGAATGATGAAAGTGGGACAAATTTATTATTAAAATTAAATTAATTTGGAAATAATATCGTGGTCGTAAAAAAGTATAGTGTACAACTCGCATGGAATGTCCATTTCGTACTCGTATGATTTGCAGCATTCGCCTTCGAGTCATGCTACAAATTTTCACACTCGTAGGAAATGAGTACCATTCCATGCTCGTTGTACAATATACTATTGCTGAATAATTATATATAGTAAAAATGATTTAAGATTACCTCTCGTCAAACTCATAAAAGTAACGAAAATTATTGAAATATATAAAATTATAGTCACACTTGAAGAACTACTAATAAAAAAGGCGTATTGTCATTATTTCGGATTTTTAAAAGATTTTTTATAATCTCATTGTTTATACGTACTTCTTGAATGTAATTTATATTGTATTTATAAATATATTTTTTTTGTTTTGACTAAAACCTTGTATTTTAGTATACACTGTTTTTTGGTTAATAAATATTGAAATATAACATCGAGCATTTTATCAGATTGTTGCAAATTCTACAGTAAATTTTACAACATAATACAAACAAACATAAACAAATTCATATTTGTTAAACTGAGGCTATAAGAATAATTTTGTTAAATTTACCAAACTTGTTACCTCCCGCTTACCTCTAGGTAAGGGAGGTATTGTTTTTGGTCAAAAAACTGGGTAGTGAGTTTTCAATGAAAAATCACGTTTTAGAGTCCCTACAATACGATTTTATTATTTTCGCCATGATGTCTATATATGTATGTATGTAAAAATACATTTTTGTTATTTTTTTGCTTCTTATATTTAAATGAAGATCTGATAAGATTTTGGACAAAATTGGTCAACCGGAAGTAGCAGTTTACTTGAAGCCCTTAACAGTTTTTCGTGAAAAACACGGTTAAATTTCTTTTTTCAATAATTTATGTTATTTTGAAACTTGTAGACTATTTAATTTTGCATGTGTTTTGATTACACTAATTTTATTAATTTTCGTTAGATTTAGAAATAATAAAATATAAAGAAATTAGATTTCATAAACCTTGCATTCCTTGTACACCATGGAAACACTTAAAAATTTTCAATTTTTTACGAAATGTGACACATGTAATTTTAATTGTGAAGCTGTTTTCTTAGTGAAATATATATCAAAAATTTAAATAAATATACGAAATAAATTAAATGTCCCAAATATAAATAGAGAATAAACAAATAAAAGGTATGTTTCTGTATAATCAAATACTATTTTGTATCGTTTAAGAGTAGTATTGGGCGGGAGGTTATGTGCTGGCCACATCAGATTTTTTTTAAATACTACTAATTGTTTTGACATTTTCATAAAAATGCATCTTATATTCTCAGTTTCTTAAATGGTTGGGTAAATTCTACAGTATATATTTTGTGTACCTACCAAGTGGTTTTAGAAATATTTTATGCTATTTGTAAAAATCATTATGTAGGCTACTTCACTGAGTAGTAGGTATAAAGTCCAAATCAAAATCTTGTGAATTACGTAAATAAACAAATCTATAATTCGTTTCCCACAGCGACACTCCAGCACCAAAAAATTTCGAAAACAACTTCGAACAGACAATAAATCTTATCATGCAACCTTCGACGGACTCAGCCGACATTATACTCTCCTGACCGTGAGTTTTACAGCTCTAGAGCGGCACACACGCATGCTACGCACACTCACGCACGCGTGTGACATTGAGTGCGTTACGCAATGCCCCCGCCGCCCGCCCGCCGCGCGCCCAGCACGTCTACGCAATGCATCGTTGCGTCTTCCGTCGCCGAATTGGGTCAACTTCGGCCGCGCGAATGCAAATGTCCCAGAATTCTAACCCAGATTCGAGCGTGCGTTTGCGTTTACAGCAGAGATGCGACGAGCTGTCTCTGTTCTGTGCGTGAGATTGCCATGATGTCTTTTTCTGCTCTCTCGTGATAACATTTTTTAAGATGGAATGAAATTGTATACTTTAAATGCAATTCAGGATTTCGGCGTATATTTAGACGCTCCGGGCCCTTTAATTTCATTTTATATGTTCTGTGTTATATTAAATTATAAATACAAATGCACAATTACACTATTCATATGCATTTTATTTTGATACACCTGTAGATGTCGAGCGATTTACAGAGGTATATATTTATAAACTACAATTACTTTTTTATATTTCAAATAGAATGGGGTCTTTCACCATTTTTTTTTTATGAAACTTTATTTAAATTGAAGACTATCTACACTTTTAAAAATTCTTATTTGTTATTCATTAAGCCACAATGATTTTTTTTAAATGTTGTGATGTCATTGTGGAGGTGTTGCTGGATCTAAAACAGTACAGATTGTATATAATTGTAGTCATATATTTTTTTACTTATTTTATTATTATTATTACAATAAAATAGAACATTTATGCGACAAAAATTATTTAAATCTCTATTGTTTGAGATCCACCAATACCTCTATAATGACGTCACAACATTTTTAAAAAATCAATGTGGCTTTATGAATAACAATTAAAACTTTTTAAAAGTGTAGTCTTCAATTTAGATAAAGTTTCATAGAAAAAAATGGTGAAAGACCCCATTGTGCATCTAAATTAGTAAGCGTCTTGTATGTTATTTAGTTATCCCTTGATCAAGTTTAGAAGTTAACACAACTAAATATTTTTACACTGTATTCCAAGTCCTGTTAAGAAAAGAAGTAGGTTGCACTGCGTACTCAGCCCGTTTTACACTCACACAATTTTCTAGTTCGAAATTGTCTTAATCGTACCTAAAAACGAATACGGAGTGTCAAAATATAACAGAAACACTATTTCTATTATTATTTCAGGTTAATAACTCTTGAAAAAGCAAATAGAAAGGAAAACGCTAGTCTCTCCAATTTTCGCTGGAATTTAAGGGTGTGATTTGCCCTATCTTACCCAATACTGTTTTCTAAACTGGAATGAACTATAGTACTCGTAGAACAACCTATGTAATTCATCATACTAGGGTTTTGAGCAACGCAATGTTGCCAACCATAAAATAATTATTGTACAAGTAGGATCATTTCGGCAGATATACGACGTATAATAGTAAATTTATACATAATTCCAATGAAGCAATTGTAAACACATAATTTTTATTTACGATAACTTTAATGTCCAAAAATGGGCAACACTGAATTTGACTTAAACTAATAGATATATAAACTTAACATATAATTTTTTTTCTTTTAATTTATCTAGTTCTATTTTTAAATTTATAATGTATGTCATTTGAAATATATGTATTTGTTGTTAAATGAAGCACCATCGTAGAAAACATCTGCAAATCAACTCGTGTGTCAATATTGTAATATTGCAATCGTAGATTATTTACACTCGTACAATAGATTTACAGTTTCCCCACTAGTATTGAACAACTGATAATAGTATAGAACCATCAACTGAGATAAACATTTGTACAACCGAGAATTGAATAAAAGATGTGGTAGTATATTTATTCTTAAAGTATGAATAAAAATAATTAGAATCTTACGAATTTCGTTTAGCAAGAATTTAATCCTTATCAGTAAATTCTTAGTGTCGGTCGTATAAGGAGATAATTCCCTGGTATGAGCAAAATGTTTTTATTTGTGGTTTATAGTGTTTGTCATAACAAATCTGCCAATAATTATAAAAGTATATTTATTTGAAATCGGCACTAGTGCTCAAAAATCGTCATTAAAAGCTCAAAAAGCGTCACTAAAGTAACCCATTATACGACGATTTTGAGCAACCCAGTGTTGGCTACCGTTAAATAATTATTGTACAATTTGGATAATTTTGGCAGATATATTGACGTACTATAGTAAATTTGATGAAATTGAAAACAAAACACATAATTTTGAGTGTTATTTATGATAACTTCACTGTTCGAGGTTGGCAACACTGACTGTCAGTTTCACTTGACAAGTGACAGATGTATAAACTTAACCTATATTGTAATTTTTTTACAGTTTTTTGGAATTTTAGATTTTAAATAAAACTTAATATGTACCTCGGCACTGAAGTTCCTTTTTATCACTCACATGGTTTAGTAGTATTTTCCTCGGCCCTGCGGGCCTCGGCAACTAAATTCCATATTCGTGATAAAAAATTGAACTTCAGTGCCTTGATACATAAATAACTATTATATAAATATTAAACATAGTGTCATTAACAAACAAATAATAATAAGTTATTGTTCTTTCTATATTAAAAGCGACAATCAAAGTAATATATTTTGAAATGCATGGCTTGCAGTAGAAATTTTGTTTCTCTGAAACGATTTGATGGTCTATTATCTTCTTTCTTTTGTATTTGGCATGCATTTATAATTTTAATTCCGTGTCAACTCAAATCACATCATTTAACGCGCAGTTGACTCCGTTATTTTTAAATTTTAATTGGTTACAATTGGCAAAGTATACCTACCCAACATTATCTAATCTGTTCACATGAAAGTGTTTTCCAAAAATTGAATTTAATTCATTTCATTGTTCGGAGATAAGACTGCTGTTTGGTTACATACTCATCTTTTATTTTTTTGTACATAGTTCCGAATTATGCGTTTTGATAAAAAATTATTGTGAGATAACATTTGAATTCAAGTGGTTACATTTGAAATGTCAAATTTAATAGAGATAGTGGAATACACATTTTTCTGGAATTTGAATTAAATTGTGAAATTTTTATTAATATTGAATATTTTGATGCACGTATTGAGGGAATGCTATTTTTTTATCTTAGTTATTAATTATTTGAGCGAAGTTACTTATTTTGTTGTTTGTTACAGGTATGTCCATTCGAAAATATAGGAAAAAAGGTATAGTATAAGTTTATAGAAAAATATGCATGTGTTTAGTAAATATACGGGGTGTTACGAAAGTTTGATCAGCACAAAATTTTGCAATTTTACAATCTTAATTTCAAAACACTTCCAATCTGTCATAATAATTTCTTACTATTTCTACACATTTGACGTGTATAAAATATATGTTTTTTCTAAGATGTATGCGATATTTTGAAATAATAGTTGTTTGTTTTGCATAATATTAAGTTTCGGAAATGAATATTGCCCTTTACTATATTTTCACATAATATACCAGATGTAGAATTGAATTGTGGCGTATAAGAATATATATGCTATTTTGTGATATTTCTTTAAATTTATATCTATTTAATAAAAAGACTTTTATACAAAACTTAATCCAAAAGTATTTTGATTTAATTTACTATGAATTCTGAGAGTTTTTCAATTTATATTACCTACTCACTTTTCAGGAAACGTGTAAATACAAATCTTGTTCAGAATTAAAAATGCATGCAATAAGGCTCATTTGCTTACCTAAATATTAGTTTTTCGCGATATGTCAGTCAAATTAAAATCAATATTTATTAGGATAATTGTAACGTGTAACACAGTCATTGAAAATTAAACAAAAACGATAAATATTTCTTCTTCGATGACTACTGAAAATTACACTTTCTCCACACTAATGAAAGCTTGAAAATTGTATATTTCGCACAGTCGTGTGAAATAGCGTGGGCAAGTTTGACCAAATTACTAATAATATTATACTGTATGGAATTAATATGTCAAGTATAAGTACCTACATTTTTATATAATAGTATATTATGATACAAGTGTATAAGTAAGCTTTTAAAGCACGTACGACGAGTTTAGTCGCTAGTGCTTTAAAAGCACTTATACACGTGTGTCATACCGTATATTTTATTATACCTGCATCATACTCTAGAAAAAAACTGGAAAGCAACATTTTGATTTTAATTCATTTCATAATTTTGCGCGTGTGACATTTGACGTACATCGTTTACATGGTTAGCATTTGTTGTTTACGTTTACAGTTTTGACAGATATTAATAGTAAATATTTTTGTTGTTGCTTAGCAACCTTTAAAGCACGGCGTGTTTTAATCTTGCGTTTATGAACGCTGTAGCGTGTTTTAAACACGGATTATGATGCAGGTATAATAAAAAAATAATTAACAGTTATTTCAGATTTTATATAAATCTTCGTTTTCAATATTTATATTATAAAGATAATACAATATCAATTTTTAAATAAAATATGTCTTTATTATATTACAATCTATAGATTTATAGTTCTTAACACAGCGCACATCTGCGCTAGTGCCTTTCATGCTGTAATAGTAAATAGTTTGAGATGTCATTTCGTGTTTCTGAAGAGTAAGAACTCCATTAAAATTTACACCTCACTAATAACTAACATCTTATTTGACGACTGGGTCTTGTAAAATGCGAGCTGCTGTCTTCAAGAATGAGATAAATTCGTGATTTATATCTTTTTATTATTTTTTGTAATACAATTCATAATCAAAGAAAAAAATCAAATTACAAAGTGTGGAGATACTGATCGAACTTTCTTGTCGCCCTGTATAAATTTGTTTTGCAAGTGTTACGAGTGCAGTGCCTATTATTTCTGATAACATATGAAAATGGAAGGTTCATGTAACTTTACTTATCTGGAAATTCCTATTATGACACTCGCAACCCAAGGCTAAAACTTACGCAGAATATTTAAAAAATATCTTTTCAAGAATGCATTTGGTCGTTAGAAATATGTTAGACAATCATTTTTCTATATAACTGACCCTCCTAGATTTAAAAAAAGCAATATTTGTTCATAATGTACATAGCATTATCGGTCGTTATCTATTTGGGTTAGTGAAAAAATACATTACAAGAACTGTGTCAAAAATCGAGACTGTTGTTGTATAACTTGAGTGTCTATCAAAATTTACTTTTTTAACGAAATTTTATCTCAATTGAGTAAGTAAACATTTATGTTAGCCTTATAAAAATATTACATTTTGTGTGAATTCATTTTTTTGGCTTCTACACACATAAAAATATTGGTAAATATATATCGGACTGTGGAATAAGAGATCCTCAGTTCACGACAAAAACTGTCGCCAAATTAACTTTACCCCTGTGGTTCCCCCTCCACTAACATTTTTGGTGGCGTGAGTTTACGGCTGGTTACCGTACGCGTTAAAAATAACTACCGAGATCTGATTAATATATTCTTTATGAACTTGCGATCAAAATTCAATCAAATTTTAATGCAAGTGTCGAAGATAACATTTCTGCTTGGTTTACCTGTACATATTCAATTCATTTTTAATTTCTAAAACGTGTTCTCTGTTTAAATGGAACTAGTATTAGACGAAGTATATATTTCTGCAGGTTTTTTATGGACATTAAGTGTAGAAGCACGTTATATGAATAAAAAATGATCGAAAGAAACGTATCGGTTTCACTTGAGTAATTTTAATAATTTGTTTATTATTTTATTGTTTTTATTCGTCTTTTATTGAGGACTATGGACTAGAACGATGCGTAATTTCAACATTCCTACCTCACACATAGCAATGTTATCCAAGTTCTATTTGATATTTTAATTTGATACACTTGAATAAAAAAAATACAAAAAGCTTAAAATTTCAATTAGATAAAATTTGATTTAGTTTTGGAGCGTCGTTACCTTAAATAAGCATTTATTACCTCCCGTCACATCCTGGAAGGGAGATATAGGATTCATGCTAAAACTTTAGTAGTAATTTTTCCATGGATAAGCACGTTTAAGGGTCCTTAGAATACAATTTTAATATTTTCGCAATGATGTCTGTATGTGTTGATTGGATGGATAGATACAAATTATTTTAATTTGTAATTCTATTCCCTTAAAAAGAGCTGATTAGTCTACAATTTCGACAACATTAACTTAGACACCAATTGTGATAATTTTAATATTTTCAAGGTTTAAGTTTTAATAATTTTTTTGTATTTGTAATATTTGTGCATATAATAGATTAATAAAACCTTATTAATTATAAAATGGGGTAAATAGCTCCGTGGTAACGCATCGAACTGTGGATCTTAAGATCCTCAGTTCGTATCCCACAACAGACAGTTGCCAATTTAAATTTACCCCTGTGTTGCCTCCTCCACTAACAGCTTTGGGGGCTATGACTTGACGGCTGGTAACCGCATTTCATACGCAAAAAAATATATCACCTACCGAGATCTGCGTAAGCAGAGTGCCACACCTATTATGGGTAAAAGGCGAGATGATATATATATATATTTATTTATTTATTTAAATTAATTATATTTTTATGACTATAATACTTGAATGGCTACAAATATTTGTACAATGCATACTAACTTTCATTCATTATAATAATATTTTATTTTAATCATGTATAGAGTATCTGTTGCTAACATTTTAGCATATTGTTCATCATAAAAGGCGACTGGGCCTATATTTGTTTGTTGATATTTTTAATGCGATTATAAAATGGCAGTGAATTAAACTTGTTTGGTTTGCCCGTGTGTTAAGTTATTCCTGCTGCAGAGTGTTTGTGCGGAATTGGAAATGAGGCAGATGCAGGAAAAACTACAGCGAATTAGAGTGAGAAATATGCGGGGAGCATAGCACGGAAAGCTAGTTACATCGATCGTACAAAGGATAGCCTTAATTAACTCCAGCATATTTCCTCAGTGCAAAAGCAGGCGCATGCATCGAGCATACAGCCGAGCCGAGCCAATTCCAAAGTGCGTTGCGTGTATGTCGGTGCGCGCGGCTGTGCGTGTGTGCGTGCGTGCGCGCGCGCATGCTGCGTTTGGCCCGGCACGCTGCCCGCCACTGCCGAAATTCAGTTGCAATGGCATACGGCAGAAGGCAGGAGCGAACGATGTGGTCGCGCTAGTGTTGTCACCTTCACCGGCAATTGTTCCCAGCACACCATTCGCTTTTTTCATTGTTTTGACCGGGAAATTGGTGGAAATTACCTACAAAGAGTGCGCAGAGATTTTCATGACAAGTGTTGAGATTTAGGATTCACTTCCGCTTTGTGCTGTTTGTTGTTAGTGTTTTGTTTTGAGAGGGGATTCGTGTGGACTTGAAGATATTTGATAACGTAAGTGAAATGTGTGTTCATCATCAGTCATCATCATCATCTAGACATGACGGGTTAGCTCTTAAAAAGTTTTTTTTTTATCTTAGTTTACTTTTTCTAGGGTGCGCACTTTGAAATGTTGGGTTAGGTTCGTTTTAGCAATTTAGTTATTCATTGTTTTTTCTTCTTTGGGTGTGTTCTGTGGCTATGCAAATGAAGCTATGAATTTTTATCTTCCTGTTGAATCAAGAATTAGCCAATAGCAGATACATATTTTCAGACGGAGTCATGATGAGTTCTTAAAGTTTGAGGTTAAGTTAGGTTATGTAACTTGCGCTCAGTGCATACAAGTTTAATTTGTTACGAATTAAAACTGCATATAAAAAATGCCTGTTCAAGATTATGATAAATTTCAACAAGTTCCAATAAAAAATTATCTAATCAGTATATAGCGTTTAGCCTATGCGTAATATCACTATTTTTATTGTATGTAATAATTATCGTAGGTGTCCATCAAATACTTGAAATAAACCAGATTTTATCAAATCAAAATTTGGACTTTTTCTAATGATTACATTCGTGCAACATAAACTAATTCAGTTGTTTTCTAAGCATCTAATAGTGTGCCACGTTGGGTAATCAGTTACGCTATGATTGTTTTACGCTCTTCTTATTAATTAAGCTAGAAAATAATGCTAAATATCAGAAACACGTGCCAAAACCCAAGTTCATAGCGAATAATACGCATCTCAGTGTGCCACAACGCGTGACGCAGTTCTCTGGGGAGGGGGAGGGACGCGGTAGTATTCGGGAGAGAGCAAGACAACAGATGCGTCCTTCACGCATGCATATATGCAGCTGTCCTTGTCCCACACACGCAGCTTCCTATACACGTGCAGGTTTCGAACAAGAGTGAGTAATGGGGTTGCGGAGAGCAGCAGGAATGTTTTGTTCTTCTTTCGAGGGCATTTTCCTGAGTTTAACGCTGAATGGGCTCCTATGAATGACACCTTATTGAGGGAAAGTTACGACTTGAAGATTTAAATCTGGACGTGTGAATGAAGTGAAAGAAACTTCAAATGTTTACTTAACAGTTATCATTGACAAATTTCGCAATATTCACATTTTATTTCTCCTGCTTCTTATATTTTTACAAAGTTAATTGTTACCAGTAATATTTCTTTCTCTATTTTCTTCAACTACATAAATTGTATGCGCAATATAAATAAGTAGAGAACGAATTATATGCGCATATATATGCACTGATTTTTTGAAAATACGCACTATATATGCACAAATATGACAATATATGCAGCAAAATATGCAAAAAAAAATCTTAAATTATTAGATAAAAAGTATAAATGAATGCATTATGAATTTAATCCTGATTTACAATTAACAAAAATATGCTACTAATATACATATAAACAAATTCTAGTCACTTGATATTATAAGATTATGACATATTTATTAATATTTAATATTATTATTATTCTAAATTTAATAAAAAGTGAAATATTAATATCGAGCTAAGAAATCTCGGTCTTATATTCATTGTACCCATTTTTACCAGCATTTGTGTATACAATGAATACCTACCGTTACCGTTACAGGGATTTCTCTAGAAATATTAGAGTTTATTGGTTTGTGTATTTGCTTATTGTATTGTTTATTGCTTTTTCCGTTGCATTTTTCTATTTATTGCGGCCTCTTACAATATTTGGGAATTATCTATGTGCATTACCAGAAATTTCAGATTGTTTATCACTAGAAAAGGTCTCTATAAATAAGTAATAAGATTTTACGTACTCTCAAGTTTAACTTATCCTTTAGATACTGCACGTATTAATGTAATACTTAATTGTTGCATTGTTGCACAAATCATTCTTAGATATTAAGCCTTACATTCGATTGTATAGATTACAAAAATTAATTCTATTTGTCTCCTTTTTTCATTAAATCTTCTTGAAAACTATACCTGCGCGGCATCTTCTAGTAAATAAATATCGTCTCTTCTTTCACTTTCTATATCTCTGTATATAATCTATTATTACCAATTAATGTAAGAATATGATTTACACCTGGACTGTGAGCCCGCAATAATAATAAGTGCGAATAGTTATTTTCTAAAAGAAAATTCGGATCTAATACAAATTGTTTGCATACCAATGCAGGAAGGTATTCTTTCTGCATTATGAGCGTTTATTTAAAGTATGAGCAAGGGCTTCATCTACGCGAATGCGTGGATAACGTCTTCCCGCACGCAAGACTTTTGTACAATGTTCTTAGTAACAAACGAAATAATTTTTAACGGAATTAATATTTAATTAAAATACTTGTAAATTTATAAATTCTACAACAGTCATAGCAATGATCGCTTGCTAAAGAATTTGATAATATGACAGTTGAAAAAGACATTCTTCTCAGCGAATGCCTCACAAAAGGTTTGTACAATGTTTTTGCAAAAAATTTATTGTAATAGAATTAAAATCAAAATATATAAAATGAATATATCATCACGCCATTTACCCATTTCTGGGTGTAGCATCAAGTGCGGTTATTAGCCGTCAAATCACGGCCCCCAAAGATGGTAGTGGGCGAGGAGCTACAGGGGTAAAATTTTGGGTGATAATTTTCGAAATTTAAGTTGGAAAATTTGTCGACTGAGAGGCTCGAACCAAGGCTTTTATGATCCACAGTCCGATGCGTTACCAACGGAGCTATTTACCCCATATTAAATCAAAATTCTCGTAAATTTACAATTCTAAAGCTGCAAAGCCATAGAAATCACCGGTTGTTAAAGAATTTGATGATATAACAGTCGAAATATAATTTGTCTTTTAATTATTGGCAGTTATCGATGGTTTTTATGGATTTTGATTTAATTCTTAATTAAAGAAAGCCCACTTGGGGATTGACCCCCGCAAACATATGCAATATTGCAATGTATAGATGTATAATTGTATATTGGACATGGACATCAGTAGACTAAATAATTTTTTTTAAATACATATAAACTTACGACAGAACTGCACGATAGTTCCCAAAGGTTAAAATTGTACTTCAAAATCGAAGCTCTAATTCTGCTGCGATTTACAACACAAGAAAAAGGCAAAGAAGCAATGTTTATAATGGAATCTGAATTTCTTTAACGCAGTTTTAGGTTATTGTATGCTATTGTGTTTTGTATAAATATAAATACTAATACTTTTGCGTATATTTAACTAGCTTGCTTCGCTAGGCCATTCCCAAATGAAGTCATAAACGCACACAAATCACTCAAGCCTCTCAACTCGATTTTACTGACACACAATTACAACCAGTGAATTTATTTATTTGTTTGATTGCAATTGCCACTTACAAAATGTATTTTATTGTTAAATTGAATGTCGGTACATTTGAGCCTTTGATCATTTTTGAATTGTAGTATCAAGACTGCCAAAATAATTCTGAAAATTTTATGAAAAATACTTCGATAACGCCACAGCCCAGGTTGAGCATTGCTTTGTCAATTAATTATTCGTCTCCAAATATTCCAATTTTGAAATGAATTCTTCCGTCTTTAGATCTTGAGCCCTCAGCATCCTTCTGTATTCCATCTTCCCATCGCAAGAAAGATTTTTTGAAACACAGATTTTTTACTTTGTTTATACCCTTCCCAACGTAGGGTAGTTTTGTAAAATGCATATAATTCGTGTTTTTTTTTTTTAATTGCAATCTTTTACCGTCAATTCTGCCCATTGTTTATCTTTATAATATTGAATCAATAATTTTATTTCTACTTGATAGGTGTACTACAGTTTTTTATTATGCAAGCAAAATTTTTCTAAATTTGAATTCTCTGATTTACAATTTATTGGCAGTTAATGTGATATACTGTTCACGGATTAATAAAACACACATTTGCATTGCCAATATTTATACCTACCGGAATTTATTTTTTATCAGTATACATAGGAATTTGTCATTACCATATTAACAGTTAAAATGATTGACAACAATGTAATAACGCGTTTTTTTTTTAATAAGTAATGACAGGGATAATTTACATGGATTATTAATAATAGTCAATCATAATGAAACAAACGATGCAAGAATTTTTTTCTATTTACTTTAGTACACAATAAATAACATTAAATTCATAGGAATTATTATTTTTAATTATTGTATGTTTACTCATAAAAAAACGCTATAATACATTGCTGTCAATTACTTTTACTGTAACTATGGTAATGACACATCCCTATGTATACTGATAAAAAGTAAACTCTCGGTATATTTCTATTTAGTATTAAAAATATTAAACAACTATTAAATTAAGTTATCACCAAATATTTTCAACTGAACAATTAAAATGAATTCAGTGCATTTAATTTTTTTTAATTTAGTTTGGTAGATGGTGTGTTGATATACTTATTATTATTTATTATTTTATTTTTATCCACCTTACTTCGACAAGTATTTTACCTAATACGTAATGAATAACAACTTTTATATATTTATTTATTACAGTTTAACAACTTTCAATATATAACATAAAAAATAATATATTACAAATATAACCCAACCCGTCTTCACTAGTAAATTTCTTGTTTATTTCGTATTTTTATTAATTGCATGATTGATAAATATTATGACATATCAGACATATCGTATTAAAATTTCAGTAAATATAAATCACAAGTTTCCGAAATAGAGAACTTCCTGTTCGATGCTCACCTTTTAAATGTCGAAACTAGACGAGGAACTTCATTTATGTTAAACAGAAATATTACCTTATTTGTAGGCCATTTCAAGCGTGTCACAAAAAATTAAATAGGTGGTATTTTTTGTATAATTTTAATTTTTAACTGGTTCTTTGCGGCAGTAAAATTTCGTTCGAATAATAAGGTACTAATACAAGTATATCGGTCGACAGTTTCGACGGCCTGTACGAGTATTACCCAGGCAAAGAATAGAAGAAACAGTTTCCTAAATGTTAATGGCTAGAAACTAGTTTGGCGACAGCCACCTCAGCCGTTGCTGATCAAGTTTGACTGATTTGCATTTTTTTTTCTGTGGTACCGCTGCTAAATTGTTTTGAATCTGTTTTTTCGTTGTGTTGTGTGAAAAGTGAAAAATATTAGCCATAAAAATAGCCGAATACGCATATTTTTGAATAGGATATTTGTTTTGTTGCGTAGGAATACGCATCTAAAATTTAATTTTAAATTATAGTCGTTTATTTTTATAATTTATAATTAAGACCGATGACCCTAGAGGTTCATCTTTTGTTAAAATTCCAAGTGTCACAGAAAAAGTGCAACAAGACATTTTTATTGAGTAATTAAATTTTTATCTTTAACTTTATATCTAATTTTTCCTTGATTCAAATGGAGATTTAAATTTTGTATAATATTTGGATCTCTTTTTTTTGTAATATGTAAAGAAAAGTGTAATTGTATTACTTTTAAATAATAATAATATATGAAATAAAAGAATTCTTCAGGCTGCAGTCAAAATATAAATATAAAACGAGGAGATTTCGAGAAAATTTTTTTCTTGTTTCTTAAATTTATAATCTGTCTAGCTACACATTAAATAAATCAATTAACAGCCAATTACCATGTGGGGTTATTGCCCAGTCGCCATTTTGCATTACATAAAATTTGATTACAATTTATCTTTAGGACCGTATACGTTCATTATGCAGAAACGCTTGAAATATTGAGATATTAGTAAATAGCGTGGTAAAATATTTATTTACTGCAACCTTAAAAAGTATGATAAACGCAGGAAATGATTTTCTGTAGTTAAATTTTGTTTGTAACGTTTGAAAGATACATTGGACTCATAATTCTGTATTATTTTTTTAATTTCACCGAATATAAATTCTGAACTCACGAATAATAGTTTTTATTACATTATCGTGTGCAGCGTGGCACAGTGGCGTGCAACCAGGTAGCGTGACCGTATATTCAAATCGTGTTTTCAAAATACTAAATAATTTCTTGCAGTTTCTTTCAACCGGGGTCAACATTTCGTTTATTAAACTGTGCGCGCTAAAAATCTTGCTGTTTATAGCAACGCTTTCCTCGCTACAGAACAATGTAGAAGGGCACGCAACGCAAAATGTTTTAATCTAAATAAGAAATATGCCAGCTTTTCAAAACTCTACTAATCATAGACTAAATTTTTATACTAGGGGTACAGTTAAACGAGCAGCTGTTTGAATCGAACTCACGATCTTATGATGCATAATCCGATGCGTCACCATGGAACTATTATCGATTAGTGTAACCCATTTTTATTAAAGCCATCCTTAAAGATTGTAATCGCGCTTTGATATATTCACACTTATTTTATATTTTTGTTAAACAACACTTACATTTAAGTTGTATGCTTTAATGTGTAAATTGCGGTTAACTGCGCTCAAACCACGCCCTCATAAGATTCCGGTTAATGGGAACCACATGAGTAACATGACGATTTTGCCGATTGGGGGGATCGAACCGAGGATCTCATAATGTAAAATCTAATGCGTAATAATGTGGTTTATGCAATTTATTGGACGCAGTTCTTTAGTTTTCTTGAAATCGCGTGCTTTTTCTTGTGATACAGGCTTTTAATTCTAATTCTAATTCTACACATTCAGATGATATGAGAGATGAAATTTTAAAAACTAATACACAATCATTTCGGTTCTTAATCAGTCATCATTAAAGTGATAATTGATAGAATTTTAAGTAGTTCATATAATAGTTATTTATGATATGTGTTAAAACTAAAAGTGATATTTTATGGGTAAGTGGGGAAATTTTTCAAACGAGACGAAGCCGAGAGAAATGAGAAATAACTCCACGAATGAAATAAATCACTTTTAACATGTATAACATACAAAATATTATCTAGGATCTTCCTAGTTAGACAGGTAGGGTTATATTTGTTGATATATTAAGTTGCTATGTTATTTTTAATAACGGTCCTAGATACCATAAATTACGATTTATTAATCGTCAGTAAAAAGAAGGATGTTTTGAAGTCGACAGATATACAAATTTTTATCGACAAATATCACAAACATTATACTACTCATCATCTTGAAAGAAACAAAAATGCTAATATTAACTCTATTCTTTTTCTTGAAATTTGCAAAAATAACAGATTTAAAGAAATCCCTTTCAACAGATATTTCTAATAAGGGACGTATATTTTATTATAAATATAAAATCAGTAATTTCTTATACATAGTACATAAAAGTCTATGATGAGATTTTCTCGGAAATACATATTTTGGGGTCCTCTGACTCCAATTACGTCTGCGAGTATATGGACAGGTGGACAGATGGATGGATAGATATGAGTCCGTATATAAAATAATTCATAAATGAGATAAAAGAGTATCGAAACTTCGAAAAGACAAGTTTGATGAAAATGCACTGTCTATGCTTAAGAGCAGTTATAAGCTGTCAAATCATGCCCGCCCTAGACGTCGGTAAGGTACCAGGGTATTTTTATGTTGTGGGGATCGTATTGAAGATCTCTTGGTACACAATTCAATAATTTACTTCTGTTCTAAAGTTATATTTTGGTGATTGTCAATATGTTTGAAAATGCTTTCGCATTTATCAGGGAAAACAATTAAGAAAATGAGTTGGCAAATCGAGGAAACTATCAGAAAGTAATTCCTTTCCAACGAGTGGCCACTGACTCGCTTCGCACCTTGTAGCGCAAAAGTTTCCTTTTAGTTTTTGGGATGTTTACACTTTCGAACAAAAGCGAAACTGAAGGGAAAAGAATGTTATCCTGTGGTCATAAATCTTCGTTCGAAAATTTTCTTAGACAATTGAATGTGACGGGAACAGCAACTGTGATTGATCGGTGTGTTACAACAAATCTGTTTTCTTCTTTTTATTATTATATTATTTTTGGATTCTCACGCCACTCGTTATCAAACGTCCTCAAATTTAATTTTATTCTAATTAATTTGCTTTAAATAAAAATATTAATACAATTTTAACTGTAATTAGAATTGTTTTAAAAAGTGAATGTGTCAAAAACAGTATCGTTCTTCCGGTTTGTCGGATGTAGAACTCCATTTTTGTTGTTTTACTTTTTATTTGCATTTCAATACATTCATTTATTTCAGTGCTAATGTCACTTTTTAAATCCTTTTTTGTTGAGACACAATGACAAATAACTGTATAAGGTGTGACTGCAACTGAAGTTTTTTAACAATTCATTTAGTGGTCTAACACCCACTTTTAAGTGCATTATCTGTTTCATTATACTGCCACATTAATCATTTCTTATGTTTAAGATATTTAAATACATTTCATTTCGTATTCTCATTCGTGAAAAAAAAAAAGAATTAGTTGTTTTTGTCTCCCTTCACTTTAATATTTAATTGCTAATTAGATAATTGCACTAACAACAATAACATTTATTTTTTTGCCGATTGACATAAAAAATTTCGATTTCTTTTACTGCTAACATTCTGTAAATATCACTTTTACTGACTACACAGTAAAAATATATTAGATAACCGTTAAACAGAAGCATAAAATATTTATTAAAAATAAAATAAATATACCATCATGCCCTTTACCAATTCTGGGAGTGGCACTCTGCTTATTCAGATCTCGGTAAGTGAAATATTTGTCCATGAAGTGTTGTTACCAGTCATCAAATTATGACTCCCCAAATGTTGTAGTGGGAGAGGAACCACAGGGGTAACTTCAAAATGGTAACTGTCAACTATCGAATTCGAACTGAAGATCTCACGAATCACAGTCCGATACATTACCACGGAGCTGTTTATCCCATAAGAAAATAATCTATAAATGAATATTAATTCTAAAATCAACAAAATAATGTGTTCAACACTGTACCAAACACAGATTTTTAGCTTCGGCAGTTTTCTGATACCTAGATAAACAAAGAAATCATTTCTATAGTAATTCATTTAGTTTTTTTTTTTTTTTCAAGTATATTCTATACAAGAGTAGTTTTTTTATTGAAACCGTGTGAATTTAAAACCAAGAAAACAACTTGTTGCTTGTTAATTTGCACAAATAAATAATGTATTATCATTTGAAATATAGTTTATAAAATTACCCTTATTTGACTTTTGTCAAAAATGACTGTTTCTCTAACCTTGACACTAAAGTAATTTAAATTTAAAAAAATGTAGTCTTGTTTTCTAATTTGATAATAGAGGTAGAAGAGTATTAACACCAGAAGTTATTGTAAATATTTTTTAATCAGACAAATGCATCAACGAATATTGTAAGATATTATAACAATCATATATAATTTTAAATTTGTACAATCCTAAACTGAATTGAGTTTTGGGTAAAGTATCTTGGTATCTGTCTAAAACTAATTTGAACTCTTTACTTGTCATTTACAGTGTCTGAATTGAAAGTAATGAAGAAATCAAATAATTACAATAATTTATTTCATGGTCATTGTTTTATTTTTGTGAATTACCGTAGGTTTGCAAATGCAATTAGACTTTGGCAGGTTTTACTGATTTATAAACAGTATATTTTGCAAATAATAAATAGTATTTTGTTTTAATGACATTATCGTGGAACAGATAATTGTAGACGAGATGTAATAGCAAATTTTCTTTTCGTACCTAATGCATTGATCACCACTGTAAGTACTATTCAATGCAAAGCGAATAATAGCGTCTCAAGTTATTTGGCGTTTATGAGAACACTGCGCAAATTCGCGCAGTGCTATAAACTTTTCACCTATAAATTGCAATTTCAATTATATGCATTTTCTAATCCCACATTTTAACTTTATCCCTGTGGTTTCCACTTCATTAACATATATATTGACGGTTAGTAACCGTATTTCATGCCCAAAATATATCACCTGCGTAAGCAGGGTACTACACCCATAATGGGTAAAGGGCGTGATGACTATTTAATTTTTTTTATAAAAATGTTATATTATTCTATAAAATAATTATCAATTTTTAACAACTTGTCATAATAAATGTTTTTGATATAAATTTTTTGCATGCAAAATAATATCTCTCGTTATTTCGCAAATTTATTTAGTATGTGTAGTGTTTTAAATGAGCAATATTCCATATTGTCCATAGTGGTCATAGAAAAGTTATATTGCATTACTTATTTATTATTTGAGCACCATAATTAACTTTGTAACTTTAGCTAAAATAAATTATAATTCGATGACTGATTTTGGGAGCTTGGTTTTTCCACTTCAAAATTATGTTGATGTATGCATAAATATTATTAAATAAACAATGTAGTAGAATTGCGATTTTGTTGTTTGTAAGAGTTCTTCGAGATATGAAGTTCCTAATGAATTTAGTACAATAATTAATGTGTAATAGTAAAAATGTGTACAATGGTTTTTACATTTTTTTACAGATAAGACCGTATGTAAATACCAAGTTACCAAACAACCGTTTCATAGAAAAGTTAATCAATAGCTAATGCCTCATAAATATGTCAAGCTCGTAAACCTCAAACTTTACACCAAAAACCTGTAGTAGGTAACCAACTGCGACTACGAAATCTCTCAACTCGAGTTCCATTTCCTTCTGTTTGCTTACGTAGCACGCGTTGCGCACAGCAAGCCCGCCTAATCAAATGCAAATGTTTAGCTAACAGTTTTTTAAAGTCACAAGGACGTATTTTGAAATCGGCCCGCTGCCCGCGCCTGCCTTTCCCCACCTCCCCCCTCGCCTGTTTGTTTTGTAACGTTCCGTTTTCGGCCAGCGCATTATCTGTTAATTTATTACGATTCCCATGCAAGATTCGAACCGGTGCGTATACACGATGAAAACGAAACTCCAATGAAATGCGCCTTATGCCCGATGTGCTTAGGAACGTGTTTGCTGTGAATGAAGGCTGAGCAGGTGGCCCAGACGAAGAGATATTCTTTATTACTGTCTTTTCTTTTTTGTTAATTAGAATATTTGTGTTCAGAGCGCCGTTAGAATGTGTATGTGTTTCTGTAAACACCTGTGGTTTTTTACGAAGTAAGGTGTTACAAGAGTTTTTTTTAAAAAAGCTCACAAGTATTGCTTGTGAAATCAATCCTAAGTCTTAAGTATGAAATGATGCAGACGTACCATTTCAAAAGTGATAACATGAGAATTATAAATGGCGATTAATGCTTTCTTAAATGTCTTATGTTCAAAATGAATTGTTATTCTTATTAATCAATAATCTGATAAAAAGTGTGACCGAGAGAAAATATAGGGTACATGTCGTACAGAATTACCTATTTTACGTTCATGTGCTGAAAATCTCACAACTCATGTGCAATGGATAATACGAGTATTCTGCATTTGCTGCACGATATTCTATTACTCATTAAAAGTATTCGTTTAAAATTTATGTTTTAACTCATGAATAAGTAGAACAGTGTTTCTTAATCTATTTTGCCTGGCATCACACTCAAATGACATGAAGAAATTCATGATGACTACCTTCTATTTTTCCTGCATGTTGCATATTTTGAGGACTTAAGAATCCTTTTTCATCATTTTCTCAATGGAGTATGTGGGCGTGTCGATGAATAGATGTCCTTATGAACAATTAATTTTTATGACAGAGCTGATTAGATTTTGGTCAAAATTGTAAATACTTTTATTGAAGTTGGATATGCAAAACAATAAATTCATTAAAATCTATTTATTTCTAATATAGAATCTACTACGGAAAGAGTATAAAAAATAATAATTATTTGTAATTTTCTTCAGAGTTATATGTATCTATTAAATGTATCACATATATTTCATTTGAAAACAAATAAGTGGAATAACTTATTATACAGTGTGTTTCTATTTAGGGGATCTCGAGAACTATAAGAACTACGACTTTGGCCAAATTAGACAAAAGTTGCCACAATAGTAGGCTAATTTATTGATGATTTTATTTTTCCTAAAAATGCATGGATATATCTGGAAAGAATATTTTTCTACGCCACTGGTTAGGCAATAAAAATATGTTCCTGCTTTATTTGAAACATTTGTCTCATGTGATAGTTTAGATATTATTTACAAATTAAAAATATCAAAGAAAATAGGTTTTTTTTCTCCATACCTAGTAACTTATTTTTATGAAAAACAAATATCAATAAATTGGCCTAATAGTTTGGTCTAATTTAACCGAAGTCGTAGGTCTTCTAGCTTAATTGAAACACGCTGTATTTATGTCAAGCATGTGCCAAGTGTAACCATAAACATACAAATCCAGATTTTTGTAATGCATACAAAAAAATTAACTGCGCCAGATTTTATTGTTATTGAAAAGTCAATTATTATTTTTGAATAATTAACCATTACAATATAATGTGGTATGGCATATAGTTCCGATGTAACATATCGGCATAACTTAGCGTTTACATGTGTATCATGAGATCTTCAGTTCGAATCCCATCAAAAAACTGTTGCCCTATTTACTTTATCCGTGTGGTTCCTCTCCACTAACATCTTTGATGCCCATGACTTGACGGCTGGAAATCGTACTTCACGCACAAGAATAAATATATTAGGATTTACGAAACCAAAGTGTCTCGTCCAAAACAGGAAAATAGGGTGAGAATATATTTATTTATATATATTTATCTTAATGTAATGTGATATGTAAGATAGGTGATTAAAAGAAACAAGGAAGTGCTTGAGTATTACCTACAGTACCGGCTTGTACAAAAATGCATTTAATTGAATAAAGCTTTTATGTGACCTGTTGCATAAGTTAATTCTAATTTAAACGAACCTTGAAAGTAAAATGTCTAATGAAGACGAGCTGTCAAATGATCATATAGACCGTCTCGGTCAAATTCAAATTAATAGTTATTATTCAGGCTAAAGTAGCAATGGTGCAGTCAATTTTAAATTTAAATTTGATTATATCACATTTCCTTTATAATTTTGTAAAGATATTGTGCATTGTATTAAAATAACCAAAGGTAAAAGTAAAAATTATGATTTCCAATTTCAATATTGAATTTAGAATTATTACTTTCTTATACGCAAGGAAGTATACCAATCACGAAAAATATCGTTGGCAAGATTTTCGCGAGATATTTGCGGTCTTCTGGATCTTTTTTACCATTTTCTCTATGAGTGGATGGATTGATTTGATATCAAGTTGAAGGCCTCAATAGTTTTTTTTTACATTTGTTAATCTCGTCAAGTTTGGTGTCTCACGGAAGAGAGTTGAACTATGAAATACACGAAAACCCCAGGAGTACAGTAGAATTTACCGCACTATTATATAAACTGAGGATATAAGGTACCTCTAATTGCTTATTAAATAATCCTGTTTAGTTTCTTAACTAGCGGTTCGACCTGCGTCGTAGGTCTAACTCCTAGACTCCGCGACCCTGAAGAAGATTTCAATTTAATTTAGGATCCAACTAAAAGTATGGGATAATAAATCATAGTGCATTATTAATATCATTTCATTTGAGACCATATAATTGACGAAAAAAGGTCATCAATCGTTCTTCCCTTTCGTTTCACTAAATTGGTAAAGGAGGTCACTTCGTTTACACTTCCATGTCATTACGGGAAGTTGTGTGTCTCCCATTGCTAGAAAATTGTGTATTTTGCACTGAAAGGAAGTTCTATGTTCGCCATTACGAAAATTTCCGTATTTACCATTAAAAGGAAGATGTATGTTCTTCACTGAGGGAAGTTGTTTGTTTTACGTTGAAGGAAGTTGTGTGTTTCCCATTCTGGAAAGTTCTATGTTTTCCATTAAGGGAAGTTATGTGCTTTCCATTAAGGGAAGTTGTGTGATTACCACTGACGAAAGTAGTATGTTTTTCATTGAGGGAAGTTGTATGTTGTGTGTTTTCCATTGTGGAAAGATGAGTGATTTCCATTGGGGGAAGTTGTGTGTTTTTTATTGCAAAGAAAAAACCATTGACCTTTTGGGCTAAAAATGATTAGTTATGTTTCTCTCAATTTCCAGCCTCTAAAACAACAGTTCATTTAATACCCTATAAGTTGGGTTTCTATAGTAATTTCTACAAATACAATTTCCGATCGTAATGATTTGTGATAAAACATGTTCCTCATTACGTTCCTCAACTTACTGCTCCTAAAACATTAATTTAATACCTCATAAGTTAAGTTTCTATTAATTTTAAGAAAAACAATTACCAATCTTAACGATTGTTATGACATTTCCTGAAAATGCATCTTATACCTCAGCTTACCGAATAGTTCGGTAAATTCTACGGTACTTTTTGCGTGTACTTATTTTAACGATTGTCAATTGTTTTTACCATATCTATTAGAATTCTTTCAAGTTTGGTGCCAAATTGAAGCTTTCTGCTTTCCGAAGAAGGAATTTATATTATCAAGTGACTTACTCATTTTGGACTCACTATCGTCTGTGTACCTGTCTATTCATATTTCAATAATCATGGTTGCTATGAGAATAAACATATAATAACTGAAACTATTCCACTTATTATTATTATGTATAACAAGAATGTCTTGTGGTGATCACACCAAATTTTTTTGTTTGGATTATGGCATTATAAATGAATGACCTTATTAATAATATAAGCGCCATTCAATCATGTTTACTATCATGTACACGTGAGAATTAAGAAGCTATAATCGTACTTATCATTTAAATGATATGATTATATCATAGAGAAAATGATTGAAATTCTTTGATCGTAGCAGGCAGCGTGAAGGATTGTCTCTCCCCACCACATCTAACGCTATGTGATATGAATGGTAATGGACACATTAATTTTAACGTAGAAAATTATGCAGGAAAATATTAAACAATAAATTTAATTGAATCATTATGTGCAGTTCGTTTTGGCTATGGTTCCATTCACAACTCTGCAACTATCCACTAGAATATCTATAACATCTACTTGGGGATTTAGCCCAAACGTGTCTCCTCGGCAACACTTTTACTCCGGCTGCGGACAAAGTAAAATTTAAAAAGTTAGGTTGTAATTCAATATTTTGACAGTTCAAAATGAAACACATTAACAAAAATAACAAAACAGCATATTATATGGCAACTAGATATGCTTGAAGTTTTGGGCATTTTGTAATTATTTATAATTCTAAGTTTTATGTTTGAAGAAAAAATAGCATATGTTGTTCGGGGATGTTTCGCATGTTCGGCACACAAAGTATCTCATTTGCTCCTAATAACACAATATACTATTTTTTTAAATTATTTACGATTCAGTATATCATGAAACCTTATACAATGTTCGACCATGACTTGAACTTTAGATACATGCATACAAGTTACGTGTTACGGTCTAGCAATGTAAATTACTATTTTTGCCAAAAAGAGTAAAAGTTTTATTATAATAATAATTTACTTCCTTTAATTGAAGGAATTTTTTTTTACAAATGTAAAAATTTTACTCTAATAGACTTTTTTTGAGATTATTGTAACATGCATGTCTCAAATATAGACTTTTTTTGAGATTATTGTAACATGCATATAAACTTTGAATCGGTCTCCTTGATTAAAAACTAAAAAGCGTCTTGAAATGACATTTATTTGACATGCATTATAGTTGTAGTGTATTTTAAGTAGATAGAGAAATGAAAGGAGGTCACATCAGTTTATCTGCGTGAAGTTGCATGCCGGTAATATAAAAGTCCTAATGCACTCTTAAATCATTGTATAATCTTGAATGCAGCTTGTTTTTTTCCAGTATCTCAATTAAAAACTGCGCAGTAATTTCAGATAAATTTGTTTGTTGAGTGTGTTTTTTCGCTGTTTTTTTCGCCGAGTGCACAGTCAAAATTTGCGTGCTGCAGTGTTATTTGCACTTCCTAGTGATGTCATTTTGCAACGATAAACAAAGTTATTTAACCGACTTGACCTTCAGCCCAACTGAGATGCCAATATATACGTACCGGTTATATTTAGAAACTTTTTCTTCCAGTGTTTTTGTATGCGTTATAGACAATTTACATTCTAATGTGTACTTGGATAGGTGACGTAGCACGATCAACTCAGCCGAGAAATGTGAATTTTTCGAGTTGGCTGCGATTATGTGATTTCAAATGTTTGTTTTATAAATGGGGATGAAAAGGGATTTATTTTATCGTTATGATGCAATTAGGTAATTATTTTTGATTGAAGTTAATGAAATGAAATTAAAATTTATCTTTCCATGATTTTTTTTGAGCGACGCGATTAAAAAAAGAATATATACATATATGTAAATTGGTTGCTGTTTATTTACCTACGTGATGAATTGAATATTTAATTTATTGTAGCAATTAATCGTTTTAATTTAATTACTGCCGTTTATATTTGCAACTGCATATTTGATATTAATAAACGGTACGTTGGCCATGAAAATATTTATTAGTTATCAAAGTTCAAGACTTTTTAGTTGCATAATATTATTTACAACACATTAATTTATACGTACAATTTATTTGATAAACAGTAATTATTTCATTATATTTCATGTAATTACCATTTATATATCTTTGACGTTCGTTTTAATTTATTGTATTCCAATAATTTTTATATTATTCACTGTGACAAAAGAAATTTATCCGTTGGAGGTGTGTCTCTTATCTTTGGAGGTCATTTTTCCTTTTGATGAATTTACTTTGGAATGAGAGGTACATCATTCCAATGGATTTTCTCAAAACTTTGAAATGCTCAAAACAACAGAGATGTATTGAAATATTTTTATAATGATACATTTCGCAAGTGAATTGTGAAAAATAAAATTGCATATTTTGTTATTCCATAATTATGACTAGTTTCAGAGGGAGTGGGGGGTGTTGGTTGCATTAGTGTGAACCATTTGGTTAAGACGTCTGGACGTCGGGTCAATTTTTGATAGGATAATTTATTTTTCTTGAGCTTCAAACATTTATATTTTATACATGACGTTGATATAAAAAATACATAGTTTTGAAATGTGCTTTTATTTATTATTATTTTGAAAAAATTGTGCAACTTGTTCTTTCATATCTCAGTCATTCTGACTTGTTATTATATAAAAAAAAATAATTCAAATATTATCACAATAATACTTATAATGTAACTAATTTTAACATTACTGAAAATGATAAATGATGTTCCTAATTAATTACTCACATAATCAATTAATGAAATTGATTTAATCGTTTATTCTGATATAGGTCCTTTTACTTTATCATTATAGTCTATAAAAAGCAACATTATGGCCCCTAAATGATATCATAAATAAGTGATTATAGTACAGTCGTACATAAAATTTATTTGAGAAAGTAAATATATCATCCTTCGAGGAAAGAATATAAAGGAGAGAGCGTTAGTAAGCTATAGTGAAACCGCTTCCCACTCTGCTATTAGAACCGCTGTTATCACGTTGTTATAGCAACCACCTGTATTGTTTTTTTTTTTCTGGACTTATGTACCGTGTACTCCCCACTTCAACCTGAACCATGACTTGCACGCGTCTGCCCCTTACCAGGTTACATTCCCCTTGCCGCTAAAACAAACTTATGCTCTCTTGTTTGTTTTTTTTTTCTTCTAAGGCATCATTCCATTTATCCAATTAAAATGCGACATTGTGCTTTGACAAATGTGGGTAAGAAGTATTTTTCAAGTGAAGATTTATTATCAGTCAATGATATTAGTAAAGAGAAACCACAGGGGTAGTGTTAACTAACTTAAAAAAAATATCAAATGTCAAACTTTACTAAATAAACAAACACAAATGAATGCAACAATTTATTTTTTATATAAACGTCTACACTCATTTTTACTAAGCAAGTTGGCAGTTTCAAATTCAAACAATATAATTTTTACATCAGTACCTGTATTACCAACTAACACAATTTTTTTTTATTTAAAAATGGTTATAAAAGCACAAATGGTAAAAATAGTATAAAGAATTCAATTCATAATACTCGATTTATTTGTTCTAATGAATTTAAAATGATGAAACCCGTTCTTCAATTGATATTATACCAAATGAATATGGTTTAATATATCGTTTTATGTTGCTACCACAATAACAAGTATATTGATACGTCTTAAAGTAACTAATTATGTAATTATAATGTAGTAAAGCATTCTTGTGTACTATATAAAACGGATTTTTGTTTTTGAATGTACAATTTAAAGTCGTACAAGTGGCTAGGCGCAAGAACTGCTTGTCGGACAGAACAGCGAAACTGGTTGCATATAAGGTACCTGAAGTAAAATTGTTTGGAATTAAAATTAAAGGAACCTTATGAATTACTATGGAAAATATTTTTCACCATTTTGCGTTACATAAAATAAATATACGAGTAATTCGAATGCGAAGTACGTAGCTCACTTTAATTTGTATTTTATTTTGTTTTGTAAATGGCGGATTAAAATAATGAGGTTTTTTATTCTAAACAAACACAATATTTGTATTTATCATAATTTGTAAAAAGCTTTAATTTAACTCATTACAAAAATATATATTTGTTAGGCACAAATTAATTATCTACATGAAGATAAAATACATTTTTATTTTGTAATCCCTTAAATTGCTAATTGTGAATTAATATTATAATTAAATGAAACATAAAAATATCAAAAGCAGATTGATGTAAAGTACTAAATAAAGAGGAAAATAAATATTTATACCTGATTACATATTTTTTTAGTAATTAGCAAAATTTATTGATCCTGTCACTTTCAGAATTAACTGAAAATTATAAAAATACTCGCTTCTCACAAATTTATTAATATATCTTTGCGTCATTAAGTCCGTATTGCTATAATATGTTATGATGAGTTTGACGTTTCATTTTCATTCGCTTTGATTTCATTTCAAAAATACTCACCGCCATAATTAATTAATACAATTACTCACTCAATATATCTACAGGTACAGATACCTCAGCAGAGTCATACCTACATGAAATTTATATTTATATATATTTTTTTAATTTCATTGTGTAATACATTCGGCAATAGTCCTGAAATTATTAAATTTTAGATTGTAGGATTATTTTAAGTTATGTGGGGTAAATAGTTCCCTTGTAGTACATTGAACTGTTGCACATCCTCATATTGATTCCCACAGACGCCAAATATTATCACAAATGAGAACTTGCTTCTATAGCTAATCATTTGTCGAGATATCCTCTACTCTAAGCGTCTAAGCTAAATCGAAAGTATATGTAGTAGTACATAAGAATTAATGTTTTACTAGAACGAGAACGGGGTATGATTTGATTTAGCCGAAAGTAATGCCAATAATAAGTAATGAATATAGATGTTAGGTCATTTCTGCATACAGTTTGTGAATTTAGAGGCTCACAATTGGGATCCCGAGAACTATATAAGAGCTAGGAGTTACATTAAAGTTACCGCACTGGTAGTTTAATTTAATGATGTTTTTGTTTTTATGAAAACATGCATAGGTCACTTGATATGGACAAGAAACCTATTTTCGATGATTTTTCATTATTAAATAATTTCTAAATTATCGGATATTTAAAAAATGTTTTAAATGAAAAAAGTACATATTTTTACTATCTAACCAGTGACGTATAAAATTATTTATTTCACGGCGTGTCAGGAAACCCCGCCGTTCTTCTCTCGAAATAGTGAGGAAAATGGGGTTTTCTCTCTAGAAAGTAAAGTTTAGAAGTGTTACCAATACGAATGTTATTTGCAAAAAATATATTGTAAAAATTATAAATAAATTCCTAATTTTATTGAAAATCCTTATTTTAGTGAAATACATACTTTAAATTATCTTACAATTATGTCTTATATTATTTTTCTAGAGTAAATCACAATTTGACAACTTTAATTTAGATTAAGATTGGTTCATTGGCAACACTGTTACACCGCCTTGCGTCTGATAATCTGTCTTTTGAAATGTCAAAGTGTATTATGGTCCGATCTAATCGTTGTGCTCATGAGGCAAACTTTAAGCTTGAGTGGGAAAAAGAAGCGCTTTCCTCTCTAGTTTAACAAACAAATAACTATTTTTCTATGGGTCATATTTCAAATAAAAATATCACAAACTTATAATTTCTTAAATGGAACCAATAGCAAGAAATAGTTCAGTAAAAAAAGCTTCTTTTTTTCTACTTAAAGGATATATAACTTTGTACACCTCCAATAATATTTTATAAAAAAAAAATGAAGAAACCATATTTATTAATACCATAATCAATGCTTTTATGTACCATAACATATCGTCTTACAATATACTAATGTTTTATACATATAATTTCCACTGATATTAGAATGTCTATTTTACTTACTGAGATCTGCGTAAGTAGAGTGCCACACCCATAATGGGTAAAATATTTGATGATATATTTATTTTATTTTTAAATGAATGTGAACGAACTCTTACACTTTACATTAACTTTTGCCATACAAATACAAATACAATCCTCTATGGAAATGAAACTTAATAAAGGAATAAAGATAAAGAATTAAATTATCTTCCTATGTAATCAAATGTAATCAGGAATGCATATCCATCGAGAGGACACTTCATGTATTTGTACAGGTAGTGCGCAGTACACTCCTTCGTGTTAAAAATAGCCCTCCCACTATCATTTCCAGAACAACCCCTGGCAATCTATCTCGCTCGAGCGGTCGCATGTCCAGTTAACAGTCAGCAGTTAGTTACCCCGCCCCCTACCGCCGTCTAAAATAATAAACATATTTCCATCTGGCGCGGTGCGTTGGCGAAATCGATCGCACGCAAGTTCTGTTCATTCCACCCTGTCTACCGCTCCTTGCCTTGACCTCGCGACTCCTCGTCCGGGGGTCATGATTCATTCCGGGGTGAGCGACCTGGATCCGGGCCTGCGGCACCTACTACTCCATCCGGAGTCGCGGGCCCACCAGGAACCGGCAAAGGAGTTTTTTGTTTGGCTTTGTTTTTGAATTTTGAGCTTGTTTGATGTTATTATTCGCTGGAAGCGCCAAAGGTTGTTTCTGTGATTTCGGTTGAGGCAGGTGATGTTTTCCATAAGGATTGTTCAACTTACTCGCTAATTATTTATGAATTGTGCCGAGGTTAGAATGAACACCAACTGTGATTGACATTTGTTCCCTAGCTTATTGCTTTGTTGTTTCTAACTCCTTATTTACTTTATTTTATAGTTTGCACACCTGTTTTTGTTTAAATATGATATTCTATATTGGCTGTAATATTCACCCAGTTATTTTTTTACATTTCATTTCATTCATTTTTATTTTATAAAATTACTGAGCAAATAGTAGTACATTGTGTTATTAGGAGTAAATGTGATACTTTGGGTGCTGAGCATGTAAGTTTGAACGACGAGCGAAGCGAGTCGGACAATTTCATGCGAAGCATTCAAAGTCACATTTATTTATTATTAATATATTTAAAACCGACTTTAGACTTCGTAGTTTTTAATATTATGAAATTTCTAAATGAAGTAATTTCATTTCAAATATATTTAGAGGTACGTAACTAACGCGGAATTACGACAATATTTGTTTAGGGTTTCTGGGTTGTCGAATTTTATGGAAGTTATTACAGATTCTCCAATCGTTGGATCTCCTTATTTAATAACTTAATTATATCAAAAAGTGGTATTTTGCACGTTAAGGTTGCCGTCTAATACAGTCCAATCGTAATTCTATTAGTTTAATTCAGGAAATTATTAAAAATAAATGCACTTTTGTTTATTGATTTTAGGAAATGCATACCTATCTACCGTATGCATTTATATTAATTTTTTTTCAACAATAATTACTTTGTTTATAACAATAAATAATAATAGAAAAACAAAAAAGTAGGTTCCAAGTATGTATTGTGAAGAAAAATATGGCAGGAAACCCCATCGTTCTTCTCCCGAAATAGTGAGGAAAATGTGTTATTCCTCTCTAGATAGGAAATTATAGAAGAGTTACCAATATGAATGTTATTTACAAAAAATTTATTGCAAAAATTATAAATAAATGCCTAAGATTGGTTCATTGGCAACACTGCTACACTGCCTTGCGTCTGCTAACTTAACTTTATACGAGCAAATCGTTTTTAGATTCATGTTGTGAAAAAATGTTGTGTCTAATACGAGAGGAAAGCCCTTCTTCCACTCTCGCTCGAGCTCGAATGGGAAAAAGAAGCGCTTTCCTCTCTAGTTTGACAAATAACTATTTTAATGAATAATGGAAAGAAAAATTTAATGCAATAAGTAATTGTAAATATGTAATCGAATAGAATTACAATATTGTCGTTTTATAATATAAATTTAGTGCAGCGTTTTGCCGGAGCGCATCTCCAGCTCTGTCTTCACCTCTCTTCAGGTCATACCGATACTAGCGCTAGCCGTAACTTTTATCAACATTTATAAATATTGTTGTCTGAAGAGAGTTTGGCGCCTCTCCTGGCGATGGTAGCGACGCGTAGCGGTTTAGTTTGTCAATCCCAATTCGACGGCGCTCTTAATGCCTGATTTATAGATTGCATAGAATAGAAATGGAATAGAATAGCACAGGAATAGAAATTTAAAATAATGTGAATGCATGCAACCATTTATAGATTGCATGGAATAGAATAGCACAGAATTTAACCAAATTTTATTTTCTATTCCATTCCTGAGCCATTCGAGTTAGTCCGTCGCAATTCGTGTTAGTCAGTCGCAAGAATTACTCTTTTATCCACATCATTGACACTTTTTAAACAACTGCACCAAGAATCGGGAAGCAACGGTGATGTAAATAATTGTAAAAATAACGTTATTCTATTCCATTCCTGTGCAAACTATAAATGTATTTGACAAGTTTCTATTCCAAAACCATTCCTACACCTATTCCATTCCTATTCTATGCAATCTATAAATCAGGCTTAATGGAGGGTTATGATTTTGACGTCACAGGCAAGAAAGAGAAAGATTAGGTAAAAGTTGAGATGGAAGTTCATAATACAAACATCCATGTTTTTACGTTTGAGATGGTGTTTTAACAAGGTTATGTTTTTATTTTTGAAGTTTATTATTCAGGAAACTTAATAAATTTAACACTGGTCATATATTCTTTATAGTAATAACGGGAATCACTATTGCTCAAACCATATACAAACTTTATATTTCATATTTAGCATCGTTATAAGAACTGTCATTTTGACAGCGTTTTATTTGTATTTCGCCCACGTGAATTTCATCGTAGTTCAATGAAAACATCAATAGATGGCAGCACGAAAATTTGCTTCTGTATAAACCTCCATTCGACGATGGGTTGTTTGAGAACTAGCAAAAATGCAATAAGCGTATAATTCGGCAGGTGACAAATTTCGGCGTCCGCCCCTGTAAGTCCGTGGGCCGCGGGTTGGTAACCAAGCAGCGTTCATTCGCAGACTTTGTGTAACACGTTACACGTCATGTAATATCGATTATGGAAACATATTTCAGCAGCAGCTCCAGCCATCCAGGTACGCTGCTGCCACTGCTTCCCTCCGCCTTGTAACAGAGCCTCCCACCGCCCCCCGATGGGGTTTCCCGCGGTTTGCACACACAGGTAATTAGGAACATTCTCCCCACTGCGCCTGCGATGGAGATGGTTTTGCGTGATGAGCGAATTTCGGGAATTTTGCGAATTTCGGATATCATTGTGGCCAAAGGGACAGTACGACGAATGCAGGAATTTGATTTCAAGGTTTTTACGCTCATATTTTTCGGGATAGCGATCGGTATTAGCTGTGTTCTTTTTGGAAAGTTTTAGCTCAACTTAGGTGACAAGTGAGTTGAGATGAACTGAGCTGAGTTGAGCTGAAAGGCATCCAAAAAGAACAGCATTTTATGAATAGAAAGGTGGGTTTGAACAAGAATATATACACTTATGCTATTAAAATTGATGACACTGAAAATATTTTATTACAAGTTTACACATTTAATATATCAATCGACATATTTTGTTATTGTAGAAATTTGGTGCACATAACCTAATAAATATGACAGTTCTCCAGACAACACAAACCAAACATTACCATTTCCACCGAACTGAGTTGCGTAGATCATTTTGAGTTTATTTCGCGGGTGGTGCAACATCGGTAAGGGGGGAAGTGAGTTCTCTGTTTGTCTCAGTTTAGTTGTAACAAAAAAAAACAACACTTTACTGAGTTTATCTGAAGTGAATTGAGACTAACTGAGATTTTGACAGCTGTACTAAATTTACTTCACACAAGTTTTGTTGTCATGAAACCAGGAATGCCACTTTAACAGTTTTTAACTTATTGTGGAGTACTGGTTCACAGATTTCTTTATTATTATTATTATTATTATTAATAATAGAAATGATATGAATTTGACATTTATCCATGAATTGCAATCAGCACCATCTCTTGATAATTTGGAAGCCCAATATGTTAAAATTAGAAAAATAACTCTTTCTCGTTTAGTATGAATAAATTTTAAGCTTATGTAATTATGCTAAAAGCAGATATAGGTAAACTTTATCACTATAATAAGCAGAGTTTCACGGCCAATAATAGACGAGAAGCTATATTTATGTGTTGCAAAAATAATCAAAACATTAATTACTCCTTTCCTTCCTTTCTCCCATTTGTGTGCTTTAGAGCAGTTGCTAGGGTGGAGATAATTTTTATGTCGTGAAAATTGCCCAAGAATTTATCGGTTGTGAAATTCGAACTCAGGATCTCATGATGCACAGTTCGATGCGTTACCACGGAGCTATTGACCCCAACGATCTTGAAACTTTGTAAATAAATATTTGTCAATCACAAAATCGTAAAATAACATCATTGGGTAAAAAATTCTTATATTTATTTATATTTCATAATATGTAATTTTCTTCGGCGAAGGAAATATTCATGTTAAAGTAGCATTTAATATGAATCGTTTTCGTGTTTGTAATCTCAAAAATGTATGTATGAAAATACCTAAATTTATTTCATACAGAAAGTTTTATTATTTTTATGAACAGTTTTCAGTAAATTTGTATAATTATACTTTTGACATGATAACGAGGGTATTTGTTTGTTTTTATAATTAAATGTAAAATTATTATATTTAGATCTCTGTTGATGACGTATTACCATGAAAGTATTTCTACTGGAAACGCATATTATTTATAATACAACCTGAACATAGTAATATGTTTACCCCCGCATATAATACTTAAGGGAGGTTTTGCGACGAATCAAAATTTTCAGTGGTGACTTCAACAGACAAGCATTTTTTGGGATCCCTAGAACACGATTTGAATATTTTCACGATGAAGTCTGGATGTGTTTATGTGTTTGTATGTGTGACGATTTTTTTCATCCAAGGTAACTCGAGATTTAATAAAGATCGGAAGTGGAAGTTTATTTGAAGACCTATAAAGATTTATGAACATTTCGCAGTAAATATTTGAGTTAGAGTAAATTTTGCCACATTCAAAATGATACCGTTTAGGAATTGATCAAAACCTAATGGCAATATCATTTTCAAATTTCATATTTAGAATTTAGATGTTCACACTACAAGCTGATTAGATTTTGGTGGATTGCTATTGTAGCATTAGGGGGGGGATCAATCTGAAAATTAGGGTTAACACAAACAAAACACCAACACTTTTAGGGTTATAAAAATGATATATTAATAAAAAGGTTAACCAGGAAGACAAAACAAATACAAATATTACAATTGACGACAACGTACGAATATGTTGAATAGTTGCAGTTACCAAAACATTTTTCAAACAATAATTACATAAAGTACTACCTTTTGTAGAGCAATGTAGACGTGAGAAAATGTCTGCTAATACCAAAATCTGAAAACCAACTGTTTTTCTTATGTTGTCCAAACACAGCCAACTACTCCATAAGCGCCAAGTGGGTAGGTTGCATAAAAACTAAAAACTTAATCTAGGGTTCGAACAAGCCTATCTGTAGATCTGTCAACTTCAGATGGTATCTCGAACCGATATTTCAGAATATTTGCAGCGATAACCTCAAGTGACTGTTTATGGAAACTAAAATCTAACAAAGTTTCTCACAAGAACTCTTGTCAAGACGACTTTCGATGCATTTAAGTACAAATGCAGTTCGAAACTTGATGTTTTAAAATCGTTTTGACAGTGAAACAATAAATTGTATTCTGAATGTTCGCCTTGTTACACTATCAACCGAAAGTGCTAGTTTCCTAGAAGGGCTATAAGGTGTTTTGAGCATACCTCAGTAAATAATTTTGTCATAATCAAAAAGATATACAATAGTTTGATCTTCAATTTTTATTTGAATCTTTATCCCGTAGTGTCTTTGTTTTAGTTCATTGTTATTGACCACCCCTCACCGCAGATTCACCCTTGTTTCCTCGTCCTCTTGTTCATCGAAGTGTGCGTTGCACGTCCCCTATGCTGCGTGGTGCGAGCTACCCCCGCCCTGCACTTGAGTACCCTCACTCTGCAACATCCCCCCCTCCCGCCCTTGTGACTGGTTGGTTACCTTGTAGTGCTCTTTGTCAAGTAGTGAGTGAACGTGATCAATATCTCTGCAGCGTGTCATACGAGGACGCAGTGTGATTGTTTGCCAGGATGTAGGATATTACGAGAGCATTAGGATGTTTGCGAAGATGTTAAGGATAGTTGGAGGCAGTGGGCGGAACGCCCACCTTGCTTACAAACTTCTGCTTGCTTTATAAACGATTATCGAACACCCGAAATTCGGAGATATTTACCCTCAATCCTCATACAGAGTATTATATATTTTTAAAAGCTAGGTTTTGTTACACGTAATTCTCGATAGAATGAATTTTTAACCAACCTTTCATTTTTCCTTTAACATCCACAATAAATAATTTTTCTGTCTTTATTACCTTGTTAAAATTAGTGTAACACCTCAAACAACCTTGATACGCATAATAAACTCATCTGTCTAACCGGGAACTTTCAAAATATCAAGATATACATGACATATTAATTTATTATTTGAGTCAGAATAGATCTAAAAATTAGAAACTGCATCTTAGTTAGTTGTTATAAATATGTTCCTTTCACGAGCGATCCTTGACAATCTATCGGATTAAATAATTTTAAAAGTTCAATACAAATTGAGTATTTATATGAAGTTGTTCCTTCCTTATAAGACGACCATCCTACAATTTTTTTGCACCATTCGATGCAATTGAATAAACAATTTTTATTCTTCTTTCACTAACATAACAAATAAACCATTTAGCGAGATCTGCTATAAACATAGTGCCACAAATAAATTGGTAAATGGCGGGATGATATATTTATTAACTTTTGTTTTTCTCGTTATTGGGCATCCAAAATTAAAATACGCTAACTAGTGGTAGAAAGCTGAACTAACCAAAGGTACATAAATTTCATAGTATTTTGAAATTAATTGTTATTTTTTAAAATTAATAACAATCGTAGCTTTTTTAAGAGTATTACAATGTAAGTATTACATTTGCTTAAGCCCTATTATTTAATAAGATGCAAAAATGAAAGGTACATTGTATTTGTAGATTATAGGTTAAGATGGAATTTTCTCCAAAAAAACCTATAGAAACAGGAAGATTTGCCGTGTATATAGCAAAAGTTCTGCTGTCAATAGAAACAAACTACCAATACTGCACGCATTCGCCATCGTAAGATATCATACAAAATGAAATTGACATGTACCTTATTTGAATTGTAATCAACGCCATCTCTTGATAATTTGGAAGCTCAATTGTTTGTGAAACAGTGTTTATTGCAGCGGTTTATTTTAACCATGAAGCCAGTCAACCATCAAAAAAGTTTTATTTTGCCTAAATTAATTTTATGTGATAAGGAAGGAAGTCTTGTTAAATGACGTTAGGAAAATATAGAGCACCAGAAAGTTTTTATTCGCGGCAGCTACTTTTTGTAAATCGTAGGATTGACCTCTAAATTTCTGAGTTCAGAGGTCAAAGGCTATAAAATTTATTGGTCTTTCTTATTGTTATCAATATTTCGTGGATATACACATACTTCTGAAATTATAATTGAGTGAATGAATTATTTAAGCATATTCAAATATTTATTTTGTATCTGTTATCGATATTTATATAAAAACTTTTTTAATATTTATGAACGGAACACAAAATATTACATGTGAAAGTTAGAAGGTAATTTTGCTTTGTACAATTGTAACATCACGCATTTCTGTCATTATTAGTTCAATAGCATGTTTACAATGCTACCTAAAAAATAAAATGAATAAAAAGAGCAGCAGCAATACCCCTGCATATGTAAAATGATTTTATTTGCTATGATCGAACTATGTTAACATTTTGAAACCAATATCATGTTCCACAACAATTCAATTAGCGTATTTTCATTTATTTATAAACCATATCAGGCAGATCAAATTATTCCAAACAAGACAACATTAATGGCCTGGGCATAACAGCACGTAGCTTGAAGGGTTCTCTGGTTGGCCGTGAGCGGGGGTGGGGGCATATGCACCGCGCGCGGGCACGCTTGAGTGATGTATCGAACCAGCCCGTGATTGCGAAATTAGCAGCGAACCGAACACTGTCGTGCCCTGCTCGCTCGTACTAGGCTTTGTATTACATGCGTGTGCGCTCGAGCGAATGCGTATGTGCATACGTGTGCCGATGATATCCTCCCCGAGGCTCGTGCTTTGAATTTTTTTTAATTGTGAGGGATTTTTTTTCGTTCGTTTTTTGGTATTAACGAAATTTTGGTTACGTCGTTTATTTTGTTTGTACTGCGATTTTTTTCCATCGAAAATGGAAAATTTGTCTCCGTGATTGATTAAATTAGGAATTGTGACATACGCAGGAATTCTAATTAATTAATTTGTTTAAAACGGTGTAAATCTGGAAATTATCATTACATTTGTATCTTGTTTTATAGGATTACAAATTTATATTATGTATCGCCATAAGCAATTCAGATTTTTTATCATGTTTTAAACAGATTTTATTATTTTTGAAAAGTATTTCGCGCTTTCAATTTTACTTTGATGCAGAATTGTGATAATATTTCGTGTGCGAGTCCAAAAGCACAAAAGATGATAATGAGATAATGGAGCGTAAATTATAATATATAAACACAATTTTTTGAAGGCTGTTCACCCCAAATTAAAATATCTTCAATATTATTTCACAAATTTATAACTTTGTAATTTTCCACAGTACGTTTTTCATTTTTGAGGTAATTTTTTATTTTATTTTGATTGGTTTTTATATCTCAAATATTATTTTATCAGGTTCATGGCCATACAGCGTTTTTTGACAGTATTGTGCAGCGTATTTGATGAAACGATCATCGCACCAAAGAGCAATTCACTGTTCATGTTCTCAACAAAGAATAGGAAATGCAAGTCAGACAAGGAGATGAAATGTCAAAATTTAAGATGAATAATAACAAAATTTCTATGAAATACTATTATAATAAAAGCAACTTCTTAGATAAGCCATGTATTTTTGTAGGCAAAGAGTTGAAGTACTATAATAATAAATCCATTATTATCAAAATTTAATAACTTTTTTCAAAATTGAACCACTTCAAAACTGTAAAATATGTGTATTTATTTAAAGTAAATATGTGCTATGTGTGATTAATTTTTAATAAAATATTTAAGAATGTGAGATCCATACACCATATACATTATGATAACTTTCTTATTCGTAAGTATAAAGAAGTATGAGAATAACGAAAAAATCAGTTACTAGATTTTCACGAAAATATATGTTTTAGGTCCCCTGAATCTATTTTAATTATTTTTTCAATCATGTCTTTGTGGAGAAACATATGCATGTATTCAGTAAACTTACGAACGAGATAAATGATTTAATTTAATTTATTTAAATATAGAACCAGGTACAAAAGATCTTCAAATTGAAAGATTAGGAAAATAATGTAATTTTCTTATATCTGCTTCCAATTCCAATGTTGAGAGAAACTATAGTTTAGTTAGTTTTTAATAATATTTGTCAAAGATCATAGTTATGAGAATATTAATAATTGAATAGTATATTCTACAGCAAGTAACGGAATGGCACATATTCCACACGAGCAAAAAGTTTGTACTACGGTTGGCAAGTGATTTTGGAAATTATACATAAAATACAAATATAAAACTGTAGAAATCGTCAAACTCAAATAAATAAAATTAAAACACACAGACGTAACTATATAGTAACCGAACCAAGATACTTCATATTTCGCGCTGATTCGTCGAATTTATTCCATACGCATGGTGGTAGTAAAACAATTTTTAGTTGTGGAATGTGTAGTTTCATTATAATTCCCAGGACTACATATTTTATTATCCAAATTAATTTGCTTACTTAAAACTACTAACAAAAATACAAGTGAGTCCTGTTGGTTTGGATACAACAAAAATTATTCATGGCATAGATTGTAATGTCAAAGGCGAAATAAATTTAAAAAGCTATTTAATAGACAGAAATACAAACTAAAATTTAGTGCTAAAAATAATCAATCTTAATCCAGTACGAATTACACCTTTCTAATAGCATATTATCATTATAAAAGTCGAAATCGCTTCAAAAATCAAATTATAATATCAACTTGGCGTGCAGTACCCAAGGTTAAACGTTATTGTAAGAAAGCGAGTGAATCTTTTAGCGGCATTTTCCGAACTGATTACAGAGCATTAGTCAAAAGATTGTACAATACATGCAAAGTAGACTTTGCTTGTAATGAATAAATTAAGCGATAAAAGAAAATGAATGGCCTAACCACACAAAATATATTAATAGCGTATATGTATTGCCAATGCTTCAAACTTTATATTTTATAAAATACCAACTAGGTAGGTAGTTCCTAATCTAGATGTCATGGTCGTATTGGGGCAGAAATTTTAAACTTAGCACTCAAGTTCTAGTCAGAACAAGTCTGTATTCAAAGAAATTTAGCCAGAAAATGTTACGATTGATTTGATTTTTATGACGTTTGCAAGCGAGACGACTATACCTTTTACCTATTTTTAGGGTAATATCACATATTTGATGAGGTTATTACTTATGTTTATAGTAATGAAAATTCGTGGATATCAGCCAGAAAGGTTTATTTTTGAAATGCATTTTCGATTAGTTTCAACGTCACTACGTCTTTATCAGGAGATGAATTTTCTTAATAACAAATACTGAATATATTAGAAACAATAAATATATAAATGATTACACAAAACAGCCGGTCATTTGATTCCATATTTTGTTTGGTAAAAAGTAACATTTTTATATTTTTAACGTATCTGTTTTTATTTATTTATTGTTTTGACTTTTGACGAGGAAATTCATGTGTATTTTGTGTAATTATGTGAATATTTGTTGTTTTTAATATTCTCGGTAATTATTATTAAGAAAATTCACCACCTGATGAATACATAGTGACGTTAAAATTAGTGCAGGATGCATTAAAAAAAAAAACATTTCTTACTGATATCCACGAGTTTTCATCATCATTCATTGTCCAACCAAAAAAGTTCTTGTTATATATTTATATTCAAAATTCATAAAATATATAATATCTTTCCTGTTAATTTGATACCCAATGCTTACTACTTACTACTATTAAAGCATAGACCGTGTATGATCATCCTAAAATTATCTAAATAAATGTTTGATCAAATAGCAAACAATATAACGTATCATAAATCATAGATATACGAGTATTGATTCCAATATAATGGTTTAGGTATATTATTTAACTTTTTCTTTCAAGGACCGTGAGTTTTCAGTTGTTTCCAGGGTCGATTGCAGTAATCGTGAAACAAAGTCTTCAGTTTGACATTTAATGTTCCGCCTATTTGTCTTCTGAGCTATTTGATTAAATATTTGTATACAGTTTTTACAAATCATATTATTTTTTCAGGAAGGAACAGGGGTTAAACTCGTAAAGTCTTACAGGCAGATTCATAGAAGAGATTAGCGCTAACTCCATTTTATTATTACTCGTAACTTCATTTTACATTCTCTGAATATAATTATTTTAACTATGGATGTAATCAAGATTGGTTAGCATAAAATTTGACATATTTTGATAATATAATTAATTTAGAAACGAAGTTACAGATGCTGAAAAAAATGAAGTAAACGCTAATCCCTTTTATGAATTTTCCTGTAACATGTAAGACAAATGTTTTGAACGTTTATTTTGATAGAATTAACTATACTCCATTTGGGAATGAGAGAGAAAAATAAATCAATCTGTCAAAGTCATTCTAGAGCCAATAATTGTTTGACCATTGATACTCAAAAAGACTTAATACCGCTTAATTACTTAAAACATAAATTGCGATATTACGGTACTTTGTTTAACGCCCTGTTACTGTGAACTCAATTTAACTGAATTAGTGTAGGCTCAAGTAAAGGGTGAAGTAGCGCGAAACACTACCAATTTAAAAATGGATTATGTTATTCTTAAACAGATCACTCTGAAAAATCCTATCTACGTCTATGTTATGGTCCAAGCGGTATTGTTGAAAAGTATACAGCAGTGTTTCAATTGTGTGTAATATATGTCAAAAAATTAAATAAATATACGAAATAAAATTAAATTTCTCAAATATAAATAGACAATAAACAAATAAGAAGGTATGTTTCTGTATCATAAAATATTATTTTGTACCGTTTAAGAGTAGTATTGGGTGGGAGGTTATGTGCATCAAATTTTTTTTTGTGCATATCTATCAAAAATCCAATATCACTCTTGCAAATTTTGATTTATTACTTTCTCACATTTTTAAATTAAGTATAAGCTGATTCCTCTGTAAATTAACTGGAAAGCTTATAAACTATTTTCCTTGACAAAATTGCCTTACGTAAAAATGCACGAAGGAAGAAAAACATGTCTAAATATTTGAAAATATCCCACCTTTCTTGAAATTTTCAAAGTTTAAACTGGGTATTTGGTATTTGAATTTGATTGTGATATATTAAAAAGTTAGTTGAAAACATCCGACGGCAAATCCCAATAACGAGACATTTAAATCTCGCTGCAAGACAGACACACGCCTATTTCATAAGCGCAAGGGAGACGGAACAATCGAGACGACAGTGGGTCGAAATTCTTGAAAGAAAATTCCGGCAAAGTTGTGATTTATTTCGGCGCCGTCTGGGATAGGCGGAAAAGTCGGAAAACTGTGAAAACATTTCTGGCAGGGGACGGGAACGGGAACGAATAATTTTATTATGTTGAAAGAAACGGGACAATGCGGGGTAACTTAAGTAAGGTCTAGCGACCCGGTATCGATCTTGCGTGTTTTGTTCACCCCTCAACTCAGGTCCGGTTCCCGCAAAAACTTTCATCTAACCGTTTATTCGCCTACTATTATCTTTTTCTTCTATTTGACTAATTACTATCATTGCGTCTAGCTTGTAATAGTTACAATTTATGTCCATCTGGTATCTTATTGCATCTAACGTATGATAGTTATGAATAATATATTTGCAACAATTTTTTTGTTTCTAGATTTACTATTAACTATATAAGAGTGCGTGCTAAAAACAGTGGCTGGTACCACGAGCTCTGTTTTTTGGGTGTTTTAAGAGAAGTGTTTTAGCATAGGTTTTAGCGTTGTACAATGTTCTAGCATGTTATTATTACTATATTTCAGAACTATAAATTATATTTTTAAGATCCTTTGGCAAGCAGGCGTTTCTGCATGAAAATGAAAGCAATGGGGTCATTCACCATAGTCACAAAATGACGAATATGTTATTTATATTATAACTAGACCTAAAAACATCATACTAGTTATAAGTTTAAAAACTATTATTAATTAAAATATTTTACTTTTAAAGAAAGCAATACTGATTAAGTATTTTGTTTCTCGTCTTAAAAGTCTCTCCTACACATTTATTCTTTCCAAATTCGTTGTATACTTCTCTTATTAATGAGCTGTTAGATTTTTTAAGTTTGTTTGCACTTAATTTGAAGATTTTTGTTTAGTTTTGTTTTGAATTCGTGACCTAATAACACATATCCACAACAGACAAGAACCCTGACGTCATTAAATTTACAAGAAATCATTGCTGCTTAATGAATAATGATTAAGACTTTTGAATACGGCAGATAGTCTTCAATTTAGATAAAGTTTCATAAAAAAAATAATAAACAATGGGATCATTGTTGCACAGAGCGCGAAAAATATCGGTTTCTACCGCGAGGTTCACCTAAGATTCTTTTCTGTCATTATGTAATGTATTACTATGAATACTAGTTTCCATGTTGTAGGATCCTCGTTGTACGTTACTGGAACTATCAGTGTCACAGGAAAATAGGGTTCATTGAAACACTTGCATCCGTTCGCTTCTACCGTTTATTACTAACTGTTCACCTTTTACATCAACATCTTAATATTACGAACCTTCATAACAGCTATTTAATTAATTACAATAATATCCTAACTCTACTATATAACTTGATTATTTCCAATACACTACACTACTTACACATGTCACAGTACTGTTCCCGATAAAATGCAACACATGTTATCAATGATGTCAATTCGTATGGTTACTTGGTATTATTGTTATAGTTTTGAAAAATATATGTTTATAAATTATTTCCTTATTTTGACAAGTTTATTTACCATTGACAATCACTGTTGCATTTTATTTGAAACAGTGCAATCATGTAACCATAACAATATATTAATGACAGAATAGTATATTCTACAGCAAGTAATGGAATGGCACATATTCCACACGAGCAAAAAGTTAGTAGTCCGAGCCGAAGGCAAAAACTTCGCTTTGCAAGTGTGGTATATGCCATTCCGTTACATGTTGTAGACTATACTGTCTATAACAAAATTTTGGAAATTATAAAAAAATATAAATATAAAACTGTTGAAAACGTCAAACTCAAATAAATAAAATTAAAACAAACAGACGTAACCATAGTAACTGAATCAAGATACTTCATATGTCGCGCTAATATGCGGCTCTGATTCGTCGAAATTATTCCATACTCGGCGTATGGAATGATAGGTGTTCCAATACAGTTTTTAGTTGTAGAATGTGCAGTTTCCAAAACAGTGTTATAGAAATATAATTGCTGCATCGTAGTTGAAAATCACTGTATATTGCTAGATCTGTTCGAAACAGTCTCACATCCAAATGTACATAAAGGATGTAATAATATATTTAAATCAAATTCAAGACGTAATAGGTGTATAACAATAAAATTTCTTGGTACACCCCTGGCCTTCGCCAGTAGCATTACATCACCCCCTTTGCAAGTTTCCGGTAGCCGAGAAAAAACACATAATTGGCTTCGATTTGTTTTCCTAACACCGACAGGATAAGCAGTCCCATTCATAACGGATTAAAGTTGAGTTTCTGCTTCTGTGAGTAGCTGATTGCGGTGGCAATGTAAACCAAACAGAGGGGGGGGGGGAGGTCATGGGTTTTATGAACGAGATATGACGACTTTATTATGAGAGTGATGATCGCTGAGATGTTACCGGAAGGGTTTTTATTTAGGGTGCGAAGTTAATTCCAAATTAGATGAAGTTTACGTTACTACTAGGACCAAAATGCTGGCAGGATTTCTTTCTCACCCTACTATTAATTTAATGATAATTTAGTTCTTAGTGTTAGATCTATAAACTTGGCTTTAATTTTGCTAGATTTATAGTTTTCACAGAAACAAAGTTATTTGATACAAACGCGGTAAATATTCTGAAATTTATTCTTGAGGCATCATCTATGTTGACAAGCTTTTTACCTCCCGCCTACCTCTAGGTAAGGGAGGTATTATTTTTGGTCAAAAAATTGGGTGCTGAGTTTTTAATGAATAAACACGTTTTAGTGTCCCTACAATACGATTTTACTATTTTCGCCATGATGTCTGTATGTATGTGTGCATGTCATTTTGATTGTGAAGCTATTTTCTTAGTGAAATCTATGTCAAAAAATTAAAAAAATATACGAAATAAAATTAAATTTCTCAAATGTAAATAGAAAATAAACAAATAAGAAGCTATGTATGTATCATCAAATACTATTTTGTATCGTTTAAGGGGCGGGAGGTTATGTGCTGGCACATCAGATTTTTTTTTTTGTAATTGTTGAGTTGGTTCTTGCAGAGATAACCAACCTTGACACTCTTCAAGGGCGGATCTAGAAAATGTTCAAGGGAGGGGCAATTCTTTAGGATTACAGTAAATAATTATTAAGAAGTTTTAAGCCTATCAAAACTTATAATTAAAATTAAATACATTATTATAAATAGAGCCAACCCAAGCATAATACATACTACTTTATTACATTTTTACAATTCGCACAACATTATTATTGCAATTAATTATAAATATAAGCCAAAGGAGGGGACAATTGCCCCCATTGCCCACTCCTTGGATCCGCCCTTGTACTTCTTCAAATTTTGTTGTTTTCAAGAAGATGTGAATTAATATTAGCTACAAAAGAATACTTATTTAAAGTTCTTTATTTTAATTTTTACCATTAGTAAATTGTTTATGTGGAAAGTTATGTAGTGACCACATTAATTTTTCTATTGATATATGATATTTTTGCTCGTAAAATGTTGTTACTAGCCGTCAAGTCACGACCTCCAAAGGCGGCAATGTTGAAAAAGCCACAGGAGAAATTTCAGGTTGCTAATTTAGGATCTCTGAAACATATTGGGTTGGCGTAGGAACATAATTTTAATTATATTTTTAGCATTGTTATTGTTTATTAACACTTTATATTCTGTGAAATGAATGAATGCGATGTATATTTGATAAATGGAACCTGTGAACTGTGAATTAAATAAATCTTGAAGAACATAAATGAATCATTTTGGGTGCTCAGAATACTCGTAATTTAAATCCTAAATTTTGTGATGTCAATCGTATATTTTCCTTGCAGCTGAATAAATTATGAGCGTAGGTACTTCATTAAATTTTTCAGTAGCTGGGTAATTTCTTATTTAGACAATTGCTAAATAACGACGTACACAAATATAAACAAAATCGTTGATTTATAAGTCATAGGAAAATGTCGTATATTTGCCATTTTGAGAAGTGCGTAAGTTAAGGTCTTTCAACTTTTGAACTCCACCTACGGGCAATATATCTCCAGCTGGAAATTTGCCAGTTTTCTTACTGTATTTTCTGTACGTGCTGGCGTAACCATTAAGCCTCTTCCTCGAAAAAACGCTAAGGCACGGAACGGGAAAGAAATAGATAAAATAGCGCAACACTAGCAAAAAGTGATCCATACACTTCACGCTTACTTTCTTTTAAACTCATTCAATATTTAGTTACTTCTTCAACGCCCGTTTGCTGCAAAGAGGCTTAAATTGTAAGTTAAACATAACCTGATAATATCGAATCGAATATTTAACAGCAATATGACATTTTACTTCGATTTGCTTTTATTTATTTAAATCTGATGTGATATTCAAATTCCGTTTCATAACAATATAATTCTAGGTGGTTGACAATTTGGTTTATTTGGTTTAAAATTTGACAGAACTAGGTTAAAACTGTTCCATTTCATGCCAAGGTCTGTAACCAGAAGACTGGACGTACGTCATTGTCTATTTGAAGGATCACTAATCAGCAATCAGATTTGAAATATCTGAGCAGATCTCTTATTAATAGACAATATTTGACAACAAATCAATATTTAACACAAAAACTAATGATTTAAATATTGGAATCTTCAAATCTCTTTTTCATTCAAATGTAAAATGTGTTGTCAGCCACCCTGACCCATTTTAACTTTTAACATATTGCTAACAAACAATATTTTATGAAACTGGAGCCTAAGGCAGTGATTAACGCACTAGCTAAGAAAATCAATTTCTTTTTTTCTTCTATAAAAATGTATTTATTTTTAAATGAGCGGTACCACTGAAATATAGGCTTTTATGAAAGCGAAACACGAGCCTGAGGCAGATAGATGTTGTAAGGCCCCCCATCTTTGTCTAAGACTTATTGCTATGTAAAAAAAAAACACATTTTCTAAAGTCTTTTTCAAAAGTGATAAATAATATTTAACTGTGTATTGTTCAATAATTTTAAAATTGCTTTAAATTCACATTTGAATGTTAATTTCTATATTTTCTTACCAACTTTTTAAGCGGACTGTACAATAAAGACAGATGGCCCAACAACTGGCTGTTTCTCACGGTTCGCATTTTTAACGTTATTTAGCTTTCCAGTATTATTATATTTCAGTGCACAATACTAAATCGTACACTGTTATAATATGTTTCTATATTTTTTAGAATTGCGTTTTTACCAGGGTAGATATTTTGTATTTGCTTCAATATATCACAAAATCTATAAAAAGGGGGACCCATAAAGATCACTACATCATCAGGAGATAAACTTATTAGTAGTAAACTTTGGAACAAAAAATTGAAAATAGTATAAAAAAATTAACAAATTACAAGGCGGCATGGGGTTTATATTTTTCAAGTCTGTTTCAGAAGTATGACCTTTTGAAGTTTATAATAAATAACATTTTGTACTTTAAAATATACGATTTTAAAGTTTATTTTGTCTCAGTTTAGAGTTTTAAATTTTCATATGTGAACATAAAACAACTTTGTTCGTTTCTACAAAATTTCTTTGTTTTTTAAATCGTCTGTGAAATAAACTTCAAAAATGCGTTAGAGAACTTCCAATGACGAATATTCCGATATAGGACCTACAATAATTGTTCGAAAATACTAAGATAAAAATATCATCATGTCATGCACCCATTTCTTTGTATGACTTTCTTCTAAGGCGTGCATTATACGATGAAGTTTTTCTTTTTCAAGTGACATTAAAAAGTTTTCTCTCTAGTACAATGACGTAAGTGTAAAGGAAATAGATGAATCAACAAAAAGAATATGCGATACTTTTTTTAAAAGTTCCGCAATGTCATTTTAAAATCACTTGAAAAGAAAAACTACATCGTGTAATTCCCACTTTAGAGCAGATCTCGGTAAATGATAAATACCCCCCTCCCGCTTATAGTATTGATAGTGATGGGGGAACTATAAGGATAAAGTTAAAAGTTATAGTAACATTCTTGACTGCGGGAATCTAATTAAGGATTTCATTGTAAAAAATGGGACAAATAATTCTGAAAATGCGTTTTTGTATTAGTAGTATTGTAGCCTGCTGTAAGCGAATTTGCATATTATATTCCCAATCTAGAATTAATTTATTGGATAATGTTTCATGTAACTGAAACCATTGGTTTAATTTTTTCGTACCCAACAAAAATAATAACACGTCCACAAGTTCTAAAACAATAGCAGCATGGGCCAGGTCCTTTGTTTAGCAATCCACATCAGAAAAAATTACAATCCAGCAATAACCCAGCTCATGTACAGCGCAGGGAGGAACATCAGTTGATAGAGAGTTACACGGCGGTAATTGGCATTTACCTGTCTCCCCTACCGCCCCCACCCCCCACCCCTCGAAGCTGCGTGCCACACTGGCTCCGTGCTTGTTCGCGTGTGTACGTGCGTGCGCGTGTATTTATTGATTTCCGGAGCAGGTTGAGTGACGGCGACTCCCCGGATGTACCCGGAGTTGCTCCGGTAGGTTCCCCCTCCCCCTCCGGGGAGACTGGCGCGGTGTGTTTGTCTGTACCTGGATGCAGGGACGTAATACATTTTTATTGCTTATTTACCAATTATACAAGATCTTCTCACTTGGTCTATATTTTCATTAACGTCAGGTTATTGGATTATAAAAGTCTGTCATATTCTTTGTTCTTTGCTCAAGGCATTTAGTGGTTTTTAATGTTCTTTATCTTTTCTTGTAGCTTTACAAGCCAGTTTAAGACAAGTGTTGCGTAGTTATGATTTGTCTGATTTATTTTTAATTAAAAGTTGAAAATATTTCGGCAGCTACAGCTGTCATTATCAGGATTAATTTAGGCTAAAATAAAATTACGTGAATAGATACAAATCACAGTCAAAATGTTAAAATTATACACACATCAGATTAGTCATAAACTAAATACTGATTTATTTTTTTTAGTGAAGAATTATTTGTTTGAATATGTCCCGATTGCATAAAGTGTTGCTAACTTCGTTGTTAAAATAACAACGTAATTAACCTATAAAAAATCGACACTCTTTCTGTATCCAAGGAAATGAATTTATGAAATGGTTTTTCTATTTTGCTTCTATAACAAAGTTGTTACAACACCCAAAGGAGTTTCGTAACAGCTCAATCGAGTGTTCTTGTTATAATAGAGCAGTACAATTTATATTTTCAAGGTTGGTAACCTTACTGAAATGTCATATGTCAAAAAATATCAATTCTCTTCGCTAAATAAATAAATACAAATTGTAAAAATGTTATTTTTGTATAATTTTGAATTTAAAAGCAGAAGTTAAGAATGATAGTCCATTTTTTTATTCTTCCCATATTTCCTCATCAGTCGATCATCGCATCTTTTCTATCGATTTTATTATGTCCGACAAAGTAAAAACAATAAACAATTTGGCAACCAAATAACAGAAAAAAGCACATTTATTAATTTTTATCATGTGTCAAATGCACTCTCCCTTTCATGTACCTTGCTACGCTGCGCTCGCTTGGCCCCTAAACTGTCTCATCCATAAAACCCGAAATTATGTACTTGGTACATAATTATCTATTACACAACTTAATATATATTTTCTGTTAGTATCAGTTTTCGTACACTTCTCCCGGATTCCGGGCCTGTGCCGTCGTCTGCCCCCGCGGGCGTCTTGTCACGTGTACGTTTGCTTGTGAATATTTCAGCATCTGATGTATGAGCCCCCTTGGCTCACGGCACGGCGGCGGCGGCGTCACGGCGCTGCCTCGCGTGAGCCCACGCTCCCCGCTTGCACTCGCCTGTTGGACTGTCTTTTCGCCGTTTTCAAAACGTGGATCAAACGGACGTGCGAGAAATTGCGCCCCAATTTTTTGACGAAAATTTATTGGGATGAGTTCAGGCTGTAGCGTGGGTAATCGAGATTTGAACTCAGATATTTATTTTATCAATGGGGCGATATCAGCACGTACTTTGGACTATTGGGGCGCCAGTAAATTTACGACTCTACGACACTCCTTTTTCCGCTCGCTGCATATTTTATTACATTATAACTGTGATTAAAGTAGGCTGTGTAATTATATTCTAGTTGCTAATATCTATTAATTAATACAACGGCGAAGTATTATTAGTGAACAGTGAATATTAAAATTTTTAGTATACTTCAGTTAATTAATTTCTCTTGTAACTTTGGTATGAAGAATACCCGAGACTTATTAAAAATATTTCTTAATACTTTTCATACATGAAAAGACTTGAAGTTAATTAAATTTACATAAATTAATTCAATTCATTAGTTACACTGAAGCTCGTTTGAATCTGATAAAAATGATTAATTGTAAAACGGTAAATTGTGTTTCTTGTACAGCCTCAAAATTTCGAAAAATTAACACTTTTTAATTTCTGTATTGTACAATATTTTATTTAATAATAGGTAGTTGTAGCACTGTGGATAGTACGCTTACTTTTCTAGCGAGACTTCGGGTGATCTAATTAGATTCATGTCAACTTATAAATAACAACAACAATAATATATTGAATATAAACTTTGCGACTGTTCTTTTATAGAAAACTTTTATAGTAGGTGTAGCAGTCGTTTGGGAAAAAAAGTAAAACGCTCTTTTTAAATAGTCAAGCTTTCGGAAATATTTATTCCTTCTTCAGGACACTATAATACAATAAATACAAAATAGAAATTAGAAGACACACAAATATAACTTAGTTAAGATTAATTACAAAATAACATCAATGTTACATGAAATGAGTAATAACGGATGAAAAAAAAAAGCAGTTTTTATTTGTTGATTTTTGTCCTCGACTGTGGAAAAGGAACTAAGGATTTTGTATCACAGTCCGTCGCGTTACCACGGAGCTAATTTACCCTATAATTTTATCAATGAGTAATATTATTTTTAACCGAAGTTAAATTTGAAATAGGGTTAAAAATAATGTGGGACTACAAGGATATTTAATAGAATAAATAGTCACGTGATAACGCAGTGAACTGTGAAACATGAGATCCTCAGTTTGATTACTTGATACTTTATGTCCTAAGTAAACAAAGACACATTTACTCTGAATAACACAAGCTATTTTTTCTTTACACCTAATTGAAAAATGCTCAAAACTATTTTGTCTTATGCAGCATTTCTTGTTGCCATAGAATATGTTGTTTTGTTATTGTTATTTATTTGTTTTACTATTAATTGCAAATTATCTAATTGCAATAAATAAATAGCTTTGTGGTAACGTATCGAACTGTGGATCGTGAGATCCTCAGTTCGAATCTCACTACCGACAGTTGCCAATTTAAATTTACCCCTGTGCACTAATAACTTTGGAGGCTATGACTTAACGGATGGTAACCGCATTTCATACGCAAAAATATATCACTTACTGAGATCTGCGTAAGCAGAGTGTCACACCCATAATGGATAAAAGGCGTGATGATATATTTATTTTTAATTTTTAACAATCATACTATTTTTCATAAATTTTACTTAGTTCTTCCACCGGAGTAAGGTCACTTTATTAAGTAAATTTGAAGCTATGTTTTGATTTCGTCAGCAGTCTTCTCATTTCTTGACAGCAACAACAGTTGATTAAATAGAGAACACACCAATATTTAACAACTATGTTACATTGTATTCTATTTGTATTTTCTATTTACTAACATATTCAGTTTAGTATCATTTTATGTGTAGGAATAAATGATGTCACAAATTTGCGCCCGCGGAAGTTTATTACCAAAATTCTGAACGAAAAGTACTTAATTTTCATATATTTTTTATTGCAATATTCATGAAATAAGTCTAATTTCTTTATTTAAAAAAGTATAAAACTTTTCTTTTAAATGACCCCAGTATCTAACTATTAAATATAAATGGTTTTAAGTGAATATGCAAGTTGCATGTTATGTAGTACTTGTACTGTGTTATATAATGATCACTGTTCAGTAAGAATGTGTAGTAATGTGCTTATTCTTCTTTGCAGCTAACACATTCCATACAGGAGGCCCGGGCATGGATTCACAGCAGCAGTTCTGTCTGAAGTGGAACAGTTTCGGAAGCAACCTCGCGGCCGCTTTCAGCAACCTCTTCAAGTCGGAGAGCTTGGCCGACGTGACGCTCTTCTGCGAAGGTAAAACCAACATCCAATTCTACTCGTTAAATCTACTTCTAGTGCTTCTTCTTCTTGCATTTCCGGGGTTTCACAAGTGGATTTTTACAGTGTTCTTAGTTTATTTTCCATATTTTATATTCTGTTCAATTCAACTGAATTCATAAAATGGGGAGAACTTTTTTTACAGTTTTTTTATTGTTTTCATAAAGAGAAAAATTGTCTGTGAAACAAATAATATATAAAAAATCTAAAAATAATAAATTGACAATGTTTCATAAAAACAGTCAGTCCCACTGTCTCTAAAGCGGGATTTATAATGAAGTGACGCAAGAAGCAACGCGGTTAAAGTAAAGTAACGCAAAAGATAAATGTACGGGACTGCACATACTGCTTTATAACAAAACGCAACGCAAAAGTTGGCCAACTCCCAACTTCTTGCGTTACTTTTCTACCTCTGACCAATCCGGATGTACTATTTCAAACTACAGTGTAGAAAGCTATATTACCGATATGTTTGTTTGTGTTCTCAGAACTGATTTTAAACCACAACTTGTATTCATTTTATTTTTTCTGATTTTTAGTTTGCGCTATTGACAATTTAGTTAATTTTCAAGTATTCGTAAAGGCACTTAAAAGATTTCATTTCTGTGTGATCGGTTTATTGCCTTTGTATACATTTAGTGTTAATTACCGTCTGTGCGAATATCTGCAAATTCATAAATCCCCCGAAAGTTGGAATTGGGAATTTTTCATGCCTCTTTCGTGGCCTGTTCAGCCCTACCATTTGAAGGATACATTATTGTTACCATCCTCAACTTTAGCATTCCACTTAAAACCGATTCTGTTCTACATTCGACTAGCAAGTGATCTCTCTATACAGTACAAACGTCAAATTCAAACAGCTGAAGAAGCAACACGTACTAGCACTGTGATTGGCTGCAAGCAGCCACGGATACTTCATTATAAATCCTACCGAAGTTTCTTGCTTTACTTTTGCGTCACCGCCTGCGTTACTTCTTTATAAATCCCGCTTAAAACAGTTGGTGGGTTACACTACGCTGACGTGTTCCAATAAGAACGAAACGCGTCCGTAGTTACCGATTGATTGGATTAGTTGGTCTCTGTGATTTCATAACTTAGTTATTATTCAGAGACTGATTTTTATGAAACATTTACTTCATATTGTATTAAAACAGTCACTTTTAAACTTTTCTAAAAACACGCTTTAGAGAAATACGAATGCTTACGGGAAAGTCCAATGACTTAATTTGGTTGGAATATATGTTTTTAAACGTTACGTGAATTTGAACGAACGTTTACGCGAATGTACGAATGTAGGCGCACGTTTATGTAATTGAGAAATGTACACAAATATTTACATTTACGTACGTTCGCCTAGAAGGCAACTTTACGATATGTTGACGAGTCTTCCAAATATTGACATTCACATATATTCGTTATAAGGTTGCGTATATTTCGTATAGTTTCTGCTAAGATGCAACATTAACTTTTCTAAGTTCAGGACTGATAGTAAAATTATAAAAGACTTTTAAAGGTCTTGTTACAGATAGGACAGTTAACCCTGTTGTTAAAGTAACAACGTAATTGATCAATAAAAAATCATTATGTACAGACATTTTACTTGAAACTGAAAATTTTTATATTTTGTATATATCAATTGTACGAGGGTTGCCTTTTATATTTCGGGATTAGAGAAAACAAATGAATATTTATCATCAAAAATGGCTTTATTGCTTTTCAAAATATTCACCATGTAGATCAATACACTTTTGCAACGTGTGAACCAATTTTCGAAGCACTTTTTCCATTCCGATTGAGGTACCTCCAAAACATGCATTTTGAGCGCATCGACCGCTTCATCAAGTGTCGAAAAATGTTGACCTCGCAATTTATTTTTAATATTCGGGAATAAAAAGAAGTCATTGGGTGCCAAGTATGGACTATACGGCGGATGACTCATCAAATCGACTTTTTGAGTGCTCAAAAATTTCCTTGTCTCAGCCGATGTGTGCGAGCTCGCATTGTCGTGGTGGAGAATGATCCGTTTTCAGCGGTTGATTTTTCTTAATTTTCTGAAGACTTCTGGCAAACAAATGGTTGTGTACCATTCAGAATGGACCGTTCTACGTTACCCCAATGGTACGATTGAGACAGGTCCAGTTTTTCCGAAAAAATAGGCGACCATTTGCTTCGAAGTGCTTCGTGCCCGAACGACTTTTGTTGGGTTTGGCTCGCTTTAGAAGACCCCTACAGTCGACTGCTGTTTACTTTCGGGCTCATACGCATAGATCCACGATTCGTCACCTGTCTCGATGTCAAACACATGTTTTGAAACACCGCGATCGTATTTTTGGGCATTTCTTGCGACCCATTGACACGAGCCTTTTTTTGAGCGATTGTCAAATTATGTGGGATCCAACGTGAAAAAAATTTTTTTTACAGCCAAATGTTTATGCAATTTTGTATGTATGCTGGTCCCACTAATGTCCAAGGTTGCTTCAATATCACGATAAGTTACATGACGATCTTGCAATATCAGTTCGCGCATAGAATCAATGTTTTTCGGAACAACAATCAATTTTGGACCACCTTCACGAAACTCGAGGTTGAGCGAACTACGGCCGCAATTGAATTCAGTAAATCATCAATAAACACTGGTCCCTCATGGTGCTTCATCGACAAAAATCGAATTAAGTTCATCGATGTACTGTTGTTGACTTAATCCACGTCTAAAGTTGTAAAAAATAATCGCACGAAAAAGTTCACGATTTAAATCCATTTTTTGGCCGACATGAATTTTTCAAATTACTGTTAACTACACAAAAAGTGTTCGTACGTCAAAACGTTCTGAGTACATATATTGTCAAAAATGCCAAACTTTACTATAGGAACGTTAGTTGCCAGATAGCAGCACTAGGATTGCCGAATCCCGAAATATAAAAGGCAACCCTCGTATACGCTTTGAAAGAGCAGATTAGTTTTTGGTGATAATCCAATAACCGGAAGTGGTAGTTTACTTGAAGCCCTATCAAGTTATTTTAAAATAGCTTAGTAAATTTTGTTATTAGAATAATGTTTCAAATATTATTACCTACAATTATTGTTTGAAACATTTTCCTCTTACTGTCACCATTTACGAATTACAACCCGTTAAAGAAAAATTATATTTTGATATTTTCGTTTAAATCGGCTAACCTGTGTTTTTTGAAAAAACAAAACAACGGTTGAAAAATATCATTTTTTTACATGTGTCATAATGTTTTGAAGGGATGAGCGTTTCTTGATAATGGTGGTCCGTGTTCCTGCATTGTTCGATAAGAAATCTAAGGCGGAAGGTATTGTGCTGCCCACGACAGATTTTTTTATAAAATGATTTATCGGTTAACACTTCCCCTTGGCTTTACTGTATATTATTTATTCTACTACAAGGTCAAGAAAACTACGCTGAAGGAATTGTATGGAATAGTAATCTCTTTCCAAATAGTAGATCTTTTCATTCTTATATCTGAAGGTATTGGATCAGGTGTATTCGTTTACATAATAAAAAATGTAAAAAAGAAAAGCTTGTTTTGTAACAAATCATGTTATATATAAACAATTCCTTGAGATCAAAGGAAAAGAACAGCCAGAAAATAACTGACCTGAGCGTGGTAAGAACGAATTGAGCCCGACACTTTCAACAGTGAGAAAATTAAAAACTTCAGACGTATTTTAAATTAATTCCCCCTCCCCTGCGGACCTGTCAGCCCTCCATAAAGGAAAGAGAAATACGCAAACTTCTTTCAATCGCCACTTTTTCGCATTTTCTAAACGGTGAAAAAAATTGTTTAATTACTCGATATGTAAATTAAACAACGGATTTTAATTTAGAAATCTTTAAAAGAACCAGAGGGAAATTCGCTTTGATTATAATTTTTTATACTCAAACACGATTACTAGTATTTAGCAGGACGGAAAATTAAGTTATGACTAATTATTTCAATTACTCAACCCTTTTCCTCTTCATTAATTTTCTATTAAAAGGTATTTCAAGAGTTATGACCAGCACGTAATTTTTCTTCATCAAATTACTGATTTTTCACTGTGTGTATTATTTAGTAGGCCACAAAACAAGAAATTATTTGGAAGTATGGTCATTGGTACCTATCCACATTCAAAATATAGGAAACAACTTCATAAAATTATTAATTGAACTACTGTATCCAGCTTTTAACATAGTCAATGTTTTTATTTTTATTTCATATATCCTTGAGAGTTTCTCATAATCGAGTACTACTGCTGAGAACTTCCAGCTGATGTTTTAGTCTTTAGTCGTAGTCTTTGTCGTTGCGCATGAACACAAAGTTTACATACTCCGTACTTTCGACATAGTCTTTGTTTTTGTCAGACTGTCTTAGAGAAATAACTGCTGACGCTATTTCTGTTCATATTGCATTGTGTTGTTAACTCTGTCTTTTTAACCGACGAAAATAAGGAGGAGTTTCTCAAGTTGACGTGTATATTTTTTAAGTATGTCTACTCATAACATAACATTTTACAGAGTAGTTCGATTTTGATGATAATTGATTTTTATTGGATAGGGATGCATCTAAATAGTAGGAAAATAAGGGATGATTGATTATCTTTGTATTGGGTTATCTGATTTCAATCACTTTTTTATTGCATAGGGTATGTCTCGAAGTTGGTTTCATTTGGATTTGAAAAAATTCACCCGTAAGAGTAGTAAATAGGCAACAAAAAAATAAAACTTTTTAACAAAAATTAATAAATAAGCTCCTAAACTAATGTAACTAATTTATTATTCTATTATTTTTAAAATTAACTATATGTAAAGGAGTAGGGGGCGTTTGAAATACTATACTTTTTTTATTATAAATATGGTTTTTTTTTAATAAATGCTTTCGTTGAAATTTCCCGAACGCCTATTTTGTGATGTAACATCAATAATGCACTCGATTAATTATATCTTGTATGTTACAATAGTGAACTTTTGAGTCGAAGTAATACAATTTAAATTTGGGCAAGTAGATTTGTCAAGCTAAAGTTTAATGCGAAACTATACTTAAAATAAATTTGCTAGAAACAAACATGAATTAGATAATACACAACAAATAAAATTAGATTTTGAAGTAATTTGTTGTAAAAACAATTTTATTTTTGGTACATTTCTCTTATTCATATGCTCTCAAAACCTAAAAACCCGTGTTAAATTCGGCTCCATATCCATACGTACCACATTTATTTGCGATGTATAATACTGCTTTTGTTACAAAGAAGTAAACTGTTATAAAGTAATTTGTGAATTTGAATCCGGATTACTACTCAAAAACCCCTTCATTCATCCCTCCATCTAAATCGACAGCCGGTGGGCTAACGTCATTCATTTGTTTCTTCTTGTCCTGCGGGCGTCGCGACGCTCCTCCCGTCCCTCTCCCCGCGGCTCGCGAAGCGTAGCAACCTTGTGGCTGCGGACAGGGGTCAGGGTTCAAGGACGCCACCCGTCGGCATCGGCGTCGGTGCTCATTACATGGAAATGACGGGAATAAAGAGAGGAATGATGTCTGGTTTTGCGCTGCGTGTGATACATGCGATGCGCGATGCTTTTTTAGGGTTAGAATGGAACATATGCTTAAGATAAAAGGGGTAGATGTTCGATAGAGAGGGAGAGAGTGCGCTTTAAATGATGGTTTGTTATCTTGGAAGACCCGGGTTGGATCTTTGTTTGACACTTTTTGGAAAGCTTATCACTGCTGAAGAATTGAATAGATTGCAAAATCTGTAAGTCGTTATGAGTCATTTATGACATAATTTTATATTGAAATTGTTCACTTTATAATGTTTGCTATTTTGCTATGCTCTTTTGTTAATATTGCTGTAAATTTGTACCTATTCACTTTACAGTAAAAGTGTAAATACAAAAGATGTTCATAATATGAAAAACATGCAATAAGACACATTTGGTTACCCAAATGTTAGTATTTTGCATATTTAAATAAATTAGTATTCATGTGATACAATACGCTGATATGTACTTATTGAAAATACAATTTATTTAATTTGAAATATTATATATTTCTGAAATATATTTAAATTAATATTTATTAGAAAAATTGTAATACGGCCATGAAATTGAAACAAAAATAAAATATATTTGACATTTCAGAAAATAAGATTTATTTATTACAATGTAGTATTATTTTCTGTAAAAATTATGTAGAATATTTTAATTATTGGTGAATTTAAGAGTTCATTTCCTTCCTTATTTTTCTGTTAAATAAATATAAATAAAACTAAAACTGTTTTAAATATTTTTCATTTTTTTTTAATTTCTTTTACCATGTTGTTACAATTTTCCTAATAAATATTGGGTTTAATTTGATTGATATATCGTGAAATACTAATATTTAGACAATCAAATAGCCCTACTTTAATGTGAATAGGTAGATAAAAATTTGTAGCAATATTTAAAAAATAGCATTGAAATCCCTATACGCGACATTTCAATTCTATATTAGAACTTCGATAACTCAAACCACGACTTGCCACAAGAAAAGTTCAAGTTATCAAGAAATAAAAGAAAAATGTTTAAAAAATTGTATATGTACATACAGTATTTATTTAGGTAAAAAACAACATATTTCTAAGAAAAGAATAACAATATAACATTTGAACATATATTATACATTTTTCTATGTGTGTAGGTATGTTCATATTACACATGTACATACATTTCATTTTGACGTAAGGTATTCAGTAATATGTGACTGATTAGTTTTATTTTAAAAAAATCTTTTAATTTTATTTAAATCTCTATACTTAAATAACATCGGCTATTTTTTTTTTTAATTTGCAACCAAATCGTTCAAAGATGGTTGAAAATCATCTTGTGTCGATGGTTCATCATCATTTTCACTGTCATTCGTAACGGTGTTTATAAGTTCGGGTTTGTAGAACTTGATAATGTCCTCATCAGCTCAGTGCCGTATTAACCACAAGGCGCATAAAGCGGCCACTTGAGGCCCCAGATTGAACAGAGGCCCCGGATTGTACAGGGGACCCAATTTTTTTTTTATTTTCTTAAGAATATTGTGATCAAACAAAAACAATATCAAGAATATAGAACGGCAACGGCTCCCTCTTTTTCACCCGCCTATAGATTTTTTCGTTTAGAAAGAGACATGTATTGCAAATTTTTGAAATTTCAAACGGACGAAGCTAGATCTGGTAGATGCTAGATGTCTATGTTGTATAGCGCCTGCGTCTGCATCATCAGTGAAGTTCCCTAATCCTCACACTAGTAACTAGTGAGACACGTTTGTATCATAGATGAAAAATATAGGAGCCTCAATTTTTCGTCGATGACGAGTGCGTTCTTTTTGTTGTTTGTGACAATTTAATATCAGAATTAAATAGAAGATTAGAAATTTACTATGAGGTGCATAAAAACTTTAATTGTTTTTTCACTGAAGATATTACAGAGCAACCAGAATCTATTAACAAATTAAAAGATATATATCGTAATGATATAGATGCTAATATATTAGAAAATGAGATGCTTCAATTTTTATTATTTTGCAAAGAAGTCAGTAAAAATACAAATAAAGAAAAATATAAATTAATTTTAAAGGATTTTAAATCAACATTTCCCAATGCTTCAACTTAATTACAAATAAAAAATTTTAAGCAGAATGCAGTAACGAGATAAATTACTATATTATAATAGAAAAGTTTACTAAAAAAATCAAGACAATTAGTGATATCGTAACTTTGACGCTTCATATGTTTGTTATTATTATTTATTATTAAAATATTATTATTTTTTATTCTATAACTTTATTGTTGTTTTTATTATTTATATATTCTATAATTTACAGTTACTGTAATTTGTTACATGCCGTAATAAATTTAAAATATTAATAATCATAGTTTAGTTTCATTATCTACCTAATTAACTTGATATAATAGGTAGGGGCCTCATATATAATTCCGCTTTAGGCCCCAAAATTTATTAATCCTGCTCTGCATCAGCTAGAAACTCCGATTTAATATTATCCACCTGCATGTAATCATCAGGAGTACTGGTCCCCTGTGAATTATTTAAATTTACCCAAGCTTTCCCAAAATTCGACTTAACGAATATGTGCTCTCTTAGTTCCTTTTGTTGGAGTGGATCAACCTCCGTTTATTTTCCTTTAAATCCTTGTAGTTTGGTTTCTCCACGTCTTCCTATTTTTTGTTTTACTTTACCAGTTTTTAATTCCTACTACGTTTAAATCATCTACTTCTACTTTCTTTAACCATGTTGATCTGGATCTATCTAGTCTTCTTCTTCCTCCTGGTTTTTATTCTACTACTGTAACCTTTTTTTTATGATCCCGTTCATATTTACAATCTATCTGTACAGAGATATTCAGTAAATTTTAGTGATTAAAGATGATATGACATGGGAAAGTAACTGCCCATCGGCAGTATTTACTTGGTTACTGTAGTTTCTATAATTACAAATACTTAATCCTAAGATAAACTTATTTATATCGGTCCGGTAAATCGAGAGGGTTGTGACGTTTAAACGTTTAACACTACCGCACTGCACGTGATTCACGGCTAGTTTATTTTTGTGTCACTTTAGTCTTTGAATGTATCTTGCACTCAGTCTGGGACTGTCTTCTTTAACAGAAGGAATTTGAAGATCTTGTAAAATTAAACAGTTGGGGACAAACCGTGGAGCATTGATAATCATTGAAGGATTTGTGATTGAAATCTTTCTATGATTTCGATGTTGGAGGTATTTGCTGATCCCCATAGTTCAATGCCGTATGTACAGACTGGTTTATTACTTTATAAATCAGCAATTTGTTGTCTGTGGAGAGGATGGATTTTCTGCCGATGATCCAATACAGCTGTTTTATCTTCAAACCCAATTTCCACATGTGTTTTACGCCAAGTCAGAGGTCTGTCTAAGTGCATTCCTAGATATTTGATGTCCTCAGCTTGAGGTAGCTGGCGATTGTTTAGATATACTTGGGTGCATGTATCTCTTCTGGTGGTAAAGGTGCTGTGGGTAGATTTACTTTCGTTGGCTTTAATTCGCCAAAATTTGTAACCAACACTAAATTAGATCCAGATTCTTTTGTAATAATTGGGAAGCTAATTTTGGGTCCGATTGTGATGCCAGTATTGCTGTATCGTCTGCGTATGTAGCAATTGTAGTTAGATCCAGGGTAAGAAGAACAGCTGTATACAGGAGATATAGAATCAATAACATTTCCTTGGGGTACACCCGATTTCACTGGGTGTATATTAGTGACTGCGTTTTGATATTTGATCTGGAATTGCCGGTTACACAGGTATGACTTGAGGAAATATGTGTAATATGAAAACCTTTGTTTAGATTTCTTACTAGCGTGTTTTTCTTATAAAAACAATAGTCAGGGTATATACCTATTAAAACAGTTGGAACAACTAATTTGAATGTAGCATTCCGTGATGCGAATTAAGATCATAAATATTTCCATGAGTAAGTTTAGTTCTCATTCCTACCCACCTGCACGTAGCAAATAATTTGACAAGTTCCGAAGGGAATATGCCAACATCATCCCTCCGTCTAAGATGACGTCAGAAAATCAGCCAAGAAGACAGTATCAATCTAGAACTATAAACTCGCAACCGAGTCTGGAGTCTGCCACGAGCAACCGAAAGGCAAGACAAGGAATCTTGCTCTGCCGCGAGTTTCCGAGTTCTCTGGAAATTATTTCCACGGCTGCGGGTGTGAAAGGCTGCCGGCGGTGCTAGAGTATGTGCGGCTGACAGACAGCAAGGGGGCGGTGGCGGGGCCGGGGAGCCGTGAAGGAAACGGTGGCAAACCTAGAAACACGGACGAAAGTTTTTGGAACGTCTGCGAGGGAATTTGTCTGGGGCTGAGTGTCTTGATGGCGGTTTATTTTTCTTTAGTTTTCACTGGGTTTATTTAATCATTTAAAAGTGTTTAGAAACTTGTATCATGCTGCCGTCTGCAATTTTACCGGTTCTAAAATGTATTCGCAAAGCGAGGGAACCACTGACTTGTAACATTTTTCATAAGTTTTCCATTACTTCCATTCTGTTGGGCTAGGTCATCTTGGCGATTGTTGAACGGTAGTTCTTGGTAGTCATAAATCGTATATACTCCACATTTTCTAGTATTGCGAACCCTTTGGAACAATTTCTTACTATAGGTAAGCTGCGTTCTGATTTACCTAATAATAAAATAAGCAAATATAATTAATATTTGTGTTTTGGCGTTTGCAGATCAATGCTAGCGTTCTTATCAACAAAATTGAGGCTTTAATTTATAAATAAGTACTGATTGAGAAGTTTACAAATTCCCAACTTTCACTTATAAGTGAAATACAGATATTAACTCTTTCTTTCGTACTTTCGGCCGTTAAACGTTAAATTGTTTAGGACCTAACCGTAATTTTATAGGGGCGAATGGCATCACTCAGTCGTCGAACTTATCATACCCATCATTTGTTGAAAAAAACGATACATGCGATGATCAAATAAACACAATTAGAAACAAATCGCTACTGTAAACAAATATAATGAGCTGGATAGATGCAAATCAGAGTTCGCGAGTTCACACCTAGGTCTTTAAACTTTTAAACCAAAAATACCATAATACGCATAATTTGCACTAACATTTTGTATTATAATAAAAACAATCAAATAACCCTGCTGCATAATCATAGTAAAAAAAATGTCATTCGACAAATTCTTCGGCGCACGTGTGAAAAATTAAAGAATAGAATAGCTATTTAGCAAGGGTTTTTTGGGATTGAATTTGTTGTTTGAAAATAAGGAAGGAAAATATGAAAGACTAAGAAAGCTTGCATTTGAGTACAGCACTGGTTATCGCTGCCGGTTTCGGTTTCGGTAGCAACGTAGGTAGGTCGATTTTAGCAGGTGCAAACACAAGTTGAATCACACGTTTCTGGGCATTCTCGAGGCTGTAGGCGTTGTAGAACCAGGTGCGGTAACCAGGCAACTTGAACCTACCCTAACGCCTTTCCCTTCCTTAGTCCTTGCCCGCGCCGCGCGCAATCTCCCAGACGGCAAACAGCGTCGCGGCGCCAAGAAACACCAGGTTGAGAGCAGGCGACGTATTTCACGGGTTTATTGCGGACCGAGGCGATAGATCTTCGTGATGGGAGACAAATGCACACATCGCTATCGAAAGGACACGTTTGCACGTTCTCACGTTGTTCGCCCAGCTCTCCACTACTGCCTACTGGAGAAAACGAACGTGAATGTGAACGCGAATACGAACGCGAAGCGGAAAACCTACAAGGTGCTCCCGATTGGAAATTATGAATCACCGACTTTTATCTTGTTTTCTTTTTTCCTCTTTCTCTCCCTTTTCAAATACACGCAGCATGTTTCTTTCTACACTTTAAAGATGTTTTTGTGATCTGTAAACGATTTATATCCGATTTTATTTGGGGAAGTTTTGTAGTATGACTTCCACTTCATTCAAGAAATATTTTGCTACGGCTTTGCTTTCTTGACAAGTTCACTGAACATACATTTTGTTTAGAAAATAACTAAACTTTATTTTTAATTTTATAGATTATTGGTCTTTCTCTCCCATATTCACACACAATTCCTAGCGTTTCCATTTCGCTAAACAATCCTGGATTTGAATTGGCCTTTAAGGTCTGTGACGCATTTGTTTCGATGTCATCAGTAGTCTGAAAACGGGGTCCTTTTAGCACTGCTTTTAATTTGGAAAATAAGAGAAAATCGCAAGGAACCAGGTCTGGCGAGTATTGAAGCTGAAGGAGGACAGTCATTTGATTTTTGGTACAAAACTGACGAATTGACAAAGCTGAGAATGCGGGCGCGTTGTCGTGGTTTAAGAACCATGAGTTGTCTCGCCATAACTCTGGCATTATTTTGCATTTCATGATGGTTTTCACCAGTTTCATGTAAAATTTCATGTTGTATCGGTCCTTCGGAAAATCGCAAATTAAAAAAAATGGCTACTAACACTTAACTAGGTTACATTCAAATAACAATATCATGAAAACTATACGAGATATCAACAATCCAAGAATGTTTGATTATTTTCTGAACAGACCTCGTTTATTTTATAAAAAATATAAATCATTATAGGACTTTTAAAATAGACTGTTAAAAAGATTAATTGCTTATGTTAATGAGGAAATGTTGTGTGCAGGTGTAACATTCAAAGCGCACAAGTTGATCTTGGCGGCATGCAGCAAACACCTGGCCGACCTGTTCGAGACGGCGCCGCTGCACCAGAACCTGCTGGTGATCCTGGACGGCACGTCAGCGGCCAACATGTCCGCGCTGCTCGAGTTCATGTATAAGGGCGAGGTGCACGTGTCTCAAGACGCGCTGTCCTCGTTCCTCAAGGCCGCAGAGTGCCTGCAGGTAAGTGCACATCTGCCAACGTGCAATCAAGACCAAGTGTCTGCAACGCTGCGTGGTTCCAGGTGAAAGGTTTGAGCATTGAACATGAGAAATTAGCAGTAGCCCACAGCCAGCAACAACAGCCATCGTCGATGGACGGTCCACCCGAATCTCCCACCGTCCGCAGTTCCAAGCACCCGAAGCTCGGCAGCAAGGACGAGCCCGACGCAGGCCAAGTGATGCACCACCCAGTGTCGTCGCCCAGCTACTCGCCCGTCATGTCGCCGTACATGCACCCGCACCACTACCGGCAGTACGAGCAGCGGCTGCCCGCGTCCGGCTCCGTGTACGACTCGCCGCGCAAGCGGCACCTGCCCAGCCCCAGCGAGCTGCTGCAGGAGTCGGTGCGCGCCAGCGTGCTGCGCGACGGCAGCAAGGGCCAGCCGGGCTCCCCGCCGGGCGGCGGCGCCGGGCCCATGAGCCTGGCCTACCGCCCCGCCTCCAGCTCCAGCTCGTCGCTGCCGCCGCAGCCCGAGGCGGACGGGCCGCCCGACCACCGCTACGAGCCCGACGCCGGCGTCGGCGCGGCCACCACCACCTTCGATCGCAACGCCAACACCGCACCGGACGAGAACCACGCGGGAGACCATCACAGGCCGTCGTCCACGGACGCTGCGTCGCCTGAAGGTAAACGCAAATGTAATAAACATCACACAAAAATAAATTTACAGCGAATTAAAATCTTTTTAGTCCGCTGTTCTTATTTTTATCTTCGTAACACATTGCAGCATATTTTGAACATTCAATTCTTTGTTAGATCTACGCATGAAAATGGAACCATCAATTCAAGAAGAACCACTCAGCAGTACAGTAGGCGGCAGCAACGGCTCTGCAAATGGAACGGTGGCGCCCTCACTGACGTACGACACTGACCGGGACAAGGAGATCATATCGGCGAGCATGTGGTCTTCCGTGCAAAGCAAACTGGGAACCAAGGCGGGCTCTGTCACTACACCGGACGGTCGGTTCATAATCAAATCATCAGTTTGATACACTTTCACTTTCCATCATCCCCTTCCGATGTTTCGTGTTTGTGTTTTTAACTTCATTATCGAGCTCAAATGCATTTCCTTTTTAACTCGCAAATTCAATTCCTCGCCAAATTGATTATGGTAACTTTACAGACAATTGGTTTAAAACTTTGGAGAAATGGACACGGCTAATAAGATTTTACTAAATTGTATTCTAAATCAAAATAGCACTTTTGTAATAAGGCCTTGTAAAATACCGTCATTTTTACTAATTCATATAACCATGTTCGACAATATTCATAATAATTGCATGTCGAGCTTGCTTAAATCATTAGTATATTACCATGTTTGTGACGTTTTACGGCCAGTGTTCAGCGAATCAATCACAGAATAAGCTTATTGGACAACTCTACTATTTTTTACTGTGAGTTCGGAAAGCTTTTTTCTAACTTGGATACTATTAAATATGGTTGTGCAACGTCATAAGAACGTGGTGATTTGGAAATGACTTATAATAATGTTTCGATTGTGGTTGCAGGTAAAAAGTTGAAGTGTCCATTCTGCGAACGACTGTACGGGTACGAGACCAACCTGCGGGCGCATATCCGGCAGAGGCATCAGGGCATCCGCGTGCCGTGTCCGTTCTGCTCGCGCACGTTCACGCGCAACAACACGGTGCGGCGACACATCGCGCGCGAGCACAAGGCCGAGCTCAGCCTCAAGGCGTTCCAGCAGACGCAGCAAGTACACAACCACAGCCAATAACCAATAACTCCGCCCGTGCCCGCACAAGCAACCCATATACCTCATCATTGATCTTATACATTCATTATTATTATTATTTACAATTATAATACGTACGCGACTATCTTCCGGAGCCAAGCCATCAAATGGTTGGCCTGTCGAAGATATGTTGTTTTGTTGGTGAATTAGTTGATTTATTGATTGATTAATTCAGTTATGTTCCAGTACGGTCCTCACTGGTCCGCCAAACGTTTCTCCTAATCACTACAAACATTCAAATGTTTTCTGTTGAACAGACAAAATAATCTACCTCTTACAATAGGCCTTACGCAACTACAGTATTTATTTATAATATATTATTACATGAATGACAAATACAATCAAAGCATATATACAATAAATAATAACACTACACTAGTTTGTTTCGCAGAAGATGTTTAAATGTTAACTGATTGTCTATGATCTGAAGGTTAGGAGAGCGCATTATTTTAAGTTGTGGGTTCATCAAAATTGGACGTTGTTTCGTGTTTAGTCCGCAAGATTTTTTGTACATATTAGGAGTAACACTTGCTGGACTAATCCACGAACCAACATCCTCCTATTATATTTGGTCGTATACAAGCTGGTCTTGTAAAATCCATTACCTTTGCTTGCACTAGTTCCATTCTCCGTGGTTTGGCACCGCCACTTGTTTCTGTATATATTTGATTGTCCAGACCATGAAGAATGGCGAGTGCAGGTGACCCCTTGCACCGGAATCCACGAATCCACACCTTGTTGTTACTAGTGGTTGTGTGCGTGACCTAGCAGTGCGTACTCCTGTTGTTGATGTTGTTGTTCCGTTGTTGTCTGCCTGTGCTGCGTTCTTTTGCGAGTGTGAATGAGAGATGAATGAATGTGATACACACAAGTTCACACTGGATATGAGGAGCTCCGGATTTGAACTGAACCAATTCGCACAGCAATCTCATCAATTAGATTAGTCATATTGCAACGAATGATAAATTTAATTTTGATTTGGGTATGTTTTGTTTGGAATTTAGAGGGTCTCGGAATTTGTTTGAACAATTGGTTGATTGTGTGAGTTGTAGTAGGTTCAACTGGAGGCTAAAATTAAGTGTACACTTTGGTTTTGCTCCTTTAACTCATGTGAATCAGATATACCTCAACTTCAAGTGCTGGTACCAGTGAAAAACTAAGCATGAACTAGTCATTGAAGTGCAACACAACTATAAATAATAATAATAATATTTTTAATGATAATATTAAATAGTAATGTTAAATATATTAATTTATACACAACCCTTTTTTAAAACTCAGGAATTATTGAATGCATATAATAAAATAGAAGTAAGTTAAAATAATTATTTAGTCTTCAGCACTATTCAGTTAGCCATAGTGCCAAACTATCATTGAATGCAATCCGTTACAACATAGCGCGCTTGTATTTTTATAACATAAGTATTGTTTCCCATACCAGAATTTTTCGCAACCTCTTGACAAATCTGCTACAGCGTTTTAGTTTCGACGCAGCTGTCAACGTACCTGCTAGTCAATATTACCGAAAATACAAATACCTCAAGTTATCGCATAATAATAGTTTATACAATACAATAATCTGTATATTTATACATAGTACACCACGCATACCTCATAATGAAACAGTATTGAAACAATATACATGATAGCTTACAATACATAACTGTTATAATAAACCAGACCGTGCAACTGGTCGATGACGGTTGCACCGCCATGACATACTGAACTAATCAAACAAAACTCAGGTCCATTACGTATTAAACTATACATGCTACATAGACTACGTGTACACCGGGCGCACCGCGTGACCTCATAAGATGGTGGCAAGCACTACAGCGACGTTACTGCCATCCTTCATTTATCAAAATAACTACAAAACATTTTGAGTAACTTCAGCCAGACATAGTCCGCACGGTGTAAACGTACTCACCCAGTAAACAGACAGTACAATGCAATAGCTTAATAAATAATTGATACTTTTATATACATATATTATATATTTACAGTTTTTATTCATATAAATATTTATTATCAGCTGAACTCATAATTGCAATAGCCAAGGTAACATAACATATATTTTTATACAACAAACTTAGGTGACAATAGTTATTGTTGTTAAACGGGTTTCATTTTCTCACTATGTCAATGTACGTAACTTGTAGTTTCTTCCGTGGTCCGAATATCACAATCATACATTCATATAGGTGTCTACAATTGCAAAATCTAATTCATTTTTAGTTCTGGTCGACAGAAATTCGAAATTTTCAATCTACAAGACTGATTATTTATTATTTACAGCAACGTAAAACTACCTCGAACTCAATCGTTTTTATTTTCATTAATTACATGTAATATATATTTAAACAGGCCGGAATAAAGATGAATATGATTTTATTTATCGAATGTTTCATACAGTATACTAACAACATAACGATGGATTTAGTCTGCTACAGTTTAGGTACAGAATGTTGATTTTGTGTTTTGCGTGTTTGCGAATGTTTACCCATTCTCACACCCCTCCAGTGCAGAGCCCAAGTTGTGGCTCGGCGGTTATCACTTGTCAGTGTGATTCAAGTATTGTTCTTTGAGTGAGTTTTGTTCTGTACGGTGAATGGTTTTAGAAAGAAAAATTATTTCCTAAAAAAAGTAAGTGCATTAGTGTTCATTATTATATGTTAAACATACCTATATTTTTTCTAACCTAATTTCTAAGATAGTTTATTGAAGGATTCTATATTTTAGTTTTGTTATTTTTTATTTTTTTATTGGAAAAGTAATCAGATGAAACGATATAAATTCAAGATCAGTTCCGTACATCTAATGTTGACTGTTGAAAGAATTCAGTCGATTCATCTGAACTTTTAAAATTTCATTGGACATGGTATTAGTATGTAAAAATCGTTATGTCAAGTTGTTACAGTCCAAGCAAGAAATTTAAGGGACTATAAAATTGTCATTTATGTACTATAAACTATTTTTAACATGTTTTTCTGTTGTATTAGTGTGTAACTTTAGTTTGTATGATATCAGTGTACAGTTCGTAAGAAATCAATGATGGTGGAAATCCGGCTGAAACATCCAAGTGTAATCATCAAACAAACAAAATCAGTCTCGTTGAGGTATGTGATTGACGATCAGGATTCACCTGATGTTAAATAAAATTAAATGTTTACAAAGTAATTTAGGCGAGAGGATGGACATTTTGTAGTAGAACTGGCTCCCGCGTTACTGCACTTTTATTCCGATAGTGAAAACTTTGCGTACGGTTGTTTAGAATGACCGTAGCCATATTTTACTCAGGTATTATAATTCAGGGAATATATATGTTGCGCTGATCTGTACTGCCGCTCACAATGCATTTCGGATCAGCATTTTGCCCTTATAAGTACTTTATATACATCAGATTTTCATTTATTGTGCATTATTTTAACATACTGTATATTATTTATTTATTCAGGCGTAAATGTATGTTAAAATATTGAACAATTCATTTGAAATTTATTAAAATTTCAATCATCTGATGTTTATAAAAGGTACTGGACATCACTAATATATTATTAGCTTATAAAGCGTTTCTCGTATTCTTTTTTTAATTCAATATTCTTGTAGATAACATTTTTTTTTATTTATTTATTAAGGAACTGTCATATTAGTACGATGGTTTCTAGTTTATAGCCAAAGTATAAAATACTTAAATAGTACAAATATGAAACTACCTCAGGTTACATACCGCAATTTAATTATTAATATTATTATATTGTTTCTTTTGTTTATAATGTTTGTTTCTGTACATAATCGTACGATTAATATCGCCACCTTTCCCTAACTTCGAATTCTCAGGAATATAAAGGTACAAATGTATTTGTAGCTTTTCTGAATCTCCATTTTTGCGTTTCCTATTTAATCAGACTCAGGTATTTTGAATAGTTAGTTTTCCGGTTATGTAGTTTAAAAGTGTCCCCAATCTTTCTCATCACGAAACACAGGGATTTCAAAATTCTGCCTTTGTTTGTTTGTGAAAGTTTATAGAATTTCGTGTGAGAAATGATTGAACGTTGTTAATCGTATTCATAACCTAACCACTCTTCAACATTAATTTTTGCGTGTGTGAACCGTAATTATTTGTATATGTCGTTCTTTATGTGCAAAATATTTATGTACATTGCTCTATGTGATGAAGTGCTCATTGGCCAGTTTCTACAAAATGTTGATTCCCCATCTTGTAAATTCATTTCGACATTGTGGATTTTTCAGTCACGTACATTGTTTTTACACATCACTATTATTATAGTGAAGTCGCAAATTACTAACATACATGAAATGTTTTTTTTTTTTTTTTGTATTGAGATGATACATATATCCATAATTAAAAGTAATGTACAAACTCATATAAGAAAAACATATGAGTATAATCGTTAATTAAGAATTACATTTCAAGAATAATTTGTTTTATTTTATTTTCTTCCTATTTTATTTTTATTGCTCTCACAAAGTTAAGGGTGAGATTGAACCTTCAAGTACCTTCACAATCCGTACTCCCAATAGTCATACGATGACTTAAATTTGTATACTTGTAAAATCCCTGTTCGAAATTGTGTGTTTAATATGGATGTTGTAGGACAACTACTGAACTTAGTGTTAGTTGTTCGTCCCTCAAGTAGCTTAGTTCAGATTTAGTTGGTCACATTGTAACTTGTAAACGGTGCCAGGTAGATGATAAATTCCACTCAAGTACAAAATTACTTACAAATTATACCAGCACTGCCAAATGCTACCCAAACCAATCATTGGCAATAATTCTTTAGCTGGATGTTGTGAAATCTTCCTGGACCCGTATCTCACTGAATGAACCCGTCCATCATTGTAAAAATCGCAAGAGGCAAAACGGGCAGTTTCTCTGAACTCGTCACGACTTGAGACTTATCCCCAAAATGGCGATTCTGAAGTGTAGGGATTGTGCGCTGAAAGCTGAAAAGTTTGCTCTTGCATAATTTCATCTCATCTTGTTGCTTAATATAAGCATTAATGTAAGTGTAACCACTTGGAGTCAATATTCTTGAACTATTGTTTCTCGAGTCAGAAACTGTGGTTTGATTATTCATATTTAGTTGGCACTTGTTCACTGCAATTATGATGACATTTCAAATTTGGACCAATTACGAATGATTTGAAGAGAAAAAACGTAAGGTTATAATATATAATTATGATTTTGTTTCAACTATTTTAAATATTAAATGTACAAATTAATTTTGGGAGATTATATAAAGTTATTATTCTAAATGTAAAAATTCCACAGATATATAAACGTTTGCTGAAAGTAATTTGTAAAGGTTGTAAATATACAAACGTTAAATTAAATTTGGAATTGACTTCATAAATGTAGTGAATTCGATCATACGTAGAAAGAATATCTATACTTGATATTTGTATCAAAATGAACGAAATGTATTTATCATATTATCTACAAAGGTGAATGTTACATGCAAACCAGTTACCCAAAATGGGGCATCTGTTAAATTTGAAACATTTTGTATGTGAAAAATAACTTAGGCATGCCCAAATGTAAATTATAACTCATTACGAAATATTAGAGTAGACTGCACGACTCAAAACGAAAATTGCAATATCTATATCAAGGAACATCATTCACAACTCAATGTTAAAATACGAATTTTCAAATCTAGATGGTTAGCCTTTACCCCAGGCACTGTATTAAGTAGTTGTTGGTTCTTTCAGTGGTACGGGGTGGCAGAAACCCCCAAACACATTACGATTACGACACGGTGCTTTCGTTTTGCCACGAATCTCATCTCTCTTACACTTGAAATGCAATTAGAACGAAGTTGAGATGAATGCATTTAAAAGAACACTCTCTTTGGAATGTTTTATTTCTTGTAAACTAAATAGAATATCTTATTTATTCTTTGACAAACCGATATCCAGACCTGAAGTGCTTTTATAAACTAAATTTTATTCAAATTAAAACAATATAAGAAATAAACGAATATTTATTTCAAAAAATTAGCATAATAATATTAAGAACATCAATAATATTCCTGAATTACAATAATGTATTTTGATTCGAAATTTACTATTTATGCCCGGTTGCAGAAAGGATAGCTAACTTCGTTCTTAATGTAATAAAGTGGTAACCATTAAAAAAAACATCATGATTGGTTAATCACATTGTTAAATTAACAACGGAGTTATCTATCCTTTGTACAATAAGGTACATTTTTTTTTACAAAATAATCCTAGAACTTTGTACAGTGCTAAAACTGGGGCTAACGCAGAAACACAGCTCGTGGTACCAGCCCATGTGTTTATAATTTAATGGTCGGAATTGGGGAACGCATATCGGTTTGTCGACTTATATGAAGCATGAGTACGTGTAAATCAGTTTACTCAAAGAAAGATAACAAGAAAAAAACGTATTTCTAGTTCATACAATTGTTAGTAATCTTACAAAAATATTTGCAATATTCACCAGAAAATTGTTTTTTGAGAGTTAATAACAACGAAGTTTTTACTGAAAAGGTACGCATTTGTAGAAGTAACGCTATTGAGTGGGCAAATTTATATCAATAGAATTCACAGTAGAGTAAAACATTATGTATTTTACATCTCATGCCAGGTGAATAGAACTGAGTTGAGATTCGTGGTAAAAAGAATGCGCTCACAAAGTGAGATTGCGCTCTGATGACGTCTTCTCACTTATGGCTCAGTTTCTTACGCGTTTTTATACAGAAGTAATACTAAATTTCGATTAAATCTTAACGTTTTATGAACTTGGTTCAGTTTACATATGAATGTGGTTAATTTGAAAAATGCGATAGAAACTTCGCCGAGCAAAGCAAAAGATGGGTGTTATTATCAGTGTATCTCAAACTTTTTTAACGTTATTCACTGTCTCTATACTGTTGTATACTAACTAAAGTCAAGTTGGGTATCTTGTATTAATGTACCTGCCATGTACCTTACTAAAAAACACTGTCACATCCTAACACACAAAACAAATTTTACCACATATACACTTACACGCAACGTACAGGGTTGGATTGTAAAATTTCAATAATTAGAATTCTTAAAAATTGTATAGTCTATCGGTTGTTAAATTATTGTGATTACATAGTTGAATTATTAGGCTATGTTAGACTTAGAAATGTCTGATTTGGAAAAATGTTTAGTAGTCCGGCCCTGTGCTTCTACACATACACAATACGTGTTTACCTGTTTAGGTACTTACCTGCGTATGTACAAATATGTCGGTAAAATCAGGTATTATCGAGTACAAATTACCTACAAATATAAAAAATATGCAGAGATATTTACAGAAAATCTATTTCGAGTCATGAAGTTAATTATTGAACAAAAACTGCTCTTATAACAAATCACAAATAGTTGTTGTAATTTTAAATTGACAAAAAGTATAAATTTACTTATAAGCAAAAACCTGTTTGTCAGTTTTAAGTGTTTATTAAAGATAATAATTAAAAAAATATAAAATTGGGAGAAGAAAATGATGGTTTCCGCACGTATATGCGGTGCTACAACGGTGATTCGGAAAGTCGTCGGGTGTAAATTCGGCGCTGTAAATTGAAAGCAAAAAAAAATAATTCGTGACTGAAAGAGAGATGCGAGATTGTTTGAGAGCGCGTGCGGGAGTGAGATAGGATATCGCAACGATTTGTAGCTTAAAATTAATAAAAGCGTGTCCTTTGAATGTTTTTACTACAAAATTTCATTGTTAACTCGGTGGTCGATGTAGTTTGAATCTTTATAATATCGTATAACATCTGTGATTTTGAATTTCACTATAATATTCCCTTGGGCCCGGTCCTGGGAGCCCGCGTCACGTGACCCTCACCCCTGGCCCTTGGTTGGTTCTTTACTAAAACGTGAAATCGGTGAATTGGCTACAGTTCGTACATGAGTGTATAAGTATAGGCTAGAACCCATAGCGGATTTTTATACGAGTTAGTGTTCACTTTGAAAAGTGATAGACTACTTTGTACGTAATAAAGAGTATTGCAATGCGCATGCGTCAGAGAGAATAACGTTCCAGCGCGCGCATTTCGAATAAAAACAAAAAAATACAAATCGAGCATATGTAAGCGTAAGCGAAATACCATAAGTAGGTAAAAATATTTGCACATTGTAAATGTAAATGTATCGATTATCTATTATTGATTATTACTATATTAATTATTATAATTAATTATTACTGTGAGACACCTGTAATACAATTTGTATAAACTTCAAATAGTTTTATTATGTACGATTTAATTATTTGATGAGATTTTAATAATTTCACGAAATAATAAAATCAATTTGTTGCTAGCCCCTTCGTCATTCTACCTCACTAATTTTTCTTCCCATCGATCATCTGTTATTCACAACATTATTCTTTTATAAGTTTTCATTTTCTGTTAGTTTCAGAAAGAACATAGTTTCCAATATGATGCACAAAGAAGTATATCAGCGAGATATTAAGGTAAAATAATGTAAAAAAATCCTATATAATTATTTGAATAAATGCATATTTGAACCGCGAGTTAATTTACACAAGTATTATTCTTAACTATAACTAAAATGATATTTAATTAAAAAATTTGATTTATGTTTCATGTTTTTTAGTTACTAACTCGTACTTGTGTACTTTACAAATTGCTATGAGTTCGTTTAAAAACAATCTAATTTGTGCAATCTACAATTGTTTATATTTTTAAAATGTCACAATTAAATGAAGAAATAATGTACAAAATCTTCGTACCTCAAGTTAATTTAAATGAAACTGAACATGTTGTTTCTTACTCTTCTGAAAAATTGAGATCCGACTACGAAAAGAATATCATTTGTTTTGTGTGTGAAAAAGGCTTAAAATGTGAAAGGTGTCAGTGAAGAAGTATTTCTGGCATATTTTTCAGTAAAATCAAGAAGAATGAAAGTTTTCAGTTTATGATCGTTTTATTAAAATAAGAATTACAATGTAATTTTGCTTAAAATATAGAAAATACCCAGACCTACATTTTGTAATTACTATTACTATAGCAAATTTGTGGATAAAGTAATATTTTATCCATCCGTACTATTAAACTATTATTTTAGTATCGAGAATTTAGTGTACAAAATAAAACTGTACAAGTAGGTGATGATTGTTGAAAAAAGAATAAAAACAGTTTGTAATCTTGAAAGCAACGAAACCGATTGAGACAAAATCATTAAGTTTTTTCTGAATTATAGACTGTTTCAGTTTTAACCCACTATATTAGAAATACACTGGCAGTGAGCAATTCAAAAGAATTTGAATAAATTTTCGTGAAACTGAAAACATAGTTACATGTTTGCTTAGTTTGAAGTACCTAGGTTAAAGATATAGATCAAAATAGCGGAGATCCAAAAACAATTATTTAAAAAAATCATGGAGGGTTGAAATATATTTTGATGAAGTCTTAACAGTTAGAAGAAAATCAGTCATGTATAGTTATAAAATATAACAAGAGATGGCGACAGATATCTCATTTAAAAATTTCAAGAACCAGTTCTGTATGACATACAAATAATTAATTTTACAAAAAATAAGCCATGAAAAAAGTGATCTTTGTTGCTTTTATTTGAAACATTTTTGAGTAAACCCATATACATCGTTGTATTCTGAAAGTATGTATTATTGCAAGAAAATTTTTATTTTATTTCATTATTCTGAATAAAATACCCATATGAACGAATACCGATGGCAATATACAGGGAGTCAGGAGTAATCATCTTGCTTCCTTTTTACTTCACTGTATTTTCGCTGCCAAACGCAGTTTTGCGTTGTCATTTAAACACGTTTTTAAATATAAAAACAACGCGTGTTATAAATGAAATCGTACATAATGTAGAATGGAAAAACAAATAGGTTAAAAGTTATATGAGCTACCTTGATTATTGTAAACTTTTAACACGTTGACTAACATTTCGAGCGGAAGTCAAATTATCGACAATTACATGCACGAGGGATATTCGAAGGACTATTTCCCGATTAAAATTTAGCCAGACGCTGTTTCTCTCATAAAAAATAAAGCAAAATTTAAAAACTTTATTTAACATCAAGTCAGAAGCACCTAGGTAATTTGCACTAGTGCGAATTATCGACAAACGTTGATTGGACGACAATCAGGAATGTCAGAATTCTGATTGGCTTAAATTTTATGAGGGAAATAGTCATAACAATTTGATCCAATCTTGTTATTCCAGACCAATTCAGCAAAAAAAAATTGACCATCTTCAATTTGACCAAAAGTGATACATTGTTTACTTCCACCTAAAATCCTAAAAACATACGAGAACATCTTGGTTTGATGTATTTTCTGAATGACGACATGTAAAATCATATATCTTAATTTTTATGAAAATTGATGTTATCTAGAGAGCAAATACACAAATAAAGTTAAAAAACATCGATTTTTTTTTCATTTTATGATTTTACCACGATTTTCGCATTAAGGCTTTTATAACTTGCAACTGATGAAACGAAAACTGCATGTAGCTAACTTTAGTTCTGTCACTTTGGCATTCAGCAGCTGCCATATTTTTATTTCATACTGTATTACATTTGCATTTTTTCCGGACTGATTTCAAATTGATTAATGCCAGAAATAGTTAAGGAAGCCAATAGCCAATGTAATAATTTTTAAAGGAGTTCCACGAATTACATATCTTTCTGATTTAACTATTAGATCCTCGTGAGATGCAATCAACGGCTTTAGTTAAATCGCAAAGCATTAAGGTCAAACATACGCGTCGAAAGAACGAATCCTATATTTTTTAAAAAACAGAAAAATCTGTATTCTTTATTTATTTTCATGTTCTTTATGGTCCAATACCCTCCATCCGTCAAAATTTCATGGATTTTTTTTACAGTGACTTGTACATTGCAAAGTCAGATGAAGTACAAATTTTTGTGGGTTCGTTTATTCCCATGAATTTTGTTTTGCAAATTCAAATTTAAATAAATATTTTCTCACAATAATTCTTATCGAAAAACAAAACAATTATTGCAGTAAGGTCTTTGAACATTCTAGTATTTATATATGTGGATGAAAAGGATAGCTAAAATATTGAACTATAAAAAATATTCGTTGAAGTCTAGTTGGTCAAAAATTCAGAACTTTGATACTGTGTCTCTCATTCCCATGAACGACTACAGTAATGAAAATAATTCGTATATTTGTAAATATGATCATTTATAACATACTAAGTTTATTTTCAATTTGAATTTACAGTTTTTGAGAAACAAATAAAAATATACCAAAAAACACACTTTTTGGTATATTTTTTTTTTGTTTCTCAAAAACTGTAAATTCAAATTGAAAATAAACTTAGTATGTTATAGACGATTATATTTATAAATATACACATTATTTGCATTATTGTAGTCGTTCATGGGAATGTGTGGCATATATTTGACTACTTTGAAAATTATGTTTATGTATAATATGTAAACAAAATTAGCTTTTTAAAATTTATTACAAAACTTTGAACTTTTATCTACAAACGTAGATATAAAACATTATATGTTTCATTTATTATAATAATGATATATTGTTTCAAATTAGTCATGTTCATCTTGCGCTATCTTCAGCCCGTATTGGCCCGGATGGTTCACCTTAATGCTGAACATTTTTACTAAATAAGGTACCAGTAAATATATCATCGGGCCATTTAGCCATTTCGAGCACTGTACTTTTGCAGATTTTAGTCATTTTTGGACGTGATGTGTCAAGTGATTGATTTCAAAATGCCAAAGTTACTGGTACCTACTACTGATCGTGATCACAAATTTGTAGTTTGCATTTATTTGTCTTATTTCTATTTCGTAAGCTTTTGAGTTCAGAAGTATTATTTCTCTTATTTATCTACATATTTGACAAAGTATTACTACCTAGCATAAATACAAAGTTTGTAGAAGGTGTTCATTCACAAGTAGTGTAAGATCATGTGCGCATAGATTATTAAAATCCAATTTGTTAAACCAAGCAAAAAGGTGAAATGTCCTGAACCTTCAGACGAGACGACATATAATATTTTACTACTATAACAGTTATTACTCACCACGGAGCAAAAAACTAAAATTTATACTACGTAAAATTAAATTCACGAAGTGGCGACTTCTTTATGCACCGTAACATTCGTAACCGCGCGCGGTTAGCGCTGCAAGACCGGGTGACGGTCGGTCAAGTTATTTATTATAACCGGCGACGGCGACGGTGGTAACTGGTAACCGCGCGACATCGTTATGTCCGTGTTTAAACCGCAAAACGGAATGTTTTAAAAATGCAACGACCGTTGCAGTATTCACGTTTTGGTCTGTTCACGTTCAGAGCCACCTGTAATATATTTTAAAATTGTACAACCTAGTGGTTCACCTCAAACTATTTACTACTAAATGCTTCGCAGGACCGCACTCGAGGTGTCGCACTGCAAATGCACTTTGAAAAAACCGAATTGTTAATTTTGTATCTTTCGCTGCAGCTACTGTTAATTTTTACGTTTTATTTTTTTTTGTAATGCCAGTTGATACGTAAATGCTACTTACTTTTTCTCTTATTTTTAAATATGCATAATATACTGAAATATACGAGCCCAGAATTATATCATGTGGCCCAATTAAGACTTTCAGAATAACTTAAAATGGTAAATTCTGTTATTTTTAAGAATATTTTAAGAAATAAATAATTGAAATAATTACAAATTAACAAAAATTATTTGCTTATACCATGAACGTTGTTTTTGATTCTGATGACAACAAAATATAGAAAAATATTTCAAATAAAAATTGTAGGTTTTTTTAAATCTTTTTGATTCGGAAAAAAATTGCACTATCTTATTTATTTATTAAGATATGCCCAGATATTTAGATAAACTTTCAAATAATCTACTAATTACTGTTGATGAATGTACCCAGATTCTAATAAATTCGTAAAATAAACATAATACCTCACTTACATATATATGTAAGTGCGGGAGGTAAAAATGAAAGAATTTGAACTTAGAATAATACCATACTTCAAGATTGCTGGAAAGTGATAAAGAAAGGGGAAGAATATAAAAATAAATTAACAAAATGGGGTACTAAAAAAAAAACTAAAGAAATAGATAGACAACAGAATGAAAAAAAAAAAAACGTAGAAACACAAAACACTACTCGTGCAAAGAGACTGGGAAAACTAATAACAGGAATAGTGTAGGATATATGAATCAAGGTATAATAAATTTATAAATATATAAAATCAGATGAATTTCCCAAATATCTTATGAAAATAATAGTAATCCATCACTAATCGAAAGATTTAGAGATGTGACAATAAAAAAAAGAAGAGAAGAAGAGACAATAGAGCACCTAAATGAAAAGGATACGGACTGGATGAATTCTCGTTACAAAAGAAATAATTTTCAGTTTCAAATTTTCTTCTGAAATACTATTTTTGTATTTGCTTCTTCCAACACCAAACCTGGATAAAAGAGAAGAAGTATTTGCTTCTTGTGCATAAAAAATACTTAAGGAACAAATAAGTACCTACTCCCTCGGCGCAAATTCTAATTCTAAATAATTTTTTTAATTTACATTTTAGTTTAAAATTTTCTGGACACGAAACTGAACGATTCAACTCTGCTCCCTGCAGAGATCTCAATGCTATTCAAAGCTGCAGTTATGATTCCTTGATAATTTTGTCAAATTTTATGCTTACAAGGAAATGCCACAGTAAACTACTTTCCGATTTGATTGAAACTATTGGATGATATATTTACATGGGAAATAAATCGGTTATAAATTATAATGTAAAATAAATGGTTATTCGATTTATTAATGGCTCTAATTCGAATCATAAAGACTAAAGATCATGATTCAAGTCTGAAGCAGAATTTATCTTTAAAAAGATAATGCTTTAATTTGGTATTAAAATGAGAAGTGTACTTGTAATTCTAATCACGCGTACTTTCAAATCTATAAAAGTTAATTTAGTTTGGTTGTTAAATATGTACTTGTTCCATAATATACTATTTTCTAGTGCTGATATTAATAGTTATTTACGATACAAGTACGTAAAGCTAATCTTATGACTCCTGAGTGACTAAAGATGCTTTAAGTATGTGTATCGTACAATATTTTATCCACGATATAATGAAAAACCCAATAAATATAAAACAAGTACTTTTATTTATGAATTAGGATCACAATATTAAATGAGAAATTGACCATGATAAATTCCCAACACTAGTTTATAACTGATCATAATGCAAAACACTTTAAAATTCGCACTACAAAAAAGTTGTATTATTAAAATAATATCTTAAATAAATAATTAAAAAATTATTCACAATTGGGTGACCTTCTTTCATCATTATCAAAGCAAATGAAATGGTAAGTTATTAATTAATAATAGATAGCAATGAAAAATTTCGCCTCTTTTACGAGTCACACCTGTGGTGGCATAAAGTTTGAGAATCACTGGATTATACAACGGTAGTAAATTTTGGATCATAGATGTTTATACATAATCTAGATACCTAAATCGATGCGCAAAAGTGAATCCTCAACGGCCATTTGCTAAAAAGGCAGAAAGTGACATTTGTGTCAATTTAAAGGTATTTATTATTTGATTGTAAAGTAAAACAGTGTATCTAAATGTTAGTAAAAGACATAAATTAAATAAACTAATATTATTTTCAAACCAATAAATAAAGTGATAAAGTGTAATATTTTAGCAATTAAATTTAATAATAATTTATGTGTTTTTTCCTATTTATTATACATCGTATTCAAATAGTATTGCCTTTCTAATAAATGGCCGCCGCGGCTTCTCTTACCAAGTTGTTTGTTTATATTGAGTTCGGTATCTAGTTTGTATATAAATATCTATGTTCTGGATGCATCAGTTTAGTTATATCTAATTTGAAGTCTCGTTTGACAATGTAGGCACCTCCACCAAAAGTCTGCACTCCGGTCCTGCCCTCCTCCCAGCTGCAGATCATCTCTCTGGAGACCAGCATCAAACCCAACTTGACTCAGCAGAGCAACAAACCTCCAGCAGCAGCATCAGCAGCGCTCATAGCGGCGGACTCTATAAACACAACATCCCGCATGTCTCGGACAGACACAAACAGACAGCCCGGCCAGGACAGCCAACATGCGCGGCTCGTTAATAATGCACGGCCGGAAAACGGCTCATGAAGTATACACCAGGAGTACGGTGCCCAAGAGTGACGGACGCCACTGGAGTCGAGACGCCTTGTTGCTTGTTTCCAGATCTGGTAATTTGATCTTGTCAGTTTGATGCGGATTATGTATTTATGGATAGTTGGGTGGGATTGTTTTGTGCGATGGTGACAGATGGAGTGGCGGTACCGGGTTACTTGCTGACGAATTGCCATGGTTTGGTTGAAGACTTCACTTGTTGCTTAATTTCTTCCTCTAAATACTTTTTTCAGCATTTCTTTATGCAGATATCGCTTACAACGTGGTCAGCATTGGACTCATCTCATTTATCGAGAACTACAATAAATTGTAATTTATTACAGGAACAAGAGCTGACAAAAAATGTTTAAAACAAAATAAAACGATATAACATTTATATCCCAGCTTCCTTGGAGCAAAATGTCAAGGATTCGCAGATTTGATTAAGTATTAGGGTAAACAAATTGAAATAAATAATTCCATCATCAGTTTATCAATTTCTGAATGTGGCACTCTGAATATAAAAAAATATATATTTTTGTGCAAGTTAAATAACAACCCATAAATGTCTAATGTTTCTATTTTTTTTTTTTTTTTTATGAAGATGAGAGGCGGACTAACTACTATGGTCATATGCCGCCTCATGAGTGGATGATTATGAAAGTATGTGAACAACACAAACGACCATGCTCTTCAGTGGGATTCGAACCCACGACCCCTGGCGTGCTAGGCTAAATGTTTCTATTATTATTGTAATTATTAATTAATAGTTATCCTTTGGTCTTCTAAGTGAATGGAAACAAAGCAATATTATAGAATCTATTTAAAAGGTAAATTTATATTAATTTATTAATATTATCAAGGTATAGGTAGCAACATTCATAATAAATTGGGATTAACTACATTTGCGTTTATTTAAGTTAATGGGGTCTTTCTCCATTTAAAAAAAATATTTTATGAAACTATATATATATTGAAGACTATCTACACTTATAAAAATTCTTAATTGTTATTCATTAAGCCACAACGATTTTTTTTAAATGTTGTGACGTCATTGTAGAGGTATTGCTGGATCTAAAACAGTACAGATTGTAAATAATTGTAGTCATATATTTTTTTACTTATTTTATTATTATTATTATTATTATTATTACAATAAAATAGAACATTTATGTGACTACAATTATTTACAATCTGTATTGTTTGAGATCCACCAACACCTCTATAATGACGTCACAACATTAAAAAAAAATCATTCTGGCTTAATCAATAACAATTAAGATTTTTAAAAGTGTAGATAGTCTTCAATTTAGATGAAGTTTCATAAAAAAATGGTGAAAGACCCCATTATAATATTTTTACCTCTGTGGCCAAGACATAAAGAAAACACTGCTAAAAAATATATTTTAAATTGCTTTTTCTTTTGATCTTATGCAGTATTTGAAAATAATAAAATTATCTGGTTAAGGGGCCTATTCTGTAACTTACCTGTTAATTTTTAAGGACCTGTTAAAAATTTTAACCCTTAAAAATATATGTGACAAATAAAAAAAACAAGCCGTTAAAAATTAACAGGTAACTTACAGAATACACCCCTAGTACTTGTATAACATAAAATAACTATTAATTGTAAATGTCGTAAATTAAATTAAAATTATTTCAGTCCAATATGAATATAAATTTAAAGTAGAATCGATGCAAAAGTAAAATCCCGCACAAAAAATCGGAACATGTAAAACATGCATTTACGTTGTTTTGAATATCGAATGAGACCATCTAGAGAAATTACAATTTTGCCGGGGGCGTGTGCCCCTGGGGCGAAGCGCCGTTTTACCGCGGATGACTTTCGGGCGGCGGTGGCGAGGGCGGCAGGGGCGGTGCCTGCGGGAGCAGAGCGACCTGACTCTAAATAATAAATTGGCAAATTTTCAAAGTATGACAGTTTAACAGAAACGCCCTCAATATACGGAATTACTAACTTTATGTTGCGAATGTGACAGGCCGCTGTGTACTGTTTCTTCTGTGATGTTTTTGCGATGCGAAGAATATAGAGAAATTCCGCCTGTCAGTTTTTTCGCGATCCAAATAAACTGACACTAGACGCTTTTTGTTTTTTATTTAAGTTTTTGTTTGAACGTGCATAGGTAAGTTGATTGCACAGTTCGCTGATGATCATGAAATTTTAATTCGAGTAGAGAGCGAGTAAATTTTGTTAATTTAAATTCGGTTTGCATATTGAAACACATGCAGCATGAATTATTTCTATTTTTCGTATGTTTTTAAGATTCAGTACTCAATTATTACACAGTAAACTAATTAATTTAATGAAGTTTATTGATAAATAAATAAATAATAAAGTCCAAATTTATTTGTTTATGTTTTTAAAAATGATTTTAATACTTAAATTTGTGGAAACCTTTTTAGTTTATTGTATTTATTAACAAATTAATAGAAATTTATTCAAATGGTCCAAAATACAGTTTTATTTCTTTTTCGCGCCGCCGTCCGTCATTGACACAATTACATTACTCTAAAACGGTCGGAAATCATGTTTTGCTAACTTTTTATGGTTATATGTTGGCATCACTTCAATAATTTTAGCTAACTTCTGACGCTAGAAATGTATTACATTAACTTAAAAATATTATGGCAATATATCTACAATTGAGTATTTGCAATACAAGAAAACAGAATATTTATGGATTTTAAACATATTTGTAAGTAATTATAATTGAATTTGCAGTGTAAAATCCAAATAAAAATATGTAGATATTTTTGGTTATGATATTGGAAAATAAACATAATTGACATTCAAATATTGTGAAGTTAGCAACATAAAAAAAATCCCTGTCATTAGGAAAATTATTAATAAATTAAATTTATTTATTAAATTTACATAAATGTTGGCGCGAAAAATCTTGTGTATCCCTCGGTTGGAAACTATTTTGCGAGTGCTCGTATTTGTAGGACTCGCCTACGGCTCGTCCTATCAAAATAAACTCGCACTCTCAAAATAGCAGTTTCCAACCTTGTGATACAAATAACTATTACGTACTCTTATACCGTTAAATAAATGTTGGCATAGGCAACATGTAAAATCAGTATTTTGTAAATAAAAAATGTCCGGCAAAAAATAATGCATCCAGATTTTATATCACAATACTGCCAGTATCCCTATATCTTATTTAATACAGATTACTTTATTTTGATACCGCAATTTAATAAAATTAATAATAATTCCTAATTTTCCGCCTACTCTTTTCATTGCTACTGACGTATAGTGCCTGGAATTTGTTTTAAATCTGTCATTTTGTTTCTAGTTTATTATTATTGAACTAATGTTTACTAATCATCACCAGTAACAGCTGTCAAATTTGAAGATTCTTCTGTCGTTTCTTAGTACTTCAAAATGTTGTAATTTATTTATCTCGATATTTAATAAATAAAAATGAATTCAAATATTGTTTTAAGTCTCCATATTTATTTGTAAATATTTTCAAGTATATATTAATATTTTATTTATACTTTTCAGGACGCAATGAAGACAATATTGCTCGCTGGATTGCTCGGGATTCTGCAGAGTTCTAGTGGTACAATTTGTACCGTACAAATAGCCAACTGGTGAACTTCTAGAACAGACGACACAACTGCGGACCCGAGATAAACATCTGCAGCATCAACAAATCTCGACCAACAACTTTTAGCAGGATCAACAGCTACTACCTGTCGAATTACAGTCTCCAGGATGAGGTGCAAGCATGTTTTCATAATTGGAATTAAATCAAGATGATTTAAATGTTCTAAATATTGCTTGACTATCTGTCAAATAGCAAAAGAACGCAGGTAATTAAAACAAGCTATTAATTTAACCAAATTATTTATTGAAATGATCACAAACTAATTTTCTATTCTACTGTAGATTCTGGAACGTGGGATCATCTGGTAGATCTTCTGTGGTCGTGATAGGTCTAGATCAACTAGAAATCATGACCAAGTCTTTAAAGAATTTTAAAATTAGTTCCACGTGAAATAAATCATTTAGATTCAAATTTTAAATTAAAAATCATTTGCGTCGAATCTATTTTATTGATCGATGACGTATAATCCATAATGAGCCTAGCTAAAATCTGCTTTGGAATTTGAAATATGCGGAAGTAGGGCACACAGTATAGTTCACAAATTTAGCAGGAGATGGTACTAGGAATCTCGGCCTATGATTTACCAATGAGTTTTTGGCGATTTCTAGACAAAATTTTCGTAATGAAAGAAAATACTTTATTTCGTAAAATATGCTGAATTAAAAGATTTGTCTTATTGTTTTAAGTACCCCAGCGTCTACTGTTGTATTGTTAATTAACTACTATCTACTTATTAGCAATGTAAAATGGCTGCATTGTGTTTACTTTCTTATACAAAGTATAAGGAAGTATTGGAATCACGAAAAAAATCGCTGACGAGATTTTTGCGGAAATACATATATTCCACTGAATCCGTTAAGACCAATTTCTCAATTATGTCTGTGTGTGAGGATGGATGGATGGATGGATGTCCGTGTGCGCAACATCTCCTGAACGAGACAAGATATATAAACGAAACTTGGAATTTACAAGTTTCATGAAAAAATGAAGAACTGAGTTGATTTTGAATGAAATTGAAAAACCGGAAGAGGAAGTTTACGGAACATACAAAACAATAAATTCCATTTATATCAAAAATAGAATCAGCTGTGAGAAAAAGTTTCAAATGAAAGATGTTAGTAAGTATATTTTCAATATAAAATGTTATTTGCATTTTTTTTGTACATGCTTCTAATTTTCAGAAAAACTATATTATATATTTAAGAATATATTTCTTAGTTACAATGGGAACAAAAACTAAATCATTTTTAATATCTATGTGTCAAATGTATCAAATAATTGTGAAGTGTCAAAAATATGTGTCATGTGAAATATTATGAAATTAATATTTGTATTATTACAAAGAAAGTTTTGAAGAATACAATGAGAACAAATAATTAAACAGGTTTAACATCTATACATTAAATAATTGTCAAAATAAAGTAATAAGTGTTCAGTTGGTTTTATTTGTATAAGAAAGTAGTGTGGTGCCCACATCAGATTTTTTTTATTTCGTTATTTCGTTACATTATAAGTGTTTTTAGTATATTTCTAAAGGTTTAACATTGAAAATGTGCTTCAATGTTGTGCAAGGACATCCATGACTACTTAGAAAATAGAACAGATGTCTTTTTTGTTTCTAAATGTATTCTGGTTTGATTCCATATAATTTTCTATTATTCATTTCAATTAAAGAAAAAATAAATTTGAAATGCGTGTTTCGTTTAGGAAAGTGATTATGGCTATTTGAGTTAGCGAGTTGTTTAACGCCATATGAGTGAAGTGCTCTAAAAGCCACTCTTTTTTCGCATTTTGCAAGGAAATGTAAGATAAATCAACTTTAATTAATTTTTAAGATTACAAGTATAGAATAAATATTAAATAAAAAATGCTAGGCGCATTTACAAACAAATAAAAATATTATAAATGTCTTAACTTGGTCTATCGATTTAGTGAAGATGAAAAACAACGAAAATGCATCAGAAAGTTCATTCATTTTTGGGGAAGATAATGTAAATGCAGCTTCAGAAATATCCTTGAATTTGCTTGTAGAAAGTTGAAAAATAAAAACCATAATACATATTACAATTTATTTTGCCAATGGAGACTAAACAAAATGCTAAAAGAAGTCGAAATTCATTGCTATGCAGTAATGCTGTGTTGTAATGTACTACTTTACTAAATGATTTTGATTGTAGCAATACAATCCGTTTTATACAAAATGCGAAAAGTGCATTGTTAAAGTTGCAAATATATTGTAGAAGTTTCATACAGTACAAATGAATTCTTTTATTTCTTGTATTGTTGTTAGAATAACATATAATTTATGTAAATATATTTTGAAACCAGAGAGTACAGACGGTACTAGCGATCTCCGAAACTACAATCCCCAGAACGTTTATAAATTGGGCTGTAATGATCTAGATTTGTACTTAAATCGAGTTGAAAATGTTTCACGATAACTCTTTAAAATCTGCTCGTTGTGACAACAAAATTCAATTAAACAATACACATTTAATTCTGTTATGTTTCTTTCATTGCAAGCACTTTTAATCTCATTTATACATGACTATTTACTTTTCATCTCTGCATTCTTTCAACGTTGTATACATAAAATAAAAATTCATGAAACACGGAATCACACGACAACAAATCAGCCATAATCCATCAGCCGAATCCAAACATAAACAGTCAGAAACAAATCAGTGGCTCGACACAACTTATTCATTAACCACAAGCAATGAAATCCGGCTAAATTTATGCGACGCGCGCCCAGAGACTGTAAAATTCCGGGCAATTAACTGCCGAGATCCAAGAGTGGTACGCGCCGCCGTACGCCGAGCCGTTCCATGCGGGGTGTTGTTCTACGCCCGCTAAATTAATTAGCGGGGCCGTGGGGTGGGGGACGCGACGTACCCCTATCGCGCTGTTGGCTAATTGTTTCGTTTAACATTTCGCGGTAATTAGTTACGGTCCATGGCACAGCTTTTGTTTGGGTACTGCTGGTTTAAGTCTCTTGTTTTGAACTGGTTTTTAGTGGAAAAGTTTTTTTCAGAGAGTTTCAAGAGTTTTTTACGTTATTATGATTAGGTGCGTCAATGGAACCGTTGTGTTTATGGCATTAGCAAAATATATCAGATATTTAGCTATATTGAATTAGGTAACTTGGATTTCATACATAACCCGTTAAAAAACATATATGATTCATTAAATCTCGCTTTTCTACTTGTCTTGAAAACTTAAGGATAAGAACTATGGTTACAGGTTTCGTGAAAAGCACCTGTATTAAATATCTAAATTTAAATGTCCCTTCTCACATTAAGCTCCTAATTTCTATGATAATTTAATTTCTACTTTAAATACCTTTGAAACATGTATACAGGATGTTTCCTATAAAACAACCAGCGCTTTTTGGAGCGAACTAACTACTTTAGAGAAAATCGTTATATACAAAAAATGGCCAGGAAAAAGTGCCCTATTTAATAGAAAAAACAAACAGAAAATTATAACAGTGGTTCTCAAACGATAGAATAAAATTATATTATTTTAAATAGTATTAAATAAATTTTTAGTCCATTAGATAGAGAATTTTTTTCTGATTTCAACGATATATATAAGATATGAGGTTGTATAACATTTATTTTGAGAATAATGGTATTAAAAATCAGAAATATTTTTACAATATTGAAGTAGGCTATGCAATAAACAAATGCAAACAAATGATACAGATGGCAGATAGTTTTGTTACTTAGGTCAATAAGCTTTTGTTTTCGAAATTGTTTAATTACTTATTAATAAATAATGGCTTTGCAGTTGCAAGCATTAACAAATTTAGAATATTTTAATCTTAATGTTATGTATGGAGAGTGTGGAAGAAATTTAAATTCAACAATACAAAGATTTTCACGGCTTTATTCCCAAGAAGTGTAACTCACTCGTGAATTATTGAGAACAATTTTATTGTAGATATAAGAAGGTTGCGACCTAGGCAATAATCGTATTAATAGTTGTTTATTGCATAGCCTATTTCAATATTGTAAAATTATTTCTGATTTTTAATACCATTTTTCTCAAAATATATGTTATTCAACCTCATATCATATTTATATCGTTGAAATCAGAAAAAAATACTCTATCTAATGGAATAAAAATTTATATAGGTTAGTATTTAAAAATATATAATTTTATTCTATTGTCTGAGAAACATTGGTTTAATTTTCTGTTTGTTATTTCTATTAAATAGGGCCCTTTTTCCTGGTAATTTTTTGTATGTAACATTTTTCTCTAAAGTCAATGGGTGCGTTCGGCGGGCTCACAGCGGTCGCAGCGGCTGCAGCGCTGTCAAATGTCACTCGTCCAGCGGACCGCTGTCTGCAGCGCTTTTTGACAGCGGCTGCCACAGCGTTCGCAGCGTAAACCAAGTACGATTTCTTTACACAGCATATATCTATCCTTGTCTAGAATTGTCATTATTTTTACAATATTTTCTGTAACTCTATACAGCTTTATAAAATTATTAATAATATCATCTAAATCCATTATTACATTGATTTAATTATTGCAATAAATTGTTTACACTATGTAAATAAACTTTTTTGGCAATTTACTTGAACTCTTGACGTTTGAAAATAATACGCGGGAATTGCGTTCAGCGAATTCGCAGCGGCTGTTACCCAGCAGCTGGGTGACGTCACACAGCGCTTTTAAATCGGCTGCACATCGGCTGTGGCCCGCCGAACGCGCCCATTAGTTCGCTCAAAAAAGCGCTGGTTGTTTCTGTGGAGACCTGTGATTGGATACAATATATGAAAAGTGGGGGGAAGCGACGGTAACGGATTGGGCAAGGATCGAGTGAAGTCAGTCACGTGCGAGCAGCCGAATATTAAATATAGTTTTACGGATTACGGTGATATGTATTGTTATTATTGGCAAAAGGAATAAATCTTTGGTTTGTGAATAAGTTAGTGTTTTATTGTACGACCTGGGGTAGCACAGTTTCAAAGGAAACATTCTGTATAATTTATACACGCATACATAACGTTACACTATATCCCACTCAGTGTGGTAGCACATACCTTGAAATAAAATCAACCAACAATCAATCTCCTCCAAACATTTTTATCGTCTCGTCTCGACCCAATCTCGACAACCTTTTCTTATCTCGCGGCAGCACTACAAGAAACACGTCTATTATGTATATATTTATTATGTATTCAATGGTTTTCTCGCATCGAAATGCGTGCAAAAATATGACAGTTGAGTGTCAAAAATAGAGAAACATCTATTGCGATAGTCAAATATGTTTGAAGTATAATTGCTATACATCCAAATCTTATTTATATGCTGTATAAATACAGAGGGTATAGAGGCCACTGGCCCCACCAATTTTTACTTTTTGAAAAATATTACTTTTTAAATGTGCCGTACCTTTCTATTTTAAATCTAACGAGTCGGCAATGCGCGATTTACTCGTCTACCATTCATACCAGCTTAGACACCTGTTCGATTCCCGGTCTTGGTTCTTGTAAACCCGTACTCGGTTGAATGGATCGGCAACCGTTCTCTCTGGCACGTTCAAGCAGTTGCGTGCACAAAAGGAGTCTTAGGGACGCGAGCCCGCAAAACGAGATTTCGCATTCGACTCTTACATTCGCTCTTTGAGACTTAACTGGCTGCTTCCCACGTAGATGTAGAGTGTGTATTTCATATTATTTTGTATTTATTAGAGACTTCGAGGTATGCATTTATTTTGTGCAAAGGCGTACATTATATTGAATTGAAGTATGATTGAGGTTTGAGGTAGCTCTTGTACGGAAACTGAATATGTGGAAAATGAATAATAGACGAAGATATTCACAATTAATATCTAAATGATAAATAGACACGTAGGTAGGTGATTAAAATTTAGTGAAATGTAAGCTTAATTAATTAATTAATTACTTCAATTTTTAAATATGAAATACATACAGAGCTGGGCAATACAAGTATTTATATGCGAGTACTTAAGGGCCGATATTTCCATCTATGAATAAAGTATTAAATAAATTATTCGCCGAATAAATGAAAAATGTCACATCGAAATCATAGCCAGAGACAAATATCTAAAGAGAGACGCGACAGTCCCAGCAAAATTAAGTGTGATAGAAGTTCTGCGCCATCTATGAATAGAGCACCCGAACTAAGGCGATATTTGAAATGAAAATGCGGGAAATTAATGAAATTCAAATTTCAAAGTATTAAAAATAATAAAATATAAATTCATGTATACAAATTTATTTTTTAATTAATGAATACATATATATCTTCACAAATTTATATAGCTTTTTCTTAAACGCCGTTTGGATGGACGTATCTTCAAAATGCAAATTACACACTCGCACGTGTGTAAGTGCAGCGTCCGACTTGGCTTCCAGTAGCACGAAATCCCCAAATTTTGCATCCACACGTTACATAAACTTGGGTTTTTTGGTAAGCAGAACAAGGAAATGTCGGGATGACCCACACTATCCGTTCTGCAGCTTGGAACAGTGCCCCTTTTGGTCTTCATGTTCTGAAACAAATTTATTATATTAAAATAACGATCATTTTATAAGATTATATGAACAGCCTATTTTGTTAAATCGGTGAAAATAAATTGTTGCTGTTTAAAAATATACAAACCAATCGAAAGTTCAAATTTAAATAAAACTTTGAAGGAACATGCAAATGCTCTAACAATATTTTAGATAATAACAAAGAAAGTAATAAATTAAAAATGCTTACCTTTCAAGTAAATTGAATCACTTCACTAACTAAACACAAAATTTTAGATATTTGTCTCTGCACAAAACACAAGGTAACGGTAACGGTTTCAATGTTTCAAACGTCAGTTTCAAATTTCAAATCAACTGTTTGTCCGGCCGCCTACTTGTTGTAGTTATTAACCAAACGCTACAGCATTTCCATCTATGTTTAGAGCACCCGAAGTAATCAAAAACTTCTATCACAAGAAATCCTATACTGCTGTCAGCCCCCTGATCATAGCTCAAATGATACTTTTTGTTGTAGTTGTCATTTTTTGACGCGTATTTTTTTATTTATTTGACGAATAACTTATTCGGAAGTTTATTCGTAGATGGAAAGATCGGCACAAAGTATCATTTTTTGATGTTCTGTAGTACTTAATACTTGTACTGAAGTATAATTTATTTTTTGTTATTTAATACTTGAAAATTTTAAGTTTGAAAATTAAAACTTGAACTTAAGACTTATTTTTTGTTTAATAATCGTAAAAAATGTTTTTTTAAATTTTATTCTGGTGGTTACCATGTGCAAGTATTATTTAAAATATATGTATTTTTTTTTTAACTTAAACCATCTGTTAATTGTTTAAACCTTGAGATATTAATTTTCATATTGATTAAACTAAGTATGATACTTTGTAGAATCCATGACGATGCATCACTTTCTATTATTTTATAATATTAGTATAAATATTCGATGATAAGCTTTGTTTTCTACATACATACTGTACAAAACTATAATCCACCTCGTATAATTACCCAGAATACTGCAAAACAACAAATGCTATATTTACATTTATATTTTGATTTCCCTAACTGTACCTATTTATTCGCCAGATTTTATTTTCCTCTATACTACACATTAATTTTTGATTACCCGTTCTCTGACAACAAATTTCTTACGTTAAATTCAATACAAAACTAATGGAATTATGTCTCAACAAGTTTAAACCAAATCGGTAACAAACTGCTACCGATAAAATTGTTTGATTCAGTTCAGTGCGGAATTGTATTGAAGTGAGACGTTGTTTAGTGTTTCTGTGATAATTTACATATGTGTTTGGTCATAAATATATAGATTCTTATGTATTTCTTTACATAAATTAGTTAGAGTGTAGTTTGTGCTTCATATCCTGGGTGCACCAATTTACAAGGTATGTTAACATTTTTGTGAAGTACCTATATTAAGCTCTAAAGGTTAGAAATGAAATAATAATTTCTTCAAAGGTTTTCTACGAAAGTTACAATCAACAAAAATAAAACGTTTTATTGAAATATATCTACATGTACATATATCATGTAGACCTATAATTTCTGGTGATTACATAATTTGTATAGATAACTTCTTGATGGCATAAAGCGCGTAGTCCCAGCCTTGGATCTTTACAAGTAGATCCCGCGCAAATACTTTTAATTCTGGATTCTTTTTAATCTTGGTAGTAGCGATTGAAAAAAGCGACGTCTGAATCCATAAAAATATCTACCTCGGACTTCTCCGCAGCGGAATGCAGAAACATACGCATGAATAACTAAATTCCAATGACAGGTTATTAAGTTTTTTATTTATTTGTGAGCGTCTAAACTGAAAAGCATCCGAGGTAGGTCCCCCGACCAGAGAACAACTGTCATCTCGAGCTGTCCGGCGTTGCGGCGCTGAATGGCTCTCACGCGGTGAATTAAATGGAATCAGTCCGATTCTTGACGAAGTTCTCAAGTGTTAAATTACGGTTTTATTCTTGTTATACATGCTGGATTAATATTATGTTACTGTGCTGGACACGGGCAGCAAGCGAACCTTATAAATAAAGTATTGCGGTTTCAATGAGATTGGATTCTTTGCTTCTGTGACGGACTGTTTTGTGTTTTACTTTGGGGTGATTTAAGAATAATGGCTGTTTTTACAGAATAACAATAAATAGTACTACAATCAATTAACGGGGTGATGTTTTTTCTTACAATGGGTCACCCCTAGAGATTCAATAGCGATACAAATTCTATGTTTTTCTGAGGTATGTTGAATGAACACGGTTTTCTATAAATAATTTTTTTATTTGAAATCGGCACTGAAGTGCTTAAAAATCGTCAATAAAAGCTCAGAAATCGTCACTAAAGTAACCCATTATACGACGATTTTGAGCAACCCAGTGTTGGCAACCGTTAAATAATTATTGTACAATTAGGATAATTTTGGCAGATATATTGACGTACTATAGTAAATTTGGACGTAGCATGAAACAAAATTTGCAAGAAGAATTAACTAATTAATTCCGATGACGAAATTGAAGACTAAACACATAATTTTGAGTGTTATTGACGATAACTTCACTTCTCGAGGTTGGCAACACTGACTGTCAGCTTCAATTGACAACTGACAGATGTATAAACTTAACCTATATTGTAATTTTTTTACATTTTTTCGAATTTTAGATTTCAAATAAAACTTAATATGTACCTCGACACTGAAGTTCCTTTCTATCACTCACATGGTTTATTTTCCTCGCCCCTACGGGCCTTGGCAACTAAATTCCATATTCGTGATAAAATATTGAACTTCAGTGCCTTGATACATAAATATTTTTCAAAAATCTGTATGACTATAGTGAAATTATTAAATGTACCTATCTTCGGTTGAAGAATGTTTTAATGATATTTTTTATTTATATAAAAGAAAAATACATTTATTGAATATATGGATAATAGATATAAACAATTGCGTAAATTTTACATCGAATAAAGTAATAAAAATGAAATTGGTTTGGCTGTCATAAATAAATAAAATGATTTCCTATATTTAATCAAAACACGCGTTGTTACCGCAAATAAACAAAGCCCTCTAGATGTGCGTTTCAGCATATCAAAGAAATTCTAAGCATAGAAAACATTGCGCAAAGCGATGTTATTTGTTCATTTTTATAAACATTACGCCGGGCATTTGTTTATTCAGTGCAGTCCGTTGGATTGTCAAACTAAAACAATTGCGATGAAATTTTTTTCTGGAAAATTGCAGTTGTTCCGCGGGCGATTTGATTAATATTTTAAAAATCGAACGCACTCGGGGCCGTTTATTGTATCGCATGACGGAATATTGTAAAAAAACCAACGCACTCTATGTTGATTTTTCATTCGTGGACATTACTGATTTGCGGAGGCATAGTAGCACAGCCTTCTTGACCACAGAACAAGAAGAACCCTAAGCATTAAAGAATTTGTATATACATTTCACAAATTTAATTTCAGTAATAATATAACAAGAGAGTGAGAATAAATTGAAAATAATTTGACAGGTCTTTCGAAAACTTGTTGTCAGGCAATAGCCACGAAAATCAATTTGACTTTTACAGATGATTATTTTTTGACGTTTCTTTAAACCAATGAAATGCTTTATTGTATGTCACGTGTCTGCGTTTTAACCAATCCTGTCATTATTATACTGATTATTTTTTGACGTTTCTCTAAGCCAATGAAATGCTTTATTGTATGTCACGTGTCTGCGTTTTAACCAATCCTGTCATTATTATACTGAGAATAATGCTCTTGTGATAATTCTCGGCAATATTCTCTGTAGCTTTTTTGTTTTTGTTGACAGATGTCAGATGTCAGATACTTATCATCAACACAAGTAAAAATGAACAAAAAAGATAGATTTAGTGGCGTGCCTGATGATGAAATCAAAAAATAATCTAATTAAATATAACTCGAGAGTTCGATAAATTAGAAAATAATTCTCCAGTATCTTTCTCAAACTTGTCGCCATTTGGCAATAGCCACTCAAGCCCTACGGGCTTTCGTGGCTATTGCCTGGCAACAAGTTTTCGAAAGATCTGTCAAATTATTTTCAATTTATTCTCACCCTCGTGTTATATTATTACTGAGAATAAAACTCTAGGGATAATTCTCATTCAATGGCTTGGACAAAAAATTGTGTCATCTTTTATAATCCGTTTTAGATGTTGATAACTCAGTTCATTAAATATATGTTTATATTGTTTGCAACATCTACTGGAAAAAGACGCTATCCTGCTCCTATTTTGTGAAGCAAAAGTGATTTATTTGAGCCCAATTGAGTGATTGTTTTGTGTTCTCATATCTGTCCTACAGATATACATATAAAGTAAGTAAAGTTTCGTGCAGAAGGTGACAGAATGAATACCAAAGAAAATCAGTAAGATAATTTTCCTCACAAGTGTTGCAAAAAATATCGTGTACACCACGCACCCAAAACTTTTTCTGACTTACCAGAAAACACACGTGTTCGGTTCTATGCGCACAATATATGTATTATTTTATTTACATTTGAATTCTTGGTGTTTTAAGTAAATTAGTTCTACTTCCGTGATTAAAATAACATTTAACGGGTTGGTTTTCATGGCGCTAAATAACATTTTAAACACACCTTGACAAGCTATGGTTTCGAACATTTTGGTCACGGCTTGAAGTTAGAAACTGACTTATTAAGCACGGGCTGGAGTTAACTTCTTTCAATAATTAAAAAAAATTTCATATAATTTATATTATATTACATTTATCTGTTATCTTAATTTTGCGTTCGAACTGCATCTGTCATTGTGTAATACCAAAGAGAATAAATATAATTAAATTTACTTATCTCTGCTAATACGTATTAACCTAAAAAGTATGTTTTTTTTAAATACATTATTCTGTTAATTTGCGGTCGTAGTAAAAGTGTATTATTTAGATTTATACACTCGCTGCGCTTTCGCTGAGCTCGTTCTTAAAAAACCCGTGACTAAAAAGATGTTTATAAAACTCGTTGCATAATATACTACTTTGGTCTTAGACTTTCTAATATATTTAGGTGTTTTTCAATTTCAGTTTGATGTTGTTCAGGGGTATATTTTGCAAATGCGCGTTCGGCTCTGCGTGCAGATCTCCCCTTGCAGGTGACGTCATCCCTAGATAGATGACACAGTGGAAACAATGGCAAACTAGCCACGGGCTGTTACGTTGTACTAATTATTTCTATGCGGATTTGTTTGTGTCCCTGTTCATAATTGCGTTGTTTTAGTTTATTTAATTTTTAAATATTTGAATTCCTGCCAACCGCTATTTTGGTTACTTTTTCCATGTGGAATACACGACAAACAAATATGTTGCATGTCCCATGTTCGTGTGTCTAACCCTCTAGTATTTAGTAGTGCTTGTATTAACCCCTTACTTTTCAATTATTCACATATTTGTTATTTGGTGGATATTGCAAATATAAACATTTAACCGCGCTTAAACAAATTTATTAAATGTTTTTATTTGCTACACTGTAATTACAATAATATTTAAATTATATACTCGAATAATTGAGCAGAAAATTGAATATTCCATCAATATTTTAATTTTACAACGTTTAGTAACTATTGTTTGTGTGAACATACATACGTAGATATTTAGTTAAACGAATCAAAGATTTAACATAGGTAGCAGAAATAGATATACAAGACTTTTATTAGCTGCTTTAGGATAAAAATAAAAGATTTTGCATTAACTTCTGTAATCTATTTTTACTGACACGAATTCTGAAAGTTTTTAACTGCTTCACGTTTCTTTCATTTCTTGTGAATTCGTTTTTTGAGATCATAGAAGGCTATTGAAAACTACTTAAAAAAATTTATCCACAACTGTCAAATAATATACCCATAATTCAACCGTTGTTTATCAATTAATGTTACTGTTGCAAATGAAATAATATTGACAGTTCGATGAATTAATATTATTCATTAGTTATGTCAAATTCAAATCTTCCCTGTTAAAAGAGTAAAATCAAAATGATTTTTAAGTCATTTATCGACATATAAAGCCAAAGACACTCATTTTTCATAGTTATATTTTCTTTTTAAGCTTTAACTGTAACTAAATAAATGGTTTTAAGATTTTCTGCTAATGTCAAATCACTTCAAAATTTTATTACAACAGTACGTAGCTTAGTGATGGTTGCTACAATTAGTCTATGTTGATGAACAAATAGTTTTTTGTATTTGTCAAAGCAAAAACTCTAGTCTACTTTCAAAACAAGTATTTGACGAAATGTTGTGGATAAGTAAATAATTCTTCTTGGATGTAATGGCTATTACTCATTCGAATGATCAATAGTATACATTACATGCTCATTGAGTAATATACTATTATGTACAACATACAACCGATAAATAATGTCAAATATAGACAAATTAACAACTCGCGAAAGTTAGATCACTCGGCTAACGCCTCGTGAACTAAACATTCCGGTTGTGGTTAAAGTATGTCTCTATTCACTTAATACATAAATAACTATTATCTACGATAGTGTGTAAAATTGATGTTTAACTGTTAGTTATCATGGCAAACTTCTCATTTAATATTTTGATCCTATTTCATAAATAAAAATATTTTTTTATTCATAATTATTGGGGTTTTTCATTATTTCGTAGATAAAATATTGTACGATACACATACGTAAAGCGTCTTTAGCCACTCTGGGGTCTTAAAACACTTATGACTAGAGACTAGCTTTACGTACTTGTATCGTAAATAACTATTAATCAATCATTGCTCGGCAACCCATGACTAATGAAATCTTGTTACTAAACAATCATTTTACAAACTCAAAACTAACAACTATACATCACTTTTACACACTATGGTAGATCGTAGACACATAGAAATTAATTTGTACATTTTTTATATTGTTATAATTTGACGACATTATTGTACTTCGAATCGACACACCTTAGGAACGAATATCGGTTTGCCAACCTACTGCAGACATTCTGAATTAAGAATTACGGCAAAATTCCGTAGCATGATTTTGTTATTAAACTCATAAGCAATTTAAATATTTACGAAAATTTCGTACATATCTCTGATAAGTACCAACAAAATGAAGTCATTATCATAATACCATACTATAAATCAATTTTTTGCATTAAAATATGCGATATAAACCCATATCAGGCAACATTTTATTGAATAACTGGCGTAATAGCTCAATATGAATTACATTAACAAAGTAAAGTGGTGTGGATGGAGTCAGGAGTGAGATCCTTATCCAGTTCGGTTCGTAACGTAAAACCAAATTGCGCTCACGTTATTAACCGACTCGCTTGTTGTAAATACGCAACAAATGACTGCGGGGGTGGAACCACCCCAAGGAGGTTTATGTTATCTTTGCAGAGCTGCATTCAACAATTTACTAACTTTATTTGAGAAATACGCAAGAACCAGTCACATTCTTTCTTTCTTCTTTTTATATTGTCATTGTATCTCAATCAAGTTCCGAACCAATAAAAATACAATATTTCTGATCAATATAAAACTCAGTTACATGTTTCAAATCGGATTTAACACAGAAATACTCATTTAATTGGAAATGTCAAGTTAGTTCACTTTTTCACCGGTGCTAAGCTGAACGCAGGTTTTGTACGTACATTACTCACTTTTATTTGAAATCGGCACTATAGTGCTCAAAAATCGTCATTAAAAATTCAGAAATCGTCATTAAAGTAACCCATTATACGACGATTTTGAGCAATCCAGTGTTGGCAACCGTTAAATAATTATTGTACAATTAGGATAATTTTGGCAGATATCTTGACGTACTATAGTAAATTTGGACGTAACATGAAACAAAATTTGCAAGAAGAATTAACTAATTAATTACTATGACGAAATTGAGGACAAAACACATCATTTAGAGTGTTATTTACGATAACTTCACTTCTCGAGGTTGGTAACACTGACTGTCAGTTTCAATTGACAACTGACAGATGTATAAACTTAACCTATATTGTAATTTTTTTACAGTTTTTACGAATTTTAGATTTCAAATAAAACTTAATATGTACCTCGGTACTGAAGTTCCTTTTTATCACTCACATGGTTTATTTTTCTCGGCCATACGGGCTTCGGCAACTAAATTCCATATTGGTGATATAAAATTGAATTTCAGTGCCTTGATGCATAAATATTTTTTTAAATGTATTTAAAAATGAATAAATTCTTAGTTTTGTGTTAAATGCGGAAAATGGCTGGTTATGTCTACTTCGCATTTTGAAATTAAAGAAAATAATATGTCATTTTTTATAGCTGTCACTAATCTCTGCATAAAACTAGAAAAATTACGCAGGATAAATCATATAATAAATAATAACCCACTCTGTGACACATTCGCCATACAAGTGAGAAATCTGCACTCATAATTGGCGACAAATATGAATTGTACAAAATAATTTATGTAAACTAAGGGGAAAAAATTTGAATTTAAATTACGTAAAAGAAACAATTATCATTTCTAATTGAATTGTTTCAGTATGATAATATAATATGAAATTCTAACAATTGTTAATATCAATGTAATATTCTGACGACCACTACGAAAAGTACAGTACAGCTTTCTTGTGGTGCGGTTCACGTCACTATCTTCTTTCTCACTTTCTCCCACTATTGCTGATTTGAATCAGCACCAGAAGAAAGCTGTACTATACATAAATTCACACGCTAAATTTATTACTGAAACTTGGTCATTGTATATTTATATTACTATCAATGCTGTGTGCCGTTAGCCAATCACATGCGTCCACAACTGTGTGATAACCTGATAACCTAAAAATTTATATTTAAAAATTTGACAGTTGTAGATAATTCGCTGAACTTACACGGATTTCGAAGGTTGGACCTTGATGCAATATTTGTAATTTTATTCAAATCTAATTCAATCATCAACAAAAATTATATCAACTACCTACAAGTAAATAAAAATAAATTTAAAATAAACAATTTCTGGATTGCAGTCACAATTATAAAATTTTATTTCAACCTCTACCGGTTTCTACCCCCCATGGGTCTTCTTCAGGAGGCGAAAATTTTAATACACATCCCAATAAGCTTACATATTAAAAATAAATTGGTTCAATGTTGCTTTTAAAACTTGTTGTTTCTTACTTGGATACAGAGCACGAAACCTTCTGTTTTGTCCACTCAACTCAGTCCTGTGGCAAAGAATAGGCAATGACAGGTGAGTGAGCGAAAGTTCAATTTTGCTCACTACTTTCGTCCACTCACCTATCATTACCAAATTGACTGATTCAGTATGTGGACCACAAGGATAGGGGCGCGTACTTACAATAGCAGGATTAAACCAAACGGTTTTAAATACGAGTTAAGAAACTGAGTATTTCACTCACGCATGTGTCAAGCGCCATTTCCCCATTTACACTATTTTTAAGAATTGGTCGACTTCTCACATAGATCCTTACCACAGAGATATTTACCCAATTTACGAGTGGGCGAAAGTTCATTTTTGCTCACTACTTTCGCCCACTCACCTGTCATTACCAAATTAACTGATTCAGTATGTGGACCACAAGGTTGGGAGTGCGTACTTACAATAGCTGGATTAAACCAAACGGTTTTAAATACGAGTGAAGAAACTGAGAATTTCGCTCATGCATGTGTCAAGCGCCATTTTCTCATTTATAATTTCTAAGAACTGGTCGACTTCTCACATAGATCCTTACCACAGATCTATTTACCAAATTTACAATAAATTTAAATAATACAATTGTGAAACTATAAAACCTTAGGGGGAAACAGAATTTTGAGGAATAATTAAATTATGCACTGCTTACCTAAATTCAGTTGAGAACTATTCGCGCGGCCCTATAAATTTCCATAACAATGCTGGAATCAAACACTTCTCATAATCGCATTAAACAATTTCCCTTAAGCCGGGCCTGAGCGTGCGTTGTATCTGTACAAGGCAGATAATTTCTCGCAATATAAACTTTACCGAATCACAAAGTGGCCATTAATTTTAATTACTAATTAAGATTCGGTGCGTTCAGAGTAATGTCTGCGTTTGGGTCTTGTTTATACAATCGGGAATTTATTTCAGCACAATTTTGCTGTGGAGCTCTTGCGTTCTTATTTAAATTATTAATTATTAATCGAATGAATTAATTGGTTTCTTCTGATACCGTGCTAAATTTTATTTAGTTTTTGTTTGTGTTGATGGTGAATTGAATCTTTTTCTTTGTGAATGCTTTATTTAAATTTTCGATTTTGGGGATGAATATTTAATTATGAACTGAATTCTTAAACTTGTATACTTTGTAGGTACTTCACGCCTTTTTTTTTTTTTTTTTTGATAGACGAAAAGAAATTCAAATATTTTTGCCTATTTCTTGTTCACAAAGTTAATTTGGTGACACTGTTTTTCTCAAAAACAATGCTACAAAATTGAATTTTGATCAATTGCTTTGGAGTATTTATCATTTGTAAAATTGTCCATCTGTCAAAATTGGAGCTGTCATTGCTCACGTAAAAATATTGCCATTAGTTTTTTTATTCATTTATTTTTTTAATTGGTTTTGTGAACTTCAAATAGGAAAAGTAGTATGAAAAATCCATGTTACAATGCCTAAAAAAGTCATTGTTGTTCAATATACTATTATGAAATTATTCCTTATTGTTGGGTAAATTGCTTCGTTGTAACGCAGTTCGATCACCTCAGCTAACAATTTTTAAAATAAAATTATCCTTGTTTTACGGCACCACTTACATCTTTTGAGTTTTAACAGACAGTAATCGCACTTCATGCGCAAAAATATATCATATACCGATGACAATAGTACTAAACAGAATGCCACTTCTAGAAATGGGTAAATTGTGTAATGATGTACCGGATGTAACTATGTAACAAGAAATAGAAATAACTTCATTACTAAGCTTGTTATATTAAATAAGACGAAAAATTGTATTGATTATTGGGGTCCTCTATTGTTCAACAAACTGCATGTCAGTATAATTATCTGTATTTGTTGCAAAAACATTGTTTCTATAGTATCGCTGAATACATGGAATGTACTACTTTGTAAACTAGAAGTAAGATCATTATTGAATCGCCATTTTTTGTTACTGACTATGGTCTACATTTTTTTAATGTCTAACCAAAATAAATGTTATTATTATTACTATAAGTAAATATATTAAATTTAATCAGTTGTAGAAGTCGTCGAGAACAACAATATTTCTTAATAACTTTTTTCCTGAATCTTATAGTTTTTGAGTTAAACTTCTTTAAAAATTTGTTACTAATTTGATTACCCGCCAATGGAGAACATATGACTACTGTCAAATACCAAAATTAACAGATCTAAAATTAGATCATGTAGTGTTCGTTTCATCAGCCATAGATGGCATTAGTGTAGTGTAGACATTGCGGACTGCATCTGTTTTTGCACTACCTAAAATTATAACCTAAAAATTGAATTTAAAAAGAAACGTTTAATCAAACGATAAATATGCGGAAGAAAGAAATTCTTCTTTTAACGAACACTAGGACTTTTTATATTCTATTCTTTAAGTACTAAACTCTGCCTGAGCCTCGACACGGTTCAAAATATCCTTCTCAATATGCTCTATGCGATTGAAAAACGCCCCCAAAAAATTTGACGAGATTGGGCAGCGTTTTCCTGAGCTTCAGCAGAAGCTAGCACAATGTTTTTGAACTCAATATTCGTAAAATTAGAGACATTTATATATTATAATAATAATTATTAATTAATTTATTTGTTACTGTCAAAATTTAATTGAAAAAGTTACCAAATAACATTTTTCAAAATCAATTTTTCGTTGCTGTTGTTAATGAATCAAATAATGAAAATACGACTCGGCTTGTTGCCCTATACCCTATAGAGTTCAATTTAAATAATGATTAGTTTAGAATGTTTATCCAACACCTCTCAATAAATGCTCTATAAGTATGGCGATTTTAAACAAGCAAAGTAACGGATTACCCACTAGTAGGTATAATTTTGAGGAAAACCACTAGTGAGTATTTTTTTATTCATAACAATAATAATAACACACAACACCTTGGTAACTGCTTCGATTGACATTTTAATTTAAACATTTAAAGCATATGTCACTGTCAAATAATATTTCTTTAATAAATTTTTCATTTATTAAGAGGTGTTGGATAAAACGTTATACTTCACACGTGGGCAAAGTGGAATTACCCTCTCTATAAAATTATCACACTCAGCCTTCGGCTTCGTGTGCTAAAATTTCTCTCGTGGGTAATTCCTTACTTTGCCCACTTGCAAAGTAAATAACTATTATTGTTCCTATTTTCTTATGGGATTATTTTTTTTTCATCGAAGTTAGTAAACTTTAAAACTGTTGACTGTTGACTCTAACCTATAAAAAACTTGTTTGCAAAGTTTGTCTGTCAATTTTTAAAGCACTTCCTATTTTGTCATCTCTTGTATAAATATTTAAAATTTCGTGAATAAATATATTCGTAATGAAAGAAACGTTCTTGGAAGATGTTCTATTTTTACGTTTATTTGCACGAATATTTGCTCAAATTTCTCGCAATTGAACAAAATGAAAATATACCTTGATTCCTGTAGTCATACCTCAATATTCAATATCTATAACTTTGCTTCCGTAATACAATTTACATCTCCCCTAAACAAATATCACCTCGATTCAAGTCAACACGGTTAGTAACTAATCAAACTAAACTAAATATTGAACCCCTTAATTATGAATTGAATTCCTTCATGAACGTTCGTTTGTTAATTCTCAATCAGTGTTTGATTGTCGAAGAATAATTGTCATTCCGATGTTGTCCCGACGTCCCGGCGTCTGTCTGTGTGTGGAACATGTTCGCGACCAGGACCTGGTTAAATGTTTGATTTTCAACTGGGTTACCTGCCTTGTAATATTTACCTGTTCGGTTTGGATTTTGTGAATTATTTAAGTTAACTGGTCGCTGTCACAGATGTAGATATGTTAGTTACGGAATTCAGTGACGTACATTAAGGAATTATATAGGTAATATAATTGCATGTGTGTGAACGGATATAAATTTTACAGTGAAACATATTCGGCTTGAATATTAATTAAGCTTGTCTACGTGTAGGTCATAATACATTTAACTGTCCTATCGTTTTCATTGTACATTTCTTGATATCAAGAAGTACAAGAATCGAGTATAAAATAGAATAAATTTAGGGTACTTCTGCTAAATGTCATAGTTTCCATTTTTCATTTAACCTCGATCGGACGAAAACTGACTTCGCATGCAGTGTCGTTGCTAGGTTACGATAAATAACAGTACGGGAATGTATTTTCCGGACACTGGCAATGTATTCCCGTACGATTTAGCATTTCAAATTACTTTGACGCTTGTGAAAATAAATAAACAAACCATGGATACGCTATCCTCAGATATTTTTAACAAAATAACACAATATTTTTATGTCTTGTTGATTGTCTGACGTTTATAAATGAAAAATAAAATAATTAATTATTTAATATAATATATGTATACCACGTAGGAAAAGTAAACTTCCCGGACTCATGGTGTTGCAGTCCTCGCCTACGACTCGTCCTGTAATTTCCACCATCGTCCGTGAATATATCACTTTTCCTACTAAATACACAATATACTAATTTTCTGCGACCACTTAGAAATCTGCTAATTTTATGTTTTTATTTGTTTATTTTATGGATATGAGGTACATTGCAAGCATCGTGCGAAATGAATTTGTTTTGTGAGTATTTAAATACAGGTTACTTCATTTCAGTACAGGTGCCATTGCTAGAATACTTATTTAGAATTACCAAATATTGGAATGGTGAAATCGGAATAAATTTATTATTAAAATATAAATTAATTACGAAATAATATCGTGGTACTAGAAAAAGTATAGTGTACGCATGGAATGTCCATTTCATACTCGCTTGCGATTCATGCTACAAACTTCATATTCGTAGGAAATGAGTACCATTCCATGCTCGTTGTACAATATACTATTGTTGTATTATTTCTATTAATTATTAAATTATGTTTTTTTAAAACTGTTGCAGAATAATTTATTATGAGGTGTGTAACTAAATTTTGATTTCTTTATATGAGATTTCAGAAACGAAAATAAAATATTTGTCCAATTGAACGTATATTAACACCGTCCGAGGCTATAAGTATTAAAAATTATTTGTATTACTTATTTATTATTAATCTAGCCCTATCGCTACGTTTGGAAAATAGCGTGAGGGTATATTAAATTTTATCCATTTAGGTTTTTGAAAAATCATCAATACAAAATTTAATTCTGTATATTTTTACGCGTTCGTACTTACAAAACATTGTGATAATCCTTTGCTAACAGCTTGCTCGAATACTTCTCTCGAAAACAATTTTGTTTAGCGAAAAAGAGAATAGTTCGTCTTGTCCAAAGAAATATGTGTTGATGTGTTTGTTTATTATAATTAATAAGCAGGTAATTCAGTATAATTTGTAGCACTGGCCCCATGTTGTAGCAACGATCACGTGACCGGCATACAGTATATTCATCCTGTGAGCTGCGTGTGTACACACGGACTCTGAGATACTATTTGCTTGGTACGGGACTGTAAATACAGAGTCGGTGGCTGTGCGGACATATAAAGATACTGAGTAATGGAAAGTCAACAATTAGCTTTCGATTGCACACATTCGCACATGTATACACACGGAGCATCCGTGATCCGTGACTTCAACGTGTTTAGAAATATACATTCGCGATGTTTCGGTTTTTGAGGTAAAGGTTTGTTGATTGTTGACAAAATAACCTACGGTACCTTTATCCGACATTTAGCAAACATGTTCATTGGACGAATACGTTCCACTGGTATAGACTAATATGTATAAGCATAAGCGGTCAAACTTGCATACTTCGTTTTTCATGACAAAGTCCGGGAAATTTGTTAAACTTACAACAAGAATGAAGATGCTACAATACACGATCTAATAACTTCGATGACTTGAGACTACTCCAGATGTCTGGAGCTGACATCCTTTCTAAAGGTCGATTTACACACATCAGTCACGTAAATGTTCCGAATTAGAACGGTTACTGTCCAGTCTCAGTCAAAATCTGTCCGTTAGGTTTTTTTGACTCCATACTATATATTTTGGTGATGGAGTTTTCGGTGAAGGAATTGGCTATAAGAGCATTAATTTTGGATGAAGAAGATGAACAATAGAAGCAAAAAGGAAATGCGTTCATGAGGCATGGAAAAAAGAATAATATAAGAATTTTCTTCAATAATTCATTTGATAAATCATAAAGTACAGGTTATTTTCGAACGCACTTATTTTCATCATCACCCATATTTATAACTGTCAATTTCTGGCGATGGAAACCATTCGGCGTTCATTCCTATGAAATATTTGGATATTTGTCTTGCACTGCGCCCCCATAATACACTCTAATAATATTTTTGCAATACCTGTTCTGTAAGTTACTCATTAATAACAAAATTTAAACACAGTAAGTGGAACTTTTATTGCACAATTGGTTTTCATGGTTACATCATTTACTTATCGTCCACGGTGGATGGTAAGTGAAACTTACCGTTCATGGTGGACGGTAAGTAAATATATATCATTCAAATTTTATTTCTAACCTCAATCTGTCAGCTGTTAAATTTGATACGTATTTTACCTTTTCTTATATTTACGCACGTATTGCAAAAAATAACTTACTAACCTCGAACTGTAAGTGATTTTTTAGGCCTCGAATGTTTAGGAAATCTCGACCCTACGGGTCTCGACATCCCAAACTACATTCTCGACCTAAAAACTATCACTTACAGTTTACGGTACGTAATATACTATTACACGGTTCGTGACATTTAATGTATTCATGATCACAGTGACGGATTCAAATATTTAAAACAAATTGCAAGCACGCTACGTCAGTAACAATAAAAAGAGTAGGCGGAAAATTAGGAATTATTATTATTAATTTCATTAAATTGCGGTATCAAAATAAATGATTCTGTATTAAATAAGTTGTAGTGATATAGGCAGTATTGTGATACAAAATTTGGATGCATAATTTTCTGCCGAACACTTTTTATTTACAAAAAACTGATTTTACATGGCCTATGCCAACATTTACGTGGAACACACGGTATATAGATTCGGTGATTGAAATCTCTTCGAGGGTCAACTCACAAATTATACAAAATACATAAACATAAACAACGACTCGGTACAGACACATAAATGTCAACACGAATGATGCAGCAAGACGCCATAATTCAGAATGTTACCCGTGTTAGTTTCAAATGACTTATATTCTATGAAAATTACAATCTATAAAAGGTTTCAAAAACATGTGCGTAATACAAGTTACCTCTGCAAACCAATTAGAAAAAATATTTAGCGATAACTTATTTTAATCAGTTTATCTTTTGAAGCGCGTTTGAAACTAAAAACAATGCAAGGAATGCTTCATTAACAATCATATAGTATTTACTAGAAATATATAATTTATGTGTGTCTAAATTCGTTGCAGTATCATGCATTTAATATTCATCGTTTCAAATATATTGAAAAATTCCTGTGTCAAATTCTATATTTTAAAAGCTTTCGTGCTATTTGATAAATAGCCTCGTGTTAATGCATCGGACTGTCGAACACGAAATTCTCAGTAAGTCAGTATGATTCTTACAATTAACAACATCCGTCACATTTTGAAAGCAATTCCTTAACGAATGATTACTATACTTCATGCATAAAATATAATATATTAATATTTACCGATTTTTGCAATAACAGAGTGCTACTTTCCAAATGGGTAAATGGCGAAATTATTTGCGAGGAAGGTATTTGTGACGGATCAAAATTTCAGTAGTGAATTTTCAACAAATAATAGTTATTTACTTTACAAGTGGGCAAAGTAAGGAATTACCCACGAGAGAAATTTTAGCTCACGAAGCCCAAGGCTGAGTGAGATAATTTTATCGAATGGGTAATTCCACTTTGCCCACGTGTGAAGTATAACGTTTTATCCAACACTTCTTAATAAATGAAAAATTTATTAAAGAAATATTATTTGACAGTGACATATGCTTTAAATTTTTTAATTAAAATGTCAATCGAAGTAGTTACCAAGGTGTTGTGAGTTATTATTATTGTTATAAATTAAAAAATACTCACTAGTGGCTTTCCTGAAAATTATACCCACTAGTGGATAATCTGTTACTTTGCTTGTTTAAAATCGCCATAGTTATAGAGCATTTATTGGGAGGTGTTGGATAAACACATTTTATTGTTCCTAGATTAGAATATGATTTTTCAATTTTCACGATGCCCGATGTTGTGTGTGTGTAACGATGTTACTGTAAAATCATGTATATTGGTTAATCTTAGGTTTTACCAGTAAATCTTAGGATTAACCGACAAAAGTTGGTAAATGTAATGATTTACAGGTAAAAAACCTCAGATTAACCAATTTATGGGCTTTGACAGGTTATTTTCCGTGTCTTTGAGGTAAATCCAAAGATATAACAAGGAAATGGTGGTAAAAATTTGAATGAACGATGATCACAGAACTGTTGGACTGTTACCATTAAGAGTTGTTAAATCTTAGGTTTTACTGAAACATTTTTAGGATTTATCGTAACTCGGGCTTTTACAATAACATATAAAGATATTAAATATTATTATTTGGTTTTCTTCAGAAACATAACCTAGATATAATTTTTTGCCGTAATAAAACAAAGGACGATTTATTTAATATATTTAGTATAAATTACTCATGTGTTCAGTTGTTCAGTAGTTTTGACTGAATTCTTTGCTGAACAGTACTATTTTTTTCTCAGTGTACAAAATTCAAAGTATCACCTTGTTAAAATCCATTTTGGTATAGGTATATTTAACAAGCTCATCTGCTTCACTGGGAAATACTAATGAAACCTACTCGGTAAATTGCAATATAAATGAAACGTATCAACTAATTAATTGAAGTTTGTTAATTAAATTTAATAAATAATTATGAAAATAAGTAAAACTCCCCCGCTCTATCCCCTAATGCGACGGCGCTGTTCCTCGTCATTACACTCAAATACTCCAGGCATCAAGCAAGTTATGAGAATGTAAATAGATCAGTAAATCTCCTTGCCCAAAGGATTATCGAACACGGTCAAGTAGCCTTTGTTTATTGAGCACGGAGCCATGCGGTGCCCACGGCGGGGTTCGAACCCGGGTCCGTGGGTAAACTCACGGTGTGGTGTGTACTCAAACAAGGGTGGAACGCCTTGCCATGCCTTGCCTTGCCTTGCCCGCGGTCCGCCGCCAGCACGCTTGACTTCTCATAACTGGTAATTAGTTACATGAGAGGTTATGAGCTTTTTTATGATTTTTTTATTATTAAGGGCGGAATTTTCAATGGTTAATATGTAGGAGAAATTATGCAGACTGAAAGCATTAGGTATATTTAAAAATTATACAAAATATATGAATAATATACATTAAGGATGACCTTTCACGGAATACTAACAGTCTGTAAAGTGTCACTTTTATGCCTAGCCCGTAATAGTATATTACGTACCGTGAACTGTAAGTGTTAGTTTTTAGGTCGAGAATGTAGTTTGGGATGTCGAGACCCGTAGGGTCGAGATTTCCTAAACATTCGAGACCTAAAAAATCACTTACAGTTCGAGGTTAGTAAGATATTTTTTGCAATACCTGCGTAAATATAAGAAAAAGAAAAATAGGTATCAAAATTAACAGCTGTCAGATTGAGGTTAAAAATAAAATTTGAATGATATATATTTACTTACCGTCCACCGTGAACGGTAAGTTTCACTTACCATCCACCGTGGACGGTTAGTAAATGATGTAACCATGGAAACCAATTGTGCAATAAAAGTTCCACTTACTGTGTTTAATTTTTGTTATTAACGGGTAACTTACAATACAGGTATTGCAAAAAAATATTTTACATAACAACCGCTCAACAAACGCATAGAAACTGTGGATAAATACATAGCAACCGTTCAACACACGGTAACATGGTATCGTAATTTGACAGCAATAACCTTTAAAATATCTATATAAAATAGATAATTACTAAATTAACATTAATTCCAAATCGGCAAAAAAATTGTTTGATCAATTTGGCATCAAACACAGATATTTATAGCTTCGGCAGCCTCTGGTGGAAATCTGGTATTTTAATGCCTAGTTAAACAAATAACTATTTTACATTTCCGTTTAAATCTGCTAGTCTGTGCTTTTTGAAAAAAAAAAACGAAACGGTTGGAGAATGTAATTTTTTGATATGTGTCATAATTGTAGAGTTATTTTTTTGAAGGGATGAGCGTTTTTTGATAGTGTTGCTCCGTGTTCTTGGATTGTTTGATATAAAATCTATGGCGGGAGGTATTGTGGAATCCACAACAGATTTTTAACAGTATTGTTTTAAACAGTTAAGTTACTTTGGCGTTGGGTAGTTCCAACATAATTCATACAGAATTACTTTGGCAAAATCTGAACCTAAGCGGAATAAGAATTGGTTTGAATTTTGTCTACTACATGAAAAATGGTCACCTTGACCAAATACTATCTTCTACTACAGTATTGCATTTCATATGTGACAGTTTAAACAAATGACGCATATATTTTAATCAAGGAGCACCAGGAGATTCCACTCACATGTAAAAAAATGGTACTGTCGTTGCTATGGTAATTTTAATTGCGGCCACAACCGTGTAATATTTATACATATTTTTTAAATTTTTATAATTATTTTATTCGAGACAATAAAAATCAAAGTCACATATGTCAAAAATAAAATATATTTTGAAAGAATTAAGAAATAAATACAACGTACAAATATCGAATGTATATTCGCTGATCCATTTGCATGATACATTTTATATCAGTGAATTTAACAAACTCATTCTATCCACTACCCAGATTTTGATAATTGTTTTAAATAAATCGTGGCCTACGTTAATATTCTATAAGCAAATATAAGTGCGGCAGATGGCACGCGCAACGCGAACCTAATTTTCCTATGCAAGTGAAATCTCCTGGTGCCCCTTGATTTGAATGATTCTGAGTTAGCACGCAATTCCGCTATAATTTAACGTATCAATCTAACACCTTTCTAATTTTAATCTAGTACAATATCCCTCCCCCTTTGAATATCAATATCCCTCATTACACAAAAATCCGTAACCCTTGGCGCCAACACAATCCTCAATCCAACTTCGCACATCCACCCATGTGTTCGGTGCGAGATCGCACAGGCCGATAGTCCACAGTCCACCCACGAAATGCGCGTAATAAGCACCTGCCGCGACGGAGGAGGCTGCGGCCGGTGATTCATGGCGCGTAAGTACAGGGCCGGCTCGCCGACGACGCCCTGCTGCCCTCCGGCCCTGCCGACGCCATCTTGTTGTGGTATGTTGTGTTATTGTGTCTGTGGGTAATGTATGCCGAGCTGATGAATGTGTGGAATGTTGTGATGGACCATAAGCTAGGTTAGGCACTGCATGGAGATATGTCACGATGGGTTTAAATACAAATCGTATTTTACATTTTTGAACCAATCAGAAGTGAGAATTTTTGACGTATCCACCAATCAAATTCCGATTATGCTGAAAATTCTTTTCTATAACACTGTTTTGGAAACCACTCATTCTACAACTAAAAATTGTTATGGAATCACTAACATTCCATACGCTGCGTATGGAATATTTTCGACGAATCAGAGCTGCGATATATTAAGTATCTTGATTCAGTTACTATGGTTATGTCTGTTTGTTTTAATTTAATTTTTTGAGTTTGACGTTTTCAACAGTTTTTTATTTGTATTTTTTGTATAATTTCCAAAATCTTGTTATAGAAAGTATAGTCTACACTCTACAACATGTAACGGAATGGCATATCTCACACTTCGGCTCGGACTACAAACTTTTTGCTCGCGTGGAATATGTGCCATTCCATTACTTGTTGTAGAATATACTATTCCTGGTATGCAGGTTAAGGATTTCCAGTATAATCGAAATTTGATTGGTCATGCACGGTGCATAATTTCCAGTATAATCAAAATTTGTTTGGTAGATACGTCAAAAATTTTCACTTTTGATTGGTTCAAATACACTGTGATGACAGCTCTGCCAATATTTGATAAATATGACAAATAGTTAAAGAATTCCTACCTGAAATTCATGAAATTGTTTCCACACGTACGCTTTCGAGTATTTTGAGTAGTACCATCAAATACTTGTTCGATTACTTAAATGGACTTTGCAGAAAAACGAGAGTAAATATTATTTGTTGACATTTCGTTTCAAATTTGCAACTTTTTCAAATGGTTTATTTACATTCTATTTTGTTGCCAACTGTTACAACTATGGAAATTTACCTTTTGGAATTCATAATCATCCATTCATGAGGCGGCGTATGACCGAAAAAGTTAATCCACTTCCTATCTTCTTAAATAATAATAATAATAATGTTTCGAAAAAAAAAAATCCTTCACACATATTACCTACTTTTTTAGCTTCACCTTCAATAATATCTTTGTTGATCCTTATTTTATTTGATGACTGGTGGGGGCATAAACTTGGAAACAGCATTTGACGCACACTATAGACAATTAGGAACTTTCAGTTCGCAATCTTGTGCGCTAAAATATACAAACAACACTGTCTTTTCCCGGGTATTCTACAGCAAAATCATCTCCAAAATAACAATATTTAGTTCATAAAACGATACTGACATCGGGAATTAGTATTTGATTATAAATAATGTAAAATGTAATTATACTTGACATATTAATATCATGCAGTATTATATTATTAGTAAGTTGGTCACACTTGCGTGTGGAATAATTGCGCACGCTATTCCACACGACTCTTCGAAATATACAATTATTAAGCTTTGTTCAGAGTGAAGAAAGTGTAATTTTCAGTAGTGATCGTAGAAAAATATCTATATTAGACTTATACATATACTTTAAGCAAATGACAGATACGATATACATAATCGAAACAAGAGTTGATACGATTTGGGTGCCGTGAAATCAACAAATCAAAGTATTCATCTTTTTAGAAAAGATTAGTATGTTGTTCGATATCAATTATTTTTCCCTACGAGTGCTGATACCTATATCTAGGTAATATTTTCTTGTGCGTGAAATACAAATATTAATTTTATTTTCAAATTAAAATTCCTCACGAACCTTGTGTTGTATTTTAACGTTGCTAATTAATGAGTACCTTTCCTCTTTAGGCAGTTGTAATAATCAAAGAAATAAATTATCATCAGAAAATACACCCTCATCATAAAATTCGCACACGTTGCGTATGACGTCAGAGCAGCGTACACACGCACACGTTCACGCACACGCACTCGTCAGTGCTCAGCACAGGCTCGCACCCAATTAATTAAGACTAAACAGGCGCCAGCTACGCAAACAGAGACCCTTTAAGTTTGTTTTTAATTAAACAAAAACGATATTACATCCTTTTTACTATTCCATTTGTGCCGCCACCGCCCAGACCACCGACAACACATAACACATGGCAAGTATATGTAGATGCTTAGATGTACAAACAGACGTAACGTATGTGTGGTGTGTTTGTCTTTAATGACGTCTCTCTCACTCCACTGGATGGCTTTGATTGCCTCGAGAGCTGTCTTTGTCTTTCGAGTGACATCGGGCTGGACAAACACTGATTTGATAATTGTGTTAGCTGGTTTGGGTCCATATGCCGTTTGCTTGGACCACTTTTGAGCTCAGGTTTTAAGTAAATATAAATATTGTTGTCAAAGAGTTTTCAGTTTGGTTTTGTAATTAATTGGGATACAGAAAGAATCACTGAGTATCACGAAAGGGATTTCAACTTGATAAATACGTACAATATTTGCTGACATTTCACTATAATCTACTTTAATTTATCCAATAAATACAGAACTTCAATAATTCGCAGAGTATAATAATAGTAAATCATCAGTTTGATTCCTGCTGTCAACAATGTCGCCATTTTTAACTTTAATCTCAATATAAGTAAAAGGTAAATCCCGTGATGATATTTATATTTATATATTTATGCTGTTTGTAATTTTAAATGTTAAACTGGAACTGGTGTTTATCTAAATGTCAAATTTAAATATATATATAGTTAGTAGGCACGGTTATTTGTGGATGAATATGGTTTATAATCTTACTTCATCTAGATATTTTGGTATAGTGCATGAAATTTTATTTCAAAATTCGTACGCAATAAAATAACAGGATTTACCGAAATCATAAAATATTAAGAAGTATGATTCAACATTTACCTACAGGTTCAAAATGTATTAATATCCAATTGTAAAATTTGTAGACAGATATCTACTAAATCGTTGATTGTTCGACATTTTTTCAAACATTTATTATAAATTATTCAATTCTAGAAATAATAAATTCTTAAAGTTTGCAATAATATTATATTTCATACTATATTATATTTGTATATTGGACTAATTTTTGTCTGGTAAATTGAAATTTACAGTATTGTTATTTTTACGGTAGTGTCGCTGCTATTACTAAGCATAGGATTTGATTCATAATATTGTTTTCCGCATTTATTTAAAAAAAAATGTTTTTAGAAATGTCTACAAAACTAAATTGGTTGCTATCACTATTTTTATTAGACTCAAGACGATCTGATTGTTTTTAAGAAGAAAGAAGAGAAGAAAAAAGCAGACTTTCCCCCCAAAATATGACATAGAAATTCAATAAACCGTTTTATGCCGTACGTCCTTTTAGGTTTTTTCATGGTACTCATTTTGAAACTCCGTCGCCTTATCAGGAAACATTTTATTCGTACTGCAAAAACTCATTTACCGGACTTATAATATGAATAACTATTAAAGTGCTATTCGAAGTTAACTTTTTTTAATGAAAGAACATTCCATTTAGATAGTAACAATATTGAAATAATTTTAAATTAACTATTAATCTACTAGATAAGTTTTCTTCATGTTTATTTGATTTACATCTGGATTAACCTCTTTGCTAAAATATTTTCGATTTCTAGCTCCATTTCGAATTCCTCCTACAATACAGATTGATCTAATTTTGTTTTGATAGTGCATAGTTTTCATAACTGACTTTTAAGATTATACAATTGGTCATTATTAACTTTACGACATTTTCTTAATTCAATCGAAATATCAAGATAATATTCAGTAATTATTTCAAATATGTCTTTTATTTTCATTGTAGCATATTGACGAACAAGTGAGTTGCATATCATTGCAATAGGTTTTAGGTTGTTCTATTTGATTATGTTCTGTTTCTGAATTGTAATTTAAATATTTTCCGTTTCTGTGTGAAATATGACATAAAAAAACTTCTTCAAAATTGGGGAAAAAATCGAAATATCTGACATCTTACCGCAGAAGTATAAACAAGAGAAATGGAGAAAACAATCATTGATTCCATTGAATTATATGGTAATTCAGTAGATTTGTTTTAAAATTTTCAAGAATATTTATGTTATTTAGGTTCTCTCTTTATTATTATGGAATAGATAGTGTTTAGGTAGTAGTGCTGTAACACGACTATTATATCCGGCGGAGTCAATTGTAGTAAAGGATGTCAGGGAACTAGTGGTATTAGCAATAGCAATAGTCATCAAAGTTGTTGGGGTAGTAATGTGAAGAGTGATTGTCGGAGTTACAGTACTTACGGACAAAGGATCAGTCATTGTTCTAAAATTTACTAAAATACAGTTAGTCCAAATGTAGGTATTGTTTTAGTCCAAGGTTTTATTAACCTATTCAAAGGTGACTACACCTCCGAACTGCGCCAATTGGTTCAACCGGTTAGCACAGTCGTGTTACAATTGGCGCAGTCGGTAGGATTGTGTAAAGAAAATTAGTATTACGGTCAATCCAAAATAAAGCTTGTTTCTGATAGATTCTGGTGCTGCCCTTTCATTAGTAAAAGAAAGTGTTGCACTAGAATTTAGTGCACAAATCGCGCCGGCAACAGAGTCGAGTTACAGTGCTAAATACTGTTAATAGGTAGGAATGTTTAATCATTGTATGTAAATATACATATGATATTTAACAATGACGAGTAAATGCAAGATTATGTTTAATGTACATTACATTATTATCGAAAAAATGGGCAATTTCTCTCTGAATTAGAAAGTCTATCTCAAGGAGAATACATTTCTGTTCATCATTTTCTGGCTATTGAATTTCATCTAGGTTAGTTTCATCCAACTCATTATTTTTTATACGAATTTATTAATAATATTGATATCAGTTCGCGAATATTCAACAAAGAGATATTTGAAAATTGAGGTTGTATCATCACAAGAAATTCTCAATGTAAAATTTAACTTTCTCCATAATTTCAAAGAAACGGAACTAAAACTCGAATTAAGAATGGCTCTAACTACAACAACATCAATAATATAGGGTTAGAACGGTTAATTAAAAGTGTTCTTTTTTTCTTTTGTCTCAGTTCAGTACGATCCGCCACCTATGTTCAGAAGTTCTTTTCCCAATACTATTGTCTTCTGTACTGTACTATATTTTTCAAACTTTGTTTACTTTTTATAGTATATTTGAAATCAGTCTTGCTTCCTTAGTTAAGTATATAAATGAATAGCAGTTTTCTTTTCGAGAAGTATGCAAATGAGTTCTATAGTTTCAAATATTATGACGATGGTATGAATAAATTAATAGGAAAATATTGAAATGTATGAATTTGTTGTATTAATAGCTAAGCTATTGGTTGGTTGGCTGGTATTTGGGGTAGTACTAGTGGAATATTCTGGAACAGGAGCGTGGTAGCCCCGGCGGAGACGATGCCCACGCTGCGCTCCAGGTCCAGGTAGGTCGCGGTGGGCGTGTGTCACCGTTCCACCGAGCCAATCCGGCGTCGGCGATATGTCACCTGTCGGTCCGCGAAGCCGTGGCCCCTCCCACCTCCTTCCGTACTGGCAAACCGGGCGCGCACTCGCGGCGCGAGCCCGCCCACCTCGACATTGCCGGTCGCGACGTTGCCGCGGCTCGCGTCCGTCGTAGTTCCGCGGAGGCGCACTGGCGTCGCCCGCGTCGCGCCGTTCCACATTCGACCGCGGAGGGTCGCCGAACGTGCAGCAGAATCGACTCGACGTTCTTCTCTCCACATCGCTCGCGCCAGTCGTAGTCAGGTCGCTGATGACGCAACGTCTGTGTTGCTCGCTATGAACATTTCATTTACAACATCGCCTTGTATTTACCATCATTCATTACCGGTATTCTTACACAATCATTACTGAATCATCGCTAGAATAACTATCGTCAGTGCAGTGTGAACGGTTTGCCCAGTGAGTGTTGTTTTTCGGGATTATTGCGAGGAGAACTGGAATAGTGTTCGTGGTTGTGCTTTGTTTCGACTGTGTTTTTTCATTTTGTTTTGAAAATGTCGGAAAGACCGCGTATTGTTTGTGTGGACGTCAGCGGATAAACAAACTACCACGCGGTTTCGTCAACGCTGCCGATTGTCACATGCGACACTCCGATCTGCACAGCGGGGCATCACAGAGGTTAGTTTCACAGCAATTCTCCACTTAAATCTCAAATTAATTATACGTTTTATAGTTAAGGATAATACGATAAATTCCAGAGATTTTAATTATCCCTTTAGATAATTGGCATCTGCTATCCGGCAGATATTGCGTGGCTAATTGTTCGATTCCCCCAAAGAGATGTTGATTAAATTTCGCGAGTACTCAGTTTTCATATGTAGCCTTTATAGTCCGAAGGAATGCAATTTTCTGCTCAAGCATATATTGAATATGGTTTTTTGTTTCTTTTCGACAAGGATAATTTGTAGTCTTATGAATTTTCAGTTCCTTCGAAACCATCAAATAACTAACTGGGATCCTAGACGCATTCTGAGAGGAATTTCAAGTTCAGTACAAACTTCTATTTCGTACAGTTATATGCAGCCTACCAATACTGTTGATATTTTTACTTTTTTGAAGCATGTATAGTTTATATAGTATAGACGTATACTTATAATTAGGTATAATTCATTAACACATAACTCTGAAGAGGAAAGTAAGACATTCTTGAAAAAGATTTCCTTATTCCTTTCTATGATTAGTTAATGTAGGTATAATATAATCAGTTATTATTATACAAGTAATTATTTTAATAGAAAAAGTAACATGAATGAAGAAAGTAATTACTATTTTACATTATTAATTAACTAATGTTTCTAATTTAATATCAGGAATTTTGTAGACATTTCGTCTTAGTTTGTTTCTTATTAAGGGAATGATGTGTATAAGTAAACATTGATTAATTATTATTTTATTGAAAAGAGAAGGCGTGATGATATGTAAGTGATAAATAAAATTATTTCCATAAGTATTGATAGGAGGTATAGTTAATGGAGAAAATTGCATATATTAAATCCATTTAATTAATGAACGTTGTAATAGACGTTTGCAAAAATGCGTAGATTTACCGATATCTAACTGTACAGGTTGATATTAACACACCTACTTTGAATTAAGTTGTGAATATTGATTTATAATTTTCAATTCATGCTTCCTTTCATAATATTTGCATTGCTTTGAAAGATACTACAGTATATAAGATCTCACATAAGTATAAAAGTAAATAGACGAAAAGGAAAAATGTTAATAAATATTACTAGTATGTCATATCAAATGTAGAATAAATTTTCTGCTCGATTGTCAGAGTAAAAAGTAATCAAAATTAATGTAAAATTTGTTTGCGAATATAGTAAACAGGAAAATGCAATTAATTCTTATAAAAATATTGAATTATCTACATAATTATTCAGATAATTATTTTTTACATTAAAGCAACAACGCCTGATAAATAATTACAGACAGGTATATCTAATTATATTTCACAAATTATGTTTTTTCATTTTTAATTTCACATAATTCATAATTGAAGAAATACTCGTATGAAATAATTTTTTTCTACGACCACTTATAAATCTGCTCATTGTATGTTTGTAGTTGCTAGGGATATGAGGTACATTGCAAGCATCGTGTGAAATGAATTTGTTTTGTAAGTATTTCAATACAGGTCATTCCATTTAAGTACAGAGGTGCCATTGCTAGGATACATATTTAGAATTGTCAAATATTGAAATGGTGGAAGCGAGACAAATTTATTATTAAAACTTAATTGATTAAGAAATAATATCGTGGTCGTAGAAAAGTATAGTGTACAACTCGCAAGGAATGGCCATTTCATACTCCTATGATTTGCAGCATTCGCCTTTGGTTCATGCTACAAACTTTCATACTCGTAGGAAATGAGTACCATTCCATGCTCGTTGTACAATATACTGTTTTTAATATTAATTAAATATTTGTATTATTATCTTCTATTCATTTGCTATAATTGTATATAGCAAATATTTAAAAGGTATAGTCTGTATATATTCTTAGTATAGTACATTCACCTACCCATTATGGGTGGCTATTATTTACTGAAAGAGGTTAAATTTAGGTAAATATTAATATTTAGCACTTTATGTAGGTATACTAAAGCATTGTCTTAGCGCTGTTAAACATTCTATAGTATATTGAACAACTAGTGTCACAATTACCTTTTTTGTAATACTAGTATAGTTTGCGTAAACGAGCCGCAGGCGAGTTACGCAAAATACGAGTATTACAATTAGGCATTGTAACACGAGTTGTTCATACTACTTTTCCTATTTCACGTTCATAAATTCAATAAAAATAAAATAAAATTGTACGGCATGTTTAATATACCACTGGTCACCAAGGGGCTTTGCCCGCGGGGCCTATCGGGTCCCAGGCCCGCAACCCCGACGCAGGGATTTTACGTGAGCAATGACATCCCCAAGTTTGACAGACTGTTAATTTTACAAATAATGATTTCCCCAAAAACAGTTGCACAAAACTCAATTTTGTAGCATTGTTTTTGAGAAAAACAGTATTACAAAATTGACTTTGTGTACGTGAAATAGGAAAAAAATTATTTGAAGCATTTTCATCTAAAGCAACAATCCAATTAATTAAGAGATCTTAATGTTTGTACTTGCTTTATCCCTAAAACAACAATTGTTTTGTGATTATCAATTTGAATTGTACTTGACACATTTTTGACACGTAGAATAGATGTTTTAGATGTTAGTTTCATCTCATGTAAACAGTGATTATAAAGATATATTAGTAAACATATTTGAAACGTATCTGATTTCATATTCAAATGTACTGGATATATTGTTTTGTATGGGCAGTAATCTTCCACCTAATAGATAATCAATTAATTTTGAAGTATCGTTAAGGAAGAAAAATTGTAAAACAATTAAATATATATATATATATATATATATATATATATATATATATATTTTTTTTTTAAGTAATTCTTTATTAATATAGAGGATATAAAATTAAAATGTGGTATATAAGGGTTTCAATTGTATTTTTGAAATATTACTGTATCTCTTACTTCTTCACTTTAGGTAAAGCAAATTATATTAATACAAAAGCTGATCAGAATTTAAACATGCATACAATAAGGTCCAATTGGTTATTTAAATATTCGTATTTCACGATATATCAATCAAATTAAAATTAGAGGGAAAAAACCAAATATGGAATAGGATCCTAATATGGAATACCACCATTTCTCTTATTGCTATTTAAACCCTATAATTATTAATAAATCCAAAATTTATTAAAGAAATATGATTTGACAGTGACATATGCTTTAAATTTTCTAAATTAAAATGAAAATTGAAGTAGTTACCAAGGTGTTGTGTGTTATTGTTATTGCCATAAATAAAAAATTACTCACTAGTGACTTTTCCCAAAATTATACCCACTAGTGAGTAATCTGTTACTTTCCTTGTTTAAAATCGCCATTGTTATAGAGTATTTATTGAGAGATGTTAAATAAACGTCTTTTATTTGTGCAATGTTAAATAGTAGTATTTAAGATCATATTCTGTATTAATATCTATTAGAAAAATTATAACAGTAAACAAAAGCTATATTTTTGACATTTCATAAAACAGATTTAGATTTATTTATTACAGTGTTGTATTATTTTCTGTACTGTTTTATAGTATGCATTTTAAAATTCTGAACAACAGTTGTATTTACACTTTTGCTGTAAAGTGAATAAGTAAAACAAAACAACAATCAAAAATAGTATTAAAGCCCCTATATGCCACATTTCAATTATACACCCGGTATTAACAGATTATATTGTGTCGTAAGACCGAATTGTTGCAGGTTCAAACCCTGCTCACTTCAACAAAGAAAACAAATGTGTACAGGTGAATTAGGTACTACCCTGTAGGTAGGGTAATGTGAAAACACTTTCTGTTAGCAGAGTATTAAATAAATAAATGATGCGCAGATATTAACAAAAATAATAATGGTCTTTTACTCTTGTGGCCACTTACATGTATTTTGTACCCTACCTAACCATATATGTATGGATGTATCCACCACATGGACAATTGTCTCCACTGTGGCCACTAAGCTAATTGGTCGGACGACGGCGACGGCTCCCCGTCCCATGGTAAGTTAGCAAGTTCTCATTTCTTCCTCATCCAACTCGGTCAACGCACGTACATTGTGAGAAACAACTCAGATGTTTGAAGCTTCACTTATGAATGTTTTAAATATAAAATAATCGTGAAACAGAAAACAGCACAACTCTCAATTTGATATTAAAGTAATATTGTAGTTGTACTCAATTTTATTTTTAAAAAATGGCCGTTTTACACACATCAATAGACAGACTTTTAAAAAATATTTAAGGCTTTGTAAAACCCGCAATGGAACAAGAAGTTTCCAAACCAAATAAGTAAACAGCTAATTATACTTTTTTATGGACTATACTTGTTGTACGCTTCGAAAAACTGACAGGAATGATTGCTATAATGTGCCTCGACCAATCATCTGCAAGAACATCATTGTCCTATTTTGTTGAACGTTGTTATCTTACAAGAAGTATAGTAAAGTGATTTCAATAACCTTATCTAGGTATTATTTATAAATTAATTTATAATTAAATGAGAATTTTTATATATTAGGTATATAAAGGATTCCAATCGTTGACTGTTTTTTTTTTTTCAATTTTCTGTTCATATAATGTTACGATTGGCCAACTGATGCTTCTAAGTTTGATTAGATCTTTAGTCAAAGACCCAATTCTCTATAGTAGTTGACTAATATAATATTGTCTCATACTAATAGGGCTGTTTTCTCTACAATTCCACGACTACAGGTACTTTACCTTATGTGCCATGTACTGATGGTTTATTTGTGCCGTTACAAAATGAAAGAAGACCTGAAATGCTATTCTACCATTTTGATGGCATTTATTTAAAAGTGAATAGAAGGGCCGAAAGCTCTTAAATCAGATGGACGTAATATATTTAAAAAGTACAATTGTTACCACAAGGTTTTAGGCGAAGGAGAGGATTTCGGGATTGATATTTAAATTATATAAATAAATAACCTCAGTTATCTATCTACATTTTGTAAACTGCTGAAGCTTCATTTATACGGCGTAGAATATTTAATCAAAGAAATCCCCATGTTTGATGAAAATCTTCATACATTTAAAGAAAAAAATTACCAATAAGAATTTCAATGTAAAGTATGGCTAGGAATTAATAGAAATACTTTAGTAGGCCCTTATATTTTACTTCCACGTTTGAATTCAGAGAGGTTCTATAAATTTCTAAATAATTATTTAAGCGAAGAAGTTAAGCATTAAAAAACAATATTTGCTGCGGTAGTATGGCTGTCCTGTACAATATGGGGGACTACCAAGGCAGTCCAAAGAAGAACCTGTCTTGGGTTAAATAACTTCATAGTAGCGCATTGGACTGTGGATCATGAGATCCTCAGTTCGATTCTCACAGCCAACAATGTCACCTATTTAACTTTAGTCTTGTAGTTCCCCCAAAATTCTACAATAGTACGATTTAGGAAACTGATCTGCTGTGTTATAAATCCTACCATTTGGTGAATTTTGCTGAAAAGCAGTAATATTTAAAATTAACTATTGTCACATTGAGACATGTTTATTATTATTATATTTATATTAGCAAATATTAAGTGGGCATTTCAACTGCTAGGCTATTGGAACTCAGTAAGAGTATACAATGTTTACATTTTAGTTAGGTATTATATATTATAAGATCTTATTGAATATAGTAAGGAAAACAATAATATATTTATTAAAGCTAAAAATCCGACGTTTTGGTTATACTATGACATTCTTCAGGGAAACTACAAAATACATAAATTAGCAATTAGAGCAGAAATTCTCAGTTCGAATCCCACAACCCCGTCGTCACTTATTTTAAATTGGCGCTCAAAAATTAATAGGTTATGCATTTTTTTTAATTCAAATATGTTTTCAAGTCCTTTTGTGCCAAGATTATGCTAGTGTAATTCGAAAAACAAAAACCGCAATGTTTTTTAACTATGTCGTACTTACAGCCTTTCAAAATATAATTAAATAAATAAATATATCATCATACCTTTTACCCATTGTGGGTGTGGCACTCTGTCTATGCAGATCTCGGTAGGTGATATATTTTTGCGTATGAATTGCGGTTACCAGCCATCAAGTCATAGCCCCCAAACTTGTTAGTGGAGGGGATACCACAGGGGTAAATTTAAATTGGCAACTGTTAGCTGTGGGAATCGCACTGAGGCTCTCACTATCCACAGTCTGATGAGTTACCATACAGGGCTCAAAACATAAAAGTTAATGAATTGTCTCTTTGGTCCAATTCATGTGCCACTGGGCTTGTACATGTTCTTAAAATGAAGGGCAGACAAGAATAATTTCGGAATCGATCATAGTATGACATAGTCCTAACCCCATATAATAATTTATTGAAACTGATAATCATAAGAGCAAAACGTGGCAAAAATTCTCGGCGTTCAGGACAAAACGAAATCTTCCTCTTGTCGAAGCAGACCTGGCCGAAGTGCCTTGGCACATTCCACCGCGACTTGGTTTTTCCGCGGTCCGTGGTCGCCACCCGCTTCATTCACGGAGTGTTTTGCCTCGACCGCCGCTCCCGCCCCGCCGCCCCCGCTGCCGGGATCGATATACAAGACGCCCTGATTGAATGGGATTGCGGACCACATGGGACTCGCTCGAGAAATGGTGACTCGCGGGGGTGGGACGAGAGGGCGCGGGTCACGTTGTGGTGTTTATGTTTTCTTCGAGAAATTGGGAATTTTGTAAATAAAACTATTGGAGGGTGGCACAGTTAATATAGATTGTTGTCATGTATCGATTCAATTAGTTAGATTGTACAAGGATAACAAAAATCTGCTGTGGGCACCACAATACCTCCCGCCATAGATTTCTTATCGAACAAGAAACACTCATCGCTTCAAAAAATTTAGACACATTTCAAAAAATTATATTTTTCAACCGTTGTTTTGTTTTTTCATAAAACAGGTTAGCAGATTTAAACGAAAATATCAAAATATAATTTTTCTTTAACGTGTTATAATTCGTAACTAATGACAGTAAGAGAAAAATGTTTCAAACAATAATTGTAGATAGTAATATTTGAAACATTATTCTAATAACAAAATTTTCATTAAAGCATAATTTATTCAGATATTTTAAAATAACTTTATAGGGCTTCAATAAACTACGACTTCCGGTTATTGGACTATCACCAAAAACTAATCAGTTCTTCCAAAGGGTATACAAATGATATATACAAAATATTATACAAACATCCATGTTTTGACGTTTGAGATGGTGTTTTAACAAGGTTAAGTTTTTATTTTTGAAGTTTGTGATTTAGGAAACTTAATAAATTCAATGCTGGTCATATATTTTTTATATTAATAACTTTATTTTTCATATTTACCATCATTTTAAGAACTGTCATCTTGACAGCGCTCGTGACAGCGTTTTGTTTGTATTTCGCCAATTGACACCCACGGGAATTTCATCGTAGTTCAATGAAAGCATCAATAGATGGCAGTACGAAAATTTACTTCTGTATACCCTCCATTAAAATTCTGCTCTAAACAGTGTACAACCTAGACTTTTTTTCAATTATTTTATTCATATTATGTAGTTAAATCACATAGTGAATGTTTATAAATACAGCATGTTTTGACAGTGTTTTGTTGGGTAGAAGAAGATTATTACATTGTTTAAAATCAACGATACTGAAAGTGGGCTTGATTGAACACAGTTAATATAACTGCACAACGAAACCACGAACAATAGTTATTTACATTACAAGCAAGGTAAAACAGTTTTTACTGTTGAATGGAGGAAATGACCGGCGAGCCGATTAGGCGAACCTGTCACCTCCTTGAAGCAGTAAAACAGTTACCTTACGTGTATTGTACAACATTTTACTTGTTACTCATTTGTAAATCAAATTAAAATTATAACCAAGTCCTGTCAGTTACACACAACTGTTTTGTCAAAAATTAATTGAAATGATTTCGCATAAGCCTTGTAAGCATTACTGTGGCAATGTGCATTGTTTTCCTTGTTTACTAACTAGTTGTCAATTAGTAACTTGTAAAGATTCATTTTCAAAAGCAATAGAGGGCTTGGGTAAATGGTGTTTACAAGTGAGTAACAAGTAAACTTATTATCTATTTATGTAATGGATTGCACTACGACTTTTCTAACATTGAAATGCTATATATAGAGAAAAATTAATTAATAGTAATTATTTAACGGTAAACACTTATATAAGTGCTGATAGAAAATAAAATATTATGCTCACCATGATTCATTTGTAATGAATGTGGTATGCACTAAGTGTATATTTTGTTTTGATTTTTTCTTAGCATAGGCTCAAGTTTTTGTGCTTGCTATTATTTAGTGAGGGCCAGGATAGACTTTAGAGAATGTTTCGTGCAGGGAAAGAATTTTAAGGGGCGCTAGACAGGACCGGCGTCACGGAAATCAATAAATTCCATACAAACGCACAAATAAATTGATATTAAATAAAACAGTAATTGTTATTCTAACACGATATCGTTGTACAAATAAGCGGATAAAATAATTTTTATCAGACGCAACATGAATTTTTTTACATTATTTATTAATAATTAAATTTTTTATTCCATACATACAACACATAGGTTTATTATTATTTTTGTTGTTATTGTTTTGATAATTAAAAAAATATTTGAATGCGAAAAATTAATTGGATTTTTATACAAACATATACATTTTTATTTATTCAGTTTTCAGGAAAATATTATTAGTTATTATACAGTGGTCGTTTATTATTTTGACGGGCTAGAAATTTCCTTTCGGGCTAGTCCGTGCGCTGGTCGCCTATTCAAGAGACTCGTCTATCGTGTTGTGGACCCGAGTCTAAGGCCAAAGAAACGGTTGCCTGAAAAAAAGTCAGTTGTGATTGTATTCTATTAAAACGTTCGCTATATTTTCTCATAAATTGCCGAACCTTTTGACCGACCCCTGTAGCTCGTTCGTTTCCTCGGAGTCGTGCTCCTCCAGCCCAAGACCAGGCCCGGCCTCCTACATTTAATATTTAGTACATATTTGTATGTTTCTTTCCACGTACCTATTTATTTTAATCGAAAAACTTATTAATTTAACGTACAAGTTGTTTATAAGAGTGGTCCCAGAATTTAACAATCATTTAGGTATCTAATATACCGGGTGATTCATCGGTCTGCTCTTATTTTTCTTCAAATATAATCTATTCGACATATCATTGTCCTTCTACTTACTATAAACATTTGTTCCATTTGAGTGCAACAACATACAATTTCATATTTTTTAATGGGGCAGCCTATAAATATATTACGATTTTTGTGGTAAATTCTCGCCATAAAAATATAATATGATAAAGTGTTTAAAATAATTAATTAACAAGTTATTCAGGGGGGTGGTGGTGCTTTGACGGCTGGTAAGGTCTGTAGAAGCATCTACCATGGGTAAATAGCGTGATGATATATAGGGTGATTTACAACTTACGGTGGAGTTTGAAAGTGGAGCTAGAAGAACCGAAACTAACATATTAAAAAATTTGGTGTGGGCACCACACTACTTTCTTATACATATGAAACCAACTGAATATGTATGACTTGTTCCTTGCGTATAACTATTTTGACAATTATTTTACATATAGATGTTACACCTGTTTAATGAATTTAATTAAAAATATTAATTAATGTCTAGTCTTTAAAACTAATAATACAAATATTGTTTTATAATATTTCAAACGTCACATATTTTTGAAACTTCACATTTATTTGACATATAGATTTTAAAAATGTTTCAGTGTTTGTTACCATTGTAACTAAGATTATTGAAATATATTATTGAATATATAATTTAGTTTTTCTCAAAATTATAAGCATGTCCAAGAAAAGTGCAAATAACATTTTATATTTCAAATATTTTTGCTAACATCTTTCATTTGAAACTTTTTTTCACATATGATTCTAGTTTTGAATAAAATGGAATTTATTGTTTTGTGTGTACAGTAAACTTCCTATTCCGGTTTTTCAATTTCATTCAAAATCAATTCAACTCTTCATATTGTCATAAAACTTATAAATTCTAAGTTTCGTTTCCATATCTTATCTCGTTCATTAGATATTGCGCACAGGGTCATCCATCATCCATCCATCCATCCTCACACAGCAGTATAAAGTTCTTTTTTTAATTAATGCCCACTTATTGTGCACCGCTGATATTAATAGAAAAGAATTAGTAATGTCATTATTACTTCATTTTCATAGAAATATATTTCATTTAAAATTTGATAATCTACCCAACAAAAATAGTAAATATAAATAATTTCTATTAATGAAAATTGTTTTATTAAATACAATTTTATCGTTGAATAAATTCTAAATTCATGAAAACAAAAACTAAAAGCACTTAACAAATAACTTCGACGTTTAAATGGATTGACATTTCAATAAATTTAAACGGCATTTTTGTATAGCTGTGTTTTGTTATCGAGTGACTCTCAACATTTTGGACAGCAATTTTCTGAGTAGTACAAGAGAAAATTAAATAGTCGTAACTTTTGTGTTACTATTTTTTTTTGTTGATATTTTTGACTCAACATTGTTCGTGTAAGATTCCCCAATTTCAGTTTAAAACATGACAACTGCTTATTAGTTGATTCATTTTTAATTTGTTGTAATTTTCAGGTTATTAAGGTTTTATCAAAAATTTATTAAGGAAAAGATATTATTTCAAGCCTTCTATCTACGCTTTCAGTCTCTTCCGTATTCTGTATTATATTACTTTATATTTTAAGAATAATTCAAAATTAGTTTGTCGTTACCAGTTGTATAAACAAAAATTGAACCGTAAACTCTTACTTATGAGACGGACGTCCTTACACTAGTACCACTACTGCTTATAATGATAGGACATCAATGTTGGAGCGAAATACATTTTTACATGTTAGTACATATTAATGTCGCAGCGTTTTTATGCGTTTTCACACAAACCAGGCGACTTAAGCAAGTGCCAGCTACCACGCTTAGTACGAAACCTATGTACTTTAATTCATTTGTCTCCTAAACTAATGTAGGATCCATTTTGAAACTTTTAGGTTATTATTTAGATATTTCAAGCTATATTTCAGAAATTTAAATTTTTTTAATGGTCGAAGTTATTAAAATTCTAATTTGAAATATGTACATCCGGTTTTGTACAAGAAAAAAAATCGAATCTGATTTCATAATTGAAAAGAACAGGAAATTTTCTATTTAAATGCCCATGTTTAGTATTTTATTGTAAATTTGTTTAATTCTAAAAATTACTTCCGAAAAATACACATTTCAATTACGTCAATTCTTTGAAAACCCATAACTTGACAAATAAACTTCATACAAAAAAAATATTGTGTGACTACATTCAAAGAAGATCAATTAGGCCGAATGTGAACCAATTTTAGAATCTCACATTTTTTTCTTTGTCCGCTTCACAAACATGAAATGCCTCATATTTTATTTTCCAAACATACTGATGTTTTATCTGGTATTTTGGAACCAGAATACTCGACTATAAAATAACGTAAACGTCAACTTAATTTTCATCGATTTGCAACTGCAACTCCCAAAGAGGACTTTAACAAAATAAATAAAATAATATTTAGAGCTGATCTCGGTGGCGTAGTGGCTATGTTAATCCCAGTACGCCAGAGGTCGTGGGTTTGAATCCCACTGAAGAGCATGGTCGTTTGTGTTCTCATAAATTTGTAATCATCCACCTATAAGGTGACATATGACTGATGTAGTTGGTTCGCTTCCCTTCTTCATAAAAAAAAAATCTAGCACTCTGGAAATATAGGTCACCCATAGGGAGTAACTTTTGTCAAAATGTGTTTCGGTTTACAGAACGATCAAGGTATAAGCGAGCTATTTATTGTATTAGTAGGTTGAAATATAGTTACCACAAATTTTCGTTTTTAGCGATCAACCGGAATTCAGACACCCATTTTGTGTGTGGTGCTCTGCAATTGCAAATCTCGTTTGTGGCAGTGGAATTGATATATAGAATATATAGAAGGAGAAAATTAATAGGTAATGAGGAAGCGTAGCGTTTCTTAAAAAAGAAATAATCTCGTTACGGTACTGCGTCGGTGGATTGAATGGAACCCGTAAGCATTGAGCCGACCTGTGGCATTCTCGATACAAAGCTCTCTCACCCCACAAACCCTTCTGGCCTCTCTTGCATCCTTCACCCGCGCCCCGCACACCCCTAGCACCCGGCTACCCTCTCGTGCGTAGAGTCGTCGCGACGCTAAACGTCTCGGTTATTTATATTACCGGGTCCCGTGCGCCACAAGACCGTCCCACGCCGCCAACCGACTCATATCACCGCTGATGTTACCCGGTTACGGTTACCGGTTTGTGGTTATAGTCACTCAACTCGACAGAGGAATTAGTGTAATTTCAGTGGGTGGATGAGAATTGCTGTGGTTTTTTGAATATATTTAGATGTGTAGTTATGGAACGGATTATTTGGTATTAAAAGATACTTATTCAATATTGTGCATAAAATATTCATGTTACCAAAGTGTAACTTCTATTGAGTGATTTGACCTTTACTATCACTGAAACATAATAGTACTGGAATGTTAAGTGACGTTGAAAATGCGACCCAAGAGGCAGCTAGTTGTTGGGCTACCTGTCTTTGTTTGTACATTCCGCTTATAAAGTTTATAAGAAAATATTAATATTCAATGATTTTGATATATTATATTATGATACAGGTGTATAAATAAGCTTTTAAAACACATACGACGAGTTTAAGAGCACGACGCGAAGCGGAGTGCTTTTAACGTCTCTTGTACTTTAAAAGTACTTATACACGTGTGTCATACGCTATTTTTTATTATACCTGCATCATATTCTGGAAAAAACTGAAAGCAACATTTTGAATATGATTCATTTCATAATTTTGCGCGTGTGACGTTTGACGTATATCGTTTACATAGATTCGTTTTTTTATAATTTGTCATGACAGTTTTGACAGATCTTAATAGTAATTATTTTTGTTTTGTTTTTTATAACGCGGATTATGATGCAGATATAATAAAAAATATTTTATATAAAAATTAAATAATGCATTAATAGAAATGAGTTCAAATAACTATTATGTATATTGACAATTAAATAATTGAAAAAACACAGAAGACTACTAACATGTGATATGTGTTAGACAAGAAGGGGTGGCCTTATAACATATCTATTTGTCTCAGACTTGTTTTTCGCTTTCATAAAAGCCTGCAAGTTAGCGTTTCTGTATTACTTCATTTCAGTCTTCATTATGAAGATCTGTATTACAGAAACAAATCTAGTTTACAGAAACAAATGAATAAAAACAAATAATGACCATAATCCGGAATATAATACTATACTTTTTCTACTCCTGTAAATTCGGAAATCACTTGAAAATGATCGAAATTCGTTGAAATCAAAATGCACAATGACAACTGACAATATGTCAACTGTTGACGGCCGTTGCTAGGTGATCCACATCACGTCTTTAAAATATCAGTGAATTATGGGTACAATAATTCATCAAAAAAATAAGCAACATGTGTCGATTATATAATACCCAACTGGTCTTCTCTCTCAACGTTATAAAATTTAAAGCTATTATTAATTCTATATTGCAATAATGTATTTCCAAGTTATTCTTAATTCTCTTTTTATATTATAATGTGAATGTGTATTTTTTGTATAATAATAATAAATTTATTTAGTTAGCATAAAGCTAGAAAAAAAATCATGTACAATAAATTTACAACAATAATAAATTTATAAATAATTGTAAGATAATTCAATAACACATAATAATTATAAACTATAACAAGAAGAAATAGTGAATTAATATTCAACTAAAGTTATTACATAATAAATAATTTTTGAGTTTTTTCTTGAAAACTAAAGCTTTTTATTTCTTTAATTTCATTACTTAATTTATTATATAATGAAAGACCCTCAACAAAAATAAATCCTTGGGTGTTTACATTTTTATAATTTTCAATATATATATTGTCTCTTAACCTAGTATTGTATGTATGGACTTCTTTATTAAATCTAAGAATTTCATACAAGTATTGTGGTACCATTCTATTAACAATTTTATCATATATAATGTTCTCACTTACAATGTTACAATGTCAATATTATTCTGTAATTGGAACTCTGGTCTGTTGAATAATAAAGCTTATTATTATTATGTATTTATACAGGAGTAGAAAAATAAATATATCATCTTGCCTTTTACTCATGTTGGGTATGGCACTCTACTCTCGCAGAATCCAGTAAGTTATAATTTTTCTCATGAAATGCGGTTACCATCCGTCAAGTCGCATCCCACAAAGCTATTATTAGAGTGAGAAACCCAGGGGTAACATTCCGAAATTTTTACCAAAATCTAATCAGCTCTTAACTTAAACATTCAAATTGTAAATACGAAATTTCAAAATGCTATCTTTCATGGGCAAAAAATTCGTATTCTAGGGATCCTAATACTTGCGTATCAGCATGAAATTAAGTATCGAAATTTTTTACCATAATAACGGCCTTACATTATAGTGCGAGAGGTAAAAATCAAAATTTTAAAGTAATAAAAAGATAATGGTGTTTGGAAGTTTTGTGTTACCCAATTAGCATGAAATTGTTTAATGTTTATAAATAGCTAAAATGTACAGTTTCATTAATAATAAGTCACTGGAACTTAAAATATTGATAACATATGAAGTCATTTGCGCTTTGTTTAAAATAATGTACCGTCTCATACATGTTTTCATATTCACAATAGGGTTTTGCTAATATTAATTTAATTTGAAAGTTATTTTTGAGAATAATTCAATTTGATTAAAATTAATTGAATGTAAAATTTATTGCGAATGCAAAGAAGTGTGTTTTCATTCGTTTTGCGTGTAAGTAATTTATTTCTTGTTTCGTTTTCTTGATGACCAACTGATTTTTTAAATAGAAATGCGTCTAAAATAAACGTGACGAAATAGTCTCGTCTTGATCTATAATTATTACGGCAATTTATGCGTTCTTTACCGTCTTGAACCTACTTTCAACTACGATAAATATTTTTATAGTATAAAACCAATTAAAATTTGTGTTTTAATTTTATAACTTTATGCTTTAATTCGTTTTAAAACTCAATACAACAAACTCAAGCGAATCTAATAAGACGTAAAATCGTACATGCAATTTTAGTACCGGATATCTCATATTTTTCTTCAACTGTTTACTAAACAAATTTATCTTTTTTCACTGGTTAGACAAATATTTTCGTAACGACTTTATAGGTACTGATAAGGCAGGTAAAGTTATATTTTTAGACTCGAAAATGTTGAATGAAATCATCAAAATATTAGGAATTTTAAGTATTATTTATTAATTCTTTCACAATAATATTACCTATGTACAGCAATTACAAGATTAGAAATAAGATTTAACTGTTAGAAAATATTATGAAATGTGCCAAAATTTTAACGATTCAGATATTTTTAGACCTAAACATGTGTTAGATGACTCAGTCAGGAAAAGAGACTAAAGCCTGTTATCATCAAGTTCTTGGAATGCAATCGTTCTTCGCAACTGAACTAATCTATTTGTTATCTTACTTTCAATTTTTAAATAAACTATTTTATCATTCTGATCCGTTATTTTATTCTTGTGTTAATTCACCTCATGTATTAAAACTTCCTATATAGAACGTCATTTTTGTCCGTATGGCATTTAATGTATAAAGAGTAGAATTATTTGCAAGTGGATAAACTTTTATTTATCGTTTTTAGTTATATGCATAAAAATGCCGCGAAATCACTCTTTATCGAGAATAATTGTCTCCGAGGCCGCTTGCGGCCGAGGCAGGACAATCTCGAGGGCTATAAAGGATTTCGCGGACAAGGTGTACACACTATTTCTTGTGCAACCGTAAAAATTATTAATTACAAATTTTAAACAGTTTTTAGTAAATAGAAAGTGGCTATGGGGTATACATTTGATAAACAAAACAATTAATTTTGAAAAAATAATGTCAATTCTCAAGTGTCAAAATGAGTGTTTTTTATCCTATTTCGCGTCCGTTACCATAACAACAGCCGCGAAATTCCGGTTATTAGCACCAAAAACTAATCAGCTCTTCCCAAATGGATGCTATTGATATATACAAAAAATAAAATTTTCAGTTTCGTAGTTTTTGAGAAACCGTAACTCCAGAGATCTACACAATGTTAAAATCACATTCTAGGGACCCTGAAACGTACTTATCCACTGAAAAATCACTGGTTGCATTTTATATATGTAGAACAGTACCAGATATAATTAGTTTTTTTTTTCGTAGCAGGTTCGATTATTACAAATTCTTTTTTAAACAAACAGTTTAGTTTTTCTTAAAATATTATTGCTAACGTCTTTTATTTGTGATATTTTGTAGCTGTTTCTATATTTGAAATATTTAAATTGAATTCATTGTTCTGTGTGTCATGTAAACTTCCATTTCCGGTTTCCAAATTGTGATAATCCTATATTTATGAAATTTCTTTACTGTAAGTTTCCTTTTTCTCAAGCTATTGGACCTTACGAACACATCAATCTAGCTATCATCCACGCAGACATGGTCAAAACAAATTTAGGGAATCTTACAATATAAATCTCATCAATAATTTTTTTCATAATTTCTGTACTTAATACGAGTAAGAAAGTAAAAAATATTTAAAAAAAATTGTAATTTTACAGCCGCTTCGGTGGCCAAGCGTGTTCGACTACAAGGGTTGTGGGTTCGACCCCCACCTGGAGCTTGTGTGTTTGTGTGCGTTTCTCAATTTAAATGTAACAACTTTATATGTAACAAAATAAATTGAGTTTGGGCTATAAGTATATAACTTTTAAAGTCGTCAAATATTATTATTATTATCAATAATAATCCATTTTAGGTGTGGCACACTCTTTTTGCAGATCTCGATAAGTGATATATTTTTTATGTGTGCAATTCTGTTATCAGTCGTCAAACCACGACCCCAAAATAGGGGCGGGAATACTACAGAGTTAAATTTACCCCATTAAATTAATTATTGTTACACAAATAAATATTTATTCTTAAACGATATGGTTGACGTCTCAGTTCAAAGTTTAAAATATATAGTTAAAATTCAAATTTACGAACGCGCTACTGTTCATTATAAAATATTAATTACTTATTAATTCAGCTAGTGGTCGTCAGTGACGTCAGCCGTTCGCATGACCTAGTATGTTCATCTTCTTGTGTCGCAAAGCTTTTATGTACCTGCGTGGAGTAATCGAGCCATGAATATGTATGAAGCGTTATCTTTTATTGAATTATTGCCGAGTGGGGCGGTGGGGGCGGCTATTTTAGAGCCATCCCTGAGTTATGACCTGAAGCGACGCCGGTGTCCAATGGCGCCGACTTTCGTTCGGTTTGTGTAGTCTGCTGATGAGGGATGAAAATTAGATGGGGAGAAATGAGCCATGTTAATGATGGACAACTATTTTTGATGTTATAAATATTCAGGTAATTGTTATAACATGAATTAACATTAAATATAAGCAATTAATGCTGACTAAATTATATGTAGTTTCTGTTGCAAAATATGTAGATCAAACTACCAACAAATATTGATATCCCACGTTCACACAAAAATATACCATAAGTTGAACAATTTTCTAATCTGTCACCACCCAATTAATCGTAATACCCAAAACAGATTTAGGGGACCTCAAAACATGTATTACTACGAAAATCTTGTCATCGATATTTTTCTTAATTCCTATTGGGATCTGACGTGTAGCGATATGCCATCTAGCGGATTATTTTCGAATGCAAAGTAGGGTAAAGATTACCGAAATTGTAGTTAAACACCGCGAAAAATCGAAAAATAAAGTGTACTGTGTAGAAAAAGGGTATAATAATAAGTCCCGTAAAAATCTGGACGTTACATTCCATTATTTTCCGAAGCTGGACGAACGTTTTATTTATAAAGTAAACAAATTTGGTGTGCGAAAAAACCTTGGGAAAAACTAACTAAAGTAACAACATGAATGCGTTTACAATAAATAATATGCTCAGAATATTTTATACCAGACGGTTATGTACATCTAAGTAAAATTTTAGGTTATAATACGAATTGGCTCCGAAATCTTTTCACGTTGTATTTAACTAAGTTCATAAATTAAATTAAATCTGCATTTAAAGTTAATGTTCCTTATATTTGTTAATTTTTAGTTATTTGTTTGTTTAGTTGATTTATATTAAGAAACGTACAACTAACCTATAACAGTACAACAACGTAGCAATGCAGTTTTTGCATATTTCACCCAAAACCAGCCAACAACACTCATCACTTGTTCATCTCCTGCAATTTTCCTATTAATTTGATGGGGATCACCTCGTAAATTCGACGTTGACATACAGAAAGCCACTACACCCACAGCCACTGTCACTTTCATTTAATTTTTTCACTCATTTAATCAATTATCAAGTATATAAAATGCGTCAGCTTCTTTAAAATTTAGTTTGCAGAATCTGTAGCGCATTCGCAAATATTATTAATCGTGAAACTCATTTTTTATGTTTTATATGCGAACAGTACTAATATCACATTCGAATCTTCACCCTAATTGACGCCATCTTGGATAGGCCACGCCCCCATGTCAGATCCCAATACCCTGAAACATAATCAACCAACAATCAATCTCTTCCTAACATTTCTATTTTTCGTTTCATCCACATTTGTACATGCACGTTTATTCTTCACACGCGGAATTATTCGTCCAGGGAACAAACCATCAATCATACCTAACCACTTTTACCTCGGACGCCCACACAATCGTTCACCGTCAATTCAGTAATACTATATAAGTATAAGAAAGTAAACTAGATATTATTACAATAGCATAATTAAATTGAATGATTTTTTATTGTCACTGTAAGGATTGTCATTCATTGTTATTTACTTATTGATCATAAATGATGGTTTAATTATAAATTATAAAAAATAATACGACATTTCAATAAAAGAAACATGCAATTAAACAAAGATCGAACGTTTGAAAGTTGCAAGAATGCAAGAATGTAGAATATGATAGATATGTGAGTGAACGAGATTAAAGACAGATCGCAATCTCAGAGATAGATTTAACAATATTAAAAATTCTGTTTTAAAAACATGAAACTGTTGTAACCTAAATAAATAATTACTAATGATTTGAAAGACTGTAATGATTTTAATTGCGAATGTCTATTTAAAAATGTGACATAGGCATAATTAATTCAGTAAGAGAATGTGAATTTTAATTGTTGTAGTCGTGTATTACTTTTACACATTCGTCTAAAAAATAAGAACGTTTAATTTCTCGCTAACCGCATTCGGTCTACCAAACACGCGTTGTTTACATATCTTCGTTGGCCACTCCTGTTAGTCCGGTCAGTTAGTCCGGTGACGATGTCGGTACAGATTATCAGCTGCCTTGCTAATCGTTCGAATAATTCAATTGGCGCGGGACGATTGTGGTCGCTTAATCCGGGGGCCACTCGTGCGGTCCGGCCGAAGCCGTGCTCGGACTTACAACTCCGGCAGCTCCGGGCCCGGAGTCATAGCTGCGAGTCGCCTTCACTGGTGCGTTGACACAGCATTCTGGTCGCGTGCCTTGTTGAGGATAGATTATCACACGAAGTTTTGGCGGTTTCCTTGGTTTACAAGTGTATCAAACTTGAGTCTTAACTGAAATATAACTGCATTTTATTTATTAGTTATATTATTTAGTAGCCCGCTGATTAGCTACCGTTAGTAGGTTTTAAAGTCGCTAAGTCAGCTGAGAAGTTGTGAATTAATAAAATAAATGATGAAAATTTAGATTAACTAAGCACATTATCGATTCAATATCGAACAGTCATATTATTTGTACCAAAATGACGTTCGGGTACTTGCTTAATGCCAAAGGGTTGGGAGAAGGGAATGTGCTCTGTATTCGTACGCGTAATTATGATATGGGAAGCAATTTCTTACAACTAAAAATCTCGCTTTCCTAACACTCTAAGAGGTTAACGATACATTGCTTAGATCCAGATCTGATCCTAGTGGATGTTCAAAAACAGCTATGCTTGGGGGTGGTGGCGCCGCCCTATATTTTTGTAGAGAAACTGTGCTAACTTATCTACTTCTTCTTTTATGGCTCTACAGTCCCGGATGGACTTTTTTGGACAATTTTTCTCCATTCGGACCGGTTTGTAGCCTTTTGCTACCAGTTGTTTACCTATAGCTTTTTTAAATCTTCCTCTACCTGCTCCTTCCATCTCTTCCTTGCCCGTCCCCTCTTCCTTTTTTTTGTGCATTCGAGTATTCATTACGATTTTTCCTAATCTATCTTCACTCATCCTCTCTACATGCCCTATCCATCTTATTCTTTGAGACTTTATAAACTTGACTATATGTTCGTTTCCTATAGTTCGTTTATTTCGTGGTTATATCTCATTCTCCATACTCCGTTTTCGTTCACTGGCCCTTATATCCACCTCATAATTTTCCTTTCAAAACATAATAGTTGATTTCTTCCTTTTTTCCTATTGTCCACGTTTCTGAACCATATGTAACTATTGCCCTTATTAACGTTTTGTATAGTCTTGCATTCTTCGTGAGCAGTTTCGATTTGATTATTTTCGCATATCGATAATATACCTTATAACTTTCCCTAATTCTTGTTTGTGTAGCTTACCAAAATTTATTCTCAATATTCAAAACCCTTCCTAGATATACAAATTTGCAAACCCCTTCAAAGTTCCAGTTTTCTAGGTTAGGTTTTGCATGTATCTTCTTGTTTGTGAGGGCGACATTTTCTTAACTTGTCTACTCTATATAGTTTATTTTCTTAATTGAGTGTAAGTATAATTAAAATGTGTAATTCTCAATAAATAAACCTAAACAGAGGGCATCGGTCGGCCAAATTGGTGGATATTCTATAATATGGCGACCATGGAAGTAAGCAGTACAAATTTGGTAGGACCTCTGGCGAAATCACCGTAAAGCTTTTCCTATATCTTGGTCGTGGTTGATTGTTTTAGCAAATTCTCCTTATGTTTTCGTTTGGGCAAGCTAATACAAAAAGCATCATTAAACATTTGGAAAATAATATATTTGTAAGGGAAGTCCCGCGTAGTCATATCGGATAATTGAGTTCAGTATCGCTCTAGAGAATATCTTATTGTTATTGTCATTTTACAATGTGAAACATTCCCTGTATCATGCACAGGCATAGAACACGAATTTATTGCTGCTAATTGTTTATTACATCTCAATTAATAAAACTTTTCCTACACTTACGTAATCATATACTGCGTTTACGTGCAGTTTTGAAAACTCAATGACAGGGCCAAACCGTTTTGAGTTAACTCAATTCAAAACTACAATTCACAGGTTTGACTTCAAAATTAGTTTGAAAACAACTCATGTAATCACGTTAAATAATATACTTTTGAGATTGCGCAAGTGTACTTTAAAATTTTTCCAAAACCTGTTTGTTCTCCAAATTTGTTGCCTATTCAAAATCTGTGGGATGTCTTAGGAAAAACAGTGCTACTCATCCAGATGTAGAAGAACCATGGCCGTAAAAACATGGAACGAAATACCGCAAAATGATATTCCCAAGCTTATTCAATCCAAACCTCTCTGTGCAAAATTTCATCCGTTTATTCTTATTATTTGTTAGTGTTCCGATTTCAACGACCACTAGAGTGAAGGCGGTTACTATCCGTCAAGTTACAGTCTCGAAGGATGAATGTACCACATGGGTCAAAATAAACAACAAAATAATAACAGTTTCTGCCAGGTGCAGGGATTAATCTGAGATATCATGACCCAGAGTTCGATGTTCGATTATTTTATACTATTCTTTGTTATTTCTGCACACTCATAAATAAGGAATATTAAATTTTTTACAGAAATTTACGATTTTATTGGTATGTAAATATTTTCATTGTCTTTATGGTTTCTAAGAGTAGATAAGAAATTATTAAACTATAATTTTATGCCTAAATGGTAATAATTTTTGCAGTGGTTTGATTATTACAATGGAAGAATAAAGCAAGATTAATTTCTTAATCACCGTTTTTACTGGTTTCCTTTGCATTTTTTTGTTTTTGAATACATTTGAATTAAATTTGTACTTATTGAATAATTTATATCTTATGTTTTCAATTTACATTTTCAGATATTTCCAAATTGTAGTTCTTGTAAATTATAAATTTGAAATTGTTGTACATATCAATGCTTAATCTTGATTTTGAGAATTTATTGCTAATTCTGTGATAATGGTAATAGTGAATGTGTGTTGAACGCCTCCAGGATTTCTGACATTCAAAATCCATTAAGTGCGTTTCTGTGATTCTGTAGAACGTAAAGCGGATTTGTTATTTATTTCACATCGCACATTTCTTCCGTGATTTTGCGCTGTAATTGAATACTTCATTTGGGTGGTCCTTGCTGATTCCAGTTACAATATAATTTACAATCACTTGCACGCAGTTGTCAGTATTTCAACCCTTTTTGCTATAAAGGTCAGGAACGATTATACGGGGAATGAATTCGATTTGTAGTTTTAGAATTAAATAAACTATTAACAATTTTACTTATTTACCTATTGTTTAAAATAAGTTATAACGTTCTATTCTATATACATATAAAATATCGCATTAGTTTACAGAGTAAATAGTTTTGTAGATTATGACATCCTCAGTTCTACTCCCACCGCGAATATTTGCTACTTTACCCATGTGGCTCCCCCTTCATTAATATCTTTGAAGGATTTGACTGGACGGCTAGGAATTTGCGCTAGCAGAATGTCACACTTAAAATGAATAAATGGTGTAATAATATATTTATTTATAAAATATAAATGTTAGCAATAATTAAATAGGTAATTTTTTTTACTACTAGATTATGACAGTGATCTTCAAACTATGGATCTCTGGTCATCGAAAACATTTTCCAGTGGATCGCGAAATTGTATTTACTGTTTTTAATTTGTTATACAATTAAGAAATGTATATTAATAAGAGAAGCAGTAGAAAATATTATTTTCTTTTTGTTTGCTTTTCTCTCGTCACAGATCTTAAAAATTATCATATATCTACATATTTCAACAGTATTATTTTAAAATTACATATTTGAAGGTAGAAATTATAATCAAATTTAATTTTGCAAGTGCTACTTCATTCAAAGCCCTATCGAATTTTTCTTAAATATCTCGATAAATAATTTATTTATTCATAAATAAATATATATCATCACGCCAATTACCCATTTTGGACATGACACTCTGCATTATAGATCTCGTTGCTTCCTAAGATTTTGGTGGATATAATAAATATTGACCACATATTTATTTTCTTCATATAATCAATCTGAAATGTCTAAATTATTTTTACATGTCAACATTGAAAATGAAAGTAAATTTTTTTAGAATTGTAATGAATGTAACATGTCATTCAGGATCATTTAAAATTGTCCAGCATGCAAATAACATTTTGGCAACCGTCAAAATAATTTAGGATGTTTAATGTTTATCTCAATTAGATTTTCAATCTTTAAATCGTATAAATATTAACTAATAATAATAACTATGTTTAGTTTACCTGGTATCAACATTTTTACACAACAATTAAATGAAGGGCATCAAATTATTTTATAGTAGTAGTATGTAGTAGTGTTAAATATTTTAATTGTCAGTGGTATTTTATTTATTTATATCAAAAGCTAATACTAATAAATTATTTTATAGTTCTACTAGAGAATGGAAGATAACGTTTTGTTTTAATTATTTTAAGCGCTGTGGTTTCTTTTCTAGGGTTGCACTATGAAAAAAGTTAGAAAGAAATATGATTATTTATGTATTTGTTATGAAGAACTATAATTGTAAAAAAAACCCTAAATGATGTTTGTTCTTTCCTAGGTGTAATTTACATCCCCTGCTAAGCACTGGACTTGAAAATTCTAATAACATATAAGCAAGTTTAGTTCAAAATACATGGGTCATTGTAGGTCCTTTATACATCCATGGGAAGGTGTAATGTTATTCGGAGATTATAATTTTACTGCAGTGGCCCATCTATTTAAACCATATATGCTAAAGTTTTTCTGAAATTTTTAAATCCAATCTTTGATTGGGTATCTGGAGACATACCCGTAGTTCCTAGGAAAAGAAACCATGACCATAAATTAATTGAAACGTCAAATTTCATGCTCTAGTGAAACTATATAAGGCCACAAATAGCGTATTTTTGTATTACATATCTAATGAATTCTTCATAATGTAGGTCGTTACAAAATCTTAACTGCAATGAGGGTATCTTTCTGGACTAAATGTTTTTCAGATCCAAAAAAATATAACTACAAGCAATTGTAATAAACAGAAACAGTTGTAATTATTCCCCTATTAAAACATAACCTCACATTAGTAACCACCACGTGTGTCCTCTTCCCTTTCCCCACCCCTCTCACACACATATTCATGCAATCTCAACCCTATAGCTACCCCGTTGCAGAGCATGTTGATATGAATCTTGTACAGGGCTGTACGTACAATTGATTAAACTCGTACCCCTTCAGGCGTCCTGCGCGGTGCAACCCTTCCACGCGGTGCTGTCCCCCCGCTCCCCGACCGACCCGCTGGCGCCGCAGCGGGTTCCCCTCCCCTTGCGTCGACCATAGTACAAGCGGAGCGCGAAGAAGAATCTTCACTCTGGATTTTTAGGAGTTGTTTTTAGTAGCTTAGTATTTGAAAAAATAGAAAAAATTTGAAATTCGTGCTACTATTTTTACAAATCAACAAAAAAGTTGGATAATGTTTAGAAGATAATTTGAGTATTTAAATTGCGGTTATCAACTGTTTAATTCTCGTCCACCTAGTTGGTAATGTAAAAGGAGCCACAGGTGTAATTTGTTGGCTGTGGGGATCGAACTGAAGGCATTATGATCCACAGTCCGATGCGTTACCATGTCTTAATTATGTTTATTAGAAATAAAAAAATATATCAGCACGCCTTTTACTCATGTTGGGTATGGCACTCTGCTTTCACAGATCTCGGCAAATGACATATTTTATATCTGTTTGGATTACATTAATTTTATTAATATTCATTAGATTTAGAGATAATAAAATATAAAGACATTGAATTTCATAAATCTTGCATTTTAATTAAATCGTTCATTATATAACATTTACTAAATATTATTTATTAGTTGGAAGTAATTAGTATTATTGTTCATTAATAATTTTTATAAAAACTATTATTTACAGCCTTAATTTAAATTTTCTTTTAATTTTTTTCTTAAATTTTTGAACAGTCTATATTTTGTATACTGCAGCAACTCAAAAGAAATAATTTATTGCTATATTTCGCAATAAATTTGCGCTATTTATATATTAATTCATTCATTACTAATTATCTAATCTATTAACTCTTAGATTATAATGTTGTGGTAAGTGGAGGAATAAATTTACATAATATTTAAGTGAACTGTAAATTGGAAAACAAATATTAAATTCTACATTTCTTCAGCCGGAAAATATTTATACATATCTAATATTTGTCTTTTTAACTGCTTATTTATTTATGTAAATTATGCAGGTACTTATCGAAGGTAACATTGAAGTTGTCAGATTGGTGCCATGAATTATAGCTATTATTTGAATAAAATATATGCATAAATGTAAGTGTTTCTGCTATTATGATAGAACGCTCGCCTCACGAAGAAAGATCATATATTCTAAACTCACTCTCTTCCATTTACAAACAAAAATACAACTAGACAACATTGGCGGGCGGGATCTTTTGCTTTCACCTAAATTGCTTAAAACCAAACAATAATTATAATTCGTAGTTTTGATAAACTGCCACAGTTGGGTATGTGAGTAAATCGATTTACTATAAGACAGCGATTTCCTTGCTCTTGTCTGTTGAATGACCATAAAATACTTTGCTTAATGCAAGTAAAATACTTAGTCAACCGATGGAATTCAGGAGAATAAAAAAACATTATTAGTTTAATACATTTTCTTGAACATACAGAGGTGCGAGTATGGAGAAGTTAAATTTGAATTTAATTTATCAATACAAGTTTTTTTTTATTTCAATTCAATTTTTTCCCTTAATTTGAATACAACGGTTTATGCAACTGTACATTATTAGTGTTAGATAGAATACCAAATAAATATCTATAAAAAAATACAGTCTAAAAATAAAACATTACTTACGTCCTATTTCATTTATCTTAAAATTGTTTGTTATTAATATTTAATGAATAGTGAAGATTCTTGGAAAGGAATATTAAAGTCATACGTAATGCGACGAAAGATAACTCCATTTATAAGTACAATTTTAGCATGTGTGTTATTGTAATTTATCAGCTCATGACGTCATATTAGAAATAAGTGAACCAAGTAATAATCTAAGTAGTGCAAGTTTACGAACAACAAAACAAATTATAAATTATTATTACTCGTTTAAAATTAGCGATATCGCTAAAGATAATACGTAATGTGGTAACTCACTAATGTTTTGTCAAGGTTTGAGTTTTTTCAATAGTGGGTAAAATAAGATTCGTCAGGAATGTTAGTGGACGATGTCAGGATCCACCATTTCATGCGTTACCACGATATTTACTGTACAATTACTAATTTGGCAAATTATCTTCAATAAACCAATATAAAATATAATAAGTCGTAAGAATGATGTTGAAGTTTTGGATTTTTAATATATATTCGACCTTATATTTAGATCATTATCAAACACTCGAAAATTAATGAAACATTTTTTTCTATATGTCAGAAACTTTTGAATTCAGGTTTCGTGATTTTTTCATTATGGCTTACTTTATGTGAAACTTAAATTATAATGTGTTAAAAAACAAATTTTGAATTATTTTTTTCTAAATAATTCCTGAATCAACTAGAAAAGAACTATTAATTTAGTTAAATGTCATTTCGTATTTACCCGATATGTGACGCCAATGCCTGATTTTGCTTCAATGGGCACATAAATCAATTTTTTTATGAAAATTTATTAGAATATATGACGATCAGTGAAAACCCGATGTGAAAATTCCATATATTGCCCGAGATATGATTTTTTAAAGTTTGTGTGACGTCACTGGTACTTCGCCAGTGGCACTAAAAGAACGATTTTTCATGTTAGTAGATATTATATATTTTTTAATGTAAAAATAATATTTATATATTATAAGTCTTAATTTACAACAATTAAACTTAATATAAGTAAAGATAAAATTTCTTTGGTAACTTTAGAGTATTTTACTTTATGTTCGAGTAAACAACATACGAAAGTTTGAGAACAGTGGCGCTAGTAGTGATGTAACCTAACCTCAACACTCAATTTTATTCAATAGATTTTCAACACAGCACAATAAAATTGTGAAATTATGAAACTAGTAATAGAAGACCAACAAATATAATCTTAAATACCAACAAATAAAACAAATTAATTGACATTTCGTAGTTCTTTTTTAGCCCACAATAGGCGTTGGGCGCAACAGCAGACGCGCGATTTGCACTTTTCATATTTCTGGCCAATAGCATCAATACGAGTACCCGTGACGTCAAAATATGTTTAATTTGTTGTATCGCTTTACTGCAGAATATTTAAAACAAAAAAATACTTTACTACTAATTATTCCGTAAGTGTTACACGATTTCTATATAAATTTGTCATATTTCTTGTATGGTTTATGCTCTCATAATAATTTCAATAGAAAAGATTAAGTTAACCAACCAATTTCAAGTCCCATTTGTTCGTTTTAAACAAAACCGGCGAAAATCGCACCATTGAAATTTAAACAGCCATTCGATTTGAAAGCCCGAAGCAAAATATTTAAAACATCGTTTACGCAATATGTAACACTAGCCGAATTGCGTTACCAGGGCCGGCTTTGAAATTTCACGCACTCATTTAATATCTGTAATACGTTTCTGTTGGACGTTGATATTTTTTTCGAAAGCTCGCGTGCTCTGTCTTTGTCTCTCGCTGGGTGGTTTAATTTGTTTGTCTCTCTCTCCGTTTTGCATGCACGTGAAATGAGGCACTTTCGTGTGAACATTCCATTAATTATATCGGGGGATGCGATAAGGGGTCCGGACGTTTTGAGGGGAAATGTATCCCTTATATGCTAGGGATTGATGCATAAGGGTGGGATTGGACGGTTCTTAAAGCTCACCCTCTTTTGCAAGCAATTTTCATTTAAATTCTGTTTATTGTAATATTGTTATTTGCTTTGGCAGTAATGAATTAATTACTGACGTCACAATAAAAACATTTGGTGATTAATAAGGCAGTGTGTTGATGCTATGGAATCTAATATGAATCAAAACGCTTGTCGTGAGAAATGTTTATAGTTAATGTTTAATAGATTAAATTCACTGGTCATTATTCATCATTTATTGTTATTCATGGAACATGTATACAAAATAGAGTTTAAGCACGTAATCTTCTGCAAAATTTAATTTATAAACTGTACAAAATATAGAAACAGAAAAATAAACTTTTAGAACTCATCAAGTAAAAGAACCAATATTTGGGTATTAGTTCTGGAAAATTTTAATAAAAATGAAGGTTCTAAAAGCAAAGTACTGCCTTCATCATGTAAAATAAATAAATATGTAGTTAAAACTACGTGTTTACAAAATAAATGTAATACAGATTAATGGTTATACATTATAATAAACAGAAATTATGGACGTACAACAGTTAACCACGACTTATTAAACTAAAAGCCTGTATTTAAATGAAGAGTGTTTGAAGATTTCTTGATTGCTTCCCAAATTAGTCTTCACATCCAGCTTCTACTTTATGTCATCCAAGTGAACTTCAAGATAAATAAACTTTTTGTACTCATACATTGAAATGTGTTGTTTAACGTTGCCTAAGCAACGTCCGAAATGTCCATTTTCCAGGTCAACACCAGATAAACAACCGGGAAATTTCGACGAAAACATTCCTATTTCTAAAGCGTTTATTAATAAATTACATTTATAATAAAATAATATAGTATTTCAAACATTCCTTTACATAATATTAATATAAACAATGATGGAATAAGAATGAAATTGAATTTAAAAATAAGAAATTTAGTGCATTTGGTTACCAATGTTGGCAATAAAATCTGCCCGATATGACAGCTGTAAAATACATAACCTACAAATGTAATTTTAGTTATCTCAATATAAATAAGAAATATAATAAATTTACAAGTGAATACGGTAAATAGTATAATTGTTTTCTAATATATTAACAAATTAATTTGTTTGTTTATATTTATAGTGCAACTTATGCAATTATCAAAATAACTACATGAAGAACTTCATTTCTTTGTATGGACTGTTATTAGTTTTATACCTTTCGTACAAAAAATATTGTACAAACCTCTTGCGTGAACTCGGTTCCCGGATTCGTTCTATTCATTCGGGAACCAAACGTTCCCGTATTTGGTATGTAAATAACTATTTTATCTACGATAGTGTGTAAAATTGATGTTTAACTGTTAGTTTCAAGTTTGTAAAACGGTTGTTTAGTAACACGATCCCATTAGTCACGGGCAGTCACGGGTTGCCAAGCAACGAGTGATTAAAATTTTTAAACACGCCAAATGGCAAAAATTTTGTTATCATGGCAAACTTCTCATTTAATCTTGCGTTCCTACTTCATAAATTAAAATATTTTTTTTATATTTTTTTATATTTTTCATTATATCGAAGATAAAATTTTGTACGATACACATACGTAAAGCGTCTTTAGTCACTCAGGGGTCTCAAAATACTCGCTACGCTCGTGTTTTAATTGACCCATTCGTGACTAAAGACTAGCTTTACGTACTTGTATCGTAAATAACTATTAGATGTTTTCTTGAAAAAGGGTTACAGCAAAGCGCAAATAAGAAAATTCATTGCTAATGTAACAAACATTTGCAGGATTCTTAATAAATGCATGATCCTCTTGACTATTTTAAAGATATAGTTCCTCTTCATATCTGAAAAATATAATTAATTACGAAATTTATTTACTTGTAATTAATTACAGCTCATCTTTGGTGTGGATACAGCTAAATACCTAAAATATTCATTTACATAATTGTTCTCTAGTCCAGAAAAGAGTCATAATAGTTGTGTTTATATTTCTTTATTTATAAACTCGTAACGTTGAAATCGATCGAATAGGCTAGAGTCCGTGTAGCACATGTGGTGTATCAGTGCACATTTTCATTTTAGCCCCACAAACACTACTACACACGCACTCACACACACACGTGTGTGGTTGGTCCACCATGTACTAGATTCGTTTGTACGCCATCTCTTTTCCTCTTTTGCTGCGCGCTATCTTCGTCAATCACGTGAACGCGGATCGGTTTTGCATTTAGTTTATTAAATCGACGCATTGTTTTAGGAATGCCATAAGGGGATTGTTTTACGAGAGAAAAGGACGGAAAAGCAATTGAAAAGTTCGTCTAACACACGTATTTTCCCTCTGTCCTGTGTTCTCTGCGTGGCGGTCGTCCTTGCTCATTTTCCTGCATGTTCTATATCGTATTTGTTTTAGTATTTTGTATTATTTTATCGGCACAGGTTATAAATAATGGTTTAATTATATGTCGATAGGTGGTAAGCTAGCTAAATAATAGCAATGTGTCAATCTGACAAGTTAATTGCTTTCTTGTCTCTTTGTTATTTTGTACGTAATTATTACAGAATAGATGAAATTATGTTTTTGCTCGCTTTATTCGCATTTTGCAAATTATATCTTTAAAATGTTTAAATATATCACCGCACCATTTGCCTGTTATTGAATATGACACTTTACTTATTGACGGTCTGGATAAGTGACATACCCTTTAAATCACGATCCCCAAATATGTTACAGGAAGGATTAGACAGGACTAAGTTTATTGTTTTATGAATTAATATTAGTTAGTCATCGATTTGTTATTTTGTATGAGTTATTTTTGACTAGTTTTATTTATCAAATAAAATGTTATTGGGCCTTGATTATTACAGTTTCATTATTTACACTTTTCACAGACTATTATTAAACATTTTATTAAATTTAAACGGCAACGTAAAAAGTGATCAATTTCTTATGATCCACAGTTCGACGCGTTACCACGGATATATTTACCCCATAACAAATAAAATAATTATAATAAATGTTCTGCGTAACTTTCTACTCGTCTTTTTATGGATTGACAAATCTACAATGGGGTCTTTCACCATTTTTTAAATTTATTTTTATGAAACTTTATCTATATTGAAGACTATCTACACTTTTAAAAAGTCTTAATTGTTATTCATTAAGCCACAATGATTTTTTTTAAATGTTGCGACGTCATAGTAGAGGTTTTGCTGGAACTAAAACAGTAGAGATTTAAATAATTTTTGTTACATAAATGTTCTATTTTATTGTAATAATAACAATAAAATAAGTAAAAAAATATATGCATACAATTATTTACAATCTGAACTGTTTTAGATCTAGCATCACCTCTACTATGACGTCACAACATTTAAAAAAAAATATTGTGGCTTAATGAATAACAATTAAGACTTTTTAAAAGTGTAGATAGTCTTCAATATAGGTAAAGTTTCATAAAAAAAATTTAAAAAAAAATGGTGAAAGACCCCATTCTCTGACAATGACGTTGATCATCGACGTTATTGATTGACACACAAAAATATGGAGTCGTAGAACTGAATCTTTGACAGTGGATGTTTCCGATCTCCATAACCAACAAGTGCAATGTAAGTTAAATTGTTAAATTCCGAACATTTCAAAATGAAAAAATAATCTTCGAACTCGTGCTCGAATTCTTCCAAAATCGCCGGAATATAGCAATCAGTCAGCATTGAAAACTGCAAATTCTTGGCATTGTGTTGGGCGTTCACATGAAATAAGCCCAAATAGCGAAGTAAATATTTAGAATACTTCATTATTGGTTAGCGCCCTCATGGAGCAGCGCAGCGTCCAGTCCAGCCGGTCGGCGGCTTGTTAGAAAAACAATTACGCTGATTTATCGTCAAGTGAGCTCGCGTTCGGTTGTTTGATTTATTTTACGCCCCGCCGCCACCGCCGCGGCCGCCGCTGTAACCGATATCCTGGAACTCGCTAGCCCCCGTCTGGAATCTGCATTATCCGTGGATACAGAAGGATTCACTTAATTATTTATATTTTATTGGAATTGGTAATTAAACAAAGCGATCAAACGGAGGTACAGCCGAAAAAACTAAACAAATGAATATTGAACAACTAGTGTTACAATGACTTTTTTTGTAATACGAGTATAGTTTGCGTAAACGAGCCGCAGGCGAGTTACGCAAAATATCATACTACTTTTCCTATTTCACCTTTATAAATTCAATAAAAATTAAATAAAATAAAATTGTACGGTATGTTTAATATACCATTGGTCACCAAGGGGCTTTGCCCGCGGGGCCTATCGGGTCCCAGGCCTCAACCCTGACGCAGAGGCTCTGATTCAATAATTCTACGTGAGCAATGACAGCTCTAAGTTTGACAGACTGTTAATTTTACAAATAATAAATTCCCCAAAAACTGTTGCACAAAATTCAAGATTGTAGTATTGTTTTTGAGAAAAACAGTGTCACAAAATTGACTTTGTGTACGTGAAATAGGAAAATGAATATATTATTACTCGAATTACTCATTTTAGATGCGGCACTCTGCTTTCATATACCAGCCGTCTAGTCATATCCCCCAAATTGTGATAAAGGATACGATATATTTTTGAAAAAATTGCAATGATAGACAATTCTAAGACCCTCTTTTTGGTCCAAAGAACCAGACTTGTACCCCTCACCGTATAGAAGATATGGCCTGTTTTCTGTTTTCTTTTCTAAAAATCAGGCTTTCTTCTTAATAATATAGTTCTGTTTTGATCGAAAATATTTTTTTTTATGTCTATTCGGTCAAGGAACTGAAGTGCCTTTAATCCCTCAGGTGATTATTTCCCTCTTCTACGGCTCGTGAAATAAACTTCACCCTCAGGATTAAATCATGCATTTCAGTCCCTTGGTATATAAACTACTATTTCATACCAACCGCTCTAGAAACTCATAGTAGCCGTTAACTAATGTATAGCAACCGTTTAACAAATATATGGCAACGTATATAATTTGATAGCGATGACCTTCAAAATATGTATATAAAATAATCACTAAATTAATATTAATTATGTGTTCAACTAGGCACCAAACAGATTTACAGCGTCGGCTGCATTTATTGACGAGGCCTTGCCTCGTCAGTGAAACGGCAGCCCCTGCTGTAAATCTAGGATTTTGGTGCCTAGTTAAACAAATAACTATTCCTTGGAAATTTTTAATCTGTAATACAAGTTATTATTGATTATTCTGTAATATTTACAAAATACAAATATATAAATGTAATAAGTTGGTAACACTGGTATGCGAATATCATAAGCATGTTATTTCGCAACGATTGTTTGCAATAAATAACTTTTTAGCTTGCATTCTATAATGGACATAGAAAATAAATATTAAAATAATTTTTCTGAACTCAAAACAATAAATATTATTATTATATATTATAATATTAGGTATGTATTGTTTTTCTATTTAATCCGAAGAAGGCAGCATTTTGCTGCCGAAACTTAATAAATACAAATTATTTAGAACTAAACCCAGATATTGTTATATTGACATAGAAAATGTTTTACAATAATTGCATATTAAATAGTATAAAGTACGGTATATAAAACTAGAATAGTTAAAATAAAAGAACTAAAAGAATTATTCATACATGATATCACAATAAGCATGTTATCAGATTATGGTATAATTTAGTTTATATTTATTTTATTTGCTAGACTTTTTTTGTATTTATTCAAATATTAATGTAGGCAACGATCTACTATTTATACTCTCTTCAAAATGCTCTGTTTAACATGTTATTTATTTTCTTTGTTGACAAAAACATATAATTATATAGTTTTTCTATTTATAGCCAGCTCGTTATTGAACAAAATATTTATTGAAATATTGCGGTATTTTACATAACGTTAAATGAAAAATAATTAAAATATTTTTATCGAGTTTAATAGATTTGTCTCGGGTTTCATTTGCAAACAAATTTACAACCCCATCAAATAAGGATAAGTAATATATTACCCTGTGTAAAGATAAAATATATTTCAATGAAATCTTTTATTAGATCAATTTAATTATACTCCACCTACGTAAGATGAGACGAGCATTTTATACTTTATCAAATATCACTTGAATAACAGAAGACAATAAATAATAATATAACCGAGCGAAATTCAGTTTTATTTTATTCATTCGCGATCTTACATTAAAAATAAACAGACGCAACTTATCACAGAGCTAATAACGTGGCAGAAACTTCTGTCCACCATTTCAACGAGGCGTCGTACGTTTCCAATGCAAACTACAGCACAAGAATCCGTCGAGCGGCACATGAAACCAGGGTGCAAACTACGTCGTCACGTTGCGTTTCCAGAAATTAATTTTCAAACAAGAAATGTAAAACCGGAACCAGTATTGGGAATTGTTATTATGTTTTCCGCTTTCCCGAAATCAATTCAGAGGAAATTGATTCCCATATTCTTTCTCTTTCTCTACTGGTGAGGGATTACTTCTGCTGGAGTGAGATGGAAGATGATTTTTGTTTGTCTGTCTGTGTAAATGTTGAATTGATTAAATATAAATTGTTTTGGTAAAAATTTTATTTGATATGGAATTTTAAATTTTTGTTTTGTTAATGTTGGAAACGAAACGATTAATTCGTTTACAATTTATTAACTGTCAGCTTCACCTGTTCATTCAGAATACACCCTTCATTCTCTGATGCAATTATAAATTATGTATGATACTGCAGCGGCTTTAAATATTTTGCATTTGCAAATTCTCTGATTAGTTTAAATACTGTTACGGACTAATGCAAATTTCCCGTATTGCGTTTTATTTATCGCTGCCTAATTTTTTATTAGAGCAAATTAAATTTTATTACAGATATACAGGATCCCCGTAAATACCTTACTATAAAAATTTCAAGAACTATAAGAGTTAAGACAAGTTAATTTAGACATTAGTTGCTATATTAGTAACTCGTTTTTTTCAGTAAGTAATAATATTATTATAATTGGCGCATAAACCATAAACAATATATGACAAATTTATATAGAAATCGTTGTAACACTTACGGAATAATTAGTAGTAAAGTATTTTTTTGTTTTAAATATTCTGCAGAAAAGTGAACATATTTTGTCGTAACGGGAACTCGCTTTGATTCTATTGGCCAGAAATATGAAAAGTGCAAATCGCGGGTCTGCCGTTGCGCCCAACGCCTATTGTGGGCTAAAATAGAACTACGAAATGTCATTACATTTGTTTTGTTTGTTGGTATTTAAGATTATATTTGTTGGGTTTCTATTACTTGTTTCATAATTTTACTATTTTATTGTGCTGCGTAAAAAATCTATTGAATAAAATTGTGTGTTGAGGTTAGGTTACATCACTACTAGCGTCACTGTTCTCAAACTTTCGTATGATGTTTACTCGAATATAAAGTAAAATATTTAAAGTTGCCAAAGAAATTTTATATTTATTTATATTAAGTTTAATTGTTGTAAATTAAGACTTATAATATGTAAATATATTATTTACATTAAAAAAATATAAAATATCTACTATCAAGAAAAAGTTTCACCAACCTTTCATTCGACATCCATTCGAGATGACCAAAACAGCAAAATACCTCAACGGACTAACTCCCATTTTTTAACCAGAAATAATGTTGTACGTTGGAAAATGCAGTTGCTTTTTGTTTTTGTAATTTGCCTAGTTATATAATTAGAGAGAGGCGGGTTATTAAAATTATAGTTAACAGCGGTAAAATAGTTGAAATGAATTTTTAATAAAATCAGAATTCATAAAGCCAAGTATGATCTCAGTGCCGGCACATGGCAAATCGGCGCAGTTGCAGGGCATCATCGGCAGGGTGGACAGGGGCGTAGAGAGGTGCGGGGGCAGCACGCGCACATCATATGTCTGAAATTGGTCGGTTAATGGACGGGGACGAGAGAGCGGGGGCCGGCACACATGCCCCAAGTTTTAATTAAAAAACAGGCGAGAGACGTTGCCACGCAACCTGCCGCTTCCGCTCCCCGCCCGCCCCGGCCGCCGTAACGCCTGATCGTAATTAAATAATTCGCCTTTATCGTTTTTATTTTCCCCCTTCGGCCGGGCCTGCCCGCGGCCACGAGAAAATAACCTCGGTACAATTTCTCGATGTGTGTTGTCTTTCTTCAATTTGGTGTTAATCGTGTTTTGTCTCTGTCGCGCGCGTTTGTCCTGTTATTTGATTAAAGGGAGATTGGTTTGAGATGGGTGAATTTCGCCGCTCGCCCTTCCGGCCGCTGCGATGTGCGTGCGCGGTTATTCTCATCGCGGGCGCAGGTGATGCCCACTTTTTTATTACAAAGATGCATATGGAACCAACATAACTGTTTTTAAATTATTATGGAACGTACGCTGCTTCATAACACTTTTTTAAATTATTCCAAATTAAAATTAAATGTCTTTACATCCTTTACCCATTTTTGAGCACGATACTCGAACTTAATAGGGATGTACTCGATATTTATTTCAGATTAGGGTTCACAAAGATGTTAGTTGAAAATGAGATTGAGTACTGCAACGAAATGGAATTTTATTTGTATATAAACATTTGAAAGACGACCAATTTCTTTCCTTAACTTAAAATGTTTTAAACAACAAGCTCTTTGTAAATATGTATTAAAACTTGTATTTAAGTAAACTGCCACTTTTGGTATATGGAATTCTTCCAAATCTAATCTGGGCCCTGTTTCATATACAATAGTTATGTGACCAGTTAACAAATGCAGTAATATCTATTTGAAGAATAATTGTTATACAGGATGTAGAATTGAAATTAATTTTAATTTGATAGATATATCGTGAAATACTAACATTTAGGTATCCAAGTGGTTATTTACTCTTATGTTTTTGAAACAGAAACTTGTCAATTCATTTGTTTTACAAGTTTTATACCTGTTTTACACCATACAAATTATTGGCCAAGTTTTCTTGTCAATTTATTGTGTAATACGATTCTTTGCCTAAATTTTTTTTTTCGCCAGTAAATTAGATTTTGGTGATTGCAAACCAGTCAGATTCAGATATGTACCTATATGATTGGGTTTATGTCATTTTTGTACGTATGCTTGAACCAAAAATATTAGTAGCTGATAATGTGAAATTGTCACAATAAATTGACAGAAAACTTGGTGTGTGTAAAAAACGAGACATTATTTTTGTTCTTGGCAAATTATTGACAAGAAAACTTGAGCAATATATTGACCAGTAAATTGAGTCATGTAAACAAGTATTACACTACTAATATATATAATAAAGTGTAAAAATTTCATGCCACAGGTACCAGATGGAAATTTTAAATGTGGCGGAAGGTACCATCTCTGTTTTTAGCGGCATAAAATTATTGTAATGCAAAATATTTGAAATAAAATATTGCCTTACCTCTTTTATTTGAAGTATATTTCTATAAATTAGTTGTATACAGTTGAACTAAAATATTTCTCTTATACCCAGAAACAAGGCTCGTAATATCTTATTTAATTATACCTAATAGTTATTTGTTTATTATCAGAAACGGTAGGTGGTATGGCACAGATCTAACCTATAAAACAATACGCTGTAAAATGAAATATTAAATGTGGTTTTATAACTTTCGACAAATTATTCCAAATAAGAATAAGAATGATATGAAAGGTATCCCATACGGAACGCAAAGAAAGTCGTTAATCTTATCGATTATTTATTTTGTCATTAGTTCCAATAGAAAAAGAAAAATATAATAATCATTAGCAAGAATTTCTATTGCAAACAACAGCAAATTTTCAAACGTGGAACTGCTGTCCAAACCCCATCGACGACTAATGAATTTTTGTCACGAAATAATAATTTAACTGCGGTACGTTCTGATGTGTTGCCCAGATTACTTGATTAATGCGCTTATAATCTCACCACTGGTGATAGCTGCTCTACTACAGCGCTCGCCAAACTTTTAAGAGATGCATCCCATATGAAGTCTGTCATTTCTAGTCTTCCACCGGCCTTTTTCTCTCTTATACAAAATGCAAGTATTGAAATCCGGAAAAAGATCTATGATGAGATTTTCAATAATAATCTTTTCCAAAAACAATTTCATTGTAAGGAATGCGGCAAGAGTCGTGCACTTATCATTTTATCGAACTCTCGAGTTATATTTAATTAGATTATTTTTTTGATTTCATTATCAGGCACGTCACTAAATCTATTTTTTTTTGCTGATTTTTACTTGTGTTGATGATAACTATCAGACATCTAACATCTGTCAACAAAAACAAAAAAGCTACAGAGAATATTGCCGAGAATAATCACAAGTATAATAACGATAGGATTGGTTAAAACGCAGACACGTGACATACAATCAAGCATTTCATTGGTTTAAAGAAACGTTAAAAAATAATCACTACAATAATGACTAGATTGGGCAGCGTAACTTGACGACTAGTAAACGCACTTCGTACACAGAAATGTAGTTGTATTTTGATTTTTCTCTATACATTTTTTTAAGGATTCACACCCAATGAAAAGTTTGAAGACCACTGATCTATTCCACTTAGAATGGTTGAGTGTAAGTGTGTTTACTATGATTGGGGTGAGATACAGATCACCCTGTATGTGGCGGGTGAGTGGTGAGAGTGGTTAGGCGTTAGGGGTTAGACAGGTGTTTGCGTAGGCATCGAAACATCCGGTATAAAATTGGCGGGGTCTTGTTTTTGTTGTTTGATTAAATAATTTTTGATTTAGTGTGAGGTTTGATATATTGGTTTTTAACGATCCTGCAAATTGATTTTAGAGTTATAATTACAGGAAGTGAAATTCTTAACCTGTTTATTTCAAAACTGGTACTAAGATGTTTTTTATTTATTTATTATTTTCATCGTTATCAGGGTTACATTTGACAAGATTTACAGTTACTCCATTTATTTTTTTCTTCATACTAATTACTTTATTTTATTTATATTCTTTCGTTTACTCACTTGTACAGATATGTACTAGAAAGGATGATAGACTACTTGGTTACATTAAATTTGGGCAATTTTATTTAAAAAAATCAGGAAACATTAATATTTATCTGTATGCTTATTTGTTTATTTCTTTGAAATTATCCCGAAAATGGCAGAATTAATTGAAACGAAATCTCAATTAAATATCTTGCCAGCTAGCCTATAATAAATTTAATTTTTAGCGCCTAATCTTACACAAAATGGTGGCCAATTGTATCAAAAATTGCTGAATAATTATCACGGAATTAATAGGTATATTATTATACATGCTTAGTAAGACATGAGTTAAATTCAAGGAGGTGACAGGCTCGCCTGATCGGCTCTCCGGTCATTTTCTCCATTCAGCAGTAAAAACTGTTTTACCTTGCTTGTAATGTAAATAACTATATAATAAATTAACTTAACCCTCTATTGCATGAATTATTATTTTTTTAAATAAGGGCTCAAAAACATTATTTTTTACAAAAGAAATATTCATATATTTAAAATAAGTGTGTTACATAAATTTTTTCCAAAAAAGTTTTGTTCACAATTGGGAACATTATGAACAAATTCAACTTACAATAGAACTTTGGTCTATTGGGTCGTCTTCGCGTACTATAGAAAATTGTTTGATAAAAAACCTCTTCTAGGAAAACAAGATAAAAAAATTTTTGGAAATTTTGTAAAGGTGTATTTAGCTGTAATATATCAACAGGTAATAAGCGGCTTCCTTCAAATTTTACATTTTATATCTCAGTTTCTGTAATTATCCTTTTTCCAGTTTAATTTTTTTTTTTATGTTGGTCAAATTGGGAGGAATGACCTAATTGGCAATTGACAAAGTGTATATAATGTTCACAAATGTTACAACATGATTGCCATGAATGTAAACTGCATAAGAAAAGAAAAGAAAAATTTTTAATTTTATGTTCCCGTTCGGGAACAGTATGCAATAGAGGATTAACATGTAAATTACGAACCTTTAAAAAAGCCAACGATACCAAGCCCGAAACGAAACACACTGGAATGTGAATTCCACCATGACACATATAAACGAAGTGTATCTAAAAATGCCGATAAATTGATGCACCGATTTAATGTCTAAGCTACATTTAATAATTGCTTTACAATAAATGTGCAACAAAATTTTCTATACAATTAAAGTCTTATTTCATGTTATTCAGGAGCCATCTAATTTTTTTAAATAATTATGTATATTTACTGTATACGTGGAATAAAATAACAATGCTATTGGCCTGCCAGTTTATGAAATGCCATATAACTCAATAGGTAGCTTTCTTGTATAACTGAGATATTTAAAACACAACATAAAACTTGAATATAAATTTACGTGTTTTAAAACTAGTATTAAATCTGAACAAATTCTTGAAGCAGCGTTTCGAATCCGTTGAAACCCTAGAATGCACAAGGCAAATTTAAAACGCATTAACGGGTTGTTTTAACACAACTGTAATGTTTTAATTCACCCTGTTGTATGTGTTAAAACTTATCGGCTGTCCAATCTGTATTTTCCATTTTTCGTGGTCACCTTCCGTATTTCCGGTGCCCGTATGTCCACACTCACCAACACAACAACACGAACCAGTGGCGTACGAACACACACATAAATAAGGAAAGACGTAGGAAAGTAATAAATATGATAACTATGAAGAGGAAACAGGAAAATATACTTAAATATTTGTGCTATAATGCTTTAGTAGTCTCTTTAATAAACTCACAGTAAATGTCTAGAAATGATTGTTATATTTGTTTATTGTTTTATACATATTTATATGAGATTATAAGTAGCAATTAATAATTCTGGAATTCTCACTTCTGAAGTAATCTTTCTTACTACAATTGCTCTCGCTGTTAAATTGGTACTTGATTTTGAACCAACATATAATTTGAACCGTTTGAGACGATTCATTTTGCAAATTATTAAGTATAATTTGTTAGGTTATACACTATTTAATCTTACTCTGTAATTTTAAATACAACATGGTGATTGGCCATTTCAGAAGCTGCTTGATTAATTCAAATGTAATTTTAATGCTGGGTTATATTCTTGATTAGCTTGTACCTAACATACGAGTATATACAACTCGACCAAATTCCTATAAACACCTGTATTTTTTTACGCCATTTTGAATATGGCTACCTCATGCAGCGAATATATGATGGAGTAGAATTACACTTAAGTAAGGATACATGTGACACTTTTTCTGCCAACTTCGACTTAATTTCTAAACTATTTTAAATTATAGAACCTAGAAAGAAATCTCAGTTTCAATTGAAACCATTTCTGAATATACTGAAGCATAGAGCTACGAAATACAAAAAGATAATAAAAAAATCGGACATCACCACAATTCAAAATGCTGGAAAGAGATAAAGGAATGGGAAGAGTGTAGAAATATAGAAACAAAATGAGGCATTAAACGAAAAAATACTACGAGATAAATGACTATTCAGACGTTAGAATGAAGAAAGGGTAGAAATAGAAACACTACTTATGCAAAGAGAAAGGGAAAGAAAAACAAGAACAGTGCAATAATATGGGTGAAGTCCCCAAATATCTATATACCTAATAAAAGTAACCCCTTATTAATCGCAAGATTTTGATGTGGCAATGAAGAAAAACAAGAGATACTGGTTGACCATCGATGAGAAAAGTTATAAACAGTGTAGACTATGTAGAAAAGAACAAGAGATAATGGAACACATAAGTAGAGAAACAGATTAGAAGCGACATCAATTTACTAAACGAGAAGGGTTCGAAAGTGGATTGGATGAAGAAAATTGTGAAGAGCAGAAATTAAAATTTATTTGATGCAATTTTCCCAACATCATTGGGAAGGGAGCACAATTTGACGGCTAGTAGCCTAACTCATGCTTAAAAATATATAAGTTACCGAGATCTGCGAAAGCAGATTACCTCGTCAAAATGGGTAAATGGCGTGACGGTAAATAAATAACAACTATTTTGGATTTGGCAATCTGCTTTCGCAGATATCAGTAAGTGATTATTTTATACGCGCGAACTTAAAACAATTGAAATTTATTAAAATTGAAGTTTATTAGTTTTTATTTATTGTCACATTTTTTGGTTGTGTGATTGCCAGAGAAAATAAAGCGCAAGCCACTGGTTCATAAACGCACACATTGACAAAATAATCGTACAGGTAAATACATAAAAATTTATAAAAGCCACGCTAATGTACGTCGTTGAAAGTGTGTATGAATGGTGGCAGATAAAGTTAAGTAGTGTTATCTGTTTCCATAACTCAGCCAAGATTTGACACAAGAATTGTACAAATAATTAACACATAATTTATAAACACACACAAAGAATTCAGTTCCGTTAGTTTGGGCTTCGCATTTGAATTTTGCATTTAAAATAAAAGAACGGAAGTTGTTATGAATTTTTATGATGGATGTTCGTGTCACCAAATAAATTTATTGTGTTTTGTTTTCAGGCTCTCGATTAATTACTTAGCGCACTTAACTGCGTTTATAGTCAAATTATTATTTAAATTGCCTTCTTTAATTACTGCGAATAAATTTCGAAATAATAAAAGGGAGGGGAATTATACTTAATACATACCTACTTTAATCTAAACCTGATGACTTCTACGTTATCAAAATTAATAGGCTCTTAATATAATAATAGTTTTCGTGTTTTCATTTATATTGTAATATAATTTAGATTCTTTATAAAACCTTGTAACGAGATTTCAACAGATAACAACACAACTGACAGAACGCTCAAGATGGCGAAGATAATGCGCGCGCAATCTCTATCTGTCACTCGTCAGTCTGACGTCACAGTGGGCGTAGAGGGAAAAATAATGTACCTACTTTTAATAAATAATTACAGGCGTAATATTAATTTTTAAAATAATGTGTTATATTTGTTGACATTGTTTTCAAGCATATTATTGAAAATTTGTTCCACATATGCTAAATTTTAAGGTGGTGCGGAAAGTAAAAATTATTTCACTCATTACAAATTTGACCAATCAGAATATCTTATTTTTCCATTGTTGTGCATTTTAGATAAGTGATTAAACAGCACCAATCGCGATTAAATTGAAGCTAGCTTTAATATGGAAATATTGAACATTTTGAAGGCATATTTAGCCGGATAATTAGTTGCAGAAGCAAGATACTTGCATGTTTTTTACCTTTACTGGTATTCTATATCTTCAAACATGCTGAATTATTCAATTCAAGCTATTTTTATTTACAAAATTTTGACATTTATTTGACAAGTAAATGTTAAAACAAACAATTTGCTATAGTTACCATATAACAACCAAATTTTATGGTGCTTTTTGTTTATGAGTGTACCGTTTTACTTATGTGAAAATGTGTCAAAATCAACGTTTTAGTACAATTTCTTCGGCAAGTATTAAAGTTCATGCTGTGGATTCATGAAATAATCTTGAAAAAATTTGATGTCTAGCTTATTTATAAAATTTTGCTTTAAAAAAAGTGTTATCATACATAATAATTTAAGATAAAATCACTCGACCTGCGGTCTCGGGATTTTTTCAAATTATTATGTATTCAAACACTTATTCAGCAAAATTTTTTGCATAAGCTAGACATGTCAAATTTAATTGATTAAATTCTTAGCACTAGTGATATAACTATTGAATAACTCTTGTAATTATTCCAATGTTTCTTCCAATTCTGCTAGAAGTGCTTATTAAACTGTTTTCGCATCTTGTTAGACAGAGTGTAATTAAACGATATACGAATAATTGCTGCAAAATTGCTCAATCATTCATGCAATGAGGTTCCAGTAATTATCCGCATATAGTGTCTTATTTAGAAGATGCCTACCTCCCACTAATATTTTGAAAGATTTGTTGGTTGTCTTTTTGTTCCGATGCCGATATAATTTTTTATTTACACCTAATAATTATCGATTAGTGCCGGAACATTATCTTAATAATCCCGCCTTAAGTACCATGACTTTCAATCTTCTCAATACGAAGTTTTCCGCTTTTTGTGTTCAGGATCTTCTTGTACCGAACAACCGAACGCAAGACGCACATATGTTGTGTCTTGACTCTGTTAATTTATGCTTTCGTTATACTAATCAGTCAAGTGGAGATTTCGTTTGACCGTAACATTTGTCCATTTGACTATGTGTAGTTAAGTTTTTGTGTGAAGGAAGATTGCTTTTTTCAGACTAAATTAGATTGTTCTATAAATACACAAAAGTTAAAGGTTTTTTATTTCAAGACAGTAAAAACGTACGGTGTAATGTCTTTTACCCTGAATACAGGGTACATGTAAACTCTAATTTTCTTCTATTCTTGAAATTTAAATTATTTTAGAATCACAAGTTCCTTAGTTCGATTCAACACTACTCTTCTGGACAAAGGAAATTTATAAACAATGTTATCAATTTATGCAGATTTTTTTTCACTAGATAAAATCTAAATAAACTTTTGCTCTAAAATAATTAGAGGAGCTAATAATTGCACACTAAGAATTTAATATTGAAATCTCTTTTATGCAAAGTGCATATATTTTAATTTTTGCATATCTTTAAATAATAGTTATTTGTTTAACTAGGCATTAAAATACCAGATTTATAGGAGAGGCTGCTGTTTCATTGACGAGACAAAAAAATCAATTTTCTGGACGAATTACATTAATTAGAGTTAATGAATGCTAATTACTATTTGCATGTATTGCATATTTATGGGCATTCTTATGCATATTATTACAAAAGTTTCATATAATAGCATATTTCAATTTTTTAAGACTTTGTCTAGTGGTAAACAATATGAAAACGCTGGTAATGCACATGAATAATTCCCAAATATTGGAGGAGATAAATAGAAGAATACAACGGAAAAAGCAATAAACAATCAAATAAGCAAATACACAAACCAATAAACTCTAATATTTCTATCTCTGTAACGGTAACGGTAGGTATTCATTGTATACACGAATGCTGAAAAAAGTGGATACAATGAATATAAGACCGAGAATTCTCAGCAGGATATATCTTTTACTTATTTTTAATTTTTTTTTAACAATGTTGATAAATTTGTTATTGTAATTATGTAAATATGTCATAATCTCATTATATTTTGTTCAAGTTTCTAGACTTAGTTTCTTGTATTAGTAGTATATTTGTTAATTGTGAATCAGGATTAAGACTGTTTTGTGCAGTAATAGTTATTTACTTTACAAATGGGCAAAGTAAGGAATTACCCACGAGAGAAATTTTAGCACATGAAACCTAAGGCTGAGTGTGATAATTTTATCGAGTGGGTAATTCAACTTTGCCCACGTGTGCAGTATAACGTTTTATCCAACATCTCTTAATAATTAAAAAATTTGTTAAAGAAATATTATTTGACAGTGACATATGCTTTAAATTTTTAAATTAAAATGACAATCGAAGTAGTTACCAAGGTGTTGTGTGTTATTATTATTGTTATAAACAAGAAATTACTCACTAGTGACTTTTCTCAATATTATACCCACTAGTGGGTAATCTGTTACTTTCCTTGTTTAAAATCGCCATAGTTATAGAGTATTTATTGAATGGTGTTGGATAAAATTCATAATACATTCATTTATACTTCTTATCTAATAATTTAAGATTTTTTTTTACATATTTTGCTGCATATAATGTCATAGTGAGTGCATATTTCCCAAAAAATCAGTGCATATATATGCGCATATAATTCAGTTTTTCGTGCATTTTAATCCGCTCTCTAGAAATCTATGTTGCGTCGTCCGGGGCACCACCTTTATTCCAAATATAATCCCATTTTTTCGCCCAAATTATGTTATGTTATGGGCAGAGGTCTTATTATACGAATACAATAAATAGCAGTATATATTATTTCAAAACATAAATGATAAAATTGCTCTATATATGCAAGTTTCTTTAGGACTATATTTCTTAAACTATTCGTGTGCTGTGGTGCGCACCATCTCTTAGTATAAATATAAGTTCCCAATTCTTACTCATGCGTCATATATTTTTTCCCTAAACTAAATAATTGTGCATTACAAGGAAAATACAGCAAAACTAATATCACTCGGTTGGTTATCATCAATGGAAAAGATAAAATAAGGTAACAATATATCGTGGGGATGTGAGCATGTGAGGATATCTGTGTATATCCGGACCCTAGGCCTTATCAAGTACGTATTTTACTCAAATCCGTTATCAGGGTCCGTGACGTGCCTTTTACACACCGACAGATAGCAGCACAGGTTGTAGTGATAGTGATAGCGGCAGTTATCAGTGAAATATCGTTGTGGGAATTTAAAGCGTTTGTGCGACTCTACCGGGTGTTTCCGGTAACACGTCAGATAGGGAAAATGTTGCGCCTGTGGTTTGTTTGTAATTTGTGAGATATTTCCGCACTAGGTTTGCTCAGTATAGAATTTACAACTCATTTTTAATAAATTATACAACTATTTGCCTTAGTTGTGAATAATATAAATATTTATTATATGTAAGTCTATATAAGAAACGTTCGAAACACTTTGTTTTGAAATCAAGGATATAGAGTAGAATAGAATATAATTTAAATTATACCTCTTGCCAAACATCTTTGAAAGCTGTGCACTTCTTATTCACATACAGGGTGTCCCATAACTTCAGGTACATATTAGAAGGGCATATAGTTCTTAATGCCCTGATTACGGAACAAAAAGAATTTTTTAAAAATTCAAAAATTAGTTTTTTAGGTTTTTTGAAGGAAACGGTTTTGGGACACTGGTTGAATAGGTAGTTTTAATATTAAATATTACATTGTATTATATCTAATTAATAAGAAATGTTTGCATAATACAATCATTTCATTAGGTTTCTAGTAGCCGACCACATAAATTGTGTTTCTTATAACTATTCCAAATATTATAGTATCCAGGGGTACAAAAAATGTTCTTCTTAAGTGAACTAGCCTTAATTATAGGAATTTTGAAAAAAAATTTTTTGTTCCGTAATCAGGACACTAAGAACTATATGTCCTTCTAATATGTACCTGAAGTTATGGGACCACCTGTATATCATGTATATAAATCTTCTCTAAGAAGAATGCCATACATATACACATGGCGATATATATAATTTGATTGGTCGTTAGGTCTTTTTAAACAGGGTTGTGGAATGTCTCCTTGGTTGTTCAATTTGTATATGGATGTGTTGTTACGAAAGCCATTGAATGGAACGGATGGTGTACGTATTGGTGGACGTATAGTGCCTGCGTTAGCCTATGAGGATGATGTCGTTGTGTTGGGTGAAACTGAGGAGCAATTGAGAAGAATGATTGTGAGCATAAATGATGTAGGGAAAGGTTTAAATCTGTTGTTGAATGTCGATAAATGTAAAGTGTTGGTGTTTGAGAAGAATGATTTAGTGACTGATTGTAATGTTTCAGTGAAAGGAACAACTAAATGAATTTGTATATTTAGGTAGTATGTTTTCGAGGGATGGACGTATTGACCGGGAGATTGAAAGGAGGGTGTCTGCATGGTGCAAGGTATTGGGTGCTCTGGGTACATTTGCTCGAAACGTGAATGTATGTTAGTGTGTTAGTGCATACATTGATATATGGTTCTGAATGTTGGGTTTTAGTTAATTTGCAGGTTCACCGATGAAGACATTTTAGGCTCTAGAACTGGTTAAAATAATTTTCTATTTTTTTTTAGATATTGATGATAAAATAAAACTTGTGTAGCTTCTTTAAGTGAGAGTTTTCTTAATTACAGCAATTGTAATTTGTTAAAATTAATTAAAACTTAATAACATCCGTTAAGCATTTATACTTCTGTAGTCAGTCATTCCATTTAATTAACAATAAATTAAATTTTACACGTCGTATCTTCAGGGAGCTGATCTGACGTAAGCCGTATTTATTAGAAATATTGACAAGGATACAATGAAGACGTACACTTAAATACATTGTTCATTAAATTAAAATGTACCTCCAAGTTTAACTCCGTCGGTAATAACGGTCTGCATTACGTTACGACTGCGTAAGTGTAACGAAATTTATGCAAATGAGTTAGCATGTATCTCCCAGTTAAAACTAATTAAGATAACATTTATTTATGGGTTCGGTCGCCATATTTATCCTGATGTTAAGTAAGTGTGTCAGTACGGTCCTGATAATTTCATTACGTCAACATTCGATATATGTAACTATTTATTCAATATTGCGAAATAATTTTCCTGCTTGTCAATCAAAATAAACGAAGATATAAAATTATAAACAGAATTGATCTTTTCAAGGTTTATCAATATTCTTTAATTTAAATAGGGTAGCATTTTTAATTTTGCTGGTTTTCAATAAATAAAATTTTTTTTTTTATTTTTGGCCTGTTACTCCAGTTTGAATATGCTTTTATATAACAATAGTATAAACCTATAAACTGTACAGCATGTCCATCGATATAGTGAATTTTTCATATTCAGCAGTGCCACCATATACTACTAGGAAGGGTTGAATTTTATGTAAATTGTATAATCCTCTTTGATGAACCGACACACTAACTATATGTTTTATTATTAATTTGTCATAATTCACCATAAATATTAGTATATTATAAACCTATGTAGAGAAGACAATTATTATTGATCCATAATCAATAATGATCGCAATTATCAATCATGGTATATACCATTTTTTCACTACTAGTGATAAATACTCTTTCACAAATTTTAATAACATAAGCATTTTGATAGGAATACACAAAAACTAAATAGGAACAATTAATTTTTTTTCTTAAAGCGTCATAAAATTACGTTATGTATTATTTGTATTCAACAAGCAGGCGTAAAAGTGTCTCCTTGGCAACACTTCTACTCCGGCGGCGGAGTACAATATTATGAACAATAGTTAGATTGTAATTCTAATTCCTATATTTGAAGAAAAAATAGCATGTGTTATTCGTCTTCGCTCGTCGTTCAAACTTATAGTATCACAGTATAAGAATTCACACAGTAGCGACACTTCAAATATTTTCATGATCCCAATATTTCAGTGGTGCGCAGCCGGGAATATAGCCGCTTAGTGTTCGCTGATAGGCTATCTTAGTAACCATAGAAAAGAAAATATAATATGTCAGTGTCAGTTATATCTGTCAAATATCAAGCTACAGTATTTCTGTCATGTTAAGATCATAAAATGAGTGCAAAACAGAGAGGTAAATTTATTTGTACCATGCAAAATTGTAGGAACTTTTATAGTACAGGTGAAATAATATTTTTAGATTTTATCCCGTTTGCAACTGACAGTTATTCAAATTTACCGCCGTATGCCGCAGCTGCCAATATGGCCGCTCGGCTCAAGGTCATCTGTCGATGCGACATAAAGATCAAAGGGACCTACAGAGAGTGTCGCTACAGTGTGAATTCTTATACTGTGCTTATATGCTCAGCACACAAAGTATCACATTTACTGCTAATAACTAAATGCACTATTTTTTGTCCTTTCATTTTGATAACTGGTAACAATGTTTTAAATTAAATGAGTTTAAAAATTCAGATACTTTATTTATTTAAACAGTTCATTTTACAGGGCAATAATATTCCATCTAAATAAATTAATGAAGAAAATATTAAATAATTCACTATGTGTTATTGGATAACAAATTACTATTTTCTTCAACAATTTTTCGGCTTAATAACCTTTTCCAAAATAAATAAATAAATATAAATAAAATAAATATATCATCACGCCTTTTACCCATTATGGGTGTGGCACTCTGTTTCCGCAGATCTGGGTAAGTCATATATTTTTTCCTATGAAGTGCGGTTACCAGCCGTCAAATCATAGCCCCCAAAGATGTTAGTGGATGGGGAACCACAGGGGTAAATTTAAATTTGTAACTGTCGGCGGTGGGATTCGAACTGAGGATTTCACGATTCACAGTCCGATGCGTTACCACGGAGCTATTTATCCCATATATTCCATCTTAGTCTTATATCTACTGACCTATGATTTTGAGCAAAATGAAATGACATCCGCCATTAAAATTAATAAGATGAACAGTGAACCATTTGGCGACAGGTTATGTGCACTTGTTCCTTTATGTATGAGTAGAAACCGTAAGAAAAATATTTGAGCTCTCCAGTGACACTGTCCAAAACTGGTGAAGAGTTCAGAGGCGTCCATGAGTGGAAGGAGCAATTTTGCGGCGTTAATATTAAACATAAAGAGACAGAGCGACGCAAGTTTGCTTTGGTAAATAATTTTTTAGCTCCTTTAAATGTTTGCCGTTCGTCGCGCACTAAGTAAATATGCCTTCTCGACTTGTGTTCTTGGTAATTCTGATTTAGACCGCAGTGGAACCGTTTCCAAGAACGGACTCGTTGTCGGCGTTTTTGAAGCAATCGTCGCCCCGCTTGCACTGCACTGTGTACTGTACTGTTTGTTGTCATTGCAAAACGAATCTAATGGAAAATTGCTACGATTTCTTGGTAGAAATTATGCTAATTAATTACGCAGTTATTCGGAAACATTAACAGTCTTGTTTCTGTAATAACTGTTTTACTTAATTTGTTCATAACACTAATTGACAGTTTTGGTTTTGATAGAAAGATCGCCTCCAAAGCCAAAATTCCTTGGTTCATACCTCACTCATCGCAACATAGTGTCTACTTGTTTGAAAGTATCCATATGTATTTTTGTACTCGCAACCTTGGAAATATTTGACGCATGCTATTGACAACCAGGAACTTTCAATACGCGCATTCGTGCGGTAAAATATACAAAAAACACTGGGTTTCCCGGGACATTCTACAGTAAAATAACAAAATTTAGTTCATAAAATATTTCTTACACCGATTTTTATTTATTAATACCTACAAAATATAACATTAATTGCCAATAATTTATAGGAACATATGTGTATAAATTGTTTTTTCAACTGTCATATCATTAAATTTCGCAGCAACTGGTCAATGTTATGATTTTGTTGCTTGTGCTTCAAGTAAACAAGCACTCATGCAGGAAGAATGTCTTCCCGCACTTGATGTGTAAATTACTAATTTTGTACTCATACATTGAAATGTGTTGTTTAGCGTTGCCTAAGAACGTCCCAGGTCTCCAGCAGATAGACAACCGGGAAATTTCGACGAAAACATTTCTATTTCTAAAGCGTTTATTATTAAATTATATTTATAATAAAATAATATAGTATTTCAAACATTCCTTTACATAATATTAATATAAACAATGATGAAATAAGAATGAAATTGAATTTAAAAATAATAAGTTTAGTGCATTTGGTTACCAATGTTGGCAATATATAATCTGCCCGATATGACAGCTGTTAAATACATAACCTACAAATTTAATGTTAGTTATCTCAATATAAATAAGAAATATAATAAATTTACAAGTGAATACGATAATATTATAAATATTTTAATTGTTTTCTAATATATTAGACAAATTAATTTGTGTGTCTATATTTATATTGCAACTTTGACAATTATCAAAATAACTACTTCATTTCATTTCTTAGTCTATTATTTTGTTTTCTTTCCCTAGGATGAAGGGACTATAATTATGAACGTTATTCGAAATGTAGTTGAAATAGGTAAATATGTATTAAGGAAATTTTGCGGTCCCGTGAGTCCATTCTGATTTTTTAACGACGGATGGATTGATATGATAATTTTTGTTACCTAGGCAATACGTACAATACTACTTTCATATTTTAGCGGCAGTTTTTTGCCTATAGATTTTTTATACAAGAAATGTTTAGAATAAAAGATGTAGGTATGTAATAAGATTAAATTATGAATCAAATTTGCGCCTAGGCCTAAAACAATTAACTTGAACATTTTTGTTGGGAGATCTGTCAAAATATGTTTAATATTTGCAAACTCTTCTATTTGTTGTTGATGAACTATTTATATTTGACATTAAACATAAAAATATAGCATAATAGAAAACAATACAAACCGATTTACTTAATAAAATTTAGTCCTATTAGTCCAAAATCCATAGGGAACACAAACAATACAAAAATAACACGGCACTTCGTATGTAACATAAAAAATATAACCACCCGGTATGTGTAATGATACTTCACAGATTTGATAATAAATTTTAAAAATAAAATTGAAAGTTTACTGGATATATAATACAATAAATTTAAATATGGTGGACATCATGGTCAACTTATAACCAAAAAGTGTCCGAAAGGTTCTGGTTCCTCTAAAAAAAGAAATTCTATACGTAATTACTTCCTGTCATGTGAAGTATCCAACAAATAAATTATCTTCTGACGTTCCTCAGGTCTGACATTTCTGCCTATAAGACTGTGAAAATTGATCAAAATACGTTTTTAAAATTAGCGTTGTGTATTTTTTCTGAATATTGTTTTATTTTGTGGTGTTTTAACATAATTGTATTTGATTTTACGGTACACTGATTTGGTTTGTAAATTGCTGTTTAAAAGTATTTCTTCTTCAAGGTAAATTTAATGAAATTTTACATAGGTACAAGGTTCAACTTTTCTGATATAATAAACTGCCTTTAAAGGTATTTGATAACTTAATGAATAAAATTATAAATTTGTATTAATTTAAGAATATACTTCTTGAAAAAGAAAAGTAAAACAATATGAAGAAGATTGGCGGCATTTATTTTAATTTTTAAATTAATGTTTTAACGTAAAATGTAGTTCTTCAATTATTGCTTGCAAGAATTTGAACTTGGGCTTTCATGTTTACAGTCCGATGTAGGTAGGTTATTGCGAAAAAGAATCGATGACGAAATTTTCAGGGAAATACATATTTTCACTAGAATCCGATTGGACAATTTTCTCAGTGATGTCTGTGTGGATGGATAGATGGATGTGGATGTGAATTCATTTTTTTTTTTTTAGAATATACTAAGAATAGGTTTGTGTTTTGATATCTTAGGCAGAATTAATTTTGGCAAATCGTCCATTGCTCTTTATAACTTTAATTTAACAATAATGTTACCAGTATAGAAATAGTAAATTACACTTGGAGGTGAAAAGTGTTTCATTGCTGTCGGAGCCTAAGATCTAGGTTAGCTATAGCCTGAAACTGAAACTCATAACCGAGACTTGTATACCTACTATTTTATTTACAATCAAAAATAAATAAATGAAATATTTATAAAATATTTTATCCAACACCTCTCAATAAAAGCTTTATAACTATGGCGATTTTAAACAAGCAAAGTAACAGATTATCCACTAGTGGGTATAATTTTGAGGAAAGCCACTAGTGAGTATTTTTTATTTATAACAATAATAATAACACACAACACCTTGGTAACTAATTCGATTGACATTTTAATTTAAAAATTTATAGCATATGTCACTGTCAAATAATATTTCTTTAATAAATTTTTCATTTATTAAGAAGTGTTGGATAAAACGTTATATCACTCGATAAAATTATCTCACTCAGCCTTCGGCTTCGTGAGCTAAAATTTCTCTCGTGGGTAATTCCTTACTTTGCCCACTTGTAAAATAAATAACTATTATTATTTTTGACGTTTTTTTTTTGTGTGAAACATTTTTGTTTAGCAGGTGGTGAATTTTACATTTGTAAACATTTTCAGAGTGACATTTATATTTGTTATTAAAACAACCTTTTAATTATTTGAAAGTAAAAATTAGGGTAGACCGAAATAACTAATTCGTAAAATAATTTAATGGATTGCACGATCTACGGCATAAGTGACAGAAAAGGCAACAGAAAATTTGCTTCCATAGAAAAACCTCTATTTCTCAATTCTTAGAATTTACCGAACTATTCAGTAAATTGAGAATATAGGGTGCATTTTTTGAAAATTTAATTTAGTAAATTGTCTTTAATTTCTTAATTGTTACAATTTTTTTTATATCTTTAGCTTACCGAATAGTTCAGTAAATTCAAAGGGTACATTTGTTTCCGTGTAGCAATCAAACATGCAATGATTTAGGAGGTTGGCATGAAATGACAATTTTCCGATCAGTTGGAAAGTGAATGGTAGTAATAATTGAACAGTGTGGGGTTAACGAATATAAGTAAATAAATATATTATCACGCAATGTACCTTTTTTTAAATGTGGCACTCTTCTTAGAGTAGATCTCAGTATACGGTAAATCAGTGAGGTCTGTGTAAATTTTTCAGAAATGCTAAGGATCTTGTAAACAAACACTTTAAGTTGTGACCGATGGTCTGATGGTTAGAGAACTTGAGAAGCTGCCAAAAGGTTCCGCGTTCAAAAATTTTATATAGAATTTAATTCATACTTCTTATTGCTTAACACTTATTTACTTGATTGAATTCTCGGTAGTTGTAGCACTGTGTCAATAAACTTTAGCCGAAACGCCTCCACTGCCCTTGAGGCGCCCAGCTCATGCCCATGTCCATGCCCATGGCTCATGGCTCACCGCGATCGCATATCCACGGTCACATCTCGTTGTTTGGGAGCATTTACTTCTCGCCAGTGTTTTTTGCCTCTTTTGGTTTATTACCATACATTACCGCTATTAATTGTGTCCTTGTCTCACAGAGTAATTCTCGTAATTAAATGCGGTGTTGAGTCAGCCGCTGTCTCTCTCGCTCCGTCTGTTATCGTGATGGGACTATTTACGTCCTGTTTTTCTGCTGCTTATTGTTTTGTTTCTGTCTTTGTTGACAGGTAGAGGGGTGCAGATGGGTGGCACGGAGCACCTGGAATGTCTTTTTATGAGAGGATTTTATGGTTGGATTGAGAAGTTAGATGGAATTGAATGATCCTGTTACGATAATTGAACAACTTGCGTTTGGAGATATGACACGCGTTTAATGCCAACTTGAATTAATCAATTTTTTAGCTTTCTCTAAACAGTAAAGCAAATATATTTATTTTTTGATTTATGTTAGTACGGCCACATCAGAATTATACTGCATTTACAATATAATATATTATACGACAAGCATGGAATAGTACTCGTGTAATTGCAGAATACTCCTTCGGCTCAGGCTACAAACTTGCAAACTCGTATGAAACAGACATTCCAAGCGATTTGTACACTACACTTTTATACGATCACGCTATTATTTTCTAACTAAATTATATTTAAATAATAAAGATGGTTTCATTTCACTACTTTAGTATGACAATGAGTATCCTGAAAACTAACTTCAAATAAAAAATTAATAGTTATTTACTTTACAAGTGGACAAAGTAAGGAATTATTCACGTGATAATTTTATTCCACTTTGACCACGTGTGCAGTATAACGTTTTATCCAACATCTCTTAATAAATGCAAAACTTATTAAAGAAATATTATTTGACTGTTCTATGCTTTAAGTTTAAGTTAAAATGCCAATCGAAGTAGTTACCAAGGTGTTGTATGTTATTATTTTTGTTATAAATAGAAAATTACTCACTAGTGGCTTTCCTCAAAATTATACCCACTAGTGGATAATCTGTTACTTTGCTTGTTTAAAATCGCCATAGTTATAGAGCATTTATTGGGAGATGTTGAATAAACAATATTATTTTTCATAATGTCAAAATTCAAGATTTTATAAAATGGAAAGTGATAACGAAGAAATTCTTAATTTAACACATCAAGATATTATACTCGTAGAAACTGCGAAAGTAACGTCTATAAATTTGTTACCGGAAATTTCGGAAAAAAATATGAGGCGGCATATAAATTGTTTATGGATTGGTACAAATTTATGAAACATCATTGTTTTTGACAGAACTGTTAGAATTGAATTTATACCTCACGTTGTCTGTGGTTACCGTTAGATGTGAAAATGTTTACAATCTACTGTGTATCCGTATTAAATTATCAATAGCAAACATACAACAAACAAAGGTTTAAATATGTTTTTGAAATATTTTATATGTAGGAGAAGCAAGTGTTCACAGGAAAATTTTGCTTGCTTGATAAACAGTTGCTTGTTTAGTTTTGACGATTGGCTAAAATGGTCGTTTGATCTTTGTGGTGTTAATTTTTAATAAAATTTGTGTTAATTGCAATGAAATATGTGTAATACTTTGTGTACTAGTGAGTTAAGATGCTACAACAACATGTACTTTGTAGTTTATGTACATTCGTGTTCATTTGTTTACTTTACAATAATAAAAGACTACATTTGTACACAGTGATAGCAGTGTGAGTGAATTTTGTAACTGGAAGTGCGAGTAGCCAAAAACTACAAGTTGATATAAGGTAAATGGTAGTTTTATTTATTTTATCCTCGCAATAAATGCTCTATAACTATGGCGATTTTAAACAAGGAAAGTAACAGATTACCCAATAGTGGGTATAATTTTGAGAACAGACACTAGTGAGCAATGTTTGACATCATGTTAAAAAGAATCTAGATCAAGATTTTAATATATTCCAGATCAGCTCAATTTTTATGTTGGCATCTATTTTTTTTTTAATCAGATCAGGAATAAAATATATATTTTTTAGATCATAAAAAAGATCTGTAAATTTTTTCATAAAATTTTTAATTCTTATTAAGAAATAGAATCTAGAAGTTCAAGTATAATAAATAAAGGTTGCTATACTTCAATGAGAATTTTAATAACAAAGAAGAAAATACAAATTATTTTTACAAAATAAAATCAAAAAAGTTACTATATACGAGTATAATTGTTTTTCCAAAAGTGATGCCAGAGGTAGCGAAACTCCCCTAAAAGTAATATAAAATACAGGTTGACCACTTGTTCACCTTATATATAGTTTTGGCCGCACAAGAACCTATCAAGTACTAACCAAACGCCTAAACAGATTGAAAATCTGACTGCTCTCCTAGGAATATCGTGCCATTGATGATAATGAATAATATAAAATATTAAAGCAAATATTCTTCAAAATATACCACAAAGTAATTAACTAGAAATTAGCGAATCCATAGCTACACCATCAAATTGCTTGTTAAACTTATTGTTGAAGATAAAGAACATGGATGTCACGCAATGATGGAATGAACAAATTATATCTTTTTCAAAGTGTTGTCCCAAAATCTTTGTAGGTGAGTTTTTTCAACTTACAGGAATGTATAAGTTTATTTCTTGAAAGATATTTTCGAACTACAATATGCAGACGACACTTAGTAAACTCCAAATCCACATCTCCCAGGGACGCATATCGGTTTGTCGACTTGAACTGCTTTGCACTGCTAAACCCCAAAGTAAAATTGTGACACAGGTTCTTTTGTAAGCAGAGTTGAGTAATTCTTTTTAAAATTTCCAAAAAAGCCGTAGCAGGGCGTATCAAAATAAAGCTGTAAAATACAAGAAAAACATATTTCGCCTTCAACGCACGCAGCGCCTATGAAATCTCAGCAAGTTTCGTTGATATCTCCCTACGCTAAGGCGTCACTGCAGGCAAGGCGGGCCCAATGAACGCCATTAAATCCAAATAGCAAACTATACTTATAAAGTTAATTAATGTCAGTTTGATATTAACGTCATTACGTACACACACTCACACCAACACTGACACATTCGCATTCTCTCCTCGTTCGGCTGACACGCTGTACACTACGAGTACGGCTATGCACACAAACACACACACATTGAAGACATGGCTGGTGGATGCGAGAGGCACGGGGAAGCGAGAAACATGCGCATGTTCCGTAATTACAAATGCAATTTCATTTGAGATCTGTGCTAGTTAAAAACGACAGAATCGTTTGTGTGTCTGACTGTGTCGATTAGTACTTGTTGAAGGTGTGGCTACTATGAATTAGGTCTTTGACGCGAAAACAGGACAAATTTCACTATTATTGACCTCTGTTTTTAATGGCCAGTTTAAGCGTCGCAGATAATTAACACGTAGTTTTATTAGCACGATTTGAACCATGAGTTTGCTCCAGAAGAAATGGTATTTACCCGCTATTTGCCCAATTGCCAATCTGATTTAGATATTAAATTTCATTCAACGGAATCTGAATACACTTGTAAAAGTAGGGGATTCCACTGAATTCTATTTGTTAAATGGATTGTCTAGTTGGCTTTGGCTAATGGTATAATAGGGTACATCTCTACTTATACCACCACCATAACCTGATCCGAAACCCCTCTGATTGGGTAGCTTCACTTCGGTGAACAGTTCGTTCAAATAGTTTAGTCAAATTCAGTCAATTATCAATCTGATTTCTAAACTAGAAGGAGTAAATTCTGAGTTCTTATTTGCGCTGTAGAAAGACGCCAGCAATGTTATTGAAATTTTTATGAGGCACGTTTTAATTTACAAATAGTTTTATTTTGATTAACAATAATATTATAAAAATACATTTTATTTATTAAATGTAAATCTAAAAATACAGAAATGATCATTGTTCTGTATTTTAATTATCATTATTGAAACATTTTGTATATCTAACCACAACAAAAACACATTGACAGCTGATAAGACGTTTGCATGGTTTATATGATGCTCCACCTAAATAGCTCCGTGGTAACGCGTCGGACTGTAGAGCGTGAGATCCTAGGTTCGAATCCCACAGCTAACAGTTGCCAATTTAAATTTACCCCTGTGGTTCCCCCTCCACTAACATCTTTGGGGGCTATGATTTGACGACTGGTAACCGCACTTCTTACGCATAAATATATCACTTACCTAGACCTGCGTAAGCAGAGTGCCACACCTGTAAAGGGTAAAAGGCGTGATGATATATTTATTTATTTTATTTTACCTAAGTCAATCACGAGGTTAGGTTTTGGAACTAGGATTTGAAAAGGCTCTTCCTAGATGAAATTTTGATAGGATCGATTTTTTCGACTCTGATATGTATATGCAGAGTAAATAATAAATTATTCCGAATTACAGTCAAAGTTTATTAATTTCGAAAAATCCGACGTTTCGGTCATTAACAATGACCATCCTCAGGGGATTCTAAATTTCAACTGAGGATGGCCATTTCTATGACCGAAACATCGAATTTTTAGTAATTAATAAAATTTTGACTGCTGTTTCGAAGCATTTATTATTTAATTTAAAAATAGAGCATACATATAGTGTATCAAATATTGATAATGGTGTGGATGAAGAAGCATGAACTATGTGTACCAAGCTGTAGAAATGAGGTAATTGACAGGAGTGTTTGGATACGAAACGTGAGTATGAGATTGAAATTCGGGCGAATGTCGAATAAAAAGTGGGTGAGAAACTAATATTGGTGAGATTGAGGGTGAACGATTGCGTGGGCGTCCGAGGAATAAGTGGTTAGGTCTGTTTGATAGTTAGTTGCGTGAACAAATGATTCCGAGTGTGAAGAGTAGATGAACATATTTGAATCGCACTATGAATGTGGGCGAGGCGAAAGTACTATTTGGAATGTTTGGAGGTGATTAATTGTTGATTGTTTTAGAGTTCGTACTACCCCATTGTGTGAAATATACTTAATTCATATTTTTGATACTATAGTCCTGAACATTTTATTATTGCCAATTCAATAAGTGCTTCTCGATTATCGAGATAAATTTCGATTCTAATAATTTAAAAGTGGAAATTGTACTGTGTTATATGGAAAGCATTTGTGAGAAATTATGGTGTTAATTAAAAGTTTTGCATGTAATGATATGGCTAATGTTTGATAAGACAATCAACAGAATTGACTAGAAACATACTAGAGTGACCATGCCAAACAGTAAATTATAACGTAATAAATGCTTCAACGAAACTCACAATTGATGTGGGAAAATTAAATTATTTGTGTTAATGGAAAAATCCTGAATATTTTTAGTTAAATACTTGTTGAAAAAAATTGAGAATATTGAACATTGTAAGATTTCAATAATCCAATTTTACTTCTTCTCAATGTCAGTAAATATGAATCCAATTACATGAATCAAATTGAATTGGCAAACTTTATTGATTGGCCTACTAAAACAATATTAATTTAATAAGTTATTACCTTTAATATTACTTAAGTGTCTCAAAATAACCAGGCTTTACTGTTTTTAATCAAGAAAATTGTTCAGGACAAAAAGCAGGGAAATAAATTTGAAAAATTATATTTTTATTTTCCTGTCAAATATTTCGTTTCCGCCACTAAATCTACAATAAACATATAGTAGGGCATCGGCCTACGCTTTTTAATATCGCTAGGGGCGCGTTAGTGCCGTTTTAGCGCCTGTTTAGCGTGCGTTTAGCGAGGATTTCACGCGTTCCATATAAAAACTTTATTAGCTTTCATATTGTTGGTGTAAAAATGCGTGTACATGGAATTGAAACACTGCGTCTTACGACAAAATTGTTTTTTACACGACGTATCTAATATTGAGTTATTTCACAGCCTGTAGTATTTAGCTTTAACTAAATTTCTTTTTTTATAACCCCCTTGCCAAATAGTTCAATGTTCTAGTTATTTATTTTTAATGACATGTCATTTTAGGGAAATCTTAGGACAACAAAATTTATATACTAATTTATTTTAAATCTTTTAAGAATGAATTTTCCACCTTTCTATGAAGAGTCCGATATATAACGACAAAATTTTTGAAAAAATATATTAGTAAATGAAATATAAATCATGTAAGTTGTTAGTTCTTATACTAAATAAAAGAAAACAAGTATTGCTCTTACTTAAAGTAAAGTAAAAGAAAATTTACCATAAATAAATTAGTCATTAAAGTGTCTTCAAGTAAACTAACATTTTCGGTTGCTGGATTACTACCAAAATTAATCAGCTCGTAACTTTAACATCCAAATTCTATATATGAAAGACCCTACTGGGTCCATAAGGCCGGTTTTTGCTCCAAATGGAAAAACAATAAAAAACTCCTCCTTTAAAAATAATATTGCAATTAGATTTTAAGTTAGCACACACACAAACCTCATCGAAAAAATAGTACTTTTTAAAACTTATTTATCCATATTCATTTATAACCCGGCACTATACCATCTTTGGGTTTATAAGTTATTTAAAAATTGTGATTTTAATTTTTTTAATTGATTGAAATCCGCATGAACCACCCTTTAATCCAACTTGATTCACTAATCAACGAAAATTTGCCACTGCTGCTTTGAAAGACTGTTGTTATCCGAGGTAATCAATATCCAGGTTTTCAAATCAATGTCGATCAGAAGATCAAGGAGTTTTATTGAGTGTGATATATTTTTCTGCGTGAAATGCGTTTACCAGCCGTCAAGTTACGGCTTCTCAGTCCCACTACATTCATATGCTACTACATTTTAGCTACAATAGTCTATTCCACGAGACCTTTCTTTAAAGGGACACAAATCCAAGTGGTTTCCTGTGCTGTAATAGGTCTTCGAGCACGTGCTAAACACTATGTGAAATAGAAATAGAAACATGTATGTTAAAATGTCGCACTACACTTTACTGTGTTGAGTTATATGTAGGTATAGCATTGTCCACTGTATTTTTATTTTATCTTGTTGCTTAAATTTATAAATGTGCAATAAATCAAAACAGCTGGGGAATTAATTGTTCCATTTCTTAATTACAGTGTACGAATTGGTAGTGGAATTACAGCATATAAATTAGTTCAAAATTCAGAGCGTATCTCGCCGAATGCTTTAATGGTACACTGTATTTTTTTAACCAATTACAAAACTGGATTTGTCCCTTTAATGAAAGGTCTCGTAGAATAGAGTATAGAAGTTATTGCCTTATAGAAAATATGTAGCAAAGTATTCCTAATCAATTCAAATCTCATTTCATACCTTTTGAGGTGAAGTAATTATGTGGTTGAGTGTTAAACTTGTGTTTAGCACATTTCAATACAAATTTATTGTTATTTTTCCTAACGAGGAAGCTTGTTTCAAATTATGTTTATTGCTTTTAAGTCAAATAAAATATAATTTAACATTTGTCCTTTTTCTTCTTGTTGTAATAAATATAATAATGATTTTTTTAATTGCCTAACATTTTTGATCTGGCATTCCGCTTTCGCGATTTTGGTATGACATGAAAGTGGTGGGTTATTTTCATGGTGGTAGTTGTCTACTTTGGGGTTAAAATGATTACATTACATACTCTATATTTATAAGGTAAAGTTGTTTGGGAAAATAATCAAAGACCAGGATTTCGGGAACACATTTGCCTTCTTACATTACATTAGTGTACTCTATTTCTTACAATATGTTTGTAACAATTTAACTAACGTAATTTTGTTTGTGCTTGTACCTACATATTTTAATATAACAAGTTAAAATACAAAATTAACAGGAACAACACACATTTGGACTCTGAATATAGCTAAAAATCATAAAGTTTATTTTCCGTCTTATGACATTTTATACATATACATAAATTTAGGATCATTTAATGTCATTTTTGTTTCCGAGCGTTTTTTCTACTTATATACTTTTGTACTAGAATTAATAGGGGACGAAATATCGCTAAAACAACTAAAAAATTGCATTTTTACTTCCCTATTAGAAAGTCATGGGAATTTGCTGGTAATGGAGGGTTATGATTTTGACGTCACAGGCAAGAAAAAGAAAGATGAGGTAAAAGCTGAGATGGAAGTTCATAATACAAACATCCATGTTTTGACGTTTGTGACGGTGTTTTAACAAGGTTATGTTTTTATTTTTGAAGTTTATTATTTAGGAAACTTAATAAATCTAACACTGGCCATATATTCTTTATAGTAATAACGGGATTCACTATTGCACAAACCATACACATACTTTATTTTTCATATTCAGCATCATTTTAAGAACTGTCATTTTGACAGCGTTTTGTTTGTATTTCGCCCAGATGAATTTCATCGTAGCTCAATAAAAACATTCATAGATGGCAGCACGAAAATTTGCTTTTGTATAACCCTCCATTAAAACGGGCTACAAATCTATTCAGTTAATTTCTATCTATACTTTCCGAATATCTGTATCAAAATGAACATAACCTACAATTACAGTCCAAAATATGCAGCATAATACCTTGTTCCAATACCTAATTAATTTCAAATTATACCGAATGCAACTGCAAAATCTCAAGTTTCTAATTCATCAATGAATCCATGACAACTGGAGTTTCCACTGGCGTCGCCATTCGCCGTCGTGGTGTCGTGAAAGCTACCAGCGAGCTGCACTTGTTTCAGTAACATTCGCGCCCTTCTGACACCCCAGTCGGAGCATTACCTCCCCGGCTCGCGCCGCGCACCCCTCGCCCACCGGAATGTTTATATATCATTATGGGCCATAATGCTGCTACACGAAACTTCAATTTATGTGGATATACGCGGTATTAGTTGGTTGTCGGTTTAATTAAACGAGCTTAATTACGCTCCGCAGATAGTTTCGCTGAAGAATTTCATACACATATATCAATATGCTCTCTCTTCTCTCTCCTGGATGTGTTGTACTCCTCTCCTGGAGCTCTCTCATCCAGTGGATGAGGTTGTTGTCTTATTTTGGCCACTACAGCCGGATGCAGATATTAAGCAGGAGATCGCGGGTTCAAGTCTCGCTCACTTCAACTTAACCAAAAGCACAACTGCTACCTGTAAGGAAGTAAAAGGATGATGAAAAATCGATGAGGAGATTTGCGCTGAAATACATATTTTGAGGTCTCTCGAAACTGCATTATAAGTTTATTGACAATGCGCGGGATAGGGCTGTTTTGGTTAAAATTGCAAAATTTAATTCAAATAAGAGATATTTGGTTATAAGATATATTAAAAGCAATTTGCGCCTGTTTCCAGTTTTTCTGTGTATGTCCTTTCGGGATGGGGTCGTTCACTAGTCACAAAATAGAAAATAGTCCTTTATATTATTAGTTGACCCAAAAACATCGTACTAGATACAACAGAACTATACAAAATATTATTAATTATGAAGATATTTGAGTTTTAATGACCTCTACAATGACGTTAAAGTATTATGGCGCATAACTATCCTATTTTAAATTATTTGTATTTCTCTTATTATTGTACTGTCATATTGTCGAAGTGTCAAAATAGTTGGCAAGTAATTTGAAGGTTTTTTGTCTCACATTTTCTTTATTGCACTGTTTATAAAATAAGCCAAATTTAGTTTTAATGTAAAAAAAAAATATGTATGATTTTGTTAATCTAAGTTGTGTTTCATCAAGAAAAGAAATCTTGTTTTGATGATCACTTCTTGTTTTGGGCTTGATTTTCAAGACAATGAATTTCTTGTCTTGATTCAAGAATTCTTGATATTTCTTGATTCTTGATATTTTAGGGGAATCCCCTTTCTCTGTCGTTTTATCCAATCCGAACGCTCAAGAGTGTAGCGTTGGCGTCTGCCCTTGCCCCTCCCTTTTAGTTTTCGTTAAATGTTTCTACGTAGATGTTTCGGCATAAATTTAGTTTTTAAATATATATGCATTTCGACCATATATTAAGAGAAAAAAGGAAAATTATATATAAATAGTTTCAATTTATACATAAGAAATTACAAGTATTAACTTAATATATGTATTTGCGACATAAAATTTATATATAAATCTTGACTTCACATATTTATATAATCTAGTGTTGCATACTTACAAAATTTTGAGGTTTACATTAAGGCCGCCAGATGATGTTAAAACCTGTGTACAAATGTGGAACTAACCTCAAAGTCACTTTATTGACAAATGAATATCAAAGTTTTATATTTTAATCATAAATGCGGAACTGAAAATTTATTATCAAGATATCAAGATTTCTAGGCAGGAAATCTTGATTCTTGATGATACTTTCTTGTCTTGATTTCAAGGCAAGATCAAGAGTCTTGTGAAACACTAAATCTAAGGCTTCGTTCATGAGGTACTGAAGATACGAACACACATTAATCTTTCTATCTATCCAAACAGACACCAATAAAAAAATTTCAAATCAGTTTCCATGAACCATCAATTATGTATTTCCGAGAAAATCTGCATGAATTTTTTAGTATAATACTGCGTATAAGAAATAGAAATACCCTTGTGACTCCCCTAGTTATAATTTGACGGCTGGTAACCGCACTTCAATCAAATTAAATGAAAGGAAACAGATTTCCAACCCGCAACTCAGTTCCGAATTATCTTACCTTACTTCTTATTAGCCAAGTTACAACTGCATCCCCTGCCTTGGTGTGAGCGGAGTGATTTAATTAATCTATACCTGCTTCTCCCCCTCCCTTCGTCTGCGGGTGTAAGTAGGGGGATACACTCCTACGCACTCCGGTGTCACTCAGATGTCGCGGAAAATGGTTTATTCCTGACATAATTGGGTCGTGAAATTGACAAAGTTTTTACATTAGGAGCTTAGCATAACGTAGAGTGGAGGATATTTGATGGTTCCCCCACGCTGATCTTTATTTGTTTTTTAGATATGAGGAATATTTGCCGAGAATATCATGCGGGTAGATTTGATTGGCTTAATTGACTTGAGTGGGCAATAAATTATTAATATTAAAAAGTTTGGTTTTGTTCGTGTATCACTGTAATTGAATTAACCGTTAGTATAAAATGAAATAATTATATGGCGGAGAGATTTGGAATTTCAATAGAGGTACATTTTAATCTCACAGCCGACAGTTGCCATTTTAAACTTAACTGTTTCGAGGCGTGACTTGACGACTGGTAACCGTACCTTAAACAAAATACATGCCGAGATCTGCGAACGCAGAGTGCCATATCTGAATGAGTTTGTTTCTTTATCCGCGAATCTAGAAAACGGTTAAACCGATGAAGGTTTCCATAGGCTTTTGATAAAATAACGAAAAAGTACTTTGAGACTATTAGGAATTATGAAATACTTTTAGCTGTATACTTGTTTTTGATACTAATAAATACACAGAACAATCAAGAAACTCAATTACTATGGAGTTCTTAGTGCAGCAAGTAAACTAATAGCGCCATATTAGGGTAATAGCTCAAGCTAGTCAAGTGGAAGAATAATTCACCTAATTAAGGAGGTACTGATAGTTTTAATTCAATTGTCTTAGACTTACATTGAGTACATAATTAAAATGTACATCATAATGTCAAGTGTAAATCGAATTGAGTAAATAATCAAGCAGCTCATTGGACTTCTCGATACAAGCGCCTCTCGCGACTAGACTGCGTACTATAAACATTGCATCGAGCAGAGGAACGTTGTTCAACGTACTCTCTTATATTATAGACCAGGGGTGGGCAACCTCCGGCCCGTGGGCCAACTCCGGCCCGCGTAATGTTCCAATCCGGCCCGCGAGATCTTTAGAAGAAATAATAAATAAATATTTTCAAAAACAAAAGTTTTAAATTAGGTTTAACCCAAGATAAAGAAAAAAGGGAGATTTACAGTTTAATTTTCGATATAATTCGTCTAGTTTAAATTAAGAAATAAATGTAGTACTTAGTTAATTTTGTTTTATTATTGTTTTTTATATTTTCAGAAAAAAATTATAAGTAACAAAAATGTGTCAATTACCAATTACGGCCCGCGTACGAAATTTAAATCTTATTCTGGCCCCTGTTAAACAAAAGGTTGCCCACCCCTGTTATAGACCATGGTCAACCATTTAATCAAATGAAAATGATGGATCTGGACACTAAATTCTGTTAAAAAGGAATTGTTTGACCATATTGTAGATTAAAGACAAATATACATATGTAGATTTTGAATTTGTTTACTGTATGATTATTGGTACTTTATTTATGTGATATTTATTGTTTTTTTTTTTCTTTCAGGATAATATCAAGGATTACCAGTTCAAATTTGCTGCTTTTCATTCGAGACCCGATGTTGTATTTCAAGACACTATAAGGTAGGTTAATTACTTTTTATTTATTATTGAAACAATATCAAATGTCGAAATAATCCAGTGGCTCTCAACTTTTTACTTAGTAGCACCCTCAAACCCATTAAAGAGTATTTGCGGAAACATTCAATTTTAAATTGATAATAAAGGAACTACTTATTTAATTTTTATCATATTGAATAGAACTACTTAAGATCTAACATACGCTTCGAAAAACAAATCCTTTTTTTTTAATTGTTATCTTCATTTATTTTCATATTCTTTATGGTGCACAGATATATCATTTTACCTCCATCTGTCAAATTTTCATCATGGATTTTTACAGTGACAGTTCAAGTACAGTTCACATGCTAAAAACTAATATTTCCGACCTTCAATCCCATGAATTTTGTTTAGCAAATTGAAATTTAAATAAATTATTTCTACAATTATTCTTATCGAAAAAAAAAACAATTATCACAGGGAGGTCTTTGAACATTCTAGTATTTATATATGTGGATGAAAAGGATAGCTATAACAGCTATAAAAAAATATTAGTTGAAGTCTAATTGGTCAAAAATTCAGAACTTTGATACTGTGTCTCTCATTCCCAAGAACGACTAGAGTAATGCAAATAATTTGTATATTTATAAATATGGTCATCTTTAACATACTAAATTTATTTTCCATTGGAACTTACAGTTTTTAGAAACATATAAAAATATAACCAAAAACACACTTTTTGATATATTTTTATTTGTTTCTCAAAAACAAGGACTGCTAGTAAGAACAACCGATTAAGAGTGATTAACAAGCAGTTGACTAACTTTATTTTACGCTGTCAAGCGTTCCTAAATTATTTTAGAGATATAAGCTTCAAATGAAAGACATACAAAATTAATTATTCTACCACTTCTATTTCAAATATTTTTCTCAATAATCATGTAAGAAGGTTTGACAGATGAAAAACACAGATAGTCAACTGCTAGTTAGTCGCCCTTAATCAGCGTTCTTACTAGTGATCTATAAGTTTAAATGGAAAATAATGTTAGTATCATATTTATAAATATACGAATCATTTACATTATTGTAGCCGTTCATGGGAATGTGTGACATAAATTTTACTACGTTGAAAATTATGTTAATGTATAATTTGCAAACAAGATTAGCTTTGGACTTTTATCTACAAATGTAGGTATAAAACATTATATGTTTCATTTATTACAATAATGATGTATTGTTTAAAAAAAAATCATGTTCATGTTGAGCTATCTTAAGCCCGTACCTTGAACATTAAAACTATTTAATTCTAGTATAGTGCGAATTTTTGACAATTTCTTTTTATTCCGTACACAGTTTATCATGCAGTATTTAATTCCTAAAGATTCAAAACATACTTGTTTAAAAGAGGCGGGAATATATATGCAAATCTCGGTAAGTGATAAACCCCCGAAAGGTGTAGTGAAGGGGAAAGTACTGGGGTCAAGTTAAAACGGCAACTGTTTGCTGAGGGATTGTCACACCCAGAAATGGATAAAGAGCATGTTGATATATAACTAAACTAATAATTTAATAATAATAATATGAGGGAGGTAACCAATCATTAATCCATGTCCCACATAGAAATTCGCGGAGGACAGACGACAGAGTTAAAGTTAAAAATGGCAACTGTCCACTGTGAGATTCCAACTGGGGATCTCATGATTCAGTCTCATGCGTTACCACGAAATGTCACACAAGTGATTTCCAATTCGATTCGCATTGCCAATAAATTCTTCGACTAATATGACCACGTGAAAATTACGCCTGCTGTTCCTATAATTTATCGATATCTGTTGTTTGACCAGTGCCACACCTATGAATGAGTAAATGTCGTGATGATATATTTATTTCATTTTATTTTCGTCGGAATGATAAACAATTCTCGTCACACTGGAGTCGCCACAACTGCAGTTTTAGTACCGCTGCAGTAATCAATCAAACACAAACTGCACATGGAAACGTGTTCATTAATAAAAATGGTTGATTTCTGATTATAGCAGCTTTGTGCGATAAATGCGAACAATAACTAAGCAATCTACAGTTTCAGAAGAAAACTATTTGCGAAATAACTTAATTTTCGCTTACTTTATGTACATGTATCTGCCAATTAAAATATTATTTATTATTGGAACGATTGTGGAATTTCTATGGGTAATTAACGTCATGGGAAAAACTAGTGTCATTGTTCAGAATTCAGTTCTAATTTGCAATTTAAAATTTAGAAGTTATTCAATTGTTTTCATAACGGCGCGTGGGCTTTTGCCTTTAAAGAAAGACAAATTTTAGAAGGGCCATAAATATTTTAATGCTAATATTATTTTTCCGATTTGTGCTGTTACAAAGCACTCTTTGAAGTATTTTAATAGCACACTTTTATTGTTATTAGATCGGAATAGGTTTTATACAATTTAAAGTGATTTATTGTTTCCAATTTTATATACTGTATATTCGTTCATTTGTCATATTATTTAAAATTATTTTTCATTATTTTATTACGAACATTTTAATTGTAAAATAGTTTTTATGCATTGTGAAATGTATTCACAACTAACTATTAGCGTTATTGAAAATAAACCATAAAATCGAATAAATTAATTTTATCAATCGCCACTTATTTTACAATTCATAATAAACGATTTTTTAGTTACCCGGACCGTGTTGCTGGCCCTAAGTAAGCTTTTTGTGTTTTATTGCCTCTTGATTTAAATAGATGTCACTGCACGTAGTCCTCGCTTCCATGTCAGTACAGTGGCGAAGCAAGTTCATCACTTCGTTCCTTGCTTCCATGTCAGTACATTGGCAAATGAAGCTCTTCATTTCCTTCCTCGCTTCCTTATTAGTAACGGGTATGTTTTTTTTTAGAGCCATGACCACGATTTTAATGTGTTTTATTTCATTTTAAAGTTCTATACCTCTAAAAAAAACCGTTACATTGGCTAAGCAAGCTCGTCACTTCGTTTCTTGCTTCCATGTCACACCTCTCACGATCCATATAAATTTTTTTCAAAATCTCCTCTTTAATTTAGAGGTTTTTGGTCAATAAAGAAAATCAATGCTTACTTACTAATAAATAATATATGTAATGATTCCCTTTGAATTATAAGCAATTTATTTTGAATTTCCATTATATTTATTTGTAAAAACAAAAATATATTGACAACCTTTCGATAGTGATAATCTGCTGTTACCATTAGGCAAACTGATACTACTGAGTAATTTCTTACCATAAAAGCCTTAGATCTAGTGTCATGAGGATGATCAGGTATATAACGGGTGGTTGGTCAGGTATCTGGACAGTTTATTTCCTACATTTCATTAAAGTTAATTATAGAAAGTAATGAAAGTATGCTCATCTACATAGTGCCTTATTTGGTTGATTGTGTGTTTATAAATAAATTTAGCTGAATTATATCCAGTGTCAGTTAAGATATGCGCAAAATGTGCGTAGTAAAATTTTTAGCTGCAACAAATTGATATACGGTAAACATAATGAAATTATTATCTCACAAATTCAGTTGTGGTGGGCACTAATGAACAGAACAGAGACGGAACTATCTCATATCGCATCACTTGTCCACCGGGCTGCAGTGCAGGGCCGGACTGGGGGTCGTGGCCACGAGGCCAACACAATCAGCCGGACTCTAATTTAACGGGTGTCAGATCGCTTAAAATAAATCATCCAAGTATAATGATGACGGTCAATTTGGTCCCCCTAACTAATTGCCAATATGTGATTATAACGAACGCGGTGTGGACCGGTCACGCTGCCGCGCCACCCCCTCCGCCGCCCCGCGGTCTGCAAGCCGCGAATGCTCACACACACTTGCACGCCGTGTGTGGATATGGACATACATCATGTAATGATGCGAGATATATTCAGGTTGGATTATTTGGCGTTGGATATCGCACGGTTTTGGTGATAATGAAAATGTGTTTGCGTTGATAAACTGTGAATGCGTGGATCTAAAGGTGTGAACGTTTTTATTTCGATCATTGTGGAATTGAAAGAATATTGACGAGCCGATTTACGAGTATCTCTTTAAATGAATGAAAACTACCGGAAATTGATTATGTTTACAATTTTCTCCGTATCTTCAGTGACCCAATGGCTTCTTGATTGTTTTGTCAATGATGGTGGTGTCTGCAAATGTATACAATTTTCTTCATAAGTATATCTATAAAACTACAGGCATATATTTTTTTATTCATTTAATCGTAACATAATTTAGTAAAATATGCACATTAACTGTCAGTAATCATTTAACTTAAATATGTCAAAAATCTGTTGGTTTGCATGATTTGCACTCATTTAAAACTTTTTGCTATTTTAATATATTTATGTTAAATCCAGACCGTAAAACTTTGTGCCAACCTATCAAAATTTAAACAACTTTATCTACAAAATAATGGACCTGAAATATATTTTATCCAACACCTCTCAATAAATGCTCTATAACTATGGCGATTTTAAACAAGGAAAGTAACAGATTACCCACTAGTGGGTATAATTATGAGAAAAGCCACTAGTGAGTTATTTTTTATTTATAACAATAATAATAACATACAACATCTTTGTAACCACTTCAATTGACATTTAATTTTAAAAAAATTAAAGCTTATGTCACTTACAAATAATATTTCTTTAATACATTTTGTATTTATTAAGAGGTGTTGGATAAAACGTTATAGTTCACACGTGGACAAAGTGGAATTACCTATTCGATAAATTTATCACACTCAGCCTTCTACTTCGTGTGCTAAAATTTCTCTCGTAGGTAATTCCTTACTTTGTCCACTTGCAAAGTAAATAACTATTATTTTATATGTGGGAAATAATCATATAAACAACATTCAAATCTATAAAATATTGAAACATATTTTCAAATAAATAATTAAGTATTTCTCAATTACTAATGTATTTAATTTAAAACTTTTTTTCCACAGCGGACTTTATATTTGAAATAAATTGATTGTTTTGTTTGTCCAGTCAACTTTCATTTTCGTTTTTTCAAAATATGTGATCGCGCCACCGAATTTTTCATGCTAGCTGTTCTTTCTAATACTATGTACGAGCCCTGAATCATATCATTTGACCTAATTTAGTCTTTTAGAATTGCTTTAAAAAATAGTTCTGATCTAACAAAGGGAAAATTATTGTACTCAATTTAATTGTATCATAATTTCTGTTCTTTTTAAGAACATTTTAAGGAAAAATAGCAACTGAAATAATAACAAATAAACAATTTCGCCCAAAGGTATTGGCTGGTACAACGAACACTATTTTAAAATCTGATGATAAGAAAATACAGAAAATTGTTTCAAATAAGGATTATAAGTTTTTCATTTCAATGAAATTTGCTCTATCTAATTTATTTATTAAGATATGCCCCAAAACCCTGATATGCCTCCAAATAATCTACAACTTACTGTTGATGAATTGTTCCCAATATCTAATTAATTCGTAATATAAACAATACGTCCCTTACATATATGTATGTGCGGAGGAAATAATAAATGAATTTAAGATATAAATATTCTGAATTAAACAATTTTCCTTTTTATGACTTTAACTGGGCCAAATGATTTGATTCTGGGCTCGTATATGAAAATAAAAAGAAATTAATTCTTATTCCAGTTCTTATATATCAATTCCTTAATTTCTTTCACTTACTCAATTCCCAATTCTTGTTACTTCTTCGAAGAATATTTGAGGTTATTGTTTTGTTTATATCGTGGATTATAATTTAAATATTTGCTATTACTATTTGCAATTTAAAATTAAGGTAGTTTAATATTATTATATTAAGTCGAAAATAATGAAACGAAAGATACGTTAAATAACATAGGTACTAGAAGCAATCCAATCTTTCACTTAAATAATCAGAGTTACTTATTCTGTAGGTCGAAAAACCAATATATGTCCCTTGTAGAAATACGCATTAACTTCGTATACAAAGGACAATTGTACTTACTGCTTACAACTATATTTTTAGCAGCAGTTAATATTTAATGTGATTTAATAATAAATTGATATTTATGCCATCACACCATTTATCCAGTTTTTAGTGTGACACTCTGTTTTTGCAAATCTTGATATATAGGGCTTCCAAAATTAAAATACGCTAACTAGTGGTAGAAAGCTAAACTAACCATGAGGTACATAAATTTCATTGTATTTTGAAATAAATTGTTATTTTTTTTAATTAATAAAAGTAGTAGTTATTTTAAGAGTATTCCAATGTAAGTATAATATTTGTTTAAGCCGAATTATTTAAATAAGATGTAACAATGAAAGGTTCATTGTATTTGTAGATTGTAGGTTAAGATTGAATTTTCTCCTAAAAAACCTATAAAAACAGGAAAATTTGCAGTATGTATGGCAACAATTCTGCTGCCAATAAAAGCAAACTACCAATACGAATGCAAGCATTCGCCATCATAAGATATCATACAAAATGAATTTGACATGTATCTTTTGGGTATTGTGATCAACGCCATCTCTTGATAATTTGGAAGCCCAATATGAATTTTTTTTGTGTGAAAAGCAGTTACTTACTGATAAATTACGTCCATCAAAGATTTTAGTGGAGAGCGAATGACAGGGGTAAAGTTAAAATGGTAACTATGGGTTCGATGCGTTACCACGGAGCTATTTACTTCAATTAATTTGATGGATAAGACTAAAAATTATCTTCTATTCTATTTTACACAGGAATTTTATTGTTTGTCATGCAGAATATTAAATAAATATAAATATAGCTAGTGTACAGAGCAATGTAAGTATCTTCTCTAGTGTGACCGAGGCTTCTCCAGCAATGCTTACAGTGTGCTGCTGCTGCCATACTCTCGAGCTTCATTACTATGTAAAGTAGCGTTGTTCTGCGCTCGTCCGTCCGCGCGATTGATTTACTGGCTCCTGCTCTTAATTAGGATATTAAAAAAATAATTACTCTAAAGCAAACTCACTTCGTTCGGCTGGCACTTGGCTAGGCTGTCTTTGTCTCGCACACGCAATCCACAATAGCGTTCTTTCTCTCCGTTGCTCGTTTGTTGGCGTGGATCCCGTAGAAGTATTGAGACACTAATTGTAAATGTTCGAACACGGCCGTTTCGGGAAAGAAAAGTTGTTTAATTTTGGGATTGAGTAAACTGATATTTGAGTGGCTGTCTTTTGGAATGAAGGCTTTGGTTGGATTTTGATTAGTTTAACACAAGCAAAAAGTTTGCTGGAATAATTGCCCCGGGCTGGTAAGTTTGTAAAAAATGTAATAGTTTAATTTGTTATCTTTGTTCTAGACTTCTAGAGTTAATTGGTTTTTTATAATGTTATATTTAATGACAGTTTTAGATAGGATATTTTATTAATTTCTTTTAAAAGAATAATTAAATTTTAAGGCCAAATCCTGCTTCATCCTTTGATAATTTTAATTATAATTACAGTATTCATTACGGCATTAAGAATTATGGCTCTAATATAATTAAACATTTTCTGACATAAATCAAGTTTTTATCTTTTATTTTAACAAAATAACATTTCTGAGTGTAGCACTCTGTTTTTGCGCGTGTATTACGACTACCAACAGAATCCCTTAAAATAGTTAATGGCGAAATAAATATACATTATAAACTAAGTCTAGAAACCTGATATTATAAGATTATGACATATTTAGATAATTACAATAACAAATTATTCAAAATTTTCCAAAAAAATTATGTGAAACATAAGTAAAAGATATATCCAGCTGAGAATTCTCTCTCTTATATTCATTGTACCCACTTTTACCAGCATTCTTATAATACAGTGAATGGGATTTCCCTAGAAATATTAGAGTTTATTGGTTTGTGTATTTGCTTTTTGTAATGTTTATTGCTTTTTCCGCTGCATTCTTCTATTTATTGCGGCCTCCTTCAATATTTGGGAATTGTCAATATGCATTACGAATAATTTCAGATTGTTTATCACTAGACAAAGTCTTAAAAATATTGAAATATGCAATTATATGCAACTTTTGTAAAAATATGCATAAGAATGCCCAAATATGCAATATATGCAATTAGTAATTAGCATTAATTAACTCTATTCAATGTAATTCGTCCAGAAAATTGATTTTATTTAAAGATATGCAAAAATTAAAATATAATCCGCTCTCTAGTGATGTCACTTGTACTCTAAGCAAGACAATTAGAATATATACCTATTGTTTTAAACATTATTTTAAAACATATTCTTTGGTCAATCTTGACTTGATTCAGTTATATGTTCATTAAAATTATCTAATCATACGAAATGTAATAAAATATGTAGCCAAGGATTTTTACGTTCTTAAGAACCAGCTTTAATTTTTAGTTAAATTAAATTTTAGTTAAATTAAAGTCCTGCAAATTGTAAACAATGCATCAAATTAGTATTAATCGTAATATTATTTCTGTCGATAAAACAGTATTTAGAATTATAAGAAATAGACAACAAATTGTTAAATGAATTATCAAATTAATAAAGTAAATATATCTATTGCTCTTCTTCCATTTGATTGATCGTAGCCGTTAACTACTAACAAAAAATTTGGACCATGGAAACTCTTGCGTTAACCAAAATTAACGTAACGTTAACATTGAGTTAATTTAGTTGCTATAAATGTAAGTAAAATACTGCCAATGAGTAGTTACTTTCCCATATCATTTAATCTTCTACCACTAAAATTTATTGAATATATTTTTACAGATAGATTGTAAATATTAATTGAATCATCTAAAAAAAATTGTTAATAGTATTACGTGAGAATCGGGTATGCCAAATTTCTAACCCTAGCCACAACCACTAACGATAACTATTTAGTTAAAAATTAAGGCGCCTATGATAAAAAATTTATGATATAATTACAATTTTTTCGCCAAAATTGTAATGTTCCTAGATTAATTTAGCAAATAAACGAGTATGCGTATCATGTGTGTTAAGCGACGAGTGGTAGATAATAGAAAAATTGGCAATAACTTTACAAAGCAATATCGTCGGATGATGGCCCGTAGGTGTGTATCGAATATTGCAAAATGTTACTTCCGGTTAACCGGAAGGTACCAGCAATGGACAGACAACCGCAAACTCTCATACGCAGCCAGGGTTCCGTAATAAAACATATCAGGTTGGTTATTTCCAATTTTGACGTGACACGAATGTCAAATATTAGATTGATATGACCTCTTCAAATCTACTGGCCCCTTCCTCCCTGCTCGCACGCCACTGGTCGCCCGCCCGTGAAACATTGACCATTTTGTGCCGCATGTATTTCAATATAGCTGCGAATAGGTTTGTATGTACAAATATCCGATATATTATATCGACGCGTGTGCGATCAATTTTTTTCGAAATCGTTCCGGGTCATTTGAAGAATGTGGATTGGATAATCCATGGCTTGGTTGATTATTTCAGGGGTGTGCAAGTGATGGATGGCACGTTGAATTGAATTTTGTTGTGGATGGCTCTAAAATAAATTGGTAAATTGTAGCTCTGGCTGTAAATTTAATTTCGGGTGCCTGACCAAGTGACCATATTCTATTTTACATTTTATTGAATTTAAATTGCACATAATTATTTCATGCTTTTTTTCTCTTACTCTTTAAAATATTTTACATGTGATAAACATAGTTTTTTCCAACTGCATTCAATATATTTTATTTAATCACATTTATATCAATATGAAGTAGTCGAATTAAGATTCTTTATACGCTATGAACTTAGCAGTTATTAATTTTGACGATCTTAAATTTTTTAAAGCAATATATCGTAATTATATGACTGAAACATATTAAGTAGTGAACATATTTTTGTCGAATTAGTTTTGATAAAAATATAATCATCACGCCGTTTATTTATTTTGTGTGTGGCACGTGATAAATTTTTGTGCTTGAAATGCGGTTAATCACGTACACCCCCTCCCCCTCCAGCCTTAATAATGTTAGTGGAGCGAAAACTACAAAATTAAAGATGACAATTGTCGACTGTTTTATTCGAACTGAGGACCTCATGATCCACAGTCCGATATGTTAGCATGGAACTTTGTTAGTTTAATAACAATTTAAAATTCTTCGGTGTATTAATTTTGTATGTATTTGAGTATGCTGGATGATTTGAATTCGAAAAAAAAATTGTATTCGTCTATCTCTTTTTTTTAAATTTAAAGTTCATTGAAAATATCTGTCGATTTTCAATATTTGTTATAATAAATGAAGCATGGATTTTTTTTTTTACTTTACACTAGTCGCGTCACAAGTTCTACAAAGTGCTCATTTTAAGGAAAATAAATTGTATGCGTATATTGTATATTCTGTATTAGTAGAACAATAATAATGTCTTTGATTCTGTACAAGAATAAAAATACTCGTATTTTTTAAGTCTTTGAATTGCTTATAGTTTACGAGAAAATAATTATTAAAAAATAAAAGAAGGTATACATGACGTAATTTTGGCAAAAGAAAGATGAATATATGTGCTGAGATAGATATAGATATATCAAAGTCATCAGTTGTCATTTTATATAAGGTATATTCATAACTTTTTTATTTAATTTGAAGATCATATGATCCACAGTCGGAAGCTATTTTCTCTACATGAGTAATTCCATATTATGTATAAAGTATAATTAATAATAGTAAGTAGCATTTGTGACGCAACAAAATGTGTAATTTTATTACAACTTCTAAATTTTAACAAGGTTGGAGGAATAAATAAATAAATAAATTTAATACGCACTATGCTTGTTCGTATATTATACCAATAGCTAAAAATATAAAATTGAATAAAATTGCGCAATTATGAAGTGTGGGTGCGTCACATATCGACGAGTGCAGGTCATACACTCCGTCCAAACTAAATAAAATATCGAAAACTCCCGTCGCCCTTCAATTACCGTCGTAATTACCAGAGTTAAAATTAAATTGAATTAATTTGGAGTTCCATCTTTGTCTCGTCCGCCCGCGCGGTCACCTAGTCCGGTGGCGTTCGACCAGCGCGAGCAAATTCAAATCCAATCGGCGGCGGCTGCGAGTGGGACGCGGGAGCCCGGCACGGGGTGGCGGGGGTGGCATTGTCGCCGGACGCTGTCCGTAATTAAAACGCCGTTTACGAGCATCGCCGGCGGGGGCAGCACCGCCGCATGTTTAATCAGCCCGGAACGGCCGGGCACCGGAATCGGACTGTCTTTTCACTTCGCCCGCTCCCATCTCGGACACTTTACTCATTTGCTCCCACTTAAAAAATTAAGTCACGTAATATTTCCATATTTTGACAAGCCCCCTCTCCCATATCTCACGTCAAACCATGTCAAGCAAGATCAACCTCCTCCCTCCCCTTAAAATTACGTCACCCACATCAATTACAACAATAACAACTGCATTGCAGAAGTTCATGAACATTATTTAATATTGTTTTTGAAGGTAATAACAAAATCACTAATTATTCAACGAATTTTGGTAATTAAAACTATTTAAATGGCCTCGATTGGCAACTGTTGGCTCTACTTGACGATTCGTTGTCTGCTCTGCCCACTTGTACGTCCAATTCCTCTACGTCAATCCTCTCCGCATCTTCATTTCTTGGTTCGTCCTGTAAGATGAACAAAGCTTCTTATTTTTCTATGAAAGGGATGGACTCGGCGACCTGTGGTACCATCCATGTCTAAGGAGTTTCGGACCGCAATTTAAGAGTGTGTCATTACATTTCGCTTGACTATTAACCCCAAAATAGATAACTTCACTTTTTTTTTCTACAATCTATAGTTTATCACCAAAATTTATCGCTAATATTAAACCAGGAAATGAACACCTTAACTTATAAAAGGAAGTTCATCTTAACAAATATTTGAAAATATGTATTTATTTCCGTCGTTATATATCTCCCGAACATACATGCATGTAAGGGAACCATTATTGTGACAAGATAAAAATTTCGATAGTAAGCTTTCAACAGATAATTACTTCATCTTCTTCTGGTTTTTACAACCCAAGCCGGGGTTTGCTTCCTTCACGATCTGCCTCAACTCTATCAGTTCGGTGACTTTCTTCTCCACACTCTATCATTTAGTTTTTGGAGATCTTTGTACACATCATCCATCCATTTTATTCTTGATCTCCCTTTTGGTCTGGAACCTGGTATGATGAAAGATCATACTACCGGTTCATTCTTCGACATTCTTACGAAATGGCTGCCATCTTATTCGCATACTCTTAAAAATGATTATGATGATATCTGGCTTATTATACAATTCTTATACTTGCTTGGGCCATTTCGAAGTATTTTGAAGATATGAGCTGATCAAAATTTAGTAGCAATTAATCAACTAGGAGTGGTAGCTACCTTGAAGGCCTAAAATGTTTTTCAAACATATCTCAGTAAATAATTAATTGATGTTAAATTTCATTTGACTAAATAGCTACAATTTTTATTTTAAACATTTACCTGTATTTTGTACGGCTTAAAAGTTGTTTAGGTTTGAAGTTATGTGCTTGACATATTAGATTTTTTATAATTTAAGGGGTAACTTATAATGTCTAATTATGACAATGAAATACCACGTGTTATAGTATCAAATTAAAAGTTAAATTATTGAAGTGAAACATAATAGCCGCAACGGTGACAGATCATTGCCGTGCTCAAGGTCAACAATTTTAACATATTTAATATAAGAGTGCTAAAAGAGTGGTTGTGAGTTGTAGTGATATGAATATGTTTAGCAGATTTCGAATGAAATTAGTGAAAGAGACAGGAGGATGAGAGATTATGGCAGGTTGTATGAACGAGCGAGTGTGAGGAATAGAAATACTTGTGTGATAGGAGTGTTGGGAAGAGATTGATTGTATGTTGAATGTGTTTAATGTATGCAAGAAAAATTAAATAGTTAAAGTCGTATTTATGCATTGCTTTTCAGAAATCGTTGCACTTTTTAAAGAATGTATTTCTCTCAAGAATATGTAAATTTCTCCTGAATAAAAACTTCAATTTGTTCGTTAGTTAACAGACCAGTTAATATTAAAGTAGTTTAATATATCATTTATAGACGTCTGAAACTGGTTAATTACATGTGTTTTCCTATTGTTTTCTTTCCCCCATTTCCATTTGTCATTTCTGTAGATTTCCGTTTCCCGTTTAATGTGCAGTATAATTTCAGTATATCTTTTTATAATTATTGTTCGAATATTTGACGATTCTTAATGACAAATAGAAAATAACATGGTTAAAATCTGTAGAACTTTTTGTAAAATATCATAGATTTAGTACCAAATAAAATACAACATAGATTGTAAATGTCAATTCGTCATGTTAATTTAGTCATGAAGAAGAAATGAGGATGATATTGGTACAATTCTTAATATAATTAGAGAAATGTTTAATAATTTATTTCCTGAACGTAATGGATTAATTGCAGTGTAATCCTATATACTTAAGCCTTTTAAAGCGTGTGCTATTTTTATTATGCGTTTTTTATGGTCGCTTTTAAAAAGGCGCCTTCTTGGGCGCCTTTATCATACTGAAGCAACAGATTATATGAGCTATCAAGATTATAAAACAGGAGTACACTAGAAAATAAATAAAATGTTTTTGATAAACTTTGCTACTCTTACAACAGGCAATAATTTCTAATTAAAGCACTAATAGACTTATCGCTAGTGTTACATTCCATAATTTCATCTTAAATTTATTTTTGTCGCTTTGGACATTCTGTGAATCTATGCCTACTCATAACAAGGTTCCGGAAATGAATTAGCTGCAGGTACAATTCCTTTCTTGTGACTGTTTCGGTGTTTCCTATCGCGCTGGTCAAAGTAGTAATGGCCGAAGTGGGATCTCGGCGGGCAATCCGCAAAAACCGCCGCCTCTGCCGCCGATCAATTTAAACCAATCTACACATGGCTGCCGGTTCATCTGGGTACCTTTAGGCTTTGCTTGGCCACCACGGCTATTTCCACGGAGAAATTATTTACTTAAGCGATTGCAGACTTATGAGCGCTTTGGTCAAGTGCGTAGGGCTTATATTTAGGCACAGTTAATGAGATTAAATTGCGTGGATTTGTTGATGGACTTCTTATTTGCTCAGTTAATTGCGCGCGATTGAGTTTAGCCAAGCTTTTTGCTGTCATAATATTGAGTATGTGTAGCACAATCCCTAAAAAGGTTTCTATAATGACATCAGAAAAAGAACTTTGAATTATTCTTGAATAATAAGTAATACAAACAAGTAATTGTTAGAATTGCCGATCTCGGTAGCGTAGTGGTTGTCACTAGCCTAGCACGCCAGAGGTCGTGGGTTCGAATCCCACTGAAGCATGGTTGTTTGTGTTTACACAAATTCATAATCATGCATTCCTTAGGCGACATATGACCATAGTAGTTAGTCCGCTTCCCATCTTCATAAAAATATAATAAATTTTTTTTCAGTATTATTGTTTATTCTTCTCGTATTATAATTTTGTGATTTTTTAAACAAATATTTGAACTCAATGAATCTTTTTCTGTTTTTAAAGGTTTTTTTGGAGAAAATTCAATTTTAACCAATAATCTACAAATACAATGAACCTTTCATTTTTACATATTATTTGAATAATACGGCTTAAACAAATTTATACTTATATTGGAATACTCTTAAAATAACTACTATTGTTATTTTTTTTTTTAAATAACAATTAATTTCAAAATACAATGAAATTTGTGTACCTTATGGTTAGTTTAGCTTTCTACCACTAGTTAGCGTATTATAATTTTGGAAGCCCAATACAGAAGCAAATTTTCGTGCTGCCCTCTATTGATGTTTTCATTGAACTACGATGTAATTTACGTGTGCGAAATACAAACAAAACGCTGTCAAAATGGCAGTTCTTATAATGATGCTAAATTTGAAAAATAAAGTGTGTATGGTTTGAGCAATAGTGATTCCCGTTATTATTATAAAGAATATATGGCCAGTGTTAAATTTATTAAGTTTCCCCAATAATAAACATCAAAAATAAATACATAACCTTGTTAAAACACCATCTCAAATGTCAAAACATGAATGTTTGTATTATGAAATTCCATCTCAACTTTTACCTCATCTTTCTCTTTCTTGCCTGTGACGTCAAAATCATAACCCTCCATTGGAAACTGATTTCCATATTTTGCACCGTTTAGAAATTTAAAGTTGCGGAGGTTATAAGTTGACACATCAGATAATTTTAAAATAAATTTAATTCTTCATAGTTACAAACACAAAATATTTAAAATAGGACAGATAATATATTATTAGTGTATCATCAAGCAATTTATCCATTGGTGTGATATGGCACTGTGCTTGAATCAGAACTTGGTATGTGATTTATTTTTGCGAGTACAGTACGGTTACCTGCCGTCTGATCACGGCCCCCAAAAAATGTTAGTGGAAAAAAAATTCATAATTTATAGTTTGATGCGACACCATGGGCTATTTACGCGATTTATAACCAAGTAAGAATTTAAATTATTTGAAAAAGTACAGCAAATTTTATTTAGTATCCCATGCATTATTAATAAACAAGGATTTTACTAAAACTAATGGAAAAAATCGTCGGAAGATGGATATATATGTTGATAATAATTTTACATTTCCTCCTTGCAAACGTTTCGGTTTGTAAAATTATTATCCACCAATATATCCATCAACCGACGACTTTTTCCATTAATTATATAATCTTGGATACTACCGTAACAATATTACTGAACTGTACCATCAAAAATATAAACGCACATTAAAGTTCCCGTATTAAATAAAACTGGCGTTGTGGCAATTAGTGTTAATTCATTTGAGACAATTTCCTATCAGTTTTCAATATTTGAAATTAACTCTACATAATAAAACATGATATATTTTTACGCATAAAGTATAGTTACTAACTTCCAAGGATATTAGCGGAGAGGAAGCCGCAGGGGTAATTTTTATATCATGATTTTATACGTTACAAATGTGTATTTTATTTTATATAGCTGTTTTATTATTTTCTACGGCATTTATTATTATTCTGGTTTACAATTTGTACGATTATTTATCGAGGTTTAGCTTTATAGCAAATGGGAAATTTATCGTCGCATGAAATTCAAACGCATTTCAGTTTTCTAATTAAAAATAATGTAAGTTAAATTGCAGTAGTTTTTGCTTATTTCATTACCGTTGTTTACCTGACGAATGTTAATTTTAGAACTAAGATTATAAAAACACGAATATAAAAAATCTTGTTTTATGCGAGTCATTTGCATATACAGTGAATGTCAAAACAGCTGCAGATTTTGTTGTGTAAATTATGTCAGTTTTGGGAATATTAGGTTACCTCATGAAAAAATATGTTTTGAATTGAGAGCAATAACAATAATTTCCGAAAAAAATTCTCGCGGCACAGTACAAGCTGTCATAATATAAAACCCAGGGAAAATATCACGACAGTTCATTGGAGCTTCTGACACATATCTTACAAGCACTTTTAGCCCTTTATTGCCGCGATTTCACCAAATTGAAAACAATTTTCGCAAAATCGTTCGCTGAAAGCGACCCAGTATATCTCTACTCAGCAGCCGCGAACACTTACACACACGCACGCACACAGACAGCGTTTCATTCGCAACCAAATTAAGTGGGCTTGGGTAATTGCACGCGTCGGGATCGCATGTCACTTCCTCCCGCCGCCGCCGCGAGAGCACAGAGCTGTTCCCTGCGGGGTCGGTTGATCATTGATTTGTCCGTTTTTAACGATGTAATTTACGGATCGCCACCAGGCAGGCCCGACGCCACCCCCGACGCCGCGTCCCTGCTGACGGGGTGGGCTTTCACTTCGCCCGCTTCCATATCGGCCACGAATACACACGATGCATACGCATACTGCAACGCAACCTTCAATTGTTTCCGGTACTTCTTTATTTATTAAGTAAATATATCATTACGACTTTTACCCATTATGAATTGGGGCTTTGTTTACGCAGATCTCGGTGAGATGAAGTGCGTTTACTAGCCGTCAAAGCGTGACCCCCAAAGCTGTTAGTGGAGGGAGATAACAGGCATGTCTATACTTCCACTGGGGTAAAGTAAAATGGCAACTGTCAGCTGTGGCATTCAAACCAATTTATCCCATTATATTATGAGGTATTACCACATTTCTCGAAAAAAACATTTCAAGAAAATACATGTAACATTTGACATTTGTAGTATTCGAGAAATGTATTATCGAAGTTTGTAATATCCAAGCGTTTCGACAAATGTATTTTCGAGATTTGTAACATTTGTAATTTGCAATATTTCCAACATTCGACTTTTGTATTTTCGGTAAATGTACAATTCCTCATCGTAATTTTAGATATTTGTATATTCGAGAAATGTATTTTCATGATTTGTGTTTTCGTGTAATGTTTTTTCGAGGACTGTAGATGTTCCCATTTAAAATAGGCAAAGTGTAATTAAAAGACAAAACAAATTTACAATAAGAAATATATGTACAGAGTAACAGGACATAATAAAATGAATGATTATAGTTTATATAAAGATTCAAAAATAACCAATGATTCCAGATTACAAATATATCCTCTAAATCAAATATAAAATAAACACGGTAAAAATTAATTGCTACAATAGCAATATTTATCTTACGTATAGTGACAGCAATTTATATATACTTAGTTATATACAACAATTATATATTTATTTCTCAACAATAATACATATTTATCTTAAATATATCTTGCTTGAAATAGCAATAATAGTTGTGGATTTGAATATATATTTTCTATAACACTGTTTTGGAAATTAGGCATTCCACAACTAAAAATTATTATGGAATCACTAACATTCCATACGCCGCGTATGGAATATTTTCGACGAATCAGAGCCGCAGATTAGCGCGATATATGAAGTATCCTGATTCAGTTACTATAGTTACGTCTGTTTATTTAATTTGATTTATTTGAGTTTGACGTTTTCAACAGTTTTATATTTGTATTTTTTGTATAATTTCCAAAATCTTGTTATAGAAAGTATAGTCTACAACATGTAACGGAATGGCATATCTCACAATCGCAAACCGTAGCCCTCGCCTTCGGCTCGGACTACAAACTTTTTGCCCTTATGGAATATGTGCCATTCCATTACATGTTGTAGAATATACTATTCTTCTTAACAATATAGCATATTTAAGACAACATGATCTAGATATATACTGCAACAATATTAGATTATTAAAAAATCTGGAAATATGTAGATTGTTGCAGCACCAATTCAAATTTATATCATATTACTAATATAAATAAAAATATTGAAATTGTAAATATCGAAATTGTTCTCATTATACTTGAGATAAATATTACTATTGTAGCAATCTATTTTTTATTTCGTGCGCTAATACTAAACTAAATTAGATGAAACTAAAGTAAAGGGACGCGTTATAAATTTGTAACACAAATTTTACATCAATAATATCGTAATTGTTACAGATATTATTAAAAATATTACACATATTGTTAATAGAAGATATTATAGCAATGTTGATTTGTGCAGTAGAATAAACAATTTGTCAAATGAGCATGGGAAAAACATGAATCTTATATCTAAACGTAAGGACTTAAGGACTATGAAATTGGAAGGAGGAGACATAGCGAAAAAGATCAAGCAGCAGAGTGTCTTATGTTTTGGACACATATGCAGAGCAAAAGAAAAGGATGCAATTAAATCAGCAGTAGAATGGAAACCAAGTAGAGGAAGAAAACAAGAGAGACCCAGATCAACATGGCTAAAGGAAGTAGAAGAAGATATAAAAGCAGCAGTAATTATAAACTGACCAAGTAAAAGAAAAGATAGGAAGAGGTGGAGGAACCTAATTGTAAGGATTTAAAGGAACGAATTTCATCCACTCTAATAAAAGGAACTAGAGAGCTTTATAAGAAGCGACATTACCCTGCATAGAGGTGTTAGGTCACTATATATGTAAGGACTCGGGATCATCGATTTTGTCATGAATTATTTTAATATTTTAAATAAATGTGTATGGCTATGAATGTAAGGTGTGAATGTGAAGAAGCATGAACGACGTATAACAGCTGTAGAAATGAGATATTTGAGAGGAGTCTGTAAGTATACTATACGTGATCGTGTCCGGAATACATTGGTGTATGGTGAGTGTGAGATTATGAAGAATGTTATTAAGAAAGTAGGAGGTGAAATGTCGAATGAAAGGTTGGTGAAACTAAAATTGCGGGTGAAAGATTGCGTGGGCGCCCGAGGCATAATTGAATAGATATGATTGATGGTTTGTTGTGTGAACTATTGATTCTAAGTGTGAGGAATAAACGAGCATGTATAAATCGCACTATGAATGTGGACGAGGCGAAAGTCGTGTACCTGGAGGAGATTGATTGTTGGTTGTCTGTATTTCTGGGTTTGTGATACCTCACTAAGTGGGATATAGCGTGACGTTTATGTGATTCACCCAATTTATTTCTATGTTACTGTAATGACTCCAAGTCAAATATTTTTAATAATATACCATAAGACACATTTTTTAGGGATAGTAGTGCATTATTTTAAAATATATGCATTTAAAAAATGATACTTCTAATTTCTAAATAACCTCTAAAACATCACTTTGATACTACCACAGTATTAAAGTTTCGAATCTGATATATCGAAAAGAAGAGGAATATAATAGTTTAATGTTAAGTGTATTAGTAGACTTAGATCAGAATATCAGAAATAAAGCATATTTGGTATCGTATCAAAGCGACATGGCCACAATAAAACTCCACCAAATCCGGCAATTTTCGCGATTCGTAGTACATTGGTCCAGATGAGAACGGCCGAAGCGGGAGCTCTGCTGACGAGTCCTGTCGGCCCATGGGGAAATTGAAATATTGTTCACGAGTGCTGAAGAATTTCCCGAACGCCATTTCGAAGTTAATTTACCTGGCACCGTTCTGGTTGCTAAATGGGAATGTAATGTTCATGCAATTGGAAACTCTCTTTTTAATTGTATTACTTTGCAGGTGTGAAGTAATTGTTAATAATTTTCGTACGATTAAGTCTATTTTAGATGGGGTGGTACAGCTGTTATTAACAAAGATTACAGAACACGGTATCGAACTTTGCTATCGAAATAATTAGGTTTCATTGCTGTTTTATGATATTTAATTAAAGTTAATGTTGTAAATATTTCACTAATTTCGTATGATATGATAAGCGTAATTATTTTAACGTCTTTTAATTGCAACCATTTGGTTAACTAGCAATTATAAATTATTATTTAGCTACCTTTTATCAATTTTACAGGACATAAAAATGATAACAGTTTTTCACATTTCTCTTTGAGTATTTCGAGGTCGATGGGGACTGGTTTCTGTATTCGCTGTTCCTGATTGGATGAAATAATCACATGAGCCCGAGATTCTTACTACACATATATATGCCGAAATCTTCAAGAAGTTTAGTCGTACATAAGTTTGTTAGGAACGCCATTACCAACCGTTTTTAAGGTGAACCATACGGGCCAATACGGGCTGAATATAGCTCAAGATGAACATGACTTTTTTGAAACAATATATCATTATTATAATAAATGAAACATATAATGTTTTATACCTACGTTTGTAGATAAAAGTCCAAAGTTTTGTAATAAATTTTAAAAAGCAAATTTTGTTTACATATAATACATGAACATAATTTTCAAAGTAGTCAAATATATGCCACACATTCCCATGAACGACTACAGTAATGCAAATAATGTGTATATTTATAAATATAATCGTCTATAACATACTAAAATTAATTTACATTTGAATTTACAGTTTTTGAGAAACAAATAAAAATATACCAAAAAACACACTTTTTGGTATATTTTTATTTGTTTCTCAAAAACTGTAAATTCAAATGTAAATTAATTTTAGTATGTTATAGACGATTATATTTATAAATATACGAATTATTTTCATTACTGTCGTCGTTCATGGGAATTAGAAATTCAGTATCAAAATTCTGAATTTTTGACCAACTAGACTTCAACGAATATTTTTTTATAGTTGGATGTTTCAGTTATCCTTTTCATCCACATATATAAATACTAGACTGTTCAAAGACTTCACAGTAATAATTGTTTTGTTTTTCGATAAGAATAATTGTAAGAAATAATTTATTGAAATTTGAATTTGCAAAACAAAATTCATGGGAGTGAACGAACCCAACGAAATTATGTTCTTCATCTGAAATTGCAATGTACAAGTCACTGTAAAAAATCCATGATATTTTGACGAATGGAGGTTGTTGGACCATAAAGAACATGAAAATAAATAAAGAATACAGAATTTGCTGTTTTTTAAAAAAATAAAGGGTTCGTTCTTTGGACGCGTATGTTTGACCTTAACTATTTGGTGTTTGGTGTATCCAAATAGCAAAGGAGTTCTTCATGAAAATAGTAATCGTAAAGTAGGCGTATTCGAGTTTGTAATATTATTACTTCTTCATGAGAAATTTCGATCTTTGTTAATCTCACTCACACATCTATTCCTATTACCTATTCTCTTGATATTGAAATATCAAATTTTAACTGATAGTTATTTTATTATTGTATTGTTTATATCGTGATTCATTTATATAAACTATTACTTTTTACTACTTAAAATAAGCAGAAATCGACATTTAATGGAATGCGTTCTAAGAAAAACATGTAACTCTAAAATGGATTATTAGAATCTCATATTCTCAGTTTTATTTTTTCTAGACAATGCATTTGTATTCTTTAGTGATTGCAGATACGAAAAAAAATAATCAGTGGTCTCTTTTATAACGGGTGTTTTTTTAGAGGAACAGAATTTTAAAAGAAATAAAATACATTAAAACTGTGGCAATGACCGAAACATAATTTTATGCCATTTGTGTTTGAATATGATTTCGGAAAGATGGACGCCGTGGCTGGCTCGAATTAAGCTCAATCTGAATGTCTAATTTTTTATCACTTTTCGAGGCAGCTGGAGCCGTATATCGGCAATAACCTGGCGAATGTTGGCTTCCATGTCGTCTATCGTCTCGGGTTTATCGAGATAGACTAGCGACTTCAAATATTCCCGCAGAAAATGATCACAAGATCTTGGATGCCTTCATTGCGCGATATTATGCACTCATCGAATGTATCTCTCAATAAAACGATTGCGTTGTCTTGTTGAAATTATTTGAAATCTATAATTCGAAAAAACTGTAAGAAGTTACAATATAGGTTAAGTTTATACATCTGTCAGTTGTCAATTGAAACTGACAGTCAGTGTTGCCAACCTCGAGAAGTGAAGTTATCGTAAATAACACTCAAAATTATGTGTTTTATCCTCAATTTCGTCATCGGAATTAATTAGTTAATTCTTCTTGCAAATTTTGTTTCATGTTACGTCCAAATTTACTATAGTACGTCAATATATCTGCCAAAATTATCCTAATTGTACAATAATTATTTAACGGTTTCCAACACTGGGTTGCTCAAAATCTTCGTATAATGGGTTACTTTATTGACGATTTCTGAGCTTTTAATGACGATTTTTGAGCACTTTAGTGCTGATTTCAAATAAAGTATATTTTGTAATGTAGTAAAGAGAAAATTATATTCTATATAGTTGTTCAATTTAAGTGAACATTCGAGCGAAAATATTAATAGAATAAGTAAATATATCATTACTCCTTTAAACCTATATTGAGTATATACATATAATGCTAGTTAAATTTGTATTTATTTGATTTACATTTTACTGAAATAATAAAGTTGTATTGCGTATTTTAAGAACCTCTGGTAAAATAAAATATTTTTTCATTGTGATAGTTAATTTATCAAAACTTGTAGCTCTTTATTTCTCTAAACAACAAATGTGGCACAGTTAAATTAATTATCATGTGTATAAAAATTAATCATAAGTTTGTCTCAAAACTATGAACTATTAAATAAAAAACACTTTTCTTCTCTAGCATAATCCTGATATTTAACATTTGCTCGTAACTGTCAATTTCGTCCGTATCTAGTGATTCATACATTAATTTATGGAAAAGAAACCTTACTACAGTAATAAAACATAACTGAGCTTCATCAGCTTTTCCCCAAAATTCAGGGTTGTAGCACTTTTAGTTTTCAAGAATTTAACTGTGATGAAAGTACAGAGAACATTATGTACCTACAGGATTTTTTAAATACGCGCTCTTTCAGCACTCTCTTCTGTTTCTTAAATGTAAATCACCTGAGAGCACCTCAGCTATGTCCATTAATATAATTTCAGCGCGCATCAAGTGAAATACGTTCGTAGGTGAGCCGAACTCAACAAAACAGTACAGAATTGAATCTAACAAGGCCACACCTAGTTTGTTACAGTTTGAAAAATCTGCGCGATTTTTAGAAAGCGCGTGCGGCGATCGGGCGGTTCGCGGCTCGCACCGCACTCCATTGTATAATGAGCAATTATCTGTCTGTCGAGCGGCGAAACCATAGATACGGCTTTAATTACTTCCTGTATAATGGTCCATTGCCGCCGCGGGCGCGTTGCGCAATCGCGGACTTTTCATACGCGAAGTGCAAGACTTGTTTGTGGCCGGCTGCACTTATACTTGTGGAAACGTTACTTATGTTGGGGATGAAAGTGTGGAGGCGTGAATCTTGTTAACAAATGATTTGTGTTTAATTTGACATTCACTTATTTCCGCTTCGCAGAAACAACCTTTTTACTGATTGTTAACAAATTGAAATAGTACTCCGCGAGTATTTATTTAGTTTATTCTCTGTATTTAATTACACAAAGCAATTCTTATTTACAATTTTCTGGTTGTTGTTTTCCTGATATCTTGATAACGTGACTTAAGTTTTAGGTATGTTTTGATTGGCTTGCAGTATGCAGACTTTGCAATATGTCACCTATATATTTATTTCTGTAACACTGTTTTGAAAACTACGCATTCTACAACTAAAAACTGTATTGGAACAACTACCATTCCATACGCCGCGTGTGGAATAATTTCGACGAATCAGAGCCGCATATTAGCACGATATATGAAGTATCTTGATTCAGTTACTATGCTTACGTGTGTTTGTTTTAATTTAATTTTTTGAGTTTGACATTTTCAACAATTTTATATTTGTATTTTTTGTATAATTTCCAAAATCTGGTTATAGAAAGCATAGTGTCTACAACATGTAACGGAATGGCATATCCCACACTCGCAAACCGTAGCCCTCGCCTTCGGCTCGGACTACAAATTTTTTGCTCGTGTGGAATATGTCCCATTCCATTACTTGTTGTAGAATATACTATTACATCATGGTTGCTCAATCTTATCTTGATCGTGAATTATGGAACATACAGAGACAAATTTATCTATCTATTCCCACAAACGTCATTGATATATTGGTAATTTATGATTCCCCTCCATTAAAATATTTGGGGGTTGTGACTTGACGACTGGTATCCACAATATCATTTACCGCGATTTGCGTAAGCAAAGTGCCACACCAAAAATTGATAAGTGGCGTGATATATTTATTGGTAACAGTATTTGCCTCTAGAAACAAAGGTCGTAGGTTCGAATCTGTATTAGGTCAGAAAAAATTTCATGATCTGTTTTGGACCCCACTTCAAGTTGGGATAAAATTAACTTGGTAACTACAAAGCTATTGGGCACTGGCTAGTAGTTGTAACATGGGCACCGGGTGGGCAACACACGTGGCATCACAGTAAATTATGTTGCAATTTAAAATAAAAATTATATGTCGTGTGTTGTAGGCTATAATCTGTAAGGTTACACAATCCCGAAAGGACATACATATTTATTTATTTTATTTTTTTATCTCGTGATCGAATTTTTCATGTATGCTATACATACTTCCTTATCCTACTTATAAGAGAGTAATATGTTAGGTTTTTCGCTCTTTTCTCCAACTGTGCATAAAACTAATCATCTCAGTATATTTTTGCACTTGAAATACGGACACCAGCCGTCTAATCACAGCCCTCAAAGTGCTAAATTTTACATAATATCAATCAAAAGTACATTTTCTTGTACTTTGTTTCTTTGGTGTTTGTAGGTGACGGTTGTTTTTTTTTTTTTCTTGTAGGTAGTAATCCCGGAATATCAGAGCAATTAGTCGATAATTTTAGTAATGATTGCAATAAGAGCTCTGCTTATTAGCATGGATTTCGTCCAATTATTAGAAATACCAAATATCTACATCAATTTTGAATATAAAGCAGTATTCCATTATAATTAATTCTGATATATTCGTAAATGTAAATGCATTATAATATCCTAATATTTTCAAAAGTAGAATAGTTCCAGGAATATTTGTATTGATCCAATGAAACAGTGTGTATTTGCTCTATCGTTTGTCAATTTTGCTAATAAGTATTCGGCAACAAATTCAAGCGTCGAATAATTTTATTAATGCACCATTTCGTTCCATGTACGAAAGTCGACTTCATTAGTGCTGATTACAATTTAATAACAACAAAGTCGTTTAATTAACAAAATGTGCCGCTGAATGTAATCTCAGAGATAGTCGCAGGCGTTCGAGTTTCACTTTTAATTTCCATCCGCGCCGCCGGAGCGCCCAGCGCCACCGTCGCAGACGCGTGGAGTGACAGTGAGAAGTTTATCTTTTTTGTGGTGTTATTTTTTTAATTCGCGGTTGCAGGAGTAAATAAAACTTCGTTCCGCAAAAAGGCGTAATCGAATAATTACAAGTAAATAAAGAAGGCATTTCACGCCTTTGAGCTTTCGAATTAAATTTTTCCAAGACGGTTTCTGTCTCAATTAGGGGAGGGACGCGTTTAGAGCCACCGCACCCCTCACTCCGTTTGCCACTTGGGCGAGTTTCTTGAACGGTTTTGTGGGGAGGAATGCCTTGCTCGCAGTCCCAGGACCGTAACAGGAAACGTCTACCCCGATCCTTGCTAATTTATTAATTTATTAATTAAATGAATGTTATATTATATAATCGTACAATACAAGTATTATATTTTATAAGTGGTATGCTATAAATTTTTTCAGTTTATTCATTACTCATTATTTGTTATCTAAGACATATATCACTTACATAGACAAGGATCATAAAACATGTTTCTATCTTTTATATAAGTTTTTTTGTTTAAAATATGTTTCTTGTACTTTTTAATTAGTTGTATAAAAACATTTGAAACACAATCATCGAAAATTTTATAGTTAATTATGCAGTAAGTAAAATAAACTTTTTAAATTCACGTGGTTTATAGAATTTGAGGTATTATTTCTAGGTCAAATTCATAATTTTTACATGCCTTAGTTTTGTTTATGCTATGAATATATATAATAGATATAGAAAATGTGTAAAATTCTTGAGAATCGGTCAGGTCAAAAGTACAAATTTGTTTTGTTATTTAATTTTATTTCAAAGAATTCCAATATTTCGGACAGCAATGGGGTCCTTTACCATTTTTTTTAAATTTTTCTTATTAAACTTTATCTATATTGAAGACTATCTACACTTTAAAAAAATCTTAATTGTTATTTATTAAGCCACAACGATTTTTTTTAAAATGTTGTGACGTCATAGTAGAGTTGTTGCTGGATCTAAAACAGTACAGATTGTAAATAATTGTAATCATATATTTTTTACTTATTTTTTATTATACCTGCATCATAATCCGTGTTTAAAACACGCTACAGCGTACATAAACGCAAGATTAAAACACGTCGTGCTTTAAAGGTTGCTAAGTAACAACAAAAATAATTACTATTAATATCTGTCAAAACTGTCATGAGAAACAATAAATGCAAACCAATCTCCATGTAAACGATATACGTCAAACGTCAAAATTATGAAATCAATCAAATTCAAAATGTTGCTTTCCAGTGTTTTTCCAGAATATGATGCAGGTATAATAAAAAATAGCGTATGACACACGTGTATAAGTGCTTTTAAAGCACTAGCGACGTTAAAAGCACTCCGCTTCGCGTCGTGCTCTTAAACTCGTCGTACGTGTTTTAAAAGCTAACTTATACACTTGTATCATAATATACTATTATTATTATTATTACAATAAAATAGAACATTTATGTAACAAAAATTATTTACATCTCTACTGTTATAGATCCAGCAAAACCTCTACTATGAGGTCACAACATTTTTAAAAAAATCATTGTGGCTTAATGAATAATAATTAAGACTTTTTAAAAGTGTAGATAGTCTTCAATATAGATAAAGTATCATAAAAAAAATTTAAAAAAAAATGGTGAAAGACCCCATTGTGTCCTTCATCAGGGAATAGAAAAGTATTAAGTTATAAAAGTATGATTTCCTATTTCTTTTCAACATTTGCTTTGTAGTTATTTGATTTTAATGTAAGCATATTATAAATATTATAAAAACCAATTGTCAAAAATTTTTTTACAAACTGCGCACCGTATTTTCACCGTATGAAATAAATTGTTACTATTGAATTAAACATATTGGCTGGAACCACAAGCTTTGTTTTTGGGTGTTTTAAAAGAAGTGTTTAACGCGTTACAATGTTCTAATAATAGTATATTATGATACAAATGTATAAGTAAGCTTTTAACGTCGCTATTTTTTATTATACCTGCATCATATTCTGGAAAAAAATACTATAAACATTTTGAGATTCATTTCATAATTTTGCGCATGTGACTTTTGACGTATATATCGTTTACTACGCAGATTCTTTTTTTTACAATTCGTCATGACAGTTTTTACAGATATTAATAGTAATTATTTTCTTGTTGCTTAGTAACCTGTAAAGCACGGCGTGTTTTAATCTTGCGTTTACGCACGCTGTAGTGTGATTTAAACACATGCAGGTATAATAAATAATTATTTTATAAAAATATACTTGATATAAGACTGGTAGGTAATATATTTCTCTGTAACTTTTTAAGAGCATTTTTTTAAACACTCTCTTATGTTATATAGACACATATTTCAAACGTTTTTTCAAACTGCATTGTTTATAGCTGCCAACCCTACTTTATAGGTGGACAAACCAATATGCGTGCTCTACAAAAATGCACATTTATTTCGTCCATGCAATACACAATGAATAGCGTTAATAACTGCTTGTACAAACCTAATTTGTACATTCTGATTCAAAAATTTATGATTATAAAAAATTAGAAATAATATTGTAGAGTGTAATTGACATTACTAACCTTTGTTATCATCTGAGAATATAAGTATTATTTTATGAATATTGATAATTTACTGCTTTGTCCATCTATATTACTGGCTGTTAAAATGTACTTTTGCTAGCATTTGTAATATATCTGCTTTGCAGTAATTGTAAATATATTATCCTGCCATTTTCTTATTTTAGGTATGGCTCTCTGATTTCACAAATGTCGGAAACATAATTTTAGGCGTGAATGTTCTGTTTCTAGTCATCAAATATTTAGTAGAGGGGGAATTACAGGGGTACTGTTAAAAGTGGCAACTGTTTTAGTCTGTTATGGAAATCGAATTGAAAGGTTCATTATCTGCGTTATAATTACATATCATCACGCTATATCCCACATGGTGGGGTAGCACGAACCCTGAAACACAATGAATCTTCTCCATTCCTATACTAGTACACCACTTTCGCAACGTCCACATTTATAATTCTATTCATATTCAACAAAGTATAATACATATTTATTTTTTCATCCGCATATATTAGTTTCACAACTAATTTACATCTGACATTCGCTCGAAATGTCCAAACCAAATCAACTAACTCGCTTCCACTTTTTTAATAACATTCTTCTCAATCCCACACTCATTGTACATCATAGCTATTTATTATTACAAACATATTATAACATCCCTTATGTACGAACCCTTAATAACAATCAACCAACAATCTACTCGAAATATTATCATTGTAAAGAGTACGAACCTGTCAAAAAAGATCACGAAGGTGTGAATTGTCAAGACGTGCAGGTGCAATAATTTATTAATGACAGGTGTATTAATTTATTAATGAAATGGGCAAGTGGTAATAAAAGAGTCCTGTTTGTGTTCAAGAACAATAAAAGTCAGTTTTGCTGAAGTGCGGTCCTGGCCGGCGTCGACCGGAACAGAAGAAGGAGAAGAGGAACTTATTTACAACTTCTCTCGGCTTCTTTATTCTTCTTTCTTGTTCGTCTTCGTTCGAGAACTTGTAGTATCAATTAAGGGCCTAATGAGCTAATTAAATGAGTATTCCAGGGTAATGAATACCAGCGCAGATTATTATTAACTGAATGTAATGCTAATTACAACGTGCAGCCTGTACCAACACTGTAAAGGGTTTATTTAATTAATACTCCACCCTGTTGCCCTCTCTCTTCGACATCTGTATGTCTCACTCCCGTACGGGAATATAAATATAAGCACCGACTACACGACTGTCCGATTTCTCTTCATTTCTTCGCACAATTTACCATCTTAATTCTCTAACTCGTTTAGTAGCAGCAGTGGGAATTGAATCTAGTGACTTGTGTTTAGACGCACGCAAGAAAAGTGGGCTTAGACGCTGGCTACGCTACGGCCAATCAATGATCAAATATGCCGTGTGAATAGCGCGCTAAATGGGTGTCTGCGATGAGAATACTTCAATTCAAACTTTGATTAACTTGGAACAATATCAAATCAGAATACTGTACAGCATGGAAAGTTAATAAATTTGAAAATTAGATTACTCGATTCGTATGCATGTTCCAGCGAACCTTTCGTCTTTCGAGAAATCGTTTTGGGGTCTTGTTTCATTTGCGTACACTTCACATTAATTATTTGTATTTGTAATTATTATGGGTTCTATGACCAAATTTGAATTTTTTTATAAACACTTCTAAAAACCTGTTGTTTAGAAGAAATTAATCGTATTTGTTGTCATCTATTGTTTGCTTTGATATCAATAATTTTTTATCTTGAAAAATAACACATGTTTCTTCGGTCTGCAATTTTTTATTTAGGCGATTATTTTAGTAATATCGCAAAAATTTTCAGACAAAGATTATATGCTATACAACGTTAATTTTTTTTTAATGGCATATCAAATATATTTTTACAGAATTTTAAAGATTGTTTGTTTCTCTTTAAAACTATTTTTATTCTATATAGTTTTAAAATGATCAGTACAGAAATATTCATGTTTTTATTAATAAATAACCACACACAGTCAGTATACCATGAATCATGAATAAGATTAGTTGATGTCAAATTTTTGAAACTTATTTTTTGCTTCATTCATATATTTTATCAACTTTTCTTTGCTATATTTTATTTAGTTTGTTGAATTGATGTTGAAGGACATAAGGACAGACAGTGAACATATTTTATATATTTATCCACAGCTCTCAAATAACTCAACCGTTGTTTATCAATTAATGGCCTTTGTTACTGTTGCTAATAAAATAATATTGACAGTTCAAGGAATTAATATTATTCATTCGTTATGTCAAATTCAAATCTTACCTGTCAAAAGAGTTAAATCAAAATGACTTTCAAGTAATTTTATCCACATAAAAAGTCAAAGACATTAGTTTTCTCATTTTTCATACTTTTATTTTCTTTTTAAGCTTAAACTGTAGCTGAATAATTTGTTTTAAGATTTTCTGCGAAATGTCAAATCACTTCAAAATTTTGTTACAACAGTACGTAGCCTAGTGATGGATGCTGCAATTTGTCTTTGTTGATAAACAAACAGTTTTTGAAATTTGTCAAAGCAATAATTCTACTTATCTTACAATTTCAAAACAAATATTTGACGAAAGTATAGTATTCTACTCGCATGAAATGGCTATTACTCATTCGAATGATTATTCAATCTCATGAGTAATAGCATACATTACATGCTTATTGAATAATATACTATTATTTATTGTTTTCAATTTCATGGCATAATTATTTTGTGTGTGATTCTTTATCAATAAAATCATGAATAATTTATGTACTGACAATTTTAGGACTATAATAAACAGGAACTGTTTTAAAGCGAAACAAGGCAATAGCCATGGCAGGTAGCATTGAAGCCGGTTCATTCGATAACACAAATTAAGCAGTACTGCCCGCGATCAGTTGTTGGATTGGTGACCGCTTTGCGAAAACCCATACCAGCGAACACTGCGTGCTGTTGTCACACCACCGAAAACGAGGTACCGAGGTGGCATATAACTTCAGCAGTTGAGACCGCTTAAATAAAAAAAATAGAGTAACAAATATCTTTAAGTTTTTTAAAAATATAAAGTTGCCAAATATTGTAATATCTGATGTGTGTAATTTTATAATCTCTACGAGGTGTTTACCTTCTCAGGTAAACAATGAATTATATACCTGTCCTTCATTTCGTATCGTTTATCTTTCTTATTCGACTAGCGAGAACGTTTGTCGGTTTTTAGTCCAATTTTGGTACCTGAGGAGTGGTTATGGGGCATAACTTCTGAACAATACTGTATAAGAAAGTCTTGTGGTGGCCATACCAGCTCTTTTCTATTTGTACTGCATACATAATAGCTTGTTTTTGTATGATCGTTGGAAAAAATTTAAAAACCTATTTCTCGCCATGTTTATGTTTACCAGTGTTATATTGGCAACGATACAGAATTAATTTATTGGAAGCAATGAGCGTACCTTCAACCTTGATGATTCCACAATCGTTCGGCGATAAGTCCACACCATTTAATTGAACTATCCAGCACTCATCGCCAACAGTCCCATCTCACCCCAGCGGAGGGGTGGCTGCGTCCCCCTTATCATCCATTGAATTAAATAATAATTTTTATATAGTTGACCAAACATTAAGCAATTGTCGGAATTTCCCATATATAATAGAGATTTATGTCCGTTCACGGTTTGCTGAGCCAGTAGCGCCGTCTCTCTCACCCTTGTGTTCATACGGATGGTGTTGTCTCTCTTGCACCCCATTGTGCGTCGCCTCGTATTCCATGCAAAAGAATAGAACGCGGGAATACCGACGCGTCGAGGGGAGCGGGTGCGCGATATATATATTTCACAAAGCAATGGGACCCATACCGGGGACATAGGCGCCACAAGTTGGCTGGGCTTTGGGGGCTGTCCCCAGATTTGCAATTAGAATGCGATCATTGCGGAGAGAATCTGAACTATAAGAGTACAGTTTGCTTACGGCCAATTGTGAAGAAAAGTTTCATCCACTTTGAAAGTTTCGTAACATTCAATATTTTATACATACATAACATCACGCTATGTCCCACTTAGTAGGGTAGCACGAACCCAGAAACACAGTCAACCAACAATCAATCTCCTCCAAACATTCCACTTTTGCTTCGTCCAAATTCATAGTGCGATTCATACATGCTCGTTTATTCACACTCGGAATCATTCGTTCACGCAACAAAACATCAATCATACCCAACCAGTTATTCCTCGGACGCCCACGCAATCGTTCACCTTCAATCTCACCCACATATATTAGTTTCACCAACCTTTCATTCGACATTCGTTCAACATGTCCAAACCTCCTCAACTGACTCACTCCCACTTTCTTAACAACATTCTTCTCAATCTCACACTCACCATACTATTCCGGACACGATCACGTCTCGTATACCCACACACTCCTCTCAAATATCTCATTTCTACAGCAGTTATACGTCATTCATGCTTCTTCATCCACACCCAACATTCAGAACCATTATTTTATAATATTTATTATTGATAGTTGTTTAATTTATATATTCTATATAAAGAATTGGCAATTTGAAAACATTTGTTTTAAACCAATTTGATGTTTAAGACACTTTAAGACCCGGTTGCAGAAAGGATCCATTTCCTTGGTTACAAAAACTATTGATTTTTGATAGGTTAATCACGTTGTTACATTAACAACAGAGTTAACTATCTTTTCTACAACCGGGTTTAAATAATATGTCTTAAACATGTGGTAAAAAAAAAAAATCTAAACGTTCGTGTTATACATTTTATTATGAGGTAAATAACTCTGTGGTACCGCATCGAACTGTAGATCATAAGATCCTCGGTTCGATCCTCATAGCAGAAAATTTTCGAAAATGAATTCCGAAAATTTTCACAATATTAAATTTCCTCTGTGGCTCCTCCACCACTACCAATCTTGCAGGATGTGATTTGACGGCTGGTATTCGCACCTTACGCGCTAACATATGTCATAAGACCCAGATCTATACATTTATTTATTTATTATATATGTAAATTTTTTATATAAACTTTTTTCTTCGTTTTGTGTAATATTTGTATAAGTTTCATTTTGACTTGAAGCGTTTATGTTTATCAATTAAAATGTTATGTTCCTTTATTATTACAGTTTCATTTTATTGTTTCTTAAACTTTTCAGAGACTATTATCAACTATTTTATTAAAATTTAACGGCAATCGTAAAAGAGTGTTATTTAATTTATTTTTTTAGCAGTATAGTAACAAAACTTTTACGTATCATACGAGCCCAAAATCATATTATTTGGCCCAGTTAAGGCTTTTAGAATAGCTTTAAAAAAATAGTTCCGATCGAACAAAGGGAAAATTTATTGTACTAAATTTATTTATATCATAAATTCTGTAATTTTAAAGAATATTTTAAGCAATAGTAACAACTGAAATAATATCAAATTTACAATTTGCCCCAAAGGTATTGACTGATACCACAAACACTGTTTTTAAATCTGATGACAACAAAATACACAAAATTGTTTCAAATAAAAATTGTAAGTAATATTATTCTACATCTTTTTGATTCCAATGAAATTTTCGCTATCTCATTTATTTATTAAGATAAGCCCAAAAACCCTGATAGGCCTTGAAATAATCAACCACTTACTGTTGATGAATTGTTCTCCAAATCTAATTAATTCGTAGCATAAACAATACCTCTATTACATATATGTATGTGCGGAATGTAAAAATTATAGAATTTAAGATATAAATAAGGCGAATTAAACAAATTTCCTTTTTATGACTTTAACTGGGCCAAATAATATGATTCTGGGCTCGTAGAATGTTCCACTAATCATATAAGAATATTCTTTGACAGTCAACAACATCAGACACTGATTGGATGAAAAGAGTGTATTGAAATAGATTAAACATTTGTACATAATAATACTTTTATAGAATTATAAATAAATAAAATTATATGATAATGTAAAAATTTGAGCACCGCAAGGTATCAATTAAATATTTACTACTACTTGTATTTCATGTAGAAAGGAAGATGAATATCTACATTTTGTTATCACTCATTTAAAGCAACTCTAATGAGAGAAAAAACAAGAGAAATGTTTTGGTGAAGGGTTAGTGGCTGAAATAAATTTGAGTGTAATTGTTTCGAGTCCCGTTAATGTTAGTAATTATGTTTCTTTGAGTGCAGTGTATGATTTATAGATTTTAATTGCCTGATTCGTTACAGTTGTCTGTTTGAAATAATCATTTGTCTTGTCTACGCGCTGTAAGATATTACTGGTTGTACCGTACAGACTGGTTTACAAGCAAAAAATACGGCTGTGACAAAGAAATTTTATTAAGTTGGTTTGTAAATTCGTACAAGTTAATGTGCATGATATTTTCATTACCAACAGCGTACAAAATCATTCCAAATTGAATTCTTGGTCGCGCTAAATTGCAATCCCATTATGCCGGGGTAGGTGTGTGCAGTTTAATAAATGTCACTTGTACTTAAATGCCAACGAAAGTACTTACAGAACATTACTGTCTATACATTTTCAACATATTTAAGTACGTATTACGTTAATGTGCTATCTGACAGGTCTTCAATAAAAAATATCAATATCTGTGCAATGACATGAAGTTAAGAATGCTAGCTAAGTTGAGGTTATGTCACAACTTAAAAAGCAATTTATAAGTTTGTAATAAGCGCAGATCTTATATAAATGCTTTGAATATATCGTAGCATTACTTACTTTAAAACAGAATATCATTTTTACAATATATAAAACGTATTATTTATTTTACATATTTTGTTTTGTTTCAAATTCTTAACCATAAATCAGTTTTAATAAAAAAGTACCTAACCGGTTTGGAGCAATAATTTTTAAGAATGATTTTCACAAAACCGGACCCATTTTCAGTATTAAAAAAATGTTAGTTCTATTTATTCCTTGTTAAGTTTTAACCTCATTTGAATGTGATACGTTTTATTAAAATAAGTAAAATATATGGAGCTTCCTCTTCCCAACATTTTTGACGGATGGTAACCATATACCACTTGTAATTAAGTGTCATTTAGCCAAACTTGATTCTGTAAATGCGTAAACAGTTTCTAGGTTATGCATCAGACAAGAAGTTCTCAGTTCGATCCTCACAAGCGCTAATTATAGCTTTACTCTCCAGTAACACCTTTGGGGATTACAATATTTAAAACAAATTGCAAGCACTATACGTCAGTAGCAATAAAAAGTGTAGGCGGAAAATTAGGAATTATTATTATTAATTTCATTAAATTGCGATATCAAAATAAATGAATCTGTATTAAATAAGATGTTGGGATATTGGTAGTATTGTGATATAAAATTTGGATGCATAATTTTTTGCCGGACACTTTTTATTTACAAAAAACTGATTTTACATGTTAATTGCCTATGGCAACATTTACGTGGAACACACGGTATATAGACAATATAGAAATTTGATCACCAAAAGTACCTTAAATATTTACTACTACTAAAAATTGAAACGCAATGTATCCATTCTTAAGTTTGACACAGTGTATATCTGGTTATATGTTTTTGTGCGTGCAGAGCTGTCAAATTTCAACCCCCAAGGATGTTGATGGAAAAAAATCCACGGTGTTTTTACTTTTTAAAAATTGCCGATAGTGGGAACTAAACATAGGACCTCATAATCCACAGCCTGATGCGCTACAACCTATTTATCCATTATTGAATCAAATATTTGACATACTAGCAGCTTGGACCAAACCCGACACTTTTAGATCCAATAACCATAATGTTATATATTATTTCGCGAAATGTACACCAATTTAAATCTTATAATTTGTCTATGTTTTCTCGTGAGATTGAATGCCCCCAAACAACGTGCGTCTATGGCGTGCGAGTCCGCTCTCCACCGAAGCACACATCCGGCAGTCGAACAAGGACACGAGAACGAGACGCGTGCTGTGTCCGCATGCCTCGTCATACTGCTGTCTCTCTCGCACTACTTTCCTTGTACCCTTCGTTGTTTTCGTTGTCCCCGTTGAGATGCTTGTAGTTGGGCTACAATTGCCCAAAATATTTTCTTAAGTAACCCTTGGTTGTTCGACATTGGAGAACTATTATGGGAGCAGTTTTTCTTACAAATTTATCAGAGATTTATTTATTGGAATGGCCAGAATTAAGTCTTAACTTCTTCGTCTAAAAATAGGTCAAATTTGACAGTAGTAACTACAAAGCATTGTTAATAGTAATTATATTGACTAACCAGAAATTAATAAGCTCATTTTTATCAGCCTTGCTTTTAAGGATACATAATATTTGTCCATTTTGAAAAGTGTAAACAAAAACACAAATTTTGAAATACAATGAAAGAAAATGGAAGAGTTATTATTAAATTATACGTGAGGCTTGTCTTGTAAAAATTATTTTCTTAGTTTGTATTCAAATTATGATACAATAACAAATTATATCTGTTTATCCACAACTGTCAAATAATATACCCATAATTCAACCGTTGTTTATCAATTAATGATCTTTGTTACTATCGCTAATGAAATAATATTGACAGTTCGATGAAATAATATTCATTCGTTACGTCAAATTCAAATAATTTTTACGTAAGATTTTTCTCATGAAAAGCCACTAGTTTTCTCATTTTTCATACTTTTATTTTCTTTTTAAGCTTAAACTGTAACTGAATAATTGGTTTTAAAATTTTCTGCTAAATGTCAAATCACTGCAAATTTTTCTTACAACAATGGCGATTGTTGCTACAATTTATCTATGTTGATAATCAAACAATTTTTTTTGTATTTGTCAGAGCAAAAAATTCTACTAATCTTATAATTAAAAAAAATATATATTTTATGAAATGTTGTGGGTAAAGTACAGTATTCTATTCGCATGTAATGGCTATTACTCATTCGATTGATTTACATTACTCGCCCTCGCTCGTGATGCAAACTTCTTTCTAATGAGTAATAGTATACATTACATGCTCATTGAATAATATACTATTATTTAATATTTATCGCAACAGAAAATGAATCATAATTTGAGTATTTTATATTTATTTATTATTATTCGTACCCCAGAGCTTAGAATCTACAAAAAATATTCTAAATTTGTTTTTTTTTTGTACTCATACACTAAAATTAAAATGTGCTCTTTCGCCGTTGCCTCAGTAACGTTCGAAATGCCAATTTCCTAGGTCTCCCTCAGATAAGTGGTTGGAAAATATCGATATAATATTGCTAAAGCATAAATTGAAAAACTATATTTATAATCTAAAAGAATATTTTACACATCCCTTTACATGAATTTAAACAATGGTAGAATATGAGTGAAATTTTAATTTAAATAATAAATTTCATGCTTTGGGAATAATTTTTACCTGATGTGAGAGTTCTTGACAGCAGTGAAATATATAATCTACAAACATAATGTTAGTTGTCACAACATAAATAAGAAACTAAAAATTTATATTATATTTAATTTACTGGCGAATTTGGTAAATATTAAAAATATAATACGCGCACTTGTAGAGTTGTAAGGCAATCCTTCTTTGTCTTACACTTGTTTGTAGTGCGTTTGTTATGTAAAAACATCATACAATTTAGACAGATAGCCCAACAAGGAGTAGCGATCTAGTAAATTTGAAGTTTGAATTACTGTTTCACAATTCCAGCGTAAATTTTCAATTTGCATTGCAGAATATCCATTTCTTTCATAATAATTGTTTCTTGTATATTTGGACAAATAGCAGAACAAATGAATAGAAAATAATCAATGTTGAAGGATACAAAATGATATATTCATTGATTAATTTTAATTATTGTAAATTTCAGATTCATTTATTCTATATTTAGAAATATTTGCCAGGAGCAAATTATGTAACATTCAAATTTAACTTTAATAAAGGGATGTGTACAATATTAAATGAAACCAAAAATTATATTATTACGTATGAAGGTTATTGTGACAATTTGACCATGTAAATTATCTGTGTTTAAAAACATACTTCCTTTACAATTCTAAACAAAATTGCAAACAATTTTCTATTTATAAATAGATATAATCATTTCCGCAAAAATTGGCTCAATAACAACTATATCACAAAAATCAACCGCACTTAACAACAAAACACATTCATCAAAAGTATATCCTCAGTCAAAATTATTACCAAATTCAAAACCAAGCCACTAAATTTGATGAAATCTATTTTTATTTCTTTTGAATTATAGAATAAATAAACTTATTTTAAATCGGACAGTTGTTGGATTCTGGCATACAAAACTTGGCAGTCTCTTCATCAACTCGTGCAAAATCGAAAAAGTGATAAGAATTATTTATTCATCTTGTTTTTGTTTTCTTAAATTATGTTTTATTGAGCCGATTAATGTTTCAAGTTTAAAAAATTTCTTCCTACATTATTTTTTTTTAACTTTATTATTACGAGGGTTGTCCGTAAAATAATATCTTCAATTTTCTACTGTATGAAACTTGAAATAGTATATTGTGCAACAAGTGCAGAAAGTTATATATTTCACGCGAGTTGCGAGTGAGCAGTGTTACCAACTATAAATTGTAATATAAAAATTGAAGACATATTTGATTCAAAAATTGATATTGTACTTTCTTTGTAATCTCAATATTGAAAACGAAAATTTATATATACTCTGAAATAATTATTAATTATTTTATGATATATAAATGTATTTATACTTGACATATTAATATCATACACTATTATATTATTAGTAAGTTGGTCACACTTGCATGTGGAATTATTGCGCACGCTATTCCACACTATTCTGCGAAATTAACAATTTTCAAGCTGTGTTTAGTGAGGAGAAAGTGTAATTTTCAGTAGTGATCGTAGAAATAATTAATTGTTCGTAAGGTTTTTGAAAATGAGTTTGGAATAACATTTCATTCTATTTATTCTGCCCTCATATTTGTTTACCCCTTTTAAAAAAATTGTTGCCGACTTCTATGCTCGTTCATAGCACTTGCGCGTTACCTTATACTTACCAAATTGTTTTTCCTTTTTCTTCTTACGTTGCACTATATATTTGTTTCTTCGGATAGCATTGTAAAGCATATAGTTCCTTACATCTAGTTCTTTGCTCTATGATCTAATCTAAGGTTATGCGCAACGCAATACTGCCAATCGTATATCACTAAATATCTCTGTTGGCGCGTAATTATTTTCTGAACAGACTTTGTATTTCTGTATGTTCCAAAAGAACACCAGTATGTTTCTGTTAGGGTGTAATATGAAAGCAACTATGCTTGTTTATTCTGTTATGTAGAGTATCAAGTACATATTTAAATCAAAATTTATACATCAGGTACTGTTTTAAAAAGATAATTTTCCTGGTATGAAAAGACGTAGTGTCTACCTACAAGTTCGATGCTTGGCGGGTAACAAATGCCATTATTAAACACGATGACTCCCATAATCCCCCTCTCGATGAATGTTTGGTGAATGACGGAGGTATTCTTGCTGCGTCATCCCGATGAATGAACGCTGTTGTCTAAAAAACGCTCCAGACTTCCGATTTCGTCGAGGAAAAAATTCTCGTGACGAGCGCTGAACTCACCTTGCGTCTTACGCTAAACAGCCGATTAAATGAAGGCGGTGTTCCGTTTAGCGCTTAATTTGTTTAAAATTACACGCCTGTTACTGACTCCACCGGGAGGGTCTTCACATTTTTTTCGGGAATTTGTCGGTGTGATGGATTTCCTTCCTTTTGTATTGTTTGCCAATTACAACTAAGAAAATAAATCTAAACAGATGTAAACATAGAAGATAGGTAAACATTTAAGTAGTACTGGCAGTGATTGTACTATGGATAGCGAGATATCGAGCACTATAAATCTGCATTCAGATGTTTTTTATTCACTACTGGCCTAGCCTAGCAATATTTATTGAGTTCGTTTTGAGTCGTGAAATTGTTTTTCTCTATCGTTTTCTTAGTAACGGTCAATAATTGATTCTGCTTCTTGATGATTATTGACGTAGGTTAATAATTATTAATGTCACTCAAGCAAGTAAACCATTAATTATCAATAATGATTAGAAATTAGAATTAATAGTTGCATATTGTTTTATGGGAACCATCGCTAGTATTAATACACCTACAAAATTAAAGCGCTCATTGTATGTACTGATTGAGAAGCTTGCAAATTTCAAACTTTCCACTTACAATTAGTAGGATATAAATATAGATATCACGCACTCTTTACTCTGTTCGATATGTCAGCATAGCATATAACCGTACTTTTATCAAAATTGAAACATTGCATGACATGCATTTTCCTTATACAAGTTTTACATATAAATTATGTAGGTTTTACAACAAATACTACTTTATTTATCACTGTACAATAATTGATTGAAATTGTACTTGATTACTTGAACAATATTTCAATAAATGTTACCTCCACTAAGTGGTAATTGTAATTGATAATAGGTTCTTTCACCATTTTTCTTATGAAACTTTATTTAAATAGAAGACTATCTACACTTTTAAAAATTCTTAATTGTTATCTATTAAGCCACAATGATTTTTTTAAAATGTTGTGACGTCATTGTAGAGGTGTTGCTGGCTCTAAAACAGTACAGATTTAAATAAATGTAATCATATATTTTATTACTTATTTTATTATTATTATTACAATAAAATAGAACATTTATGTGACAAAAATTATTTAAATCTCTACAGTTTGAGATTCACCAACACCTCTATAATGACGTCACAACATTTCTAAAAAATCATTGTGGCTTAATGAATAACAATTAAGACTTTTTAAAAGTGTAGATAGTCTCCAATTTAGATAAAATTTCAAAAAAAATTATTTTTTTTAATGGTGAAAGACCCCATTGGGTCACTGTAAACATGGTTTAAGAAATACTGAAGTTTTAAATAAAAATTGTATCTATATATTCCAACAAAATTTTATAAGCGTTGAAGTATTCTTTCATATTTAAATAATTACTAAAATATCGCATATTTACAACTATTTCAAATAAAAAATGTACATGTTTTATCATTAAAAAATATTTTTTCTTTGGCTCATTTTCCAGATGCCATTTAAATAGTCCAGTTTAATGATATACAATCGTCTATTGGTTCAACCATTTCCAAGATAGTTGCAAACATACTTACAAGTGAAACTTGAGCCACCTTCCTATTTCAAGTCAGCTAAAATGCTAAAAGTAGTATTAATGTGCGCTTTAACTGTGCAAAATGTGAGAAAATAAATGCAACTATGTTTAAGAAACTACACGAACAATTTATTACATAAAACATCAACACTAACATTTAATCTTAACATTTTCTAATCACGAATTAATTAGAAAAACTCAGCCATGTTCAAATACTTTCCTAAAGACGACTAGGCAATAAATATCCGTACACCCGCGCAGCTGACGTGCGTCGCTTATAACATGTATAGATACGCACCAAGCCGATAAATATCACCTCGCTTTATTCGAAGTGAAAATACCACAATTTCTTCTGATTTCACTTTTTCATCATTACGATGTGGTCCTGACGCACAATACAAGTAATTGTAATTAATATTTTGCAGCAATTAATCAAAGCTGCATTGTAAATCTTGATAAGTATTGCTGTCAGGTTTTCATTTTAATTCAGACGATGCAATAAACTGAAAACTAATAAGATTAACGCAGTAATAATAATAAATAATGATGATAAAAGTCACGCGAAGAAATTAAATTTGGGTGCGTTTCTAATGAATGTAATATTTGCCTATGATATTTTTATTTATCAGAAATCATATATTAACTATAGAGTGGAATATTCACAGACTATACAGGTCAGGTGACCCATTTGAAAGAAATTAAAGCTTGATGGTTTTGAGGGGACCATACGACCTTGTCAAAAATTGTTTACGCCCATCTTCATGGGAATGAGAAAAGTCTTATATTTTACTGTAGATTCTGATATTAAGTAGGGTTAGGGTTGAAGGATTTTATAATCCATTCTAGTTCGATCTCTTCAGGCCGAAAAAACAATCTCTAAGAAATTCCTAATTAATTTTTTTAATGTGCAATAAAACATGAAGGTTCCCATTTATGATTTTAAAGTTGCCCCCTCCCTCACTGACTGGTACGGGTGGGACCAGCTAGAGCTGTGCGTTTATATCGATACATCGGTATATTTAATAACGATATTCAGCACAAGAAATGTCGATGTATCAATATATCGATATATCGATGTATTGATGTATCGATGTATCGAATGTATAACTGTACTGATGTACAAATTGTAGTTATATTGATGAATTATAAAAAAGTCAAATATATAAAAAAAAATATTTTTACTACTAAGGCAGTCTTTTAGCTGTCAAAAAATCGCACGTTTAATGTCAATCGCCCAAGAATGCGTTTTTTTTTAATATAGTAGTTTTTTCGCGATCGCCCAGAAAATGAGCTGTTTCTGATCCCTTTTTAGACCAGAAATTCCTTCTTAACCGAGCTAGCTCGGAAAATTGACTATAAAGGATCGGAAAGCAATGTTTCCATAGTGATCAGTTCTTTATTTATTTATTTGTCATTCATGTGTCAAATATTGCAATAAGGTGTAAGAATTATTATTTCTTTTTTTCCGGATCGCGAAAAAAATATTGTACCCAACATGACCTGAAAGTGTCTTCACTGGGTTCGCAAGCTTCCATGCTTGCTCACCCAGTAAAGTATTACTTTCAGGTCTTGTTACGTAAATTACTATTATAGCAGTAGTAGTTGAATACCTGAATACGCCATTTCTTGTTTGCGTTTGCGATTTTTTTAAATGATCCGATTAAATGTAATTGAGTAAAAAATATGAATTGAATATGATTTATAGACAACTTATTTATACGTGAAACATCTGTTAAACTCAGTTCTTCTTATGTGTCTAATAGCGAAACGCAATTTAAAAATTTTCCCAGTGAAAATACAAGCAGTATGCGTGAACCTCGCAATAAATATGGTTATACAAAAATTTCCCGTTGAACAGTTGCGAAATCGCGTCATCCATGGATTGCTTAGCAAGGTAATAATAAAACTTTATATGAGGGTTGAAAAATACCAAGAGGGCATATTAAACCCCCTAAATCTGCTCGTTTTAGTGGCGGGGAGGCGAACACTACGAAACATACTGCAAACAGATGCCTTTATGATCGGTAAATGCCGATACTTCCCCTTACCGCGCCTGGCACCGTCCGGAGACTTGGGGACTGAATTCGGGGAACAGACAATTGTCAACACATGCATTTAATTATACATAGCAATCAAAATTCCTTCTTTTATGGCGCGCAGGACCGTACTACCGACAAAGTGGAATCAGAATTAAAAATGCTTTGTTTAAAATTTAATTAACTTAGATATATTTATAAATATATTATCATACCATTCATCCATTTCTGCCTGTGGCAATCTGCCTAGAAAGTTAGCAAAAACTAAAATAAGTAAAACTCTAATAAAATAAATAAATATGTGATCACGCGCCATTTATCAATTTTGGGTTTTCTCAGAATTAAAATTTAATGCAAATCGTGTCAATAACAGGACGTCATATTGACGGAGCAGGTCGTACTTTCTAACGTTGAATAGACGTACTCCCTGATAAAAGTTGACAAAAAAAATGGACACATTTTTCAAGATTTTGTTTCAGTTTATGCCTAATTAAAATGTTATTGTTTCTTTACTGTCTTGTCGTTATTGTCTTTAACTTTTCAAAGACTCATCAATCAATTTACTTAAATTTAACGCCAATCGTAAAAAAGTGTCTCTTTTTTGTCAAGTAGTGTGCAAGAAACACGTACAACTTATACAAAAATTAAAATTAAATTTTGTTTTATAGATTAAAATTTATGTATGTAATTATTTGTAGTTAAAAAAACCAGGAACTAAATACGTATGTAATATATACAATGGGGTCTTTCACCATTTTTTAAATTTTTTTATGAAACTTTATATATATTGAAGACTATCTACACTTTTAAAAAGTCTGCCGTATAAATGTTCTATTTTATTGTAATAATAATATTAATAAAATAAGTAAAAAAATATATGACTACAATTATTTACAATTTGTACTGTTTTAGGTCCAGCAACACATCTACTATGACGTCACAACATTTAAAAAAAAATCATTGTGGCTTAATGAATAACAATTAAGACTTTTTAAAAGTGTAGATAGTCTTCAATATAGATAAAGTTTCATAAAAAAAATTTTTTAAAAAATGGTGAAAGACCCTATCTGTACCAGATTAAAGATTACCATTCTATTTATCTCTTTCTCTCCAAATATTTGCAACTTTCTCACATATGCCTTTTCCAAATTTGAAATATTCTGTCTCTTGTAAACTTTAAATAAATAATTTATTTAAAAAAGCTGATCTCGATGTGTAGTGACTCACTAGCCTAGCAGGCCAGAGGTCGTGGGTGCGAATCTCACTGTATGGTCGTTTTTAGTGTTCATAAAATTCATATTCAACCAGTCATGAGGCGGTATATGACCAAAGTAGTTAGTTCCCGTTCTTCGTAAAATGAAATAAAATATGTATATTAAAAAAATGTATTTACAGATTAACCAAGTGTTATCCAAATCTGTATTCTTACTGCCAGATTGTTATTACCATCTAAATGTTATTTTTATGAATTATATTAATTTGGATCTTATTTTTTTCCAGGTAAGCAGCTGTCATACTTATTCGAGTAAAAATACATCAAAAAGGTAGAAGGCATTTGTTTACTTTTATTGAATATAGAATTTTTTTTTGAACATTTTAAAGAGAACATAAATATTCAGTTCTAAGAATATAGATCTTCCGTTTTATTTTATGTTTAATAAGCTGTAAATTCCTTAGAATTTATTCCAAATGTTTTTCTCTCTCGTTAAAACCAAATCACAACATAAGTTTAGGAAACAAATTCTATAAACAATCTTTTTTTTTATTCATTTTTATATTTTGCTTCGTTTCAATAATTTTTCTCTTATTACACATAGTATAATCATGAAAAAAATCAATTGTGAAAATTTCATGGAAACACGTGATTCCGTTTTGACCATTTTCTTAATAACGTCTGTGTGGATGGATTGATAGATGTATAGAAGAATATGTGATCGTATATTCTATAATTTACGAACGAGAAAAGATCGAATAATAAAACTTCATAATTGTAAGGTTCATGTGAAAAAAAAAATAGAATTTGTTGTTTTGTGTAGTAGAAATCCTCTTCCGGTTTTTTCTATTTCATTTAAAATCAATTCAGCTCTTCATTTTTTCATGAAATTCCAGGTTTCGTTTACATAGGTATGTTGTCTCGTTCGTGAGATATTGCGCACACAGACATCCATCCATCCATTCTTCCATCCTTCCATCCATCCATCCTCACATACAGACATCATTGAGTAATTGATATTAACTAAATCAATGGATGTCAAAATATGTATTTCCGCAAGAATCTATTTTTTTCGTGATTCCAATACTTCCTTATACTTTGTATAAGTAAAAATAAATGCAGCTTAATGAATAACAATTAAGACTTTTTAAAACTGCAGAAGGTCTTCAATTTAGATAGTTTCATAGAAAAAAAAATTTTAAAAAAAATAGTAAAGAACACCATTGCAAAATAGAAATTTAAAGATTACTTGATATATAAAACAGTAAATACAATTTATATCGAATATGAAATTCAAATATTAGTTGTATATTTGCAGAATGCAGATATGTAGGAGAGCTGTCTAAAATATCACAAATTACTTTTGAGCGATAGTCAATTGTTGTTGGCTGTTTTAATAGTCTCCACATTGACTGATTAGTTACCCGAAAGTAAGGATTTCTTGAGACACCCGGTGTATAAGAAGCAGACCAACAAAAATTGTTTAGAAATGTTGGTATATTGTGAGAAATTTTGTGAAAGTAATTAACTTGTTTACAGTGTTCCAATATATTGTTTTAACAACCGTTGGGCCCAAAGCAAAGAGAACAATTCCACGTTACGGTCCTGAAAGAGCACGAGGATTTTGAACAAATTAAATTTCAAACTGCATATTTAAATACGACCATTCAGCGACGAACTCTCCGTAAAGCTGTTAATGAAATGAATTAAAAGTCACCCTATGTTCGGCCATTTTTCTTCGGTCAGTTTAATAAAACGCGAGACAAGAGTGTCCACACCCTCTCGTTACGACGGGGCGGGGGCGGGTGGCAGCCTTTGAGGGTGGACACGACTCACGAGTCTAGGGTATTCGGTATGCAAAAGTTGGCACCGGAATTAGAAACGTTTTTGTATCTCACCTTCGTGTAATGTTACGCGTGGTGGGGAGGATTTAATTAAATTAAATTTGGTATGAATTTTAAAATGGAATTAGCGTTTTCAACCCTTTTTTAGTAGCTTGTTTTAAGATGGGGTTTAGAAGTATTGTGCCATGAATTTTTCGGGTGCTTTTAATGTTTGTTAATTAAATTTTATTAAGGAATATTTCACTGTAGTACTTCAATAACAACACTTTTTATTATCAATTAAATTGGAACTCATCTTTTTAAATTAGCAAATATGCAATTAAATATATCATCACGCCTTTCTTTAATTAAGAGTTACCCTCTGCTGCTGCAAGCAAACTTTATTAATTAATATTTTTCTACGTATGCATTGTTTTTGGAACAAACTTCGCACGTATCAGCAATTTTATTTAATTGCATTACGACACAACGTATGACTAATAAACTTTATTTGTCAATACATTCAATTGCTCAGAACCATTTTAATCTTATACTCTGTTATATTTACTGGATACAAGACATGCTATAACGAAAAAATAGTTATTTATGCATCAAGGCACTGTAGTTTAACTTTTTATCACGAATATGGAATTTATTTGCCAAGGCCCGTAGGGCCGAGGAAAATAAACCATGTGAGTGATGAAAAGGAACTTCAGTGCCGCGATACATATTAAATTTTATTTGAAATCTAAAATTACTAAAAACTAAAAAAATTATTAGGTATATAGGTTAGTATCAGTTCTCAATTGAAACTTACAGTCAGTGTTGCCAACCTCCAACGATCCACAGTTCAACGCGTTACCACGGAGCTATTTAATTTACCTCATTTTAAAAATGTTTACGCAGAAAAATATTTTGATTATCTCGCTTCTAGAAATAAACGCTCAATAATAATAATCCTAGAGACATCCTTCGCCCCCCGTTGGAGGGAGGAGAGAGTACTATCACGCCTACAGTTCTCAATTATTATCCTTCAGGTGTTAAATCATTTATTTTGCAAGAACATTTATATTTTTTATTATACATAGCAACAAATATAAACAGAATGAATAGCAAAAGTTTATCTATATTAGAAATCAATTAATATTGCCATTTTATCGGTTATTATTGCCTTTGGTTGTTGAAATTAAAGAAAGAATATTACAATTCTCAGAAAAATCGATATAAAATTAATAATGTTGTTCTTTCCACGTCATAAAATTTTAGTAAATTGGCTCGTAAATTGAAATAGTTATTGATTTCTGAGTATTGTGCTCGTAATCAAAAATACTGGAATTTTTATTGAAGTCTGTACTATTTGCTGATTTTATTTGGTATTTTTGAACTCTGCATAAAAGGTAATTATTTCTAGTTACCGTACATGCCATAATAGAGGTTGACAAAGCGATATTTGACCCTGGTAGGTGTGGCTTCGGAGGCAGTGACAAAAATGAAATGGCGTTTTATTTATACAGTCGATTCGACATAATACGGTTTAACTATTCTATTTAATTAAATGTGCCCAATTATTTTTTACAACATAATTAATTAAATTTTTCATAATACATAATACAGGGTGGTTTCGAAGTTAATGTCGTAAAGTTATGGGTAAGTAGTATGGCATGTGTAGATTACGAAATAAAAAAAAATATTTAAAAATTATGAATTTTTCGTACCACTGGACAACTGGCAAGGTATTTGCATTCTTCTGTAAATTGCACAATTATTTTCGTTAGAAATGCTACTTAAATTAATTATTAATAATAGCTTTTGAATGTATTTTTGATAACCATATTTTTAATGAAATATTAATTAAAATAGTAGTAAAAAAATTTCTTTTTTCTAATTTTTAAATAATTATTTTTGTTTCATAATCTTACCATGTCAAACTACTTACCCTTAAATTTATGACATTAACTACAAAACCTTCCTGTATATACTTAAGTATATTTTGTATCTGGCAGAACGTTCTTGGTAACAATCTGTCAAACTCGAATTAATAAGTTTTTGTAAACGATATAAAGTTACGCAATTCGTTATGCACTTCGATGAGTGAAGGTTGGAGATTTATTCGCACTTGTCCTCACTTCAAGAAAGTGCATCTTTTGTTTTTGATTTCGGCGAATTTTGTTTTAAATTGAATAAACAGATACCATGACTATTAAAATCTGAAAAAGTGCACCTTGATCGCAAATTAAAACATTTTGAGAGATGCAGAATTACAGGATTTTTCTAAAATTATAAAACTATTGAAAAAAGTAAAGTATTAAATTTAAACATTATTATTCGCAGTATTTCACGCAGTATACAACGAATAACAAGAAATAAATATTAGAATTACCTATTTTCTAAAGCGGGCAGTCTTCAAAAACAGAAGGGTTATCGACAATGAACAATCTTTATAATATACGGGGTGTTTACTTTTTTTTTTATAAGACATAGGAAATATAAAGTTAAAATTTTCATTAGGCGATAGTTCGTTGTCTATGAATTTTAGAACAAAAGAATAAATATTAAAAATGTTCAGCAACAAAAACTGCACCAAATGCTGTAATACATTTCTGTCTTGAGATAGACGTAAAATAAAATTTATATGTTTTAGCTACATCCAGAGTGCCATGGTAAACAAAACATACAAACAGTTGTACTGTTTTGTTTGACAGATGACTTTTGACATAGTTATTACAATGATTATTGACTTGTTTAAATTATTTCTCAGTACTTATATGAATACATATACCATTTAGGAATAATTTATACAAGTTCATTAAAACTATATTAAATACCATCTGTTAAGCTTCAAAGCTTCAAACAATACGACTGTTTGTATGTTTTGTTTATCATGGCACTCTGGAAACAGCTAAAAATTATATATTTTATTTTACGTCTATCTCATGACAGAAATGTACTACATCAATAAATTTAGGCTCATTTGGTGCAGCTTTTGATTCTGAACATATTTTGGATTGACACTTTTGTTCTAAAATTTATAGGGAACGAACTATTGAATATAGAAAATTTTAACATCGTATTTCCTATATCCTTTAATAAAGTAGACACCCTGTATAAACACGATGTGTATTAGGAACCCTTGGAAAATATCTCATTATGAACAGTAGACCGTTGTAAAATACATCTGGTCTTTAAGACAGGAATCAACAACCATTGCTAAAACGTTTTCTTTAGTAGAATATATAGATGTAATTTTGCTGTGGCATTTTGCTTTCGCAAATCTCACTGAGAGACATGTTTTTGCTTGTAAAATATGGTCAGTCATGGTGGTAAAAGGATGCCATAGGGGTCGACTGTAGAATTCGAAGCTTTTTTTTTAAACATACCTAAATCTGTAGTACACTTTACAGCATTAGTTTATAAAAGAGTTGTTTTAAAGGATGAATTTAATAATTTCTATTGTGACTATAAAACTTGTATTGATACAGTCGGATAATACAATTCTATTTACCGCAATTTTTTACATACCCTTGTGAACTTTAATAAAAATTTTATGTCGGTATCCAAAATAATTTTCCAATCGTGTTTTTTTACAATTTTAATTTATTTCATGAAAAGATAAAAAGAAAATTACAATAAAAATTACATTTTTAAATTAATTTTGATTAAATCCACAAAACAATACATTTTTTCGTATCGATTCAAAAAAAGATAATAAAAAATATACATATAATATAACGCACCAATACAATTACACGAAGCTATTCTTGTTAGTACGCACACATGCGCATGCGTACGCACAAACACGCATTTTTCATTAATTACCAAAAGGGGTCCGCTTGAAATTAATTGGTAACTGTTTCATGCAAAACAATTAAACGTTGCAAAACTATATAATTAATCATTAAAATCGAGAGCTCGTATCATCTGCCAAAGCCCACACACTCCCCTCCCTGCCAAGTCCCCCCTGCCGCCCACCCCTCCTCTTGTCCGAGCGGGCCTAGTCAATTAGGGCGCTATTTTTAAGCCCGAATTAAAATATTTTCAGCAGTTTTTATTCTATTTTTTAGCGCTTGAGTGTGACATTATTTTTAAGTTATTACGATTCTTAGAAAATAAATGTCGTGCGCCAGACCCAATTAGCAAATATTTATGTGTAATTTTCTACCAGAAAATAAGAGTTTATTTAGATAAATTAGATGTTGTTGGAGACTTTATTATGTGGAGATGATGAAACGATTTTTTTTTTCATACAGCGTACCTTGAAACTGAAAATAATTAGTTTAATGAAAATAAGTTTAAGACATTTCGATTTCTAAATAATTAGTTTGTTGGGAAACAACAAAACGTTGCTCTAATTATTAAATACTTACAAGATTTCTAATTAACATTACAAAATGTTTTCACAGTTCTAATAACTTTGCCTTCAGTTTTTAATTACTTTGTGTCAAGTAAATAAAATCAGTTTTAGGTTTCACACTATATGACTGTACAATAGCATGGAATGGCACTCATTTCCTACGAGTATGAAATTGTGTGCTTGTACACTATATTTTTTCTACGACCACGATATTATTTCAAAATTAATTTAATTTTAATAATAAATTTGTCCCGCTTTCACCATTCCAATATTTGATAATTCTAAATAAGTATCCTAGCAATGGCACCTGTACTTAAATGAACTTATCTGTATTGAAATACTCACAAAACAAAATCATTTCGCACGATGCTTGCATTGTACCTCATATCCCTAGCAACATCAAACGTAAAATGAGCAGATTTATCAAAGGTCGTAGAAAAAATAATTTTCTATAACACTGTTTTGGAAATTACATATTCTACAACTACAACTATAACTAAAAACTGTATTGGAACAACTACCATTCCATACGCCGCGCATGGAATAATTTCGACGAATCAGAGCCGCATATTAGCGCGATATATGAAGTATTTTGATTCAGTTTTATGGTTACGTCTGTTTGTTTTAATTTGATTTATTTGAGTTTGACGTTTTCAACAGTTTTACATTTGTATTTTTTGTATAATTTCCAAAATCTTGTTATAGAAAGTATAGTCTACAGCATGTGACGGAATGGCATATCCCACACTCGCAAATAGTAGTCTTCGCCTTAAGCTCGGAGTACAAACTTTTTGTTCGTGTGGAATAAGTGACATTCCATTACTTGTTGTAGAATATACTATTCCAGTATCTTTCTCAAACTTGTTGCCATTTACAGGCTTTCGTGACTATTGCCTGGCAACAAAATTTTATTTCAATTTATTCTCACTCTCTTCTGAAAATAATTCCCCAATTTCATTCTCAAACTTGTTGGCATTTGTCGAGTTTTTGAAAAAATCAGTCAAATTATTTGCAATATATTCTGAGTCTCTTATTATAATAATTACTGAAAACTTGACTCGCTAGAAATCTCTAAAAATAGTGACACAAAACTGAACTTTGTGGCACAGTTTTGACCATAACAGTTGCACAAAATATACTTTGTATTATATGCCAGTCTAGATTTAATGTGATTTCTATGAAACTGGCTGTTAAGGTCTGAAGAAGTAAGATAAAATCTATCGCGAGTGTCTCTCATGTGAGATCTTCCTCCCCTTTCCCCCTCACAGAGCCAGTGCCACTAAATTTCATATTTTTTCATTGTGGCGTCGAAAACGATCGCAGACATCCACGGGCGAATATATGCGGACGTTCGTCTTCGATATTGGAAAAGTTTCCACACATGCACGTGTTAACATCGGCAAAGAAAATATCACTCATATTTGTCACCGCCTAGATTTATTTCTCGCATAAAAAGTTAGAAGAGATTTAAACTGTGACATTATCATCTTTGCATTACCGGTACCGCTAAAATGGATGCTTTTGCTTTACCGCATGGCCACGTGCTATGCATTTGTGGTTTGGATCAAATTTTAAAGCGTGGGCGAAGGTTCGAGAAGTTCAAACTTACACAGAACTATAACTGCATTCGAGTGGTCAGTAGCCACTAGGATCTGTGGGTATCCTGTACTGCAATTGGAAATTTCACATTAGGAAATAAATAGCGTAATCTTAATAAAATAACGCCTCTTTGATTTATTTCTATAAGTCAATATTTTAAAAACTCTGATAATTAGTATACCTACTCTTAGAAATTAATAATATAAGTTGGTACCACGAGCTCTGTTTTTGGGTGTTTTAAGAGGTGTTTTAGCCTCGGTTTTAGTGCTGTGTAATGTTCTAAAATTATTTTATAAAAAAATACTTCAAATAAAAGTGAAAGATAAAATATTTCTCTCTAATTTCTACTTGAAGCATTTTTTTAGAAAATAATTTTTACGCGTAGATTATTTTATAGCGCTATAATCGCGATTAAAACACTTCTCTTAAAACATTCAAAAACAGAGTTTGTGGTACCAGCCGTTGTACTCATTTGTACTATTAAGTCGATATCACATAAGAATACAACATCAATAAATAAGCCTTTTTGAGAAAATATATGATAATAATTCCTTTCATAATAATTAAATAATGTCAAAAAGAAAAGTTTTTGGCTGAGGTTTTACCGTAACGTAACGTTTCGGACTGTGGATCGCAAGATCCTCAGTTCGAACCCCACTACCGACAGTTGTCAATTTAAAATTATCCTTGTGGTTCCTCCTTCACTAACAATTTTGGGAGCTATGACTTGACGCCTGGTGACCGCATTTCATACGCAAAAATATCACTTACCGAGATCTGCGTAAGCAGAGTGTCACACCCACAATGGGTAAAAGGTGTGATGATATTTATTTATTTTTACATAAATTTTTAATTTTTGATTTCATCCATCTTTTCCTCGGTCTTCATCTTTGCTTGTGTGTTCTTTTGTTACTCTTTTTGTCATTATGACCTCATTTGCATCACATGACCAAACCATTGTTGTCGTTCTGATTTTTTTTTTAATCTGGACTATATTTGCCTGATTATTCATCCAGACCAACTCGTGATTTATTTTATTTCTGTAGTACCAACTACAGGGATAAAATTAGAACTGCCACAATTTTAAAATAATTAAAGTAATTAAAAATAATTAATAGCTCCGTGGTAACGCATTGGACTGTGGATCGTGAGATCCTCAGTTCGAATCCCACTACCGACAGTTGCCAATTTAAATTTACCTTTGTGGTTGCCCCTCAACTAACAACCTTGGGAGCTATAACTTGACGGCTGGTAACCGCATTTCATACGCAAAAATATATCACCTACCGAGATCTGTTTAAGCAAAGTGCCGCACCCTTAATGGGTAAAAGGCGTGATGATATATTTATTTATTTATTTAAAAATAATTAAAGTAAAAATCTAACCTTTCTTCGTTTCTTCTATGGCACAATTTTCGTAGAACATCAGTGCTAATGATTTCTTCTATTCCTCTCTTATTAGTTTTTTTTTTTATACATCAACTAGTCGAAGAGTGAGCGTCGAAGAGCACTTGCAGTTTATAAATGATTTTGCATGTCACTTAGGTTGCTGGCAATAAAAAGTGCTCTACAAATTCGCGTAAAACCGTAAGTAAGTATATAACGATGTATCTCAAATGCGTTCCAGCATAAATAATAAACGAGCAATGTACCTCGTACATAGGATGGAAACGTGGGTACCACACTCCAGCGCAGCCGACACAATCCATTCTAATCGCTAGAGATAATGGCAATTATATCAGCGCCGGAGGTTAGACTATGATCTTCTTTTTGGCAACAAGCATCGGTGCTCGCCAAGCCACCTTGATCGCTACACGTTCATTATATTCCGGTTGAAGAAAAAAATCTGTTGACCTCTCATTAAAATATAAAAGGCAATGGTCTGTGCTGTGGCCAGACGCCCGGTCGCAATCTTGTTTTTGTTTTGTGTTTAAAATTTTTTTGTAACTGATTTTAGAGTTTAAAGTTTTGTTTTTTAATTTTTAATGATATTGATACAAGATTTTGTTTGGGAATTAATAGCTTAAAGGACGGATTTTCAATTAATTTAACCGGTAATTGCTATCTTTTATCGTCAATGTATAACCGTATTAAATAATTTCATGTGCTCTTCCACTGCTGGTAAAAAGCTTTATGGTTTTTCCCTCCACTGACATCTTTGGGGACTATGGTTGGACAGTCGATAACCGCACTTCACAAGTAGATATAATACTGGAGTCCCAAATTTAAAAAGCCTAACTTAAACACCTGAAAATAAAATTAAGATTATTTAAGAAAATGTTTATAAATGTTTTATTCTCGAAAGGTGGGCGCGTTCAGTCGAACCTAGCGGCTAGTTAGCGTTTGCTAGTGATAGATTCTAGCAGATGAAAAATAGTATGAACATGAACAGAATTTTGCTGGTACTGTCATCTTGTGTCAATCAAGTTAGGTGGAATTAACCTCAAATTCTGATATAGACAAATCCAAAACAGTATTTTAAAATTGACATGTAATAAATGTCAAATACTTCGTATATATCACTACATTTAAGTTATTTTCATAGTTTTTTTGCAGACATGGTTAATAATGGTGGCATTATAAATGAATTTGTATACATTTGACAGTTCTAGAAGGTTCGCTAGCTCATCCAGCATAAATTTATTTCGCTAAGTCGCTTGTCTAGCTGCTGAAATCTAGCGGTTACTTAACAATACATTCAGCTGTGGCCGCTAGGTTAGCGATCTAGCTGCTTGGTTCGGCTGAACGCGCCCGTTCATATTTTTATAGTTCACTACTATATGGATAATAATGAAAAGTATCAGTGGATTGATACAAATTTATTCTTTAAAATTAATTAACCACCACTAGGTAGCATAAGCAAAATGTCGTTGCTATGTTTTAGCAAAAACAATGGTAATCTTCTGTTAGATTTGCCATTACAAAAACAAAAACCATAGTTTATTTGTTCAAGCAAACTAAATTTTGTGCTGAAATTACCTGATACCCATTAGTTTTAAATTTAATTTGATTATTATATCACACCTTAATAAAATAATATTTGGTTTCTCGTTATGAAGTATGCTTCCTCCAATTAGAAAAATAAAAATAAAGCATTTACTGACATTAACTCAAATGAACATGTACATATATATAAAGATGTGGACTAAGGACAGTGTCACACTCGGAAATGAATAATGGCGTGATGCTTTTTTTTGTTACCTGAGACTTCTAACCTAAAATATTTATTTATTCATTATCAGCTTAATAACGTGCCATTATTGACCTCTTTTCGAGTTATAAATTTGTTTTCACTACCGTTTCATTCTTAATATCGAAATTTTGGCGCTTTAATATTTTGAATGCCTACTTTTTGGCTTCGCTCGTCGTTCCAACTTACATGCTAAGCACACAAAGTATCACATTTACTCCTAATAACATTAAATACAATTTATTGCCGAGCGATATTGAAAGTTCGACTTTTTTTGTGTATATATGTACTATATGTAAAATATCACTTTTATTGGCTGGGCAGTAAAATATATTACATTGCAACCACTTAACAAAAACATAGCAACATAATTTTCAAAATTTATTAAAATAATTACTAAATTAATATTGATTCTGCCGATCTCGGTGTTGTAGTGGCTATGTCACTAGCCTAGTACGTCAGAGGTCGTGGGTTCGAATCCCAATGAAGAGCATGGTCGTTTGTGTTGTTCATAAAATTCATTATCATCCACTCATGAGACGGTAAGTAAGTCCGCTTCCCAACTTCATAAATAATAAAAAAAAATATTCTAAAATAAAAAAATTATGTATTTACCAAACACAGATTTACAACTTCGACAATATTCAATGGAAGTCTCTGCTAGTATTTTGGTGTCCAGTTAAACAAATAACTATTTATTGAATGAATTTATGGATTGTTCTGAACATAGACTAAACAATAAATTACGTGCCATAATGGAATACGCAAAGGTCCAAAACGTAAAGAACAATCAGAAATATGTTTGTTATGCTAATAAAAGTCTCTTAAAGTAATAGCAGATTTCAATAAACGCAAGTAGCAAAAATATCGTTCAGCTGCGCAGTAATTTACGAGCAATATAAAATCAATTAAAATAATTAATAGGTTATAAGACCCTAGGAAACGGGTTTATTAATAATTAATTTATAACCAACATACCACCATGATTTATATCTTCCTCGTAGTTTGTACAAACAAGGGAGAGAGTGAGACAGCGACAGCGCTAACCGGACACGAAAGTGACTTTGAGTGTCTGTCAAGTGCTGTTGACAGCCCTCGAACAAAAAGAACGCACTGAACAACTGAAAATAAATGTTGTTTCGAATTTAAACGCTAAACAAATAGTTTTGCGCATCTGTCATCGTCTTTGTAGTCGGGAATGCGTTGCGTGCTTCGTTGGGTGTGAGTGAAAAGTGAGTAGTGGGTACTCGCCACTCGCCGAGAAGTACAAGAAGAGCTGTGACCCAGAACTGACATCCTGCAGGCCTTGATATATTTACACTAGAGCTCTCAATAGCTCACGCCGGAATCAAAAATATTCATTTTGTGCCATACCTCCTTCTACTGACAATTATTCTAATTTACAATTAAAAGTAAATGCTGATATCCTTAGTTTCGTTAATGAGTAAATAATTATATCATCACACCATTTATTCATTTCCTAGTGCTGTATACAGGATGTAAATAAAACTGTGTTACAACATCTATGAGTTATTGGACGGTTTGTAGTAGTTTGAAAAAATATTATTTTTGCAATACCTGTTCTGTAAGTTACCCATTAATAACAAAATTTAAACACAGTAAGTGGAACTTTTATTGCACAATTGATTTTCATGGTTACACCATTTACTTACCGTCCACGGTGGATGGTAAGTGAAACTTACCGTTCATGGTGGACGGTAAGTAAATATATAGAATCATTCAAATTTTATTTTTAACCTCAATCTGTCAGATGTTAATTTTAATACCTATTTTTCCTTTTCTTATATTTACGCAGGTATTGCAAAAAATAACTTACTAACCTCGAACTGCAAGTGATAGTTTTTAGGTCGAGAATATAGTTTGGGATGTCGAGACCCGTAGGGTCGAGATTTCCTAAACATTCGAGGCCTAAAAAATCACTTACAGTTCACGGTACGTAATATACTATTATCTACGATCGTGCGATATATCTACACATATTCCAATTATTTCATATAGGTAATGACACATTGCCGCACTACTTCGTTTTTTAATATTACTTTAATTTGAAAATAATCATTTTTATTTCAATTGAGATCTGACATGTAGCGATATGCCATCTATCGGATCATTTTGAACACAAAGTAGGGTGAAAATTCCGTTAGAAATACATTACGTCTAATGGGAATAACGATTTTTGAGATAAAAAAATGACTGAAATTGTAGTTAAAAACCGCGACATATCGAAAAATAAAGTCTATTTTGCAGTAAAAGGGTGTAATAATAAATCCCGTAAAAATCTGGACGTTACCTTCCATTATTTTCAGAAGCTGGATAAACGTTTTATTTATAAAGTAAACCAATTTAGAGTGCGAAAAAACCTTGGGAAAAACTAGTAAAAGTAAACAACATAAATGCGTTTACAATAAATAATATGCTCTAAATATTTTGTACCAGACGGTTACGTACATCTAAGTAAGTAAAATTTTAGGTTATAATACGAATTGGCTCCGAAATCTTTTCACTTTGTATTTAACTAAGTTCATAAATTAAATTAAATCTGTATTCAAAGTTAATGTTCCTTATATTTGTTCATTTTTAGTTATTTGTTCATTTAGCTGATATAGATCAAGAAACGTACAACTAACCTATAACAGTACAACAACGTAGCAATGCAGTTTTTGCATTTTTCACCCAAAACCAACCATGCAGGAACAAACAACACTCATCACTTGTTCATCTCCTGCAATTTCCCTATTAATTTGATGGAGATCACCTCGTAAATTCGATGTTGACATACAGAAAGCCACTACACCCACAGCCACTGTCAGTTTCATTTAATTTTTTCCCGCATTTAATCAATTGTCAAGTATATAAAATGCGTTCAGCTTCTTTAAAATTTAGTTTGCAGGATCTGTTGTAGCCTATTGGAAATATTATTAATCGTGAGACTCATTTTTTATATTTTATACGCGAACAGTACTAATGTCACATTTGAATCCTCACCCTAATTGACGCCATCTTGGATAGGCCACGCCCCCATGTCAGATCCCCATAAGTACAAACCAAATTACCTATTTTACAAAATTCGGAACGATCGTAAATAGAATTTTGTACCCAATGTGGGGTACTACATAATTATTGTATTTATGATAAACACAAACTTGCCCAATGTACTCATTGTGGAACTTTCAGTTGCGTGCGATAACCATATCCCACTAATTACGTAAATAACTATTAATTTTTTAATTTTATTTATGAACTAACTAGCTAACTACACTTGGTCATATGCCGTTTAATGAGTGGCTGCTTATGAATGTATGTGGCCATTACAAACGAGCATGCTCTTCAGTGGGATTCGAACCCATGGCCTCTGGCGTGTTAGGCCACTACAATGCCGAGATGGGCTAAAAACTAATAAAATTAATGTTTTGCAAACTACTGTTAATTTTAATTCCTTTTGATGCATGATCTAGCTGCCATTAACACTTCCCAAAGATGTTAGTGTAAGACTAGCCGCAGGATAAAATTTTTCGTCCTCGGGGATTAAGAAACTATAAACGATATTCGCGATTAAACTCAAGCCATTGTACTCATTTTACTATATATATTTTAGGTTAGCTTGCTTGGCTCATATTTTAATTATAATAAGTACCTTTCGCACGCCGACAGACTCAAGCCGTTATACTAATTTTTAGAGGATTTTATTCGGACTGTCGAGCAGAAACCCTATTCTTGTCGTTAATGAATATTTTGCATTTCTTTTCCTGGCACGGAAATAATATTTTCTCGTATCATTATATTTTTTTTTTTTTTTTTCATAAAAATGAGCCTCATGGTAGGGCTATCAACATTATTCAGAGGCGTGTTTTGAGGGATGAAAACTACACTGCACCCATACAAATTTTAGTTTTACGAATGATTGATAAATTACATGATTTATTTAATTTTTTTCTTCTACTTTAGAATTTTTTGTTGTTTATTTAAGAGGCCCTTCTACTTTTAGGTTATTAGTACCCCGTTTAGTTATTTATATCATTATTTACATTGATATACAATAAATTACATATTTTATATTTTGGATATACGTTTCATGTCAGTAAGATAGTTTATTACATTTTCGATAGATATATGACTATTTGTTAGTGTTTTGTCTATTGAATTTATGTCTTTATGTGTTATATATAATTCATTTACTATGTGCTTTACTGTAATGTTGGTTTTACAATTTTCACAAATCGATGATTGTGTTTTTCGTAAGAATCGTAAGATGTGTTAGTAATTAGTTTGATAATGTATTGTGCCCTATATTCCTATACGTAGTTTTAAGATGACTGATGTTTCCTGTTATTGGGAATTGTCCATATTGACATTGTATGCTGGATGTTTGTAGTTCGTTGTAAAATACTATTTTAGAAATTAAATTTCAAAAATAAACATATTTCTGTTTGTATCTAGTGACCTATAATAGGTACATTTCTTTTACAATAAATAAAACATCAATAAATAAGATTCCCGACTAGTTTAACTAAGGTTTTAACTTAAAGAACTGAATAAGTAAATATAGGTCATCCTGTCGAACAACTACTTCACCTCTTATTTCGGTGAAACATTGTAAAAAATTCCTATTAACACAACAAATATGGGAAAGATAATATAAAGTAGCTATCAGACTCGAATGCTCTTGAAAGCACAGTTTAATGGGTCACATTGTTCGTTCAACGTGAATAAGTTCTATTGAAAATGGGTGTTGGCTTTCGAGTTAGTCGAGCATGAGTTATGTAGACTTAGGGTTTGTTTATGAAAAGTGCGCGAAACGAGCTTACCTACAGATAAATTCCACATAAACATAACTTGTACATCATTGTAAATGTATTTCAGTGATACTAAAACAAAGATGTAAAAGTTATGTTGATGTGAAATTTACTCTTTTCATAAATAAACCCTAAGCTTACACAACTTACGCTCGACCAACTCGAATGCATTAATTGTAATGGAATGTACCTAATGATAAGTTCGCTGCCACATTCCATGGTGAACGAATAAAGTCATCCCTGAAAGTGTGTTTTTCAGGTCTTTCGAGTTCGACTACCGCGAATAAAGTGATTCATTAAATTAAATTGTTATTTCAAAGTCATTTACAACCCACCGCCATTTGTTATTACTATTTTTTTCATATTTGTCATTGTAGGAATATTTTGACAAAGTTTCATCATAATCACAGGTGAAATAGTTGTTCGATAGTTATATGGCACGGCACAAATATATCCATAGTAACGCATCGGACTGTGGATCATGGGTTCCCACTTCGTTACGGCTGGTAACCGTACTTCACAACTAAATATATTTCTTGTGATCTGCGAAAGCAGATTGTCTCATTCCAAGTGGGTAAACGGTATGATGATGTTTATATATGAACATTAATTAAAATAAAAGTCTGGAGGAAAAATAAGTTAAGTATAATATAGAGCAGTTACCAAATGTTTTAAATGTTAAAGACTTCCTTTCCTCGTGCAGCTCAGCACAGCTGGACAAATTCTTTGGTGGTGAGTGTACCGCCGCAAGTATTTATATATAAATATCGTGATTTACAATGTCGGTTAATCAAGTCGCCTAGGTTTCTATTTAAAGTGACTATATGTCCATCTCTCTCGCTCTGCGCAGCAACACTCGTGCCCGAAGGACGAAATGGTTTTCCACTAAGGTTTTCCTAAGTGTACGCTTAGACGTTTAACTGAAACACGAATTATGGGACGGGACTTTTCTTCTTGTTTTCCTTTTAACAGATTCTAGATTTGGTTGGGAATTGGAAGATATGCAGACAGTTAAGGTTTACTGTTAAATTAATAGAACTCTATATTACACATGTTTTAAACTGTATTGTCTGTAATTGAAAGATATAGCGTTAAAATAGATTATGGAACTGAATATTAAACATGGGGTCTTTTACTATTTTTTAAGTTATTGCATAAATTTTATCGCGGGCTTTGAGCGCGGCGACCGAATCAAGAAATTCCGTAACGAAAAAAACCTGACACCCCCCACTCCGAGCGGCACAGTGGTGCGGCGTTAAAAGCCGTGCATCATCTAACGTCGTTTCAGTTCGGCAGACTTCGGCACGGTGTTTGTGTGCGTGCGACAAGACGTATGCGTGTAGATTAGCTGCTAACTGTTCATTACTCATTCTATCTCTTTTCGACACAATGCTAGGTGAGACAGCGTGCTTTTTGGCCGCGTCCACATTTTTAATTCCTGAATAACCTACATATATTGTAAGATAATAAAAATATTTTAAACAATATTAACTTCTCATTTATTCAATAAAAGAATAAAAATTGTTTTCTTATCGGTCACCACGCTCAAAAAGTGTAACTTGAATTAATATCAAAGAAAAAAAAACAAAGAAAAAAAAATACTGCATAAATAAAATAAATAAATAATTATAATTGCATAAGTTGATAAAAAATGCTATGCAATAACTTTACCGCGGCAGTTCCCGAGTGCCACACGTATTTTTTTTTTATTTATGATTATTTATCATTAAATTGGCTTACTAGTATGGCAACTTTTGTCTAACCGAGAAAAAAACATTAAATTAATCTACTAGTATGGCCACTTTTATGTAACTGAAGTCGTAGCTCTTATAGCTCTCGAGATCTCATTGGTGAGCCTGGAAATTGAAACACTGTATAATTTGAATTAAACTTTCTGCAAAACATTTAATGGATGTAAGTAAGTAAAGTTGTTTTCTGCGGTGAAAAATTTGTTTATAAATGATGTCAAAGTGTTTGGTAAATAGAAAGATAAATAGCAAAGTGAAACAAAGAGCGTTTTAGGGTGCATTAAGATGTGACATAATCGTTAAAAGTACCGCAAAGTTTTGAGTATCGAGTAAAAACTCCCAACTCTCTAATTCTCCTCGTCTGAAGTAAAACCGAATCATTAGCATCGTCATCATCAAAATTCCAACAGCGGCATTTTTCCAGGACGAAGGATACACGGTACCTACTAAAATGAACGCTTGTTTTCCGTCCAAACTTTTTAATTGATAAATTCGCTAACAACTTCACCGTTTAATTAATCAAACAATAATTAATAAATGAAATAATAAAGCGGTAAGAAAATCGGTGGCCTTTTGTTGCCGTTACGCGTGCGTATATAGAACACCACCGAATAAACCAGTGCCGTCCTCAGGGGGCAACTCCCAAATATTAAAATTCCTATTATATTAGGGAACACGAAAATTGATGGATTTGATTGCACTGCATCATTATTTTTACCACTTTTTTAATTCAAAATATCTTTAGCAAGAGTTATAAAGATGGTGGCATATTAGAAACAGAACAAATAGTATCAGAGATGAATGTATATGTAATCGAAATATTGAAATGTTGTAGTATACAAAGTAGAAAGCTTAAAAATTGCTTATTTTGTACAATCGTGCGAAATCATTTCACGCTTAAGTTTACTAAATACTCTTATTATAATTTTACAATATACTGAATCGCAAACCTAATATTATTGAGACTCATCTCTATATATAGTGATTTAGTTCGTAATTGTTATTTACGTTATAAGTCCGGTAAATGTGTTTTTACGATACAGAGTTAGTAATTTCGAAATAAGTATCCTGAAAATAATTAAGGAATGTATGAAGTGCAAAAGTTTACTTCATACCTGTTCTTTTAAAAACAATCAGGTCGTCTTGGTCTAAGTAAAAATATGAAAATATTTATAGCAACCAATTGTGTTGACATTTATATTTTTTTTTTTTCAAAAAATAATGCGAAATACGATATTGTGGGTCAATTTCTATAAAAATTTTGCATCGATACGGTTCCGCACAAATAACAATACTGTAAAGTATCATATACCGGACTGAAATCAGTCCGCAAATGTAATACAATAAGAAATAATAAGATTTTATCGGGCTATTATCTATATTTATTGTGTTTTTTGAAAGACTATTTCGATTAAATATTTTAATAAATATAATTGTTTACTGTTCAGTACATCATAAAACATTGTACAAAACTCGACCGTAACCCGAACTTTAGCATGCCCGTAAAATTCTGAGTAACGGTCTTACAACGTAAATTACTAATACAGAAATATATTTTTTGACATTTTCATTTGTAGGTGAACAGTTTGTAACACTGCGCTCTTCTGCGTATTGTTATTATGTATCTCAAATTGCCTGCAACTCCATATCTAGCTTATGAAGAATAATTGCTTAGTATTTTGTGTGTGTAATTGTATAGAGTGCTATCGTGCAGAATTGCCTATTTCACGCTCATGCGAAATAAGTCATGCATTTTTTGTCGAAGTATACATTGTTTCTCGATCTGTCTGATATTTTTGTTGTCTAGATTTCTCAATTGTTATTGGTCAGTTTGACATACTTCTGACGGATATAACTTTGTGACACTTGAGGGTGAAAATAAAGCATTTTGACCTTGACCGGGCTTTTAATGACCCCTAGTATAAAGTTATAGATGTCAGTGGAATTAAAATGTAGTAAATAGTTTTCTTTTGAGAATCTTGGAGAAATGTTGTGCTCCGCCTATGATAGAAAAAGAAAGTCAGATAGAAACAGGAGGTGCGAGAGAAACAGAACATCCCAGCGAACACTGGAGACATGATGAATATTGTAAAATCGTAGACAAAAGGCTAAATTTCTAATAACCAACGAGCTTGGTAACAATCGCGGTAATTCATCAAAATTTTAATTAATACCTTCGGTAATTAACAGCACGGCTAGCTGCACCCCTCAACCCCCTGTCGCATTCCACAGCCAACCTAAAATTTGTCAAATTAATAAGTGTTTGTGAGCTGTGAAGCCACTGTTTTTCTCTTCACGCTTCGAAAATTTCATAATCCAAAGAATTTGCGTTAATTACAAGAGAAGAATTCGGTACCCTTACGTACTAATACACCGCTTTTTTATCATTTTCGATAATTGGTTCCGAAATTAAGAAATTCTCATTATGTGTGGCCTAATTGTTTTGCCATGAAATTAATTTTATAATTAATAATATTAAGGAAAAAATTCCATTTCGTTTTTAATCTAGTTGTTTTTATTTATTTACATTGATTGCGTTAATTAAGGTACTGTTGTTTATGTATACTTTTTAATTATTTATGTTACTGAATCGCACATGTTTGTAACAATAAAATTATTCAAATCATTCCAATTAACTTTTATTAATTTAGTAGGAATTACAATTATCAATCAAACGTCTGTTAATTGTTTCTACATTATAGCACACTACATACATTACATATACGGGATGTTTCAACTAATTGATATAATCCGATGCAAATTGTAATTCTTGGCAATTTTAATTTTATTTACATGATAAATAAATTGATTCCGCCATTTGTAGAAGAAAAGCTGTAAAACAATTGAAAATGTTAAACAAATCTCACATTTGCACTAAGCATCTAAAAGTGCAATATACGCTATGAAATTCGAAGGCACGCAATGTATTTTCAAATTTTTTTATGAACTATATATATTTTTGAGGAAAATAGTAAATATTATATATTCTTGGATAACATGGCATAAGATAAATTTATTTCAAATTATATTGTCTATGACGTAAAACAGTACAGATTGTAAATAATTGTAGTCATATATTTTTTTACTTATTTTATTATTATTATTACAATAAAATAGAACATTTATTTGACAAAAATTATTTAAATCTCTACTGTTTGAGATCCACCAACACCTTTATAATGACGTCACAACTTTTTTTTAAAATCATTGTGGCTTAATAAATAACAATGAAGACTTTTTAAAAGTGTAGAAAATTAAAAAATAAATGGTAAACGACCTCATTGCTGTTAATTTTAAGTAATTATTTTTTCGTAAATTAAAATTATAAATAATTCAACGATTTTAAATTATATTATAAGTATTTTATTTTCTTCTTCGTATAGAAAATTGAATAAAAATTTGTGCATTCTTAATGTCAGATTGTTATTACTTTAATAACTAAATATAATGGATAAATAGTCCCGTGATAACGCATCGGACTGTGGATAGTAAGATTCTTACTTCGAATCCCATAGCCGAGAGTTGTCATTTTAACTATACCCCTGTGGTTCCCCCTCCACTTATACCTTTGGGGGTCATGACTTGACAACCATAATTGGTAAAAGGCGTGAATATATATATTTTTTATTTTACCAGGTGTTATTTATATGAATTATTTAATTTTTATGTTTTTATTTTGCAGGTAAGCAGCAATCACACATAGAGAATACATCAAAAAGGTAGACAAAATTAAATTTATTTTAAATAGGTAGAAATTATTAATTTTTATTGAATAAAAAAGCGGGTATATCATTTTAAGGTCCTAGTTTCATAAAAGAATCTGAAATTGATCATAAACTTAATTTTACGTCAATTATTATAAATATGTAATAGGTTAAAATTAAATTTTTTAAAGATTTTTTTTCCAAAAGTCAAACTTTGCGAATGTTGACCAAAACTGAATTACTTACTTGTATTGAAAAATTACTAATATTGAATTGTGCAATGCTTGATTAAATTTTTAAAATTATAAAAAGTGGAAAATTAAGTTTGTTGAACACTTAGTCATGTATAGAGCTAGGCTTGAATATGTTTATTTTACAAATACAGTGATTTAATTGTTGAGAAAATCATCCCTAAAGTTTTGCTTATTTGAAAATTTACTTTCAACCGTTACAATTTATGAAAATGGATTTATTATTATAAAATCTTGATTCTTTGACTACAAAGACATTAATAAATAATTAAATAACAATAGTATATGGTTTTACCTTAAAGTCTTTTTTTCTTGTATTGAAGAATTTAAAAAAAATGTTTGAGAACTAAAACTAATTTATTAAAGGAGGTATACTTAAACATTTCGTAGTAAAAGACGTCAAGAAACGTAAAATAAAACAATAAATTAAAAAGGTACAACAGCACTCAATTTATGTACACAGTACCGTCTTGTCGTTTAAAACATAAAATAATACTTAGTCAATTAATACGCCATTGAATAATTCAAGAGCACCCCACGAAAAAATCAAACAGATAAAGTGATCTGATAAGCCCAGGGAAATAATGATTTAAAAGCCATTAGTTAATTATTAATGTCTCGAAAAGTGGCGAACGCTGAGAACGATCAGGCGAGTTCAGCCGTAGAGGACGCTAATCCAGGGCCGGGCTCGGGGCACGGCCCGCTGAATGGCGCGACAAAAAATACAGAGGAAGGAAATCAAGGGAATGGAAGTGCTATCGATCAACTGGGGCAGCCCGCGCCCCCCACCCACCCCGGAGGACTGAAATGTGGAGTGCAGTCTCTCGATGGACCAGGAATGAGACTCTTACCATTTGGATTTTTTGTAGAAAGCGAGGTTTAAAAATGTTACAGTATTTTGCAGAGATTTCATTGTTAGTTTTATAAACAACATACAGCAAAAGGGTTTTAGTAATTATTTATAAAATTTCTTTAACACACTACACAACTAGAACACATTCTAAATTACAGTACATGGGATTATATAGTTGGTTTTTGTTAGGTTAGGTTACAATATAATACAACACAAACCTCGTTCAGACTCAGTTATTCGGTACGTTTTTTAATAATCATAATAATATGAAACAAAACATATTTACAATAATACAATTCCTTGATGTCTGGATCATAACAATATACATAAAACATTTACAAAGTGTATAAATCGTAGATCTGGTGTTCCCGCGTTCTTCGATCACACATCGCTTGGGTTTGTCGTACCGCCTGGCACGGAAAGGTGCGTTCATTCTAACAGTTTTCCTTATGATTACTATTACATTTTACACTACTGAGAATAACTAATGAATATCTTCAAGTTGGTTATGAATTAGATGAATTTACTTCCATGGTAACGCATCGAATTGTGGATCGTTCGAATTCAAAATTTATCCCTATAGTACCTCCTCCACTAACACCTTTGGGGGTTATGATTTAACAGCTGGTAACCGCATGTTATCCTCAAAAATATATCACTGACCAAGACTTGCGCAAACAAAGTGCCACACATAATGGGTAAAAGACATGAATATATGTTTATTTATTATTATTTTTTAATATTTCTAAAAAAATTTCATAATTTACTTTCCATTAATTGTAATTAATTAGGTAACTTTATTAGAAATTACATGATTTTGTAAAAAAAATCGTTGAATTACTTTTAGAATTCTAATATTTCAATATAAACTAGATAAATAAGTTTATAATAATTTTTTATCAGAGGTTGGCCATTCTTAAATTTAATTTGATGTGAATTACGTCGATTTATTATAGATAAATTAAAGCCTGTAATACACGAGTCAATAAATCATTTGAATTATCCTCTTTATTTCAATATGAAATATATTGTCTTGTACTATGTATTTTTCATCTAAAATTGAAAATCACATTATTACAATCGTTCGAAAATATTGGCCAGATATCAGGGAAGTACAACCAAGTAAAAAATGTAATGCAAACCTGAATCAATTTATAACTGATTTTGTGTTATGCTGTACATCATCTCATTATTAACTTATTTCTTGGCGTTGGATTTTGCTTATATCAGATCCTAGTGTTTCACTTTGCGTCTACAGAGCCGTCAATTAATAACCCCTTAAGAAGTAAGAGGGGGCCACGGGGGAAGATTTTATGCGGCGAAAATTTTGTAGTGATCAAACAATGATCCACGGAACTATTGATCTTAGTAGTGTCCAATCTCTTATGTTTAATTATAGTAGAACCATTCTACGAGTAAGTTAGGTGTTTTTTAATATAAGTTGATATATGTTAGGTTATGGTCTTCTACTTTTGATAGAATCGTTCTATACGTAGCTTGTGTTACTTATTGGGGCAATTGTTTTTATAATCCAATTGAAGAACTATACTCGTACAATTAAAATAATTCATATACTCTTATATAGGGGTAAATAGCTTCATAGTAACGCATCGGATTATGGATCATGAGATGCTCTTTTCGATTACCTTTCAGTTTTATGATTGCATTTTCACTACTATCTCCAAAGACCGTAATTTGACGGCTGATCCATCCAATGTTTCGAACAAAAGGTAATGGTTTAGAGGGGGACTCCGATTCTTGATTCTGTAAAAAATTTTGTTCCATATTCCCAGATTTGGATAGACTGTAAAACACGTAGGATTAATTTTAAATCTTCTATCTATGGGGGTTAAAATTTTTGGAAAGAAACAAAAACTCCACACCTTACGTTCAAACTTTTGTCTTAAACATTTTGTAATTTGTTGTCTATTTTTCGAGATATTCCTCTGCTAAGATGTGTGCTAAGATGCTCTGTATATTTTGCTATCAAACTGTAGAATGCTCCAAAAGTAAAATTAGTATTGCAGGGATAAATGAAGGAATTAGTGTAAAGTGTGAGCTTCTGCACAACATAATTATTATCGTTGTTAAATGAAGCCTTTCATTGACATTGTTTTAAAATGAATTATAGCCTTCAAGTAAGAAACAATAAGTAAGATTTCGGATCAACACATTACAACTGTCGGCTAAAGACATCTATCAATTTAATAAGACTATTATGATAGGGCAATTAATCAAGAAACACCTCATAAAATCTATATTAAGCCACCTGATTGGTTCGGAGTCGACTGCGGGCTGCGGGGCTGCTCAAACACTGAACATTAACTCGTAGCTATTGAAGCGTAGTTCGTAGCTTTAGCGTACGATGTGATAGACGATGTCGATCGCCTCTGCGTTGGTTATGAACTTGTATGATATTGCGTTAGCGTTTCGGTAGTTTGCATCAGCGGTAGTTTTGGATAGCGTTTGTGGAGGTGAGTCCTTTATTAAAGAGGATTTCGGCAAAGTTACACACCTATTTGTTTCCCGGAATACAAATTTAATTTCATGTTTGCGACATTAAATTGGCGAATAGTTCAATATTGGTTTTAAACGATGCATGAATCTCTTTTCGTTTACTGTAATTACGATCTGTGTCTGTTGCATTCGAATCTTTCAAACATATTTTTGCTACCTTTCTGAAGCTTCAATTTATTTTTAACTATCAAATACTACAGAAATTATAAAGAAAATTGGTCAACCTTGCTTTGTACTACTTCATCTCCAAAATAGATTATTCTTTTCTTTTGTTCAAAGTGGAACATGGAATCAAGCTTATCTTCAGATAAGTTTCATTAAAAATAAGTTTTGTAATTCGAGTTTCTCGAGTACTACAGAAATTATAAAGAAAATTGGTCAACCTTGCTTTGTACTACTTCATCTCCAAAATAGATTATTCTTTTCTTTTGTTCAAAGTGGAACATGGAATCAAGCTTGTCTTCAGATAAGTTTCATTAAAAATAAGTATTGTGATTCGAGTTTCTCGAGTGTGAGTTGTGTAAGCTTACGGTTTGTTTGTGAAAACTGCGAGCGAAGCGAACTAACGAAATTTTGTTTATGTAAAATTTACCTGTAAGTAAATTCACATCGCTCGCACTTTGCACAAATAAACCCTGAGCCTACACAACTCACGCTCGACAAACTCGAATCGCAGTACTCATTTTCAATGGAACTTATCTGAAGATAAACTCGATCTAACGTTACACGTTGTACAAATAAAGTGACCCATTATACTGCGTTTCGTAAAATCGTAAAAAAAATATTCCTTTTTTGTCGAGCAGTTTAGTAATTTATCTGGCATTGCCTTTATTCTTTTAAACGTCTGCACCCGTAGTGTCATCCGCTATTTTCTTAGGTTAAATGGAATACAGAAGCAAATGTTAAAAAAATATCTGGTATGGTTTTTATTTATAATTTCAACCTCATTACTAATTATATAAAGAAATTAAAAGGACCGTATACATTAAAGCAGGAATCCTTAATATTCGTGCATTTAATTTTTATATAATCTCTAGTTCAGCGGTTCTCAATTGCAACACCCGTCACATTAAAATTGGTGATAAGACTAACACATTTCCCGGTACCAAATTGAAACACAGTTCCTTAAAATTAACAGGCAATATACATAATAAAATTCACCACATCTTTTTAAGGCCCTTGGTTTGTAATCTTTTCTATCAGTTCTATCAGTCATTAGGTTTGTTCCAAGTGGTCATTTCTGACAAGTTTGTGACATGTTTGTGACAAATTTCAGTGCGCCTGCGAAAAATGTAAACAAGTTAACTTTGAAACATAAGTTTCATTTCTTTTTTGTGGCGATAAATGTATGAATTTCTTTATTTATATTTATATTTTAGGTTAGCTGTCCAAACAGAAAATGAGTATGCACATGCGCTTCACTCCATTCGCCGTTCCAGTCTATGTTTCAAACTTAACTTGTTTACATTTTTCGCAGGCGCACTGAAATTTGTCCCAAACATGTCACAAACTTGTCAGAAATGACCACTTGGAACAAACCTTTTGTCTTTCCCTTTTGTGATCCCTATTCCCTTTAGAATTGTTTCTAGGAGTATTACGTCTAGTCATTTCTGGTATAGAAAATATATAAATAGATGTTGTTATAGGATATAGGTCGACAAACCGAACTAGGTCCCTGACAGAAATGCGAAAAATTCGTTCACTCAATTCCAGAACGAATGGTGTTAACGTTTTCTTCAACAAATCTAAATGTTACACTTCGAGACAATAGTTTTTAGAAATATTAAGAAATAGAAATATATTTGTTTATTTGTCGTATTATTCTAATTTATATAAAGTGGTCAGATTCTATATCAAGCAACACTAACGGCCTCCGAAGGTCTGATACAAATTGCATATTGTTTTGTCATCCTATATCACGTTTTTTGTCGTCAGATTTGACCTTAACGGAATTCCTGACTCATACTGCCTTCTCTAGTGTAAGTGTGTAAAAATGTGTGTAGCTTTTATCGTCTCTTCTTTCCTCTTAAGCCGAAAAATTCGTCTTTATCTTTAACGAAAAGCCAGTAATCCAAAACATGTTAAAATCCATGTTCCTCCAATTCAAATAAATGAGACAACCTGATTATTCGACTAGACACGGCAGCAGAAAAAGACGGGGAGAAAGAAAACGTTCGACCGGGCATTGAACAGACGAAGACGCCGCCAGTATCGATCGAAATCAACCTGTTAACATCGGCGAGGAATTTTAAGAAGTGGGTGCTTAAGCGGTGACAATTTTGAGATTAAAGTGGAGCGTATTTGTTGAACAAGCCGAGTTTTTACCGCAGAATCGGAGGCTTCCAATAACCATGCAGAGGTCGTGAATAGTCTTGGCACGCGTTGCTGCAGCGTTTATTTTTAGAACGCTGATGTCTTCAAGATATTTGGTGCTAATTAAATTAATTGGACTCCTTAATTTCACTGCTTAATTAAGGGATATTTCTAGAGACGCGTAACTGTCATTCTGTTTGATATATGATGAGCATATTTTGTCGAAATGGAAATTAAATTTATTTAAAGTATTTTGTCTCTTGCTTTGTGTAATTAACGCTCTAATTAGTTGTATTTTTGATTAGGATTATTAATTAGATCATACTAGCTCTATTTACTCGCATTACCGGGTTCCTTGAAGGCGCACAATTAGTCAAGTATCTTCTAGACTAAAATTATTACAAATTTTAATCCGTTAACTCAATGTAGTAAAATTAATAACAAATCAATAATTAATCAAAATAACAAGAGAGTGAGAGTAAATTGAAAATTATTTGACAGATCTTTTGGACTACGGGCTTTCGTGGCCATTGCCAAATGGCAACAAGTTTGAGAAAGATATTGGAGAATTATTTTCTAATTTATCGAATCCTCGAGTTATATTTAATTAGATTATTTTTTATCCAACACCTCTCAATAAATGCTCTATAACTGTGGCAATTTAAACAAGGAAAGTAACAGATTACCTACTAGTGGGTATAATTTTGAGAAAAGTCCCTACTGAGTATTTTTTTATTTATAACAATACCTTGGTAATTACTTGGATAGACATTTTAATTTAGAAAATTTAAAGTATATGTCACTGTCAAATAATACTAAATACTAAATTTTGCATTTATTAAGAGATGTTGGATAAAATTATACTTCACACGTGGGCAAAGTGGAATTACCCACTTGTAAAGTAAATAACTATTATTTCATCATCAGACAATTGTCAAGAAAAACAAAAAGCTACATAGATAATTCCCGAGAATACTCACTAGAGCTTTATTCTCAGTATAATTATGACAGGATTAAAACGCAGACACGTGACATACAATTATGCATTTCATTGGTTTTTAGAAATGTTAAAAAATAATCTAATGTATCGACCTCTCGAATTATATTTAATTAGATTTTTTTTATTTAATCATCAGAAACGCCACTAATGTCCGGTTTCACAAACGTTAGTTAAATTTTAAACTTAGTGTAAATAAATAAATGCACACAATGTCAATTATTTCATATGACATGTAAGTTTGATTTGCTTGTATTTAAACTATTTAAACTATTGTTTATGAAACCGAGCATTAATCTATCTTTTTTTGCTCATTTTGTACTTGTGCTGATGATAACTATCTGACATCTGACATTTGTCAACAAAAACGAAAAAACTACAGAGAATATTCCCGGGAATAATCACTAGAGCTTTATTCTCTGTATAATAATGACAGGATTGTTTAAAGCGCAGACACGTGACATACAATTAAGCATTTCATTGGTCTTAAGAAACGTCAAAAAATCTGTATAACACTACAAATATAACGCGCTAATCTAATGGCACCTGTTAACAAAAGTTGTCTGGCTATATCTATTTGTGTGAGCTTGTTTCGTCTACAATATCTCAAATGTAATGAAGCAATCAATCTCAAATTTAAATGTTACAAAATGATTAGATTTTTGTAGTAATCTATCAACCGGAAGTGGTAGTTTACTTGAAGCTACAATTTTTATTTGAATTTTTTTTAAATTTTGTATCTTGAAAATTGAATAGGCGGAAGTTTATGTATTGTAATAATCATATTGTAGAATCTACAATTTAAATAAAGTGCCGTTTAACTTTTGTCACTGGTCACATTTCTCAAGGACTCAAATCGGTGTTTCGATAATCTGTTATAAATTAAGCATGAACAATTCATAGTTACTGCACAGGATTGACAGTTTATCTAGTCCAAAATACTTGTATTTTTTGTTATAAGTAAGTTACATATAGAGTATAATATCAACTGCCGGAAAACAGCCTCAAAACCTTTATTTCGAAGCCTGTTAAAAAGTTGAACAGTTAGGTAACGAGAAATTTTAATCTAATTTACTTATAAAGTGATGAAAATATATTTAAAATGCAAAGCATTCAGATTCCAGATATTCAACAAGTTAGTTAACACATCTTCTATATTCAAATTAATAAATAAATTATCAAGCATATCTTAATTACTCACCAGGAACATACTATCTTAAAATTGATCATTAATTTAAAAAGAACTACTTGTCCAGTAAAACTTAATTACGCTTAAAATTTCATTCAGTTCTCCAATTGGGCGACAGGTCGACAGCTTTATCTTAATTACACTGCTACAATTAGCCATTAAGGATCAAATAATTTTTTCCGGAATCGAAAAAACTCGGTACGTTGTTTAGTACGTCTACATTGGCACAAAACGTCCAGCAAATACGACTAAAGTGACTTTATATCAACTGGCTAATTAAAGCTGCCGGCAGCACAACATGAGCGCTCCATGCGGACACGAGAGATTTTATTACTGTTCATTTGTGTCCCGTGGCGCACTGCGAGGATTTCTCCCCCCTACACCTCTTGACCGCTCTGCTCCACTCTTTGCTTCGCTTGTCCATGTCCTGCTGTATTCCATCTCGTCGTGTACTAGTTTCGCAACTTATTACCAAGAAGACCTGATAGTTTTATCGACATTTCAATTTATTGGAATTTTTAAATACTTAGCGCAATATTCGCAGTCAGGGGACTTGTTCTGCTTTAAATAACAAATTGATATGTCGTGTTGATCTTCATATCCACTTAATAGATGAGCTTCGAACGTGTAGCAACACCGGTTGAGGTGTTGTTATTGATCATAGCAAGGTTAAAATATTTGATTTAGAGTCTCAATTCGTCTTTACTATCAACCAACAATCAATCTCCTTCGAACATTTGTATCCTGGCAAACTACTTATTCCTTGGACGTCCACTCAATCGTTCACTCTAGCTTACCTGTATGCAATAACTACTATATGTAGTAGTAATAACTACTATATGTAGTAGTTATTCGACATTTGCTCAAGATAACTAAACCATCTTAACTGACTCACTCCCACTCTTTTAACAAGATTCTTCTCAATCAAATTTTGTAAATTCCAGAGGACTGAAAAGAGATAACATCGTTTTAATTTTAAATATGGAGCAAAAGGTACCAAGATGTTATTTCTTTACAATATTCTTCCAATTATATCTGTAACATTTTCGACGTATGACAGAGAAGCAAAGAAACTTTTACTCTTATCTTCTAGCATAAGGTTGCTCTTCTTTTTAGATGAAAAAATATCTATAGGCCTTTACTTTTCTGCTTCAAACTTTTTTGTAGCAATTGTTGGAAATTCTGCTCAACGAACACTTCATGGTACTTTTTTTTTGAGAAGGATGATAATGTGCAAGAAATATATTGGTTTGTATGTTTAGGTTCTTTATAAACTGAAAAAGTCATAATTTCGTCAGTTTTTCTTTCCAAAGATACACCAAAGAAAAGAATTGTGCTATTTTTGTTTCTCTCCATAATACATAACATAGTCAGAAAGATGGTTATATTGGAGAAGAATTCAGAGCTTTTTCTTCAATTATTTCCATGAAGTTCTTAACTATGGATAGAGAAATTGGCGAACCTATAGATACACCACCAAGTAGCTTGTAAAGCTCATTGTTGAAGATAAAGAAACTGGATGTCAAGCAATGATGGAGTAAAAGAATTATATCTTGTACAGTGAATCACAACGAAAGCTACGAGTTGAACAAGACATTGTACATATTTAAAGAACCTAATCCAAAAGTATGTTGTAACAGTACGATATTTTTAAAACAATTATTGGAGTAGTTATTGACAGTGATTAACAATAATACGGCGTAAAAATCTTGCAATTAACAAAGCGTGCTCCTCGAGCAGTAATTAGCAAAAGCACCGATGAAATCTATCCATTGAGTAGCGGCTCTAGGCAGAAGCCGCAGCCGACAGTCGGACAGACCTACAGGAACGCAAATCAGCAGCAATGCTGTCAACCTCCACACAAACGATGATGACTCGTCAATGCTTTTAAACATTCTCTCAAGTATTAACCATAGCAACCATCATGTCTAAAAGAGACAGCCAGCATTGGGCCGCAGGGCACATGCATCTAGTTAGCGTAATGGCACTGATTACGACGGCGGGAACTTTTGAGGTGTCTTTTCGTTTCGGCCGTTCCCGTTACGGACACTTTGGACGGTTTTTATCATTCATGAATTGGTATTTTTTGTTAGGAATAGCCGATAAGTATTTGAAAATGTATGTTTGCCTTGAATGCATTCTAATTTTTAATTGATTCACTTATCATGAAATATACGAAATGGAAATGGGGAGTAGGTTTTGTCTTTGTGTAGGATTCTGCCAAGACCTTTATGTATAAAAAATGAGGAAGCAGAAGACACGTCATTACCTAATATTATTAGAATAGTTATGTCTCTATACTTTACGTATTCATTTGCTGTAAGCTGTTGTGATTGCTTTTATAAAGCTTTCGAAATTATGTATATTTCATACAAAGAATTAGTATATATTATAAATCACAAAACTAATTCAAATCACAACTAAACACAGTAAAGCCTGGCAGTAAAGTGACAGATCGATATGGATTTTGTATGTAAACGTGATCAATATAAGTACATATGGAGTAAAAATGAATTACAATTATTTTCTTGGAAAAGATTATTAAGCCGAAAAAATTGTAAAGGAAAATAGTAAATAAATCACTATGTTATATTGGATGACTTGGCTTTAAGTAAATTTATTTCAATTTATTTCGTCTTTGACGACGTTTCGGCTATGGTTACAGCCATCTTCAGGTCTAATTTTAAATTACAAAATATATTTAAATGTAGTCAGTTGCGTGTTGAAATTAAGTTACGTTAATTTAAGTTTATAAAAAAGAATTTTAACACTAAATAATTACATTTTTTAATAAAAATTTAGTTGGAAGTGTACACTTCCAAGAATCGATAACGAAAATTGCATTATTTACTTAATTCTTAATACTAATATTTTTTTCTGTTTTTTTTTTTTACATAACTGTCAATCAACTGTAGCAGAAGTTATTTTTCATTAGATAAGTTTTGCTCAGGTTGATGACGTACGCCTTTTGCTTATTCATTTTTCCTATAGTGACCATATTTAAATAAAACGCTAATTAGCACTTTTATAATTTGTTGTTACTTAATGTTTCTGTTTACTTGTTTATATTTTTTATTTGTTTTTACTGATGAAGAATTATGTATATTAATTGACTATCAATTAAACCTTTAGCTTAATATTGAGGTGCTCAGCTCTAAATGTTTTTTGCTAGCAAATATATTCAGTTGAGCCGCACTTGTGGTCAATAGGTAGAACAATATTGATCAGTAAATGATGTTATATTCGGCAGCTCTAAAGTTATTTCTATAGCTAATTAAATACATTTGCTGCAATATAGCTAACAAAGAGGCTAATCGTAAGTCAGATTTAATAAAATTTTGGCAAGCTGTAAAATGTATTTGTTAGTCACTCTTTATTCTAACAACCCTAACTTTTCGGACCCCAGTGTCGCTGCGCTAGCAACGAGGTTACTCATACGTCCAACTCATTGCTATCACATTAGAACACAGATACTTTAATAAAATCGCATTTCAATGATAAAAGAATATAGCTCATTTTAATTTGTTAGGTCCCCATGATTTTAATATGAAACCGCATAAATATTATAGCTTATAGGTATAATTGTGTTGCTGATCAATTTTATAATCCAGTTGACCAAGTAATAATTTTGTATCATTACTATTTAATTTTGAATACGCATAAATATTAAGCTCATACAAGCCAAGTTGTTTTTTTTTCTAACCAAATATTTAATGGCGAAACAATTAATTACTTCTCTTATTAATTTGAAACGTTGAATTTTAATAAAAATTTTACAGAACTTTAACCAAAAATAATTTCATCTGTTCATAATGGATGATGGACAGACGACTAATTCACGCTCTCTTCCTGTAAGCAACACATTAGATATTCAACCATACCACAATACAGAAAAAAGAAAAAATTTCTAAAATATAGTTATAAAAGATTCTTGGATTAAGTTCAGTAAAAATATTATTAAATTATTATTATCCAACACCTCTCAATAAGTGCGCTATAACTATGGCGATTTTAAACATGCAAAGTAACAGATTACCCACTAGTGGGTATAATTTTGAGGAAAGTCACTAGTGAGTATTTTTTTATTTATAACAATAATAATAAAACAGAGCACCTTGGTTACTACTTCGATTGACACTTTAATTTAAAAATTTAAAGCATATGTCACTGTCAAATAATATTTCTTTAACAAATTTTTCATTTATTAAGAGGTGTTGGATAAAACGTTATACGTCACACGTGGGAATTACCCACACGATAAAATTATCACACTCAGCCTTTGGCTTCGTGTACTAAAATTTCTCGTGGGTAAATAACTATTATTTAATAGTTTATATTATTCATTGTACCTTATGAAAAATTATGCAGAATAATTCTAAATGTTTTATTTAATTAAAATATTTGTACAGAACTGAAATCCTTAAGTCTATTATAATTGTATTATTGAAACTTTCTTCAACTTTAAAATATAGTCAGTTAATAGGAAATGGATCTTCATAGTAGTTTTTTTTTTTAAATAAATAAATCTTTCCAAAATAAACGCAATACACTTATGCATTTATCGTCTATTTCAAATATTAATTTAATTTCGTATTTGTCGTTAACTTTAAATGACAGATGGAGATAATCTTGGGACTGAGGTCATAATAATATGATTAGCAGAATATTTGTTTAGGTTAGAACGTTAGAAGTTCGGATATTTATTTAAAAATATGAATGTGTGTTATTTTTCTGAATAACGACATGAATTAAGTATCGTTGTCTGCACTAAATATGATATAAATATGTCTATATGTCGATAGAATCTAATAACCTTGCGTGATGTCGTCTTCTGTCAATAGTTACATGTTATACATTGAAATATGTCCTCAGAAACAAATCAAGCTAAGGACATTTTGTATGACTGAAATGAGAGCTCTCCGCGCTTCAGTTCAGCACTTTTGCGTACCGCTGGAGTGTGGGGAGCGTGCGCGCGCAGGCTTTGCCGCGGGGTGCAGGGGGGACGGTAGTTGAAACGCTTTAGCTAATGGGGTTTCATTAGCAGTGGAATGCTTTGTGCATATGTGATGTCCACACGCACGCATGCGTGTATGTGTATGCAGTGACGTACATATACAGTGATTTAACCGCTGGTTGACCCCCTCTTCCTTCCAACCCTTTGCTGGTGTTGGGTGCACGGTGCATACATTGCCGACGAGCTAATAAAGAAATGCACTATAGTGTAATGTAATTGTTGGCTGGTCGTACCGTCGTGTTACATTTTTGTAACGCGAGGTACTTGTTAAAGAATTGAATGCCTAAATTAGCTGACAGCCTTTTTAACTTGCTACCTAACTTATTGTCTGTACCGTACAATTTAACACCACGCTAGAATATAAACACACTACAGAAACGTAAATACAAATTTTGCAGAGAAATCTACGGTTGGCTATACATTTGGAAATCAAATATGAATAACTTTTTTTATACGTGCGTAGCAATTATGAATTTTACGAGGAAATATTAAATATTTGTTAAAGTTTCCCATAATCCGTTTTCACTATTTTTTAAATAACGTCTGTGTGGAACTGATTTGATTTTGGTAACAATTGCAAAACGGAAAGTTTAAATTTTTTTACCATACAAAAATAATTTTTTTCTAAACAAATTAAATGTTTAAAGAATACATTTTTGAAACGGAATAAATAATAGATTACACCCTGTCGATTTTGGTATCAAATTATTTTGAGCGAATGTCAATTGCTTTTGCAATAGATATGAGAAACCTTTCAAAGTATGTATCAAAATAAATACATTCACCTATTTTGGATTTCACGCATGTGATAAATTTTGTCGGTTGTATATCTGTTTATATTTCAATAATTATATTTGGAATTATAGAAAAGTTGTTATTATTTAATATCGAATATACAACAAGCATTGCGCCATTTTGTATTACTAATTTATTTTTAATATAGATCAAATATATTTGGTGAAAGGTAAGATGTATGAACACACTATACTAATATTTTACTTGATACGCAAATAGTTGTAAAAGTCGAGTCTAGACGGTACAGTGTAAACGTACTCATACTCATACTCATACTCAAAGCCAACTCAGACGCGATTGTATTTTAGGTTATATGTGGAAGTGTATAAGTTTAATTCTCTCGAAATCTCGTTCTCACCATAATACCGCAACTGCCCATAACGAGTCGCGAAGGCAATAACTATAGTTATGTGCAGGATTCATTTTAATAAATTAGCATTTTCGTTGCAATTTGCAGGGTTATGTTAAAAATTTCGAATAGTAATTATACACCCATAACCAGCAAAATTTATGGACACATATATTACGCACATATGCCCCTCCGAAGACGTACGCTACTGACCATAAACCGGCGTCCATTGTACGCGATTCTCCCACAGATAATTTAATGCCGTACAGTGTATTTAATTATCTTGCCTTGTCCTTTTATCCTTCATCTTTCATTTACGTTTTATCCGTGTTCCCCCTCCTTGCGTGTCTCGTTCGCTGCCCCCTCCCGCGAATTCCATCGCCGCCTTCTACGTTTTATTGTTATTAAGCCAGGGGTGTGGCGAATTGCGCCCAAATGAATATATAGTAAAAAAATAATAATACTAAAACGAGTTAATGATTTTTTCTCACTCGGACTAAATGAGAAATTTAATTTTGTTTTAAATGCGGGCCGGAGTTATGGAAGTAAATAAGCAATGTTATTGTTCAGGATTTGAAATAATTAGCTAGGAGTAATTAAGTACTGTCACGCATTTCTAGTTTCAATTCAGGAGTTGCCAGACCTATTAAAACGTTGTTTTGTTTTATGCGACTAACAAACAAATTAGTTTTTTAAGGTGTAAAACATTCAATGAACATAAAAGATAATGCATTGCAGAAATTTGTAAGAAACCAAACACAATTATAATTGAAAACTGATTGTTAATTGTTTGGTTTTAAACACTGTTATTGAGTTGTTCAACGTGTTTCAATCTCTCAATCACCGTCAGGTGCTTTTTGATTTAGAAATTTAAATAAATGAAACACGGCTAACAAAGCAAATGTTTCCTAAATTTATAACATTATTTATCCAACACCTCTCAATAAATGCTCTATAACTATGGTGATTTTAAACAAGAAAAGTCACAGTTTACCCACTAGTGGGTATAATTTTGAGGAAAATCACTAGTGAGTATTTTTTTATTTATAACAATAATAATACCTAACACAACACCTTGGTACCTACTTTGATAGAAATTTTAATTAAAAAATTTAAAGCATATGTCAATGTCAAATAATATTTCTTTAATAAATTTTTCAATTTATTAAGAGAAGTTGGATAAAACTTTATACTTCGCATGTGGGGCAAAGTGGAATTACCCACTCGATAAAATTTCTCTCGTGGGTAATTCCTTGCTTTGCCCACTTGTAAAGTAAATAACTATTTTTTGCATTGGAATATAATAAAACAATGTTGTGTGGACACCACACAACTTTCTTATACATATAAATATGTATTAGGTTGTTTAATAAATATGTTTGTCCACGACTAGCCGAACAAGATTTCATTATTGCGTTCGTTTTGACTCGTGAAATTGTTTTTCTCTACCGTTTATTGACCTAGATTAATAATAGGGTCCTTCACAAGAGTCATAAAATGGTAAATAAGTCATTTATTTTATAACTAGACCCAAAAACATCGTACTATATAAAATAGAAGTTTAAAATATATTATTAATTATTAAGATATTTGAACTTTAAAGATAGCAGGCGTCAAAGTATTATAGTTCTCTGTTTTTTGTTTTGAATTCGTAACCAAATAACACAATTTACACTTGTTTGAGGATTTGCGTGATAGTGTCAACAAAATGAAAGACATGTTGAATGACAAAGGTTAGCAAAATGTATCAGTGGTAATCAAACATTTAACTAAATGAATCTTACAGTTTATTTATGTTTCCTCCTGGGATAAATGGTACTCATGTATATTTTAATTATTTACCACGAAAAATTATTTTAATTCCATTTCATTTAAATAATTTTCTAAACAGTTACATAGAACATTAATGTGACTACAATTATTTACAATCCCTACTGTTTGAGATTCACAACAAACGACAACACTGACGCAATGATATTATTGCGGCCCAATGAATAGCAATTAAGACTATTTAAAACTGAAGATAGTTTTTTGTTTTAAGAATTAAAAAAAAATCGTGAAGGAGCCCATTGTATCTACATATTATATAAGAAAGTATACAAAATTCTTAATTGAAGTTTTGTTATCTCCTTCCACAGAAGGTTATGAAACGCAACATTATAGAATATCTGAAACACGGTTATTTTAAATTTGGTTTCATCATTTACTCGTTTCGTTTAAAGTATCTTTTTAAACTGCCAACCTTTAAGAAAAGTTGATTCATTCTCTAATCCTTATCTACGTGAGAATTTTGAAATGAATATTCGCATTATGTTTGATAATGAACCATATTTGTGTAAAAATAAAAGTGCAAGCTCAACCGATTTGCCCAGTTAAAATTCACCCTTCATATTAGGTAATAAATAAGTTTCTAACGATTGAAAACAAGTAACTGTTAAAAACCATTAAAAATCAGTTTTTATGTTTCAAGTAAACTTGGAAAGAAAGACATTATAATATTTGATTTGAGGAAGTACAATGTCGCAACAGAATATTCAAATAAGAAAGGGTTAAAAGCCACTTGGAAGAAATGATATAATGCAATGTGACGTTTGATAAAGAAAACGTCCTTATGTTGCTAATGGTAGCACACTTTAGACTTGGTTTTGAATTTCCGTGGTTCTGGCGATAATGCTCTAACTTTAAAACACAATAATATACCCGACTCCAAGGACGAAATTGAGGACAAATCATAGATGAAAATAAACATGCATGTATTTTTGAATTGTCAAAATTAAATTTATAGGTTGTGAGGTGTTGTGAAATATTGCAGGAGCCAAAAATAAAAATTAACATTTTCTAAAGATGCTTTATTTGCAAAAAAAATTACTTAAGGCTATATTTTATTGTTATAAAATGAGGCAACAGCTGAACGATTAGCGTCAACATTATTCTCTTTGCACAATGATTCAAGCTACTAGGAAGTCTTAAGGATAAAGCTATTTTAATCTCAGTCACACAGATGTATAATCTAAATTTGTATTTCTAGTCGTAACTGGGATTTTTTTCTACTAAGAAGGCGTTAATCAATTGATATTTGAAAGGCCTATCAGAACATTTGATGTTTCGTCAGTTTGTCTACGTTTGCATATCGAGTCATTCAGCATTCAGCATTTACTAAATCGTTTGCCTGTAATGTGTGAACAGGGTGAAGTCATCCGAAAAACAGCACGCATTAAATTCGTTATTTCCCGACCTATCAAATATCGTTCATCATTTTAACGAACCCTACGAGACCTGTTTTTGGATTGTAAGAGAAGCTAAGATACTTAGACATTTAATAATTGACTATTATGAAATTAGTTCTTTATAATGTTTTTTTTTTATTTTTTATCCTTTGAGATCTTTTTAAATAAAAAAAAATATGTGTGGCACTCGGGAACGGCCGCGGTAAAGCTATTGCATAGCATTTTTTATCAACTTATGCAATTATAATTATTTATTTATGCAGTATTTTTTTTCTTTGTTTTTTCTTTGATATTAATTCAAGTTATTATTATTTTTTTCTTTTATTGAATAAATGAGAAGTTAATATTGTTTTAAATATTTTTATTATCTTACAATATATGTAGGTTATTCAGGTTTTTTTATCCTTGAAACTATAGGTTTATGGTAACTGAAATAAGAAACATAATTTTGGACTTGATATCCTTTAAATATTTGGAAAATACCGCGTCAATGGCATACGTCTAGTCGCACGCACACAAACACCATGCCGAAGTCTGCCGAACTGAAACGACGTTAGACGATGCACGGCTTTTAACGCCGCACCGCTGTGCCGGTCGGAGTGGGGGGTGTCAGGTTTTTTTCGTTACGGAATTTCTTGATTCGGTCGCCGCGCTCAAAGCCCGCGATAAAAGCTATGCAATAGCTTAAAAAATCTTAGTTATTTTAGTGTATTGGAAATAATCAAGTTATGTAGTAGAGACAGGATATTATTGTAATTAATTAAATAGCTGTTATGAAGGTACTAAATATTAAGATGTTGACGTAAAATGTGAACAGTTAGTAATAAACGATAGAAGCGAACGGATGCAAGTGTTTTAGTGTACACCTAGTGAACCTTATTTCTCTATCACACTGATAGTTCCAGTAACGTACAACGAGGATTCTAGAGTTATATTTAGTCAAATTCGTGTTATTTGGTGATTCTGATCTCAAGATTAAAAATTCAGTTGTGTGGAATTGAAATTATAACTTTACTTAAAGTAAAAATGACTGTAGACAAGGCGTCGGAAATCTTTTTTAGCTGCGGGTCAAAATCAACCAATATGTGAACATTAAGAAGACATTGTGGGTCAGTAAAAAAATTTAAATTCTAATTAAATATTATAAAACAATGTTTAATTGGTACCAAATGGACGAGAAAAATACTCACCTCTCAGTAAATGCGCATAACCTTTAGTATGAATCCAGTATTTATATAATTGAGAATTTCAAACAGATGGCACATAGTGTATTGGGCTGCCAAAATTAAAATACGCTAACTAGTGGTAGAAACGAAACTAACCATAAGGTACATAAATTTCATTGAACAAAAGTAAAAGAGTATTCCAGTGTAAGTATAACATTTGTTTAAGCCGTATTATTTAAATAATATGTAAAAATGAAAGGTTCATTGTATTTGTAGATTATAGGTTAAGATTGAATTTTCTCAAAAAAAAACTATAAAACAGGAAAATTTGCAATATGTATGGCAACAGTTTTGCTGTCAATAAAAGAAAACTACCAATGTTAATGCAAGCATTCGCCATCATAAGATTTGACATGTACATTTTGGGAATTGTGATCAACGCCATCTCTTGATAATTTGGATGCACAATATGTTAAAATTATCTTTAGGTAAGCTCGTTTCGCTGGTGCTTGTAACACACCTTAAGTTTACATATCTCACGCTTGACAAACTCTAATTAAAGTGCTCATTTCTAATGGAAAATGTTTAGAAAAAGTTACACTATAATACCAACAAATTTAGACAAAACCTCTGCGTAAGCAGAGTGCCACACCCTTAATGGGTAAAAGGCGTGATGATATTTTAGGTATAAATATATATATATATTTATACCTAAAATCTAAGATCGGTGAGATTTAGGGTAAACGATTGTGTGGGCGTCTGAGGAATAAATGGATAGGCCTGATAGATAGTTGTAGAGGAAACAAGAAATTCCGAATATGAATGCTTGTATGAATGCGGGCTAGGCAGGATAGAAAAGTTTGGATGAGACTGATGGTGAGTTCATTGTAATTATGGGTTTATGCTACCGTACATAGTAGGGAATAACGTGATTTTATGTGTATGTACGAATACCACCATTTATGTTTTCATAATATATCTCGAATAATGTTTCTCAGTTATTAAAAATCTCAAAAATATTTGTGGCATCTTTGGGGGTCGTGATTTGCTAGCCAGTAATTCCACTTACCTACCTTTATTAGTAAGTACCTAAAAATTGGTAAATGGCTCAATGCAGTATTAACCACATTTTTGTTTCAATAAACCAAATTTCAAAACAGATCCGTATTTACGCAATTTCGAAACGCGAATTGAAGCCGGATGTGTTTGAGACATCGAGAGATTCAAAAATAGTCAACCCACGTGTCGTATTCAGAGTGGCTTATTAACGTGCTGTTATGAAGACGCCAAGGAATTTATTAATGGGCACGTTTAATGCGCACCATTTATCTGCTCTGTTCTTCCTTCCTTTTCTGTTTAGATTCTATTTCACTCTTTCCATGTCTTGGTTACAATTTTAAAAATAGTGCACGCGAGGAACACTGCTTTTAGACCGACTCGAACATGGACTAAAGCTGCGTTTACAACTACTCACGGAATTTCCAACAATACGCAAATTTGTGTCAACACCATTTATTGGTTTGTATTTTATTTTTTTAAATATATACATAGATGTCACTTACGATCACAGTTTTAGTTCAATATTTGTAGGCTCATTCCCAGTGGTTATCTAGTCCTTTTTCAGTAGTGCACTATAGGACAGAAATGGGCAAATTACTGAAAAAATGTAATTATTTATTTTTTATAATTACTGTCCCAATGCTAATTAAATTACAATCGTCAAATTACATTACTTTACAAACATAATGCAATTAATTTATTAGCTCAATTACGTACAAAAATGTAATTAAATTACATTAAATAATTACAAATTACAATTACTTTTTATGAGTATTAAAAAAATTCATATTTAATATATTTATTTATTTTAGAACTTTATACTACATAAAAAGTAAAATATAAATCAAAAGCAAAATGTCAAACAGGTGTTTTAAAGAATATATGAACATTCATTTATATAAATATAATATAGGTAACCTCAAAACAAATGTCACTTTCATTTGTTTTTCATCCTGGGCGCATGCGTAAAACCCAATGAATAATTAACAATTTGAAGATAGCAAACATCGAAATGGCAATAGAAATTGAGAACAAAAGTCACGTGGTTGTACACGCGGCTTTAGTTGGAGGTGAAAATATATTAAGTATGACGGATGTTAACATAATAATAAAGTGTTGCTCGTCTATCATCGGAATGGCTCGGGTATTTTCGCCTGTTAACACCATTGAGATTCTATTTCTAACTAATACTTCCTTTAAGATTCTTTATCTTAAATATTTCCTCTTTTAATTTCACTTCCTAACGTATTAAGTTAATTGCTGATGCTGATGAGATAAGTCTGTTTTCAAAACGTACAACACTTTTATTTTTTTATCGCTTGCAATGAAATTTCATCAATTTGAATGAAACTAACTGTAAGTAGTTAAAAAATTATGGTCTTAGGATAATTGTTTGAATATTGGCAGTGGTAGTAGGTTGGTTAGAACGCACGCTCACTTTAATTTATGACAAAAAATGCAGCTTGATCGAATCGTCATGTTCCACAGAGTGATATGACAAATTGCGTTTACTTATTAAAGTTGTAGCTCTTATAATATCTTGTAGTTAGTTAGAGATGATAGAGGAAAGAAACTACTAAAATATTAATTGCGTCATAGTTCTGAAACTATTATATTAAAATTATGTATTTTTTCCTCTTCAATGCAAGGATGGTTTTGGTGTCTGCCATTTATATTTGAAATATTTTTTTGTATTTACCTCCATTTTGAATTAGGTTTTTTAATGAAAACCACTAATTGTATATTTCCGCCCATATATACAGTGACCTATACTCTTTTTAATATAAGAATACGAGCCCAGATATCATCTGGACCAGATAAAATCATGCAAAGGAATATATCCCTCGAAAAATTTCAACCAATCACGTTAAAGTATTTTCTGAATTTCGACCAATGGCATTCGAGTATCAGTAAATATTTTGAATATCGAATATTTGCACAAGTAGGATACCCAAATATTTATAATAATAAATGATTCACAATGAGGAATAGTTTAATTTCTTCGTTTTAAAAAGACAAAGGGGATAATCGGCCCTATTCACTAACTCAGTTGATAACTTTTAACCACTTGCTAATATTTTTGACAAATAGAAAAAAATGTTACAAGTGACAGCTTGATTTTCTCTTGTGTGTTAAGAATTTTCATTGGATAAAAATATTAGCAAGTGGTTAAAACTTAACAACTGAGAATTGGGCCGAATATCTTCAATTTTTCAAATGACATTTTTCAAAGTCTGACGTTTATATGACAGATTAAAATAAATATATGTTCAAAAATTTAAAATATAGACTGAAATCTTTCTCGAGAAATATTCGTCTAATATATCTCCCGTGCTTCGCAAATACAATCAGAATATTTTCTCTCGTGCACATTCGTGCACTCGAGAAAATATTAAGGTATTTGCCTTGCACTTGGGATATAACTATTATATAATAATAATATTATATAATTTTTACCTTTCGTATATACATATATGTAAGAGAGGTATTATGTTTGTGTTACGAATTGATTTTGGGAACTTTTCCTCAACAGTATGTTGTAGATTATTTGAAGGCCTATCAGGGTTTTTAAGCATATCTTAATAAATAAATGAGAGTACATAAATTTCATTGGAATCAAAAAGATGTAGCCATAATATTACCTACAATCTTTATTTGAAACATTTTTCTATAGTTTGTCATCAGATTTAAAAAAAAATACTTGTGGTTGCAGCCAATACCTTTGAGTCAAATAAAATCTGTATATTAGTGATTTCTGTTAATTTGTTATTAGGTATTTCAGATTTTATTTGTACATAAAAATAACAGAATTTAAGATACAAGTAGGAGTACAACAATTTTTCCTTTTTAAGATAAGAACAAATTTTGTTTAGGTATTCTAAAAGTCTTAATGGGGCCAAATGATTATGATCTTGGGCTCGTAGTGTAGTTAGTTACGGATGAGGATTTATAATTTTAACAATTAAGCGGACGCGGTTTTGATACGATAGGGCTCTGAGTAAATAGATATTTTGTTTAATTCATCCGAAGTCGTAGCTCTTAGTGTTCGGTATGGCATTAGTGGCTCGAATAGAAGAAGTATCTTATGCATGTACGGTCTTCATAAATGGAAAGAAAGCAAAACAATTGATTTTGAAGCAAGTTGTAAAGAGGCATTCTTTAAACAGAGTCAGTAACCAACTAAACGAACTACTAGCCAGCATTGTTGACGCCTGGCAATCAATCTTAGTACCTGCTTTGGCCGCAAGGAGGCGAGTTATCTCGAGGCGACACTCTCTCATGCTTGTCATTTATTATCGCCCCCTTTGCCCGGCTATCAAACTCTTCTATCTGTATCTCGCTCCCTCTAATCCTACCCCAGATATTTTATCTCTATCCAGCTAACATGCGCAACTAACCTTTCGTAAACAAGTCATTCTATTTCTTATGAACCGATAAACAATCGAACTTAATTGGATAATTAAGCGGAACTGTTGATTGCTGATTGTATTGGCCTGTTTTTTTCATCTGGGTTTTAATGTAGGTATAATGGATGTGGTTATGAAAAGAAGGCTGGGTTGAGATTATCGCGCTATTGTTGCTAGTAATTGAGGCTTTGATACCATCGCTATCGCCACTCCACAACCAAAATTGACATTTTTTATTCGTGTATGACGAATGCTGTAATAAGTTTTACTGTATTTAACCCACATGTCATTAACCCGTTTGGGGTTCGGGACAAAACTAACATTAATTTTGACAGCCCAAACAGGGCTGGACACCGTCATGGGAATATTCAAATATTAAGTTCAAACAAATGTAATATTTCCTGACGTTCAAAACGAACGTTTTAAAAGAATTATTCACTATGGGCTAGTAAAATATCAATGTCGAGCTTGAAATTGGAAAGTCAATTATAGGAATAATTATACCTAGTACTTTGCATCCGGTCAGAAAACTGCAACTTTTCAACTTGCGAAATCAGTATATGTTTGATTACTAACTTGCTTTTTCTGCCACTTGGAAGTTCATTTTGGTCTTGCCTAATTTTGACTTGTAAATAATCAAAAGATTGAAAATTTATTGACAAATATAAATGTCCCTCCGAAATCCGTATCAAAACAAATGTATAATTCACCACTTACTAAATATAAATATTTCACCTAAAAAAAAAAAAAAAAAAACAAATATTAATCATTAATATATATTTTTTTACATTATCATGTATACATTTTTTATTGTGAATAAAATAGTATACAAACCTAGGTGGAAAGTTTAATTACATCCTCAGGCTTATAGCAAACCACGGTACTTTTTGTCTTGGCGTTTAGCGACTTCGACTGCAATGAAACATTTTCCACATCGGTATGTAATATATTATTATTACACTTTTGCGTATTATGATATAGTACTTGTTTCATTGGTTGTTGTTAATTGTTATGTGCTTATATTGTCAATTTAAAAAAAGCAAAAATAACAAATGTACTTTTTCATTTGTTTATTTTTCAATGGCTTAGCGAATTTAAAATTCGACTACAATGAAACACTTTCCATCTTGGTATGTAATATACTATTATTACACTGTTGCTTATTATGATATAGTGGTTGTTTCATTGTTATGTGCTTATACTGTCAATTAAAAAAAAACAATTGGGTTGTTTGATTTGTTTATTTTTCAATTGTTTTCTATCCAAATCGCTCTTATATCAGCCAGATATAAATAAAATCCATAATAAATGTAAATTGCATTTTTCTCGGTTATTTTGCTATATTAGGATATTTTTATATCGTAGTATTTATACTAAAGAAAAATTGGCTCGTATTTATAATAAAAAAGTAGTAACCCGTATTTTGAGAACCACTGATAGAACAAATATTTCGGTTGGACATTAAAAATTTTATCCAATAAAAATATATATGTCAATGAAATTTTCAATTTTCATTCAGTGACGTCTGTTGTCATAGGTTAAAAACTTTAGCAGATCGTTAAAAATTAACAGATAAGTTACTGTATATGCTCCCTAATCTGAGTCTGAAAGGAATTTAGTGAAATTTCGAGTTTGTTGAAACGTCAAGGATAATTATTAAAGTTGTAAGGGTAGTTGAGACAACAGATTGTAAAACTGAAACTTTGTGGAATATTCATGGATGGCGTTATATAAATTTAATATAATTTTTTGTGCTCCGTATTTAAATGTTAACAAGCCACCCTTAATGAGCTGCTACTTACATATAGGGTGCTTCATGACAAACGCAGGCTCCGATCTTGTTCTCTTTATGCACATGTGGCCTGGCGTTCACACAGACAGGCAGACAGCACAGCGAAAGACAGACAGACGTCTGGGTCTGGCTCTAGTTAGCTGAAACATAATCAGCACGGATGCTAATTAGCGGAGGCACCACGTTCGCGGCCGCCTCCCTCTCAGGGGTTCTCCGGCGTTCTCCGGCTCTCGGCTTCTACCTCGAAGACCCTTGAAAAGAAATGCGCACCCCCAGTACTTCACATTAATTAATAATTACAACACGGAACTAATTACGGAAGCCAGTGGAAATTTAACAAACGAGAACTTTGTTGTAATTGTTGCCAGCACAATGACTATCTAAGATTATTGAAAATCTAGATACTACGCAGAACAGACCTCGTTCATTTTATTCTGATTTACATATTATTACTTAAGCAGGACTTAATTAACGTAACATCTAGTGCTGTCCCATTACGAGATAAATTTGCACTTTAATATGTAATTCAATTTGGAAATACAGCCGAATCCATCTACTGTATTAAGTGTATGTCCAAATACTGCTTCGTTATTGCTTTAAGAATATTTGGTATGAGTGAAGTCTCTGTCTCCACCTACGGTGTCGTGATTTTATTAAAACAGTTTTCTTGCCAAATTGCTAGGTAACAAGGTTTCGTACAAACAGAAATTTATCCGGCAAAATAAAAAGCTCTTGTGTAATTACAGTTGATAATTAAAATGATGCAGGTGTTATACTTTGAGAGCCGTGATTTGACGGCTGGTAACCGCATTTCTCGCGCAAAATCATATTTCCGAGATTTACGAAAGTAGAGTCCCACATTCCAAATGGGTAAAAGGGGTGATTGTCGTTAATAATATCAATATTTTGTTTGCACCCTATTTATTTATCTTATTGTAGTTCTAATGTTCTTGACTACGAGTGCATTCTTATAAAACTCCAATAAATTGCATTAATCCAAACTTAAATAGTTATACGTATCACTAGTTCAGAAACTGCACTTTAGCGAGTCTGAGTATATTTTGACATGCTTGAAAATTACAGGCACTCGTAAAACAGTTTCTAGATGTGTGATACATATTATTTTTTGCGTATATTTTGTCATAACTATACACGTATTAAATAAATTACTATTTTATTTGTCAGATATTAAATGCTAGTGATTCTTCATGTTGGTAACATGAGGATATTCATAAACGAGGATATGAGGGATTTGTAAATATAAATAATTCATTTGTTTTCTTTGAAAAATTCGGTAACATTTATTTAGTTGATATTGTATTGGTTGTCCACTGTAATACCAAATTTAATTATAATCACTTACAAAACTAACGCAGAAAATTGATAACCAATTTTTATCAATCCTAACCTTACAAAAGTCTCGGAAAATCAGTACTTTCTGCACGATTTTGAGATTTATAGAAGTAATGTTTTTCGACAGAGGCGCGAAAACAAAGTTTTATTTTTAGTTTACAAAATATGTATTATTTGGCAACTAAAAAGTGAGAGAAAGAATAAACTACACTTGAATCATATAGACATAACAATATGCTCCATCCATTTCAGCCTAAGACGTTATTAAGGGTTTCACAATATTTCGTATTCTAGATTAATATTTGTAGGTCTTCGTTGTTAGTGTGTCAATTGATTTAGATAAATTCCGTCCATTTCTTTTAGAGCGTTATCAACAAATTTTAACTTCTTACAACATAAGCTCACACAAGCAAGGTGCATTGTGAAGCTTAAGAAGATAAAGTAAACCGCAACACGAAGTGTGATAACTATCCTCGCGTGCAAGGTTCGCGTGCTGGCCAAGGAACACTCCTGCGCGGCTCCAGCTCCGGTAATTCAGTTTTCCAGGACCGGACTCCCGCCACCTGACGCCCCAGTGCAACAAACTCATCACGTCTGACCTGAGACCTGACAGACTCCACATTCGGACAAGATGATGGAAAACTTGCGAAATTGAAATGAAAGACTAAATCAAAATCAGTCGTGCACTGGCAGCCGTTATGAATGAAATTCATAAATATTCAACGACTGTAAATATAATAAATTGTACCAGCAGATGCGGAAAGATTACGTTCAAGTATTTGAAATATTATGAGTCAAATCACGTTTAATTTGTGAGCAACAAGTCAACAAATTCAAGTATTTGTCATGCGCAGAGTTTGAAGTGTTGTACAGTCAAACAGAGCCCTCACCTTCTCATCTTTCTGTATCATTATCTCGTAAAGAATTCAGTAAAAACACAAACTAATTTCCCATCCAAACTCAAAAAAGGAACACAAAAGAAAAGAAAAAATGAATCAGATGGAAGAAACCTAGCGAGGAACAAAGACGACAATATAGAGCAGAAGCAACAAAAAGTAATCTCCTTATTTATCCAAATTACGTTTAATAAGTGTTTAAATTATAAAGTAAATATCCAAGTGAGCAGTGCCGGGCGGGGAGTCGGGCGACCCGTCGACCTTGGACGGAAGAGCCCCACACACACACAGACGCACACATCTCAATGCACGGAGCAAAATAAAATAAAATAAAAGAAGGTCTATGGAGAGTGCAGTCAGCTTGCTTCTTCTCTTGTTCCGTTGCTCAGATGTTTTGTTTGTGTCGTTGGCTCGCAACACTCCGAGGCATCAACGGAGTGGCAATTGTTTGCTTCGCTGAGTGTACCAGGTATACTTGTTGTTCTGGATAATAAATTCGGATGTAAATTTAATTAATACATTCAAATAGAATCGTTGTCTGACTGATAAAACGTGTCGAATGTGTCCCGGCCAATTTAGTACCACACCAATTATTATGTGGAGTGAGCGAATGGTTTCAAGCCACTCGATTGAGCTGTTCAATGTTCACCACTGCACTGCAAGTTCAATGTTTTTATACATTAATAAAAGCGCTCGTATATGGACACAGAAATGTATTAATGCGAACAAGTCTAATACAAATGAAATGTTACTGCTTTGTTCACTTGAATCACTACTGCTACGAACCTTGATGCAAAAATGAAACTGTGCAAAACTATAACTTCTTATGGTATGTCAATTAATACTGAACAACTATTATATACCGTTTACCGTTACATAGGGTAGGGTGTTCCAGTTAGATACTTCTATAGGCTCCTGAACTACAAACAAACAGAATTTCTAATCTAGATTAAGAATGATCAATAATGTCCCTTCCAGAAGACTACAGGGTGTTTTTTTTTTGTGGAGGAGAATGGGCGCATAAATCATAAACGAAATATTACTAATTTATATCAAAATCGTGTAACACTTACGGAATAATTAGTAGTAAAGTATTTTTTTCTTTTAAATATTCTGCAGTAAAGCGATATAACCGAATTTAACATATTTTGACGTCATGTGTAGTCGCATTGATTCTATTGGCCAGAAATATGAAAGTGCAAATCGCGCGTCTGCCGTGGCGCCCAACGCCTGTTGTGGGCTAAAATAGAGCTACGAAATGTCATTTCATTTGTTTTGTTTGTTGGTATTTATGATTATATTTGCTGGGCTTCTTTTACTTGTTTCATAATTTCACTGTTTTATTGAATAAAATTGTGTGCTGAGTTTAGGTTACATTACTACTAGCGCTACTGTTCTCAAACTTACGTATGTTGTTTACTCGAATATCAAGTAAAATACTCTAAAGTTGCCAAATTAATTTTATCTTCATTTATATTAAGTTTAATTGTTGTAAATTAAGATTTATAATATGTAAATATTATTTATATATTAAAAAATACATAATATCTACTATCATGAAAAATCATTGTTTTCGTGCCACTGGAGGAATACCAGTGACGTCACACAAACTTAAAAAAATCATATCTTGGATAATATATGGAATTTTCACATCGGGTTTTCACTTATCTTCATATATTCTAATAAAGTTTCATAAAAAATTGGTTTATGGGCCCATTGTCTTTTTGGAGAATCTAACATTCCAGATCTAGTATCATCACATTTGTATACAACTTTGTACAACAGACCCAATAATAGTACGAAAAATCTACAAATAATATTGGAATATGAACCACTGAGAACAAAAAGTGAGCAAGATTTGAACTTTGTACTGTGCTCTCCTTTATGCGACCATTCTAATTACAGTTACCACACACCTAGTGGTAGTGTATAATTTATTTTTGTGTAACTTCATCTAAATAGGAAGTAAAAAAGCATGTGTATAGTCCATAGTTAAAGATTCCGTCACACTAGCTTTAAATTTGTTCTAAAACAGTGGAACTCGTGAATAATTCTATTTATGTAAAATTTAAATAGCATATGCATATTTATATAGCATATACCGTATGTCAGACAAATATTGTCATAGGCAGTTAACATGGGAAAACAGTTTTGTTGTTAGCTAGATAGTTTTATTTACAAAAAAACTGTTTCCCTAAATTAAATGTCTAGGGTAACATTACTCTAGGACACACGGTATAAATAAGATTTGAATAATTTTAAATACAGAAAAAATATTTAACATCACGACAGTTATCCATTGTGGACGGTTACCAGCCGTCAAGTCGCGCCCACAGAGATGTTAGTGGAAGAAGAACCACAGAGCTGTGGCATTACAATTGATGATCTCATGATCCACAGTTCGATGCGTTAGCACGGAATTATGTTACTAATTTGCATATAAATTTCAGTCGAAATTTCATTTCTTTAATTTTCCCTACCTTACTATATTACTTACTAATTCTAATTCTTCATTTTTTCATAGTAAAAGGTAATAGTTAATTTATAAATAATCTTCAGAATTAACTACCTACCAAAATATGAAATTTCAATATTTGTTTAATGTTTTAGGTACGTACGATTAAAATAAATAGGTCTGTAGTAACTCATCAGTCTGTGGCTCAGAAGACTCTCGGTTCGATTCACCTCCATGTTTTACCTCCACATTTTTTGAGGACGTGATATAATACTAAAAAAAAATCATTAAATTGTCCAAGCCACACTAATAACTTATGTCTAATTTACCGGGAATCAGTTCTCGAAATTCCAATGGTGAGCGTCTACTGTATATTGAATGATATGTATTGCTATGAGATATGGCTTTATAGACCCATACGTTCCGTGTTTTGTTCAAATTAGAACAATACTAGTAACAAATCGATTTCTATTTTATAATGCGCCTGATTATTATTTGTTGTATGTTAAATTAATGACCTTTTGACTTGGAATGTACAATTTAATCATGCAGACGTGTACGACATTAGTTATGCGCTTATGCATACAGTTTTTGAAATGAGCGAGATATGACCCAGGAATTTCTCATTTATGAGGTGTCCATACAACTCTATTTGTACCTGCGGCTAAGAAACAAAAGTTAGTCAATGGAATGGTCTGAATCAATAAGCCTGCCGAGAACAATAAAGCAACACATTTTATAATTAACCCAAGGGGGGACGAAGAAGCCCTTGAACAGATTCACCTTAGAGACACTGCACTCTCCAGTCCAGCAGAGCTCGTTGATCGTCGGTTCGTTCGCCACGGGCAGCTCCCGTGTTCAACAACTATTTAATCGAAATAGCTCGAATTCCACGATGTCCGACTCCGAAAACTACCAGACTCCACCGGTATATATTGCTTGTTAGCGCCGGGCGGGGGGCACCGTCGAGGAACTGACCGACATGATCGGGACTCCGGCAGGGTCAGATTACGAATCATTGGAAATGAATTAGAAGATAAAGTGATGTGGAAAAGGAGGTTTTAATGAAATTAATACGTGCAAATAATTGAAATATTTGATTTGTTGATTAGTTTGTGGTCTGCAATTTGACTTAATTGATATTCGTTGCAAGCGCTGCTGGAGTTTGAATTTATTACGCAATTACGATTCGTTTTTTACTCTTCTTCGGATCAACTTTGCAAAGTGGAGTTAACTTACCTATTTTACTTGAACCTGCGAATTTGACAGTTCAACGTTTATACTCTAAGCTTATTGTAGGTTTATTCCGTAGTATCTGATTTTATTATAAATTGTAATTTCATTTCTGCAATTTAAATGACGATGTACTAAGACTTGTAAGGCATCTCCAAAATGTACCAAATACCTATAAGGTGGGCATCACATTTAGCAATTCAACATTAAAAATATGAAAAACTTAACTATTAAATATCTTTATCAGTCGTTGCGATGTACATTTTTAAAAATTATTAGCTATAAAAGAAGAACGTTGCTTAAAAACCGTCCGACACTCAAGGATGTTTGATACTTTTCAGCAACGTTTTTGTGATAAAATTGAGTATTTATTAATTGTCAACATGAACATTCAACGAATAAATTTCTCACTATTGTTATTGTTATTTTCATTCCTATACAGTGAAAATGCCACTTTGAAATAAACAAATAAAATATGAAATTAACTGTCAACATTGGCAACGGTCATGACAGGTAGCGTTACATCCGGTTCACTTGATAAGCAAGTTAAGCAGCACTGCACGCGCTCAGTAGTTGGATGGGTGACCGCTTTGCGAAAACCCATACCAGCGAACACTGCGTGCCGTTTTCACACCATTGAAAACGAGGTACCGAGACGACATGTATACTCAGCAGTTGACACCGCTTAAATAATAATAATAATAATAATAAAAACTGTCAATAAATGTTACTTAAGCAACACAAGTGATAGTTACCCGGGGAAAATATTAGCTATAATCATTTTATCACAGTTACCGATAGAACGTTGCTTGGTAACTGCCCGATGCCGTAGGCGGAGAGTTGTTACCTTCAAGCAAAGTTCTTTAGGTAGTTGTGATCAAGTTATAAGTATTTATCAATGGTCGAGGGATATTCGGTGAGAAAATTTTGTGCGATAATTATTATTATTTTCATTCATATACTGTGAAAAAGATATTTAGAAATAAACAAATCAAATATTGAATTAACTGTCAACCGACTGTCAACATCTGTTATTTAGCAACAAGTGATAATTTCCCGGGGAAATTATCAGTGTAATTGTGATCTGATTGGTTACTTTTGTACACACACGTGATCAGAAAACAGGGATTCGATTGGATATTTTTATAAACAAATTTTCACGCTAATTACCCATTTTGTGTGTGACACTGCTTTATCAGATTTTGGTAGATGATATATTTTAACACGTGAAATAGGTTTACCAGCCATTAAGTCACACCTTCCAATGATATTAGTGCAGATGGAATCACAGGGGTAAAGTTAAAAATAGCATAATCCACATTCCGGTGCTTTATCACGAAGCTTTTACTAAAATAAATAGCTCTATGGATTGTAAATCCTGACTTCATGACGTGACGGTTGGTAACCGGACTTTATGCTCAAAAATATATAATTTACCATACCAAGATCTGGTTAAACAGAGTGCCACACTTACGAGTATAATGGGTAAAAGTAATTAATTCTTTTAGTTTTGCTCAAAAACAATAATTGCAAAGATAAGGAATACAGAAACTGTTCATGCAGAATATCAAATTAATGTCGTAAAGAATAAAGAATGAACATTTTTATGATCTAAGATATTAGAAATGAAGAAATGAATGAACCTGACGGTTCTTCAATTGGTGTTTCCATCACGATACCGAGATTAAGTACAATGACGAATGCGCCTCATACATATCCGTTTTTAATTTACGATGAAGCGAGTCTCCATCTGCGAGCAGAATAGGCATGATTGATGCCCAATTTCCTAATCACTCCTACGATCGCCGCGATCCAAAATTCACACCTGTGAGCCGAGTCTCAGTTCCCAGGGATCATTTGAGATGAACCAGAGCCAAGGTCAACGCATGCTGGTGGAATCACCAAACGGCACTGGTATGCCAAGCATGCACGTTGTCGTACGCTGCTCGGCGCATGTACGCAGGTATGTGTGTGTGTGAGTTGTACAAGTGGAAAGAGAGATATGTAATCTCGTGGCATCTCGGAACATAACAATAGTGAATTATCCCCAATTATGTGACTGGGTGAGATGCGTACGTCGATACGGTGAACGTGAATCGCAGCGGCTTGGACTGTAGTCTGCTCGTACTCGATGAGGTGTCTTTCCAGCACGGCTAGTCTCACTTCGGCCACCACGACCCCGTCCAGCAGTTAGTACTTGACTACAGCCCATCAGATGTACAGTTAAAATTTCAGAATGGATTTTAGATGAATAGATCTTTGTCCAAATATCCGTATTGCTACTTTCCTTTAAGTTGTATATGGAAGCATAGGAATCTTGAAAACAATCGATGACGAAGTATATGACGAAATACATGTTTTGAGGTCCCCTCCGTTTTAACCATTTTCTCAATGACGTCTGTGTAGAACATTGATCGAGGAACTATTTTATTTATTACTACAAAATTTATTTATTTACTCCGACACTATCCCTTCGATTTGAAAGGGAAAACTGGTGTGGGCACCACACTACTTTCTTACACATGTAAAACCAACTGAACTCGTTGCTTGGTCCTTATATATGAATTTATTTTGACAATTATTTGACATATAGATATTAAACTTCTATACTATTTTGTTTTCATTGTATAATAAAATATTAATTAATATCTAGTCTTTAAAACTTTCTAATAACATAAGCAATGCTTTTATAATATTTCAAACGATACATATTTTTAATACTTCAAAATTATTTGACATGTGTATAGATATTAAAAATAGCGATATTTTTAAAGATTCCAGTACTTCCTTATACATAATATAAGAAAGTAAAAATATTGAATTTATACTTGCGGTAAAATAATTTAGTAAATTCATTATGCAACATAAGAAATTAAACCTTTTTCACGAAAGGTTTTGGAGAAATGACGTTTCATTTTTGATACAATTGCTTCAACAATGGTCATTTTGATGTTAGCAAATTGGAGCGCACATTTTATATAATTTTATTTATATTTTTTTAATCCTCATTACCCCCAAGAATTTACTTTTTAATGATGAGAAAATTTAAAATGGTATCATCTCCTGAAGAAGGCTCAAGAGGAGCCGAAACCGGTCGACAAGGAAAAATTGTTATAATAAAATTGACTGAATTCCAGTAATTTTCGTTTGTCTTCATCAACCCTTCCAGTCAAGAAAAATTTTATGTTCGTATTTGTTTACCTTCTGTCTTCACGTACAAGAAAAGATAGAGTATAAAAATTTCATTTATAAATAACATGAAATTGCGAAGAAATGATTTTTAAATTTTGTGCTCAAACAGAAGTGGAAGTTTACTTGCCATACAAAACAATAAATGCAGTTAATTTCTAATATATCTATAGAATTAGCAAATATATCACTTACCGAGATCTGCGTAAGCTGAGTGCCACACCCGTAATGTGTAAAAGGAGTGATGATATATTTATTTTATTTTATTAGCTTCAAAGAAGTATCAAACAAATAATTTATTTTACTTTGTCAATTTTAATGCCCACTGCTCTTAAATCTTCATTTTCTTCCTTTAGCCATGTTGATTTGAGCTTATCTGGTCTTCTTCTTCCTACGGGTTTCCATTCTACTACTGATATAATTGCATCCTTCTGCTCTCCATATATTATGTAAAAGCCATCTCAGTCTCTGTGTTCATCTTTTTCATTACGTCTTCTCCTTCCAACTCTTGTTCTATTTCATAGTTCATACTAACTGTTTTTGTTTTCTGATACTTTTATTGGTCCTAATATTTTTCCTATTATGTTTTGTTCTATTATTCTTAAATCTTTTTCATCTTTTTTATCAATGTCTTAGCCTCAGCAGGGTACATTGCTATTGGTCTTATTATCGTTCGGTAAATTCTCAATGGTAAATCTTTTTTGTGGGATTTTTTGTTTTGCGTAAAAAGCCCTATTTTTGATAAACAATCTGATTTAGGATCTTATGATGCACAGTCCCTATACCGCAATGAATGTAAAAATTATATCAAAAAACGAAAAGTAGGTGTAGTCGAGTGTTTTTTTGTTAGATGTCGAAGTGGGAACGACCAAGATGGGACGGTTGCTCGGTGAGTGTTCTAAGAGAGTGGCATGGAAGAGGAACCAAGGGGAAAGGGGGCATTGGATTTGAACCTGATCGAATTGTGAAAGACGCGGCTCTAGGAAGTGAAAATGCTGGTTCGTGGTTCAGTCATTATGTGGGTGTTCGATGCCGTGAGATTTTGGTTTGATAACAAATTTCATGAACCATTTTAATTCTGATAGAACACTGTTAATAATTGTTTGTTGGAATGAACTATGATACATTTATACTTATGGTTTTCTTCAATTATATCTATTGTAGATTTATAAAAATCTACCCGACTATGTACTTATTTTTAATAGATACACAGACAGCAAATATAATGTAAATCGGTGTCACTGCGAACTAACTTTATGTTTTTAGTCAAACTTGCAATTCGGTATTTTATTTTGTTTTATATCATGTAAAGTGAGTTCTGTATTGTTCATGTACTTAAATTTCTGTGTTTCTGCTAAAAATTGGCTTCATAGCTTAAAGTGATACCTAATATTCTTGATTAGATTGACAAAGCGATGTCTAACCCAGACAGAAGTAACCTTGGATATCACATATTTATCTCTGAATGTTACTTAATAGTTGGTAACATTTTAAATGAAATAAAATAACATTTTATAGAAAACTTTTAATATTGTGTAAATAATTGATAACACAATATTATCATATCGACTTTGTCTGTCGCTGAAGCATTTACATACTACAGCAAGTGCGGGAAGCTATTCTTCCCGCACAAGCACTTATTTGCTTGGGTGGTGTCTAACTGCAAGAAGTGTATATAATGATTTTCGTAATAAACAAAATGATTCTTAACGGGATTCAAATTTAATGAAAATACACAAAAATTTACAAATTCTATAGCAGCAAAGTTATAGCAACCGGTTGCTAAATATTTTTTAATTTTCTTTAAATTATTGACAATTATTGATTGTTTTTGCGGATTTTAATAAACGAAAACCGGTGTACTAATGTTTTATGAACTATCTTTTATTATTTTGAAGATGATTTTGTAAAATGCTCTGGGAAAGCCTGCATTTTTTGTATATTTTACTGCACGAATGTACGATTTAAAAGTTTCTGGTTGTCGAAAGCTTGTTCGTCAAATTATGTTTCTAAGGTTGAGAGTACAATAGCTATTTGGCTATTTTGAGTCCAAAGTTATGTTTTGTCGCTCGAATTATACACAATATTTTTCCAACGAATAATTTAAGAGAACATTAATCTAGCTGTTATTTTACTTCGTATCCAAGTAGGATAAAAATCCAAACCTATTGGAGACGAGCGACAAACTAAAATTCCTCAGGAAACATCCATTTTTCGTTGACAAATGCAAGCGTAAAAGTCACCTTTCTATAGCAGTCGTCGAAAAAAACATTATTACTAAATGAAAGTATGACAAAATTTCTAGATAATGCAAGTGGCTTCAATGTAGTCAATTTGCTAATTATTTTTAAAATAATTCATAAATACATATGTTACACGCATGTGTGTGATTAGCAAATGGGAGGTTTGATAACTTTCACAATCTGCGTGTTGGTAATAGTGCAAGTAATGTTTGTTTAGTGATTAATGCGCGTGACGGATTTGTCTAAATTAATAAATAAATCCCGGGTGATGTTGAAAGATCATTTTTCTTTAGTTTCCTCGTCGGAGTCTGTGCGATGATGCTGCAGTTTCTCGTTGCACCTGTTGGTGGCCGGCGCGTGCCGACCGGTTTGTTGCCACTGTTCTAAGTCTTTAACAATGAATTGTGAATCTTTCATGTCAGAGGAACATCATTAGTTAACGCCCTAAATGATCCGATAGACTTGACTCATATCTCACGCCATACAAAGTGTTAGCGCCTTGTGTTGTGTTCTTTATTCGCTCTTACTATTTTCAAACTTTTACGAGCAGTCCCACCTCACAATTTATGAGATGTGCTACAGATACTTACTACGTTTTTTAATAATAAACAATAAATTTATTGCCAACTTGGACATATTTATGAGCAAATTCTTGCCTCCCGCGCGGGGCAAAATATTCGATAGTGAGTTTTCAGCAACAATGATGTGACAATTTCGTAAATTGGGTACATAGTACATGGATAATTAAATCCGTTAAATTCTGTAAAACACATAATTTACTATAAGTTTTGAAAGTTTTTTTCAATTTAAAAGATCATTTGTTCGAGTTCCTCTACCTATAATGTCGCTAGTGTTGATTTCTTTGTTCCTTTTATCCTTTTTCATTATCATCTTTGGGGGCAGTGATTAGACAGCTGGTAACCATACTTCACGTTCAATATTGTATCTTTTTGAGACCTGCGAAAGTAGCATACCAGATCCAAAATGGATAAAACTAATCAAAGTTTCAAAAATTGTAACTATTGAAAATTAACCCTGTGCATGGATCTGTGGGGTCTAATTTTTTATGGGTGGTACAAGGTAATAAAGAGGTAAATAGCTCCGTGGTAACTCATCGTATGGCTTCGCCATTATTAAAATTTTTGGCCGCCAAAACTTGACGACTGGTAAACGTATTTCACGCGTAAAAATGTCTCAATTATGGAGATATCTTTCAAAAAGAGTAATACATAGTGTAATTTTGTATATATTTAAAATTATTGATGTACGAATTACAATTTAATTAGATTTTGATAGCAATCCATTTAGTTTTTTTGAACTTTTGTCACTTATGTAAGTAAGTAAATTATTTATGATAAATTTGTGAATTTTACAAAAGATGGTAAGTACCTAATATTAGCTATTGGGTTTCCAAAATTAAAATATGCTAACTAGTGGTAGAAAGCTAAAATAACCAAAAGATACATAAATTTCATTGTATTTTGAAATTAATTGTTATTTTTTTTTTAAATTAATAACAATAGTAGTTTTTTTTGAGAATTCCAATGTAGGTATGACATTTGTTTAAGCAGTATTATTTAAATAATATGTAAAAATTAAAGGTTCATTGTATTTGTTGATTATAGGTTAAGATTGAATTTTCTCCAAAAAAACCTATGAAAACAAGAAAATTTGCAGTGTGTATGGCAACAGTTCTGCTGCCAATAAAAGCAAACTACCAATACATTCACTATCATAAGATATCATACAAGATGAATTTGACATGTACCTTTTGGGAATTTGAAAGGTAACGTTTGGAAACTAATAGACATTGAAAAATTAGCGAATAATCGGTTGTATCCATCTGCTATCTTCTTTTTCGTCTGAAAGTATAATATCTATTCTAATAACTAAATAATTGAAAATATTTGACATTTCATATAACAGTGTTAGATTAATTAATGTATTTAAGAGAACAAAAATGGAAAGAACTGAACTCTCAAATTCGCTATTATAGCATTACAATCTTCTACCTTTCTACAAAAAATAATAAAATACTTTTAATAAATAAGTTTTAATTTGATTGATATATTGTGAAATACTAACATTTAGGTAACCAAATATACCTTGTTTTATGCATTTTTAAATTGTGAACAACTTTTAAATTTATACTTTTGCAGTAAAGTGAATATGTTAAAAAAAAAAAAACATTCCAAAGCTACATAAGGTATTTGCTAGACTAAAAACTTCAAAGTATTATAATATGTAGTTAAATTATTGGGAACTTCTGGAATAATCTTAAAGGGAATATTGTATTCTCTAAACAACCTAGTGTTCTTGCCGTCTACGAACTTGCTCAAACCTAATAATTAGCAATGCCGCTGTAGAATACAGGAAAAATTAGGATTTGTTGTCAGTAGTGCGGGGACTTTCGAGTGATTTGTGTCGTGTGCAGCGTATTCCAATGGACTGAAAATTTCTACAGCTTAAATTATCAAAAGAAATGTAAGTGTACTGGATTATTTAGAACTTTATCGGCAAATTAAATAACGAAAACAGCGATAAACAATAATAAATATAGTTTTTGTCTCTCTCCGGTCTCCGCATATATGTTAGGGAGGTATTGGGTTGTATATCGTATATTTTTTAGTAAATATATCTGCCGTTCTCGGTAGTGTAATGGCTAATGTCACCAGCCTAGCGCACGCATACCAGAGGTCGTGGGTTCGAATCCCACTGAACAGCATGGTCGTTTGTGTTTTTCACATAAATCTACAATCATCGGCATGTAACCAAAAGTCCGCTTACAATCCTTATAAAAAATGTTTACAGGGTGTTCAATATTTTTGAAATGTTTAATTATTGGCTTGTCTAATTATTCTAGGAACATCAAAATAGTTAAATAGTTTGTTGTAGAAGAAAATATTCTACATTTATTCACATTACTATTTACAATTTATCTCTACCTGGAACCGAAAAAATTACGTAAATATTTATTGGTAATTTCCTTAAAATCATCAGTGCTTAATCTAGCTACAACATCGGTTAAAAAGCACTGTAAGTTAGACAAAGACGGGTGGCCCTACAACAACTATCTGTCTCAGGCTCTTTTTCGCTTTCATAAAAGCGTACAACTTACTGTTCCACTATATTTCAGTGCTTACGTAAACAATTTCCAAATGAAATAAACAACAACAAACCATCGCATCCCAAAACGCGCAAATTGTCTAAACCCCCTCTCACCGTTTAGCACCCTCTATTCCTACCTCCCCTGCAATTGTCAGAGTGTGTACGTGTGTGGCTTGATTAGGCTTCTGGTTAATTAATAACCCGCGCGTCCCTCGCCACAGGGGTGGCGGCGGTGGTGGCGACGCTACGCACAACTTCTGCCCGCCCAGCTCATTTCCTTCATTATTCTCGCGTGCTGCTGGCGAAATTGGCCGGAGGATTTGCATACACGCGGCGGCTGCTGGACGGATGTGCTATATAGCGTTGCGGCTCGATACGGCAGATCTGATAGCGTTGATGGTGGATGGCGTCTTGTGTGTTAGACGGGAACAATATTGGGAGGGAATTACACTAATAATTGGAAAGTCCTCACGAGGAACAAGATTTTGTAAGAAAATGTGTCCGTTACGGTAAAACAATGGAACTGTGTCCGAGTAAAACTGTACTTTAATTTAGTATTTTTTGAAGTTATGGTATTCTCATACTACTCGAAATATTTAAAAACTTCCATCTTAATAAAGTTAGACCGAAAATGACTGAGAAACAGAAGCGGGAAAGATATTTTTAATAATTATCTAGATACTTTTATAAGATACTCAAATTTATTAAAAATACTTATTATCTACATACTTTTTATTTTAAGTTTCTTAAGATACAAATATTTCTTAAATGTATCTAATATAAATACTTAATATTTAAGATATTCTTAAATATCTTAGATACTTTTAAATATATTAGTTAAGTACTTTTAATAAATATCTGAATAGCTTCCGGTTGCACCAACGTTAGTTAAATTTTAAACTTGGTTTAAATAAATAAAAACAAATCGAAGTTATATGTCATATGGAGTAATTGACATTGATGTCAAAAATTAGATTTTATTTATTTAAACCAAGTTTAAAATTTAACTAACGTTGGAGCAACAGGACATTAAACATTTTAAATAACAGAAAGCTATAGTTATTTACATTACAAGCAAGGTAATTACAAGCAAGGTAACACAGTTTTTACTGCTGAATGGAGGAAATGACCGGCGAGCCTGTCACCTCCTTGAAGCAGTAAAAACTGTTTTACCTTGCGTGTATTGTATAACATTTTACTTGCTACTCATTTGTAAATCAAAATAAAAATTTTAAAAATATAACCAAGTCCTGTCAGTTACATACCACTGTTCTGTCAAAAATTACTTAAAATGATTTTGCATAAGCCTTGTAAGCATTACTGTGGCAACGTGCATTGTTTACCTTGTTTACTAACTTGTAAAAATTTTACAATACAGCTGTCAATTAGTAACTTGTAAAGATTAATTTTCAAAGGTAATAGAGGGCTTGGGTAAATGGTGTTTACAAGTGAGTAACAAGTAAAAACATTAAAAAAATGTATCAGATATTTCACAGACACATGTGGAAAGAATAAATAATACATAGATGAAGTAATAGTTATTTGTTTAACTATGAACCAAAATACCAGATTTAGGTTAGGTTATTTACCGTGTCTTTGAGGTAAATCGAAGGAATGGTGGTAAAAATTTAAAATGAACGATGATCACAGAACTGTTGATTACAATTAAGAGTTGTTAAATCTTGGATTAACCATAACTCGTGCTTTTACACTGATAAAAATGTTTTTTTGGAACAAACAGATTCCTCTTAAATGAAGAGAAAAATTGATTTGAATAATGTCAATTCGATTTCGATTTCATTAAAAACTTTTGTAGGTTTAATAATTGAAATGAAATGAAATAATGAAAATTAATTTAGTTTTGAAGGAACATATCAAAGTATTCAACTGAGACTCATTATTGAACGAAGTAGTTCGAAAAGGAGTAGTTTTAATTCAAAATGTTATCGTTTTAAATAAAAACGTTTTGTTTAAAATTACAACAATTTCTTTTTCATTATTTTTAAAAACAAAATTTAAGTTATTTTCATTTTCTTTCAATGCAGAAAAAAGAACAAATACAATTTATATTCAAAGTTAATATTTTTTTAATTGAACCTAATCATTTTGTAAGAAATTTCCTACAGAGAATACATACAAAAAGAAAACTGTTTTTTTTTTATGAGTGTATATGTATACATTTGGATGTTCCGACTGTAATAGTAGTCATCATCAGCAAGAATGAATATTAAAATTAAATTAAAAAAATATGGATTATAGAATATAAAAATTGTAACAATAATATAAAATTATTTAGACAGTAAATATGTCGAAAACAGCAATCAAGCATCTTTAATTCCCGTAATATAACGATTGGTAATCGCATTTTACATTTTCCCAGATCTAAGAAGCAGAGTGCTACTCCTAGAATTAGTAAATGACATGACAATAAATTTATTTTCTTTACTTATAAATTCGAATATTATACTAACATGTCTAAGTTTGAAATAAATTTAGTTTAAAGTTTAATATGTTTCAGTATACTTCCACTTTGTGCTATTATTACTAAAATCAACTCACTTTAGTGGACCTCAAAATATGTATTTCTATTTCTGCGAAAATATCGTCATTAAATTTTTCGTGATTCCTACACTTTCTTATACTACGCGTAAGAATGTAAAAATAGTCAGAATTCATTTTAGTCTAAGAAACCCCACGATTTTCATTTTCGACATACGCAACATTCTCATAATTTCGATACTACCTCGTTGTTAATTCAGTTTCTATAATCCTAAACAAATATTCTGATTGTCTTTTCCATGTACGAGGGATATATTAGACGAATATTTCTCGAGAAAAATTTCAGTCACTATATTAAATTATTCAACATATATTTATTTTAATCTGTCACATAAACGCCACTTTGATAAATGTCATTTGTCAAATTATGTTAAAAATTAGTCTTCAGCGTTTTTAAGTAATTCTTTTGAATAAATTGATTGAAAAATTGAAGACATTATCCATTTTGTCCTTTTAAAGCGAAGAAATTAAACTATTCCTCATTGTGTTTACAATTATTACATATATTCGGGTAGTGCATTTGTGCAAATACTCGATATGCAAAATATTAACTGATATTCATTGGTAGAAATTCAGAAAATTCTGTAATGTGATTGGTTCAAATTTTTCAAGGTACACAAGAGCTTTTTATTTTGCAGGATAAGTTTCTGTTTGTAACGAAATTTTGTTACCTAGCAATTTAACAAGAAATCTTTTTTAATAAAATTACGACACCGTAGGTGGAATGATTTTATTTTTAAACAGTTTTCGACTCAAATTGCTGTCAGGTGACAAGGCTGATCTGTCAAACTGAAATTTATCCGAAGAAAATAAAATGCTCGACTGTAATTCGGCGATATAATTTAACGACATTATTTATGAAAAGGTTTATTTAAAAGTGCAATTGGTGAAAATACAATTATTATATATCATATTCTTAACATATAATGCAAGTGATATTAATGTAGTTAGTATTTTAATCTGGTTTGTTGGAAGGAAAGGTAAATAACGTTTTATTACTTTCAATAAGTTACCTTCCTATTTATCCGCTGTCAAAACGATTAAATTGTTTTTTTTTTTCACGACATGCCAGGATACCCCACTGTACTTCTCCCGAAATAGTGAGGAAAATGTGTTGTTCCTCTCTAGAGAGGAAAATATAAAAATATGAATGTATTTACAAAAAATATATTATAAAAATTATAAATAAATTTCTAATTTTATTGAAAATCCTTATATTAGTGATATACATACTTTAAATTGTCATACAATTATGTATTATATTTTTCTTTTTCTTATTAAATCACAATTTGACAACTTATTAAAGATATTTAAGATTGGTTCATTGGCAACACTGCTACACCGCCTTGTGTCTGATAACCTAACTTTTAACGTGTCAGTCTGTCAGTTGTGTTCTCAAAGTATATTTTAGGTTAGAGCAAATCGTTTTTAGAAACATGTCGTGAAAAAAATATTGCGTCTAACACGAGAGGAAAGCTCTTCTTCCACTCTCGTTCGAAATGCCTCATTCGCTGCGCTCATGAGGCAAACTTCCAACTCGAGGGGGAAAAAGGAGCACTTTCCTCTCTAGTTTGACAAATAACTATTTCTTTATGGCTTACTTTATATTGGAGTTAAATTATCCATGTAAAATCTCCAGATGTTGTTCTCAATAGCCCAAAATAAAAAGTTTTGGCAAAATGCTGTGTTTTGAATAAAATATATAGTTCAAAAAGGTTATTAACTGTTTAATGTATTTCTATAAACCTAAACAAACATTCCATATGTAAAATACCTAGAAAATTTACATCCAGTTACGGGGTTTCTCAATCCTCAATATGACGTTTGTATAACTGTGAAAGAAGTATGACTGTCCAGGGTAAAGGGAAGTCATCTGATTAGTAATTCAAATAAATTAATAAAGTAGGGAGTGAAATTACAATGAAACGCTGAGAACAAACGTGACACCTTAAAAATAGGTAGAGCGATTTATGTTCCTCTTGTAATTGAAAGTTTAAAGTGCAGCAGTGTATAGCAAGTGAGAGTAAGTTGCGTGCAGGAAAGAACAGGACGATGAGAGGCAAGCGGGGAAAGATAACCTCCTGCCCCTTCCACCGCACCGGAGTGAAAAATACCCCATTAGCATCAGATAATATATTCACTCACGGACACAATTTCACACAGGAAATTAATAGGTTCTCTTAATTATCAATCTATGTACGTTTACAAGAACAATTTTAATATACATAATCGAGTGAAATAGGCGTTTTACTATCGTGCATTAGGGAATATAACGCTTAGAATGCGTTACAAAGAGAATTAAATCATAATAAACTTTAGCGTGAACGCAAAGCAGACAAATTCAATATGTTTTACATTTTTATTGTGGTTTGCACTATACGAACAAATTATTATATTACTCATTAAATATTAACTAGACTTTCAAGCAAAAAACAAACAAGAAAATCCAACAATTATTAAGTTTTTAAATAGCCGTATTTTTCGTATGGAATATAACATTTACGTTCCAGATTTCCTTCTGTCTACTCTCTCTTATGCACGCTATTTCAAATTTAGTTTCAAATCGCCTGTCTTTGTCTGACAGTTATATCTTTTGATTTTGAAAATTGTATTCAGATAGCTATTGTTTTATTTATATCATGGTTTATTGTTTATTTATATATTTCTTTTATTTCTACCTTTCTATCTATTTAATATTAATGAATTTTAATACTATCATTTGTTAGTAATTAAGTGATAAATTATTGTCTTATATAACCATGGAGTTTTATTAGTTATTAATATAATGTCACCATTTACTAGTTGTTGAGTGTGGCATCGAGTTAGGTATTAAGTTAAGAGTTAATTAATTTTAAATGATTGACAATTTTTTGTATATATAATTTTATAAAGTTATTTGAATAGACTATTTCGCTATAATCAAAAATAGTAAAATTTTATTGAAAATATGAAAGATAAGAGTTAAAGGATGCGAAAAATTCCATATTTTTAATTATAAATTACGCCCTTTGATAAATACGGGATGTTTTGTTTTTGATGACGTAGGACATGTGCGCGTCTGTTTGAGCAAATGGGATTCCAGTATTAGTTCCTACTCCACCTTAACTTACATATATCCTCCGTGTCGGATTTGTTCGGATTCTGCTCGGGTGATTTTCTTGTCTATGCGTGTTTGCTGTTTAATATGCAGCACTCACTGCAAAACTGTACGATACTAGCGCCACCAACTACCTAACTTCGAGAATGTCAAAATGTTTTTGTAATATGAGAAATAAGTGAAATAAATTAAGTGCATTAAGTTATTTTATTTCGCTAATAATAAAATATAATATTGCAATTTAAATATATATTATTTTGTAAGAATTAAAGTCAATTTTACTATCTGTAATTTACAGTGCGTGATAGTTACAAGTTAAATGATAAATATCGCATTGAAATCATTGCCCAGATTGATTACTACATATCATTTATTGATGACATTATTGATATTTTTAAAGTAATTGGTATTTCTTGACAATAGTTTGTTTATTAATGAAAATGCTATTGTTCATTGATTATTACGCTTTCATTTTATTGTCTTTAAACTTTTCACAGACTATTATCAACTATTTTATTAAAATTTAAAGGCAATAATAAAAAGAAGCGTGTCCCATTTTTTGCACAGGAGTATGGCTTTTAATATAGATAAAGTTTGTGCTCAAAATAGGTTTGTGTTTTTGAATTGTAAAGTAAATTTTTTGTTTCATGTAAATGTGTAGGATAATTAAATCTCAATTTCACCACAAAATAAAGCAAGAAAGTTACAGTGTTCAATCCAAACGAAACACGTTCATAATTTTCTGTGGTCAACAGATAACGGTACACAAAAAAATTAACATACAAAACGATCAATTCCCGTGCTCTTATTTTATAAAACCGCTCGCGAATATCCATCCTCAGCCTCGGCCATCAACGCTAGCAAGAAGGTACATCATTGTCTATTTACTTCACATTATCTCGGAGCAAGTAGTACCACCACAGGCAATTAAACGTTTGAGATTAAACCAGGGCAAGTGCCCCCCGCCCCTGGCGAGTCGACCATGTCGGTGAGCCTCAAACGGACTGAGAAGCCTAGGTCGTGAGAACGGACCGACGCAATGGGTTTTTAATTAAAAGGATATTATTGGAGTTAAAAAAATCGTTAAGGTTTGTCCAGATAGAAAACATGTGTTAATTAATCGGTCAATAAAGTTAATTAAAAGTCGTCCTGATTGCGGTTGATAGGCTAATCTAGATGGGAGGGAACGATAGCTGGAATAACGATATTGGCTTCGGCTGATGTGATGGAAAACTTGCTGAAATATTGCCCGCTGCACACGAAACGCGCTTTTTTTCGATTTCGGAGAAAAGAAACTAACTTGAAAGGACTTGTGTGGGTGTTACGAATTCTTTTACTTTTGTTTATGCTTATAATTTCTCAATCAATATGCCGTTGTGGTTATTGTAGTGTATTTCACTAAATTCGGACAATCATGCTCGAAAGCGTGGATTACACGATGAAGTTTTTCTTTTCAAGTGTTTTTAAAATAGCATTTGATAGCAAATTGGTCTACTACTAAACAAGCGGTTAGATGGTAATGCGGTAAAGCAGCAAAACGCAAGTGTACGGCCAATTTTTTTAGGAAATTTAAAGAAAAAGTACCTTATATTCTGTTTTTCGATTCATCTATCTCTCTTACACTTGCGTAATTGTGCGAAGAACTTCATAGTGTATCGCACGCTTAAGAATAGATCACTTCTCACAGACAAGACTTTCGGGGTCAAACATCACTTATTTCAACTTCTAACTACAAATAGTATAAGTGCGTTTAAGAGGTTTGTGCTCTACTACAAAAACTTGTGATGTTGACAACATACAACATTAAAGAGATAAATGCAAGAATAGAGAGGTGCAATAATAGTGCAGGAATGTTTATACCAGTGGTGGCTCGTCAGGTGAAGGAGGTGAAGAGCTGTTTTACCTGGTTTTTGAGAGGATATAAGATAAATATTTTTTCATAATTAGAATTTATGAATCAATAAGTTTTCAGTAGTAATATAACAAGAGAGTGAGAATAAATTGAAAATAATTTGACAGATCTTTAGAAAACTTGTTGCCAGGCAATAGCCACGAAAGCTTGAGCTTGGGTGGCTATTGCCAAATGGCAACAAGTTTGAGAAAGATACTGGAGAATTATTTTCTAATTTATCGAACTCTCGAGTTATGTTTAATAATATTGAATTTGTTTATACGGAAAATACAAATATAAAATAAAAATTAATTAGAATGTATCAAACAAAAAGAAAAAAGAAAATGGTAAACGATGCGAATGGAAATTATTAAGAAGAATTTTAGAAGGGCAGAGAATGGGAGTACAATAAGAAAGAAGAAGTAACAATGCGATAATGAATATGTACCGGGAATCAAACGTAGGACAAGTAATCAAAGCAGAAGAATATTGGGGTTAGGCCACATACAGAGGCTCCCGAAGGAAAGGACAATAAAAATTATGCTTCGAGCAGGGCTTATAGGCACTAGGAGGAAAGGAAGACCAGAAAGAAGATGCATTGACGCAGTGAAAGACACTGTGAAGTTGCTGGGTATCAAATTCTGGGCAAGGATATCAAAAGACAAAGGAAAATGATGGTAAGACGAATCAAGGAAGGCCAAAGCAGTCTGTATAGCTTGTACAAAAATCCCTGGCGATTGATTCCATTAGTGTTTCTCAGCAGGTATTCCATAAGAGGATTAAAGAAATTTATGAGGGACAACTTTACCGGGTTCTACTGGATAATATTTTCAAATGAGTTTTACACAAACAGACACAAGTAATATCAAAATATGAAAAATTTTAATAAAATGAATTTTAAATGTCGTATTCTGAAGGTATATTTGTATAAAATTATCTTACTTAACAGTTTTCGGGGAAACAATTGAAAAGATAATCGTATTAAAAATTTCGGAGATTGAAGCATCTAAGCCAAAAATTATAATAATCCACTCCTGAACATCAGACAAACTTGCACCCCGCTGGTTAGGGATGGCTTATCCCATTAGCAAGTCAAGTCAATCGCCACGGATCTTTGTACAAGCTATAACGCTACAAGATGTATATGGATTGTCTTAGACCACCCGTCCCACCCCTTTTAAAATTGAGGGGTTTTATATTTTTTGATAAAGCGATTGGTTCCCTTACCAACTTTGCTTTGACGTCCCCCTTTTCGATAGTGTAAAAATTAAAACCCGCCGGGCCCCCCATATAGAGGAACGGGAACAACTGTGAAATTTTAAATGGAAACTCATATTTTATTACAAATTCTGATTTTACACCCAAAAATACGTAAAATTTATTTGGAACACTGTTTTTTGATTCGTAATAAAGGACGCTGTAATCGCAAAAACAATTTTTTTCAATAATTCTTTGATATACATATTCCAATTAAAAGATTAAAATAAACATATTGAATAGGTACTATCGAAATAATTGTTAAATGGTAATACATTTAAGCTGCCGACTCACTCTTTACCCACCTATTACCTATTTTATTAATATTTAAGAAAAATTTAAACCGGTCCCACGCTTATAACGCTAATTTTAGATAAAATACACTAATGAAGAAATCACTCGAAAGGATAATTAGTACAATAATGGCTTTAGTTTTAAAATTTTTTGTACTTGTAGCATGTTTATAAATGAGTAAATTTATGTCCATTTAATATTGACAGTCTATGTTGCATTTAATCTAAAACAGTACCGCAATATATGCTCGTATAGTTGATATCCATAGTAATATATTTATGAGAGAAAAGTAAATGTTAGCTGAAACTCAGGAAACCCAAAAAAGTAATATCACAGACGATAAGTGCCATTTTAATTTTAACACCTAATTTGAATTTCCCTGTAGTAGCATTTCACGTAAAAAATATATCTCTTACCGAGATTTGCGAAAATAGGCGCCACCAAAATGGGTAAATGGCGTGATGATATAATTTTTACTTTCTTCTACAAAATATAAGGAAGTGTTGGAATTATGAAAAAAATCACTGTCGAGGTTTTTGCGGAAATACATATATAGCGGTCCACTAAATCCGTTAAGACCAATTTCTCAATGAAGTCTGTGTTTGAGAATGGATAGAAGTATGGATGGATGTCCGTGTGTGCAATATCTCATGAACGAGACAAGTTATGTAAACGAAACTTGGAATTTATAAGTTTCTTGAAAATATGAAGAGCTGAGTTGATTTTGAATGAATTTCAAAACCGGAAGAGGAGGTTTACTCAACATACAAATAATAAATTCCATTTTTTACAAAAATAGAATCAGTCGTGAAAAAAGTTTCAAATGAAAGATGTTAGAAAATATATTTGGAATATATAATGTTATTGCACTTTTCTTGTACGCATGCTTCTAATTTTGAGATAAACTAAATTTTATATTTAATAATATATCAATATTCTTATTTACAATGAGAACAAGAACTAAAACATTTTTAACATCTATATGTCTGTATTATTAGTTAGAAAGTTTTAAACACTAGATATTAATTAATACCAATAAAATATTGCTAGTGATATGTAATTGTTTGTAATTTTGTTTCAATTCCATGGCTATCACTACAAATGAGCAATATTTATAAAACTTTAAAGTCGATCTTACGGATTACAAAACGTGTAAAATAAAATCTAATTAGTGATTTAGATGCAGAATTAAATTCTCTACAATTTTTATTTGAACCATTTTCGTCTAAAACCATTTGGGAACTTTTGCGCACGGAAAAACTGATTTCCCATGTTAAACGCCTATGACGTTTTTGATTTACACCCTGTATATATGAAAGAAGTGTGGTGCCCACACCAGATTTTTAATTGTATTTTGACCTAAGTAAGGAAAAGTTTAAAAACGAAAACCCGAATACGAACTCTTTTGAGACTGCTAAGCGCAATAAAATCATAAGATCCTCAGTTCGAATCCCACAGCCGAGAGTTACCAATTTAAATTTACCCCTGTTGTTCCCCCTCAACTAACATCTTTGTGGGTTATGATTTGACGGCTGGTAACCGCACTTCATACGAAAAATATATCACTTACTGAGATCTGCGTGAGCAGAGTGCCACACCCATAAAGGGTTAAGGGCGTGATGATATATTTATTTTATTTATTTAAATAATCAGACAACAGAAATTAAAGCGAAGAGAAAAACCAAAAAAAAAATGAATTAATAATCTGGTGGTACTCTCCATTGTAATTCCAAAATTATCTAATATCCGGATCTAATGTGCACCTCAAATAAGAAAATTTTGTCACGTAGCACGAAAAAACAAGACAGCACAGTGTAACAATAATTACAATAAGCTAGTTGAAATTGTGTTGGTTGTTTAAACCGCTGTGAAATTATTATTCATTTACCGTAGCTCATTTTGAAGTAATCGTATTTTAAGAGTATTTTTAACGATATTTATTCTTCCGTACGTGAGGCTAATATAAAAACTGTGTTTACTACGTACGTTGAGGCGCTCGGTGTGAGTTAAGTAAAAGAGTCAACTCTTTAAAGATGTGTACTCTGCAGGTGTGGGTGTGAGTTGACACCAACGCTTTTCCGGATTTAGTCAAGACGCCGTGTAGCGCAGATAGACGCCGGCGGGGGCGCCGGGGCGGCACGGCGGCGTCGCGCGTCGGTTTGCGGCAACTGACTGATTTTTCTCCTTTTCTTACTTTTTCTTGATTTTATATTTCGTTTTTGATGTGCGACGTTTTCTATTTTCGTATAAGTGAACATTTTTATTTTCTGTAAGCTTCTTGTGATAGTTGTAAGACGTAATTCTAATCTTTCACATTGTTCGTTTTCTTCTGGTTTTACTCTGAACTTAATGTGATATGATATCTTTTTTCAAATATAAAAACTATTTTTTGCTATGATTTATATTTAGGATGAAAAACTTTAACTAACCAACCAGTGGAAAAGTATGTTGATAAATATAATTATGTTAATATTGTTAAATCGAAAATGATTCGCGATAAAAAATCATGTGTCGCCAGCACATGACTCTCTTAATCTTAATTTAATAGTTTAATACTTTGATTACTGAAAATATAATTAAATTTTTCTAAAAATTGGAAGCATATAATAACGTTTTGATTTCAAATATTATTGCTAACATTATTAATTTCAAACATCTTATATAGCTGTTTCCATATGTAAAATTAATTAAAATTATAGTTTTATGGGATATATAATATAAACTTCTACGGTTTTGCAGTTATGCTCAAAATCAACTGAATTCTACTCATAACATAATAAATAACAATGTTTATCCAACACCTCTCAATAAATGCTCTGTAACTATGGTGATTTTAAACAAGCAAAGTAACAGATTACCCATTAGTGGGTATAATTTTGAGGAAAGTCACTAGTGAGTATTTTTTTATGTCTAACAATAATAATAACACAACACCTTGGTAACTACTTCGATTGACATTTTAATTTAAAAATTTAAAGCATATGTCATTGTCAAATAATATTTCTTTAATAAATTTTTCATTTGTTAAGCGATGTTGGATAAAACGTTATACTTCACACATGGGCAAAATGGAATTACCCACTCGATAAAATTATCACACTCAGCCTTTGGCTTCGTGTGCTAAAATTTCTCTCGTGGGTAATTCCTTACTTTGCCCAGTAAATAACTATTATTCCAAATAGTATTGCCAAGATATTTCATTTGAAACCTATATCATATTTTAACTAAATAGAATTTATTGTTTTCGCAATTATTTTACTTATTCAAAATCAACGAGTTCTTCACATTGCCATGAAATTTATAATTAATTGGCCCAGTACTTCTAACTTCTAAGACGCTGTAATTTGACGGTTGGGTTCCATATTTAACATGCAAAACTAGCTGTAAGCAAAGTACCACCATATCTAGGAATGGCGTGACGATATTATATTTCGATATATTCAAGATAGTAGTCTGCCCAAAACGTATCCAAAAGACCAATCGCCAATATCCATTTCATCCTTACCACCTGTGGCAATATGCACATGCAGTCTTATAACCAAAGAATAACATGCCATCTTCGAAACCTCGGCAGCCAGCAGCCAGCAGGCAGCAGGCGACGAAACGAACGAACTCCGTCGTCGACGGTGTGCGTTCGATCAGAGGCGGCCGGTGCCGGTGTCGGTGTTGGAGCGCCCCCGCCGCCCCCTGCACTATCCACACCGCACGTAAAGTCCGGCTCAATTTCCAATTTCTTTCCGTTCCGGTGTGCGGACGGGGCCCGGTCTCGCATAAACAGTGCAGAAAGCCATCCATCTCCTTGCATTCGTCCGACCGCCGAACCAGTGCCGGGGATTCGGGGTATTGCTAGGGGGCTATACAGGAAGGAATTGATTTGTGGGAAGGAACTGTGAAATTATGTTTTGTTATCTGTTATTCAATATTAATATGAATCGAAAAAGGGAAAGCTATTATTTTATTCATGGGTAATATATCGAGAGCCAAGAATTTATCAATGGTAATATCACAAGACCTTCTGATTTTGTCGATAAAAGTTTATTTTTGCAGGTTTTTTTTTGCATAGCAACAATCACGAAAGCAAACTGCATTATAAATCTCAATTCCAAAGGAGGAGGGGTTTTACCTAATGTCAGCAATCAAAATCCAAAGACAATGTATGGCAGTAACTTGAAATATTAATTAATTGTCACACTGTCATTTATTGACAGTAACAATTATTTATTTCCTTGGTAACCCGGGTAATTCGATTTTATCAGCTATAATATCCCAGGGCCATTGATAATTCGAAATAATTTTATCACAGTTACCGAAAGAATATCATTAAACAATTAACAATTTATCTTTTATAGCCCTTCAAAAAATCTTCTTTGACAATTAAATAATCATTTCATGAAATATATCTTATTGTTATGAGAGTATATACCTATTTATCGTATTAAAAAAATGTTTGGTTGACTTAAGCAAACATGAGAGCTAAGTAATAATTATGTGAAATATATCACCTTGTTATGGTCCTAGCAATACTACAGTGTGCCTTGATACGCAATCCTATCTTAGTTGTCATTTTGGGATTTTCCAAAATATCCGCTAGGTGGATATTAAGACAAGAATTGCAATTTGTTGCTAATCAAATAGTTGCTTTATTACGATTAATTTCAGTACTATTTTTTTATTTAAAACATAAAGACAGCAGAATTGGGTATTGATTGTTTTTCACAGTATTTTTCATTTAAATTAAATGAGTTATTTAAATTGTAAGTATCTGTTTTATAGTTTTCGATCAATATAATTTCAAGCTTAATTAATAGTTTTTTTTAAATTGTAATATTAAAGTAATTACTAATTTAAATGTAAATGTAGATTTACATATGTATAAAGCTGCTTTTTTCATTTGTTCCATTAGTCTCCATTTTTACTTGGGTATTTTAATTCTCAATTGTAACGTGTCGTTGCTTCGTATTTTTGCTAAATTTTAATTTACATACTACATTTTTTTTTCTCAATTATTTGGAGGAAAAAATCCTTAATAAAGAATTTGTTTGTATAGTTAATTTGAGATAAGGTTGGATGTGCTATCATGTACACATGCGCACTCAACACAGATTTAAAAATATACAAATAAATTCTCGAATATTTGAGAGTTATACTACATTATAATTAACCCCTCGTAACATGATTTCATAACTAGTAATCAATTGAGCTTTAAGCATATTTCCACACTAAAAAATTATTAACTCCTCGTTTGTATATCCAGTTTTATGATAAATAGCTCTATGGTAACGCATCGGACTGTGAATCATAAGATTCTCTGTTCGATCCCAACTCCCAACATACTATCACTTCTTCTGTGACTCCTTTGCCGCCAACATCTTTGTGGGCTGTAATTTGACGACTGGTAACCTTCATGCGCAGAATCATAAATAACGAGATCCGCTCTAATCGGATAACCACAGTTAGAAATTGGTACCTAATTGATATATTTAATTATTTTCTTCACATTTCACAGTTGTTTGCGGAAAATTTTCTTTGAAAATATTATAAAATTATTTGTTTTATAGTAAAAAAAAAAAAAAAAATTGAAAACGGTTTAGTATTCTGTAAGACCAGATTGGAAAAATTGTTAATTTTATTTTTCGTGAATACCAAGATGATATCAATAGTACACATGATAGTTGACAGCAGTTGGTAACATTATTATGAGTATTAGTTTATTGTCTACCAATACGTATTTCATTGTGTGCTTTTTTTTATTCTTAAATTTAAATATGGTGTGGCACTCTGCTTACGCAAATCTCGACATGTGTAAAGGTGTTCAGTGGGGGGGGGGAACCAAAGAGGTAAGTTTGAAATGGCAGCTGTTGGCTGTGGTATTAAAACAGAGAATCTCATGATCCTCAGTAAAAAGCGTTGCCACGGACCTATTTATTTATTTATTTAATAATGTAAATATCACAATTTGCTCTACTGCAGAAAAAATCGATTTGGTGAAATGCACAACCAGGAAAATCGGTCAGAAAGTTTATTTTATTGTGGGAAGACATTGTAAATGCAGCTAAAAGAACTAGTTTGAGTTTGCTTCCAGAAAGTCAAAAGAAAAATATAATATATTACAATTTATTTTGGTAATGGAGAGCTAAGAAAATAAAGTATTACTTTATACTAAATGATTTTGAGGGTAGTAATAAAGTCCAATTATACAAATTGCGAAAAATAGCACTTTTTAGTTAGTTAGTTTAAAATCAAATTACGGAACAAAATTTTTGGCGCCATATTGACAATTTATAAAACACCTTTTTCTCACTAGTGATTAAATTGCTTACTTTGCTCACTCTTTCGAGTGAGCAAACAACACCAAAATTAAAGGATTGTGGAAAAAATATATTTAAAATCTCATGAAATTGTATGTTTCTACATCTTTTAGCGTGTCGTGTGAATAAGTGTGTAAATATTAATATATAATAATAATAAATCCATGTTGGTTTCCACAAACGAAAATCGCATTCGGCGTCAATGGGCAGCGCCGTTTTCCAATAACGCCACAAGGTCCGCTGAGCGGTCGCGGGGGGTCAGACGCAAGGGGGGCAAACGCAATATACTGGCCTATATTATACGACAGACAGGGGGGAAGCAACTTCAGCCGCTCTCTCTGTCTAGTTGATGAAAAAATAATAATCCTGGCTGGGCAGTGGCAGTGGCGGCCCGTCCGGGGCGACAGCTGGCTCATGCACAAACATTAACTCTGGCGCGGGCACGTCCTGCAACACCTTGGAGGAGCCGACGCCGACGCCGACGAGCACTGTCACTGAATAATGCATGCGAGATGCACTTCTGGATTGTTTTAACATTTGCTCGAGTGAAAAATAGTTCGAGGGTGTGGAGAGGCCTTAGTGGTTTCTCAAGAGCCGCTCAATATCGATCGAATGTTCGAATGTTATTCAATACAGGATTACTAACTGCAATACATTTTTTATAATTAATTCAAATTAATTTTTGTTTTCTTGTACCTATAGTATTCGAACTAGAATTTCAGTTGTGATTTTAACTTTACCCCTGAGGTTCCCAATCCACTAACATATTTGAGGTCTATGACTCGATGGCTGGTAGCCGTATTTCATAGACAAAAATATATCACTTGCCTAGATCTGCGTCAGGAGAGTGCCACACCCATAATGGGTAAAAGGCATGATGAATAAAATATCATCATTATAATCATATCGTTAAATGTCCTATTCTAGGGACTCTAAAACGCTCTTATCTGTTAAAAATTCACCATAGAAATTTTTAACTCGTAGTTGACAGTTACAAATAGAGAGCGGATTTTTTGGGAAATATGCACTCACTATGACAATATATGCAGTAAAATATGCAAGAAAAATTAAATTATTAGATAAAAAGTATAAATGAATGCAATATTAATTTTATTGCACAAAATAGTCTTAATCCTGATTCACAATCAACAAATATACTACTAATATACATATAAACTAAGTCTAGAAACTATTATGAGATTATGACATATTTACATTATTACTATATTAAATTTTTTTTAAATTAAAAAAAAAAGTGAAATATAAGTAAAAGATATATCCAGCTGTGAATTGTTGGTCCTTATATTCCTTGTACCCACTTTTACCAGCATTCGTGTATACAATGAATACCTACCGTTACCGTTACAGGGATTTCTCTAGAAATATTAGAGTTTATTGGTTTGTGTATTTGCTTATTTTATTGTTTATTGCTTTTTCCGTTGTACTCAACTATTTATTGGAGTCTCCTCCAATATTTGGGAATTATCAATGTGTATTACCAGAAATTTCAGATTGTTTATCACTAGACAAAGTCTTAAAAATGTCGAAATATGTAATTATATGTAACTTTTGTAAAAATATGCATAAGAATGCCCAAATATGCAATTAGTAATTAGCATTAATTAACCCTAATCATTGTATTTCGTCCAGAAAATTGATTTTATTTAAAGATATGCAAAAATTAAAATATATGCACTTTGCATATAATCCACTCTCTAGCTGTAGTTATAAACAATAACAAATGTTTGTTTACTTGGTAGCGGGATTTTATCGGACTACCGAGGTTTTATCGGGGAAACGTGGTTTTATCGGGGTAACGGAATTTTATCAGTATAATACTTTTTGAATTTACAAGTGTTTGGTTGGTTAAAAACTAGTCGTAGAAATTTATCGATAACATACTAAATAGTTGTTGCGTAGGAACGGACATCTGTGAGTCAAAAATGACATAATTATATTATATTTATATAATGTAATTTTTGACACTAGTTTCGCAGGAATTACGAAGAATTTTACCAAATAAATTCATGGCTCGATTTATAATCGGTTAGGTATTTTCTGAATTTAAATAAAAATAAACAAAATAATTGTTTAAATTTTAAAAATTCCATTTCAACAAACGGTTGTTTAGGATATGGTGCAGGGATTTTATCAAAATTTTAGTGCTACAAAATCGTCCACTTGGTACAAATGAAGCATTCTGATTGGTTTAAAATATAATGAAAGAAATAATAATAAAATCGCAAGTTAAGCAACACTGCCCGTTGTTAGTAGTTGGATGGGTGACCGCTTTGCGATAACCCATACCAGCGAACACTGCATTGAAAACGAGGTACTGTGGCGGCATATAATCTATAAGGGGATCCTGGATAAAACAAATTGAGAGAAGTAGATAACCCATTAAAATTTTGAGTTGCCCACTTGATTTTATTGCAATAGGATTGTCCAACTTAAAAAACAAATTGAAATTTATGTGGCAAGAATCTAGTCGTAAATTCGATATAAAATATATTTCGTATTTCCAATCATTGCGTTCGAGTGATAAAATACGACTTGAATTATAATTTTAAACAAACCAATTTACATAAATCCAACTATAACACATTTTACAGTATTTTATTCGATGCTATCTTTAACACATCCTGTTTTTTTGTTGTTTCAGGTAAGCCGAGTTGATATCTCCGCATATCCGATACAGTAAGTTTTCATTTTAATTCCAATTGTCTTAAACAATTTATTCCACATCGTTATAATATTCCTCCCTCGCTTGCTTTATCACTGATTCAATCATTCACGCACCAGATATTATAATCTAGTATCTGCTGTTAAACGTCAGGAACATCGGTATAATACGTTGTTATATGCAGTAAAGGATATTTAAAGAGACAATCGTCCGCTATCGGACAATGTAGAATTATATTATTCATGGAAAATTCTAATGAAACACCTACAACAGAATGTACGCGTTACGGCCCTGGCCACGGATAAAACTATATCTTGAACGCTAATTTTAAATGCAAGAGATATTTAAATTGATCCATTTATTAAACCGTATTATGTCTCGCTAAGAAATATGTTGTTGTAGACTGAGTTAAGTTTGTTGTGATAAGGTATTAAAATCATTATTAAAATAAATATTATGGTTGAGAAGCATTGAGACTTTTTATATTTTTAATCGTTGTATATTTATGTTGGATTATTTCATTAGTAAACAGTTCATTGCTACTTTATAAATATGCTACACAACACAGGTTCCCAAACTGTAGGCCGAAAACTTACCGAAACTAAATATTTACACATTCATCATAGACAACTTAATAAAAATTCCCGTAGGTTGCTAGATGTTGAACAAAAACTTGTTTTGCACGTTGCTTTTTTCTGCAATGATTTATAAACAATTGAATATTGGGAAAATGCTTCAAATAAAAATGTAATATATTAATCAGAGGCGTAGAAAAATATATTTTTCTGTGGTTCATTTCGGAAACAGCAACCATATATAAATAAAACATGACTTACATATTAATCTTAATTTGATTGTTTAATAACTACACTTGAACCAAGTTTAACATAAACAATATTTCTTTTTTCACATAGCAACTATTAAGTATTCATATAGCTAGTAATATAACAAGAATATTGTGCGATTTATAATATTCGAGGACGTCACTGTGAAACATCCGCTAATATTCGAGTTAAATTCAAAGCTTTATCGTATCAACGAGGATGGCGATTCAAAAACAAATCAACAGTTTTGGCTGTCATACAAAAACAATTAGGTAAAAGTTTTCACTTTTTTTAAATAATTTATAGAAGATTTTGATATTTCCACAAATATTGTAGATGCAGCAAATAGTGTACTATAAGATTTGCTGTCAGAGAAGACAAAAATATATTACGAAAAAATATTATATGTAAATTTTATTAATAATGTACTAACTTAATGTATTATAGTTGTATCTAACGTATTAAGTTCGTAACTAATGTATTATATTTATAAGTAACTATCGTATTATGTTGTTTATAATTATTAATAATAGTTATTTATGTATTAAGTGAATAAAGGCATATTTTAACCACTAGCAGAATTTTTAGCTTTAACTTTCGCGAGTGGTTAATTTGTCGTTATTCACGTAATGCATACAATATTTTTTCCAACACTTTTCTTTAAAATGCTTTTTGAATAAAATTAAAATGACATTTAACTAAAAATTTGACACATTTATGTTTCATCTTATTTTATTAGCAAAGCTTACTTGTATACCTTCTAAGTTGCTATGTAATTTTTCTTAAAATATAGAAAATATACACTTCTACATTTTGTCATTACTATAGCAACGTGGATAAAGTAATACTTTAACTATCCTTACTATTAAAATATTGTTTTTGTATCGAGAATTCAGTAGATAAAATACTACTTTACAAGTAGGTGTCGGCAAAATTGAAGGATTATAACAGTCGATGATACGATAAAACTAATAATTTAGTAATTTTTCTGAGTATTTCCCCATTTAGAAGAACTGAATTTGAATTGATATTCTAATAACTATTAAAAAAATTATTGACGATAACTCAAAAGTAATTTGATGACATCCATATTAATTTTTAACATTTTAATTTAACCCTTCTCTTTTAAACCTGCAATTATAAAAAACAATCGTCCAAAAATTAATTTTTGACATTTCAAGACTCTCCCCCTTTAATTTGATACCTCTTAAGGTTTAATCAATATTCGTCATTTTTTAAATATTTAGTTTTTCTTAAAACCGGAAGCTGGTTCAGAATAACAACGAATAATATTTTTATTCTAAATATTGTTACAAATATCATTTAGTATTTTTAGTCACATATTCGACATAAATTTATTATTTTATTGTATGTATATACATACGACCAGCCCGTCCATCCATCCTTAGAGACGTCATTGAGAAAATGGTCAAAACGGAATCATACCTTAAAACTTGTATTTCCGTGATATTCTCTACATAGTTTTTTTTTTTTATGACGTAAGAAGCATATTTTTTCTTTTCTCTACCGGCTTAAATTAACTATAATTTGCTGGACATCCAGTAGGATCAGAATTATTCAAAAATAAATATGGAGTACTGTCCCTCAAACAGATAAATTATTTTATTTTAATTGATGCTTCAAAATTGAAATTGATATTTGAATTGATTATACCTCCATTTTACAAAAAAAAAAATCTTTTCATGCACGTAAATGCGTAAATTTGAAGAAGCCAGTAAGCAACATGCTTACAAAGTACGATGTTGTTGCCATGGTTGATGAAGCTAAGCTATGAACGCATTCTTGTCTCGTGTGTTGTCCCCGCGGCCTGCGTGACCCCGTGACCCTGAGCACACACACACTCGCACACCTGTTTCACCAGCACAGAACCTTGGTGGGATCAGCGGCGTTCGTCACCCGGGTAACGTTTATACAAAATTATTCAATTCAATTTCTTGTTTGCAAATTCCGGGAAATTTATATGTATTTTAAGTTTTGTAATATTGTGACTGTTATATATAGAAACGCCCTGAAATGTTTCAAATAAAAATTGTAGAAAATATTTCGCTAACTAACGATCTGCTTGGAGAAGGACTTGGTATTAGAGGTATTAGACAGCCGTCAAATCACTGTCCCCATAGAAAAATGAATCACTGAACAAAATTCATTTATAAAAGTTAAAAAGATGTTGAAAATATGAAAAATTCAGTTTTAATGAGTACCTACCAAAGGAACGTAATTTTATTCGGGTAATAAAACTAATTTTGTTTAAATTTAAAATACTAATTTTAGGATCGTAAATAATGTCTGCGACCCTAGTCGAATTGAAAGAAACAAATTATAAAATAAATAAATGAGCCATAATGTTATGTTATAATAATAATAACGAATACATATAATCTTTTATTCACAACTGTCAAATAATATGTCTATAATTCAACCGTTGTTTATCAATTAATAATCTTTATTTGAAATCGGCACTAAAGTGCTCAAAAATCATCATTATAAGTTCAGAAACGATTTTGAGCAACGCAGTGCTGGCAACCGTAAAATAATTATTGTAAAAGTAGGATAATTTTGGCAAATATATGACGTATTGTAGTAAATTTGTATGTAAAATGAAACAATATATGCAAGAAGAATAAACTAATTAATTCCTATGAAGAAATTGAGGACAAAACACATAATTTTGAGTGTTATTTACGATAACTTCAATGTTCGAGGTTGGCAACACTGAGTGTCAGTTTCAATTGACAACTGACAGATGTATAAATTTAACCTATATAATTATTTTTTATAAATTTTTTTAATTTTTGATTTCAAATAAAATTTAATATGTACCTCGGTACTGAAGTTCCTTTTTATCACTCACATGGTTTATTTTCCTCTGCCCTACGGGCCTAGGCAAATAAATTCCATATTCGTGATAAAAAGTAAAACTTCAGTTCCTTGTTACTGTTGCTAATGAAATAATATTGACAGTTCGATGAATTAGTATTATTCAATGTCAAATTCAAATCTTACCTGTATAATAAAATCTAAATTACTTTTAAGTAATTTTTTCCACATAAAAAGCCAAAGACATTAATTTTCTCTATTTCATATTTTAATTCTCTTTTTAAGCTTAAACTGTAGCTAACTAATTGGCTTTAAGATTTTCTGCTAAATATCAAATGACTTCAAAATTTTGTTACAACAGTACGTAGCCTAGCGATGGTTGCTACAATTTGTCTATGTTGATAAACAAACAATTTTTTGTATTTGTCAGAGCTAAAATTCTACTAATTTTATAATTTCAAAACAAATATTTAACGAAATCTTGTGGATAAAGAATAGTATTCTACTCGCATGTAATGGCTATTATTCATTCGAATGATTTACATTTACATCATCCGCGTTCGCTCGTTATGCAAACTTCATTCTCATGAGCAATAGCATACATTACATGCTCATTGAATAATATACTAGTAATTTTATACTATTTTAAATTATAAATCAAACTGTCACCTAATAAACCTACTAGGGGTGTTGATTTGGTGATTGTTAACCCATTTCAGGCACAAAAACAAATTTACCGTGATCTGTGTTAGCTAAGTGTCACACTCAAAATAGGTAAATACTATGATGTATTTTTTCTGATTATGCATTGCTATGTATAAAACATAAAAATAGAATGTTACATTCAAACTGTATATTTATTTCTACTTCTGCTGCATGTGAGAAATGCAAAGGTTAAAGAATTTTACACGAAGTTAAAGAAAGAAACTAATAAGGTCGCATTATTTAAAGTAGTTTTTTGCTGAGGTAATTTTATTAAATTGTGTTGTCAAGTTGGTTTCATAATTAATTGTAAAATATCGACCTAAATATTTGGCCAAACCAATTATTATTCATATTAATTTAAATTAAATTTCTTTCCTAAAATTGATTTTCATAAATTTTGGTTCAGACGTAAATTTTGGGAACCTGACCCTGTTTCTTTGTGTTACAAACTGATTTTAATTCAGTATACAGAAATTATATCTGCTGCTTTGATTTGATTAATAACTGTACAAGATATTAACCCAATAATTTGAACGATTTGAACAATCAACTGGGAACTTTTTCTCATTAATATTTTCATAAATTAATTTTGAGAGCCTGATACTTCAACCAGAATTTAATCCATTTTTTGTACTATACTAAAATTTATACGAACATATATTAAATTAAGAAAAGTTACAAATTATAATAGTCAATCGTTGCGCAATGTATGGTCATCTTATGATAATGTAATTAATTATATCAAATATTAATTCAAACTGTCAATACATAATTGATCTACATTACAAATTAATCACAATACTACAACATTTCCTAGAAATATGTTTCCTGGTGTTTCAATTTAAAGGTAAACTGTTGGTACTACTGCACGCATCTGCGCATTAACTAGTTAATTCCGATGACGAAATTGAGGACAAAACACATATTTTTCAGTGTTATTTACGATAACTTCACTGTTTGAAGTTGGCAACACTGAGTGCCAGTTTCAATTGACAACTGACAGATGTATAAACTTAACCTAGGTATATAATATTTTTATTACAGTTTTTTTTTTCTAATTTTAGATTTCAAATTAAATTTAATATGTACCTTGGCATGGAAGTTCCTTTTTATCATTCACATGGTATACTTTTCTTATTTCACTTTCATAAATTCAATAAAAATAAAATAAAATTGTACGGCATGTTTAATATACCACTGGTCATCAAAGGGCTTTGCCCGCGGGGCCTACCGGGTCCCAGGCCGCAACCCCGACGCAGGGGCTCCGATTCAATAATTTTACGTGAGAACTGACATTCCCAAGTTTGACAGACTGTTAATTTTACAAATAATAAATTCCCCAAGAACAGTTGCACAAAATTCAATTTTGTAGCATTGTTTTTGAGGAAAACAGTGTCACAAAATTGACTTTGCGCACGTGAAATAGGAAAACATGCTAGTGGCATTTAACTATAAAATTAAATACACACTGAAGATGAACGTTTATTAAAAATATATAATTGAAACTGTTTTCGGAATTTAGTAACGGTAAAATATTTGTCTACAAGGGCCACTTACGGATAATTGAAGCGCGTATAATGGGCGTTGTACTCCATCAAATAGGTAATATTTTTAAGAAAACTTGCGTTATAATCCCGCCAATCAGAAAACTTTAATTACAACATCACATTTACTAATTACCTGTCTCGAGAGAGAAACATTTTCTCATTGCAGGCGTTTTACGTTTTGTGAGTCAAAGTTTAAATTGAATGCCCTCTGAATGTGGAACTCTATCCCTTCACCTCTCAAGTCCTCTGCTTCCTCCTTCCCCTCTGAGTCAACGCCATCTCGAACAACTGAACAGTGGCGTTGGTTAGAGTTTTCAATAGGGGCAAGATCATTTTTAAGACCCTTTAGGACATTAACAATTAACTTGTACATTTTGATTTCACCTTCTTTTTTAGTTCCGAAATAATTTTCTCAATTAAATTTATTTAACATGCATCTGAAGAAAATGGATACAAACATTTTTTTTTAAATATGTCTTGGACGTATCTATATTTTTTTGTTATACAGGGTGGTGCCTTGGACGACGCAGCATAGGGATTTCAATGGTAAATTGTTAGTGTGCAAGTATTTGCTCCCCTAATTCTTTTAGAGCAAAAATTTATTTAGATTTTATCTAGAGAAAAAATTCTGCATTTATTGATACCATTGTTCATAAATTTCTATTGTCCGAAAGATGAGAAACCGTTTAAATTTATTATTAAATATCGTTTTTATAAAGTACTCAAAACAAGAAAAAGTAGAAATGATTACATGGTTTTATGCCGGAAATTAAAACAAACCAATAGCTGATTACAAAAATGTAGTTTGGCAAATGGGTAACAAGGCAAATGTTAGCGCGCTTGTGTTTTATTTATTATTTTAATTGTTCCATGGCATCATTTATTTTGTAAAAATATTAAATTTAATTTCTTCGATTTCTTCTCTTCCGGTTAATGGAAATTTATGGACAATGGTATCAATAGATGCAGAATGCAGATAAAATATAAATGTACTTTTGCTTTAAAATAATTAGGGAAGCAAATACTTGCACATTAAGAATTTACCATTGAAATCTCTATGCTGCGTCGTCCAAGACCCCACCTTGTATAAGTATCTATATTATAATGTAAAACAGAAATAATTGCTAAAATAGAAAATCGTTCGTAGCTGAGGTAATTACAATTAATTAAGTGTGCAATTTGTTTAATGAGTGTCTTATTTATAAACGGTGGCTTTATTACAATTAACAGTTAAATTTAGATTAATTTTTAACTAGATTGCAATAATTTTAAATAATGTTAATCCAAAAGAAATATAAAACTATTAAATTATATATAATGCAGCTAAACAATATGTAATAATTATTTTCGCAATTAGTGGGATAAAGATAAAATTATCGCACCCATGTAAAAAAGCATGTACGTATTCACGTTAGTGCGACAATCATCTTGTATTCCATTTTATCTCTACTGTTGTTCGTGATTTTGTAAAATAGTGCCGTAATGTAAGTCATTAGCTGTCTAAAGTGAGTGAGATACGTTAAATAAATAAACATCATGCATAACGTCTTTTATCCATTTCTGGGTGTGTTGCTTTTGTGTTTAGAACTGTTCTCTGTAAATAATATAGCGACTTCAAAAATGTTAGTGGAACTGGACTCAGATGAGTAATTTTGTTTCTTACCATAATTTTTTTGTTATCGAAAACATTTATTACTAACATTCCGTGGTAAATAAATGAATGCTATATTATTCTTTATAGATTAAAAGTAGCAATAAATATGAAATCACGTTAAAAATGAGTTATTGAGTGTACATTTTCATTACAAAAGGATCAAAATGTGGTTGGTTATTTATTTATTTATTAACATTTATGTCAAAGGTATTTTAAAACCATAAATGATTAATGGTTTGTTGCGTGAACGAATGATTCCGAGTGAGAAGAATAAACGAGCATGTTTGAATCGCACTATGAATGTGGACGAGGCGAAAGTGGTGTGTCAGGATAGGAATGTCTGGAGGAGATTGATTGTTGGTTGACTGTGTTTCTGGGTTTTTGCTACCCCACTAAGTGGAATATAACGTGATGTTATGTATGTATGTATTTTAAAAATAAACAATCTATTAGTCATATTAAATTATGTTACCAAAATAATATATCATATATTTGTTGATAAATAACACGATTGAAAACAAGTTTATTCAACTCAACTCGTGTCAAAAGTGCAAGTGTCAGTTTTTGGTTACATAAATTTCTTCTAAATAATTATCTACTTTTTTCTTTTCCTTTATACTGAAATACTTTAAAGAAATAAACTGCATATTACGGTACTTAAAACATAATTCGTAAAAACAATATCTATTAAGACTTATTTATCGTTGGGATTCTTCCTTCTTTTCACGCCTTTAGAGGTTATGTCTTGACGGGTGATGCGCAAAAATATACTAATTACCGAGATCTCCGTAAACAGAGTGCCACACCCATAATGGTTAAAAAGCGTGATGATATTTGATTTTATTTAAGACAATAATTTAAATGACACCACCTTACGATATTAGTGGAGGGGAAACTGCAAGTATATTTTATATCTTTGTGTTGGAAAATAGTGTTACCGCGAAGCTATTTATTTCATTTTCCTATTTATAATACTCCCAAAAATTCAATTTTACTTCACGTTTCGGCCAGACTCATTAAAAATTATTTGAAATTCCTGAAAAACTAATTGTCAAGCCTGCTAGGTTAAGGTTTATGAAATTTTGTACAAAGTGTATATCTATTTGAATGGCACTTACAACTACAAGTTTTAGTTTTAGAAGAATCTACGCTTTCAATAGACGTTCGATGTACCCATAAATACCAAATTAAACAGTGGGCGCAGACCCCATCCTGCCCAAAACGACCTATCGACGCCGCTGATCCTTGTTCTCAGAGTTATTATGCCGAACGTGAATGGATTCTAATTAAAATATTATAGTTATTATATGATAGATTATTAATACCATAATTGCAAACGTGTTTCGGAGTGACAGGGAAGGAATGATTGAAGGATAGGAACGTGGAAGAGAGACAAAATGCTCGAAGCTGTGGTCTACAGACCGGGGCCAAATGCACCCACGCCTTGAGTTTCAAACCTGTTTTTAGTTTTAGCGGGACCGCGGGGGTGGAGACGCGGGGAACGGTGATTCTGGCTCTTTGAAGTGCTTTGAGTCAGTGGTTCTCAATTTGTGGTCACTGGCTACCACGTGGCATTCACCAGTGTTTCGCAAACTTTCGTCGTTGGTTTCAGTAATTTGATAATTACCGGTTTAACGCACCTCTTCGAATACCTATAGGGATAAATTATGGTAAATAAATTTTACTGGCAAAATATTCACATTTTTTATTGGGATATTGTATTGCTTTGTTTTTCCACAATCACTGCTTTTCTAAATATTTTACAGAAAATCTGTAAATTTGTTTGTGAAATTTGTATTTATTATCAAAGTTATAACCGTTGCGAAAAACGTGCGATTTAAATAGTACCACCTTATTACGGTGTATCTAGTATGTTTAGTTATAACTGAAATTACATAATTGATAAATATTGTAAAATTCTTATAAATTTTTGTTTTATTTAATTTAATTTAATTAGTCTCTCTGAGATAAATTAATACCAGATCGGTATGATTCAATTAACATGTATAAGAAACAGATGATGAATATCCAAATTAATTTTTAATATTTTAATTTAACTCTACTCCTCGAAACCAATAATTTGATACCCAACTCGGTAGGACATAAGTTGCTTGTATAAAAAAAAAATTGCACAACGTCTATACGGAATACATTGGTGTATGATGAGTCTGAGATTGAGAAAAAAATAAATACTGCTGAAACCCTATCCAATTGGGTATCAAATTAAAAGTTTTAGTGAGAAGACTTGAACTCAAATGTTAAAAATAAATTTTGTACCGAGTTGAAAATTTCGCATTTGAAATAAATTCAAGTTATTTTCAGGTTTCAGGTTTCAGGTTTTGCAATTGTTACTAAATTCAACTCCAGCTTTCATGATAATTATAGTAATGAAGTTTTATTACTCTATTTTTCTCGTTCATGAGTTATAGAATATACGGATACACATCCATCCATCTATCCATACTAGATCATTTAGAAAATAGTCAAAACAGATTCAGGGATCTCAAAACATATATTTCCGTAAAAATATCGCAATCAATTTATTTCTAATTGCTATATTGTTTTATACTGCGTATAAGAAAATAAAAAATAGATAAGAATGTTCTATTAAATAAATAATTAATACACATTGCCTACAAAATAAGGAGAACCAATTATTATTGAGGGAAAAAACAACAATTTAATTAAAGTTAAAGGTTTCTTGACCCCTGCCAAAATTCCCGTGATTGCGTCAGGCAAGCAATATGTGCGACACATAAGACACAATATCATTGATCGAAAGAAATGAAATTGCTTATGTGACGTTTGCCGACCCATAGCAAAAATTTTGCGGACGCGCCACTGGATAGACCTCCATGGACTTAAAACAATTCATTATATATTTGTAAAATTAATAAACTTAAGTAATTTTCCTCATTTTATCGAATAATTCTTGGTTTGAACATCAATTATTTTTTAATGAAATTCAAGACATGGGACACCTGTTTTATTAATTTTAAATTTAATTTGACCTGATTAGAAAGTTAGAAAAAAAAAACAGGTTTTTATAATATTCAATTGATTGTTTCTTTTTATAATAATTATTTTAATTTTGGATTCTCGGTCTGTACCTAAACTTTCTATTTTTCTGCGAATCATTATTTTCAATGTTACAGTACTATAAACAGAGAACAAAAATCTTACTTTAAAATTAATTTCTAATACAAATTATCCATGTTTGACATTTATAATTACTGGCAGTAAAAAGCTGAAATACTGGTCATTACAAATCTTTCATTTACTTTCTGAACTATAATTATCGTTTATTAGAAGTAGTAACTAGGATATAAATAATTAATTTTCTACTTAACTGAATTTCTATTACTGTAAGAACGTTTATGTTTTCATTATACAGGTACCTAAGTAATTTAAGTTAGTTCCTTTGTGTACACTGTCAATATTTCTTGGAAAAAAATCCTAGCATTTAACAGAAAGATTTTTTTCGTTGCTTTTTACTTTTTTGAGTAGTGTACATTTTTGCGGACATCCGTGTTTTTATGTACCCTAAATCCATTTTGACATCTGTGTGTGTGTAGATGGATGGTTGTGTGCCCGTATATTCAATAACTTATATGAACAAGAAAAAATGGAGCCTGAGTTAATTCTGGTCATAATTTAAAACCGGAAGTGAGCAGTTATATACCAAATAACGCCCTAGGGCGTTATAAATTTGACGTTGTTTCTATAGGCACAAAATACACAGCAGTGACTTCTAGTAGCAGATATAAATATTGAAATAAACAAATCGGTATTGTAAACATATAAGAATATTGCGTTACCTAGTAACACTGTTTGTAAGCAAATAGATTTATCTCTCTAACAAAACACAATGATAGAATAAACATCGATAAAAATCTTTTATAAAATGATATATCGGTTGGACATTAAACGTTGAACGCACCACGGGCCGGTGGAGGTAATATTTTAATAAACCATTGGCTGATTTCCAAGAGGTTCATTTACATCCATCATTTAGCCAAAGAATAATCCTTATTATTTAAATTTTTATTATTTATTCTTATATATTACAAACAACATGTGTTGCATTTTATCTAGAGCAATATGATGACATAATATAATTGATATACAGAGTAATTTATTAATGACACATTATTAAATATTGCATCTTAACTGAAACTCATGGTATGTTCAATAATATAATTACAATTATGAGTATCATATTTACTGTGAGAACAAACAAATAATTAATACATCTATTCCATATGTCATACATGTGTCATGGGTAATTATTAAACATAAAACAAGTTTTTCTACTTTTGTTTGAAAGTTTATTATCGTGTATTAATTGTAAACATGGGTTTAACTCCTGATGATGTACTGTCATTTATGACAGCTATTTATTTGTATTTCAGAACATGTGCGTTTCGATGCAGTTGAACTTAAATCTTATAGATGGTGCTCAAAAATTGAATTTTAATATCGACCATATCAAGGTTAAACGTTTCAGATGTGTGGATCTTTTTTATTTCCTGTATTTTATTATTTATTTTTTAAGAGGAGTTTTGTTATTTACAATTAATTTTTTGTGCAATTGTACAACGAATAATATAATAATAATAAATGGCAATTAAGTATCGTTTCTAATAGATCTTGTCGGTGAAGACGTTTAGAGATCTAGAGGTGATTAAATTATTTGAAGAGCATTGTACTGTGCTGGAGATCATTTTGATGTGTGGTCAGTATATGTGCTATTCATAGTCCTTTATCGTTTTATCACTTCTTACTGTTTTACACATTGTTGTGTTCTCACTTGATAAACTCGTCGCGAAACACGTTCTAATTTCGGTCGACGTTCGCATAAAAAATCCAAAGAGAGTAGAAAAAACAAGTCCGGCAGACATAACTTTGATTTATTAACGGTGGAAAAAATTGTGTGTCCCATAAAACGGGAGGCGGGCACGGCGGCGGTCTTCGCTGGCGACGTCGTGGCTCGCTCCATGCCTTCTGGCCCGGACTCTGCAAAGAGCCGCGGAGAGGACTGCGACGAGAGATTCCAATCTGAGCGGTACTTGGTTTATTCAAATGTGCAGGTCGACAAACCAATATAACATTATCAGTAGAAATGGGTAATAACTCCGTACATTCGAGTTCACCACGAATAACGTGTACAAGTTCAAATTGTATATGGAGTCAAATATATATAATTGTAACAACAACAAAATTGTATTATAAGCCAAGGTTGGGAAGATGATCATTTATTGACCAGCGTCGGGCTTGGTCAATAATGATTTTCTCAACTGTGGTTTATATATTGATTTTTTCTCTACTATGCGTTGGACGGCGAACAGATACAGTCAGCTTTAAACATTGCAAATTAAGGTATAATATACGCTTACTTGGATTTTGAATTTTAAAAGGCGGAAACCGAACTCATGCAGTTTTGTAATAACGGGTTACCAATAGCAATGCTCTATTTAAATATTACGCTCGTTTATGGGAGGAGTTTCTTGTGTATCTGTTCGCCGTCCTGGGATTTTTAGCTCTGAAATACTTTTTAGCAAATTAAATAATACATTTGTGTGTGTGTATGTGTTTACATAAATTCACATTCATCTACTCATGAGGCAACATATGACCAAAGTTAGTCGGCTTCCCATCATCATAACAAAAAAAAAAAAAAAAATACTTAATCATTTTGACATGAAAACTTGTTAATATCTACAAAAACTGAGGAGGCAGAAATTAAACTCTTTTGTTTTTAACAATGTTTTATTTGAAATTTCATTCTATAAGTAAAAATATTTAGAGAAAATTCAATCAATTTCTATTGCAAATAGAAGTAAATAATAAATACTACTCATGTTTTATGTTATATATATATACTAAAAATTTATACAATGTAAGATAATTCAATAATATTATAAATAAGCTTTTACCTTTTCGTGAATTTAACAATAATATAGAGTAAATAGTTCCGTGGAAACGCATTGGACTCTAGATCAAGAGATCCTCAGTTCGAATCCCACAGCCGACAGTTGCCATTTTAAGTATACCGCTTTAGTTCCCATGTCAAATTTGACAGGAAAATGGATATATAGTTTTGTAAAAATCATGTTTATTTGGGAACAAAATTTTCCTAATTGTAATAATAATAATAATGTTCCTAATTCTTTCCTATTAATTTCAGTAGTAATTAATAGGTGAATTGCAGTTACTGCTGTACGTTTTTATTTTTGTTAAAAGTTTATTAAGTAAAAGACATCCACCTACCAATAAGTTCAATCTACTTTATACATTATGAATCACCCAAATATTACATAAAAATTCGCTCAGTTTACGACTTTTAAACAATCATTATTTTGGAGTAATATTTAAAAATTACTAACATTAATTAAATATTTCTGATGCGGTATTTGAAATTTTGTAGTAATGGGGTTTCGGAGGTATTATCTTAAATTAATTTTGTATATATGGAATTGTTAACAATATATAGTTAAACTAAAATTTACAGATTCAAAATTTAATTTACTATTTGTAGGGACATATGGAAATTTTTAAGGTTTTTTTATACGAATGTACCTAATTGGGAAATGAATGAAATGAAATTGAAATCTACAAAATTGCGACACATTTGCTTGTATAAGAATAGAAAATTGCTGTCCAAAAGTAAGTTTGTTCATAGTCAGTCACACTTCTTAAAACTGCTTGCTGCTTTAATTAACTCCAGCTCCTTCCTCTCAAGAGAAAAATGCGGAAACAATTCTATTCCTTCTCGTCTTATCTCCATTAGAATCATCCCCTGTTCGAGAATCCGTGTCCCACGTTTCATTTGCATGCGGTTAATATATCAGCGATCACTTCATTAAGAAGCTGCAAACAAAACAAGCAGTGGACTGGAGACTGCACGGTGTAGGCGGCAATGGTAAACATATGATCGTGTACGTTGCATGGAGACTGCGAACTCAATTCTGCAAATGATTGTTTATTATGGACAACTGGAGTTTTACTTTCTCCCGGACAAGGTTTTCTACAACTTCGTGCTGATTGGAGGCTTCAATTTTCCTTTCTGGGAACACTGAATTAATTGTGAATTACTCATACAGTTAGTAATCTTAGCAGGAATCGTCAGTCGTCTGCTGTATCTAAGTTAATTTGTATTTTTATTGCGTTCTTTACTATACTTTTGTTATATTTATACAATTTTTTGTGTTTAACCAGTCGTCAACTTAAGAGCCTGTTAGTGGATGGGAAACCACAGGGGTAAAGTTAGATATTCTTATAATAATAATAATAATTCTTTTTTTTTTCCTTTGGAACATTTTTGTTTTAAATATAAACATATAATAAATTATAGCGGGTGTAAAATTTATATGTATTTATAGGAAATAAGGATGTTAATTTTGCATACAACAATTTATTGTTCTATATTGATTTTAAAACAAAATGTTTCAAATAAACTTTTAGATAATTACATTCTGCACTTAAATCACTAATAAAACTTTATTTACCCATTTTGTAATATGTAATATCAAGTTTAAAATCTTATAAAAGTGTTAATTTGTAGTGATAGTCATATAATTTAAACAAAATTATAAACAAGTTCAAAACACTTTTTAATAGTTTCCATCAATAGTTAATAGTTCAGTACCTACTAAATAAATTACCGAATTATGCCGCCAAAAAATAGCAACGTTACTTATTGATTTTATTACTCCATTTGAGAGTAATAAGCTGTTTTGCTTTTTAATTCTTTCAGTCGAGAATAATTCTGTCTACAAACTATGATTTTCATTCTTTTGCATAAGAAGTAACATTCACTTCTCTGTCATTTGTGTACATTACCGTACTGTTCCAGATAAAATACAATAGATTGTGTTAAAGGAAAATTAAAACATTGAATAATTTTTTAATAAAATTGATAACACATATACAAGTTATCAATTTTAAATGAACTTTTCATTCAAACTATATATTCAAAATATATACAAATGAAACGTACATTGTATTTGTAGATTATAGGTTAAGATTGCATTTTCTCCAAAAAAAAAAACTATAAAAACAGGAAAATTTGCAGTGTGTATGGCAACAGTTCTGCTGCACACATTCGCCATCGTAAGATATACAAAATGAATTTGACATTGACATTGACATGTACCTTTCGTGAATTGTAATCAACGCCATCTCTTGTTAATTTGGAAGCCCAATAATCGGATTTGACTATAATTTTATTTATAATAAAATAAAGAATTGTGCTCGGTAATATATGCAAAATATTACAGTACAAGTTTTTGTTAAAAATTTCGTGAATACTTGCGTGTTCTTTGTTGAGGTAAAGCGGTTAAAAATGTAGGTCCATAGGCCACAATGCGAAGTATTTAAAAAAGAACGATGCTGCACAAAGAAAACCACAATTTTGAGGTGCTACCTTGTATAGAATTCATTTAATACTTCAAAATCCTGTGGTTACTTTCTACAGATTCCGCGGGAGTGTTAGGACGGCTTCATTGCCCGTAAAGTGACATCAAAGTCACGCTAGCAGCCAGCGCAATGCAATATCAACACAATCTTTTTAGTAGCTACATGCACATGTCGGATCTCCGATTCACACTCCATTACTTGGTTTTGGATTTGTCATACGTATATTTGAGTAAAATAAAATATAGTGCAAGAATCACATATAATGTTATCCTTCGGATATTGTTATCACTTTGGCAAAGGCAAAGGCCGTTGTTGGATCTATATGATAGCGAGCCCCGATTTATTGAATTTGATCCACTGCATTAAATTAATAATTAAGTATAATAGCAATCATATATTGAATTAATTAATTGCCACACAGTTAAAAGATTATAGTCAAAATTGACAAAATTTTATCAAAAGTTTTAGTCCCAGACGATCAACCTATAATTTTTGTTAACTTAACTAGTTTCAAATTTGTTAATAATAAATTATTATTCTGTATTTCGTAACTAAATATATTTGTGAATATTGTAATTATTAACATTTATTTTTATGGGCTTTGGCTAAATATTTTAGTAATTATATTGAAGCAGAACAATAAATCATAGTTATTATAACAAATTAAGTTGTTACAAAGTATACAAACTTTCTTTAACAATTTCAGATTCATAAATTAGCTAAATTTACTTATTATTATTGACGAGTCTATATGTTAAATTTTATAAATGTAGCAAATAAATAAAAACAACAATTTTTCAAAATTTTAATTTAACAAATTGTCAAATTTGTTCGAGGGTAATATCACAAGACCTTCTTATTTTATCGATAAATGTTTATTTTGGCACGAATTCCTTTTGCTTAGCAACAATCACGAAAGCAAACTTCATGGTAAATCCCGACTCCGAAGAAGGAAGGGTTTTACCTAATGTCAGTTTCCTTGAGTGGTTTTGCTTAAAAGCAAAGAAAATGAGTGCTTAAAAGTAAAAATTTATTTGAGAAAATCAGAAAGGTCGCGTGGTATTTGATAAGATAAATTCCAAAGACAAAGCAAAATGTAACTTGAAATATTAATTAACTGTCACACTGGCAGTGATTGACAGTAACAATTATTTGTTTTCTTGGCAGTGGGAGTTTTATCGGTGTAACCCAGGCAACGGGGTTTTATCACTATAAAACTGTTCCTATTGGTAGAATTTTCAAGTGTTTTGCATTATGATTGGTTAAAAACTAGTCGTGGGAATTTATCAAGTTAAATTCTAATGACAACGCAAAATGAATCTTGTCATACTGACAGTTATTGACAGTGACAATTATTTATATCCTTGGTAGCGGGAAATTATCAGGGATAACCCAGGTAACGGGATTTTATCAGTATAATACTGTTCCCATTGGTTGAATTTTCAAGTGTTTTGCATTCGCTGTCAAAACGATAAAATTGTTTTTTCTTTATGGCTTACTTTATATTGGAGTTAAATTATCAAATAAAAAAGATGTAAAATAATAGTAGCTACAATTTGTATTATTTAGGGCGGAAGGTTATTTATTGAACACATCTCAATAATTAAACTCATATCAAGTTATGTTAGACATTTCGGACGAACATAACAAGTGAAATCTGTGAGTTTGACATGTACCCCTTTGAAAACAACCGAAAGCGAGACAGTGCAGTTTAGTTAGAGATTATTAGTGCACATCCCATCTTGTCCACCCTCGTTAGAACCCAATTATTTCATATTCCCTGAAATCTGTGCGAAGACGATCAATCACCCAGGCTGGGTGACCACTACTGGGCGTAATGAAGCGACGTCACGGCAGTTGCGGCCGCTAATGAAACACCCGGTGTACGCTGGCCGCGTGCGTGTGTGTCTGCAGGCTCTGCGCATCGCGCACTAATTGAATGTCCGCGCGGCGGTTCCGACATCCCGTAGCGCGAAACAGATTCATTCCTGTGATTTATATCATCATCATGTGAGCGCCGGGGTGGGAATGCGCTCAATTCAATTTGGATGCTGCGGTGCCGTGGATACCGAGATTGTTGCCTGGTTCATACGTAATAGTTTTAGCGGTGTTTTGACACTGGTTATTAACATAATTTGGCTGCTTCCTTATGATATCTATCGCAAGAAATCTGACACGAAATTAATATCCCTATTGAGAAAATAGTTTCTTTTATCATAATTACAATGTTCGTATTCGCATGGATACTAAATTAAATACATGATATACTGATATGTATTTAATTCTGAATCATTTACCATTCGCTGTAAGACTTTGGATGAATTATATTCAGGTTGCTAGCTTCATCCAAACTTTCTTCAATTCTTTAAATCTCTACTGTTTGAGATCCACCAACACCTCTATAATGACGTCACAACATTTAAAAAAAATCATTGTGGCTTAATGAATAACAATTAAGGCTTTAAAAGTGTAGATAGTCTTCAATTTAGATAAAGTTTCATAAAAAAAAAAGAAAAACGGTGAACGACCCCATTCTACACCTTCTTTTTAAACTTGACCCTCTTTTTCCAATTCCGGATTTATATGTAAAGGAAGTATTTTGACTTGTCAAAATTTTCGGTAGTAAGTTTTGGGATCCCTAGAATTTTTCGTCCACTAACTTATATTTAAAATTTATATTTTTAATGTTTATGCTACGGACTGGTTAAATTTTGGGTGCAATATATCAGCTGGAATTGGTGGTTGACTTGAAGAACTTCCAGGTTTTCTGGATATATTTCAGTAATGCTTGAGTTGCTGTTAGTTTTCTCATATTTGAAAGATGTAGTATAATTGAGAGGAGTGTGTGGGTATGCGAGACGTGATCGTATCCGGAATACATTGGTGTATGGTGAGTGTGAGATTAAGAAGAATATTGTTAAGAAATTTTTTTCTTTTAAAAACGAATTGTTACTAATTAGAAAACTGGACAAAAAGTGTGCCCGTAATAAGAGTATAATAGTACGAATCGCGTGTCAAAATACCTATTTCATGCAACCCCGTCTTGTGCAGAAAATATTGTACTTACAACATACTATTAAATTTGTAGATGAAAACTAAAATAAGATTGTCGAAATATCTTCTTGTGTCTGTATTATTTATCTTATTTATTTGTGAAGAAAAATTCAATTTTCTCTTCTAAATCATTAATAATAAATTTCCTCTATGAATGTACGTTATTTATCTAAACGAGTGTCCTTACCATTCACTCCAGCCATGTCTATTACCTATAAATAGGCACATACACATCCACATAAACACAATACGAACAAGGTACCGTTCACATTCATATGTGGGAGTACATAACGGTACCAATGCCCCCTCCTGTGACGAGCCGCACAGAATTGCGTGCGTGTGTTTGTGTGTCTGTCAGCCACACGCTGTCATCAATGCTTAATTAATTGCGATTATCGGCCGTGATTTGCGACGCTGGGAACGTTGCCCCCCTTGTGCGCCACTGGTATACCCCTAACTAAACGGACTATATTGGTTTCCACTACTGGCGTACTGACTTTTGATCAATATTAGGGTAGGGTGATCTGTTAATTTTAAATCTGTTTACGTTCATATCTTCAGAAATACAATAATTGGGAAAACCCAGAAATTTTAATTTGGGATAGTGGTACTCGCCATTAAACAAAAATGGCCATTACTAAAACTTTAGTACAACTACATAATAGTTACGTGGTTTTTACCTCCCGCCTACCTCTAGGTAAGGGAGGTATTGTTTTTGGTCAAAAAATTGGGTAGTGAGTTTTCAATGAATAAGCACGTTTTAGGGTCCCTACATTACGATTTTACTATTTTCGCGATGATGTCTGTATGTATGTATGTATGTATGTATGTGTGTGTGTGTGTGTGTAGTCTGTGGCAATTTTTTCGTCTCGCATAACTCAAATTCTATATTACCAAAAAATACAACTTTGTGAATTATTGCTTCTTATATTTATATGAAGAGCTGATTAGCTTTTGGATAAAATTGGTCAACCGGAAGTAGCAGTTTACTTGAAGCCCTCAACAGTTTTTCGTGAAAAACACGGTTAAATTTCTTTTTTCAACAATTTATGTTATTTTGAAAGTTGAAGAATATTTTATTTTACACGTGTTTTGATTATACTAATTTTATTAATTTCCATTAGATTTAGAGATAATAAAATATAAAGAAATTAGATTTCACAAATCTTGCATTCCTAGTACACCATGGAAAAATTTTCAATTTTTTACGAAATGTGACACATGTCATTGTGATTGTGAAGCTGTTTTCTTAATGAAATATATTCAAAAAATTAAATAAATATACGAAAGAAAATTAAATTCTCAAATATAAATAGAAAATAAACAAATAAGAAAGTATGTTTCTGTATCATCAAATGCTATTTTGTATCGTTTAAGAGTAGTATTGGGCGGGAGGTTATGTGCTGGCCACATCAGATTTTTTAAATATATTTTTTTTCTTTTGTAGGCTAGGGTTCCACAGTCACAATGTCGGTACTTTTTTATTTAATCCGCCATAACTATTTTTGTGACATCATTAAAATAGTAGGTATATTATGATACAAGTGTATAAGTAAGCTTTTAAAGCACGTACGACGAATTTAAGAGCACGACTCGAAGCGGAGTGCTTTTAACGTCGCTAGTGCTTTAAAAGCACTTATACACGTGTGTCATACGCTATTTTTTATTATACCTGCATCATATTCTGGAAAACACCGGAAAGCAATATTTTGAATTTGATTCATTTCATAATTTTGACGTTTGACGTATATCGTTTACATGGAGACTGGTTAGCATTTATTGTTTGTCATGACAGTTTTGACAGATATTAATAGTAATTATTTTTGTTGTTACTTAGCAACCTTTAAAGCACGGCGTGCTTTAATCTTTCGCTGTAGTGTGTTTTAAAAACGGATTATAATGCAGGTATAATAAAAAATAATTTTACTAATTTGTGCCAATCTATGTAATTTATTAGTACGATTTGAAGATCATTCATCGTTGTAAGCCCAATATGGGAAAATGAAACGTTAATATTGATTATATTATAAAAAAAAATCAAGATTGAAAGCAAAATAAAAGCCGAATGCACATTTTATTTTTAAAAAATCCACATTTAATTTATGTCACATATAATATTAATATTTTTTATGTGTTCCTTGTTTTATTTTTATAAAGATATAAATATAATTTAAGTAAACTTATATTATTATATTTGTACACCTCTAACAGTTACAATAATATAGGTAAAAGTAAGTATGTTTGTAAGCTATTTTTATTTTACTTATTAATTTTTGTGTATAATAAAGTACTATATTCACAAAGGTGTTATCTGACAGTATTTAGGGTTTGGGTATAATATCTCATTTAATTCGTTGATTAATCAAGAGTGTGATATGAATTTCTTAATCATTTAACATCACTACCTAACAATAACAACAAAATAGTCTTATAAAATTGAGATTGTTCTCTAATTTAACGAACTTCGTAATTAATATACTTCTCAAATAACAGTGGTGAAATCATCACCTATTTACCCATTCCTGGGTGTGGCACTCTGCTTGTTGCAGATGATATCGTAGAGGTAATTTTATGCGATGATTTTTTCCGAAAATTTATCGGCTGTGGGGATCGAACTGAGGATCGTGTGATCCTCATATCTATAATTCTTTTTAATTGTCATTTATGTATGAAATTCATATTTAATTGTCGAACTAATTTTAATACAGAAGTAGTTGAATCCGCATATTTTTGAATATACGAGTAAATTGGAGTGAACAAAGTTTATCCTGCTAACAAACCGCTCGTGAAATAAAGGATATCCATAGTGCCGCGATCGTCCATTGTTTTTCGTATTCAACAAACTAGGATATACTTACCTAACCACAAGATGATTTTCATAACCGAACCAAAAACAGTGTCAGGTAACCAACCAAACAACAAAAAAACTGCAATACCTTTATCACTACAGCCAACTTACCAGCAAAGACATCGCACTTTGTGCGACGACGGCGCGGGGGGCGGTGGGGGCCGGCGACAGAGGAAGAGCAACAGGCCGTGCCCGCCGCCGACCGAGTAAGTGAAATCTGAAGAGAGAGTGAGAAAGACAAGAACAAGGATAACGCGCGAGGAGAGAGATGCGCTGGATTGTCGTCTTGTGATTCCGTTTACCCCGATGAGAATTATCCGTTCAATCGTGTCTGATTTTTCGCACGATTTATCGCTATTCATTTGTCATTTAACTGTTGTTGAAGTGTCAGGTTTTCTGTCTGCAAAAAGATTTTTCAGTTTTTGGATGTCATGCTTTGGATTGGTTCCGCGCTTGTTTATGTTTACCGCTAAAATTTAATAGCAGTTTTTCTCATTTATTTAAATTAATTTTCTTTATATCTAATACTATATAAATTTGTCTACTATTGTCTATTAAAACGAAACCGTACCATATGACTAGAGAGCGGATTATAGGTATGCCCAAAAAAACTGAATTATATGCGCATATATATGCACTGATTTTTTGGGAAATATGCACTGTATATGCACAAATATGACAATATAATCAGCAAAATATGCAAAAAAAATCTTAAATTATTAGATAAAAACTATAAATGAATGCATTATGAATTTTATTGCACAATACAGTCTTAATCCTGATTCAAAATTAACAAATATACTACTAATATACATGTAAACTTAGTATATATTATTATAAGATTATGACATATTTACATAATTACAATAACAAATTAATCAAAATTGTCTAAAAAAAAATTGAGTATAGTTATTCTATTTTATTAACAAGTATTGATATACAGTACAGCTTTCTTGTGGTGCGGTTCACGTCACTATCTTCTTTCTCACTTTCTCCCACTATTGCTTAGTATGATTCAAATCAGCAATAGTGGGAGAAGGTGAGAAAGAAGATAGTGACGTGAACCGCACCACAAGAAATCTGTACTGTAGTATTATATTTATAAGTCATGTGTATTACTTACGAACAAAACACTTAATCTTATAATTAGACAATCATTCTGATAAACATTTCACCTTGTTATGATTATAACAATATCTCAATTAACCTTGATATAGGTACATATCAACAGAAAGGTATATCATCATTTTGATTGTACTGTCAAGATTCTATCACTTTAACAATAAATCTGCATTTAAAAATAATAGATATTTTTATGAAAATGGTAAGCGGTCTAACTACTTTTTAGTCATATGCCACATGCCATGCTCTTTCTTCAGTGGGTGTGCTAGGCTAGTGACAACTACTCCACTAAGATCGACAGATTTTTTTTTAGAGTTATTATTTATTAGAATTCTTTCTTAGATGAGATGCAACCCCCATGGTAGATTATGTAGATGGTTGTTTTGTTTTTTATTTTTTTCATTTTACAAGCGACCATAAATCGTAGATTGAAACGAGTATTGGCTGAGTGCTTATATTTAAATTTGTAGCATAACAGACAAGCGTCATAAACTAAATATAAAAGTTTCAATAAAAGCGGATATATGGCATTATTCCTAATTTATAGTAGCATAAATTAAAAGTAAGGATTATGTTAATTTAGGTAATGGAGTACAGGAGGATTACTTGTCCTTTTAATGAGTCAAAATTCAAATCCACCCATTAGTGTGTTAGTCAATTATTTCAATTATCTAAATATCTAGTTTAAACACCACTTGTAACGATCAAATAACACAACAGTTAAAATCAACATCACTGGCGGTACGGTTAATTTGGCAGATTCAAATCAAACTGATCCAATTTCAGATGACTTCGATTACAACAAAACTAACCTGCGTGCTGAAAAACTTTCTACAGTTTCGATTTACTACACTGTAGGTATTTCCCAAATAAACAATTGAACAAAACAAAACTAGATTCCGATGAAAAAATGAAACGGGCCAAATGCGTATCGTTTAGAAACAAAGAATACAAAACGAGACAAGTCCCAGGTCACTTGATCAAAACGGCAATGAAAGAAGAGTCAGAGTCCATTTAGATCGATGCGGGATGGAAGCAATGGACAGTGCACTGCACAGTACAGTAGCCAAATGAAGGAATCACATTAACGAGGTTGAAACATCACGCGGGCAAACATTTCAATTCCTACGATCAGAGGCAGCTTTGGTTGGCTACCGGCGCATTCCATTGTTCGGAAATGAGTAATGATTCGGTGGATGGACCTCGGTGGGATCAGTGTCGTCTCAACGGAACTCCTCGTAGGGGCATAAGATTTAAATTACCTACTGCTATTAAATTGTTCAATTTCTCAGCCTTGACAGTAAGAGAATACAATGCTGCTCAAGGGGATTCCTAGAGACTTCTTCTAATACAATTTATGACATTATAGACCGCCCAAGCGATCAACCAAAAATAGAACTATATCCAAGTTGAACTGCGTCGAAATTCACCTGGTCTAATACACAAATAGTTGTTGTGAATATAGTATATCATCAGGACTAGAATTGATTCTTACATGTACTAATGTCATCTTTCAAATACAAATGTGAACACAAAAATAAAATATTTTGATGTAGGCACTAAACAACTTTCTTTACAAATAAATCTAAATGTAATTCTTTAAAAATTATTACTCTTGACAAATATTTGATATATTCTCGATTGTAACGTGAACGAGACTAATGCGTATCGTTTAAAAATAAAGAATGCAAAACGAAGCTTGATGAAACGGCAATGAAAAGAAAAGTCAGAGTCCATTTAGATTGAAAGTTGCTTCCCAAAATATATTATTAAAAAAAAAAAAATTGTTGCTCGCAACCAAAAGCAAAAACTAATGTTTATGATTGACTAGGAGTGGGCCTGAGATTCTTGAGTAAAATACTTTTATTAGTATGTAAATATTGAACGTTACAGATTTGTAGACATCATCAGTATATAATTTTTTATTAAATATATAGTAATTTGGGTAATTCCTTAAAATTAAACAGTTCACAATCTTTTGGTAATAAAGGCGTGTTTCTGTGGACTATGATTCGTAAACAAAATAATCAAAGTGAACATGAATCAGAATAATGATGTTTCTTCGTTCGTTATTCGTTATCCCCACTCTTTCATTTTTGTGATCAAGCACTGCATTCCCCTTTCCCTTCTGAATCATACTTCTTTCGCAGTTACTATGGTTCTAATCACAAATAAAATGGCGGGAAATTGTGCAAAACTGGAAGGAATTTTTCAATGTGCATTATGCTCAATTCAAGGAGATATGAATATTATTATTATTATGCAACATCAAGAAATGTTTAACACATTTCCTAATATAAACAATAATGGAAATGCTACTGGTAAGTAGGTTATTGATTGAGTTTAAATCATGATTCATTTTTACTTGTTTCTTTGTCCATTTTAATCATAATTCAAATGAATCATGTTTAAGCGACGAAGAAATACGACTTATGTCACCATAAATTTAAATCCATATTGGATGTAGGTGTGGAACTCTGCTTTTATATGCGAAGTGCAGTTACCAGCCGTCAAATCACGCTTCCCGGGTATTTTAATGATGGTCAAGCCACAGGGATAAAGTTAAAATGGTAATAATCCGATGCGTCTTCATAAAATTATTTACCCCATATTTGCAATTTGTAATCTAATAATCTATAGTATATTACACAACGAGCAGGGAATGGTACTCATTTCCTACGAGTATGAAAGTTTGTAGCATGAGCCGAAGGTGAATGCTGCAAATCATACAAGTATAAAATGGACATTCCATGTGAGTTGTACACTATACTTTTTCTACGACCACGATATTATTTATTTATTTATTATTATTTAATTGTAATAATAAATTTGTCCCGCTTTCACCATTCCAATATTTGTCAATTCTAAATAAGTATCCTAGCAATGGCACCTGTAATGAAATGAAGTGACCTGTCTTGAAATACTCACAAAATAAATTCATATCGCACGATGCTTGCAATGTACCTCATATCTCTAGCAACAACAAACATACTATGAGAAGATTTCTAAATGGTCGTAGAAAAAATATTATTACTGACATCATTATTTGAAATTTTCTTTAGAGCTGTGTCCACATTTGAAATAAATGATATTATTATTCTTCCACTTCTGGTTTTGCAGTTATGATAAAAATTAACTCAGTTCTTTTCTCGTTCGTAAGTTATTGAATATGCGGACACTCATCTATCCATCCTTTCATCCATCCATCCGTGAAAATCTCATCATGGTTTTTTTTTCATGATTGCTACACTTCTTTAAACAAAGTATATAGAAATAAAAATATACAGAAAAACTTTGAAAATATGGCTAGGTTCCTATTTGTTTGTATTTTAGAGCACGAACATTTTGACATAGTTGATCTTTAAAACCGCTAGATAGCGCGTAATAAATCTGCAACCATGTATGTCTCCATTGTTATATATTGTTACGAATTAAAAAAGAAAAAGTTATTTCAGAAAATAGTAAACAAATTGAGGTTATAGGAAGCCTTTTTTGTGGTAGGTAGCCAGAAGAATTCAGTGATTAACTTTCAATAACTTCTGTTTAATCACAAAAGAAACCCATTTCTTAGTGACGGTAGTTTCTATTAGTAAATGTATAGACGAAATCACGTCCCCCCAACAAAAAAATAACCAAAAATAGGGTATTCACCCTTCAGTCCCATCCACATCCAGCATGAACTCTCGAACAATTCCCAAATTACGTACGTGACGCGGCGTGACAATACCTACAAATGAAATACGCAAATGAACGATGATTCTTCCGCGGGTGACGAAAGCCGAGCAACACGACCAGATTCCCGAGCATCGGGACGGGAGGGGCGTCCGTGTGAATGCGGGCTGTAATGATTGCTCGCTCGGGCGCTCCGCGGCGCTGGTGTCGCAGCCTGGAGACCCGCGCTGATTGGAGTCATTCGAGGAACGCGCTGGAACTCTGAACGTGGTGCCTGATGATGGTACCCTGTAGTCTGTAGCCTGGACAGTAACGAGACATTGTCCGGTCTTGGAACTTTCGAGGGATTTTCTAGTTGTTGCTGTTGACGAATACTCTTGCATGCAAATACGTCTTCGTCAAATCATAGTAAATAGCTATAAATAAATTACATATGTGCTTCTTATACCTACAACAACTGTAAGAGATGTGATGTTACTACGCTCATAATCCTAACTTACCGACATATACTATATTATAGTAGAAGCCGAACCAGGCCGCTATTTTATAAAAATTAATTGTTTCTAATAAATTATTTATTAATACAATAATAGTTTGATTAGGTAGCGCATAATATCCCGCTATACAACATAATTTTTATTATAACAAATGTGATTAAAAAAATTTTTTTTACTGTTACTTTTTAATATATTTAAAAACTGAGGTGGCAGAAATCAAATTCTTTTGTTTTTAATATCTATTATTATTATTATTTGATATTTCATTTTTGTAACAAGAAGTAACACCTTTTGGAGAAAGTTCAAGTTCTAGTATAAATAAATAATAAATACTACTTATGTATATAAATACAATTATAACCCTAAAAGAAAAAAAACTGTACAATGTAAGACAATTAAATAATATAATAAATATTTACCTTTTCGACAACTTAGCAATTAATAATACAATAAATAAATGAATAAATACTTTGTTTCACAATTTAAAATTAAAGCACACTCATAAAATTAAACAGGATGTTGGTTTGTTATTCTTCAACTGAATAATTGCTAACTTAAAATTTAGCAATTTTAATTTCATAACTAATACGTTTCTTGTAATTTTAAATTCATAATGCGTTTACTAAGTTAATCTTATTTATAATTATAAGATTGATTTTTTTTAACGTGACAGTTCTTATAAATGTATGAGTGGTCAATAATGAAGAGATGATTGTTCGACTGGAGAAGTAATGTAGAAAAATATTGATCAGGGATACAGTCAAAAGATCTTTATTTTCTACAACGCCGACATTTCTTATGCATTTTTAACATTATCACATAACTTTTCTATTAGCCTTGAAGAAGACACAAGTGGTGAGAAAACGTCGGAGTTGTAGAAAATAAAGATCTTTTGACTGTATCCCCGATCATTATTTTTCCAAAGTCTATAATAACATGTTGCTTGGCTAGTAGTGAAAAGTAGTATTTTCTACATTAAGGTTGAAAAGGCAATAATTATTAACCAGCGCTAAGATTTTATTCTAAGGCGTGCAAAGCCGCTAGTCAATAACGATATTCTCGATCATGGTTTATATTCCTATATAGTTTTTTACTATTAACTCTTAAATCATATTCGAGGAACCATATAAATAATAACAAGCAATTCTATATGAATACTCTAAAACTAAGTGAAACTGAAATTCTTTCTTTACTATAGTTTTTATAATCTGCCATTTTAATTCGATAACTGGTTTGAAGAGAGTAATACGAAAAAGTATACTCCTTCGGAAATTACAAAAGCGACACAAAATGTCTAGTTTGTTACATTGCTGCCTGTGAAATCTAAATCTATATATGTATGTACAGATACGAAAGTATATACAAGTTTTAAAAAATGCTATCTAACAAAAGATGACTAAAATGTGCTCCTAGTTTTTCTCCAGGAGCAAGCACCTTAATAAAGAGGCATCAAATTTGTGGGGCTACATTTTTAATCATTAAATAATAATAATACATTATTAACCTTTTCTGATATTATAATGCAAGCGACAGTATAAAACAAATTCATAACTCCAAAACAGGTCAATTATGACATATTGCAGGGCTAATAGAAAAAAAAATAAATGTATTTTCCGATTTATTAACGTGAATCATTTTAATAAAGAAATAAATTAAAACTATTTTATATGTGGAACAAGCATGACCTAACTAAAAACTTTTGAGTTGTTCGAACATACATTGAGTGCTTTACTGCGTTTGTGCACGTCCTGTACCAGACAGTCGCTTGTTTAGGTTTTGACATCTAGATTAAATGGACGCTTGATTTTTGTAGTATTAATTTTTTAATAAAATCGGTGATAATGAAGAGAATTGCAGTGAAACAAGTACAGAACTTTATTTACAAGTGATTCAAGATGCTACAGCAACATTTACTTTCACGTTTATTTGTTTACGTTTCTTATAATTACTGTAGACTGTATTAAGCACACAAGCACAGTGTTAGCAATGTTAGTGAACTTTGTACCTGCCGTACTACAGTGAATAATCAAAAACTACAGTAGATGGTAGGAATATTCTAGTTTTATTTGTTTTACACAGGTTTTACCGTTGACTACATGTAAGGGAGATATCGTGACGGATAAAAATTTAAATTCATTTCCATTTACATATTACTTTTTATTATATTTATTTATCTAAGTGCCATTGGTGTAAACGGCTGTTATTGAACTTACTTTCTGCATTTGAAATGGTGAATCGTACTTTATAGAGAAATAATTCAAGAATTAATAAATAATTGGACGATCTCGGTGGCGTAGTGGCTAACCTAGAGGTCGTGAGTTCGGCATATGACCAAAGTAGTTAGTCCGCTTCCCATTTTTATATACAAAAAAATAAAATACATCACCAGTCACCACCTGTACAGTAAAGGAAGCAATACAGCTTTGTTTAAATATCTATATATCTAGTGGAATCTAAGCCTTTTGGGCGCAGTTATATATTTGGTTGTAAGTTGATTTAAACGAGATCCAAGTATTTTTTAGAAAAGCTAAAGCATATTTTGTATAATATAACCGAAGTCGTAGCTCTTACAGTTTTCGCAATACCTTCAGGGGCCCTAGTTAAATAGACACCCCGTATTCATTATATAGACGTATTGAAAGGATAGAATGGGGGACAGTCGTCTTTCCCCTGCGTACATTCATTATACAGAACATAATTTAAAATCAGTTATAAGTTTATTTGTATTTTTTATGTTTCTTGCAGCATTCGCTTCGCTCACCCTTGCACTTTAACATTCATAATTAATTAAACCTAACGGACCTGACGCAATCTTACGATTAATTTTAATAATAAATTTTATTCTTCCAATGGTAGTCCAGCCATTGCATTTGTTTGACATAATTATGACTCTTTTTTTTCTAAGTTGTAGCACATCGTGTACAGTGTAGGATTCTAGATAATTTGGTCATGTATTTTATTTATTGCATAAACGAAAATAGAAGGTGTAAGTGCAGGCTATCCCAATTTCGATGGGTCCTTTTTATATCTTCTAAACTAAATTATAAAAGAGTACAGTTAAAAGGTACTTATCGTGCTCATGTATTTACAAAATTTCTAAAAAATTCTCATAAATCCCTAGATAATAGCAAAGAACTATTAAATTTAACCCATTTCTTCTTTCTCAAATAATTCCTAAACAGCTACTTATTGGCAAAAATGCTTCAAATAAATTAGAAACATATCTTTTTTGTCATATCAATAATGTAGGTAAATAATTTTCTTGGACACGCTTTTTTTATAGAAGAACCCAAACTACCCAGTAGTACTTGTACATAAATTATAACTACTAAAAATCCAGCACATAACCTCCCGCCCAATACTAGTCTTAAACGATACAAAATAGTACTTGATGATACAGAAAAATACCTTCTTATTTATTTATTTTTTATTTATATATCAGAAATTTAATTTTATTTCGTATTTCTATTTCATTTTTGGACATATTTCAATAAGAAAACAGCTTCACAATCAAAATGACCAATTTTATCCAAAACCTAATTAGCTCTTTCTTTAAATATGTATAAGAAGCAAAAATTCACAAAATAGTATTTTTTGGTATTATAGTATTTGAGTTATGCTAGACAAAAAAATTGCTACAGACTACACACATACACATACATACATACATACAGACGTCATCGCTAAAATAGTAAAATCGTATTGTAGGGATCCTCAAACGTTCTTATTCATTGAAAACTCTCTACCCAATTTTTTGACCAAAAACAATACCTCCCGTATCTAGAGGAGGGCGGGAGGTAAAACATATCGTAAAACTGTTCTGTAAGTACTTCAAATTGCTCACTAAATAATCGTTTTTAGTTGTTAATTTGTTATGATATTTTCACAAAATGCATCTTATATCCCCAGGTTACCGAATAGTTCGGTAAATTGTAGGATCGGTACATTTTTTTTTCGGGTACACATACATGGTTTGTAGTACTGTTCCATATCAATGACAAATTAACTTGTCATCCTAATATAAAGAAGTTTATTAATGAAGAAAAAAATCCAATGGTTACTTGTTACAATTTTAGTTATTGTTTGAAATTCATTTTCTAATTTATTTCCTAAAGGCCCTGGACCAAATTCTCCCACAAATTATATTGCATTGTATCTGGAACAGTATGATAATATAATTGGAATCTATAGATAATACATTAATGAGAGATAATAAATATTGGACTTTAGATACTAACGGTAGAATTGATGATTCAATCATTTGTTTATTCTAACCTAACAAAATATTATTAAACATATCATTTTGTTTTTCTCAAAATTTAGCATTATGTATGTCCAAATATTATGTAGAAGTTTCGTAACTTTTCTTGTGCCCGAGTTATTCCACTATGTACACACAAGCGACATTAAAATAATTGTCGAAACGGATTAATGGGACCTTAAAAGACCTATCACCGAAAATCCGTCATCGACTTTTTCACGATTGTCAAATTCTTCCTTGTATACTTAGGTATAAGAATGTAATAAAAATTAACACATACTTTGTAGCTTTATTATGTACAAAATTCAAATAATTTTAATCTACCAAATTCTCATGTACGAGCCTAGTGCTCTACGTACAATACCGCAACAATAGTACTCCAATTGTAATTATTTACAACTGTAGTTAAATTTCCAGTATAAATCTATAAATACCCCAACACAAAAAACTTCATCACCCTAAGTATACCTCCGTGCTCGGATTCTCCAATGCTTCTCCCTCGGCTCCAGCACGTGTGCTAGGTCCCTCCTCGGAGTATCTTCGAGACTCCCACCCCTAGATCCGCGTGTTTAGGTTTAGAGGCAACACGAGGGAGGATTTGTCAGTTGGTGGTGAGAAGCCCTAGCGCTCGGTTCGGTTTGTTAGAGGGTGCGTATCGATACACGCGGTGGTAGTTCGTTATGTTTGAGTTGCTGGCTGTAGCTGTGATTGTAGTGCAATACTAGTTCATGTGATAGTTCTGTAAGTGTTTTGATTGTGAGGTGACAAGTTTTGTGTTTGTAAAATTGAAAGTGTTTGTGAAGAGGAAGATGTTCCAATTTCGAGGATGACTTGTAAGGCTTCTTTTGTATTTAAGTAGTAGTAGACCAAACCCTAGAACAGCAACTTTAAAATATTATATTGTTTGTACAAATCTTCTTACAAAGCCACGTGATTTTTTGTTTAGAAGTGTAGCACAAATATTTTGTTTAGTAAACAGTTGCGGTCCCCATTTTTAAAAACACCATATTATTTTTTCAAGCTTATTTAAGGTCAAAAACACGGTATGAAAGTAAACGAAACACGTCAAAGTACGAAGGCGGGAATCACACAGTTGAAGTATCAAAACAAATAGTATAGTTTTATAACAAAAGTACCTAAATTATATAAAAATAAATCAATTGTCATAAGAATGACAGTTAACAAAGAAACTTTTAACAATTTTAAAAATTCGAATGGTTTTTTATACATTGAAATATTTTTCGGTGTTAATAAATATTTTTATTTAAAATAAAAATAGATACTGCATACCAAATACCAGTATACCCGTCTCCTAAATTAATTTTTACATTTTTTAAATAAACGTGTGAAATGTAGGCAGGATGCACGCCTCCGAAGCGAGAGGTTCTGAGTTCATATCTCACTCACTTTTAATACGATAAGATATACTACTATATAAGATGTAGGTACAGGGAATTTCTTGTTGTATAACTAGAGTCGTAATTTTTCTTCAAGGCACAAACTATAAGGAAATAAATTTCAGTTTGAAAACTCAGTGGAAAAATATTATATATATATATATTAGGAAAGTACTTGATTTTTATTATTTTCTATTTTACTTATTTTTTCTTGGTGTTTTTAATTTATTTGTACAGGGCATTTCAATATTGGTGTACTACCATTGCTATTTCGAGAATTATAAGCTGTAAATATTGTTAAATTAGGATACAGTTTCTAGTTTACACGATTATTACATGAGTAAATAATTATATTTTTCTCAGTTATTTTGTTATATTAGTATATTTATATTGTTTTATTTGGGAAAGCAATTGAATAAGACTAAAATATTTTGGCGTTTAAAATAAGAAAGTTGTATTCCGTATTTAACAACCACCAATCGAATGTAAATATTTTCTTATTATACCTGCATCATAATCCATGTTCAACAAACTTAAAAGCTTGCGATAACCTAACATTTAAATACGGAGTGCTTTAAAGTTGGTAACAACAAAAATAATTACTATTAAAAGTAATTATTTTAGTTGTCGGTCAAAATTGTAATGACAAACTGTAAAAAAAAAACTAATCTACATAGTAACTTAAACAATAAATTCTACGATATTTGTCACACGCGCAAAATTATGAAATGAATAAAAATCAAAACGTTGCTCCCCAGCTTTTTTCAGATTATGATGCAGGTATAATAAAAAATAGGGTATGATACACGTGTAAACACTAGCGATGTTTAAAGCACTCTGCTTTGCGTCGTGCTCTTAAACTAGTCGTACGTGGTTAAAAAGCTTACTTATACACTTGTGTCATAATGTATTATTTTGCTGCAGGTTTTGATCCTTGTAATAGTCTTGTAAAATAGAAATTGTTTGCTAATTTTGCCAACCTAGTATCTGGACCTTAAATTGAACATACCGTATAAAATGCTGACAATTATATAATAGTTATTTACGAACGTCAATTAAAACACTCGCTAATGAAAAATCCTAAATAATATAATATAATACTTTTATTTATGAATTAGTATCACAATATTAAATTTTTGCAAATTTGGCGTATTTAAAGATTTTAAACACTCGTTGCTCGGCAACCCGTGACTAATGAAATCGTGTTACTAAACAACCGTTTTACAAATTTAAAACCAACATCTAAACATCAATTTTACACACTATCGTAGATAAAAGTATATTTAGATGTACTAAATGTTGTTAAATTAATTATAAATATTACGAATAAACTCCAATAATATTGCATTTTTATTTAAGTATGGGTTTTATACTTCATTTTATATGTAGATAATAAATGAATGATTGTTAATGTATTGTGCTCCAATTTTTCCATATTTTATTTATGAAATAAAACATATCATCACGCTATTTACCCATATTTGGGACGTAGCATCCTGCTTTTGTCAATCTCAGTAAGCGATATATTTGGCGCGTACTAGTCTTAAACCCAAAAATGTTAGTGAAGAGATAAAGTGGAGAACCCAGTTGTGGGAATTGCATTCAGATTCTCAGGATTCACCACAGAGCTATCTACACCATATGAACCTAATATGTGCAAATAAAATATAGAAATATTTATAACGCAGCCAGAATTCCGGATTTCCGTTTAGATCCCCCATTTACAATGGGCATTAAATGCATTCCTGTAATCATTCATCATTAAAATCAGCAGTGACCCTCGAGGAAGATCCCCGGGTAGTGCGGTGGACATAAATACGTCGAATGCAGTGCATTTTTTCCCTCCGGCCGTCTGACGGACGGACCTCGGTGCAGCCTATTAACGGGTATATATGGCCACAATCCGGTGTCCTGGTGTCACAGACACGCGCACCGGCCATAATCTAAAGCCCTTTCATCATTGTTCGGGTATTAACGCATACGCAAATTTTTTATTGCATGAGAGGACTGTGGATTTCGGTTTTCATTAGTTATATTCTTTTAAATACAATAGTAGAATGGTATTTTAGACAACAAGAGTTACAATAATGCTATAAAGCATAAACGGAATATGACAAATTTATATCAAAATCGTGTAACACTTACGGAATAATTAGTAGTAAAGTATTTTTTTCCTTTAAATATTTTGCAGTAAAGCGATATAACGAATTGAACATATTTTGACGTCACGAGTATTTGCATTGATTCTATTGGCCAGAAATATGAAACGTGCAAGTCGCGCGTCTGCTGTTGCGCCCAACGCCTATTGTGGGCTAAAATAGAACTACGAAATGTTTTGTTTGTTGGTATTTAAGATTATATTTGTTAGGCTTCTATTACTTGTTTTATAACTTCACTGTTTTATAGTGCTGTGTTGAAAAACTATTGAATAAAATTGTATGTTGAGGTTAGGTTACATTACTACTAGCGCCACTGTTCTCAAACTTTCGTATGATATTTACTCGAATATCAAGTTGCCAAATTAATTTTATCTTTATTTATATTAAGATTAATTGTTGTAAATTAAGACTTATATTTTTACAATAAAAAATATATAATATCATGAAACATTATTGTTTTAGTGCCATTGGAGTAATAAAACACAAACTTTGAAAAATCATATCTCGGGTAATATATGAAATTTACACATCGGGTTTTCATTTCACTGATCGTCATACAGGGTGTTGACCGCGACCCCGGAACATAGGACTTTAACATGTAAAATCATATTTTCGTAATTTCCTGCTTAACAAATTATATTAGACAAAAAAGGTTCAAATAAAGTTGAGAGATCATAAAATTCTACATCAGAATCAATAAACAGAATTAAATTTACATGCCCTATAACGCCAGAAATTAAATATGAAAATATAAAAAATTAGCTCAAAAATCGGGTTAGCCTTGGAAATGAAACAAAATTCAAAAAATAAATAGTCAATTAAGCAATTTATAATAATAATTAATAAAAAATACAATTTTCATTTCCAATTGTACACAATTTTGTTTCATTTCCAAGGCTAACCCGATTTTTGAGCTAATTTTTTATATTTTCATATTTAATTTCTGGCGTTATAGGGCATGTAAATTTAATTCTGTTTATTGATTCTGATGTAGAATTTTATGATCTTTTAACTTTATTTGAACCTTTTTTGTCTAATATAATTTGTTAAGCAGGAAATTACGAAAGTATGATTTTACATGTTAAAGTCCTATGTTCCGGGGTCGCGGTCAACACCCTGTATATTCTAATAAAGTTTCATAAAAAAAAATTGTTTATTTGTCCATTAGCTATTGTAATACGAATTTTTCTTGATGTTTTACTATAACGCTTTAATTTATTTCGTATGGAAAAAAATATAAGAAACAAATAATAATTAATAAAATATATGATCACACTGTTTACCGATTTTGGGAATTGTTTTCTGCTTGCACAGATCTTGGTGATAAAATAGGCGGTTACCAGTCGTCGAATTACGCACCCCTTCAGCGATATAAGTTGTGAGGAAACCACAGGAGTAAAGTTAAAACTGGCGACATTGTTGCTTACGGAACTCAAACTGAAAGTAATATGATTTGCAGTTCGATGCGTGACCGCATATGTTTACTTCATAAATAATAATAATGATAAAATTTAGAGGTGGTAACACTGACAGAGTCAATATACATTTGAAATTTAATATATATTGACATTTATTAAAATTTATAGATTTGTTTGACAGTACTTGATGGGACCCAGGATCAAATTACTTTTGTGGTCCTTCTCTAAAGATTTCGTGATTTATTTATTTTTGTTGCCAGTGCCGAAATAAACCATGAGGCGCACAGAGTTCCAAGTTTTTTCTTTTTATTTTCTTAAGAACATTGTGACAAAATTCCAACAATATTAAGAATATAGAACGGGAACGCCTCCGAGCTTTTTTTACATTCGCCTATAGATTTTTTCGTTCAGAAAGAGACATCTATTGAACATTTCTGAAACTTCAAACCTATGAAGCTAGATGTCTCTGTTTTATAGCGCCTGCACCATCAGTGCAATTTCCTCATCCTCACACTATTCAAGTAGTCACATCCACATGTCAGACTATTCTTTATTGTTGTTGTATAGCGCCATTATATATGTAAAAATATAAAATAGGTGACAAATTTAGTTTAATAAATGGGTCCATTAACCAATTTTCTTTTTATGAAACAATGTTCTTGACATATGCTTTAAACAACAACAAAATAACCTAACTTGTCATATGTGATGTTCTTCAATCAAAGATATTAAATTAATATCACATTTTACACTCTCCACATCCATGTAACAGCAATATTTTATGATGGTCACAAATAAATCAGTTTGATTGAAAATCTTGACACATTTTACTGTTGTCAAAATTATTTTTTATTATAAATCAATAAAGGTATTTATACACTGCTCAAAAAAAAAAAAATCGAGCCACTTGGCCGAACCAAGAAAATGACTGTTTTTAAAATGTGGGGCATTTTTTTCAAGGACGTGTAAACCAAAATCTGGAAATTCCCTCTGGAGATACAATCCTCCTCTACGTTTTCCAAAAATCCCGAAGAGATTCGCTCTCTCCGACCCCCTGAAAAATCGCTTATGTCATGTCTGAGCAATGAAAAATCTCAAAGTTTGAAGGCTTGTAGCTCCAAAAAATCCTCTCTTAAGGGGGTTGTTCGACTTGATTGTCACAAAGCCCTGTCAATTTCCTTTTCAGAGCTGAAAATTTCGTCCTCATCGGTGAAGAATTGAGTGAGTTGAGTTGAGTTGAGTTGAGTGCTTAGTAAAAAATTGTGTTTAGTTACTTGAAAGTTATGCAATTTTCAGAAAATGTATCTTATATATTCAGCTTACCGAAAAGTTTGGTAAATTCTACGGTCCCATTTTTTTTTTTTCGTGTATCACTCAGTACCGAGATTTGCGAAAGCAAAGCGTCACATATAATATTGATGAGTAAATAATACATTTATATGGTTAATTGTTTAGCAAGAATTCTTTGAAGTAGAACTTTACCGGAGTTGTACTATGTTTGGAAATAACTTCTTGTTGCGCTGAGTCAAATAAATAAATAATTTCTATTTGAATGCGCACAGATGAAATGAATATTATGTAATGTAGAAAAATAAATAAGAACCTGTGACAATAATAGAAAAAATGTCCCCCTAGAGTACGCTGGTAAACCTGGCACCCAGACAATGAAAAAAATCCTAGGTAAACAACAAAGGTCTAAATTCGTTGTATGAACACTCTCCAAACCAATCTTGCATTTCACAGCATTCAAGTGTCCCCAATTCGTTGCGCTTACAGGCGATTGTGAACGTCCCTTTCCGCTTAGCGTGCCCTTGGTCGCGGCGGGGGTTCAGTCCCGTTGTGCGGACTGCGGAGCCCTGGTCACATCTTGGCCAGAAACGACAACCCAGGAATTTCACAAAAGCAGGGATTCAAATACAGTTTTAAATACGCCTAATGACCGATTTTACAATGCTTTACGCCTGGATTTCCAACGGCGGACAATTGAGCGAAATTTTCTTCTTGTTGGGTATTGATGATTTGTTTGTGGAATTTGCAATTTGAGTGCGTTTGTTGCAAATGAAGTTATTCTGATTTTGACGCCGTGATGGATGGCTCTTTTATATCGCTTTACATGTGGGTTTGTGGAATACCTCAAATTTAATATGAAACAGTATTAATTCTCTATTGATCTGATGACACTTTAAAATAGGAATATTTTATGCTTGCAGTCTTGATAGCATTTGTCCTTTGTTGTGGTCTTACGAAATAATAAAGGGAGCCAAATTTACACAGAAAAAAATGAGGAATTTTAAAAGTATAATTTATTATAATAAATTAATAAATAATCTTACCTTGAATACATTTATGTGTATAACACTAGATTTATTTTTGCTTATATAGTGCAGCTACAAACCGTCAAAACACGCCCCCAAAGATGTTGGAGGAAAGGGAAAGCCGCAGGTTTAAGTTACATATGGTAACATTGGTGTTTCTAAAATTAAGAGATATTTTTTTAACTAGGCACAAAAATACCCAATTTACAGCAAATACTGTCGGTTAATTGACAAGGCGTTTGGTGCCGTATTGAATACATTATATTTTCCCCCGATTTTAGAAGTAATATTAATTTAGTGATTACTTTTATACAAATTTTGAAAATTATCGCCATCAATTTATGTTTTGCGTTTTTTGAACGGTTGCTGTTTAAAATACTTTTACAGCCTAAGCAGTAATTTTTCAACAAAAATCACAAATCTATTTTGTTTAAGTACAACAATATATGTCTCGTTACGTTGTTCCAAGTACTCATTATAGTTATTAATTAAATCGCTCTTAACGCACGTAAACGTACAAATTTGGCGCTCAAGCCCAAATATGACTAATAAAATTAGAAATTTACAGTTGTCCAGAAAACAGAGATTAATAAATTAAGGGTGCTTAGTACATTTAAAACAATAATGCAAGATCATATAAACATGTATCCGGAAATTCATAGTTTCAGTGTTAATATCGAATTTATTTATTACTTTTCAAAATTTTTTTTGATTTTTAAAAATAAAAATATTTGATAAATATTTGATAATTTCTCCTGTAACTTTTACGAAATTTTTTTCTCGTCTTCTCACGAATTTATGCTTTCAGCAATCTACAATTCTTTCACGTAGATCATCGATATTATTGATTCTGACATTGCAGTAAAAATATAGCGAATATAAATCCAATACCTGTTGAGGCAAAGGTTATTGACAAAAGTGCCACAAGCAAATGATAAAGAAAATACTGTCTTGATTGTATTTCGCTATTTTTTGATACTCTGCAATTTGATTTAATGTAGAAAATGTTGTAAGAAATTAGAAGTATATCCATATTATCTTTACATATACTATATTTCTTTACAATTATTCAATTCATTGACCTCTAAATTTTGAACACTTTTTGATATACTGTAGATGCTGCCTCTCTGTCCCCAGCACGTAATTTATATTGTTGCTAACTTTCAACGGTGTTTCCATACACTTTGGCAATAGAAGAATATAGTTTGACAAAGTGAAATCCGACCCTAGAAGGTGTGAGATGATAGTGTCGCCAGTACATTATATGACTTCTTAAATTATGAAGCATAAAGAAATAAATTTTTGACTCAGACTGTACAATTTGAACCCGTACTAAAGACGTTAATGCCATTCGTTAATTATTTAAGTGCAGAACGCCGGAACGCATGTCAGTTTGCCAACCTATAGTAGATTTCTATATTCATATTGTAATCTATTATTACTTAGAAAGGTAATTCGATAATCTATGACACCTGTACCATGCAAATTTCTATTGCCATTAAATACGATAGGTTAAAAATAAATGTCAATAATTTATGATGCTGTCATTTAGAAGATAGTTTTCAGCACAGCATACCAAGCTACCCAGGGCGAGATGATATATAGAGACAAATGAAATTCTCTAAATTTGAGACTGAAAATGATTCAAGGGTCCGAATCCCTGCAGTGCCAACAATTTTTCAAAACACATTTAGTAATAAATCTATTTCTGACATTCAAAGTTATGTCTTAATGTTTACATTCATTAATATTTATTTCCAATTTTCAAAATTGCTTTCAACTTATTATTAATTCACTACTGTAAATTTACAGAATGAAATATTTCAACATAAATAAAATATATTTATACATTTGTAAATTACAAAATCATACATGTAGAAAATAATTTAAATTTTTATATTTCAATTTGCAAATATTGTAAGAAATTAGAGTATATTGTGAAATATTTAAAATGTAGAACATGATGAATGAAACGTTGCAGAAATTTAAAAATTAGATAAAAGTCTACCATTTCAGCAATTTAACAATTACTGCAACACGAGAAACAAAATAAAAACAAGAGACTCTTCCTAACTTAATTACAACCGTCAGGGGCGTCCGTCAGCGGCGGGCGGGAGCACAGGACCGTAACGTGAGGATTTCGAGAGCGAATGGGCTATAAATTACCTGTGCAAATTGTGGAACGCACGCGTGCAATTATAATAATTAATCTCGCTTCCCAGATAGAACAACTCGCCGGCCGTGTTCATATTGCCTCTCTGTTCTCTTCGTTACGTTAAACACTGGTCTATGCTACTCTGTTGCTTTTACTATGAATACGGGTACGATATTTTTGCTGCAAGGATAATTGGTCTCCCCTTTAACCTAACTTCTTGTAAATATGAATATGAACATGCGAGATTTAACTCACGTTTCAATCATGTTTACCAATAAGCTGTTTTAAACGAGCACTCTGCTATATTTTTATGAAAGATACAATTATTTGCTCAGTATTTTGAGGGACTTTGGAAACTGCTGTTACTAGGTCTCTTACATACAGGGTGTTTCATAACTGCGAGTACATACGTTAATTGTATATGTTTGATATGCGCTGATTACGAATCTAATAGAATTTTTTTTTAAATACGAAAAATTAAGGATTGTTTACCTAAAACTTTTTTTGTAGTACTGCACTGGATTCGCTTTCCTATTAAACACCAACAATGAAGTAGGTAATCAACAATTTAAATTACCTAATACTAGTAAAATAAACAAACAAAATTTAATTATTTTTAATGAAACGATAATTATTAACATAATCATCCACCCAGTAGCAGTGGCGATGAAAAATTTTGGACTGGAAATAATAGAAAATAATTTTGCGATTAAAAAAAAAAATCTTTTTGATTGTAATCAACATATCAAATAACCTAATACCTGAAGTTATGAAACACCCTGTATACCGGAATGTAGAGTTAAATGTGGCACATTGGGCATCCAAAATTAAAATACGCTAACTAGTGGTAGAAAGCTGAACTAATCATAAGGTACGTAAACTTCATTGTATTTTGAAATTAATTGTTATTTAATAACAATAGTAGTTTTTTTTCAGTATGGGCAACATTAAATGGAAGATAAATTGTAATTTTTGTGTATGTATTTCCAACAATTGATTTCGTTTTAAATGAAATATAAGTTTATCATATATCAAAAATTGACCGGCCAGTATGAAGGAGACTTTATTATGTTCAATTTCTATTTGAAACCTTTCTCTTTATCTGACACCGTTTAAAGATTAAAATTGTTTAAAATAGGAAACAATGAATTCATTTATTTGTTGATATTTAGTGACCTATGCATTTTATTTGGTAAATTATGGCATATCGCTTTTGTTTGATCTTCAAATGCAGTTCAGTTATATTTTAGAATAAGTGTTGTTGCAATATTTATTAATTGTAGGATTGATTAATTTCTAAATACTGATACACTGGTAGTACGTATCATTGTTAAATAAATTGTGGTTTGATTCATGGTTCCGCAGTAAAACAAAAAATGAAGTATGGTTTATTTCCGTTCTGGAAAAGAGTGCAATAAACTAAAATAAATCCCAAACTTGTTAACAAGTAACATTAATTCTGTGATAAATTACTGACAACTTTTCTGACCTCTAGTGTACACAAAGTCTGTGAGGTCACGCCGACGAGTTTCACATGTCTCGGCTGTTGGAACAGGTAAAGAAAATAACCAATGTTGCCAACTTAACTGAGCGCGCAGAGAAAAGTCCCCAGAAGCTGGGAGGCCGCTAGATTTATTATTCCTTCTTGTTGAACCGATTTTGATTGATTGTCTATTGAAGGGCATGGTTTAGCGTAGCCTGTTGAGTGGAGGTATACTTCAATGATTTTTTTTTTCGTTTTTTACGATTTGTTTGAATATTTACAAATCATCTTTTATTTTGCGATGATACTTTCCGCGTGGTGAAATGTAGCTAGTAATCCTATAAATAACGATTTAAAAATTCTTTAAGCGATTCTAATTTATCAGCTACTAAACCAAAATGACATTTATAAAGTTGAATGTCTTAATCAAGATTTGAAACGTGACATTTTGACTTCAACCCACTCGCGAGACAAATGTGGGCTTAAATTGACTCATTACTAACAAAAAAATTATTTTGAGATGATCTCAGTGCAAACAAAACGATTTAAACCGTATTCACAATCAAAAATTAGGTTTAGATTTATGGCTCAAACTAACATTGAAAACTTTCAAATTAAAATTTTTGTTTTCTCTCTAAGAAAAATTTGCTGCGGCTTAGTAATGCCATTGAATATTTCCACAAAATAAATTTTTAACAAAATTAACCAAAAATTACTTTTTCTGAAACCGGAGCGAAAATACTATTTTCGCGCCTAAAATGCGTAGCGAAAGCAGAATTTCCCTGCCTAGGCAGGAAAACGTTTAAACGTTCTGTTATCTTAAAAACGTTGGAGATGTTTTAGAAAAGGTACAACTACAATAGTTATTTGTCAAACTAGAGAGGAAAGCGCTTATTTTTCCCACTCGAGCTCAAAGTTTGCCTCATGAACGCAACGAGAGTGGAAAAAGGGCTTTCCTCTCGTGTTAGACACATCATTTTTTCCACGACGTGTTTCTAAAAACGATTTACTTGGACCTAAAATATACTTTGACAACACAACTGACACGTTAAAAGTTAGGTTATCAGATGCAAAGCGGGGTAGCAGTGTTACCAATGAACCAATCTTAAATATAAATTAAAGATGTCAAATTGTGATTTAATCTAGAAAAATAAAAATATAAGACATAATTGTAAGACAATTTAAAGTATGTATATCACTATAATAAATATTTTAAATTAAATTAGGCATTTATTTATAAGTTTTACAATATATTTTTTGTAAATAACATTCATATTGGTAACACTTCTATATTTTCCTCTCTAGAGCGGAATAAAACATTTTCCTCACTATTTCGGGAGAAGAATGGTGGGGTTTCCTAGCATGTCGTGAAAAATGTTTATTTAGTTTAAAATCTGAAAATAATTACATATTTAAATTTGCAATATATTTGTATACGTTATCAAAATTCTTTTCTTTTATTTTCAAACATTTTGCTCATACCTTAAATTATTTTCTTCCGCTGTCCCATCTGGCAATAGCTTGCAACTACAAATTAACCTAAAACACATGTGTATCAACTTAAACCTGACCTAAATTCAATTTTTGTAGGTTTGGCCCAAAAATATTACATTGTGCACTGTGAATAAGTTAATTTTAGGTCTAAACTAGTATTAGTTACACTAAGTTTGAATGTGATTTATATGAATACATTGCAATAGAAATATGAAAATTGTTAGTTCTGTAGATTGCAAAGTAATCAAGTGTACATTTTTAATAACTTTTTATTATTTGCAGCGTTAAGACATAGGCAATAAAATTATTTATTACACTTTAGTTTCCCATTTGCTGCTCAGTGTTAATAAAACAAGATAAACAATGCAAGTAGCTAAATAATAAGACAATTAATTATCTAATTGTCCTTCCACCTCTTTCATTAGAGAGCAAATAAATGACAACGAAACGTAAATTGCAATTTTGTATCCGTGAGCCAATGGTAATATTTATTTATAATTGGATTTGAGGCACCTGTCTTTAACTCTTGATACCTGGTATTCTCAGCGGCCCTCGTAAAAGGTTATGGCCTCTAATTGGTTGCTATAAAACTGCTTTAACTTCTTAATGTTCACCCTTACCTTTACCCCGTGTGTATACTCCGTTCCAGAACAAATTGGTAGAGCTGATCGCATTAGTCGTGATTATTACATGAAGTGTACTTCTGATGATTCTGTCATTCGCTTCGTATACAGTAGAAGTAATGAAGTATTTGTGACCTGACACTAACTCTAATTTTTAGAATTTAAAAAGGAGATATACCATTACACCATTTACTTGTTTCTGGGTGTGGCACTCTCCTTATAGTAAATCTCGATTAGTGTCGGTGGAGTTAGAAGACAATTTTATATTGTGACAATTTACGAAATTTTTTCGGCTGTATGGAACGAACTAAGAATTTCATGATCCACGGTCAAGCGTTTAACCATGGTTATATTAACCTCTTTAGAATATAATTCGTATTATAATCATTATTTTTATTTATTTGACAATTGTACCACATTTGATTAAATCTTTCTCTCTTCATTCGTTCTTTAATTAGATAATTTGATATAGCTTGTCTTGAAATATAGCGAATCGACTTTACCGCTAAATGGGGGTTGTATTGTAGTGCTACCAGCCTTCGTTCCTATTTTTTCTTCTTTATTTAAAGTAGTTATTTACATAACAAGTGCGGGAAGACATTCTTTCCGCTTAAGCTCTTATTTGAAGCACAACCAAGCTTATGAGGTGGGCTTTTTATAGGCATTACAATTTAATCAAAATATTCTTTAATTTACAGAATCTACAGCTACCGGTTTGAATGATTGCCTCTTAAAAAACAATTTTTTCTTTAAATTTTTAACAATTGTCAGTTGTTTTAGCGGGTTTTGATACACGAAAATTGATGTAAGTAACAGTTTACTTATGCTATTTATGTTGTCCAAATATCGAATCACGAGGGAATGCGAGTAGAATACTATATTTTAAGCACAACATTTAGTCAAATATATGTTTTGAAATTATAAGATAAGTAGAATTTTTGCTTTGACAAAGACTAGGCTATGTTCTGTTATAACAACATTTTAAATTGATTTGACATTTAGCAGAAAATCTTAAAACCAAGTATTCAGCTACAGTTTAAGCTTAAAAATAAAATAAAAGTATGAAAAATGAGAAAATTAGTGTCATTGGCTTTTTATGTGGATAATAGTTATTTACTTTACAAGTGGGTAATTCCACTTTGCCCACGTGTGAAGTATAACGTTTTAACCAACACTTTTATAGCTATTAACATTCCTAGTGATGTTATGAGTATCGTAACTGCCGCAGATGTCAGTTGAAATCCGAGCTCGTAGAGCGAGGATTTTAAGACATCTAAGACCTGTTATGACTCATAACATCCGTGGTTTGTTCAATAGTTTACCGGTTTCAAAATATGAAGACGTTAATGTCATTAATAAATATTATTTATTGAAATTCTTTTATGAAAAACGTCTGTCATAATTTTAGAAGGTGATCAAGTAAGTTTTTTTGTTTTTATTTAACACCATGGTTACACTTGTTTTGTATCATATTTAAAATTATTTTTTTACTTAAACGTCAAATGTGTTCTTCATGGCTAGATAAAAAGTGGATTTTGGCGATGTTGAATTGCCTGAAAATATTTGAAACGCAGCAGGTGAATCTCTGAACAGCTTAATTCCGTATGTATTAATAAATAGCGTTATATTATCATTGTGTATTATTTTAATTTTCTTGACTGTTTTGACAGGTCAGTAAGGTAATATTACCCTACAGAATAGAGTTATTACATACTTACCCTGCCAACTTTTGTGCATGTAAACAGAGGTTTAATCTCCTGAAACCGGTAAATAAATGAAAAATTTATGAAAGTAATATTATTTGACAGTGACATATGCTTTAAATTTTTAAATTAAAATGTCAATCGAAGTAGTTATCAAGGTGTTGTGTGTTATTATTATTGTTATAAATAAAAAAATACTCACTAGTAGCTTTCCTCAAAATTATACTCACTATTGGATAATCTGTTACTTTGCTTGTTTAAAATCGCCATAATTATAGGGCATTTATTGAGACGTGTTTGATAAAATTACTTAAAAGTCATTTTGATTTTACTCTTTTAACAGGTAAGATTTGAATTTAACATAACGAATGAATAATATTAATTCATCTGTCATACTGTCAATATTCATTAGCAACAATAACATTAATTGAGAAACAACGGTTGAATTATGAATACATATATTATTTGACAGTTGTGGATAAAATATTTTTAATTTATTTTATTTAGTTCTCTTAATAAATAGAAATAAAATAAATATATCATCACGCCTTTTACCCATTATGGGTTACGCAGATCTCGGTAGGTGATATATTTTTGCTTATGAAATGCGGTTACCAGCCGTCATAGCCCCCAGAGCCCCCAAAGTTGTGAATGAGGATCTCACGATCCACAGTCCGATGCATTACCACGGAGCTATTTACCCCATGAGAACACTATATTTTTTATCACCCACACATGAATATTTTGTCGTGTCAAAATTTGGAAAGTGAATTTTCAACAAGTAAGCCTGTCATTGTTTTTACGACAACTTAAGATATAATAGATATTATTTTTAAATTACTTATTTAAAATCCGAATGCACAAGTTACGGGCTGATTAGATTTTGCTAGTAATCCATCAACCGGAAGTGGTAGTTTACTAGAAGATCAGGTCATATCCCAGAATATAAATTTGTCAAATCAAATAGATGTGGAATTGGTTAAAAATTTTATTTGAAACTTTTTTTATGTTCTGTACCGTTTAAAAATTTTGTAAGCGAGAGTTAATGTACTGTCACATCAGAATTTTTTTGAAAAGGAAATTATAATATAAATGCAAGAATGTTGAATGTTGAAATGCAATAGAGTTAAGAAAAGGGATGTGAGAAATTAAAAAATGAACGCAGTATAGATGGCATCGGTCCAATCTGTCTCGCCTACTTATTGTTATTAAAATGAATAACAAGAAAAAAAAAAAGAATAATTTACTCCGCAGCAGATGGGGCGGCCTGAACGATTTATTGGCAGAGTAATGGCGAATAAATTTTCGCATAAATCAATTTGGATAAGTAACAATGCATAGGCTTTGTATTAAATTGATAAGGGTTGTTTTATTACTGAGGGTACTTTATCTACCTCCACCCCCTCTTCCCGTTTTTTATTTAAATTAAATCTAGGGACAGGGGATCTGAAATTGATTTAATTTAGCACAAAGCAGGGATTTTGTTTTTATAGCTAATAGGTTGGGCTATATATCGTAAAAATTATGATTGCAGTACTTAAATTTTGGATTTAGTGTAATTAGATTTTTAATTTGATTTTTTGAATCCTTTTAGATTGTTTTTTAAGCACACATTTTGACTTTAAATTACTATTACAAGGGTCTCGTGCGTAACAAGCACAGAATTATATTAGAAATGAATTGTTCTAGGACTGTTTGCTTTGCTATAATTTTTAATTTCACTTTTTACTTTCTTTAGTACGCGTAGTATAAGGTAGTAAAGGAATAATGAAAAAATCGTTGACAATATTTTACCGGAAATATATTTATAATAAGATCTCCATAATTTATTAATACCGTCTCCGTGTTTGTCTGTGTGTGTTGTAAGGATGTATATCTGTATAATTGTCAAATCACGAACAAGACAAAATAGAGCAATGGAACTTTATAATTATAAGATTTTTGACATGTTTGGAAAACCGGAAGTGGTAATTTACTAGACAAACAAAACAATAAATTCAACTTATTTGGAATATGACACTAATTGCGAAAAAAAAAATTAAATAAATGATATTAGTAGTAATAATTAGAATATAAAAGTTATTTAAAATTAATTATATATTTACCTATCATAATTGCCAATAGTTTTATTTTTTATTAAAAAATGTTATTTGCAATTTTCATGAATCTGTGTTTACTATGCATTTCAATAACCATAGTTGCTATGAAAACACACAGAATAACTGAAATATTATTATATATGTCAAACATGTGTCAAGTATAATTATTAAACAATCAAATTCAGATTTATGTCCATAAGAAAGTCGTTTATTGCCCACAGTAGATTTATTATTGTTTATACTTTTTGAATAATTTAAATTATTTTATCGCCAGTCATTTATCGGGTTATAAATATTTAATTTTATTTTTACAATAATTTCTAATCTACTGTTTTTCTGTTACAGGTAAGTTCTCCAGCTATTACACCCATGTATGTTGTCTCAATGTAAGTACTTGCACAGCCTGTATTTAATTTAAAATGAAGATATAAAAAATGATACTCGCTAATTAAAATTGCATTGATGTATGTTTGAAAACAAGAAGTTATGGGACACCATTAACAAAGATATTTGATTAATAACCAGTCAAACATAATTAATGAAATCACGCGACGGTAATTTATTAAAGAGCCGGAACGAATCATTTTTAATTCAAAAAATAATCTCCCAATCTCAATCGTACATCGAGTCGAATCTGTGTCAAGCGATGTCGATTTGCCGGCGAAAAATCCGACCACACACAATCAAGTATGCGAACAGTTTCGTAAAAACACTGAAAAACGAAACAAACGACTGGCGAAAAAGTCCTGAAACAAAAACAATGAAAAAATGCAAAACAACATTGGAAAAAATTGAAAATAGTTGAAAACAAACATTTATTTTAATTACGCTTTGACAGACAAAGAATACCGCTTTTCGTTGCTGTCTCTTTTAGTCGGTTCTGGTTGTAAACCTGGTAGGTTGGCCAGCTTGTGCGTTGGTTCCAAGTTGGTTCTCTGCGCAGACACCTGCTTTGTCAGCGCAGGTAAGATTCTACTGTCCTTAAATTCAACTACGGTCATATTTTTCTGAGGAATTCCTTGTAAATCATACCCTGATGCTAAACAAGATTTTTCCAACGAGATTTATTGGAAGAAATAACTTTTATAATACAATAATTTAATTTAGTGACATATGTAAATAAATATATAAGTGACATGTTTGTTTTACTGATATTAATAGGTGGATTTTGAAATTTATTGCTGTATTTAAATACCTTTGCTGTTGAAAGGAACTGTACACAAATTTATTAGCTTTTATTTATGTCAAGATTACTCAAATTAAATCTATAAATTTTACCCGGGCGATGGCTTCTTTAATTATTATTTTTTATTATAAAGATTATCTAATATATATTTATTTATTGAATATCCCATCCATCCCATAGGGTCGAAATCCCAAAACGGGGTGGATGCACACAAAATGACTACATACAAAACAAAATTTATGAACATGGAAATATGTTCAATAGTTATATCACGAGTGATAAGAATTTAATCGATTAAATTTGACATGTCTAGATTATGCAAGAAAATTGCTTAAAAAGTGTTTGATGCATAACAATTTAAGATAATTATTTTTCAAATTATTATGTACTCAAACATCACTTACTGATATCTGCTATAATGAGCAGAACATCAAACTCAAATAACTCAATATATAAACTCTGAAACAAAATAATTTCAAATTTATTTCTTCTACCCACTTATTATTTTGAAAAACTACCTCATTATATAACAATAGACTGTTTACAATTTATGTTTTTTTATTTTTACAAATCACAAAGTTTCTTTTGGGTCATTGTCCAATCAATAACAAAGAAAATCACACAATAATGATCCTTGTCAAGAAATCAAAACCGACAACCCAAAATTATTTCCACCATTTCAAAAATTCTTTCAAATTAAAACGAAAAAAAATTACCCACCCTCTGTCCGTCATCTCAGACTAGAATAACATAATACCCTTGTCAACCATTCATCCCCACTGCCCACTTGAACCTGTGGCTTTCAAACGTTGGATCTGAAACATTTTACACTTTATTCAAATAGGAATAACAAATTTATTTTTATTGTTTCGCGAGTAAAAGTTGCGAATTTATATGTTTCATTTATATAGCTATACAAACCAAGATGCGTTCTGGTGAGGTGTGGATTCGGAGTCAAGTTTAAACTATGCGAGAAATAATCAAATCCATTTCTCTTTCATACATTTGCTAAAGTAGTCATTTTTATAACTAGTAATGAACATATTACTAAAAAAATTTTAAAGTTTGTGTCAGTCAATTGACTCAAATGTGTCAGAGAAGATGGTTTTGAAACGAATACTGTGAAAAATCATTACCGAAAGTTTTTTAACTCCTTTTTACTTTCTTATACAAAGTATAAGGAAGTATTGGAATCACGAAAAATATCGCTGACGAGATTTTTGCGGAAATACATATTTTGACGTCCACTGACCAATTTTTCAATAATGTCTGTGTGTGAGGATGGATGGATGTCCTTATGCGCAATATCTCATGAACGAGATATGTAAACGAAACTTGGAATATATAAGTATCATGAAAAAATGAAGAGCTGAGTTGATTTTGAATGAAATTGAAAAACCGGAAGAGGAAGTTTACTGGACATACAAAACAATAAATTCCATTTATTTCAAAAAAATAATCAGCTGTAAAATAAAGTTTCATATGAAAGATGTTTGGTAAGAATATTTGGAATATAAAATGTTATTTGCACTTTTCTTGTACATACTTCTAATTTTGAGAAAAACTAAATTATGTTTTTAATAATATATTTCAGTAATGTTAGTTACACTGGGAACAAAAGCTAAAATAATTTTCTATAACACTGTTTTGGAAACTGGGTATTCAGCTACTAAAAATTGTTATGGAATCACTAACATTCCATACGAGGCGTATGGAATATTTTCGACGAATCAGAACCGCTTATTAGCGCGACATATGAAGTATCTTGATTCAGTTGCTGTGGTTACGTCTGTTTGTTTTAATTTGATTTATTTGAGTTTGACGTTTTCAACAGTTTTATATTTGTAATTTTGTATAATTTCCAAAACCTTTTTATAGAAAGTATAGTCTACATTCTACAACATGTAACGGAATGGCCTATCCCACGCTCGCAAACAGTAGCCCTAGCCTTTGGTTCGGGCTACAAACTTTTTGCTCTCGTGGAATATGTGCCATTCCATTACTTGTTCTAGAATATACTATTTTACACCTAGGTGTCAAACGCGTCAAATAATTGTGAAGTGTCAAAAATATGTGTCGTTTTAAATATTATAAAAGCAATATTCGTATTATTAGTTAGTAAGACTAGATATTAATAAATATTTTAAATTAACATCATAGCTGAGAACACAAAATTAAAGGTATAGTTTCTATATGTCAAATAATTGTCACATGTTCAGTTGGTTTTATTTGTATAAGAAAGTAATGTGGTGCCCACACCAGATTTTTTCTCTCTTACAAACAATTAGGTTTCTTTGATTTCAATAAAAATAAAACTCGCAAGCTGTTTTTCAATTCTTCTCTTAAATGAACGGTTCTATCTTCGGTAAGTTTGAGGTGCACTGGCATGGACCACCCCTACTCTCCAGTGGTAAACAAGCCGCCAACCAAAGACTCTTGTGTTGAAATTTTTGACCTGATCCTCCTAAGTGACCAGAATCTCTGGAGAAGTTTATACATTTTCGGTATTAAAAATAATTTAGATAAAAATCTAGAACTGCTGATATTTCCAGGAATGCTGGGTTTGTAACGGGTGTATTATAATTTTAAATTTCAGATTCGTCTTGAGATATAGTTCTTGGTGAGTGATATTGTGAGTACTACTTTCTTATTTGAAAGTTGTCATGTTCTCAGTCTTTTTAATTTATAATTGAGGTTCAGAACTTAAAGTTCAAATGTTGTGTTTTTATTTCGACACGACTTATTTGGAAGAAGTTATTTTGTTTTACATTTTGACCTGTTGCTTCGAAAGTAATTAGAAATAAATTTCGGCTGTGGTATTAGCACAATGATGGTTTAGGGGCTTTTGTTTATTAAACAACAACGATTAAAATCAATTTGTTATGTTAAACAAATACTGTTAATCTTCAAAATTAGATTTAAATTTAACTTACACGTTTATTGACATTATCACCATCTCTCAATGGTTTTAAAAAACCAGTATTTTTTTAAATGAAGAATTTAAGTATATACTGGATGTTCAAAAAGTTCCGGGACGGAGAAATTTCTCAAGAAATAATCATCGAATCAAAAAAAAAGAATACATTTTTCAAAAACCTATTATGTGTAATCAAGCACGATACCCCACCGCCACCCTTGGGGGGTAGGGCGGAGGGCCACTTTGAAATCTTAAATGGGAACCATGACATTAATTATTTTTCTGATTACAGCGCCATCTATCGCGAATAAAAAAAAAAAGTTTCATACAAAACCTACTTAGTTTTAGCCGTTCTATCGGAATGTACAAATAATAAGGGTTCCCTTTTAAGATATACACTTGTTTTTTGATTTGATGTGTATTTATCGAGATATTATATCGTCTCGGAACTTTTTGAACAATGTATAGATATCCTATACAATATATTCAGTCCTGTATATTCTGGGTTTGCACTTTATTCAATTTAAAATAATAATTTAAATCAACGAATTAATTTTCTGATAAACTGCTACAAAAATATTTGCACCCGCAATAAAGCAATCAAATATTATTTTTGTGTTTTAGATGAATAAACTTTTTACTCGAAATGTACAATTTGTTGATTTTACAGTTGGTAACCGCATTTCACGCTAAGTTTATTAATTTTTTGTTACCCATTATTCTAGACAAAATGTTTACATCATAAAGGAGTTAAAAACATTTGTTTTTATTGTTTGACAAACTGATGTTCCCAACAAGAATGCACGTTAAACTTCATCCAATTACATATGACGTTATCGTCAACTTCTAGAAACTTAAATTGTACATTCCGATTCAGAAGTAATTATTATATTATTGTAGCAGTAGTTATATTAAATTCAATTTATCTAAGGCAACCTTTTCTTGAAATTCGGACACCAGAACAAATGAACGAATACTGAAACAACATTCTTGTATTGAGTGTTCCGTACTATTTTTTTTTCTTTCATTTACATCATTTATTTTTATAGAGATTGTGGCTTATTTTCGGTAAGGGCAATATTTTCAAAATGATTTGTAATTGATTTTTTTGACATGGTAGGAAACCCCACCGTTCTTCTCCCGAAATAGTGAGAAAAATGTGTTGTTCCTCTCTAGAGCGGAAAATATAGAAGTGTAACCAATATGAATGTTAGTTTACAAAAAATATATTACAAAAATTATAAATAAATTCCAAATTTTATTGAAAATCCTTATTTTAGTGATATACATACTTTAAATTATCTTACAATTATGTCTTATATTTTTATTTTTCTTATTAAATCACAATTTGACAACTTATTAAAGATATATAACATTGATTCATTGGCAACACTGCTACACCGCCTTGTGTTTGATAACCTAACTTTTAACGTGTCAGGCTGTCAGTTGTGTTCTCAAAGTGTATTTTAGGTCCGAGCAAATCATTTTTAGAAACATGTCTTGAAAAAAATGTTGTGTCTAACACAAAAGGAAAGCTCTTCTTCCACTCTTGTTCGAAATGCCTCATGAGCGCAGCTCATGAGGCAAACTTCGAACTCGAGGGGGAAAAAGAAGCGCTTTCCTCTCTAGTTTGACAAATAAATACTGTCCTCTGTCAAATCCATGATAATCGAATGTCACGAAAAATCCATTCGGTATCAATAAGCGTGCAAAAATCATTCTATTAGCAAAACAAACGATTCAAATATATTTGTTGAATGAATTAATTAATTTCTCATTTTGTTCTAATTCGAATGACGTGTCAACACTAGCGCCTCATTGAGTCGCATGCTGATTTGTCAACCAATATCTCCAACAAGAAAAGTGAATAGTTTTGTTGTTTTAATTAAGCAGATAAATGAAAATGCAGTCGACGTTAAAGAAGTTACAAGCAACGTATCTTTATCATATACCCATAAATAGAGTAACCAATACTGAGATCAATCGACAGGAAATTATTGATTCCGAGCACATGGTAACAAGGTCTTACGTATGGTGAGAATGGCATACTTGCCAGTTTTTATTGCGGGCAAAACTATGCTGTCAATTTGTCAGCTTTCTTGAATCAATCAACTCGTGTTGTCTTTCAGGATTGTTGTAATGTTGCTAATAACTGGATTTTATAATTGGCTATTTCCAATTAGCAGTAAGTGATTACTTATCTTATCTTTACAACGAAATTCAAGCATTGCTTGTAGGTATATGATAATTGATAACTATGCTTTTTTGCTTTATTAAATACAATATCACGCCATTTATACATTTCCAAATTAAACATACTGTTTAGAACAGATCCCAGTATATAATATGTTTTTGCTATTTATCCCAGTTGTACATCTAGTCACTTTCTGAATGTAACAAAAATAAGTACAATTAAATCTAACTAATAGAATTCGTGGAGAACAACAATATTAATTCAAAACTTTTTCTTCTAAATTCCATATAAATTAGCTGCCGTTTATGAATTTTTATAATTTGGTTCAGTACCAATAACAATGAAATAATGTCGCTTGTTAACTTTTTCTAATAAATTTTAACAATATCAGCCAAATCGATTAATAATGATTATAAAAGTAATAATCTGTAAAAGGGATTGATTTTACGAATAGAGTTCACAAACATTGTGCTGGCTGAGGCTCAAGCCCGTTTTTGTTGGGGGTGTTTTTCAAATCGTCATCTTACGAATGTTTGCACTTTTATACGTGTTGCTTAGCATCTACAAGATCATGCAGGATCTTTTTAACCTGTAGTTCTTTTCTTAATCGAGGTAAAATACGTTCTGATTACATACGAATATTTAAAAGGAACTGTCACAAAAAACAATTTGGAGGATGTTTAAGAGCAACAGTTACATCTTTACCAAATACAAAAAGTGCACGATTTGGTACCAGGAAATTTGCGTAACTTCTGGTGGTATTTTCATTTGAATTTATTCTTCAGATTCATTATCGTTTATATATATTTTTATTTCATAAATACAATTTTTAGGTTATAATTTGAACGCAACAATAGATGTGATACGCAGTGTCTACATTAGCGCCATCTATGACTGATGAAATGAACACTGCGCGAAGGTAACTTCAGTTGATCAATTTTGACATTTTTCAAAGGAGTAATTATATTTTTCTATTGGCGGGTAATAAATCTTTCTTAAAGAATTTTAACTGAAAAACAAGATGGTTTAGGAAAAGTGTTATTAAGAAATATTGTTACTATTTAAATTTAATGTATTTATTTATGTTATATCTTTTGCTTCGCCAAAGTACTGGATATAGAAGTAAGTATGAAGCGACGAGCTTACTTTGTCAATTTAGTGACATGGAAACAAGGAACGAAGTGACGAGTTTGCTTTGCCAATGTACTGTCTCTACAATCTCTATAAAAGAGGAGGCTATTTTTGTATGCGCTAAACTCAAGAACTACTGCACCGATTTTGACAAAAATGTGTGTATGTGTTCCAGGGATCGTCAAGAGCGCAATTACGGCTTGTTAAGTACTATGCGTATTATATTTGTAGATTTTTCGAACATATTTTGTGTCCCCCGCTGCTTTGCTAATATACTGATATGGAAACGAGGAATGGAGGACGGCTTGCTTTGCCAATGTACTAACATAGAAGCGAGAAACGAAGTGACGAGCTTGCTTCGTCAATGAACTGATATGGAAGCGAGGAACGAAGTGAACGAAGGAAAATAAATTTGACTTGAAATTGTTTGTGCATTTTTCGGCCCCAATAACTCAAAATCTAATGATGATATCATTTTCTAATGTAATATTTAAATTTAAAACAGATTGTTCTCACAACTTGTAGGATAAGCTAAGGATGTGAGATATTTGCCAAAGACTGTTATCTACCGAAGTGTGATATTTATTTAAGTGAATTTCAAGTTTATATTTGTTTAAGACCCATGAACAATCTCTCGGTGCCGTGTTAGCGAACGAAAGTATATTTAGGACTACTTCAGATGTCCGGCAGATGAAGTCATAAAACAATCGAGCTAGCAACAGATTCCAGAAAATATTTATTGCAATGTATCTTAGCCAGTGTTTGTATAGGAGTCTTGAAGAGTATCATTGTGTCTGTGTGTGTGTGTAGCACACCACACCCACATAGCAGCTCGGACGTTTCAGCGTCCCACCCCGCGCCTCTCGTCTCCAACTCTTTATTTTCGAGTTCTAGAGTAACCGGTTTTCGAGGCTCGCTTAGTAGTGTGTTCCCACACCAACACACTCACAACTCTGTCTTTTTCTCTCCTCTGTGTACCGGTGGCTTGTCTCACTCCCACCCGCAGGTGGATCCGTGCACCTGACCTATGCCTGTCTCTGTCCCACTCGTGGATTTGTCGGATACTTGAGATGGTGGCGGCACTAGACGGTTGAAAGAACTTGCATGCGGCACTGAATTTTCTGATGTTTTTGGCGATTTAAATGTGGCAACGCTGCATGCCTGTTCAGAGAAAGAAGCTGGATGTTGAAATTCTTCGCTTTGATAGTTTATTGTTTGAATGAGATTCAATTGTTTCACGGAAAGTTTATTCAATTCGAGATGACGCTGTTCATTTATTTCGACTCTTTTAAGAATGTAGCATTTTGCAACTCAACCGCTGCAAGGAAATTATTTAATATGCATCGTGATTTCAATGAGGATTTTATTATTTTATTTAGTAATGTCTGTGTTTGGTCTGCACCTGCGGATTCCATTATAGTTAATTAGGCTGATCTACCTTTGGTCATAATACACCTGTGTATTTATAGCAACCTAACATATTAACATACTCCATTTTATAATTTAAAATTTTAAAAAGTTACATTATACTCTAAGGTAACCTGCCTTCAAGGTTTCAACTAATTAATATTTTGAAATACTTTTAAAAGAAATCAATTGTTGGCAATCAATAATTAAATATATAACTGTTAACGCGTCCTTGGCGGCAAAGAGGTTATATTGTCGTTTGGTGTACCAAGGGTACCAAGTTCTAATATCGGCTAATGTATGTATGCTTCTTATTTTCTTTGCCATTTCTACAGGATAAAATAACCTTAGTGGTTTACTACACTGTACGTTTGTTATTAATATTTATTTAAATGTTGAATAATTGTATTTGACACATAGAAGATTAAACATAATTTAGCTTTTCTCAAAATTAGAAGCAAATTCGCAATAATACTTTAAAATTTGTATATTGGAAGTAAAAAGGAATTGATTATTCTGTCTCCCGGTTTTAAAATTTTAATCAAAATCTAATTATTTCTGCACATCTTGATGAAACTTATAATTATCAAGTTTCATCACTCAGGCACACATCCATCCATCTGTTTTCACGTACAGACGTCATTGAGAGACTGGTCAAATATAACTTTTTAGTCTTTTAGCGTCCCTATTCTGTTTCTTCTTGTTTCTCTTTTTAAAAACTATAACAACAGTTCTGTCTTCAGTCAAATACAATTATAGTGCGATGCAAGATATGAAACAGTAACTTTTGTGTACCTTCGCAGCGGGTCTTTAATAATGGATTGTCTCTAAATTTATGGGGGTGTACCGTAAAATAATCTGGCGTAAGCACCACACGACTTTCTTATACATATAAATCTAACTTTGATTGTTTAACAATTTCACTTGACACATGTTTGACATATTGAATATATGTATGTTATTTTGGAACTTTCAACAAACACAGGGGTTATGTTCCTAGGAAAAAAATCGGTTTTCAGATTTCAACAGACATGAATTCATTTTGACTGGTTAACTCGAAAGCGATTGGCCATAGAATGTAGAATATTTTTATTTAGGACTGTTGTAACATCTAGTTGTATACCTCCATTTTGATTGCAATCGATTGGACCAAACGGAAAACTTGACTCGAAGGATTTCTTTTTTAATTTCACGCATAAATCAAATCGATTAACCGTAGAATGTTGAAATTTTGTGGGACTGCAATAACATCTAGTTGTGCACCTCTCTTTTTAATTGCAATCGGCAGTGCCAAAAAGAGACTTTGCTGGAAGGGTTTTTGAATTTTTCACATAACTCACAAACGGTTAGTAGTAGAATGTTATATTTAGTAATGCATTTCTCTCTGTTTGATTGCAATCGGCCGTGTATAATTTAATAATCATGTGGTGTAGTACGATCACTTACTACCGATAGATAGATATAAAAAATATAGAACAGTTATGTAATTACCGTAAATCTTGCTTTTTACCTCTCGTCACATCCTGTAAGGAAGGTATAGGAATCATGCTAAAAATTCAGTTGTGAGTTTTTAGTGGATGAGTTACAGTTTCTCAAAAACTTCTAAACTAAAAATTTGGATATTTTGTATATATCATTTGTATCTTATTTGAGAAGAGCTGATTAGTTTTTGGTGATAATTCATTAATTCATTAATTCATTGGTGGTCCGTGTTTCTGCATTTTTGGAAATTTGTGGATGGTTTATTCTACGTCATAACAAACAAAATCTTTCCCTAAAATAAACCTACATATAAAATGGCAACTGTGTATATTAACCATTTTGAGTATTGAGACAATTTAATTAGCTGTATCTTTAATACGCTATACCTGAATATTTTGCGACCCAATTTTTTCTTTGTACTATAATCAACATCCAAGTCACTTATACATCATTATGTCACCCTCCTTTGTAGACTTTTAATCGTTGTCAATAATCTTCATGATACTGCTGTTACTGCCAGATTTCATTGAGCCCGTTCTAGTTCATTCAGACTCAAGAATGTCGTTTCTATCATTTCCCTTTTAAATTCCGGTTTCATGAAGTTGTCGTGTGCGTGCTTTTCCCCATATAGCAAAAACATTTGAAGCTTGTGCATCTCCTTCATTTCCTTTCATCGTTCCATCACCAGAAACAATTAAACTGACCCCAACACCATCCAAAACTTATTCAATTCTATCACGTCCATCAACACGACAACAGTAAGATCTCAGCAGCAACAGTTCCAGTCCCAAATCGTGAAATCCTCGCAGCGAGTGTCGAGTGCCTGGTGTCTAGTGCGACCCAACCAACTACATCCAGTGTTATCGGCATTCCAATTGAATCGCGTCGTTATGAGGCGTCCCTCGCCCGCCGCCCGCCGCCCGCCGCCCGCGTATCCGCCGCGCTAATTATTAGATAACGCCTCGACACTAGGGCGAAAGTTAGTTCCGGCGCCTAGCGGTACTTTAGTTAAACTCGCACCGGAACGATAAGACATCGATTAACTAACTAACTAACCCGGCCTGCGTACATTGCATAGAATGTCGCTGGATTCGGGAAATAATTTCCAGATTTTTGTACCGTTTATTCTTTTAAATAACTTGCATGCTTACACGATGAACTAACCAAAGAATTTTTTTAACGACTTTTATTAAGTACACTTTATTTTACAAGACATTGTTGCCACTTTTATCTTTATTCCTTTAGTAACTAGACGATTTGTCTGGTAACCGCATTTTATGGATAGAAATATATTAATTACCGAGATCTGTAACAGTGATTTATTTTGCAAGACTTTACGGTACGAAACGAGCTCGTTTTCAAGCATGTAAAGTTCGGGTTATGGTCGAGCAATGTAACCGGTGTTTTTTTTTTTTTAGAGGTTTGCTTTTCGAATTAGCAACACTTTTTCCAGTGACAGTATCGGGTGCGGCTTATGACGGTTTAAAACCACATTAACGCCCGGTTGCACCAACGATAGTTAAAATTTAATCTTGGTTTAAAAAAAAAAAGCGTATCTAATTTTTGACATATAACTTCGATTAGCTTTTATTTGTTTAAACTAAGTTTAAAATTTATGTATCGTATATCAATAATTGTTTTAAGCAAACAGCTTTATCCAGAAATGAGTAATGGCGTGATGATATATTTATTTGTGCCCGTTTCATTTAAAGTAGAAAAAATTATTAACCAATATTTCGATGAGAATATTCATTAATAAGCATTAAACTATTTTATCCAACACCTCTCAATAAATGCTCTATAACTATGGCGATTTTAAACAAGGAAAGTAACAGATTATCCACTAGTGGGTATAATTTTGAGGAAAGCCACTAGTGAGTATTTTTTTATTTATAACAATAATAATAACACACAACACCTTGGTAACTACTTCGATTGACATTTTAATTTAAAAATTTAAAGCATATGTCACTGTCAAATAATATTTCTTTAATAATTTTTTTTTTTATTAAGAAGTGTTGGATAAAACGTTATACTTCACACGTGGGCAAAGTGGAATTACCCACTCGATAAAATTATCACACTCAGCCTTCGGCTTCGTGAGCTAAAATTTCTCTTGTGGGTAATTCCTTACTTTGCCCACTTGTAAAGTAAATAACTATTATGATGTTTAGGTTTCTCATATATTGTACAAAAGTGCAGAATAAGTAATACTGAAGAGAAATATGCTATACTTTAATATTTAATAACATTTTGAATGAAACGTACGAAATAAAAAATACCTATTGACAATAATATACCTAACCTCATTTCCCACTTTGGTTTTCAATATGTACCGTGCGAAATAAGCAACTTTGTAGCATTGTTATTGTTTTAGTACGAGGAAAGATGGAAAGTACAGTATTTCATATTGATCTCAAAATATATATTTATGCAACCATTTTGGAAAAGTATGACAGTTCAAAACGCTAGGCAATTTTTAATAATGACACTTTATATGTGAAAATAAGAGAAAAAAATGTTTAATACACAGTAATGTTTCATAAGAATCTAAATTTTTTACCAGCCATTCTAATTCGCATAACCAGCCGTCTAACCGCGCACCAAAAAATAATTAATCACTTATCTCCCTCTCTCTCCCCGTCTTTATCTACTGTTTATAGTTGGCCGCAGACAAGCACAGAAAATAGAGCGAGTGAGACAGAGCTGCTGGTTGTTTTGTTTATGAATTATGGACGGCGTGTGTCATTAGATTTATCTTAACTGTGTGTGGCTTTAGGGCGGTCGAGGGACAGCGCGGGGTGCGGGGGATGTTGGCGACGCTCAGGACAAATGATCGCGCTGTGACGTCGCGACGCCGAAAGAGACAGAAGATGAGAGAAATGGGAATACGAGATAATATGCGGTTTTGTTTGTTTCTTTCTGTTGTTTTGCTAATTTAGTAGTAGTAAAGGATATTTTTATGTGGGAATTTCTGCAAATGTCTGGCAGACAGTTTTAAGTAGTTTTATTAGCGATTTAATATCCTCGGCCGCTTTACTCCTATATGCTTTTGTAATAATGAGGTTAATATTATATGAAATTCTGATAACTTCCTTCATTTTTACAAACAATACTTTTGAACATGTCGAAAGTGTGACTATAGTTGAATTTAAAGAAACTTTGTAACCTCTTTCTCTCAAAATATGGTCATCTTTTCCTACCGAAATTACATCAGGTATCCTTTCTCTTCATTCTTAGTCTTAATTTTTAGACGTTACCGGTTTTCCACTCAAAAATATAGTGTACCTATTATATGCCGATATGCCCCATCCATGAATGCAAAAATGGCGTTTATGTTTTTATATTATTTCTTATATTATTTCATTTTGAGCTGATCGCAGGTTGCCCAAGATAACCTGCCGTTCAGTATATTAAAATCTAGAGAGTAGGTACGATTACTGATAAATTTTATAACTCTCATTTGTAGACGAATCATAGATATAGATAGGCAACTAGATATAAGCGAAACTGTGAAATTTGTTATTTTTAGTTGCATATTATACGAGCCCAACCCCAAACATATTCGTACCATCTGAAAAATTTGGTATAATGAAATATAATTAATTATTTTATTTAATTACTGCTTTGTCGGTATATTCGTCTAAATTATTATATAAGCTATTATCACATTCTACTGAATCTAAATATATTATTAAGAAATTTCTAATGAAAACAATATTTTATGTGCGGTTCAGAAATATTTAACATACGTCAAATGAACAAATACATTCTTATTTACATTAAAACAAATCTAATTTAATAGCCTACATAAAAACTAGTCATCACTTAATTGAAAATTGTTTTTAATTGATACACATTCAGTATTATAAATAATATCGAAGAAATTACAGGGTGTAATTAATTTTTGATTTATATGATTTATTAAATCTTTTAGGGGAATGCATACATCTGCTTAATAATGAATGCTATCCAATTCCTAATCCTTCGAAATTTGTCAAATGTGCAACGATCCAAATGGCCGACTTAGAGAGATATGAACCAAAATGGAGTTTATCGGGCGTTGTGCGGGCTTAGGGTTTATTTATTTAAAACTCGAGCGAAGCGAGCTAACCTAAAAATTAATTTCGGTTCGTATATCTACTAATTCAGCAATTTTAAATCATTGCACTATTTCATAAATGAACATTAGAAAAGTTTCGAAGGATTGGAAATTGGATAACACCATTTTGACATTCTTCGAAATAGTCGTCAGATTTCGGGTAAAACATTTACTCTGTTTCGTTCGGCGTCACCTGTTTAGTAGAATCATTTCAGTTTCCATGTCAATTCCATCCAATATACCTCAGTGATCCTGTTGCATTTTGAAGCACCCAGAGTCCTCTGTCGTGTTTTCTCACTACCACATCGTCTCTATCGCGTAATGGGACGAGCAGCGTTGAGATTCCCAGTTCCTAGGGCGTCCCAGTCCCGTCTCGGTCTCAGCTAGTGTTCGCGCGATTACAATTTAACAGGCGCTTAGGACAAAAGGTCTCGCAGCCACCGACGCCGCCACTGCGGAGGTATAGCGTGCGATATGCGGTGATTGTGGTGTTATGTCTATGGGGAATTCAAGAGTAATTGAATAGCTTACGAGCAGCTGGAGATTTCTGCAAAGAATTATAATATTTATATTTGAATTTTCAATTTATTGTTTGATTGGTACAGGGTATCATTCCCAATTACTGTACCCAAACCGTAACGAAGTTGTATTTTTATTTAGATATTTATAAGTGCCTATTTAAAATGTCATTGCTGCCTGTAGGTGGAAATTTATAGCCGTCATATCTGTCAGCATTTCGAAGCGTGCAACGAATATAACCTATAAAAAGTACAGTCAGGTGTGCTGAATTTTGATTTGACAATTTTATGGTATTTTTTCTTTAATTGGGCTGCGTTCGCAATAATTGGACATCCAAAATTAAAATACGCTAACTGGTGGTAGAAATCTGAACTAACAACAAGGTACATAAATGCCATTGTACTTTAAAATTAATTATTATTTTTTTAAATTAATAACAATAGTAGTTATTTAAGAGTATTTCAATGTAAGTATTACATTTGTTTAAGCTGTATTATTTAAATAAGGTGTAAACATGAAACGTACATTGTATTTGTAGGTTATAGATTAAGATTAATTTTTTTCCAAAACAACCTTTAATAACAGGTATGTATAGCAACAGTTCTGCTGCCAATTAAAAAAATCTGATGTGGTCAACACATAACCTCTCGCCCAATACTACTCTTAAACGGTACAAAATAGTATTTGATTATACAGAAACATACCTTCTTATTTGTTTATTTTCTATTTATATTTGAGAATTTTAATTTTCTTTCGTATATTTATTTAATTCCTTGACATATATTTCACTAAGAAAACAGATTCACAATCACAATGACATGAGTCACATTTCGTAAAAAATTGAAAATTTTTAAATGTTTCCATGGTCTACTAGGATGCAAGATTTGTGAAATCTAATTTCTTTATATTTTATTATCTCTAAATCTAATGAAAATTAATAAAATTAGTGTAATCAAAACACATGTAAAATTACATATTCTTCCACTTTCAAAATAACATAAATTGTTGAAAAAGGAAATTTAACCGTGTTTTTCACGAAAAACTGTTAAAATCTAATCAGCTCTTCATTTAAATATAAGAAGCAAAAATTCCTAAAATTGTATTTTTTGGTAGTATAGTATTTGAGTTATGCGAGACGAAAAAATTGCCACAGACTACACACACACACACACACACACACACACACACACACACACACACACACACACACACACACACACACATACATACATACATACATACATACATACATACATACATACATACATACATACATACATACATACATCATCGTGAAAATAGTAAAATCGTATTATAGGGACCCTAAAACGTGCTTATTCATTGGAAACTCACTACCCAATTTTTTGACCAAAAACAATACCTCCCTTACCTAGAGGTAGGCGGGAGGTAAAAACTACCAATACTACTAAAGTACGCATTAGCCATCATAAGAATATCATACAAAATGAATTTAACATGTACCTTTTGTGAATTGTGATCAACGCCATCTCTTGATAATTTGGAAGCCCAATACTTGCTGTTTTCTTAAGTGAAATGGAGTATAGTGCCCGAATTTGTAACTACTCACTCGTGCTAAGCTTTCGTTACATATGTTACAATTACAATAACAGTGATTCTCAAACATTTGTGCCTGAAAGAACCATATGATAAATTCACGATTTATTGTACAAGTAGGATAATTTTAGCAAATATATTCACGTACTATAGTAAATTTGGACGTAACATGAAACAAAATTTGCAAGAAGAATTAACTAATTAATTCCGATGACGAAATTGAGGACAAAACACATAATTTTGAGTGTTATTTACGATAACTTCACGGTTCAAGGTTGGCAACCTTAACTGTCAGTTTCAATTGCCAACTGACAGATGTATAAACTTAACCTTTATTGTATTTTAGATTTCAAATAAAACTTAATATGTACTTCGGCACTGAAGTTCCTTTTTATCACTCACATGGTTTATTTTCCTGATAAAAAATTAAACTTCAGTGCCTTGATACATAAATAACAATTGATATCATTTAAAAATTTCTAAAAAATCTATTGTTTTCAAGGTTATTTTTAATATCATAATAAACAACCAACCTACCTCTAAATATACGATGTATAAAATTAGAACAAATACCATTTGTATTTATCTTTCTTTATAAATATGACCATCAAAATTAATAATGAATTGTAATACTTATTTTTGAATATTCTATCGTAGTACCCGTGAGATATGAAAATGTGTGTTCAATGTACTGTTTGTCGTATGAACTACAAGAATGCTATGAGCAGAGATCTTAGTGGTCGTAGAAAAATAAGTGATTCGTATAAATTGTTTGAGTAGTCGGTGTTTCCGAGAATTTGAGGAGCACAAATGTCAACTGGTTTGTGTGTGAGTTCAGTGCGGCGGATGGGATTCAACAGGACGATTAATATTTGGAAATAACCGTGGGCCGAGCGACAATACCGAGGTGTCAGTGCTGCCACGTCTAAATTTAACAACTGTTCAAAATTAATAGTTAATAGGGCGGACAAACCGCTCTTCATTGTTTAGTAATGAAATCATTAGCGGTCGTTTAAACAACGCAAACAAATTAATTTATTGGTGGCATTAACAAAACACTGCTCACCGCCGCAATGGAATAAATTTTAAACAATCGAGAGAGCAGAATATCACGCTAATCGCAGCAAGCCGCGCCATGTGCACAGTTGATTAAAATCAAGTTGGCCGGCGCGCCGTGTGCCAATTGTTTCCAGCGGTCACTTGACGCTGACACGTTGCTCAGTTTCATTTTCTTACCGTTTTTAATTCTGTTTTCTTTCTCTTTTGATTATTCGGCTAATTGTGGAATGCTTTTCGCTTCAGTGATTGGAAAATTAATGAGTTTTTAATTTAAATTGTGGCAGAATTTTGTTGGTTGGTTACACTAGTTTTTTTATTCAATAAACTCTCACGCTGAATTTCAAGAACAATTATCTTCTCAGCTCTCTACTTCGATTGCTTTCAATAAAAGGTACGTGTTGGTTGGTACATAAAGTTGAAGAGCAAATTATGAAATTTTGTAAATACTTGCAGCCAGGGCCGGGTGGAAAGGGTGGTCGAACTTGGAAGAAATTTATTCAATAAAATAATGTAAAAAAAAACTATACTAATTTGTACACAAAAAATAATATACTTTGGTAGTGAGAAACTTTTTCATTTTATTTTTTTTTTTCATTTCACAATTTCCACTCCATTTTATCCACTCACTATGTCTTCCACTGACCATTAGCAAATTATAAAATTTTGTAAATACTTTGCAGCTAGAGATGTTGGAAGTAATTTTTTTTAGGGTGGGCGAACTTGGAAGAAATTTCTTCAATTAAAATAATGTAAAAAAAAACTATACTAATTTGTACACAAAAATAATGTAATGTAATGTGAGACACTTTTTCATTCTATTTTTTTTTTTCATTTCTCAATTTCCACTCCATTTTATCCGCTCACTGTCTTCCACTGACCATTTTTCCCACTAACCATACAGTTTCCGTATAAAACTGAAATATTTCTTTTTCTACCCATATATTCCTGATTTTATACGGATGGAGCGGACTGCAAAATAAAGTCTTACGCAAGGAACAAGTCATACATGTTCAGTTGGTTTTATGTGTATAAGAAAGTAGTGTGGTGCCCACACCAGATTTTTTTTATTACCGCACGGTTTTTTTGTGGTTTTCAACGCGTTGCTATCATTTTATAATTATTTATGTTATAAGTTCAGTAAATGAGTTTTTTTTTACATGAATAAGATATTTCCAAACGAGGCGACGAAGAAACCGACTCAGTAATTTCGAATTGAGCACCATGAAAATCACAAGACTTCATTTCCTACTAGTGTTGCATTTTTTGACGAAACTGCATTCCTTATCAGTTCTTTCTTTCTAAAAACAATAAGGTTTTCTCGGTCTTAATAAAAACAATAAATTATATCAGCCAATTTTGTTTTATGTACATTTCTAACATTTTTCAAAAATGAATGCGGAAAACGATATTATGAATCAAATCCTATTAAAATATTGCTTTGATACACTACAGTAAAAAATAACAATACTGTTAAAGCCCATTTACAACACTGAAAACAATTTGGTAAACATGCAAAGAAATGGAAAAATAAACTATTCCGGCCTTTTACTACTTTCATTTGAAACTAACTAAATTTTAATACAATGAAAACTATTTTACCAAATTCCAAACGATCATTGATTTGTACAAAATACGTGGTATACTACACGATTTTCTTAGGCCTCTTTGTGCAATTTTTACATGCATCCGACAAACTTGCTTATGAACATAAAATTTTTCCTTGACTGGAAGGGTTGATGAAGACAAACGAAAATTACTGATATTCAGTCAATTTTATTATAAAAATTTTTCTAAATAAACGCATAAAAACATAAAGTACAATTTAAAAAAAAAAAAACCGCGGAAAAAATAATATGTTTAACTTGCCAAAACAAACATTACTTAAGTAGAGTTCCATGGGTGTGTCACGCAGAACTTTTGTTATTAGTTTTTATTTTTTGACCTATGTTAAACAAATTTATACTTTGGACGTAATACAATTGCTCCAGATGGCATTTACTTTTAAATTTTTTAAATTTTGTTATATATTAAATATTATACCATTTTAAATTTTCTCATGTAAGTAGTTCTGTATTATTTATGTATACACATGTGCCTAATTGTGATTGTAATTTTATGTTTGTAATTATACTTCAGTTCCTGAAGAAGGCTCAAAAGGGGCCGAAACCGGTCGACAGAGAAAAAATTTTTTATAATAAAATTGACTGAATTCCAGTAATTTTCGTTTGTCTTCAAACTTGCTTATGTTCCACAGGTCGCATAAATAACTATTATTCATCCTTACTACAGTTTATTTTTCTTGTGGTGCGGTTCACGTCACTATCTTCTATCTCTATATCTTCTATATCAATAGTGGGAGAAAGTGAGAAATAAGATAGTGACGTGAACCGCACCACAAGAAAAATAAACTGTAGTTTAAAAGTTATTAACAATTAAATTATGTTTGTGCCAACTTCATCTCAACAATGTAAGTGTTGACAAATAATAAATAAAGCACTTAAACTTAAATACTAAACAAATCCAACGTACAAAATTAACAGTCAGTTGATGCCAACCCTAATCTTACAAAAGTCCCTAGTTTTGTCGACTCAAACCAAGCAGTTTCTAGACGATTTTGAGATATGTAAAACTAGTGCTTTAGGACAGAGGCACGCAAAACATTATTATAATTTTTTGTTTATCAGATTAGAATTGAAGTAAGGTGAGAATGTTATAGAAAATGATGGAATTATAGCTAATAGGTAATTTATGTTTGAAGCGAGCAAATATATTTTTACAAGTTTTTTGTATATAAAGGAATAAGAAGTCTGGAAAAATGTAAAATACCCGAAATATTACAAATCTAATGATTCTCCTTTCATCTGTGTTTCTTTGAAGTTCCGCATTCAGAAAAAGCGCGATCTCACCCCAGCGAAGGGCTGAATCCATGTGCGATATTTAGGGGTGAGGGGTGGAATTCAGGTGCATTACATTCACACCCAGTAACGCGAATATAACCCAAACGGACGTACGAAATTTCCCTGCAAATTAGCATAGTTTCTAAAGCTCTATAAAGTTGGTAACATCTGTTGTCCACTGTTCCCGCTGAGGACCACTTTGCCATTTCCAAAATGATAAATTTTCACGCTACATTTCCTCGTATTATACTGAATAAATATACAGGATGTCTCACAAAAGATTTCCCACTGTTGTTCGAGTTTCATTAGCTTCGAACTATTTACGTTTTCACTCCTGCCATCTTTGTTACTCGCATTGTACCCAAAACCGCCCAGAACCTAGTTTTGATTATTCAAAGCATATTTATTACCTCCCGCATATACCGGATGTAACGTGGAAATATGCAAAATGTGCCTTATTCATGCACTGCTTCATGCATACGTTGTTTTTTTCAATCACTGCTTTGTTCAAACACAGCTTCATTCATACACCGATTTCTTCTAACATCTTTTTATTCACCGTACGAAAGTCCGTCGTCCTAATGCAGCGCCTAAATCTGTAATGTCGACAATATTGTGCTTAGGCTTCGTATTCATAAGTGCCGCACTAATTTATTTGAAATTACTTTCATGCACAATCAATGCTAAAAACATTAAATACCGCAAAATGGCATGAGTATTAAATTATAAACTTGTATACATGATTTATTATTCAATATCATTTAAATATGTAGTAGTAAATAAAATATTAAAATAACAGTTTTCATTGAATACAGTTTAGGTTTGTTTCTGCGCTGCATTAAGACGACGAACTTTTGTACGGTGAATAAAGCGGTGTTAGAAGAAATCGGTGTATGAATGAGTCTGTGTTTGAACAAAGTAGTGATTGAAGAAAGCACCGTATGTACGAAGCAGTGCATGTATGTATGTATTTACGCCATGCTTAAAATATTATTGAAGATACTTCCGCATGATAATGGCGAATGTAATTTTGCCAATAAACCTGGAGGGGTCTAATTGTGAGGTGTAAATATATTTAACAAGCTGACAGAGAATTCGATCGCATCGTCGTCCAAATTGATATAATTCCGTATTTGTTCCCAATGATGATTCGATTTGAAAATTGCATTTATCAGCGGGGAATTTCGCCACATCCCGCTGTAACATATTTCATAGGGTGTGTCATCTTAACGAGCGGTCTATTGATTCAAATGTGTAGTGAATGGGCCGGAGTAAAGTTGATTGTTCGCCCGTCCCTCTGCAGTACTTTTAATGCCATTATATCGCCCCTAAATCCCACGACAATCTCTCCGTAATGAGCCCCTGTACTCTATCCTTTTCTTTTTCTTGTCTTTTTTTGATCAATCTAGTTTTGTTCCTTTCTTTTCTCGATGGAACGTATTGCTGAGTTATATCACGCGGATTCGGTTCGTGCGCATATTACCCACTTTTTCCTTACAGAATTATTTATCTCTAGTATACGTTTGTTGCTAGTTAGTAGAGAATAATGATTATTAATTTAATAACATGTCCTGAATATACAACATTTTTGTTGTTTTTGCTGTTATCTTGACCAATTGAGAGGACTGATTGCTTTTTGCCTTTTTGTTTTTTGTGTGAAGCAAATGAGCAAACATTAAATAAAATTACTATATTATCTCACCATTTATCATTCACTCTATTTAGGACAGATCTGGGTATGTAACATATTTTAATTAAAGACAGATCTGGGTATGTAACATATTTTAATTAAAACTTCTAAAGATGCTACTGAAGAATTGAAAAATTACAAAACATAGTTCCATACCCATGTATTAGGTACATATTGTGATAATATATTTATTTATTAAAATTAACAACAAATAAGAAACATAATTCCAGTACACTAGAGACTTATTTTCATAGTCTTTTCTTTCAAGTACTTAAACATCTATTCTATATTTATATTTATATGTATAAGAAACTGAGTTGGTGTTCTAGATATTATCCATTACAAATACTTTTCTAATAATACTGTTTTCTCTTATACATATCGCGGAAATTTATTTTGGTGTCCCCGATGTATGTTTCGATGAACTAGGGTGGTCCTTGTTTTTGGCAAAGTCAATAATTTGTTAGTTTCAATCATCATAGATCAAATAATAAGAAACAATTATTATTTTGTTGTTTGGTATTATTCAGCTTAACTTAAATGTAAAGCCCAAGATATTGTAACGTTCGTGGGTTTTAAATGTTTTTATTTAAACAAAAAGAAATATTATCAATAACAAATAATGAATCATTATTATAATAAAGAGTTAAAGTTAATTAACACTAGGTATATAACACTAAAATAACGAATACGAAAACTTATACACTAACACTTATCACTACTGTAAATAAACACTATTATTTATATAAACTAGCCGAGCGATATTTATTTATGACGATATATTTATATTCAAACCGAGCAATATACTTATGTTCACATGTTCTTCATAGTAGCTTCGTAGTCAACTGAGTCAACTGACTGACTGAGTCAACTGACTGTTTGATTGACGGCTCCCGGTGATTCGCTCTTTTATATTGCTTTTCTTGTTTCGAGAAGCTTCGGGAATATTCCCTATTGTAACGCGAGCGGACTGGTTCAAACAAGCCGGCGCTGCGTCATTTACTCGGCCGCGTAAAACGACAAGTTTCAACTTGTCGTTGCCGCGTTCGTTACAATATTATACATCATTATAATAAGAAATTTCCGCAAAAATATGCAAGGTGTTCCATTTAGAAAACCCAGGTTAACTATTTCAGAAAAATTACAAGGACATGGAATAAAATACTTGCGCTATTACGTATATAGATCAGGTACTGTTGTACCTTAACCCTATCTATTTTAAAAATAAAAAATCAACTACCCTTTGCAGTAGTATAATAACCGAATAGCTTTTTCTGAGATGGCAGTTACTTCCTCTTTTGCCTGAATGATATTTTCGTAAGAAGAAACATCAATTGTATGTTTGTAAGGCCTCCCCAAAACCAATTACCTGATATTCTTGGTAATAATTGATTAAATAAACAATAACAGTCCATAGAGGGCGTCACAAGCATCGTTAATGTCGCAATATCGTGGCAATCTCCTTCAACTTGGCGTGAACCGCAAGACATCAAAACTTATTTGACATTTACTACATTGAAAACACAGGCAAGCCCGCTAATCTATTTCTAAATGACGTACACTTACGCTTACATACACCGCGCGATTCAAAGTCGATGCATTGAAAGTGGCCTGGCCACGAGAAATTTCAACACGCCACGCGACCAAATTGATATTGGAAACCAATTTGTGAATTGCGCAACTTTGTTACGGGAAGGCTCTGTGGTCGACAAGGAGCGGCGAGGGCAAGGCGGGGAGGGTGGTGCACTAGGGTGCCCGAATTAAGAGGGTGCATGGGGTAGCATCTGTTGGGAGATGGATGTTGTGTGTGTTGTACTCAAAATTGAACTGTTCATATTATGAATTGTGTCCGGAAAGAATCTCATTTATTAAAATTGTAATATATATTTTGGGTTTTTGGGAAAGCTATCTTTAAGACAGCATATGCAAGCAGCATTTGGGTACATCGCTCACTAGCGCATTCATACTTCCTTCATTTGAACTGAAGAGCCACAGGTCGACAAACCAATATGCGTCGCCTGTACATTCAGGGTTCAAAGTATTTTTATATGAACTACTAATACAAGATATAATCATGATCTATAAACTTTTTAGGCTGGATGATAGATATAAATACAACTCTTGGATTTCAGCCAATATTTTATTAAATACTATCTCGACCGGTTTCGACGCCACATACGTCTTCCTCGGGAGTTGATATTAATAGAGACTAATACAAAACATGTTAAAATGTGAATAAATAAATAAATATGAACAACACAACATATATGAATCTTTTCTTCAGAATTTAAAACAATAAATACATAATAATAAATAAAATATAGTCAAATAAAAACAACGTTTAGAGCATAGAAAGAATTATTCCTTAAGCAATTTCGTTTCCTTGTATGGACTGTGTTAATTATTAATTTTGCACCTCTCAATAAATGGCGATTTTAAACAAGGAAAGGAACAGATTACCTACTAGTGGGTATAATTTTGAGAAAAGTCATTAGTGAGTAAGTTTTTATTTATAACAATAATAATAAAACACAAAGCTTGGTAACTACGTCAATGGGCGCATAAACCATACACGAAATATGACAAATTTATATCAAAATCGTGTAATACTTATGCAATAATTAGTAGTAAAGTATTTTTTTCTTTTAAATATTTTGCAGTAAAGCGATATAACGAATTGAACATAATTTGACGTCACAGGTATTTGCATTGTGCTATTGGCCAGATATATGAAAATTGCAAATCGCGCGTCTGCCGCTGCGCCCAACGCCTGTTGTGGGCTAAAATAGAACTACGAAATATCATTTCATATTTTTGTTTGTTGGTATTTAAGATTATATTTGTTGGGCTTCTATTACTTGTTTCATTATTGTACTGTGTTGAAAATCTATTGATTAAAATTGTGTGTTGAGGTTAGGTTACATCACTACTAGCGCCACTGTTCTCAAACTTTTGTTGTTATTTACTCGAATATCAAGTAAAATACTCTTAAAGTTGTCAAAAGAATTTTGCCTTAGTTTATTATTAAGTTTAATTGTTGTAAATTAAGACTTATAATATTAAAATATTATTTTTGTATTAAAAAATATATAATATTTACTATCATGGAAAATCGTTGATTTAGTGCCACTGGAGCAGTACCTGTGACGTCACACAAACGTCACACAAACTTTAAAAAATAATTTCTCGGGTAATATATGAAATTTTCACATCGGGTTTTCACTGATCGTCATATATTCTAATAAAGTTTCATAAAAAAAATTTAAAAAAATTAGTTTAAGGGCCCATTGACATTTTAATATAAAAAATTTAAAGCATATGTCACTGTCAAATATTTCTTCAATAAATTTTGCATTTATTAAGAGATGTTGGATAAAACGTTATACTTCACACGTAAGCAAAGTGGAATTACCCACTCGATAAAATTATCCCCCTTAGCCTTCGGCTTCGTGGGCTAAAATTTCTCTCCTGGGTAATTCCTTGCTTTGTCCACTTGTAAAGTAAATAACTATTATACATTTCGAACAAAAAATATTGTATAAACCTCTTGCATGAACTTGGTCCCGCATTTATTTAAACATTCACCTGGGAACCAAATTTGATATGTAAACATCTATTATAGTATATTTTAGCAATGCTAGGAAATAGAAATGATTTGTTTATTTTTAGCATTGTTTAAATTTGAACGAAATATAATTTATACATGAGCGAAGACATTATCACGCTTTAAAGCTACATATGCCAGAGACGCATATCGGTTTGTTGACCCATAGCATAAAAATGGAGCTTTTGAGTAGCAGCAACAGCGTGGAAGAGAAGCATCATGAATATCTTAACACTAATGTAATCTGACAAAGCAACACATATGTGTATGTAATATAAGCTGTGCTATTACGAAATACCCATCTCATACTAACAACATAATTCGGGTGGGGTGACCGCGAACACACTCACACAGCCAACTGGATGCGCAGAGCGAGGGGAAATAGAATTATAGAGATATTTCACAGACAGGCCAGCCGGGGGCAATCCCAATTTTTATGTACTCCCTGTAATTGTATTAGCAGTCATACGTAGTGGTAGTGCACGCGCTTCAATCCGCCGCCAGGGCCGTATCAGGGGGGCGGGCGGCAACTAATTGCCATCGGTATATGCAACTCTAATAAAAGTGTCAAAAATAAAAATTTATATGTATTTTTGCCGCGGAAAAATTATATTTTTTAATCTAGTGAAAACGAAGTTAGGCTGAGCGCATTGGAAATTACAAAATAATGAAATAAAGTAAATAACAGACAGATGAATAATGGAAAGGATTGTAAAATCTGTTGTGAAATTTATGCGCCGACAAAATAATCTGAAAAACGGTGCTCTTTTTCCAGTCTGTTTAATATTAATTCCGTGATTTTAATTTATAAATGAGACAAATTTGAATTTTAGAGTTGCCGACAGTTGTTCGAGGAAGACGGAAATAATGCGCCGCATTGTACTAATGGAAACTCTTTTAAGGAAACAGCAGCTCCGATACAACTTGAATTCCCAGCCATTTACAACTCTGTTTTATTTCTACATAATATTACGTTGAAATGCATTTTTTTAGTAGTACATACAGCACACAGGTAGAATAGTCAAAACTTACTACGCAATTGTTTTATTGGTATTTTTCATTACTTAGAGATGGCACAGTATAAGCTATAAGCTTATAGCATATACTGTGGCACAAGTGTCATTTAAACTTTTGTAGACGATAAAGCCATTCGTTATGTGCTTGAATAGACGCCGATAACGCATATCAGTTTGCCTTCCTATAAAAAAAATGTTCCTAGAATTAAAATTACGATTTATGAAACCAAATCTATTAATATATTACTGTTAACGAACGTATGTTTTACTGCCATTATTATCCATGAATTGACTGTAATATACTGACATATTTGGGGGACATGATTTGACGGCTAGTAATATCGTCTCAAGAGCAAAAATATGTCATCTTCAAAATATGCTTCTTGTGTTATGCTGGATTCTAGAACAATTTGTGTGGAATGTGAAGATTACATAGTTAATTACACAACTAGTGTTAAATGTGCCAATTTATTGTAATAATTCATTTGATATATTTTGTTTCCATAACAAAGCTGTTACGATAACCAAAGCAGTTTCGTAACAGCTCAAATGAATCTTATAATAAAGCAGTGCAATTTATATTTGCAAGGTTGGTAAATAAATAAATATATCATCACGCCTTTTACCCATTATGGTTGTGGCACTCTACAAGTACTTACGCAGATCTCGGTAAATGATATATTTTTACGTATGAATTGCGGTTATTAGCCGTCAAATCATAGCCCCCAAAGATGTTAGTGGAGAGGGAACCACAGGGGTAAATTTAAATTGGCAACTGTCAGCTATAGGATTCGAACTAAGGATCTCAAGATCCACAGTCTGACACGTTACCACGGAGCTATTATAACATTTAAAAAATTGTTAAATGAAGCATATTCATTCATTTAAAAATTGTGATATGTTACATTTACAGTTGTAACAATTGGTTAATTTTTCCCACGGTGTTTGACCAACTAACAAGTAACAACGTACCCTTGTTACAAATTAACAACAGTATCTTTTTAATAACAAAATAAATATGAGTCAACATATTGAGTGCAGTTTACGAGGTTTAGATTGATTTCCCGTAGTGTTTCACAGACATGAACGTATGATCTCCAGTTGCTAAAAAAATGCTAGCAGTGAGCCGAGCGTAGCTCACTAGATCACGATTGGCGAGTTAACGACAGCAAGCGTAAATCATAGTGGAAAATAGGCATTGCTTCGAATGGCCGCGCGCTTTTCAACACCACTCAACGCGGTGTTATTTGCCTACAGATCCGTACTACAAATATTCAATTACAACTCCTTTGTAAATGCCTTCACAAGAATTCTTTATGTAACATTGTTTAAAAATTAAATGAAATATTGGGAGAGACTGACAGGTTTTCAGTTGTAGTTGATGGAAATTTTCACTGACTTTTAATTACATGAAATTTGATTGATTTGTTGAGTTATTGAACAAACAAAATAATGAAATTTTCTCTTTGTCATGACGAGATATCAAGAATACTTACATTTTGTTGATTATCGTACAAAAAACTTACTTTAATAGTTATTTATATATCAAGGCACTGAAGTTTAACTTATTTGCCTAGGCCCGTAGGGGCGAGAAAAAATAAACTATGTGAGTGATAAAAAGGAACTTCAGTGCTGCGGTACATATTAAATTTTATTTGAAATTCAAAATTAGAAAAAACTGTAAAAAATTATTATATAGGTTAAGTTTATACATCTGTCAGTTGTCAGTTGGAACTGACACATAGTGTTGCCAACTTCGAACATTGAAGTTATCGTAAATAATACTCAAAATTAAGTGTTTTGTTCTCAATTTCTTTAACGGAATTAATTAGTTAATTCATCTTGTACATATTGTTCCTTTTTACGTTTAAACATACTACAATACGTCATAGGAGTATCCTACTTGTACAATAATTATTTTACGGTTTCCAGCACTACGTTGCTCAAAATGTTATAATGTAACGCAATCGACTGTGGAATATGACATTCTCAAATCTATTCCAACAGATGACAAAATCTGCAACAACATTAACAAAAATTTATTTGAATGTTGAATCCCAATATGGACATATAGCGTGATGATAAGCATATTCATTTATTTAAATATTTTATCCTACATATGGAAAGCAGATTTAACTTTGGTCCAAATTTTATCTCCAAATCTTGTAAAAACGATGTTTCTAATTGCCCTTTTTTCCTTGGACATTAATCTGGTTTTATTAAAGATGGTTTAGGATTTTCTATACTTCTCGGTGGGCTCAAATTTGCCTCGAGATTCATCACGGATTGTAAAATATAACTATAATTTGTATATCTGATAAATGACCACAGACGGGTATATGTGTGATTCAGAGAACACTATACGCCTGTAATCCCTTGCAGTAGTGTGGTGGTCGCATCTTTGTCAAATAAATCGTTAAAATTAAAAATAAATCATTAATTGAAGGGATTAAACTTATACCGAATTACTTGGGCCAAAGTGGGATTCAAGAATCAATAAGGACAAAATAGACCACCGGGAGGATAATAGGCAATCTCACTATTCAGAACCATATTTGGGCCAATAAAAAGCCAAAAACCAAAAGGCCCACTTATAAAAGACATTAGTTGTAGGAATCAGGACGATGGGTAGAAACGTAGAAAGCCACTTGGATAGAAGGCTGACAGACAGAACGCCTAATGCCAAAATGGTGACGGTTGCAAAGCCAACATGCCAAAAGTTAAACAGTTAACAGAGCCATATGGATAAACAGAAAACCGAAAGCCAGAAAGACTCAGGATAAAAGGTTAATATGTATAAGAGCTGATAGTCTAATATCCGACTTGTACTACAAACTGGTCGCAGCAAACAAAAAGTTGATTGACAAAAATACATAAGGTACTTCGACAGCTAGAACACTAGTATTTTATTTTATTTTTTTATGAAAGAGCGCTATTTAATAGAGAAGTATTTAGATTCTGGGGATTATTATGAGATGTACTTTTTTGTCTAAATTGTTGTCGACTTTTATCCAATCTCTATTGTTGTCCATTTGTCTGCATTTTGTTCATGGTAGTCTTTTCAAGTGATCGACCTTTTTCTGCTTCGGTTTTTGCCCCAAATTTCAATCGTATTGTGGGCCTGTTTTGGTAGTTATACATAGAGGTGCTTGCACAAAATCAATATTATTGATCAATAATCTTTACGCGTTTTATTGATCAATTATTTTGGTGGGGCTGAATCCACACAGACATGAAATTTAGTGCTGTTGATTTGCGATACAATTGAATTCGAAATATATTTTTTACGGGAAATCGGATATTTTTGTGAAATTTGTAAATATAATAATTATTTACTTACAAAAATGTACTTAATGCTTACACTAAACTGACCAATAATAATACAACAATAATATGTACTTATAGTGTGTTTCAATTTCGAGACTCACCATTTGGATCTCGATAACTATAAGAACTATGACTTTGGGTTAAATTAGACAAGAGTTGCTACACTAATAAGCAGAGTTAATGATGTTTTTGTTTTCCCGAATAAATGCACCTACAGGTCTCAGTTATGAACAAAATAGTAATCTAGTTTATTCAATGAAAATGAAATGGTATGTTTTATTCAAAAAAATTTAAACTTTGTTATCGAAAATTCGAAATTCTAAAATTCAGAAGAAAGATACACCAAAGAGGGCAACCATTGGGCCAAGCGAAAAGCTAAGATGCACCCTACAATACCTGGTAACTGGACAACTGGGAGACTGATTGTGATATTCGGTCCATAATATTGATGACTCTTCAATTATATTTTTATGGAGCGGCTCTTAATATAGTTGAACCTCCCTTTTATTTATCCACACACGATCAATAATATTGATAGAGTGTAGGCACCTTTAAACTCAAGCCATTTTGGTGACCTTTTAAAACATTTATGGCAGTACGAGTATAAAAGAATAGAGCGGGAAACCGAGTTTTACTTTTTTTCTAGAAATAGTTAGGTGTGCAGTCATCTGCTGCTCGTCCCAGCAGATTCCAGTTGTTGATACCACCCCCATGCAGTTAGTCTCGCAAACATTTCTAACAATTCCTGTGGGCTAGTCCTGTCGTTAGCGTCTGCGTCCAGGGCAGGTCTTGCACATAGGCGTGCTAGGGGTGGGACGGCGGGGCGGCGGTGCCCGCACGTTTTCACAGATCGTATCTGCGTGCGTGTTGCACTCGCCGCAAAACGTGACGACCGAACGGCGAACGGATTTCATCTTTCCACAATTACAGTGTATAAATCATCCGCCTCGTCTTCTGACTTACCTGTTAGTTGTTAGTTATCCAGCCGGCCGTCGGCTCTGGGGGCGCGGGTGAAGGGAATGCAATGACTGCTCTCTACTTTAGGTGGTAATTATGGGTAGGAATCGGTGAGATATCTGGTGGAGACGATGGGAGGACGGTGTTGCTTGTTCACGACGCTGAATTGGCGCAAGAACTGAAGATTCGTACTTCTTTTGGGTGCTGGATGTAGGGTGTAAAGTTTCCACCTACCTGCTAAGAAGTCAAACATATTCACTGAACCGGGTGTGAAATTGAAATATGGCGAAGTTTCAATGCTATTTTTTATATTTGTCATCACAAATTTGTACTTTAGATATATTCTATTCTATGATACATATCATCATTGTATGCTTCAACTTTTTGTACTATTTTTATGTTTGTATGTCATAGTAATTTAGTGACGTACTGTAATTGGGACCTAGTCCTGTTATATGGCCTCAACTTATAAATAAATAAATAAATAAATATTGCTGAATCTTTTTACCTATTCAGTTTATAATAACACAGTTTAAAAATGCATGCAATAAAGCCCATTCTTCAGAAAATAATACAACACTGTAATAAATAAATCTAAATATCTTCATCCACACATGAGGCGGCATATGACCATAGTAGTTAATCTAAATCTGTCTTATGAAAAGTCAAATATTATTCATTTTATTTAATATATTGTTAAATAGGTAATTTAGGTAACAAAATGTACCTTATTGCATGCATATTTAAATTTTGAACAACTTTTATAATTACACTTTTGCTGTATAGTGAATAGATAAAAAGATAAGACCATAATACTAAAAAATATTATTGAACCACTTATACCATCACATTTCAATAATTAAATAATTTCGTAATCAAATGTACAAAATATACATTTGCTATAAATACAAAATAAAATAACTGAATTAAACAAATACTTATATGCCAGTAAATAAATAAATATAAACATATAATCACCCCTTTTATTCATTTAGGATGTGGCAGATCTCGGTAAGTGACGATTTTCCGTCAAGCCAAGGCTCCCAAAAGTGTAAATGGCAGGGAAACCACAAGGGTAAATTAAAAATGGTGTCTATCGCCCGTGGTATTCGAACTGATGATCTTATGATTCACGGTCTCATGCATTACTTGTTTATTTACTCGATAATTTACCTAAATTCTGCCCCTATTAGTATAACTAACTAACTAGTAGAACTAGTAGAGACTTCCAAACTACTTAAGACATAGATTCCCTAGAAACGAAAACGGGCTTTAAGTATAACCTAGCAAAGTACGTTTTAATTATACTATTTTACAATATATTTCTCATTCATAATTTAAGGAAGTATTAGAATCATGAAAAACTGATAACGAGGTTTTTGTGATCTTTATGTTTTAAGGTTCCGAGGATTTGTTTTAACTATTTTCCCAATGACGTTAGTTTGTGTGAATGGATGGATGTGTGTTCGTATGTGCAATAACTTCATAATTACAAGTTTCATAGCAATGTACGATGCTGATTATATTATTTGCATTTCTTTAATCTACTTTCAATTTTGGAAATAAACTAAAATTGTATGAGTCATAATATACCGTGAGTTTCAGTTAAGATGGAACATTAACTTTTCTGTCATTAATGTAATACTATGGATACTAGATTATATATCATCGTACTGTTCCAGATAAAATGCTTCATAGGTTGTCAAAGTTAAATATGATCTTGTCATCATAATTTAGAGATATTTACTAATGAAGTAATAATTTAAGCTACAGAAGAAAATCATCAAAATAATATGTGGTCTTCGATCCAGAGATCATTGCAAGTACTGGTTCATAAATTTAAATATCTTAACCATTCCTTCATTATATATTTATGAATGTTATGCTTTATGAAGAAATATCAATACATGTTTAAAGATATGGCTAGAAGTCATACTTACAATACTAGGAATAAAAATGATCTTATAACAACACAAAGTAAATTATGCATAATCCAAGATGGGGGTATTGAACAAGATGATCAAGATATATAATAATATACCAGAACACATGAAAATATTACCTTTTTTAAAATTTAAGATTGAATTGAAAATCTATCTTGCTAGTAAAGCCTATTATGAAATGCAGGAATTTTTTTGAAGACGGACGCACATTTATCAAATACTTATTATTAATATATTGTATTTTTAAAATTAATATTTGTGACTTTTCATGTACATTGTACGTTTGTGAATAAAAATATATTATTATTATGATTAATTCGTAAGTTTACTTGTTATAATTGTAGTTATAATTTGAGACATTGACACCTATGTTGCATTTTATCTGGAACAGTACGGTGGCATCCATAGTAATATATTAATGACGGAAAAGTAAACTTTGCATCTTAGCTGAAACTCACGGTATTTAAAAACCATAGTTGCAATAAGAACCAACGACTAATTAGTTGTCGTACAGGTGTCATAGATAATAAGATGTGAATACGCGAAACTCTAGGCAAATCGAAAACTATTAAATTGTAGAAAAAGAAATTTAGAACTGCAATATAGTAGGTTGTAGAAGCGGGATTAAGAAAGTTGAGGCATAAATTGAAAAATGCATTTAAGAACAAACTGTAAAATTACCTGCTGCTTGCAGCCTACAGTGTTTATTGGGGTTTAAGCTTATGGCGTCATAAAAGATTATTGCAGTTACTTAGTCAACCTTCGGCTATGGAAATTTCGTTCTGCATTATTTGATTTACAGAGAAATACTTTATTGCCGCTGTTAAAATTTCTTGACACTGCAATTCCTTCGACTTCGATTACTGCAGTGACTACAGCGATGCAATTTACTTGCAAACGTAAAAAGAACGACACTTAATAAAGGTGCTGATAGCCACCCCCAAATAAAGCAATATCTTGATGCGATTTGCCACGCACTACGTGAAACAAATTGTGTTTGTCTGCAGCCAGGCTACGACTTCAAAGAGAATATTAGAATAATAAAGTCTTTTAGTGTGAGTGCGTTCGCCATTCCAAATAAAACTGGCAAATTTTTATTTATTTAAGCGTTGTAAATTGACGCAGGACTTCCACCGAGACAAATATTGGCGAATTTATGTGTCATACGCTGTTATTATTATCCGTACCACCAATATTTCTATTAAACTAAATATTTATTTGTCGATTGACATTAAAGATGACAGTCTGTAACGAACCACAGTCAAAATGCGTACAAGATTATGACATTCTAATGTTAAAAATCGATAAATGTTTTTTCTGTAGCTCGTACTGTAATTAGGAGTTTCTTCCTGTTTGTAGAGTACCAAATAAATAAATGACAACAGGAATGAGGTACGAATTGAAAATGGAATCTGGCTGTTGGTAGCGAATTCGAAGGAAATAGTAATCTTCGTGTCAGATTAGAAGAATCTCAGTTCCATACATCCGCAGTTCCATGTTACCTGAACACAACTCGTAGGGGTTGCGGCGGGGGTGTAGGAAACGCGAGAACCGTATTCTGAATTATGTAATTGGGTCGGGAACCGCGGGGCGAAATTAAACGCGAAAACCAAATGAGAATTCCCGGAGCTAATTAGAAGAGCTGAAGACTAGATGGCGTTTCGGTCGGCCGTTAACATTGTCTCGTAAACTGGGGACTTTTAAACGCTCGCTAAATTAGATTTAGAGTTGGGAGAAATGAAAATATCCCCAGACGTTTTAAGTGATGTGGGGGTCGATGCACTTAGGTGTGAATTACGCAACTTTTGACGATTCAATTCACGGAACTCAAAAACTAAATTACACCAACGCCACTTCAACTTTTATAATTTAAATTTTTTAATTCTTCTGGCATTTATTTCAAAATTCACGAAACAGCTACTTTCTTACTTCAGCATTACAGAAGTATTTCAATACTTAAGGCAAAGAATAAGTGGCAGATACTATACAGGATACAGGATACTCAGTTCAAGCCACCATTGCTATTTCGAGAACTATAAGAGTTACGTTGTGGTTAAAATAATCACATAATCTAATTTATATTTTACAATGCTCTAAAAATAAACTTATATGTATTTTATTTGAATCTGGCTGAAATTAGAGTGCTTTGGATATAAAACAATTGAACAATGAACTTATAAAACAGTGGTGTTTACAAATATTAACATAATAATTAATAACAAACAATACTATTCAGAATAATATATTCAATCGTTTTATGCGAGAGATCTCATCATGATCCATAGAATTTAGGTAACCACGGATCTCTTTATTACATAATATACCTACTAGAATAAAAATTATTAATATTAATTAAATAACTAATTCATGTACAATTACCCTATAACGAGAAAATGACTTGAGATACGCAATTTAACTTCCACAATTAGAGTTAATTTCTAAAAGTAATATAATGGACAAACTTATTATTTAAATTAAAAAAAATTCAAACATCAATTGTTTTTATAATAATTGTTATGGCTGGTTTATTCCCCATTAAATACAAAAATTTAGATTTAGAAAAAATTATACATTTTCGATTTACCTTCCTGGTTTAAATTGAAAACGCATTTGACATTTTTGAACCAATTAGAAGCATTGATACCGTATACCCTCCTATATAATACAATCAGATAATTTATAAATTTATTAGCAATAACTTTTAGCTTGTTAAATAATAATTCATCGGACTGCAGTCAAAATTAATTAATATTCTAAAAATTCTATGTTTCGATCATGACTATAACTTTATTCTCCTAAAGGTCATAAGCATGACGGAAACGTTGAATATTTTGGTATTTAATAATTTTTGACTACAGCTCGAAGAATTTTTAATTTGTTCCCATCAACTCTTTTAGTCTATTGTTATAATAAATTAAATGTTTGCAATGTACATCATGTGTGTATTAATAATCTTTTGACTCGAAATGTACAATCTACTTTTGCTAACAGAAGTGTCATTCATCAGTTTTATCGAGTACAAATGATTAAATACCGAAAATGGAAACGATTTTACGAACATAGTTGTGTGTGTAGTGTATTATTAACAGTATGTTTTATTTTTGTTGCAGAGTGGTCTCTGGACATCACCCTCCACACAGTCCATCATCACCCTCGTGCGTGATTTCCTTAGTTCGGCGTCCGGGTCGCCCAGTGCGACACCAACGCAAGCAAGCTGGCCGCCAGCACTCTCGCCACCATGAATCCGCACTACCACCCGTACGGTGCAGCGGAACTCACTTCCCCGCATCCCCCTTCGCCCGACAACAACAACTACCACCCCCCTGCCGGACCCCCGCACCCGCACTCCATGCACTCGAGCAATGGCCATCTTGTTGGTGCGCATCATATACCGCCAGGTATGTTATGAAATACAACAATACAACACTGTGGACAGAAAAACACACAATTGAGTCAACAAGTACAGTTCAGATAGTCCTGTTGATATCTCGAAGGACCACCGTACATATATGGAATGTTTAACATTGTTAATTGTATTCCTCTTTATTAAAATAAATTATTAACAACTATAAGTTGTACATTCATATCTATTTTAACAACGGATGCTGACTGAGTTTGCAGATCGACTGTTAATGCTTGAAATGATACTGAGTGAGTAACTGACAATGGCCAAAATGTCCAGGTAGTGATTTGTTTCAGGAAGCAGGCCTGAACAGTTCTAAACTTATTTTCAAAATATTGGTTGACAAAGTGATATTTAGTCCCCATACGGAGGGTAGCATGATTTCTTTAGCGTTTTGAGTGAATTTTATTAACAGTGAAGGAAAAATTAGATTGTTCAAACAGCCTCATGCATACACCGATTTCTTCTAACACCGCTTTATTCACCGTACGAAAGTTCCTCGTCCTAATGCAGCGCAGAAACAAACCTAAACATATGTATTACATGAAATCTGGTTTTTCAATATTTTATTACTATTACATATTTGATGAATTATAGTAAATATTATAAAAAAGATTATAATTTAAAATTCATGCCATTTTCCTGTCTTTTAACGTTTTTAGCATTGATACAAAGCCTACGCACCATTTTGTCGGCATTACAGATTTAGTTTTGTATATGTGCTGCATTAGGACTACTGATTTTCGTACGGTAAATAAAGCGGTGTTAGAAGAAATCGGTGTATGAATGAAGCAGTGTTTGAACAAAGCAGTGATTGAGGAAAGCAACGTATGCACGAAGCAATGCAAGAATAAGGTAGTGTTAGAGTTTTCGAATGTTGCAATGTTACCCCTTTTTGACAGCATTTTTATTATCAAATCCATTTCCGTCTGAACAGCTAGCTTACGTTTTACAAATACATAATGCTATTTATTGATATTTTTAATTAATTATTTAACAATTTCGGAAAAAAATATAATATATACCTTGGGACTAAAGTATTTTTTTATTACTCATATGGTTTACTTATCCATATTCGTAATAAAATATTGTACTATAGTGCCTTGATATACAAATAACTATTATTATATTTTTAAAAATATAGAGTAACATTGGCAACAATTTATATTTGAAACTTTATTCTATTAGTATTTCATAAGATTATGTAAACAAATGCTACTATAAACTTTTCTGCGCCAGTGTTCAATAATTTCTTGTGTATATAATAATAATATTTTACTTCGGAATATATAAATAAAACTTGTCCTAGTAAACGACATACATGATTGGTCGTATCGGTTTGCCAACTTTTCAGCATTTGGTCTATTGCCGTACAAACAAGTAGAATATATATGGAAGATGTCATAATTTTGCTGTAGTTTTAATTCTCGCAATAATTCTTATCTTCCAGGCGGTCCAATGCACGACCAGCACCCCCACGGGCCACACCACCAGCACCCCGCGTTTAGTGGGGGCGCACCACCTCCCGGAGCCCCTCACCTAGGCTCGCATCACCACCTCAGCAGCAACAACAATAACAATAATAACAACAACAACACGGTGAAGGTGTGTGCAGGGTGCGGCGGCAAAATCGTTGAGAGGTTCCTCCTTCACGCCCTCGACCGCTACTGGCACAACGGCTGCCTCAAGTGCAACTGCTGCTCGGCGATGCTGGCAGACATCGGCAGCTCCTGCTTCACGAAAGGCGGCATGATTCTCTGTAAGAATGACTATATGAGGTAAGTGTCTTCATATTATATTTTATTTATTTGTTAAGGAGATTGATTTCAATGAGACAAAAGTTTGACTGACGAATTGTTAACATTTATAACTAGCATGCTATTTAATATTAGGAGGTGGCACATCTAGTCAAGTTGCTATATATTTGCTTCAATATCTATACGTTTGACATATTCATATACGAGGGCTGATCAAAAAGGTCGAGGACTGATTTTTTAGTTATTTGATATTGTCTCTTTCAATGTACACCCCTGGGGGCTATATATTTTACCCACTTTTGTTTCCACTGCAGGAAAAACCCTAAGAACTCATCATCTGGACTTATGTTCAGCTCCTTCAGTGATTTTTCTTTAATTTCACTCTTACAAAGTGATCGTGATCAGTTGAAGTTGATGGACATCCTGAACGAGAATTGTCTTCTGACGAAGTCTGGATCTTCTTTGTACTTCTTGAACCACTTATGACACCGTGATCGACTCAGACATTATTCTCCAAAAGCCTATTACAACATCTGAATAATTGTAAACGTTCTTCCCAACTTCACACAAAACTTAACACAAATATGTTACTCTAATTTTTTATTCATTTGACCAAAGATCACAAAATCGCCAATCACGAAAAACTTGTTTCACAGAATCGACTGTTATTTCACAATAGAATCGTTAATAAATAATCTACAAATACTGCTGAGATTAAGAAGAGCCACAACAACTAATGCTGCTAACTGTACCGCAATTTGACGTTCCGTTGGCGCGCAATTAAAAAGTACTGGAACTTTTTGATTAGCATTCGTACATCTCAACTACATATTTTGAAACATCAAAGAACATCGAATTAATATTATTAAAGATCTATACATATTATACACATTGTTATTCTATTAGACTAGCTAAGATCTTGTTTAAATATATTTTGCTATTTATTTGGTTATTGCATGAAGAATGTCATAGTAGGTAAGTTCCTTTATATTATTTATTTATTATTATTTCCGGCAGTGGCTTCGAATCTACAAAAATATGTTTTCAGTTTTTGTGTCAAAATGATTTTTCGCAAGAGCGTTGACATACCTCATCCAATTTGCTACGGTTGGTCATCCATTAGCTTGTTTTTCTTAGTTCTCTATATAATGTTGAATGCCGTATTCTTTATTCTTCTCCTTTGCGTGTCTAAATCTTCTTTCATCCCCGGATAATCAATATTTATTATTGAGCAATTAACTTTACATTGTTTTTCTCATTTAAGATGTGCTGCGGTTTTTCAATTTTATTTTGCTGTTCTTGTCTTTGGTATCTACATTTCATTCTTTCGTAATTCCCGAGTAGATACTCAATTTGTATTGCAGAATATCCATTTCTTTCATAAGTTTTACGTAATTGCCCCAATTTGGTCAACTTAATTTTATTCTTTGTCTCCTTATATTTGTTCAGCATTCTTGCAATATTGCAATTTCTAGATTCCGTACTCTTTCTTCTTTGAGTTCTTTGCTAGTTCATTTAATCATAAGCATTAGATTTATACATAACAGTCTCGTAATATATATCACAAAGGAGGTCTCTGTCAACCCCCTTTTAGTAGTCTCTATCTTCCCAATTTTCTTCTTTCAGGGTCTCTTGTATATGTCTGCCATGGTTTTAGTCTTTTCCTTCGTTGAGCTGGTATTTATTTCTGGTCATCTTTCTTCTCCCATCCGTCGGACATACTCGTACCGTTGAGCCTTTTCTCCTCTATATTGTGAATCATTGTTTCTTCTATAACTATTCTTCTTCTATTTCCGCCTTTGGGATTCAGTTCAGTATAGTTAGGCCATGGCAACATCTCTAGTATATCATCTTTGTTGCTCTTAGCCTTAGCACGTTCGTGTTTCTTTTGGTAATTTCACTTACATATGTATCTATGCTCTGTACAAACAGTATTTTAGTTTATTACCTTAACAATATAAATAATACATGTTCTTTTGATACACTGTCTATTAATTTATGATAGTGTTTGCATCTTAAATCTGTACAGTTTTGGTCGTGTGTGTAGTCGAATATATGATACAATCTCAAGATCAAGATGTGCCACCTCCATATTTCGTTTCATACTTCGATTATTTCGTTGTATTTTAGAAACTGTTTACAACTTTTGTCTCAATGAACAACAATGAATAGAAAGTAATATAGTGAATAGTCTTAAATTGTGCACATTGGTCCCAGTGAGAATCCTCTGGTCTAGATCTAGATAGATTCGATCGGGTATCACACAGCGTTATCTTTTCGGAAACAAATAAGCAAATCTGAAATGACAAGAAGTTGGGTTAAGTTCGGAAGTAACCCTTCCAGGTTGAGGGGGTGAATCAAGTGAATGACGTCACACAGCATGTCCCGTTGCGTGTAGGGCTCGCGATGGTTGTGAATGAGATCGATCCTGCACTGCGGTTTGTTTAGGGCCGACTAATTTATTAGCATAAGTTGAATGCGCGTCGCTAGCAAACTCGACTCGTATCGATCGTCTGGGCGCCGTGCTCGCGACGCCCCCCTGGCGTTCGACCGTCCCCCGCGCCCCCGCGTGCGCCCTCGCGCTGCACTGTGCACCGACTCCCCATGTCGACGTTCAACAATATCAAATATGTTTAGAGAAGATGAAATTGTAGTTATACAGGTGCTTATTACCACACCACGTACAATATGATGAGTTGGGCTAGAATGGATGTCTGGAGCGGTTGGAGAACTGGATAGTTTTTGTTCGGAAGACTAATAGCTCGGTGGGGTGATATTAATATGGCAAATTTCTGGACTAGCGTATTTATAACCTAACTGCTGTAGTACGGAAATAATAAATACGTAATTACTTGTTGCAAAAATGTCATGTATTCATTCGAGTAACTGTCTGATCTATTTGCAATATTATTAAATTGCATTTCTAACCTCTCACAGAAGTTTTCAAGGGTAAAAATCTTACGTCAACAATAGGCTCTTTGACTCTCAAAAAAAATCCCTATTTTTCAATTCGTTGAATTATTCATAGCTTACAAGAAGTTTAATAATAAAAATTAGGAAAGGGTGCAGTTAATGAAGAAATATAGACAAATTTTGATAAAAATACATAGATACAAATGTTGTGTTGTAATTTTCTATATTGCATATTTAGAGGGTTAGTTTCTATGCTTTTCTATTTTTTTTTTTTTTGCGAAAATGGTTCATATGCCGCCTCATGAATGAATGGATGAATTGTGAATTATGTGAACATCACAAACGACCATTGGGATTCGAACCCACGACCTCTTGTATACTAGGCTAGTGACATAACCACTACACCAGCTTTTCTATTATTATATTTTTAATTCTGGAAACTACAGTTTTATTCAAAATTCGAAATATAGGTTATATCACCCGACAACAGACAATCGTCAGTTTCAATGTGCTATGACCTATCTCAATCTATGCTCTACCAATTTGACGTCATGTCAATGGCGCGACTTGCTGTAAATTTGATTTCAAATTAAAAATTCCGAAAAAATAAAAGTATGTAGTTTTTAATATTATTATGAAATACATTGCGATTAATTATTTAGTTATAATAATAATTTTTTTTTCTTCAAATTCGACTTCATATCCTCTTGCTTTTCAATGGCTCAGGCATCACTATGTGCAAATTATGACATAAATAAATATAAGAAAATAATATTGATTTAACGACCTTGTAATACTCTGTAAACTGTTTTAAAATTATTTTGTATAAAAATACTTCAACTAAAAGTGGTAGTAATATATTTCTCTGGAACTTTATTTGAAGTTTTTTTTTTATATAAAATTATCTTAGGATGTAGTAAAACACTAAAATAAGGCAAAAACTTCAAACACTTATATTAAAACATCCAAAAAACAGAGCTCGTGGTACCAGCCATGTAGTTCGAATATTGGCCGAAAGATGTCCTAGTTCTCGTATTAGTCCTTATAGCACTGGTGAAGTACTTTCTGTCCACTTTATTACATAAATTAATATTGTTAACATTAAAACTGTGAAAGTGTAAAATCCATGCTAGAACTACAAGTTTTTGACTGTACTAAGTAAATTGATTAAGAGCGGCCCAACATTATAGTGATTCCACTCCACTAACACCTAAGCGCAAAAATATATCATTTACCGAGATCTGCGTAAGAAAAGTGCCAAATTCTTAATGGCTAAAAGGTATGATGATACATTTATTTATTTACATAAAGTTATAAAATTAATTTATAGATAAATTCTTCAAATAAAATTAGTAGAGAAATATTTTATCTACAACTTATGTTTGAAGAATTTCTTAGAAAAATAATATAGAAAAGTTTGACAGCCCTAAAACAATTATTTTGCTCTACTGAAAAGTGGTGCTCGCAATTATATAAAAACGAGTGTTTAACATCTAGCAGTAAAAATATACATACAATAAACTGCAGTTATATTTCATTTAACGCGCAGTAGTACTATGAATAGAAAACCATTGTTCCAATGAAAATTAGTGACTTAAATAAAAAATACATCTTAAAATAGGTATTTTGATTGCAGTACAAAAAAAAAATGTACGGGCCCCATGTACTCGAATTGGGAATTACTTCCTGTTGTATCTATCAAACATAGTTATTTCAGTAATAAGGGCAGTAAGTACTACCTTCCTGTTGAGGATTAGTTTGGAGATCGAAGCCAAGATATCAAACGCTTCTGATCAACGTATTAACGAAATTAAAGGATAATAAATATTTGAGAATTGTTTTGTTTTTAATTGGCAGAGTTGTCATTTAAAAATATATTTTCATCATTGCTTCGCTACTATTTAGTTATACCACTTCCCGATCGTTAAGTAACCATTTATTACTACTTAAAAAAAAAAGATGTTTAGACAGTGGAAATATGCATAACCTCTTACCTAAACAACTTTTAAACGATACAAAATAGTGATAATTCACAATCGAAAATCTTACCTGTTACAATACCTTCCTTATATACATGTGTGGCAGGTAAAATACTTTTAGGTAAAAAATAAACAACGGTTTTAAATTGATTTGCTGTATTAATCTGAGTAAAGATGTGAAGCAGCTTATAGTAAGTAATAACCAGTAAAGTAAGTACAATGTGGGTAAGTGAAGTAAAGCAGTGATACCACGTTTTATTGGGTAGATTTTGAAAGAAATCCTTTACGACTGGACGTAAAGCTTTTGTTGGTAGAATTGCTATTCTAAGAGGCCAGTCTAGCAAAAAAACCAATACTGATTACAAGGCGTGTGGTGCTCCATCGTCTATGCAAACTTGATTTGAAGTAGTAGACGAAGTGATGGTACTTCGTCAGGGAATATAAACAGACAGTTGCACAGGTCCGGACTCGCCCCATTGACAAATAAATTAGGTTAGATATTTCAATAACTGGAATTGAAAACACGTAAAAGGAAATGTACCAAATACGAAATGGTTTAATATAAACATTTATTTAGTTAATCTATGTATTGACAATTATGTAGTGAGTTATTGGTGTGGGTGATTTCAATGCATTATTTCGTATTGTTAAGGGAATTAGGACACAAGTGAAGTCTCTTATTTCACAATCACAATTGATTTTGGAATCTCCAGTGACTTGGCTATTAGTCATCATATTTTGTCACATCTGCAATGAAGTACGGTTACCAGCCGTGAAGTCATAGCCCTCAAATCGCTGTAGAAAAAAGTCACATGAATTATTTATTGTAGCAATATAAAATCTTTAGTGTTAATATAAATAAATATATCATCGCCCCATTTAACCACTTTGGGCATGGCACCCGATATGCGGTATATTTTTGCACATTTATTGCTTGTACAAGCCGTCAAGAAACGGGTTCTTTAAAGTATTTAATAATAAGGAACCACAAGGTAAAGTAAATGTTTTAAATTTCAGTTTAAAAAGGATATATAGGTCAGGAGATGCAAACATAAATGTTTAATTGTCGATTTCTTGAAGACAGTTCCATCTCAGTTCAATTTCTACAGCCGACAAATTTTCAGAAAAACTGTCACCAAAAAATTCTTTCTCTATTAACATCTTTAGGGGACGCTATTCGACGGCTGGTAACTAGATTTCATGTCAAAGATATCAAAGTGTATACAGAGTAACAGTCCTGTTATATTTTTACTTTTGTATGGCTCAAATATAACAAATATGTACTTCAAATAAAATTTGTAGCTAATAATATTGTATCGATTATATTCGTACCTAATTTAATTTAGTGAACTATTAAAGATAAACCTGATAGGCCTTAAAATACGAGGGCAGTTTGATAAGTCCGTGACTTTTCGAATAAAAAACAAAAATTTCGGCGAAAAAGCGTTTTATTTCTCTACATAGTCCCATTTTAGCTCAATACATTTAGTCTACCGTTTTTCCAATTTTTTAATTCCTTCCAAATAAAAGGTTTTCTCAAGACCCTCAAAATAGGCGTTTGTTTCAGTGATGACCTCTTCATTAGACCCAAATCTCCTTTCACCCAGCCATTTCTTCAGGTTTATTAAAAGAAAATAGTCACAGAGGGCTAAATCTGGAGAATATTCTGGATGAGGTAACAGTTTGTAGCCTAATTTATAAATTTTTGCCATGGTGAAGTTGGTTGCGCTTGTGCTCGAATGTGAGCAATCGCGGCAGCCATCGCGCCGATAGCTTTTTCATGTCCAAATATTCATGTAAAATGTGATGTACCCGCTCAGTTGAAATGCCCACAGCCTCAGCCACCTCACGCACTTTCATTTTCCTATCGTCCAGTATCATTTCATGATTTTATCGACAATTTCTGGCATGACGACCTCTTTTGGGCGACCTGAACGTTCGACGTCATTTGTACTGGTACGACCACAACGGAACTCAGTAAATCACTTCTTAACCATTGAAATTGATGGTGCAGAGTCCCCTTAATATTTATCGAGCTTTTCCTTGGTTTCGGTGATGGTTTTTTTACGCAAAAATTAATGATTAATCAGCACACGAAATTTACTTTTTTCCATTTTCGTTAAAATTCACGAGGTAGACTGCTTTTAATGGCTGACAAACAAAAACGCAACGACGCAGCGTACTCAAATTTTGACTTTAGTCTATTACTAGATGTTAGTTGACGGGAGCAGTGTTACCATAAAAGTTACTACACGGGAAATTCGAAAAGTCACTGACTTATCAAACTGCCCTCGTAACCTACCTCTTTCGGTCCATGAATTACTACCAATATCTAATGGGATCGTAATTTGAATTATTGAAAACGATTAAATCATCACACATGAACACACATATATAACATCACGCTATAATCCAAGCAGTGGGAACCCTGAAAAACAGTCGACCAACATTCAGTTTCCTCTAAACATTTCACTTTCGCCTCGTCCACATTAATCATAATGCATTCGCACAGTAAACCATCCAACCACTTATTCCTCAACGTCCACGCATGTTTTAGTTTCATCATCTAACCACCTGTTTTTTTTTACATTATTCTTCTCAATTTCACACTCACCGTACATCAACGTTTTTCGGACACGATCACGTCTCATTTCGACACACTCCTCTGAAATATCTCTTGTCTACAGCAGTTATACTTCGGTGTTTCTTCATCTACACCCAATATACATCAATGTATGCAATAATACATCATTACGTTTAGAACAAATGTACCCAGGGCACACAATACATTGTATCCTACATATTTGAAAAAAAAAAGCATACCTTTATTTCTCATATGCCCGATATTATAAAAAAATTTAACTGTCAATTAAATTTACTTTTAAAGTAAAATTAATTGGTTTTAAATAAGTGCGCATAATTTCAAATAATTTTATGACTTACGTAACATTGTCAAAAATTTGATTGTCATTTAGATATGTTGATGAAAATTTAGTATGTAAATTTAACTGGAGTTTAAATTTCTTTATAACATCGGGCATTAGTTTATTACTTAATATATATTTAATCTAACTGAAGTAGTAGAAATAATACATAAAACTGTTTATGTTAGAATTAGTTACATCAATATTTTACTCTTTACAAATATTTAGTTGTCAAGATAAAATTTTCCAAAAAGAGTTTCAAATTTAAAATCTGCGATGTACGTTAGAGCTGTCATTTATTTACGGCCAATAAAAGTAATGTTACTCTCATGAGCTGTCGTTTAGTTCATGGCATCAAAAGCTGATTAAATAGAGAACACCGCAATATTTAGCAAACATGTTACCTTTATTATAATTAGATGTTAATATTTGTTTCATATTTGTATTTTACACAGTCCAATATTTTTAGTATAGAAGACTAGTGTATGACATTTAAGTGTTTGATGAATTGACGAATTTGTACCCGCGAAAATTTACTACCAAGGTCATGAATGAAAAGTTTAAATTTTAAAATTGCTTTATTGCAATATTAATGAAATGAGTCAAATATTGTATGTATGCAAAAAATTTACTCAAAGAACATTTTAAGAAACTGCCCGTGCTGGCGATAATTATGCAATGTAGCTAGTTTCCAACCAAATCCAGTCCTGCGCCGTGCACCACATCCACAAGACACACATCCTCACTGCTTCCTCGTGTGCGTTTGAACGCAATCAGCCTCCGTACGCGGCTTTTCTATGCACAGAGGCCGCTACGTGCGACCAGCAGCTCCTGCTCCTGCTCCTGTTCTTGCTCCTGGATGTGGATGCACCCAATCAGGACGGATGCAATAAGCGCTCCGTCTCGTCACGCCAATCAGGCCCTGTTCCTCCCCCGCGCGCCCTGTGCCGCTGCCGTCAAGCCTTCCGACGACCCTCACGTGTTTTATTGGAGTTGTCAGATCTTTTCCTCGCACACTACGATGGTGTGATCATCATCTTGTGTTCTGCCGGCTGGGAGAGGGTGTGTTGACCTTGATAATTCTTATGTATTTTCTGTCAGGCGCGAATTTTATTAATTGTTTAAAGATATAGAATACCAGTAAAGGTAAAAAAACATGTAAGTATCTTGCTTCTGTGACTAATTATCCGGCTAAATATGCCTTCAAAATGTTCCAAAATTGCATATAAAAGCTAGCTTCAATTTAATCGCGATTAGACAGCATGGTGCTGTTTAATCACTTATCTAAAATGCACAACAGTGGAAAATGGGACACTCTGATTGGTCAACTTTGTAATGAGTGAAATAATCAGTAATAATATATAACAAGAGAGTGAGAATAAATTGAAAATAATTTGACAGATCTTTCGAAAACTTGTTGCCAGGCAATAGCCACGAAAGCCCATAGGGCTTGAGTGGCTATTGCCAAATAGCTACAAGTTTGAGAAAGATACTGGAGAATTATTTTCTAATTTATCAAACTCCCGACTTATATTTAATTAAATTATTTTTTCATTTCATCATCAGGCACGTCATTAAATCTATCTTTTTTGCTCATTTTTACTTGTGTTGATAACTATCTGACATCTGACATCTCTCAACAAAAACAAAAAAGCTATAGAGAATATTGCCGGGAATAATCACAAGAGCATTATTCTCAGTATAATAATGACAAGATTGGTTAAAACGCAGACACGTGACATACAATAAAGCATTTCATTGGTTTAAAGAAACGTCAAAAAATAATCGTAAAAAAATTTTGACATAATAACCGCACAATAAACACATAGCAACCGTTCTACATACAAGTGTTAGACAAAAAAAGGTGGCCTTACAACATCTATCTGTCTAGCTTCATTTTTCGCTTTCGTAGAAGCCTGTAGATTACCGTTCCAATATTACTATATTTACAGTGCTGTATTACGTTTAATTTTTTCGGGATATTAATAGTTTTAGAGGATTAGGGTTACTAATTTGGTAATTTGCAAATTACTCTAGTATGAATAATAGTTCAGCGGTAGAGTAATGCAGCATGGATAACATGTCACTACTATGTTTATTAATATTGCACTGCTAACCACCTAATTCAATATTAAATCTCATCTTTCATTATAGTAATTGTAATCAAAGATAATGAATTTCTAATTAAACAGGAATGCATTAATTAATTAATGCTGTCCATGTTGTATTAATTTCAAATATGAATGATGAAGTAGATAATAATTATCGTATTGATAAATAACTCGTGGTTACATTTTTCGTAACAAGAGAAAGAATTTTATATGAAACATTGTTATATTGCGAATCAAATGAAAGAAACACAAGAAAAGCCATGGACTCATGAAGAAAACCGCTGTTTACCCCAACCACCAAGATAGGACGAAGAGGGAATAGAAGAAGACGTGAAAAAAGAGACCAAAGCGCTATATTAAATTACCTAATCGCCTTCCCTTCTTCCTACAAGCAATCATCTACATCCGCTGTCTTCCGTATTTGCTGTCAAATTACGCGAACGCTCCCGTCCGTCACGGCCCCTTCCGTTCACGAACGCCTCTGGCCGTCGACGTCACTTCGTCAGGACGACTTTATCCTGGATTACACCGCTGATATGGCAAGTGGAAGGATTAACAAACGGTGACATTACTCTTGCCACTTAGAAATCAAGTGAGCTCGTCTTGTTTACTACACAATAGTGTGTGCATGTGTGTGCGTACATGATACAGGACCGGGTACAGCCTAGCCCACTTGTCCTAATTTCACTAACTCAACTATCATAAATATAATAATTGGGTATTTCGTTTTACACAGTCAATATTAGTGGCATAATGTTTTAAGGCTAATTTTATTTAATTCTCACTTTGTGTTTCGATGTGAAACGCAAATTAAATAATTAAAATATAAATATAATTATAATATTTGCAGCACAATTACTTTTAAAATTAGAAGATTGAAAATTTTAAATAATTTACAATTTAGCACTTTTGCGTGTATAATGCGATTACCAGTCGTCAAATCACGTTCTCCAAAGGTGTTCGTGGATCATCTCAGTATAATTATTTAATATCACATGGTTCAGTACAAAATTATAAAAATGCGTTTGCTATATTTTTTATACTCGTATATCAAAAATATTTTACTTCTGTGTAGCGATGTATAGGTTATCTTTACCTCTTTACTTGGCAGCTGGTAACTGAATTTCACGTGTAAAATTATATCATATAGAGAGATCTGCAAAAGTACAGTGCCACACCCCAAACAGATAATTTATTATTATTATGTAGTTTACATCATAATTATTCAGGAATATTATCATCATAAATTGTCCTGCTTTAGTCTATTCCACGAGACCTTTCATTAAAAGGACGAATATAGTTCTGTGATTGTTTCAAAAAATAGAGTGTACCATTAGAAGCATTCGGCGGTATACGTTCGGATTTTTGAACTATTTTATATGCACAACTGTAATTCCACCAGCAGTTCGTACACTATTATTTAAGAAAGAAAAGAATAAATTGCTGGGTCATTTTGGTTTATTGCACATCCTTATAAAAATATACAGATTTAAAAAAATTTAAATTTAATCATAGATATTTTTAGTATATACAATGTAGAAGCAACAAAATAAAATAGAAATGCAGTGGGCAATGCTGTACCTACATATAACTCAAAACAATAAAGTGTAGTATGACATTTTAACAGTGTCCACATATTTGTATTTCACTGTGTTTAGCACGTGTTCGACGACCAATCACAGCGCAGGAAACCACGTGGATTTGTGTTCCTTTAAAGAAAGGTCTCGTTGAATAGACATAAGTGTGGCAACTTTTGTTTAACCGAGTCTTAGTTCTTTTAGTTATACTTGAATTTGAAACAGTATATTTTTGGTTCCACTGGTTTAAATTTGACAATATTAATAGTGTCTCTATAAATGTCTACTTTATGTAACCCCCAGTTAATTTAGTAATTGTTTTTTAATATTTCTTTTTGATCCGGAATCAACACATAATGTAACTTATTTATTGAAGTATTTGATCACCCTCTACAAACAACGAAGATGTAAATACAAAATACTCCACCTGACGTCAACAAAATAGCTACCAATAATGTAACGATAAAATGAATCCAGGTCTCGATTTCGTTTCTTGCTGAAAATATTATTCCTCGTGTGAACTAGGCCATATGTTGCACTTTTTTGTTTTTTAATTTTAAATTCTAATGACTTAAAATTGTTGTTACAATTTAAATGGGCGTGGGTAAGTGTGTTCCGTCCGTTCCGAGTTCCGATGTATGTAGATCCGTCCCTGCGCGTGTGCGTGTGTTAGGCCGTGACGAGGTATGAGGTCGAAGGTCAACTCAGTGTTGAAAGGTCTAGGTAGTAAAACTGTCAGCGTGACTGGCCGTCATCCTTACCAGAGCGGAGAAAATGTCTCCAATGATATGTCAGGTTACACCGTTTTTATTACACGATGTGTTACATGTTTTCATCACGAAAAAGTTGGAATATTAAAAAATGTAAAACCTGATTTTCACGATGACACTTGATTTTGTAATTGGATGTCATGGAACGTTCTGGGAATTTTCCATTTTTCCATTTAATCATTCATGAAACGTACGAAGCTACTTTCCAAATGTCCTCGTTAAATACGACTACTGTATTTTAAGATAATTTAATATTCATTTTTATTCGAGTTTTACGAAATATCAAACCTCATACTCAAACAAATTAATCTAGTTTAAACTATGTATAGTATTTATTTATTTAATCTGCTTAAGATTTTTACGCGTAAAGTGTGGTTAACAATTAACCCTTAACTTTGAGTGGGAGCCTTAGCCTCAGGAGTAATTTTAATTCGGTTAAATAATTTTGACGGGTGTGGAGATCGAACTGAGGGTCTTTAAACTGCATGTTTCACATCTGTTCTCAATTTATTTTTAGAATGATTTGACTTTGGCACTAGCGTCACTAGCAGGAGGGCGTTTTAAAATTTTGCGGTATGAAATGGTTGAAAAAATAAATTAATAATTTTATATTTTCATTAATTTTTGAAGGAGTAAACATATAAAATAGACAAATAGTGACTTGACTGTTTTCGTGCACGATAACTCTAAATTTGATGTAGCTATCAATGTTATATTTTAAATTTAAATTATAGGTGTTTAATGTTACGAGCTGATTAGATTTTGGGACCAATCTATCAACCAAAAATGGAAAAGTTTTGTGAGCATATCTCAGTAAATAAATGCGTTAGTGTAAATTTCATTGTATTCAAAAAGATGTAGAATATTATTTATAATTTCTATTTTTACTTTGTTTTATATATTTTCGGAATATTATGTGGTGCCCACATCAGGTTCTAAAGCCAATATCATTTTCAAATTTCGTATTTAGAACTTGGATGTTAATTATACACTGATTAGATTTTGGTTGCAATTCGTAAACCGGAAGTGGTAGTTTACTTGGACTTCAAACAGGTATTTTGAGCATATCTCAAAAAATAATTGAGCTAGAGTAAACTCTGTAGATTTAAAATAATATTAGTTACAATTAGGGTTGTTCGATGTCTTGTTTCGAATATCGATATTCGATGTTAGAAAAATGTCGACAATATCGATGTATCAATATATCACTACAGTTACATCGAATACATAGATACATTAATACGTAGATACATCAATTCGTCAATATATTGATAGATTCGAATGCTTCGATACATCAAAACATCGATACATCGATATTTTTTGTGCTGAATATCGTTATTCGATATATCGATCTATCAATATAATATCAGCCCTAGTTACAATTGCTATTTGAAACACTTTTCTATTTTGTTTCATTAATAAGTTTTTTAGGCGGAAGGTTATGTACAGAATCATAAAATCGTTTGATTAATTCATCGACAAATTTTTAAACCATGAAAAGTATTTTGTACTAAAATTATGAGCGTTATTATGACAGCTGGTAACCGCGCTTCATAATACATTCATCTGAATGTGACGTCCAGAAATAGACAAGTGTGGTGATGGTGTATTTATGTAATATAAAAATAAAATGCAATCATACTATTCAGATTCCAAACTTAACATTAGGAAATCTAGAGAATTCTTTAAAAATAGCACTGATCAATGTCCAATTAGGTTCATTTATTTCGTGAAAAAATAAAGTACCCCTCCAATCAAGTGCGGTACTAATCCCCAACAAGAATATATAACTCGCAACAATCAAACCCGTTCAGCAACCTCTCTCGTCTCTCTCGGAGAGTCTCTCCTGAGAGAGCGAAAAGTTTAAACTGTCGTCTGTGTCGCAAACGTTCGCGAGAGAGTCCCGTCTGCAAATGTATGCAAACCGTGTTACTGGGAAAGTGGGCATGTAATTGGTGTATGCTGGGGGACCGCTCTATTGATTGAGGGGTGGCGGGGCGGAGGCGGATGGGGCGCACTCCCCGGAGGATACCGACCCCGCTCGACGCGCCGCGCCGCGCTCCAGCTCGCCTGAGGCGTCGCGGCGGTGCGTGCCCGCAGAGAGTTGCGATGCAAGAGACTAGTGGCTGACACTGTGGACGAAATGAATAGTTTTTATGGTTTTGGTCATTTGCTAATAACAGCAACAATTGCTGAAAGTAGTAGATGAATCTACAACATAATTAACAATAGTTTTATACAATATTTTTAAATTTATTCGTCTACGGTTATCAAATACGTAGTTGCTTATTGAGAGTGACGAATTTCTCTAAAAACTGCAGTGTGTATTCAAAAGTAACTAACCTATATTGAATGTTTTGAACATTAGCAATAATAGATATAGATGTCAGGCACCAGTTCCTATGTTAGTCAGATACAGGGTGGTCCATTGGTCTGTATTTTTTATTTTATCGTATTATGTTAAATATTACCGAAAAAAATTTCAAACAAAACTTATTTTACATTAAAATGCCAACGTATAACAAAAAAGCTGATAAACTAAATGAAAAAGCAAATAATAATTATTAAAGATCTGACAGCAACTAATCTGATTGTTTAAACACTTGCTTGGCATTCTTTCTGTGTACGATTCTTTAATAATAATGTAACGTTCGTGGGTTTAAAACGTTTTTATTTAAACAATAAAAGTAATATTATTAATAACAAATAATTATAATAAAGAGTAAAAATTAATTAACACTATGTATATAACACTAAAATAACAAATACAAAAACTTATACACTAACACTTATCACTACTATAAATAAACACTATCATTTATATTAACTAGCCGAGCGATATTTATTTACGACGATATATTTATTTTCACACCGAGCGGTATATTTATATTCACAAGTTCTTCCTCAAAACTTCGGAGTCGACTAAGTCATCTTACTGACTCTGAGTCAACTAACTGACTCACTGACTCAACTCGACTAACTGAGTCCGAGTCATCTAAACGACTGACTGCTCGGGAGTCATCTAAAAGACTGCCTGCTCGGGAGTCATCTAAAAGACTGACTGACGGCTGCCGGCGATTCATTTTATATACCACGTTCCTTGTTTCTGGAAGGTTCTGGAATATTCCCTATTGTGGAGCAAACGACTTGTTCGAACCCGCAGCGTTGCGTCATTCACTTGGCGGCGTAGGCCGGCAAGCTTCAACTTGTCGCTGCCGCGTTCGTTACAATAAGAACCTAAATAGTTTCTGTACTGATCATTTTATGGCAAGAATGAATAAGATCTATTTTAAAGATGATACTTTAATAATTATTTAATTTATATACAAACAAGTTTAATGGGTAGGACATTGCTTTTAGCAGATATATATTGTAGCAAATTACGTCCCTACCCAAATTGGTATTGGAGTAGCTACAGAGTTTTATCTGGTGCAAATTTGTTACCGGCAGCAGGAATCGAACTGTGGATTCGCATTACAACAAAACTGATTAGATCGTAAATAATATGACAAAAGATTGTCTTTTTATCATGTCGCAGATTTATTTGTCAGTCATATATTTAAGTCTTCTTTTATAGACTTTTAAACTGTCGGGATTTTTATTTGTCAGCCTTTTGTTAGCGCTGGCTTTTTTATTTCGGCTTTATGACTGTTGGCCTTTTGTATGACAACTTTTTGGCTGTTGGCTTTGTTTTCACCTGAGTTTTTTATCTGTCGTTCTTTTATTTTAGTTGGCTTTTTATTTCTGCCTTTTTGATGTCGGCCTTCTGACCAAATTGAACTTTTGTCTTTCGTTCTTATATTTGTGTGATTGTGTGTATGTGTCAGTTTTAGATCTATCAGTCTGTTATTTATATCAGCTTATTATGTGTCAGCCTTTTCTCTATTTGTCTGTTTTGTCGATCTTTTATCTGCATAGATTTTCCATTTATCGACCTTATGATGTCTTATGATTCAATTTTTTGTAGTAAACCTGAACTTCTCAAATTGTGTTATCAAGAACATTTGTTCGTGCCCTTTGCCTTAAGTTATTCTGGATGCACAAAATGTATTTAATATTTGCTAGTAATATTTTTGAAATATTATTTTGACTAGAGAAATAATTAAAATTTCTGCCATGTATTTCGCAAAAAATATTTTTAACCAGTTTCTAGAAATAGCATAGCATATGATTTAAATACTAGGAAACTGATAAAATGTTTGTCATGCTATTAATTTCTTAGTAATTGATATTATAATTCAGGGTATTCACAATGAGGAGAATGGTATTAGCATTCCAGATTCTGAAAATCTTTCCCGTGAAAGTCATATTGTTTCATTTTCATATTTTTATCTTCGTTTGTTTTGCTAATTCCTTCAACGACTACAGTTAAACTTCTTTCTTCTCGTAGGTACATCTATCTCTCTTTGCTCCTTTTATAATCATTTCATTCTTATTTCGATTCTATCCTTGTTCCGCGCGTTAATTCTTTAAAGACGACAGTTTAAACTTCGCCGTCTCATTCTTCCCGTTTCTGTTTTGAATCTGTTTGTCTCTCTCGCGGTTTCTTACGCTCTCCCGCGCTCTAATTCTTTATTCCCGTCATCTTTGCGTTCGTAGAACGCGATGTTCACTTTCAATTACACCTGTTTTTTTCTTCTTTGCCGTTTTTGCCCTCTTTCTCGCTCTCCCGCAGGAATGGATGCTGGCGTCTTTGTTGTTTCCGTCTCTTGCCGCACGCCGCGCCGCGTATGATGTACACGATGTTCGAGCTTGTTGCTCTTCGCTGTTAGTAAGAGATATTTTACCACGGATTTAAGAAGTGCTTTGTTGGCCGTGATTTGTTGACTTACGCGACTTGAACTGTCGGTGGTATTTTTGCCAGTTCTCTGCACTTTTCTTTCACGTAATTTAGAGATTAGATTAAATGGATTATTCCCACGATATATTATTTATTGTTGCGAGCTTTAACTTATTTAAGGGGTGTCATTCACGATGATTTATAGTTCGATATTTTTTTATTCTCTTCACATAATTTGAAACTGGAGCGCGCTGTGTCCGATATTTCATATAATAGAAATAGATCATTGAAAGGAGCAGTATTAGACACCTCTAATAGTTATCTCCTGTACATTTGAAATTAGATATACAATTACGTGCAGAGAAATCGACCACCTTCACAATCTTGAATTTTTTGTAAGTGATCTCAACTGTTGAGGTTATATACATCGCCTCGGTTCCTCGTTTTCGATGGTGTGACAACGGCACGCAGTTTTCCCTGGTATGGGTTCTCGGAAAGCGGTCACCGCTGCCATTTTTGAATTTAAAACTTATGTAGTTTGATAGTTAATTTATTAACTTTACTTTGAGCCTAAATTTGTCATGAGTCCTTTTGTCGTCTAAAGCAGAATTTTTTTTAATAGTTTAAACGTGACATAACAAATCTTAATTTTTAATAATAGGTGTGATCTCCCTTTGCCTTAATAACATCCCGTTTACGTTTGTGGAATGTTATGCCAAATCGTTTCACTTGTTTTAGAGCGATTTATATTTAAATAAATCTCAAAAATTTTCAGTAATAATATAACAAGAGAGTGAGAATAAATTGAAAATAATTTGACAGATCTTTCGAAAACTTGTTGCCAGGCAATAGCCACGAAAGCCCGTAGTGCTTGAGTGGCTATTGCCAAATGGCGACAAGTTTGAGAAAGATACTGGAGATTTATTTTGTAATTTATCGAACTCTCGAGTTATATTTAATTAGATTATTTTTTGATTTCATCATCAGGCACGTCTCTATCTTTTTTGCTCATTTTTACTTGTGTTGATGATAACTATCTGAAATCTGACAATCTGTCAACAAAAACAAAAAAGCTACAGAGAATATTGCCGGGAATAATCACAAGAGCATTATTCTCAGTATAATAATGACAGGATTGGTTAAAACGCAGACACGTGACATACAATAAAGCATTTCATTGGTTTAAAGAAACGTCAAAAAATAATCACCACAATAAAATCCTCTACCATCTTTAGCGGCTAGTAACCACACTTCACGTTCTAAAATATGTATATTATGTTATCGAGATCTGCTTTGAGCAAAATGCCACACCTAGAAATGTGTAAATGGCGTGATGATGATGATATGTACATAGTTTATTTTGATATTGTAGCAATCTGGAGACTTTTTTCCCTAACCAGGTTAGTAGTCCTGTTTTGTGGAAGCAACTTCAATATTATGAGTTGTCAATTAATTTAAAATGAATTAGTGACCAGCATATATTAATAGGTGTCTTCCATTCCTATTCACAATTCATAACAATTTAATCTGAGTTGAAGATAGTTAAAGCTAAATGTTAAATTGACAGATAAGAATTTCAATATCGATTTGAAACATTTTCATTTTATTACTACAGTACTACCACTATTATATGTAATGTGTATCACTGTATTTGAGGTTTAAATTTTATGATTGCTCATATGGTTTTGTTGTGGTATGATATCGATCGGTAAATCTAACCATGAGGACCCCTACGAATAATTCTTGATTTACAAATAACTCAAATATGGAAATAATATATTTGCAAATAGCAGTCTCGGCAAATGAGCAATTATTACACACTTAAGAGAAGTGGAACAGTGGCATTTGATGATGGATGTGACCACACCCAAAGATAATCATTAGGTTTATGCTCACATTTAAAACTAATGCTTAGTGTTCTTAGGAGCTAAGTCTCAAGTGGTTGCATGTGTAGTATATTAGGGTGGTCCTCAACTCAACTCAAGGGTGGTATGTTTTTGAACTTTATGTTTGTTAGGACATAAATTTTCTAAAGTGCCTCAGTTAGTACAAATAGAGATAAATATTTTTTAAAGTTATGTGAATTGTGAGTTTTAAAATTATATGATTATTCTTTGTAATTCAAATAACAAGTTGATGTATCTTATTGGTATTGTTATCCTCAGAGCGATAGATAAGCTAGTTGTGTATATTAAGACCACATGAGACATTGTTACAATCATAGGACATAACAAGGCTATGATTTTATAGATCGATTATTTAGTTTGTAAGATGGAGTATTTATTTTAAAAATTTTACCAATACTGAATTTTTTATCAACATTTTGTTGCGAGCTGAAAAATACGGGAATATTATTAACGCTCTTAGAAAATGATTATTGAATAATTGATTTTAGTGTGATTTAGCAACAGCAATAAAAATGTTTGGGTGGTTTTGTATTAAATAAACAGAGAGCTGCTGTTTTACTGCTGTTTTCTCATACATAGTAACGAAGTACAAGATTCATTAAAAATCGATGATGAAATTTTTCCGGAAACACAATAACTATATGTTCAATAAAGCAAATACAAGACAAGATCGAAAATGAATCTACGTAGTTACAAGTTTCATGAACATATGCAGAACTGACCTGATTTTAATCACAATTACAGAACCGGAAGTAGAGGTTTACTGGAGAAGTAAATGTGATTATATATACTTTTTTTATAAAAACTCAGCTGTTCTAATAGACGTTGATAAAGATAGCTAAATTGTTAATACCTGTTTTTGCATTTGTCTACATTTATTTAGTTTATTGTTCGTTTATTAAAAATTTTCCATACAGGAATTATATGTATATTTATTGTATATTTACATAAATAAAAGAATAGTGAAAAAAGTGGTAAATATTAAAGTAGGATTTGAACTAAGAATATTAAAAATTGACAGCTGTCAATTTACATCTCTATCAATAAAAACAACAGCCAAACAAATATTAAATATTTTTTGTAACACCTGATCGATAAAAAAATGTTTATGTTCAAATGATTTATTACAGACCAATGACTAGAATGTTCTCATATCTGCCCTAGGATAGAAATGGAGTGACGTAGCGAACAAAAATTATCAATATCGCCTCGTCAATGAAATGACAGACTTCTAGCGTCCCTATAGTCAGACTTTTGGATTTGTTGACGCGTTGATGAAACCATTTTGATGTGAAACAATGATAAGTAGAGCCACGTGTAATAGTGCTTTGTAGCTTAGTACACCATAGTAGGGAAACAACAATTTAACTTAGTAGGTAAGGCTGTCAAAATGTGCAGAACATTAATAAAACGCTAAAAGCTAGTGTAAATGAATTTGACGATGATGAATCAGATTGAATACAGGCCTGCTCGCTATTATACCCACATTGTCTTACAGTTTCTAAACACGGACTCACCGCAATTAATATCTTGATTACTTTTCACGCCCGCTGCCCCCTCTTGCAGGCCCCCGCCCGCCGCCCGCGCCGTGCAACCTTCATCCTATTTTCCTATTACCCGTTCCACAGACATCGCTCGACGCCAAGGGCCCATTATCTCGTCGGGCCCCAATCAAAAACATTAATTACGTTTAAATGAGCGGGCCCGTCCCTGCCCCCTGCGCCGGCCCTGGACGCGTGTGTGTCTGTGTGTCGACGGTCTGTAATCTAATTAACAACGAAACTAATAATTTCCTTCGGCCCATAATTGGATTCGTTTAATAAGAACACTTTTGTCTGTGTGTGTAAGTGTGTCCCTTGTATGCTACACTGCCAGTGTATTCGTGCACTGTGGATGTGTGCGTTTTCTCTGCTGCGGTATAAGAAACTAATTAGAGCATGTTTCGATCGTCGCGGGGCAGAGGCGGATTAAGGACTTTTCATTTTTATTCGAAATTATCTAATCCTGTTTAGCCAGAATTATCAACTTAACCACTTACACTGGCTAATTTCACGTTACACTCAATAGACTCGAGAGCATCAGAATCAGAAATGAAAATTATTATTTGTCAAAACATTTCTTGGGATACTCTTTTTAGTGAAGCAGAAAAGAAACCTCAATTAGAGTATATTCTAAACATTAAGATATATGCGTCATCTAAACAAAAGTGATTTATGACAATTTGATAATTCATACATAAGTAATTATTTTGGTATGAATCATGAACAAATACTTGGAAACTTTTATACATCGAGAAAAACAGAATGTAATCACATAGAAGCTGTTTTAATTCTACAGGAAAAACATAAATGGAAGGGTATAGGATATTAACTTATTTGTTTTACTCACACTGTTCTATATTTGTTAAAAATTAATTGGTTTCGACCACTTCGTTATATACCAATGTGAATAACATCAAAAGAGTTATATACTAGGAATACTTTTTCTATAACACTCTTTTGGAAACTAGGCATTCCATAACTAAAAATTGTATTGGAATAACTATCATTCCATACGCCGCGTTTGGAATAAATTCGACGAATCAGAGCCGCATACTAGCGCGATATATGAAGTATCTTGGTTCAATTACTATGGTTTCGTCTGTTTGTTTTAATTTTATTTATTTGCGTTATTCGTTAAATAAACAACATTTTTCGTATAAATTCCATAATCTTGTTATAGGAAGTATAGTCTGTCATATCCTTCGGCGCGGACTACAAACTTTTTGCTCGTGTGGAATATGTGCCGTTCCAGTACTTGTTGTAGAATATACTATTATAATATCCAAAAACTTTCCATTTACTATACTTTACACTTGGGTGACCCTACATCATAATGGTAAAACTTAAATTGTAGTTACTAGCGGATATGTTAATCACGAAAAAAGAATTTTTGAAAAATACATAAATTTAATTTTATTTTCCATGAAGTACACAACTTTAGCGCCACTGTTTAAATATATAGTAGATTAATGGATCCTTGTAAATAACTACGTGGTAAAGCAACGGTTTGTGGATTATAAGATCCTTGATGCGTTCTCTTCAGCTGACAAATTTTCGAAAATTTTCATCACATACACTTGGCTCCTCCACCATTTGTCGGCTGATAACCGCATTTGATAATTTTGAAAACTGTACTAAAATATTTGTAAATTTAATTTTGAACTGAAACTACAAACGTTCACAAAAAAAAGAAGTATCAAAGAAATATAAAGTAAACTAACATCCTTCAAATTTCAAGTATATCAGTTAAGCCATTAATACGTCAGAACAGTTTAAAATGTGAACCACTTCGTGCTATTTTTCTCAACTTACATAAAGTAGCAAGACATCACTTAGCTGTTGTTTGAACGTTTGCATACTTTGATATGATATCCCTCATTAATGACAGATATATTGAAAGTCAGAAAAGTTGGATTATGTTGTTGATTGATTTAGATGTAGAATTTATATTATTTACAAATATAATGTAGTACATTTTCCTTAAAATAAACGGAGACAATGCTAGTGAACAATAGAATATTGTACAACGAGTAATGGAATGGCACATATTCCACACGAGCAAAAAGTTTGCGAGTGTAGGATATGCCATTCCGTTACCTGTTGTAGACTATAATTTCTATAACAAGACTTTGGAAGTTATACAAAAAATACAATACAAAATTATTAAAAACGTCAAACTCAAATAAATAAATTAAAACAAACAGACGTAACCATAGTAATCGAACCAAGATACTACATATATCGCGGTAATGTGCGGCTTTGATTCGTCGAATTTTTCCATACGCCGCGTGTGGAATAAATTCCAATACAATTTTTAGTTGTTGAATGCGTAGTTTTCAAAACAGCGTTATAGAAACTTATTTCCCGTGTTAATTGTATATTAGACCCTATTTCTGAGTCACCCGGTATAGCTAACTGCTTAACTTCAATAAATAGGTTGTAAGCGATAAAAATTGTTAGTAATCTAAAGGTATTCTAAACGTTTACTTTACAAAACGTTTTCGAAACCTTCCCAAATGAATAATAAAAGACTGCAAGTGTAGCAATGATTTCAATTATTTTACAATAATAATAAATAGCAATTAAAATTCGCTGACAACCATAAAAATAAATCTAGTGGGCGTTCACACTAGCGTCCCAGCACCATTGAATGTTAAACTAGCTCTTCGAGTTCGCGAGCGCGTCTGCGCGTCAATAAAATGCATGGCTTGTTCGTTAATGCTGTTATCCTTTCGAAAGGATTGCAGTGTTAAAAGTAAAATATCGTGAATACGGCCCTGTGTGGAGGAACGGCGCAACCACAAGGCCCACGCGACGCCTAGCGCCTTACTCAATTACACGAGTACTGATTTAAATGCAAATTTAAAATGTCTTTCAATTTATAATCTTATTTCTGTTAAAATTACTCCATTATGAGAGACGAGTTGATAAGGCGTGCGAGGGCGCGTGCTTCAAGGAATGGGGCGCTTCGCGGGCGCAGGAACACGCACGCAGACCGACGGACGTCGCGGATGGGTTTGCCAGTGGCGCCGCATTAGGAAATTTCCCTGACGTACTATACCCCTCTTGCATCCTCTGTTCGAATTCGAAAGCAGAGTGGTGCCGTTTTAACTTTATGCCTATGGTTTTCCATCCATTATCATCTTTGGATTCGGGGGAGAATAAATTTGACGCATAAACGTATCACCGAGATCAGCGGAAGCCCCCTCCACTAACAAATTTGGGGCGCATGATTTGACGGCTGTTAATGGCATTTCATATCACTTACTGAAATCTGCATATGCAGAGTGCCATATCCAAAATGGGAGAAAGGTGTGATGACATTTTTGTTTTTTTTTTTTTTGGAACCGCACGATTTTAAGTAGAGTGCGTACACGTTAACTTCAAGCCACCAAGCCTATCAGTTTGTTAGGCTAGGTGGCTTGAAGTTAACGTGTACGGACTCTAGTAAGTAAATGCAAATACAGTTAGCACCACCTTACGGTGACATCCAGTGGATCGTATTGTACATATACAACATTATTTAAAATACATAATGCAGAATAAATATATTTTGAAATGGAGTTGTTAATCGTTAATTGAATTGTGTATTATATCGAAAAACAACGAATTAAAAAAGACAATTTGTAAGCTATTATTTTTTTCTAATTTTTATCTACTTTGAAGACTATCTGCAGTTTAAAATAGTCTTAATTATTTATTATTCATTGAATTTGCAATGAATTTTGACCATTTGACATTTCGACAATCTAACAACTCAATAATAAAAGAAGTACAAAGAATTTCGAATAGAAAAGATGTGCGAGAGGAGAAGCTTTAACAGAGAAACATAATTCTTTGATGCCAGAATTGTTATCTTTAAAACTCAAATATCTTAATAATTAATAATATTTTTTCACTTCTATTATATGTAGTACGATGTTTTTGGGTTTATTTATAATATAAATGACTTATTTACCATTTTGTAGCTTTAGTAAATATTTTAATGACCTCCATTGAACAAGGAAAATTAGAACAAATTTTTATTATGAAATGTAACATATCTACAATTTGTTCTAAATGAATTTCAATTCATAGAATTTTTTGATAATCCTCCTCTAATAACCTGCTCACCAGAAATTTAAACGACGTATACCAAACAATCAATAAAGCAATAATAAATCATGTAAAATAAGTATGACAAATACTTTTAATTTAATTATTTCGATTTTCTCACTGTTCCTTACCAATAAATTGCAAGTTAAACAAGAATCAAATTCGATACATCGTATCCCTCGTTAGAAAATCCTTAACGTCGTATAAAGGAAGGGAGGGAACGAAGATTCATCTCATCGGTGGACCACAGCATCCGCTAATTGGCTGCCGATAGCGTCTCTCCAGTCTCGGATTCCGCAACAGCATTTTGATTGTTCACTTACTCTAGCTTTCTGTTGTAATAATGGCCGGTTTTTTATCGGAAACTATTTTATTTTATATTAGAATTGAACTGTTTTGATTGGAAATCTAGTTTTAATGACAGGCACGCAAATAAAATTTAATTTTATGCTTGAACTATATGAGTAGTATTATTAATCGATTACTTGGTAGAAACAATATTACAATCAACCGACCTTATGGAGTTTTTAATTTAAGTTGGCAGTATTAATAGTACAGCACATATTTGTCCTTGATTCCGATCACATATTGACGTAAGTTTATACATTTCATTCTTCAATATATTTGAGATCCAAGTTCGTGGAAAGTGAACGTAAACGACAGCATTAACTGTATTATTATTTTTTTAATGTACATGAAAAAACAAAACAGGATATAAGATTCATTTTTTGCAAATGTATTAATAATTAACAAGCAGATTCACAAAAGGAATTAAAGCAAACAATTTTTCATCATCTGTAACGTCGTTTCTAAATTAATTACATTAACAAAATGTGTAAAATTTTATGCTAACCAATTTTTGACTACAACCTAAGTTAAAACAAAAAATGTTTTGAGAATGGAAAATGAAGTTACGAGTAGTAACAAAAAATGGAGTTAGCACTAGTCTCTTTTGTTAATCTACTTGTAAGAAACTAAATACGATATTTATTAAGCAATTAGAAGTATTTACAAATATTTTTGGTACCTTTTCAAATATACATCTTATTTCCTCAGTTTGCCGAATAGTTTAGTAAATTCTAAGGAATACGCTGTTTTATTTTTCGTGTAGAAACGATTAATATTACAAAACTCTTTAAAAAAATTCTGTTCGTTACGCCACTGTTGAAAGACAAGGTCCGTTGGAACTACCCTTTGGGGGGAAGGGGATAAAAAGACAGTTTGACCTTCGCGGCATCGCATCTGTAACGATACGCAACAGAAACTGGATTCAGCAAGATTCATGGATACTCCATATATTTGTTAGCAATCCATTTCATTTAGAATTGCTTCGCATTCCCCTGTAAAATTTGTTTTATTGTAGAATTCTTATCAAAATCTAATTATACTTCCTCCTTTATTATCGTTTCCATTTTTCTATGAATAATTGTATTACCATAGTTGAATTTAAAGTAAATAAATTATGAGATACGTTAACCATTATATTTTCTCATAATAATTATGATAAAAAGTACATTATAATCTTATAATTACATCATGTTGTCATTTTGAAAGTAAACTAGAAGTCGCCATTGATGTGACGGCAGGTTGGCCCTGCAGAAATTGTAGGTCACACTGACGGATGACAAATATTAAGTTTATATCCTTGGATGAACCACAACACATGACATGTTACACTGATGTCATGTGTGTTGTCCACATGGGTTACAACTACTAGTCGGTGCCCGATAACTTTGTAGTTGCCAAGTTAATCTTATCCTAAATTGGAATGGTAACGGAAGTGAGTATTGATTCAAATCACATAATGAAAAATGTTTCTGACATGATGCGGATTCGAACCGACGACCTCTGTTTCCACACTTACCACTGCGCTATCCCGCCGTTTCATACTATTTATTATTTTGTTGATTGGATTATATTTATAACTTTATACCCTAATATAGTCACTTTTTTGTCATTTGCACGCTGTATATAATGTTCACTAATTTTTAATTAATTGTTTCTGGTAAGGTATAAATAATACTTTGATTTCAAGTGAAATACAAGTATTTTATTTTCTCATTTAGAATCATACATAAAAACATCAAAAAAGGCTAGCCGCTTTTCAAAAATGAATTTTTTTTTATAACCACTTACAATTCTGCTCATTGTATGTTTGTTGTTGCTAGGGAAATGAGGTACATTGCAAGCATCGTGAGAAATGAATTTGTTTTGTGAGTATTTCTATATAGGTCATTTCATTTCAGTACAGGTGCCATTGCTAGGATACTTATTTAGAATAATTGTCAAATATTGGAATGGTGAAAACAGGACAAATTTATTATTAAAATATAAATAAATTAGGAAATAATATCGTGGTCGAAGTAAAAGTAAGAGTATATGGCCATTTCATACTCGTATGATTTAAAACTTTTATACTCGTAAGAAATGAGTGCCATTCCATGGTTGTTGTACAATATACTATATTGATTGAGATATAAAAACAATTAACAGCAGTAAATACATGTTTCACATCATAAGATGACAATAACTTAAGATTATTATCGGGAACAATACTGAGCACTATTATCAGATCATTGAAAATGTTGCATTTTCCAAATGTATGTTTAATGATGCTTTTCGCATTACCTCGTTCAAGAAAAAAACATTAGGAGAATTTGTTAAACCAATCAACTAGAACAAAAACAAAATGGGGTTAGCCTTACCATGATTTCTCTAGAGGTCCTATCAAATTTGTACTGATTACTTCCTAAGGTCGTGATATTTTTAAATGTCCACCGATTTGGCCTGCCGGAGACCTCTCTCTGTTCAGGTTTATTTATTGGGATTGACATAAGTATTGGGCATCCAAATTATCAAGAGATGGCGTTGATCACAATTCCCAAAAGGTACATGTCAAATTCATTTTGTATGATATCTTATGATGGCGAATGCATTAGTATTGGTAGTTTGTTTTTATTGGCAGCAGAACTGTTGCCATACACACAACAAATTTTCCTGTTTTTATAGGTTGTTTTGGAGAAAATTCAATCTTAACCTATAATCTACAAATACAATGAACCTTTCATTTTTTCATCTTATTTAAATAATACGGCTTAAACAAATGTTATACTTACGTTGGAATACTCTTGAAATAACTACTATTGTTATTAATTTTTTAAAAATAACAATCAATTTCAAAATACAATGAAATTTGTGTATCTTATGGTTAGTTTAGCTTTCTACCACTAGTTAGCGTATTTTAATTTTGGAAGCCCAATAACTTAACTGGCTGTTAATAAAATAAACTATGTATTAAAAAGGATTATGTTAGCTGTCAGTTAAACCAATTTTAAGTATATAAATTATTAATGCTTTTTATAAACCGTAGATATTTTGAAAATTTTTAACTTAATTTTTTTTTCATGAAAGCATAGGGTGACATCTAATTTGTTCTAGGCATATATGATATTTACTAATGACGAAAAATAGCACAATTATGGTTATATTTTGAAAAATGTTTATGATATGTTTAACATTAACAACCTATGTTGTATTTTACTTGGAACAGTTCAATAATGTATGTAGCTGATTGTATCCATATTAATGATGCTTTTTAGCTGAAACTCACGATATAAGAAGCCTTTATATACTAGATTATGAAATAGCCAAATAATCGTTTTATCCCTATCGATAACAATAGGTAATTATTTAATAGTTCCGCTAATAGATAAAATCCCCATAATTAATTAATAGTTCACACAGCAGTGTCCACGTAATAAATCTAATTAATTACATTTATCGCAGTCATCACTTCGTCCTACAAATCACAACTGTAATCAATTACCCGCCTGGCTCTCCGCCACTGGGTTGCAGTGCCCCTGGCCGCATCGCAGACGAGCGGCAAACGCCGAACTTTTAATGAGACGAAATTCACGTGTACACAAATGCTTTTTATCCTTGGTAATGATCGCCGGTAAGGCAGGGGCCTGCAGTCGGCCCGGCCGGTAACGCAGACATCTGCGGGCGGAGGGGGTGGAGGAATGGCGACACCATGCCAATTAGACGAAGAATCGGTGATGTGGCTTTGTCATGTGATCCTCATATTTTGTGATTTGAGTGGGAGATTTTCATTCGGGTTTGATTTGAGGGGATTAATTAAGGCATTGTTGACTTTGGTGTTTAATTAGATCTTAAATTCGTTTTGTGAAATTTTGTTCGGAAGTCTTCATGTAAAAAGAGCATTCCACACATTCTCAAGAATAGTAAGAGTTACGACTTACTATTTATGGGATTAAGACATGCGCAGTGCTAATTTCCACACTATGTCTGTAATTGGGCTTCCAAAATTAAAATACGCTAACTAGTGGTAGGAAGCTAAACTAACCTTAAGGTATATAAATTTCATTGTATTTTGAAAATTATTGTTATTTTTTAAAAATTAATGAAAAATAGTATGTATTTAAGAGTATTCCAATGTAAGTATAACATTTGTTTAAGCCGTATTATTTAAATAAGATGTATAAATGAAAGGTTCATTGTATTTGTAGATTATAGGTTAAGATTGATTTTTCTCCAAAAAATCCTATAAAATCAGAAAAATTTGCAGTGTGTATGGCAACAGTTCTGCTGCCAATAAAAGCTAACTGCCAATACTAATGCAAACATTAGCCATCATAAGATATCATACAAGATGAATTTGACATGTACCTTTTGGGAATTGTGATCAACGCCATCTCTTGATAATTTGAGGGCCCATTTGCTGCATTATCTGGTGAAGTAACTCTTATAGTTGCTTATTTCATTTCCCACAAAATAAAATTGGCATCACTGAAGTAGTTTTCATATAAATTTTGGTAGCACTTTTTTATCATTAATACTAGTTGCACGTAGTACTGTTCCAGATAAAATGTAACTACATAAGAAAGTTAATATTAAATCATATTAGTGGTTGAGGAATCATATGGGTTAGTTGGTTGCCAACTGTCGGTTGTGGGTGTTGAACTAAAGATACTGTCTGATACATTTACCTTCCTCATCAATTATTGGCTAGCCGAAAAATATATAAATTTAGAATGTTTCAAAAACGCCAAGTTCGTCAACTTATGAAAGCAATCCGTAATTTTGGTAGAGGTGCTTAATGAAGTAACAATAAAGAATATCATATTACGTTGTGAAGAGTGTAATGGACTTTTCTCGTGCAAGCGAGTGCATTTCAAACGAACAGTTTTATATAGCTTCTCGGAAGTCTGTACCGAGTAGAGCATTAGTCATCCGCGCATTTTGCCATCAGCTGATTATCAGTTGCAACAAATACCCGGTCTCGTAACTTTCACCATAGCCCGAGCTTTAGCGGTGACAGGGGCGCGAGGGGCGCACAAAGCAGGGGGCGCTAATTGAAGTGCTGCGGGGTAAGGGACCGTGTGCACGTTTTATTAATTAAACGCACCGCACTACGATCGGCCCAGCTCCAGTCCGCAAATGAAATTATGTAAATAATCTGTATGTTATGTTACGCCGTGCTGTGCTAATTTGCTGAGCTTACGCTGTGTGATGCCTCACGCGATCTCTACAGTTTTTTGGAGAGGTTTGTCTCTTGTCTCTGAGCAGTGATTTATCTGGGACCATGCTGCTTAATTAACTATTTAGCGAATAATTAGCGATTTAATGAATTTATTGTCATAATTATTTCATAAATCATTCATTTAATTTAGACCTAGACCAATTTTAAAATATTGATTTTTACACTTCACCATTTACTGCTTTGTAATCTATAAAGTATAAATGCTGTATATATTTCCTTGATATTCATTGAAAGTTAAATATATAAAGAAATAAAATAAACTTTTGTGATTTGATGTCAAACATGCGCTATGAAGTTAGTATGCAAAAGGTATATTATTTTTGAGTGTTTTAGCGCTATAACCAATGCTAAAACCCAAAACACCCAAAACCAGAGCTCGTGGTACCAACCATTAAGTTTTAAAACAGAGAATATGAGAATATTAAATGTAATTTAACTTGAACTTCCCGCACATGGTATGTAGTTAGTTATTTCCGTTATTATAAGTCCGGTAAATGAGTTTTTATGGTACTAATAAGATGTTTATGGAGGTTTATTTCAAACCTCTGTCGCTTTTTTGAACGAATAAAAATTAATAAATAATGATAGCAACCAATTTTGTTTCATTGATATTTAAAACAGTTTTCAAATATGAATACGGCAAGCGATATTGTGAGTCAAATCTTATTAAACTATTGCTTAACAACGATTACAGTTCTGTAAAAAATTACAATACTATAATAGTATATTATGATACAAGTGTATAAGTAACCTTTTAAAGCACGTACGACAAGTTTAAGAGCACGACGCAAAGCGGAGTGCTTTTAATGTCGTTAGTGCTTTGAAAGCACTTATACACGTGTGTCATACGCTATTTTTTTTTATTATACCTGCATCATACTCTGGAAAAAACTGAAAAGCAACATTTTAATTTTGATAATTTTACGCGTGTGACGTTTGACACGTTTATAGTTTTGATAGATATTAATAGTAATTATTTGTGTTGTTGCTTAGCAACCTTTAAAACACGGCGTGTTTTAATCTTCCGTTTGTGAACGCTGTAGCGTGTTTTAAACACGGATTATGATGCAGGTATAATAAAAAATACTATATACACATGCAAATGTAATACTGAATGAAATAAATAACTACATACTTCAATTTAATGCTGGAAACCGAATTATAACTGATTAGAACTCTTTGGGTTCCTTCCTTTATAATGACACTGTTTTGTAAACTTTTGCTAATTTCACAGCGTATGTTTTATGTTAAGTTTAAGTACTGGACTTGGTGTCACCATTTCAACGCTGTGTACTGGGTGTTGCGAATGCGTGACAGTGGGTCCAGCGTTTTTGTACTGGAACGGTGTGTGATCATATCGGTATGTGTGCGAATTGTCGGCGCAGGTTGTTCGGCAACAGCGGCGCGTGCTCGGCGTGCGGGCAGACCATCCCCTCGAGCGAGTACGTGATGCGGACCGGCGGCGGCGGCGGCGTGGGCGGCGGCGGCGGCGGCGCGGCGCAGCACCCGGCGCCGCAGCACCACGTGTTCCACCTCAAGTGCTTCGCGTGCTCCAAGTGCGGCGCGCACCTCGTGCCCGGCGACCGCTACTACATGCTGGCCGGCAGCCTGGTGTGCGAGCAGGACTGGCACAAGCTGCTGAAGGGATCCACCACGGCGGGCGGCACGACGGTCCGGAAGGGCAAGGTTGGACGGCCCAGGCGTAGCAGAGACTAGGCACCGCATGGTGAGTACCCTTTCTCATTTACTTATTTACCATTACATTCTTCTCATTAGAGTTTGTAAACAAATTATAACCTCAAAATTTGACATTTCATTAACAAGAGAAACAGTTGTTTAACAATGTCAAGATTTGAAAGAGTTTGGAATAAGGTAGATGTGTTAGTTTAATTAACTCAAATAAACACTTCTGAAACTTTTCGTCTCATACTACGGCAAAATAGAAAAAAAAATCACCTGTAATCTTCCAACATTTAGCATTTTGGTATTTTCATAAAAAAGTGACGATTATATTTGTTAATGTAATACTTAGACTTTTAATTTTCATCTCCTGATGAAGACGTATTTTTAAAATGAACATTTTTTTTCGGGCTTTTTTCATGATCATCCATTGTCCAGCCAAAAAAGCTGTTGTTAGAATTTTATTATATTTAAAGTTTAAAAGCATCTTGAATGTGCTACATTGTTCATATTTTCTGAATAAAATTTATCTTATTATTCACTACAAAACTGTTAAAATATTCAAAGACCCGAATCGTTTTCTTAATAGTCACATTTTGATTGTTTTTACCAGCATCAAAAAAATTTAACCGACGCGCGACGCCTGCTGTATATTTATGTGAAAAGTTTTTACCTATTCCCTATTCACCTAGTTCAGAATTAAAAAATGCATGTAATAATGCTCATTTCATATTTCACAATATATCTTTTATGAAAGGTCAAATATTTTTCGTTTTTGTTTAATTTTCCATGGCCATGCCACAATTTTTCTAATAATTTTTAATTCTAATTGAACTGATATATGTGAATTATTAATATTAGGGTAAATTTTATATTAATACTTTTGCTGAAATCTGGCGATTTTGGTATAAAATGAAAATTGCAAGCTTCAGAAAAATGAATATTTATAATCAACCATTGATAGTTGCCAACTTCACGTGAAGACTAGCCTTTCATGTTTTTCAGTGTATTTATTTTTGGTCACTTATAACTGACTTTAAAGAGAATTGACTCAAATTGTGTAAGTTTGAATAAATATTCGACTTTCGAACAAGGAATTGAGTTTCAATCAGATTCATGTCATAAGAAAAAATACGGTTTGTAAGTGGATATTTGTTGTTGTTGTAATATTTATAGAAAGCTTTTTGTTGTCGTATGATTTGAAGGGAAACGGCGTGATGTTCTGATGTATTAGTCCGTGAGACTATAACTACATCTTTAATTGCGTACTAATAACGGCAGACAGGGCCAGACACTTCAAGGAACAGATTTAAGAACTGAAAACATTCTCAGGAATCTACCTCTATAATCACACTGCATTCGAAGCAACAGTTCGAACCTCAAACCAATCATTACGTCCGAAATACTTGCCCATCTCTCGCTAACAAATAAAATTAAAGAGCCCGGCCACAGGACCGCCGCCAGCGGCGTGCGCGCTCATTTCACACGGGGTTGCTGCCGCTGGTGCCGACGCTGTGCTCACCTGTCCGCCTAATGTGTTTAGGGAAATTCGCGGAGCACTTTGATGTTTTAATGTTTTCGGACTTACGAGTAGCTGTTTGCTTGTGTATTTTGCACTTATTCGGGTTCATTGTTGCGAGTTGTTTTAGGGGAAGCGTTAGGTTATTTGATGAAGTTTTGCATGAATACTTCGCTAATTGTTTTAAAATTTCAAATAGTTTGGATTTGTTGCTGCAGAAAATTTTAATTTACGAACACGTCCATGTTTTAGGTTCTCAATTATTTTATGGTTTACTTTCATGTTTATAATTGCTTTATAATAATTAAATATAGATAAATAAAAGATATTGTAACGTTCTTGGGGTTTAAACGTTTTTATTTAAACAAAAAAAAAACTATTACTAATAACAAATAATAAATAATTATTATAATAAAGAGAAAAGTTAATTAACACTTTATTTAAAGACTATAATAACGAATACAATAACTTATATACTAACACTTATCACTACTGTAAACTAACACTATTATTTACACATACTAGCCGAGCGATATTTATTTAAGATGATATATTTATGTTCACAAGTTCTTCATAGTAGCCTCGGAGTCAACTAAGTCAACTGAGTCAACTAACTGACTCTGGCGGCTCCCAGTGATTCGCTCTTTTATATTGCTTTTCTTGTTTCGAGAGGCTTCGGGAATATTCCCTATAGTTACGCGAGCGGACTGGTTCCAACAAGCCGGCGTTGCGTCATTTACTCGGCGGCGTAACCCGACAAGCTTCAAGTTGTCATTACCGCGTCCGTTACAATATTATTTCTTTTAAATTCTGTCAAATTTGTATTAAAAATTATGCAGAAATTAAACAAAAAATCTTTCTTCTTTAACCATTATAAAAGTATATGTATTCAACAAGCAGAAGTTCAATATTGTCTCCTTGGCAACACTTCTACTTCGACGACGGACAAAGTAAAATATTATGAAAAATAGTTTGGTTGTAATTCAATAATTTGACAGTTAAAAGTGTAACAAATAAACAAAAATACAAAACAGCATATTCTATGGCAACTAGAAATGCAAGGTAAGACAACTTAATGTTATATTCTACGACTAGTAATGTAATGGCACATATTCCACGGGAGCAAAAAGTTTGTGCAAGTGTGGGATATGCCATTCCGTTACATGTTGTAGACTATTCTTTCTATAACAAGATTTTGGAAATTAAACAAAAAATACAAATTGTTGAAAACGTCAAACTCAAATAAATAAAATTAAAACAAACGTAACCATAGTAACTGAATCAAGATACTTCATATATCGCGCTAATATGAGGCTCTGATTCGTCGAAATTATTCCATACGCGGCATATGGAATGATAGTAGTTCCAATACAGGTTTTAGTTGTAGAATATGTAGTTTTCAAAACATTGTTATATATCGAGATCTGTGAGGGCAAAGTGCCACATCCAATACGGATCAATGACTTGCTGATTATATTTATTAATTTATTTATTATTAATTGAAGAGATTATGAAATATATCTTGGAAAAATTGCTGATTACGCCTTCCTAATTTAGTTAAATCATCGTATTAAAATGTAAACATTGAAGGGTAATCATTCTCATCGTATATTAGAATTTTACTGTCATGTTAGATGCAATAACAGCGGCTGTCGAGTTTTGCAGATAAATAATAAATGCTGTACGCACAGAATATATTATTTGTGGAGAATTTGGCTTCTCAGCAAGTCCTTTGGACCGGCACGCCACAGCTCTCCGATATAATAGATCGTGTTATTACCATAATAACTGTAATAAATCCGCCGATAACCGGAATATTTATAAATTATTAATTCAAAATCGAAATCGATGCTGGGCCACTTATCCACACGAATACACTGGGACACGCGAAATTCCAAGTTATTTTGAATTTTATGAATAATATATATTTTTGGTTTTACACGCTCGCTCAAATTTCTAGCATGTGTTAATAAATCATTGTAGATTTTCGATTTTTAATTAAATTATGTCTATGGCTTCGCACTAATTCATACGTTAAATATTTATGTGCCATGTTTTTATTAAAGTAGACAATTTTGAAATTAATATTTCACACGTTTACTCATGTTATTTTCAATCTTAATTTGCAGCTCTTTATCTGCGTATATTGACAAATACTTGAATAAATTATAGCGTTTTGCTGCTATAGGACAGTTATTCGTTCCATTTAGAAAACCTTTTACCTACTCTAATTAATAATTTAAACATGTATGAACTAAATTTTAATTCAGATTTTACATAATATTTTATCAATTTGTTAATAATCCACGTTACATGCGCGTACCGGCCGTCAAATTCAACTGTTTCTGCAAAAAAAGTTGTGGTGGAGGAGACATATAAATAATTATTGTTTTGAATAAAATTAATTCGTTTTCAAGCTGCTTTAAATTAATATAGACACGTCGAGTTATAGATGTAAGACGAATTTTGTAAAGTTAAGGACCTTAACTTAAGGTCAAACATACGCGGCGAAGAACAAATCCTTTATTTTTTTAAAAAACAGCAATTTCTGTATTCTTCATTTATTGTCATGTTCTTTATGGTCCAACAACCTACTTCCGTCAAAATTTCATGGATTTTTTTTACATTCCAATGTCAGATGAAGTACATATTTTCGTTGGGTTCGTTCACTCCCATGAATTTTGTTTTGCAAATTCAAATTTGAATAAATTATTTCTTACAATTATTCTTACCGAAAAACAAAACAATTATTACAGTAAAGTTTTTGAATATTCTAGTATTTATATATGTGGATGAAAAGGATAGCTAAAACATTAAACTATAAAAAAATATTCGTTGAAATCTAGTTGGTCAAAATTTCAGAATTTTTATACTGTAAGTTTAAACACACTTTTTGGTATACTTTCATTTGTTTCTCAAAAACTGTAAATTCAAATGCAAAATAATCTTAGTATGTTATAGACGATCATATTTATAAATATACAAATTATTTGCATGACTTTACTCGTTCATGGGAATGTGTGGCATATATTTTACTACTTTGAAAATTATGTTCATGTATAATTCGTAAACAAAATTAGCTTTTTAAAATTTATTACAAACTTTGGAATTTTATCTACAAACGTAGGTATAAAACATTATATGTTTCATTTATTATAATAATGATATATTGTTTCAAAAAAGTCATGTTCATGTTGCGCTATCTTCAGCCCGTATGATTGGCCTTAAGACATATTGTGTAAGTCGTCGCTTGATTGTGTATGTAGGTGCCGCTTCATTGCAACGGGCATAGAGTTTATATTCCTCGGTGAAATTCGTCGCCAGCTTAACACCTGACAATGTAGTGTTGTTTGTACAAAACTATTAACCGTTTAAGAATTACATCTGACTGGCTGTTAGTTTGGATGTTTATAACTTGTTTGTTAATCTGCTCATTAAAGATTTCCTAATTTTCGGTTGCTTTTGTGTTGTTATGGTCACAACGTCTTTAGTATTGTTGGGTTTATGACAAATAAAATACTAAAAGATAGAACAACTTGTCAGTGTATTGTGATTAGAAATATTTATTCGAAGCTCCAGAGGAATCGTGGAATAAAAAGCGAGAAAGCAGAAAAAATAAGCAAAATATTTATTCGTTCGTATGGCGGACACCTTTTTCAGGTCGAACGCTAATCTTTCCACAGGGCATATTTTCATCCACAATGTTGGCAACGCTGTAAACACAGTGCGAAGAGGAAAAGAGACGGCAGAAATCGGTCTTTTTCCCGCATATAAGAGCAGACCACTTGTGTTTCTCTGTACGTGAACGTGAACGTGAAATACAGGTAATTAGTAATTTGCTTACACATACACAGGTCTGTGTTAATAAGCCCGCGTAGTTTTTCGAGCACCGTTGGCCTTTTTATTTTCCGTTTCTGCTCGAATTCACGCTTCGAATTAATTCACCGTAAACCTAAATAGCTTTATATCCATCGATTAGCAAATTTGTTCCTGATTACCAGCCCTATGATACGCCCATGTCTGCTTGTTTTCAAGCTAAAACTTTCTGCGAGCACACGTGTAGACTTCCGGAAAACACAGAGCTTTGCGCTCGCAAGTTAGGACGTAAATTGCGTTGCTCAGCAACGGATATGTTTGTGCTATTGTTTAAAACTTGCTCGTTAATTACCCCACGTACTTGCTGGTTAAATGGCTGAATAACCAAATTTTCAATTACAATGCGTAGAAAGATTTACTTATTGTTTTAGAAAAGCTACTTGAATTCCATTGCGTGTAATCCATTTCTTCTTATTGTGAATTCGTTTGATTTCTTAACGGGGACTGTAAGGATCTTAGTTCGAACCCCCCTATTATTAACATCTTCAGGATCCATAATTTGAAGACTGGTTATTTGAGCTAGGAATTTGGTTCTGTCATTATGACGATGAAGTGAAAATATGTGGCACCGACATTAATAATATATTAATAGTAATTTAAAATTTTATATTAACTAGAACATTAATAAAAACACTGCCATTGTGCTGGAACAACCACGTCTCGTGTTAAATTTATTTAATTGATGGGGGTATTTTTAATTAAATAATTAATAATGAATGTAATTAAATATTTAAAATTGATTGTTTAATTGTAAATATAATCAAAAACACATTTTTAATTAGTATATTTTAATTATTGACTCATTAATGTTGTAGTTATTTCAATTTATTTGCGCCTGTTGGGAACCGAGCTACCACACGTCGTACACCAGTGTAAAGTTGGTGGCAGTAGAAGAGTCTCGTATTTAAAAAAATGATTTATGGAATTATTTAACAAATTAATCAATTTATTTCTTTCTTTTTAAAATTATATTATAAGTATGTATTGCTGCACAAAATAAATGAAATTCTTGTTTAATGATTGCCGTTAGTTTTTAATAAAACAGTAATGAAAAGAAAGTGTAATAATTAAGTAACACTAACATCTTATTTAGTAAACATAAATTAATGTCAAAAAGTAACTTAAACAAGATTTAAAGAACAATAATAAATATTGTCTTTTATTGTACGGCATGTCCAAGGTATGAATGCATTTGGATCTCGAGAAACGTAATAACTACTGGGTAGGTTAAATTAGTTAAAAATTGTCCCATAAGTAGGGGAGTTAGTACATTTATCTGTTTGTCTAATTGAATGCATAAGTCACCAGATATTGGTTAAAATGTAAATTTAGCGATTTTCTTTTTTTGCTTATAACTGAGTTATTTGAAATAAAACGAGATTCTGGTTTGCAATTCCTCATATCACTTTTAAATAGTGAATTTACAGAAGTATTATTTTTTTATATTTAAACATTAACGAGTTGCTAATATCAACTTGTATGGAGGTCTTAGTAAGCCATGGCACTTTTGAATAGATATTTTTTGCTTTACAACGATATAAAACAGTTATAATAATAATTAACATTAAAATTTGCGAAATTTGCTTTTTACAATAAAATTGAATTGAAGCAAGTGAATCGTAGATTGCAGTGGCGTAGCTATGGAAGGGGGGGGGGGGTTACGAGACCGCCCCCCCCCTCCATATATCCCGAATGTTTCCAATATTATTTTAATAAAGAAAAAAGAAAGGAAACACAAATTGTTCCTTCTACGTATTAATTTTATTTATGTTATGTATCGTGTATCATTTTCATAGGATTGAAATTATTTAAAATACGATCTAGGAAGTTTTTTATTTTTATTAAATTAGATTGTCATTTTCTGTTTCGAAAAAATAAAGAAACCTTTAGTCAACATTAGCCGATTATTTTTCAACCCTCTAAAAAAAGGTGGCAACTTTTTTTGGGACTAGAACCCTCCCCAAAGTAAGGTCCAGCTACGCCACTGGTAGACTGCTATGAAGGAAAATAACATTTTATAGACAAATCAAAAATAATTTACGAAAACTTTGCAATAAACATTCTAGCAATTTGCTTTTCCTTTTAACATTTTGTCCTGACGATAGAATAATCCTATGGTAAATGGTAGCAGCTTGCTGAGATATCCTAAAAATGAATTTACAGAAAATAAAAGCTATCTATGATATACCATGGAGCAATAGTATTAAATTGAATTAATTATCGTTTGAAGGTTTCATTTATGAGCTTTGTGAAATAATGGAAATTAATATCGCAAAGGTATTTAGTAATTTTAATTTTTTGTATTCATGTATAATATTGTAACCATAGAACCACGTCTATTTTGCAGAAACATTCACAGCCACAGAGTGTGGTAAGTAAAAAGAAATTCCCCCAAACATTGGAACATGAAAAACGACTTCTCCTCAGTTCAAATTAACCTAATAATTACCAACCTGAAAAACTTTTCCCTATGGAGAAACCGAACCAAAGACACACATACGCACACGCACACGCACACATAGACAGCGAGGGCTACCAATACAGGGAAACGGGGCGCGCATTCACAGTTCGAAATGAGACTAATTAGTGATTTACATCCACGCCGGGTGATGGCTCTAGCGTCTCCAATTAGCGCCACTCTAAATTGGAAATGAAAACTAACGCCACCGCTCGGCGGTCGAACGTTTCCGCTTGCCGCCATCTTGTTTCCGGTGTGCGAAACGATATGCGCATGCGTGCTCTTGTTGACAGCGTGTGTGTGAAAAATAGGCAAATAAAAGTTAATTAAAAATGTAATTAAAGTGTTTAAGTGCCGCGGGTTTTACCTACCCCGGGCGCGACCGCTGATTTCATGTGCGGGCGACAGTGGCGGCGGCCCCCTGATTTTGTCATCTTTTTAATTGATTATGAAATTACTTGAGGTGAACACAAGTTTTTTACCATCATATTACAGTTTTTACATATTGTTTTAAAGAAAATATATGCGTTACCAGCAGTCCTGTGACAGATCATTTTAAAAATGAGCTAGATCAAGATCAAGCTATTCACATTTAATATAATCTAGATCAGATCATACTCGTAGATCAATTTTTATGATCGAATCTTTTTTTTTTTTAGATCAGATCAGGAATGAAGGATCTTTTTTTTAGATCATGAAAAAGATAAGTAATTTGTTTTTCACAATTTTTTTAATTCTTATTATGAAAACAGAAAGGTGAAAATTTTAATAACAACAAATAAAATACGAATTACTTTTTACAAAATGAAATCAAAAAAGTTATTTTATATATATTTTTTTCCGAAAGATATATTGAATTTGTTATATTAAATTAAATTAATTTAATTTAGTATAGCTACTGAGAATCAAATTTTAGAGAAAAATATTTGATCTAGATCAAGATCAAGATCAGAAAATATAAAACGATCTAGATCAGATCAAAGATCTTACGAGTTGATCCAGACCAGTGAGCTATTAGAGTTTTTTGTGAATCTTCCATAAAGGAAATTTCATAGTGCGACCAGTTAAATTGTAATTTTAGTGAATCATCTAGGAAGATAGCAACAATAAATGATAGTGGCATAGTGGCTATGTCACTAGTCTAGCCCGCTAGATGTCGTGGGTTCGAATCCCACTGAAGAGAATGGTCGTTAGTGTTCACATAAATCCACATAGTAATTTCGCTTCATGAAAAATAAAAAAAAAAATAAAATAAAATAATAAGTAAATAAAATTTTAAAACGAAACGCCAAATGTGTAGGCACTATTACAAAATTAATGTTGAGTATGAAAGATATGACAAAAAACATAAATAATTACGTGACTGCATTATAAATTAAATGCTGCTTTATTTATGTAGTAACCGCCATTTCAATGTCAGCAGCAACAAGCCCCCCCGCGCCCGCCGCCATGTGTGGGTGTGCGTGTGTGCGTCGTATGTCGCCGTGCTTCAATGAATTTTTAATTAATAAAATATCTCTTTGATGCAAACAATGATTGGAGTACTCGGCTTGTCATACACTGCGGGGTCCGACGATAGTTATCAAATTTTTAATAACAATGCGTTCATTACTGCCTAGTGACCAGAGCGGCCATACTTCAACATGCAAAGTTTCTACTTCGCAATATGGTTTATAGAGGGCAGCTTGTATTTTTATGTACGTTTATACATTACCATCTAGTATTGAAATATGTAGGTATATTTTCAGTTCAATTCTTATAGTTGACATATTTGCATTATTTTACAATTGTGCTTCCCCTCCAACTAACTGCACAAAATATACAATTTAGAAATTCACCATTGGGACCTCAAGAACTATATGTAAGAGCTACGACATCTGTTGAATGGGTGCATAAACCATAAACGAAATGTGACAAATTTATATCAGAATCGTGTAACACTTACGGAATAATTAGTAGTAAAGTTTTTTTTTCTTTTAAATATTTTACAGTAAAGCGATATAACGAATTGAACATATTTTGACGTCACAGGTACTTGCATTGATGCTATTGGCCAGAAATATGAAACGTGCAAGTTGCGCGTCTGACGCTGCGCCCAACGCCTATTGTGAGATAAAATAGAACTACGAAATGTCATTTTATTTGTTTTGTTTGTTAGTATTTAAGATTATATTTGTTGGGCTTCTATTACTTGTTTTATAATTTCACTGTTTTATTGTGCTGTGTTGAAAAACTATTGAATAAAATTCTACGTTTATTTTGGGCGATTGTGAATTGTTTTTTTTTTCTTTTACAATTGTTCATTGAATCTTGCTGAATTTGGTGTCAAATTAAATGTCTCGCAGAGGAGAGTTCAACTAAAATATACAAAATTATTTTACTATGTGCGTTCATCAATTAATTGTTTTTATAGTTATTAGAATTCTATCAAGTTGGTAATTAAATTGAAACTTTCTGAAAATATAACTGAAACATCTAGTTCATATGCTAAACATGTGCCAAGTGTACATGTTAAACAACAAGAAGTTTATCTTCCGGTATATCCTGTAAGGGAAGTATAGGAATTATGCTAAAAAATTGTTTTCAATGATTATGTACGGTTTAGAGTCCTTAAAATAATGATGTCTGTGTGGTGTTTTTGTGTGCGGATTGGTGGATGTGTGATATCTGGGGTCACAGATTCTCGAAAGCAGCTGCACTGAAAATTTTAATATTTTGTATTTTATATTTGTATCCTCTAAGAAAGAGCTGATTAGTTTTTGGTGATAATCCAATGACCAGAAGTAATAGTTTACATGCAGCCTTATTATGTTATTTTGAAATGTCTCAATAAATTGTTGTTTTACGGCAATTTTTAATTTATGTTTTAAAAATGGTGGTACAGTCTTGGACTTCTGTATACAATAAATATTTGTACTTTTGTACTGTACCTCAGTATTTCTATTAGAAGAAATGTGTTAACAACCCAATAATAACAGCAAAGCAATATAGAAAACCCTTAACAAGCTGGCTTCGAATGCATAAATAAATCAAGTATAAATAATGAATGCACAATTTTAGAAAGAAAGTGGCAGGTCTCGCATATAGCTACGTACACAGAGCCAAGCTGTAATCAATACTTTTTAATTAGCCCCGTACGGTTAATTTCTAATTAAACCTGTAAAAAACAAAGAGGAAACCAAGCTAGACTAACGAATAAACGAACAGTCGCGGCACGCGCGGGGGTGAATCGACGTTAACAGATCTAAAACACAAAGCGTTTTGAATTACATTAAAGGAATCGATAACTAATTACGTTTAACACGACTCGCATAATGTGTATTCATATTGTGCACGTGTTAAGCCGAACAGTTTTACTACTTTCCGGTATTTTGCAAATGTTCAAGATTTTAATTTGTTAAATAAAACACCATTTTACTTGCTGAGACACATACACATACGCCGTACAACGACAAACCTTATGTTATGTACAAATAGGAACTTAAAACTAAACTGATGTGAACAGCACGGCACTAAACAGTGTTGTAACAGATAACAATATTTTGTATCTAGACAAAGACAAAGATAACTGTTTTTTTTATCAAGATATATCATCTATAACCGTGATTCCAACACTATTTACCCATTTCTGGGTGTTGCACTTGGCTCAAAGCGGATCTCGGTATTATAATATATTTTAGCCGTGACTTGCGGTTACCAGCCGTTAGATTACGGCCTCCAAGGATGGCAATGGTGAAGGAGCCACGAGGGTAATTTTATGTTGTGAACATTCAAGAAATTTAATTTAAAAAATTTGTCGGCTGTAATTCTCGAACCAAGGATCTTATGATATACAGTCCGATGCGTTACCACGGAGCTATTTGCCCCGTATGACAAAAGCTTTATAAATTCCAATTGAAAATAGCTGTAGTCTATTCCAGGAGACCTTTCTTTAAAGGGACACAAATCCACGTGGTTTCCTGTGCAGTGATTGGTCCTCGAACACGTGCTAAACACTATGTGGAAATACAAACATGTATACACTGTTGAAATGTCACACTACATTTTACTGTTTTGAGTTATATGTAGGTATAACATTGCCCACTGCATTTTTATTATATCTTGTTGCTTCTACATTATGTTTATTAGAAATATTTATGCTTAAATTTATAATTTTTAAAAATCTGTATATTTTTATAAGGATGTGTAATAAACCAAAACAGCCGAATTATTTATTCTTTCCTTTCTTAACAACTATGTACGAACTGGTAGTGGAATTACAGTTGCGCATATAAATTAGTTCAAAATTCCGAGCGTATTACCACTGAATGCTTCTAATGGTACATGCATTTTATTAAACAATCCCTTTAAAGAAAGGTCTCGTGGAATAGAGTAATAGACCGGGATAGTTTTTAAAATAATAGAAAAGCGTTGAAAATTATGACAACCAATTAAATAGTGCGGTAATATTAAAAAAAAAACTCACACGGTAATAGTTATTACCTGTCTGAAGACAAATATTAACATTACACTTTGTTATATTACAGGGTAAATAAATGTACGATTGTTTAATTACATTTGCCAATATAATACATCGCCATATTATAATCGTAAGTTGAGCTATTCCAAGTTTCTCCTGATCGTTTTATTCCCACAGCAAGCATAATTTTTTACGATATTTCAGTACCATCCGATACTTTTGTACAAGGAATATAAAAAAATGGCAGTCCATTGAGTCCATTACGAGTCCTTTAGACGAACATACGTAGGAAAACAAACAATGTGTGAGTTCAGGACGAAAATTCTCTGGTAAGCACCGCGGTGCAGGGAACAAGTTCGAGTGTGTTTACACATTACTAATTATCTCAACATCAAAGCGGTTTCATGTACGCGTTGTCGCCCCTAGGCACGAACCGCACTGGACTGCGTACAGCGTACAGTGCTCATGTCCTGTCCGAGCTCCAGTACAACGTATGAGTAGCCTCAGTGGTGCCCGTGACGAAAAAATAGAAAACGGCGCTTGGTATTTGCGGTTCTGAAATTCGAATTTGTAGTCTGGTACATGAGCTGTGGCTGGAAGATTTCACACTAATAGTTTCTATGTAGTGATAACCATTTGAAATTTGGGATTCTTACTTTAAATCCCACAACCAACAGTTGCCAATTTACCCAGCAAAAAATGAAGAAAAAAGATAGATTTAGTGCCGTGCTTGATGATGAAATAAGAAAAAATAATCTAATTAAATTTAACTCGAGAGTTCGATAAATTAGAATAGTATATTCTACAACAAGTAATGGAATGGCACATATTCCACGCGAGCAAAAAGTTTGTATCCGGAGCCAAAGGCGAGGGCTACGGTTTGCGAGCGTGGTATAGGCCATTCCGTTACATGTTGTAAACTATACTTTCTATAAAAAGGTTTTGGAAATTATACAAAAATACAAATATAAAACTGTTGAAAACGTCAAACTCAAATAAATCAAATTAAAATAAACAGACGTAACCATAGTAACTGAATCAAAATACTTCATATGTCGCGCTAATAAGCGGTTCTGATTCGTCGAAAATATTCCATACGCAGCGTATGGAATGTTAGTGATTCCATAACAATTTTTAGAAGTGGAATGCCCAGTTTCCAAAACAGTATTATAGAAAATAATTTTCCAGTATCTTTCTCAAACTTGTTGCCATTTGAGAATAGCCAATGAAGCCTACGGGCTTTCGTGGCTATTGCCTGGCAACAAGTTTTCGAAAGATCTGTCAAATTATTTTCAATTTATTCTCACACTCTCGTTATATTATTATTGACAATCTTCACGTACCAAACTGTAACAAACTTCTAGTGCACGTAGAGTATTTTTACCGGCCGTCCAATTACACATCCTAATGGTGTTAGTGGAAGGTGAACCACAAGAGTTAAAAAAAATTCATTCTCAGCTATGATAATTGAACTGAAGATCTTATGCATCTCTCTATTTCTTACGTCTAAATTGATGTTTCTTGAACTTTGTAGAATAAGTTTGATAATAAGTTAATTAGGCAGCTGTTGAGAGTAGAAAATTCTACGGCTTGTAACCTGAGTAAATTTGCAAAATATTACCCTTACTGAGATGTGCTTTATCTCTCATTGAGTATATATGACGTGAATAATGTCTTATTATCAATTTTTATATTTTATTATATATCACGGATGTTAATAAGAAAGAAAAAGTATTTTGTTTTTGCGGTACGTTATGTACACTTGATTTGATATAAATTGTGATAAACGTTATCCAAAATTTATTTCGGTAAACAAAAGCATACAATTTCTTTCAATAATATAACTAAAAAGAAAATGAAAATTCATACTGAATATATAACAATATAGACGTGAAGTACGTTATTTGAATAGCAATACATTGAGTTCGGTTCTGCGTCGTATTTCGTACTATCAAATTTATATTTGTATCACGCATTTCTTCGACAACATGCTATAAAAAGCGCACAGTCTCACAAAATCATATTATTATTATTTAGCTTACACATGAATTTATTTATACAAAACTTATTAAAGGGAATTTTACTGAACTTTGTTATAAACATGGTAAATTAGAATTATTTATGTGATTTGGCGACGATCGATAAAAATTAATTTTTGATAATTCAATTTGATACCAAACTCAGTAGGATAACAAATAACTATTTAAAAAACAAATGACGATCGTCACAAATTATTTTTGACAGTTGTGTTCAAGTCTTCTTTCTGAGACATTTAATTTGATACCAAACTCGATTGGATTTAATCAATATTTATAACATGTCATTTTTCAAAATGTATTATTAAAAATATTTTCTTGGAACAAAAAGATTCCTCTTAAATGAAGAAAAAAAAATTGATTTGAGTAGTGCCAATCCGATTTCGTTTTTATTGAAAATTTTTCTAGGTTTAATAAATATTTTTGTATGAAAATTAATTTAGTTTTGAAGGAACATACCAAAGTAATCCAACTGAGACTTATTATAGGTACGAAGTACTTTGAAAAAGAAGTAGTTTTAATTCAAAATGATATCGTTTTAAATAAAAACGTTTTGTTTAAAATTAAAACGACTTCTTTTTCATTATTTTTAAAAATAAAATTTTAAATATATTCATTTTCTTTCAATGCAGAAAAAAAAAATAAATAAAATTTATTTTAAAAATTAAATTTTGTTTGAATTAATTTCAATCATTTTGTAAGAAATAAAATTTTCTTCAACGAATGCATACAAAAGAAAACTGCAAATTTTCTTGAAACTAAAAGTTATTTTTATGATTATTTTCGTGCCACATTGCTTAATGACTTCTTACAAACATAAGACAACATTCGGCCCAATTCTCTAATATTTTTAACAAATAAAAACAAATGTTACAAGTGACAGTATGATTTTTTTGTGTGTAAAGAATTTTCATTGGATTATAATCTTAGCAAATGGATAAAAATTAACCTCTGGGTTAGAGAATTGGGGCGAATATCCAATAAAAGTACATAATTTTAATATTATCGAGATTAAGTCATTAATGCCAACTGTCAATCTTATCCGGATAATATCAACATTATCCGATTTCGGACTTTACCCGTAACATAATAGAGTATTCAAACATTAACCATATTAAATTATATAATAGATATGTTTTAGTGCTGTTCTAGGTTAGTAGAAATCACGATGTATTGAAGTAAGTGCTTAGCACTTTTAATATATAGATACGGCCCAATTCATGTTAGTTCAATTGTCCCCGTCAGAGGCGCTGGCTGTATGTATGCATGTATATATCAGTGCTGAAAGGCACTTAGTTTAATGAAACCGGTAATCTGGCCCGTGCTGTTTAATCCATCTAGATTAATTCTTTCGTTTCTCTTTCCTGTCCTTGCCCCGCACTCGCCTGCTATCAAAGTTTATTTTCTAAAGAGAGAAAATGTTAGTAATAATTGTAACGATACGAAAAATCGATTGACGGGCCCGACTCCCAGAGACATGGACGCTGAAATGGGAAATAAATGATCTACTTAAATGAAACCACTAAATTAAGCCATACTAATTTGCCTAATAGCTTCAAGAAGCGATTATAACAATCAAATTATTACAAGATATTGAACACAACAGCACTACATACAAATTGCTTTGCTTCTGTACAACCCTACAGAAGAAAGAATATATTCATTAGGTTCAGTGGAGTGATTTACAAAGTTTGTGGCAATGTTTTTCTGGCCTTGCGCTTTGAAATACTCAAATTTTAACCTAAACTACTTAAATTTTATAATTCTATTTGTTTAATGAAACAAGTTTGTAAAAGACACTACACTTCTCGAAGCTACTCAATCTGAAAAAGATGTTACGGAATAATAACATTCTTCTTTATCATTATCATGTGATAAAAAACGTAATCATACTAATTCTATTTTTAATCTGGATGAAATTATTGTTGTTAAAGCTATTTTAGGTGGTATATAGTTACGAGTCATCGCCAGTTCTTATAAAGTTATAATGCAATAGCTTGCCTTCTTGTACGGTCAACTGCTGTTGTACTGTTATACGAGTAGTTGATATTACTTGCCACCAACAAATTCCATTTTATCATGTGGTTGTCAAGTAATTTTTGTTAGAGTTGTCAATTTAAGCATTAAATATTATAATAGTAATTGTAGTAAGAATGTTATTATTCTTATTGTGCGATGTAAGGAATCCATTACAATGATTATTATCTCAAGTACTAAACATAACCCTTAAGCTTTAGCGTAATAAAGAAAATATCTAAATACATATTTCTTTTTTTAAAAATATTATTAACCCTATATTGCATGAATTATTATTTTTTTCAAATAATGGCTCAAAAACATTATTTTTTACAAAAGAAATATTATTATATTTAAAATAAGTGTGTTACATAATTTTTTTTCCAAAAATAAAAAAAAAATTCTTTTTACAGTTTTGTTCACTATTGGGAACATTATGAACAAATTCAACTTACAATAGAACTTTGGTCTATTGGGTCGTCTTCGCGTACTATACAAAATTGTTTGATAAACAACATCTTCTAGGAAAACTTCAGATAAAAAAATTTTTTGGAAATTTTGTAAAGGTGTATTTGGCTGTAATATATCAGCAGGTAATAAACTGCTTCCTTCAAATTTTACATTTTATATCTCAGTTTCTGTAATTATCCTTTTTCCAGTAAATTTTTTTTTTATGTTGGTCAAATTGGAAGGAATTACCTAATTGGCAATTGACAAAGTGTATATAATGTTCCCAAATGTTACAACATGGTTGCCATGAATGTAAACTGCATAAGAAAAGAAAAAAAAAAATTTTTAATTTTATGTTCCCGTTCGGGAACAGTATGCAATAGAGGGTTAAGCGGTTTCAACTGCTGAGGTTATATGCCGCCTCGGTACCTTTTGGTGGAGTGACAACGGTAAATAAATACATATTTCGTTAACTAAGTTATCAGTAGAAACAAAATGGATAAAATCAAGATTACACAACTTACAGTCCAAGACTCAATCATTTAGTTTTTACTTATTTTCTTGAATAGATTTGGTCATTTTGATACGATTGGTTGCTATGTTTTAATATGAATTAGGTATTTTATTTTTCAAGTTGGATTCAATCTTGACCACTTACTTTTTGTAATCATTGACCACTTACTTTGTGTAATGTTCATTTTATCCCTTTTCCATCTACTGATGATGATAACTTAGTTATCGAAATACGTAGTTAGACATTTTCTTTATTACTTTAATGCTTACGAGTTAAATTTAATATTTTAGATGGTTTTTAGCCTTAGAATTTTACAATTTATTTTAATTATTAGTATGTTTGTCATCCTAATATTGACTTAGGTAAGATTATTATATTTTTATTGAGACATATGATTTATTTTTCTTTTATACACAATATATACAAGTTTTAAAGTAGATATTTCAAATTTTGATCTAAATTAGTTATTATTTTGTTATAATTGTTAATAATAATTGTAGACACAATATTTGACGTACACTATCGAAAACCAGGAACCTTCAATTCACGCACTTGTGTGGTAAAAATTATAAAAAACTCCGGGTTTCCCCGGGAATTATACAGCAAAGTCACCTTAAAAATAACCAAAATTTAGTTCATAAAATGTTACTTACACTGATTTTTGTGGATTGAAACCTGCGGATAACAATAATTTAAACAAAAATATGTGTAAACATTGCTTTTTTAAGTGTCATATCTTCAAATCCTTAGCAACCGACGATTGATAAGACTTTGTTAATGTAGAATTTGTAAAGTTATCAGAATTTTGAATAAATTCCGTTAAAAATAATTTGGTCCGTTACAAAAAGCATTGTTCAAAACTCTTGCGGAAAGACGTCATCCACGTATTCGCGCAAATGAAATACGAGAAAATTGTCTTCTAAAAAACATCAACTAGGTAAATATCAAGTCAAACATGATATTGAAAAGGTCTGCTGTTTGAAAATGGCATAATTGATGTTGATAATAATATAAATCAAATAAAAAATGCGTAGCCTTGATCTTTTCCGCGAAGATCGCAAGTTAGATTACCTAAAAAAGCAGACGTAATTATAAATAGTTTGACTTATTGGCAGTGATTGTTCTGGGGGAGTTATTTTTAGAGCAGAATTAATTTACTCGCCATTATTGGGGTTGATTTAATTAGTGTAATCCGATATCTGCTCGTTCAATCTCAGATCCAAAGCATCGAAAACAGACCATCTTAATCATGGCGCGTGGCTATAAACTTGGAGTTCCGGTCATCGTCTTGCCCCGACCTCCGAATCGGCCGAAACGGCGGGAGACAAGATACGTAAACTACGCAGTCAATCACAGGAAGTGCCCTGCTCATTCCGGAAGTGGACTGGCTCGGTCTCACTCCCACGCCTAGTGCTTTCTTTCTTGGACGTTTGTTTCTTTCGTTCGCTGTAAGGGAATTCGAAATATATAACATGGTGTACTTTCATTTTTGCTTGTACATTAATAATGACTATGAAATCATTTCACAGAATATACGGTTGTAATGTATTGGGTTTCGCTACAGGAATTAGAAATCACTAACACTAAAACAACATTTATTGTTAAACACTAACATATTACTGCGTCTTTTACTATTTTTGAGTGTGGCACTTTATTTCTAGCAGATCTCGATATATTTGTAATGTTCGCGTACATTGTCGACGTTTATGAAATGTTTAATTTACTGTGGGATAATTATTAATAACATTTACAACTAAGCTTGCTCACTGTTGGTAACTTTTGTGTTTGAAAAGGTGCGAAGTTTCTTACTTGAGAAAATTTGGCTTTTTTAGGTTGCCGTCTAATACAGTCCAATTGTAATTCCATTCGTTTGATTGAAGGAATTATAATAAACAAATGCTCTTTTATTTAATATCAAAACATAAATAAACTGTAGGATTATTTTAGTAAATGTTTCGTTACTAGTGATAAATATTGGTAAACTACTATTAGAATAGATGTGTGAGAAAGAAATTTAAACAGAAAAACATAATACTCTGAAACCAGAATGGGGTCATACACTTTAAAAAAGAGTTGTGTTTTTACCTCCCGCCTACCTCTAGGTAAGGGAGGTATTGTTTTTGGTCAAAAAATTGGGTAGTGAGTTTTCAATGAATAAGCACGTTTTAGGGTCCCTACAATACGATTTTACTATTTTCGCGATGATGTCTGTATGTATGTATGTATGTATGTATGTATGTATGTATGTATGTGTGTGTGTGTGTAGTCTGTGGCAATTTTTTCGTCTCGCATAACTCAAATACTATAATACCAAAAAATACAATTTTGTGAATTATTGCTTCTTATATTTAAATGAAGAGCTGATTAGATTTTGGATAAAATTGGTCGACCGGAAGTAGCAGTTTGCTTGAAGCCCTTAACAGATTTTCGTGAAAAACACGGTTAAATTTCCTTTTTCAACAATTTATGTTATTTTGAAAGTTGAAGAATATTTAATTTTACATGTGTTTTGATTACACTAATTTTATTAATTTTCATTAGATTTAGAGATAATAAAATGTAAAGAAATTGGATTTTACAAATTTTGCATTCCTAGTACACCATGAAAACATTTAAAAATTTTCAATTTTTTACGAAATGTGACACATGTCATTGTGATTGTGAAGCTGTTTTCTTAGTGAAATATGTCATAAAATTAAATAAATATACAAAAGAAAATGAAAATTCTCAAATATAAAAATAATAAACAAATAAGAAGGTATGTTTCTGTAACATTAAATACTATTTTGTACCGTTTAAGAGTAGTATTGGGCGGGAGGTTATGTGCTGGCCACATCAGATTTTTTTACAAATTATTAAAATTTAGATCATTTCAGTCACATATTATTCAATATTTCTTATAATTTTTTTTAAATTTTCATTCATAATTTCCTTTATGAAGTTTCGCGGTTGCAAAATCGTGACGTCATCTTGTAATAAAATATACAGCATGGTAAGGCAAAAGAGGGGTTGATAAGAAATAATAATTTGCTTTTCAGGTTTGTAATAATTACTTATTATTATTAAAATGAATATTCCGATAAATTAAATTAGATATTCGTTAATTATAACGTTTTTAGACAAAGAGTTTAGGACGTGTTAAAATAAAAATGCTTTGATGTACTATATTTTGTCGCTTGTCGGTAATGTCGGTAGTCTCATTATCACACCTGTCATCTTAAGTCATATGTAGCAGTTAACAACGATTTTCAAATTAAACTTATGTATATTATATGTGTTATATTATTGTGCCCAGGTAATGTAAATAAGCTATATTTGTAAAAACCTCTCAGTAAATAACAATGACAGATAACAGTCAATTTAACAGTTGGTGAAGTTCCTCGCTCTCCACAAGAGCGTGTTTTGTAGAATTACAAGATGACGTCAAGAAGCGAAAATTTTTAAATGGGATGCTAAATTTCAAAAAATCGTATCTTAATAACTAAATGCCTTTTAATATTAAAATTAGTATCTATATTTATAATTTTACTAAAACTTACTGAAAAAATAATGATAAAAGGTGTATGACTCCATTGCTACCTTTAATACTCAAATATCTTATTAATTAATAATATGTTTTAAACTTCTATTATATCTAGTACGATGTTTTTGGGTCTAGTTATAATTATAACCACATTTAATTTTCGGGAGGAAACAATAAGGTTAATTTTATTTCTAGAATTATAATTATGGAAAATTCTATATTTTTTCTTTTATAAAAATCAGATTTACAAGATGTATTATAATTTACATTATACATGTGGCGCAAAGCTAATTTAAGAAGCGTGAACACTCTGATTGTGTTAGGTTATCTACTCTACAAGATAATGCAACTACCAATCTGATTTTTATAGGTAGTAATTATTTGGAATACAAAGAATTAATTTCCCGCTAACGTTGACTTAAATCGTTGTCCTTGAAGTGGTAATAAGTTAATAAAATCCTCGCTCGTTTAATAAGTTAATTAAAGCTAACCTCAAAATAGGGGCAGTAAACCAAAGTGTAGGAGTGAAGCAATATCTTCCATTCCATCTTCCCAAACAAATTTGCAATTAGAGAAATACTACATCATCAAATCGCATAGGTCCTAATACCTCTCGACTCCTGCAGCATTCAGCCAATCCTATTTAATGCGGAACTCCTGCCGCGTGCACCGCGCACCCCCGCGCTAACTTATACCGAGCACTAAGCGCTTAAGTTGCCAAACGCATAGACAAATTGATACAGCTCACTAACGAAGCACACATAAATTTCAGGGACTTAACTAAAACAGGGAACAGCAAGACGGCAATTCGCAGTGTTCAAAGAAAGAAATTGGATGGATTTTAACCATGTCCTCTCTTTACGATGCTTTCTTTGCTTAATTACGACGTTGCCTCCGTTTCTCTGGATGTGCTGTTATTCATTGCCAGCTTATTCCACGTATATCATACATTCAATTACTTCAAGAGCTCCCAAGATTACTGCGCACTAATTAAAGCTGCTTGCTTGCTATATTATTGCTTTTACTTCGAAATTATTACATTTATCCTTTATTGGATATGGCACTCTGCAGATCACGTCATCATAACATATATTTTTGCGCGTAAAGTCACTGTCCTTATATATCAATATAGAGGGTAACTTTACAACATTCGAAAATTCTAACGCTGCCTTATTCTTGCATTGCTTCGTGCATACGTTGCTTTCTTCAATCACTGCTTTGTTCAAACACAGCTTCATCCATACATCGATTTCTTCTAACACCGCTTTATTCACCGTACGAAAATTAATCGTCCTTATGCAGCACAGAAACAAACAATTGTTTATTTAAAAACAATCAGATCGTCTTGGTCTTAATAAAAAAAATAGTGATAGCAATCAATTTTGTTTTGATGACATATCCAACAGTTTTCAAAAATAAATGTGGAAAACGACATTTTCTACAACGTTACAGTACCATAAATAATAACAATACTGTAACATCTCATTTACCGGAATGAAACCAATTCGGTAAACATTCAAATGTAATGCAGTATGAAAAAAAAAATATTTAAATACGTTTCAAATTATTGTACATATTCATCAGGAAAACCTTTAACATAAGGTAACGTATAACGTCTCATTTACCGGACTGAAACCAATGCGGTAAAGATTAAAATGTAATACAGTATGAAATAAAAATGTTATATTTAAATACAACGTTTCGAATTATTGTACATAGTTCTTCATCAGGAAAATCATTAAAATTCTAAAAAAATAAGGGATTAAGTTCTTAAATAGTTATTACAAATAAAATTAAAATTATAACCAAATCCTGTCAGTTACACACAACTGTTAAGTCAAAAATTATTTTAAATAATTACGCATAAGCCTTGTAAGCATTACTGTGGCAACGTGCATTGTTTACCTTGTTTACTAACTTGCAAAATTTTTCAATTAGTAACTTGTAAATATTCATTATCAAAGGCAATAGAGGGCTTGGGTAAATTGTGTTTACAAGTGAGTAACAAGTAATAGTTGTTTACATTACAAGCGAGGTAAAACAGTTTTTACTGCTGAATGGAGGAAATGACCGACGAGCCTGTCACCTCCTAGAAGCAGTAAAAACAGTTACCTTGCGTGTATTGTACAACATTTTACTTGTTACTCATTTGTAAATCAAATTAAAATTATAACCAAGTCCTGTCAGTTACACAACTGTTTGTTTGTTAAATAATAACTCGTTCGCAAATAAAATCTAAGCGAAATGCTTTGTTTAAAATTGTAAATATATTGTTGTGTTTGTCTGTTTAGATTCCAGAGACCACGTGGCGTCCGAAGACTCCGTCTGCGCGCTACCATGGACCTCATCGTCGTGGTCGTAGACGAGTCCCAGCGCCAGTGGTTGGTGATAAAACAACGAAGTTACTTGTACAGTTCTCGCGCAAGGACCAGAACAAGAACACACATTGCAAATGTGTTAGTGAAATATTCAAATCATGTTTTCAGTTAACGTGTTTTAAAATTAGTGTTTGTTAATCGGTTGTGTTAATTACAAATGATCATTGACAATTCGTAGCGATCTGGACCCAGTGATCTTCGTCGCTCTGGCAAGCAATAAGCATTGTTTTTTCAAATTAAATTATTATTCTTATTATGGTAATTATTGTATAAAGATATGTATGTTTGAATTTTAACATAGCATTGTTTAATCTTATTGTAAATAGATATTCTGAATGTATTGGAGATCACCAATTTCGAGCAAGTGTGTCTCCCCATTCTCGTCATTGTAAATTACCAGTAGGCAATTTTATATTTGTTCACTCTTCACCGCCGGCTCTGCGAACCCTGCTTTACCCACAGCAATGGTGCCACTACAACGAGAAAAGGAATTGCTACAACAAATACATACTATGGTGTCGTGATTTTATTAAAACAGTTTTCTTGTCAAATTGCTAGGTAACATGATTTCGTGACAAACAAAAAATTTGCAAAATAAATAGCTGTGTAATTACAGTTGATAATTACGAAATAATTTTATCACAGTTACCGAAAGAACGTTGCTTGTTAACCGCCCGACGCCGAAAGCGGAGGGCTGTTCTCTCAAGCAAAGTTCTTGAGGCATCTGTGAATTATAAGTATTTATCAATGGTCGAGGAATATCAGGTAAGCAACTTTTTTGCGATTATTATTATTATTTTGATTTTCAAAACTTGAAAATGATATTTTCAATAGTAATATGTGAAGGGAACATTAGGTTTGTTCCAACCTGGCACTTCTGACATTTTGTGACTATCGGAAACATGTTCAATAACGAAATTCCATTCCAAGTCACCATTGACAAGTTAGCTGTTGCATTGAGTGTTGTCAAATAGTCCAAGTGTCAAATACTTTTCACAAAACTTGTCAGAAATAACCACTTGGAACAAACCTATAATTTTTCCGGGAAAATTTGTATTTCGAATGATTGTTGCTTGGTAACATTGCGAGACAAATGATTTGATCACAACCACGAGCAGAAGGCTAAGGATTTTGTGATTTCATTTGTCTAAGAATGTTAATTAAAAGCAACAATCTTAAGAACAAATTTTATCTACAAAATAATGGATTCGAAATATATTGCCTAATGAACCTAACACAAAAAAATAGGTAATAACAATTTTTGACAAATTGCAAACAAAAATACAATATTTTGTCACACATTGTAATCATGGTTATGTAACGGGCATTTTTCTAAATTTTGTACTTGTAATACGTACTTAGCAACAAAAATGATAATTTCCCGGGGCTTCTTGATGCAAATGAAGCATTCTGATTGGCTTATAATGTAATAAAGAAAATAATTTAATGTAAAATTACCTCGTATCTCGACCTATCAGCTTCAAGAATAACAGTATCTTATCTAATTGTAAGCTTTTTTTTTAAAGTGAAATGGACTTTAAAATCTGATTGTTAACGACAACCAAAGTGTGTTAATTTTGAAGCAATAGCTGGTTATGTTCTATAGATGTCACTACTGTACTGTAGTAGTAATGAAAGAAATACTTTTTTCCACGATTTTAACAATCAAATGATGTATTGTATTAATTATTGGATATATTGAAATTTTTAATAAAAATTGTACAACAAACATTATTTTAACAAATAAAACTTACTAGTATACAGTGGAGACATCTAGAGGATTAGCAACTAAACACACCATGATCGCCCCCTTGATTTGTTGACAGCTGTTAGTGGGAAGGCGAAAAGATTGTAGCAATTCCTTGCTGCTCCAAGTCTAGTTGCACTAAATAGTTGCTGAATGTAAAGCAGGCTTTAAGAAGAACAGATTCACAACACGTTGTTAGTTTTTTGTTTTTCAGAGTGGGGAGATTGGTGCAAGATGTGTGTAGGTTAAGCCAAGGACGAATGAATGCGACATGTTTTTGTTGTATGAAGGTACATGTTTCAGAATTATTAATTTTAATGTAAAAATGAAAAATAATCTGTACACAGACATGATTTGCTCAAAATGTTTCTATATGGAAATTTGTTTTCATTTTGTGTGCATTCCAATAAAAGTTTGAGATTCATTGAATGTCACTCATATCATTCATAATATCATTATTCATTCCTCGTTACGATACGCCATTCCTTTATTTTGTTAGTTATTAATAAGACTAATGCCCGTTTGCACGAATGAGATTTACATTTTAAAATGACTTAAACTGACCATATCGAATCGAATGTTTCAGAGCAATTTAAATTGCTTCATATGACATTTTACTTCGATTTACTTTTATTTATTTAACTCAAACATTACGTTTCATTGGTGCAACGGACATACAAGTTGTTTTATTCTAGAAGAGCGTTACGGAGTTATGATATAGATTGACAAATTGATATGCGTTCCTGAAAGATGTAATTTCGGAGGTCACTATTTTTTGGTTTCAAATATTAATATTTCTTTCATAAACTATGACTAATGAACCCTATATAATCTACAATTTTAACTTGTATACTTAATCGTACCAGGGATGCATATCGGTTTGTTGACCATCTACGTTGCTCTCTTCTGAAATGGGACGAACTTAATCATATTAATGAATTTCAAATGTGCCTTTATTCTTTTGTTAACAATGTTTTGTTCAATGTATTTTGTTTTATTTTTTTATAGAGGATGAAAGAAAATGCCGTATAGTTGGTAAGTACATCATTTTATGTTAAAAACATCACATTTATGTCTATTCCTGGACGGGATATCTTTACATTTGTAGTTACATATGTACATACATACATAACGTCACTTTATATCCTATTCACAATCAATTTTCTCCAAATATTTCTATCCTGGCATACCACTTTCGTCTCACCTAAATAGTACGATTCATACAAGCTCATCTATTCGTTACATTCAGAAACATCCGATCACGTAACAAACCTTCAATCATACCTAACCATTTATTCCTCTTGCGCCTGAGCAATCGTTTCAACAACCTTTCATTCGACATTCGCTCAAGATGGCTAAACCATCTCAACTAACTTACTGCCACAATCTAAACAATATTCTTCTCAATCTCACACTCACCATACACCAATTTATTCCAAACACGATCACGTCTCGTATCTCACTTCTCTCAAATACCTCATTTCCACAGCATTCATCCACATCCAACATTCAGAACCGTACATCAATGTGGGTACTAATACACCGTTTTAAATACTCAATTGAGCATCTGCAGAAAGGTACATTCACATTTCGAGCAAATATACCCAGAGCACCCAAAACCTTGCAGTTTACAGACACTCGTCTTTCAGTCTCCCAGTCAGTAATAGATTTAAACGTTTCCCTACTTCATTTATTCTTACAAAATTTTTTTCGCACAATGACATCATCCGCATAAGCTAACTTAGGCATTACACGTCCATTGATGACATTATTTCATAGCAAAATATGATAATATTCCCTATAAAATGGAGAATGATCCACCCTATCTATAAAGTATACAAATTTGTCACTATTTATAGATAAAACGCTGTTGCAGAATTTCGTTGACGAAAGATAATACACGCTGTTCGAACGCTAATATCTGTTGATCTATATTATTTATAGCTAAATAAAGCCATATAAGTTATATTCAATCAATTATACCCCGGTATTTCAAGGGTGACACACACAGACCGCCGCCGAATTCCATTGATGAGCCGATACAAATGACTGAATTTAACTTCAATGGCTTTATTAAGTAATAATTAACATGGATCAAATGATTTTCGGTTCATATCGGCTGATACTATTTTAGTCACAAATTATCACGCCATTTACTAATTTCTACAAGTAATGGAATGGCACATATTCCACGCGAGCAAAAATTTTGTAGTCCGAGCCGAAGACGAGGGCTACGGTTTGCGAATGTGGGATATATCATTCCATTACATGTTGTAGACTATATACTTTCTAGCAAGATTTTGGAAATTATACAAAACATACAAATATAAAACTGCTGAAAACGTCAAACTCGAATAAATAAAATTAAAATAAACAGACGTAACCATAATAACTGAATCAAGATACTTCATATATCGCGCTAATATGCGGCTCTGATTCGTCGAAATTATTCCATACTCGGCGATAGTTGTTTCAATACAGTTTTTAGTTGTAGAATGTGTAGTTTCCAAAACAGTGTTATAGAAAGTATAGTCTACAACTCTACAACATGCAACGGTATGGCATATCCCACACTCGCAAACCGTAGTCTGAGCCTACAAACTTTTTGCTCGTGTGGAATATGTGCCATTCCATTACTTGATGTAAAATATACTATTATAATACATCTGTTAGTCATAACTTGTGATACATCGAGTACTACATTGCCTGTTGCTGGAGTAAGAGTAACTAACACATAGGCATCAAGGTTAAATATCTTTTAGAATTTCCTGGAAAATATGTTAAATTACTCCACTAAAATGATGGAATAATTTGTTTATTATATCAGTGGCGCTTATAAAGTATTTTATAGGCCTTGAAGTAAATTGTCACTTCTGGTTGATGAATTTCTACTAAAATCTAATCAGCTCTTAATTTGAAAATCCAAGTGTTCTAAATATGAAATTTGAAAATGATAGTGTCATTAGAATCAGATGTGTCCACCTAATAACTTTAGATTTCTCAGCGGTAGAAAATGTAAAAGTTTCAAATAAAAATTGTAGCCAATATTACTCCTTTTACCAACTATCAAGTCTCAATGCTTAAATGTTGTAATGGTCGGGTATTCTACTGGCAATGTTAATCGTGTTGATTCTAGAAATCAAACTAAAATACCTTCTACTACTGAATATCCTTATTAATGTCTTCTGAAGATCAACGAGTATACCATTTGATATCAGAAAATATAAAAATGAAGAACTATTTCGTGTACCATTTTGTTGGGGTGATGGACATTCTCTTAGGGAGACAGAAACATAAACACTGATGCAATAGTGTTAGTGATGTGACCCCAGAGGACAGAATACTGACAGAGTGTTTTAAAAACAATAAAACCACACACAGCCTACTTGAATGGAAAGGACTTCGTGAATTATAGATTGCTTCATCACCGAATCATGAATGCATTTGCGAACGGAGGAAATTTTAGACTTACGAATTTCTAGAAAACTTCGTTAATATAAATGAAAAGATTTAAAAGAAATACATTCTCGCATGCATTGTAATTACTTTATTGAAAACAAAAATACCAAAGTTCGATCTTTTCTTATCTGTCTCCACTTTGCAATACCCCTATGTTTTCCTTTCCATTGATAGCTTTTGTAGCACGGGGGGATAATAAACTGAAAATAAGGGTAAACAACTTTCAAATGATAAAAATGATATAGGTATTAATAAAAAGGTTAAAACGGTGCACAAATACAAATATTATAATTGACGACATCGTAAAAATATGTTACCAAAACATTTTACAAACAATAATTGCTTGTATCCTACATTTTGTAGAGCACTGTAGATGTAAGAAAAGACAATTTTTACTGTGAACGACTGTTTGGAGTTCTATAAAACAAAAAGTACAGCTTCATGTAATCCATAGTATAATTGTCAATTACTTCTGGTTGTTCAAAATATCAAACGACTATTTCCCTCATAAAATTTAAGCCAATCAGAATTCTGACATTTCTGAATGTCGTCCAATCAACGTACTCGATACTCGATAATTTTGCACTAGTGCAAATTATCGATAATTCGCACTAGTGCAAATTATCAAGGTGATCCTGACTTGCTGTCAAATATAAGTATATAAAGTATATAAATTTTGCTTTATTTTTTATGAGAAAAAAAGGGATAATATTTTCAATTTTTCAATCAATTTCTTCAAAATAATTACTTTGAAAACGCTGATGATTCATTTTAACGTAATTTGACATATGACATTTATCAAAGTCAGATGTTTATGTGACATTAAAATAAATACATGTTCAATAATTTAAAATAATGACATATTTCTCGAGAAATATTCGTCTAATATATCCCTCGTGCATGGCAAATACAATCGGAATATTTGCCATGCACTTGGGATATAACTACTGAATATTTGAAAACTAGCTGCAATGAGTTAAAAAATATTTAGTTCACAATTCCTGTGTGCTTATATAAATTTAGATATATGGTTAATTCTCTTAAATAAGTTGATAAAAATAGAAGATAAACAAATAAACTGCAAATTGAATTAAACAACGTTGAAATAACAGAGTATCAATACACAAAAGCGTGCTCATTTCAAATTAAAAACTTAATTGAAGTGTCTATAAAATCAGGTTATTTAATTAATTAATCGTACCAGTACGTATGTACAAAACTATTTCAATTATAATTTCAATTTTCCATAATTACGATCGAGTTCTGGGCCCGGAACGGTGGAACGCCCGGAGTTGGTGCTCGCTCCGGTTAATTGTCGATTTCATTATTAAATTAAAAATGTTTCAAATAATAGCGGGTCCGTCGTTCAATCATGGCGCCGGGCGGAGAAAGGGGAGACACAGGGCATTACAGAAATGACGCCGCGTCGCCGGAAATCAATTAGCGTAAGTAATGCCCGCCGACCAGGGGCGCCTCGTCACTCGTGAGGATGAACTCTGCATTCCTACTAACTTATACTAGCACTTTGATTTTACTTTTAATAAAACAAAAATACTTCAAAATGATTTTTAATAGGTATGTATATCTGTATTTGATAGATGTGTTTGTATCAATTGAGTGTGTAGATATAATGGTGTATTAGTACCTACTATGCTAGGTAGCGATGTTGACTGTTGAGTATGGATAAAGAAGATTAAACGGCGTAAAACTGCTAGGGAAATGTGATATTTTCAGGTTTTTTAGAGGAGATTATGTTAATAGATAAAAAATCTGGTGTGGGCAACACACTACTTTCTTATACAAATAAAACCAAGTGAACAAGTTCCTTGCGTATAACTTTATTTTGACAATAATTATTTATTAAAATTGAAATTAATTAATATCTAGTCTTCAAAACTTTCTAACTAATAATACAAATATTACTTTTATCTACGATAGTGTGTAAAATTGATGTTTAACTGTTAATTTCAAGTTTGTAAAACAGTTGTTTAGTAACACGATCCCATTAGTCACGGACAGTCACGGGTTGCCAAGCAACGAGTGATTAAAATTTTTAAATACGCCAAATTTACAAAAATTTTATTATCAAGGCAAACTTCTTTTTAATATTGTGATCTAACTTCATAAATAAAAATATTTTTTTCACATTTATTGGGGTTTTTCATTATATCGTAGATAAAATATTGTACGATACACCTACGTAAAGCGTCTTTAGTCACTCAGTCACTCACCCATTGACTAAAGACTAGCGTTACGTACTTGTATCGTAAATAACTATTATAATATTTCACGCGACACATTTTTTTACTTCACAATTATTTGACACGTTTGACACATAGATATTACAAATGTTTCAGTTTTTGTTCTCATTGTAACTAACATTATAGAAATATAGTCTTGAATATACAATTTAGTTTTTCTAAAAATTTGAAGCTTGTACAAGAAAAGTGCAAATAACATTTTATATTCCAAATATTTTTGCTAACATCTTTCATTTCTTCCTCTTCCGGTTTTTCAATTTCATTCAAAATCATTCATTCATTTTCTCATTTTTTCATGAAACATATTAATTCCAGGATTCGTTTACATATCTTGCCTCGTTCATGAGATATTGCGCACACGGACATCCATCCATCCATCCATCCTCACACACAGACATCATTGAGAAATTGGTTTTAACGGATTCTGCGGACGTCAAAATATGTATTTCCGCAAAAATATCGTCAACGATTTTTTTCGTGATTCCAATACTTCCTTATACTTTGTATAAGAAAGTAAAAATATAAATCTCAAATGTATTTCTCGTTTTGTCACCAAATCGACGAATAGGCACCCTGCAAAAATTGCCAGCGAATCATAGCAAGAAGAGGAAGCCAGTGTCTAATTAAAAGCGTTGAAAATAAAGCGACAGAGGGGGAACAAGTGAAGAACACAGGGGGGCGATTATGCGCGTTAATTTTTCCCTTAACCGAGCATCTCTCGTCCCGACAAACAGGTGTTGAAATTTAATTAATATTGTAGCGTCGGTATTTGTGTATTTAAGAGCGGCCGACAAAATGGCGAGTGCTACAACTGACATTATACATAATTACGTTTCATTCTGTTGGTTGCTCAACGGGAGAATTAAACTTCATCTTTATTGTTATGTTCCTCCAGTTTATATTATATTTTTTGTAATTTTTAGAGCACTGTTATAGACGTTGGTGTATTATCGTTTATTCTAATTGTTTCATGTATTCGCTGTACCCGGAATAAATGTTTTGTTTTTAAAATAAAATTAAAGTAAGTTTATTACATTTTACTTTGTGGACCGAAAATATTTTCTTCCGATGTAATAATAACACATAATCTTCCGCGTACACAACTTCTAAAAGATTTAAAATGTAGAAATCTATCTCAAATAAATATTGTAGATATTCTATTCTATATCTTTTCCAGTTTTACGCATAAAGAGCGGTTACCAGCCTTCAGAAGAATGTTTGGTGGAGGAACCACAAAGGTAGGTGTAGATTTTCTAAATTAAATAAATTATATATTATTATTATTACTTATTTCACAATTTTCATATATGCGACATTAATATAGAATAAACTGGGTGAAAAATTAAAATGTGGAATACAAAACTATTTATTATTTATTGCTGTAAATTCACTTTACCGCAAAAGTGTTAATACAATTTTTGTTTAGAATTTAAAAATGCATGTAATGAGACCTAGTTAGTTACTTAAATGTTCGTATTTCCCAATATATAAATCGAATTAAAATTAATATTTATTAGCAAATTTGAAATATATGAAAACAAAAAATACTTGACATTTCAAAATTTTGATTTATTTATTACAATGTTGTATTAAATAATTTTACATGGCCGTGTTACAATTTTCCTTATAAATATATTTTGTTTATATTATATCATGACATACTATAGATCAGGGGTGGGCAACCTTTTGTATAACAGGGGCCAGAATAAGATTTACGTTTCGTACGCGGGCCGTAGTAGTTAAGTGACCCATTTTTGTTACATATATTTTTTTCTGAAAATATAAAAATTAATAATAAAACAAAACTAAGTACTACATTTATTTCTTAATTTAAACAAAACGAATTATATCGAAAGTTAAACTGTAAATCTCTCCTTTTCCTTTATGTTGGGTACTAATATAATTTAAAATTTTGATTTTGAAAATATATGTTTATTATTTCTTCTAAAGATGTCGCGGGCCGGATTGGAACTTTACGCGGGCCGGAGGTTGCCCACCCATGCTATAGATAATCAAAAGGGCCTTACTTAACTACTTTGTATTTATACTTTTGCAACTAGTGTAGACAATAACTTCCAAAATCTTAAGTGTGTAAACAGTGTACGATTTGGAGTGGTAATCGATATAATTTCAAACACAAATGATTTTTAGAAACGTTTAATTCTTTTTCAAAATTGAATTGGGTGCCGCTCAGGTTATTGCTATTGGACTAATCATCTTCAGTAATGAATTATACATATTTTAGTTGTAAACAGATTTTTGTTATTATCTTAGAATCAACTACACACAATTTTCCATATAGTAAAGTCATATTTTATGTTATCTAACGGAAAAAATGTTGCTGTAGATCTAAATCTATTACAATTTTTCTTATTTGTTGTTCAATGTTATTTTATTTGTCTGCCAATAAATTTTTAATTTAAACCCGAAAAAAACAATAAAACATTTATAAAGGAGAACATGAAATAAAACAAACTTTGGACAATCAAGTAAAATTACATCACTCAAAAAATAATATTCAAGTATAAAGATATTCAGCAAGACAGTAACAAATTCAACGAAATTTAATATCACAAAATTTCTCGTACACCTCGCAGTTCAACAACTATTAAACTACAAAAATAAAATCCCATTTTCAAGTTTTACAAGCATCGCCATCAGACTTTTCCATTTCTCCCGGCTTCGCTGCTCGAGCGAGCGCATGGGGGTGCGGCGGAGAGGGGAGAGGCAACGCCGTGAGCTCCTTTAATTAACAGAAAGTGGTTCATTAGAGCTTATTCATTAAAGCAAGGAGTAATTAGCGAACTCTAATGAATGCTGTAATAATCTAACAGTGACTATACTTAAAGTGTATTTTGTCTGGGGGCGCGGGTGGTACTAATAAGGGCGCCGGGGCTCGGTTGCGACGGGGATCGAAGCCCTAACGCGCCGCGTTATCGCGTATTGACATCCTTCAGGTGTGTCTGAATGGATTACTGGTACTTCAATGGATGAAAGACAAATAAACGATGTTTACAAGTTATAAGTTGTCAGTTTTTTTCAGATTCGCGATATTTCTTACCCTTTCAGAGATACAGCCCTTTGAAAATTAAATAGTGCAGTGGCAGATTTCAAATGCGATCCTTGAATACATACCTTCATAATAGTTCACAAATTATCTAAGTGATGGCAGCATTATCGGATGTGAATGCGATAACATTTGTCGATTTGTTCACTTTTAAAAATTAAAAATTTTATTGATAAGGGTGTGCCCTACGCCCTTGTCTTTCTAGTATGTTTCAATGGGAGTTATTTCGAATAAGGTGTACAAGGGCGCTTAAAATTTCGTTATTTTTACTATAACTATTACCGTTTTCTAGTCCATAATATATAAATTTTTTATCAGTAACATGTATTTTGGTTCATAATATATAAGTCCGCAACAAATGTTTTATAGCCCGTAATAAATATTTCTAGTCCATAATATATAATTTTTTTATCAGTAACATGTATTTTGGTTCATAATATATAAGTCCGCAACAAATGTTTTATAGCCCGTAATGAATATTTCTAGTCCATAATATATAAATTTTCTATCAGTAACATGTATTTTGGTTCATAATATATAAGTCCGCAACAAATGTTTTATAGCCCGTAATAAATATTTCTAGTCCATAATATATAAATTTTTTGTCAGTAACATGTATTTTGGTTCATAATATATAATCCGCAACAAATGTATTATAGCCCGTAATAAATATTTCTAGTCCATAATATATAAATTTTTTATCAGTAACATGTATTTTGGTTCATAATATATAAGTCCGCAACAAATGTTTTATAGCCCGTAATAAATATTTCTAGTCCATAATATATAAATTTTTTATCAGTAACATGTATTTTGGTTCATAATATACCGGGTGTCTTTCTTGATATCTTTCGATTGGTACCACAATGATTGTTGTCCGATAGAACACCGAGCAACAGCACGCAAAAAACTGATTTCCCATGTTAATCTCCTATGTACACCTTTAAGACAGACACCCGGTATATGTTAGTCCGCAACAAATGTTTAGCCCGTTACGCAAGAAATATTAACCTTAAGCTATTTTAAATCACAAATTCGAAATCTATGGACCTTAATGAAGGGTGTAGCGCCCTTATCTCAATTTTTTTACCCCAAAATTTAATCGCAAAAACCCAAAAAAATTGAGTTAGGATTGGATTCCTATAGAATCAGCCCTAAAAACTCCAATGGCGGTCTCGAAAATTGGCGCTCACCTTTAAATCTTAAGTAATTATAGCAAAGTAAATACTGCTCTAATTGTGTAACTACACAACCCATCGCAAAATAGTTTGTGAAATCGTATTCAGCACATTCTAAAAGGGGTATACAATCATTTCTAGCCCTTTAAAGTTAATATTAAGGGTGATTTTTAAGGGAAACTGTTTGTGAAACTTTAAAGCGTCATGTCTCGGGAACGGTAAGAGATATCGCAAAAATAACGAAATTTCACCGGCCCCCATGAGTTGATCCGCTATTTTTCTACAACATAGTTGAGTATAAAGGGCCTAGGGCCAAAGGTTAAGAAAACGCTATTGTTGTGATTACAGGGCAACAATATTTTCAAACTGCAGATTTTTTGTAGTTCAGAACCTATACTTCTGAAATAAAATAATAGATGGCAGTACTAAGATTAAAATTGAAATGAATAAATTAAAATTATGAATTTCTTTATTATATCTATCGGAATAAATACATGTTATTATATTTCGTTTATATCACAAGATATTAATTTATAATATTTATAAGATTTCAGCTCTGGTGAAGTTGTCCACGATGATACATGGTCCAGCGAGACTGGTCAGAATACCAGTAGCTCCACGATGATGATGCAGCAGTAGAAGATAGGTCCCGTTCCATGGAGGTCCTATATAAACATACAAATAAAGTATCAATAAAATTGAATTGTTGTAAAATTAATTTACTTACGATTTCGTTACGAGTTCTACAAAGCTGATATCGGCTCCGAAGACACTGTTGAAGGTAATCAAGGCTCCGGTGACGTTGTCCACAAGTCGCTATAAATAAAAGCATTGTATTAGATAAAAGAATAACTGGGAACCAAAAGAAAAAAAAAACATTATTATTACAGTACATGTTTAATTGTTAGTAGTATTATATTGCCCGCTACATATCGCACTACCTCAGCATAGCTGTAACTTTGACCTGCTTCATGAAGCTAAGCGCGGATGAAAGCCCAGAAGGTTGGGGTGAGAAGAAGAAGGCTTCGGTGACATTATCCACGAGTCGCTATGAACATAAAAACAATGTATTAGATACAAAAATAATTGTGAACCTGAAAAAAACATACATTGCATGGTTAGGATGATAGGTATATTTGTTGATGTCTGATGAAATCTTAAACATAAACTCAAAATACAAGCCAGTAAAATAGTTATGGCAATTATTCACATAGCACACCATTTACCCTATACATATTTTTGGTCCGCAATATATATTTTTTAGTCCATAATATATATTTTTAATCCGCAATATATATATTTTTTTGTTAGTCTGGACGCAAAATAAGCATTTCGTAGATGCAAAATAGACCGAGAAATTGAATTTCGCGGTTGTTGTTACGGTAACGGCTGCGAAATCCAAAATGATGGTTTTGTCCCCTAATTCGCGGCCGTTGTTAATGGTAACGAACGCGAAATAGTATAAAAAACAATCATATTGACACTTGGGAATTGATATTATTATTTCAAAACTAATTGTTTGTTTGTCAAATGACAATCCCATATCCACTTTCTATTTATAATTATTCTGTTTAAAATTAATTAAAAAAGTGGTGTGGCCTGAAGGACTTTTTCCAAAAATACCCGCGGCAGTCAACGTGTTATACAAAAATATGAACACCGTAAGATAATAAATAAATATTTACTACTACTAATAAAATGGAGGCGGCATTTTTATTTAAGAACACAAGCAGCTGATCGGTTAGGATAGGCCTTGTCTGTGATTCCTGTTTCCACTTTAGCGCCATGATTTTAGAGAACTTCACTCGTAAAAAATATAGCAATATACCAAGATCTGCTAAATCAGGGTGCAGCACCTAATACGGATAAATCGGATTATGATATACTACGAGCCCAAAATCATATTAGTTGGCCTAGTTAAGACTTTTAGAATAGCTTTAAAAAAATAGTTCTGAACAGAGGGAAAATTTATTGTACTAAATTTATTTATAACATAAATTCTGTTACATTAAAGAATATTTTAAGCAATAATAACAACTGAAATAATGCCAAATTTACAATTTGTCCCAAAGGTATTGGCTGGTATCACAAACATTGTTTTTAAATCTGATGACAACAAAATACAGAAAATTGTTCCAAATAAAAATTGTAAGTAAAATTATTCTACATCTTTTTGATTCCAATGAAATTTTCTCTATCTCATTTATTTATTAAGATAAGCTCAAAAACCCTGATAGGCCTTGAAATAATCAACAAGTTACTGTTGCAGAATTGTTAAAAAATATTATTAATTCGTAGCATAAGCAATACCTCTGTTACACATATGTATGTGCGGAATATGAAAATTATAGAATTTAAGATATAAATAAGGCGAATTAACAAATTTCCTTTTTATGACTTTTACTGGGCCAAATCATATGATTCTGGGCTCGTATATCACATGTGAAATAACGAAAGCGAAATCCTTTTCCTGATAAACACTCTAGTACGAGGTAAACTACATCTACAGGATAACTCCCACCCAGCGCACGAGTCCTGTAATCTTATCATCGCATCGCACATCTCTGTAATTACATAACGAGAGATCCAGGAGATCGCATCTTGCCTCTCACTTGCTTTATCATCTTTTCACATAAATTTTCAATTGTGATTTATACAAATTTAACAAGCAAATCAGTGTATCGTTCCGTCCGGGCGCGGTTCCGATCCCCTCGCCGCACCCCGCGCTGAATTCGCAAGTGGGATGCAATTAAGTCCCGTGCTCGTGTACTTCTTACTCGTCTCTAAATTGCCAATTTGTATTACGTCGCTAATATCGTTCAACCATCGACTTTGGGTGTACTGGTATTCCGTATTCGTTCTCTACTGTATTATGTATGGAGTTGGAAAATGAATCCCGGAAAAATAAGATGTTTAATATTGTTAGTTTCTCTTATTTTTGCTGTTTGCAAATATATTATTAACGATCACTAAATAATGTAAAACGTACGATATTGTGAAATATTTACAGCCAACTTCACCAGCCTACCACTGATCAATGATCAACTGATCCAAAAATCAAACTGATCTATGAATAAACAGTTGTTCTAAGTTCCAACGTGATCCATAAATCAAGTAACCAAGATAGGGAAATAGGCGATTTCGACTGGCACTGGTTACTTGCTGGTTACGTGTTTGGTTGGTTTCAAACAATGACGTCACACTGACCGAACGGTTACTGAACACGCCCGATAGATTTTGACATTAATCAAATTTGACAGAAAACATGAAAAATGTAACCGCGTACTAGTTTGAAATCATAACGAGTGAAATTCAACCAATCAGAATACTAACCATTGGATGAACCGAGCTCTTGAGCATGTTACTGATTTGACATACCAAAACTGTCACCGGTAACATATGACGGAATAAAAGTGTCAGTCGAAATCAATTGGTTACTCTATTTACTAACCAATCTCGTGACCAAGTACTAACCGATACCAATCGAAATCGCCTCTAGTTGGAAATCATAGCAAGTGAAATTGAGCCAATCAGAATACTAACCGTTGGACGAACCGAGTTCTCGAGCATGGTACTGATTTGACAAATCAGAACTGTCACCGTTTAAATATGACGTCATATAAGTGTCAGTCGAAATCAATTGGTTACGCTCTTTACTAACCATTCCTGTGACCAAGTACTAACCGGTGCCAGTCGAAATCGCCTATGGTTAGTAAATAGAGTAACCAATTGATTTCGACTGACATTTTTATGACGGCATATGTCACCGGTGACAGTTTTGGTATGTCAAATCAGTAATCTTGTGAGTGCGAGATTGATAAGAATGTTAAAAAGAAAGGTGAGTATGTGAGGAGAAGTTTATGGGTGGGCGTCCGAAGAAGAAATGAGTTAGCTTATTGCGTGATCAAATGATTCCAAGAGTAGAGCAGAATGTTTTTAGTTTAAGTTCTGTGGAAGAAAGAGTAACTAACAACAAATTATGATTCTGATTTACTACATTCTTCTGCTTATAGATTTCTTAGTTATTGTTTCAATTTACTTGTTTTCCTAACAAAGAATTATGTAGGTACAGTAATTAAAAATTTTGAACTTTAGTAAAATAAAATAAAAAAATACATAATTTAAATTAATAATCTTTTTATAAAAAAAAAAAAGTATAAATGTATCATCACGTCATTTACCCATCTCTGGGTATAGCACTCAGCTCAAAGTAGATCTCACAGGATGGTAATAGTGGAGGAGCTACAGGAATAATTTTATGTGGTGAAAATTTTCGAAATTTAATTTCGAAAATTTGACGGCTGTAAAGATCTTATGATTCACAATCCGATGCGTTGTAACGGAGCTATTTACTCCATCTTTTTATGTTCGGCTGTATTATATTATAATGTGTGGATATTGTTTAGCGGCTATAAAGTAGCTCTTTTAGTCCGATAAACTAAGAAGGCCTGTTATCAAAATTAATGACAATATAAATTTTAATAATTTATTAGGTAAGTAATTAAATAGGAACATTATTATTAGTAATGGAATATTAATTACAAAATTGATAATATTATTTACACTATTTGAATGTTTTTTTTTTCATAATAACAGGCCAGAATGATTGGGATGTGAAATGGGAGCTTGCACAATTTTTTCAACAAAAATAATAAGAAATAATGTACACTTCTAAATTATCAATTTTTTCTTCAGTCGAACGTAGAATATTGTAACACGTACATAATAGGGTTTTATTGAATTGCCCTTTTATGTGCCTCGTCTGTGAAACCCTAAATTAGTACTTGTTACATAAATATCTATTATTTATTACTATGAGTTTTGAAAGCTTTTTAAACTTACTATACAACTTGCTAATCAAGCCACTGGTTCAAGTATGAATTAAAATGGGATTTAATTTTGACTACATCTGCGGGAGGGGCGTAATTTGACAGCTGGCAATCGCATTTTCGGCACAGTGTGTCACACACATAAACATGTAAAGCATTATGGTATATTTCATTTTTGATTGTATAATACCTTGTATCAGTCCTAATCGAGAGTGGTATTCTTCAATAGATTATACCGTGTCTACTTTTTTATGTATTAATAAATTTAGATTCATTTGGTGCAATTTTTGTTGCTGAACATTTTTTGTATTGACACTTTTGTTCTAAAATTCATAGGGAACGAACTACCGCAAAAGGAAAATTTTAACATTGTATTTCCTATGTCCTATAAAACAAGTAGACAGTAAATTTATGCATTAAAATTGAAATCAATATAAATGAGTTTATATTTTACAATATTTTAGATAAATCTCGTATATATAATTCATAACAAGATTGTATAAAGATAGTAAATATTTCAGTTCAATCACAGAATTATATTCAAGTCCTTACCGCGGTTATTAAATTTAAATTTGTCCCCTTAATACAGAAACAATGATTCAACTTATTTTAGCCCAATCTTCCGCCGCGCAACTCTCAAATTTAGGAGCATTTAGGGATTTTTGTTAAATAGTAATTACAATTTGGTGGTCTTCATGTTCAGCCGTCCTAAATGTACAGAAGTCCAGAGAGACCAGCTACAGATGTTAAGTTTAAATTAAAAACAATATATACGGGATTTGTTCAAAGTGTAACGACTTTCTCTCCCCGCGCTCGTGTCCTTCGCTCCACCGCAGTACGATGCTACATTACTTCGTGGATACACGGCGTTCCGTATTAAAACGGCAGCGGAAAACTCAACATTTACTCTTAAAATTTGTTAATCTTTTGAAAATAATCTTCATTTTAAGTTTATAAAAGTGTATTATATTAAATTACTTAAAGAAATTAAAACACACTAGGGTGATCAAATAAATTCACCAGTGTCAAAAATAATCCTTGCTTTCTTCTGAGAAGGCGTCCGTTGACTACCTTTAACAACTTTTGTAAATATATAATCATGCACATAACCTCCCGAAAAATTAAAAAATTCCAAATTAAAAAAATGTTTTATAAAAATTGTAGCTTATTATTTTACATCATTAATTTACTGAGATATAAAAAAAAACCTGATAAACTAGAGCACTTGAGATTGGTGGAAAGCTCTCAAATTTTAACGAGCTGGTAAGTAGAACATCCAAACTCCAAATACGTAATTTCAAAATTACAAAGTTATTGAATTTTGAGTTAATTATGCGAAATAATCGTCACACAGACGTCATCGTGAAAATAGTGAAATCGTACTCTATGGCCGCAAAACGTACTTATTTATTAAAGTCTAACGAAAATTTTGACCCATCACAATATCTGTTTTACTTATGGGCTTGAGAAATTGCATCACTTAAAAATAGTGAAATAAATATATAATATTATCTACAAGAATAACAGGTGATTTCTACTGGCACTGGCTAGTACTTGGTAACAGGGATGGTTAGTAAATAGAGTAACCAATTTATTTCGACTGACACTTATATGAAGTCATATGTAAACCGTAACAGTTTTGATATGTCAATCAGTAACAAGCTCGAGAGCTCGGTTCGTCCAACGGTTAGTATTCTGTTTGGCTGAATTTCACTTGTTATGATTTCAAACTAGTACGCTGTCATATTTTTCATGTTTTCTATCAAATTTGATTAATGTCAAATCTACCGCGCTTATTTAGTAACCGTTCGGTTAGTGTGACGTCATTGTTTCAAACCAACCAAACACGTAACCGACAAGTAACCAGTACCAGTCGAAATCGCCTAACGTGATTAATAAGAGTATCTAGAGATAATTGAATAAATACAGGGTGTTCGAAAAAATAGAAGTCTCGGTTTTAAGGGTGGATAATACATCTTAAAACAATAGAAAAGGTCTTATAAATATATCCGAATATGACTAGTTTCAGAGCTATAGCGATTTTAATATTTTATTTCTGTCATATCACATGCAACTCATACTTTTAATGATAAGGAATATTTTTTGGCTAGATAATGGATGATAAATGAAACTTTTGGAATTTAGCCAATGGTTTATTGTTAAGAATTAATTAGTTGTAACGCTACATGCGTTTTCCTCGGGAGGTGAATTTTCCAAAAACTTCTATACAACATGTTAACATAATAAATATATAAATAAATATGGACAACAAACACAGATGAAATTCTTCGTCACAAGTTAAAAAAATATATCTATATATTAATAAATAGATATTTTTTTCGAGTCAATATTTTTTATTTTATTGAAAACAGTAAATTTTAAATTATAAAAAAATTTAAAATAATAATAATTATGGCAAATAAGGAAAAACAAAACTATATTCAATTGTTTTCCTTTGTTAACGACCACTATGATTTTATGGTAATTTTAGAAGTATGAGTTGTATATGACAGAAATCAAATATTTAAATAACTAAAGGTCTGAAACTAGACATTTCCGGATATATGTTTACATGAATTTTTTTATTGTTTTGAGATGTATTACCCACCTTTAAATCCGTGACCTCTATTTTTTGAACATTCTGTATATGTATTTGTACCATGTATATTGAGTATTGGGTATGGCTGAAGGAGTATGAACGGTGTATAACTGCTGCGAAAAAACTTAAAAAACAGTAAAATTTGCAGTGTGTATGGCAATAGTCCTGCTGCCAATTAAAACAAACTACCAATACTAAAGTAAGCATTCGTCTTCATAAGATATCATACAAAATCCATTTAACATGGACCTTTTGTGAACTGTGATCAACGCCATCTCTTGATAATTTGGAAGCCCAATGTGCAACTTTGACAATTAGTAATAGTAACCCCTGGAAAACCTTCGTTTCTTTGCATGGTCTATGTTAATTATTAGTATTAGTTATATACTTCTCGTACAAAAAAATGCACTTGGTATGTATCTTGGAGGAAAGAATATAAAGGAGAGAACGTTGACAAGCGATAGTGAAGCCGCTTTCCCCACTGCAACCAGAACCGCTGTTATCGTGTTATAGCAACCATCAGCATTTGGCAGCCGTACTATTTTTTCTGAACGTATGTACTAGAGATGGGAAATTCGAATCTTTTTACTGATTCGATTCTTTTGATTCAGTTCAGTAAAGTGATTCGTTCAGAAAGATTCGTTCACCGAATCACTTATAATTTTGTACAGTGAGTCATTTACGAACGAATCGTTCGTTGTGAATCGGTGCGCACTGCGCTTTGCGCAACTCGATTCGTTCGTCCGGCGTTTATGTTGATAATTCGTTTAGTTCGTATTTGTATCTCACTTGCTTTACTATACTACATAATAATGAGTACTCATATTAATAATAGACAAAGAAATTTTATATGGAATCATTTTGTAAAACGAAAAACAAAGTTATTTCAAATCATTCGTTCACTACTGATTCTTTTTAACTGAACGAATCTTTTTCAAAATACTGATTCGATTCATTTGAATCACCTGTACGATTCGTTCATTTTGAACGAATCATTCGCGAACGACACATCTCTAGTATGTACCGCGTAAATCCCCACTCCAATCAGAACCATGGCTTGCATGCGTCTGCCCTCATCTGGTTACATTCCCCTTGCCACTAATATAAGGTTGTGCTCTCTCCTTTATCTTCTTTCCTCCAAGGTGTATATATGTCACAATTTTACAAATAGTACAGAGTGTGTAGGGGTTTAGGAAGAAAAACGAAATCTAATTGCATCCATACCTCAACATACAGGAGCTAAAATAAGGATAGCACTTGTTGTAAATTTCTCTTGTTGTATAATGTTGATGGCTGTGAACCTCTATGCTAAATTTCTAACATCTATCCCTATTAATTTTTGATGATGCAATTAGTCATTAAGTGTCGTAATGGTGTACATGTTGTACATACGTGAAAATAAAAGTCTGTCGAATCCGGAACGATGTATAGCAGAGCCCTAAACTTATTCCACATTTATTTAACAATTTGGGTTTGGCCCCCTTCCCCCACCCACTTCAAGTCGATGTATATTCGTACGTGTATGTAGCCGTTCTCCGTTTTCCGGCGTTTTGTTCACAATTTAATTGGAGTTGGCTTATTAAATTCCGTACATGCAAGGGGCGTTACTGTCAAAAACACTCTTAACAGTAATCCGCGCAGTTTATACCGTGTTTTCGGAGCGGCTAATCCCCGGCTAAAATATCGCTAAAGTATTCGGGAGCAGCTAGAGACGTGTGCGGCCCGATTAGATAGTCGCAGCCTCCTCTTTTGTTACGCTGGGCCTCTGCCCCTCGAGCAGAGCAGAGTGACACTTCTCATCAGCTTCCTCGCCCCGCGGACCCTACTCCACCCGTCTTCATCAGACCGAGAGCCGGGATCTTCTATGATTATGGAATTAATTTAATTTATTACGGGATTATAAGTTAATTGACTTATGAGGCATTTTTTGTGTATCTGGATTTGCGGCGAAATTAATGAGCGAATAAAAATATTAAAATATTATCAACACAACTACACACTAACTTATCTACAAAATGATATTTTACTAATTATCTTTGTTATATTACTCTACAAACCACACATTTTTAGTACTATACTTTGCATGTTGTAGGTCGTCAAAGTGAAATGTATCCCCCATAGATATAGCTTTAAATTTCGCTAGTGTCGCCTATACATTTTGGGTTGGAAATATACTCAGTAAGTCAGTAATAACATAACAAGAGAGGAAGAATAAATTGAAAATAATTTGACAGATTTGTCAAACGCTACGGGTTTTCGTGAATATTGCCAAATGGTACTATGGTTGAGAGAGAAACCGGAAAATAATTTTTTCACTTCCGGGTTTTTAAATGCTCACATTTATTCTTCCTTCTCGTAGACTGAAATGTTAAATATAATCTTGGAGGGAGTAAATTTCAAAATTTAATCCCAACTGAAAACTTCGAATAATTTTTGTATAATTTGTTTAATCTTGCTAATGAAACATATTGTTTTTCACGACAAGCCCGGAAACCTTCTCCCGAAATAGTGAAGAAAAAGTGTTTTCCTCACTAGAGAGGAAAATACAGTAGTGTTACCAATATGAATGTTATTTACAGAAAATATATTGTAAGAATTATAAATATATTTCTAATTTTATTAAAAATCCTTATTTTAGTACTTCAAATTATCTTACAATTTTGTCTCATATTTTTCTTTTTCTAGATTAAATCACAATCTGACAACTTTAATTTAGATTTAAGATTGGTTCATTAGCAACACCGATACACCGCATTGCGTCTGATGGTGCAGTATTAACTCAGCCGTGTAGATTCAGCCGAGACTACCTGAGTGACCCTTCCACGAAATTTTGGTCATTTTTCACAGCAGGGGGCCATGGGCGTAGAACACTTTATTTTGATAAATTTTTAGGGGGACAAGATTGCTTGTAATACTCACATTAAAATTTCAACAAATAATAACATGTAGATAATCTCATTCTGGCCAATGGGCAGCCGGTTTTATCTTCACTAAATAATTTTATTATAAAATGTACTGAAGTAGATTTTGACCACTAGGTACACGTTACAAACTAATATATTAAATTAAGGGCCTGCTTTCCTACTAATTTTAGGCAAATAAGCTTCAAATCGAAAATGTGCCTATAAAATTCTGTATCTGTCTCAATTAGCGAAATTTATTGATAATATACATATATACATATGTTGAGCGTTTTTTTTTTCTTGTAATTTGGACGTAACTGTTGTGAAATTGTAATTTTTGTAATTATAAATTGTTTTATTTTACTAATGTACATTTTTTAACAATAATATTTATTTAGTTTATGTTTGTTAGTGTTTCACGTTTTTTTTTTACTGTCGTTATACTTTTTTATTTCGATATATTTATCTTATTTTTATTGTATGTTTGGTAATTAAATATTATGATTTAATATATTATTTTATATTTATTATTTGACTACCAAGACTACTCACATAAGTATAAATAAAATCTACTTTAACTCATTGTCACCCAAATAATCACCCAATAATCAGGCAAAATACATACTATAAAATTATGTATTTCAAGCAAGTATTACTTGCAATCTTGTCCCCTAAAAATTTATCAAAATAAAGTGTTCTACGCCCATGGTCTCCTGCTGCGAAAAAGGAACGGAAATTTCCTGGAAAGGTTACGCAGGTAGTCTCGGCTGAATCTACACGGCTGAGTTAATACGACACCGCGTCTGATAACCTAACTTTTGACGTGTCAAAGTGTATTTAAGGTGTGAGCAAATCGTTTTTAGAAACATGTCGTGAAAAAAAGTTGTTTCTAACACGAGAGGAAAGCGTTTCTTCACTGCTGAAAATTACACTTTCTCCACACTAAACAAAGCTTGAAAATTGTATATTTCGCATGTCGAATGAAAGGACGGTGGAGAGATTGTGATATTACGATCGATGGCAGTGACATTTTGCGTAATTATTATTTTCTGTGGTCGGAGTACTTGAGTGCTATGTACTCCAGATTTCACTAGCTATAGGAAAGCGCCGTATGGTATACATCAAGGTATGGTATTTTAGTTGGCGAACTACGTTAGCGAATGGTACTATTTTGAGATGCACTTAAACGTGGCTCTTGTCTATGGGAAATAATGCAGTCCTAACAAGCCAAAGGTAAACTGACTAAGTACTCATTTTAAAAGGGTTAATTACTAATTAATTAACGTAGAAATAACATCGTTGTGTAACGCGCGTGGGAGAGAACCAGACAGAGACGGAACGAGTGGCATGCAATTAGCCCCATGTTTCTGAATCCACCGTTTTTAATTTAATTACAAGAAAAACATAACACAACAGCAGAATATACTTTCATTACAACCACCAGAGTTTTGTTATAAAAAAAGAACTCTTCGAGAGTAACCATTAGAGGGGCCATATCAATTTCAGAAGCATTTACTTTTTAACGAGTTTACCTATTCAAGGGGCTCTGGACGGGTGCTTTGGCCGGTGCCCCAAGGTTTGACCAACACACGATGTAAAGTAAGCAATGTGTAGTGGCCGTCGCATACGTGAGCGGGCGCGTATCCCCGCGTGTGCTGAAGAAGGACGGAGGCGGGAAGAATGGTCAACCTCATCAAAACATAACGAACTCTTTTCTTCCGGCCAAATCACATTATAACTAATTGAAGTGGGCCTGTTGTGCGTCAGCAGCAGAAAGGGCCGGGTCTTGTGATCGCGCGACCGCTGCGCCGTCTACTTCCCTTTTAATGCGAGTGTGCAGCTTCCGGCTCGGGGATTTCTTCACAATAACGCCGTTATGAATTTTTTAGAGTTTGGTGTATGTTAATATAAAGGTGAGGTTTATTAGTAGCTTTTGAAATTTTGTTTGTAATCTAATGAATACAGCGGTGTTTGAGCAAACACACGCTAGTTATAATAAATTGGAACTATGATGAAAAGACTGATATTCTTGTTAAAGGCTTTAACTCATAAAGAAAACTTTGAGAAGCTTACGAAAGGAATTGATTATTTAATATTTAAAACTGATTTTTATATGTTTCAGCTGAACTTCTCACTAGGTCCTTAAGGTGCAACATACACTAAGAAACTCGAAGGCAAAAAGTAAAAGAAACACCAAAATACCAGAGCGGGCAACTTTCAGTAAAATTTCAAAACAAAACAAAATAAATATATCGTGAGCTTATCTTAACGTATTGTTTTCATATTCATTGTTACGAATATGGCAGCAATGTTTTTAAAATGAAACATAGGGATTAAATATAAACGAATGCCGATTAAGTACATTATATACAGAAGATAGGCAAGAAACTATTAGACAACCAGGGAATCTATGATGTTTATGTTTAATATGTATCGCATATATTAGTATATTTTATTATTATAACCCCTAGGCCAAAAATTAATAAATAAATAATGGCAAAGAGGCGTTAGGTGATCATGTAGGTACAGATCTGCATAAAAATTAGCAATAATAAAGTGACCTTTAATACAAAATTTGCTGTTGCAAACTCCCATCTTATGAGTTAAAATAACATGAAGTTTTGTAATACAATTTCAAAAGACGCAATTTTTGTTTTAATATAGTAAGTTAAGCATAAGAAACAACCCTTGATAAAAAAAATTCATTAAAGTTAATAACGAAAAAAACAATTTCTACGACCACTTAGAAATCTGCTCATTGTATGTTTCTTTTTGCTAGGGATATGAGGTACATTGGAAGCATCGTGCGAAATGAATTTTGTTTTGTGAGTATTTCTATATAGGTCATTTCATTTCAGTACAGGTGCCATTGCTAGGATACTTATTTAGAATTGTCAAATATTGGAATTGTGAAAGCGAGACAATTTTTTTATTAATATTAAATTAATTAGGAAATAATATCGTGGTCGTAGAAAAAATATAGTGTACAACTCGCATGGAATGTCCATTTCATACGCGTAGGAAATGAGTACCATTCCATGCTCGTTGTACAATAGACTATTGTAAGAAAAACTTTCATATTTCACTATGGGCACGCCAACTTCACGGATCTCATGAGTAAGTATATGCACTTTTCTCCCGTGACATTTATTGTGAAAAATGAAGAGAATGAAACAAATCAAAAGTAACTATCATAAATTACATCAAAATTTTAATAATATTAAAATTTTTATTTCAAATATTATTATTAACATCTTTCATTAGAAGCTTTTTTCTTGGCTAATTTCAAATTCGAAATAAATTAATTTTGTTGTTTTACGTGTCCAGAAAACTTCTACTTTCGGCATTTCAGTTATAAGAATGACAATGTGGAATTGTAAATTCCAAAATGTAACAAATAAATATTTATACTTTATATTCAGTACAAAAATTTTAATATTTGAGAAAAGTTAAAGGTCTTCACTTGAATTTTGTAGATAAAAATAAAATATTAATTGCTGATGCTGATATTGACGCAAGTTTAAAAGTGCCCACGGGTTGATTTGAAAGTCAGAAAAAAAATGTAGAAATAAATTTAAAAACTAGTTCCACCTACACGCTTTACTGGATTAAAACAAAATTAATTAGAAAATTAATCAACGAATACATCTCTTGTAAAGGTAAAACTTCCGTCTGAAATATTAATTAGCCCGATCAAACGTGCAGACCATACAGCACACAAAGTAAAATGATTAATCAGGTATTGAAAATTAAATTTTTATTCGAATATAAAAGAAATTTTAAATTTAAGCCAGTTAGCAAAGGCAACTTCAGTGCGCGGTTTTCGTATACATGGAAGGCCTTTGTAGTTTAAGTTGTCAAAAACATTTTCACTGCAGTTAGCTAATTCCGCTCGCTCAGATTAATTTTCGACCTTCAATTATCCGGAGCACGTGCGTGAGTTCACTGGGCGACTAGTTGAGTCGACGGTGTGAAAAAAATGTAATTAGCTACGCGACAAGTTTAATGTTTTTTATGAGAAAGGTGACTTTTGAAAGTTGAAACAAAATGACTGCGAAAAAATACTATGTCGCGTGCTTGTATGCTCGTACGCTGTGCTAAAGGGTGGCTGCGACTCGCTAATTCATTTTTAAATTGATTAATTACAGACAAAGTTTACACGAAATATAATGAAACACCAGGAAAAAATAACACCGCTATGAGAATGCTAAACGACGTTTACGACGCCTTTCAAACAAAATTACTTAATTTGAAATAAAATCGAACACTCTCAGGAACATTCAATAAACATATTAGCTGCTAATATAATTTTTATGATAAATATGCCTTCATGTGATTATGAGAATCTCGTTTCGAATCCCACAGTCGAAAAGATCGCCAGAAGGCAAATCCAATCTTTATCTCCAAATTTTTAGCTTACGTTTTCTTTACATTTTTACGTCCCGCCTACCTCTAAGTAAGGGAGGTATTGTTTTTGGTCAAAAAATTGGGTAGTGAGTTTTCAATGAATAAGCTCGTTTTAGGATCCTTGCAGTACGATTTTACTATTTTCGCCATGATGTCTGTATGTATGTATGTATGTATGTATGTGTTTGTGTATGTGTGTTTAAAAGTAGTATTGGGCGGGAGGTTATGTGCTGGCACATCAGATTTTTATGATGTCTTCGAATATAGTTCTCTAGATTTTTCACGATCAAGTAACTGAAACATCTATTCTATACGTCAAACATGTGTTATGTGTAATTATCATAGAACTAACAAAATGCATGGAAGGAGTATAGAAAAATATAGTCTATAACCAACAGAGCGTGATAGAGATAGAGAGATGAAAGTGACGTGATGGGTGGCAAGATGACAAGAACTTGGTTGGACGTTTGATGTGTGAGTAGAATACTGTTTTTATAGACTTTTGTGCGCGCTTTTGTCCCTCATTTAGAATTTTGTCAATTATTTATGTCTATGCATATAATTGTAAAAAAAAAAAACAGGCTAGAAAAGACGGTGTTCCATTTGACGGGTAAATATGTCACTTTAGGTTAGAACGCTGTATATATACAGTTTTTCGAAAAATGTGGATTTAAGCAAGAAATGGATATTAGCTATAAAGCAGAAAATTTTTTTTCATCCTAATGAAAATACATGAATTTGTGGGAAGCATTTTCTTGATTTTTACATACAGCAGTTTAATGCCAGTATAAGAGAGAGATTTCTAAAATGACGCAGTGGGAGAAGATTAGCACATGCGTACCACGTGATGGGTGGCATGAAAATGTGCTGTTCTTCTCCCACTGCGTCATTTTAGATATCACTATCTCTCTTATGTTGGTTACAGATTTCTGTAATAAAAGAATAGCCAACGCTGCATCCATATATATTATTAAATCTATGGTAATTATTTATTTCCTTATAAACATGAAGAAAAACATTTGACAGGCCGAGCAACTAAGAGCTGAATTATGGGGTTCCAAACCAACATCTACTCAGTTCCCAGTCACAGGTACAGACCAGAGCACCTCAACAGAGCCCTGCTGCAGTACAGAAGCTATTCATGTTTGTAATTATCACAAATTGTCGACGGGCGCACTTTCTATGATTAAAATGTTGGCGGCGTCGCAATTTCTATGGAACACGTCGCTTGCGCAGTCGCCCAGCTCACCCCTATTGCTGTTTGTGCTTCCGCACAATGACACTGTCCTTCTGGGTGACTGTAATAGGTTGCCTCTTGTTCAGCTATTAGTATTATCATGTGTTACATGAATTTAGAATTGAAACAGCCATTCATGTACATAGCGCTAATGAAATCAGTGACAGACTTGGTCGTTTTAGTGCTGTTGCGCGAAATTAAACTTGGTTTTGGAAGAGTTTAATTATGTTTGAGATTTTAAAGATGCGTCGTTTCATTATGCTCCAGACGCTGTTTATTATTTTAATTACTATACATATAGGCGGAAACACTAAGCTAAGTTCAAGATATAAATTATTTGTATCAATAACTGTTAAAGTGACTGAAATGGTGTAAGTGTAGTATATCATTTTTCTTTCAAGTTAAGCTCTCTTGGGGAAACACAAGTATCTTACCACCTTCTTTATTTTTTTATATCTTTTAATTTTAATTTAATGTTTGTTTGATTGCAAATTGCGCAGCGTTCGCATAACTTCGATGCCACCTTGTTCTGAATTTAGTTTCTATAATCCTAAACAAATATTCAATATATAAAATCTCTGTGTTTGTTCTCATAGTCAAAATAAAAAAGTTAAGCTAATGCTGTGTTATGAATAAAATAATTGGTTCAGAAAGATTATTAACAAACTGTTTAATGTTTTTCTATAAACCTAAACCAATATTTCATAGGTAAAATCCCTAGAAAAATTATATCTGGTTATGGGAAAGTCCCCAATGTGATGTTTGTGTAACTGTGACTGTCCAGGGTTCAATGAAGAAACTCGTTTCTATAACACAGATTAGGAAACTACGCATTCCACAACTAAAAATTGTATTGGAATACATACATACATACGCCACGTATGGAATAAATTCGTCGAATCAGAGCCGCACATTAGCGCGATATATGAAGTATCTTGATTCAGTTACTATAGTTATGTCTACTTGTTTTAATTCTATTTATTTGAGTTTGACGTTTTCAACAGAGTCTATTTGTATTTTTTGTTTAATTTCCAAAATCTTGTTATAGAAAGTATAGTCTACAACAAGTAACGGAATGGCATATCCCACACTTGCAAATCGTAGTCATTGCCTTCAGCTCTGATTACAAACTCTTTGCTCGTGTGCAATATGTCCTATTCCATTACTTGTTGTAGAATATACTATTTAATAGTATATTGTACAACAAGCATAGAATGGTACTCATTTCCTACGAGTATGAAAGTTTGTAGCATGAGCCAAAGGCGAATGCTGCATATCATACGAGTATGAAATGGACATTCCTTGCGAGTTGTACACTAAATTTTTCTACGACTACGATATTATTTCCTAATCAATTTTATTTTAATAATAAATTGTCTAGCTTTCACAATTCCAATATTTGACAATTCTAAATAAGTATCCTAGCAATGGCACCTGTACTTAAATGGAATGACCTGTATTGAAATACTCACAAAACAAATTCATTTCGTACGATGCTTGCACTGTACCTCATATCCCTAGCACCAACAAACATACAATGAGCAGATTTCTCAGTGGTCGTAGAAAAACATATTTGTTGAATTAAGTAAAGCAAGTAATAAGTAAAAAAATTGTTAGTTATAATACTAAAGATAAAATATTTTTCATTAATAAAAATAATTTAATTTGTATAAAAGAGTTATACATAACATAAAGTACAAAGGTAACCATAAACATACTAATTACTCTATTTAATTAAGGCTTATCGAAGATTTTAATTAAATTTAAAACGTGTTACTCAAAAAATCATTAATTTCTAAAAATCAGCCGAAAGAGTAAAAATAACACAGAGTGAAAGACAGGGTAGAAAAAAAGAGGGCAAATCCATCACATTTATTCCAACGCGGTTCATTCATTTCTCACCATTAGTTAAGACTCACCGCAACGATCGCTGGAGTCCCCCGGGGGCCGCGGGGCGCGGGGATCACCCGTTACGTCTAAGGGCCGAGTTACAAGGGCGGTAATGGAATTACAGACCGTGCGAGATGTCATTACAAGAGTGTAACCACAGAAGCATGGACTATTAGCTAATAAAATCGATACAGCTGACGGGCCGGAGGACGAAGAGGGGCAAGGGCGGCCTTGCCGTGTGGCGTAATCTTCGTAAAGTGATGTCGAGGCAGTAAGAAGGGGCAGGGCAATCTATGATCTGTGTACTGATAAATGTTATGTTTGTACGTGTGGGATATGATGGCTTTATTGTGATATACACATACATTGCTACGTATTTACGAGTTTGACGGAATGAATTGATATATTTACTTAATGTTATTATACTTATACTCATTTGACCGTGCTCAATAATTGTATATCAAATCATTTCGAGAACGACAGGGAATTATATGCAAGCATGATTTCAATATTAGAAAAATAATAAATCAAATAAATATATCATCTCACCATTTACTTAATTCAAAGTATGGCACTCGATTCCAAAAGAATAAATGCGCCTAAAATGTATAAGGAAAATAAAAACTGCTTTTAATGACTTGAGTGCAGGTCTCGGTGCACAATATATTTTTTCTACGACAACTTAGAAATCTGCTCATTGTATGTTTGTTGTTGCTAGGGATATGAGGTACATTGCAAGCATCGTGCGAAATGAATATGTTTTGTGAGTATATCAATACAGGTCAGCTCATTTAAGTACAGGTGCCATTGCTAGGATACTTATTTAGAATTGTCAAATATTGGAATAATGAAAGCGAGACAATATTTTATTAATATTACATTAATTAGGAAATAATATCGTGGTCGTAAAAAAAGTATAGTGTACAACTCGCATGGAATGTCCATTTCATACTCGTATGATTTGTACAAACTTTCATACTCGTAGGAAATGAGTATCATTCCATGCTCGTTGTACAATATACTATTTTGTACGGCCACTTAGAAATCTGCTCATTGTATGTTTGTTGTAGCTAGGGAAATAAGGTACATTGCAAACATCGTCCGAAATGAATTTGTTTTGTGAGTATTTCAATAAAGGTCATTTCATTCACTGAAATGTAGTAATACTGGAACGCGCATTGTTATGCTCTTCCCTATATGGAAAAAACGAACTAAGAGAGATAGTTTACTTTAGGTATATCCATCATTATCTAATACTTCTGCGCTTGCGTAACAGACTACTACAAAAGTTAGTCGATATGTTTTAAGAAGCTATGCTATTGACATTTCTTATAAATGGTTAAATAAAAATAAGTGTTTTTTGAACAAAAAAAATGGTTCGATAATGTAGCTCAAAGCTTTGCAAAGCTGTATGGCAACCAAATACGCAATTATCCTTTTTTAAGTACACAATGAATATTTTAATCTAAAACTTATGACATTTGTTCAATCATTTAATGTAAAATTGTAGTGTATATCACATTATTGTCATTAAAGTGTATATGCATACATCAGTTTGACAATGAGAAACAATCCGATTATTTCTTTCTCCCATTTGAATTTCATGAATTTTCCTATAAATAATGATTGCTGCGAAGCAAACTTTTTGAACGTCCTGTACGACAAGGATAACTGAAGGTTGCTTTTTTTCTCTCGGCTCGCATTTACACCGCTAGTGCGCATTCCATTATTACTACATTTCAGTGATTTCATTTCAGTACAAGTGCCACTGCTAGGATACTTATTTAGAATTGTCAAATATTGGAATGATGAAAGGGCGACAAATTTTTTACCAAAATATTAATTAATTAGAAAATCATATCGTGGTCGTAGAAAAAGTATAGTGTACAATTCGCATGGAATGTCTATTTCATACTCGTAGGAAAATAGTACCATTCCATGCTTGTTATCAATTTAAATTCATCAACTACTACTATTATTATTTATGCCACGGCGGAAGTATGATATTACGTGATGACCACTTGAAATTTTGATACATTTGACAACAAAAAATTCATTTAAAAATACATTTATAAATAATAAATTTTAATGGAAAAGTACTGTCAACATATCTTGAGTAATTTGATTGATGCCTAAGATAAAATAGAAACGTTGTGAGAAAAATGCCATTCATAATTAAAGTGTATATTATTATAATTTGTAGTAAAAACCAATACTGCTTTTATGTTTCATCATACCGATGAAACGCTGAAAGAAAATGAAGCTTGAAATAAATTTGTGGAGATTTGAAAAGCATTCATTTGAAAGTTGATCGTATGGGCTGCATACCCTTTTCAAGTAGGAAGATAAAAGCTTAATTTAAGCTCAGGAACGTATAATTTTTAATTAAACAGGTAACACTTAGAAAAACAATCACCGAGAATCATCAAATTTCAATTAAAATTTAATTAAAATCTAATAAAACAAATAAACCGTATGTATAATTTCCAGGGCCGATAAAACCTTATTACGTAGCATTGGTATGTCGCTCCTACATTTTCAGATTCAATACACAAGGAGCGAGCCTGCGAACGGGGCGGGAGGGGGTGCAGCGGTTTTAATCCAACTCCGTGCGAGTGTCTCTAATTTAAATTCTATCGTTGCTGCTGATGCTTTTGACAAGCTAATATACCTGAATCAATTGCTAATTAACCTGGTTTGTTTGCTAACTAAAACTTTGTACCGACGCTGGGTATTATCATGGCCCTCACCCCGTTAGACATTTACACCCCTCCCGCCCCCGTCTGGACCGCGGATGCTGCCCCGCAGCCCCTGCTTGCTAGCAGAGTTAATAAACCAGGGCCGTTTTACAAGTATGTTAGTGAATTTAAATACAATGACTGACCAGTGGCGCAGATTCGGAGTTTTTGCGAACTAGGAATGTACTCGTATTTGGAATGTGTATGTGTATGAAAACTTTATAATGTTCTGCCTTTTATAAACACACTGAAATTTGATCCTCATTCACTAGGTTAACATTTCAGAACACTGGATGGATTTGAAACGAACCGTTTTTCTCGACCAATATTCTGATGGATACAAATTTGATGATCCCGGATACACAACATGAAAATAATTTTTAAATGGTAAATGGGTAAACAGTAAATAATCTGATGTGCATAATACATAATCTCCAAGCAAAACAATTTTTAAACGTAACAAAATAGCAAAAAGAAAGCTGTTTTATCATTGAACAAAACTCAATTAGTTTCTGAGATATACTCATAACATTTTATGGCATTCAAGAAAACTCTTACTTCCGTTTACCGAAATTTAACAAGCTCGCGATATTTATGTTACTGTAAAAGCCCTTATAACAGCCATTGGTGGTCAAGAGGCTAAGAGCGCTCAGGTTTATAGTCTGTAATCTGACGGTCGGGGTTCGCGTCCCGCACGATACATCTCGAATTATAAAAAATAATTATAATTCGTAGCTCTGACAAACGACCACAGATGGGTCTGAGTGATTCGGAGGTCACTATAAGCCGGCGGTCCCTTGCAGTTGTCTGTTGACTGACCATCAGCAACATCGTTAATGCAAATAAAACATTCGGCCATTGAAACCGGTGGAATTCCGGCCCTATGCTCCCATAGGAGATACAGGAACACATTATTATTATTATTAAAAGCCTTTATATCGCATAATCTTGAATTTTACCAGTAAATGATTTATTGGCAAAAACCTCAAATTAACCAATTTATGGGCTTATTTACTGTGACTGAGAAAAATTCTAATATTTAACAAGGGAATGGTGGAAAAAATTTGAAATGAACTATGCTCACAGACCTATTGCACTGTTACCATTAAGAGTTGTTAAATCTTAGGTTTTACTGGAAAATTTTATGATTTACCGTAACTCGGGCTTTTACAGTAACATATACATCTAAAATTTAAATAGTTTAAGATTGATAATCGACTGTAGTTCCAAAGAATTTATTATTATTCTTTAAATTTAACATTGATGGCTCCACTTTTTGTTGTTTTTTTTTTTAATTATGAAGATGCGAAGCGTGTGTATTTATGCGAACAACACAAACGACCATGCTCTTCAGTGGGATTTGGAACCAAGACCTCTGGCATTCTAGGCTAGTGACATAGCCACGACATCGCCGAGATTGGCGATATACGTCACATACACCCAGGAACACAGATAGACAAGCGTCATTGTGAAAATAGTGAAATCGTATTCTAGGGACCCCCCAAATGTCCTTACTGTTGAAAACTCAGTACCGAAAATAAGATATTCAAAGATATTTTTTTTTTGCTTTTTCTTGAAGTACATAAAAATATAAGAGTATGCGGGAGGTAAATAGGTAGTTGTTATAAATTATTTAGTCAGATATGTTTTAAAAACCTTATATATCTTTACTTAAACTACTACTTCTAGTTGATGGATTGCTACCAAAATCTAACCAGGTCGTAACTTGAACCTTCGGCTTCGTGTACTAAAATTTCTCTCGTGTAATTACTTACTTTGCCCACTTGTAAAGTAAATAACTATTATATATTTAATTATTTGATACTGTGCATAAAATAAATTAGTGCTGAATTATTTTATGCCGTTTATTACAGTGAAACCAAAACTACTAGCACGCTGATATATGATGTGGATTTTAGTCGGATTGAGCGAACAGTCTTGTTACAATAGATATTGTAAAAACATTCACGTCCAAGTAAAACAATAAAGAAATTTAATTTATATTAAAATTACAAACACTAGCACAAAGAAATCTTTCAGAGAGAAGAATAATTCTTCTCAGAAAAAAGGGCGTAGACTGCCCCGATGTCGACGCCACTGGCGCTGACCAAGCGTGGAATTTATAATAACGTCTCTCGCTCTTTCTCGTTCATTACCACGATTCGCTGTTTTTCTTTTAGAGAAAGCTATTCACTGCATTCGCGAATGTGCGCCAGTGTGAGTGTGTATATGTATGCCCCTTTGTTTTATGTTGTTGTTAATAATTTATAGAATGTTTTAATTTAGTAAGTAAATTAATTAACTAAATCACCGCACACGGACTGCTGTAACCTCTCAGTGGTTTTTGCTATTTATTTAATGTTAGGTTTAATCTTATGTTGGTTCAGTGAATAGCGACTTTTTGTTCTAGAAATGGTTTTGTGAATGAGAGAAATGAAGTCGCTCTACATTCTGATTTAACGGAACGAAAAATGCATTAACTTATACATTATTCCGTCCTTTTAAAAAAAGAAATTAATTGAAATAATTCATTGTTTTTAAGGGATTATTTTTCAGCCTCTCTCTACACTTGTCAGCTTAAAATAAGTCAAAATATAGCGTCAAATATAGACGGAAATGGAGTATTCCGATATAATAGAATTCATTCAAAAGGCGATTTCGACTGGCACTGGTTACTTGCCGGTTACATGTTTGGTTGGTTTCAAACAATGACGTCACACTGACCGAACGGTTACTGAAAAAGCTCCGTAGATTCTGACATTAATCAAATTTGACAGAAAATATGAAAAATATGACAGCGTATTAGTTTGAAATCTTAACAACCAATCAGAATATTAACCGTTGGACGAACATGTTACTGATTTGACGTACCAAAACTGTTACCATTTACATAGAACGTCATAAAAGTGTCAGTCGAAATCAATTGGTTACTCTATTTATTAACCATTCTTGTGACCAAGTAGTAACCGGTGCCAGTCGAAATTGCCTTTAGTAATCACTTTTATGTATTATTTATATCATAAATAGTTCCATGGTAACGGCTTGGACTATGGATTATAAGATCTTGTGTTATATTTCCTCAGCCGACAAATTTACGAAAACAAATATGCACCACATAAAATTACCCCTGTGGCTTCTTTACCACTACCATCATTGGAGCCCGTGATTTGACAGCTGGTAATCGCACAACACTTGCAAAAATAATACCAGATTTTGTGAACTTCTTATTAGTAATTTTACGATGAAAATAAATAAATTACCTACCTGATATTAGAATGACGGCAACTATTCCTAAAGTCATGTTTCGTCCAGGTCATGGGAGTTGGTATTGTTATCTAAAAAAAAAATAAATTATTATTACCAAACGAATTAGGGACCAGTTGCATGAAACGTTGTTAACTAATAATTTGTTGAAATATAATGCCGGATTTTATTTTAGACCATAAAATAATCATGAATTGAGATATAAAATAGATGTTTCAGTTATACATCCATCCATCCGCACATACACAGACATTATAGTAAAAAACGTCTTTTTTCAAATTAAAAATTCACCAGAACAACAGAATTATAATTGTTGTTCTTTGTGTATTAGCGTGAAATTGGTTAAAACGGATTCAGTATTTTGCTCAAAAATCTCGATAAATAACTTTTATGCTGTTTATAAGAAAAATTATATATCCATAATAAAATAAAATAATTAGTAGAAAATTTAAGAAATGTATAGGCCATTTAAATTAATTATTTAAAATCATGTAGACTACCATGATTATTTACATAAAAACGATCTAATCGAAAAAAATATGATATACTCGTATAGATATATTTTTGATAGAGTCTGATGATCTAGAAACTAATTTTATGTTATATTAATGACAATATTTGACATTAAGTAAATGTATCCTGATTTAATTTAGGTATTAAGTGTAATTTTGTATCATTAAAACGTACATGTTCTGGAAACACGACTTTATAAATTAAAATAGACATTTCTTGTTTATGAACTTGTTGGAAAATTGTGCAGGTAATTTATTTTCAATAATTAACTATGAACGGATATAGAAAAGAACATAATTTAATATATTTTTTTAAAGTCTAGGATGTAGGAAAGGGTATACACGGGTATACGCCGAGTACCCTATGACTTATTAAACCACGAGCTCTGTCTGGATTTTTTAGCAATGTTCTAGACTTATTTTATACATATTAATATAAATAAAAAATAATTTTTCACTATAAATTTTATTCCAAGCATTTTTTCTATAAAATAAATTTATAACATTAGACTTTACTAAAACGCTTGTCTTAAAACACCCCAAAACAAAGCTTATGATACCAGTCATTATTATTAATACATTTATTAATTGATGGCATTATTTGACAGAAATTAGAAACTTTTTTATACGTAATAAAAGGGAGTATGAAATACATTAATGGAGAGACTATAGTGGAAATACACGTTTTGAGGGCCCCTGGATCAGTTTTGTGCATTGTTTCATTAACATCTGTGTGGATGAATGAATGTGTGTCCGTTTGCTTAATAATTTACGATTTTTTATACATATTTATGTATATTTTCATTTGATGACCTCAAACGATGTTATCTGATACATATTTTGGGTAATTTGGACAAAATATAACCAGTTAAGTATCATTTTGAAGGAAACCCTAGTTATGTGACATTTGTTTAAAGAAAAAACCAAGTTCCATTTAGATGCAAGTTAAAATGTATACATCAATTTGTCGAGTTCGGCATGACTTTTATATACCTTTCTTTAAAATACAAATGATAACAGATAGATAATCGGAACCATTTTAAGGTATATATGAAGGTGAGTTGAGAAACTTTAAACGCAAATAACTCGAAATCATGCAGTAGTAACTTAACTGGTTTTTCCTCAAAACCACAGAATTGTAGTTATAATATTTTGTGTATTAGGTTCATTAAATAATAATCAATTAAGTGATTAATGCGAAAAGTGACTGATGGCAGTTATGTTAGACTTGCATGTGTTTTGAAGAACCAATAACAGTGAAACATATAAAAGTTTTCGAATAAAATATATATAAAACATGGATATTTTTGTCGTGGAGATCGCGGAGGATCGTTACATGAGCACTGTTGCTAATTAGTGCGCCGACGATAATGAATAGTTGGTTAACACGTGTAGCTCAGACTCCAGTGGCGGCGGCGGGGCGGACGCAGGGGGCGAAGATGCGGGAAGAGTTCCATGAAGAGAAACTTCGCAAAATGTTAAACAAGAATTCTAATCTAAACTTGTTAATTTTGAACATGGTTATAATTAATCAACACACGCTTTAATGTGTTTATTATCCGCTGGTGTACCTCTCTCTCTGTTTGTTGCCGTCTCCCTCTCTCGCTGTTCGGGACTGACGCCATTACTTTACCTCTTAGCTGCTCGATGCTCGCCATTGCTGCGGTGTATACAGAGTGTTCGTGATATTCATACCGCATTGTTTATGAGAATAATACTCTATCTCTAACCATTTTCTTGATAAGATATTAATTTCAGGATTAATTTTATTAGCAACCCGGTTGGCTACGAAACAACCATAAGTAAATAAGACGCAAGGACTACTCTTTTCCTACGTATTTGTATTTGAATGTTTAATTTATTATTATAGTAATCATTAAATCTTCAGTTCGATGTCTGCAGCAGATTTTAATAAGAGCTGAATGTTCCCCCGCTATTAACATTATTCGGGGGCAGTAAATAGCCACAATAATTTATCGGATTTCATGCAGATCACATGCAGACTAAGTCTAAAAACTTTGACAGTACTTTTGTTATCACAGCCATCCCCGTTTCAACAGCTAGCTAACGTTTTACAAATACATAATTAACATATTTATTTATATTTTTAAATAATAATTTAACGATTTTGGAAAAAATATAATGTATACTTACAAATGAGTAACAAGTCAAATGTTGTACAATACACGCAAGGTATTTGTTTTTACTGCTTCAAGGAGGTGACAGGCTCGCCGGTCATTTCCTCCATTCAGCAGTAAAAACTGTTTTACCTTGCTTGTAGTGTATATAACTATGATATAGACGCAAAATGGAAAATATTTTTATAGAATCTATAACATGTTATAGTATATAGTTAGTTATACACGAATAATAAAAAATGCTAGAATAAACAAAAATTCCTGGAGATGGAGTATTTAATAAGTTCAGCAAGAGTTTCCAGATTAAAGAGGGGGGAAAATTAAAATTCCGCAACTGAATGCAAGCGGAACTGACTGTACATAGAATTGATATAGGAAGGTTAAATGAGTTTGCTCCTTATAGATGAAAATCGCTAGTCGAAAAGATTATGTAACTGGAAACAATAAAGGAAAAATGAATAAGAGCACGATTGTCCTGGAACGAGGAAATGTCCATAAGAAAACAAGGAGAAAAAGAAGAAACCAACGGAACCAAAACCAATCTAAGGCAGTTGCATTTTTAAGTCAAGTTAAAATGTGTTAGATTTACTCCTTGCACTATATGTCTATAGTAAGAGCCCGAGAGCGATCTATCCATACAGCCACAACTACCAATAGATGATACAATAAAGGTAATAAGGAAGACTTTATTAATAATTTTGCAAGTGATTTCCGTTTTGCTTTGTTTGCAATCACCCTGTACAGAGCACAGTTATAAAGGTCTTGTTTGTTGCTTCTTGCGTTCGTTTGCTGCCTTTAATAAACTTACACATATCAATTTTGTTAACGGCGAAGTTGTGAACGAGGCTTCGGATATCTCGCGACCTCTTCGCTGGAAGTAATCGTTTTATACACGAAACTCAGGCTGCCTTTCAGAACCGTACTCTTTTTAACCCCATTTAAGGATTGTAACTGCTTTAAACCTCAAACTGCAATTATTGTAATAACTCAGCTGCAATTACTTAAGCGCTTTATTTTTATTGTTCATTTATTTTGAGCTGTGAGCTGTGCACAACAGAAAGTAATTCCCAATTATTGTGCAGGAGACCTACAACCTGCAGTGGAATCCAAACCACTAGGACTATATTATATTATTGGTTATAAGCGAGTCTTCTAACCTAAATACTTAAACTCTATGTATAGTAAACTAAAATTTCTGTCCGTGGTAACGTTTGGGACATGGACCATGAGTCTCTCGATTCCCTTAGCTGGCAGAAATTGTCGCCACTTTTAACGACCGCAAATTATATATAATTTCTTAAAAAACATATTTTTTAGGTTTATACTTATAAAACAATGACAGAATCAGAACGACCGCAAATTAATATAACAGAAAAATGTAGGAGTAATATTTTATTAATTATTTCAACATTTTAACAGATAAATTGAAAAAATTTAGACAATTTTCTACAAATACTTCCCATCCATGGGAAAAATTTGTCACTTCCCTTAAAAGAGGTTGTCATTTCAGAAAGGAATGACATATTTCCCAACCTCTAAAAGGTTTGGAATTGACATATTAGGTATTACTCGTATAGTGATTGTGAATAAAATACAATTTAGTAGTAATTTGGTTCCGTAAATTAATTATTAAACGTCACATAAATAGCTTGAAAGAAATCAAAACAAAACAATCCTAGGTGACTATTTATTTTTAATAAAAATTGAATAAATCTGAGAATTTTAAAAATTTTAAAATTAATTTACTAAGATAAATTACTACTACATTGCAATGTATGTTACATCGTTTGATTCAGAAAAATGATATCTTTCGATTGATATTACAATCTTTGTTGTTTGGTAGAACACCGAGTAACAGCACTCAAAAAACTGATTTCCCATGTTAATCTCCTATGTACACTTTTAAGACAGGCACACGGTATATCATAAAAAGTCGTGTGGTAATTCCACTAAAATATTTGTTGGAGTATTTTACTTACAGCTAAATGACACATTTTTAAGCGTAAACTGCGGTTACTTGCCGTTAAGTCTCACCCCAAATATGTTAGTACAGGTTAAAGTTAAAATGGCAACGATCGGCTGTGGGGTTCGAACTGAGACTTTCGCAATCCACTGCCCGATGCATTACCATGGGGCTGTTTATTCCATATATATTTCATTTCACAAACAATATCTTTGTAATCTGCGAATCAGAAAGAAAATTGCAAAACAGCAGAGAACAAAAAACTGCAATATAAATTATATATGGCCGGTTCGCAAACAATCTCCAAAACGTCATTTTCACGTTAATCTATACTCGTACGCATGAAGAATGCTCGGACAAACAGTAATAAAAATTGTTAATAAAGAAGATCGCAATTAAAATCAAATTTCCTACCAAAAAAATCACCGGTATTTTTCCAGGGGCTGTTGATGAATAAAAATGAATGGGAAATGATTTCAAACTCGAGCGCGCAGTCGAACGAGCACAAAAGATCAGTTTTCGAATCATTGTTATTAGTAAAAATGCACCTGCTGATTGAATTATTTGATTGAATTTAATAAAAAAAATCGTTCGGTGTTTTTTATCGGTCCATTTTAACACTGTTTGCTTTTCATTTACAAGGAAAACGCGATATTTGTTTTCACGAAGCATGCTGCATTATTCGGAAAAAATTGTAATTTAATCTGTTTCTAGTTTTTGATGTATAGACGCGTAGGCAACTGATATTGTTTTTACTTTTTCACTGTATTTTTATGTAGGAAACAAATATTCAATGTAATTTGAACGCCATTGTTGTTCTGTTGTGAAATCACAACAGGAATTGGTAATGATTGCATGCAACGAAAATTATATTAAATTTTGTTCAGCTTTCGACACATTTGCGTAGATTAAAATTGTAATTTTATTCCGTTGTTTATATCAGAACTTTATTTTGCTGTATCGTATTCTCTCTGTATATTCGAATCATTTTACAATTAAATTGTTGACTATTTCCCTTCATATTATCATTCATTTTTTGTTTATATATTAAAAACAATTCGAATATTAACAGCTTGTACTACAATCTAAAAAATTATATTTAAACCATATGCTTTAAAGAAATAAGAAAATATCTAAATTCGTATTTCGATAACGATAAGTTATCATCAGTAATAATTTTAATATCACTTTTGCAACTAGATTTGTATTTGGATATTTTCTTATTATTTTAGGGCTTAGGGGTTAAATTTAATTTTTTAGATTGTTCTTAACTTTGGAGTTTGGTTTTTGGGTGTTTCAAAAATGAAGACAATATCTTACACCATCTTTCGTTTTTAACAACAGTCAATTTGACCCGCAAAATTTGTTTTATACTTTGAGAGTTTCCTTATAAATTTTTAGCTTATTATTTTAAAAAAAGAAAAAGTTAAAAAAAAATTGTAAAATTAACTTTTTAAAAAAACACTTTTTTCGCGACAAATAGAATGGTAGAGATATATGCAGAGAATAGATAATAACCGGCCAGTGCGGAGAATATGGATGGTGGAATACCGAGAGATGATACATGGGACAACACAATAAAGAAAGTACTGAGCAAGTGAGAAATACAGAAAAAACGGTTCGAACTAATTGGAAAATATCAATATTCAACTATCAATAGCAAATTATTTGTAGGTGATTTATTATGAAATAATATTGTGATTTTGGAAACGATTAAATAGGAAAAAAAGTGAGTGGAACAAATGGAGTGGAAATTTTGAAAGGGAAGAAATAGAATGGAAAAAGTGTCTTATAACAGTGCCCGAAATTGCAAATTATATTATTGCTTCTTACAGAACACAACTATCTATTTCTACAATCCACTACTACCACAATTATTAAGGACTATTTAAAATACTTAAAGTAATAATATGTGTCCTGTATGTTGTTACGTACGACCTGTTTAGTCAGGGATTTTAATTGTCCCAGGACGAATTAGTCGCGAATCAAGTACTACAGTAGTTGAGATCCTGGTCCTTTTCTTTCTAGAACTGATGTGCATTTGATAATTATAAAACTTAATACAAAATTAAGAAATGTAGAAAACAAAAATGAACAACGCAAACGTTGATACCAAACTAACAAATATCGCAATAAGTTAATAATTAGTTTGAATAATGTGCGTCCATTTTTTACAATTTCTGTATAACGCTTCACACCAACTGTATAAGCTTCATTGTTATATCGATCTAAAATTATTATATAAAAAACTGTTTCTAATAACAGATGTTATTGGCTTATTATTTTGTCTCAAATAATAAACAAAACCTATTTATTATTAACAATTGGAACGAAAGCAGTTACATTTATTTGACTGCCAAGCCCACGAAATTAAAACATAATCATAGTTTAATCTAATAATGATTAACATCGGATCATTTACGATGACATTTGCCCATCCCCCTCCTAAGTCCGGTGCTGGAACGCGAGTTTCAATAAGTGTATCTGACGGAGTGTCATTACCGTGATTGGCTAGGTCCGGCCGCATTCTCCGGAAAGAGTTACGCTGACTCCGGCGAGTCCGGGGAGCATAATTTCGCAAAGTGCTCTCATACGAACAGTGGCGGCGACACCGCGGTCGAGCCAGCGAAATTTATTTCATTGCAGACTTATTAGTAAGAAGTTGATATTATTATTGATAGGATTAAATAATGGAACCTTTTCGGGTTCGATTGAATTAATGAAATAATTGAATTGTGGTTCATAAGGACCTTAGTTCAAATCCTACAGCCGATAATTACCATTTAATGGTTTTCTTACACTATCAGCTTTGGGGGTCGAGCAGGGACGGTTGGTAACCTCATTTAACGTAAAATACCAGGTGATCCATTGATCTGTAGAAATATTACCGAAAATTAAAAAAAATATTTTAAATTAAAATGTTCATATAATACGAGTATGGTTTTCTTTCGGGCATTCCATAAGTTTAATTTTAGGACTAGAATAACGAGAAACAAAAGATCTATAAAAATTAGTTAATTAATTAATTAATAATTAGTATGAATTCACTCTTCCAGTGGTTTCGCGAAAACAGAGTCTTCTTAAATGACACTGAGACAAAAATAATTTTCAATTGATTATACAATTACAAAGTACCTACAATTCATCTAAGAAGTAATTATTTATTATAATCAAACGAATTGAAAATGTATTATAATTAAAAGTAAAGTTTATAGGTTCATGCGGTGACACGAGGCTCTCAGTTCGACTCCGACTGTCAACAACAAATGGTACCGCCTTTACTACAATTCTTAGGGGAGCGTTATTTAACAGCTGTTAAAAGCAAGATGTCGCATCTAATAAACAACAAACCAAAATTGTATACCGCAGTGATTAATTTGAACAACATAACATTTAAATAATAAATAGGTTTTATTGTTCTAACAGACGTTGGTTGTCTTTGTAGTTAGAGCACTGATTTCCATGTAACACTAGATTAGGCATAGGCCATATTGTCATCTGGAAGCGTTCCCAATTGTATGGGTGAAATTGAGGTGATTTAATATTCTTTGCTCACTCTACACCGCGCTCGCAACCACCTCTCTTCAGGTCATACCTATCATCTATCATTTTTAAATACTGAAGTGTCACAAAAACTTAATTTTGACCCTTTTGGCGTCGTTCAATTGAAATGCACCTTTGCGGCTTAAGCCCAATCTAGTGTTATATAGAAATCAGTGAATTAGAGTTATTTGTGTGTGGTGTTCTTCCCAAGAGAAATATGTGGTTGCTACGCCTATGGAGTTGATATACTAAGCGATGAGACAACCATCTCCAATGTAAACACATGACATATACCACACGTACACATATACACCCACATTTTTACTAATGTTAGTGTTTTCACATTTTATTGGAAATTGCTGCAAAATAATGAAATTTGCTTTATGTTTCTGTGCTCAGTTTTTTATTTTTCTTTTAATTATACTATTATACGATATTCCATTTATTATTACATTCATTTAAATAGTGTTGTCCTTAATCAATGATATTACTATTAGAAATACCAGTGCTGATTGCAATTACGAATTACGTCATACATATAAGAAGAAAATCCAAAATATCAACAATACCACATCATGAGTAAGTAAATGGCATGAAGATATATTCTTGTTCGACTGTATTATAATCACTTGTTTTTGATATTGTTTACCGTCCATAAAATGGCTGGAATATTTATTACGTTTAGAAATATTACTTTTATACTATTTAAATGATGAGGATAACAGGTCAGAATGATTAAGATGTGAAATACAATATTGCCAAACCATACACAACAAAAAAAGCACACTTCGAAACTATGAATTATTTTCATGTCAACGTCATTGGTCAAATATAAATGTCGTTTTAAGCTAATGAAAAATAATCTGGAATGCAGTCGAACACAGAATATTGTAGATTGTACGTAACATGTACATAATAGGGTTTTATGGGGTAAATAGCTCCGTGGTAACGCGTCGGACTGTGGATCGTGAGATCCTCAGTTCGAATCCCACAGCTGACAGTTGCCAATTTAAATTTACCCCTATGGTTCCCCCTCCACTAACAGCTTTGGGGGTTATGACTTGACGGCTGGTAACCGCACTTCATAAGCAAAAATATATCACTTACCGAGATCTGCGTAAGCAGAGTGCCACACCCACAATGGGTATAAGGCGTGATGATATATTTATTTTATTTATTTATGGAAGAAATTGTTTAGGAGCCGTGTGAGTGCAGGAGGCCGAGTCAATAAAACTCTAAATTACATACTTGTTTCATAAATATCTATTATTATATTTTTCTAGATGAAGTCACTCGCAGTTCTATGGTAATACATCGAATTGTGGATGAGATCCCTGCTTAGTTCATATCCACAAGGAAGAAATGGATAATAGCTATAAAACGAGAAAATTTTCAATGTAATGAAAATACACAAATTTGTGGGAAACATTTAAAAACGGGTGCTATTTCTACTATTTTTGACTTTCCATCACATTTGACCATTGATTTAATAATATATATTTGATTTAGCGTTGCTTATGCTGTTATATACAGCAGTTTAATACCAACCACGTGACGAGTGGCATGAATGTGCTGTTCTTCTTCCTCTAAGTAATTTTATATTTAAATATCTCTCTCTTCTGTTGGTAAACAGTTTTTAGATCTGCGAAAAGTTCTAGTGGAACAATGGAGTCTGTGGCTGAATCATAGTCAAATTTAAAGAAATAAATTATAAAATAAATAAATAAATAATAATAATGCCTCGCCGATCTCGGTAGCGTAGTGGCTATGTTACTCGTCTAGCATGCTAGAGGTCGTGGGTTCGAATCCCACTGAAGAGCATGGTCGTTTGTGTTGTTCTCATAAATTCAAAATCATCCACACATGAGGCGGCATATGACCAAAGTAGTTAGTCCGCTTCCCATCTTCGTAATAAAAAAAAAAAAATGTCTCAAAATAATAATAGACACTACATACAATTTTATAATTTTACGGTATTTTCAGTAATAAACAAGAGTGAGAATGAATTGAAAATATTTTGACAGATCTTTCAAAAACTTGTCGAGTGATATTTAATTAGATTATTTTTTATTTCATCATCAGGCACGCTACTAAATCTATCTTTTTTGCTTATTTTTTACTTGCGTTGATGATAACTATCTGACATTTGACATTTGTCAACAAAAACAAAAAAGCTTATTGATGTAACGTCAAACTGGTAAAGCATAATTTGAGGAACGTCCTTGGTCCTTGGCGCTTTAAAGCTGTCGTTTGTTAGATGTCGGGTGAAATAACCTATATTTCACAAGTATATAAAATTACAACAGGCGACATTTGTATCTATTTCTTTCTCTTTAAATATATCCAATTTTCTCCTACCGAAACTGTGTCACTTATCTTTTCTCCTAATTTATAATAAACCTTTTTTCATAAATTCGAAATTTAACAAAAATATAAGTATGTGACTTTCTTGTATATAAAATAAATTTAGACATCTATATTGATCACCATTCTTTTGATGATGTACGCATACACCAAACTAATACTCAATTATAATATTTTTTTATTACCTAGCATATAATTATTCAAATTACATCCCACACCTGTTAATAAAACCTCACAAATATCTCTCTAATCACTCTTATCACCCTTTCCACACCGCTAACAACCTCCCCCTCCCCCGCTCCTACTCACATCAGGGTTGGGGGGTTGTGTAAGGGTACAAGCAGTGTGCGTATGCAGATCAGGACAATCGGCAGGGATAATGATCGGTACACGTGAACTTATTCTTATTGAACTAATTTGAGGCTCGGCGCGTCTAACCAACCGCTACAGTCGAGAGGGATCCCCCTTCCCGATGATGGAGACGGTGGCGCCGTTTGCGGATTCCGCGCAAATTATCAGCCGCGTGACGTGTCTGCAGACGCGGATGTGACTTTGGGAGGATTGTTGTGCGTACAGGGTGTTACGCATGCCATGGGATTTTTGACAAACATTTGTTTGAATATTACTGCCACATTAAGTAAATAGATTATAGAAGTATATATTTATTTAGAAAATAGAGCTAAATTCTATGATGAATTAAACAAAATTTGGTGTAAACGATACGATTGGGTTTTTTAACGTTTTTTTTTTTGTGATCATCCAGAAAATGAGCTGTTTCTGATTACTTTTTAGACCAAGAATTCATTGTTTAATGAGCAAGCTCGGAAATTGTTTACAATGCTTGTTTTACCCGAATCAATTTTACGACTCGTTACGTCAATTTTTTCTTCACCAATAAATTGGTCAGTTTTTTAAAAAATGTCAGAGGATTTTAGTCATTGCAAGCAATTCAAACTTGTTTATGTTTTGGATAGTTTATCATTTTTCTACGTACGGCTTGGAAAAAAATATTAGCATAGGTGACAGCTGATATCGTACCTATTGGTACTATTCAAATTGTCACAATAAATTGACGGAAAACTTGATGTGTGTAAAACAAACGTCCATATTTTTGTTTTTGGTAATCTATTAAAAAGAAAACGGTATTGACCAATAAATTGCGATGTGTAAAACAGGAACAGGAGAATAGAAAGTTACTTGACGATAACGACTGGAAATCGAACATCATTCGTGGAAATAGCCAAGTATGATACCGAAAAATTGATAAATTGTACGAGATTTTTGAACAAGGCTGACTGTTTAGAGTAGATCTTGGGATATATAATATAATATAATATTTTTTTCACGATTGCCCAGAAAATTAGCTGTTTCTGATTCCTTTTTAAACAAAACGAAAGTTCCCTCTTTATTAAGCTCGCGGAAAATTGTATGTAAGGTATCGAAAAGTTACTTTTCAATGTATACCAAGACACACCAGAAAAAACAACAAATGCGGCATACATGTATATTTTATTTTGTATTACAAAAAATCCAAAATTCAGAACGAATCACTGCAGAAACTTCAATAAAAAATGCAAATGTTAATAAGAATTAAAATCTCAACTAGCTTGGAAACTGTATCATCTATATGGATAGTAATTTTTGTAGTTGTACCACTAATATAAATGTTCATAAACACCTATATATTTTGATTTATTCTTTTTTTTCAAGAGCGCTAAATAATATTGCATCCAACATGACCTGAAAGTGCCTTTATTTGGCTCACAAACTTCCAAAGTTCGCCAGGGCTCGCCAAGGCTCATCTTGGAATATGCTTGCTCCGTTGTAGTAAAGTATCACTTTCAAGTCTTGTTGCGTAAATTACTACTACCGATAGGATTGCCAAGGTAGAACGTTATGTTTATAAATTACTGAACGAAAGTGATTAAGGTTCAGATTAACACAACATGCGATTTCACATATAAGATGTTAAATGGTTTTAGTGACTAGTGCCATCTATGAGCAGTTTAGAAAAATTGTGCCAATCTCCCTGTGTGTAACGTTTCTGCAATATAGGCTGAAACAACCATCTACGTTTTCTTTTATTTAATTTTTTTTAATATACATTCAAAATGAACGCACTTCTGAATAAGAGAGATAACTATATAGTTCTATACATAAATATAAACCTAAACCGCACGTTTGAAGTTTGCAAACTTTAGTTTTAATTCTACACTGTAATTGAGTAGTGTGAACGCTCTCGTATGGTAAACATAGGCACAATATTTCTTAAACGTAAACATTATTGTAAATCTTAAAACTAATTGCTTATGTGAATGGGGCTTTACTTATCTATAGAGTGAAAGTTAATAAATGGTAAATATAGAAATGATCAAAACATATTTTAAATATAAGAACGTTGACAACTACAAACTTTCAAATGATGTACGAAATATTTCTTTCTTTAAATGTTGAATTCCAATCCTCTTATAAAATTTGGGTCCATGATTTGACAGCTTGTAACCCGAGATCTACTCTAGGAAGTAAGTTGTGTGATAAGTTATATAAATAGATAAAAATATATATTCGCACCATTTACCTATTTTCGGTATACCACTTGACTAGTGAAATATATTTAATGTTGATGTTCGTTTACTAACCGATAAGTTAGAGCCACACTAACGTTTGAGAAGAAGAAATTGCAGGGGTCAATTTGACGATATTGCTGACTGGGTATCGAACTGAGGATCGTATAATCCATAGTACCCTAAGTGATGATTATGTATTTATTTATTTAGTCTGCATTTATAAACTCACGTCTTTGTAGAGAAGATGCTACGGTCACTTACATAATTAATATAAAGGACAAAACTATGGTGTGAAAATATGAGTTCTTTGGAACACGCTGTGGATATCATTCCTTGTGTGTGAAATTAGACCAGTGTGAACATGAACATTTATTGGCCTAATTTAACAAACCGGGATTTTCGCGAAAATTTAAATTCCCATCTCGTTAAAATGTATCCAGGGCCATGTGCTGGCGATGCAGCGAAGGCATCGTTTGAACACCTCAGGCCTGGTTTACAGACTACACTAGTATTAGCTCACTAGCAGACCGTCTGCTCCGCTGTAATTCATTGCATCTAACCGATCATTTGACCGGCTCTGGTACTCCAATGCGAATAACTTTTGTTCTGTCTTGTAGTTTCCGATGCATGCACGAAATTTTGATCATTTGGAATTTGGACGCGCAGTGCTACAGACAGGAACTAATAGTTTACTAAACTGTAGTTATTTACGTGAAATGTAATTATTGGTGGCGAAAAAGCTCCTATCACTAACTGCCACACCCCGAGCCGAAGTCATTTGACGGTTCTTTTATTTCACAGTTAAAATACTATTTGTTCAATTTTACAATAGTAAGAAAAACAACGTGGGTTTATTACAATCTACAAACATTAGAATAAACCATTTGACTTTTGCAGTCGATCTATAGTTTTACTGAGAAGCAAGGAAGATCTGAATGATAAAATATAAATAGCAAGGAAGAACTAAAGAAAAATAACTAAAAATAAATGTAGACAAGACAAGAGCTATGGTAATATCGAGAAAGCCTCAGAAGTACATATTAAATTTGAACAACAAGAAATGGAGCCAGTAATCTTCAAATACTTAAGATCGGTTATAGCTGAATAAATGATAGAATCATGGCTGCATCGAAGATAAGCTTTGCATTTATTAAACAGACCTGTAATAAAAAAGGTATTTATAGTAAAAGCTAAAATATGGGTATGCAGTAATATAGTAGCAACAACCTTGACTCGAAAACCTGAACAATGATTAAGAATCAAAGAAGAAGATTAAGGGTTAACGATATGAAGATGTAAAGAAAAATAGATAATATGAGCATCGGAAAAATAAGACAGAAACTAGGTATAAAGTCAATAGAACAAAAGATAAATGAAAACTTCTCTAGATGGTGAGGACACTTAAAACCCGGAAAAATAGGAAGATTGAAAGGAAATCAAAAGACAGATTAAGATACAAAAGGGTATGACGAAACTGGAAACTATCTAGATTATATCAAATAGGATTTAAATGAAAACAAGTAGAAAAAAATTGTCAAGAGACAAAGAAAAATAGAGAAATATAATTGCTGAAGGGAAAATTTAGTAACTACATCAATTTCAACACTGGCAGAAACCGGTAAATAAAAGAGGATTAAGCTTATAAGTAATTATTACAATATAAACACCTCTCTGCCGATCACGGTGGCATAGTGGCTATGTCACTAGCCTAGCACGCCAGAGGTCGAGGGTTCGAATCCCACTGAAGAGCATGTTCGTTTGTGATGTTTACACAAAATCACATCATCCACTCATGAGGCGGCATATGACCATAGTAGTTAGTCCGCTTCCCATCTTCATAAAAAAGAAACACACATCTCTGTCAATCATCCAGACCAAAGAAATGAAGATTTCATGGTCGGTGATCAGTATATCATATCTTATTATATTTACCCTTAAAAATTTATTGTGAGGTATAGAAACAATTGTATATTCGAATGTTGTAGATTTAATAATTAATAAATAGTTATTGAGTATTCTAATTTCCTATAATCGGTTTTTATTTGATAAATATATTTTCAAATAGGTTTTAGCTTATAAGATTATTTTATTATAACTTTATAATAATTCATTGGCGGTTAGTTATTTTAGAAACTGCACGAAATTTAAAATCGGTGCAAAACTACATTAGACAAGGGTTATTTAGTGGAGTAATGAATCCTTTAATAAGAATAGAGAAAAACCCGAAAACAAAGAAATTTTTGCGCCGATCAGAAATACCTGTACATAGTATGAGTAATTTTTATTTTTTTAAATTATTCAATTAAAATATATTTATATGCGGATTTTGTAGAAATCATGTAACAAAGTAAAAACTGTAGTTAAAAAGTTAAGTTTGAAAAGTTACCATATATTTTGCTCATTAATTAAAAATTAAAATACAGAAAACTTTGTAAAATCCAGCCTAATTGCTACAACATTTCACCAACAATACAAAAAAACGAAAAAATAACAATAAAATAACAGTGCGTTTACGAAACTAAACCCTCTTGAAAACAAAATAGTTTTTCACACACATCCTATTAAATTTGACGCGCTAACTCGCAACTTTATTTATGCTAAATGCAACGAAATGTTAATAAAATTTCAACCTAATTAACTTAATATAACAAAGAACGCTAGGTACTTGTAAAGAGCCCAGCGTTTCAATTACCCGGCTACACTCACGAGCGAGAAGAGAAGAGTGTGCAGTGGGGGCGGAAGGGCGAGGGCGCACTAACAACGAAACAACGCAACAACTTCGCCGTGCCCTTTCATTACAATCAACAACGAACACAGAGACCTCGCCATTGTTGGACGCGGCCGTGAGAGGCCTTTATTTGTGGCTCATTGTTGAACGGCACTGGCAACTTGCCACCTATTACGTAGGATTATTTTTACGCATATACTACAGTACATGTGTGCTTTATACTCGCGTTTCGCAGAACTGAATTCCCAACGCGTTCAACGGCAAAACCAATATAAATATTAATGTCACCACAAAATAAATCTAACGACAGGAAATCAACAAAATTATAGAGTAAATTAACGATATCGCTGGCACGGACAAACGTACATTCCACAACTGAACTGTGAATCAGGAAACGCTAATAGTAGTTTGTTTATATACCAAGGGACTGAAGTGCCTGGATTTAATCCCGAGGGAAATAATCTCTTGAGGGAATCAAGGCACTTCAGTCCAGTGGTATATACACTATTTTTTGCATTTCCAACCTTCGTTTCAACAATACATTATAAATAATGATCAATTTTAAAGGATTTGAAATACATACTCGTATAAATATAAAGAACAAGTTGAAAATGTTTTAAGTTGCATTAAAATATTTACGCGTCAGAATAGTAATTTACGTAACAAGACCTGAAAGTGATACTTTACTGGGTGAGCAAGTATATTCCAGAGCGAGCCGTAGGCGAGTTTTGGAAGCTTGTGAGCCCAGTAAAGACACTTTCAGGTCATGTTGGGTACAATATTTTTTTCGCGATCTTGAATAAAAGAAATAATAATTCTTACACCTTATTGCAATATTTGACACATGAATGAAAAATAAATAAATAAAGAACTGATCACAATGGAAACATTGCTTTCCGATCCCATATAGTTCAACAAGAAGGAATTTTCCGAGCTAGCTCGGTAAAGAAGGAATTTCCGGTCTAAAAAGCGATCAGAAATAGCACATTTTCCGGGCGATCGCGAAAAAAAAAATTTTTACATAGAAAAAACATAGATGACACGCTGGAAACATATATTGCCAGGTAAACTAATATGAGTCACGACAAAATATGAATGGTGGCACATTCGTGATTGACTCCATTAACATTAACTCCCTTCATATGCAAATGCCGATAGGTTAGGTTACATTTATAAAGTTTCGCGCTAATTGCATGCTATGCTAGCCTTTTGGATAGAGAAGGATTTAAAAATAAATAAATCAAACAAAGAGGTTACATATTTATTTCCAAATATTGAGAGTATAATGAAACACCAATTAACAACGTACAATGAAAGAATATTATCCGGAAAATAGTTTCTATCGTTCTCTATTAAATGCACTCTTATATTTTAATAGTAGGAATATACAGTTCCATCGTTGTATTAAAATTTACAATCAAATACAAGAAAAAATAAATAACAACAGTAAGAACACAATTCTAACATAATAGTTATTTATGTATCAAGGCACTGAAGTTCAATTTTTTATCACGAATATAGAATTTAGTTGCCGAGGCCGTAGAGCCGAGGAAAATAAACCATGTGAGTGATAAAAAGGAACTTCAGTGCCGAGGTACATATTAATTTTTATTTGAAATATAAATTTTAAAAAAAAACTGTAAAAAAAATTACAATAAAGGTTAAGTTTATACATCTGTCAGTTGTCAGTTGCCAACCTTCAGCAGTGAAGTTAACGGAAATATTTAGTTAATTCTTCTTGTAAATTTTGTTTCATGTTACGTCCAAATTTACTACAGTACGTGAATATATTTGCCAAAATTATCCTACTTGTACAATAATTATTTAACGGTTGCCAACACTGAGTTGCTCAAAGTCGTCGTATAATGGGTTACTTTATTAACGATTTCTGAGCTTTTAATGACGATTTTTGAGCACTTTCCTGCCGATTTCAAATAAAATATTATAAAATACCGAACACGTAACTTTACAAATCACTAGATCACTAATGAATACAGTAAATTTGCTTTTTACTGCAAATACAAAGTCGATAACTTATGGACTAAACTTGAAACTAAAGTAGATGATAATATAAATCCAATGTTATTTACAATATTAATTGTGAAGGAGTGCATATTGGCCAAATCAGACAATACCTCAAAAACAGGGTCAGAATTCAGATTCTGGATACCGAAGCGAACCTTAGGAAGCGTAACTTCCTCGAGATCGAGATGATCCATATTTTCACCAACAACAACTCCTTATACCACAGAACTCATACAGAAGGCCTGAGTAGATGTTACGTGTAGATGTTGTACGTGGATGTTGTTCGTTATGTTTATTACTGTATTTATTTATTCATTATGTAATGTATATAACTGATATCCATAGTAATACATTACTGACACACTGACAGAAATGTATGAATAAGAAAGTTGTATGTTGCATACATCAGATTATTTATTTTTATGAGCATTAAAGACAGTGAGTGACAAAATAAAACTGAATTTTATTGCTTTATGAGAATGTAGTGGCGTGAGACGTTTAGATTTTTTCGGCACATCATGCTACATGGTGTACATGCGTGCTCAAGGAGGATTAGTGAACGAGCCTTTAGCTTTGGCGGGGCGCGGGGCATAGGCCCTTTGTTTCTGAAGGGCTGAAGGGGTGCGCTTCGTTATGCCGCAGTAAAACGCATGGTATTATTTCTGTTATTGTTCAGAATATTCCTTTGTTTCTTGTTGTTTATTTTTAGACGGCTGGGTATTTGTTTTAAGTAATTAATTGTAATTTAAAGGTATTTCCAAAAGGAAATTTGTATTAGTTTTGAAAGACGAAATTTAGGCAATTTACTTAGCGTTATAGAACTCATTTTACAGTCAAAGTTTTATGCTAATGTTATTTAAATTTACTTTAATCTTGTACATACTAATTAAATAATTTTTAAAAGCAAGTTTATCTTACATACAATTTGGAGACGTAGACTACCAAATATCGAAGTGACGTTTAAAAATATAAAATAAAGTTTTCTACTCCTGTGTAAATATATCCCCATTATTTTTTTTTTTCGATTAATTGTAGTAGTTTGGACATGTTGAGCGAATGTCAAGTGAAAGGTTGGTGAAACTAATATATGTGGGTGAGATTGAAGGTGAACAATTCGTGAGAGTCCGAGGAATAACTGGTTGGGTATGATTGATGGTTTGTTGCGTGAACGAATGAACCAGAGAGAAGAATAAACGAGCATGTATGATCGCACTATGAATTTGGAAGAGGCAAAAGTGGTGTATCAGGATAGGAATGTTTGGAGGAGATTGATTGTTGGTTGACTGTGTTTCTGGGTTCGTGCTACCCCACTGAGTGGGATACGTGACGTTATATATGTATGTATCCTATATCAAGAATTTATATTGGGAGGTAAACAATAAAACAATTAATTGTTAGATGCTTTTTTATTATTGCCTCTAAAAATATAGGACTGGCAAATCCAGGTCAAATTGTTACACAGAGGTTTCATGAATCTTGGTATACCCCACCAATGGTGCCAATTTAAATCGGTAGAATAGTATATTCTACAACAAGTAATGAAATGGCACATATTCCACGCGAGCAAAAAGTTTGTAGCCCGAGCCAAAGGCGAGGGCTACGGTTTGCGAGCGTGGGATAGGCCATTCAGTTACATGTTGTAGACTATACTTTCTATAAAAAGGTTTTGGAAATTATACGAAAATACAAATGTAAAACTGTTGAAAACGTCAAACTCAAATAAATCAAATTAAAACAAAGAGACGTAACCATAGTAACTGAATCAAGATACTTCATATGTCGCGCTAATAAGCGGTTCTGATTCGTCGAAAATATTCCATACGCCGCGTATGGAATGTTGGTGAATCCATAACAATTTTTAGTAGTGGAATGCCCAGTTTCCAAAACAGTGTTATAGAAAATATTTTCCACTAATGAACGACTATTAAATAACAAAGTCATAGTCAAACTCTAATAAAGAAATTCATCATACATTAAATTCTTATTTTACGATCATTTTTTTTTGTTTGTTTACCGATTGGGTTTCCAAGGTATGTACGTATAGTTATCATCAGTATTGGGATTTGGGGATGGGGCATGGGTAGACATTTCCCCCTTCCCCAAAGTTCGGACAACCAGGAGAAAATAATTAGGAAAGATTTTTCTAACTTTAAATCTTTCGGTCAATATTTTTGCCTGTGTGATTTCGTTGTATGTTATTTCCTAAAGATTCAGTCTGAATTATTTTCCATCCTAAAAATTCCGTAACGAGGACACAATTCAAGTTCACATCACTCCTTCCCCCCTGGGTTACCTCTACGTTACGTAACGTTATGCTAGCGTTACGGCCGCCTACATCTGAAATAACAATGCAGAATTTCATGCTGGCCTGCGTTTGCAGAAGTGGTGGTATCAGGCAGCAGGAGGGTCAACGATATGCTACTGCTATGTCAACTGGAAATTTAGAAACGCTACTTAAAAATTTCTCCTGGAAACTTGAAGCTGGTACTTGAGATGTGCATTTTATTGACTGGACAATGTTGATTTTTGTTTGTTTTTGGGGTACTCATAAATACTGAGCAGTTGAAATGGTATAAGGCCATATAAATTTAAATTTGTATCATCCACAGTACCACAACTGCCGTAAGAAGTATAAAAACGGCAGGTAATTAAATGTCACATGCATAAACAAATATATCACATGTACACTGACAAGAAAAAATAATAATTTACAACAAAATTATTTTAAAAAGATAACTTAAAAATACCGGGTAGTCCATCTTTTATATTACTCAATTATTTTAAATATTACCGAAACATTATTCAAACAAAGTTAATATTATAATTAAACTTCCCACACTTCCTACAGAATAAGATTTTCTATTGGGAGTTTTCTTTTAAAAACAGTTCTTTTTCAGAATAGTCCTAAAATGATAATATAGAAACTATTATTGTTTCTAATAATAAAAAATAAAAATAAATAAATTTATGAAAGAGGTTCGAATATCTGTCCTTCAGCATCAATACAACAAACTAAATAAAATATAACAACGATTGGTTAATAAACTAAATTGAAAACATAATAATAATATATATCGAACAAAAACTAGTCTACTGATTTAAATATTCGCTAGTAACAATGCATAGCATACTTTTTGTGTGTGATTATTTATTAATAAAAATTTGAATAGTTGTTATATAGATCACTTTAGGACTACAATTAATAAAAAGCAGTTATTTTGTTTCGTCTGTCATTCATTTCAAGTTTTATCTATCTTAATATACTGTCGTGTTGGTATACATTTGACAGTGAATTAGATATTGAGAGTGTGAGACGAAGAATGTAATTTATGTACACTTTCGAACCATTCGACAAATAATAAAGAACTTTACTCCCCTGATATATAAACTACCATTGTATGCAATAATGTTAATATTTTTTTCAAAACATATTTGATATTGTTTTGTATAATTATTGCCATTTTATAAATAAATATTACTAAATATTATTTGTTTAGATACAAATTTGATAAATTTATCAAAGAAAATTCCTGATAGTTTTAACGAACTTTAATTTGAGGTATGACATACCCCACAACACAAACCGCGTGACTTTTTTCCAACTAACAACATGTGGAACAATCAAGAAACAAACCGCATCCCTTGCGGTTAAACTCCCAATTACAATAATTAATATTTCTGCGGCGTAAGAGAAAACAGTCGATCCAGTGATCATCCCCCGTTAATTGCGCTCTCATCAACACGATCTCATCGAAATGCGAGTCGCGTAACCCATCGGTAAGTGAAAATATTGGAAGATGTCTTCTCTGGTAATTTTTTCCATCGTCTGCCAAATCTTATTTATAGTACGCGAGTTGCTTAAGACAATCGTTCGTCAATGATGAAGGGGCGGCAACGGCGGGGTGATTGGGGGTTGCTCTCTACTCCTTGCATCCCCTCGAGCTCATAAATGCTCCCGCGTCATTGGCGCACGTCAGGATGTTGGAATTTGTAAGGTTATAGTTTTTATAGGAACAAAATTGCTTGTAAATTGGTAAAATACGTTTTTGTAACGAACAAAATTATTTCAAAGGGAATTAGAAAATTTTGTAATCATGGCAAACTTCTCATTTAATATTGGGATTCTAATTCATAAATAAAAGTATTTTTATATTAATTGGGTTTTTTCATTTTATTGTAGATAAAATATTGTACGATACTCAAACGTAAAGCGTTTTTAGTTACTCAGAGGTCTTAAAACACTCTAAGGCTATGATGATATCTAAACCTGATGGTAAGAGTTAAGTAAAAAATAATAAGTAATAAATTAACGAGAGAATGAGAATAATTTGACAGGTATTTCGAAAACCAGTTGCCCTACGGGCTTTCGTGACTACTGCAAATGGCAACAAGTTTGAGAAAGAAACTGGAGTAAAATTTTTAATTTATCGAACTCTCGTATTATATTTAATTACCATATACTTTGATTCTCATATTCTCAAATTCAAAACATAATTAGGTAATGCACTTAACTTGTGTTATAAGCCATTATCATGCTAATGTAACCTATCTAAAGAAATTGAAAGCTACAGAGATTATCACCGGGAATAATTTCTAGAGCTTTATTCTCGCTATAGTAATGAATGACATAGTTGGTAAAAACGTAGACCCGTAACAAACAATAACACATTTCATTGGTTTTGAGAAATGTCAAAGAATAGTCAAGGTAACAATCCTAGATAGAACTGATTTCCAACTTTATCATTTTTCTTGTAATTTTCTTGGGACACCTGATATGATACTCACCCCTAAAAATATAGTGAAATTTTTTTTATTTCTTGCGTTCCTTACAATTGAATTTTGTCATTACTTAATTCTTATTCTGACACTAAAATTAAATGAATAAATTGTTACTCTACTTACTTGATTTCAGATTAAACATTTTTCTCTAAAATGATACGGGAAGTAGAAAATTGCATAAGTTTCAATTTTTTACTTTTTACGTAAAAAATAGTTAATTGAATCCTATCAAATTTGGTGTCAAAGGTCATAAGAAATGAGCTGAACTAAAATATCAAAAATTGCCTTTGAGGAATCGTAAATTGTTTGAATATGATATATTATAATATATTACAACTCTTTCGATTTTTTTTATCAGAAGGAGAAAAATATGATCAAGTTTTGATTCATTTCTAAACGTGGCATACTGCTTCCCGCAGTTTCTTTATACGATACATTTTTTTAGGTTCTCTGAGCTTTCTCAGTTGTTTGTTGGCTTGGTTTTAAAATTATTTTATAACAAATATTTAGAACAAAAGTTACAGAGAAATATTCTATCTACCACTTTTATTTGAAGTATGTTTTTATAAATTATTTTAGAACATTGTACAGCGCTATAATCGAGGCTAGAACGATTATACGATACTTTTTTGCGTATTTATTTCAAATAATCATATTAATTATTAGTACAAATAAATAACAGAAACCTCTAGTGTATGTTAAATGATATCATCAAATTTAGGGTTATATGTACACGGAAAAAATGGATTACTACAATAGCAATATTTATCTTTCGTATAGTGATAGCAATTTTTATATTCTTACTATAACAAAACATATATTATATTTATTTCTCAGCAATAATATTTTGCTTGAAATAGCAATATTAGTTGACGATTTGAATATATATTATATTCTTAACAATATAGTATATTTAAGACAACATGATCTAGATATACACGGCAACAATATTAAATTATTAAAAAAAAAAATATTTAGATTATTGGAGCAGCAATCGAAAATAATATCACTTTACTAATATAAATAAAAATATTGTTATTATGTATAAAAAAGTCGTGCAGTGTCCACACCAATTGTCTTTGTAATTTGAAACAAAATAACAATGAGCAATGTATTCAATTTACAATAAATTCGCTAAAACGTCTCAGCGAAATTCCCAGTGCTATGGCACTGGGGGCAGCCTTGCTATATTCTTTTCATTCAGTCTCCTCACGTACTTCTATCAATCAAACAGTATTTTCATAATATTACCGACTCGCGCGTTTCCGCTGTGCGCCCCCGTGGCACGGACGCCGCTGGCGCGCGGTGCATGATGGGAAAACAATTCGGCCGTTTAGGGCGCCTCTTATTGGATTCTTCATATGAATTATTCGCGCTGCCCGCGTGGCGGATGGATGGACTTACATCGGTTTGTTATTGATTAAAACTGGGGCTGTTTCCCACCCACGAACATTGATATCTACGTCTGTGGTGAGAATTTAGGGTTTTTTGGTTTTATGGATTTTCATGTTGGTGGACTGGGGATTCTATTCTAGTTGGGAAATATTGTATATATTAAGCGAAAATACTTATTTTCCATTTTGAACTAGGTCACTTTTGGTGGATTCGCCTCATGCGAAATAATATACTGTACGCGATTATTCGTATCCCGGAAGCTGTAATTTTGTAGAAAGATTGAGAGTTTATAAACTCAACTGAAATATTTGTTATTTACCATTGACTAGTGGCCCATGTATAGTTAAAGAATAATAATAAGTACATGTCTGACATCTCTATTATGAAATCTAGCACACATTACAAATTCTACTTAATTAAACCCTTACAAATAGACTCACAAAAGGGATTAGCAATTTTTTTTATTATTACTTCATTTTCCATTCTCAGAACATATTTATATTAACTAAGGTTATAGTTATGATTGGTTAGCATAAAATTTTACACATTTTGTTAATATAATTAATTTAAAAGCACAGTTAAAGATGTTGAAAAAATGGAGTTGGCGTTAATACCTTTTGTGTATCTGCCAGAATATAATATTACTTAAGATATAGTTTAAATTTGTAAACTTTAGAAGATTTCTATAGTGATCCATCGATATTTAAGCTTACTGTATATATTTTTTGTACTCATACATTGAAATGTGTTGTTTAGCGTTGCCAAAACAACGTCCGATATGTCCATTTCCCAGGTATCCAACAGATAGACAACCGGGAAATATCGACGAAAACTTTTCTATTTCTAAAGCGTTTATTAATAAATTATATTTACAATAAAAAAAATATAGTATTTCAAACATCCCTTTACATAATATTAATATAAACAATGATGGAATAAGAATGAAATTGAATTTAAAAATAACAAATTTAGTGCATTTGGTTACCAATGTTGGCAATAAAATCTGCCCGATAGACAGCTGTAAAATACATAACCTACAAATGTAATGTTAGTTATCTCAATATAAATAAAAAATATAATAAATTTACAAGTGAATACGGTAAATATTATAAATATTTTAATTGTTATCTAATATATTAGACAAATTATTTTGTCTGTTTATATTTATTGTGCAACTTTGACAATTATCAAAATAACTCCTTGAAGAACTTCATTTCTTTTTATGGACTGTTATTAGTTTTATACTTTTCGTAACGCAAAATTTTTGCCATGCGTATGTTGAACGAACGCTATATATTTGTTGACGGTTACTATGCGTTTGTTGATCGGTTGCTATGTAATATATTTTTACTGTCCAGGCAATAAAAGTGACACTTTACAGATAATTGTTTTAGAGTGTAGTTAGTAGGTATATCTTACTTTTTCGAAAACTTCTAGTATCCAGATTTCAATTACTGCGTTTACATGCAGTTTTGAAATCGTTTTTAAATTTTTGAAAACTCCATGTATACAGCGTCAAAACAGTTTTGAGTTAACTCAAACCAAAACTTAAATTCATGGGTTTAACTTCAAAATTAGTTTGAAAACAACTCATCTAAACACGTAAAATACAATTCTGTGATTGCACATGCGTACTTAGCATACGTTTTTGATGCTTTTAAATATCCTAACCTAGAATATTTCTTCCGTGTTTAAAATCTAGTGTGTGTGTGTATTTTCGATACAAAGAGGTTATGCTTTACATTCCAATCTGTCACTTACATGCGCATGAGCCGAAACTGTTTTCAAATTTGTTTTTTACTTGTTTTGAAAATTACATGTAAACACATTCCTTTAATTTTGACTGAAAACTGAAACCATTTTCAAAATTGCATGTAAACTTAGTAAATGTTAAGTCAATAAATTGGACAGTAAATGGAATATACCTTGGGACATGTTCCAAGGTATAGTGACATATTTTAAAGGAAATGTAAACTATGAATTTAATTTGTTAGTGCAAGAAAAATGTGTAATTGTATAAGATAATTATTTGTCAATATATTTTTTTATTTGATTTATAAGTACCTACCTATAAAATATAATAAACCTACTTTAATATTTAATTTAATAAAAAAAAATATATCATCACGTAATTCACCCATTTTTGGGTACAGAACTTTGCCGTCAATTATGTGCTCAAATTTATCACTTGTATCGTTGAACATGTCGCAGAGTTGGCCGTAAGACTTGTCGCGCGGAGCCTATCCAGTTATATGAAGAGATCAATGGTTGACTAACATAGTAAATAATCGAATTAAGTATAAGAAACAATAAAACGATCTACAAGTGAATTTTTTGCTTAAAGCTCAGGAATCTGTCACAGCGAAATCATTGAGTGTTCCCCTCGTGGTTCCTTGGCGCTTATTGAGAAGTTCCTGGGGGTCAGACGGGCAGGAGACGCAAGGGGCACCGGTAAGTTGTGTTGAGTTCGCGAATTGATTTAGACTGTACATGATTGGGGTGGATAAAGACAAGATCTCCGCAAATTACTCCCATGTTAATCTCTGATCGAACTTTAGGAAGCTATCGCAACCGCTTTCGGTCTAAATGTGTAATCGATAAGGACTTACAACGTAATTGCTTGGAGGTTGCGATGAATATTGTACCAGGTTAGTTTTTAGATTAGCTGGCTTTAGAACAGAGGATCTGCATTACAAGGAAAAAGTAGAGTGCAGTGCCATTGAATAGTTTGTAATTATATTATTACTCTTTTTACATAGAAGGATTTTTGAAAAAATCTATGATGAGATGTTTGCGAAAATACCCCGGAATCCTTTTTGACTATTTTCACAATGTGAATGGATGAATAGATGGATGTGTGTCCTAATGTAAATCAACGAAGCTTCATAATTATAGATCTCATGAGAATATGAAGAAATGAGTTAACACAAAACAATAACTACAATTATTTAATTTATAATTTATTTTTATTATAAAAGATGTTAGTAATAATATTTGGAATATAAAATATTATTTGAAATATTCTTGTATCTACTTCCGGTATTGAGAAAAACTATAATATATTTTACGATATGCTGAATTGTAAACCTAATCTCTAGTAGTAAAGGATCTTGTACAGGATGTTACCTTAACCCTCTATTGCATACTGTTCCCGAACGGGAACATAAAATTTAAAATTTTTTTTTTTCTTTTCTTATGCAGTTTACATTCATAGCAATCATGTTGTAACATTTGGGAACATTATATACACTTTGTCAATTGCCAATTAGGTTATTCCTTCCAATTTGACCAACATAAAAAAAAATTTTTTACTGGAAAAAGGATAATTACAGAAACTGAGATATAAAATGTAAAATTTGAAGGAAGCAGTTTATTACCTGCTGATATATTACAGCCAAATACACCTTTACAAAATTTCCAAAAAATTTTTTTAATTGATATTTTCCTAGAAGAGGTTGTTTATCAAACAATTTTGTATAGTACGCGAAGACGACCCAATAGACCAAAGTTCTATTGTAAGTTGAATTTGTTCATATTGTTCCCAATAGTGAACAAAACTGTAAAAAGAATTTTTTTTTTATTTTTGGAAAAAAATTTATGTAACACACTTATTTTAAATATAATAATATTTCTTTTGTCAAAAATAATGTTTTTGAGCCATTATTTGAAAAAAATAATAATTCATGCAATAGAGGGTTAAAACCATAGCAACTAACATATTTATTGTGTATGTTTTTGAATATATTAATTTATTGTGCAGCACTCTTCAGTAATTGTATTATTTATGATTCAGTTTATCTTGAAGCATTATAAAATGTTCGATTGTAACTCAAACTTTATATGCTCGCTTGCAATGTAAATTACTATAATAATACATTTTTTCTACGACAACTTAGAAATCTGCTCATTGTATGTTTGTTGTTGCTAGGGATATGAGGTACATTGCAAGCATCGTGCGAAATGAATTTTTGTATTTCAATACAGGTCAGCTCATTTAAGTACAGGTGCCATTGCTAGGATACTTATTTAGAATGGGGTCTTTCACCATTTTTTTTATGAAACTTTATCTATATTTAAGACTATCTACACTTTTAAATAGTCTTAATTGTTATTCATTAAGCCACAATGATTTTTTTTAAATGTTGTGACGTCATAGTAGAGGTGTTGCTGGATCTAAAACAGTAGAGATTTTAATAATTTTTATTACATAAATGTTCTATTTTATTGTAATAATAATAATAAAATAAGTAAAAAAATATATGACTACAATTATTTACAATCTGTACTGTTTTCGATCCAGCAAAACCTCTACTATGACGTCACAACATTTTTTAAAAACTCATTGTGGCTTAATGTATAACAATTAAGACTTTTTAAAAGTGTAGATAGTCTTCAATATAGATAAAGTTTCATAAAAAAAAATGGTGGGAAACCTCATTGTCAGATATTGAAATGGTGAAAGCGGGACAAATTTATTTTTAAAATAAAATTAATTTGGAAATAATATCGTGGTCGTAGAAAAAGTATAGTGTACAACTCGCATGGAATGTCCATTTCGTACTAATATGATTTGCTTTCACACTCGTAGGAAATGAGTACCATTCCATGCTCGTTGTACAATATACTATTGTAGTATTACACACCGAAGCAGAATAGTATATTTTACAACAAGTAATGGAATGGCACAAATTCCACAAGAGCAAAAGGATTTCTTAAATGAAAGTAGTTAAGATACTAAAATGTACTTGATGCTAAAATAAATAGCATATCATTAATTCAACAACATACAGTATCCCATTGGACCCATGAGTCTCCCAGGTACTTATTCCCAATAAACACATACAATATACAAGATCACTACTCACCCCACTTGAGCACCAATGACAGTTGAAGTCTGAGTGACGCGAGGTGGCGTGCGTCGGACCACTAGGCGTCCCCCAGGGCCATGCATGTTGCACGGGAGCGGAATCGAAGCCCGGACCGAGCGCTGGACTCATCTGCCTGCGATCTCGTGTGCTGCTGATGTCGTGATGGTCTGTGATGGTCATCTGTACCCGTCCAACTAAATATATTAAAATTTTAATCAAGCTAAGCGCATCACATAGATGGTGTGCGCTTGAGTCTTTCGACAGGGGTGCGCAAAGTTTGGACGTGAGGCATGGGGAGAGTATAAAAAATAAACATGAACTTGTATATCTATTTTGAATATAGTCAGCGGAATCAGCTTTTCCTTGCGCAAAAATAGTTTAAATAAATATTGATGACGCATATGTATCTAAATAAGATATCAATCTAATTAATTAACAAACATTTGCATTTTTATAATAACTAGCCAAGATATTACAAATAAGTGTATAAGCGTCACGTTATAGATGTACGATTATAGTATATTATGATACTAGTAGTTGAAATAGGACTTTTTGTATTGAGCTCTTATAGGTATTTGCGGCCGAGACTATGCAAATTGAGCAAAACACAAAAAGACTCTTCAACTTCGAGTGACATATACTACTTTTTCTTCAAGTATTCCTAATTCACCGGACGACGCAGCATAGAGATTTCAATGGTAAATTCTTAGAATGCAATTATTTGCTTCCTTAATTTTTTTTAGAGCAAAAGTTTATTTAGATTTTATCTACGCATCTATTGATACCATTGTTCATAAATTTCCATTGTCCGAAAGAGGACCATTCTCTTAAGGTACTACTCCCCAAAATACTCGAAAGCGTACCAGCGTACGTGTAAAAACAATTCCGTGAATTTCAAGTTGGAATTCTGTAATAATCTGTCATATTTATCAAATATTAGCAGATCTAACATCTGGTGCTGGGGAGATCAGAATTGTGTATTTAATTGTTATTCCATTAATAATTAAGTTTCTGGACATTATTCAGCTAGAAAATAGCATTTTATGTTTTAACTAACAGAACTATTTTTTTAAATAAAATTTATTCAATTGTAACTACGGCAACAAAATAGAAAGTAAATAAACAACGATAGGAAAAATTATTCCATTTAAGAAATCTACCAAGCACTTGAAGGTACTACTCCCCAAAATACTAGAAAGCGTACGTGTGAAAACAATTTCGTGAATTTCAGGTAGGAATTCTATAACAATCTGTCATATTTATCAAATATTAGCAGAGCTGTCACAACGGTGTAGTTGAACCAATCAAAAAAGAAAATTTTTGTCGTATCCACCAATCAAATTTTGATTATACTGGAAATTATGCACCGTGCATGACAAATCAAATTTCGATTATACTGGAAATTTGATTGGTAGATATAAAAAATTCTCTCTTCTAATTGATTCAAAAATGTAAAATACGATTTATACTTCAAGTTATAGAGTTGGATTTAAGTTTTAATTTATTTCAAAATATAAATCCTAACTAGGTTGATAAATAAATAAATATATCATTACGCCTTTTACCCATTAAGGGTGTGGCACTCTGCTTACGCAGATCTCGGTAGGTGATATATTTTAGCGTATGAAATGCGGTTACCAGCCGTCAAGTCATAGCCCCCAAAGTTGTTAGTGGAGGGGGAACAACAGGGATAAATTTAAATTGGCAACTGTCGGTAGTGGGATTCGAACTGAGGATCTCTCGATCCACAGTCCGATACGTTACCACGGAGCTATTTATTTATTTATTTTTGGTTTTTTGCCAACTAGGTTGAAAAATGATAAATAGAAATAAGTACAATAAATAATTAAGTACAAATCTACTTGAGTATACGTCGCATATAAGGTAAAAATATTTACAATGTACTGAATTGTAAATCTACTATAACTGAGGTCTGTCTCAACTCTCAACTGGCAAAGAATAAATATTACATACCGAGGTGGAAATCGTTTTACGGCAGCCGAAGGTTAAGATAGCTAAAGCAAAGAACAAAGCACCGGACAATAATAACATTGATACGTTAATTATTATTACACGCCTTGTATCTAAGTGTCACCCCGTTACTTAACATTTATAGATATTAAAATAGGTAATTGTTTCAAATAATCATATTAATTTATCGGGGTGTTCCATAACAGTAGATGATTTTACTTGTTTCATAAAAGAGTTTGGCTACCAGTCGAAATCGCGCCCCGCCTCCAAATATTGTAATGGTGAAAGAGTTACACGTATAATTTTATTGTTATCAGTAAGTATCGAACTGCCGATCTCATGTTTTACAGCCTGATGTATTACCGCAGATCTATTTACATACTTATTTCTTTAATTGTATAAATATATAAATACATGTTAACCCGAAATGTCAAGTAAGTTCACTTTATCGGCAAGTGACACTCCCTTAAGCATCTTCTCAAACAGTGCTTCAACTTTAGACACCCCTGGAGGTAGCGGGACCACAGTAACCATCGCAATCATTTATTATTTATTATTAAACATCGTGTACGTGTAGGTGAGCTCACGCACACAGCTGTACAATTGCACACACAGACATCATCAGGTAAAGAAACTCACTCAGGGATGTATGACTGTGTTGGTGCCCAAGAAATATTTTTAAGAATACTGCCTTCTACATCTCTATAGTTTACAAGCTGGAAATATATTTTCAAGTCGATAACTGTAACTTTTCACGGATATTTATTTCAATTTCTTTTTGGAAAATGAATGGCGGAAACTCAAAAACTGATACGAACTCTATTATTATTCTAAAGGTGCTTATCTTTTGAAAATTCACGATCGAAAACTTTAATTCATCACAATACCTCCCTTACATACAGGGATATTACGTTCAAAAAGACTTTTGGATTATAGTCTTTTATAATTTTTCTTATAAGAGTCTGACAGTTTTTCAACTTAATATTTTGTTCACGTGTTTTTGTTTTTCTAATGTCCGGTTGCACCAACATTAGTTAAATTTTAAACTTAGTTTAAATAAATAACAGCGTATCTTATTTTTGACATCAATGTCAATTACTCCATTTGACATATAACTTCGATTTGCTTTTATTTATTTAAACCAAGTTTAAAATTTAACTAACGTTGGTGCAACCGGGCATAAATGTGTAAGAATAAACTGTAATATTCTAAGGCTAAGAACAGGCTAAATAATTATCTGAACCCTATGCCATAAATAATAAATAAAATCTGTATAACACATTTCGATAACTAAGATATCAATATCATCATTAGAAGCAACAGGGATAAAATCAAGATTACACAACTTGTAAACCAACCCAATGGTCAAAATTTAATGTACAAGACAAAAAAATTAAATACTAATTAAAAATATACTTAATAATAATATAACAAGAGAGTGAGAATAAATTGAAAATAATTTGACAGATCTTTCGAAAACTTGTTTCCAGGCAATAGCCACGAAAGTCTGTAAGGGCGTAACATACAATGAAGCATTTCATTGGTTTTAAGAAACGTCAAAAAAAAAAGTAATAATATAACAAGAGAGTGAGAATAAATTGAAAATAATTTAACAGATCTTTCGAAAACTTGCTGGCTATTGCCAAATGGCAACAAGTTTGAGAAAGAGGTTGGAAAATTATTTTCTACTTTATCGAACTCTCGATTTATATTTAATTAGATTATTTTTTGATTCCTTCATCAGGCATGCCACTAAATCTATCTTTTTTGGTTATTTTTTACTTGCGTTGATGATAACTATCTGACATTTGTCAACAAAAATAAAAAAGCTATATAGGCTATAGTTTTATTCTCAGTATAATAATGACAGGATTGGTTAAAACGCAGACACGTGACATATAATGATGAATTTCATTGGTTTTAAGAAACGTCAAAAAATAATCAGTATAATTAAGACAGGATTGATTGAAACACAGGCACATGACATACAATGAAGAATTTCATTGGTTTTAAGAAACGTCAAAAAATAATTGTATAAATACTCGTTAATGTTATTTTTTATTATACCTGCATCATAAACCGTGTTTAAAACACGCTACAGCGTTCATAAACGTCAGTTTAAAACACGCCGTGCTTTAAAGGTTGCTAAGCAACAACACAAATAATTATTGTTAATATCTGTCAAAACTGTAAACGTAAACAATAAATACTAACCAGTCTCCATGTAAACGATATACGTCAAACGTCACACGCGTAAAATTATCAAAATAAAAATGTTGTTTTTCAGTTTTTTCCAGAGTATGATGCAGGTATAATAAAAAATAGCGTATGACACACGTGTATAAGTGCTTTCAAAGCACTAACGACGTTAAAAGCACTCCGCTTCGCGTCGTGCTCTTAAACTCGCCGTACGTGCTTTAAAAGCTTACTTATACACTTGTATCATAATATACTATTTGCAATACCTGTATTGTAAGTTACCCATTAATAACAAAATTTAAACACAGTAAGTGGAACTTTTATTGCACAATTGGTTTCCATGGTTACATCATTTACTTACCGTCCACGGTGGATGGTAAGTGAAACTTACCGTTCACGGTGGACGGTAAGTAAAAATATATCATTCAAATTTTATTTTTAACCTCAATCTAACAGCTGTTAATTTTGATACCTATTTTTGTTTTTCTTATATTTACGCAGATATTGCAAAAAAATATCTTACTAACCTCGAACTGTAAGAGATTTTTTAGGTCTCGAATGTTTAGGAAATCTCGACCCTACGGGTCTCGACATCCCAAACTACATTCTCGACCTAAAAACTATCACTTACAGTTCACGGTACGTAATATACTATTACAATACCGAAACCGATTGTTGTATTAAAACAGAAACCTTACTCAAAACCGAAATTTAATAAATACGATGGACATAATCAAAACTCAAACTGTTTACATACATATATATGTGTGGGAGGTAATGAATTATGTATAGAATTTCAAGTGTAAAATTCTGTTTATAAAATCTATTCTGTATAGCTTGAATTCTCTTTATTTAGTTGAATGTAGTATACAGCTCAACTATATAGTTTTATTTCGGATTTGAATGAATAAATTCGTAAATTTTTTCCTAATTGGCGCCAGTCTCAATGCACATATTACAGCACACAACACAGCGGAGAATTTTTTATTCTGTCTGATAAATAGAATAAACGTTGTCAAAAGACATCACGTTTGGTAGAGCACAATTTTTTGCGCATTCCACGTTCGAAAAAGAAAAAAGCCGCGAGAGAGAAAGAGAATAAAGCGCTGTGGTGCGGAGTTAATTGAGGTAAATTCAATAAGTCGCCGACGCCGAGCGACGGCGACGGTGGCGGACGCGCGCAAATTACCGCCGATTGAACGCGGACACGTGGTGTCGGGCGTCGGGGTGGCAGACGCAGACGTGTCGGGGTGAATGTAGATTTTACACGGAAAAAGACACTTCTTTATGGTGCACAGAATCATTTTTTATCTGACGTCGTCCATATTCAATTCTGTGTTTCTTTTCAATAGCAGGTAGAAGACATGTAGAACTATATTAAATTAAACAATACATTTAATACTGATCGACAGCTTGAAATGTTCACATATGAGAAATAGAAGTTATCGTTTTAAAAGAACCTTCGATCTTAAAAAAAATGAGCAAAATATTGTTAAATTACATGGTTTCTAGAAAGATGATAATTTTAAAATAATGTCGTTCTCCCTTTTGGTGGACAGGGTGTACTTGACGGCAAGTAAGCGCACTTTCACTTGCAAAGATCTGCGAAAGCAGAGTGTTACACCCAATATGGGTATATGGCGTCATAGTATATATTTTTATTCATTTAAAAAAAAAATAATGGAAAAATTGCTTACCTTATATTTAATAGAGTCCTAAATACAATGATCGAAATAATCTCCAAAAACATCTGAAAAAGAAAAACAATATTTTAATTTATCGCTCAAGCTATATTTTGATACTACTATTTATGATATTTTCATTGAAAGAGAGTATCAAGTAAAAGTAATTTACCGGCCTAAGAATACCGACCAATATCTGCAGTATATGAATCGGGATAATATTAATGATAAGTATAATATAATGTAAGTTCTAATGAAAATTCATAAGGTTACATATTACATAAATCAACCTTTAGTCAGTGTATACAGTAAATGTTTCAGTTATTTGATTTGTTTTTTTACGAAATTTTCAAATTCTGTGGTTATTAGTATCCGGGACATTATACCTATATGACAAAAAGTTTTTTGTTATTGTTACATGTTTATATGTTTTTTAAGTGTTACATTATATGTTATGAAATACTGTTATCTATTTTTATACGTAACATTTTTTCTGATTAATAAGGTATAATTATTATTATTATTTTCCAGTAAATCTTGCATCTACCTTTTCAAGATTTCTGTACTTCCTTATACAATGTATAAGAAAATTAAAAGCGTTGTAATACAGAGGTTCATATCATTAAACATTACTTATACGATAAACAATTCTAAGGTATTTTCTTGTGATGAAAATCGTATTAGTTTCACTACAAGTAAATGTAGGTAATAAAACAATCGACTAACACCTGAAGATTGTGTTGAAGGAAAAAAAGACCATAGAACAATTCAGGACAAATCGCACAGAGATGAGGAGATAGAAAAAGAGGAAATTTATGAATATATAATATAGCACATGTATTTATTTGATTTAAATTTAATTTAGCATTCCAATTATAGTCTTCGCATTCTAATTAAAAGTCCTGATTTTGAGACCTCCTGTGCAAAAGTATCGTATGTTCTAAGGCTGCACGTACGTCACTAATCCGTCACTAACGAGCCATTCGTTTACGAGAAGGGTGAGGGAGGGCCATCGCTAAAATTAGGGAGAATTCTCTCAGCAAACCAGCCCCCCCGTTTCAGGAGTACGCTACCACTGGTTGAAGGGGGAATGACCGGTAATTTCTACACACGAGAATTAGGATGTGTTAGGGATTTCATTGTTGATAAGTTGGAATGTTAACAGATTAATTCACAGACGTCAATTCTGAAACTCCAATAAGAATAAAGAAATAAATATATCATCACGCCATTTATCCCTGTACGCTTGTCAATTATCAAAGCATGTACGCAACGATTTTAGTGGCAGAGTAAGTTATTCATATTTTATGTGGTGACTTTTGTTGTCGGTTTTGGGACTCGAACTGAAGCTGTTGTCATGTAATCCGATGCGTACCATAAATCTATTTTTTAAATACATATATGTACAGTGTGAGTTTTTTAAATCAACCAATCAATTTTGATGAGAAACTAATACTTTAGAGAAAAAATAAATACACAGGCTTATACAGCAAAGAGGAGGACATAATTTTACGGTTTGTAAAATAAAATTATTAGGGTGATGCGGTGGGGGGAATGAAAGTTAAATTTTTTTAAATGGAAAGGGGTAAAAGGATATATGGGTAGACAAAATTATTGCATGTGAAAATGCACGACACCGTACAAATTTTATATGATTGTTCAGAATAGTTCAGTGTGTGTAAAAAATTTATTTAATTTATAATCAAACTAATAACAGGTCGGATTGAAAATTACGGCAACCAAATAAACAATGCGGAAATATTAAAAGAAACTCACTAGTACAGTAATGTAAGACATGACACTTGTGTCAAAAGAGTGGGATATGTAGGATATCGCATGATTGTCATAAATACAGTTTGAGTCATTGAAAATATTTCAGTAATAATATAACAAGAGAATGAAAATAAATTGAAAATAATTTGAAAGATCTTTCGAAAATTTGTTTTTTGCTCATTTTTTACTTGTGTTGGTGATAACTATCTGACATCTGACTTTTACCAACAAAAACAAAAAAGCTACAGAGATTATTCTCGACAATAATCACTAGAACTTTATTCTCAGTATAATAATGACAGAATTGGATAAAATTTCGTTAGTTTTAAGAAACGTTAAAAAAATAACCCGTAACGAAAAAGTTACCGCAAATTCCAAAGACCTTTAATGTTCTTATCATATTTAAGCGTTTGTGTAGACTTTTTTTCATAAATACACCTTGCTTTCCAATTAATGGATAAGTATTATTAGTTCTCATCTCACTTATTACTCTAATAACTAAAAATTATTTGTCAAAATGGTTACCACTCAAGTGCTATTGTGCTCGTAAAATAATTGTCTAGCTTTAATAATTGTAAGCTTCCATTATCCCGCCTAACGAACGGCACTGGCCCCATCCTTGAGCAAATAGGTAGCCTCGCATATATACATTTCTTTAACAAGCAATTATTTCACAAACAATACTTGTAGTAGCGTTGGACGGTCAACTAGGTCCAGGCATGTAAACAGCCATCGCAAATTGAGATTCAATTCGCGGAATAGTATAACGAGGTAGGCAGTGTGTAGGCAGGGTGGGGCGTAGGTACGCAGCAGCGAACCCCTTTGTTATTTCTCCCGGAGTCGCCGGAGCCGCCCGGAGCCACCGGACCGCGCGCGCTGACCAGCGCAGCAGCGTAGAGAGAAAAACTCACTGACACCCAACCCTACCGATTATTAATTAATCCTTTGTTAAATCCCCGCAAGAATTTGATGCTCTTTCAAGAACAGGTTCGCGAATGAACTGATCAAAGCGTCTATTTCGCCGCCGGCCCTCCACTGATACTTTTGCCAGGGCTGGGTTTATAATTCAGGGGGCCTTAGGCTGAGTTTTTCATACGGGACGGTAGGATGAGTAATAGGAAATACCAATACCGATTAAGACGCAAAATTATCTAATTGTAAAATGCTTAGTTGCTTAGTTGTCACTTGAAGTATCTATCTGAAAATCTTTGGGGGTGATATGTGGATTTTTAAATAAAGTGATATTTAAAAACTAGAAGTGTGGACAAGAAAGGAAATAAAGGAAAATTTTTAGAGCAATAAAGAAAGAAGATTTAGTAAGAGAAAGACCAAACGCGGAAGTGATGTATATATGGTGATTTTTCTGTAGTAAGTACCAGGATTACATAGTATGATTAACGGAAGGCAGAAACGTAAAGAAAGTTTTAAAGAGGAGGACAGGTTTAAAAAAGGGAGTATGTCGAGCAAAGGAGAAGTGATGGGACTCAGTATACAAAAGCATTAACAGGCAGATTCATAAAAGGGATTAGCGTTAACTCCATTTTTTTCATCATCTGTAACTTCGTTTTTTAATTAATTATATTATCAAAATGTGTCAAATTTTATGCCAACCAATCTTAACTACAACCTTAGTTAAAATAATTATGTTCTGAGCATGGAAAATGAAGTTACGAGTAATAATAAAAAGAAAGTTAGGGTTAATCCCTTTTATGAATCTGCCTCAAATAAGTTAAATATGAGGAACTGGGAAGCATAAGCAGTAAATAGATTTGAATGACGAAACATACTAGTCGATACAACGCTAGGAGTAAAGCAATACCTCGGCTGAAGATCATTGTATTACTTCAAAACGTTTTCACTAATAGTCATGCAAGTAAAGGCCTAAGAAGAATAGTGTCTTTTATTTCTATATATGCTAATGAGTAAATAATATACGAGATATTGTCAAATAACATAATTTTATTAACAAAATTAAATGGAATTTTTAAGGTAAATATCATTATTTTAGGTAATCTTTGTCAACTATAAAGATGAATTTTTATCATGTTTACCGTATAGGGTACAACTTCGTACAACTCGGTTAAAACAGCCATCAAATCAGGGATTCCAAAGATGTTAGTAAAGGAGGAAAGTTAAAAGTAGCGACACTGTCGACTGGTAATCGAACTGAAGATCCCATAGATGTCAGTGGAGCAGGAACCATGGGGATACAGTTCAAAGTGGCGTCATAATTGACTGTGGGAATTGAACTAAGGATGTCCTGATCCACAGTTTATGCGTTATCCTAAATATATTTACCATTGTTGTATTGTTGCCCTTTAACTTTGTATTTTAATTTGAGTATCCCAAATTTTGAACCTAGCATTGTAGCAATACCTCCGCAAATATTATAGTAACTACAAAAATAACGTCTTCATAATTATTACATTAAATTTTAAGTTAGAACGATAAGATAGTACATACCATTGATTTCTATATAAAACTAGATTGGTCATAAGCCTCTACGCTGCGTTCCCAATTGAACGCCGCCATTATGGTCAAAATACGAGATTTGTGACACTTCCATATTTAAAAATGTTAGATAATAGGTATGACCTGAAGAGAGGTGGCGGCGAGCGGGGTGTGCGCAAAACCTCAATTTCACCCGTTCAATTGGGAACGCTCTCAGATGGCAGAATATGGCCTATGCCCAATCTAGTGTTATATAGAAATTAGTGGTACGTACATTGTTTATATTTCGTGAATGATCTTATAGATTATTTTAGTAAATATTGGAAACAATGCAAAGCTGAATCACACACCAATCCATGTTGAGAACAATTACCAACATTAATAACAACGTATTTGTAGATCTCCAATATAAAATTAATACCTCACATTGTCTATGGGATTTCATAATAGGTGTTATTAAAATAATAAAAACTATAAAAAAATATTATAATTCAAGGTATTTTCAGGTTTTTCTAAAAACACTACAAACATGATGTTATCTTATCATAAATTGAGGCAGCGTAACGAAATATTTAAACTACATTTTCCAAATCAATCCCTGTAGGTACAACTAATAATCAAAAATTAACATAAAACTATAGTTTCTAGGATTAATAGTACATTATAAGCCAAGGTTGAGAAGATCATTATTGATTCAGCGTCAAGATTGTATACATGGTGGTTTTCTTTTTACCTTGAAAGAGAATTTAACAATAAATATCAATAAATAAATGCCTGAATACATAATTCACAATTAATACTTTACTTACGTTTAATGAGTCAATTAAATTCAGAAGATTAAATTACTTTGAAAAGTGACAGTTATAATTTTTACCTAGGTCTATAATCATTATTGACAGTCACTAAGACATGTTACCAGAATAGTAGTGAGAAAAAGTTATTTATTTAATAAGTTTTAAACATGGAAACTTGCCTGCAACTAAATATACAAAATATAAAAATGCAACAGTTGATATTTGTATCACTTTCATTTTCTTCAATTACTTCCAAGTTTTTCTTGCTAAAATGTCGTCACCTAACTATACATAATTCATCAATTTATTCAAATACGGCTATGTTATTTTCTTGTTTAGAATCATATATAAAAATGCAGAAGCCTTAGTGATCGAAAAGAAGTAATTGTATTTACGCTACATAAAATATTACATTAATCAAAGTACGAGTATATTCTCAGATACAGTTTGATATATTTTCTACAGATTTAAGTAAGTAACACTGTAGTGTGAGAGGTCATCGATATTAAACAAGTCTGTGTTGAAATTCCACCGGATCCTAGTCCAATGGTAGGTCCAGCCCTGGCCGCGGCCCCCACCGAGGGGAGCAGAACCCGCCGCTGGCATGGCCGCGCAAGCCTTGTTATGCATACAATAAATATGGACTAATGGAGATGTCCGGAGCAAAACGTAAACATCGTTATTTCTACCGGAACAAGACCCGGACTCATGTTGCATTTATTAGTCCAGTCCCTCGAAATTCTTGTTTGACTATCGATACGAGCACGAGACGTTCTCGACCGGAAAATTACGAATCGTTTCGCGTGCGATTCATGGAGGTGAAATGAAATGGGCACTGTTCACTTTTGGAGTAGCTACACTCGATTTATCACCGTTTTACTCATCAGATCATTTCGTGATTTCTGTTATTCTGGACTCGATTCGGTGCTGAATAAATACCAACTGTTGTCATTCCTCAAATTAAATACAAAAACGAGAAACGATAAACCAAACACAAAACCAACAACGTTATTCAATTTTCAAGAATTTTTATTTCAGCTTTGTTTTTATTGAAACCCAAGATTCCATCGAACATATATGATATACAGGGTGTTTCATAACTTCAGGTACATACGTTAATGATATATTTTATTTGATATGCTGATTACGAATCAAAAAGAATTTTTTTTAAATCGCAAAATATTTTCCATTTTTCCCAGTATAAAATTTTTCGTTGCCACTTCCACTGGGTGGATGATGTTAATGTTAATAATTATCGTTTCATTAAAAATAATTAAATTTTTTTTTTCTTCTAGTATTATATAATTTAAATTGTTGATTACCTACTTCATTGTTTGTGTTTAATAGGAAAGCGAATCCAGTGCAGTACTACAAAAAATGTTTTAGGTAAACAACCCAAATTATTCGAATTTTTAAAAAATTCTTTTAGTTTCGTAATCTGCATATCAAACAACATATACCATTAACGTATGTACTCGAAGTTATGAAACACTCTGTATTTTGAACATGACAACTACCAATCACTATTGAATATCAATTATAGCACATTACAAATATAATTTTTAACATACTTCTTTTTTACCTATTTACTCTCGATCAAGGGTGTGTATTGTATATCGACTTTCTTTATTTTCTTTCCCAGATTACACTTCAACTTTTAGTGTGGTTTACACGTCGATTAACCTTAACTTTCTTTATGCCTTTTTCTAAAGTTTCTTATAATGATGAAAGACGTTGAGTTCCGTCTCAAATTCTTAATTCGTAAGATCGCTACACTTCTCTATTTAGAAGATGCAAATTGCGGTTATGGTAATGAAATATAGAAATACCAAAGTTGTTTCACTATCATGATAGCAACAATAGACAGTAAAAATATTTTTACTGTAAAAGTAACATTTTATAGCGTAGCAGTCAAATAGTTATTTACATTACAAGCAAAGTAAAACAGTTTTTACTGCTGAATGGAGGAAATGATCGGCGAGCCGATCAGGCGAGGCTGTCACCTCCTTGAAGCAGTAAAAACAGTTACCTTGCGTGTATTGTACAACATTTTACTTGTTACTCATTTGTAAACCAAAATAAAAATTAAAAAATTATAACCAAATTCTGTCAGTTATACACAACTGTTTTGTCAAAAATTATTTGAAATAATTTCGCATAAATAAGCCTTGTAAGCATTACTGTGGCAACGTGCATTCTTTACCTTGTTTACTAACTTGTAAAATATTTACAATGCAGTTGTCAATTAGTAACTTGTAAAGATTCATTTTCAAAGGCAATAGAAGGCTTGAGTAAGTGGTGTTTACAAGTGAGTAACAAGTAAAAATAATGTAATTGTTTGTTTCAAAACATATTTTGAGAAATGACATGTAATGCATATTGATTAAACCCTGTCAGGTTTGCTATCAAATGAAAAGTGTTTGTCTGAGAGAAGATTCGACCTCAAATGGCAAAAATGATTTTTTTGACGATCGTCAATTGTACTTTATACAAGTTCACAGAATTCCACCAAGTTTAGTAACAAATAAAAAAATTCGGGGAAAACTATTGTCCTCAAATGTTGTTGTCAAATATTAATGTTTAAGGAACGACAGTTTTTATTTGAATACTACCGAGTATCAAATTTAAAATGGTGACTACACCAAATATTTTACATAGAAATTTTTATTATTTAGTTTCTAATAATACACAACACCTGTTCTAAATTTCTTCCGTTCATTCCTATTATTTCTGGTATTCCGATTTCAACGACCGCTAAGTGCATGTCATTTATCGAGATATACAAAAACAGTGAGTAACCAAAATGGATCTTTGGGATTCTTTCTTATGAGCGCCTAATCCATCAGCTAATGATTGCAACACGCAGGGCCTACTGTACTTTTACAATTCCATTCTCCACCCGTGGAGAATCAGTGCATTAGTTTGAATATTAAAATTCCGCCGTTGGAAATCTAAGCGTGAAAACGCAAAAGATTATAAACACATGAATAATTTCATTCCGCAGCAAAGAATACCGAAATCACTGAATCCCACTGGAAGCAACCAGGTGTGCGCGGTAACCACGTTTTAAAACAACGCAGCTTTACGGCACACTACATGTACGTACTGATACAACGTAAGTTGAACGCTTCTAGAACTTTCTGCGTCTGCATACTGAAAGTAGCAGCGTTCAACTGTTGCTGTTTGTTTTATTCATTTGTCTAAAGGGAACGCGCTAATCCACGAAAAGTTAAACATCTCTCCGGGAAATCATGTGTCAAACGCAAATATTGTATTGTCTTGAATATGACAGCTCTTGGGTTCTTTTCTTTCTTAGGAATCATGAAAAATTCGACGATGAAATTTTCGCGGTTATAAATGTTTTGAAGTACCCACCATTACATCAACAACATCTTTAGATGTGGAAGAAAATATACAATAAATATATCATAATTACACGTTTAACAATAATGCATGTTGGGTCGTTTTCGTTAATTCTCAATTATTTTCACACAGCAGGCAGGAGAGTTCATGAAAAAATTGTAAAATATAAATATTTTTATAGAATTTCGACATTTATGAAATTTATAAGCATTTATTTGCGCTTTTTAATTAACAAAATATATCACACCAATACTATTTCGAGAACTATTAAAAAATACGAGGTTAATTAAATTAGTAAACAATTTCTGTTTTGCAATACTATTATAACGAGCTACAAACTATATTTTTTCTACAAGTTGTTCTCAAAATATGATATGCAATATACTTTTATTTGAAATCGGCACTAAAGAGCTCAAAAATTTTTTAAAGCTCGGAAATCGTCACTAAAGTTATCCATTATAATTAATTCCGATGGAGAAATTGAGGACAATACACATAATTTTAAGTGTTATTTACGATAACTTCAATGTTTGAGGTTGGCAACACTTAGTGTCAGTTTCTATTGACAACTGACAGATGTATAAACTTAACTTATATAATAATTTTTTTACAGTTTTTTCTAATTTTAGATTTCAAATAAAATATAATATGTACCGCTGCACTGAAGTTCCTTTTTATCACTCACATGGTTTATTTTCATGATAAAAAGTTAAATTTCAGTGCCTTGATAAATAAATAACTATTCTTTAATGGAACATTTTTTTTTTATTCACTTATTCGATTCAATATTTTCTTCTAAATATAACGATACCTACATACTCGTATATCCTAACGTATCAAAATAACTGAGAAAAATTCAATTTAAATTTACATAATGCTTTGGATGTCTATATAATATACGAGTAAAAAATTTATCATGAAAACTTATACCCATTGGAAAAATTAGAAACAACGAACTAGCAGTCAATTGCTTATTTAAAAACTAGGTTCAGCTCCAGATTTTGTTTAACGTAGATCTTTTTAATTTTAATTACATTTATTTATTATTTTATTATATTGACTACATTTGTGTATATTTTATCATCTTGATTCAGAATTTTCTACGTTTTTTAATATATTTGTATGTGTTATTTAATCGTTATTTAATTGTTTTATGACCTTAACTTAGCCCTGAAAAAGACAGCCATTGCTGTCAAAACTTCGGCATAGTTTTTTAAAAAGTAATTCACTGCTAGTTCGATGTTTTCAGTTTTTCCAATTTTTCGCATCAGTTGATCATCGCATCCTTTCATCAACTTTTACTCATATTAGATGAAACTATGTTTTTTTGCGCTCGTAATAAATATTTTTATAAAATAGAAATTGTTTGCTAATTTAACAAACATCGTACATTTATATTGAATACTTTTTATACAAATATTCTTTATAAAGATATTTTGTTTCAAACAAATTATGATCGAGAGGTGAAGAAAAAATAGTTTCATGGCAGTTTGTCGCCACAACAAGCAAAATTATTACTCTGTTTTATGAATTTAAAATTTCAATTATTTAGACGTGATTAAAATATAAACACCTACGGAATATTAATAAAAAATGTCATTTAAATAATTGAGTCAGATATGTAATATTTAATTATCATGTGTGGTTTGTTTCCGTTAAAATAATGAAAACGCGTCAGCAAAAATAGAACATAATGAAATTAAAAATTCCAAAATCTTCATTAAAACGTCCTGTGCAACTCTAAACAAACAAATTCGCAAAAAAGACACTCAAATCCGTATTTAAATCAAATTAGGTAGTCCGCACAACACAAGAAGAAAAACTAAAACGAGAAAAAATTTAATCCTAACGAAAACATGCAAACATGCAGTACAAACTTAATTTATTTAACCAAGCAAAACACAAAAGCATACATAATCCTCATTTACTTTCAGCCGGCGTCATAATTTACAACTTAACAAATTTAAAACACTTTCCCGGAGCTAGGGGTGGTGTTGCGGATGCGTTCTAGTGGCCAGTGGCGGAACGCTTGGGAAAAGAGCACATTTCATCCCTTGATAAGAAATTGTGAGTGTCTTTTAAATGGTTCCCGCATTTTATCTACTTTTGTGTGTAGTAAAAATTTCTATAAACAAAATTCAATGTGTACATGCCTAGCGCAAGTATCAGCCGTCAAATCACTGCACCTAATTATTTGTGTTGAGAAAAAAACACAAGTGTCATTATTATAATACGTTGAAACATTGTTGAAGAACTTGTTGGCTGCGGAAATCGAACTGAAGTCAAGATCCACGATGCGACATAAATTTTTACTTTTTAGGTCTATTTAAATTTGCATAAAAATATTTATAAATAAACGGCTCATTATCTTATCTGTAGAGCTACCACTAGAGGTGTTTCTACTACGTAGAGCTCGCTCTATTTTGATATTTGGTGCAGACTTTTTGTTAGATATTTTGTGTTTTAATTATTTGTATTAGTTCATCATTATATTTTCTTTTATTTTTAATTTGATTTGATTGATATTAGTATAGAAATTTATAAAACTAAATAAAATATATAAGCATTAAAAAACTGAACTTAAACTAATAATAGAGCATAAAACCAAACAAAAACAATAAATAAATCTGTAAAAATTAAAATTTGTAAGAATAAACAAACACAAAAAGAATCAAATTTGCTACCAACCTAAATTTTTAAAACTTATACACTACAAAATTCCTAGGATTGAATCAGTTTTATTCAGATTATAGAAACATTCACTGTTGCTATGACGTCATAGTTATAGAGCTAGCTCTTAGCTCTAAGTTACAGAACAGAGGTCCATGCACTTTTACATATTATTACTTTTATAATAATACTTTATTAGTTGATTAATTTGATATTGTCAAAATTTATTTGAAAAAGTTGACAAGTGACATTTGTCAAGATCAATAATTTCATTACTATTGCCATGGATACTGATATTGGATCAAATTATGAATATACCTGAACGACTCGTCAATTAAAGGGGTGGGAAAAATGCTAAAAAAATGAGATGTAGAAAAAAAAGTTATTAAGAAAAATTGTTGTTTCGACGAGTTCTATCACTGGTTAAAATTAATGTACTTATTTATGTTACACCCTGTATATATTTTCTTTAAATAGTAGGCACTGTATTTGGAGGTACTTCATTCATATTTGCTGGCCACATGCTTCTTCTTATAACCATTTTCAATTTCTTTTATCAATTTACCTATACTTATTTTCAAATATAAAAGTTTTTAAAACAAGTTTTGAATGACTTGACAACTAACAATTAAACATTTACAAATGAAACATTACCCTAAACTAACCACAGGAAACAAACAGCGGTTGAACCACAACATACGTAGTTTCGTTGTAAACGCGGGATTCCCCTAAAATTGGACTTAACATATATGCACGCGCTGTTTTCTGTTCGAGTTATCGGGAATTTCTAGTAATAAAAGTTCGACTTATAAAGTAAAATTAAAATGTATTTTTCACACTTGCACTGTTGCCAACAAATTTCGTTCGAGTAATACAAAGTTTGAGTTATCAAAATCCGAATTATCGAAGTTCGACTGACTGTATCTGCATCATAAACAGAGTGTTGTTATCAATTCGATTTTTATCATGTTTATTAAATATTTATTTATCGATTGCTATTGGAAGGTTTGCCATATTTCCTACATATTTAATTTGGCAACATTAGAGGACCAGAATCGGAACAACTTGATCTTGACTCGTCAATTTTAGTAATCATAATTATGAATAAAATAAATATATCATTACCTATTTGAGTGCACAACCCGTTTTCGAAGATTTCGGTAAATGACCTATTTTTGCATTTGAAAGGCAGTAACCAGCTATCAAAGCAGAAAACACGGTCCTTAAAGAAATTTGTGAAGGGGTACGTATATGGAAATCTAACTGAATATTTCATGTTCGCATTCCCAGATATTTAATTTGTATTTATCTTTGACTTGAATTTATTGTTTCACAATCAAAATATTACACTTTGCAAAATTCATTGGGCGCCACTGGCAGTGTCGCCCGTGACCCGGGAGTGTACACAGGCAGAATTTACCCAGGTAGGCAAACAGCGGCGGACGTGTGTGTTTTCAGCACGAGCTCGTTGGCTCTGACGCTGGCGTTTCCTTCGCGATGTTTGAGAGAACATTAAATTGTCATGAGGCGACGAATAGCTAATTTCATATGTACACATTGACGTCAATCTCGTTAAGTCCGGTCAGCCGGAAAGTCCGGACTTGCGACTGCGACGCTGGAACCGGAGCCTGGGCTCCCGGAGCTTACCGCAGGCACCTGCGGCTATGAGGGACGGATTTCGCAAGAGTAATCAGCCAGATTCACTCAGAAAAAACATTTTCGCAAATGGTACTCATTATTAACTATTAATTATTTATACCGATTTAGTAGTTTTTAAATTTATTTATTATGTATTCCACATATTCTAAATATTTATTCTAAGTAAGCAGTAATGTAAATAAAATCTTTCTTTAAAAATCACCTAGGAACTTCTGGGCCAACATGTATATTTATTTATTTACCGAAGTTACATGATTTATCCCAAAAAATATCGAAAATATAAGTAGATCACATAGGCTGAAGGTATCGCCAGGTATCAGAAGGACATTAAAGGTTCCTAGAACCTGTTAACGTTAAAACTGTCGACATCATTGCAGCAAATTGGCAAGAGTAAATTAAATATCAATTTTTCATACAAAAGGTTGCACATCAAGATAAACAAATGGACTAAAACAGAGGAACTGCGGAAACTTTTAATTAAATTAGCTAACCCGGCATGAATTTCAATACATGCTGAAAGTAAACTGACGTCAACTGTAAAAGTCAGGCTAATTTATAATTACTTATATTTTATTATCTTATTTGACAGACAGTATTCATCAATTAAAGCAAAATAAAATGTGATTCCCCATTAATAAATTCTAGAGACAATTGCATTAGTTCCGTTTTGAAATCGCCTTGAAAAGAACGTGCATAACTCTGAATAAATACACAGGTTCAATTGTCAATTTGTCTGAATGTAAATATGAACATGTATCAAAGAACAAATGTAAATATATATTTCGTACCTGCATTATTTCAACAGCATCTTTCAATAACGAAATGACAGAATACTTAAAAAAACATACGTATCACTTCAAAATTATTCACTACAGACCAGCGTATTCTAATAAATTTATTCAAACCTCAACAAGAAACAAACACAAGTTATGACAATCCTAAATCCGCCGTTACTTCTCGCTCGTCTCTCTACGTCAACAATATATAGTAGTAGTAGAAATATTAACTAGTACCTCACGACCTAGCAGTACAACGTTTACCTAACATGTTGGTTCGCTTTAAAAATTTAGAATATCACATTTCGGTTGTTTGATTCAAAATAAATAAAGAATCAAGTGTAAATTGTTGCAAATTATTAATCCAAACTAACCCTAAACCAAAAAAATATATTGGAGCAACAACTATCATTCCATACGCTGCATATGGGATAATTTCGACGAATCAGAGCCGCATATTAGCGCGATATATGAAGTATCTTGATTCAGTTACTATGGTTACGTCTGTTTGTTTTAATTTGATTTATTTGAGTTTGATGTTTTCAACAGTTTTATATTTGTATATTTTGTATAATTTCTAAAATCTTGTTATAGAAAGTATAGTCTACAACATGTAACGGAATGGCATATCCCACACTCGCAAACCGTAGTCCGAGCCGAAGGCGAGGACTACAAATTTTTTGCTCGCGTGGAATATGTGCCATTCCATTACTTGTTACTATTCCATGTTACTACCTAATTGCGGTGTACAGTTAAAACTAAAGTTTGCAAATTTCAAACTTTTGTTTAGGTTAAAGTTTATGTTTAGAAATGAACAAATAGTAACACACATCGAATGAATTTGAACTACATATACGTGAATAAAATACAATTCAAAATATATAGTGTTAAAAAAAAAAACAAACAATTCTCGCAAAGCCGTTACGTAACACTCTGTATATGTGAAAATAAGTTTACGTTTGAGTTGTGCAGTCGATTAAATTTTGTTAATAAATTTATGCCGTATTTCTAAGGACAAGGGTGTTATCGAAGACGGACATTTCGATGACTCATCCTGTATATGAACACTTATATTGTGTTAATCTAAAACGTAAAACCATAACGTAAAACTAATCATTATGTGAATAAACCCTTAAAAATGGTAAATACGTATTTATTATAAATATACACTTTATTAACTAAATTTAATTAACAGGGACTTAATCTATAAATGTGAATCGAAACATTTTTATCTGAAGGTTCTATCGATACAGATTAACATTAATAAATTAAATAAAAAACCTTTGTAATAACCTAGTTCTATTTATTTCTAATTAATATGGAAGTTAAAATTCATCTATTTTGTAATAAAATACTTGTCACTGAAATTTGAGCTGTCATGTGATGATGTTTGATGAATAAAAAGTGCGTTGAATCAAGTTGTGTTGCAACTGTAATTATAAATGTCAGCAACAGAAATTAAATCAGATTAAATCGCGTGTGCTTTGAGCGTTCCATCCGCTGCACCACAACTGCCCTTTGAAGAATCCAACGAATAAACTAATTACTATTGAACAGTTTCTACATAATTGTATTGTTCACGTATGTGGTTGTGTGTGTGATGTGTGTGTGTTTGTGCTTAATGTCATGTATAACTTGTATTTATGTGTGTTGTGCGTGGTACTTTATGGTTAATAGTTCAATAAAAGTGTACACGATGAGAGAATTTAGTACCTACTTAATATAATTGGCGTCGATTTCATTTTCTAAATAAAACTTTTTATGGAATTCTTTTATTAATTTACTTTGAGTAATTGGAACTTGTTTTTACCGAAACATTTGGCAATTGTTACGGTGTTTTCTCTGCAAAGGGTTGTCTTTAGAGTGAAATAATTAATACTTTCTGTTCTTTATTATACAATACTATAAAACATGCGATCCTCAGTTCGATTCGCATATAATCAAGGCGACATATTGTTGCAAAAAATTTCGCAAAAGGTGTAATCTGTATTTTCTTGTATACAAACATATGATCAGGCCTTTTACCCATTATGGGCGTGGCACTACGCTTATGCAGATCTCGATTAGTGATAAATGTTTACTCAGAAGTGTGGTTAGCAACCGTCAAATCATAACCCCCGAATATATTAGTGGAGGGGAAACCACAGAGGTAAATGGCAACAGGATTCTGTAGGATTCGAACTGAGGATCTCACGATCCACAATTCGATGTGTTACCACGGAGCTATTTACCCCATTTATTGTATCTGGTTCTATTGGAAAATATAAATTATACCTATGTTTAATAATATTTATTCTTAATCATATCTATACTGTATACAGGCTGAGTCATCGAAATACCCGTCTTCGATATTACCTTTGTCATTAGAAATACAGCATAAATTAATTAACAAAATTAACAAAATTTACGTGACGGCTTGGTGAGAATTTTTTGTCATTTTTTAAATGGAACACTATATATTTTTATATTTTTTTAATTGTATTTTATTCATCTACGGACATATGAATTTTGTTTTAGTTCTCCGCGGCGTTGTCCAGTTTTTCCGTTTTTTCTCTAAAAAAGGTCGAATACACGCATTGCTTTATGAAGACGTACTAAAGCTAATTTAATAATAAAAATTAAGAATTTTTTTTCTGCACAGCTGTAACTGTAATCTATGTTTTGACATATTTTTTTTTAATGTAATTATACAGGGTGTATGAAACATGTGTCATTGTTGAAAATTGAAATACTGGGTGTGGCACTCTACTTTATTTTGATACCAAACTCAATAGAACTCAAATTACTTGTCCCGAAAAAAATTGACTTTCATTCAAAATAATTTTTGATGGATTAATAATAATCTAATTTATTAAATATAATTTTACAAAATATATTATTAAACATGTAATTTAGTTTTATATCAAAATTGTAAGCATATTCAAGAAATCGAAGAATAATTTTTCTTATTTTAAATTAGTATGAAATTGCTTCGAACTATGGACCACAAGATTCTCAATTGCTAATTTAACTTAACCCCTGCACTGTCCCTTCCACTAGCACCTTTGGAATAATTTGACGGCCGGTAGCCGCAATTCATGCGTAATAATATATCACATATCGAAACAAGAGTACCACATTCAAAATATTTAATTCTTTATTTTTCATTTGAAATTTTCTCCTAGATGATTCCATAATCGAAATAATTTTATTTGATTTTTTGTGTCAAGAAAACTTCCATTTCCGGTTTTGCACTTGTAATCAAAATCAACTCAATTCTTCTTATTGTCTTAATCGTAAAACTAATAATTATGAAGTTTCTTTATTTTATCGTTCATGAGTTATTAAACATCCATCCATCATACAGACCTTGAAACATGTATCTTGATATCGATTTAATTTCTTGATTCCTGTGCATATACTACGTATATGAAAGTAAAAAATATGACGTAATTGACCGCACTCATAACATGTTCGTAGCCATAATAACGCATTTGCTACACATTTCACTGTAAAGAAACTTCTGAAATCACCATAGCCAACAGTCAATTTGCAGCAATTAAAAAGCAATAAAAGTAGTTGAAATTAAAACGTTTATGCAATAAGTACCACACCAATATACAATCAATACGAAATCAGCGTATCAACAGAACGTGAAAGGTAAACAGAATCATAATATCCACATTAAGTAAACAGTTTTTCGCATCCTTTGTTCTGAATGCTCCAAGGAAATGAAACCCACGCTGGGCTGTGAGTTCGAGAGAGTTAATATGAACAATTTCCTTTTCATAATGACTTGGTTATGAATTCAATAATGTCCGTGAATACTTGTGCAGCGCACGGTGAAAGAAATTAGTTTCGCTTTTATTTAGCTCTGCTTCCTTTCAGCCGATAACACAGGCTGCTTCGCGCTTTACAGGAACGGATAAACAATGTCCGTGGACTATGCTTTATTATGTAGTCATAGTGTCAAGATATTGAATGAGATACGGAAATTAACTTTTGTTTACTAAAAAGAATCCAACTCATTTTAACACTGCAGCACTGCAACCAATTTTTGAAACTATTGTACCAGGTGTGATCAAAGAGTATCCGAACTCAACTTATTAAAACAAAAACTGGTGTGGGCACCACGTGACTTTCTATATATACAGTGTGTCCCATTGAAGGTACGAATGCATTGGGATCTCGAGAACCGTAAGAGACACGAATTGGTTGAATTAGACAAAAGTAGAGTAGTTTAAACATCTATTTGTTTTTCCATTTGAATGCATAGGTCACTAGATATTGGCTAAAATATAAATTTTTTTTGTCATATGGAGCTCATAGTAAACCATGACATTTTTGAACAAACAATATACTAAACAATAAACTTTTTAAATAAAAATAACTACCATCATTTTTTAATCTATTCGGCCTTTAATAATTATTTACTTTACAAGTGGGCAAAGTAAGGAATTACCCACGAGAGAAATTTTAGCTCACGAAGCCGAAGGCTGAGTGTGATAATTTTATCGAGTGGGTAATTCCACATTGCCCACGTGTGAAATATAACGTTTTATCCAACACCAAAAGTGAAAAATTTATTAAAGAAATATTATTTGACAGTGACATATGCTTTAAATTTTTAAATTAAAATATCAATCGAAGTAGTTACCAAGGTGTTATGTGTTATTATTATTGTTATAAATAAAAAAATACTCACTAGTGGCTTTCCTCAAAATTATACCCACTAGTGGATAATCTGTTACTTTGCTTGTTTAAAATCGCCATAGTTATAGAGCATTTATTGAGAGGTGTTGGATAAAAAGATTTTATCCACAACTGTCAAATAATATAACCATAATTCAACCGCTATTTATCAATTAATGACCATTGTTACTGTTGCTAATGAAATAATATTGACAGTTCAATGAATTAATATTATTCATTCGTTATGTCAAATTCAAATATTACCTGACAAAAATGTAAAATCAAAATGACTTCTAAGTAATTTCATCCTCATAAAAAGCCCAAGACACTAATTTTTTCATTCTTCATACTTTTATTTTCTTTTTAAGCTTAAACTGTAGCTGAATAATTGGTTTTAAGATTTTCTGCTAAATGTCAAATCACTTCAAAAAATTGTTACAACAGTATGCAGCCCAGTGATGGTTACTTCAATTCTACTTATCTTACAATTTCAAAACAAATATTTGACGAAATGTTGTGGATAAAAAGTATAGTATTTTACTCGCATGTAATAGCTATTACTCATTCGAATGATTTACATCACTCGCATTCGCTTGTGATGCAAACTTTAATCTCAAGAGTAATAGCATACATTACATGTTCATTGAATAATATACTATAATTTTAAATATACCTTGTTTTTTTTCAATTATTTGAGAGGTCCTGCTACTATGGCAATGTTCTTTCTAATAAATAATAATGAACAAAAAAAAAACATCTTGTAAAATATCGATGCAAGCGACTCAGACAACAATTTCGTTTGGCATGGCTGTATGCTCCTTTAATTTAAATATTTCTTTCCAGAAATGTCATCTCAGTACAATGACAATACTCACAACCCGCATCGATCGCGGTGGCATTAGAGCCTTACGGTGACGGTAATAAGTACTAATTGTGACAGATTCATAGTCCCTGTTCCCTTTGCCCCGCGCGTCTCTTTTTACCAATTAATTGACTCGCGATAATTAAGCAAACTGCGTTAGGTGGCGCTGTGTGATAACGATGCTGGGCTGTTTCTGCGCATGCGTGGGTGTTTGTGTGTTTATAAGGGCATGGAGGGGAAGTCACCTACGCTGGGGGATGGTGTCAAGTGGAGTGGGTGTAGGAAGGGTATTTTGGGTGGCATGTTGATTATAGGATTGATAGTGATGAATTGGAAAACAGTAATATTATGTTTCTGTTGAAAAAGATGATGTTTTTATAATTTCATATGCGAAGCATGGTTGAAGGAAATTATTATTATTATTATTATTTTTGTTCGAATGGGATACAGCTTAGTATTAGGTATACTAGGTGTATGTACGTTAAGATGCATAGATAATTTACATAATAATAATGTAAAGAACTGTCGATTTTTGTGCTAATTGTACACAAACAATAAATTCGGTTTATTTCGAATAATGAATCCAATCAATATGAATAAAAGTATAATACAGAAAATTAGGTGGCTTGATGATATAGTGACGATTTTCAATTCCATATTATTGGAATTTTGTTTTCAACTCATTCATTATTTTGTCAAAAAAAAACTCTAATTAAAAATCATGCTGTTATAACAATACTAATTAAAACTTTCTGTAATTTATGTTTAACACAAATAATGTTACTTATAATTAATATTTACTCTTTACATTGGGGAAAATTTATAATATTTCCTATCTTATAATAAACGTTTAACTTATTAAACAATTACATATAGTTAACATTATTTATTGTATAATTATATTTCGAGTTGAATTATGAGTATGACAAAATAATATTTTATATATTCGTAAATAGATGAACGAAATTCGAAATATTATATCATGTGGTTCATTTTATATATTTATTAACTATTATGTAGAACAAATATTAATTCCTATTTAAGTAGAGGGCTATGTAATTTTTAATTGTGGATTGTAATTGTTTGTAAATATTAAAAATAAACTTATTATTATGTAAGAATATAAAATGTTTATATGGTTGAATTTATAAAATAATTTTCAGTCGAATGGTATTATTTTCATATTATTACTTATGTCTTTATACTTTGTTATTGAAAATAACTAATTTTAAAATAGTATATTGTACAACGAGCATCTAATTGTACTCATTTCTCATAGGAGTAGGGAAGTTTGTAGCATTCGCCTTCGGCTCATGCTGCAAATCGTACGAGTATGAAATGGACATTCCATGCGAGTTGTACACTATACTTTTACTACGACCACGATATTATTTCCTAATTAATTTATAATTTAATAATAAATTTGTCCTGCTTTCACCATTACAATATTTGACAATTCTAAATAAATATCCTAGCAATGGCACTTGTACTGAAATGAACTGACTTGTATTGAAATACAAAACAAATAAATTTTGCAGGATGCTTGCAGTATACCTCATATCCCTAACTAACATACAATAAGCAGATTTCTAAGTGATCGTAGAAAAACATTTTTCTTCTGCCGTATGTCCCACGTAAATGTTGGCATAGACAGTTAACATGTAAAATCAGTCTATTGTAAATAAAAAGTGTCCGGCAAAAAATTATTCATCCAAATTTTATATTAAAATACTGCCAATATCCCTACATCTGATTTAATACAGATTAATTTATTTGGATACCATATTTTAATGAAATTAATAATAATAATTCCTAATTTTCCGCCTACTCCTTTATTGCTACTGACGTATTTTAAAATTGCAGTTGCCATGAGAAGAAATAAACAACTGAAATATTTACTCTTTGTCAAAAATGTATCAAGTGTAATCATTAACCATTCAACCATAGATGATATACATAATCATATATACATATAAGAATATTGTGTGATGCATCTACTATATTATTAAAATTTAAATAAACGATAATGCTACAATAAATTATATGGAACCAATTAACCCCTCATATAAAAGCATCCACACATCCTGTCTCCAGCACACCCTCACATCCCTCGGAGTGCGAGGGCGCATGCGACATGCTACCCCTAGCGGCTGCCGTGAGCTGTGCTAACGAGCACTGTACCAAGCTTTTGTCTGATTAGATAAAGGCATGCTTAAAACAACAACAGATACCTAGTCCGCCCGCCTGCGCTAATGAAAGCCGGCACCCCTTCCACGGCGCCCCACCCCCACGCCCATGTCGTCGAGAGGTGGTGGGGGAGAGTGGCAGGGGGAGCCATTGAAACCCAATGGGAGACGTGTAAGCTGATAATTAATAAACACCGGCAGATTTAAATATTAACTTGTTCAATGAGGGATGAATAGAGTCATTTTGGAAAGAGTTTTATGCTGAATTGAAAACAAGCACTTGCACATAATACATTTTGCGGAAAATATTATTTATTACACATAATTAAATGTTGTCCACATATACCGAAATGATAATGTTCGATAAACCGATATGCGTTATGATACATTTTAAATTGTACATAAGTAGAGAGTGGATTATATGCACGAAAAAAACTGGATTATATGCGTATATATATGTGCTTATTTTTTCGGAAATATGCACTATATATATGCACAAATATGACAATATATGCAAAAAAAAAATCTTAAATTATTATATAAAAGTATAAATGAATGCATTATGAATTTTATTGCACAATACAGTCTTAATCCTGATTCATAATTTACAAATACACTACTAATATACATATACACTATGCCTAGAAACTTGATATTAATTGATTATGACATATTTACATAATTACAATAACAAATTATTCAAAATTTTCTAAAAAAAAAGTGAAATATAAGTAAAATATATATTCAGCTGTCTTATATTCATTGTACCCACTTTTACCAGCATTCGTGTATACAATGAATACCTACCGTTACCGTTACAGGCATTTCCCTAGAAATATTAGAATTTATTGATTGCGTATTTGCTTATTGTATTGTTTATTGCTTTTTCCGTTGCATTATTCTATTTATTGCGGCCTCTTCCAATATTTGGGAATTATCAATATGCATTACCAGAAATTTCAGATTATTTATCACTAGACAAGGTCTTAAAAATATTGAGATCTGTAATTATGTGCAACTTTTGTAAAAATATGCATAAGAATGCTCAAATATGCAATATATGCAATTAGTAATTAGCATTAATTAACTCTAATCAATGTAATTCGTCCAGAAAATTGATTTTATCTAAAGATATGCAAAAATTATAACATAATCAGTTTGCATATACGAGTAATCCGCTCTTTATACATAAATAATTAGTCAAAAGTTGATTAATATAATACTCGAAAGTTTTATCCACATTTTTACTTTTTTATGGTCGATTTCAATATTTCAACGGAAAAACATGTTTTGAATTTTTCCGATTCCGTTTTGACTAATTTCCTAAGAACTTCTGAGTAGATGGATGGATGAATGTGTGCCCATATGTTCTAAAACACACGTCACGAACGTGAGATGATACAATAATAAAACTTCACAATTACAAATTTTATGACGATGCGAAGAATTGAATTAATTTTGAAAACTATTATAAAAACAATTGACGAACGTTCAAAAGTAATTTATCTTATCCCCTTGGACCATTAAATAATTTGATACCAAAATAGATAGAATTAAATTCACTAAAAAATAAAAAATAATTTTTTTTGACATTTTAGTTTAAATCTTCTTACCGAGACCTTCAATTTGTTATCAAAACTCGAAAGGGTTTAAACAATATTTATTAAATGTCATTTTTCAAAATGTATTTAATTACGCATATGTGAATCCCACACCTCGCGTGAAATAAACTAATTTCTGCACTTGTAAAATATGCTAGTATCTACAGGCTCTATTTGATGTGAATAAATTAATAGCACCCGAACTAGGTTTTGTTATAACTATAATAAATGTTTTGTTTTATAAAATAAAACAATCATCGGCATTATTTCGTATTTATCGTGAAGTAACAGCCATCATCAGCATCACAAAACACTTCTTCAGAGCAGGGTACAATTGTGTTCTCTGCCTCTCTCCCTCTGCCTGTTATTTATACGAACGGTTCCCCTTCTTCGCACTGAGTGTCGGTGCTCATCGTTTTTGTTGACTTAGAATTAGCGTGCAACGTTTGTGGAAATATTGTCACTGCCTAATTATAAACATAACTTGGGGTAATTGCTCAGTGCGCTGTTTACTTTACTTTCTCGACAAATTTACATTTTCAACGCTCGCTTCGCGATTCTATTCGTCTTTCAAGTGCAGGTCTATTATCACTACTACCTGATGATTGATTTTTCACCATTTTAAACTATTTTAACGAAATAAATTGTATATATCACAAAAAACTGCAGATGCGCATGAACTAAAACAAGAGACCTCAACTAGGTATTTGTGTAACAGGTACCAAGAGGTAACTGACATACGAAAGAGTTTTACTTGATTAAATGAATAACCAAGGGTAGCGTAGTCGCTGGCCACCACGGAATATTTTAACTGGATTCCGAAAAGTATTTAGAAAAAGACTTCTGATCAAATGGCGGGAAATATGCGCGCAGGCGAGAATCAAACACGTATTCAACAATAACAAAATTATATAATATTTAATAACGAACAAGCAAAATAAATTATATAAATCAAATACTTTTACGAGCTGAATAATTCGATGCTATATAATCCAAGTATCGCTTACTCACTAACTTTTACAATAACTTTCAAAAATCGAGACTGATATAATATTTGCTATTAACAATACTCATACATAAAACTCAAATCTACTTACATGAACTCACTATGCGTACAATCGAGAGGAGCCCGTAAACTGTGTAGTAATTCTTTGAACATTTCACAAGAAAAGCCAAAATGCAAGTGGTTGCTCACTGCCCAAGGTTCACAATTTATTACTTAAGGGATGAGACAGTGGCACTCAAAATAACTCTAACTGGGCAATACTATCGCATAAGACACTGGTTAAATATTTCCTACAACTTATTGACATCAGCTAAATAGGCGGGAACTGAACTGGAATAGTAAAGAACTGGAATTTTCCACGAACAACTAATAATGAACCATTTACTTAGTTTGAAATCACTTCATAACGTTTTCAATCTATAATCGTAATAAACGCAAATGCCGTCTTGGGCTTAATTTTCAAGACAAGAAATAAAAAACTTCTTGTCTTGATCATTTCTTGTCAATGTATTTCTTGTCTTGTTACACGAATTCTTAACATTTTAGGGGAATCCCCTTTCTCTATCGCTTTATCCAATCCGAACTCTCAAAAGTGTAGTGTTGGCATCTGCCCTTGCCCCAGTCAACAAAATTCAAAATCGGTCAAGCCGTTCAGGAGGAGAAGAATTACGAATCCACGAACACCGGAATTTTATATATAAAAACTAGAAATGGTTACGAACTTCTTGGATGAAACTCGAGCTACAGTCTAGGCAAAAAAAATATAAATCAAGCTTTATATATGTGCGGGAGGTAATATAATCTTACGGCTCAAATATTAAGTGTAATTACTAAAAGAAAACAAAACAATAGTATTTTAGAAAGTATTTCCCTGCAGGTCTTCGCTCTGGACATCGACACGCAGGTCAAAGGTGTCGTTCCGTCTCCATCGCGTCATTTGAACCGTTTAGCGGTCGCATTCCTTCACGTTCACGGCGCGTTACGTGCGTCCGTGCCTCACGTTACTCCGCGAACACGCGCCCTGCTTCTTAAACACTCTAGTGTTAGTTGGCGGCGCCTGTGCACTGATTTGTTTTTAGTGCTCGTATTGTGATTGCGGTTAGGTTAGTCTCGGTTTTGTTATGAAGTTGATTGGCATGAACGTAAATTTATCAATTGATTATTAGTTACTCGCATCCAATTGCGGGATTGGTTTTACACTTGGTTTGGGTTACGTTTTATGCACTTGGACTGGTTTATTCCACAAAGCAAAGAAGTATCTACGAGTATTGTTTGGAAAAATATTAAATGACTGCAATCCAGGACTTTTGTTATTTTCCCAAACATCGACCCAGTCAAGAAGCTTCAGATTATTAGATTCTTTAATATTAGTATTGTGCAACGGGCCAGTACGACCCTGGACAGTCAGCGCAATGATGACTCATCGTTCTAGTAACTTCTCGTGCTGTTCCATCATGGAAGCATCTAGAAACGTCTAGATCACCAACACAACCGATTTATAAATGAGGTAGCCTACCCAGTGGAGCATTCGACTCTGATACGCTGTTCAGGAAACATCGAATATAGTGGAAATAAATAAACGTTTGTACAGTGAATATAAATAGTGTAATATTGTTAGTTTATAAGGGATTTGTTGTTATTTTGTGTTTATTATTAAGTTTTAAAAATAAATAAGTAGTTTGAATAAATATAAGTGCTAGTGAATAAATTCTTTGTGACTTTTAATTGTTGCTTAATAGACTTCATCGAATCCATCAGTTACAAACGTAGCAGTAAAGTAGTAGAGTTAGAGATATCGTTTATTTACCCAAGATACTTGAAAATGATCAGGAGATCAGAAGTAGTTAGTTCGTCATTAAAAAAAATCTGTTGTGGGCACCACAATACCTTCCGCCATAGATTTCTTATCAAACAATGCAGGAACAGGGACCACCAGGATCAAGAAACGCTCATCCCTTCAAAAAATTATGACACATGTTAAAGAATGACATAATGACATTTTTCAACCGTTGTTTTGTTTTTTCCAAAAACACAGGTTAGCAAATTTAAACGAAAATATCAGAATATAATTGTTCTTTAACGTGTTGTAATTCGTAAATGGTGACAGTAAGAGGAAAATGTTTCAAACAATAATTGTAGATAATAGAAAAGTTATTCTAATAACAAAATTTTCTTTAAACCATAATTTCCTGAAATATTTGAAAATAACATGATAGGGCTTCAAGTAGACTACCACTTCCGGTTATTGCATTATCACCAAAAACTAATCAGCTCTTCCAAAAGGGACACACAATTGATTTATACAAAATTTCAAATTTTTCAGTTTAACAGTTTTTGAGAAACCGTAACTCCAGAGATTCTCACACAGACATCATCGCGAAACTATTAAAGTTGTATTATAGGAAACCTAAAACGTGTTCATCCACTGAAAAATCACTACCGAATTTTTAGCATGATTCCTATACCTCCCTTACAGGATATGGCGGGAGGTAAAAACTGTCGGCTGTGGAAATAAATCTGAGGATGTTATGATACACAATTTGATGCATTGCCACGGGGCTATTTAATTACATTTGATTATTAAATTAAGCCACTTCTTAAATGTTTGCCACTGCTTCGTTGCAGAAACTCTCCTGCAGTTAATTTTTGCGTCGAATAACCTGTTACACATTTCTTAGGCCAGCAAGCATACCTGTAATCTAATTTGAGCTCTTCGCTGTATCTACAGACCATTCTGCACAAATTATTTCGATCCACGTGTCTGTAAGCCCACGCAGAGAAAGAGCGCGAATCATCAGGCCTCGCGACCGCCACAGAGCGGCAGAAAGAGGCATTCTATTCACGAGGCGTGCGCCATTAGCGATGTCTTGATTGGTTTCGTCTACGGGCAAAAAGATTTTAACACGGCGACGTTTCATTATCAAATTGTATGTGATTCTGGCGGGCCGCGATTCTCCGATTCCGCGAAGAAAAACTTAACTTTGGGGAGAGGTTTGCAAGGAATGTCAGTGGCGTAGTAATGAGGGATTCTCAATCTTTGTTGAATTGAGTATCTGATTTATATTATTATTATTATTATAGCAGCCCTTTATTGCCCATTTATCTTTCAAATAATGTAATCCTCTTATAAAATATAATATCTTACATACATAAAAATATATACATACATTCAATTTAACCGCTTAATTATGTTAAATGTTCTTAAATGACGTATATATTTTATATGATTCTGTGAATAAGAACAAAAAATAGCTGTAATTTTTTCATTAGTTCACATTTACATCCTGTAAGGGAGGTATAGGAATCATGCTAAAAATTGGGTAGTGAGTTATCAGTGGATGAGCACGTTTTAGGGTCCCTAGATTACGAATTTAATAGTTTCGCGATGATGTCTGTGTGTGGATCTCTGGAATTACGGTTTCTCAAAAACTACTAAACTGAAAATTTTGATATTTTGTATATATCAATTGAATCCCCTTTGGAAGAGCTAATTAATTTTTGCTGATAATCCAATAACCGTAAGTGGTAGTTTACTTGAAGCCCTATCACATTATTTTGAAATATCTGTTATTATAATAATGTTCAAAATATTATTGTTTGAAATATTTTTCTCTTACTGTCACCATTTTCGAATTACAGCACGTTAAAGAAAAATTATATTTTGATATTTTCGTTTAAATCTGCTAGCCTGTTTTTTGAAAAAACAAAACAATGGTTGAAAAGTGTCATTTTTTGACATGTGTCACAATTTTTTGAATGGATGAGCGTTTCTTGATTGTGGTGGTTCGTGTTCCTGCATTGTTCGATAAGAAATATATGGCGGGAGGTATTGCGCTGCCCACATCAGATTTTTATAGTAGTAGGAGAGATATGTCATCAGTTGTAATTTTAAATATTTAGAAATAAATAAGTTTTGTTGTTTTAAATATATACATAGTAGACAACAAATAACAATTGAGTTGCACGGCATTATTTGCTTTGAGAACACACTTTATATTCCTACCCTGGTATTTTTATGCATTTGTCTTACTTTTCGAAATAGGTTGAAGTATATCTATGTTTTATAGCTTAAACTTTCTACAGGGTGGTGCCTCGGATGACGCAGTATAGGGATTTCCAGGGTAAATTTTTTGTGTTCAAGTATTTGCTTACCAAATTATTTTAGAGTAAAAGTTTATTTAGATTTTGTCTAGAGAAAAATTTTCTACATCTATTTATAACATTGTTCATAAATTTCCATTGTGTGGTACAGAAAGAATCGAAGAAATGAAATGTAACATTTTTTCAAAAATCAATGATAAAATAAAAAATAAATAAATATATCATCACGCCTTTTACCCATTATGGGTGTGACTCTCTGCTTACGCAGATCTCGGTAAGTGATATATTTTTGCATATGAAGTGCGGTTACCAGCCGTCAAATCATAGCCCCCAAATATGTTAGTGGAGGGGAAACCACAACTGTCAGCTGTGGGATTCGAACTGAGGATCTCACGATCCACAGTCCGACACGTTAGCACGGAGCTATTTACCCCATCAAAATCAATGATGCTATGAAACAATTAAAACAATAAATAAAAAACAAACGCGTTAACATTTACGATTTACCCAATTACCCCATTACATTGTTCTAATCAGGTATTGGTTTGTTTTAATTTCCAGCATAAAACCATTTAATCATTTCTACTTTTTCTTGTATTGAGTACATTATAACAACGGTTTTTAATAATAAGTTCAAACGATTTCTCCTTTTCCGGACAATAGAAATTTATGAACAATAGTATCAATAGATGCACAATTTTTTTCTCTTTTGTTCTAAAATAATTAGGGGAGCAAATAATTGCACACAAGCACCACCCTGTACATTATTGAAATTAAATCTAAAAGATAGACTTGTATTTAGTTTATATGGGTCATGAGATCCGCTACAAAAATTTTATTAAGGCGAATCTTGTCAGCTGGTGAAATTTCTTTTTCCAATCTTTATTGGTCCTCTAACAGTTCTTATTATTTCTAAACACAAAATGTTAAACTCCCATACTCAAATCTCCTCCAGCCCCTATAAAACAATTCCCCACCTGCGCCACTGTCCCAAGACGCATCCCTTTCCACCCTTGGTGTTTCGGCGTGCGGGGATAGGGATGGGGCGGCGCATCAGACGGCGGCGTTTAAAATAATGATGCTTGTTAGCATTAAATACGCGTGGCCCACGGATCGCTGCTTGTCGCAGGAGGCTGCGATCGGCCTGCGTGTGTGTGGTGAATGTGTGTGTGACTGTCTAAATCACGTCGTGTCTAATGAACCACTGAAACAGGGCCGGACTTTGGGGTAGGATGTGTGATGAGGGAAGGGTGGGGTTGCTTCGTTTAGCCCTGTATGCATTTGGTTCAAATTTGTCGTTAAAATAATGGAGAATGATTTAAACCCTTGACACATGTGTTTTACAAGATTGAAGAAATACTCTTGATCTTGTCTTGATTTTAAGACAAGACCAAGACAAGAAGTATTTTCCATTTCCCAAGACAAGACAAGAAAATATCATCAAGACTCAAGATAACTTGTCAAAAAAATTCCCGGTTATAATCTCTGTAGACTTTGTTTTTCTTGACAAATTTCAGATAGTTAGATTAGGTCATATGTTAAGTGCGTTATATAATTTTGTTTCGAATTTGTGGATAAAAAATAATTTAATTAAATATACTACGAGAATTCGATAAATTAGGAAATAATTCTTCATTTTCTTTCTCAAACTTGTTGCCATTTGGCAATAGCCACTCAACTCCTAGGAGTTTTGTAGCTATTGTATTTGTATGCATATTGTAATTATAAATGTAATTTCGATAATGTAATAAATAAATGATACATATGAATGTGTTAGGGCTATAACTATAACAGTTGAAATGCCGACAGTACATTATTATTATTATTATTTGTGGCTATAGCCTAGCAACAAGTTTTCGAAAAAAATCTGGCGAATTATTTTTAATTTATTGTTACTCTCTTTATTATTATTGAAAATTTCGTCATTACGTTTTTACATGAATCCTATACTTCCTAATACTAAGTATAGTTATTTGTCAAACTAGAGAAGAAAGCGTTTCTTTTCCCCCCTCGAGTTCGAAGTTTGCCTCATGAGCGCAGCGAGTGAGCCATTTCGAACGAGAGTGGAAGAAGAGCTTCCCTCTCGTGTTAGACACAACATTTTTGCACGACATGTTTCTAAAAACGATTTACTCGGACCTAAAATACACTTTGAGAACACAACTTTCCTATACTTCCTTATACTAAGTACAAATAGTTATTTGTCAAACTAGAGATGAAAGCGCTTCTTTTTCCCTCTCGAGTTCGAAGTTTGCCTCACTCGCTGCGCTCATGAGGCATTTCGAACGAGAGTGGAAGAAGAGCTTTCCTCTCGTGTTAGACACAACATTTTTTTCACGACATGTTTTTAAAAACGATTTGCTCGGACCTAAAATATACTTTGAGAACACAACTGACAGACTGACACGTTAAAAGTTAGGTTATCAGACACAAGGCGGTGTAGCAGTGTTGCCAATGAACCAATCTTAAATAAGTTGTCATATTTAATAAGAAAAAGAAAAATATAAGACATAATTGTAAGATAATTTAAAGTATGTATATCACTAAAATAAGGATTTTCAATAATTCATATTGGTAACACTTCCATATTTTCCTCTCTAGAGAGGAACAACACATTTTCCTCACTATTTCGGGAGAAAAACGGTGGGGTTTCCTACCATGTCGTGAAAAAAAGGTTATTAACATAGGAAATAAAATAACCAAAACATGTTCTTCCTGTAATAAATGTAATATTTTAAATTTCGTCTTTCAACTTGACGCAGCATGCATACAATATTATCTGTATGTAAATAATTTATTTGGAAAATAAAACATCCATTCTGTTATCAAGTTTCCTACCAACTAAGAACTCTATATGAAGAAATACTAATTTATTTAAATAACAAAATCAGCGCAACATGCAAGCTGCAGCATATGAATACATTACTGCTGTAACTATAGAACTTAGCAGCTGTAAATTCTTCAGCCACTAGCTGAGGGCTGAGCAGTGAGCAGAGGCAAGGATAACTCGGTTGTATTCGAAAAGTTGTTAAAGTAAAACGTTCGTGTTTCTTTAAAGTTTAAACAAGGTACGCGCCTGTTACCGCTGTCGGTTCATTCCTAATGAGAGGAACTTGTGCTGCTTCCCTCGCCGCTCCACCCCGCGGTAACAAATAATGATTCATGATTCACCCCACTACCACTCTGTAGGATTATCGTGGGATTTAGTCTTTACTATAACCCGATCCCTTGATACTGTGACAAGATGGTTAATTCGGGATTCGTTTGGTTGTTTTTAATGTAAAAAAAAAAAAATAATTCAAAAAATTATTTAATAACATATGAGCAACTATTAAAGACCCATGGCTTGTTGTCAGATTTCTTCTCAATGATATTTGTTACAGGTTTCTTCTCCCATTTACTAATTCTAAATTTATATAAATCTTTCAATATTCAATACTGCATTGCACTACTTCTCATTGTTTTTTAAATACCCTCTATGAAAACTACACTTCTTCTAAATTCTAAATAATATATGAAATTTTGATCTTAATTTAATGATGTTAACCAATAAGGAAAAAATTCAAATGATCATTTCGTACAATAATTATGATTATAGTTTGAGAAATATTTATGATATGTTTATAAATCAGTAAATAATTTTAATATGTTGCATTTTATCTTAAATAGAATAGAAATACATTAATGATCATTTCTTTGAAATTCGACGGTTAAATTAATTAAAATAAGTTGACTAAATTATCTCCTCAATATTGGATTGAAAATAATTACTTATGTATATTTTAATTATTATTCATCATTTATTCTAGTTCTCCAACTTGATTAATGGAATCACGTAATCATGATCAACAAATTCAAACACTTGTTTTATTTTTTTGAGAGTTCAATTTTCCTTGTGTAAATGATTTTCTGGCCTCCTGAACTGTAAACATAATAAACAACCATCATTTAGGTTTGCGGTAACTACGATTTTACAGTGTTCATGATTTTTTAAACACCGCGGTGCGGGAACGCGCACCGATATTTTTTAGCTATTTGAGGCCATTAAAATAAAAAGTAACTTTGTAACAATAAAGAATGATTTTAAAAACTCTAGTTACCGCAAAAATCGTTAAATAAAGTTACATAGAAATAAATAAAACTAAAAATTTTATATAAAAATGACATTTGCCAGCAGCGCCATCTCTTAACACTTATCCTAACTAAGTACAGATATTTCACAGTTGGTAAATATGACATAACTAATAAAATGTCAAAAGATAAAACTGATTGATTGGATTGATGAGAATTGGTGATTTATTTTATTTTAATTATATTAAATGAATTGTAATACAGAATATCGAGAAAGGTAGGTAACATTTGAATCGCCCATGTAGTCTATGCGGGAATTATTAAATTGTCATATTTTTAGGTTATAAATGGAAATCTTTTCAAGTAGTAGGTATATCGGCCAGAAAATGTAATACATTATGTGTGCGTTAAGTTTATTATACATCGCTCAGTTTTATTAAAGCACTCCGCTGCGCGTCGTGCTTCAAAACAAAACTTCGCGCTGTAAAACTAAACTTACCGCACGTATAATGTAAATAACTATTTTTTTAATCTAAAATAAAGTAAGATATATGTAAATTATATTTAAATTTATAATAATATTCTGAATATTTAAATAAAATAAGTAAATATATCTCCGTGCCTTTTACCTTTATGGGTGTGGTACTCTGCTTGCGCAGCTCTCGACAGGGGGAGGCAACTTAGATGACAAATGTCAGCACAATGATGATTAGTGTCACTCCACTCCTTAAAATGTGGAGGCGCCACTTTATAATAAAATAAGCTATTGGAATCGAGTTACTTTGGAAAAAGAAGAAGAAATCACTGTCAATTTTAGTGTCAAAATTGATGTTGATAATTCGTTCTCGTTATTGTCGTTTATTATTGTGTATAAATATTGCAACAGGTAAGTGTTAAATTTAATATTCTGTTTTATACATCACATACACACTTAAAATATAATTTCAATACATTAAAAATAAATCACTGTATATTTTTTCATTAATTATTATATGTACACAAATATATTATAAAGCAATGTTAAAGTTGTATTGCACTCATGCATTTTCCATATAACAAATATCCACTATGTATATTTCTTCCAATTCCTTTTTTTATCCGTTTCCTCTCCTTTCTATTTTAGAACAATGCTTAATTTATGTTGAATAAAGGGATGCTTAATTAAAGACAAAAGGCTATTTCGTTTCCCTAAATGTAAGGAAATGCAACAATTTCGGATGGATATACTTGGGTTAGACGTAGGTAACGTCAGATAAATTCCTAACGATCAACAAACGGACATGACCATCTACAAATTAACAGTGAAAGACCTTTTAAGAGAAAATGTGAGACATCCGAACATGGTGTAGTAATAAAGGTTTCTTTAATATAAACATTATTAATAATTTAAACCCTTGTAGGTTTTTGAAAAAAATGCGATTACCAGTGTCTCAGTTGAGTGACCGGGAATGAACATTCTACGCAGAAACTGTAAAGAACCGACTAAAGATTGTGACAGGGAACACTACCATTCGACAACTAAGGACCTGGCTTAGCAGTGTTACAAGAAGAGACCAAGTGGACAGACTTAATAACTAATTGTTTAACAAAACATTTTCTTCTTCACCAATACAATTGGCTCAAATAAAAAAATCAAAAGTTAGACGTTTTACGGCACAAGACAACACATATAACTGTAATTGAAGGAAATGGATTACGAAGAACGAAAAATAAAGAAAATTTTATAATGAATTCATAGATTAATAGACTCCGAAGTTAATCGATTTGTGAAGACGAATATCGTTGATGCGAATCTACGGTATGCTAATTCTAGAAGTAATAAATTTCATTTTTACTAAATATATTTGTTTTAGGCTGTACAACAGTATTTGGATATCTCCACCAGGTTGAGAAGTATTCATATAACACAACAAGCATTTGGATGTCACACCCACACGGCGTCGGTTAATCATAAAAGAATAGTAATTCGTGCTGGTTATTAAATGGAGTTTTTAATTTAACTTATTCACAAGAGGATTTTTTGCGAGTATAAGCACTGTTTTAATTACATTTTGATTATTCTTGAGCACAATTCCTCGTTCTCTTATAAATTTACTTTTACAATCAAATATATTATTAGTGGCACTTTAGATAATAACAAATTGAATCAAATAATCACATAATAATAATAATCATCACTAATCAGTCGTTCGGCTTTTAATAAGCTGACGTGGATTTTATATTACTACTTTTACAAATCTCACCCCCGCATCCAAATTCATTACAGTTTGCAGCAGTAAAATTTACATGTTCTAAGAGTTTTTGGAACTCAAAAATAACATGTTGTATTTAAAGAAACAAAATATTATTTGAATTTAATATTCAATGTAATATATATTTTTAAATACAAGAATTTTTGTGTTTAAACTAACTTATAAATGATTGTAATATCTTTAACTACAAATATTTAGAAATTTGTCGCTAAAAGCTACAGATTTTATTTGAATGTAAAAGATTGTGTAAGACTAAAAATATTTTTATAAGAACAAATTTACAATTTGTCAAAATTTGCACTTAACGAGGAAAATCATATTGAAAGTGTTAATATGTATTCTTAACCCGTATTTTGTAGTAAAGTTATAAGGTTTCTAATAATTATATTAAATTCTCATTTTCAATATTTTAAATAAAGCTTTTCATAATAAATATTAATATTAAAAATTAATAAATTAAATATTATTAGAAATCTATAACATTTTTGTCTAAATAATTAAATATGTGTAAACAGAATTTAATTGAATAAATATATTCCTAATATTTACTCTTATAATTTTGTACAAGTACAACAAATATAAAATAAAAAGTATCAAGGAGGCTAAAAAAACAATCTTCTATCCTTCTATTGTTATCCTTGTCTAATTTTAGTGTCACTACACCCCCCTGCGGGTGCAGCACTTATGCTCAAGACTCGTAACCATAGAGAGGGCGATCTGATTATGTTTCTAATTTGTGGCTCTCGGTAAGTGATATGATATTATTTTTCGTATGAAGTGCGGTTACCAGCTGTCAAATCATAGCCCGCTAAGTTGTTAGTGGAGAGAGAACCACAGGGATAAAAAATTGGCAACTATTGGCTGTGGGATTCGAACTCAGGATCTCACGATCCACAGTCCGATGCGTTACCACGGAGCTATTTACCCCATTATATTTCTATTTATTATTTACAACGTTAAATAAAAATAAATAAGAAAAAAGTTATCAAGTTGTTCTCGATTATTTCTATCACAGGTTAAATTTAATGTACTTATTTACGTCACATCCCAAGTATTTGCTATTAATTTGTGCATTTAACCAAATTATAATTATAATTTAAAATAAGATAAATTATTTAAGATATGTATTTTCGGTGAGTTACCTAATTAAATTTAAATATTTACGATTTTTCTTATCTAAATTAGGTACAAATGTCGAAACAATGATCAAAACGAGTAATCAGTGTTTGATTCATAGAATTTGAGTTGATCACTGAATTTTATTACAGTATTAGAATAATTTTCATTGATGAATTGGACTGATTTACTGATCAGCGGTGATCAACGAATCAAACTGAGAAATAGTGAATTCGGCTGTTAAAAGTTTATTAAAAACGATTTATTATTTTGCGGGTAATAAAGGTAAATAACAGTTTATGCCTTTGAAAATAGTTCTCTTCTTTGTATATACGATATCAATCTGACAAGTTACCTTTCTTTCAATACGCTTTGTAAAAAAGATAATAATAAAGTAGCTGGTATCTGGTTACAAAATTTGAACGGTACCAAAATGTATTATTTACATAAAAGTTTAAAATGATACATAAGTAAATCTAAGAAATTTTGTTCAGCACCCAAAAATAAGATCCGTTTCTTCATACCCGATATTAATTTTGAAATTTCAGCATACATTTAAATTAATAAACTATTCTGCAAGTAATAAAACAGCCGGATGCAAACCTTGAAAACAACGAAGCATCCAAGTCACGAAATAGCAATAATACAATCGAAAACTACCCCACCCCCAATAACAACAGTGCAAGCACCAGATGCACGAGCAAATCGTCGTCGCGAGTCTCTTTTAAAACAATTCCAGCGACACTAGCCGGGATATGCCGCGTAATTCCCGCGGATTGTCACCATTAGACGCGCATTCGAACTGATAAATCCAGCGGTACGTGCACACGCGCCCCGCATGCGCAATTAAGCGGCGCTGGAGGTGCCCCTGACGCCCTGACGCCCCGCCACTGACTAGCGCTAATTTCTTCCATTCAGAAGGAGACACGGCACCCGGCTAGATTATGGTATACTGCGATGCAGTTCCATAAGGAAGGAAAACATTGCGCAATAATGCTGAAGTAATTTTTATATATTTAAATCCACTAGTCTTCTTGTGGGTGTCGAGATTAGATTGTTATTTTTAATAATACAGTTGATATAATCTTTCTATTCTCTTCTCTTATATGCTAGTCTCTTTGCATCTCGATAGGTTATGTTATTTTTTCGTAGTGCTTTTTTTCACGATATCTTCCAATATTTTTGATGGCGCTCCTCTCCTTTTTTTACTTTCTTATACGAGTACCTACGAGTATCACTATAGCAATCATGAAAAAATATACTGCGAGATTTTCATGGAAATACAAGTCCTATTTTGACTTGTTTCTCAATGACATCAGTATGGATGGATGTATCGATAATGAATGGATGAATGGATGAATGGATGGATGGATGGACACATGTATGGTTAGTTGAATCTATGGATTGTTGGATGTATGTATAAATAGATGGATGGATAGATGGAAAGATGGATATATGTATAGATGAATAGATAGATGGATAGATGAATAGATGTATAGATGGATAGATGGATGGATGGATAGAAGGATATATGATAGATGGATAGGCAGATAGATGAATAGATAGATAAATGGATAGATGGTTAGACAGATAGATGGATAGATGGATACGTGGATAGATTGATATATGGATAGATGGGTAAGTGGATAGGTGGATAGATGGATAGATGGATAGGTAGATATATGGATAGACAGATAGATGGATAGACAGATAGATGGATAAATGGATAGATGGATAGATGAATTGATGGATAGATGAATAGATAGATAGATAGATATATAGATGAATAGACAGATAGATTTATAAATGGATAGGTGTATAGATGGATAGTTGGATAGTTGGATAGATGGATAGATGAATAGATGGATAGATGGATGAATCCAAACCGGAAATGGAAATTTACTTGACTCACTAAACTATAAATTCAATCCTGCGAAAAAAGTTTTTTTAATAAAAGGGTGTTATATTATTTAGAATATTAAATATTAAATACTGTTTGTAATTTTCTTGGATCTGTTGCTGGTTTTGAGAAAACTAATTACACCTTTCATAGCTTATTTTGAAAAATGATATGTAAAATATTACGTTTAATAAAACGCTATCGAATTGGATATCAAATGAAATGTGTTGAAGAAAAAATATACTTCAAATGTTAATTGAATCTGATCATGTTAAATGTCTGAGGCTAGAATGTTAAATTGAAATATCAAAAATTGATATTAAGCGACCCTAAATTATTTTTTACTTTATTTAAATGTTAAATCCATAATTGTTTTGTTTATCCTGAATTTGTCATTCTTAATAAATGTCCATTCCAAAGCTAATTGTTTCTTTTCAATATGATGGTTTATTTTTTATTTACCTTATATTTATAGGTTATTTCTTATGTTTTCAATTTCAATTTTAACTATTCTTGAAATCAATTCTACTCTACTTAGAAATTCCATTTCAGTAGATCGTATTTGCTACCGCATAGCGCATATAAGCGTTGGTCCGTACATTGTTTTCTGCTTTTTATAATTTTATCTTAGTATCTTTCGACATTTGTTGCTCAGGATAATTTTGTTTATTGAGTACCTAAAATTTTTTTTTCTATATTAATACAAAAACATAAAAGGGGGATTAGCGAGCGAATGTCTAGATCTAGACTTTAGCAGTTAAATCCTCCTATAATATTTTAATAATTTTTACTTTCTTAATACGTAGTATGAGGAATTTTGAAAAAAAATCAAAGACTGGCGAGATATTTCCGGCAATAGGTACATGTTTTGCGATATACAAAGTATAAGGAAGTATTGGAATCATGAAATATGTATTTTGACGTCCACTGAATCCGTTAAGACAAATTTCTCAATGGCGTCTGTGTATGACGATGGATGGATGGATGGAGGGATGTCCGTGTGCGTAATATATCATGAACGAGACAATATTATATAAACGAAATTTGGAATTTATAAGTTTCATGAAAATATGAAGAGCTGAATGCAATTGAAAAACCGGAAGAGAAAGTTTACAGCAAATTCCATTTTCTTCAAAAACAGAATCAGCTGTGTAAAAAGATTAAAATGAAAGATGCTAGCAAAAATATTTGGAATATATAAAGTTATTCGCACTTTTTTTTGTAGATACTTCTAATTTAGAGAAAAACTAATTTATATATTTAATAATATATTCCAATAATTTTAGTTACGCAATCGAAACAAAAACTAAATCATTTTTAACATCTATATGTCAAAAAATTGTTAAGTGTCAAAAATATGTGTCGTTTGAAATATTATAAAAGCAATATTTGTATTATTAGCTAGAGAGTTTTAAAGACTAGATATTAATTAATACCTATTTAAAAATAAAATCATAGTTACAGTGAGAAGAAAAGATTTAACAGGTTTATCATCTATATGTCAAATAATTGTCAAAATAAGGTCATCCGCAAGGAACAAGTCATATGTGTTCAGTTGGTTTTATATGTATAAGAAAGTAGTGTGGTGCCACACCAGATTTTTTTTTATAAAAGTATAGATTATAAATCAATAAATTTATAAAATTATTATTTGTCATGAATGTTATTATCTACCGAATGCACATTTTGTAAAAAATGTAAAGTAATAACATTGAAAAATTCGATATGAATATGGAAAAGATTAAAATAAATATTTTTGTATTTATCGGTAATATAAAAGTTTCAAATATCAAATGGATGTGATTTGAAAATGTGAAAATATAAACAAGAAAATATGAAAATAAATATTTGAAATAATTAATAACATTGTCGTGCATTGTCTAACTATAAAAAATGAAAATAAAATTTTACAAATAGATTGTAAAGTATAATGTCGAAGCGAATGGAAAAACCTGTTAGGGGAAGAATTTAATACCGGCTTGACATCTCCAGATTAATAATTAAATTAGCACGATGTGTGAATTTAATTAATAAAATTTTTCGTCGACTGCTCTCTGTAACCGGACGTTGCGGTTTTATAAATTCTTTCCTTTTAATTCGTATAATAAATTTAATTAAATTAATTAAGTAATATTTAATTAAATGAATTTTGAAGGTGTCTTTCAGTGGTTCTGGTTGCCGATGCATTGTTCCACGGGTCCTTAATTGAAAAGGCTCTGAAAGTCTGATATTTAGTACGGACTTTTTGTAGTTTAATTATAATCAGGTCTCGCTTCTTCCAGAGACAAGATTTTCATTTTAGGCAGATTTGTGGTTTTGTTATTTTTAATGAACTTTAAATGGATCTTTTCACATTTATTACAGCCTGTCAAGATTTCAAGTGTTTGCTTTAATGAGTCTGAATAATTGCTATAAAAGTCTTCTAATTAATTCTGTAAAGAAATCATTAATTATATCTACTCAAATGTAAATAATATCGCGTGATTCATTTAATAGATTATTTCTTTTCAACGCTCCTATTATGTACTTCCCACTTCATTTTTTAAATTAAGGTATAGGGAATATATGAAGCCATATTAACTTTAAAAATCTGATTTTTTCAACAGTGTTTTACCAAATGAATCATTTATCAAATTATTTAATTTTTATGACATTTGTTGGTTTCACAAAACAAATATCGACAGATATAAACAATAATATTTCTTCTTTCCGTCCAAATACACACCTTAAAATCTTTCTGAAATTGCTTGTTTTCTGGCCTAGGCCGACAAAATTTAGGAACTTTTGTACGATTAGGGTTAGAATCAACAGACTTTAAATTTTGTGCATAAGTCTTGTTTGGTGTTTGAGTTCTTGGAGGTTAGAATTTCTATAAATTTTAGAACTAAATGTTTATTCGTAAACTCAAATGTAAGTAATTAAAATTAAATTTTCAATTGTAGTACACAATCAATAAATGCATAGTAACCATATAAATATCACAGAATTTTTCAAAGAAATAGTTATTTACTTTACAAGTGGGCAAAGTAAGAAATTACCCACGAGAGAAATTTTAGCACACGAAGCCGAAGGCCGAGTGTGATAATTTTATCGAGTGGGTAATTCCACTTTGCCCACGTGTGAAGTATAACGTTTTATCCAACACCTCATAATAAATGAAAAATTTATTAAAGACATATTATTTGACAGTGACATATGCTTTAAATTTTAAAATTAAAATATAAATCGAAGTAGTTACCAAGGTGTTGTGTGTTTTTATTATTGTTATAAATAAAAAAAATCTCACTAGTGGTTTTTGTCAAAATTATACCCTCTAGTGGGTAATCTGTTACTTTGCTTGTTTAAAATCGCCATAGTTATAGAGCATTTATTGAGAGGTGTTGGATAAACAAATAAATTGTTTAAATTTATAAATCCTTCGTATCCTTGTTTATCAATGATCTCATGTTACCAACATAAAAAATTCCTATAATTTTATATTTTACAAATAAATCTGTTAATAACTCGATTTTTTATAGTTATGTCAAGGTACGAGATATCAAAGTTAAACTATAGTTCTTTTCCTCGTATATTCGATTTCAAACTGATAAAAATGACGTTTCTATGAGGAGTTTTAATACATGGAGTGAATTATTCCTTTGGTGTGAAATTAAATAATTTCGGTGCAATATGTCAGTAGTATCGTTTATATCTGCGAATTTGGTTGTAATTGCAACATAGTAGCATAACGAACGCATGGAAACAGCGTAACGTAAACGCATCAGTAACACAAGCACGTACGTAGACCCGCCACCAGACTACGCTGAATTTTCTCCAATTCTACAGTTAATTTGCGATTCAGGTTATGACAACCGGTTTAAAATGTGCGACGTTAAAGTTTTGCAAGCGGTAATTTCGGTTGTAATTGTTTAGGGACCCGACAGAGAATACGAACTTAATACTGCACTATGAAGATACTGTCTGGGATACCGCAGGAAAATATACCGGTAGTTGCAGATAATCTAAAACTTAATATCTTCAAATAAAAATTTCACAACCAGAAAGTATACTACGAGCCCAGAATCATATTATTTGGCCCAGGTAAAGTCATAAAAAGGAAATTTGTTAATTCGCCTTATTTATATCTTAAATTCTATAATTTTTATATTCCGCACATACATATGTGTAACAGAGGTATTGTTTATGCTACGAATTAATTAGATTTTGGGAACAATTCATCAACAGTAACTTGTTGATTATTTCAAGGCCTATCAGGGTTTTTGGGCTTATCTTAATAAATAAATGAGATAGAGAAAATTTCATTGGAATCAAAAAGATGTAGAATAATATGACTTACAATTTTTATTTGAAACAATTTTCTGTATTTTGTTGTCATCAGATTTAAAAACTGTGTTTGTGGTATCAGTCAATAACTTTGGGACAAATTGTAAATTTAATATTATTTCAGTTGTTATTATTGCTTAAAATATTCTTTAAAATAACAGAATTTATGTTATAAATAAATTTAGTACAATAAATTGTCCCTCTGTTCGATCAGAAATATTTTTTTAAAGCTATTCTAAAAGCCTTAACTGGGCCAACTAATATGATTTTGGGCTCGTATAGTGCGGCTAATAGAATTACTAAATGAAAAATATGTCAATTAATTGTAATTGCGTCATATCAATTGAAAACATGTTAAATTTAACTATTTAACCCTTAACTAGTACAGTGGAGTCTTTGAAGACCCCAGTGTGTTTAAATTTAGTTGTTTAGTGTTAAATGTTTGAGTTTCTCAGTAGCTTCATTAATCGACATATTCGACTTATATACGGTTTATCAATCGACTGTTAATCAAATGTTAATTAACATCAACATAAATAATACATATTTCTCTATATTTAACAGAAGGGTTACCATAACAGTCGATTGATAAACCGGCCTTTAGGGACGGGCACAGGAATCTATCTATATATTTCTTAGTTAAGGAGATAATAACAATGGGTTCTTTCACAATTTTTTTTAAATTTTTTTTATGAATCTTTATCTAATTTGAAGACTATCTACACTTTTAAAAAGTCTTAATTGTTATTCATTAAGCCACAATGATTTTTATTAAATGGTGTGACGTCATTATATAGGTGATGGTGGATCTCAAACAGTAGATATTTAAATAATTTTTGTCACATAAATGTTTTATTTTATTGTAATAATAATAATAAAATAAGTAAAAAAATATATGACTACAAATATTTACAATCTGTACTGTTTAAGATCCAGCAACACATCTACAATGACGTCACAACATTTAGAAAAAATCATTGTGGCTTAATGAATAACAATTAAGACTTTTTAAAATTGTAGATAGTCTTCAAATTAGATAAAGTTTCATAAAAAAAAAATGGTGAAAGACCCCATTAGGGTCTGTGTTGACCCCACTATATCAGTTACGTTAATTTTATAATTAACATGTCTCGGTGTTTTTTAACTGAAAGTGAGTTTTATAATATTTTATTTATCAAGAGCGAAGATGAAAATGCCATGCAACGGAAGATAAAATATAAGAGATTGATTCTAACATTTCTAATGCAGAAATCAAACACACATTTCAAAGGAAACAGATTCAGAAAGAGGTGCAAATAGGTGATGTATTCAGGTATTTTTCCAGTTTGGCACCTGAAAATTATTTTTGGCAGTTTTACGCCCCAATAACCTAGAGGCTGCAACAGAGGACAGTAGTTTTTCTATATTATTTATTTGCTGAATGTTATTTTTATTTTCTTTAGTTTAATGCATATTTCCTTATCTCCATACCACGGTGTAAAAAGAGAAGTGTGTCGAATCCTTAACAATCCGTCGAACCGAGCCAATCGTACGTCGTTAGTTACACTATTCCCCACAGGCGCTGCGATCGCCGCATCGAGGGTAAAATGGGGGCTACTGTCCGGTTCATGTCACATGTTTACACGCCTTTAAACCATCATGGGGAGAAAGTGTTTTATCGCGAATTGTTCGACACAAGTAATCACATTTCGATTTCAAAGCTCGGTGAAATCATAAAGAACTTATGGATTGAACATGTTCCGGATAAATTATGAAAGGTTATACCTTATATCAGTTGTGAGTATATATTTATATTACATTCCGAACTGTAAATGTTATAATGATCACTCTAACCTCCATCAACTTTTATCTAATAGCGTTTTTTGGTCTCAACTACAGTCGTACAAATTTTAGGTAGTTTTAAATTGACACTTCATTATGACAAGCTGTTCGTCGCTATTTTACCCTCTAGTGACACCAGCGCATCGTACAAGAAAGTGAATAACTAACGACACAAGAAATCCCCATATTGGAAAGTCGACACACCTCTCTTCTTCTTACACCGTGCTCCATACACAGTTGACAATTTAATGTACCTAGTTAGAATATCGTCAAGCTCTACATTTCACTGTAAACCAACAATTAAATTTTAGTAAACCAAAAAATTTCAATAAAATTATCACGAGACAGTTCATTTCCACTCGCGGCCTCGCATTTATTAAACGCATTGAACTGTTTATACTCAGCAGTGGTTCATAGAAAATTTGAACAACGTTTCCAGTCGACGAGTCATTGTTTGAAAAATAAATCGGTAAAGTTGAAGAGAGACAGACAGAGCCCACAGTGCCGCCTGTGAATTATAGAGTAGTCAATCACTATTGAAACAAGTGAGTGGAAAATTGATTGCTTACACCCAATAAAGCACCAATTATTTATCAAAGTGGTGGGATCTATCGCGGGGTGAGGGGTGCAGTGCGTAAGGTGTTGTGCGTCAAACGAGGGGTGTAATTTATCTTAAACTAACCCTGTTTTACTCGGCGCGTTTAACTCACGCGAGATGATAATTATTTAAACTTGCCTACTGCTTTGTTTTCCATACAGAAAATTATTTTCTGAAATAATAGTACACTCCACAAGCACACGTTCACTGTTAAGATTAAATTCTAGCTGCGATAATCGCATGAATAATGTCTTTCACCTATTTTCCACTTGACGTTTTCAATTAAAGTAAAGAAAATTAACCAATCTACGAGTATATATCATCATCAATATTTTTAATCGGATATTTAGATCAAAGGTCTGTAAACATTGAACATTGAATCTGAAAATAGTTTACTTCCTAGTACATAATATATTTTATCAAGAAAGTAAGACATATAGTTTTTCTTGAGCTTATATTAAAATAAATAAACCAGTAATAAGTTGTAGTTTATGAAGAATAATTAATAGTAGGTATATTATAAATGAAGAAGAGGAATGATATAAAATTTACATCTGGAGCACTCTGCTTCCGCAGATCTCGGTAATTATTTTACCGTTATATATTAAAATTTCTAGCTATCCCTGAAAAAATTTTGAGGTCGAATACGTAGATATTTTGTGCGGTTAAAGTCGTTTTAATGGCTTATATAACGAAAAAAGAATTATTCGAGCGTCACCACCATTTACTGGCATCGGTTATCACCAATGGATTTACTTAGGAGACTAATTTTTTCTTACTTTTGTAAGTCCTAAAGTCAATTTTTATCTCAGGCATTTTTTTTATATGAACACCCTAATATGTTTGTAGAGGAAGAAACAAAACGGTACAATATGAAGATAGAAGCAGATAACAGATTCATTAATATGAAGAGAAACTAAGAAGGACACCATGGAAACGTCTCGCATATGATTATTTGGTATAAATATCAAGAAAAGAAGAAAAAAAACAGGAAAAGAACAGGTAAAGAGTACAAAATTTTTCGAAAGAAACAGACATTCAATAGGCACGAAAAAATCTAGGTGAAAATGTGGCGGACGAAATTATACGGAAAGATCTAAAGTTTAAGGTATATAAATAAACTTATAACCCGGGATAAAAATACCTATTGACTACAATATGAAAAAAGAGAATAGAAATCTAAAAATAATTGCTAGATTTAGAATACACAATGAAAAAAAATAATTACTGAATAAGAGAAGATGACAGACAATGCAGAATATGCGGAAGCGATTTTGAGACAATAAATTAAATAAAAAGAAATTGTCCAGAAGATATAACAAATATACACAATAGTACACGATGAAGAGAGTGCACCTATACAGATTTAATGTATATGTTACTGTAAAAGCCCGTATATTGGTTAATCTTAGGTTTTACCAGTAAATCTTAGGATTGGTATATGTAATGATTTACTGGTAAAAACTTCAGATTAATCAATTATGGGCCTGGACAGGTTAGGTTATTGGCTGTGTCTTTGAGGTAAATCCTAAGATTTAACAAGGTAATGATGGTAAAAAATTGAAATGAACGATGATCACAGAACTGTTGGACTGTTACCATTACGAGTTGTTAAATCTTAGGTTTTTACTGAAAAATCTTAAGGGCTTTTACAGTAACATATGTACATACATATCAACAGTTTTATAGTATTATAAATAAATGAAATTCGAACACCGAAATGTAACAAATAAATATTTACTACTACTTAAAATGTTGTGCCTTATTTAATGGAATATAACGTTGCCTACGCTGATTACCTTGGGGATTATTGCAAAGTAATGAAATTAAATGGATGAGAAACCAAAGAGGTAAAGTAACAAACGAAGCACTGTACTTTCGCAGATCTTGGTAAGTAACCTTTATATCCCTATTCATAGATACAACCAAGTAACAATTCCATAATTATTGATAGTTTCATATATTACTGAATAGAATGATGTGTAATAATTGTTTGCCATAGTAACAAAACTTTGGATTATCGAATACAGAATACGATTTATATTATAAGTTTGTTATTATTGTCTTTAAAAACGAATAGGATATTTCGGAAGTGCCAATCCATTTATCAGAAATAACAAAGGAAACTTTCCAAGTAGAGAATAATATATAGGACCCAATGAATTCCAGTTTTAAAATATGTCAATTTCTAAATAATCTCCGTCGGAAAATATCGCTTTGAGGATTCGAAACGGAAAATCGGTAATAATTTTAGACAACGGTCAGTATATATCACCGCCTGGCATTGATGTATTTGTTTGGCAAAGTCTGATTTGTTTCGGACCGAAAATGACCGCTCGATGACCGAAAGTGCTCGCGGGAATAATGATATTTGCAATCCATCACTTAATATTTACAGACCGGACGTCAAAATAGAAATATCGCTGGAAAAATTCACCCTCCATACCTTCATTACTAAGATACACACGCATTTACTTTAATTTGATTATAACAATGATATTTTGCAAACTTTTACCTGTCGGAACTTTCGTCCCAATTCATCAAGATCTAGAAAACATAATACTTATGTAGACTTCAAATTTCATACATATTGTTAGTAGAGTAATTTTTGTTTTATCCAAGCATTTTCAGCCGGATTTTTCAGATAGATCGCTGGTTCACAGACCCGGATTAATGTGTTCAAATCTTGTTTACGTTAACTTTTATCCATTGGAAGATTAGGTGTGATTGATTAATAGTTTCGATATCTATTACCTGTTAGTTTGTTCTTGCAATATTTCAATATATTTTTTTTGTTGAACCATTTACTTTTATATTATTGTTATACTCCATTTGAGAATGGGAAAGAATAATAAATTAAAATTTGCAAAGATAGCGCATACATCTACCTAAAATTTAAATTCAAAATATTTGTAATATAAAAAGTTATTTGCACATTTCTTGTACATGCTTCTAATTTTGAGAAAAACTAAATTATATATTTAAGAATATATTTCTATAATCTTAGTTACAATGGGAATAAAAACTAAATCATTTTTAATATCTATGTGTCAAACGTGTCAAATAATTGAGAAGTGTCAAAAACATGTGTCGTGTAAAAAATTTAAAACAGTAATATTTGTATTATTTAGTTAGAAAGATTTGAAGACTAGATATTAATTAATTTCTATTTTAAAATAAATGCGTAATGAGAACAAAAAATTAAATAGATTTAACCTCTACATATCAAATAATTGTCAGTAATAATATAACAAGAGAGTGAGAATAAATTGAAAATAATTTAACAGATCTTTCGAAAACTTGTTTTCAGGCAATAGCCACGAAAGCCCGTAGGGCTCGAGTGGCTATTGCCAAATGGCGACAAGTTTGAGAAAGATACTGGAGAATTATTTTCTAATTTATCGAAATCTCGAGTTATATGTAATTAGATTATTTTTTTTATTTCATCATCAGGCACGTCACTAAATCTATCTTTTTTGCTCAATTTTACTTGTGTTGATGATAACTATCTGACATCTGACATCTGTCAACAAAAACAAAAAAGCTACAGAGAATATTGGCGGGAATAATCACAAGAGCATTATTCTCAGTATAATAATGACAGGATTGGTTAAAACGCAGACACGTGACATACAATAAAGCATTTCATTGGTGTAAAGAAACGTCAAAAAATAATCAAAAGAAAGGAACAAGTCGTATGTGTTCAGCTGGTTTTATTTGTATAAGAAAGTAGTGTGGTGCCCACACCAGATTTTTTTTAAGTATTGCGGAGCTGTTTATTTTATTCCAGAGTATAAAATAAATTAATTAATTGATATAAAATAATTATTGAACATACATGTATATTTAAATAGAAATAAACTCACAATCATAGTGGTATATTTCGTAGAAATAATGTGTAATTTTGGAGTTGTCCGCCAGTTAATACAATAGCTCGCAAATTCCCATAAATCCGGATGTACATGTGTTGTATGCGACTCCTCGTGAATCCTATTACTTCCGGATTTACAGTACTAAATGCTCCTGTCCTATCCGCTATCTGTATAGATTTAATATCCGTGAGAAATGGAATCTGTTCCTGAGATAATGCACAGCTTTACTCGCGGCAAAAATCATACATTTCTGTTTTGCTGTGAACGCACAATCTGTGCGCGTTCAATCACAAATTGGAATACGAATTTATTCACACTTCATTACACTTCAAAGAAGTAATAATAAATTATGGTTTTGCTAACAACAAACGAAGTATTTATGTTTAAAACTATGTTATTTAAATGATAATTAATTAAATGTAAATTATGATACATGTAGTTCGATGGTTCTTTAATCGATAAACACAGGGCATAAAGCGTTTTTAACTACATTGTTACCTAACAACGCGTCAGAGCTGGGAGTATCTTACATAAAAAGATATTCGACAGTATCTAAGATACTTTATCTTAGATACATTTTATTTTATGTAAAATGTATCTTTTATTTAAATACTTTTTAAAAGTATCTATCTTTTATCTTAAAAAATATCTTATATCCTAAAAAAGTATCTTTCATCTTATAAAGTATCTTTTATCTTAAAAGAAGTATATTTGTCTTAAAAAGTATCTTTTATCTTAAAAAGTATCTTTTATTAAAAAAAAGTATCTTATATGCAAATATTTAAGGTATGTGCCAGTGAAATATTTTGAAATATCTGATATATTTTTTAATGTTTAAGCTTACAGTTAGCATAAATATTTAAAATTTACTTAAATATTTCTTAAGTACCTAACTAAGATATTTTAAAGTTTTTAAGATATTTAAAAGTATCTAAAACATCTCAAAGCATCAAAGATATTAAAAAGTATCTACAATATTTAAAAGTATCTTAAGTATTTATATTAGATACCTTTAGAAATATTTGTATCTTAAGATACTTAGAATAAAAGTATCTAGATACTTAGGTAAGTATCTTTAACAAATTTATGTAAGTATCTTAGAAAAGTATCTAAATATTTATTAAAAGTATCTTTTCCAGCTCTGCAATGTGTTAAAGGTTAACAATGGCTAAGATGATTAACATCCCATTTTACACATATTGAAATATTATTCCTATAATTTACAGTCTAAAATTCAAACTTTTAAGATATACTATGTACCGAGAATTTTTTTACCCGTATATATAGGGTATGTGTCATTATCATAGTACAGTTAAAGTGTATTAAATTGGCAACTTAAATTAAGGGGAAATTTTAAATTTAGTTCTAATTATTAACCTATATCAATAATAATCCATTTGTCACACTTGTGTATAGAATAATTGCCCACGGTATTCCTTACGTCGTACCCAACCTCCTCTATTTTTAAATATCAAATTCAGATTTCTAGGCTAGACTAAGATAGTCATGTGTTAAGCACAGCATATATTTCTAATTGCAACATAGCATTGTGCATGTACCGCTAATATAATTATCTGTTTTTCTCCCGGCGTTCCGAATCCATTACAGCAGGTAACTCTGTCGGGAGACGTTGAAATATTCGTCTCGAATTTACATGCGAATAGTTGAATTTCGGCAATTACTGTTTAATGACTATGTGGCATTCAATTGTTAATTGGACTCTGGTCGTTGTCCGAACCGGCACCAGCACCGGTAACGGCAGCGGAACAGTGCACCTGTATCGCGTACCGGTCGTCCCTGCACCGCCCGCCTACTGGAACCATTACCGCTGCGACTACATACATCTTGTCAATATTTTACCGGTTCAGTGACGTACTGCCCATGGATGGTTCCTGAGAAAATTGCAAGAGACGAGAATGTTCTTTTTGGGATGTTTGAAAAATTAATGTTGATAGACGAGGTTAGGTTTGGGACTCAAAATTCGCACCACATTTGGTAAATAATAGTAATGACAAGTTTGTAACTACAATTAAAGATTCAACTGAATTTAATACGAAGAAATATATGCACCGAATCCTCGATTTCCTCGGGCGATGGGGTGTCCGTAAATTGCAATTATCCGGAAAACCAAATAGGCCTTAAATTCTGAACACCTATTGTTATCACTCAAGTGTATAGATATATGTAAAATATACAGCAATATAAAAAATCTGGTGTGAGCACCACACTACTTTCAAAAGAATTTAAACATTCAGTTACATTATTTGTACGCATTTTTAACATTATCACATTTTTTTTCTACTAGCCTTGAAGAATACACAAGTGGTGTCGAAACTTCGGCGTTGTAGAAATCTCCAGTCGAACAATCATATCTTCATGTTCTTTTAAAAATTTGTGAAATAGTGTGAATGTAAACTTTTTACCTCCCTCCTACATCTAGGTAAGGGAGGTATTGTTTTAGGTAAAAAATTGGGTAGTGAGTTTTCAATGAATAAGCGTTTTAGGATCCCTACAATACGATTTTACTAGTCTGTGACAATTTTTTCGTCTCGCATAACTCAAATACTATAATACTATTTTGTGAATTTTTGCTTCTTATATTTAAATGAAGAGCTGATCAGATTTTTGATATAATTGGTCAACCGGAAGTTGCAGTTTACTTGAAGCCCTTAACAGTTTTTCGTAAAAAAAACACGGTTAAATTTCCTTTTTCAACAATTTATGTTATTTTAAAAGTTGTAGAATATTAAATTTTACATATGTTTTGATTACATTAATTTTATTAATTTATATTGGATTTAGAAATAATAAAATATAAAGAAATTGGATTTCATAAGTCTTGCACCCCATGTACACCATGGAAACACTTAAAAACCTTAATTATTTACGCAAGTGACACATGTCATTTTGATTGTGAAGCTGTTTTCTTAGTGAAATATATGTCAAAAAATTAAATAAATATACGAAATAAAATAAAATTTCTCAAATATAAATAGAAAATAAACAAATAAGAAGGTATGATTCTATATCATCAAATACTATGTATTTTCTACCGTTTAAGGCCCGGTAGTTCAGTACAAGGTTAAACCAAAAAAAATTAGGTAACCACTTTTTTTATTGGTTAGGCGTATTTCACTTTCTAGTTAGCTGTTAAACGAGTTTAGTTTAACCGAAAAGTTAAACCTGCATATGTAGGCGGGTTAACCCAAAATTTCGTGGTCAACTCATGCGCAGAGCCCCAGAAAGGTTTTTAAAGTTTGGTTATGAGAGTGTTTATTATTTTGACATTTGGTGATATTGATAAGTAGCATAAAGTAATAATAGTATGAATCAGTAATTTTAATGCAAAATTTACGATCAAAAAATTGTAAATAAATATTATTAATATGTGATACGAAATTGAATTTATTTTACTTTACCAATTAGTGGGATGTTTTATGCTTTCATTAATTTCGTCCAACAATTCATTCACATACTCCTTGGATAGCCGAAAAAGGCAACAAAATTCACCATCGTCTCAATAATTAAAATTATCATTTCTAATATGCAATTTGTAATCTTTCACACTCGTCCCAAACGACTAATAAAATAAATAATATGTTCATCATTCGAATCAGATGAAGGATTCACTTGGATTCGATGTGAAACCGTCCATAATATTAAAACGCAAAAATTATACTACCAGGTTAATTGGTTTTAAGCATGTCATACATGAATGACACTTCCAAATTACTACCAACACAACGAAATTATTGGTTACAAAATCCTGGTTTAGGTAACCAGGATTTAGATACTGATATACAGATGCGGAGTTAAAATGTCGGTTAATAGTTAACCGAGATCATGTAACCAAGATTTTAACCGAGTACTGAAATACTGGGCCTAAGAGTAGTACTGAGTGGGAGGTTATGTGCTGGTTACATCAGATTTTTAAATAAAATTTTGGAATAGTGTGAATTGCACATTTTTATTAAAGTTTTTGGAATAGTGTGAATTAAGACCTTTCGCCACTTTATATTTTCATCATTTACATGTGGGTGAAGTTCTTTCATCATTTTCCAAAATATTTAATTACATATTAAATTTTTTTCTTCATATTGAAAGAAAACAGTAGAAAACTGCAAATAATATTTCTAAATTTTATTACTAACAACTTTTTACGTATTTGATTCAAAAATAAATTAAATATATTGTTTTATGTGTGAAGCAAACTTCCATTTCTGATTTTGTAATTATGACAACAATTAAATCAATTCTTGACATCGTCATTCATCGTCATCATCAACCTAAAATCATTGAGAAAAAAGACGAGAACGATTCAGGAAACCAAAAAACATGTATTTCCGTGAAAATAACAACAAAAATCGAGTGTCTAAGTTATAACGAGACCAAAAAAAGTAAATGCGGATTAATTTGAAAAACAGTGCAACAATTAAAGCAAACCTTAACTCATCCGCAATTACGTTCATTTACGCTAACAGTAACTCGTAACCGGCATAAAAAACCGTCGTAGAAGCTACGCTGGGGCCCGGAACAAGTCGCCCGTAATAAGGATGAAATGCGCGCCTGATGAGGGCTGAATCGGGAAATTATCGCCGCTGATTGTGTATAGAGGCAGGGCCGGCTTGGGGGGAGGGCGCAATTATACTGACGCGTCGCTCACTTAATTGCTCGATAAAACTAACACTGCGGAGACACAGACATTATTCAGATGCGAGATGCATTGCGCGAGTATTTCTTTAATTCTACATGTTGTAGATGGCGCAAGAAACGCCATTTACTAGAGCTCTAGAAGAATGTAGGTATTCTCGTCCGCCATTTTGGGTCCAGATGTCATAAATAAAACAAGTTATTGGAATCCAGTTACTTAAAAAAAAACATTTAAAATTTGTATCTGTCAAATTTGAAAACATATTTCTTGAAATTCTGTAAAATCCAACTACACAAATCATACGGTGTAATATATTAGAAAGTATTCTGTACACTTACCTGTTAGATATGAAATATAATAATTAAAAGAATGATATATCACAATTATTAATCAATATCAACTTCAAATTTGACAGAAAAGAATTAAAGTAACTGGATTCCAATAATTTGTTTTATTTATGACACTTGGACCCAAAATAGCGGATGAGAATACTCATATATTCTAGTGCCTTACATTTACTACTAAAAATAAACTATCAATACGAAAGCACGAATTCGCCATCATAAGTTATCATACAAAATGAAATTGACATGTACCTTATAGGAATTGTGATCAATGCCATCTCTTGATAATTTGAAAGCCCAATAACGATTTTCAGAGATATCAAACTCAGTAGGTGGTTCTTGATCAAATTTAGTGGAAAATTTTAGCGAATGCTCTTCAGTGGGATTCGAATTCACGACCTCTGACATGCTAGGCTAGTAACATAGCTACTACACCACCGAGATCGACTAATATAATTTATTTTGCTTGTTATTTGTTATTGAATATTAAGGAGTATTATTTTGTTACTGTTAAATACGTGATTCCCGCCCGCGTGCATATTTTCCGCTCCTTTTTACCAGAGATTTATTCTTTGCTGTAATTTGTAATTTTTATTTATTTTAGTGCGCATGTACACGTCCTATTTTAATATGTAGTTCCATTTTTACAACTTATTCATTGTTTTAATGCATGTATACGTGTAATTAAAATATATATAAAATAACAAATTTTAATAACCATATAAGGAAATAAAAAAATATTTCTGTGCAAAATCCGCGTTATTTATTTTCATTTCGCATTAAATAAATTTGGTTTTACAAAATACTGTACCTACAATATAAATATTTTTAGTTATTAACCCAGTGGATCGCAAAACTTTACATGTCTCAATAACACACAATGTATGGGAAATTCTCTGAAACTGTTAATATGGAGTTATAAAAAAATTAAAACGTAAAATCAATAGCACAACCTTTTTTATGCCATTTACACCTATTATACCTTAAAATAACATATTTTAATGTGGAGCATTGAAAATTTTTTTTTATTTGTTCTCAATCATTTAAACCAACGTTTTCGACATACACATTTTTGGCGTTTTGATGTGAATATACTTAATAAATAGGGTATGTAAAATGAAATTGATACTAAAAGGATTCAGAGGCCTTTGATACATTTTCCTTTTTTGTCCTGATTCCAATATTTCCTATCTCCTCCTTTCGTTAAGAAATTCTTACTTTGCACATGACACCGACATCCATCGAATATAGTTTTAAAACATATGATGATTTTATTTATAGGTGTCTGAAAAGCCTATCGTAGTTCTTATTCAATGTCCTTGGATAAAAGAATGTAGTGGTTGATGAATACGTGCAAAAAAACACATGAATGAATTCATGAATGTGGGGACATGCCCATACGTCATCCTTACGAGTAATAAGAAACTACCCTCATCGATTTCAAAACTGGCATTAATATTTTAAATCTTTTCTAATTAATACTAAAAAATTACTTTTTGTATGTTACACCAATGCAAATAGAAATGACTGAGTTATATTTTATTTTTATTATATTTTAAGCTCCATTCTGCAGTTCTCCTTTCAATAAATTCTTCTTCATTAAATGCAATTTGCAATCCATTCTATTCTATGTTCAATGTAATGTACTCTTTTTGATATATTTGTGTGTATACTGTGTTATGTATTTGTAAAACTGATGTCAAATAAATAACATCTTTGGAGACTATGATTGGGTAGTTCATGGGTAATAAAATATCACCGATTTTTTCTATTTATAACATTTATACAATTTGTACGGAATGTACAAACAGAAACAATCATATTTTCGTACAAGTATCCAACATTTCCATTCTTTTGATTATCTGTATCCATTTATAGAAAAATATTGTAGATATAACAATGAAGACAACTATAGCTATATACGATATTATATAGATAGAAACTTAACAAGTAATGCCAGTAGTTACCAAAACAAACTAATTAGCCAGCCAATTAGCTCCCTATAACCACAAAACCTAACCAATAAAAACACAATTCACTTAACAACCAATACTCAACAAAATCTAGCCCGATTTCTCATTGCCAGATTTCTCAATTCTCCGTTCAACTTTCCCAATCTCTCAATACAAACAAACGCTATCTTCTTCTTCATCCTCCTTGCTGAACTCTAACCCAAGTCGGCACTCGTTCGATAGTGGCAGACCGCCACAGTATATTAATATTAATAATTGCATGTATCTGAGTTCGTGTCTACTAGCCGTAAAACAGTTGCGCGGGCGGGTCGAGGGGCAGGGGGTGAAACCCGCGATACCTAACTCCTACTTAGCTGCACGCGATTTCACCCCTGACGTCACCAGCCCGCGCAGCACTGGGTGAGGGTGATTGTTATCTGTTTTTGTGGGAAGTGTGAAGGTTGGTATTGTTGAAAAGTCAATGGGGTTGAGAGGATTTTTTGTTTTTAATTGCTGTTACATCCCGCACATGTACTGCCTATCCCATTTTAGAATAGAAGAGGAACATCTTTAAAAATAAACATCGAATGATATAATTGTTTCTGTCAAATTTTTCACTCCTCACCCCTAGGGGAAACTGTAAAATATTAAATGGAAATCCCAATTTTTATTGCAGATAGATACCTAGGATTAATAGACTGAATTTTAGCCGTTCGATCCGAATCTGCAATAAAAATTGTTTCTTAGTATTTCAGTATAGTAATTTTCGATAGTTAGTTTTCAACAGATAATCACGATGACATCTGTATGCGACTATTTTTCCGTTCACAATAACTCAAAAAGTAATGACGATATTATTTATAAATTTCATATTTATCATTTGTTTGTTTAAGTTAGGAGTTAATAACCAATAAATGGCTCAATGCATCGAGCTGTTAATTTTGAGATCCTTAGTTCGAATTAGTCACCAAAATAATCCCATCGGGAATTTGTTTTTTCCCCAAGAAAATTCCCGGAAATTCATTCAGCCACGATTTTTGGGAAAAAAATTGTTACCTTTTTTCCCAGATTTTTTTGGAAAATTCCCGGGTATATTATTTTGGAAATTTCCTTTATCTATAGCTTTAATTTTAACCCCACAGCTCTTGTAAGCGTATTGGGCTTCCAAAAATAAAATACGCTAACTAGTGGTAGAAAGCTAAACTAACCATAAGGTACATAAATTTCATTGTATATTGAAATTAATTGTTATTTTTTAAAAATTAATAACAATAGTAGTTATTTTAAGAATATACCAATGTAAGTATAACATTTGTTTAAGCCGTATTATTTAAATAAGATGTAAAAATGAAAGGTTAACTGTATTTGCAGATTATAGGTTAAGATTGAATTTTCTCCAAAAAAAACCTATAAAAACAAAATTTATAGTGTGTATGGCAACAGTTCTACTGCCAATAAAAGCAAACTACCAATACTAATGCAAGCGTTCGCCATCATAAGATTTGACATGTACCTTCTGGGAATTGTGATCAACGCCATCTCTTTATAATTTGGAAGCCCAATAGCTCGTTGCTTAACTTTTATTACAGTAACTATAATAAGTTCATTGTTAGCTACAGTAACTACGGGTGATTGTTTATTTTTGTTAAACACCAAATCTGTCAACTTTTCGAAGCGAACCTTTTAAATATTTGAATTTTGCCGTGAAGTTTTTAAAAAAAAGTCAAAAATGTGCAGTGACGACGATTTTTCCATTTCTCGAATACCACCGGAGAAAGTGCACGCAGCAAATACGGCAATATTAAATTTGATTCCACAATAATCCAGGGAAAATATGAATTTGCGTATAGACGTTTTTATTTTTTTTTTTATCAACTTATCAACTAGGTACGTTATTTTTATTAAACTTAATTTTGTTCAAGATTATGTACAGCATGAATTTTGTACCAAATTATCGGTCCTCGGGCTATAGTCTTTTTGTTATACGCAATTGTATAATTTATAACAAATGATGTGTATTTGCAATAAATACGCTACCGTACAGGAATATCATTTCCGTCCCAAGCCGGGAATGTTATACTCGGATTGTTGTCGCAGGTTGCCTGGTAACAACAGGAATCATGTTAATAGAAAGGCTTTTGGATGAAGTTCTGTAAATATTTTATAAATACAACGTTTAGTTTTACTACACGAAATTCTTCGTCAGGTTAGAAACAAATGAAAAATACAAACAAGTAAATAGATACAGGAATCATGTATTTTGTGGTTCAAAACGGAAATGTGTCAATTTTAGTCCGATCACAGAATAGTTATTTACTTTATAAGTGGGCAAAGTAAGGAATTACCAACGAGAGAAATTTGAGCTGAATGTGATAATTTTATCGAGTGGGTAATTCCACTTTGCCTACGTGTGAAATATAAAGTTTTATCCAACACGTCTCAATAAATGAAAAATTTATTAAAGAAATATTACTTGACAGTAACATATGCTTTAAATTTTTAAATTAAAATATCAATCGAAGTTGTTACCACGGTGTTGTGTGTTATTATTGTTATAAATAAAAAAATACTCACTAGTGACGTTCCTCAAAATTATACCCACTTAGTGGGTAATCTGTTACTTTCCTTGTTTAAAATCGTCTTAGTTATAGAGCATTTATTGAAAGGTGTTGGATAAAATAATTTACTGGTAATATCAAACAATTTGTCACATTAGTCTCCAGAATTTAATTTTTGGTTCACATTAATTTTTAGTCCTGTTTTTACTATACTTTTTTCAGTCCTAATATCAGATTAAATATATTTTAACCTTAATAAGATTTGTGAATATTTCGATATATATTTTTGCCACTAATACTTCTGATACAGTATGTTTTCAAAATTTGTGTAATTCATTAGCTTTGATAAGACTAAAATAAATATAATAATACTTTGAACTTCCATAATCATAATGTAATTTTGAAACAAAAAACCATAAAAATATTAATACCGCATTATATGTTATGTGACTAAAAACAAGAAAACAAGTGAAGAGAATTACAGTTCTTGTACAGGGATTATTTTGTTTATAAAATCCGGTAGTATATTACAAAAAGCATAGCGAATAACGTTCGTTATTAGAATAAATTTGCATACAAGCATTGAGTCCATAATACCCGACTAAATACACAAAAAAGTCAAGTTGCATACGAAACAAAAACAAAATCATCAAACTGCAGTAAAACAACAGACAGTCGAAGAGAAGACCCACTCGAGTCGAGTGAGCTCTGGATGCGAATGAGCGAGCCTCATCGACTGCACAACACCAGGGGGTGCGGGGAGCGAGGGGCCGCGCGGACATCGCGAGCTCCGGGTCTCGCAAAGCGCATTATTCAAAGTTCGGCTATAAAATTCAACTTGAGCCATTTACCGTTAAGCCTGGATTCCGGATACCGGTACGGAACACCGAAACGGGAAACGCAACGAATACACGCCGTGTTATTTCATACAACAAACGGACGTACTAATTTCATGAAGACTTGCTCATGTAAGACACGATTACGCTGAAACACTGGGCTGCTAGAGAAAACATATTAGCCGATTTACTGCTTATACTGCGTTCAAATATTCTTTCGGTTTTTTGTACCAATGAATTGATAGATATTTTAAGTGCGCGAATTACATGCACGAGAGATATTCGAAGGACTATTTCCCGATTAAAATTTAGCCAAGCGCTGTTTCTCACATAAAAAATAAAGCAACATTTAAAAACTTCATTTGACAGCAAGCCAGATTCACATTGGTAATTTGCACTAGTGCGAATTATCGATAATTTGCACTAGTGCACAATTATCGTGTAATTCTACGTTGATTGGACAACATTCAGAAATGTTAGAATTCTGATTGGCTTAAATTTTATGTGGGAAATAGTCAAAAATATTAAATTAACATTATTTTGCCGGAAGATTGTTGCTTGGCAACATTTCGAGAAATTTTGTCATTCAATTTTTAGAAGAATGTTACCAAAAACCAGCAATCTTGAGTATAAATTTCACCTGATAATAATTCAATCGAAATATATTATTTGTAATTGAAAAATTTCAGAAATTATTATAACAATATCTACAATGTATTTTTATATTTCGGTGTTAGAATGCCATAAACGCACTGTAAGTACGTCGCTAATAAGATCTATAAGTTTACTGTTTTTGGTTCTGCTCATATGGTAGTATGGATGCTTTCTAAAATGACAAATGACTGACATATAACCTCAAAATAGTAAGATATTGGTGTTGAAATATTACTTTTAAGTAGTTATCTATTATCCTTTCCCTAGTCAGTGATGGCGAACCTATGACCAGTGGCAAGCTTTTTAACTGACCTATGATTGCTATCATTCAAACACATATTGCCATTTGCACCAAACACTTACGAATTTTTAACCCCACTAAAAAATTTTAAATCGTCAAACCGCGCCCATTTTTACCCGTTAAGACAATTTTATTTTAAAGATGTTTAGTTTTAAAAATACTCAGTTAAAAATTTTTCAACATAAGTGCAAATGGGCATTAGTGGCCCACGAGATAGTACTAAAAAAATATGAACAAAATTTGACCCACGTCTCAAAAAGGTTCGCCATCCCTGCCCTAGGTGATGGGAATAAAAAGAAAATAAATTTTATGCTTTGTCAGTCAACAATTAAATTTAATTTATGAAACGCTTTTAATACAACTCATAAATAACATCAAGTAATAATTTTGACAAGTCGCCTTTTTAAAATCTAGCAAATTATAAAATTGTCTCAATAGAAAAATTGTATAAAAATCACATTTTTATGAGGCCTGTTATCGCACTGGTCCTTTATTTAATTTGAACACGCGCGTTAATAGATTAGATTGTTTCTTAATATGCTATTTTACTAATACTACTACTACTACATATTAATTAACTATAAAAATTTCTATAACACTGTTGGAAACTACGCATTCCACAATTAAAAGTTGTATTGGAACAACTATTATTCCATACGGGCATGTGGAATAAATTCGACGAATCAGAGCCGCATATTAGCGCGAAATATGAAGTTTCTTGATTCAGTTACTATGGTTATGTCTGTTTGTTTTAATTTTATTTATTTGAGTTTGACGTTTTCAACAGTTTTATATTTGAATTTTTTGTATAATATCCAAAATCTTGTTATAGAATAGTATATTGTACAACAAGTAATGGAATGGCACATATTCCACGCGAGCAAAAAGTTTGTAGTCCAAGCCGAAGGCGAGGGCTACGGTTTGCGAGTGTGGGATATGCCAGTCCGTTACATGTTGTAAACTATATTTTCTATAACAAGATTTTGTAAATATACAAAAAATACAAATATAAAACTGTTGTAAACGTTAAACTCAAATAAATCAAATTAAAACAAACAGACGTAACCATAGTAACTGAATCAAGATACTTCATATATCGCGGCTCTGATTCGTCAAAAATATTCCATACGTGGCGTATGGAATGTTAGTGATTCCATAACAATTTTTAGTTGTAGAATGTACCGTTGTCTGAGCGTACAAACTTTTTGCTCGTGTGGAATATGTGCCATTCCATTACTTGTTGTAGAATATACTAATTTGGTTACTACACCGAGGCATAGAAGTTTAAATAAATGTTAAATCTGAATGATTTAAAATTAACAATATCTTTCTTAAATTTGCTCTTAGAATTATTTTAATCAGGCTATATCTACTGTGGAGGGAGCACGATTGTAGGTTGTGACAATATAGCTTATTTATTCTTCCATATATTTCTAAATTTGATTGGATATAATAAACATTAAATAAAGCACTTACCTCGTGCAGTAGAATTTGAGGAAGCGTCTTAGGTTAGACTTCTTGCTTCTTAGATGAGTTTGCCATCTGAAAAAGAAGGGAGTGCCTGCATTAGTTAATGACATATATAGCCGAGATTAATACAATACAGTGTCATGTATGTAAGTCCGCCCCTGCACGTAGGAACTTGTAAATTCTCGCTCCGATAGAGCCAAAAGCACAGATTTGGATTTGGAAACTTGGAGTGCGGCTCTGTGTGAGGCTCGGCGCAGATCTAATACTAATTACTGGCTCCAATTAGTGCTAATTAAACACGAGACTGACCTATTATATCCTGCCGAATGTACGGCCTGAGAGGTTGGCTCTTGGCTTTGCTTCTCTCATTTAGAGGACTTGTAGTTCGAGACACGAACGCTAGATGGCTGAGATGCTGATTAGACATTAATTAGTGATTATTATTGTTGTTATTAATACAGATTTTGACAGAGCACCGCTGCTTATAGGATAGAGTTTAATCATTCAAGAATTTTCATCAAATACTCTATTTATCTTTGTGTTTTGCTTTGATACCAAAACGAATATGCTAATTAATTAGCAGGTATGTACATTGTGTATTCGAACTTCTACTATTCGCCATATCTGAATCAAATCATTTTCAAACTTTATTAATTATTCCTCTGCTTCTAACAAATATAATCAAATTATCAAACTATCATGCTATTTCTATTAACAAAATATATCTCAGCATTCACCCATTTTTACTTTATTATTAGATTATTACAGTGACGGTTTATTCCTTTAAATAATGAGGAGGAAAATGTACTAAAAACTCTAGTTGCTATTAATTCATAATTTATTATTCAGTAAGAATCATCAAGAAGGTACCTATGACTTTCTTGCCAGGATAAGATAGATTAGGAAATAAAGGAAAAGGTAATTTTTCGAAGACTGCTTTAGAAAGTTGTATTTGGCAAAATCTGTCCCTGTCATCATGAATACATTAAAAGTCGAAAACCGTGTAAATATTATTAGAATGTATTATGTGGGGCGCAGTGCAAGACAAATATCTGAATACTTCACAGGAATGAACGCCGAATGGTTTTCATCGCCAGAAATTGACAGTGACAGATTAAAATATTTAAAACAAATTGCAAACACTATACGTCAGTAACAATAAAAAGAGTAGGCGGAAAATTAGGAAATATTATTATTAATTTCATTAAATTCAAATTAAATTAATCTGTATTAAATAAGATGTAGGGATATTGGCAGTATTGTGATGTAAAATTTGGATGCATAATTTTTTGCCGGACACTTTTTATTTACAAAAAACTGATTTTACATGTTAACTGCCTATGGCAACATTTAACACACGGTATAAGGTACCGGGAGTTTTTTTTTATCAGTATACATAGGGATGTGTCATTACCATAGTTACAGTCAAAATGATTGACAGCAATGTATAAGAGCGTTTTTTTTTATGAGTGAACATAGGGATAACTTACAGTTATTAAAAATAATAATTCCTATCAATTCAATGTAATTTATTAAGTACTAAAGCAATTAAAACAAATTTCTTATTTGTTTAAACTAGCATTGTTTGTTTCAATATGATTAAATAATATTAATAATCAATGTAAATTATCCCTGTTTACTCTTAAAAAAAAAGCGGTAATACATTGCTGTCAATCACTTTAAATGTAACTATGGTAATGATACATCCCTATGTATACTGATAAAAAAAACTCCCGGTATATGTAAGAAAGTAAAAATGGAACAGGAAGTATTTTTCGTGTATTAAAGAAGGACCATGGGTTGTTTCCATAGGCGAATATTATTTTTATAAAAAAGTTTACATAATAACAAATTTGTATGTAAACACCATCTTTTGTTTTTTTATATGCAAAACAATGTAATGCATAGCGTAATTAAAAGATTGTATTTCACGACAAAAAGCGGTTTTGTTTGCATGGGGCATTTTTTAATAGTTTATGATAGCGAACGTTGATTGCATTTTATATCGCGTAGAAAATTGAAAATAAATTTTGAACAATGTGTACGTAATATTTTGTATATTTAAAATTTTATGTCGTTGGTTGCCCATCATATGGCTGCATTGTATGATTAGCGAATACGTAATTAGCTGGGTAAAAATGTAGTTTGTTTATTTTATATATATTTTGTGTACATGGCTCAAAAATTAATTCCGAGTGTGTTATTTTGGGTAAATTTATTATGAAATATATGTTTGTACTTTTATTCATTTAGCTGACAATACATTACAGCGTGGTCCTCGAGCCAAATATTTTTAAATTAAAATTTATAAGCTTTCAAAACATTGATCTCATTGTATATTTTTCATACAGGTGTTTTAATATATTTTGGTAAACAAAAACGTATATAAAAAGACATTTTTTCGCATTTCAAATAAATCCATTTAGTTTTCATATGCATATAAATCAAAATAAATAATAAAGAAGATTTATAATACCGAAAAAAAATATGAGCGTATAAATAGAGACATATTGAATTTATTTTCCATATATATTTAATTCTTATTACGAAAATTTATGCATCATAAATAAAAATCAGATATGTGATTTTAATTATAATAAATTATTAGAAATATACGCACATTTCAATACCAACGAGAAACAATTTTTATGTTTATTTATATTTTATATTAAAAAAAATTAAATATGTTCGGATTATTATGCATATTATTTATACATTTATTTACCGGTAATCCGAATATTATTATTTATTATAATGCTGCACAATTATATGTACCAACATATTTTTAGTTATCCACTACAGAATTCTAGAACTTATTGTACAATGTAGAAACATATCTCTCAGAAAAATCTTTGAAAGCAGAGTGCCACACCAATATGAAATTTTTACAACTAACATTCATAGCAAATATAGTTGTAAGAATTTAATAACATTTATGTATTCAGTTACAACTGATCATCGAACTTAATATCATTATTTATCTAAGAAAATAGCAGATGGCACTGTAATACACAGATGTTTAAAAAAATAATTAATAATTATAAATAAGTAAAATATGCAAATGAAGAAGAATATACCAAAACAAATACGAACATACGTATTTGTAATTTTCTTATAGATTATATTTGCCGTTGACATCGAAAAACGTGAAATATGAAAACATGAAAAAAAATTGAAACTAAGAAACATGACCCCGGATATATAAAATTGGCTGAAAGAAAAAAAATTAAGTCAGAGGTAGGATGAATTTAGTTTTTACTTTCTTATACGTGATAGAACTGTAGTAATAATTAAAAAAAAAATTTTTTCGACCATTTACTCAATGACGTCTGTGTAGATGGACTAAGTTATTGACATATTTAAAAATGAAAATATTAAAGTCAGTACCTAAGTAACGCGCGATTCCAGTTCAATATTTCATCTAAGTATGCTGTTATTTAGTTGCTGAAGATACATTTTGATGTAGCATTTTCTATACTTAACACAATACCATAGAATTTTTTTACTTCCCGTCTTCCTCTAGCTAAGGGAGGTATTGTTTTTGGTTAAAAAATTGGGTACTGAGTTTTCAATGAATAAGCACGTTTTAAGAGTCCCTACAATACGATTTTACTATTTTCGCCATGATGTCTATTTGTTTGTATGTATGTATGTATGTGTGTGTAGTCTGTGGCAATTTTTTCGTCTCGGATAACTGAAATAGTATACAAGAAATATAATATTGTGAATTAGCTGATTAGATTTTGGATAAAATTGGGCAACCGGAAGTAGCAGTTTACTTGAAGTCCTTAACAGTTTTTCGTGAAAAACGCGGTTAAATTTCCTTTTTCAACAATTTATGTTATTTTGAAAGTTGAAGAATATTTAATTTTACATGTGTTTTGATTACACTAATTTTATAAATTTTCATTAGATTTAGAGATAATAAAATATGAAAAATTAGGTTCCATAAATCTTACATTTCATGTAAACCATTGAAACACTTAAAAATATTCAATTTTTTACGAAATGTGACACATGTCATTTTGATTGTGAAGCTGAACAAATAAGAAGGTATGTTTCTGTATTATCAAATACTATTTTGTACCGTTTAAGAGTAGTATTAGGCGGGAGGTTATGTGCTGGCCACATCAGATTTTTTTTAAAGTAGTGAAGTAGATAAGAAACGCACTGACGACTCTTTTACTTCAGATCAGAGAATCAGAAAAGTGCACGGAAAAAATGGATTACTACAATAGCAATATTTATCTTACGTATACTGACAGCAATTTATATATTCTTACTGGATCTAGATCTAGATATATACAGCAACAATATTAGATTATTAAAAAAACATAAATATTTATATTGCTGAAGCAGCAATCGAAAATAATATAACATTACTAATAAATAAAAATATTGTTCTTGTAAATATCTGAATTACTGTCACTAGACGTAAGATAAATATTGTAGCAATCCTTTTTTTTTTTCGTGTGAAAAAGAATAATGCATTTAAATTTATATGCTGTGGTGACCACCGGAGATTCATTATTCATCATTAAACAAAGTATTGAAATATGTATACAGGTTTAATTATTTAAACAATAGGTAATATTGAATACCTTCCAGTGTCTAACAATACTCTCAATTCTAAACGAGCAGACCCTCCAAAACAAAACAATAACCACACAAACAAAAATCATTACAGAACTCATGTCAGTCTAACAACTCATTCCGTTAATTAACGTAATTACCAACGGGAGGTTAAAACGCTTACGCACACTTCACTCCCTACCCTTTAACCCCTTCGTTCGTCGCCGCCCCCAGCGCCCCTGCAACATGCGGCGCGGCCGAGAACTACTGCACGCGCTAATTCATCCGCGCGTCTGGCACGTATCACTAAAGATCAAAGATGGCCGATCAGGTGGTTAAGGTTGTTAGGTAGTTGAGCGCACTTCATGACCGACGGGCAGGGATAAGGATGCACCAGGATCGCTGCAGGAGCGTGTAATTCAAGAGCTGCAGGTTGCTAATAGTTGCATAGTTTCACGAATTATTGGGATGTAAGGTATATTTGGAGGATGTAGTTTAATAAATATGATGTTGTACATTCTGCATGCTTGTAACAAATAAAATAAGAGGTTGTGCAGCCGCATTCTCTACCAAAACACATGCTTCGCAATTTTGTTACATATTTGCGATAATTACAAGGTATTAATTAGTGTGGAATAGATACCAGAGCGCGTTTTACGTTAGTTTCACGTTCCAGGATGCAAAAGTTTGTTGGGTTTTTACATAACTCTGGAAGATGATTGACAATGGAAATATTATATAAATTAGCTGTTAACATTATTAATTAATTATCTATTGCAATCCAATTACCACTTAGAATTGACAAACGGGTGAAGCTCCTTAATACTTCGGATTTTAATATGTAAATTATACTTAGAATTGCGATTTAGTAGAAATGACATCTAATTAAATATTGTTGAAGTATTTCGAAACAATTTCAATACTTTAATGAATAAAGTAGTATTTGTTGTATAAACAATAAATATTATATACCGGGTGTCTACTTTTCTTATAGAACAAGTCTCATAAAACAAAATTTAAAAATATTGGTTTATGGGCTTTTTTAAATATTTATTTATTATTAAACACATGTTTGACTTACAAAATAGATGCTTTAATAATTTGTTCTCATAGGAACTATAATTATTGAAATATCTTATTAAACAGTATTATCTCGACTTATAACTCTAAATTTAATCATACCTACATGTTGCATATATCTTTACTAATTTTTTCAGTAATGAATATGTTGAAACAATATTCCATATAAATATCACCCATGATATAAATGTGTACACACATTGTGATTAATTTACTATCAGTAATTTGACGGAACCTGTCATAAGTATGTTTAAACCACTGGTTCCTGGTCCTCCATTTTGTAAATAAATAAACAATAAATAAGTATTCATGGGTCTGCATTGGAGATATCTATATTCCCGTTATGTTTATTCATTGTCTATGATTATACGTTTATTCAAGGGCAATACCACTAGAGGAGAATATTTTTTGAAAATTTTTTGTGTTTTTGCATTACGGCGAAATTTCCCGATTCAAAAATTTCGTTAAAAGCACTACGAGACCAAAGGTCGAGTGGTATTTGAGAAATTTTTGATGAGCTAAATTTGTAATAATTTGTAATTCAACACAAAAATGTTCATCAATTTTATTAATGGAACCACTTCCAAAACGTAAATTAACACATTTTGTAAAAAAATGACACTGACGTTTAGAGACAATAGTATATTGTGTCATTAGAAGTAAATGTGATACTTTGTGTACTGAGCATGTAAGTTTGAACGACGAGCGAAGCGAGTCGAACAATTACATGCGAAGCACCCAAAGACACATTTACTCCGAATAACACATGCTATTTTTTCTACAAACATAGAAAATAAAATTATAAATATTATAAAATGCTCAAAACTTCAAAAAAATATTGTCTTATCTAGCATTTCAAGTTGCCGTAGAATATGTTGTTTTGTTATTTTTGTTTATTTGTTTCATTTTTAATTGTCAAATTATTGAATTACAACCTAACTATTTTCATAATATTTTACTTTGTCCGCCGCCGGCGTAAATGTGTTGCCAAGGATACACTTTTACGCCGGCGGCGACAATATTGAACTTCTGCTTGTTGAATACAAATACATAACAACGTATTTTTATGACGTTTGAAGAAAAAAAATATTTATTTAAAAAATTGTCATGGTAATGGGATATATTGCTGGGACCCGTATATTCTCTGATATATTGCTTGGATTGGTCAAAATAGATGACGTATAAGTCTCTTATTGGATTATTTACTATGGCGTTGAATAATCTTTGATGTATTTCAAATTACAAGTTTAGCATTTTAATTCCCTATCATAGGTAATAGAAGAACACGTAATCAAACATAATTTCAAACGAAATCCTTGCTTTACATTCATTTATCTCAGCAATCAGTAACCTTCAAATGTTAACACCGGCATCTCGGGTCAGGGCTGCAGGCTGCAGGGGTCCTGATTCTTATCTTACAAAGTCGGAAACCGACGCTGTGTCTATTATCCCCGGATCATTGGCTGAGACTGCGACTTCGACGCCGACGCCGACTCCCGGCAGCTCCAGCGCGGTGCAGATCGCATTCGCGCGATATGCCCAGATCAACCGCACCGCGACGCCCCTCGTTGAGTTTTCAAGTGCTCATGTTGATTGTTGTAATTTGTCGCTTGTCTTGTGGTGAGATTTGCTGCCTGCTGGGATTTCAACGCTGTGGGGAGTTCGCGACTTCTTTTTAGGGTTTTATAGGGTGTTCTTGACTTTTAGATTGAGTAAGAAGTGGATGAAATCGTTTCAGATGAAGTTTTAAAGATGTTCGTGCTAATATCACCCGGTATTAGACCTCTAATCATGGCAGTCTGTATTATACTATTGGGAAACCAGCGAATTGTATATCATAAGAACCTCAGTTTGATCCCCACAATGTCAATGTTACCACTTTTAGTATTTCCATTGATTATACATTAACGTAGTATATATAATCAAAGGTATTTCCCTTGTCTTCGAATTGATTTGACGATTGGCGGACTGGTAATTGTATTTCAAATATATCTCTACCAAGATCTGAGAAAACAGAGTGCCATATCCAAAATTAGAAAATGCCTTAAGGATATATTTATTTATAAATGCTGTCTGTTTTTCCATCTAGGGAATATAATAGATCGTTCTTTGAAAGGGTCACTAATTATTAATCGGGGATTAATTTTGGTAAAGTAATGTTTGTGTACGTTATCAAATATCAAAAACTGATATTTTGCCTGGTGAATTTTTGCAAAGTACACATATCCATATTCTTCCCTATCCCTAATAGGTTGCCAGGTGTGTTTGAAAAAAAAAAAACCGGACAACTAATAAAAAAAAACCACAACATATATATATTTAAATATTTATTAAAATTCTTGTATATTATAACATGTATATATCAAAATTTTGTCCGGTTTTTAATGACTTTCTTGACCGGACAGACATGAAAAAACCGGACTCTCCGGTCGAAAACCGGACATCTGGCAACCCTAATCCCTATCCGGAATTCGAAACCAGGATTTTAGACATATGGAGTAGAAACGCAACCTCTTCATCAACAAGGACAATAAATACAAATTTTTTATAATATCTTTTAAAAGTAAAGAATTATAAAAGATATAAAACCTGATAAAATGATAAAGAATTTAAAACATTCGTTGCCTAGCCGAGATTCCAACTCCGTACCCTTAATTGAGCGTATAAAATCGGATACCTAAAGAATTATAAAACGAAAATCAGAAGAAAGTAGATTTTTAAAAACATACTTACTTATCACACTAATGACAGATGCAGCAAATTAAAATAACAGAAAAATTAAATATTTTGTTTATTATTTGAACATTAAAATGAATTAAAATATAATACAAGTACATATGCATAGCTAGAAAATTCTGCTTAGACAGGTGTATATGAATAGTTAAATTTGATAATTTTGAGAATTATTCAAAGAAATCATTGAAGCCTGGTTAATATTACAGATGCTAACTGCCAAGACTAGATTTGTCAAGGTGTAATTAAGATGTTAATTAGCGCCATGGAAACCACGTTAACTAAAAATTTTTTTCTACTCTTGATATTGAAATGTTCCTATTTAGGGTTTCAAAGTTGGCCCAATCTCACTTCAGTGCCCAGGGGTAATTGTGGTGGTTCAAATTTAAAACCTTTCAATAGAGCTTGAAAAAAATGATTTCTTAATACAATGTGTATTTCGCGAGATATATGGGAGGTACGGGTGACTTGAATGTAGTTAGTAGGAATTTATATCCTGGATTATAAGTAGATTCATACATGTTTTCTCTTCTTAACTGAGCTTATATATCTAGATCTATATTATTTAAGAGTTAAGAATACATAAAGAATTAATAGACTATGTAAACCAATATCATGAATTAAGAATAGTTTCCACAGGTTTCTTTCCCGAACATTGAGTAAAGTCTCTGGTCTTTTATCCGACCCTAATTATGACGACAGTAAGCAATCAGCAATAATTCACGTATCGACAGTTGCGGCGATAGTAGGAGTCACCGGAACCGCCCAAGGTTGACCGGAAATCCCTCTTCCCTACACAATCAAGTCCCCTCCCCCAATCGCGTTCCGGTTCCCGTGACGCCGCAGTTTTTTAGCGTCTCATCCCAGTGTGCGCCGTAAAAACAGCCGAAGACAGTAGCAGGACGCCGTCATTATCTGGCCAATGACGACGGCGAGCAGCCAATGGGCCGGCGTTTTTTATTCTTTTTAACGACGAAGTAATCCGGGAATTCCAGCGTACCAGCTTGGACATTATTAAACGCTTGCTTCAGCAGATTGGTGGTTTGTAGCTGATAGAGGGAATGTTTTAAAGATAAAGATGTTATACTTCGAAATGCAGACGGTGGCCACAATCCTATTTCCTTACAATGTCACGTCTCTCTTTGCTACAATGTACTTTCAAATAACTTAAACCATAAGATTTAACATTAGAAATCTATAGGTAAATTACGTGTAACTGTATTAATATTATTATTCCTTTCGTTTCCTTGAATCATAGGGCACCCTAGGCTTGGGTGTTTCAAAGCATTTATTTTTCTAAGGTTGCCTACCTTATTTGATTGATGTACTATTGATTACTATATCTTCAACTAGTTATTTTCCATTTAGCTTTATTTTATCATGTTCTTTGTCTATTTATTTTTGCTGTGTATTTGGAGGTTTTTTCCTTTTTCTCTTCTCTTTCTTCTTTTTACGGTAATTTCTGCTGATTCTACATTATATATTTTCTACAACTCTTCGTTAAAGATAATTCGCATTGCATTTTGATTATTTATTAGTCGTACATTTGTAAAATACCAATAAAAATATAAAAAAAATTACTACGTCATTTACTCATCTCAGGTGTGGCACTTTGTGATAAATTTATCCATGAACAGTTACCAGCCATCAAGTCACGGTCCCCAAAAATGAAATGAAGTTAAAATAATAATTGTCGACTGTAAGAATAGAATATTATGATCCCCAGTTCTTTGTGTTATAACGGAGCTATTTACTGCTTGCCTAAGATTAAGGGTTTATTTTCTATTTAACATTATTTATAAAGACATGCATATAATTTTAAAATGAGTTGCTCTAAAAATTATATCGACATAATTTTAAAATCACAATTCAACATTGTACAGCTAATTCTAACACCTAGATTACCAATTAATATGAATAAATTGAACAAATTTTATATCTTTGCATTTTTATCCAAATAATGCTGAACAACTCAATAACTAGAAAGTTGTAGCATTTTAAAATACTATTAAATTAACACACTTATCGAGTGCCGCGCGTTGTAATTGATATGGAAGAATTAGTATAATGCCTATCATTATTTCTCGTTTTTGTATCAATATATTTCTCTCAAAATTTGATAAAATATTTTTTGTTATTTTAATTTAAAATTATAACAAAAGAAATAAATAGAAATTTTTAATTAATTAATCTTTTCATTAAATATAATACATTTTTTTCAATAAATAATCTAAAATATACACAAAAAGTAAAAGCACTTGAGGTTCAAATAAATTGACCTTTAAATAAACTAAAATGGCAACTAGTTTTCTAGTAGTATTTTGGTATTAACTAGCTATCAACACTAAGTACAACAATTTTTGAATTTTTTCAGTCATGAAAGAAAAAAATAATTAGCCATGACTTTTATGTTACCTACTAATTTTTTTATTCTTTCATCATTGTTCTATTAACTCTAAAGTATCTGTAATTTCATTTTTAAGCATAAGTTGCTGTTGTAATTTGTAACAACTGGTTCAACTTTTCTTTGTTTAATCTTTCTGTTTAAAGAGTTTATTAAAGAATAGGTATTATTTTGAGCCCAGGAACTATATATTCAGTCATCCCCTTACGTTATGAATTATCATATGTTTTGTTAACTATAAACAGTGTTGTGACTGATCTAGATCAAATGATCTACATCACCGATCTACATCAGCTGGTAAGATCGTTGATCTGATCTAAATCGTTTTATGTTTTTTGATATTGATCTTGATATACAACAAAAGAATAAGGTTGTGGGAACTTAAAAAAGATCAGATATTTTTCTGCATACTGCAAGTTATCAGCTAGTGTTGCCATTGTAAATTTAGCAAATTCCGCCAAAGAGTTCTGCTACCTTTGGCAACACTGGTTATCACATTTTCGTTACCTGCCTTTTTCATATACGTAACTTAAACTTCTAATTTTATGTTCTATTTTATTAATAAGAATAAAAAAAATTGCGAACTGTTTTTTTATGATCTAAAATAAAAGAGATCTTTTATTCCTGATCTGATAAAAAAAATAGATTCGATCAAAAAAATTCATCTATGATCTGTGCTAGAACTTATTAAATATGAAGATCTTGATCTTGATCTAGATCATTTTTAAATGATCTGCTACAACACTAATTATAAATCTCTGTGATAACGCAATTTTATGGGGTAAATAGCTCCGTGGTAAAATGTCGGACTGTGGATCGTGGGATCCTCACTTCGAATCCCACAGCTGACAGTTGTCAATTTAAATTTACCTCCGTGGTTCCTCCTCCACTAACATCTTTGAGGGCTATGACTTGACGGTTGGTAACCGCACTTCATACGAAAAAATATATCACTTACCGAGATCTGCGTAAGCAGAATGACATCCATAATGGGTAAAAGGCGTGATGATATATTTATTTAATTTATTTATTTGATAACGCATTGAAATGTAGATGAGAGATCCCGAATTCGAATGCCACAGTCGACTGACCCCACTTTTTACTTTACTACTGTCCCTGTAATTGTATATCCACTAACATATTTAGTGGACGAGAGAAATATATCAGTTACCGAGATTTGCAAAAATTATAAATGGCGTGATGATATATTTATTTATATTCTATTTTGAATATTTCGTTTTGTTCGGTAGTCCCAGACAAATACGCCGTCTTCCGTACGATGTCGTATAGGTCGCAGTACAGCCCCATTTGATTCGAAGAGTAAAACACAAACCAAAATAAAGTGCGCGAGAAAGAAGCGCCTGTCGGTCTATCGGTGGCGCTATTCCGATAGGGAAACATTTGCGGCGTAGCATCGCGGTGGGCGTGTCCAGGCAATGATCAGATCCCTGGGAAAGATCAAATCGGCCGTGGAAATCGCTTTTTTATTGTTCGACGGGCGAGAATCGACGGCGAATGTGGATAAAGCTAGTTGGCTGTGACGTGTCGTCGACTGTTTACCACGTGATGAATTGAACGCCCTAGAAGATTATAAAGCTACGTTTACACTTTACCACCCACCGAGAAACTGCTTCGTAATCGCGAATATTTCAATCACCCAATACATTTACATACATTTATTTTGCTCGAAAATGCTTTAGAACTCCACACAATTAGGGTGAACAGAGAATAAATACAATTTGATTCTACATTTATACTAATTAGGGCCGATATTTCCATCTACGAATAAACTGTTGTATGTAAAAATCAAGAAAATGTTTCCCACAAATTCATGTAGTTTCATAAGGTTGAAAATTTTCTCGTTTTTTATAGTTAATATCCATTTTTGCTTAAATCATATTTTTTGGGAAACTGTAATAAATTTGTATATATACAGCGATCTAACCTAAAGTGACATATTTACCTTTCAAATAGAACACCGTCTTTTATAACTTGTTTTTTTTTTACAATTATATGCACAACAGGATTTTACCATATTTGATATATTTAAATGACATAAATAATTGACAAAATTATAAATTATAGTCAAAAGCTCGCACAAAAGTCTATCAAAACAGTATTCTACACACACGTCAAACGTCAAACCAAGTTCTTGTCATCTTGCCACCCATCACGTCTCTTTCATCTCTCTATCTCTATCACGCTGTGTTGGTTACAGAATATCTTTTTCTATACTCCTTCCATACATTTTATTAGTTCTATGGAACAACACAAACGACCATGCTCTACAATGGGATTCGAACCCACGACCTCTCGCGATCCTCAGTCTGATATATTACCACGGAGCTATTTGCAATATTAATGTTTTATTTATGCATTATTAAACTGATAATTAAATTTTTCTCAAAACCGGAAAAATTATTGCTTACTACATTTTATTTGAATCATTTTTCGCATTTGAAATAACTTAAATTTATTGTTTTCTGTATAAATTAAATTTTCACTTTCTGTTTTACAAATATGACTAACGCTCGTTTGCACCAACGTTAGTTAAATTTTAAACTTGGTTTAAATAACTAAAAGCATATTTAATTTTTGACATCAATGTCAATTAGTACTCCATATGACATATAACTTTGCTTTTATTTAGTTTAGTTTAAAATATAACTAATGTTGGTGCAACCGGTTCATCGCTTTGCCATTAACTTATAAACTCAACCATTTCTAGTTAATGTCAAGTTCATCTATTTAGGCATCCATGCACACGAAAATTTTAAAAATCTAAATCAGAGGACTTTAAAGAAATTCATAAACGACTTTTTCATCTTACGTATATTGCCTTATACTATGTAGATATATAAAATAAGATAGCAAATCAACATCGGCATCATTCAGCTATTATAACTGTCACAAAACAAAAGTGACATTTGTGGCACATTACAAATTAACAACTGTCAAATTATGAAGTATCCATTTCCCGACAAATTTTATAGAGAATTAACTCCAGCTGAAATACAAGACTTTAAAGAACACAAGATTCTTGAAAAATATGAAAAAGTACGATGGTCAAGAGATGAAAAAGCTTTACAAACAAGATCAAAATTTAGATATCCGAATTTAATCAAAAATAGAGTTCCACTCTCTCTAGTTTTGAGAGTAAAATTAAGAAATTCATGCTTCGGTCGCTTTATGAAAACATTTAACGAAGATCAAAATCAAAATATTTTTATGAACGATAATAAAATTGGGATAGAAGAATGGAATATATCACATCACGATAAGAATGACGCACTAGACTGGGATTATAAACAAAACTTTACGGATGATGCTTTTGGTTTACTAAAATCAGCAGTTGATACAGAAAAGTGTATCGATTACGACTATATTTATAATAATCTAACAGGTTTAAGGTTGACGGATTGTCAGGTAATTCGATTTTGAGGAATTATGTATAAGTAGCGCGGCTATCCTATAAGGATTTGGGCTTCCTTGGGCACCTGTCACCATACGCATCTATCTTTCGTTTTATCTTTCAGTGGTCTATTTTCGCTTTTTTTTAAGTCACATGCTTAGAACCTCCTTCTGTCATCTTATTGCGGCGTCTACCTTTACTTCGTTTGCTTTTTACTTTATTATGCGTAGTACTATGAAGTATATCAATAATATATAGGTGATTTTGACTGGCACCGGTTAGTACATGGTCACAGGAATGGTTAATAAATAGAGTAACCAATTAAGCGATTTAGACTGGCATGGTTACTTGACGGTTACGTGTTTGGTTGGTTGGTTTCAAACAATGACGAATTAAATATTGCGGCCCTTAAAACCTCCATCCCTCGATATTTTAAACCAATAATTGTATATTATTCACCAAGTTTGAAAAAACAAATATTATTGTCCCAAGGCGCTTGGACAATAATCTTCTCAAATGTGTTTTATATACATTTTTTTCACTACTTGCTCTTGAATCCTATTAAGAATTTTATTATAACAAAAACATACACAATATTCACTTCGTATCGAGCTGAAAAGCATATACCACGCGAGAAAAGTGTAATATTTTACACAATTTATTGAATATTATTAGAATAGAACAAAGGTACAGTTTAGTTTCACGCCAAACAATATTTTCGAAAGCTAATATATAATTAAATAAAAGAAATGTTCTGCAATCCACTTATGTTTGTGCTCATAATAGACAAATGAAAAAAACCTGGGTAATAAAAACAAACGCATAGTATAACTGAAATAATAATCTACACAGTAATAACAATAGAATATATTGAAAGTTGGATCAAGTCTTCCATTTTAGATTATTAGCAGCAATGTTATGCTTATTGCAGTTCATTTTGGAGTAAATATGTGTATGAATGACACATGTGCTGTAATCAGCGTTTTCTCATACAATTAACTAGTTAAAATTCATTATCACCCATTAAAATTAAATTTTGTTTTCAGGTAAATTATGTGGATTCGCTAAAACAGTTCGCCAATTTAGAAGTATTAATCCTTGTTGGAAATTGGATTAAAACAATTGCTGGGAAAAAATTACCGAAGCAATTAGAGTTTTTAGAATGCTTTGTAAATGAAATTTCAAACATTACAAAATTATGTGAGGACTGTCCAACGAGAATAAAGCATCTTGGATTGGGCCGGAACAAATTAACAGACGGTAGGTATGAAAAATTTATTATTTTCATTCGCTTATCAGCAAAATTATGAACACCGTACGCGTTTATAACCAAAGTTAGTAGGTATGTAAATAAACAAAGATATAACATAATAGAGTTTTATTAACTCGCCCTTATATACGCCTCGCTTCGCTGCGATCGCTAGGTTCCTAAACTGTCTCGTCCATAAAGCCCTAAATTATTACGTACTTGTTACATAAATCATAGCATGAAACAGAAAAATTGTAACATTTGATTTTTTTAAATCAGTTTTTCTACGACCATTTTGAAATCTGCTCATTGTATGTTTGTTGTTGCTTGGGAAATGAGGTACATTGTAAGCATCGTGAGAAATGAATTTGTTTTTTGAGTATTTCAATACAGTTCATTTCATTTCAGCACAGGACGTGCTATTGCTAGGATACTTATTTAGAATTGTCTAATATTGGAATGTTGAAAGCAGGACAAATTTATTATTAAAATATAAATTAATTATGAAATAATATCGTGGTCGTAGATAAATTATAGTGTACAACTCGCATGAAATGGCCATTTCATACTCGGAGGAAATGAGTACAATAATTTCATGCTTGTTGTGCAATGTACTATTTCTTATTATGTATTAAATTTTTTTATGAAGATGATAAGCGTACCACTACTTTTGGTCATATGCCGCTTAACGAACAAATGATTGTGAATTTATGTGAACAACACAAACGACCATGCTCTTCAGTGAGATTCGAACCCACGACCTCTGGCGTGCAAAACTAGTGACATAACCACAAAGCCACCGAGATCGGCTATTATAAAATTAATTCTATTTTTAGACATGGGTAAATAGCTCCGTGGTAACGCGTCGGACTGTGGATTGTGAGATCCTCAGTTCGAATCCCACAGCTGACAGTTGCCAATTTAAATTTACCTCTGTTTTTCCGCTCCACTAACATATTTGGGGGCTATGATTTGACGGCTGGTAATCGCACTTCATACGCAAGAATGTATCAGTTATCGAGATCTGCGTAAGCAGAGTGCCACACCCACAATGGGTAAAAGGCGTGATGATATATTTTTTTTATTTTTAGACATTTAATTGACTTAGGTAATGAAATATCTTGGGACGTGAGGTACGATTACGAACCGTCAATTCACGACCCCTAAAATATTTCTGGCGGAAAAATCACAAAAATGTGAACTTGTTTGTATTTAATAACGAAATGTTAGGTTAGGTTAAAAATTTGTCACCGTATAACACACTAATATATATATCTATATTATTCTCACAGAATGACATTTATTTTCAAACAATGGCAAAAAATGTGATGAATATAAGTGATATATTAAAATTTGAGATATATAAAGCCTCATAACTTGCACAACATTCGTTCATGACATGTTTGTGAGCGCATAATTTGAAATTTTATGTGAATGTGACAAAAATATAAAATTAGCCCTAGACAAAATATGCGCCAGTGCACATACATATCTTCACGTGAAAACTACAAAAAACGTCCTTTTTCACTACGACAATAATTCATTTTTGACAATGTTTCATCGTAAAAAATCCACAAATAACTGAATTCACAAAACTAACACTGATAAATTACCACTCTAATAATAAAAAAAGAAACGTATCTCCCTAATCACATGTAACAATGAAATATTCTCGTAACAACAAAAATCGCGATATATCCAGCAAACAAAATATGTCATTTGTTTTCTGGCAAAGGGAGACAATATCACAAAAACAAAAAATAAAAATTAAAACAAAAACATAAAAAACGCGGTGGAAATCGGCCGCGCTGGCTGGCGGGGGGCGGTCGCAGGCATTTTGATTATGATATCTTATTAACTCGGACAGATGGACACAGTTTTTGTTTCACGGCCTCCTATGATTCATCCGCACTGCCATTAGTCATCATTTCTCAATTAGGCAAATTAGCGCCGGCAGCCCGAGCGGTTGCGCCGTAATTCAGATAAAAACTTTACTGTTCTGCGCCCCCTTTTAACGAGTCGCACTGGCGTAATTATTAATACGAACCGTGAGCACTGTGCGCGGGTTATGACCACACATTAAATCATAATATGTTTATACCCAGCGAATGTATTAATATTATTGTATGTATGTATAGGTGAACGTTGAATGCTTAAATGTAAAGTGCGTTTTTCGCTCTATGCCGTTGACTTTTCTCAAAATACAAGAAAATGGCATTAGACAGCACTCTCAACTTAAAATTGTACATTATTCAATGAGCATGTAATATATGCTATTACTCATGAGATTGAAGTTTGCATCACGGGGGAATGCGAGTGATTTAAATCATTCGAATGAGTAATAGCCATTATATGCAAGTAGAATACTATACTTTATCCACAACATATCATCAAATATTTTGGCTCTGGCAAATATAAAAAATTGTTTATCCAACACCTCTCAATAAATGCTCTATAACTAAGGCGATTTTAAACAAGCAAAGTAACAGATTATCCACTATGGGTATAATTTTGAGGAAAGCCACTAGTGAGTATTTTTTTATTTATAACAATAATAATGACACATAACACCTTGGTAACTACTTCGATTGACATTTTAATTCAAAAATTTAAAGCATATGTAACTGTCAAATTATATTTCTTTAAGAAATTTTTCATTTATTAAGAAGTGTTGGATAAAACGTTATACTTCACACGTGGGCAAAGTGGAATTACTCACTCGATAAAATTATCTCACTCAGCCTTCGGCTTCGTGTGCTAAAATTTATCTCGTGGGTAATTCCTTACTTTGCCCACTTGTAAAGTAAATAACTATTGTTTATCAATATATACAAATTGTAGCAACCATCACTAGGGTACGGACTGTTGTAAGAAAATTTTGAAGTGATTTGAGATTTAACAGAAAAACCTCAAACCAATTATTGAACTAAACTTTAAACCTAAAAAGAAAATAAAAGTATGGAAAATGAGAGAATTTGTGTCTTTGGCTTGTTAAGTGGAAAAAAATTACTTAAAACTCATTTTGATTTTACTCTTTTGAAAGGCAAGATTTGAATTTGACATAACGAATGATTAATATTCATCGAACTGTGAATATTATTTCATTAGCAACAGTAACATAGGTCATTAATTAATAAACAACGGTTGAATTATGGGTATATTATTTGACAGTTGTGGATAAAGGATAAATAGTTCAGTAAAAATCTGCACGAAACAGAAACCAAATCCAGAAAAATTAATAAAGTATATTTTATGGCTGAATTTTATTCCTTGTTGCTCGTACATTATCCTACATCCTACATCTAGAACAACTTTGCCCTCTTGACATTTTCCTTTAAATTTAAAAGGAAACGTAGAAAACGCAATTATTCGAAAAAATATCATTTTTCAACCCTTAAAATCAAAATTAGGGTATGAAGCCATGGGGTAGCATGCTAGATGTTGGCTATTTTTAATGTACGAGCAACAAAGAATAAAATTCAGCCATAAAATATACTTTATCAATTTTTCTGGATTTCAATGCAGATTTGAATGGACTATAAGACAAATATGGCTATATTTTTCTCTCAAAATTTAGAACAAAACAGTTGAAATTTCTTTGAATCCGGCTCATTGCTTTCGGTACCTCGAACCACCAGTTGTATTGGCTTTTACCCTAACATCAAAGAATCAAATGTGTTTTATTATTTTGGAATGGGATAAAGTCAATGTCAGAGGAACGAATAAACTGTATGGTATGCAAAAAGTAAAAGAATCACTTTAATACAAATACAAATTTTCTCGGCAAAAAAATGTTGCTTTAATATATTACTCTTCCCCCAATGTCAATTTCATGTAGAGAAAAACGGACAGTATTTGTGGTCAGCTGTCTGCCTGTCTGTCCGTCTTTTTGTTTGCAGAATAATTTCAAATGTAATGTAGACAAAATGTGTACTTTTTTGTGGAAACGGAGTGTTTTAATTAATGTAATTAGCAATACTTTTAGCTAATTTGGAAAATAAATGAGGTTACGTACAGTTTGCAAGAAGAAAATAGAGCCCAGTTTCTATACTGCGAAGTGAGCTAATTTGCGATAAAAATCGTATTATCCTTTGCTTTAATCTTAATAATAAAGGCATAATAAAACCTTGAGGCTATAATAAAGATAACCGCGGGACTTAATGACATAATTTTATTTTTAAAAAGTAGATTAATATCACACTATAATTATTAAGAAAATTATTCTCCAATAATATTACAGTCGAACATTACGGTTGAAACACTCAAGTATAGGAAACAAAATTGTAAATTAATATTAAAGCAGTTGACAAAAATGGAGGGTTATGATTTTGACGTCACAGACAAGAAAGAGAAAGATGAGGTAAAAGTTGAGTTCATAATACAAGCATCCATATTTCGATATTTGAGATGGTGTTTTAATAAGGTTATGTTGTTATTTTTAAAGTTGATTATTTAGGAAACTTAATAAATTAAACTCTGGCCATATATTCTTTATGATAATAACGGGAGTCACTATTGCAGAAATCATACACACACTTTATTTTTGATATTTAGCATCATTTCAAGAACTGTCATTTTGACAGCGTTTTGTTTGTATTTCGCCTACGTGAATTTCATCGTAGTTCAATGAAAACATCAATAGATGGCAGCATGAAAATTTGCTTCTGTATAACCCTGAATTTGGGAGTTGTAATTATATCCATTTCATTTCACCTCAATTTTAATATTTTCCTTTAATAAATGTTTGTATAGATAGGTCTTCGAACTAGATGTAAGGAAGTGTATGCTTTACAATGCTATTCGAAGGAACGCTTGGGATAAAGTGAGAAAGACATATAGTCAACGTATAAAAAAGAAAAGGAAAACCCAATTTGGTAAGAATAAGGTAACTGCGCAAGCGCTATGAACGAGCACAGACGCCGGTACAAATTTCTTTTATAAAGGGGCATACATACATGAAAAAGGAATAGATAAAATAAGAATAAGTAGTGGAAATGAGATGGACATATTAAACATACGTTAAAAGAACCGACGATTGAACAAAGCGTGTATGTGACAAAGACAGACTATACATACAACTGTTAATTATTAGTTCGGAAATTAATGAAGTAGCGGCCACCACATCGCTTATAAATTGTATATATACTTCATAATAAATTGCATTTAATTTTCTACATATTGTTTTGTTTTGAAAACTCTGTTTCTTGCTATAGTACGTCGGTGCTTTTCTTTAACTTTTTGTGTCCAAACGTTCCACCTTAATCGTCACCCCATCCTCGACGAAGCATTGTGGAAACCAGAACACATGTTCATCATATTCGTTGCAACATTATTCAAATTTAACCACCCTTAACTGACCCCAAGTGACAATTGACATACATAAAACAAATTACCAATCCATGATAAAATACACCACAATTCAGCATTTATCACTAGATCAGGGGTAGGAGACGGGAAGGCGAAGCTTTGGGGAGGGGGCAGGAGGGGAACCTTCATGGCAAGCCGCGCTTTTCCCAGAGAAAATCACCAGCAAGGTCCGAACCTGGTCATTACAATGAACCGTTTTGTACACGACAGAATTAAATATGTATTTGTAAGTGAAGAGGAAAGGCATGTCAGGGGAGGTGGAGCGAGGGGTCCACCTCGCGTGTGCCCTCCCCCGCGTCGCGAAACCCCCGCGACACTCGGCAATTATTTTTGCCTTCGATAGATCGAGTTATAAATTTTCGTTTCACGTGTTACTTTTGTTGGTAATTTTTTATCAAAGCTGAAAGGTGGTCATTTTCTATTGTTTTTCCTTCCTTTTTTAGATTAGTAGCATTGATTTGGAATTTTTTATTAGGCTGGAATGGAAATGCATAAAATTATCGTGACCGCAAGGGAATGTATTTTTAGGAAAATGATAAGAATGTTTCTACACATTTATGTATCTTAAATCAGCCTACATCAATCACTCAATTAATTTTATACGTTTAACCCTTTTAACCAACATTATAGCTAAACAATTCTCTATATACATCGTATTTAATACCGATTAATTCATTTTAGTAGCGCAATTCAACGAAATAATTAAAAATATTTCCTTATTTGATTAGATTGCTAAAGAAGTAAATTAAAATTGTCAATTCGTCAATCAAATAAATACAACTGAAACAATGATTTTCAGTATGATACTTTTTAAATAAAAATGACTTTAAAAGTAAATATAACAACATTTATTTTGTTATTTAAATTAAAATTTTCTTCATTACGCTAAAAAAACTTTCAGAACTCATAGTAACATTAGAAAAGACTTTTGAATGAAGTTCTGTACAAATATTTTATTTAAATACAACGTTTCGAATTATTCTTCATGCTTCATTCTTACTGAAAATTATGTAGAATAATTTAAAACGTTGTATCTAAATAAAATATTTTAATGAGACTTCATTCAAAAGTTTATTATAATTTCGTTTACTTGTTGTCAATAACTATCACAGAATTTGGCAATACTACAAAAGCGCGTTTAATTTTTAGTAACTTTTAGGAACTAACCATAAATTGGTATAAAAAGTATGTACAAGTCTGACGTAACATAGAGTTTATGTTTTATCTATCATATCATTATTTTTTATATGTATTTTGTTTATTAAATAAAACTATGGAATTAAGAGTTTGTTTAGTGTTCTATTCTAAACATCACCCTTGTCAATAGTTTATTTGTAACTTTAATTTACTTTAATCTTCTTTTTACTAAATTTTTGTTTCCTTTGAATTAATTGAGTTATGAAATAATTTATACACAAAAAAGTAATAGTTATTTAAACAACAAGTTCGGGAACTGTGTTCACGCAAAATGTTTGTATAATATTTTTTGTACGAAGAGTAAAACTATTAATTAACACAAACCATACAAAAAAACGAAGTTGTTGTAGGTGTTGCTATTTCTAATTATATAATAATAATCTATAAATATAAACATACAGATTAATTCGCTTAATATATAATAAAACAATTGATTTATTTTTATTACTTAACAAAACAAAAACGTAAGATTCTCAGTTTGAATTTAGACAGTTATCAGTTAACCTATTTAACTCTACCCCTGTGGTTCCCCCTCAACTAACACCTATGGAGGTAATACTGCTACTAACTGCACGCCTCGGCCGTAAACAACTTGCTAGTACCTTAAAGTTTCACTTTTTGTTCTAGATACATAAATATCTATTATATCATCTTGGATATCGTACAAGAAACAATATGATATATTGGTTTAAAATATTTAGATGGTACACGAGATAATTTAATCTCGTATTGTAAATATGACATACGCATGCGTGGTGAATAAAAAAATGACAGTTTGACAGTTGATGATAACTGGTAAAATGAATGAATAATATAATATGCTGTTGTTCTTACTTGCCGCTTATGTAATTAGAAATTATGAGTATAATAAGTTATTTAAACTAAGTTTATGTTTAAATGTACTAACCTCAAAATCTGTTCAGGTGTCAGTTACAATTGTGACGATATACGCAGTTGTTTTACTGTGCTGATATTGGTCCAATATTTTAGATCCGTACAATTAAAATCATATTGTTTTTAAAATTGTGTTGGATTGGATGAAATATGTGTAGTAGACAATTCAATATTTATCACATTGGTAACCGCACTTCATACGTAAAAATATATCACTTACCGTAAGCAGAGTGCCACACCCATATTGGGTAAAAGGCTTGATGATATATTTATTTTATTTTATCATATTGGATATCGTACGAGAAACAATATGATATATTGGATCGTGTACTACAGGCTTTAATCATTGAAATGTGTTGTCGAATTTTGAATATTTATTTAAATATTAATTCTCATAGTAGCTTCTCTTGAAAAAATAAGAAAAATATGTCACATTGTGAACATAGAATTTTTTGTCTAGCTACTGCGCAAAAAATGCATTTTACAATATGTAAACGCAACAAAGGCGCGAAGATGTGTCAAAAGAGCGACTGACATGATTAATGTAGGAAAATACCCACATTTTCCACTTCACCCACTCTGATGTCTGATTATGATTGAAACACACGCGTCCGACCACGTGTCCACATGTCCACCCCGTATAAAACAACACTCAAACTAAAATTGTTTTGTCCAGTGGCAACACTTAGAGACAGATGACTGCGACACGTAAACTGTCAGCTGTTTCGCGAATTTGTTTCGCCATTGTTTGTCCTGTCTTTTGTTTTGTTAATATTTGTTGTCGTATCATTAATTTACGAAATAATTTGTATGATGCCGTCAAATGGCGGTTTTATGTGTTGTCCGAGACATTTAATTAAACTGAAATTGTTGTAACCATACAAGATAATTATATTATTTACGTTCCAAACCATAACAACAATACTACGCGCACAATAATTATACCATTATGAATATTTTTGAGAAACAACAATTTACTTAAAATTAGGATAACAAGGTGGTGATTAAAACAAAGTGTAAAAAAATATTAAGTTCTTTGCACAATTTTGGCGTTTCTATAACTATACACCTGTCATATTTAGCTATATAAATAAAGATTTCATTTTGATATTTTTTTAAAATCATTTTGTATGCATAAAAAAAATTAAACTTTTTAGTCTCAATAACTAGGCTCCTAAACTAATGTTATTAACTAATTTTGAGTCGGCGCCAAACAAACAATCAACGAACATTGACTCAAAATTAGTTACTTAAATTATTTTAGGAGCTTAGTTATTAAGACTAAAAAGGTTTCCTTAATTTTTCGCTTTTCAGTTTCTTTTTTTGTCGGTTTAATTATTTGTTGCAAAAGTTAAATTTTTTGTGTTTTTTATTTTTCTACCCTTAGGGGTGAAAAAAGGGAATCATCGAAATCAGATACCCCAATACAAAGGTATGCGTGGTACAATCGGTTAACAGGTAAAAATTCAATGGCAGAACAGTCAACCGTCCCCTATTATCATATCCTTAGAATTGGATTTTTTTAAAACTAAATGGGACCAACTTCGAAGTATACTCTATTCAATAAAAAAAAGAATCATCAAAATCGGATTAGTCTGTATAAAGTTATGCGTGGTTTTACATAAGAAAAAATATACGAGTCGACTAAAGAACCTCCTCCAATTTTCGTTGATTAAAAATTGTACAAATTATAAAATAGGTATATTAACTATTCTGTTATTTTGCAATAAAAACAACTATACATAATCTTGTAATGTCAATGAAATTTCATTTTAAAATTTAATGCATTATACTAACAGCGCGCAAGTCCTAGAAAGTAGTAAATCTATGAAATTAATATATATCAAATATCCGGTGATATAACTTACCTGCAAATACAATTACAAAAATTATAAATAAAACTTTAGATTCCGAGATGAAAACTATTTATAAAATAATTTGTATACCTACAATCATACTTACATCTTAATATACAAAATATAAAATTGGAAAAGGTTATAAAAGGTTAAAAAAAGTTATATTTGTATCTCTTTATAAATATATGTGTCTATGTTTCTCTAGCTAAAAATACATCACGTTCCTCCACGTAATTATTAATATTTTATTTCTTGTTACCAAACTTATGGATCGATTTAAAAATCAACAGTATTTCTTTCTAATTTAGCCTTATGTTGTTAAACATGTAATTAAAACTGTTCTACCTTGCGATGTGCTACTTCACCTCCAATCAGTGGCGTAACTAGAATTTATAGCCCCCGCCCTCAAAAATAAAAATACCCCCCCAAGAAGTTTAAAAAATAGTATTTCAATATATTATTTATGTCAATTCTGCGAGCTTTTTAAGTAGCAAAATCCTTAATTAAAGTTTTTAAATTTAAATTTTGTACTGTCAAAAGAGAAAGATGATTTAATCTGTCCTGACTCCTCTTTTCTTAGATTGGACTTTATCAATTTCAAATTTGGTAAAAGATCGTTCTGCTGAATTCCTAATTCTGAATACTAATTATTTTATTCGTTCAACGTGGAATGTGGAAGCAAGCTAATCTTCAGATAAATTCTATTTAAAACGAGTATTGTGATTCGAGTTTGTCGAGCGTGAATTGTGTAGGCTTAGGGTTTGTTCGTAAAAAGTGCGCACGAATTCTGTAAATTCTTTTAAAAGGTGACTTGTCAAAAATATAATTTGGTATTTTTCTCAGTTGTACTGGTAGCGCCTAACAGATGAAAATTCATTGTTGACTCGCAGCAAAAATGAGAAGAATAAAAGATTTATAATTAAAAGTAATATTTCGACACCAGCAACTTACTGTTTTAAGGTTGTATGTCATTCAGCTGTCAGTTTTGAAAGCATTCTCACCACTACTAGAAATTAAAAAGCTCCATAAACAGTTTGCTTATATATTTTTGCAGTATTATTATAAGAACACCACAATTGAACACAATATATTATTGTATAAATTTTTTTGTAATTGTAAGATTTATATAAACTCGCACATAATTTCTCAACGATTGTGTGAATTATGCAACTATGTATAGCATGGAAAACTCATAGCCGGTACCACGCACTCTATTTTTGGGTGTGTAAGCGCTGTACAATGTTCTAAAATTATCATATATTTTTTAAATACTTCAAATAAAAGTGGTACCTAATATATTTTTCTGTAACTTTTATTTGAAGCATTTTTTTATATAAAATAATTTTAGAACATTACAGAGTTTGTAGTACCATTGGTTGGTACCGCGATCTCCGTTTTTGGGTGTTTTAGGCTCGGTACAAAGTTCTTAAATTATTTTTTTTAAATGCTTCAAATATAAACTACAGAGAAATGTATTATTTACCACTTTTATTTGAAGTATTTCTTTATAAAATAATTTTAGAACATTGTACAGCGCTAAAACACTCAAAAACAGAGCTCGTGGTACTAGCCATTGTCTTTATCTTAAAAATATTAATTGATGTGTATATTTGCCGCAACGCTAACTGACTCTAACCAGCAACTGTAAATTCTGGGCGCAATTGTGAAACTATATCAGTGGTGTGATTTGTGATGTCAGTTCGCGCATATGATTCCATTATTTTCCATAAAGCTAAACCAACGATAATCAAACAAATTTAGCAGCCCACCAGCCGGCGCCAATAATTAATTACGAGTCCAGCCCTGTATTTAATAACAATCAACGCACACATCTAACACCAGAGTCCATTGAACATCCAAATTACCACAAACGCACACTGCAATTCTCATAATTAATTTCAGAAACGTGATTTTACTAATTGCGAGTTTTAATCAAAATCTATTCTCAGCATTAATATTTAATTTAGTAATCTAATCAGGCGATGCACTCGCGACTCCGATCGGCTTGGTGGCGGCGTGGGGCGGCCGGGCGGCGGCGAGGAGCTTTTTGGGGCACTCCGGTAAATTAAATGTCAGCCATTTTCGACAAATCGAATTATGAGTTCCGTAAACAGCCATCTAGGAAATGAAATATATGTAATTTATACGTGAATGGTTGATGTGTAGTGATCGGGCCGGGACTGCGGGACGCGGCGGCGCAGGGGCGGCGCAAGGGGGCTTGTGGGCGGCCGGGGAGGCTCGTTGTAATTAAAGGAAACGCCTGTGCGTGTCGGGATTTATTGATTAGTTCGCGGGGCGCGGGACGCCACTGCCATGTGTATGTTTCACGATTCAAGTGAACAATTTCGATACACTGAATCACATTTTCTCGCGCGATTTTCATTCTGCGTCACTCACAGTACTCCAATATTAGAAATATAACTTCATTCATCGGACATTTCGCAAATCAGTTGCAGTTGTGATACTGCGGATAACAGGTTCGCTTAACAAACCAAAATACAACTGAGTCTATATTAATTATTATTATATTATTGCTACGTGGAACCTTATACAAACACAAACATTCTTTGATATACTAAGAAAACTTTGGGATTCCAGAAGTATATCAAACAAAACAAAGCTACAATTATTCAGAAAGTAAAATATTAATTCTACTACCATTAAAGTTACCAAGGCCACGAAATCACTCTTTAGCGTACCGAAAGAAAAATTGTCGCCGAGGCCGCTTGCAGCCGAGACAGGACAATCTCGAGGGCGATAAAGGATTTCGCGGCCAAGGTGTACACACCATTTTTTGTGCAACCGTAGAAAATATTAATTACAAATTTTAAACAGTTTTATTGTAAATGGAAAGTGGCTATGGGATTGACATTTGAAAAACAAACCAATTATTTTTGATAAATTCCCACGACTAGTTTTTAACCAATCATAATGCAAAACACTTGAAAATTCAACCAATAGGAACAGTTTTATACTGATAAAATCCCACGACTAGTTTTTAACCAATCATAGTGCAAAACACTTGAAAATTCAACCAATAGGAACAGTTTTATACTGATAAAACCCCGTTTCCCGGGTAACGGGAGTTTTAACAGAGTTTTACCGCGGTAAAACCCCGTTGCCAGGGTTACAGCGATAAAACTCCCGCTACCAAGGAAACAAATAATTGTTACTGTCAATCACTGTCAATGTGACAATTAATTAATATTTCAAGCTACATTTTCCTTTGTCTTTGGAATTTATCTTATCAAATACTACGCGACCTCTCTGATTTTCTCAGTTAAATTTTTATTTTTAAGCACTAATTTTTTTTGCTTTTAAGCAAAACTACTCAAGCAAACTGACATTAGGTAAAACCCCTCCTCCTTCGGAGTCGGGATTTACCATTCAGTTTGCTTTCGTGATTGTTGCTAAGCAACAAAAATTCGTGCAAAAATAAACATTTATCGATAAAATCAGAAGGTCTTGTGATATTACCCTCGATTAAATAATAACGATCGCTAGTAAGAACGCTGATTAAGGGCGACTAACTAGCAGTTGACTATCTGTGTTTTTCGGCTGTCAAACCTTCTTACATGATTATTGAGAAAAATATTTGAAATAGAAGTGGTAGAATATCTAATTCTGTGTGTCTTTTATTTGAAGCTTATATCTCTAAAATAATTTAGGAACGCTTAACAGCGTAAAATAAAGTTAGTCAACTGCTTGTTAATCACTCTTAATCGGTTGTTCTTACTAGTAGTCGTCATTTCTCAAGTGTCATAATTATTGTTTTTTATCCTATTTATTTACATTATGGTTAATTAATTTATTTTATAATTTGATTCTTTAATTTCGTAGACCCCTTGAATATGAATGCTAATTTCTTGATACTTAAATAACAATTCCTTGTTTACTAAGAATATACATGTAAAACAATTCAACAACTATATTCAGCAGTAGATTAACATATTAAAGCTAATATTTCAGTAGAAAGATGTATCCAACATAAATGCTATAATCTGCCATCATATTACCTTGGGTTTAAAAATTACCAAATGGGTTGATGCTACTTAACCGATAATGTTTAAAAAATAAATATTGGGGTCGTAAAAAAAATTGTATATACTCCGCGGGAAAAAAATCAAACACTTCTCTTCCTTAATGTATAATATACTATTTTTTATAAATAAAAGGAAGATGAGAATGAAATGTAAATAAATGAACCTAAAAAACGTTCTTACTGTCAAATAAAATAAAATTTTCATCCAATCTCAATTATTTAGATAAAATCACCGGAAAAACAACTTCATCAAAAATTTACTTGTAACATTCACAAAATGATATCTCCATCAAAAACCTTGCAGCGAAAAAAAAGTTCCAGGTACATCCTATAAAACTATTTCATTATTAAAAACAATTCTCCAGGACCGTATCAAACAAAAAAACCCAAGATCTAAAGTCACCACAGGGAAAAATTACCCCGTTTTAATATTTCAGCGAGCCAGTAAGCGGGCTAGTAAAGCATTCTCTTCCATGTAGCGTGTGTGGGTATACCGGGTGAACGGGTAGGCTCGACTGGTTCTAGTTCCAAAACGTTACAGAATTCACGAATAACTACGCGGTCAAAATCGTGCGTTTATGTAGTTTTCAATCATGGATATTTATTGACTAGGGATATATGTAAACCTAGTTTGACATAATCAGAACATTGAAATGTTTGCAACAATCCCGCAATCCATAAATAGATTAAAGGCGCGTCCACAGTGTACGCGAACGAGCAATGGCTTAAATTTAAGTGAAGTTGTTGATCTTGACGAACATTTAAAGGTTTACCTACCATGAGTTTCAGCTACATAATATTCTCTGATTAAATATGAGCTCGTGATATGATTAATAATCGAAACATTGCTCGTGAAACCGATGCAGCAAATTTCACTTGTCCTATATCATATCACTTGTTATACCTCTGATAATAATTTAATATTTAAATACGTAATAATTCATATTTCTACTAATAAGAAAATTATTTTTTCTTCAAACGTCATAAAAGTGCGTTGTTATGTATTTGTATTCAACAAGTAGAAGTTCAATATTGTCGCCGCCGGCGTAAAAGTGTCTCCATGGCAACACATTTACTCCGGCGACGGACAAAGTAAAATATCATGCAAAGTAGTAAGGTTGTAATTCAATAATGTGACAGTTAAGAATAAAACAAATAAACAAAAATAACAAAATAACATATTCTGTGGCAACTAGAAATACTGGATACGGCAAAATATTTGTTGAAGTTTTGAGTATTTTTTAATGTTTCAATGTCTATTTTCTATGTTTGAAGAAAAAATAGCATGTGTTATTCGGAGTAAATGTGACTTAGTATGCTTCGCATGTAATTGTCCGACTCGCTTCGCTCGTCGTTCAAACTTACATGCTCAGCACCCAAACTATCAAATTTACTCCTAATAACACAATATACTATTATCCAACACCTCTCAATAAATGCTCTATAACTATGGAGATTTTAAACAAGTAAATTTACAGATTACCTACTAGTGGGTACAATTTTGAGAAAAGTCACTAATGAGTATTGTTTTTATTTATAACACACAACACATTGGTAACTACTTCCAATTGATATTTTAATTTAGAAAATTTAAAGCATATGTAAGTGTCAAATAATATTTCTTTAATTTATTTTTTCTTTCATAAATTTTGCATGTATTTAGAGGTGTTGGATAAAACGTTATACTTCGCACGTAGGCAAAGTGGAATTACCCACTCGATAAAATTATTACACTCAGCCTTCGGCTTCGTGTGCTCTCGTGGGTAATTCCTTACTTTCCCCACTTGTAAAGTAAATAACTATTATTAAAATTATACTTCTTTTTTTATTGTTCTAAATTTATATTAGGTGATAAACTAAAAATGTTTTTTCTAATGATTCGGTACAGTTCCTGGATTGTTCAATTTTATCATTAATATAATTTAGTGAGGCATATACATATTTTAAAAGGCATACAGGATTTGGTATTGCTATACACTGACATTATTACATATATCCTCATTCCATTTTCCCTCTTTAGGTGTGACACTTTGCTTGTACAGATCTCGGTAAGTGAAATATTTTTTATCGTGAATTGTGGTTCCCAGCACTTATTCTTTTTTGTTTTTTAAATCTAGTATTTGTTTTGGTATCTGGTTAAAACCGCAAATAAACCTCAAACAAGAAATAATTTATGTGTCAACTTTTATACTCCTTCGTGCTACACAAACCTGTAATATTTCCTAGAGGAATAATTAATGAATATTGAACTGAAAATTGTATGCACGTAGGATTTAACTCGTAGTTCTTATTGTCTCTCAAGCTAGAGTCGGGGGTTGACTCCTTGCACACTTGAGTCTGGTTATACTCCATTTGAGAATGATAGAGTAATAAATCAAAATTTGCAAGAGTAGTATTAGATTTTTGTCAGCGGCAAATAAATCTTTCAGAAAAATTAGATATTATAAATACTTTACTGGGATGCTCATAGAATGTCGCTCACTGTAGAACGAAACTTACTTCTTCAAGAATAGAAATACCACTATAAACGTTCTGATAATCTACATACATACATAGTCCAATTTAAAAGTATTTGTATTTCACGCTACTTCATTATTCTCTTGAACGTACACTAATTTAGTTTAATTGAGTTCATAGTAAAAGGGCGGTAAACAAAGTACCGTTTTACCGTGATTCGCTGCTATATTATTATTAACATGATGAACATTATTTATGTTTAATTAATTTAGTAGTAGATCTCTATCTAATTAAATCTTTAACAAATTGATTTGTAGTGTTTCACAAGAATCGAGATATACTCTTGATCTAGTCTTGAAATGAAGACAAGAACAAGATAAGAAGTATTTTCCTCTTTCCAAGACAAGAAAATGTCCTCATGACTCAATATTTCTTGACAAGAAATCCTGATATCTTAATAATAAATAAGAGGAAATGTTTCAAACAATAATTATTGTAGATAATAATATTTGAAAATTTTCATTACACTACAATTTACTGAAATATTTCAAAATAACTTAATAGGGCTTGAAGTAAACTACTACTTCCAGTTTTTGGATTATCGCCGAAAACTAATCAGCTCTTCTAAAGGGGTTACAATTGATATATTCAAAATATCAAAATTTTCAGTTTAGTAGTTTTTGAGGAACCGTAACTCCAGAGATCCACACAAACTGACAGACTGACAGACAGACATACACACACACACACAGACATCATCGCTAAACTATTAAAATCGTATTCTTGGGACCCTGAAACGTGCTCATCCACTGAAAACTCACTACCCAATTTTTAGCATGATTCCTATACCTCCCTTACAGGATGTGGCGGGAGGTAAAAACTACTTTATTATTATTTTGTATATGGTATATTCTTGCGTATGCAGTGTCGTTAAAATACAAACTCCAAAGATGTGAGAGAAGGAGTGCCTCAAGGGTTTATTCTTAAATGAATAAAAATTTGTTCGTGTTTATTCACCCTGTACGTGTACATATACGCATAAACGCACATTCATACGCAGTGGAATATATAGAATGTAGAATGTCGTAGATGGTGACAAACAAAAATCGTGCCCGTAGGAAGAGAAACACGTCCATGTTTGTTTTAAATTAGCGCCGCTTTTGATACCTCCGTCCCAAATGAAGGACTTAATTGCAGATTGTTTACGAGTGAGCACCCGCGCTGCTGCGTCTTAAGGGAGGGTGCGCGGGTGTATGTGTGTGTAAGATGTGCGCATGCGTGAATGATGTGAGTGTATGTGTGAATGCGTTCAGAGATGGAGTGATATTCTGTTGACGTAACTGAGTAAACAAATAAATTACTAATTTGCCGTAACACACGGGAGATTTTACAGGAGGTGATGCCCAAACTTTTTATACCCAACTCATATTTGTAAGAAAAGAAAGGAAAGAAACAATGTAATATGAACTATAAGCAACAATCAAATAGTGACAAATAGCTAGATCCTCAGTTATAGTCCAAATTCACATGAGTTCATCCGTATGAAATTGTTTGTTTAATGTTTTACAAAACTTTAAATAAATATCATTATAATAATAAAAATAATATTCCGTTGCTGGACTGGTCTTCTAGCAGTTCCAATTTATTCCTAATCAAACTTTATGGAACTGACTGAAAACAGAATTGCGAAATCGTTCTGCAAGGACAAACGAAGAATTGGGGCACAGACTGTACGAAATTTGGGATTCTTTCTTCACAGAAAACTGTCAAGGGCTTTAAAATACTAAAGCAGTTTTTAAAAGTAAAGTTACTCGGGAATAAAGGAGTAAAGTTCCTAAACATTAGCTAGAGCAAATTTACATAATACAAGAAAGAATAATTTTCGCACCGCCGTCTGACATTGATACAATTACAAATCTCTAAAGCGGTCGGAAATAATGTTTTTGCCGAACTAGTTCGATAAATATTACTAACTTTTTATGGTTATATGTTGGCATCACTTCACTAGTTTTAGCTAACTTCTGACGCTAGAAATGTCGACGTATTACATTAACTTATGGCAATATATCTACAATTGAGTATTTGCAATCCAAGAAAACAGAATATTTATGGATTTTAAACATATTTGTAAGTAATTATAATTAAATTTGCAGTATTAAATCCAAATAAAAATATGTTGATTTTTTTGGTTATGATATTGGAAAATATAGACAGAATTGACATTCAAATATTGTGATGTTACCAACATAAAAAAAGTCCCTGTCATTAAGAATGTGAGTAAGAAATTAAATTTAATTATTAAATTTACATAAATGTTGGCGCGATAAATCTTGTGTATCCGTCGGTTGGAAACTATTTTGCGAGTGCTCGTATTTGTATATCAAAATAAACTCGCACTCGCAAAATAGCAGTTTCCAATTTAGTGATACAAATAACTATTAAAACGGTCTGTATAATTTATTACCTAAGTTATATTTAATGTTAAATGTACGTAAAAGTATTAAAAATTAATTGTAAAATTTAGTAAGTATAAGATACATTACATTGTACATATATTTCGACTTTTGTAATACATTAAAACGAAAACTTTTCTACGAGCGAAATTGTGTAAATTTGGGCTCGTATGTACTAATGCATGTATAAGAAAATTCCGAGTTACGGGAATTTTGTGAATGTTAGGTCCAATATTATTCATTGTTCTTCGATGACACTGTCTAAATCAAACTCGGCATCCTTCCAGAAACTTAATCTGTGCGACAGGCTTTGGTTACTGAATGTAATCGAAGTAGTACTAGAGGATTTCTCATGCAGCCAGTATCACACTTAAGCTGCACAAGTGGTCAGTTTATAGCACAAGAGTGTTATATACCTTGATAAACCAATTGAATTCCTGAGAGATGTAGTTTCGGAGGTTGCTAGAGTCGTCAATATATTCAGTAACAAAAAAGTTATAATTACTGCATTTTATTAATAAAACATTATTATTCATTGCAGCACAAATAACTTTTATTTTTAATATTTGACTTTCACCTCCTGATGAAGACCCATGTCTACACATTCTACAACTAAAAACTGTATTGTAACAACTATCATTCCATACGCCGCGTATGGAATAATTTCGACGAATCAGAGTACCATATTAGCGCGATATATGAAGTTACTATGATTACCTCTGTTTGTTTTAATTTCATTTATTTGAGTTTGACGTTTTCAACAGATTTATATTTGTATTTTTTGTATAATTTCCAAAATCTTGTTACAGAAAGTATCGTATACAACATGTAATGGAATGGTATATCCCACACTCGCAAACCGTAGACTTCGCTTTGGGCTCGGACTACATACTTTTTGCTCCCGTGGAATCTGTGCTATTCCATTACTTGCTGTAGAATATACTATTATTTACTCACATTGACGAATTTATCTCAAATTTTGGTGGATGCGCTGTCTTATAATTATTGATATTATATTTTTATATCCTTTTAGAAATAATTTTCATTTCATATGACAAAGAGACAAAATAATAAGCAAATTAAAATAAAAATTACATTAATGTTATATCTTGACGTGACCTAATTAAGGTGGAGTCAATGATATCATTGGGCGGAATTGAAGCAGGTCGAATTGCTCAGAAACTGACATATGTCAGATGCCAAGTAGTATAATCTGCAAATTACACGTGCAGCGCAAAGTAACATTTGTAAATATTTCTTACTGTTCAAATATGTTTATCTTCTTTCACCAAAATACGTGTTCAGCCTCCTAATTTTTAATAATTAATTTCACGTAATTTATAATTAATTTATTAATGCGGGTATTTTATATTTTGTGTAGTATATAAACACAAATTTTGGCCAAGACGCCATTTTATTATGAATAAAATGTTAAATTTTTCAAAATTTTGTTATATTGTGGTTTGGATGATTTGAGCAAGAATTCAAATTCTACTAACCAATGTAAACAGCTTTGTACAACTTTAATAATAACTTTTAATAGGATTTGATCTATAATATCATTTTCCGCATTCATTTATGAAAAATGTGAATAAAACAAAATTCGTTGGTATCATTATTTTTTTATTTCTTTTTATTTAGGACAAAATCAACCTCAAAAAAGTCAACTCTCGTCTAAAAATGTGGCACAAATATGAAATAAATCAATGTCATAAGTCACATCTCATTTACCGTACAGTAAATAACTATTACGGACTTGTTATCCGTGCGTGCAAAGTTAAGGTTACGATCGAGCATTATACAATGTTTTACGATATACTGACTCGAAAATAATTTTTAAAATCTTACATTTATTGGAGCGTGCAGCGCAATACACTAAACTATTTGATCAAAATAGTATTAGAAAAGATATCAGCCCGTAAAAAGGTTCTTTACTACTAGAGACAAAGCTCCATAATACATAAAAGGTTTACGATTCAGTACATCGTAAACAAGTTAATTTAAACTGTTATTAATAAGATTGTTATTAGTCATTAATAGAGAGCGGATTATATGCAAAGTACATATATTTTAATTTTTGCATATCTTTAAAAAAAATCAATTTTCTGGGCGAATTACATTGAATATAGTTAATTAATGCTAATAACTAATAGCATATTTTGCATATTTGGGCATTCTTATGCATATTTTTACAAAAGTTGCATATAATTGCATATTTCAATATTTTTAAGACCTTGTCTAGTGATAAACAATCTGAAATATTTGGTAAAGCACATTGATAATTCCCAAATATTGGAAGAGGCCGCAATTAATAGAAGAATGCATCGGAAAAAGCAATAAACAATACAATAGGCAAATACACAAACCAATAAACTCTAATATTTTTAGGGAAATCCCTGTAACGGTAACGGTAGGTATTCATTGTATACACGAATGCTGGTAAAAGTGGATACAATGAATATAAGACCGAGAATTCTCAGCTGGATATATTTTACTTGTTTCACTTTTTTTTTTATAAAATTTTGAATAATTTGTTATTGTAATTATGTAAATATATCATAATCTTATAATATAAAGTTTCTAGACTTAGTTTATATGTATATTAGTAGAATATGTTAATTGTGAATCAGGATTAAGACTGTATTGTGAAATTAAATTTATAATGCATTAATTTTTTTTTATCTAATAATTTAAGATGTTTTTGCATATTTTGCTGCATATATTGTCATATTCGTGCATATATAGTGCATATTTCCTAAAAAATCAGTGCATATATATGCGCAAATAATTCAGTTTTTTCTAGCATATAATCCCCTCTCTAGTCATTAATAATGTTAACAAATTGTATTTTAAAATAACTAAATAATAATAGTATTTTTTGTCGTATTCGTATTGCAGTGTGTGCGATAATGAAGGGTTGCAACATGTTGAGAACCGCTGTTGGATGTCGACTCAAAAATGGATTTAATTATAGCCGTTCCCTCGTCCCCGCGCAGTTCGTTATTAGGCAACTTTTCCCGCTGAATACACGAGCCTTTATCTGCTATGTTTAATTTTCTAAATTAATGTTTGTTATTAATTCCTGCAGACTACTGTTTGCATGTATGTGTGTGTCTGTTCTCAAATCGAATAATTAATTTAAAATCAAATGAGTCTCTCCAGAATAGTCCCCCTGCTCGCCGCGCGCGGGAGAAGTGGGGCACGAGCCCCGTATTTTCAGACGATGCTACCGCCACTGCTTTACTTGGAAACGTTAATGGTGTTTCATTATTCATAATTTTATCAAAGATTTACGCACCGCACCCTGAGCTGCCTACCCTAAGTACGCCTCTGCATCCCCTGAACCGCCCTGCACACATTGTGTCCTAAATGATCACAGCCTTTGTAATTTACCGACTTTTGTAACAAATAGTCTAATTGAAATCATATTACGGCTTGCATACGAACTGCTTTACTCTATAATATTTAAATTAATATAATAATGTAGGTAGTACAATTTTAATGGGTCAATTTGAATGCAATATACGGGTAGTATTAACTGAGTGTGACAAAAAATTGATTGCATATGTAATATTTCAATTAAACTCATATCAAAATAAATATATACCAATTAAATTAATGGAATTTCATTTTAATATTGAAATTAAATAGAAATTGGAATAAACATGAAATTAAAAACAAATACATTGTAATTTAAAGTTTATCTATATGCATATCTGCAAATAATGAAAATAATTGATCATTTGATAAGTCGTTACATATTTCCTAATTAATTTTAAACTTAATAAGAAACCTTTTCAATTTATGTAATTAAATCTTCAAACCCTTTTCATCTAATTTGGTAGATAAAATCAAGAACAAAATAAATATCATATATTAATTAAGAAACTTGATTAATTACATTACAGTATTAATTAAAATCAATGAAATTCATTTAAACTAATGGTCTACCCCTCTTTTAGACACGCAGTGCCATCTGTTAGCCAGTAGCGGCAACTTCACAGAACTAAAGTCGCTGGATTTGTCGAACAACGACTTTTCAGGACTAACCGACCTTCTGGACCAGTTGCGGAAGCTACCCCGCTTAATCGCTCTCATATTAGAGGGCAACCCTTGTTATGTAGGTTACTTTTTTCAATTCTGAATCGACTTTACAAGAGTTGTTTCAGGTTTGTGAAGCATACAAAGAGAAAGTCTTGGAGGTCATTCCAAGATTGTTATACTTGGATGAAACTCAAATTTTGCCTGAGGATCGAGGACTTCCGGCTGATTATGATTTGGAAGCAGGAATAAATATTAGCGGGTTAATATTTACTTGTTACAGGGTGATTGGAATTCCTATGCCTCCTAAGGGAGTAAGTGTAATCCTTACTAATTATAGCGGATGGTCCATCGATCTGTATTATTTATTTTACTCGATTATTTTAAATAACGAAAAAGAAAACATCGAAAAGGTCAACCATACGGGCTGAAGATAGCTCAATATGAACATGACTTTTTTGAAACAATATATCATTATTATAATAAATGAAACATATAATGTTTTATACCTACATTTGTAGATAAAAGTCCAATGTTTTGTAATAAATTTAAAATGCTAATTTTGTTTGCAAATTATACATGAATATAATTTTCAAAGTAGTAAAATTTATGTCACACATTTCCATGAATGACTACAATAATGTAAATGATTCGTATATTTATAAATATTATCGTCTATAACATACTAAAATTATTTTCCATTTGAACTTACAGTTTTTGAGAAACAAATAAAAATATACCAAAAAGTGCGTTTTTGGTATATTTTTATGTTTCAAATGAAAAATAAACTTAGTATGTTATAGATGACCATATTTATAAATATATGAATTATTTGCATTACTGTAATCATTCATGGGAATGAGTATCAAAGTTCTGAATTTTTGACCAACTAGACTTCAACTAATATTTTTTTATAGTTTAATGTTGTAGCTATCCTTTTCATCCACATACATAAATACTAGAATGTTCAAAGACTTCACAGTAATAATTGTTTTGTTTTTCGATAAGAATGTAAGAAATAATTTATTCTAATTTGAATTTGCAAAACAAAATTCATGGGATTAAACGAACCCAACGGAAATATGTACTTCATCTGACATTGCAATGTACAAGTCACTGTAAAAATCCATGAAATTTTGACGGATGGAGGTGGTTGGACCATAAAGAACATGAAAATAAATTAGAATATCGAATTTGCTGTTTTTAAAAAAATAAAGGATTCATTCTTCGATACGTATGTTTGACCTTAAATTAAAATGCCCACGTACATGCAGTATAAGTTTAATACTAATTTTTATAATTCGTCGTCCATATACGAGTAATAAAATATGTTTGTTAAATACAAATTTTTAATACTGTAAGACTTACTGAAAAAATTCACTTATCATTTTTTTAAAACACGTTTCCGGGTGGAGACCGTTATAATTAGAACTCACCCAAAGTAAGGGCCACCCTAATATACATACACCCAAAATGAGTGTAAAATTTTAAACACAATATTAATCAATGTTGCATGTTAGAATGTGGAACACTCTTTTCATGTTGAAGTTGAATTACCCTTGCTAGAAGAAATCAAAATACCTGAACCAGAGAAACCCGTACAACCTCCAGACAAAGAAAAAGACAAACAAGATAAATCTAAAAAACCAGATAAATCCAAAAAACCAGATAAATCCAAAAAATCAGAAAAATCAAAAAAATCAGACAAAGCTAGTAAAAAATCAAAACCACCAAAAGCTGTAAAAGGAAAAGGATTGTATGCGCTACCAGATGAATACGAAATGGAAGTTAAAAATGAAATAAAGAATACGAATTTTAAGACGGAACTAAGGGAATGGAATGAAGTTATAAGATTTAATAATCCGTCAATAGTTGTGACCACTCCCGTGAATAAACTTCAGTTATTAAGAGACACTTTTCGAAGTCGAGTCAAAGTCAAAATCGTCTACACTCAAGTATAATAGTATTTAACAATATTAGTACGGTAAAATAGTTTTTACTGCTGAATAGAGAGGATATGATACCTCCTTGAAGCAGTAAAAATAGTTACCTTGCGTGTATCGTACAACATTTTACTTGTTACTCATTTCTAAACCAAAATGAAAATTAAAAAAAATATAACCAGATCCAGTCAGTTACACACAACTGTTTTGTCAAAAATAATTTTTTTCAAAACCGGGAGAGAAACTATGTTTCTATGATACCAAAATCATGACAGAAACAGTCAATTTCATATCTACAGGAGATTTGTGCATTTTCTCTCACGTCGTGAGGGAAAGTGCCCAAATAATGTGAAAAATGAACAAAATTAAACAAATCAAATATAACAATCATAAATTATATTACAATTCAAATAATTTTGAAATAAATAAATACCATCATAAATAATGGGGTCGTTAAAAAAATAATATATACACCGCAGGAGAGGGGTGTATTTTTTTCCTTGTCGTATTGTATCCCTCGTCTACGGCTTTTGTTTCAATTTACTCCACGGGAAAAAATCATACACTTCTCTCCCTTAATGTATAATGTACTATTAAATGATTTCTCATAAGCCTAGTGAGCATTACTGTGGCAACTAACTTGTAAAAATTTTACAATGCAGCTGTCAATTAATAACTTGATTCATTTTCAAAAGCAATACAGGGTTTGGTTAAATGGCGTTTACAAGGGAGTTACAAGTAAAATAATTAACTTATTTCAGATTTTAAAGTAGGTACTACTACTATTAACTTATAAACTATAAGAGCTGCAAGTTCCAGTTAAGAGAATTTTTGGTACGCCTATGAGGGGCTATCACAGATATGAGGTTATTTTCTAAAAAAAATTCATATGTCACTAGATAATGACGCAAAACTAAATTTTTTACCCGACTACTTCTTTCTCAAATAATTTCTTAACAGTTGAATGTGAGGAAAATGCTTGAATTAAATATGTACATACATATACTTATTATCTGCACGCAGTGCTGGGCAAAGTACCCAGCTAAAGTACTTCAAGTAACGAGTACTAAGTAATGCTATTAGTACTTAACGGATGTCGAATGAGTCAATTGAGAAACAAATTTAAATGAATTCGAAACTCTTATAGTTTAGAAAACAGCAATAATCACAGATGGACATCTCTACGATTAACGAATTATTAGTAGTGAAATCTCTTTCAGAAATTTGTAGACAAAAAAGCAAAGAAAAGCAAGAAAGGTAAATCAAATCCAAGTGAGGCAGAAAATCCAAACGATGTCATATTAAAAAAATCTACTTTTGCGACATTTTACTGCGACTTGCATTCAGTCAACTGGAGTGACCAATACGTTGATTTTCTATGGGCCGATTTTCCAAAACTTAAAGATAAGGCGATTGCAGTTGAAGGCAGCTTAAAAGTAGGTATTAGAGGAAAATATATCAGTTATAATCAGTCTAGCACAGGTATAAATAGTAGTTATTTAAGATACAAGTACGTAAAGCTAGTTTTTAGTCACGAATGGCTCAATTAAATCACGAGCGTAGCGACCCCTGAGTGACTAGAATAACATTATTAAATGAGAAGTTTGCCATGATAACAAGGTTTTTGCAAATTTGGCTTATTTAAATATTTTATCCAACTCCTCTCAATAAATGCTCTATAACTATGGAGATTTTAAACAAGGAAAGTAACAGATTACCCATTAGTGGGTATAATTTTGAGAAAAGTCACTGCGGAGTCGTGGTTTTCCTAAATAATACGTTTCATGGCAACAACACAAAAAATTCGATATCTGAACACACGTGTGCTATTATACCGTATGTCTGTCTTAAAGGTGTACATAGGAGATTAACATGGGAAATCAGTTTTTTGCGTCTTGTTACTCAGTGTTCTATCGGACAACAATGATTCTACTACTAAATAGTAATGTATTTTACATCGTTTCATTCAAAAAAATGATATCTTTCGATTGGTACTACAATCATTTTTGTCCGGTAGAACACCGAGTAACAGCACGCAAAAAAATGATTTCCCATGTTAATCTCCTATGTACACCTTTAAGACAGAAATACGGTATATAAATATAAAATTCAAACAAACGAGATATAGAATTAGGACAAGTTATATCGTTCCTAGGGAAAATTAAATAGCATTTTAAAAGTAATTCCATTTTGTATGTACTAAAGGAATTTTCACCACATGCATTGCAAAAGATCAGCAAATATGTACTTTAAGACTAGAATTATAGAGATTTTTTTTTTTTTATTGGTATTTTAATTTACAATCTATCTACATTCGATAATGAGTAAATGATTTAGCTTAGCTAACATGTGGAAGAAAAGTCCAGTGACTTTCTTCCTTACAGCAACTTATTACATTATTGATTTATTTAATTAAATCTGTATGGCAAATCTAGTGGATTGAATTATAGAGATGAATTCTAAAAATTCTACTTGCAAAGAGGTAGTATGGGTACCGTGTAGTACCAAGTATCAGCTATCCTGCTGCATTAATTCAGTGAATCTTACTTATTTAACATGAACTTAAAGTACTAAAAAATCAAGTACACTTACATTTTGATGATATGATGATTTTACTGTAGAAATACTCCATTAGATCTCACAGCACACGACACATTTCACTGCGAAGATCCCGTACTACTGAATGCAAAGCAAACCTAATTTTTCGAGTACAGTGACGAACCTAATAATTCGGTTCAGACATGTTCGTCGACTGCAAGACTACATTATTATTTATTGAATAAAACGTTTCTTTTAGGAATTATACCAACAGTTCTCAAAATTTTATTTCTTAAAATATATTTTGTATATAGTTACCTCCTGCCAAATGCTGCATTTTTATACTTTGTATTATCTTCTGGGTTCAAAACATTCTAACATAGATTTAACTTTATTCAAATTAGAACAATACGAGAAACATACAAATTCATCCCTACTTCTCAAAATTGCATAACTGCTAGACAAAAAAAAATCTGGCTTGGGCACCACACTACTTTCTTATGCATATAAAACCAACTGAACATGTATGACTTGTTCCTTGCATATGACTTTATTTTGATAATTATTTGACGTACAGATGTTAAACCTGTTTAATTTTTTTTTCGTAACTATAATTTTATTTTAAAATAGGTATTAATTAATACTTGTTCCATGCGCATGGCTGTATTTTGACAACTTTTTTTAAATATATATTTTAAACCTGTTTAATTTTTTCTTCTCATTGTAACTATAATTTTATTTTAAAATAGGTATTAATTAATACCTAGTCTAATTAATAATACAAATATTGCTTTTATAATATTTCAAACGACACATATTTTTGACAATTCACAATTATTTGACACACATAAATGTTAAAAATGTTTAACACCATTCTTCACATACTTGGATGGATGGAACCAACACGCATTTCTGCTGGAACGCATCTCGGTTAGCCGATCTATAGGTCAGCGGATTTTGTAATATTTTCTTTCTTTCAGCCTCAAATTTACGCCAATGAAGATGGAGGAAAGGGTAAAGGCAAAAAAGGTTCATCAGAAAAAGGTAGCCAAAAAAGTAAAGGAAAAGGAAAAGGAAAAAAAGAAGAAGAACCACCTAAGCTTCCGCTACCAACAAAACTAACATGCCATGTAGGATTTGGTATAAAGCGTCCAGGACAAATCCCAGAAATTGTGACCGTTAAAAAACATAAAAAGAAATAACAATGTTTAATTATTGTGTCTTTGTATTTAACATAACAAATTTATTATCTATTGTAAATTGAATCTAACAATAAAAATTAGCAATAACAAAACAATGAACCATCAAACTTTGTCATTTAGTAGAAGACCGTCTTTGTTTTTTAAGGACATCCACGCTTTTCTGTACTCTTCTTGAGCTGGACCCCACTCAGGAGTGGCCGTAATTGTTGTTTTTACTCTCTTAATAATTAAAACAATATATGAATTCAACTATATGCATACCGTGAGTTTCAGATAAGATGCAGCATTTACATTTCTGTCCTTAATATATTACTATGGATAGAATAATTAGGGGAGCAAATAATTGCACACTAAGAATTTACCATTGAAATTCCTATGATGCGTCGTCCGAGGTACCACCTGTATATATTACTGTATTTTACAAATAAAACTTACTGATTTATAAAAAAAACATATTATGAACACTTTTCAAACTAAACGACAATTGTACCAAGTACACATTCAAATTATTTCTTCATTAGTAAACAACTATAAAGTATAAACTATAATGAAAAGTTTATTTAAAATTCACAACCTATGTTGCATTTTATCTGGAACAGTCGAACAGTACGTTGATATATAAACTGGTACTCACAGTAACACATTAGTGACAGAAAAGTAAATGTTGCTTCTTAACTGAAACTCACGGTATGTGCTCGTAAAAAACTTGCTTTACCTGCATAAAATTTCCTGGCGTAATCCATAGTTTATAACCCATGTAGAGAGGAATGCAAACAATGGAAATAATGCATGATGACCACCCCAGAAATACAGACCATGACGGGTAAATGACACCATTGTAAGATATGCGAGTGTTGAAGACTATGGTTGTGGCGAATATGAACTAAAAATAGAAAAACTCTACATGATAAAGCTGTGAAACTCGTGCAGTTTAAACAAGGAAAGTAACAGATTACCCACTAGTCGGTATAATTTTGATAAAAGTCACTAGTGACCAATTTTTATTTATAACAATAACAATAACACACAACACCTTGGTAACTACTTTGATTGACATTTTAATTTAGAAAATTTAAAGCATATATCACTGTCAAATAATATTTCTTTAATAAATTTTGCATGTTTTAAGAGATGTTTGATAAAACGTTATACTTTACACGTGGGCAAAGTGGAATTATCCACTCGATAAAATTATCCCACTCAACCTTCGGCTTCGTGTGCTAAAATTTCTCTCGTGGGTAATTCCTTACTTTGCTCACTTGTAAAGTAAATAACTATTACTGAAGAATACCCGAGGCAAGTCTGTGTTTTTTTTTTGTATATTTTACTGCACGAGTACACGAATTGAAAGTTTCTGATTATCTATAGCATGTGTTAAATGTTGTTTCCTAGGTTGTGAATACAAAAATACCATTTTGTAACAATTATACTTCAAATGAATTCATCTTACCGTAAGTATAACAGGAGTGATATATCTCCAGCACAGTGGCCACCACCAGTGAACCTTTTTTTTGATCATGAACTCTAAGTCACTCACGAATCTACTGCAGCCGTAGGTCCAGCCAACCACAAACACTTCTACTAAACATATTAAAATCACTGAAATGGACGCCGCGTACCAGTCCAGCAACTGCAGAATGTACATTCCTCCCTAAAACAATATCACAAACTAAAACTGAAAACTCAGCACAAATCATTTTGGGCCGGTTGCATAGAGGATAGTTAGATAATTATGTTGTTAATGCAATGTCATAACCTGTAGTGTATTGGAAATAATCAAGGTATATAGTAGAGTTAAGATATTATTGTAATTAATTAAATAGCTGCTATGAAGGCACGTAATATTAAGATGTTGATGTAAAAGGTAAACAGTTAGTAATAAACGGTAGAAGCGAACGGATGCAAGTGTTTCATTGAACTCTATTTCTCTGTCACACTGATAGTTCCAGTAACGTACGAGGATTCTGCATAACCTATTAAAAATCAACATTTTTCTAAAATGGATTTATATGATGACACGTTGTTACATTGACAACGGAGTTAACTAAAGCACCAAAATTGTCTACTATGGAAAACTAAATGAGAATCTCATAATCCAGTATCTAACCACGGAACTATCTACAACTTCATATAACTAAATGAAATCAAATAATAACCATTTCATTTTTAATTTAATTTAATTATTTTGGCACAGTAGGATAATACCTATTTGAAATCTCTAGAAGTTGATTTTGTTTTAATAAAAAAACTTGAATACCCGGAAAAAAGTACTTACGGTCATATACTTTCGTTTTTTCTATTGTAAATAATTGTTAAATGGACATAAATTAATTAAAGTATGAAACAATTATACTTACATTTGTAACACACGAAATCGATCCAAGAAACATAATAAAGCAAGACAAAAACCCAACCATCTTCTTATGTCTTCTTAGGGACGGATACTCATCAATAACACTTGAAATAATTGCTTCGATTTGCACAAACTACAACAGAAACAACGTATAAACCTCTCTTATCCTGAATCTGCAGTCTTGCTACTAACGCAGCTATCCAAGCCGAGAAGAAACAGCATGATAAAGAACAACACTGCCCAGAGTTGCGGCCACGGAAGCATGGAGATGGCCTCCGGGTACGTGACGAATGCGAGGCCGGGGCCGCCGGTAGCGACAGTGGAGACCGGAAGGCCTGTCTCGTGAGACATGAAGCCTATCACAGAGAATACTACGAAACCTGCAAAGATGCTCGTCCCGCAGTTTAGAAGTGGGACGTATATTGAATCTCTGCAAGAAAACAAACATACATAATTCTACTAAACAGAAAATTTTGATATTTTATATATAAAAATTGTATCCCCTTTGGAATAGCTGATTAGCAGTCCTGGATTATAGCATAAGCTGACTAAGCTATAGCTTAGGGCCCCGCGGAAATTGTAAAAAAAAATTACATACTAAAAACTCTTAATGAAAAATTATCTGGATAAAAAATAACGAAGTGAAGAAACTACTGACATATATGTTTGCGCATGACTAACTGTTGGTCATTTCTAAAGGTTGTCAAGAATTAGTTGATTTTGTATTAAAGGCAAAAATTCGCGCCTGTAACACGCTTCATCTTCTGTTCTAAGTGTACCAAACAATGATACATACTATTATAAATGATTTTTAAACGAGTTTACTTTATTATATGAATAAAGACTAATTTTTTTTAAACGGGATGGGGGGGGGGTGGTTGTTGAGGTCCACAAAATATGTTAAGCTTAGGGCCCCTCACAGTGTTAATCCGGCCCTGCTGATTAGTTTGGTGATAATCCAATAACCAGAAGTGGTAGTTTACTTGAAGCCCTCTCAAGTTGTTTTGAAATATCTCAGTAAATTATAGTTAAATGACAATTTTTGTTATTATATTTCTAATATTATTATCTACAATTATTGTTTCAAATATTTTTCTCTTACTGTCTCCATTTACGAATTACAATACGTTAAAGAAAATTAAATTTAGACATTTTCATTTAAATCTATTAAATAACAAAACAACACAACAATTTTTTTAATTTTGTATAACTTTTTCTGTAAGGTGAATTGGTAAAAACAAAAAAGATGGAACAATATGAAAAGAATAGCATTGAAACCCCTATACGTTATATTTCAATTCTACACTTCGTATATCACCACACCTTATACTCATTTTAGGTGTGCACTTTTCTTTCGCAGATCTGAATGTGATATATTTTTGCGCATGAAATGTACTTACCAGCCGTCCACTCACGGCCACAAGATTGTTAGTGAAGAGGGAACCACACAGCAGATTTTTTTTGTGATATATATGTAAGAAATCAAAATATGTCATACCCTTTGTTGTTGTTGGTAAAATCGTTGTAACTGGCCATATTGACAATGCCTCCCCACCCAGGACCAAGCGAGAAAAATATTTGTATAGCTGCATCGGCCCAAACCTAAAAAGATTCATCAACTACCTTTTTTTCATTTAAAAATACGCCTTACCTTCAGATTTGTAAGTTGATGCCATTGGGGGTAAATATAAAAAATGATTCCTTTCATTGCACCTGGCAAAGTGACTCCTCGGATCAATAGAATAAATAGAATAATAAACGGAAATGTTGCTGTAAAATACACGACTTTTCCAACGGATTTCACACCGTTCATTATGCAAATATACACTACGGCCCATGAAATGACGTTGCAGATGAAAAGTGGCCATACTATGCCTCCTGGATTTTCAATCCCGTCGGATATTTGTAGGATATGATTACTGGAAATTATTATAATTATAAATTGTCTAGGGTGAAATTACCCTGGGTGTTCACGAACAAGCGAAACAAATGGACAAGGTGCATAAGTATTGTCAAAAACTATTTTCGAGCAAATACTGTATAGAGTATAGAGAATTAATGAAAACGTAGATATCCATGGGCCGAATCGGAAAGAATATAAAAAAATATTTGGCATGTTAAGATTTAGATTTAGTTATTAAATAAATAAATAAATAAATATATCATCACGCCTTTTACCCATTAAGGGTGTGGCACTCTGCTTGCGCAGATCTCGGTAGGTGATATATTTTTGCGTATGAAATGCGGTTACCAGCCGTCAAGTTATTTATTTAATAAAAATGAACTCTTAAATTCGCCAGGATATCTTTACAATGATTACAATCTAAATATGTTTTCTGTAGTCTTTTGCCTAAAACCTTAAATTTTATATCCAACTCTATAGAAAGAAAGTAACATTTCTGGATAAAATTTTGCAAATAATTTATTTATTTACTATGAGTTCTGCAAGTTTCTTCAACTTCAGGAAAGCATTATTAATAGGAAATGTTCCGGCTGTTCATGAACACTATAATATTTACTGAAAAAACTCGTCTGCAGGGGTTTTCATTCTTCTGGTATCTGTTAAATTTTGCAAAGTTTCATTGACATTTCCAGCCCCTCCTAACTAAAATACAATCTTAAGAATTATTTGTTCTATTCTTAAAGAAGACTTAGTACCTCTAAGCAATTTTCAGTGTTCCACGGGTTTGTACAATCTACCCAAGGTAATTTCGACTGCATTGAATTTACTAGAAATAATAATGGGTACGAAATGACGACGTTATAATACATAGTACATATTATATTCACTATTACGATCGCGTACCCTGCACCTAGAAATCAAGAGAATCAACAATATTAATCCAATAGAAAATCTGAAGAGTTTAAAGTCGATAAACCAATATACATCCTACATTAAATAGAAATAAATTTTCTTCTTGTATCGTTATAATTTAAATAAATATATCACGCACGAACTCTAAAACACAATCAATCAACAATCAGTCTCCTCCAAACATTTCCATCTTGGCACACCACTTTCTCCTCGTCCACATTCATATAAATACGTCTATTCTTTACGCTCAGAATTATTTGTTCGTGCAATAAACCATCATTCATGCAATTGTTCACCAACCTTTCATACGATATACTGACACTTTTTTACATTATTCTCAATCTTACGCTCACCGTACATCAACGGTTTCCAGGCACTTCAAATACCTCATTTCTCAGCAGTTGTACGTCGTTCATGTTTCTTTGTCTATACTTAACATTCAGAACCATACATCAATGTAGGCACTAACACACTATTATACACACTTAATGAAACATCTGCAGATACATTCACGTTTCGAACAAATGTACCCAGAGCACACAATACCACGCATACGAATTACCTAAATAAATAAACATTGATTAAGGGATATATTCCTTAACCAATGATACAAACTTATTTACTTCTTCCAATCTCACACCGTTCACTGAAACATTACAATCAGTCAGCAAATCATTTTTCTTAAACAGCAAGACTTAACATTTATCGACATTTAATATTAGATTAAATCTTTCCCTATTATGCTTACAATCATTCTTCTCAATTGCTTCCCAATTTCACTCAACACAATATCATCCGCATAAGTTAACACAGGGACTATATGTTCACCAATACGTACAACATCTGTTCCATTCAATGTCTTATGTAACAACACATCTAGTTCAAATTAAATAACCGCGAAGACATTCCACAACCCTGTATCACCCCAATATTTATATAAGCATAAATCACCCAATCTACCCCAACTCTCATCGCAGCCTTATTTCCTTCATACAACTCTTGAATCGCTAATATATGTATTATACCTTTGAACAGAGGGCTAATCCTGAAAATAGTAATACATCCTGTGCTCCCAAACTGCCCAAGAGTGGTCTCCATGAAAAACAAAGGTATCCCACACAACCATAGCATGAGCAAATACGGGACCAGGAAAGCACCTGCAAACCCCAAAACTTTATCAACATTCTCGTCACGTCTGCAGTCATTTATATTAATAAGCTGCAACACGAGAGTCATTGGGTCTTGATGAAATGAATTTAGAAATGATTTGAGTGACAGATGAGTCTCATACCTCCTCCATTTCGGTAGCAGAGGTATGGGAACCTCCACACGTTGCCGATACCGATTGCATAGCCCATACACGAGAGGATGAATTCGGTTTTGTTTGCCCAGTTGCCTCGTTTTAGTTCGGGTTTCACTGCTTTTATCGATGACCGTCGCCGAAGATGATGATTATTCTGCATTCAACCATTATTTTATTTCATATCTGCACTAACCGATTAAAGAATAACAAAAACGTTTTTTGCACGGTCGGGATTTTTAAATGTTTACCAATAGGATTTTCAAGGTAAGTTTACAAAGCTTACAAAATAAGTTCAAATTGCAACCTTTCAACACAAGAAGAGACACAATTGATTATATTGAATCACTTATTCATAAAAATATAAAAGTGCTGAACAACTCTTTGGTTCATTATCCGATAGTCTTTTTTCTATTCTTAATATTCCCTTCCTTCAACAAGGCATTCCTTACATGATAAATACGACAATAAATCTCTCATTATGTCCCTTATACATTCACTTCTCAAGAAATTGTTGTATATAAGATTTAGGGATGCGATTGACTAATCAGTACTTTTACATAAATTACAAGTCCTCAATTACGCTAACGATCCTTAACATTGAATGCAACTTAAACCACTAAATATGGCATAAATCGTTGCACAAAAATTATTAAGTAAAAGTAATGCTTAAATTAAGAGGCTAAAATCTGTGGCTTAGTAGTTCAATTAGTGTTTAAATTATATTTGTGCCACTTGCCAGTTGAGTTTTAGTTAACAAAAATAATGACCATATATGATTTCAAAATAAAAACAATTTCTAGATTGCAGACAATATTATAAAATTTTATTTCATTCTAGACCGATTTCTATCCCTCACGGTGTTCATTCATTAGGAGGTAAAAGTCAAAAAATAAAATGTTTGGGGTTATGACAAATTTAATTTGTTGACTTTTATCGCTTGATGAAGACCCATATAGATATGTGTTTTATTTAATTATTTGGTAATAGAATGGGCGTAGCCAGAACTGATGTTAGAGAGGGGACATATATATTCAAACGACTAAAAAGAACAGATTTAAACGCTAGTTTTATGTAGGTTTATGTGTATTAATGTTGATACAATCAGTTTGATGCGAAAATCTTTTAAAATACAATGTTCAAGTTTAATAGTGCTCAACCACATATCAGGGCAACATTAGTGTATGGATGAATAATAGCGATTAGCATATCATTCATTGTAACAGGACAAAAAGTCTCTTTACTATTTCTAGAGAGGAGATCCTCAGTTCGAATCCCACAGCTGGCAGTTAACTGCACTTCTGATATCTGTGTAAGCAGAGTGTTACACCCATAATTGATTAAAGACATGCTGATATATTTATTAATTTTTTTGTTTAATTATTTAGTCTGGCCCTTGACACAGAGATAGAATGATAATTTGGCCCCAGAATTAAGTAAGGTTACCCAAGAATATTCTCCAGTTGTACTGGAGCGCAGAATCATCAACTAAATGGATCATGAGGTATTGGAAATCATTCTTAACTAACGCAACGACTATTGCTGCTTTTTCATTGTTATTGATACAAAAATTAACAAGTTATGCACTAAATTTATTGTTGCTTAATAACCATCAAATTCACAAGTGGAATTTAAACTAAATTTCAAATAAACTGTAGAGTATATATTTATTAAGGTTGCAAATTGAACTTCTTGTAAATAATAATATGATTTAAATAAAAAATAATTGAAGAATCCTACCTCCATTTGAATTAGTTTATCTAATTACACAAAATCCACTGCAAAAATTCTACACTTTCAAAATACCAACTAACTACTCCACATTCATTTACATTCTCCCGAAGAAACCAACAAATCTTCAACCACAACTTCTGCTCTGAAAACTCTCTCTGTGAGTTCCTCTTCGAAGCAAACTTGGCCCAACACTAATCTTCTCTTTTGGCAGAGATCTCCTCACACAGTTGTTAGCTAGCCAATTTGTTAAAACAGGGGGACAGTGTAGTGTCCAGTAGGTAATTGTTTCCTATTTTGATTTAAGTTAATGGAGCGACAGCCAAGGTTCCAACGAATTGAAGTTGTTTGTATTCAAGGGACATCATGTGCTCGTGTGATTATTTCAATGGAATTGTGTTGCATTCTTTTTGTTATTTTGAAAGAAATGTGTCAGTTATATCACTTCTTTTCACAATAAATTATAGTTACAATGAATCATACGCTATGTAGACAGCATTAGTTATCTCTAGGACCACATTTAAAACATAACATCGCTATTGTAATATATGAAACTTATTATATTCACCGGATGTAAAATTGAAATGTGGCGTATAGGAGGGATTTCAATGCTATTTTATTGATATTTGCTGTAAATTTTTACCTATTCACTTTACAGCAAAAGTGTAAATACAAAAATTGTTCAGAATTGAAAAATGCATTCTATATTTATTATATTTACATGTATGTACAAGAAAGTCTTATGATGACTACATTTTTTTTTGTTCAAACGTCATAAAAGTACGTTGTTATGTATTTGTATTCAACAAGCAGAAGGATAATATTGTCGTCGCAGGCGCAAAAGTGTCTCCTTGGCAACACTTCTACTCCGGCGGCGGACAAAGTAAAATATTATGAAAAATAGTTAGGTTGTAATTCAATAGTTTGACAGTTAAAAGTTAAGCAAATAAACAAAAATAACAAAACAGCATATTCTATGGCAACAAGAAATGCAGAATAAGAGAGAATATTTTTTTTAAGTTTTGTGCACTTTTTAATTATTTATAATTCTATTTTATATGTTGAAGAAAAAATAGCATGTGTTATTCTAAGTAAATGTGACCACATTTACTCCTAATAACACAATAAACTATTTATTACTGAAATAATTGTATCTCAAAAACTAAAAATATAAAACTTATTTTACAAAAAAATTGTTGAAATATTGATGTAGTGAAAAAAAATAAACAATATTTAATTTCCTTCATACAAATTTTCCGATTAATTACCGGTTACTTAAAATTACAATACACTGTTCTTGTCATTTTAAAACAAGATTCCTTCATCCCTTGTGCAATTTACGAACTATATTTCTTAGCACCTGACATGACAGCATATTTTTGAGGGATGTAACACAATTTTTGATAAAATAGTTCTATATGTTCCAGTAGAGGGCTGATGGATCTAACTCTTGAGAAATCCAGATATTGGTACATGCGCATTGAGGTTCATTGATTTAAAAAATCAATAAATTGGATTCTGCGCTATTGATATTTCATTTATAATATTTATTGAAAAATTATTTAAAATATTTTTTATTCTATCTAGTTTAAGACCGCACGAAAATGTAGAAACGTTGTATTGAATAAAACAAGGAAATATACACAAATAATTTTATAAATGATTAATGAAATATATGTTTATTAGTGTATTTAATTCATTAGGTAACTAGAAACATATTTTAATGAACTATTTTATATTATTTCTTTAAAAAATAATATTTTATCTGCACTATAAAATTCCCACATTTTTTCATGGTACAGAGTTTATCTGTCTGTTTTGCACTCATTTTATGAACTTAACAAGACAGAAATACAGCGACTTGATATTTTACAGATATACATAACACTGATACTGAGATACTCTCTTTTCTATGATAACTAAGATATCAGCCTATCAGCGAACACTGAGCGGCTATCGGTTCGGTAGCGCACCACTGAAATATTGGGATCATGAAATATTTGAAGTGTCGTTACAGTGTGAATTCTTATACCATGGTCCAGGGTTAAATACTGTTTTACAAATTTATCTTGAGCAAATGCTTTTGTCAAACTGTTAATAAGATTACATACTATTTTAAATCCACAGTTGCAGATCTTTAAGGATGACGAATTTCAGCAAAACGTACACTAGCCAGTCGTTGAAATCACAGTAAATTAGAGCAGAGCTTGATTAATATTTTATCAGTGTGTTTAAAAAAAAAAAAATTACTTATCATTTCTATTCAATACACTAATGCCATATGTTGATGTAAACAATTAACTATTATTAATCATATAGTAAAATATTCGTTTGACAAAATGGCTATAATAATTAACCGTTCTGCACATACATCTATCCATCCACATGAACGCACATACCCACCCGCAGATATCCTCGTGAAAACAGTAAAAATGAATTCAAAGCGTACTAAAACATACTTTTTGACTAAAATCCCGATATTGAACTTTTCGACGATCCCAAAACCACCCTTTTGGACGGAAGTAAAAACTAAGGCTAAATTCAAATTTAAGAATATCAAAGCAAACCTTTAAACTTTAAAACTATATTATAATAACTGTATACGTATTTCGAGAACAAAGTTCTTATTCTCAGTAGAATTAATTGGGATCAATTAAATTTTGTAATCTCTAATCTGCATGGCTTAGAGGTTTGATTTTATTAAATAAAATTAATTTTCATACGATGTCGACTTTAACTATGCCCTGCGACGTTCCAGAAGAAGATACTGACTTCGGTGACCTCGTCTAAGATAAAGATAATAAGATAAGTTCCAGCAGAATAATGCTTTATGTTTTTTTTTGTCTTGTTCATAACACGTAAATAATAGGTACCAAAAACAATTATCAGTCAAAAACTAGAAAAACAAGGGAAACTATTTAGTTACATTTGTATTTATTGTGAAAGTTGACTGGGTGCTACAAATTGACCATTTGTTCACCTTAAAATGTAGTTCTAACCACACGAAAATCTCTCTGATGCCGCTTTAATTATACTAGTAACCAAATATCGTAGCTCAAATTGAGAATGTAATCATATTAAGGTGAATTGGTCGCATATCAAGTACCACGGTATTTGAGGCCCTGATCTTCCTAAGACTGTTGTGCCATTGATAATGATTTGAATATGGAACATTTGAAAAATAAACACAACAATTCTTCAAATGTATTTGATTATCAAGGTAACCGCCGGATTGTAGAGTTACGAGGTTGTAAACGGCGGTTTACTAGCAGTTCCGGTTTATAGTTTTTAGTAAAGTGTGAGTGAACATGGCGAGACAACATAATTAATTCGAAGAAGTCAAATTTGCAGGGACATTTCCACAACTCCATTCCAACTCCTGCGATAACACTCTGTGTATGTATATAACTAGAAAAACAAACGTGAAATTTAAAATCACCATCCGCCTATCTCCATCCTCGTCCATTTATCAGTGCGAACGCATGCACAAGAGAGACAGCAAGCACGGCAGCTCCGTGCCGTATCGCCACGAGTCAGGACGCCGGTGCTGCCGCCTGGTATCGTGCTTAGATACAACAATCATTTGCATAACTTAACAATAAATAAGTCGGCGTACTCGGCGTCGCGAGTGGCGAATCTAGCTGCAGCCGGCGAACGCAGATTACCGAGATTCGATAAATGAAATGCACACAGCATGGCTAAGTTCTCGGAGGCTACGGCTTCTATGAATATACACTCTCTGTCTCTGCGCTGCTGCGGAATGGTTTCTGTTTCTGTTAACGCTGCTGCCAATGCTAACTGATACAGATGGGATTTGCTAACTTGCTAATACTCTCACTGGAATGTTATCAATACTTGCATTACCTTTCATTGCCCAAATCTACGTTAATATAACTAACACAAACTTTCACAAGTTAAGGTACATTTACAACCAATTTAAAGCCTGCGTAATTCTGACTTCAAGTGGAAATTGTGCTGAGTTCAAATTTGCATCATTTACAACCACTTCTATAGTAAAGTGAAAATACGACAATGATATCTACAGGAAAAACTTGTAATGTTATTGTGTCGGTAAAACTATATTCCAAATATCGGTAATTTGACATTTTTAGCAGAATTATTTTGTTTTTTAAAATTGATAAACTAATGTAATCAAATACTTCCAGTAAACAAACTTGTTATTTTTAATGTAGTTCTTTGTCCACGCTGCTTCTTTTAATTAATTAATAATTGTAATCTGTACAAGCTTTGTTATAAATCTTAGGATATTGTAAAATCAAATTCATTATTTGTCCTTTCATAGTTATTTTAAAGGAACAGCGAATATCACTGATCAACTGATGATGTAAATAAACTGTAAACAAACGTCAAATTTTTGAAAACGCTATTACAGCGCACCTAGCGTGATAATTTCAAGAATTGCAGTGCGCATGCGAATTTACCCTCGACTTGAAGTGCAAGCTTGCACCTTGCTAGCTTCGAGTCGACGTGCAATTCAGACACGAAGTACGCTGACTTCAAATTTTGGTTGTGAATGCATTCGTTGCGACCCGTATACCTAGTTTACAATTTTACGCCAGCTTAAAATTGTGCTGGGATAAAATTTGGTTGTAAATGTACCTTTATTATTAAGAGATTTATTTTGAAACTCTCGACTGGGTTTAATTATTAAATAAAACAACTAGTCGTGATACATTCAATGTATGTAAAATGAATTAAACACTGGTGTTTCGAATGTTATTCAATCTACTTCAGGTGTGTAAGTCATTAACATGAATAAATTAACATTTAAAATACACACTTAGGTACAAAAGTTACAAAGATTTTTGTACTGTAACAATTACATGTACTTCTTATAATTTACTAATTATGTAAGTTTTGTATCCGAGTGTAGAGGTACATACATATTTTAAATGTTTTATTTTATGTTCATGACAGTACCCACAAGAAGACTGAATGAAAGTCGAAACATTGGTATTTAATTAATTTTAAATATATACTGCATCTCAAACTAGTTGCTTTAATTAATTTCATCTTCAAATATATAATCTTAAACAAAGTTATTCATCACTAATCTGGAGTTATGTAAGAAAAATAACCATATATAATATTAATCAAATAATTATCGAAAAAGAAAGATTTAAATAATAGATACACAGAATTAATTTATATGCCATATTTAATCAGCGCATTACTATAAGAATAAACTGATTACATTATTTTGCACTAACCCCTGAAGAATATCTGAAAAATATTTGTTTTCTGAAACTTTGAAACGTATGGTGAGTTTTAGATTAATAATAATATGGTTAAGAAAGCGGAAGTGGGTCAGTTGAGGTGGTTTGGGCATCTAAACTAATATTATACTGGTAAACGATTGTATGGGCGTTCGAGAAATAAGTGGTTAGGTATTATTGTTGGTTTGTTGTGTGAACGAATGATTCCGAGTGTAAAGAATAGACGAGCATGTATGAATCGCACTATGAATGTGGACGAGGCGAAAGTGGTGTGCCAGGATAAGAATGTTTGGAGGAGATTGTTGGTTGATTGTGTTTCTGGGTTTGTACTACCCCACTGAGTGGAATATACTGTGATGTTATGTATGTATATTTGTATGAAACGTAATTTTAACAGTAAATAAACAAGAAATATATAACTCAGTGAATCCTTAGTATGTAGATAGAAATCAAGATCATTTCTTATTAACGATATCTTTAAATAAAATCTGTATCAGAAAATTCTAGGTCCACCACTGTACTGTATATAAACAGTAAACATGTTTACTTGTTATTTTCGTAGATGATTCAAAATAATATAATAACAAAATTATTAGTAATTATTTATATTGCACCTACCTTTTTCATGTCATTACTAAATCGCACCTAGTGATTATAATTTTCCATTTAAAACCTGACCCCACACTTTCCATGAACCAAAACTACCTCTACAAGAATGACAAGAATACATAAACTAAGGAAAAGGGTGTAGGGATGATGAGTAAAATATGTACAAATAAATAATTTATTGTCTCCAAGAAGGGTTTGATGACAGGCATGAAGCCCCACAGTAAGTTACACAACTGATACAGAACAAGCAGAATAAGAACAAAGAAAAAACACAAATGAGACAAAATAGAAAATAAAGGAGTTTCTTTTCTTTAACAATATTCGAGAGTTTCTCACTTGGTGAGTGTTTAATTAAATTGAGTGTATAGAGAATTTTCTAAATCAGAAAGATTCTATCCGATGCTTTGGCATTCAAGAATTTGTAATAAATCGTTACATTTACACAAAAAAACTTAAAAATATGAAAATAATAAAATCTTTGATTTATACAAAACAATTATTTATCAATAATAAAATTCAGGACTAACTTATAGAAGAGTGGGTAACCAAAACACGCACACACCTTACTTCTATATGTACACGCGTATGCGTGAGAACCACTAAGATCACTACATAACATGTTTCAATTATTAATCAATGCTTAGTTAATAATATATTGCATATCCACAGTTACACGTATACGATGAATTGATTGGCGGTCCTGATTCGAATAGGGAGAGATTTCCAGTAATCACCATACATAGAATTTGGAAGAGACATTATTGGTATAGGTTCCTTCAACACACAACTACATATCGCTAAGTCCCATATGAAAATTCAGCATTCAGAATCGAACCACAAGAACTACCAACATGCATACTGGTTCTAAATTATGAAAATAAAATGGCACCATGACATATGGCTTAAAATGAACAAGTGATACCTTACATAAGTCCTAATCATAGCCTTTTAAAGACTTTCACGATTTCTCTTCCTTTAGATCCTTCGTCATTTCGAGATCAGATCACGTTTTGTTTGACACATTGCAGATCATAAATTTATAAGTATGATTCGATTCTGAATCCAATAATTTGGATTTGAAATGCGGTAAAATAGCAATAACGAAACAAGTTGTTTACAAGACGGATGTTTCAGCTGCTCGGCTTCCCGCGTGGTTGTTGTTATTGTTGTTGTTAGCTGCGTTGCCTGGCAACTCTCCAGCGTGGCTAGAACAGTAGAACTTCTTATGCGCGATAAAAGTGGAATAGTAGTTGAAAGAAATGTCGCAGGATTTACAATACTTTGGCCCGGGTCTAGAAGCTTCTTTTAAGATATCTGCTTCTGTGTCTCTATTAGCGAACTCCTTCGGCGTCACAATTACTTCTGTTTCTTTACTTCCATCTTGGCTGGTTTCCACGACATCTACTTCGGCGTCAGGAGCTTCTTGTTTGATTTTCACTTCTTCTTCTTCTAGAACAGGCATTGATTTTGGAGGCTTTTCTTCAATTCCATTCACGGGGATGCTTTCTTCACTTTCAGAAAGTTTTCCTGAGTGAACTAATTTTATGTGCCGGATAAGGTTGCCTTTGTAACTGGAGCTGTAGTTGCATGAGTCACAGTGATGAAGACGTTCCCCACGTCCATCTTCTGAACCGGGGGAAGATACGCTGCTTTCTGGCGGTGGAGGCGGATTGCCAACAGTTGCTAACACAGTCGGTGCGGGAAGAACGGAGGTCTCCACTGATTCATCGTCCATGATGTATGTTATGTATTTTAGTTCCTAAACACAAAATATTATTTAGATAAATTGAATACAATAATAAATAAAAAACTAATCTTGCGATGTGCTACTTCATCCTCGATTTGGATTAAACTTCGTGAATGGGATCCTTCACTATTTTTTTTTTATTTTTTCTTTGAAACTTCATCTAAATTGAAGACTATCTGAAGTTTTAAAAAAGTCGTAATTGTTATTCATTAAATCACAATGTTTCTAACAGTAGCGATTGTAAATAATTATTGTAGTCACATAAATGTTATTTTTTTCTTTTAGAAAATTATTTAAATTGAATTATCGTGGTGAACAATTAAAACATACATGAATACCATTTATTCCAGGAAGAAACATAAATAAACTGTAAGATTATTATAGTCTTGTCTAATTTCGTTGTGCCGACAATAACTACGTGATTTCATTACCACGCGAATTCTCAAAAAAGTGCGATTTGTGTTATTTAGATACGAATTTAAAAATCTGACAGCTTAATAATAAAAGAAGTACAACAAAATTAGAATAGAATAAATGTGAGACGATTAAACAGAGAGACATAAAATTTTGACGCCAAAAATTGCTATTTTTAAATTAATAATATTTACGGTGTTTTTGAGTCTAGTTCCAACATAAATGACATTTTGCCGTTTTGTGACTCTATGAAAGTACCCCATTTATCATAATTTGCGTAAAAATAAGGGTAAAATATTAACAACAAGCGGTCGAACTCAGATGACATTAAAAACACAGTTTACTGGTCACTTTTTTCGTTCAACGTGGAATCTTCAGATAAGTTCTATTAAAAACGAGTACTGTGATTCGTGTTTGTCGAGCTGAATTGTTTAAGCTTAGGGTTTATTTGTTAATGTTTTTTTTCAGCAACAATGATGTACAAGATATGTTTATGTGGAATTTACCTGTACGTAAGCTCACTTCGCTCGCACTTTTAACGAACAAACCTTAAGCCTACACAACTCACGCTCGACACACTCGAATCATAGTACTGTTAATACTATTTTTCCATTTAATTGTGTTCAAAATACGAAACAAATCAAAAGAGATCATCCAAATCGGAGGTGAAGTAGTACATCGCAAGGTTGACCATATAAAACAATAACTTACTTGCAGATCTGCAGGCCGCTTGTCAAAATGCATTCGGATATGTGTCCTCATGCCTCGGAGAGTATTGCCTTTATAGCGACAAATGGTGCATCTGTAAGCTTTAACACCAGAGTGAGTTTCAAGATGGCGCTGTGCTGCACTCGCAGTCGGACTTATTACATCGCAGCACGGACACTTCAGTCCCGTAGAAGAGGCAGGAACACACTGATGTCCTGGTTCCAACACATTCTTACATTTTGGACATCGCCTCAGTTCTATTTCTGGAATCTTTGCATGCTCAGTTCTTTTCAAACAGTAGTATTGTTGATGGGCGGTTAGGTTATCCAATGAAGTAAATTTAATTCCGCAAGCTAGACAGATTAACTGTTGATATTGTCCAGCGGCTGGACTGCTTTTTCCGTTGCTGTTTGTGGGACTAACTGGAGGACTTCCTGATGCAGTTCCCCCTTCTTCTTCTTGTAAACGCGCTGAACAATAATGCTTCTTATGAGCAATGTAGTTCTCGTGTTTGCAGAATACGATATTGCACTCTTTACATTTTGATACGCCTTGTTTGACAAGGACTTGAGGAGATTGTTGTATGGCTGGGAGTTCGGCTGCTAGTCTCAGAGCTAACTCAGGGTTAAATAGAGGTCGCATCAGCAAAGGATGAAGAGCAGCTGCAGGAGGAACGGCGTAAGCAGCATGTAAAGGATTCGGAGGCAGAGGAGCTTTACCATCGGGGTTACTCTCAACATCAGAGCTGGATTTAGGAGTGGATCTAGAGAGTCTGGGACTATTACTTCGCGACTCGTGATGCTTTCGTTTAGGAGAAACGCTTACAGGTCTAGGAGAAGGAGTTAATGGCGGCGACCCAGGCAGAGATGGTGCACAAACTATTTGTTCCGGAGTAGGAGATCTCCTATTTTCTTTCTCATGATCATCTCCCATGTCAATAACTAAGTCTCGTAACTCCGGGCTTCGCCGAACACTTAAATCTAACGGAGCACCAGGATCTCTATTTACTGTTACTGGTTCTTTGATTTTATTAGCAGCTTTCAATACTTCGATTGAAGTTTGTACGGCAGTAGACGCAGTACTTGAAGTAATAGCATGAGTCATGGGTTGCAACGTTCCATTGGGCATCAAGAAACACGGAGCTTCTGGATTCGGCAGTCCAGGAACACTTGGAGCCGGCAAGAAGCTTGCTCCTCGGAACAGAGAGTACGGTACTATCAAAATTGGATTCGTCGGTAACGCCAAGAGAGGTTGCTGAACTCCTGCTGCAGCTGATGGTGATGGCGGAGTTCTACAAGCAGAACTTTCAGTCGGAGAGGCTGGACCTGAGCCAGACGTGCAACTGGATGTCGCTTTGGAAGGCGGTATGCCAGCAACAGGTTTTACGATATGTCGCGTACTGCAATAATGCATCTTGTGCGCACGGAAAGTCTTTAACGAGCTGAAACGAATGTCACAGTCGGCACAGTACCGGTCTTGAATTTGAGTCGCCAGATCTTGAGGAGTTTCGCTGCCGTTAGCTACCGCAACAGGGGCTGGGCTCGGTCCTGGCGATACAGAGTGCATACGCATGTGTCTGTTCAAACTAACTTTCTTATCAGCACTGTACGAACAATGTGTACACGCATATTGCTTTCCAGTTCTTGGAGCTTTAGCAGCGCTTTCAGAGCTTGCTCCATCCTCATTCACACTGTTACTGTCATTCCCTCCAGTAGATTTACCTTCTTCAGCATCACTAGTTGGCTTTGCAACTCTGTGCGAGCAATAGTACGTTTGGTGTGCTTCTAGTGTACTCAACGAAGAAAATCTAATTCCACAAGGCGTGCAAACAAAGACAGGGACTGTTAACTGCCTCGCAGTTGTTTCACCGGGTTCTGGTGTTGGTCGTGTTGCTTCCGGTAGAGGAACAGTGGGAATCAGAGGGAAGTATCGGCCGGAGAGAGCGGTCTGCAGCGTGGCGAGGTACTCCGCGGTAGGAGTCGGTGACAACGCAGACACATCTTCGGTCTTGATCTGCGGCGTGGGAGTCTGCGACACCGAGGGTCTCAACGCTGGATCTGTGGCCAGGCTTGGGTTTAACCGCAATTTCGGCGTAGTGTCTTCCACTGGAGTTGGTGTGTCCGCTGGAGCGGGCGTTGGAGACGACGTGGACTCCGCCGCTGGAGGAGGGGACGCGGACGCCTTGACAGACACATCGCTGTCTGGTGCCGCTTCCGTCTCGTCGCTACCCCATTCTTCGTCCTCTCCTGCAAACAAAATGCAACATATTACAACTGCATCAAGAAATCCAGAAAAATATGCACATGAATTGAATACCAACATGACAAAAATATGCAAGTAAGAACAACAAAACTGCAAAGGAAAGACAAGAATCAGAAACCACAGAACGAGAAAGACAGTATATAATCAGACCAAGGCACAGCAACGCTGGTGAGAGACAACACACAACGATAAGCGAAAACCGACGAACAAGCGAGAAGCGAGAAAGAGCACGGAGGATTTTACTTGGAATCGCTGGCGCGACGAGAGGAGAGAATACGATGCGATCTCCGTCGGTCCACCACCGAAGAGAGTGCCCGCACCACCAGATATCAATCTCGTACAAAACATGAATAAAATACGGGCACAGAACAAAGATAGTCGCAATGAGTTATGGTTTCGAGCGAGGGTCAATCGATAAGGACGCCGTGAAGCAGTGAAGAGAACAGGTTGTGTACGTATGTGTGTGTGTGTTGGGGTGCTGGCTGGCGCTGCTGCCCAGTGCGGGAACACCTCGGCATCGCCACCTCGCGACGGCGACGAAACATGATACCGCAGCCGTCTTAATGAAGCACTGCTGGTGCAAAGAACGTGCTCATTGCTTACAATTGAGAACTGACGTGCGTGACAAGTATACCACCAAACTATTGACACAGGTTGTTCTCATATTTAAATCATTAATTCAAATGTTATTTGTACTCAATTTTGTTATGAAAACATAAAATTTATCAAAGTTCAAATAATGTGTAGCATATTACAGTACCTAGAAGACAACAGATTAACAAGTCAAGTTCTGTAAAATAAATCCTCTGCGTAAACGTCAACCATAAAATAATTTAAACATAAAGTTTCTCACTTTTGCTTTTTTACATTTTGCGAGTAGATGTAAGACTACGCACAACACTCATCTCAAAATCATAAATTAGAAACTACTTGCTGTTCTGTAAAGTAGTAAATATGGGCGTTTAACATTCTAGTTATTTGAATATAAAAATAGGCTTCTTTGAAATAAACAAAAACTTTTCATTTTCAATAAGAAAGCTATTTTAAGTCAAGCTAAAACAATGATTTAAATTAATGTTATTGTTTTTTGCTTCTAGAAAGCATAAACATCCTTTCAAAACTATTTTTCTATTTATTTTAAAAATATATAACAAAATGTAACTATTCTGCCATTCACTTTAAACAATTGTGACAATTGCTGAAACTTTCAACAGAAAACAGTAAAAGTAGCTGTTGTTTCTATTCATTTTATCATTTTTCTTTAAATCTTGCTGGAGATGGAAACTGTTATAAATACATTTCAAAATACCATCTAACATTTGAAACTTTCAAACTACATTATATATTCATTTCACAACAATACTACTAATATTCTTAAACTTACAGCCAGATACGTCAAAACCAGGCAGTACCAAATGAACAAATAATAGTAATTCACCTTTATTTTATTTAAATACAAGTTAAATTACAATACAGCCAAATAAATGCAACCTACGAATTAGGTGAACTCAATTTTTACTTCGTCGTATCTCATACAACATACATCCGATTGATAAAAAATACTGACTGATTAAAACAACATAACATTACCGTTTTCTTATACAAAAAGTGGCAGTTATTGAAATGGCGTGCAATAAAAGCCAAAGTAACAGCTTGTTACTAGGTAATGAACTTCACAACAATTAATAGTGTATCTATCATTTGCTATTAATGTGACAAAATGATCTTTCATATTTGTTGATAAATAATGAATTTATTTATTATGATCTTTCAGTAAATAAATATAGCATCATACCTTTTACACAATTTAGTAAAGGGGCGTTATCATAAACCTATTTACCTGTATTATTATCTTTCAGTGAGACATAATATTTGTTCATTTTTACCTCCCGCACACACGAAAGAAGTATTGTGTGATGGGTCCTAATTTTTTATAGTGAATTTTCAACAGAGCATGGTTCAGGATCATTGTAATACAGTTTCATTATTTTCATATTTAAAATTTGGATGTTCTCTTTAAGAGCTGATTAGATTTTGCTAGTACTAGCAGTATACTTGAGGACTCATTAGTAGACAGATTAAGTGCATATATTTTAATTTTTGAATATCTTTAAATAAAATCAATTTTCTGGACGAATTACATTGATTAGAGTTAATTAATGCTAATTACAAATTGCATATTTTGCATATTTGGGCATTCTTATGCATATTTTTACAAAAATTGCATATAATTACATATTTAAATATTTTTAATACCTTGTCTAGTGATAAACAATCTGAAATTTCTGGTAATGCACATTGATAATTCCCAAATATTGGAGGAGGCCGCAACAAATAGAAGAATGCAACGGAAAAAGCAATAAACAATACAATAAGCAAATACACAACTCTAACATTTCTAGGGAAATCCCTGTAACGGTAACGGTAGGTATTCATTGTATACACGAATGCTGGTAAAAATGGGTACAATGAATATAAGACCGAGAATTCTTAGCTGGATATATCTTTTACTTATGTTTCACTTTTTTTAGAAAATTTTGACTAATTTGTTATTGTAATATGTATATAAATATGTCAATCTTATAATATCAAGTTTCTAGACTTAGTTTACATATATATTAGTAGTATATTTGTTAATTGTGATTCAGGATTAAGATTGTATTGTGCAATAAAATTCATAATGCATTCATTTATACTTTTTATCTAATAATTTAAATTTTTTTGCATATATTGTCATATTTGTGCATATATAGTGCATATTTCTCAAAAAATCAGTGCATATATATGCGCATATAAATCAGTTTTTTCGTGCATATAATCCGCTCTCTACTCATTAGATTTTTTTGAGCATATATCAGTATATAATTGACATGTGGTTAATGTTATATTTAACAAGTAGTTTTTTTTTTTGTACTGTTTAAGAGTTGTTTAAGCGGGAATTACGTGCTAGTACATCGTAATCTTTTGGTTTGTAATGTTTATGTTCCCAGGAAGAGTTGTCTTCGCAGTGAAGACATTTCAATCAATCCAAGAACACACATAGCTTGAATCGTACACTTCTCGGTAATTAAAGCCGTCGTGTACACAGTGGGCCGCGATCTAAATGACTTTATTACATTTTTACGATTTCGTCACCCGGGATCTCGGCACGACATCACGAAAATGTAAAGCGACAATGATTAGCACACGAGCAGCAGCAACAGCCAGCAACCCAACCGGCCACTCTGACTTAGAATCTATTGACTTAATTAGAACAGAGTGCCTACAGCACCCAGCATTGCTCCGCGACTACGACTGTTTGTGTGAGTTTGTCGTGCTGCACGATCTACCGGGATATTTGCATATCAGGGCACGTCAACATATATACACATGAGCGTGTGTCAGTAGCGTACGGGGTGGGGGAGAGAGAGGGTGCTGTGCAGAAATATATTCATTTACCTCCCTAAAAACGACTGTCGGGCTCCGCAATGGCAGAACAGTGGTGTAGCTACCACAATAAGTAATATCATCATGCATTTTACTCATTATGGGTGTGGCACTCTGCTTACGCAAATCTTGCTAAGTGATATATTTTTGAGGATGCAGTGCGGTTACCAGCCGTCAGGTCATGCTTGTTAAACGTGTTAGTGGAGGGGGAACCTCAAGGTAAATTTAAAATGGCAACTACCGGCTGTGGGATTCGAACTGAGGATCTCACGATCCACGCTATGATAACTGTTTTTATATTTCAAATAAATTCAATTTTTTTAGGCTCTTTAGGCTCTTAAACCAATTTTTAAAAATTATTTTTCGAAAACAGACCTTAGTACATGAACATTTTTTGTATTTTCATCTATATTGTAATATAATTAAGCCTGTAATTAATTATAAAAGATTCTATATAAAATCGTTTGACGTCATAGTGACTGATGACAGAACAGCGCTGAAATAAATAATAATTCTGAATTCTGGTTGCTGTTGTTTTCACAACTTGGCACAAAGCAATACTTAATACCCATACTTGTAATTTTAAGGAGAATTTAAAGATTTCAACATAAAAAACAATAATACAACTGACAGAATACAACACTCAACGTAAAGATGGCTAAGATTATGCGCGCGAAATATCTATCTGTCACTAGGCGGTCTGACGTCACACGAAAAATAATATAATTTTAATAATTAATTACAGGCGTAATATTTACTTTTTAAATAATGTGTTATATTTTTGATATTGTTTTCAAGCGTATTATTGAAAATTTGTACCAAATATTCTTAATTTTAAGGTGGTTGAAGAGCATATTATGATCAAAATCTCCTATGAAATTTGATTGCTTTATTCGTTCTCTTCCATGAGTTATTGAAAATACAATCACACATCCATCCATTCAACCAACTACACATCTTTGAAATAATGGTCAAAACCGTAGATTTATATTTTCGTATCTCTTCATCCATTTTTTCATGATTACTCTACTTCCAAATTAAATCAACTACTGAGCTCTGCAACTGCATATGTCCACTGTTTCCTTATTAGAAAAACACAATTTGGATTTGAAAATCAGACTTTCGTTCTGCATTTACAGATCTCTAAGAAAATATCACAAATTTTGCTAACAGTATCAGCTCCTCAAAATTAATCGTCTGCATTGAAATTTTAAATTGTTATTACTTTTTGACAATTTTATATTGTTAATATAACATTCGTGCTAGAAAAACGGATTTTGGACTCTGCAACTCCAGGTCTCTACGAAAAAAACACCCATTTTGCTGTATCTATTAAATTATTGTATTGTATTGTAATTATCGAAATAGAAACATGAATTTTCAACTCTTAAATAGCAGATATTACCGTAGTTTTCCACAAAAAAACTAACACTTTTGCATCTGTATTGCGGAGAGCAAGGCATTTTCATTTATTGCTCCCAAACTAAGCAGGGCTCTGCAAGTGCAGATCTCAAAGATAGTAAATAAAATCTCATTAGCTACCGCGTTTTAAATTGTTATAGGGTTCAAGCAGAAGGTCTGCGCCCGGTGGCAAAAACATTCGGTACGCCCCTGGCACGTATGTGTGTTACAGGTTGGGTATGTATTCGCACCCTCTTATGCTGAATGCCGTGCATTATTAACGCCCCCGCAACTGACGTACGCCCTTGTGTTTTACTGGGGTTATCAGCTACGCTGAAATATTTTTATTTTGATTGTTATCACATGTTGGTTCATTAAAAATAATTAGGTATTATGTGTTTTGTTTGAATGAGATATGTATACTGTAATAAGAATATTTGTCCTTAATTATTTACGAAAAAATATGAACCAGATTTGCCTGATAAAGAGTGTTGTATTATTTTTAATTTAAATTCATGAAACACTGTAATAAAATTCACATTCAAGCCAAATAAAGAAGAGAAAAACAGCAATCACAGATAATTGTATTCCATTTAATTATAAATAAATAAGGAAGAAACAAATAAAGGTAATGTCATGTAAGGAATAAAAATAATTAAACTAACAACGGTTTGGTGGAAGGAGTATGTAATGCGAGATTATTTTAAAACAATGTATAATTTAGCATAAAGATTTTATTATAAAAGTTACTAAGAAATATAAATTAATGTAGATTAAATTTAAAATAGTCTGCGTGCGTTTATATTATCGACCATATGTGGACGTAATCTAGGACTGTAATATCTCACGCAACACTTATTAAACCAGTGGTATCAAACAAAGTGTTAACAAAGCCTTGACACAATAAAATGTCACCTGCTTGACACTACACTCCTTCGTATCTTACGCTACGATCGAAGTAAAATTAGCGATACCCTCTGCCTTCAAACGCGAAATCATTTTACCCATACTGGTCATACTTCCTGATAAAGATAGTGTTGTCGAAACTAATCGAGGATGTATATTTAAAATAAACCTTTTTGGCTGATATCCACGAGTTTTCATTCTCATCCATTATCCAGCCAAAAAAAAAGCCCTTATCTAAAGTTGAATTCAGTTTTCGTTTTCATGTTTTATAAAAGTGAAAAAACAAGTATAATGCAGTGTATCTTATATTTACTAAATTTTACAATTAATTTCTAATATTCTTACGCGCATTTAACATTAAATAAAACTAAACTACTGACAATTTCTTTTTTGTTGAATAACGTGAGTTTGCTTTATTTAATATTATCTACTTTACCGCTGTGTAACTCCATCTTTACTTTTAAAACTTTTAGTGTCCAAAAGTTTTTGACAGTTTCCTCTGAAGAAAGAATTACTTGCTATCGTTATGGTAATTCTTCACATGTCCTTACAAAATGATTTCAGTTCTAAAAAGGTTCGATTGGGGATAAATCGGGGCTGCTAGGTCATTCCAGCAACGGAATATTATTATTATTATTATTATAATGCAGCTTTAAAAAATGGAAGACACCGTGCATTTTACTGTAGTCTACATTACACAAAAAATTTGATACGGGCGAACTCATGAGAATTTGGTATCATATATCCTAAAAAAAAATAACAAAATCAATTGTTTACTGAGATATGCAAAAAAAATCTGATAGAACTTGAGGTGAACTACCACATCCAGTTGCTAAATTGCTACCAAAATCTGGTCAGTTCGAAAGTAAAACATCTCAATGGAGGGTTATGATTTTGACGTCACAGGCAAGAAAGAGAAAGATGAGGTAAAAGTTGAGATGGAAGGTCATAACACAAACATCCATGTTTTGACGTTTGAGATGGTGTTTTAACAAGGTTATGTTTTATTTTTGAAGTTTGTGATTTAGAAATCTTAATAAATTTAATAATGGCCATATATTCTTTATAGTAATGAAGGGAGTCTCTATTGCACAAACCATACACACACTTTATTTTTTATATTTAGCATCATTTTAAGAACTGTCATTTTGACAGCGTTTTGTTTGTGTTTCACCTATGAGAATTTCATCGTAGTTCAATGAAAACATCAATAGATGGCAGCACGAAAATTTGCTTCTGTATAACCCTCCATTTTAAACATAAAATTTGAAGATTATATCATTACTAGATCGAAATTTTTGACCCATCACAATACCTCTCTTGCATATACATGGTACAGGTAATTGTAGCAAAACAGGGGAATAGGATGGATAGGAACAATAAAAGAGGAAATGCCAGTCGTGGCTAAATTAGGAGTGGATGGAATGGGAGTTGTTCAAAAGTTCAAATCATGACACTACATATGTAAAATTTATTATTAAATTTAAATACTTATTGAAACTAGCTTAAAGTGGCACTAAACTTATATAATAAACTACTTAGTTAACTTAAATGTACGCAAAATATGTTTTACGTAGCACGGCTACATACAGTAATATTAAAGAAATAGCATTGAAATCCCTATACACCATATTTCAATTCTACACCCCGTACGTTCGGGAGGTATTAAACAACTGGAACATCTATTCCATGTATTAAACAAGTATCAAGTGTAATTATTAAACAAACAAATGAAAGTGTATAAGTATAAGAAAGTCGTGTGGTGCGGCAATATTTCAGTGAACCTTTTAAAAAGGTGAATCATTTTCGGCGGTTAATAAATAACTTCTCGCTTTTTGTAGGCAGTAAAAAATCTGGCGCGATTACCGATACGACAGTTCCGCTGATGTTCCGGTCGGAGCTGGTAACGACGCCGCAACCAAGTTAGTAATCTAACGGAGCGGCCACATTTAAATACCGGCGCAATATTTTAACATAATTTACTTTCAAATAATGCGACATATTGATAAAGCTGCCCGATACTACACAGCTAAATGATCTTTCTGTTCTGTTAACGGCTAATTTATCTCGGGTTTGGTAGCTAGTAGCTAGTTAGTCGGCTAAACGGTTAAAAGTATTCGCTGAGTGAGATACGAGGTGGTTTCAAAACTACGAGATACATATGTATGTATAATTTTACTGCTACGACTATATGTATGCATATCAAGACGTTACTTAACACGTACTTTTTAATACGTTTCTTTTTTTGTAATCATAATTACACCTGTTATCCTTTTCTTATTGCTTTATTATATATCCTAAGCGTTTAAACTCTAAGATTTAGATTATAAACTAGGGTATATATGGTAAAAAATCTGATGATACATAACATCCCGCATAAACAACTTTAAGCGGTACGATATAGAGAAAAAAAGTTTCATATAGGTAAATACTGTAGCGAATATTATTCTATATCAAACTTTACTCTAACTATAGTCCAGGGATGGCGAACCTTTTTGAGACGTGGGTCAAATGTTCATATTTTTTTAGTACTAGCTCGTGGGTCACTAATGTCCATTTGCACTAGAGTTAAGTAATAAGTTTTAACTGAGTATATTTAAAACTAAACATATTTTAAATTCAATTGGCTTAGCGGACAAAAAATGGGCGCGGTTTGACGATCAAAAATTTTTAGTGGGGTTAAAATTTGTTAAGTGTTCGGTCCAAATGGCAATAAGTGTTTGAATGAAAGCAATCGTGGGTCAGTTAAAAAGCTTGCGTGGGTCAGTGTCTGACCCACGGGTCATAGCTTCGCCATCACTGCTATAGTCTATTGCATGAGACCCCTCATTAAAGGGACAAATATAGTTCTGTGATTACTTAGAAAAAATGCAGTGTACCATTATGAGCATTCCACGGTATACGTTCGGAATTTTGAACTAATTTATATGTATACAGTATTTGAAATTGGAAAGAATAAATTGCTCGGCTGTTTTGGGTTATTGAACATCCTTATAAAAATATACAATTTTAAGCATAAATATTTCTAATATACACTACGTAGAAGCAACAAAATAATAAAATAAAAATGCAGTGGGCTATGCTATACCTACATATAACTCAAAACAATAAAATGGAGTTTGACATTTTAACAGTGTCTACATGTTTGTATTCGAAGTGTTTAGTACGTGTCCGAGGACCAATCACAACACAGGAAACCATGTGGATTTGTGTCCCTTTAAAGAAAGGTCTCGTGGAATAGACTATAAATTGACTGTATATTATGTGCCCAACAAATAATTTCCCGCCTAAACAACTTGCAAACTAAAAATATAGATAAAGTTTCAAATAATAATAAGTATGAACATTAACACATATAAGTAGATAAATGACAGTAAGACATACACGTGCCAAAATGAAATCATAAACAAACCCAATTAGTTCGCGCTAAATTTAAAACCTAGTATATTTGTATCAATTAGTCGTTGGTTAATAGTGGAGAACTAACTTGTATTAGTAAATAAGGGGTGTAGAGGCTAGACAAGGTGAAAGATAAAGACAGAAGACAGTAGCAGAGGACGGGAAGATTTAATTACAGAGAAGGCGACAAAGCGTTGCTAATAGGCGTTGCCGCTAAATAACACGTAACGTAAGCGACGCAATGTGTCGTGCCGTGCACATCACTATGTTATTAACTACGCCAAATTATATGTCATGTGGAATTCATCAATTTGTGATTGAATTACTGGAAGAGTGCGTGTTATAAGTGACATCTTCATTGGGAGATATTAAATTTGTATTACAAAGAGACCTTAATACTAATCGTAATTTACTGATTTCGTGCGTGGTATTCTGTTTTCGTTGATTTGGGTAAGTGATATATTTTTACACGTGAAGTGCAATTATCAGCCGTTTAGAAAGTCTTCCAAAGATATTAATTGAGCAAGAACCCCATGGGTAAAGTTAAAATGACAACATTGTTAACTGTGGGATTCGAACAGAGGACCTTACCAAAAAGCTATTTACCCATATTTATGCAAAAACAATTCAATTCAATAAATATTTAGCCTATTTGGGTTTGTCATTCCTACCTTTGCTTTCCCCAAATCCCGCCATTGAGCAGGCGTGAAAACAAGGGTATACAATAAAAATTTTCAAAATTTTAATACCAGATAAAAGAATGACATTAGAATTTCATCCAGAAGACTAAACTCTGGCATGAACTCTACTGAAACGATTGAAATAAAAATATTTAATATTTTGCATTCAAATAAAGAAGATCTAAAGTCTCCTAAAATTTAAATTCAAGTTAAAGAAGATTCTAAGTGAAAATAGATTTCTGAGATGGTGGGTGATGAGTAATTCCTTATCAAATTTGCCAAAATTTTGTCGACTCCTTCCGATTCGTTCGAAATCTTTCATATTTATTCATTTTCATCTAAAACCAAGGAGAAATAACTTTATTTGTACATATGTAGTAAATTTCTGTTGATATTTAACATATTCACATGTCACAAATCCTGGTCCACTCTACAGAGCACTTTCAAAGAAAATTGCAAAAAACTGATAATGCTCCAATTGATTAGATTGTACGATGAAGACGAATTTTTGATTAATAACGGCAAAATATGAAGTGTCCGATTTCAAAATGCCCTTTTATTTTCAAAAATTCATTTCTTAAATACTTCATCCCAGATTTGGCTTAAATTTATGTAAAATATAGAGGAGGAATTGAGTTTTAAGGTTTAAGTTTGATTTAAAAAAAATTATTCGACTTTGAAGTTGAGTAAAGGTATTTTCACAGGTAGTCGACATGGCTCAACAAAATTTCGTAATTAATTCATAATTTTAAGTACTTCATGGTTGAAAATATCTTCTAAATTATACAAAAATGTTTAAGTTATGTATAAATAGTAAATTGGATAATTAATTATTAAAGGCAACAAGGTTTAAAAACTAAAACTTAACAAAAACTAATTCATTTAAATACGTATTTTGATTACAAAGTACAATTAATGTTAGTTTGAACTTATTGAATTCCAAAGGGAAGATGTCGAAGTGACTGAATTTAAATTGGTACAATGAACACTTTTAAAAGTGGAAGAAGACATGAGTAAATTGGTACTGGAAACTGGAAGGTAAAATATGGTTTTGGCAATATGAGTATGAAAGTTGAGGAGAGAAAGACATCGGGGATCACCGAAAGAGGTATTTATTAGTTTGTTGATGAGATTGTTTACTCTCCGATCTGTAATACCTGAACTGTGGAATGAACTTAAAAAAAAAGATTCTTTTTTTTTGTAATTGATTAAAGTAAGTGTTGATAAACCTCGCAATTAGAATTCTATAGACTACCCTACAATAACTTATATTTAGTGATAGATTTTAAGAATCTATATTTGTATTTTTCCTGCATTATAACAAACTAGAAAAAAATCGATAGCAATATTTCCACAAAAATAAATATTTCGAAGACTCCTGATATCTTTTATGATCCCTACACAACATCCCTATACTATGTACAAGAAAAAATGTTTAGTTTGAAGAAGCATAATGTTAAACAAACCCTTCATGGGTTGCTTGGCAAGCGTTTACAGGACGCATGCACCACACACACACTCGTTGGAAAAATGCGATCGCGATGTCAGATTAAAGATATTAGGAATTAATAAGAGCGACGAGTTGCGACCCGGTCGGGGCTCGAACCCTGATACCGATCTTTAATTAGAGCTCGGAATGCGCCCCACGAATACCAGATATCGGCAAGCTACCCGTGGATATGTGTGCATGTGTGTGTGTGTTTCACCAGCAGCCGACGAGTTATTAATTATAATGTGGTGTTTGAGATTTTTAAGCCATGTTTTAATTAATTGCGGAATTTGATTCCAGATTAGAATAGATGAGGAGGCTGTTGTTAACACGTGGAGGAAACGTTTGTTTTTTGGTTGTTTTGCAAGTAAATTGATTGGAATCTGTAATCTACTCCAGATATAATTATGATTGAATTATAAGCTGAAAATGAATTCAGTTGTTGTAGAATGTTTGCCACGCTTGTATCGTGGAGATTTTCGTGGAAATATGTGATTTGAGGTCCACTGACATCTGTGTGAGTGGATGGATATGTGTGCATATGTTATATAATTCACGAACGAGAAAATATTGCAATGCATAGAACTTAGTGAATTTTGATCATATTGAAAAACCTAAAATGGCCATACAAAACAATAAATTAAATACATTTCCAATATTTGTTTATCTAGGCACCAAAATACCCAGATTTACAGCAGGGTTTGAAGTTGCAAATCTGTGTTTGCTGCTGTGTTGAACACATTATTTGTTTGCCGATTTGGAATTAATATTAACTTAGTGATTATTTGAAAGTTATCCCCATAAATTTGGGTTGCTGTACGTTTGTTGAACGGTTGCTATACGTTTGTTGAGCGGTTATAAAAGTTATTTACATTTTCATAAAATTTAATCTATTGCTATGTGAAAATTCTTAATGAATTTAATATATAAAATGAGTATAAGTAAGTTTAACCTGCTTTAAATTATATTATTTCTTATTCGTAAGATACATGATACACGTATATATTTAAAATAAGCAAATTGCGGTTATGTTGATGAAATATTTGTTGTTACACCATAGCAAAATATTTATACTGCCTAGGCAGTAAGAGTGACATTTTCACATTGTTAGCTATAAAAAAAATAGCACTTTTAATGTTAATCGAGAAATAAAATATTATTTCCATTTTTTTGTATCTCCTTCCAAATTTGAGAAAAACAAAATTATATGTTTAACAGTTAGGGTTATATTTGTTGATTTACTGACACAAATCGTTAGAAACGTGTTAGAACTGTCGTGAATTATGGCTAATATATTTAATCGAAAAAAAAAATATATGAAATAATGGGCAAATATTTATACAGGAGTAGAATAGTATATTGTACAACGAGCATGGAATGGTACTCATTTCCTACGAGTATGAAAGTTTGTCCCGCTTTCACCATTCCAATATTTGACACTTCTAAATAAGTATCCTAGCAATGGCACCTGTACTTAATGAATTGATCTGTATTGAAATAAATTGAAATTAATTTCGCACGATGCTTGCAATGTACCTCATTTCCCTAGCAACAACAAACATACAATGAGCAGATTTCTCAGTGGTCGTAGAAAAAATAGTATACTGTACAACAATCACGGAATTGTAATTTCCTACGAGTATGAAATGAACACTCCATGCGAGTTGTACACTATACTTTTTCTACGACCACGAAATTATTTCCTAATTAATTTAATTTTAATAATAAATTTGTTCCGCTTTTATCATTCCAATATTTAACAATTCTAAATAAGTATCCTAGCAATGGCACCTGTACTGAAATGAAATGACCTGTATTGAAATACTCACAAAACAAATTCATTTCGCACGATGCTTGTAATGTACCTCATATCCCTAGCAACAACATACACACAACGAGCAGATTTCTAAGTGGTCCTAGAAACCTGACGTCAGTTTCACAGAACTCGGTAATAAGTTTAATATATTAATAAATTTCAAGCGTATGATTGTTTGGCTTTACGCAGCACCGATTGAGAACCACTGGCGAAGCGCTCCATTGTAATTGATTAGGTTTTATTGCGGTGTCGTCGCCGTTGTTTCTCGTAATGGGGTAACAGCGTTCGTTCGAAGCGACAGCTTGTTACCTTCAGCACCTACAGTTTCTAGTTCCACGTCGCCCGACACGTACACTGAAATCTTCATCAAGTCCCGCCAACACTAACGAACATCAGCAAACAAACATTACAAATAAATTGTTGAATTGTTTCAAGCGCCCCACACATTGCTAGTTTCTCACTTAATCTTCGGTTTATATATTTAGTTGTAAGCATTTGCTTGTTAAAGTTATCTGCATTCAATTTTACTAGATACAAAGCAGATAAAAATAGAATAATAATTTTAGTATATTACGGGTTTCGAGTTTACAGATGAAGATAATAAAACTCGTAAAGATAGACCTCATAAGTAACCAACAAAATAAAGAGGAGATACTAAATAATAGTTATCTTGACTAGATAAATGGATACAGAACGTAATAAAAAATGATAAAAATCAAATACAATTTGAAACAAACAAATAAATTTATAAAACAAAAGATATTGGGAAAGCAAAAGAAATGGAACTGTAATAGCATTGACCGATAAGTGATTTTAACTCAGACTTTTCATTCGATAAAAGTGTTTAGATTGTTATCAGTTTTCCAATTTATTACAGATTTATTTGCAGTAGGTATTTCTTGCATTTATACAGGGTGAATCATAACGTTCACGGGAAATTGAAAGTGTTACATATTTAGAATTTGGAGGTTCAAGTTACGAACTCATTAGATTTTGGGAGCAACCCATCAACTGAAAGTGTTAGTTTATTTGAAAGCCTATCAGGTTTTTTTGGATATCTGAGTAAATAATTGATTTAGAGTAAATCTTTTTATATTCAAAAGCCGTGCAACGAAAGACTCACCACAACGATTTCATTTTTGAAATGTTCAATTATTGGCTTCCCTAATTACTTTACATCAAAAAAGTTTAATAGTTTATTGTAGAGAAAATTTTGTTGCATTTATTGACACTAATATTTATAATTTTACTCTACGTAAAATCGAAAAAATGACGGAAATTCTTGCTTCCAAACAAAGAGCCATGAAATAACAAAATAAATGTATCAACTTAAAGTTATTGGATTTATTTACAATCTATTGTCATCAATGTTTGTGATCAGTGGTCTTGATTAACAATGTATAATTTGGAAGAAAAATTAGATATAGTGGAATGGTTTTTATAGTCAAAATAGTGCACGACAGAAATGTATTAAAATAAACTTAATATAGCTAAACGTTACAAACAACTTGCTAACTGTGACAAAACTGAAACGTTGTTTGACAGAAAATGAAAATTTTAACATTAGCAATTTGCTGCGATAAATACTTCTTAGAGAATTGGGCCGATTATTACATTTATTTTGTTATTTTGTACTGTTAAAATTACCAGTAAACATTTCATTTTTCTGGTCCCATATAGAGTAAAATTACAAATAGTAGTGTAATAAAATGTAGAAATGTTTAATTTACATTAAACTATTTCTTTTTTATGTAAAATAATTATGAACATATTACGAAAAAATATTTCTATAACACGGTTTTGGAAGCTGGGCATTCCACTACTAAAAATTGTTATGGAATCACTAATATTCCATACGCGGCGTATGGAATATTTTCGACGAATCAGAACCGCTTATTAGCGCGACATATGAAGTATCTTAATTCAGTTACTATGGTTACGTCTGTTTGTTTTAATTTGATTTATTTGAGTTTGACGTTTTTAACAGTTTTATATTTGTATTTTTGTATAATTTCCAAAACCATTTTATAGAAAGTATAGTCTACAACATGTAACGAAATGGCCTATCCCACGCTCGGGCTACAAACTTTTTGCTCGCGTGGAATATGTGCCATTCCATTACTTGTTGTAGAATATACTATTTGTCATCTATTTAATAATTACTCGCAATGCACTAAAAATTAAATTTAATAAGCTCGTATTGAACATTTGAAATTTAAAACTGATAACTTCATTAAATTGTTAAGTTATCGTGGACGAAAAATAGTAACAAACCGATGACATCGTGAAATTAGTGAAATCGTATTCTAAGGACTCCAAAACGTGATTATCTGTTGAATACTTAATATCGTAACTTTTTACCCGTGTCTCTATAGCCCCCCACCCCTCCCCTTACAAATATGTGAGGGTGGTAAAAAAACTAAGTGCTATGAAGTATTGCTATTTTAAATTTAATTGTATTCAATATGTTCTCTGCTTTAGGTGCAGAATTATTGTGACATTGAGAAACTTATTATGTGTGTAAAATACTTTGCGTGATGATAAGGAATAAGAATTAGGAGGTATAGAGTCCATGATGTTTGAAGTAAAGTTTGGTCAGAGTTGAAGAACAGTTAAACGTCAATCATCATCAAAGACAGATCAGATCTGCTGAGTTATGACGGAAGCAAGAATGAGTAGTGAAAATGTCTGGTAGTCTGAGATCGCGGTGGCAGAATTACAAAGATCGAGGCTCTGATCAATTTTAGATTTGAAAGGATTTATAACTTCCATGTAGATAAAGATCTATTGATCTGCGCAGAGAAGAGACGCCACATTAGCATAAGGCATTGATTTATAATTACACTTTCAGCGCGATAAAAACGCTACCAATTTCCTATCAAAATGCATAAATCTGTGTTGTCATTATCTTCAGCGGGGACTATTTATAGACCATTAGCGCGAATGCTCCGTGTTTTATTTTAAATTCTTTTCGGTTTCCCGCCGTTGGGAGCCACACACACTGACACACTTACACTCATGCTCGTATGAAATGCAAGGAAGATGGTGAGGAATCTATTTTTATAAGATGGCCAGACGGAGAGCATTAGTCTTGGAGATGATAAGGCTGGCTGATAACTCGAGAGACTTCGGCTGCAGATAGAGGTGGAGCCGGGCGCGAGATTAACTGCCAGTGGCGTGCACCATCGTCAACATTGGAAGGCGCGCCGACCAACGCATTCGTCAAAACAACGGTTTATATTAACAATGTTAGTATTTTGTATTTATTTATTATTATACTTAGAAGCAATTAAAATAAATTGTAGCTATTTTTTGAACATAACAAAATTTACCCTAAATCAAGTATTTAGTGAGCTATGCCCAAAAAACCCAATAGATCTTCAAATAAATTACTTCTTCCGGTTGATGGAATGTTGCCATAATCTACTCAACTTAAACATCCAATTCCTAAATATGAAATTTGGAAGCAATATCATTAATATAATTTGAGCTATCGTGGACGAAAAAATCGTCCCACATACAATATCAACCAACAAAGACGTCATCGTGAAAATAGTTAAATCGTGTTCTAGGGACTCCAAAACGTGCTTTTTCTTAGTTGTTTGTTATATTTTTCCTCATCTCCTGTACTTATATTTCTCCAGCATTCTTGCAATATTGAAATTTATGATTCCCTTATGCTTTCACAGCTATTCTTACAATATAAATAAAACATAAGTTTGAAGCACGATTTTTCCTTGTTTCTGATGAGTCGGAACATCAATACTTTATTTTTAAATAACTTGATCGGGGTCAAGTAATCTACCTCTTCGGGTTATTGGATTACCACCAAAAACTAATCAGCTTTTCCAAAGGATATACAATTGATATATACAAAATATCAAAATTTTCAGTTTAGTAGTTTTTGATAAACCCTAACTAGAGATCCACACAGACTGACAGACCGACTGGCAGACTGACAGTCAGACTGACAGACACACAGACATCATTGTGAAACTATTAAAATCGTATTCTAGGGACCCTAAAACGTGCTCATCCACAGAAAACTCACTACCCAATTTTAGCATGATTCCTATACCTCTCTTACAGGATGTGGCGGTAGGTAAAAATCATATTTCACGTGTAAAAATATATCACCAAGATCTATGAATGGTCCGTGCTTAGTACTTCTATGAAAGAAATAAAAGTTTGGCCTGATGGAAAACAGAAGCTTGAGTGGTATTTATTAAAACGATTTATTGTGAAGGTAAATACAAGTTTATCCACTTGCAAATACTCCCCGTCCCTTTGCACATGATTTGAATTATCACAAATATTTTTCCACTTTTCAAATGTAGACAAATTTCAAGTATTCTTTTCAATGGACAAACATTTTGACAGAGAAAAAAAAAATTGTAGTCACCCTCATCGGCGTCCATGCTTGCAATCTACGATGTAACTAGTATTAACGCTGATGTTTTGAAATGCATATTGTTATGCATGTAGATTCCGCTGGATAACCCATTCATTTTGCATATCATCTTAAGTAGCATAATAGCTAGCAATTCACAGAGCCTCAGAAGGTAATATGATATGAAACTTATTTAAATGTTGTCCACACGATAAAATCAAACAAAATTAATATATTTCTCATGATAAAGCTAGAATGTTCTATTGTGGCATTGTTCTTCACTCTTCAAGAACTACATTTAAATTTATTATCTTGTATTGTAATTATAATTTTGACAATGACATTTCAATCTTATTTTATTACTGATTTATGTGACCTGTCAAGATCAGTTAACAAGATTTATTGTGATTAACAAGTAACCTAAAATCAAATTTGCAAAAGTGATGGATAATTATTTAAATATTTTCAAAATTAAAGGTTTCCGAACTTGACTTGATTTATAGGTTACGATAATTTGCGTTCATAAATATTAAACATAATTTAACTGCATAAATCCGATCTGATATTACGAAATTTTACAAGGTAACACAAACACCAATTGTAAATATCGACTCTAGGATTCTCGAATCCTAATTAGATTAAAATGCAAAATTAGAGAGTTTTGTAATTGCAATATTTCAAGTAAAAGTTACGGATAATGAATTTGCTCAAAAGGATCATACATACACACATACATAATATCACGCTATGTCCCACTTAGTGAGGTAGCACGAACCCAGAAACACAGTCAAACAACAATCATCCAAACATTCCTATCCTGACACATTCACCTTCAATCTCACCCATATACAGGGTGTTTCAGGACTAGTGTAACAAACTTTAACAGCTTATTCTTGAGGTCCTATAGGTCCTATTCCTTCTAGTTACCAAAATACAAGAGGTTGAAGTTCTATAAATAGCACGAAAATTCCAGGATCAAGGTACTTTCGGAAAACAAGAGTTTTATTGAAAAGTCATACCTTATTTGTTTTAATTAAAAATTGATTGTATTTTTGTTTCATAATGGATCGTTCTACTGCTGAATATGCAGAAATGATTTTTATTTATGGACTATGTAATGGTAACACCCGTTACGCGTCTAGAGAATACCAAGACAGATACCCAAACAGACGCCAACCTTCCCATGTTGTTGTTATGTTGTTCTGTGTTTAGAATTTATTTATTTGTCTATTTTTTTTTTTTTTATTACGAAGATGAGAGGCGAACTAACTACTATGGTCATATGCCGCCTCATGATTGGATGATTGTGAATTTATGTAAACATCACAAACGACCATGCTCTTCAGTGGGATTCGAACCCACGACCTCTGGCGTGCTAGGATTTGTCTATTTAATTGTGTCATTGTGTGTTTTGTTCTCTAAATTGTATTCGTTAATATTAATAAATAAAATTAATTAAGACAAATAAGGTATGACTTTTTAATCAAACTCTTGTTTTCCGAAAGTACCTTGATTACAAAAATTAAAAAATTTCGTGTTATTTGTAGAACTTCAACCTCTTGTATTTTGGTAACTAGAAGGTATGGGACATATGTTAATATGACATTTTTGGCTCAAAATGATCTCAGGAATAACCTGTTAAAGTTAGTTACACTAGTCCTGAAACAGCCGTATATTAGTTTCACCAACCTTTCATTCGACATTCGCTCAACATGTTTCTTGTCCATTACAACATGACTATACGATGGTAACTACACTTTATGGTTTAAAATTTTTCACTTATCAAGACCTATGAAAACACAGCACCACAACCAAAATATTTGTGCTTATATAATCAATCATTTGAATGTATATGAATGTGAGACTACAAAATATTATTATCTAGTTCCATTTAAGATAGAAGTTTTTAAAAAGTTCGTCAATTATCCCGACTTAGTCTTATATAGGTTAAAAACCATTGAACACTACGAGATACAGAAGGACATCAAGAACAGTTGAGCAGCCTCGTATTCGCAACCAGCTAACGAGGCTTCCTGGCAGCACCTGCTCCTCGGGTGTTGTCACCACCTTCCTGGGCGCTGCTTGCTCGTTAGTTTCGCACACCTTGGTGTAAAGATGGCGTTATCTTCCGTGCAGCCACCTCAATAAATCTAGTGAGCGCTGACGCACTCAGTGTTATGATCGGTTGATACGTAGCATCTGCGATTTACGGATAACCCGATGGCCGATCCATCTTGTTTGACGTCTGTGGACGATGGACAGGGTGACTGGTGTGAAATATTCCGTATCTTTGTGGAAATCTGTTGAATTATTTATTAAAGCAAGAAGGTGGCAACTGGGGACTGGTTGTTTTTTGTGGGTCTTATCTTTAAAATCTGGTTTACTTGAACATGGCTTGCGGAATGCGCACTGTTTCGCTCGATTGGCTTGTTAATGATTTATTTATGGTGAATTAGAAGTGATTACAACTGTATTCATCGGAATTTTTCTGCTATCTTGCATCGATTATATTTTAATTATGTATGGACAAAATTAATTCATCTCTGCGTAGAAAAACATTGATTACTTTATTTCCTCACATACTTTCCCACATATCACTAGTTCATTGGCATTTTATCTGATTTTATATGCAGGCACTAGACCAGTGTCATTTGGATTCTACGAATATCGCTATCGAAAACACCCATTTAGCTTTGGTTGTATGGTGCCGGACGCAGTGTGATAATTACTTGATAATGATTTTGTTTTTATAAATTTTCATTTATTTTATTTTAATACAACACAGAATTCATTTTCGCTCGTTTATGTCGATCAGCAGTCGATCGTACAACTTTTTTCACTTTTTACTTAGAAATGGTAGATTTAATTTATCTTTAAAATTACTTATATTTAATAATAAATTAATACTGGGTAGATTTAGGAACAAAATAACACATCAAAAACAAACAAAAATCAAAAAGTGCATTCTTTTTTGGAGAAGACATTTGAAGAAGCATTCTCGAGTTTTCTCCCAGAAAAGTGGAAAGGAAGCTATAATATATTTTACAGTTTATAATGGAGAGCAAACAAAATGACAAAAGGAGTCGAAATTCGTTATTATGCAGTAATAATTGCAATTCTGTAAAGCATTACTTTACTAAACGATATTGAGTATAACAATACAGTTCATTAGTATACAAAATGGGAAAAATAAAATATATCACTTGCAAATAGTTGTCTACCTACATCAGATGTGTGTAAGTAGATAGATAGACTCATAAAAAGAAAAGATAAAGCAGCAAACCTTTATAATTACAACAAATATTCCATGAGAGTGTGCAGAGCCGAGTTGATTTTGGCCTAAATTCAATGCAACAATAAATTCAATTTATTTCAAATATAAAATCAGATGCTGCAAAGGTTTCAAAAGAAAATGTAACTAATAACATTCGAAATAAAAAATATTTCTTGCAATTTTCTAGTATCTGCTTTCAATTCTGAGAAAAACTAAATTATATGTTTAATAATATACTTAAACAATCATAGTTGGCATTCGAGCAATGTGGCACCCCCAATCTGATTTCCAGTGTGTGGATCGCAAAGAATGCAAATAACATAACACATACCCGATCATATATAATTTCAACAAGTGATACATAAAAACAACACGCTATCTGCGATTTCTCCATCAACAATTGAACGCTACGTGGAGGCTACACCTGCTCACTGGATCCTTTCTATTCCGCGTTTATCCCAGCGTGAGTTCTTCGTCGGTTTATCTCTACATCTCGTGCGAGTAAGAAACATTGCGTATGTCATAATTTATCTAGGTTTTTCCGTCACACATATGAATATTGATTAATAACTGGTGAAGTGAAAGACTCAGGTACCTAGGTATGTGCTAACGGGAATTACGCGGAACTCTTTCGAATTAGCAGCAAATAATTTGTTATTTATATTCGACATTTGTGTCATAAATCAACGCGAAAGATATTAGTTTTACATAAAAATTAAATAAATATTTGTTATTGTAGATATGATGCAAGCGATTACTACATAATTTATATTATTTAGATATTTTGAAACACTTCAAAAACAAAGACCCATTCGTTGATCACTATCCTCTATATCTAGAATTTACAACGAAATATTCTAAAATTATACAGTCCAGTTTCTTCAAGCTGTATTTCCACCTCTTAAGTAAAGTCACTGTTCTTTGTCTTCATGATCAGTTTTAATTCTAGAGACAATGAGAATACAATGTATAGGAACAAGTCAAAAAAGAAAACAGAATAGTTATTTACATACCAAATGCGGGAACGCTTGATTCCCGGATGAGTGTTTGGCGGCGCGAGCTTGCGAGCGCTGCCATAGAACGAATCCGGGAACCAAGTTCACGCAAGAGGTTTGTATAATATTTTTTGTACGTAAAGTATAAAACTAATAAAAGTCCATACAAAGAAATGAAGTTTATCAAGGAGTTATTTTGATAATTGTCATAGTTGCACTATAAATATAAACATACAAATTAATTTGTCTAACATATTAAAAAAACAATTAAAATATTTATAATATTTACCGTTTTCACTTGTAAAATTATTATATCTTATTTATATTGAGATAACTAACATTACATTTGTAGGTTATGTATTTTTCAGCTGTCATATCGGGTAGATTTTATTTCCAACATTGGAAACCAAATGCACTAAATTTGTTATTTTAAAATTCAATTTCATTCTTATTCCATCATTGTTTATATTAATGTTATGTAAAGGGATGTTTGAAATACTATATTTTTTTATTATAAATATAATTTATTAATAAACGCTTTAGAAATAGGAATGTATCGTCGAAATTTCCCGGTTGTCTATCTGGTAGAGACCTAGGATATTTCGGACGTTCCTTAGGCAACGTTAAGCAACACATTTCAATGTATGAGTTACAATAATCCAATAATTTGTTCAAGTGATAAAACAATTTAGAATATGAAGAAACAGTTACTCTATTTTAGTTTTAACAAATGGTACTCGAAAGTTGTCTTTTGTTTTCCTTTTTTTTATAGGTTAACAGTAAATAATTATTAAGAAATTTTAATCCTATGAAAACGTATAGTATAATTAAACACATTATTATAAATAGAACCAACTCAAGTACAATACATACTACTTTATTACATTTTTACAATTCACAAAACAATATTATTGCAATTAATTACAAAAATAAGCCCAAGGAGGGGCCATTGCCCCCTCTTGGATCCACCATTGGACGACCTTTCGTTATTAGTGTAACCAAAGCAATACTAGAGGTTCTTGTGTGGCTCTATTTAAGATGAACAAGTGGTCAGCCGGGTGATATTGCGATATATTACCTAAATAGTCTAACACAACTACGCCCTTCAGGTGTGTAACTAGATGGACGACCTTCTTTGATACCACAGCTCCAAAGCAAAATCGTCCTATTAGCAATACATCCAACAGGTGCACCGACACAAAATCCACCATATGTTGAAAATCTCCATCGAGGTAATAAGTCTGGAATTGTCAATTCGTGGCTTTTTAGCTGGGGCCCACGTGCGTGCGTGCGTGCTCGTACAATAGCTATTTGTAAATGGGAGGCTTGGTACAACCGATCCGGACACAGATACAGCATCGGCGGTAACATTAAAAAATCAATGTCGACGTGTATACGGTTACTGTTACGGTAGGTCCCATTGTATGCTAAGCAGCGCAGCTAAGCAAGCGCTGAGCGGCGCTCGCCGGTGTAATTGTGGCAGAGCAAAGCGAGAAGTCGAACTCGTTTAGTGTCGCTGGATACGCACCTTTATCTACGCTGGAAGCTAAGTGGAGAATTTGTAAATTCGCTATTCTACCTTGATAAATGGACTTATTGATATTACGGACGATCAAATTAATTATTTTATCTCACGATTTTCTTGTACACCAGCCACGGTGGATAGTATAAGAACCACTGATTTCTCTATAACACTAGATTGGGCATAGGCCATATTCTGCCATCTGAGAGCGTTCCCAATTGAACGGGTCAGACCTATCAACGAACATCCTTCGCTTTCTATGTACCTTTTCTCTTCAGGTCATACCTATCTTCTAAAATTCTTCGCTATCTCTGTACCGCGCTCGCCACCACCTTTCTACATCAGGTCATACCTATCATCTAACATTTTTAAATATTGAAGTGTCACAAATCTCCTATTTTGACCATCATGGCGCCGTTCAATTAACGCAACGTATCGGCTTATTTAGTGTTATTTAAAAATTTAGAAACACCTGACAATTGCTTAATACGAAAATGGACTCAAAATTGTTGGGATTCCCGAGTTGGATAATAAGATCCTCAGTTTCGATTTCCACAGTCGCTCGAGTTATATTCAGTTGATAATTTCTTGAATTTAAATAAAAATAAATCTAATTGTTTAAATGTCAAAATTTTCAATATCAATAAACCATTGCCCAAATCTTAGGATATGGTGCAGGGATTATATAAAAATTTTATCGCTGTAATTGTAAAATCGCCCTGCAAATTAATAATTCTGATTGGCTTACAGGGTAATGAAGGAAATAATCAGTAATAAACAAGACATGTACTTGGGAACCACTGACTTCTATATAACACTAGATTGGGCTTAAGCCACTACGGTACGTTTCCAATTTAACGCCGTCATGACGATAAAAATTAAAGTTTAGTGCCACTTCAATATTTAAAAATGTTAGATGATTGGTATGACCTGAAGAGAGAGAGGGGGAATAAATAATAATACTTTGTTTTAATCCGAAACTGGACCCTTGAGATTTTCTCTCCATTAGCATCTTCGAGGGTTGGAGGTATGAACAGAAGGTTGGTAGAACAATTGGACTTCATGCGAAAGCAGAGAGCCAAACCCAAAATGGGTAAATAACAAGATGATATAAATACTTCTTTGTTTAATAATATCTAACACTTGCCACATTCTGGACATGTAGCATAAATGTTTTTTTTTTGTTAGTTCTATAGATCATTTTATGGCAAGCAAATATAAAAATATTGCAAAACTGATTTTAAATTGGAAATAAATTGATTTTATTGTTTTGTGTGACCAGCAAATTTCCATTTCCGGTTTTGCAATTATAATAGAAATAGCTCAATTATTATTGTTATTATTAAGTTTCCTTACTCTATTATTGGGAGAATGTTCAAAACGTATTCTCATGGAACTTCAAAATATCTATTTAATTCATGATTACTATACTTTCTTGTAGTTTGTTATGTTCAGAAGACCACACAGAAGACTCATCTTCTAGAGCCTGCTCAATCATACTGCCATCGCACCTACCCAGAACAGAACACATACTCATCATACAAGCCAGAAGCAGAGCGAAACGTAGACAAAAAATAATCGCTTCTAATTTCGAATAAAAAGTTATCTCGTCGGAAGAATGCCAGGAGCAGCATCAGTGGAACCAGCATCAGCAGCACTCTTGGACTCAGGGCCACGAACTACTTCAGTAGCTGTCATATCGGTGCAGACATCTCGCCGTGATAACTGCATTTTTAGTCCGGGCGCGACAGACAGCCGGACAGACGACGGACAGGTAATTAGTGTAGTTGGGACAAAACAAATCATAACGCGAGATAACCCGACGCCGGGATGATAACGGACGTTGGGCCATCGTGTGCATTCATTAACTCGAGCGGACCAACACATGAGCATTTTTAGAAGACAAATATTTACTGAAGCATCCTTCCAAATTCTGTTAACATTGCTCTATTTTTAGAGAAACCAACAATATGAATTTCATCTACTACAAGTATTACCAACTATTTGCGAAGAAACGCACCATGTAAGGTCTTCACACTTGCAAATTGACAAGCATTGTGTTTCGAAATCAACTAAACATTACATTAAGTAGTATTTATATCATCATATCAAAATTAAGCTGGATCCATAGAACACAAGAAAAATTTTACACAGAATAAATTAACATAGAAAACATGTACTTGGTTTTGGGGTTTTATAAATTGCAATGTGATAAATTATTCATGTGTACTGTGTAAGCTATTGGGCATCCAAAATTAAAATATGCTAACTAGTGGTAGAAAGATGAACTAATCGTAAAGTAAATAAATTTCATTGTATTTTAAAATTAATTTGTACTTTTTAAAATTAATAACAGTTGTGATTTTAGGAATATTCCAATGTAAGTATTATATTTGTTTCAGCCGTATTATTTAAATAAGATGTAAAAAAAGTACATTGTATTTGTAGGTTATAGGTTAAGATAGAATTTTCTCCAAAAGAACCTATAAAAAATACGAAAAATTGCTGTGTATATTATGGCTACAGTTCTGCTGCCAATTAGAACACAAACTACCAATAATCAAACAAGCATTCGTCATAAAAGATCATAAAAAATGAAATTGACATGTAGCTTTCGTGAATTGTCATCAGCGCCATCTCTTGATAATTTAGAAACCCAATAAATGGAAGTATACATTTCCATATTACTAAAATTTTAGGTTATTCTACGAAAACTTTAAATCCAGATTTAGGATACATGTTCATAATGTTTAAAAAATACTGAATCGAATAAGTGAATAAAAAAAGTTTCCCATTTACAATAAAAAGGTTGCATCCCGTATTTTAAATACCACTGGTAGACAAAAATATTTTTAAAGTTTATACTAAATAGACATATTTTGTTAACCAACTTCGTAGCAGTCATAGTTCTCTAAATATCCATGAGGGCATACTTAAATGGAGGGTTATGCAGAAGCAAATTTTCGTGCTGCCATCTATTGATGTTATCTTTGAACTACGATGAAATTCACGTGGGTGCCAATTGGCGAAATACAAACAAAACGTAGTCACGCGAGCTGTCAAGATGACAATTTTTAAAATGATGCTAAATATGAAAAATAAAGTGTGTGTATGGTTTGTGCAATAGTGATTCCCGTTATTATTATAAATAATATATGGACAGTGTTAAATTTATTAAGTTTCCTACATAATAAACTTCAAAAATGAAAACATAACCTTATTAAAACACCATCTCAAACGTCAAAACATGGATGTTTGTGTTATGATCTTCCATCTCAACTTTTACCTCATCATTCTCTTTCTTGACTGTGACGTCAAAATCATAACCCTCCATTCAATACTCCATGACATATAGGTGTGGTTTCTAGCCGTCATGTCACGGTACCCAAATATATTAGTGGCAGAGGAACCACAGGGGTAAAGTTAATTAAATCTGATTGAGGAAAATAGAACATAAATAAGTGGTTATTAATTTACTGCATGTCGTCGCAATTTCCACTATTAAATTAACTACTAAATAACACTACTTGGTCCCCTACTACACTCAAAATTTAATTTGCCATAATGGAATAATTATCTACACACTGCCATTAATAAATTTCATGCACGTCCAACAACACAATAAAATAATATTCTCTAATCTCTTTACACTCATATTTAAATTTAATTAATCAACTAAAATAACCTACGCAAAACAGTAGAAACAATCAATTTTATTCCGCGAAAGGTATCGAAGAAGCAGTAGGAAATAATAATTCCTTATTATTGTTTTAAATGTCTAACAATAAAACAAGAAACAAACGCGTATAAATAATCATAACCCACGCTGGCCTGTATCTAGTATTTATAGTATATTGATAGTAGAGCATTATAATCGGCGCCATCAAGTGGGCGGGACGACAAATGACAGATCCATTAAGATCCTGTAAATCCTGAACAGGATAACGGGCCGCCTGCTCTGGCTGCCTGCAGGTCTCCAGGGGAGGGGGCGCTAGACAATCTTGTGGTGATAACGGACAGTCGAGACGCTCTGACGGACGTACGCCAGACCACGGATTTATCATGAGTGCTCCAGAGGCGTACTGACGCCAAGCACAACTGGGTTCATAATTTTAAATAATATAGTTGATAGGGTCGATGATCCAATGTGTTATGAAGATTAAATAATAAATTCTTCAGAACTGCAGTCAAATGATTATTAATTTCTAATAATCCGATGGTTCGATCAAAACAGGGATCACCCTCAGGGGATATTTAGAATCATGAAATTAGATTTTAAATCTTCTGTGTTGATCTATATCATTTCATGATTTTAAATTGTCCATGAACATGATTATTGATATGATCGAAACGTCGGATTTTTAGAAATTAATTAACTTTTGACTGCAGTTCCGAAGAATTTATTATTTTTATTAAATCGACTGTCAAGCAATGACTCTGAAGATATTAGAAGCGAAGAAGTTACAGGGGTAAAGTTAAAAGTGGAGCCGAAATGATGATCTCATGTAGTTACTGATTTCTATTTAACACTAGATTGGGCATAGGCCATAATCTGCCATCTAAGAGCGTTCCCAATTCTCTTCAGGTCATACCAATCATCTAACATTCTTTGGACTTTATACACCGTGCTCGCCACCACCTCTCTTTTGGTCTACCAATCATCTAACATTCTTCGTTATTTCTACACCGCGCTCGCCACCATCTCTCTTCAGGTATACCTATCATCTAACATTTTTAAATATTGAAGTGTCACAAATCTCCTATTTTGGCCATCATGACGGCATTCAATTGGAAACGCACCGTAGCGGTTTATGCCCAATCTAGTGTTTATAGAAATCAGTGTATATAGATGATTAATTGGAGACTATGATTTGACGACTGACAAGAAGGAGGCTTGGAGATTTTTGCTTGCTACTTATTTTTTTAATGTCACCTAAGTTATAAAAAATGTAATAATAATACTGCAACTACATTTCTACATTTAAACCCTCGGAGAACACACTGGGTCAATTTAACCCACAAAAAAATTGTCAAAGACATCAACATTTATAAAACTTTGCATAAATCATTTCCATCGAATATCTCTTTGCAGAATGGTAGACGATTAACGAAAGTATTGGGTCACATTGCCCCAGAGTGTTCTCAGTGATTGAAAAAATAGGTGTTTTTCGAGGGTTAAAAAAAGAATAAAAGCAACCCCAACATGGATAATTCAAGAATAACACCCCAAAACATTGCTAAATTTATACCCTTACAGCTTTGAAATGTTGAATTATTTTAAAACTGTAAAAGGTTCAATTCTCTAGCCATTATATTTAATCAAAAATATATTCCAGTATATTAGCTGAGTTCATTTGGAAATCAGGAAATCTGATATATAATTTCCCACCTAAACAACTTTTATACAGTACAAAATAGAGAAAAAGTTCCAAATAAAAATTGTACTCCTTTCTTACATAAAAAAATTACTGAGATTTGCCCGAAAAACCTAATACGTCTTCAAGTAAACTACCACTTCCAAATGAATTATTACTAAATTAAATACCAAATTGCTTGTAAATTGAACACCTAAATTCTAAATATGTAATTTCAAAATGATATTGTCAATATATTTTGAGTTATCGTGGACGAAACAATCGTCAAACAGCCATACATACGGAGAGACGTCATCATGAATCGAATTCTAGAGACCACAAAACGTGCTATCTGTTGAAAACTCACTATTGAAAATTTTGACCCATCACTATACCTCCTTTACATACATGTACGTGAGATAAAAATGTCGAGTTGGTACATTCTTTGTAAGTTAGTGTAAGAATACCTTACTCTCCACTTTAGAGTGTGGCGACTGCGCCACTGGTGAAGCACTTTAATCAACTGCTCTTACCAGACTGCACTTCATTATATTTAGTTTTTTGTTGTGGCGTTTTTACATCTCTTTTTGTTAGTTGTCGGGCGCACAGCACACTAATCTCGCATCACTGTTTATACCAGCCAACTCTGATATCTGTCACAACTAATAACGCGCTTGTTATGTGCCACGAGAAGTGCCCGCTGGCCGGCGATCGTTGTTTTAATGTTACTTCTGTCACTTCCGAAATCTGCTACTGTATACTGCACACTGCACTCGCTGCACCACCAGGTACGCTCTGACATTATGAGTACACCACAGTATATCCTTTGGTTTAGTGTCGTTCATTAATTATTATTAATTGTTTTGTATTACAGGCTCGCCTCGCAGATAATAGGCTCTTTAACCACATTAAAATTAAGCTAATTTGGAACAAATTTCAATAATACGCTTTTAAAACAATGTTAAAAATATAACACTTTATAAAAAAAGTAAATGTTACGTCTGTAATTAATTATTAAAAGTACATTATTTTTCGTGTGACGTCAGACCGACTAGTGACTGATAGAAATTGCGCGCGCATAATCTTGGTGCTGAGTGTTGTGTTCTGTCAGTTGTATTATTGTTTTTGTTTGTTGAAAAAAATGTTATTTTAACATTTTTCTAAGCAATAAAATAGAATATTTATGATACTTCAATTATTTACAATTCCTACTTATTGAGATTCACAATAAACGACAACTCTGACGTCACTACATTTTTAACAAATCATTGCGGCTTAATTTATAATAATTAAGTCATTTTAAAACTGCAGATAGTCTTCAATTTAGAAAAAGTTTCAATAAAAAAAATTTTAAAAATAGTGAAAACCACATTATATTAAGAAGCAATATTACGGAATATAGTTGTGTCAACAATATTAAAATTAATGTGTAAATAAATTACGTAAATACAGAAAAAAACCGAATCATATCCTATATAAATTTAAGCTATCGCCTAAGTGAGCTCAGTTATTAATTTAAAATGAAGGATTCAATAAATATATACTGTTAAATTACATTTTTGGGGGATTACCACATATACCTATTATTGTTTTGGATTAAACACAGATTTATGAACAGTGATTGGTTTCGGTTTTATTAATCGATAATCCTCTACTATATCATATCAATTTTATTCCTAATCCGCTTTCTTGAAAAGTGATATTATCGGATTATCCAGATTTTAAATAAATTAAACATACTATATATATAAATGTCCTCATAGCAACTATAAAGATTTAGTTCTCCTTGAAATTAATAGCTATAAGAAAGTTCTGAAAAAACAATTTTCACTTGTAACTAATTTTTGTACAGTTTTCTATATATGAAATAAGTTCAATTTATATTGTGTCCAGAAAACATTCACTTTTGGTTTGGCAATTATAACCAAATTAACAATGTTCTGCGCATTTTGTGATTACTCTATTTATGAAGTTTCATTAGCTGCTCTATTGTTTCTCGTTAATAAGTTATTAAACAAATCCATCCATCCATCCATCCATCCATCCAACCTCAAAGAGGTCATGGAAATTATAGGTGAACCAGATTTTGGATACCTTAAAACATGTGTACTGCTTGATATAAAAATGTTTCACCCATAATTAAGCAAAATTAAATGTAATATTTTTTCTTACTTGTTTATTATGACATACTCAATAAACGATTAAACAATGAAACATTTTAAGGACCAATATACTCGTAATTATTATTTAACTTGGCTCCAAAATACCATATTTACAGTATGAATGCTGCTGAAGCTATGTATTTTAAATATCTATTTGAAAGTTATTGCAGTCAAATTACACAAATTGTAAATATGTTGAATGTCTCGGCAGTAAAAGTGCACATTTAATGTCAATCGGCAAAAAATGCAGTACACATAACAACGTTGGTTACTGTTGTACTCTGATTTATTTAAGTATAATTTCATAGAGATGGTGACAAAAAAAATTACGATTTTTCTTGTTGAATATTGTGTGAATCTTGTGTCTGTCAGGCACGGATTGCATCCTAATTCTCTTGGGCTGCACCGCGAGAATGAAGTGTAGGGCAGGTCCGTATCAGCATCATTAATTACAAGTGAAAATATCTAATGACTTATGTGTTATCAGGCGGACGAGCAGGCGCCGGCGACCCACTCGCATTTATAGAAAGGTTCTTTTTTTAGTTCCGGCCCAGCTCGCTCCCCTAATGTTTCCCGAAGCTGATAACCGCCCCTCGCCGCCGCCACTGCGTGATAACAGATCGCTATTGGGGAGCAGCCCTGCTGATAACGCATCAAGCAAACCAGCCCTGACAATTCGCTTTGCCTCTCTCTCGCGCGCCTATTCTCACCCTGACTTTTTCTCGCTTCTATTTTTGTGTCTCTGTCTGTGATTCGCCCCGTCCCGCACCGACACTTGTCCCGCCGAGTAGACGTTTATCGCGCACCTACAGGATCGTAATTAATGAAATGCTGGGATTATGTTTTTTTCTTTGCGCTTTCCCTGAATTTTGATAGTTAATTCTGAGTGGTTGGATCTCCAAGTTGAGCCTCTAAATGGAATGAACATAATCAATTTGCTGAAATAAATGACGCGGCTTAGTTTTAACAGCCATTATTTTATTAATTACTAAATACGAACTTGGATGTCAGTTAGTAATCCAAATGGAAGCATCATTAGAGTACTATAAGAAAATGTAACATATCGAACTGTTGATCTTGTGATCTTGTGTTCGATTCACACATCCAGCAAACTAAAACAGAATCCGCAAATTGGTGCTTTTTAAAATGTCCTATATACCGAGATCTGCCCTAAGCAGCGTGTCACACCTAGAAACTTTTGGGCTTCTCATAATCGATAACATCGCGATTTTTTTTTTAATAATAAATACATACCATTCAGATTTGTTAAACATACTCGTATGTACATTTAACAGTAATTAAATCATTCTCCCAATGATGTTTAGTACAGTACAGCTTTCTTGTGGTGCGGTTCACGTCACTATCTTCTTTCTCACTTTCTCCCACTATTGCCGATTTGATTCATACTAATGTGAATGATGACGTGAACCGCACCACAAGAAAGTTGTACTATAAAGGGATATCATAGTTGTAAAGTACAGTGTATTTACAGACTGTAGAAAGTGAACTAATTATTTTTTGACGTTTCTAAAAACCAATGAAATGCTTCATTATATGTGACGTGCATAGTTTAACCAATCCTGTTATTATTATACTGAGAATAAAGCTCTAGTAATTATTTACAGGAATAATATCTGTAGCTCTTATGTTCTTCTTGACAAATGTCAGAACTCAGGGAGTTATCATCAACAACAACACAAGTAAAAATTAAGCAACAAAGCTGGATTTAGTGGCGCGCCTAATTCTTCAGTATCTTTCTCAAACTTGTTGCCATTTGGCAATAGTCACTCAAGTCTACGGGCTTTCGTGGCTATTACCTGGCAACAAATTTTAGAAAAATCTGTCAAATTATTTTCACACGGAAAAAAGAGTAGAGTACAATTTACAACCATTTAGAAAACTGAAGATAACAAGATGTATTTTATGAAAATATACTTTTTGGTAAATACATCTAATTGCTTAGTAAATAATCGTGTATATATACTGTAAAGTTTCTAAATTTTTATGAAATTTTTCAGAAATAGCATCTTATATCCTCAGTGTACCGAATAATTCAGTATTTTTTTCGTGTATATATCGTCAATTTTAATTAATATAAAAAATATATAAAGAATGATCTATTCGTGCCTAGCGAATATTGGAAATTGGTGAAGAAGCAGATGTTAATGTATAAAAAGTGTGACATTAACATTAACAAGAGTATTGTTAGTAGAGTGGAAGTGAAATAGTTGAGACAGTTCCTTTATATTCAGCGAAGGAGGAATGAAATGTTGGTGAAACATATATGAGTGAGAGATTGACGGTGAGCGAATGAGTAGGCTCCGACGAATTAATTGCGTAAATAAATAGACGTGCTTGTATGAATGTGGACAAGGCGAAAGTGGTATGCAACTGATCTCTATACACCTCTGGATAGCCCTTCGCGTATGAAAAAGTGACGCCGATTTAAGCGTGGTGACGCCATGATACGGAACTTAGAATTTAGTCGAATATGGTCCCAAACGAATGTTGATGTACAGCTGAATGTAGCTTGAAAGTTTAGAAGTATGATATTGAGAATAGTTGGCACTATAGCTACGAATTACTTTATTTGCATTTCAGTATTTCGCACCAAATTGGCTAGATTCAGACCTCCGCAACATGGCTGCCACTGCGCTGGAATAGACTTCACCTTTACGTACGTTAAGGCCTATCCAGGGATCAATGTGATGTGCCAGGATAGTTATGTTTGAGGGAGATTGATTGTTTGTGTCTAATATGTTGCAGAATTGGTGTTACCCTCTTCGTAGAATATAGCGTGATGTTTTGTATTAGTCTAATTATTTAATGACATCCTCGAATAAACTACAGCACTAGTAGTTTTTGCATCTTTTATGACTTTGTAGCTCCAAACCAGGTTATTCTGAAATGGTGGGAAAGCACGCTGGTATATTTATTTATGATTATGTATTTGTAGGTGGTTATCGAAATAAACCGATAGATAAATACAATCAATCATCGATAGCACATTAAAATTACAAAATATGCACAAAATACTCCTGAATACAGGCCTGCTCGCCCGGAGCGTTACTCCTACTCACTGATAACGAACTCATTTTTTAACTGGTCCCGCAGAATGTTAAACACATACATGATTTATGGGTATTTATGCTCCGTACATTAAATGTTCCATACACACACATGCATCAGCTGTATACAAATACACACGGACGCAGTAGGCTGGTACAGAGCACAGAGCAGCAGAGACTGACCGCGGGCCATCTTTGTGCATTGTTGTACCACTAATGATTTTCCACAGTCTTCGCGTATTGATTGTTGGCCGATGATCGCCCGGAGATATTAAATTACAGGTGTAGCCTCTTGTTAAGGTCCCCAAGAGGTCACCTGTCTGAAAAATTCCTCGCGCTGGAATTTGATGGACGTCGATACACCCCACAAGCCAATGCTAAAGACATTCACGATAAAAGAACGTTATATTGCGTACTTGTAATGCAAGATTACACTTTATCCGCGATGTGGTGGCTGCTACGTCATCAAAAATATTCGTATGGGTTAAGATTTGAATGGTAGGGAGGAAATTAATGACGTCATATAGGTTCTCAAACAGTAATGATGAACAAGTTATTAGCACAATTTTATACTTACAAATTAAGAGTTATTTTTTAAAGAAAATAGTTATTTACTTTACAAGTGGGCAAAGTAAGGAATTACCCACGAGAGAAATTTTAGCATTCGAAGCCGAAAGCTGAATGTGATAATTTTATCGAGAGGGTAATTCCACTTTGCCCACGTGTGAAGTATAACGTTTTATCCAACAACTCTTGCATGCAAAATTTATGCAAGAAATATTATTTGACGGAGACATGCTTTAAATTTTTGAAATTAAAAAGTCAATACTCACTCGTAGATTTTCTCAAAATTATACCTACTAGTGGGTAATCTGTTACTTTCCTTGTTTAAAATCGCTATAGTTATAGAGCATTTATTGAGATGTGTTGGATAAAAGTAATTTTTCATGCTAGTATCATTATGAATTTATTTATTTATTTTATATAAACATATATTTAAATGTAAACAGCAAACCACGTTCAATAAGGCCGTAAAGTGATTATTCCGATTGGAGGAAAAAGAAGATTCCATTCAGGAATTCCAATTTTCAAATCTGAAAGACTGGAACTGTCTCACGGTCTGCGATAGGCATCGCTGATAAACGATGATTGACAAGGAATATATGAGAGGAGAATTACAAGAACGATTTTATAGCTAATAAAAAACTGATTTACGTTCAAAATCGTTGATTATCTGTGCGAAACGTACACGAGGGCCATTTTTATATATCACGCAAGATTTTTTTTACTGTGGGAAAAAGGCAATTTGTAGACAAGCGATACGGGAATCAAAAATAATTCTGATCTAAAAACCAATAGCGAAACTTATGGACCTTCGGCACGGAAGGAAAACTAATTGCCAGTTTTTAAAATCAATCATAAAAAAAGAAAAGTGACAATGCAAATTTTCAGGAAGTATACGAAGAATAACGTTAGAGCAGATGGTTTGTGATATATATCTCCAAGATTCAAACGTGAAATTTATGAGATAGAGATCGAAAAACCGATATGCGGCATTTGAAGATGAGGCTTCGGAGGCCGCTAGTAAATAAAATAATACGATAAATAAACAAATTCATTAATATTTCATGAAATGCTGGCAAACGCCAATGATACACTATCATTTATTTATCTCGGCTCAGAATGGCATATTCTTACTCGCATATCAATGCTTGTACTGAATTTTGGTGACTTGGAATGACTAAAATAATTAAATATATAAATTATCTAGTCAACGTATAAAATCAATCACAAATCTCTTTCAACATCCTTACAAAAAGTGAGGAGTCAATTGAGGTGGTTTGACCATCTCTAGTGCATGTCGAGTGAAAGGTTGATGAAACTAATATATTGGGATTCCAAATTATCAAGAGATGGCGTTGATCACAATTCCCAAAAGGTACATGTCAAATTCATTTTGTATGATATTTTATGATGGAGAATACTTGCATTAGTTTTGTTAGTTTGCTTTTATTGACAGCAGAACTGTTGCCATACACACTACAAATTTTCCTGTCTTTATAGGTTTTTTTGGAGAAAATCTTAACCTATAATCTACAAATACAATGAACCTTTCATTTTTACATCTTATTTAAATAATACGGCTGAAACAAATGATATATTTACATTGGAATACTCTTAAAATAACTACTATTGTTATTAATTTTTAAAAAATAACAATTAATTTCAAAATACAATGAAATTTATGTACTCTATGGTTAGTTTAGCTTTCTACCACTAGTTAGCGTATTTTAATTTTGGAAGCCCAATATGATCGAGAGTAAGGGAGAATGATTTCGTGTGCGCCAGAGGAATAAGTGGTTAGGTATGATTGATGATTCTGAGTGCGAAGAATAGATGTAGATCAATATGGACGTAGCGAAATTGGTATATCTGGATAGGAATGTTTGGAGCAGATTGATTATTGGTTGATTGTGTTTCAGGGTTTTTCCTACCTCACGGTATGGAATAGGATGATGTTACGTATGTATGTACAATTTTACCAAAAAAATCCCTTAATGGAAATTACCAACTATGTATATTTATAAAGAAATAATAATAAAGAAAATCGGAACAGAGAAAATAGTATACCGCGAGTTTCAGCTATAATGCAACCTTTACATTTCAGTTATTAAAATATTTCTATGGATACCAGTTATACGAAGGACTGTTCCATATAAAATGCAACATAAGATGTTAAATTAAGTTGTAGTCATACTTTAAAGATGTTTATTAATGAATTAAACAATTCTAGTTCTGCTACGTTTGATAATTTATTTCTTGAACGCCTTAAAGCAAATCGTTCCACAATTTTGAAAATATTTACAATGTTTAAAAATGATGAATGTTTAGACATTAATCATTAGAAAAAAACAACTGTGCGAAATGAAAATATAAACAATAAAGTTCATATAACATTGGCAACTTGTATTGCATTTTATCTGGAATAATACGGTGATATTCTTATCCTTAGTAATACTGAATGACCAGAAAAGTAAATATTACATATTTGGGACGACTGGTAGCGCAATAACATATCACCAACCCAGTTCTGCGCAGCTATATTAAAATAATCATCAAATGAAATAATGGAGGGATTATAAATAAACATTTCCCAGGCCTCGTAAAAGTAGCAAGTAGCAAGAAAGGTTTGCAAGACCGTTCGAAAGCAATCGTTGAAAGTTTTCGCGTCATTAACACGCAGAAAATCCTGAAATGATTTTAAATCATCGTTGATCACCGGAACGAATCCGGACAACAAAATGGAAATCCTAAAACGATCCAATCTTGTCCTGGGCGATAATTAAAATAAGCGCTATCGCACGATCTTCATTTTTTCGTAGCACCGGCGAATCGAACGAAATTGCCTAAAACAATTGCTGGGAATTGGCAACGACAGAAGTGGATGGAAGGAGCGGGAAGAAACGGAAGAGACATCAGAATCAGTTGAATGATCGTTGCCCGGGCGATTTAAAACGGGAGACGAGATATCGCGACGGGATAACCGGGATATACCAGGATATACTAATCCCGGAGCACGCTGCCTTATCGCAAGGCATACACGTGCGCGCGCGTGCGAGGGCTTCCTATACGGGTTGACAATGACTGTGCTCACCTGGATCGACCAAAGATTCAATGAGTCTAAATACGCAACAATTTTTTTTTATTACCGAAACAATACTATATACTAGAGCTCCGTTGGAAGGATCATAAGTTCCTCAGTTTGAATTTCTATTTACCCCTGTGGTTTCTCCTCCCCTAACATCTATATAGTTATTTGCAAACTAGAGAGAAAAGGGCTTTCCTCTTGTGTTAGACACAACATTTTTTTCACGATATGTTTCTAAAAGCGATTTGATTGGATATAAAACACAACTGACACGTTAAAAGTTAGATTATCAAATGCAAAGCGGGGTAGCAGTGTTGCCAATGAACCAATTTGATTTAATCTAGAAAAAGAAGAATATAAGATATAATTTAAAGTATGTATATCACTAGAATTTTCAATAAACTTAGGCATTTATTTATAGTTTTTACAACATATTTTTATATAACATTCATATTGGTAACACTATTATATTTTCCTCACTAGAGAGGAAAATCTCCTCATTTTCCTCACAATTTCGGGCGAAGAACGGTGGGGTTTCCTGGCATGTCGTGAAAAGAATATATTACCCAGCGAGATCTGCGAATGTACAGTGCCACACTTAACTTTATAATCCATTTTACCTTAAAAATGTAAAATTTTTAATAAATTGACTGCTTCTCCGTTATTTGTCTCCTTTATACATCTTCCAGTCAAGAAATCGTCTCACTTAAAAATTGCAATGAATAATTCTTTCGATTCATTGGAAGAGACATACGAAGCGAATTTACATTCGCAAAAATTACAGCCAACATTTATGCTACTTTTCGAAACGTGCCTACAAAAAAGTATTTTTCGTTGTCCAGGTAATGAAGGTAAGTTTTTTCATTTCCAAACAGTAAGGAAAGCAATAATGCGACATACTTTATTATTTGGAACACCTGGTATTGTCATACTATCAAGATGAGTTACTACCTATATATTATACAATCATTAAACAATGAGCTTCAAAATCATTGGGTTCTTCCCAGTTAAACAATATTCATTTTTGTTTTATTTACTAGACGTTGTTTTGGAAAAACACAAAATAAATTGATAGATAAATTAGAATATTTGACACATAACGCTGGCATGAAAAAAAATATGATCGTTTCGAAGTATGATTCTTTCTCTTGTTTGATTACCAATTTATTGCTCATTATTATTTATAATGAAAAAAATCAGCAAGCTGACATTTCACATCTCAAACATTCTAACTTCTAATCTGTTATAAGGAAGAAATCATTCAAAAAGCATCTAAAACTGAGGAATCACTTTTGCCGACAACGTCGAAAGAATGCTATGAAGAAACGTAACGCCTTATACAAAAGATGGTGTATAAAAAAAGGTTTTTGAAGGAAACAGTTCTGGGACACTGGTTGAATAGGTAGTTTTAATATTAAATATTACGTTGTATTATATCTAATTAATAAGAAATGTTTGCATAATACAATCATTTCATTAGGTTTCTAGTAGCCAGCCACATAAATTGTGATTCTTATTATAGTATCCAGGGGTACAAAAAATGTTCTTCTTAAGTGAACTACCCTTAATTATAGGAATTTTGAAAAAATTCTTTTTGTTCCGTAATCAAGACATTAAGAACTATATGCCCTTATAATATGTACCTGAAGTTATGGCACAACCTGTATAGTATATATTTCTGCGAAAGCAGTACTGTGCGTATTCGTCAAATCAAGTTCCCCAACTTTATTAGCGGAGAGCACCCTCAAAAGCAAATTTGTCGATTGCGGAAGTCGAACAGAAAGTCTTATGAGATACGGAACTATTTGAAATCATATGATTACTCAAAACTATACAGTATCATTGACCAACCCCTTCGTGCAACAAGGTGCGGCGGGGCGGGCGGGGGTGTCAGGGGGTGGTGCGCGGTGGTGTGTGCCCGGCGTAGATAGCGGATGAGATACGCGAGACTGGAAGTATAGCAGAGACGCTGATAAGAAAGTAATATGGCGTCCTCGCTCGCCTGCCGCGGCACAGCGCGATAAGACGGCATCGCGATAACGCGGGGCGGGGCGGGGCGCGGGGTGCGGAGCCCGAGGGGTGGTTACGTGGCTGGCACAGCCAACCCTGATAAGATGTCGGCAATTGATGACGTGGAATATCTACCAACTAAATTATGACCAGATAATGTTTTTAAATATAGCTAAGGGTTTTAAATAAATATATTGATGAGATAACTCCAAGTCTAAAAGGTTTTTTGTCAGACTATTTCCAGATATCCGTTGAGTGGGTAGGCCGTGTTCGTTAATTCTCGACAAATTTCTTTGTGTGGGGACTTTTCATTAGAAATAACGTTAAAATTTATAAACTCTGCACTGTTAACTACAGTTTTCAGTGGATCAGTGAAACAAGAATATAATTAGATTATTGCGATTATAAAAACGAACAAGTAGGATACTACTTTGATAAAAGATAATCGATCTAATGAACTAACAATAAAAATATTTGATTATGGCTTACAGCAGATATATGATATAATATTTTTGCGTTTGAAATGCGGTTACCAGCTGATAAATCACGTCCTCCCAAGATATTAATGAAGGGGGAACTATACAGATTCAGTTATTTTTAAGTAGTGAATTTGTCCAATGATTGTCCACTGTAGATTCTAAATGAAGATCTTATGATCAACAGTCCGACGTGTTACCACGGAGCCGTACTCTGGGTCGTCTGGGTTTAATGAGCATATTATATATAGCTGCTTAAACTGTCGCTCTTCCTTCTTCTTTTTCTTTGAGACGGATCAATTCCCAGTTCTCTTATTTCAGAATTTCTTTCTTACGTCTCTTCACATGTCCCTGTTGTTTTTTCTCTCCAATTTTTTATTCTTAATTTTCTTATTTCTTCCTTGTTTCAACTATTTTGACCTCCTACTGTAGTACCAATTGACTATCTCTCTACATAATATGTCCTAGCCTAGTCTGTTCATTTTCTTGATTATATCTTTCCTTCCTAATTATTGCTCAATTTCATGATTCATTTTAGTACTGTCTTCATTTTATGTGATTTCAACTAGTCCTAATATTGCTCTTCATACGTTCCTTCCAATTATTCTCAGCTCTTCTTCGTCTTTTCTTGTAATAGTTATCGCTTCTGCTAAGTACATTGCAATTGGTTTGTATATTTTAATTTTTATTGCCTTTATAAGAATTATTTCTGCTACACTTCCTCTTTCACTAGTTAGCACAATTCCTATTTTAACTTCTTCAAATGAATGATCTCCTACATGAATTCTTAGTACTACTTCGTTTTAAATTCTTATTAGTTTTGTTTGGCTTTTGTTATTTTTAGTCCCAGCTTGTCTTCATCTTTAAATTCAAATATATTAAAGATTAAAATAATGAGATATTTGAAAGAAATGTGTGGGTACACAAGACTGTATCGGTATCGCGCAATTTACGTTGGTATTATGATGAGTACAAAATTGAGAAGAATGTAGTTTAAATGGTTGGTTAAACAGATTACAGGAAGACAATTTTGTGGAAAAGTATATGGTTAAGATTGCTGAAATGACATTCTAGTATTTTTCAAGTTGTGAATTTCCCGATGTTTTACTTTCATTCCTTACGATTTTGTTTCCCAGTTTCAATTCTACAGGAACAGTTGTTCCGTTTCTGATGTGGTCTGGACGTATCTAGCGAATGTCGATTGGTGTCATTGGTGATGTATAGTGCTAGATTAAGGGTGAGCGATTCCGTAGACGCTCGAGGAATAAATAACCTTGATCTTTGCTCATCATCGTAGGGCGAATAATTAAGAGCAAAGGAATAGAACAAAAGCTACCCGCAATGTAAACTACGGTAGACGCAGAGAGCAAGAAGAGCTATAATCCTACTAGAAGGTTTAGCAAAATGAAGATGTGTTCTGTCGAAACTGCGAGACAGTATCAACAAATATCAGGGGTACAAACACGAAAACAATTAGTTTTTATTGAAAATAATTGCTACAATATTGATTTCCAAGCCTTTCCGATAATACTGGACGCCTGCTTACTGTTTGAGATTGCGAAACTTTAAACCATTAAAATTTGTAAAACTTGCAACATAAACAGCCCGTAACCTCAAACAAACCCCGTGAAACTTTTCAATCCAGTGTCCATCCGTCTCCATATTCACATCATTCATCCGTGATTGTTTATTCTCAGTGTCGCTGCAGTGCAGCACACACGGCGTCGCTGCCGCCGATATCTGCGCGAGGCGGCGCTTATCGGCGGCGAACGGCGTCTCGAGTCGCCGGCGTCTTTATCAGGGCCGCGCGGGCGCTTATCAGCGCGGCCCAGCGCCGTGAGACGCCGCGGCGGTGGCGGCGGCATACGTGTTATCAGACGCGGCCGCACTATTAGAATATCTAAATATCCACGGCTGCTGCTTGCTGGAGATGGAGGATAGAGACTGGGAGAGCGACGGAGGAGTGTTGGTTGTTTTGAGTTAGCGTCGGGGTGGAAGATACCTCATGAACGGAGTGAAATATTCGCGGGTGTACGAGTAATTATAAACAAAAAAATATATACTCTGACCCACAAAATTCATTTTGATAAAACTTATTTGTAACACTACTATAGAAACTGCTCTTTTTTCGATGCTAGTATATTTATACAGATTTACAGCCAAAATATATAATGAAATCTACGCCGATATTTCAGCAGTTACAACTATCAAACTATTAAATATTTTGACTGCAAATCCGTTTCTTATTCTTCTCAATATCCTCATCAGTTGAACATCGCATCCTTTTCATCATTTATACAGTCAAGAGAAGTATAAATTATCTTGTATCTGATTGGATAAAAATATTTGTTTAATTTAACTATTTCAATCTATTTATACGGCTTTAAATTAAAAATTATGTCCAAATGCGAACAGAATACAAATTGATGACATAAGACATATTAAATGTTGTATTACATTTATAATTACACCCATAGTATAAATCAATCTTCTAGTTACTGCTGTCTTTAAAAAACGAACTACAGAGAGAGACGTTTCTATCTGAATACCATAAGGAAATTAAAATTTCTAAGTTGTTTATAATAAAAAAAATTTGTGATACAATTCAAAGTTGATATCTATGTCATATTTTCTTAATTAGATTTAAAATTTGTAAAAATGTTTCTAATTCTCAAAGCAATAAATTGATCGCAAGAGCAAACAAACTTTGATGCCACTTACAGGTATAGCAATAAAAATTCTTATTTTTGCTAAGGCTGGAAACAAGATGTTTTCGACGATATGGGATATACAAAACTAGTGTATTTAAAGGTATAAAAATATGGGAGGTAGGTGATCATAATAGTTAAATTTTTTGGGATGTTGGTTTTTACAGGGTAGGGGAATGGGGGGTAGACTAAAATTTGACAAGCAAAATAAATGGATACGTACATAATTACATTTAGCTGGATCATGAGATCTTCAGTTAAATGTCCGCAGTCCATAAATTATCAAAAAAATTTTCGCGATTTAAAAAGACTGACGTGATTACCATACACGACATAAATATACTTGACACTTGTTTGACATATGGAATAGATGTTTCAGATATTCGTTTGTTTTGATATCAGCTATGAATGTTGAATTATTATTACTTCTATCTTTCATTTGAAACTTTAAATTGTGGCTGTAATAATTATATTTGAAATACACAGAATTTATTGTTGTATGAATTTTGCAACCATCCACTTTTGATTTTGCATTTATGACCAAAATCCACTCAGGTCTGCCCATTGCCATAAAACTTATAATTACTAGATTTTGATCCCACTGCTAATAGTTGCCAATTTAAATTTACCCCTGTGGTTCACTCTCCATTACCATATGTGGGGGCTATGATTTGACGGCTGGTAACCGCAGTATATCACTATCGAGATATGCGTAAGTAGAGTGCTACACCTATAATGGGTAAAGGCGTTATATTTATTTATTTTTATTTCGTTACTTTTTGAAATAATGTTTAAAACGAATAAACTTTGTATAAGAAAGTAAACGTAGCTCTGCTATAAGCAGAGTGCCACACCCCGGAATAGGTAAATGGTGTAATGACCTACTCATTTATTTATTTTGTTATTTATTAGGAAAAGTATAATTACCACTACCTAAAAATGTTTCCAACAAGAAAAGTTATCATGCCTGACTCGCTCTGATTGTTTTGTCAGTTTGAAATTGCCGCCCGAATTCTATTAAAACGTACTTAATGACTGAATTTCGTCACTTCTTCCCAAGCGTCAATTTTTCAATATGACAGCACTCCTCTGTCCATCTTCACTCTCCGCCCATGTCCTCCCGCGGGTGTCGCGAGGAGCGCGGAGGAACAAGGAGAGCAATCCACCCGCTGCCACCCCTTAGTGCGGCTCTGCGCGGACGCGATAAGGGCCCGGCACGCCTTATTTATATTCATCAATGGAGGGCGTTATCAGTTATGAGCAGAAATGTTTATTAGCACACGACGGCACGGAGAGTCCGCGCGAACCAAGCTCTTCAGACTCAGTGGCGGGGAAGGGGCGGAGGGGGAGGCAGCAGGGTGGAAAGTGAGGAATGTGCACGGGGATCTTCAGGTGAAGGCAACACACCTGACGAGGATACATAAATTCTCAGTAATAATATTATGTGAAAGTAAGAATAAATTGAAAATAATTTGACAGATTTTACGACAATTTGTTGCAAGGCGCGTAGGGTTTGAGTGGCTATTTCTAAATAGCAACAACTCTCTAATTTATCGAACACTCGAATTAAATTTAATTAGATCATTTTTTATCCACAAATTCAAAACAAAATTGGTAACAAAATATCATATTTATATTACTAGAGACCTAAACAAATAATAAAAAATAATTAAATGGAATATGATGGAACCCCCATGATATGAATTAGGTTCTATTACAGGACGAAAAATCCTTCGGAGCCTGTACATTCTGGGTTCAAAATTTGCTTACAAAAATTGCACTTTATTCAACGAAATAAGTCTGAATTTGTGTGAAAAACACAAACAACCATACTCTTCAGTGAGATTCGAACTAACGACCTCTGGACTGCTATGCTAGTAACAGTCACTGCGCCACCGAGATCGGAATACTTTTTTTTATAGAGATAATCTTATTTTTATAATGCTTAGTTAAAAATATATCAATATAAATTTAAACAAATAAATGTTAACGTTATTAAGCATATAGTTGGATGGGCGGAGTCAATGCGCATATGTAATGTAACTGAAACAAATCTACATTACCGATGGACATGTGAACGTAGTATTGATACAATAAAATAATATCGCGAAACGTTATGGTATTTGGAATTTCTTGATGATAATGATTAATTGTTTGAAATTTTACTCACGGAAAATCCGCATTGTCTATAGATAAACAGTTCTTCGAAGAAGACACTTACCTATAAAAGAAAAAAATATTAAAAGGTTAGAACATTATGCTTATATAGAAAATTATAAAAAACAACATGAAAAATGTACTATAATTTTTTACCAGTTAAAAAATAATAAAGAATCTCTTGTTAAGACATTAGCTTTAATTTGTTTCAGTAGGTCTACGTACTTAAAAATATATATTTTTGTATGCTTATATATAATAAGTTCCCATCATAAGAAGAGTACTTGAAGTAAGTGGTCATGATTACTTTTTTGAGATAATTCAATTTTTGTAATGTTTAGTTAAAAATTTGTCAATAATAGTTATTTACTTTACTAGTGGGCAAAGTCAGTAAAGTTTATTATTATAATTATTATTATTATTGCCCACGAGAAAAGTTTTATCCAACATCTCTTAATAAATGAAAATTATTAAAGAAAAATTATAGTTACCAAGGTGTTGTGTGTTATTATTATTTTATAAATAAAAAATTACTCACTAGTGACTTTACTCAAAATTATACCCACTAGTACGTAATCTGTTAGGTACTTTCTTTGTTTAAAATCATCATAGCTACAGAGCGAAAGGTGTAGGGTAAAAAAGTATTAATTAATTTCAACAATGTTATTGTTTTAAATATACTCCATATCAAAAGCCTTATTCAATTTTTTGTATCCATAACAACACTAAAAACAATAATGTTTTTCTTCAAACGTCATAAAAGTATCTAGATTTCATGTATTTGTATACAACAAACTAGTAAATATGTAACTAGTAAATAAGTAATTCAATAATTTGACATTTATAAATGAAATAAATAAACAAATACAGCAAAACAACATAGTCTATGACAATTAAAAATTATGGATAAGAGAATATTGTTTGAAGTTTTAAGAATTTTATTTATATTTCTATTATCTATGTTTAAAGATCAACTTGCATCTTGAGGGATGTGATTTAACGGCTGGTAACCGCACTACACGGGCAATACTATATCACTTACCGAAATCTGTGACGGCGTGATGAAATATTTACTTATTTTATTTTAATCTTCAATATTCTAGTATTGTAAAATGTAAAGCATGCAAAAGAAAAAGGCGTTAGGCAAACAGTGTCAGTCGGTCATTTTCCCCTTCTTTCAGGCGCGCTGGCGTCCCCGCCACCCCGCTCGCTTCTAAAGTAACGCACGTGTCCATCCGGTGTCCGGAGAGGCGCTCAGCTCCTATTTCCGTGATAGACTTCCGGTATTTTTATCTGACGTCAGTGTGCGCTGTGCATTTGTCTCGCCCTGGCGGGGGTGGGGCGGATGACGCTCCATACCGCCACCGCGACGTATCATATCTGGGGCCCATACTTTATGGCTGCAGCAGTTGCAACTTTTCATATGTGGGTTTATCTTTCGGTGGCAGTGGCAGCAGAAGGGATGGAGCGATGGTAAACAGCGAACTTTAACGTCGTGCATTGCTGGCCAAAATGTTACAAGGCAGGACGAACTTGAACGCTCTCATTTTAATAGTACATTTGTACTTTTTGCCTCAAAATATGTAAATACGTTATACCAGGGGTGGGCAACCTACGGCCCGCGGGCCAAATCCGGCCCGCGTAAAGTTCCAATCCGGCCCGCGAGATCTAATAAGAAGAAATAATAAATATTTTCAAAAACACTATTTTTTAATTAGGTTAGTACCCAACATAAACAGGAGAGATTTATAGCTTAAATTAGACAAATATAGCAGCATCTTTATTCATAATTTAGTACTAACTTCATAATATAGAAAGTCGTAATGCAGCAACTTTGGATATTATAAGTGACAAAAATGTGTTAATTAACTACTACGGCCCGCGTACAAAATTTAAATCTTATTCTGGCCCCTGTTATACAAAAGGTTGCCCACCCCTGCGTTATACCATATTCCATTTCTTTCTTTTTGTTTTAGATATCATAAAAATCTTATACACACAAATACTTATTTTAATTTGAATGTTTAATAAATACACTGAACACGTAATGTTTCATATATATATATATATATATATATATATATATATATATATATATATATATATATATATATCATCACGCCTTTTACCCATTACGGGTGTGGCACTCTGCTTACGCAGATCTCGGTAGGTTTTTTTTTTCGTATGAAGTGCGGTTACCAGCCGTCAAATCATAGCCCCCAAGGATGTTAGTGGAGGGGGTACCACAGGGGTAAATTTAAATTTGTAACTGTCGGCAGTGGGATTCGAACTGAGGATCTCACGATCCACAGTCCGTTACCACGGAGCTATTTATGTTTCATTATTTTAACAATACATTATTAAGCAAATAAGCAGATATAAGAAAACTGCAAATAAAATTTATTATTCCTAATATTATAATTACCACATTTCTCATGACATTTTTTTTCGCTGTCGTATATGGAATAAAAATAATTTTAAATTATTGCTCTATGTCCAGTAAAAGTTCAGTTCCGGTTTTGCCATTAGGACCAAAATCAATATTCATTACTCGAATAATTTTCGTTCGTGAATTATTCAACATACGGACACACATTTCTCAATCTATCAACCCAGACGTCATTGAGAAAATGGCTAAATTTAATTAATTAATAAGAATGCACGAAACATATAATTAAGAAGTTTGATTTATTGAACATTCTTGAATTTTGTAACATTTTGAGAAAGTTCCGAGTAAATTTGTTTAGCATGTTTCAATGTTGATAGTATTTGAGTGGAGTACGGTCCTGCGTGGTGCAGATTGCAGAATCAGGAGCAAGTGAGGCAACCTGCGTCCGAGGCCGCGTCCTGAAGCCAGGATCCAGCACTCAGGACCCAGGACGAGATACACAGACACAACTGGATGTGCAAGCGAGATAGCGCCGTTTTATCTGCATATCTTGCTCTTGTCCGTGTGTTGTTCTGTGAAGACTTGCATATCACGGCGCACGTTAGTTCGTTCTGCTCACACCACGGCTGCAGCGGCGCTAGTGTCTGCTCGCTGTGTATGTTTTAAACTTTGCTTTATACTTTATCTCTATATTGCACTGAAACTTGTGCTGGCCTCTATCGCTATCTCTCTCGCCGCCACCCGCCACCGACGCCATGGTAACGTTAGTTTGTTGTTTTTGTTTGCACTATAACTTCGTCCTCCCTGTTGCCCCCTGTGCCGGGCCTGTGGTTAAGCTGCTCCCCGCCTGCCCTGGGGGGAGTTGCATGTATCGATTGTTTTTCGTTTAGTATGCACAACGATACTTTTCTAGGACTTTTTTGTTGCGAAAGTTTCCTAGATATCGGTGCAATATGTTCTGTTGTTGGAGTACGCGGATTTATTTGCTCTTTCATTTCACTGACTTACTTTCCGCTAATAATAAAAATTACTTTAAAACACACAATGTGCCACTCACGGCAGGCCGAACGCTCGATATCTCTGATCAGAGAACTTGAATCAATCAAAGTTAACGATCAATCTCTAATCTCTCCGTAAAACTATAAAACATTTCGCGTTTCGCTAGGTGGCCCTGACAAATTGCACATCAATACTTATTTAAAGTATCACCAATTAATCATGGAAAAAATAGAACGAATTTAATACATGTACAAATTATAACTTTTCAATATTCAAACCTATATAAGTTCAATAAAATTTATTTTTCTACGACTATTGAATAATGTGTTTATTTCTTGTCCGTTTCTTGATAAATAATGATATACTTTACTCGCTATCACACTTTACCCACTGGATGCGTAGCCTATATCGACCAATATGCGTTTCGACGCACATATAATTATTTTTCTATAACACTGTTTTGGAAACTACACATTCCACAACTAAAAACTGTATTGGAACAACTATCATTCCATACGCCGCGTATGGAATAATTTCGACGAATCAGAACCGCATGTAGTTTGACGTTTTCAACAGTTTTATATTTGTATTTTTTGTATAATTTTAAAAATCATGTTATAGAAAGTATAGTCTACATGTCTACAACATGTAACGGTGTTTTCCCAATTGAAAAATTGAGGTTTTTGCGATACTTCAATATTTAAAAATCTATCTCTCTTGTCTATGAGTATCACCATAATTCGTGGTATGACCTAAAGAGAAGTGGTGGCGTACGCAGTGTAGAGAGAGTGAAGGCAGAGCTTCAGATTGCGCATTTTACTTTACAAAAGTGTCACAAATCCTCAATTTCACCCTTTTCAATTGGGAGCGCTCTCAGTTGGCAGAATATGGCCTATGTCCAATCTAGTGTTATATAGAAATCAGTGGGGCCGTTCCATTACTTGTTGTAGAATATACTATTTCACTATTAGAATATTGGATGCATGTTATAAGATTAATATAATAATTATATTTGTTGAAAAACTGGTCCACCATGTAAAAGCACGCAAGAATGATTTAATTAATTTTATCTCTTTTGATACATTTCAAAAAATTTTGTTTCAGAAACAATTTATTCGTTGCTATTTTTGAGTTGTGTATATAGGTAAGTACAAAAAATAGAGTAAGCACTAACCAGGAACTACAAGAATTGAAGAATGTTATGAAACAAATATAGAAAGCTCAATAGATACTACGCATAACGCATGCCAAGTGAAAGAATAGCGAAAAATTATGCATGCATAAATCTCGTAGAATTAAATCCAAAGTAAACTTAAACTATGGGAGCACAACATAAAAACGTAACAGAGATCTTAATGAAAGCTACTATGTTGGATAGGTACAAATGGAATAAGCTAAAACCTTATTTGGGTTATACAGCTAAGATGAGGATGACACAATATCAAATTTCAAAAATTTACCAACAAGGAACTAATGCTAATTATGTATCTACTACATTTGAGCAAGATATTCGGCCCAATTCTAACTCAGTTGCTAACTTTTAACCACTTGCTAATATTTTTGACAAAAAGGAACACATGTTATAAGAGACACTTTGATTTTTGTTGAGTGTTAAGAATTTTCATTGGATTATAATATTAGCAAGTGGTTAAAACTTAACAACTGAGTTAGAGAATTGGGCCGCATGTATTCCTTTCCTTACGGATATTGAGGGAGGGAAAACGAATTGTGCGAATGAAACGATAAAATAATTATTATTCTCAAGCAACTTAAAATTAATTTCGATTGAAATGCACACGTAGAAAGTTATTCAGCACGATAGTACGATTGTGCTAAGATATCGGCCCGGTTGTGTCGGGATTCGCATGTATGCTTGTCGCATGTGTTATTACACACCCAATGCGTGTTCACGAGATCACATGTGCAGTTGTTATGTCCATGTATATGTAGACAATACATGGAAGAGCAATTGCTATTGTTTTAACATTTAGAATAAACTTAGTTCATTCGTACATTATAATATTATCGTGATATCTACATAAATGTTCAATATAATAGTCCAATCACATTACTAATCCCTACAGATTGTCGTTATTGAAAATCTACACAAATAAATTAAATTAAAACAAAGAGACAACCATAGCAACCGAACTAAGATATTTCATATATCGCGCTAACGGCTCTGATTCGTCGAATTTATTCCAAACGCGGCGTATGGGATGATAGTTGTACCAATACAATTTTTAGTTGTAGAATACGTAGTTTCCAAAACAGTGTTATAGGAACGATATTAATACAGTAAAGATCCATTTCCCGGACTGAGATCATGCAAATGTTATACAGTATGAAACAAATTATCAAGTTCCAGAAGTTTTGTTTTTAATCAGGACAAACTCTTATTTCTTTGGCTCAAACATAATTAATTTGAGATACAATGGTTCATCAATATGATTTAGACAAAATAGCGCTTGTCAGCTGGTTATAATCAAGCAACCTACAATTAATGTGGTCTTTCCCTATTTTTATTTAAATTTTTTTTATTGAAACTCTATTTATATTGAAACCTATCTACACTTTTAAAAAGTCTAAATTGTTATTCATTAATCCACAATGATTTATGTGACGTCATAGTAGAAGTGTTGCTGGATCTAAAACAGTAGAGATTTAAATAATTTTTGTAACATAATTGTTCTATTTTATTGTAATAATAATAAAATAAGTAAAAAAATATATGACTACAATTCTTTACAATCTGTACTGTTTTAGATCCAGCAACACCTCTACTATGACGTCACAACATTTTTTGAAAAATCATTGTGGCTTAATGAATAACAATTAAGACTTTTTAAAAGTGTAGATAGTCTTCAATATAGATAAAGTTTCATAAAAAAATATAAAAAAATGGTGAAAGACCCCATTATCCTAACGCCCTGATCTAGCGCCTTTAGTTTTGTAAAATTGTTTGCTTTTTTTGGTAAGGGAGTAAGTTGGTCATTAAATAAGAATGAAGTAATTAGTGTCATGGTAACGCAACGAACAGTGAATCAAGAGATCTTCAGTTTCCTCTCCAATAGCATTTTAACTTGATCTGTGAAAGCAGAGGTTCACATAATCAAATTGAATAAATGGAGTGATGTTGATGACATATTTTGTACTGAATAAGTTTCGTTTTCACTTCCCAGTACCAAATTAGAAACCAACGACCCCCAAAAGGTAACAACCTCTCCTCATCAAACAAATCATCAGCAACTTCAATCATCGCATTAGGAATTCGCGTCTCGTGGCGATTGCATTCGCCGTAACCGCCAACCAACGTTGCCGTCAGTGTGTGCTGCACTCCTCGATTTCCTGCTGCCGGTGGTGGCGGCGGCGGCGGCAGAGATGCAGCCGATGAATATGTAAATACCCCGCCCAACCCCCGCAACCCTGCCCCGTGTATTGCCATGCGAAACGCGAGCTAAGTATGGGTTGGTACTTGTGATTTATTGGTTCGTTGGGGAAGTGCCCTGATAGAAGAAATTATGAATATTTATATGCTGGTGTCTTTATCATGTTTTTGATAATTTCCTTATTAGACTGGCGCTCGTAGCGCATAATTACAATTTATTTTACTTAAAATTTTCACAAGCAAATTGAATCAAGTAACCAAATGATCCTATTTTGACATCACATTTAACAAGAGATGATACATCAATTAACGCCTATTTGGAGTTTAAACCATTGATTCTCACAATTGTTTAACAAAAAATAATTAAATGTTGTACAATTTTATACGTAGATCATCCCATTCGTCATTCCATTGGAACTGGACAGAAACAAGAAAGTAAAGTAGAAGGCTTACAAGAAAACAATGATAAATTTGCCCAAAAAACTAATCTTAGGTCAAATTGCTATTAAAATCAAACAAAAGTTTAAAATTTATGATATACATACTTCACCTCATATTACAAATATTGTTACAGCAAATTCCTACAAACATAATATCGCCTTATATCCCACTAAGAAATCATTCTGCTTCAAACATTTCTGTCCTGGAATAGAATATTTGTCTCGTTCACCTTCATAAAAGCGCGTCTAGAGGTTTAAACATCAAGCTTATCCATTTATTTCTCGAACGTCCATTCAATCGCCCACCCTTAATTTCGTCTTAGACATCTGTTTCATCAACTTTTCATTCAAAACCCGTTCGGCAAGAACAAGCCATGTCAACTAGCTTTCTAACATTCTTTTAACACTATTCTTCTTTATCAATTCGATACTCATTGTCATTATACACCAATGCGAATTAAACCTCTCAACAAATACAAAGTAAAACTTGAAAACAACCTTTCGACATTTCAGAATTAAAACAAATACTTATTTTGTTTGTTGTTAGTACACTTAATTGGAATTGTTGAGATAAAAATCAATACTTGACTAAAGAAATTGATGGATGTATTGAAGAAAATCTAGCAGATACTACAACAAATATAAAAACGTTCGAAACTGAAAAAAATGCGTATTACCTACTTATCATATATTTTATTGCTCATAAACTTAAAGAGAATATGCAGCTGATATCTGGTTAAAAGCAGATAAATTTGACAAGAATATATTATAGCAATAATGTTATAGGAAAACTACTTGCCTTTCAGACAAAAATAACAACACTTGTGTACGATAAACACATTTAAATAAAATTTTCCAATTTTTTTATGGCATGCGGTGAAAGATTAATCTCCAATAAAAAAATGTCAATATTTGCAAATCACTTATAAATTAGTAATAAAACAGTTTGCCCTAATTTCAAAGAGCAATGTCCGGGAAATTAAATTACACGATAACATATCAGTGGAAATCTACTTATCATCACAAATCAATCCATCTCAAAATTTGATTCATCAAATTACTCATCAGTCACAACAATCCGAGTTACCCATGACAACAAATGGACGAGCATCGGACAAGAAACGAGCATCGAGCATCAGTGACGTCGAGGTGGACGAGGCTGTGCGCACGCCCGCGCACGGTGTCACGCATACTTCGCTATGAATATTTATGTCGCTGGATTCTTATGCATATATGCTGATATCGTGATATCTTAGAACGAGTACGTTTTCAAGGAAACATTGATATGTTTTTATATAAAAGATCTGTGACGTTAGCGATGTGTGGGAATTGTTGAGGTGCATTTGTTTATTGTTTATTTGATGGGACAAGTGAGTGTGCAGGGACGGCTCACGCTCTTTTCCACACCTTCTTTGTTAATTTACGATAGCTTGGGATTGATAAACAAAAAATTATTTACTTAGTCAAAGTGATTAACTTTCTTTCACTGACATGCTGCATTCGTTTCTGGTCGTTCAACGGATCATTTTATTTTCTTAGTTCTCGTATAACTTTACTATAATATGATGTTCTTAAGTGTCGTATTGGTTGTTCTTCTCTTTCGCATAATCTGCATTTTCTCCCGGTAACAAATTTTTATTGTCTTTTTCACATCTGTACCGGATAACTAATACTGCATTTAAGATATAATAGCTGGTACCACGAGGTCTGTTTTTGGGTGTTTTAGCTGCTGTTTTAGCGCTGTACAATGTTTTACAATTATTTTATTAAAATAATGTATTATATACTTGAAGTATTTTTTTATAAAATCATTTTAGAACATTGTACAGAGCTAAAACCGAGCTTAAAACACTGCTCTTAAAACACCCAAAAACAGAGCTCGTGGTACCAGCCACTGTGTTTGTATTAATTTGTATATTTTTCTTTTTTAAGCGTTCTCAATTGCTGTGGTCACCCATCCAACTACTGACCGCGGGCATTGCTGCTTAACTTGTGTTATCGAGTGAACCGGCTTCAACGCTACCTGCCATTGCCGTTGCCTTGAATATTTTATTATTATTTTACAGATACTAAAGTATCAAGTAGTACAAATGAAGAAGAATTTAGAACAAAACTAATAAATACCTCGTGGTCCATCGGTCTGAATTTTTTATTTATCTCATATATTTTAAATATAACTGATTTTTTACATCATATAGTACCGTTTTCAAGTAGATAACTTTCGAATGTACAATAAATAATTTGTTTACTTACAAAATCGCCAAATTTAGAAGAAAGAATAGAGGGGTTACTTACCTGAAACAAAAGAAAGGATTATTAGTTCACAAAGTTTACAACACACATAAAGTTATCTTAAAATATGTGGACTTTAGTTAGAATATTATAGATCGACAAACTAAAATGTGTTTCAGGCAGGAATGCGCGTTAGCTTCGCTCCATCAACGTATATAACGTATGGCGTTCACGTCTATTCGTACATAGAACCATTTATTTTAAACATTTTTCGCAATTTTGTATGATGAACTTAATTCTGCATGTTGTTATAAAGTTTCGTTATTCTATTTTTTGTTGTTCACGAGTACAATCAGATATCTATTCATTCGCACACACAAGCATTATTAAGAAAATGGTCAAAACAAATTCAAGAGTCCTCAGAAAATTTTCATGAACATTTCATTATCGATTCTAATACTACACATGTAGAAAAAATCTGATGTGTTCAGCACATAACCTCCCGCCCAATACTACTCTTAAACGGTACAAAATAGTTAAATAGTATTTGATGATGCAGAAACATACCTTCTTATTTGTTTATTTTCTATTTATATTTGAGAATTTTATTTTCTTTCGTATATTTATTTAATTTTTTGACATATTTCACTAAAAGAAAACAACTTCACAATCACAATGATAAGTGTCACATTTCGTAAAAAAATTGAAAATTTTTAAATGTTTCCATGGTGTACTAGGAATGCAAGATTTGTGAAATCTAATTTCTTTATATTTTATTATCTCTAAATCTAACGAAAATGAAGAAAATTAGTGTAATCAAAACACATGTAAAATTAAATATTCTACAACTTTCAAAATAACATAAATTGTTGAAAAAAGAAATTTAACCGTGTTTTTCACGAAAAACTGTTAAGGGCTTCAAGTAAACTGCTACTTCCGGTTGACCAATTTTATCCAAAATCTAATCAGCTCTTCATTTAAATATAAGAAGCAATAATTCACAAAATTGTATTTTTTGGTATTATAGTATTTGAGTTATGCGAGACGAAAAAATTGCCACAGACTACACACACACATACATACATACATACATACATACAGACATCATCGCGAAAATAGTAAAATCGTATTGTAGGGACCCTAAAACGTGCTTATTCATTGAAAACTCACTACCCAATTTTTTGACCAAAAACAATACCTCCCTTACCTAGAGGTAGGCGGGAGGTAAAAAGATTAACTTGAATTATAATAGTTATAGAACTGACCTCTGAGGCTCCATCTGCACGAAGAAAGTGTCATTAGAGCGGCATATTGTGTGAGTAATAAATAATTATGGAACTCAAATTGCAAAGGCATTGAAGTGATCGTTTCAGAAAAGTGTGTAGGAAAGGAAACAAAAGACCAAGAAAGACAAACACATAAAACTTGTATTTCTCGCCGCATTGCAACTTTTCTAAAATTTTTGAAATAGTAAACAGTGTCTGCAGATCTAGATAAGCGTTGCGCGGGTACGACTGTAGATCTAGGTCACGTGATATCAGCAGCGCGGTCTCTACATCTAGATAAGCAAGCCAGTGTACTAGCACACTCCATACTCCGTGCGATGCGAATGTGTTTGCAAGATACACTACCCCGCCACCCTGGCCGATATCTCGCTGCATCTGTGTGTTGTGTTTGTGTACGTGCGTCGGGCTGATAAAACATGAAACCGCTATTAAACTTTGCTGTAAAAGTGCGCGCCAATAAATATAAAATAAACGTAATCGAAACATTTTATACGTCGAAGAGAATGTTGTACGTATACAGGCACTATTTGTTTGTGTATGTACGGACAAATGTAATCGATGAGATGTGGGAGGCTGAAACTTGTTTCGAGTGTGCCTTGGAAACAATGTAATGCAACTTGTTTTGTTTCCAAGGTGTCTTGTTTCTTCATTTGGAAGAAAAACATTGTTCTTTTATTTCTATTTCTTCCGAGAGGGAAATAACATTTTTTTGTTTCTTCACGTCAGTGTCTCTTTCATTGAACCTTCTTTCTGCTTGCATAGTCGAAATATTGAAAATCATCTATGAACACGTAATTAATCAACATGCTTTAATTTCTACAAAGATACAAATCTTCTACAGCCCAATCAAGCGGAATTTGTATCAAAATTTTATTGATTTTTGTTCCTGTATCATATGCAAAATGAACAAATGTAATATGCATCTAAAATATACTATTCAAAATAATTAAAAACTGATATAAATATGTCTGTGATAACGCATCGGACTGTTTATCATTAGATCCTCAGTTCAACAGTCGCCACTTTTAATTTTATTCCTTAGTTTTAATAGAAATAGGGGCGTATTCTGTAACTTACCTGTTAATTTTTAACGATCCGTTAAATATTATAATCAAAGACAAATGAAATTTTCAATTTTTATTCAGAGCCGTCTGCTATCACTGGTCAATATTTTTAACAGGCAGTTAATAATTAACACGTAAGTTACTAGCTAAATTATATTTATTATTTGGAGACAGAATTTAACTATAACTTATATTTCAAACTTGTTTTTCTAAAATAACCAGAGAAGCAGCAGATATTGTAAATAATATAGTTTCATGTAAATCGTTTATGTTCGCAATTTTGTTCACATTCTAATGTATAGTTTAAAGAATTTTCTCCCATAACGAAGAATTTATAGCTCTTGAATCATTCTTGCCAATGTATTTTTCAATACGTTATGATAAACATAAAAGTCGTGGGAAAAATTAATTTATATCTAAAAACTATTGGTTGCAGTGCTTGAACAATGCAGATATTAGTTCAGAACTGATTTGTAAAATGATATGTGGTTATTACAAGCCTTAAAATCACAGAAACTATCAGAGAGGAAAAGTTTTCGATACATAAATGAATTTTTAATGTCAAAATAAATTCTTATTATACGATATAGCAAAGCCGCAGTGAAATTGGAATTGGATATCTAGCCATTAGTTTTAAACTTATGTATATCATAATTAAAATAAAGAATTCCAACTAGAACATTCGAGCAGTCAGTCAGTCTTTGATAGACTGTGAAGTTGTGATAAACTGTGAATCTTCTATAAAGCGTAAGTGTGTGACAAACAGTGAGTTTTTATAAAAAAACCGTAAATCTGTGTTAATCCGTGAATGTGTGATATACCGTGAGCCTATGATATAAACCGTTTGTCTATTATAAATAGTCAATGAGTGCAAATAAATAATCGATAGAAATAAATAATAATAATGTTTTAGTATGTAAATAAATGTAATTATTAGTGTTTTAATGTTTAATAAATAAGTGGAAACAAATAAAAATTTTTTTGTTATAATTAAATTAGTGTGTATTCTTTCAACTTCACTGAACTCGAGTAACGAGTATAAACGTTACAATAATTATATTCATTTATTTTATTTTATTTAACTTCATCTCTGTGATTTTTCTTCCATCAACATCTTTTGGGGAGCGTGGTTTGTCGGATGGTAACCGCTCTCCATGTGCTAAATATCTACTGAGATCTGCGAACCTAAAGAGCTGCAATCAGAATGAGTACATAGGGCGATGTTTTAGTTCCATAGTTTGTAGATTTTGACAAATAATTATTTATGTTAAAAGTTACAATTTAATTGACAATAATTGCTTCTGTTATTTATTATTTCATTAAATATACGAGCATAATTTAGTATTACTTATGTTATTTCTAACATCTTTCATTTGCAACTATTTTCGCAGCTGATACTGTATTTGAAATACATTATTTTTTTATTGTAAACTTCCTCTTGCAATTTTGCAATTACAACCAAATTACAACTAATTATGCACAATGTCATGAAACTTATAACTATGCAGTTTCGTAACTCTATCTTTTCTCGTTCGTGAGTTATTTGCTCATAGAAATACATTGTTCAAAACGGATTCACGGGACTTTAAAACATGTAAAATTCCATAATCAATCAGGCTTTCTTTACTTACTCCATGTTTAGGAAAGTAAAAGAATTGTAATTCTAATTAGGAACGATTTTCTACTGCGCATAAATATTTTATTTCATTAAATAGCAGCAAGAATGATTCGCCGTAATTTGCGAAAATCCGCAAGGGGCGGTAAAGTGGAGAGTGTATATTTTTATCATTTGAGGGAGGGCATTATTTTTGTTCTTGATAAAAGACCAAATTAATGGTCTAGCATTTTTCAACGAAGATAATTTTTAACATAAAAATATGCCTGCAGTGTTGCCAGAAGAGATAAGGAAAATTGATTTCTTTTGAAAAGTTGGTCGGAAAACGGCTCGCTACTTGTGATACGCTGATAACAATTTTATCCTTCGAACGTGGCTCGCTGAAAAATCGAATGGAGACAAACGCAGTTTCCTGAATATATTCAATATTTGGATGGATATCTACGTGATTTTCTTATCGCGGGTCCCTTATTCATTTCTTTATTGCATTGTTTTATTTTACCGCATTTCTATCATTTATATTCTTTGTTACACGGTGAATCAAATGTCACCAATCAGAATTAGATTTGTCATGAATAAAATAAAAATAAATATCAGCACGCATTTTACTATTATTTTGAATATAGAAATGACCAATATGATTCTATATTTTCATGAATGTAACAAATTTTAAATAAAACAATTATTTACTCAGATATGTTTGTTTGATAAAACTTGTATGTTTTCTCTTAAAATTTTATTGTGTGTATTGCAATATAGTAAAAGATTTTAAACACTACCCGCATTAAGGAAGAGTGTGTCTATCATCTGTCGCTTCCAGTTATGTAGATTATACATATGTATATTAGTTTACATATATGTAAATGTAAGCAATACAACGATAAGTTTTTCAATCATTTATTCTTTTAAGCATTTCATACCTGCGAAAATTTGGGGTAATTTTCACTAAGAGAACTGAAATGAAAGTACGGAAAACTGTATATTTTATACGGATGTATAAAAATGTTATCTGCTCGTTTTAAATCTGTTGATTATCGTTTGAAGTGTTACATATCTAGATAACTGCTCTTGAAATTGAATGAGCACTCTGCAGAAACAAATCTGCAATTAATTCAGTAATTATATTGTGAATTTATTATTATTATATATATAAAATACGAGTATATAGTGTAGAAATGAAATATTGTGTATAGGGGTATGGGTATCAATACTATTTTTTTTTATATTTCCGTATCTTTTTACCTATTCATTCTACAGTTAAAATGTGTAATTTTACAAAAGTTGTTCACAATTCAAAAATGCATCATGCAATAAGTCCTATTAACACAACACTATAATAATTTGAAAACTGTTTTATGAAATGTCAAATATATTTTGTTTTTGATTAAATTTTCATCGTGTTATAATTTTTCTAATAAATATTAATTTTAATCCTGAAATATTAATATTTATGTGGGTCTTATAGCATACATCTTTAAATTCTGAGTAGTTTTTTTTTTATAAAGATGGGAAGCAGACTAACTTCTATGGTCATATGCCGCCTAATGAGTGGATGATTGTGAATTTGTGTAAACATCACAAACGACCATGCTCTTCAGTGGGATTCGAACCCACGACCTCTGGCGTGCTAGGCTAGTGACATAGCCATTACGTGATTTTTTATAATTACTCCTATGTTGTAAAGTGAATAGGAAAAAATATAGCAATATAAAAAACAGCCTTGAAATCCCTGTACCCAGATTTCCCATATATCCATTTCAATGCTACGCCAAATATATAAGGTCCTCAGTTTGCATTCCACAATCCACAGCAGACAGTTACCATTTTAACCTTGTAGTTGACGGCTGGTAGCCGCACTTTACGTATAACCATGATGGGAAAAGCGATTGATGATATATTTATTTTATTAATTATTTTATGTTCCGCCAATTAATTTCGAAATAATTTTAACAGTTTAATAAGATGTAATGTTTCCTAAAATAAATTACAGTGGTGAAACAGGTTTAAAAAGTGTTGAAACCAAAATTTGAGGTCTGGACATAGTTTACTCGTACTCATTTAATTTACAACCAATTTCCTTTCTGACGTAAAGCACCATAATAAACACCAACAGCTACCAATTTAGCGGCAAACAGGTAATTTTAGTCGGGCAGCACGTCGATCTACCTGCCATCTGTGCCGCGGAGACAAAACAAAACACCTTTATTCGGACCGAGTCGCTTGCAGCATGCTCCAGACTTGTTAAACAACAAATAACGCGTAAAAAGCGCCTAGCATCTGGTTGAATTCTTTTGTTTATTAAAAGACGTCCCGGTTCGTAACAATAGAAGATCGACCGCAGATAACTTTGATCAAAATTCCAAAGCGCCAGAGTTAATTTTAAAAGTGTTTGAAAAACGAACAAACGCGCATCGGCGCATCGGTTTTCAGTTGTTTCTGTGGTGTAGTCATCGCCACGTCAAAGACAATTGCTATCGCTTCCTGCAGTGTGATATCTGTCACTGGGCGTCCGTCCACATTGAGGCCTGTCAACCTACACTGTTAATACTTCACACGTCGGTTTGCACATAAACTCGTACTTACACTAATGACATTTTTGTTGGGTGTCTTCTTGTTACCAAAAATATCTACTACAATCAGTTAGGATCTATAAAAAGTTGGCATCATTTTCAGTTCTTCGGCCAAACAATGGTACATAAATTATTTTCTTAGCCACAATCAGACAATCACAAATAATCAACCAAAACTTAAGACGTATTCTAATTATCTTCAAATTTCATCATTACAATTGTATATTCAGATTTAACAGACTTATTTTTATGAGCACTAGCATCTTTAGTGGGGGCAGAATTTGACGGGTGGAAAGTGGTACCCATACTTCACGCAAACTGCCACAGCCAAAATGTATTAATCTAAATCTATACTTTCTCCCACTTATTTTCTTTGGTTAGAGTGATACAGCATCCTTCTCCTCTTTGCATCTCCTTCATGATGTTCGTAGATACAGTATGTACAACTTACTAAAAAATGAGATAGAATTTGACTATAAAGAGGGTATAGGTCTATTTGGTATTCATGAGAGAAATATTATAATTTTTAGCTTGGTATTTCTGTTGTAGATTATAAAACCTTAAATTTGTGTTTGTTTGTTAGATATCTCGATGTTTATTTGACTGTGGTAAAAAAGTCAAAAAAAATAGTCAAATTCTCAGTCATACAACATTTATTCTTCTTACATAACTGACGTTTTGGTTCACACCGTCTTCAGGATTAGTAAGATCTTACAGCAAACTATCATGTAACAAATACATTCGTAAACAATCATTTAGTTTGTAAGAAATTAGTTGAAAATATATTGTCAGGAACAGTTCATCTGGATCTCGAAAGACCATAAAAGTTGACGTTTAAATTATTTTATTGATGTGCTTCTTTATCATATATTTACACTATAATTTAAAGTTGAAAGGAATTTGAAATTTGGCATGGTGATTTAGCTACAGGAATAAAATTATTGTAAGAAACATTACGATGGATTCAATATTCATACTATCCTGTTAAGAGGAATCTCTAGCCACTTCGTATTTTACATTTTTAAGAAATATTTAAATAAAATCTTTTCAACAATAGTTAGAAGAATGTGTAATCTACTCAGGTTAATATTTAATTTATAATATATTTTATTCTTTTATATACTTTGCTTACAAAACCGTTAAAATTATCCTCTATTCTATGACTGATTATTCGTAACATAGATGAAAAATATAATTTCCAACCATTTTCCAAATTTCATACAAGTTTTTTGCAAAATATTAATTTAAAACCTTTAATTTTGATAAATTGTGAACGTTTATTTTCGTTATTTTGTTGCCTGCACACTGGCGAATCGTGCTACTATCTTCTATTACCCATAAGTCGCATTGACGATTGCCGTAACGTAGGTATGTCTGTTTTTGAAGCGGAGCGGCTAGCCAGAGATTCCTCTTAACTTAGCCCTCTAAAATTTCTTTAATCTTCTAGTTTTATACCTGTTAACCTGCTGAGAAACGACCTAAACGACCTAAACCCTGTTGCAGTTTCACAATTCCTCAAAGCTCAAACTATTGTTGTACTGTTGACTGACGAAATCATTCGAAAATTTAAAAGAAATAATATTTCTTTGCTATTTTCTTACTAATCATCCACATTTTGTTGTAACCCAACCTGCTGCGATCCTAATAACAGTGTCTACAGCAGGACGAAGGTTTCCGCGAGTGGCGGAGTACTCGTACTCGTACTCGAACAAGCGACTATCGCCTATCGCAGTGTTTGAACACAGCGGCGATGCTGTACGCGATAACGGCCCGGCGGCCCGCTGTGTGTGTATGTATTGTTTTCCTGCCAATAATGATCCCAGCGCCAGATATCGCAGTGAGCTGGTGTCACAACAGCGGATGTCAACAGGTGGCACGTTGCTGGGCCGGGGAACGCGACGAACGGGGTATTGGAATTGTGATGGGTCTTTTAGGAAGAGGGGATGCTTCGCTTGCAGGAACGAGGATGATTATGTGCTGGTGTTTTTGATAATTTTACAGAACTTGAAATTTGGTTTCATAAAGTACATGCCGTACATAACTGCTCAAGATGAAGAATTGGATAAATATTATTACAATAAAACATAAAAAAATATCTTGCGTTCTTTTCAACAGAGGGCCTAATTACTTCATTTAATCCTTCCATCAGGTAAATACTTCGAATCCCACTGCCGAGAGTTGCCAATTTAAATTTACCCCTTCACTAACAACTTTGTGGTATATGACTTGGCGGCTGGTAACCGCATTTCATACGCAAAAATATATCACTTACCGAGATCTACGTAAGCAGAGTGCCACACCCATAATGGGTAAAAGGCGTGTTGATATATTTATTTATTTATTTAGGAATCTAATGCCTCAACATATTTCCTGTTAGTATAAGTTCAATGGACGGTTATTATTTATTATATTCAAGATTACTTAAATAAATATAACAGTTATATTTATAATATCTTAATTTCTCTATAAATTAATAAAATACTGAAATAAACATTTTATCTTTATTATTTTTATAGCACATTTGTCCGATAACCTTAAATCAGTTACCGAACTCTTGTAGTTCATACAGATAGCTGCACCCACCACAAAGAGGAAAAGGGTGTGTTTATTTATTTAACCTCTTTTAATTATGTAAACAGGAAATTCATAAAAAGTTCAAACTAAATTGCGTTCACATTACGTAATATTTTCATAAATAAAAGGTTACAATAAAAAAAAATTCAGGGTAGTTTTTATAAGTTTAATTAGTAGCATCGTATCACATTTAAATCAACAAAACTATATAGGTCCCCAGCAGGAATGCGCGTTGACTCTGCCCACCCAAGTACATAACGAATGGCAAGGACCTAAAAGGACATGAAGGCCTAGAAGAATATAGATTGATAGTGATATGAAGATGTTTACATTCATAGCAGGAATGTTACCTTATCGCCTAGAAGAGCTCTGTTATTGTTAATGCTAATACCATTATTTTAATATTTGATGGAATAGGACATATAGAAAAGATAGACGAATATATTTCGGGTACAAAAGGGTGACCACTTGTTCTCCTTAAATGCAGTTCTAGCAGCGCAAGAACCTTTCTGAAGCTGTCGCAAAGATTGAGATTCTGACTGCACCAGGAGCAATTGTTCGCGAAACAAGTTGAGGCCCTGGTCCTCGTAGTACTATCATGCCATTGATGATGATGATGAGATGAATATATTTAGGTGTAAAGAAAGATTGTATCAAATATAAATGGAGATACTCGTAACATGACAAAGGAAATATAATATCTACAATACTATGTAATACAAAGTACACTACATACATGGACTTCTACCGGCGTACTACAAGAATTTCTAGATGTTATGGGATTGTGTTTTTGCAGAAATTTATATTTATATTTATACATGAATCTTATCCCCCCCCTTAAAGTAGGGTTGGGCAGCTTCTCGGTTACGTTTCTTTGGATGTTATCCACACAAGCCACAATACCAAAATAACGTTCTTTTAAGTGGAATTTGATCATGGAGAAAAAAGTAATTCACATGGACTAAGATCAGAGAACAAGTAGGCTGAGCGTCTGCGACAGGAATCTCTTTTTCCGTCACTGGTTGATGGAGACAGCCGCATATCATGGTGCGAAGAATCTTTTTTCTTGAGCCCTTTAAAAACTTCTTTTTATTTCGCTCTTTCATTTTAAGTACCGCACTATGCAAACACAACTACTCTGAGGTCGTATAGTTATCGGACGAGGTTGAAACTTTTACAGAGCTTCTATGAAGGAGTGAAATACAAGCTATGTGAAGGAAAAGCTCGACCATGCTGGCAGATCACTCTCAGTGATGCCAGTCTCATTATTTTATGTGCAGGCCTTGTATAAACAAAAATAGACAACCTAAGACGATGATGTTCTGAAAAGAAAGAAGAAAGAGAGATAAACCGTAAAGGAGTTGGAGTCAAGAAATTATTACGACTATGGACGGAAAGGGTTTAGAAGAAGGAAAGTGGAATGATCGAAACCTTTGAAAATTGGGAACCGGAAAGCGATGCCAGACACTATAAACACTATATAGTGTGTGTTTGACTGTGTGTTACAAATATACGCTGTCATAGGCATAGAAAAACAGTTGTAAATAAAAACTATTATGCTAACAACGACGCTACCAGTAAGTATATCTTTTGTATAAATGACATTATTTAGCTATTTATGCTATAATACACAATGAGCTCATTAATTTTTCATAATAATTAAATATATCACCACGCCTCAAAATTGTGGGTGTAAGTAATACATTTTTTGCATGAAGTGTAGACAAGTCACGACCTCCTAAGATGTTAGTAGAGGGTAAACCACAGAGGTAAAGAAGTGGCGGCATTGATTGATAACTGTCTTAAAGTTAATTTGTAATGTGTAATACGATAACAATTCCCGGAACTGTATTTATTTTGTGATAGCTCTTCCTATAAAACGGTTGATGAAACAAACTAACGGAATTTCCGTCCAAGACATGTTTGAAGTACATATCTGTGTCAATGATCAATAAAGTTTATAACATAACACCATTTTATTTATTATGTCCATATACAGTTCGAACGAAATGAGTAATATTAAGTCGCCATCTTTACTTAAAATATTTATCGTGCGGACTAAATTCTTCGTAATCATATCAAGATATATATTTCATTTTAATTAAGTTTCACCTTTTAGTAATAATTTAGAAAGTATAGATAACATTAAATGGTTTTTAAAACCGACGGAAAAATTAATGCATTTTTTATCCAAAAATAGATAGTTGTATTTATTAATAACTATTAGTCATTTTTATTCATTATTTTATCGGTTTATGACAGATTTATTTAAAATAGATATGGAATATTGCAATATCATAAATTAAATACAACGGAATGTATAATATATTTGTAGAAATATCAACTTTATTGTCTTCGTGGAGACAAACATGAAATGTTTGAATTTTTATCTTTCTTAATATCACGCTATATTTAATCCAAGACATAAAATGATAATTTTATTCTAAATATACAAATGTTTATTTAACCTTGCCAATTTCTTTCATTCACAAATATGGATATACTTTTTATTTATGTGACATTTACAATGATTTTAATTATATGAAAATTTATTTCTTTTCTAGACAAAACACAAGCTAATTTGCTTGTCTCAATTTTTTTAACCATTTACTGGATATCGTCATAAATAAGAGAAATAATAAATCAATAAAAGAACCACTATAGTTGTTCTTTTCTTTCTAAATTATAATATTATTAACATCTTTCATTTGAAACATTTTTCGTAGCTGATTATTTTCAAAATGAATTGAAATGATTACTTTATGTTCTCAGTAAACTTCCATTTCATGTCATGAAACTTGTAATAATGAAGTTTAATTACCCTATTTTTTCCTTGTTCGTTAATTATTGAACAAACGGTTACACATCCATCCACCTATACACAGAGGTTATTAAGATAATTGTTAAGGAATAAGGGTTTAGCCGATTCCATGAATCATTTTTTTTCCGTTGGGTGGAAAAGTATTTATTATAATTTGTTTATTGTTTTAAATTTTGACGAAGAGATTCATCTATATTTGTTTGTTCATATTTATTTATTTATTCATACTTTTAACATGTTTTGTATTAGTTTCTGTTAATACCACGTAAGTTGTACACTTTTTGTAATTGTCCATATTGTTACATCCACTTTTTTTTAATCGTAGCTCCTGTTGTCTTCTTTTTTTTTACTAATTCATCACTATGGAAACGATAAAAGAACAGCCTGCGGCTCACGTTTCAATATTCGTGTTCCAGGGACAAAACCTAACTTTGCGCTCTAAATATACAAATACAACGTAAATAAATTTGTAGTTCCTAAAATAGTAAAAGTATAAAATAACATCTATATTTGTCGAAGCCTCTTTTGTTCAGTCAGAATTTTAATAATGAACCCACGATCGTCCGAGAAGCTTTATCTCTTCTTGTCGATCTAGTTGGCATGTAAGTTAGTGTCTGTTGTCGCAGCACCTAGATCGTGTTGCCTTCACGGTCTCCGTGTCTGACGAGGCACCTTCGACTCTACGTAACTCTTGACGCTGTCGATTGAGATTAGGATATTTTATGATAATCCTCGAGATAGTATACGTTCATTCGTGGGTTCCTTGGTTCCTAAAAACTTGAAACTTAATACATTTCGGCTCGGTAAGTCTTCACTGCAGTGGTATTAAATAAATGCTTCTACGTTCGGGTGATACATGAACTTGTATTATCTCTCAGGAGATTCGGGTAAAGCTACAGATTTTTAATTAATTATTACTGGTGCATTCATGTGATGTAACTAACGTGTAACCAAAACATTAGCATTAGTCTGTACGTTCAATTACACAAGTTGAATTATAAAAATTGTAATTTGTTTTAATACTTCAAAACGATATGATATAACTTTTACAATAATATTAAAATTAAGTCGTAAATGTGGTTCCCCTCCACTAACATCTTTAGGAGTCATGACTTGATGGTTGGTAACCCACATCAAGCATGAAATTATAGCGTCACACTCAAAATGAGTAAATTGTGCGTAATATTACATTCAATTATTTTTAATACTCTCAACCTTGGAAACAACATTTGACGCACGCTATTGACAACCAGGAACTTTCAATTCTTTCACTCGTGCGGTAAAATATTAAAAAACACTGGGTCTTCCCGGGTGTTCTACAGCAAAATCATCTTAAAAGCAACAAATATGAGTTCATAAAAAGCTACACCGATTTTCGTGTATCAAAACCGGAAAAAATTGTTGATAATTGACTATACTTCAAACAAAATCTGTGTACAGCCGTTGTTTGCTATGACTTGCTGTTGTAGAATTGATAAATTTAAGAGTAAAATATATAGATATTTTTGCAAAATTTTAAAGCTTCTTTATTTCTATTTAAAGTAGTTCTTATTCATTCAAGTCTAAAAATGATAAGTTCAGAAACTATTCACGCTCTTATTTTTATAAAATCGTTCACAGAAAGAATGCCATGAATGTGTTTAAACAATCAGATTAGTTGCTGTCAAATCTTTAATAATTTTTATTTGCTTTTTCACCTAGTTTATCAGCTTTTTTCTTATATTTTATTTAGTTTGTTGAATTGATGGTAAATTCGAACATTTTTTATAAATGTATTTATTGTTTTATTTTCATATGGCACACTTTCCATGTGTGATTCATCATTAATAAAAACATGAATAGTTCTTGTACTAATCCTTTTAGGACTATAATGAATAAGAACTGTTTTAAAGAGAAACAATTGTTCTTCAACATTTTTCAAAAATATATAGGGTGTTCCATTAAAAAAGTTATATATCATTGCGCGAAAATGGAGTACCCGGTAGGAAAAGATATGCTGCAAATAGGTTGGCATTTTAATGTAAAATAAGTTTAGTTTGAAATTTTTTTCGGTAATATTTAAAATAATAGCATATAATAAAAAATACAGACCGTTGGACCAACCTGTATATAGGAAAGTAAAAATGAATTATTATTTATCACAGATTTGGACAAAAAGTGTCGTACAGACAGAGCGACCATCATACAGAATTACTTATTAAAATGTATATCTAGGTTAAAAGGTTATTTCAATTTGTGTAAATCTACATTAAAAATGAATTGCAAATATGATTAAAATAAAGTATAAAAACTTTAATTTGTGTCGGTGTGTAACTTATAAATACATAAGCCAGTTAATTTGCTGTTCTACATAATATTAATTAAATAATCGTGTTGTTTCACATGAGCCTATCTATTAATTACAAAATTATAATTAATTACACGGGATTAATTAAGTACACAATTAGCTTCTCTTCAACAGCAGCACATCAACAAAATTTCAATTGTTTAATCAGACACAATTAATAACAAAAAATAAAACAAAAACAAAACGCTAACGGTATACACATGTTAAAAATTCTCTTATTGTTTATAACATTATAGATACCATCAAGGTATTTGCAACAATAAAAAGATATTATTTGAAGAATTACATCATTAAAAATAATCTATCATCAGCAGAGTTCATTTAGATCGACGAGATAAAATAGTAGAACTTTTAATAACATAGATAACGATCTAATTATAACTAATCAAATTCAGATGAGCTGAAATTCTAGATGAATCGATAACGTATTGTCTGAGTAGATCGAAGTTGGCCGCGGTAGCCGAAAGGTACAACAGCCGAAGTTTAACAATTGACTGTCACGAAACACCGAATAAGTACATTTTTTTACGAGTTGTTATCAGTGATACTGAAACTACAATCGGCAGACTGTCTAGAATTCTGGATGAGTAACTGCTATTATTTTCTACTCAACCTAATCTAGATAAACATTTCTAAAATTACAACTTATCTTTCTAGAAATACTAAATTTCAAAATTCCAAGAACGAACTGAGGAAAAATGAATTACGAGTTATAGTGATATGATAAGGCAAATCGCTCTATGGCAACACATCGGCCTGTGAACCATACAATTCTTAGTTTGATTCCCATTTAAGAACTACCCCTGTGAATCTTTCTCTGTTAACATTTTGGGGATCGTTATTTGAAGGCTGGTAAGAGCACTTCATACGTAAAATACATCATATAACTATAAATGTGCACTAACAGAATGCCATACTAATGATATATTTTGATAGTTTTTTAACAGCAATGTCAAAAGTATCTTATTGTATGTGTTACTTAGAATTTTGGGCAACAAATGTCTGCGTAATATAATGGAAATACATATATGTATAAACCCGCAAAAATCAATGATGAAAAATATTGGAAATTATGCGACGAACAAGAAAAGAGATGACACACACTAAAGAAAGAAAACGGAGACTATACAAAAGAAGCATATAATTACAATAATAGATGGAAAAGAAAAAGTGATAGACCAGCATACACTTGGATGAAACAAATGGATGAGGAATAACTTGAAAATCAAAACATAAAATTCATAAAGAAAATTGTAGAAGAAATTCCAAGTAACGATGAAAATAAATAAGGCTGTCAACCTTCGGTTATTGAAACATCTTTTGGTGCCCTATTTCTTTAAGGAACTCACAATATTAATAATAATAATGAATGGCGTCATGATATAAAGAATGTAATACGAAATGCGGATCATAAGCGTTTAACTTGGGAAAATAGTTTTTGTCTTCAAACGTCATAAAAGTACGTTGTTATGTATTTGTATTCAACAAGCAGAAGTTCAATATTGTCGCCGCCGGCATAAAAGTGTTTCCTTCGCAACACATTTACGCCGGCGGCGGACAAAGTAAAATATCATGCAAAATAGTAAGGTTGTAATTCAATAATTTGACAGTTAAGAATAAAACAAATAAACTAAAATAACAAAATAAGATATTCTGTGGCAACTAGAAATACTGTAATTGTCCGACTCGCTTCGCTCGTCGTTCAAACTTACATGCTCAGCACCCAAAGTATCAAATTTACTCCTAATAACACAATATACTATTTCGTACGCATTACAAAAATGCTTCAAATAAATGTTGTAGACCTTCTACATGTAAATTATCAAACATAATTCATTTACTATGGATTTTAACTCGAAATTGAATATGTAAATTATAAAAATTACTATTTAAAAATGTTCGCCATGAAAACAAAATGACAACAATTGTATAATGTTTTCTTGTCAAATATTTTGACATTTGATTGTCATTTTGTTTTATTCCATGGAGAACATTATTAAAGAGTAATTATGTAAATCTTTACATTTAATTTCGGATGATACAATTCACAGTAAATGAATTTTGCTTAAATTTATTTGGAAAACAATGCGTACGAAAAAAAAAAAACTGTTAGACGCCTATGGCACTGTATATTCATTATTATTACTTACTATGTGTACAAATAAGAACTAAATTATCTGAGGGCGCTATATAACTTTTTTATTTTAATTCGAATGCTTAGAATTTAGCACATGTTTGACATCTGAAATAGATTAATCAGTTGTTTATTTATAAGTAGATTCAAGACAAATGCAAAATAGTTATTTATTGCTAATATCTCACATTTGAACATTATTTTCGCAGCTGATTCCATATTTGTAATAAATGGAATTTATTATTTTGTGTACTCCGGTTTTGCAATTGTGACCAAAAGCTATAAACTTTTAATCATTATCATGTAACTTATCTCGATGGTGAATTTTTTTACAAATGGTCATTTTTCCGCACACGGACATCATTAAGAAAAGAGTCAAAACGGATTTCGAGCACTTCAAATCATGTATTTGTTACACGATTCCTATTCTTTTTATATTATTAGCAGGAAAATAAAAAAGCACTTCTGAGGAAATTCACAAATTAATAGTTCTATGGAAAAAATGAGGAAAAAAACCATTTTTATTGTAAACTGACAGATGAATATGGTACCTAATACATCGAACTGAGGATTAGAATATCCTTAGTTCGAATCCCACAACCGACGGTTCACATTTTTGACTCTTGATTATAATAATAATTGGATTAAATATGCGATTATTATTTAAGAATGATAAAATATTATTTATAGAATAATATGGCGTATTTAATTAAGAAAATGACCTATAATAATAAATAAGTTAGTAACCTATGATATCTACAAATCCATATGATTGTTCTGTAATAATTTGGTATTACACAAAGTTAAATGAGAAAATCTCAAACAATACTTTTGAAACTAGCGAACAAAAAATACAATTCACATTAATTTCATTCCACACATAATAAACCCAACTACAGCAAACAAAAACCAGCCAACCAACCAAAAACAAAGGAATGTAACATACACAATAATCAGAATTCCACGTCTCCATAGAGATAGCCTTAAAAAACAAAATCAACGTCTTTTATCGCGAAATGCTGCGCGACGTGTCCGATAAGCTCGCCCGAGCGTTTGCGCTGCCCACATTTACATTAGCGCCTTATCTGATATTTGTTCCGAATATCGGGAGATATCTCCGCGAACGCGAAGCCTTCGCTTATCAGCGTCGAAGAGTGAAGCCTCTTCTCATAAATGGAGCCAGGAGATTGGAATATTTTTCACCAGAAACTTACAGGAAAAATTCTTTGGATATAAATGCACACATGCTTTCTTTCTTATTTATTTGCAGTTTTGGAAGCATGATAGCATGAAGCAATGAACGTATTATCCTTGATTCTGATTGGTCTTACGAAATGTCAACATGGAGTCAGGTTTACACAGCAGAAATATAGGGAATATCAAGCGTTATTTACTTTTAACATTTTTTGATGATCGTTGTTATATTTTTTACAATTAAACGCATCGAATTGTGGACCTTTAAGGGCGTTATTTGACGGCTGGTATCCAATGGTAAAAGCTCTGTTACCTCGCATCCTTAGTTCAATTCTCATAGCCAACATTTTTTCAGCCCACCTGTGCTTTCACGGTTGCCAACTACACGTCAGACGAAAACTCTATCATATACAATACCAAAATCATTAGCAGTACTGGTATAGTGCTCGCCAAAATAAATTATTATGGGTGGTAGCCGATAATCTACCACAATCAGTAAAGAGTCTGGTTAAATATATTACGTTAAATTTTCTAAGAGCGCAATTTGTATAATTTTATCTAAGGGAAAATAAAATTTATAATCTGAAAAGGATTAACAGTAAATAGTAGTTTGCTAGTACTATTTAAGGAATGTATTAAGAAATTTTATATTAGTTACAATTTTTAGGGATAAAAATGTTTACTACCTTCAAAGTCGTGTCTGTACTTTCAACCCCTATAATCCTCTTATTAGGTACCTACTGTGAGGGCTTTCCAGGTAAGTAACCATTTAATTTGGCGAGTACTATAGCAAAAGACGTAGGTATTTATCAGTGGCGACTCGTACGAAGGAAAGTAGGTGAAGAGCTACAAGAAATATTATAAATAGAACATATGCAAATAATATCAATTATTATTGTTCGTATCTAATTAAATATATTAAAAATACTTTAAATAAGATAACTACATCAACAAATGAACAGCTCAAGCATTATTTAATGAACATTTTGTAAATAATTACATTTTGTAATTATTTAATGTATCAATTATTTTTTAAAAACCTAACTTCAACTTTAATATTATGACTTCATTATAAAAAAATATTTTGTAATTGAAATTAGACCTGAAGATGGCTGTAATCATGGCCGAAACGTCGTCATAGACAGTATAATTTGAAATAAATTTATCTAAAGCCATGTTATCCAAGAATATATAGTAAATTATTTACTATTTTCCTCAACAATTTTTCGGCTAAATAACCTTTTCCAAACAATAAAAAAATGCATTAGAAAAGGATAATACCCGTAATCATAGTCGCCATATTGTTTCAAGATGACCAGCAAGAAAGCATTGCATAGTGAGACTTCTTTTACCTGGTCCTGGCCCGAGGATGAAATTAGTGGCCGCCATTTATTTTCCTAATAGCCATGAATAAACTATAGCTTTGTGCAATTTTGTTTCGTATAGTGAAGAATGAAATTCTGCTGCAAAGTTGGTTCAAAATGGCAGCCTATTACCTACATGACAAGCATTTTTTCAAATACTAATAAACATAATAATTACGAATGTTATTTTTAAGTATATAGTTATTTATATTTATGTTAAAATTGTATCTAAAACTTTACAAAGAAATTACTCATGCTTATTTGTTTTAGGTGTACAGATAAAACAAAGTAAAAATATTTTCATTTAAACAGTATTAGCAATGCATTTGACAACATAAAGTTTGTAGAAAGAGAAAGTTTTTACAAGTAAACATACATCCAAACACAGTACCGAGTTCTGGCACCAAGTAAATGTTGATTCAGCTTCATTATCACAAACTGATAAGCAACGAGTTGATTAAATATTAATGTGTATGTTTGTTTAATGCATTCTTAGTTCAATGATACATTTCAATGTCATCCAGACTGCTACACGTAAGTCTGCAACTAAGTACTAACTAATTTAAATCAGAATCGCTTATCTGATTAGGGTTGAGAAACATTGTAATTTTATACATTTATATTTGTTAAAGACCAGCACACATGAGGAAGCAATAATATATTAATAAATATCTACTAATAGTTATTTGTTTAACTAGGCACCAAAATACCAGATTTACAGCAGAGGCCGCAGTTTCATTGACGAGCGAAGCCGACAGCTATATAGTAGTTCAAGCTAGAAAAGCTTTCTTCCGAAAGTACATTTTGGTACATTACCTGGTTTTGCCGGAATAGATAAAATAAGGCATTTAAGTACTGCGGTTGTTAAGACAAGTTAGATTTTCAAACGCGCCCTGTAATGAAGGAAATAATCATAGTTACCTAAAAGTTACGATTAGGAAGCAAAAGGTATCAAATCTTTTTTAAAAGATTATCTACAGACTCTATCAATAGACAAGGAAATGAATTATTATCAACATTATTAGAAATTAGAGCAGATATAGATACTTATATTTGCAAAGTACTTGACACAAATTGCCTCTTTTTTAACCTAAATTAATTCTAGGAAATTAGTTTCAAAAATAGACAAACAGCTTTCCTGCTAGTTATTTAACTTTATACTGGGGGCAAAAATCGTGTAATTTAAAATAGCAGGGTTGAAAAAAACACCCCTCGTTAAAAACTTATAAAACAAGAAACCATCATTTGTACACGCCTGCCAACTGCCCGGGGCGGTCGAAAAACTCCCCAGACCGTAGACTAATCGCCCCAACCCCTACCGGCAGCGCCATCCACCAGAAAACAAACAAAATCGAATCGAATATCTGGGCTGATAAGTTCGGCGTCATAATCAGCAATGCATGAGCCAGACGAAGCCATTTCAATCCGATGTTTAGTTGCGGGGGATGATTCCGGGGGGTGGCGCGGGGTAAGAAGAGAGTGAGATAGTAGATGATGCTGCAATCGGGGCCCGGGTCGTCCCGAGACCATGATTTATTATTTTTATCTTCTTGTTGGAAGAAAAAAGTACTGTAGATTACCTGTGCTCTCTAATGATACGCCATTAGTGGTGTTCCGCGCGGAATGTGGAAAAACTCCGCAGTTATTCTTCTTACCGACGGAGATGCGGACTGTTTTACCGACCGATTGCCGCTTGTGACACACGGCGTGCGAATTAAAAATGCTTGTAATTATACCACGAACTCTGCGAGGAGGAAGAGATGTGTACAGGTGTAATTCTAAAGCCACAGACGCAAGATAATACGCTGCTTTAATTTTTTTCCAAAATTAAAAGTTCATTACTGCGTGCAACTCTCTCTCCAAAGATTAATTCGCCACGTTACATTTAAACACACAGATATATCAAAACTTTTTATGTTTTTTAGCTCTTACACTTTTTATTATTTCATGCACTATTAATATTATGCACATACAACAAACCCTAATAAACAATTCCACTGCCAATCTTATTTTTGATCGTTACAAATATTCTGCTCTTTGATTATCGAGTTGTTTTACCTCAAACTTTGTTTGAGTGAAAGAAAAAAAAGTTTGGTTAGATGAGAAAACATAACCTCGAAAGGTATTTAGTAAGATACGTTGAATGTAACGATTTGGCAATGAAGACAATTAAAAGTTTTAATTGTTACTCACTTGTAAACACCATTTATCCAAGCCCTCTATTGCCTTTGAAAATGAATCTTTACTTACTAATTGACAGCTGCATAAAAATTTTACAAGTTAGTAAACAAGGTTAAGAATACACGTTGCCACAGTAATGCTTACAAGGCTTATGCGAAATCATATCAAATAATTTTTGACAGAACAGTTGAGTAACTGAGAGGATTTGATTATAATTTTTTAATTTTTATTTTGATTTACAAATGAGTTACAAGTAAAATGTTGTACAATACAAAAAAGGTAACTGTTTTACTGCTTCAAGGAGGTGACAGACTCGCCTGATCGGCTCGCCTGTCATTTCCTCCATTCAGCAGTAAAAACTGTTATATCTACCTTTCTTGTAATGTAAATAACTATATTCACTTACAAATTGTTTTTGTATATTCGATGTAAAACTGTCAAAAGTAACTTTAGCAATATACATCCGAAATTAAAAAAAGTTAACTCATTACTCCAAATTGTAAATGGTTTAAAAATATCTAAATTACAATCAAAATCAATTAGTCAAATTTCAAGTTTATCGCAAAGAACAATAGAGTGTTGTAATAGTGCACTATGGTTTTCTATTTATGTATTATAGAGTATATAGTTCCATGATAACGCTTCGGACTGTGAAACAAGAGATCTTCAGTTAGAATTCCACAGTCGACAATTGACATTTTAACTTTACCCTTATGGTTATCGCTGGATATAGTAATAGAGAGGAGAAGGGATAGAAAAAGAGAGATGTCGAAGATGTCTGAATCAGCAACTTATTCTAAATTGTAAATTCCCTAAATTTTGATACTATATTATTTAAATAGTTAATTATTTTGATTTAAGGGTGATCCAAATTCCAAACTCCCTTCTCATCAAATCAAGCCTGTTAAAGGTGCTAATGGAGGGTGTAACTACAGGGGTAAAGTTAAAACTGACTTTATTGTTGACTGTGGGGATCGAACTGAAAATCTCAGGGTCCACAGTCCAATTAGCGTTACCACCTTACAATAAGGTGGCACACAAATTTGGTAAAAGATACGACGAAGTTCTAATTTTGTTCACAAACTTTCCGACTAGTCATATAACTTGGATTTAAATTTATTTTTTTTCAAATATTCTTAATTACACTGTATCCGATAAAGTAGGGTAGCACGAAATCGTAATGGTTTTACCAACAATCAATCTCCACAAACATTCCTGTTTCGTGTTTCGACTTTCGTCCATAATAATACCAATCAAATAAGTTAAATTAGTTCAATTCAAAAGTACTAATGGTAATATTTTTTGAGAGAACGTTTAATTTCTTGCTACTAATCTAATACCCCATAAATCCACCCCCATAAAAACCCTTCTCCGCCGTATATGTGTCCTATAAATAACTCATCCCGCTTAATATTCAAGTCACAAGAGCATGCACTAAATATTAACAGCAACGCATCGTAGAATATAAATTCATCTTCAATGCAGCAAATATCTCTTGCAATACAACCACCGCCCGACGCCATTTCTAAACCACCCAGTGTATAAATCAAGCGACACATTAGCAGGGGAGGCGGGGTGGCAGTACGCAGGAAGGAACATCGCTCATAATCATTTTTGCTGTTCTATTGTGATATGATGTATAAGCTACTCGGGCTTCGCTATCTTGGATCTACGTTTGCCTGGGCTTATCATTTGTCTGCCGCGAGATGCCATTAGTGTGCCGTGCGACGACTGCGCACGCGCACCCGCGAAGGACGGGGAATTAGCCATGGAACGTTACAGGTAGCAGTGATTTATTGAAGTGCTGATCTATTTTCTGTATTTGTGTGCACTTTAAAATAGTTTCAAATGTCTTACGAACACTCACCAAAATTACGAAAACTAAACAAGATACAAAAGAGTTTTAAAAATATAAACATTTAAAAACAAATAATGAGGGGAAATCATAAAAGTTGATAGTACAATCGCTTGATACGTAAACTGTCAAGGAAATAAAAAATATCGCACTAAAATCATGCGATAGTTGGAGATAAAAACTGTATATAAGTGCAAGTTTATTTCTTCCAAAAGTTATAAATTCGAATTTGAAAAATTCATAACAACATTTAACCACTGATACGTGGTTGTTAAATATATCGTAGGGGTAAAATATAAAGAGCTAAGAATTAATCGGTAAAATTTTGAATAGTTGTGTAGAAACGAATATCCGAGTCTTAAAAGTGACTAAGCTAGAGGGATTTCCTGTCATTTTTTACACGAGTTCCGATTCTAACGCAGGAATTTTTAGTAAATTCATGGCTTGAGTTTTTTCGGTTGATCATTTCGTGAATTAAAATAACAATAAATAACTAATTGGTTAAGTCTAAAAATTTTCAATATTAATAAACGGTTTATTTCCACTCATTGCAATCGGGTGTACCCCAAGGCTGTGTTATTAGGCCGATTCTATATCTCCTGTATACAGTTGATCGTCCTAATCTGGATCAAACACCAATTGCTACTTATGCAGACGATACAGCAAAATTGACGACACATTCAGACCAAAAATTTACTTCGCAACTATTACAAAAAAATCTGGATCTGATCCGAAGTAGGCTAAAAACTTGGCAAATCAGAGCCAACGAATGTAAATCTACCCATATCACCTCTACCACCAGAAGAGACACATGTACCCCAGTGTATCTGAACAAACACCAGCTACCTCAAGCTGATGACGTTAAATATCTAGGAAGTCACCTAGACAGACGTCTGACTTGGCCTAAACACATTTGAACCAGACAGAAGCAGCTGGGTTTGGAAACAAAAGAGCTGTATTGGCCCTTAGGCAGAAAATCCATCCGCTCCACCGACAACATATATATATATATATATATATATATATATATATATATATATATATATATATATATATAAAATAATAATCATGCCAGTTTGCACCTAGGACATTGAATTATGGGGATAAGCAAATACCTCTAAAAGAAATCATCGAAAGATTTCACATAATTGTTAAAATTCCATGATCTTCAAATGCTTTCCGTTAAAGAACAAATTCCCAGACTGAATGGCATAATATAATATAACATTCGAAGACTAAAGTACCACAAAATAAACTAGCCGTTATACTCGCGCAGTTTGTCATTGTTAAACGCTTAAAACTGCACAACCCTCTATATTTACCGGACTGATAAATAGTTTATCTTAGGATTAAGCATTTACTTTATCTTCATATTAGTCTATTGTAATTATAGTAATTAAGTAAATGTACTTTCCCATGTCATCTAATCTTCTATTACTAAAATTTACTGAATATCTTTCCATAGATAGATGGAAATTATCAAGATATCCTCAGTTCAATTCCCAATGCCTGCAAAAATTGCGCCACTTTTAAATATACATCTATGGTTTCTCCGTTCTTTCCCACTAGCATCTTTGGAGACTTTATCACTTTTCTTATATGTAACAAAGTACAATACCATACTCAAAATGTGTATATGGTTTACTTATAGTGCAAGTAATAAATCTTATGCTTTTAGAATACAACTAATTTAATAATTATCTACTTGCTACATTTGTAAAACAATTGACAGAATTATCAATGTTTTCCAGATAATTTAATTGTTAAATGGTAGTAGCAACCTATAAAAAAAATTACAGCAACGAGCTTTGTTCAAGCGCCATACAAATTTAATCATTTCCGCCACTGCATTAACGATCAAAATCAAATATCCAAAACCAGAAAATCCGTGTTAACCAACCAACCAACAAATAACAAAAACCGGACAAAAAAAACAAAAATAAAAACCAACAGTAACGCGTGTTAAAGAGTGAACCCCACAACGGGCCTCGGTGCATCACGAAATGAGTTGGTGCGGCGCTCGATAGATGGCGGGCCTAATGCGATCGGCAGATAACGTGGAGCTCTGCAGGGCTCGGCTTATCGCTCGCTGGGAAAGTTTTATAAATATGACAGCCGATAAGTCCGACGCATATTTACATGTAGCTGAATATACGCTCATCTTGTGCGGCCTTATCTCTCACCGCAAAACTGAACGAACAAGAGAACATCCAATAGCGAATAGGTGTGCGAATAGCACCGGCGAAGGCCGGGGAAAGGGTGCGGAGCCATCAGAGTTGGCGGTGAATTATTGACGGAGAAAATTTCGTATCGTTTATGGAGTTTCGTAAAAACTTCCTGATGTTTCGAATCATCTTTTCACGTGACAACAACGGGGTACGTGATAACAGAATGGAGTTTTTTCTTCGAAGGTACAAGGCATAATTTAGGCCCAATTTTACCGTCGAAAACACATTCATCAATGCTTCTTCAGACTTACCAAAAGAACAGGCGCTTCGAGATTATTCACAACTTATTATTTTAAAATACTAATGCTAATAACGTAATATGTTTTCCAGTGTGACGCATTTTTTTTTTTTTTTTAATGAAACAAACTGTAAAAGCAAGGGATAATTTTACCATCTACAAAAATTTCATATAAATTTAAAACTCTATTGTTATTTGCTTTTAAAATATTTATAAAAGATTTGATTAAACTTGGATTATAATCTATATTTTCTATGGATTTTGCCGTCCATGTTTGTTAATTTTTTGTATTCGTATTAGATGGAAGATTAATTAGCGTTTGGCTGAGCCTCGCTTTTACAGTGTATACTCAATAAAGATATTTATTATTATTATTGCTATTTATTAGTTAGTACACTACTTGCAATTTGTGTAATGATTTCGTTGTTTTCTTTTGTTGTTTGTATGTAACTGACAGATTAAAAATATAGTTGTATATTAATAAATAAACCTGTCAGTTTTTGAGATCGTATTAAATAGCAATCTAGTGTGGTCACCACAAGATTTTATTACACATATAAATCTGAATTTAACTGTTCTAGAATTAGATTTGACACAAGTTTGATATAACTCCAGTAGATGTAAAAGTGTACATATCTTGTAAATTCTGAGATAATTACAAAAAAAACTGTTCTTTTTAACACACAATTTAATTCAATACTTATTCGACATACCACAATAAAATAGTGAAATTATAAACCAACAAACAAAACAAATGAAATGACATTTCGTAGTTCTATTTTAGCCCGCAATAGGCGTTGGGCGCAATGGTAGACGCGCGATTAGCATATTTCATATTTCTGGCCAATAGCATCAATGCGAGGACCCGTGACGTCAAAATATGTTTAATTCGTTATATCGCTTTACTGCAGAATATTTAAAACAAAAAAAAATACTTTACTACTAATAATTACACGATTTTGATATAAATTTGTCATATTTCGTTTATAATTTTTGCGCCCAATGTAAAATACGCACATAAGAGAAGTCATTGGAAAAGTGCCAAAATGGAGTCAATCTACATTAAAACATTCCGCAATAATTTCGCCGCCAATTATTTTATGATTACTAGAATAAATTATACTATGTATAAGAAAGACTACAACAAAATTGAACGTAGTTCAGGTTAGGAAAATGTGTCTTATCAAATTTTAAAATTTAACAACGCGCATTTAGTTTTAGATGTTATCAATACAAGTTCGTCCCTTATTTATTTTAATCATAGTGTATATAAGATAGCAAACCACGCGTTATTAAACTAACTAGCCCTATTTTCGTGCCTGTTAATGTTTGGATAAACTATCAGAATCATTACAAAAAATTATATTGCGATAATTCACGTAATGCCACTCGTTGGAATATTTGTGCGCATTTACAACGTAAAACTGGCTTAAAAATGAAACAAAATTTACAATGTTATCGTTAGAAATATTTATTACTTTTTAATCAAATTGCAAAGAAGTTAAAAATTAATTGCGGGTATAAAATTTCTCGATTATTTTGAAGTAATTGTGCAGTCATACGATAAGTTTTATTGCAATTTGTATAACGATAAAAAATTCTACGAATTTACTTTGTGAATATTTTCTATTTCTATTGCTCACGGTGCCATTCACCAACAAATTGAAAGATTTTTGAATTAAACAAAAAGTTATCAGGGAAATTTAACCACGTGTGGGCGAAATTTCATAAGTCTGACGCAATATCTGCTCACAAAACTATACAATCTAATGACAGATTTCGGTTTATCTTCGCGTTAGCGTCTACTAATACAAATCATTTTAAATCTAGTGGTTGAAAGGAACGATGATCGGCTGTGGTAAGCAATGAAATAAAAGACTTCTTCGGATGCAGCTAATATTTATTAATTATCTAAAAATCCGATGTTTCGATCATAGTATGATCTTCATATCGTATAAAATATGTTAATTATAATTCTTTCATGACTCTATATTTCCCTGAAGATCATAGGTTGATCAAAACGTTGGATTTTTAGACAATTAATAAATACTTTGCTGCAGTCCGAAGAAGTCTTTCATTCCATTAAAATCTAATGTTGATATCATTTTTAAATTTATATTTAGAATTTAAATGGTCAAGTTTTGAACTGATTAGATTTTAGTAGCATTCCAGCAGTGGTAGTTTACTTGAAGACCTAGCAAATAATTAATTTATGTTTTGTTATAAAGGGAAAGATGTTGAAACTTTTTTCTTTATTTTGTACCGGTTAGTACATCAAAATATTTACATTGTAAATATTTTAGTAACATATTAAACAATTTTCTAAAGTAGAAGCAAATATTTTTTCTATAACACTGTTTTGGAAACTACGCATTCTACAACTAAAAATTGTTATAAAATCACTAACATTCCTTAAGCTGCGTATGGAATAATTACGACGAATCAGAGCCGCATATTAGTGCGATATATGAAGTATCTTGAATCAGTTACTACGGTTACGTCTGTTTGGTTTAATTTAATTTTTTGAGTTTGAAGGTTTCAAAAGTTTTATATCTGTTTTTTTTTTGTGTAATTTCCAAAATCTTGATATATAAAGTATAGTCTACAGCATGTATCGGAATGGCATATCCCACATTCGCAAACCACTTAATTACTTATTGTAGAATATACTATTCTTAAACGGTCTCAAATTCTGAGGTTATGTTCCGCCCCGGATCTCGTTTTCGGTGGTATGACAATGGCACGCACTGTTTCGCTGGTATGGATTTTCACAAAGCGGTCACCCATCCAACTACTGACCGCGAAGAGAGTTGCTTATATTGTGTTAACGAGTGAACCGGCATCAACGTACCCTGTCATGGCCGTTGCTTTTTTATTATTTATTTCTGGTACTGTTCTCGTATTAATAAAGTAGAATTATGTAAGAATATTGTGAACCTAGAATGAACACGCCTCATTAGTTCGAAGCCACACTTCCAAAAGGCTCATTTCGGTTTGTCGACCTATTAATTTCTATCTTATATACAATATGCAAATAGATAGTAACTTTTTTAATCGAACAAAATATATCAAAAAGCAATTATTAACTGAGATTTGTACGAAAAATATGAAAGGACTTCAAGTAAACTACAACTTCCGGTTTATGGAATGCTACCAAAATACAATTAGCTTCTAAATATGAAATTTGAAATTGATATGGTTATTATACTTAGAGTTATCGTGGACACAAAATCGTTATACACATCATGAAAATACTGAAATCAAATTTTGACCAGTCACAATACCTCCCTTTCATACATCAGACGGAACGGAAGTAAAATAACCAACTAGATAATTTGTAATCAATATTAATTTTCGACAACAAAACAAATAAATAAAAGAAAGATAAAAAACAAAAGATAACTTACTTGAAGAGACGCTCTTCCTCAAACTGAAGGTAGAGGTAATCACAGACTTCTGGTACGCAACAATCATGGCTCCAGCATTATCAATTTCCACAAAAATAAAGAGCAAAAATACCCAAAAATTAAAGAAAAACGCACAAAACTATCACAACGATCTTATGCACTGCGGACCATATTCCTAGAGCGAGGCCAACGTGCAACTAACTTACGTTAGCACAGCGATAAGTCGCGAGCTATCCAGGCGACACGCTAGGTATATTTATATTTTTTATCAGCAAATATTTAAAATAGGTGTGTAATGCTTATCGCATGAGATACTAAATATTTCAATTCACACATTTCCTAGTATAAGAGGAATTGTGTCCACATGACCGGGACTATAGGAACTCGAAAATTCCCGAATTTAAATGATATAGAAATACATAGATATGAACAATCTCAACGTGACTCATTTAAATTTATTACCAAAAATTACAAATAAAATAAATAAATATTGCATAAAACTTTGTTAACTACATTTCTACATTGATCGTTAATAATTTGTTTAAAATTATAATGGTCAAGATGAATGACAGCACATTATACACATATTTTATTCTTTTAATGGAGTCTTTCAACATTTTTAATTTTTTTTATGAAACTTTATTTAAATTGAAGACTAACCACATTTTTAAAAATTCTTAATTGTTATTCATTAAGCCACAATGATTTGTTTAAAATGTTGTGACGTCATTGTAGAGGTGTTGCTGGATCTAAAACAGTACATATTGTAAATAATTGTAGTCATATTTTTTTTTACTTATTTTATTATTATTATTACAATAAAATAGAACATTTATGTGACAAAAATTATTTAAATCTCTACTGTTTGAGATCCACCAACACCTCTATAATGACGTCACAACATTTAAAAAAATCATTGTGGCTTAATGCATAACAATTAAGACTTTTTAAAAGTGTAGATAGTCTTAAATTTAGATGGTGAAAGACCCCATTCTATAAATTATAACTTTAAGGTTCAGTTGCACCAAGAAAACTTAAATTTTAAACTTTGATTAACTGGACAAAAACAAATCGAATGTTTCACTGCCATGTCATTTATTCCATATGACATGATTAACTTCGATTTGCTTTTATTTATTTAAACAAAGTTTTATATTTATGTTTTCTTGATGCAACTGGCCATAAAGGGCAAATAATTATGTGGTAACGCTTCATGAGTTTTTCATACCAACTCCCACAGACTACAGTTCCAATTTAACTTAACCCCTGTGGTTTATCCTCCACTAAAATTTGGGAGATGTAACGTGACAACTGATAATCACACTTTACACCCAATATGAATATATGGAGTGATATTATAGATATTTATTCATTTATAATTATAACTTAAGGCACACATTTATTTATTTTTAGGTAAACAATAATTGCGCGGTAATATTCCAAATATTTAATTGTAAAATAATAGTTTACTTATGTATTTATGCATTAAGCGAATAACGACCAAGAGCGGAATGTTTAGTTCACTCTGCGTGAGCAAATTTTATAAGTTGCTTGCTATGAAATTGATTAAAAACAATCTACATTTGTTTACTTTTTAAAATGTCATAATTAAATAAAGAAGTCATGGAAGAAATCTACATAACTCAAGTTATTTTAAATATTTAAAGGAAACTGAAGATGATTAAGATGATGTTTGGACGTAAATTAAGATTTACAATGTAATTTTTCTTATATATGTTATTTGTCTAGCAGATTATTCATACATGGTGATGTACATTACTATAGGACCTGTCTTAAAAATAGATGGCGAAACGTGTGGTAAGTTTAGATCAATCTTGAAAGACTGGCTTGGTTAAAAACCTTAATTTATCTGTCTTGGATCTATTACAAATGAAAACTAGTTCTCCAATAACATATTGAGATTATTCTGCATATATTTCAAGGATTCTAACTTATTTAAATTAGTTCTTAGCCTCAGTATTTTATAATTTATTTTAAGTACACTTACATTTAGATGATTTTGCTATAGAAATACACTGCCTTGAAACACGAGTACACAACACAAAACACTGCGAAGGTCTGGACACTACTAACTGAACTGAAAATCTAATTTTTCGTTTACTCAGCAGTGACATTGCTAAATATTAGGTTTAAACACGTTCATAGACTATGTTATACATGACTATTTATAAAATAAAACATACTTTTTACGAATCATTGCAGGAGTTCTCAAAATTTGATCCATTATGATATTTTCCCTACGTCCACTATGAAATATTACGTATTAAAATACAATCCAGTACAAATAGATAACTACAATCACCTAAGTACAAATAGGAAGAAATCACGTATGGGTGATAAGCAAGAATTCGAATATTGAATAATTCTATACTGATGAACTATTATCACCTATTGTTATATTATCAAAAAATAATTACAAGGCTACAATAAACGCACTCGTATCTAATTCAAAACAATCTGATAACTGAAAATTAAGACAAAGAATATTATCATAAAAATTAATGACAATTTTATCTTCGATATCTGACCGATAAAAAATTAATATGTTTATTATGACACTTTACTAATTTTTTTTGATAGGAAAAATTCAAATAGCAGACGGTAGTATTTTTTATCAGAAATTTCAAATAATTAATAGTACATTGTGCAATGAATGTAATATGTTACTAATTTCATGTGAGGTGTAAAATGTATGACATTCTTTCAGTTTTGCGATTAATAAAAAATATTTAATAAACATAGTTTTAAAGATACAATGAGAGTGCATTATTTTTTATTTCGCTATAAACACTATTTAAAATTACTGTTTCTATACTATGAATAGTATCCAAAGCTTCGTTTTGCTTAGGGGATTGTATTTATATGGTGAAATTTATTAAACTTATAAAGTTATTGTTCAACCGTCTGCATTCGGAGTATGTGTATGTATTATACTTCAAATTGCACACAACCTCAAAAATTCTATTAGCAATTATTGTCCGAACGATGTAACTTGGCGAGCAAGAGGAATGCATTAATGGATATATGGCGTATTGATATCTAGCAGTAAATGATTTAGTTATATTTAGAACCTAATATACTCGATATAAATACGAACAATATAATATTATTATATTATAATTTTTCTAGCTTTTAATTATATTTAATTATTCTATAAAATTACCGAATATGAATTGCACATTTGTAAATAATTAAAATTGTTTTATCCAGACGTCATTAGAAAATGGTAAGAACGGAATCTTAGGATCTCAAAACATACTACGTATAAGAAAGTAATAAAAAAATCTGATGTGGGCAACACATAACCTCCCGCCCAATACAACTCTTAAACGGTACAAAATATTATTTGATGATACAGAAAAATACCTTCTTATTTATTTCTTTTCTATTTATATTTGAGAAATTTAATTTTCTTTCGTATATTTATTTAATTTTTTTTGACATATATTTCACAATTATTTCCATCTACGAATAAAGTACCGAATAATTTATTCGCCGAATAAATGAAAAATGTCGCATCGAAATCATAGCTCAAATGATACTTAATGTTCTAGCTGTCATTTTTTGAACCGTATTTTTTAAATTTATTTGACGAATAACTTATTCGAAAGTTTATTCGTAGATGGAAATATCGGTCCTAAGAAAACAGCTTCACAATCACAATGACATGTGTCATATTTCGTAAAAAATTTAAAAATTTTAAGTGTTTCCATGGTGTACATGGAATACAAGATTTAGGAAATTTAATTTCTTTATATTTTATTATCTCTAAATATAATGAAAATTAATAAAACTAGTGTAATCAAACAGATGTAAAATTAAATATTCTACAATTTTTAAAATAACATACATTTTAGAAAAATCAAATAAACCGTAAATATACGAAGCTATAATACACAAAATTTTATTTTTTGGTATTATAGTATTTGAGTTATGCGAGACGAAAAAATCGGCACAGACCAGGGACACTAAAACGTGCTTATTCATTGAAAACTCACTACTTAATTTTTTGACCAAAAATAATACCTTACTTACTCAGCGGTAAGCGGGAGGGAAAAAATGAGTTTGTGTACATTCTTTTTAACGTAGGATTTGTATAAATTTTGATCTCAGAAATAGGTATAAATTAAATTAAAAGTATAATTTTAAAAGCATCGAGCATGTAGTAAACGTTATCAAAATTCATTATTTATTAATGTAGAATTTCAGGCGTAATCTGCTAATAAAAATTTCATGGTTGGTTAATTTCGCGCGAATTAGAAATGTAGAAACGTGTTAAAAGAAACCCGGGTGAGTGGCGAAAAAGCAGAGTTGAAAATCAATCTAAATATGTAAAAACGATAAAAGCGAATCGATGGAATCGGAATCAAGTCTTCAAAGGCTATCCGCTGAGCAGCGAGCGCTTTTCGGAATGAACCATCTACATATTTTGTAACATTATCGTTGCATTTTTATCCGTCAGTTAAAAATAAAATAACCGTCGACCATTTACGTTATCTGCCCGCTTTATATCAGACTTGCGCGCTACATTTTATCAGCCACATAAATATATCAGCCTTTAAATAAATCCAGTGTTTGTATAGCTGCTATCGTTTTTTGATTCTTAAATAAATCGTTCCCTTTTATAATGTATCTGTTTACTCATGCCCGTGGAATTTTATCGCGTTTTAAGAGAAAAAAAATACGTATACGCCGCGACCAGAATATGTGTTCTATCTCTGTTTCATATCGCGCGGTCGTGGGTTTCTCTAGCTCAGCTAAGGCGGCCGGCTCAAGCTGCAACAGTGCAGGACTGCAGGACACACAATGCCACTGTCAGCTGGGATGAACTAACTTGAAGCCTTTTCTAATATGACTATATTATTTAAAAATGAGTTAATATTCGTTTATTTGGGATGGTAATAATTCAGAAAAAGCATTTTTGCGAGTGCGAGTATATTTTGACAGGCAGAGCCCAAGATCACATCAGATCTTTCGTAAACAAGGATACGATGATACGAGGGATTAATAAATATAAACAATTCATTTGTTCTCTTTGAAAAATTCGGTGATATTTATTTGTTCAACCTTGCTATTGAAACTTGTTTGCTACTTGGATAAAGAGCTCTAAATCTTCTGTTTTATCTACTCAACTCATTCCATGGGAACGGGATGGGTAATGACAAGTAAATGGGCAAAAGTTATTTCGCACACTTACCTGTCATTGCCAAATTGACTGATTCGTAACATTGAGTATATGGAGCACAAGGAACGTTGTAGAACGCTATCGTCATCGTCTGCATGCTTCCAACAACTTGTTGATGCGATTCAGAATTCACAACCTACTTCTTAAATTTTATCATTATTGTTATGATAAAAAATTATTTGAAAGAACTTTATCGAAACATATTACATGCAGATTCATGTGCTACCCCACTATAGATTAGTAAGTGTTCTTCGTGTATACTTATTTCACCTTTTCCCTTTTCCTTTGTTTGTTATTCCTGCAATATCCGCATCTTTTTTATTGTTGTTTATTATATAATTCCCATTATTTTCCCTTTATGCCTCTTACATTCCACGTTATGTATTTTCTCTTAGATATATTCTATTCTCTGTTATTTTCTGTCATATGACTAGTTGTTGGTATCTTATTTGTACTTGTGTGTTCAATCTGCTATACTGTTTTAATTTTCTTCTATATTTCTCTTTCTGTCATATCACTATTTATATACAGTTTATTCTGCATTACGAGACAACAGCGAATCTACGCAAAACATATTAAACTATCTAAGAGAAACAAACCTAATGTACAAAATATAATACATAATGTAAATAATTAATGTAAACAAACAAATGATGTTAATGACTTCGGTTGAAGCATCTTTAAATAAAGCTAAATAATAAAAAATAATATACAGTTTATTAAATATCCCATTTTTAAGGTTAAATAATATTATCAAGTGATATTCACAAAACAAAATGATTCCAAATTTAATTTTGTGTTCAATAAATAAGGTATATCAATACTAGTTCTCAATTTCCTGCAGAAGTTCATTTACTCATTTACATCCGATATTTCTTTAATTTATATATCCAGAGTTAGCAGTATAAAAAGACTTTGTTTTAAAACAGTATAACGATTATAATTTGTGATGATATTAAATTTTATACGAATAAAGTTGAAATACATTTTCGTAGCATTACCAGTACAGAATATTCCCAATTATAAAAATATTGATTCTCCTGCTACACTCACTTCTTTGGGGAAAATGTTTGGCAAAGAGGTTAGTAATTGTATAATGATAAGTTTTTTTATTTATTTTACAGTAAGTTGTACTGTAAAAAAACTAGGATGTACCCTATTCAGATTTCTCTTGTTTTAAACAAAGAAAAAAATGTTTATTTTTTATGTATATTTTTCAACCTTGTACATACTTTAGTTTATTATATCCATTCATGTAGCTAAATTAATATTAATAATGAAATATTGTTAATAAAATAACATAGCAATTAATTTGATCGTTTCTAAACATACTCTGGCCATTTTAAGGTGTTCAGTGCAATAAAAAAATAAGTATTATTTTCATTTAGTTCCTGAAAAATACGGACGCATTATTTTGTGTTATCCTGTGACGTGATCCAGAAAAAACTTAATGCATTTAGCTATTTATATTTTTTCAGAATACTTCACAAAGAAATACATTGTATCCTTTTTAGCGTAAGACATTTTTTGTTATAATCCTGTGAGTGAATTATCATATCCTCGTCTACATGCGGACATTATCCTGCAGTCATCATCATCTATAATATTTAAATATCACTCTTCCATCTGAGTAGTTCTGAATTCTCATGCAAGTGTATCTTTACTCCGTTGCGTTATTTCAAAGCGGCTTATCTTTTGATGTCTTTCACGCTGGTCCACATACCCCAATACCCGACACCCCCGCTGCCCCTGCCTTGTTGCTGTCGCTGTCTTACACACGCCCACATATGACGAAGGATTTTGCGAGCACTGATATACTTGTATGGTGGTATAATGGTTATGTGTTTCGTTTTTGGTTGTAGTGACGTCATAAACATGATGTTTGGTGATTAGGGTTGCCCTTAGTGTGGACGGTAGTTTTCTAAATGGCTTTTGTGTGGTTTCTGCGTAGTTCCTTTACTTTAAAATACGAGTATGTATATTGGATTTATTAAAAGAAAATAGTATATTGTACAACGAGCATGGAATGGTACTCATTTCCTACGAGTATGATAGTTTGTAGCATGAGAGGAAGGCGAATGCTGTAAATCATACGAGTATGAAATGGACATTCCATGCGAGTTGTACACTATACTTTTTCTACGACCACAATATTATCTCAAAATAGCAATGGCACCTGTACTTAAATGAACTGACCTGTATTGAAATACTCACAAAACAAATTCATTTCGCACGATACTTGCAATGTACCTCATATCCCTAGCAACTACAAACATACAATGAGCAGATTTCTAAGTGATCGTAGAAAAAAATATTTCTGGGTATGATACTCTGCTTGTAGGAGATCTGCACAATATAAACAGCTAGTAAAATGATACCTACATATTTATAAATTTTTAAACCTAACCTACAATACGAGCAATATCACACCATTTATACTTCGACAAACTGATGAGTCCGCGGCAGAAATACAGGTTAACTCCGCCTATCCAAGTGCACAACGAATGGAATGACTTTATCGTGCTCTGTCAGTAAAAAGTACAGTTAAGAAAACAAATGTCAAATAACAAATGTACGAATAGTATTTGTGTAATTATATGTTTAACGAAATAATGTATAGTTCCTTATGTTGTAGTAAAAAATTGTGTTCCATTAATTATAATAAACAGTTACATTCTGCGGAATATACCCTTTAAATAAACCGTCATTTAACTTATGTCACTGAATGTACAGGCTACTCTAGCGGTTTGCCGAGCTGTCAAATCACAGTTCCAATTATATTGCACGAGTAATTATATACGGAAAGAATGTTCGGTTCAATTTATAGTATTTTAATCGATTGTACGGATCGAACTAAAGATCTCATGATCCACAGTATGATGCGTTACCATGGAGCTATTTACCCCATTTATTATTTATGTGATGATATAACTAAACATACTGGAATATGTAAAGGAAAAGAAAACGAGGACGACAAAAAAAATGAACCAGAAAAAGCATAAAGAACTGCAAAGAAGAATGTACTTAGAATGACAAATTAAATCAAAAGACGAGGAAGAAGATGACACGATAATGTAAAGCTGGCAACATTTAATTCTAGCCAAAGAATAATAGAAAAATGGCATTTGCTTCATTAGGAATAACAGGAATAATAATAAATTATGTATTTTAATAGTTATTTATGTATCAAGGCACTGAAGTTCAATTTTTTATCACGAATATGGAATTTAGTTGCTGAGGCCCGTAGGGCCGAGGAAAATAAACCATGTGAGTGATAAAAAGGAACTTCAGTGCCGAGGTACATATTAAGCTTTATTTGAAATTTAAAATTCGAAAAAAACTGTAAAAAAATTACAATAAAGGTTAAGTTTATACATCTGTCTGTTGTCAATTGAAACTGACAATCAGTGTTGCCAACCTTGAACAGTGAAGTTATCGTAAATAATACTCAAATTTATGTGTTTTGTCCTCAATTTCGTCATCGGAATTAATTAGTTAATTCTTCTTGCAAATTTTGTTTCATGTTACGTCCAAATTTACTATACTACGTCAATAAATCTACCAAAATTATCCTACTTGTACAATAATTATTTAACGGTTAGTGACGATTTCTGAGCTTTTAATGACGATTTTTGAGCACTTTAGTGCCGATTTCAAATAAAGATATAAATATAGATATTTTTAGTATTATCAATATGCTTTGTTCTCTAAATACAAGTAGAAAATTGTTAATCTTGAGAATTTTAATGAAAATAAAAAAGAATAGAATAGAATAAATCAAATAACTCATTAACCGATTAGATGAACACATAATAACGAAAGTGAATTTAGTAGAACGAATGTATTACCAACTAGTCGCATCCTTATTTCCATTTCTCTATTTTGGGAGACGAGATCCTCCGGCAGTTGTGTGAGCTCTGCGGTCTCCACTGGCGCAGATTTGCGGTAACGGACAAAGTGCCGGATGGAAAAACGATGTTGGCTCGACCCCGGACGTAGCCACCGCTTTTGAAAAACGCGACAAATGAAAATCGTTTTGGATTTGTTGGTTTTTGTTCGTGTTTGTCTGTTGTTTTTGTAAACTTTTGTCTGTGTCCTATCGTGTGTGGAATTTTAATAATTGAGTGTGTGGTTAAATGAATTACGTGTGGTAGAATTCACTAAATGGGGCTTCGTTTATTTTTAATTGAATTTTATATTACTTAAAACACATTTTATAAGTTATGTTTTATATTTCATTCGGACTTTCGCACAAATACATTACAATACACGTTAATAATCAGAAGCATCGTTATTTTCTTTCTCTATAATTTAAAATTACCTCAATTTTAAATTTGGTTACTCTATACAAAAAACATTGAATATTCGATATAAATCACAATATTTTTTACAAGAAAATTAAAATCTTCAATAAAGATTTTTTTACCGATAATTTATTATCCTGGAGTTATATAGAAAATTTAATGGTAACATTGTGAATTGGATTAGTATGTCAAAATTCTTATTCTCAACTCAGCATATTAGTTGAAACCGCAATACTTATTGCAGGCGTGAAAAGAAAACCTACTGCAGAATATTATTTTAAAATTTTAATATTCTTACGTTTCCGTCATTGTATGTTCAACAAATATTACTATATAATAAGGAAAACACCGGTTTCAGGAGATTAAACCTATGTTTACATGCACAAACGTAGGCAGAGTAAGTATGTTATAACTCTATGCTGTACGGTAATATTACCATACTGATCTATCAAAACAGTCAAGAAAATTAAAATAAAACACAATGATAATAAAACGCTATTTATTAATATACACGGAATTAAGCTGTTCAGAGCTTCACCTGCTGCCTTCCTAATATTTTCAGGCAATTCAGCATCGCCAAAATCTACTTTTTATCTAGCCATTATAAACACATTTGACGTTTAAGTAAAAAAATATTTATAAATATGATTCAAAACACGTGTAACCATTGTGTTAAATAGAAACAAACACCTTCTAAAATTATGACAGACGTTATTCATAAAATAAATTCAAAAAATAATATTTATTAATGACATTAACGTCTTCATATTCAGAAACCGGTAAACTATTGAACAAACCACGGATGTTATGAGCCATAACAGGCCTTAGATTTCTTAAAATCCTCGCTCTACGAGCTCGGATTTCAAACTGACATCTGCGGCTGTTATGATACTCATAACATCGCTAGGAATGTTAATAGCTATAAAAATGCTGATCTTCATTAATATAACACTAAAAATAAAATAATATCTAATGTGAAAAACATTTTTCCCAAAAAGTGTAACTGATTTCTTATTAGGGACAATTAGAGGATTACAAAATGAAAGATTCAAAAATATTCCACAAGTATGGGTTCACTTTGAAAAGGAAAATATTAATAAGATATTGTAATTTATCTGCTTTGCTTAGTTGCAATATTTGGAATAAAAACTTTTTTACTTACAAATTTTAACCCATTTTGAAGAGAGAGTTAGATGGACTTACCTAAAAAACAAAAAAACAAAAATTAGTCCCTCAGATTATCACAAGAAAGTTATATTTTAAAGAACTGGTCATCAGCAAATACATAGGTAAAACATTTTGTACACCAAGAGTAAGACAAACTTTTATATAAGTACGCGCAATAGAAAGAGATAACCCCTGCTGGCCCACCTTCTTGTTTCTACTACGATTGAAATACTGAAATTCTCGATAATAAAAGTCCATACAAAAAAAATATGTTAAATTTCAATAACATCGGTTATATTTCGGAGGATTTTAAACCGGAAGCCATGCCTCTATCTCTCTCACGTCACATAAAAGGGTAGAGAATCGCATTGCCAGTGTATTGAGTAGACAAAAAAGATCTAGAAGAAACAATACTTCTGGATACTACATTACATGAAAGTGATAGCCTGTAAAAATTATAGCAATTAAATCGGTCTTTTTTCTATATTAGCGCCAGAAGCTATACAACCTGTCACACTAAACTGACTTGTCAGTTGTCTGCCGCCTGAGGCAAATATTCCATGACCTACTAATCAAAAATGGCTGATAACATTCTTTTGTCAATTTTCATTCCTTATCAGAATCGGCTTCAAGGTTTGTTTTGACGATAATTGTTTCTAAAAGTACATGCAGAAAATTTTACGATTATTTCTAGCGATAGACTTTGTATACCAGTAGTATTATAATTTCTCCTTGAAAGTAAATGAGGAAAATATTGCGATGTAGCCATTTACAACCAAAGCAGAATTAACTCTTAATTTCTTTAGGTGCTCGGCAAAAATGTACCGACGCGGAAGGCCAATGACAAGACAGTAATTTCTGGGTACAGAGCAGTATTAAGTAAACTTTTCACATAGTTATTTGTAATATTTAAAGTGTATTTAACAAGACTTATTTATACATATAAATATAATAATATAGCATAAATATTTCTCGATTTTTTATACTAGAATGTCATATTCTTGCACACATCTTGAAGCACGATTTGCTGTACCTAAGCAGCATGTCAAGTCCAATTATTATGATTATTTTTTGACGTTTGAACCAATCCTGTCATTATTATACTGAGAATAATGCTCTTGTGATTATTCCCGGCAATATTCTCTGTAGCTTTTTTGTTTTTGTTGACAGATGTCAAATGTCAGATAGTTATCAACAATACAAGTAAAAATGAGCATAAAAGATAGATTTAGTAGTAAATGAAATCAAAAAATAATCTTATTAAATATAACCCGAGAGTTCGATAAATTAGAAAATAATTCTCCAGTATCTTTCTCAAACTTGTCGCCATTTGGCAATATTGCCTGGCAACAAGTTTTTGAAAGATCTGTCAAATTATTTTCAATTTATTCTCACTCTCTTGTTATATTATTACTGAAAACAATTGACCATCACTTAACAATATTTTTCCTATTTTAATGCAGATATCCTCTGTGAAACCTTTAATTTAATTTAAAACTGAATAATATTCAAATAATTATTATACAAAACAATTAACGATAAGGACTATTTTTTTGGAAACTAGTATAAAACATGTTAAAGTGTAATAAATAAATAAATATGAACAAACGTTTTATTTTGTCTGACTATATTTTAATTATTTATTATGTATTTATTGTTTTAAACTTTGACGAAGAGATTCATCTATGTGTGTTTGTTCATATTTATTTATTTATTATACTTTTAACATGTTTCGAACTGGTTTCCATTAATATCACCTCCTAAAGAAGACGCATGTGGCTTCGAAACCGATTGAGGTAATATTTTAATAAAATATTTGGCTGCTATCCAAGAGTTTCATATACAAAACAATTAACGATCGTTTAAAATAAATTTTTGACATATCAGTTTAACTCTTCTTTCGGAGACTTTCAGGGTTCATCGATACGAAACTACGGAATTAATTTTTGAGTTCCAGTCTTCTTCATCTTCCTGAGATCTTTAATTTGATACCAAACTCGATAGGGTTTAGTCAATATTTGTTACAATATCATTTTTCAAAATGTATTATTAAATATATAATTAGTTTATTTTTAAACCGAAATCAGGCACGAATAAACTGCAAATAAACTATTATATTCGAAACATTTCATTTAAAACTATTTTATAGCTTGAATCACTGACATATAACACTGGAAAGCTAAATGCAGTTGAAAATACAAGCCGAGAGAAACAGATAGTTGTAGAGCCATCTGTTTTGTTGATTGTTGTACTCAACAAATGCGTAGCAATCGTTCTACAAACAAGTGTTAGGCCAAGAAGGGTGGCCTTACAACATCTATCTGTCTCAGGTTTTTGCTTTTATGAAAGCCTTCAAGTTAGCATACCAGTATTTATTATATTTCAGTGGTCTTAATTGTATTGTATTGTATCGTGTGACCAATATCATGAAACTAATAATTATGAAGTTTCTTTAATCTATATATTCTCCTTCGTGAGTTATTGAACATATGGACATACATCCATCCATTCATTCACACAGAAGTCAATGCGAAAATGGTCAAATCAGATTCTGAACACCACAGACCTTGCATTTCCGGAAAAATCTCGTCATTGAATAGTATGAGGAAGAAAAAATACAATAACAATTCCTGTGCGGCAGAATAAAAAATAAAAATGTATTGATTATCGTAATTAGTTCAATTGAAAATTGATTTATTGTGGAACATCTATTGTAGTGTTGTTTGTGTCTTTTAATATAAAGAATTATTCTACCAACCAAATAACAAAAGTAATAATTATTGTATTTCTTTGAATACATACAACTCACGACTGAAAAACAATTTTCCAATAATAATTTGCTGCCTGACAAACGATGTTGTGAAAATCCAATGCGAATGTAACAAATAATAATAATAAAAAACTAATATACATAGCATATCTGATTTAATTTTAACGATAGCCTTGCGATATCGATACAATGAAATCGTTATTATAATAACTTGATTTTCATATGCGATAAAAAATTCTATTAGTTGTTGTGTATTCACATTAAAATATTTAAATCATTCAAACACACATCATGATACGTGTACGCAAACAGAATCATAGCAACGATTTTAATTACAGTTAGAATTTGTCGTTACGGTCCTTGTAGAATGATTTGCGAAATTTGATGCCCCTTTGTCTAGAGATGCGAGAGATAATCCCAAACAATGATAACATCTTTACGTAAAGATCAGCAAAACAGATAAGGTTTTTTCGTTCTCCGCGGAGATTAAGATGCCAGATAAGATGCCAGTTATTTTTAAAAACAATTCTGATTTTGCTATGAGATAAAAGTCCAATTTCTGAGCGCTTTCATGTTATAATGATATGCGTAACTAAATAACCTACTTTAATCTATTTATAAAACAAATCTGTTTATGTTGTTGCTACGCGAAATTATTTATATATCGATCGTATCTACCAAGATGGAATTTTAATATGTCTTACAGGGTGTTTCAATATTTCCGAAAAAATTAAAAAGTAAATATACCTTTATCGACTTGCTAAGAGAACAATACAACAGAGATAATAGGTTGCCCACATATTGCCTGTCTCTTTCGACTCGCATTTTGAGCGTTAGTAAGCGTTCCATTATTACTATATTTCAGTGGTTGCATGCTATTGGCTTATTGGGTGCTATGGGTACATTTGCTGAAAACGATAATGTATCTAAAATGCTCAATTGGATGTGTATAATGCTAACTAGTGGTATAAAGGTTAGTTTAGCTTCAAGGAACATAAATTTCATTGTATTTTGAAATTAATTGTTATTTTTTTTAAATTAATAACAATAGTAGTTATTTTAAGAGTATTCCAATGTAAGTATAACATTTGTTAAAGCCGTATTATTTAAATAATATAATGTAAAAATGAAAGGTTTTTTGTATTTGTAGATTATACGTTAAGATTGAATTTTCTCAAACTACCAATACTAATGCAAGCATTCGCCATCATAAGATATCATACAAGATGAATTTGACATGTATCTTTTGGGAATTGTAACAACGCCATCTCTTGATAATTTGGAAGTCCAATAACTGCAGTGGAAATAAGATATATTAGAGGAGTGTATGGGTATACGAAAGAGGATTGTATCTAGAATACATTCGTATACGGTGAGTGTGAAATTGAGAAGAATGCTGTTAAGAAAATAGGAGTGAGTCAGTTGAGCGGATGTCAAATGTAAGGATAGTGAAATTAATATATGCGGGCGAGATTGATGGTGAACGATTTTCTTGGCATAGCCTATCCCGGACACATAAATTGCCCACACGGAGCCTCTTGAGGCTTCGTCTTGACGAAATTTCAGAATATTAGCTGCGTTAGTTACATCGTTTGATTCAGAAAAATGATATCTTTCGATTGATGCTACATCTTTTTTGTCCGGTAGAACACCGAGTAACAGCAATTGATTTCCCATGTTAATCTCCTATGTACACTTTTGAGACAGACACAGAATATACAACTTTAACTTAACAAGTAAATGCTCACGCCATTCCTTATGTATTTGAATGGGCGGATATACCGTTCAGTCTTGTCGGAGACGCAAATTAGTTTGTCGACCTATATCTCTTTCTTATACATGCACTAAACACGATTGTTCATAAGAACATTAGCAAAATAATCAACTGATATATGTATAAATAACTTAAATCAATCCAAAAAATGAAAAAATGTTTCTCTTTCACAATAAATTGTAAGATAATTTAGTCAACAAAAAGGTTAAATCAAATATAATCTGAATAATGAATCATAGTCTTGAATATTTGTATCGAAATCTCATTGATAACCCATGATAAGGCAGTCTGATATTGGTAACCTTTGTATTCAGATTTAGTTCTATCATGATAAGAAGAATATTTTTATGATTTCCACACTGTAAAATGTACACAATGTGAATATTTTGAAACTAATTATATTATCTCATATACCACACGAATTAACACAGACATCTTTTATATTTTCTAATGGTTTGACACTAGTTTATGGCAAAATATGATTTATTTATTTCTTAAAGTACTGCAAAAAGTAGTTATGTCTGCAACTTTAGTACAAAAAGTGGTTGTTTATTGAAACAGCGGCATACCAATTTTTCTTGAAACTTAATGACTTGCTTTCAGCTTTCACAAAAGTATTTATAGTAAATATTAAATAAAATCTCGAATCCTTAGAAGACAATGATTAAAGTGCTTCTTTATTACTGTTTGGGAAAGTAAAGAAATGGTTAAAATCCTTCATGATACGCCTATGAGTTCAAATACAACCCAAGCCGACCATCTAACAGCATATTCACTAAAAGTTAAATATAGTCATCTTTATCTGAGAACATGCAAGAAGATAGAAACCAGAAACTAACTTAAGTTTCAACTTATGATAATCTTGTCAATATTTTTTCTAATTTCGAAATTTATACCAGAAATGAAGGCAGATTTACACTCGTTGAATTATCTTTGGACAGAATATTTATGCAGTTTTAAAGTTACATTATCTCAAATGGAAACGGGGTACTTTTTCATAGGAATGGATAGCCCGAAATATTTCCATTTCAACGATATGACATGTTGTTATACCTAAAATTACAGTTAATGTTATAAAATTTAAAAAAACACACATCTACATCTATAATGTGGAAAATGAAATTTCGGGCAGGTTGTTGAACAAACGAAGTTATTGTTTGTTTTATTGATTTGATACTCTTATCAACAATAGCTTTGCATCTACAAGAATGAAATGAAATGGAATGAGCCAATAGTTTCTGCAATTCTAAAAATTTTTCTTAAAAGCCATTGTTGACAGTATCAATAAAAAAAATACAATAACATCTTTTGTTCAACAGCCTAGCTGAAATTTTATTTTTCATATTATAGACGTTAATGGTTTTTAATTTTGTGGCCTTAATTTTAATTTTAGGTTTAAGAACAGCGTTGAAAATGGAACATTTCAGACTTTCCAATCTACTAAAAAAAAGTACCCCGTTCCATTTATGAAAATATAACTTTAATTCCCCAACAATGACAATATAAGCAGTAGTCATACGTGGAAAGAAAAATATTTATTTGAAATCGGCACTAAAGTGCTCAAAAATAGTCATTAAAAGCTCAGAAATCATCACCAAAGTAACACATTATACGACGATTTTGAGCAACCCAGTGGGCAACCGATAAATAATTATTGTACAAGTAGGATAATTTTGGCAAATATATTGACGTACGATAGTAAATTTGGATGTAACATGAAACAAAATTTGCAAGAAGAACTAATTAATTCCGATGACGAAATTGAGGACTTTTCGAGGCTGGCAACACTGACTGTCAGTTTCAATTGACAACTGATAGATGTATAAACTTGACATATATTGTATTTTTTTACAGTTTTTTCGAATTTTAGATTTCAAATAAAACTTAATATGTACCTCGGCACTGAAGTTCCTTTTTATCACTCACATGGTTTATTTTCCTTCGCCCTACGGGCCTCGGCAACTAAATTCCATATTCGTGATAAAAAATTGAACTTCAGTGCCTTGATACATAAAATAACTATTATTCCAAATATTATTGCTAACATCTTTTAATTAGAACTATTTTCGCACCTGATTCGAATAAAATTGAACACATACGCCTTTTCTGGAGACCTTAAAATGTGTTTGCGCGAAATTTTTTTCATCTATTCTATTCATGTTTCCTGTACTTGTACTGTAGTTAAAACAAAAAAAAAAGTACACTTGGAGAGTGTAAAGAGAATTGAATCTTGATTGGCAACTGTCAATTCACGGGTAACTTGATTCCTAATTGCATTACATGTTACAATATCCACTATCATCCTGTTAAATCTCTGCATGTCTCATTTCTTATTATAAAATTCATTGTCCTTTATATCGAAGCGTTGTTAATGTATCGTGGCGTGTATACCAGCCTTTAACACGTGTGCCCGCCTAGTGGGTGGTCACAAAGTGCTGGCTTCCCTCTCAAGTACTATCGAGCCTTCTAACATCAGGTACTTGATTTCATATTAATTTTCAGAGGTAACTTGATAGTTTTAACTCTGCAGCGTCATTCTCTTTGTTCACGACATGCTGCTATAGTCTGTTCATGCATAATCATGCAGGAAGGGACGATGTGGCCATGGAGTACTTTTCCACTTTAAAGCAAGAGTATTTTTCAAGATGAATGATGTATTCTACCACGGAAATTGATGAAGTTAACGTTTAAAACCACTTCTCTTCTAATAGTTCAAAATGTCTCACCGATAGACCTGCAGATCAAGGCCTATTAGGTTAGGTTCAAGAATTTTTGACATTTGGGACGTTTTCAGACACATTTAAATGTTTGTTTTCATAATTCGAACTATGTTTATTTATGTTGTAAACTGTCAAAAAATAATCGAAAAACTAAAAATCCCCAAGTCGTAAGGAGCAAGGTCTAGTGAGTAAGGAGACTGAGAGAGGACAGTCACCAGATTTTTTGAAACAAAAAACTGATAAATTGACAAAGATGAGCGTGCGAGATCATTTTCCTGGTGCAAGAACCATGAGTTGTCTCGCAACAACTCTGGTCTCTTTTTGCACTTCTGTTAAGATTTTCTCCAGTTTCACGCAAACTTTTATATTGCATCGTTGTACTCACTAACAATATCACGGAAACTAAACGAAATATCAACAATCCAAGAACACGTGGTTATAGTGGAGGTTATGCGCTTAGAACCTAGTACAGAGAACTAGGTGTAAGGAACTGGGAACGCTTAGAATTCAGAGAGATAGAGAATTTGGTAAGAATATTGTAATGGACAAACTCCAGAATTCTAGCGCCAGTGACATATCTGGATTTTCTGATTTCAGGTTATTTCTGTTTCAGGTCATCAACTGAAACTGGCTAATATGAAACTTGAAATAGTATATTGCGCAACTAGTGCAAATAGTCATTTATTTTACGCTAGTTGTGAAATCATACGAGCGTGAAATAGGTAATTCTGCACGAGTTGCACACTATACTTTTTCTAAGATCACACTTTTGTCAAGATTTAATAAGAATAATTCTTACTCTTCAGGAACAAGAAATGACATCTCAAACTCAACCTATTTAACAATATAACGGCGGCGCAAGCGCAGATGTGTGCAATGTCACCAACTATAAACTATCGAAAATAATACAAACTAAAGTCATATTTTATTTTAAAAATTGATATTGTATTTTCTTTGTAATCTAAATTTTGAAAACGAAGCTCTGAAATAATTATTAATTATTTTATATGTAATTATACTTGACATATTAATATCATACAGTATTATATTTTTAGTAAGTTGGTTATACTTGCGTGTGGAATAATTGCCCACGCTATGCGAAATATACATTTTTCAAGCTTTGATAAGTGTGGAGAAAGTATAATTTTCAGTAGTGATCGTAGAAAAAAATAAATTGTTGTTGTTTTGAAAAAGAATTAGGAAAAACTTTCCTTTTTATTTATTCTTCTCTCATCTACGTATGCCCCTTAAAAAAACCCATGCCGATGTCTATGCTTCGTCATAGCGCTTGTGCAGTTACCTTATTCTTACCAAATTTGGTATTCCTTTTCTTTCTTACTTGGTACTATATTTCTTTCTCACCTTATCCTAAGCGTTACTTCCAATAGCATTGTAAAGCATAGATCTAGTTGCCTGCTCTATGATCTAAGGTTATTCGCAAAGCAATGCTTCCAACCGCATATCACTAAATATCTCCGTTGGTGCATGAATTCAAAATGTCCGTTTATATTTTTAAACAGACCTCGTATTAGAGAGACTTTCTTAAAGATTTAAATTAAATTGATGCAAATGGCATTATGAGAATAGCTTTGACATTGGTCTGCCAGTTTCAATGGCTTCTAATATAGAATAATGTTTGTGAACGAAGTATAGGCTGGCGTAGGGGGACCTGGTAATAATAAATCGTCGGATCGTGATTTGCCAATCGTTCACTTGTTATTTACGTTTAATATTTCATTTGTCATGTTTTTTCCTGGCGACGCGGCGTTGATTTATATGTGAAATTACTCACGCGATAAATATTTAATTTTTATCGTTGAAATTCTCAATCGTTCACGTAAACGACTGTCGACTGTATTCATTTAATTACAAAATATATAGATAGGATCTAGATAGTCGTGGAGGAAGTTATATTTCAACTGTTAGCCTTTTGTAAAGGCCGGATTCATTATCATTAAAATAAAATATGCTCTCAGAGATTTATTCCAGATATGTCCGGAAATCACATTCCAAAACAACACAGATGATCTGATTTAAAAAAAATTATTTATGCCAGATTTCATCTAATTATTCCAACAATTATTTAAACATGAAATAACAAAATTACTGTTTTCAATAAATACTACCATTTAATACTGCTCAGATACAGTACAGGCTACGACAAAACCTTCCTATGTGTTTAGTTCCAATTTAATTTTATCAAATACATTTCTGTAAATCACGTTACCTAACGACTAGTTGTTATATTTGCTTCTTGCACTAAAAATGAAAACATAATGATCATTGTCTGCACTATTATAGACGTAGGTACTATATAATCAAAATGACAAGCTCGGAGCAATCACCCGGAAAGCCCTATGTTACACACTTACACACCACAAGTTATAAATAATACTTATACATCATATTAGAGTAGAATCACCCTTAACTTAATTTTAAACTGGAATGTTGTTCAAATGCAATATTTATTCCATCCAAATACTAATAAGGTGCGAGATCGTCTTTCTGCATTCATAACCCGTTGTAACCCCTCTCCCTGCGAGCCTATCGGCCTACGAGGATGTTGACAGTGACAGATACGTTTGTTAAGGACATGACGAGAATCCCAGAGTCCCGTGTTATGTCCTGCGAGCGATTTGCAGTTCTCCGGGCAGGACTCGTAAATGATGTGTTCCTCTGTTTCAGATTTCGGAATTTATATCGAAAATTTTACAGTAGAGGTGCTGAGAAATGAGTGATTGGTGGATACGTCAGGGATCGGATAATGATAAGTTGCTTTTTGGAGATACATTCCAGAAAATATTATTCATTGCAAAATGAACTCTTTTGGTTTACCAAACTGCGCTTGCGCTTATTGGTTGAAAACGGTTTGTAACTGTTGCACAACATACAAAATAAATAAATAAATATATCTTATCTTGGATAAATCCAAGCACATAATACATTAATAGATTATTTTACAGCACAAATATTTATTAAATTCTACAACTAGCTATCAATTCTCAATTTATTTCCTTTTTCCTATAAATTTAAAAAATTAAAAAACGTATAAATATTTTAAATCATTTAGCATTAATTTTATTTTACAAAAACAAACTATTCAGATAGACTAAATAAATTAGACGTATTTGTAAATAATGTACTTCTGGTATTTTAATTCTTTGTAGCACTTTCCTCTTGGTAAAATATAATTGAAGCCAATTCAGAGAAGTGCACGTCAACGTTTAACATCGAAAGAAACATGTTGATTTATGGCTGGTTTATAGATGATTTAATTTATAAATTAGATATATAAATTGCATTTTAAAAATATAAAATACATATAAATACCTTTGACACTACACCTTATGGTAAATGGGTTTTTGACTACCTTTGCTACGGTGGATTTACAAATTTGAATACTTAAAATTTACATTGAAAATATCACCATATTTCATATTCTAATTCTACATTTATAATTCCAACTAATCAAAATTAACTGTAGAGCAAAAGAGTAAACAATTGTGTCAACAATAAGATGTGTCTAGATTGTCAGTCAAACTGATTTATTTCTGATCATCATATAATATTACAAAAGACTAAAAACGTCAATAGATTCAAAAAACTCAGTGAGTGAATAATAATAAATGTTATTAATATCAGAGACCGGCCAATCCAGTCAATCGGTAATTGCGGACGAGTTTTGTTCTATTGGAACTCATCAGCGCAATGTAACCCGTCGTATAAGGTTGTAATGATATAATGGCGAATTTTTGAGTTTATTAATTTCTGCTAAATAAACAAATATAAAACTCTTTTATAAAATGTCTAATTTTTTTCGTTTTTGTTTAATTTTTCATAAGCGCGGTACAATTTTTCTAATATCAATTTTAATTTGATTGACATATCATATTTCGGTAACTGAATGGGCTGGCCTTATTGGATGCATTTTAAACAACTTTAGTATTTACAATTTGCTGTAAAGTAAATAGGTAAAAAGATACAGCAATATAAAAATTAGCATTGAAATCCCCAAACTGACACATTTCAATTCTACTCCTGGTATATGTACTCGTAAACTTGCTAAAATATCTGGTGTAGAATGTATAAGAAATGAAGAAATACTTTCGAAAATGAAAGCAACTAAAAGCATTACAGATAGAGCTGAAGAACAACTAAGTCTTTAGGGTCAATAAAAATAAATATTAGAGTGAAACTAAAGAGGTATAAGAAGATATCGACCGTACAGAAAGAGGATGAATGAAATTCGAGTATCAATGGATGCAAGAAAACTGGAAAACAATGGATGCAAGAAAATGGAGAACAGATTGAATGGAAAAAGGGATGCAAGAAACAGTTATATAATTATAAAATAATGAGCGTCAATTAACAGATGTTTAGTATTAATAAATAATCTCTCCCATGAGCACAATTTCGATTAAAAATAAAATCACTCCGGCGATAGTTAAAGTGACTTATCCACACACTAGCATATCACGTAACCGGCGTGTGTTATTCGCAACTTATAATTTAATATTATTCATGTCGGGCAGGCGGCGTCGGCGGCGTCGGCGTCGCGGCGCCTATCGTCGATCAGGATCACAATTTCCTGTGCCTGCCCCACGTCGCTCCGCGCTCTCTGCCTCCCTCGAGACACCACGTGACCAGAAAACAGATGAAATGCGCTGGACTGGTGTTGATATGCTGCTGACTAGTCACTGCCGAATGATACAAGGATACAGATTTTTATTTATATTTTAAAAGGAACTATCGTGGAGATTTCTAAGAGAAATTCTTTTATTATTCTTCATGGCATGCTACTTTCTTTTTTCTTCTAAAACAGATTAACCGTCAGCAGCCATGGATGCACAGGTGCAGGGCCAAATATTGAACATGAAAAATTTATTAAAACTATTCAAACTTGTTTTCATAACTATTTCAACTAACTATTCCGAACTTAAGGGGACACTTGGGACAGTCTCTTTTTACTTTCTATCGCGCATTATTTTGTACAAGGATTTCTAGTGTAAATCCGCTTCTCTCTTTAAAGGAAGTCAACACTCTATACTCACGAAGATAGGTTCTTTTCAATGGGGTCTTTTACCATATTTGTTTTTTTTTTTTTATGAAACTTTATCTAAATTGAATACTATCTACACTTTTAAAAAGTCTTAATTGTTATTCATTAAGCCACAATGATTTTTAAAAAATGTTGTGACGTCATTTTAGAGGTGTTGCTGGAACTAAAACAGTAGAGATTTAAATAATTTTTGTTACATAAATGTTTTATTTTATTGTAATAATAATAATAAAACAAGTAAAAATATATATGACTACAATTATTTACAATCTGTAGTTTTAGATCCAGCAACACCTCTAAAATGACGTCACAACATTTTTTTTTTAAATCATTGTGGCTTAATGAATAACAATTAAGACTTTTTAAAAGTGTAGATAGTCTTCAATTTAGATAAATTTCATAAAAAAAAATAAAAAAAATTCTGAATGACCCCATTCATTTAACTATTACTTATTTCTCTTTCTTTACACCCAAAGTGGGTAAATAACGTGATGATATATTAGATAAAAGTTGCCTTACTAGTAGGCCAAAAAATGATGAATTTTAATAATGTATATCTTTGTACACTTCTAGTAACGTTTTACATGAAAATAATTAAACATTAATTTTTGTTGGTGTGATGAGAAATTTATAGATTATTTTTCCAGAAATAAACAATAGTAGTTTTAATAGGATATTGGGCAACGACCTGGCAGGTAGTGTTAAAGCCGGTTCACTCGATAACGCAAGTTAAGCAATGCTGCACGAGGTTAGTAGTTAGATGGGTGACCGCTTTGCGAAAACCCATACCAGCGAATACTGCATGCCGTTGTCACACCACCGAAAAAGAGGTACCGACGTGGCATATAACCTCAGCAGTTGAGTGAGACCGCTTAATAATAATAAATAGCATATTGCAAATTAACTAATTTACTTATTTAAGTATTTCACCATTCCTATCAAATTATGGAATTCAACTTTTTTATTTCAAATGGCAACATATATTTTTTATCCAACAATAAATGCTCTAGTCTAGAACTATGGCGATTTTAAACAAGGAAAGTAACAGTTTACCCACTAGTGGGTATAATTTTGAGACAAGTCACTATTGAGTATTTTTTCATTTACAACAATAATAATAACACACAACACCTTGGTAACCACTTCGATTGACATTTTAATTTAAAATTTTAAAGCATACGTCACTGTCAAATAATATTTCTTTTAATAATTTTGAATTTATTAAGATATGTTGGATAAAACGTTATACTTCACACGTGGGCAAAGTGGAATTACCCACTCGATAAAATTATCATGCTCAGCTTTCGGTTTCGTGTGCTAAAATTTCTCTCGTGGGTAATTCCTTACTTTGCCCACTTGTAAAGTAAATAACTATTATTGGCTCATTCGATAGACATTCTGTATAGTACTAAGCAATTTCGCAAAAAAAAGTTTGTACGAAGGATCCTAAATCTCTTGCGGTATTACTTTATGAAATTATCGAAGTTTCAGTGAAACGTTTGGCAGAAGATAAATAATGTTAGTAAATTGCTAATCGTCGTCGTTACTAGCGGTTGTCTTCAATGCAACATTCATTATACATCAAGATCCCTAGTTTATCACACACCAATCATCCGAACGAAGTACCGTATCCATAAAGTCGAATTCCATCAGCCATTTTATTGAAAAACAATTGAACATAAATTCCAAACAATACACATCTACATTCCCTTCACCTTCGCACCGGAGAAAAATCCCGCGCCGCTGGCAACTAGATCCGTTCCTTCAGTACAAAATAATTGAATAACGCAACAATGCACATCTATCAGAGAGATGTTCCACTCCACGTTGAACGTAACGCAACTTAACGTAAGTTAACGCAGCGTGCCGCGTGCACAATTGCGCGCCTTGGGCAGCGAGCTGCTCGCCGGACAAACAATCATATTTAAATTGTGATTTATGCTGAAACAATGGATGGATAGTTCACAATCGCCTCGAGCGAATGCGGACTTAGCCACGTCCGTTTCAGATGAATCAGCGACGGGAACGTGTGGAAGCGATCCATCCCAGAACAGGAATCAGGAAGATTTCCACCAAGCGAACTATTTAAACATTGGTATTACTGAAATTACGAGATTTTTGCTGTTAAAATGGCTGCGATACCTTGATAATACTCATCATTTTCTGCATTATCTCGATAGAAAAACATAAATCTGATGTGAAGAATACATAACATCTTCTCAAGCATCTCACCAAATGCTTCAATTCTATTATAGATGTCACCTGAGGAAACATCTTATTGTTTGTCTTACTTGCGTAAGTCATAGATATAAGCAAAAATATTTAATTGCTTCTTTATTAAAGAAAAAGAATTTGTTGCTAATTTAATTCTACATTTTCCTTAGTCAGTTATTTACTGAAATATGTATGAAAAACATGATAGGTCTTCAAGTCTAACAATTCCAGTTGATGGTTGCTTCTAAAATCCAAACAGTTCTAAACATACAAATTCTAAATACACTGCTTGACAATAAAAATTCTTGTTCCATAATTCTTAAATTTTTATTTTATTGTGTTTAAACCACTGATTTCTATATAACACTAGATTGGGCATAAGCCGTTACGGTGCGTTCCCAATTGAACGCCGCCATAATGATCAAAATTGAGGTTTTGTGATACTTTAATATTCAAAAATCTATCTCTCTTGTCTATAGGCATGACCATATTCGTAGTATGACATAAAGAGAGATGGTGGCGAACGCAGTGTAGAGAGAGTGAAGGCAGAGCTTCAGATTGCGCACTTTACTTTACAAAAGTGTCACAAAACATCAATTTCACCCGTTCAATTGGGAACGCTCTCAGATGGCAGAATATGGCATATGTCCAATCTAGTGTTATATAGATATCAGTGGTTTAAACTTTTCGCATAATATCATCAACCGTTTTATTTAAATTTAACGACAATCGTAAAAAATTATCAATGCTTTGTTCAAAATTATTCTTACACACGTCCAGATTGATTAATCGATCTGCTCTTTTTTAAACTCGTTTATTTCAAGTTAAAGAGTAAAACTCTTCAAATAAAACCTATTTGATATATCATTGTCTATTTACTTACCTTACCATATACATTTGTATACAGATTGCTCCATTTGAGCACAATTATATGCAACTTCTGATTGAAATTACTATTTTTTTTAATATACTCTATTTTTATGAACTTCTAAATTATATAATTTTGGACACTTTATCACATTATACTTTTTTGAAGGGAATTTAATTTACTATCAAAAAGAATAAATATTTATAGGGTGTTCCGTTAAAAAAATATCAAATTACATATTGTTACGCTTAAATGGAACATACCGTATACAAATATTTATGGTAAGTAGATAGACAATGATATAACAAATAGATATTATGCGACGAGTTTTACTTTATAACTTAAAAGAAAGAGTTTAAAAAATAAACAGACCAATGAATCACCAGGTACACATATCGTAAAAATAGTAGGGACCCCAAAGAGACCAAACTATGTATTGACAATTCACTATTGATATTTTTGCCGAATCATAGTACCTGTCTTGCATAAAATAGCGGAGGAAAAATAAAATAAATATATTATTATGGTCGTATCCAAAATTATGAAATAACTGGAAATAGTCGTCGGATGTTGGATATAAAGGTAGATAAATAATTTTACATCTATATTTTCACGCTTTTGATACATTTCGGGTGTGGCACATTGCTTTCCAAAATCTCGGTGAATAATATATACACTTGAAGTGGGGTTATCAGCCGTCAAGATACGCCCCTCCACCCATGTATGGTTGTGGAGAGGGAACCACAGAGGTGAAGTTAAAAATGGCGACATTATGTGTCGTGGGAATCGAACGGAGGATCTTATGATCTATAATCCGAAGCATTGCTATAAAATTAATAAGTAGATACACGCGTAACTACAACTAGCAGTCAAAATGCAACCTCCAAAACAACTTATAAATTAATATAAAAAAATATTATTATGAAGTCCAATACCCATTTTAGCGTTCTGTTAATAACATATCTTAGTTACATATTTCTACGTGTAAAATTTGGTTGCCACCCGTTGAATTACGACCCCCCCCTCCCCCTTCCCAAAGATGCTATTGTAGAAGGTACAGCAGGGGAAATTTAAATTTGGTGCTATTTATTGTAGACCCATGGAGCTGTTTTCCCCATTATATTATAAAAACATTTCACTCTCGACATTTTTCTTTTGGACTTCAAATAAATGTTATATTTAATAAAAAATTAATTACATACTTATTAATTATGTTTTTGATCACCTTTTTTATACATTGTCATATTTTGAGCTTGTCTAGCTTGTCCTGTGAAGAAGATATATACTAAATAAATGATTATTAAGAACATGTAACTAATTTTGTGCTCAGTTGAATGTTGTACATCTTCTGAAGAAAGTTTAAGAAGCTGAAATCGATAAAGTGCTAATAAGCCTAATTGTGAAACTTACATCGTGTTTAATTAATTATAATGGTTATAATGTTTCACCAAGTGCCTACAGCTAAGTCTTTATGTTTTAAATAATTATTTCTCTGATGGGTATTTGAGCGAGTACGGTGCTGCCTCCTACCCGGCGATTCCAAGAGTGCAATCGTCGATCAGCGGACCTCTCGACGGGTTTTCGAAAATTCCGCGGTCGCAAAAACCGACAGAGATAGCACGACTCCGAGACCGCCTGATGGACCTTTTGTTCTTCTGACAGCGGCTACAAGTGCGAGAGAGAGAGAGGCGAGCGTGGACTGCGTGGGCGGGAGGAAGATGGCGCGCGAGATGTCGAGAGCGACAGATTCCTCCCCTGCTACTTTTTGCTTCTTTTTTTCCCATTCGTTTGCATTTTTTAACGAGACGTGATGTACTGGGTTACATGATTAGGGCTGTATGTATTGTGAGCACTAAATGAAGATGACTCAATGTTCGTGATTTTATAGACTCTAGAGCTCTAGACTGAAAGTGATAAGACTATTGCTCTTTTATTCGCTTATAACAAGCATTCCAACACATCAACGATTTGTAACAGATGCTTTCACTTTTCTTTATAAACATATTTCTTATATCAAATATATTTTCTATGTCTTTTAATACAATTAATTAAGCTACGTTCATAAATTAAAATTATCATTTGCAATTAGTAATCGTTTGGAGCGTCTTGAAATTACTGATTTATAATATGAATTATACTTAGAATTATTACTTAGTAGAAATATTATTGAAGTAATTAGAAACCAATTCAATAATTTAATTACACAATCATAAAGGCTATATTCTATTTTGATAAAAGTAAGGTTAGGTGGTATGCAACTTGACGTTTCTGACTGAAAAAAAAAAACAGCATGATATCTCTATCCCACTAATTGTAAATGATAAGTATGGAGCTTGTAAGCTTTTCTGTCAGTACTTACAATGCCACAGTTTGGTTGAACTGACTTGTATTCCCTAGCAACAACAAAAATACAATGAACAGATTTGTAAGTGGTTGTAGAAAAAATATATTCTAGTTGCATGTATACACATTGGATCATCACGTTATTTACCCATTTCCAGGTGTGGCACTCTGCTTTACACAGATCTCAGTGGTAATTTTAAGAGATTTTTTTTTTAATTTCAGCTGTGGGGACTGAACCGGGGATCTTATGATCCACAGGGATTACCACGGAGCTATTTACTCCGTATTAGAATAGAATACTCAGCATATTTTTAAGGAATAAGATCGTAAATCAATTTCCCTTTACAATGATAAACAAAAGATTTTTAAATAGAAATTGTAACAAATATTATTTTAGTTTTACAATATAACAAAATTTAACATAAATCAATTATTTACTGGAATATGTGTGAAAAATCATGTAGGCCTTCCAGTAAACTACCACTTTCGGTTGTTCAATTGCTACCCAAATCTAATCAGTTCGTAACTTAAACATACAAATTATAAATATGAAATTTCAAAATGATGTCATCAACAGAGTTATAGTGCATGAAACAAGTATGTATTACATATCTACAGACTTCACCATACAATAAATAAGTTTGTAAACATTTGTATGAATATTTTTTCTCTAAAATAATTCTAAACAATCATCAATAATATAAGCAAGCACCGCCTGCTCCCCAAGCGACTACCCCACCACGCGTCACACACGACACGACAAAGACACTAGCCGGCGCTGGCATCGGCCTGCCACCGCTTCTCCGCGGCCGTTCGTTCGGCGCTATCATTTTTCCACACGGCTGCGCCGACGGCCGGGCCTGCCGAAGTGCGATAGCCGCGCGCTGCTGGCGGAGGCGCCTTGCGTCGCGCTGATAACACGTGGCGGTGACGCTGCGAATGAGTGGCCAGCCTGCTGCCTGCCTGACGCCTGCTGCCTGCTGCGTGTCACCCGCGGGAATTATGCGTTCCTATAGTGATGGCTGGGTGAAGGAATACGGATAGTGCTGTGATTACTCTCAACGCTTGCCCTGATTTGATGGATTATGAGTTGAATTATCATTTTTTTCACACATTAAGCTTATATTCATATATAATCTATTAAGTGCTAGTTTGATTTCCGGAAATTTATGCAAGGACTATTGAGTTTTTTATTACTTTTCAACAGATGAAACTATGGATAATTGTTTTTTTAATAATTTTTTTGATAAATAAATCTGTTTAAAATTATTCTAAACAGATATAAATATGAATTGAACAGCGCATGACTTCCTGAATTTAAATAATCAATAATTATATTTAATATGCGAAGAATTAAAAAAAATGGACTTGTAGCCAATTATTTAATTAAAAATTATGGTGACGTTTCGACAGATACAACTGTCATCTTCAGGGGTAAATTAGGATTGAAATAGTTATTTGTCAAACTAGAGAGGAAAGAGTTTCTTTTTCCCACTCGCTGCGCTCATGAGGCATTTCGAGTAAGAGTAAAAGAAGGGCTTTCCTCTCGTGTTAAACCCAACATTTTTTTCATGTTTCTGAAAACGTTTTGCTCGAAGCTACAATACATTTTGACAACACAAATGACAATGCAAGGCGATGTACCAGTGTTGTCAATGAACTAATCTTAAATATAAATTAAAGTTGTCAAATTGTGATTTAATCTAGAAAAATGAAAATATAATACATAATTATAAGACAATTTGAAGTATGCATATCACTAAAATAAAGATTTTCAATTAGACATTTATTTATAATTTTTACAATATATTTTTGTAAAGTGTTGGTAACACTTTTATATTTTTCTCTCTAGTGATGAAAAACACATTTTTCTCTCTATTTCAGGAGAAGAACGGTGGGGTTTCCTGGCATGTCGTGAAAAAAAAAACTATTTTACATGAACTATATACAAATAAACACGTAGTTTTTTATTCTTCCCATATTCCTCATCAATCGAACATCGCATCATTTTCATCAGTAATATTTATTATTTAATACCTATTAGAGCTACAGAATAGATTATACAGTTATTTGTTTTCATAACACCTATAATTATTGAAATATATTATTAAACATACAATTCAATTTGTCTCAAAGTCGGCGTTCTTTGATTGTTTGTTTGGCGCAGACTCAAAATTAGTTATTACATTTGTTTAGGAACTTAAATATTAAGACTAGAAAGGTTTATTTTATTTTTCGCTTTTCAGTTTCTTTTTTCTTCGTTTTAATTTTTGGTAAAAAGTTGTTATTTTTTATATTTTGTGGCTACTTATTTTTCTACCCTTAGAGGTAGAATCGGTTAACAGGTAAAAATTAGGTGGGTGAACAATCAATCCTACCCATAGGTGTGGAACTTTTCAAATTTAAAAACGACCAACTTCGAGGTATATCCTATCCAATAAAAATAATAATCAAAATAGAATTACTTTGTAAAAAGTTATGCGTGGTCATACATAAAAAATACACACAATGACTTGAGAACCTCCTCCTTTTTTTTTCATCGGTTAAAAATTTTACTTTTTTTTACGATAGCCGTTAATTAAAACAAAACAATTAAAAATATGTGTCTAATTTTTTTTTATACAGTCCACTTATAATCCATTTCGAATTTGATTTAGCTTTAGATTTGTTCATCAAACTTCTCCTAACATTTCCCCCGAAGTATGTTACAAGATGTTGTAGGAGCTTTTCAATAAAATAATTTGAAATAAATAAAGTTATAAACCCATAGTTTCCTCATACCTTCCTGCTCATTATTCGTCTAAACCCCCCCTAATCTCATTCAATTCACATCGCAATCGTCATTCCGCACGCATTTCCATCCACATCATCAATAACTCGCTAAGTGGTGCGCCCTCGCGCCAACGACAAGTCAAGTCCGTTCTCACCCTCTCCAGCAAGTAGGCCGTGTCAAATGACGGCGCGATGCTCGCTTATCAGCGCCGTGCATCGACGTGGTGAGCCGGAGAGCAGGGGGGAATTTAGCCACACTTTTGTCTTCAATAAAACTCGGTCACGTGTGATCTGCCATGCGAGGTTGGCGATGGGGATGAGGATGAGGATGGAATGTCATATCGCAGAAATGCACACTTTTGGAATTTGCTTTGTGGGATGAAGACTTTGTTTGGAAGAGGAAGAGGAATTAAAATTAGAGATTGCATTGTTTGCTCAGTATGTTTTAACTCAATTATCACCAGCACTGCATCCTATAATACACGAGTATGTTGTTTTATTAATTAAACATCAGTAAGATGTTACACTGTTCCTTTGTGACTCGTAGGGCTCTGTAGATCTTTGTCCTGGGACTGGATGAATCCTTAATTCTTTCATTTTAGATTCTCTTGCATTTACAGAATGTTCCATTTAAGACTATTAAAATGAGAAAAAAAAATATTTTTTTGACAATGCTTCGTTGTATGTCCTGTCGTTATTATACTGATTATTTTTTGACGTTTCTTTAAGCCAATGAAATGCTTTATTGTATGTCACGAGTCTGTGTTTTAACCAATCCTGTCATTATTATACTGAGAATAATGCTCTTGTGATTATTCCCGGCAATATTCTCTGTAGCTTTTTTGTTTTTCATGACAGATGTCAGATGTCAGATAGTTATCATCAACACAAGTAAAAATGAGCACAAAAGATAGATTTAGTGGCGTGCCTTATTATGAAACTCGAGAGTTCAATAAATTAGAAAATAATTCTCCAGTATCTTTCTCAAACTTGTCGCCATTTGGCAATAGCCACTCAAGTCCTACGGGCTTTCGTGGCTATTGCCTGGCAACAAGTTTTCGAAAGCTTTTTGTTTTTGTTGACAAATGTCAGTTGTCAGATAGATTTAGTGTCGCGCCTGAGTATGAAATAAAAAATAATCTAATTAAATATAACTCGAGAGTTTGATAAATTTGAAAATAATTCTGTCGTATCTTTCTTAAACTTGTTACCCCTATGCCCTATGCCCTATGGGCCTTCGTGGCTATTGCCTGGCAACAAGTTTTCGAAAGATCTGTCAAATTATTTTCAATTTATTTTCACTCTCTTGTTGTGTTATTACTGATGAGAAAACCGGGAACAACTGCGATGAAATGGATCTTAGTAGAACATGGCTACCTATTTTAAATTTTTAGTTGCTAAGTAAGTTTGTTTACTGTTTCTTTCTCAATTGCACTTTTGTATTTTCCCTGACGTAGGTCTAGTACCTACGTAAAAGTATCAAAAGTTGTTTTTAATCCGGATTACAACAAAATAAAAAAAAAATTAAAGTTAATTGAATAGATTTGGAATGAAGTTCTGTAAGATTTTTAAATAAAATTTAACGATTAGAAGTACTTTAGGTACGTAGTTCATCGTCTGGAAAACATTTGAACAACATAAAAAAGTAAATAAAAACAGTTTGTGTAACGAGTCAAAGCCGAGTGAAATAATACCTCCCCCACAAACGAAATAAATCCCTTTTAACACGTATATCATATTAAATTTTATCTACATTCTTCCTAATGTATTACTAAATACTAAAAAATTTAGAATGATTTTTTTGTTTGCTAAGCAACAGTTAAAAGGGCCACTTTGAACAACGGTCATAGATAAAAATCTTTTCATTTATTACTATGAGTTCTGAATGCTTTTTCAGCATAATGAAAGTTAAATATAAAATTTATATATATTTTATTTATATCTGAATAAAATAAGAGTGCTCTGAATAGAAAACAATTGAACATATAATTCTAGATAACATTGTTTCTTTGTTTATTGTTAATTGTCATGTGCTTATACTGTTACATTTGTTAATTTAAATGGTACTGTAGTAACACAACAGTCATATATGTTTATTGTCAATAGTTTTCTATCTAATTTTAAGTGGTAATTACAATAGGCAATTCCACCATAATCAAAAATAGTAAAAGTTTATTGAAAATATGAAAGATAAGAGTTAAAGGATGCGGAAAATTCCATATTTTTAATTATAAATTACTCCCTTTAATAAATACGGGATGTTTTGTTTTTGATGACGTAGGACATGTGCGCGTCTGTTTGAGGAAATGAGATTCAAGTGTAAGCCTTAACTAAGAATATACATATTCGGGCATGTCGGATCTGTTCGGATTTTGCTCGGATGATTTTCTTGTCTTTGCGTGTTTGCTGTTTGATATATATCACTCACTGCAAAACTGAACGATACTAGCGCCACCAACTACCTAACTTCAAAAATGTCCAAATGTTTTTGTAAAATGAGAAAAATAGTGAAATAAATTAAGTGCATTACTTAATTTATTTTATTTCTCTAATAATGAAATGTAATATTACAATTTAAGTATATTTAATTTTGTAATTTTCTCAACATTTTTTCGAAAGTCTGGTTACCACCTAGGTCATCAAGATATTTTAAAATTCAGACCTTAATATCTCGCTTATTTGGAGGAATTTTTAACTCGGAGTTTCACATGTGGTCTTACATATTTACGTATTTCAGGATAAAAAAGAAAAATATATATTGTGTATCTTGATAGTAGAATCGTTCTGATAGCAAATTTAACTTTTCCAAACGCAGCAGACTGTGAATCATGAGTGTTAGATCCCATGCTGATTTAGTACACCTTATTGTTAGCATTTAGCGACAGCACCTGCTTTCCGCAGTAAATCACTCCTTACCCAAACCCTTTTTACCTAACCCCTATAAAAGTATCGCCGAATAGACGAGTCTGTCCATCTCCTACGCAATAATTCATCTACATCCTTGACACTTAGCTGATTTACTGCAACCTATTGTTACCATTTCTAGAAAAGCATCTCGAAACCCAAAAGTTCGTTAACCTTCCCTCGGGAACTAGATGCTCTCCCACTCCTTAACCACCTTCCTACCCTATATAAGCAAGACGAGTGTTACAAAATAAAGTGAGTATTCTGAATTGTTGCAACCAGCAGTGCTTGTACCCAAATTGTACAAAATATACAACAAACTTTTATTTGTGTTGTTTTAATACCACCCGGTATCCAACATGAGATCCTCAGTTCGAATTCTACAGTTGTTTAGGTTTCCACTTTCACCTTTACCCCTGTGGTTCCCCATCCACTATCTCTTAAAACGGTGAACTGGCGTGATGTTATCCTTATTATTATTTACCAAATTTGACACGTCCCAATTGCAATTCTAATGTTGAGTTAGTAATCGTTTTACGCAGAACTTGATACGATAACCACAATCTTTCTTCAAGTTTCTGATGACAGCAGCACCAGTGTGTATAAAGTAATGGCGTTTTCTTTTATCACTTGTGAACCAACTTGGACCGATGTGGGTGATAAGGCATTCTCTGGAGTTCACCGGCGCGACAAGTGTTTTGAATTGGTGATAAGCTCACATCGAAATGACACGAACTGTTCATGTATCAGTTATGAAAGTGATAGCGGAGATTAGAAGGAATTATTCGGATATCTTATTGGCTCCAAGTCGTGATAAACAATTGATAATGGATATTTATTAGCGCTCTAATATTCATAGGAAATTTTTCTCATTTGTGCCGTGCAAGCATAATGTCTGGTACCACGAGTTCTGTTTTTGGATGTTACTTTGTACAATGTTCTAAAATTAATTTATATAAAATGTTTTGATGTTATATACTTGGTTCGTGGCTTCGCTCCTCATCTCGCAAAATATATGAGTTGTATTCGGTTCGTCGCTTCGCTCCTCACCTCGGGAATATATATTTTATGTGCTCGGTTCGTCGCTTCGCTCTTCACCTCGCTAATATATAAGTTATGTACTTAATTCATTGCTTCGCTCCTCACCTCGCAAATTATGAGTTATGTACTCGCAAATATATAAATATAAAAAATATACTTTTATTTATAAATTAGAATCACAATATTAAATGAGAAGATTGCCATGATAACAAAATTTTTGCAAGATTGGCGTATTTAAAAATTTTAATAACTCGTTGCTCGGCAACCCATGACTAATGAGATCGTGTTACTAAACAAACTAACAACTAAACACCAATTTTACACACTATCGTAGATAAACATAGTAATATTATTGATGTGATTCGCAAAACATTATGGTATTTCGTATTTCCTCATAAAACTGATTAATTATTTTAATTTCTACTTACGGAAGATTCATATTGTCTGGGGGAAAATAGTTCTTTGAACTGGACACTTACCTAAAACAGAAAAAATACATATTTATTAGAAGGATTGAATATTATTCTAAACTATATGTATATATTATAAATGTAAATAAATATATCAGGCCAATTGTCAATTTTTGGCGTAGTACTCTACTTTTGCAGATTTCAGTAAGTGATTTATTTATTTATTAATATCATGTCTATAGAGAAATTTGACGTAAACCCAGTTATTTAGATAGGAATAATTGTAAAATATCATATAATAGGGAATACAAATAGAGAACATAATTAAAAATTTTAAATACTAGAAAGAATAATGGCTGGTTTACAGTTGATATAATTTACAAAATATTTAGAAATTTAACTTAAAAATATAAAATACATAGAATAGTTATTTGTATAACTAGGCACCAAAATACCAGATTTACAGTCGAAGTCGAAGCAATGAATGCTGCTGAAGCTGTAAAGTTGTGTTTGATGCCGTGTTGAATACATTAATTTTTAACCTATTTAGAATTAATGTTAATTTTATGATTATTTTTATTATAAGTATATTTTGAAGGTTATCGCCATCAAATTACGATGTCATGCATTTGTTGATTTATAGACGGTTTCTGCGTAAGCAGAATAAGTGACACTTTACAGACTATTAGCAGTCTGTAAAGTGTGATTTTTAATGGCAATCGGCAAAAATACTTTTATTGGTTTATGCAGAATTTACCAATATAAAGATTTATAATTTCCATTTAAATTATCACCATATTTCATATACTAAATCTAAATTTCTAAATCCAACCAATCAGCTTGACTGAAAAACAAAAAACAACCATCTATTCACTGCTTCTTCTATACACTCATTCAATATTATTTTGTTTTAAGTTATTCTTAAAATAGCGCTGCTATTTACGCCATCTCTATTTGTTGCTTCTATGATGAAGCGCAGTGTGTTTCTTCTGGTTTCTCATCTTCAAGTGGTCATTTGGTCAAGTTCCTCGCGTGCATTACATTTACATCTCAAGGAAAAGAATCTTTTGTGTTTGAAGTATCTGGCGAGGCTGATGATGAGCCGACTCATCCCATTGTGGTTAGTTCGCGCAAGAAATCTTATCACCTCGGCAGCGAGACCAATCTGAGGCTCACCAAACAAAACAAAACGGCGGTGTGGTGGTGCTGGGTGGCTCCTCGATGGGTCAGTGGTGTGTGTAAAGATTGTTTCTCAGGCTGCACCGAGGTCTTGGTTTGTTTATCAGCAGCGCATGAAGTGCGGCGGGCGCGAGTGCAGCTGATTGATGAGCTGTGATAAGCGTCGGCGCGGGGGGCGGGTCGGGGGCGGCCGCCCCGCTATCAGGGGCGTGCATCTGGGGCGCGAGGCCCCGCACTGCCTATCACGCCGCCCGATCAACGACTATTCGTACTCTGTATGGAGATGTTATCATATTAACTAGCTCAGTCGAAACGGCTGCGATTTTATCAACCGAGGCTTCGTGACGTCAGCGGCGGCGAACCCGTCTGGAGAATGGGGCACCCACACCCGCGCAGGTTAATAAGATTGGGATTTATTAGGGGTGTCCAACTTGTAAGAGATCCACTGATTAAACCGGTACACGAATTGAGAAATTGGTGCTGTGGCGAAAAATTAATTGTTCAAGGTGAAAACACACCTGGGTAATTGGATTACAGATTTCTTCTTTACCAGCCTTCCTCAGATTCAAGTCGTAGCCTTATCAACAACATCTTATGCCCAGAATTGTGCGTATCCAGAAATCCTTCACGAAATTTACGCCCACCATCAAATAAATCTTAATGCACTTCTGTAAGTAAAATACGTAGAAAATTTCATTTTTACATTTTGTTTTTATTAAAAAATGTAATCCTCCCAGGCATCATCATATTTAAACCATAGATATTTCTTCTATACTACAAACTGGTTCAATTTCGAGACTATTATTTACTCTGTAATCTTTACTAATTATATTATTACTTTCGTGAACCCCCGTTTTTTAGTGTACATTCGGATTATGGCTAAAACTAAGCAGGTTTTGTATGAAACTTTTTTCCGATTCGCGATAGATGGATAGATTTAAGATTATAAAATGGCCCCGCCCAAGTTCATTTAAAATTGACAACATATAATTTTATATGGAACATAACGATAATGTATATACAAGGCTCACTTGAAAAGTTCTCGAAAAGAAGCACAGAATATGAGTTCACCTCTTTGAAATTGTTCTTATTTTCCAACATAGTTTCTCTTGACACTAACTCGATTTGTCCAACGATATACCAAAGCCTTTATGCCATCACGAAAGACAGATTCCTCCAGGCCTGCATATGCAACTCAACTGATGCTTTACCCTCTTCATTTGATGCAAATAGACGTCCACTAAGAAATTTTTTCAGCTTGGGGAAGATATGGAAGTCGGCTGGAGCTAAATCAGGCGAATAAGGCGGATGAGGCACGAGGCAGCAAATCGTACCCCAATTCATTGATTTTGCCATTGCAACGACGCCGTATAGGGACGAGCATTGTCTTGGTGAAAGATGATGTTCGTCTTTGATAATCCCGGCCTTTTCTCACGTTTATTGAGGTTAGCATAGTATCCTCCCGTAATAGTTGGACCCATTGGAAGATAGTCAATCAACAGGATACCTTTAGCATCCCAGAAAACTGACGCCATGATCTTTCCAGTCAATTTTGCAGACATGGCTTTCTTTGCAGGTGGAGAATTGTGATGTTTTCATTATTTCGACTGTTGTTTTGTCAGGTGTGTAGTAGTGTACCCATGTTTCATCGTTGGTCACGATTCGACGCATAAAATCAGTTGGATTTCTCTGGAAACGGGCTAAACATTTACATTCTGATTCTTTTTTGATCAGATGTCAATAGTCGCGGCACCCATCTTGTAGATAATTCCTACGTTAAAATGTGAAATACTTGTTCTCCTGATACGCCTAAAGCTTGTGCAATTTCAGATACCTTTAATCGGCGATCCTCTAATATCATGCCAAGCACTTTCCCAATAATATCTGGTATGGTGACAGATTTTAGTCGTCCACTACGCGAGTCATCTTCTAAGCTTTCATGTTCACATTTAAACTCAGTAGTCCACTTGCAAACAGTTGAAAATGACGAAGCAGAATCTCCAGAGTATTTTTCATATCGGTATGAATTTCTATTGTCGTCATATTCTTCTTTGCCAAATATTTAATTTCCTAATTATGTAATAAAGTTCAATTTTGGATGATTCGTTCTACAATCTACAACATTAAGGGCCATTTCCTTAAAACGCTGTCAAATTCATTATTAACGAAAAAAAAAAAAACACATTTTGTAACTTTAATTTTATAATTTATAACTTACAGTTTAAAATTGCCCTTTATTAGGTTGTAAATAATAATAATCCACTTTTTGTCGTAGTTAACAACGTAATTAAATGACAAGAATTTATGTAACCGTGCATAACAGTTGAAATAGATCGGTACTGATGCACGAGTGAAATATAATTTCTGTAATATCTATTGTTCGAATTTTTTCAATATAAATAATTTGCATTCGATTGAGTAGCAAAGAAAATAAACGAGTTAGATGCTAAGGCAAAGATACATAATCCATGAGAGTTCGTCTATTAACTCACAGTAACACAATATGATTATAGCAAACAGATTATAATATACATATCTTCATAATAAAATCTTAATAGAAGACAGAACAACAAGGCATGCCTAGAACAAAATAATAATATATTTATGAATGGGACAAGCAAATGTTAACAATAAACCCGCAAAATAATTTAAAAGGAACCATTAAATTCCAAATAGCTTCATTTCACATAAAACGCCGTTAATAAAATCGATTTTGCCGGAGAGGGCCCCTAGATCGACGTACGTCAATGGTTGATGATTTTATCGCAAAGTACCATACATATTCGTACAGTCGGCCACCGGAGTCGTTATCGGATTGCAGCGGAGTAGCACTTCGATGAGCGAAATGGTCCGCTCCAGCTAATCAGATATTATCAGCTTGTGTCGCCAACGGCGGCCGATGTTATCAGGGCAGTACGTACACGGCATGTACTATCCATCAAGCAAACATCATACCACGCTCTGGGCGCGCACAAACCAAGTGAGAAATTTTATACTTGTCAAACGGACAATACACTGATTTGAACGCCGGGAGAGACAGAGACACTTACCGCACCAGGACTTCCATTGCACGACACACGACGCGCACTTTGCAAGGGCGTTTCTAATACAAACCGGCACAATCAAACATTTTAAAAATTCATTTTACCTGTCACTAACTATAAAAAACCATACGACACCCAGATCACATCTGGATTATTTGTTCATTTTATCAGATGGTGTTCTGACATAATTTTAAGATTGACACACATTCCCAATCCAACAAAATCGCTACATTTTAGCCACTCCTGAATGAGACAACTTTTTATTCTTGCACATCACATACTGTGAGTTTTAGCTACGATGCAACATTACTTTTCTATCATTAATGTATTACTAACTATGAATACCAGCTATATACATTACCTTAGTGTTCCAGATAAAATACAACATAGGTTGTTAAATGTTAACTGAATTTGTAATAAAATAATTTACTAATTATAAACATTTCTCATACTATATATAACGATATTCAACATTGACAAACTACGTTGCATTTTATCTTAAACAAAAAGGCGATGTATAAACTGGTATCCATAATAATAATAATACATTAATAACAGAAAAGCAAATGTTGCATCTTAGCTGAAATTCAATGTTAGGGAGGTTTTAATAGGTAAGCACGTTTGGGGTCCCTAGAACACGATTTCTATCGTACCCTTCCACTTTTGCTATTCCCCAAACCCAGAAACATCAATCATACCTAACCACTTATTCCTCGGGCGTCCGCGAAATTATTCATTCTTAATATCTCCCGCATATATTAGGTACACAAGCATTCATTCGAGATGACCAAATTACCTCATCCGACTTGATCCCACTTTCTTTTTTAACAACATTCTTCTCAATCACTGTATTCTGAAAACATGAACTCGAACTCATCTCGTGTATTCATAGTACACACACTCTTCCCATAATCTTGTTTACACAGTAGTTATATGCAATTCACACCCAACTTTCAGAAAATTAGAGCAACAAAATCGAGCATCTCTAGATACACTCATATTTCGAGCAAATATAACCAGTGCACCCTATATCTTGCACCCTACAGACACCCGCCTTTAATCTCCCGCTCAATACGTCCATCCTTCGAAAATATACTATACCTAAGTATACGAATTCATTCATTTTTTCCAATCTTATACCATTCTTGAAGTAGTTAGGTTTCCCATATTCGTATTAAAAAAATTATAATAATGATAGTGAGATGGTTGTTCGACTGGAGGAGTGATGTGGAAAAATAAACATCTTTGACTGCATCCCCTATCATTATTTTTCCACAATGATAATAGTATCACTTAACAAAACCGGGCCTGGTTTCAGTTCTAATAAATATATCTCAATACAGAGAAGAGAAAGAGAAACACTGTAAGAAAACTTGAAAAACTACCAATTCCCTCCATAATTCATCATCCTCAACTCTAACCCCGGCGAGATAGAACAAACAGAGATAAAACAAATCAGACAAAGACTCCATCTCTCTCGCGCGGAAAGAAAGATGAGAAACGCGATAAGGAAGATCCAGCTCGGATAACTGGTACACAACTCCAGCGAGGGGGTCGCGCGGTGGGAGACGGAACCAACGCCGGAGTTATCACCGGATGCAGGGAACGATGATCGTATCGAAGACGGCTGTGACAGCAGCGCAGCAGACGAGACGAGACGAGAGATGTTTGCGAAGTGATATGCATGACGTCACGGAAATGGAAATCCTGGAAAAGAAGCTGTCCTTCTTTCACACTATGTGGTTTCTGCAAGTGTGGCATGATGGGAGATACTCGTGCAGGTGACTCGGAGGAAACAAATCTTATATCTGACGTATCACAGCAAACTGTTCAATTTGTAAAAACTGGGCGACCCACACAATCAACATTGCACTATTCTTCCAAACTACTATGCATCAGTTCTGTGCCACCAGACTAGTTTTATACATGCACCTCAAAATCTTCTAGAAAAATTACGGACCTTTGTTATAATTCCTTATGCACAGACAGAAAAAGGGGATATAAGATGCATTTTATGAAAATTTGCCAACCTAAATACTTCTAATTCCTTAGTAAATAATCGGGTTTAGGTTTCTAATTCTCACATTTAGAAAATGAAACAGTTTACCGAATAGGTCGGTAGTATAGTAGGAATTACGCTAATTATTTGTTCTAAAAATTGTAAAAGTGCTCAACCACTTTGACAGAAAGAGTAAACAAAATGCTGTTTTCAAGTTGTAACATAGAAAATGTATTCAATTTTCTCAATGATTGCGCATCCATACTGGGAAGGAGGATAAGTTTCTTGATAATTCAAAGAACTGAGTTGATTCTTGTAATAATTTCAAAACCGCAAGTGGACGTTTACTTGACAAATAAAACAATAACATGGAATCAGCGACAAAAAAAGTTTTAAATAAATGATAGTAATATTAGAATAAATAATATTATTTATATTTTATTGTATTTGTTTATATTTTAAGAAAAATTAAATTATATGTATGTTTTGGAAGATAAATATTGATAACACCCTATCAAATTTGGTATCAAATTGAAGGTCCCAGAAAAGAAACTAGAAATCAAATGTCAAAAATTAGTTTTTGACGATAGTCAATTGTTTTGCTATAAGAGTTCTTTGAAAGTTTAGTATCGAATTAAAGGTCTCAGGGAGAAGTCTAAGAAAAATAAGGCCTGGAAATAACGGAAAGGCAAATAACAAGAATAAAAGTAACTGATAATTAATACAAATCAAGAATGAATTATGAGATAGATCGTGATTTGAAAAGAGAAGACCTAATAAGAAAAATAAAACAACAAAGAGCAAAATGGTTGGGCATATATGGAGAGAAAGAAGAAGACCAAGATGCAAATGGATAAACCAAGTGGAGGAGGACCTAAGAAAAATAGGAATTTAAAAATGAAAAGAGAAAATAAAGGACAGAAAAAATGGAGATAATTTTGCAAAAAATAAAGAACCTAATAAAAAGGTATGTTAAAAGCTAATTATTAACGATCGTCAATTGTTTTCAGTATCTACAGTTAATAAAATCTTGTCGAATTTGGTAACATTTCTAGCGATAATATGTAATTATTAATTAATCAAACTGAGATTATTATGTATAAGATTTTTTTGTTAGGAATACCAAGTCAAACCGATTTGATTTAGCAGAAAAGTGAATACTTGTTAATACCGTCCAGTGTTCAGTAAACCCTGCTCTAGGCATCACTTATCCTCATTTACATCTCTGGATTAGTTTCTTGACAAAATGTACATTTCACAAACTATGTGGGCTCAGTCGAGCAAAAAGATAACAGACAACCAACCACTCTTCCTCCTCTCTATGCCGTGCTGTGTTGAGCGCTGTCGTTGTGTTGCATTCAATTAAACATTTGCATGTCGCGAGCTTGTTTTCAAGTTCTTGCAGACGAGAGATATGCGACTGGAGCGTCAGAGATGCGACGGCGGTGTTGTTATAGCTTGCTTAACGCGCACTAGAGTCTGTCTTGTGTAAATGGATTCGAAGTTTTGCTACAGATAAGAGATATTGCTACCTGACTGATTTGGCTGCTTGTTTTCATTTTGGAGTTTTGCAGATTAAATGCATCTTGTGGGAGTGCGACTGACGTGACAATGTGACATGGACACGGAGGGCGATTCTAGGAAAGTTATATGACATTATTTTATTATTTAGAGCATGATTCTACTCCAAGAAATTCTAAGATTGTTTGCTTTGTCTCACTGCATGACTGTAAAGGCTGGCACTTGACACTTGCTTTGTATTATGAATGTTATTATTATGTTCAGAAGTTGAAAAATACCGCAATTATTTCTAAAAGAGTAACATAGCTAATTCATAAGTGTTGAACAGATTTTCTCAAAGTTTGGTACGTTTTAGTTTGGACGATTTAGAGAGAAATCTCGTCAAAATGATTAGTTCTTCAAATATTCAGAGTAATTCATAATAATATATGGAAGAAATTCAAAATACCTAAAGGACCAAATATAAGGATTTTTTCTTAATAAAATTTTGATAAAAACTCAATAACCAAAAAGTAAATTATGTTCTAAATTGAAGTTTAGTAACATAAAAGTCACGATTACAATTTTTTTCTTTTATTGCTCAAAAATTACTACCCACATAGTTAAGTTGAGGGCCACTTGATAACAAAACTCAACTATAGTCCGTTCGGAAATAAGCTGGAGCTCATTTCTGAACGGACGATAGAGAACAATTCACCTTTAAAATTTATTTAAATATTGTTGTTCAATGATAAAATTGTATTAACTAAAATAAGTAACTTTATTTTAAATGGTTTCTGTCTACAATTATTTGCATCATCAAATTGATAAATTTTGCAAAGCACTATTTCCGTTTACATCATTTTCAAATTTTACATTGAGAATTCGGATGGTCAAGTTGTACTAGTTTACTTGAAGACTCATTAAGTTTTTTAGGGATATCTCAGGAATAATTGATTAATGATAAGTTTTGTTATACTCAAAAAGATGTGGAATAATATTACCTATAAATTTCCTAAGTTTTATACATCTATATCCAATATAAAAAATAATAAATTTGTTATCGTTAGAAAAACTAAAAGTATTACTAGATTTCATATTGAAAGTTCTGTTTTATTCTTTAAACTTATTTAATGTACCCAATACTAATACTTATTAATAATTTGATGAGTGATAGTTGTCTGATATAGAAATAAATCAATTATTATCGTGATATTATAATAGTATATTACGTACCGTGAACTGTAAGTGATAGTTTTTAGGTCGAGAATGTAGTTTGGGATTTCGAGACCCGTAGGGTCGAGATTTCCTAAACATTCGAGACCTAAAAAATCACTTACAGTTCGAGGTTAGTAAGTTATTTTTTGCAATACCTGCGTAAATATAAGAACCATGAAAACCAATTGTGCAATAAATGTTCCACTTACTGTGTTTAAATTTTGTTCTTAATGGGTAACTTATAGTACAGGTATTGCAAAAATTATATTCCTACACTGTATTTACTCTTGTCAATCATTTTAAGTGTAACTATCGTAATAAAATATATACCCTATGTTGAAAAAAAAACTGCATGTATTTATGCGCCATTCTTAAGTGTATTAGGTCATTGGCCTGTCAAGTGGCCTAGCTTCTTAATATTACAAAAAAAAAAAAATTAAAACTTTTTTCTGTCTGTTCTATCGTTTAAAAATATTTGCTGGAGATTATGTGTTGGCATATAGCCGATATTCATAAGCTAGTAATAAATACTTCTTTACTAGCCTAGCACGCCAGGGGTCGTGGGTTCGAATCCCACTGAAGAGCATGGTCGTTTGTGTTGTTCACATACTTTCATAATCATCCAATCATGAGGCGGCATATGACCATAGTAGTTAGTCCGCCTCTCATCTTCATAATAAAAAAAAATTTTTTTTTTATTATATTGTACATTTAAACAAGAGGCAATAGAAAATGGCAGCCGGTTTAAATATTAAACCTAGTCCTAATACTAGGGTTAAAGTGCATCTACGAACCATAACTTAGTTCCTTATCTTCAATATAAATACAGCTCATATAAATTACAATCAAATCAATTTACGAGTATTATCGCAGTTCGAAAAAACCTCACAAAAACATTTTAAAATAAATGTACATCCAAATTATCTCAGTGGTCACAAAGGCACGAAGCGGGATGATGTAGGGTGAAAAGAGGAAGAGTAAAGGGATGAAAATCTCTAGAGGGAGAGAAGTAAACGTGGCGCAACAACTAACACGGTGAAATGACGTGTAAGAATCGCGACACGAATGTACAATGAGACACGACAAAACTGCCAAATAACCCGACTTGCAGACCACGTCGCCGCGAATTGCTGAAATGTTACTATAACTTCATTTGAAATTTATACATTTCAAACAAGATTTATGAATTATCTTTTATGATTTAATCGTTTAAATATGAGGAAAACTGGGAGGAAACTAGATAAGTACTTAATTGAATTAATTATCTACGATTACAAATAATATAAGCGTCATTCATTACTATGTAGAGGAAGTGACGCTTTCTTTATATATATTTTTTATTTTACAGTGAGTCACAAGAATATTGCATGAGCTTGCTATTCAACTACCATTTAGTAACAACGCATTTTTAACAACCTTAAGTCGTTAAACTCGGAATTTATAATAGGCCAATTCAAAATGCAGTTGGGCTATAAATATCGAATCGGATGTTTACAAATTATTATTAACAGGTTTCTCATATTGTTCTCTAGTCTTTCTTTGATTTGTAACAAGGCGAACATTCAGAATACGATTTATTGTTTTAATGTCAAAACGATTTTAAAATATTAAGTGTCAAATTGCGTTTGTACTTAAATGCATCGAAAATCGTCTTGCCAGGAGTTCTTGAGTTTAATTTATTGCCACACATGTGTGAGGAACTTTGTGAGATTTTTAGTTTTCATAAATAGTCATTTGAGGTTATCGCGGCAAATATTCTGAAATATCGGATTGAGATAGCATCTGGAGTTGACAGATAAACAGATAGGCCTGGTCGAACCCTAGTTTGAGTTTTATGCAATATTTGTGATGGCCCTGCGAGAGGTTCCCTGCCCCGCAACAACCCGCTTATAAGGTAGATGGGTGTATTTGGCCAACAAGACGCAAGATGTTGAAATTAGCAGACGTCTTCTCACGTCTGCAGTGCTCTACAAAATGTATAATTTTATGTAATTATTGTTTGAAAAATGTTTTGAGAACTCTATTTAACATATTCGTACGTTGTTGTCAATTGTAATATTTGTATTTGTTTGTCATTCTGTTTAATTTAGCTTTTTAAAAGTTTATTTAATATTCATTTTTATCATTCTAAAAGTATTAATTTATGTCAACCCTTATTTCAGCTTGACCAGGCGTGCTACATATTGTAAAATAATCGTGCCCCGAATATGTTGGTGTTTGAGAAGTATAAGATTGGGTATAATTTTGGAAGAGATGAGGTGGTTTGGAGGAAGGAAGGTTGGTGAAACAGATATTTATTAAGGCGACAATAAAGGTGGGAAATTGTTCGGGTTTCCGATAAATATACAGGTTTGCTACATGATCGAAAGCGAGGGTTAGTAGGTCGTTCGTATGGTTGTAGACGAGGCGAAAATGGTATGCCAGTATAGGAATATTTGAAAAAGATTGATTGCTAATTGAATGTACTCTAAAATAGCTATCTAAGAATAAAATTTATCAAAGATGACACTATAATTCCCTAAAATTATTACCACGGAAATAAAACCACAATAACAATGTATTAATATGCAATTTCTACGAATCATCCAAACATCCAGAACATTAATATAATTTTACAAAAATATAACGTTATCTAACTTTAACCATTTCAAATATTTCCAATTTCTTCACAATGTAAAGGTTGCAACTGCGCAATAGCTTATCATTTAATATACCGTATACTTAACATTTTTTTTTTTATTATTTTCTCGAATCTACATTTCAAACATCGCTCGACGTCAAAGCAAAAATAGTCGCCACAGATCCCAGTGAAAAGGTATTAGTCTCCTTGACTCATCTATAATCCGTAAGAAAACAGATCATATTTATAAATTACTTTTGGATAAACAAACAAATTCGTTTGTTTTCCTGGTGAAAAATTACGTACTGTAATTCGAAACGTATTTAAATAAAATCCCGATATCAGGAACAAAATTTGCGATGTGTGAAGAAAACTAAATTAATTCCATCTCCATTTTATCCTCCATCCCAAGTCCTAACAGAGTGCCTATCACAAATTCAGGACATAGACATTTACCGCGAAAGTTGTAAGGGCCAACCACGATCCTCACTCTCACATAATAAAGATCAAGGCAGCCTCGTGCGAGCGGTACGCTGCTATAGGCAACCTGTTGCGCACGGCGCGCTGGGCCGCCACCCGCCGCACAGGCCTGCCAACAATAATTACCAACAATCGATATAAACTTTATGATATTGCCCGCAATGTTGCCGCGATGTGAATTTGGAAAGAGGCGCATTGAGGTGGTGCCAACTTATAAAAATTATGTTCGTTCTGGAAGAGTTGCGGTACTCGTACTATGGATGAACACTGAAAATACATGATGTACATCTGATTGATTTTAGTTTCGCTATAAAAACACTGCATATATTAATAAAGGAATTTATATTCTTCATACATGCATACCGGGTGTAGAATAAAATGTGGCTTATAGGGATTTCAAAGCTATTTTGTTTATATTGCCGTACCTTTTTAGAATTACTGAGTTCATTTTGAGCTTAAATCCTCACAGTGTGGTTTGTTACCAACGCTTACTTGGATACTTTATAAGTTGCTATGTAATTTTGCTTATAATATAGAAAATATACAAAATCTACATTCTCTCATAACTATAGCAACGTTACTTTATCCACTAGTGGATAAAGTATTACTTTATCCATCCTTACTATTAAAGCATTATTTTTGTATTGAGAATTCAGTGGATAAAATACCACTTTATAAACAAGTCTTTGAAAAATATAAAACACTTCAGCAAATTACGCATATTGCTTTGACAAACCAAAACAAAATTTTGTATCACCTATCATTATTTATTCACATCACTTCTCCAGTCGAACAATCATCTCTTCACTAAATATTAGTATTTCACAATATATCAATCAAATTAAAATTAATAGGTATTAGTAAAATTGTAACACCTCCATAGAAAATATTTGACATTTCATAAAACAGTTTTAGTTTTATTTATTCAACAGAAAGAAATGAACTATCAAATTCATTATTATATCTTTAGAATCTTCTATGAAACTTTTACAGAAAATAATACAACACTATTTATTGTAAATATTTTTCGTTGTTTTATACTAATATTTAGGTAACCAAATGGACCTAATTGCATGCATTTTTAAATTCTTTATCTTCAACTTTTGTATTTACACTTTTGCTGTAAATTAATTAGGCAAAAAGATACAGCTAAAAAGATTACACTGAAAACCCTATGTCACATTTGAATTCTACACCCGGTATAAGACGAAACACTATATTCCAATATTCCACACAGTGGGGTAGCACAAACCCTGAAACATAATCAACCCACAATCAATATTCTCTAAAAATTTTTATCCTAGCACATTACTTTCGCCTTATCTACATTCATATATTCTCGTCGTTCAGACAACAAACCATTAATCATTCCTAACTATTTATTCCTCGGACGCTCACGCAATCGTTCATCCTCAATTTCGCCTGCAAATAATGATTTCAAAAACCTTTCATTCGACATCCAGTCAAGATGGGAAAATCACCTCAAATGACTCACTCCCACTTTTCGAACAACATGTTCACAATCTCACACTCACCATAGACCAACATCAGACACGATCACGTCTCTTATAAACAATAGAAGATAATATCAAATAAATAAAATTAAATGTATTATTATAACATTTGAAGCATAGATGATATAGTTATTTGCTTGTTCTCTGCAGCTATGCTCGCTGGGTTCAAGCAAGAATTTATGGGTATAAAGACCATTCTCAAAAATCCGAATGGTTCATGTTCCATGATCAGTTCTTCTTGTACAGCGGCAAACATGTAAATAATTGATAACATCAATTGAAGGAGAGTGTTAGAACGTAATTCGGTTACAAATACTTCGATTTCTCATTGGTGAATAAGACGTAAACGCGTCGCTTGCCAAGAAACGATGCTATTCAGGAATCGTACAAATTAGAAATCGCTTTTTACCAGTGAAACCGATAAAACAGACAACTTTTACCTTTTAAGCGATTCCTTCTCGGTATTTTCCACGATTCGTTTTACGCGACGTGTTGGTAAGGTAGACATCTATCTTATCGTCAAATAGACGCATGGTATTTTAATTACGAACGCTAGTGACATTTCGTGTTTCACGTAGAAACGTAGAAACCCTGGACGATACCTCACTATCGCCGATACGAACTGTTGATTATAGTAATTATGCGTTTTGGTTTCGAGCACTCCTTAGAAAATTATTTTGTCATTATGCCGACCGTTTATTACCAATGGGAAATAAACTGTTTTTATTATAGATACGTAGATAAAACTCTGCTACCCCTACTTGTACCGTAGACATTTCATTAGGTATATTTTTGACAGTAATTACCTGGAAAACAGTTCAAAAAAACCATCTATAGCATATTTGTTGTTGTTTCTTTTACAAGTGAATTCAACCCCCTGGTACCCTTGCCAGGTGGAAGGGGGAGGGGGGGGGTAGTGTTGTATCCGTAGTAAGCCACAAGCAACCCATTGCATAAAATCTTGCAGATCTAAAAGCTTCCAAGTAGAGAATTACGTACTATAAATACGACACGCAGCAGATTCAACTATTCGAACAAAATAATCGACTACATATTATGAAATGAGTTCTTTGTACTATTTTTATTTTCTGTTTTGTGCCTTTTATGCTTTCTTTAAATTAAAAAAAAAACGTAGTTTTCTGGTATTTGTGATACAAATGTGAAGTTTGAAAATTCAATTATTTAAATTTGAAATTGTTAACATACTTAAAGTAACAATCATTGTAGGCATTTGATATTTATTGACGATAGCAGAGTAACCAACCTAAAAAATATAAATTGTACTGCACCATAACAACACTTGAATGAGCCATTAAAGAACTCCTTTGGGTGTTATAATAGCTTTGTTATAGACGCAAAATAGAAAAATACCTTTCTATAACACTGTTTTGGAAACTGGGCATTCCACTACTAAAAATTGTTATGGAATCACTAACATTCCATACGCGGCGTATGGAATATTTTCGACGAATCAGAACCGCTTATTAGCGCGGCATATGAAGTATCTTAATTCAGTTACTATGGTTACGTCTGTTTGTTTTAATTTGATTTATTTGAGTTTGACGTTTTCAACAGTTTTATATTTGTATTTTTGTATAATTTCCAAAACCTTTTAATAGAAAGTATAGTCTACAACATGTAACGGAATGGCCTATCCCACGCTCGCAAACCGTAGCCCTCGCCTTTGGCTCGGGCTACAAACTTTTTGCTCGCGTGGAATATGTGCCATTCCATTACTTGTTGTAGAATATACTATTTCGTCATTTCATAATTGAAATAAAACGGAGCATTAAAATATTTACCAAAATGAAACTTCTAGTGCAGTTCTACAAGCATATGAAAGGTTGCTTATAAATTGTATGATTACAGTTTCTTATTGTTAAAGAGTTTTTTTAAGTGGATTTTAAAATAGCAACAAAACTTAAACATGCTTTGACAAAAAAATGGCTATACACAGTAAATGGAAGATAAAAGATAGCAACAATTTAAGAAATGTAGTGAACCATATAATTTCAAGCAAACATACTGATGATCTGCAGTTATTACTTTCTTATAAGCAGCATATGAATGTATAGAGATCATGAAAAAATCGACGGCACACAGATTTATAGCTAGCTACGGCAGCATTCATTGCCTCGGCTTCGTCTCGTCAATGAAACGGCAAATCTAGTATATTTTTGCCTAGTTAAATAAATAATAACTATTTTCAAACAAGAAAAACTAACAAATTGAGAATAAACGTTTGTTTTATTAAAAGTAAGAAAACTATGCTTGGAAAACAACATTTGTAATAATAAATGTCATTTGTAATATCAAACAAGATTTCTAGCAAATTTTATACAAAATTTCCTGCAGATAAGTTATCGATGAGTATTTATAAAAATATTTGTGCATTTGTCATATTTTATTTATGGTGTCACGTGTTTAATTATCTGTAGATTCCTCAAAATCTAAAACGGTTTTATGTAAACCACATAAATGATTTCATTGTTTGGATTATAATAAGTTTCTAGAAATAGATTAATTTAAAAATAATTATGAAGTCTGGTGATTTTGATTAATAAAGATATCAACTTTTCAAAATAAATTCTTGGAAAAATATTAATTATAGATTTGTATTGCGATTGCGACACATAAATAAAATATGTATAGAACATAATATAAAACAAAAGCAATCGCATTTACGGTAAGCCTACTTGTCAGTAAAATCAACATCTCTTTCCTAAATCAACAAACAATTGAAAACAGTTTTCGACGATTTCGTGTACATAATTATAGTGTACTATGTCATCAGTCAGCCGATAACGTATAAAATATTTATTAATTAGTTTCGTTCTATTTTGATTTGGGTGCGATACTGAAGTGATACATCTAGTGTGCCATGAAATCGACAAACACCGGCTGTAAGCCGTGTAACGTTTTTACCGACATTGTGTGTGTAAACTGAAAATTATCGCAGTATCTATGAAATAGATTTTCAGTTGATGGGTTTGGAACATCAAGAGGGCGTTGATTGACGAGCTTTTCATTGTGAAAATATTTACTAATACATTTCGTTTTATTATATGGATATTTTTAATGTTTTTAATTTGTAATCAAGAATGATTAATCGGAAATTTATCTAAAAATAAATTAGTTACTAAATTTTTATTTAAATATTTGTCATCATTGTAGTCATATTATATGAATAGTATTTTTAGTTTTAGAAGGAAAGGCAAATAACATACTGTAAAGTTCGTGGGTTTTAAACGTTTTTATTTAAAAACTAAAAGAAATATTATTAATAACAAATAATGAATAATTATTATAATAAAAAGTAAACATTAATTAACACTATATTTAAATAATATTAAATAACGAATACAAAAACTTATACACTAACACTTATCACTACTGTTAACAAACACTATTATTTATATAAACTAGCCGAGCGATATTTATTTAAGACGATATATTTATGTTCAGACCGAGCGATATATTTATGTTCACAAGTTCTTCATAATAGCTCGGGAGTCAACTGCCTGACTGACTCAACTGAGTCAACTCAACTAACTGAGTCAACTGACTGACTGATTCGCTCATTTATATTGCTTTACTTGTTTCTAGAAGTGCCTGGAATATTCTCTATTGTAACGCGAGCGGACTAGTTCAAACAAGCCGGCGTTGCGTCATTTAGTCGGCGGCGTAAACCGACAAGCTTCAACTTGTCGTTGCCGCGTCCGTTGCAATACATATACAGGTTGTTCCATTTAAAGTAAGGTATCAGAAAATAAAAAATACAAAGATTTAAAATTTAAAGGAATAGAAACTGAATAAATGTTTAATGTTTTGTAAGAAAACCTAATATGTCCCAACAATGTAAGGTCGCCTTTTAACGGGAATATTAAACTTTCATTTTTAACTTTTTTTTATGGTGCATATATTTTGATTTATTTGTATCTGTAATAAAATAAAATAATCATGTTTTGCTTCTTAATTATTATGAAATTTTTAAAAACTACATTTTATATCCTCAGCTTACGATTAGTACGGTAAATTTAACAGTTTTTTTTTTGTGTGTGAAGCCACAAGAATAATTTGTATATGATGTTGTCGGCTGAAGGAACTGAACTGGGGCTCTCATGTTTTCCACAGAGCAAGTGTTAATTAATTTCTTAGGTTGAACAACTTAATTAAAATAGTACATAGTAAAATTATTAGAAGGTAAATTATAAAAATTAGTATCCGTCATGTTCGATTTGTTTAAACAAAACCTTCTCATTAATTCCTTAATTTTATCACCGCAACATCGCTTGTATTTGTCTCTAGTCAACAGAACCAGCTCACCTGTCAATACCAATAAAAATCTACGCTTCCATCGGAAACAAAACAACGTCGAAACATTCGAAAACGGCGTGGCGGCCGAACAGACAATCAAACTTCTTGTTGTGTTGCTATAACGAACCATTAAATTTAATAATGCATTCGATCAGAATCTGATCACGGCAGCGGCGGCGCGGAGGGCCTGGGGCCAGTGCCCCTCTGTCCCGCCCACCGCACGCCTTGTCGTCTTCGATTAGTCGCGATGGCACGCTGAGGATTCCACTTGCATGTGGTCGAGTCAATTAAAACGATGGGAATGGTCTGACGACGAAGATGCTGGTTTTGATGGTTCCTACTAATTTTAGAGAGAATTTTAATTATGTGTTAAGTAATTTCGAGGCTAGTTAGTTGTCGGAATTCGTGAGTAAAGTGTTTTATACCAAATTTGGATATTAAAGAATTATATACAGAGGTCTTCTCTGTCGTGTCACCACTGAGATTTCAGGATCGGCACGATTTTCAGCTAAGATGCAACATTTACTTTTTTGTCATTGATCTATTACTAGGAATGCCAATTTATGTATCACCGTACTGTTCCAAATAAAATTGAACACAGGTTGTTAATGTTAAATGAATTACTTACAGTAAGATAAAAAAGTTTACAATGAAGAAAAAAATTCGAGCTGTTATTTGGCACAATTCTGGGTATAGTTTAATCAAGAGATCCTCACTTCGAATCTCTCAACCGATTGTTCCTATTTTAATTATACATCTGAGGTTTCCCTCCATTAACATCTATGGGGGGGGGGGGGGGGGCGTAACTTGTCGGGTGGTATCCACACTTCACATACATCATCAACCGAGATCTACTTCAAGGAAATACCTCATCCAAAATGGGTAAATGGTGTAACGATATATTTATTTCAATTTTTATTTGATAACTTAAAATATAATAACGATATCATTTTTAAATTACATTAAGTATATGACGAGCTTAACTTCAAAACGTAAAAAAAACAAAAAAATACGTGTTTAATATTTTTCAAAAACCTATCTTATGTCACCAAGCATGATCTCCCACCGCCACCCTCTGGGAATGGGGCAGGGGGCCACTTTGAAATCATAAATATATTTATTATACATTCGAATAGAAAAATAATTATTGTCAGTGTTTTCATTTAAGATTTCAAAGATTACAAGTAAAAAAAGGATGTTAATTTGGAATTGTGTCTTTCATTACAAATTATTACATTGCGTATTTGTTTTTGCCATGAATTTGGAGGTCTTTTTCTTTTCTCTTCCCTTTAAAATTACAGTGCTCTTTGATAATGTATCTTTTTTTGAGAGTATATACTATTCAGTTTCACTTTCTACTTTTTCCGGTAATTTCTACTCATTCTATATTAGATATTTTCCACAAATTTTCGTTTCTACAAACAATTAAATAATTGTATAATCAAGTCTAGAGTTTCTTATTATGCTTTAAAAACATGAACAACATCAACATTGTAATACTCCAAACATTGCATCACATTTCACAATTACCTCTGCATCCATCCAACATCCAACGCATCATCTCTTAGTTTCCAAACCTGTAAAATTCATTTCTTTCATAACACCACAGACAACCCAGCCATTATTCTCATCGTGCTATCAGTCCACAACATGCCAACTCCACAGCATGGCATAGCATAGCGCATAGACAGTCGACATTGTCGGTGCCTGGCACTCGTACAGTGATAGTTGCTCTCGCGTATCGTACAAAGATCTGCGTTGTTATCTGTCGGGGTCGGGTCAGAGGTCACGGGATGCTGACTGATAGCGGCGTGCCGCGCCGAGATCACGCCTGATAACTCGTGGAGACGCAGGGAAAGAGGAGAGAGAGGAAGGACAATGCTGCTCTGTGTGGAGGTGATGTTGAAATATGAGATCAGTGAATGATCGTTTCAAATCTGAATATTCATGAAAATTTGTGATATTATACTGAGAGCAGATCTCGGTATATTTTTAAGTGTGCAATGGTGTTAAATACTAACCACCTGGAATTTGGTGGGTCTCATGCTAAAATTGAGGATATAGTAGAACCTATATTTTTGCAATTAAAGGAACATCTTTTACTGGTAATGCTATGAAAAAACCTTTCAGGTGATGCATGAATTGGATACATGTTGTAGCACACGTTCATTTAAAATGTATCAGGAAGATTCGTAAAAGAATTACCGCTATCTCCATTTGTTCAACATCTGTAACTTTGTTTCTAAATTATTTGAATTAACAAAATGGGTCAAATTTTATGCTAACCAATCTTAACTACAACCTTAGCTAAAATAAATATGTTCCGAGAATGGAAAATGAAGTTACGACTAATAATAAAAACGGAGTTAGCGCTAATCCGTTTTATGAATCTACTTGTTAATGTTTATGTTTCAAACATTTTACTAATTGAAAAAGTTTTCAGAATTTATTGTACTATATTAAAATAATTTTGAAGAAAAATAAATACACAGGAACACAGAACACAGGACTGCAGGCAGTATAGATGATATTTTATTTGACAATCATTGACGTTTTGTAGCCTATTGGGCTTCCAAATTATCAAGAGATGGCCTTGATCACAATTCGCATAAGGAACACGTCAAATACATTTTGTTTGATATCTTATGATAGCGAATGCGAGCTTTAGTATTGGTAGTAGGTATGTTTTTATTGACAGTAGAACTGTACTGTAAATTTTCCTATTTTTATGGGTTTCTTTGGAGAAAATTCAATCTTATCCTATAATCCACAAATACAATGTACCTTTCATTTTTACATCTTATTTAAATCATACAGTTTAAACAAATATAATACTTACATTGGAGTACTACTCTTAAAATGACTACTACTGTTATTAATTTTTTTTAAATAACAATTAATTTCAAAATACAATAAAATTTATGTACTGCATGGTTAGTTTAACTTTCTACCACAAGTTAGCGTATTTTAATTTTGCATGCTCAATTGCTACTTTCTCAGGATGGCTGCAAGAATTATTTACAATACATAAAAAGAAGTTTTTTACAATATATAAAAAATGTTGCAGCCATTCTGAGGAAGTAGCAATAGGCTATGAAACGTCGATATTTGTCAAATAAAATACCATCTATACTGACTGCAATTCTGTGTATTTCATTTCTCATCTATTCTACTAGTCGCTTAGTAACTTAGTTAACACTACATTTTGTGAGTTGTTTTTATTCTAATATTGAACAATATTAAACTATCAACTGTTGTTCGACGTACCATATTGCAGAGTATCACACTAAAAAATAAGTAAATGTAGTGATGATATATGAATGTTTATGTTATTAAAAACTGTCAAGCCTGCTGATAGAGTTGTGATATTAATTTATATTGAATATCACTTGAAACAATTTAGCAAAATGAATAGGATTCAGCTCTATCAGCGTGAAACCAAACAAACGAGCGTGACAGTGGCGTAACATTTGGGTTAAATCAGCGGGGGCATCGGTCGCTGACATCCACATCCGGTTCGATGCTATCAGGCGTCGATGTTATCAAAAGTCCAAAGCCGAGATCAGAAATAAAAACGTCTCTTGATGCGAGAAATAATTTTTAATTGTCTGCTGTTAAAAATAACGATGCTATCTGCAGGAGATTCGAATAAAAAATAAATTTATTTACATTTTATGGCGTGATTAGGTCTATCTTCGGCTGCTCGTATCGGCACTTATCGGTGGCTGAATAAAAAATAACAGGAGAGAAGATATCGCAGTTATTTGTTGTTGTGCTGATACTTGCTTCTCGATATTGTGAAATTGTACAACAGAGAAAGCTGATTCATTTCACATATTTATTTACAAAGTCACACCAACGCTGTAGTAATATCACAAAACAATAATTTTGCAATTTTATGGCTTTGTACTGAACATGCGAGTATTTTTAAATGTTGTCGCACATCGTAAAAACAATCAAACACATAATTTAAGCATGCTTTATTTGGTATGATTTTACACAGATGTCCCAAATTTAACCCGGAAAACTTAAACCAACACTTAAAAAAGGAGAAAGCTTTTTTGTACAAATGCCCGTAAATGGTCCATTTCAGAAATAAAGCTACGTTTACTTAGTTCATGGTATAAAATTTTAATAATAATAAGTAAACTTTATTGACACATAAAACAACTGCGATATAGATTTTGAGATAGATTGACGTCTATGTACCTATGCAATAACTCATGGAGACAAAAGATAGACCAACGAAACTTCAAAATTATAAGGTTCATGGTAATGCGAAGAACTGAGCTGATTTTACTCATAATTGTAAAACCGAAAATGGAAGTTTACTTGACACAAAATAATAAATTCAATTTATTTTGAATGTAGAATAGGCTGCTTCCAATTTGGAGAGAGAAATATATATTTGGGAAAAACAATTTAAAAATATTGAGTAAACCCCATCGCATTAGATATCAAATTTTAGGTCTCAGAGACAGTACTTGAACTCAAGTATCTAAAAAAATCTTTTTAACGATCGTCAATTGTTATTCATGAGTTATTTGAATCCTACCGGATTTTGTGTCCAATTAAAGGTTTCGGAGATTAAACTAAAATGTCAAAAATCAATTTTGAACGATCGTCAATCGTATTTTACAATAATTAATTGAATTCTGCAGAGTTTTATGTCAAAGGTTTTTCAGAAGAGAATTGTACTAGAACACCAATATAATCAAAGTTAGATTAATAAGTATAGGAAAGTTGCATGGTGCCCACACTAGATTTTAGATCTTTGTATGGAAGTTTACAATTTGTAAGTTCAACTCTTGGTAACATGACTGCTACGTGTTTGTATTTGATGCAGTATAAGTACATAAAAGCGATAGATGGTATTTTGGTATCAGGTATTAAACTCCTTTAAAATAAAAGAAGTACATATAAATATATCATCATTCCAATTGCCCAGAAGACTTTAATAAAAAGAGATGAAGCACAATAATTCTACTACTGTATACAATGTGTTTTAATTTAGAGTTTCACCATTGGGATCTCGAAAATTACGAAAATATGTTTTTTGACTTTGTTCATATCTAGCATGTTTTGAGGAAAACAAAAACCTCATTAAATTGGCCTACTAATGTGGCACCATTTGTCTAATTTCATTGAAGTCGTGTTGCTCTTATAGTTCTTGAGATCCCAATGGTGGGTCTCGACATTGAAACATATTGTATACCTCCATTGTATTAACACAGGGCAACAAAAAAAATATTTGTAAAAACTTTTTCAACCAATACACCTAAGTGTTATGTATTTTTGAGTGCTGAAAGCGTATCTAGTATCCATTTTCTTGTATCACCCACAGTTCTCCCACAATATGACCGATTAAATTTCAAAATAGGGTAAATTACATTTGATACATAAAGAAAAACTTAAACCGTACTTTTATTTGATTAGCCTACAACTTTTACTTACGATAATAATAATAATAATAATAATTTATTGTTCCTTTGGACTATAAAGTATAAGAAATGTCATTACAAGAAATGGTATAAATGGTATAATAAGAAAATATAATACAATGTAATTATATCAAATAATTAGATATTCATTGACTCATACATACACTTTAAAAAAGTTGTGTTTTTTTACAAATTATAAAAATTTAGATCATTTCACTCACATATTATTCAATATTTCTTTCCTACATAATAAACTTGAAAAATAAAAACATAACCTTGTTAAAACACCATCTCAAACGTCAAAACATGGATGCTTGTATTATGAACTTCCATCTCAACTTTTACCTCATCTTTCTCATTCTTACCCGTGACGTCAAAATCATAACCCTCCATTGGGAACGCAGCATAGCGGCTTATGTCCAATCTAGTGCTACATAGAAATCAGTGGTAATTTCTATTTAAATCTAAATAAGGTGTTGTCGAAATCTCGGTCAAATTCATCACTCGAAAAATAAAACTCGTGTCGTTGTGGACAAACACGTGACAGTAAATACGAGTGCGGTGCGACCACAAGGTGTCTGTTAGCGTCCGTTATCACGGGATGAGTAATTACGCGAGATAGCGCCACATGTGGGGTGGCCATTAGGGGCACTATGATGACTGGCCTCACCACCACGGTTTTAAATTTACTCCAAAATACTACCCTGTCACGGCAACTGCAAACAGACTGAACCTACACAAGAAGACATACTGTATCACCTGTGAAGTGTTTGCGCGCTGTTATGCTGATATATGCGAACACATATATGCAGCTTTTGTTCAACAAATTTCATTTTTATGGATACACAAAGAAAACTTATTATTAGGTGTAACACAAATGTTCATCGACTATTCTACTGCCCTAAATTATTTCAATGTATTCGTAGTTCATTTTGTTTTTCTGCGTTCAGTGCTATCCAGTTATCAATTATGATTAATAATTAGAATTAACTGCAATTTGACTTATGATAACCACATGAAAAAAATTAAGGCTTTTATTTATAAGTACTGATTGAGAAGTTTACTTTTCCTTCACAGTAAGTGAGAAAGAGATATCAATGATTGTCATACTCTCTTTTTATCTGTAAGAAACGTCAAACAGCATAACACCTAACCATTATTTTATCAGAATAGAATATAATAGCATGACATGTACATTATTTACATATGTTTTAAACAAAAATTATATAGTTACACATCAAATAAAAACAACAAGAATTAGAAAACACAAATGGGCTATTCATCTAAACTAGTCTAGACCAACCACAGAAATCTACTGTGTCTAATTATGTTATTGAATTGTTGAAAAAAAACAAATTTTGAAGAAACTTAAACTATAGTAAGAACTAAATATGCCATTAGCAGACTCATAAGAGTAGCTATAAAAATCTAGAAGCAAAAGATTAGTTGAAAAAGACACGGTTTCCTCTGTTGTATAAATCAGGGGTGGGCAACCTAAGGCCCGCGGGCCAGATCCGGCCCGCGTAAAGTTCCAATCCGGCCCGCGAGATCTTTAGAAAAACTAATAAATAAATATTTTCAAAAACAAAAATTTTAAATTATGTTATTACCCAACATAAAGAAAAAGGGGAGATTTGCAGTTTAAATTAAGAAATAAATGTAGTACTTAGTTAATTTTGTTTTTTTATATTTTCAGAAAAAAATTATAAGTAACAAATATGTGTCAATTAACAGCTACGGTCCGCGTACGAAACGTAAATCTTATTCTGGCCCCTGTTATACAAAAGGTTGCCCAGCAATGGTATAAATCATAATTTGTTGTTACTTAGTTACTGGTTCCATTTACTTGTTTATGTTCACTTGTTTTTCCTGACGAAGAATTGTATGTAGTAATTTGAAACGCTGAATTTTAATAAAATTTTACAGAAGTAAAACAAAAGATCTTCTCATTTAAATATTAATTTATTAATCACTGTATTATTTAATTATTGAAATAGTTTCAGAAGACTTCAACAATAATTTAAAAGACCACTTTCAGTAAGATAACCACACATTACGCGTAAAAATAAATATATGACTTACCGAGATCTACGAATGCAGAGTGCCACACCCAAAATGAGTAAATATCGTGATGATACATTTATTTATTTTATAATAAATCGCGTAACAATCAGAGTGATTCATATCCTCCTTGATTTAACTGTCAATGAATGATTATATTATTTTTTTATCTGTAAATTTAATACTAATGATATTAATTAATTACTAAGGAACTCATGTTCTATAGAATCCTAGAGGTAACAAATTCCCTAATAGCATTTAAAAAGTATCTCAACTAGCCAAAAGTAAAAATAATTTATCTAATTGTGTAGACATTCATCATCTTCGGCGATAGTCCTAGTTGGACCAGAGCCTCAAGTACCTTGGAACTTGATTAACTCACGACCAATTCATTTCTTGGCAATCAGAAACCCAATCTGGACAAAGGCGGTATCAGAAAGGTTCTTGTGCGTCCAGAACTACATTTAAGGTAAACAAATGCTCAGTCTGTAGCACCCGTGTGATATTTCTATATTTCGACGGCATACATACTTGTTGACCGGTAGATTAAAACCCCATCTAAATGGGTGTTGTACGTCACAACATGTAATGGGTACCGCTTTTAACACGATCAGCCAGCGCTTCGCAAAAATGATACAGGCGTTATTATGATTAATTCAATAGCTTTCGATGTTTCCAAATACGTAGTACCCTTGCTGAACCGGCATTTGCTGGGCAAGTGAACTGCGAAAGTAGATAAAAGGTAAGCAGTGCATAAACATGTGTCATGTAACATGCATGCGATCTGCATTTTCAACAGAGCTCACAGATTGCGCTAATGTGTAATTCAACCAATCAGATGCAGATACGTCACGCCTTGTCCTTTCCATACACGCGCACGCACAAAGCTTCGAATAACGCGAAACTCCAGGGCACGCAGCGGAATTAAATAAATTTTAGTGGCTAGGACAGACCCGGAATTGGAAGAATCTCCGCGAACATACAGAAAAATTGCCTTACAGGACGACAAACCGACATTGATATCTGCGACGTAAGGTTTCGGAGGTCGCTAGTGTCGCCTAAAGAACATTCTTCTTACTCTCACACTCATCATACACAAAAGAATTACGATCGAACACAACCACGACTTGTATACCCACATATTCCTCTCAAATATTTCATTTCTACAGCAGATACCACATCGTTCATACTTCTTCATCTACACTCAAATGCTGTGAAAATGGGTTATTTGAGAAGAGTGTGCGGTAGAAAAAAAAAACAGAAAAAACCTCTAAATAAAAATTTAAATTGCAACAGTATATTGTACAACGAGCATGGAATGGTATTCATTTCCTACGAGTATGAAAGTTTGTAGCATGAGCCGAAGGCGAATGCTGCAAATCATACGAGTATGAAATGGACATTCCATGCGAGTTGTACACTATACTTTTTCTACGACCACGATATTATTTCAAAATTAATTCAATTTTAATAATAAATTTGTCCCGCTTTCACCATTAAAATATTTGACAATTCTAAATAAGTATCCTAGCAATGGCACCTGTACTTAAATGAACTGATCTGTATTGAAATACTCACAAAACAAATTCATTTCGCACGATACTTGCAATGTACCTCATATCCCTAGCAACAACAAACATACAATGAGCAGATTTCTCAGTGGTCGTAGAAAAAATTGTTTATTAGAAATTCCATTTCAAACATGCTTTAGTTTTATAATAATTTTTATCTACGTTAGTGTAAAATTGATGTTTAACTGTCAGTTTCAAGTTTGTAAAACGGTTGTTTAGTAACACGATCCCATTAGTCACGGGTTACCAAGCAACGAGTGATTAAAATTTTTAAACACGACAAATTTTCAAAATTATGTTATCATGGCAAACTTCTCATTTAATATTGTGATCCTACTTCATAAATAAAAATATTTTTTAAATATTTTTTGGGGTTTTTTATTATATCGTAGATAAAATATTGTACGATACACATACGTAAAGCGTCTTTAAAGGGTCTTAACACACTCCCTATGCTCGTGTTTTAATTGACCCATTCGTAACTAAAGACTAGCTTTACGTACTTGTATCGTAAATAACTATTTTCACTGAACTATGTATTAAGAATGAGAATATTGTTCTTGACTTTCGGGTTAAAAAGAACTGTTCGTTCTTCGCAAAAATTAATGAACGCAAGTTGATGCTGACGCAAGCCTGGGAGATAACCTAAGATCTGATAGTGCAAACTTGATAGAGGTCCTTATGTAGCAGATATTGACTTAGATTTCCTCATTAATTCATTCTAAAAATACAGAAAGCAACCGGAAGCTTGGCGGATCGCGTCATACATTCTTGCTGTCGAGTGACTGTAGTGTGTGCTGGGCTCACATCCGGTGGCGGCGTTGGTGGCGCTGGTGTTCCTCCCACCCTCACACACACAGAGATGTGCCTGCATATATTATCAAACACGGATACGATGGCACCAACACATGGATATGTACGTGTAACGGATTGCCGTTTGCTGTTCATTTAAATGAAACAACGGGAATGTTGCGATTTTACAGGAGCGTATCTGCGGAATTATCTAAACAAATTTTAATTAATTTATTACTCATGTGCATTACTACGTTCCTGACAAATTTTATTCTAAAGATCATGTTGATTTTTATAGAAATGGGAATAATGGGATCAGATTTCTGAATCGCTGCGCAGAGAAATAGATCGCGAGGAAGAAGAAAGAATAGACTGCTATCACTTTGACATTTGACATTTGTACTACAAGGAAAAATCTAATGTGGCCAGCACATTACCTCCCACCGTATATATATATATATATATATATATATATATATATATATCATCACGCCTTTTACCCATTATGGGTGTGGCACTCTGCTTACGCAGATCTCGGTAAGTGATATATTTATACGTATGAAGTGCGGTTACCAGTCGTCAAATCATAGCCCCCAAAGATGTTAGTGGAGGGGGAACCACAGGGGTAAATTTAAATTGGTAACTGTCGGCAGTGGGATTCGAACTGAGGATTTCACGATCCACAGTCCGACACGTTACCACGGAGCTATTTACCCCATTTTTTTACTAGATTATACACCAATATGCATCTATCATCTATTAGGTTCTAGAAATGACATAAATACATGTTTTAATAAACAAATATATTTCAAAATAACCCAATAGGGCTTCAAGTAAACTACCACTTTCGGTCATTTGGCTAATCGCCAAAAACTAATCAGCTCTTCCTACAGGAATACAACTGCAAAATAAAAAATATAAAACTATTATGTTCAGCAGGTTATGAAAACCGTAACTCCAAAGATCCACAACATATCCATCCATTCATTCTTTCATCCATCCATCCACTCATCCACACATAATTAAAATCGTATTCCAAGGACCCTAAAACGTGCTTATCCATTGAAAATTCTCTTCCGAATTTTTAGCATGAATCCTAAATTTCCCTTACAGGATGTGGCGTAATCAGTTGAATTTGTTCACTAGTAAACATCTTAGTTCATTTAACATTGACATTCTATGTGGCATTGTAACCACTTCGATTGACATATTAATTTAGACAATTTAAAGCATATGTCACTGTCAAATAATATTTCTTTAATAAATTTTGCATTTATTAAGAGATGTTGGATAAAACATTATACTTCAAACGTGGGCAAAGTGGAATTACCCACTCGATAAAATTATCACACCTAGCCTCCGGCTTCCTGTGCTAAAATTTCTTTGCCCACATATAAAGTAAATAACTATTTTTTAATTTTTTTGTGGATACTTTTCTACCCTATAAAAATAATCATCGGAATCGGATAACCCAGTACAAAGTTATGCGTTGTAGAATTGTTTAACAGGTAAAAGTTCAGTGAGTGAATAGTCAATCATTGGGGGTGAATTTCTTTTTTCAAATTTAAATGGGAAAAACAATAAAAAATCATCAAAATCGGAATACTCTGTAAAATGTTAAACGTTGTCAAACATAAAAAATACGCGTCGATTTTAAGAACCTCTTCCATTTTTTCGTCGGTTAATAAATAGGCAATTTTTTGGGTCTAAATTAAATAAATAAATATTATTCGACATAAATAAAACAGTAATAACTGTACGAAATATTAAAATGGTAGTGTCATCTTTCGTTGGTTCAAAATCGTAGTGCGTTGTGCCTTGTAAGTGTTGTAATTCTTCGACCTAAAATGTCCGTGATCAGATAAGAATAACCCATATTCCTTTAAGTTTAAAACCATTTAAGAAGCTCAGCATCTTGCATCACCCAAGCATGAACCATGGCAGATCTGCTCGTATATGCTAACCGCCCTCTTTCGCGCACGCCACTGGACCGCGAGCGCACGTCTCGCGGGGTCCTATCTCGCATTCGCAGCCCATTACCTGCGCCTGATATTAGCCGCGCTAGGGCTGATAAAATCCACCCCCACCACGCGTTTTTAGATCGCGGATGTGCGGAATATCGTGTTTTTATACAACGGTGTAAAATAGTTACAGCTACATGCTTTACGGTTAAACTTTGATGGGATGATAGCGAGTTATGTGGGCTTGACTTGTTTTAAAAAGACTCGGATGATAACTGAGTATGGAACGACAAAGAATGTTTCGCAAATATGATCATCCATACCAGGGTTATCATAGATACATTCAACTTTATGCCGAAACAACTTCAGACTTCTTTCAAGATACCGAAAAAATTCACACAGGTTACTAGTTTCTTGATTAATCCACATTCACATAACTGATTAGTCCCATATACATTTGTAATGGAGGCCTAAACAGTTGACGTCATGCTTTAGAGTTTAGACAGATAAATAAAAGAAAAGATATATGAACGGAATATAAACAATTCACCGCCATATTGCTACAGCTGCCAATTTTGTTTTAATGTTTGTGTTTTTATAATTATTTCTTAATTTTACTAATAGTAAATTTATACATGACTTTAATTCCTAATGATGTATTCATCATGACAGCTTTTTGTTTGTATTTTAAATCACACGCGTTTTGACGCAGTTCAGTTTCAAACCGGTAGATGCCGCGAAAAATATCCACACACATATGTGTCTATAGGTTACCTGAGATGTGTGGGTTCGAAAACAGCTAGTATCAGCTGTACATTTTGGGTTCAAAATATGCGTAATGCGTATATTGGGCTTCCAAAATTAAAATACGCTAACTAGTGGTAGAAAACTACACTAACCATAAGGTACATAAATTTCATTGTATTTTGAAATAAATTGTTATTTTTTAAACATTAATAACAAAAGTACTTACTTTAAGAATATTCCAATGTAAGTTTAACATTTGTTTAAGCCGAATTATTTAAATAAGATGTAAAAATGAAAGGTTCATTGTATTTGTAGATTATAGGTTAAGATTCCAAAAAACCTATAGAAACAGGAAAATTTGTGGTGTGTATGGCAACAGTTATGCTGCTATAATGAAAGTAAACTACCAATACTAATGCAAGCATTCGCCATCATAAGATATCATACAAAATGAATTTGACATGTACCTTTTGGGAATTGTGATCAACGCCATCTCTTGATAATTTGGAAGCCCAATAAATTACAGTTTATTCGAATTTGAACATATTTATGCAAGGCTACACCGTCTGGTGTCTGATAACCTAACTTTTAACGTATCAGTTGTTTTGTCAAAGTGTATTTTAGGTCCAAGCAAATCGTTTTTAGAAACATGTCGTTTCATTTACGTCCATTATGCAGCCAAAAAATAGTCCTTATCTATAGAGCCGTCTAAAGTATTTCTAACACTCAAAATCTTTTTTGGTATAACGTATGGTATATTTAAAAAAATGTCAAATAGTACTTCCGCATTCACCTGACGTTTAGCAAACTGGAATAATTATCCCTAGAAATGTATTGCCAATTGAATCACTTTGTTTTGACCACCCTGTATTATCATTCGATGTGCGAAGATAGCTAAGTGATATTATTAATCCACCTTTTAATTTACATTTGCACAATCAGACCAAGACAATAATTTGGGGGTGTAAAGAAGAAATCAAATCCTTCAAATTCCTTTCAACATGGCATACGCGTCACCGTACTCCAAATCTGACATCTAGATTAATTCGTCGTGAGCGGACGCGGCGGAATTGTTCGGGCAGCAACTGCCGCCGCTGGGGCGGAGGCGTCGACGGCGGCAGCGGCGGAGGCGTCGCGGCGTCAGTCCTGCGCCACCACGGCTGAGTGACTGACTCGAATTGTTTGGTGTGGTAGAAAGATAACGGGGTGCTACCGGAGGTGCCAACTTACGCCCGATTTCCCACAAATTTTTCTCTTTCGAACGCGCGCGTCGTCCGTCGAGATATCGACGCCTCGACGGTGCACTACCATTGATACTGCTACACTGGATCGATCATTAACCAAAAATGACAGTCACTATTTGCAAGTTTATTAAATTCCGAAAACTTAAATCTAATTACAATCACAAAACCTTAAACAGCAAAAGATACACATACGTAAAGCATCTTTAGAGTATCGTAAATAACTATAATTTAATTAAACTTATTCTATTAAACAACTTCATCATTAAATAGACTCGAAATTCATTAATACAGATATAAATTATTCGAGTATTAATTTATACTAATTACAATAAATTTAAAGAGGAATTTGTTTTATAGTTGCGTTTTGTTTTGTGCCTCTTAATCTCAACAAGGCAGGCAGCAATTTTTGGGCAATACATGAAACATTAAATAGCTGTAACTTTTGTTTTACTAAATTTTCTTAATTTTTTAACTCAACTTTAAATTATTCCCTATTTCAATTTTAAACACATGATTTACAACAGCTACAATTTGTAAGGACCTCTTATTAATTTTTGTATACTATGAGAGTTTCCATATAAATTTTAAGCTTAAAATATTAAAAAATAAAAAAGTTACAATATCTTTTTTTAAATTAAATTTTTTTAAAACACTAATTTTGTCGCGATTTTTTTTAACCTTGTCGAAGACAAAAAATTATAAAATTTAGCATAAATCATTTCTATCGGATCTTAGGTACACCTCAGAATTTTTTTAGACCAATCTATCCAGTCATTGCTGAATGGTAAACGATCAAAAAAAGTATTGGGTCAAATTGAGTGTTCTCATTGATCGAAAAAATAAATGTGTTCTCGAAAGATTAAATACAATAAGTCACTTGTATGCGTTGTGACACCTGATGAGATCTCAGTTCAAGTCCTGGCTTGGACCAACAAGTATTTGCCTCATAAAAATTACCCCTGTTATTCCTTCATCACAAACATATTTGGGGGGTCGTGATTTATCATTTGGTAAGCGCTAAACAATTCAAAAATACCGAGATATGCTTCAAGCAGATTGTTTCACTTGGATGTGATACTCTGCCTTTGCAGATAGAGTCCATATATTGTTGCTTGTGTATTGCCATCAAATTCCAACGTCCAATAAGTGACGAAATTCGGAATTAAGATTATTATGATTATATATTACAAAATAATTATTTGTAATTGAAGTTGGAATGATAGGTTTCTGGATAAATAAATGGTGTAACAAGATGACTTTCATCGGTTACGCTCTGAGCTATCGATATCTCGAGCTATTTTTAGAAACGATAGCTCAGATTCGATGACACCCCCTTGCATCCCTAAGACAGACGACCCCCTGGAATTTTGGGAGTCTGAAGTCAGTTCTGGGTTGGTCGTGAGCAGATACAGTTTAAAATGTAGTCGTGCTACGTAAAATATGTATTTTTACGTAGATTTAAGTTATTTAAGTAGTTTCATTTATTACATAAGTTAGTGCAATGTTAAGTTAGTTCATCCGCTCGCAATTTAACCACGACTGGTTTGTTCCCTTTCCTTCAATATAGTTTCCTTCCTTTTTATTATTACTATCCCTATAACTACCTCACCATTTGCTGTAATAACATATTTATTTTTATAATTTGTCTAAATAAAATAATTTGTCCTTAGATATTTCGATGAAAGTATTCGGTTCTGAAAAGTAATATATGTTAAATTCCAGGTCAAATATGAAAACGATATATTATGTACAGCATAGTTGCTGAAATTAATTAAATTAATTTACAAATTCTTCACCTTGAGAATTAAATGGCCCAAATAAACTATGATACCACGTACATTTGATTTCATACTCCAGTAAATAAATATCGATCAAGAAACATGTTAAGAATGAAAGCCCACGCAATCTCAATTAAATTAATTAAAATTAAACTATAAAAACTAAATTAAAATGAAGCCAATTTTATGCAGCCATAAAAAATCCATTATTGAATCGATAGAATTGATAAATTTCAGCCGATAAAAATTGCAATTAAAATTGCTGATTTGATCGACATTTACAATTTACTGAGATTGTATAATTCTCGCACTAGCCTTGTGGATTCTAAATCGTTTAATCTCGACGCAAATGTAAAAATTCTTGAGAAAATTCTTACAATGCTTTAGAAACTATGCATGTCCGGTTGTTGATTCCAATCTTTTGAGAACGAGACGAAATATCGACTCACCTACGACATTCAAGGATCTGGAACTGTTGCTGTCGCAATTAAGAATCTACTACCGCTACTGTTTACTTTTCCTACTCTTTTATCTCATCTTGTATCTTTACACATGAATTAAAATAACAATTTCATACGAACACTCCGTATTCCGCACAACGACGACGCCATTTTACAAATAGAAACGTTAATTACTTTTAATAAGAAATCACTTCTTTAGGAGAAGAAGAAACAGTACGACATTTAACATCATGTAGAGAAGTTAGATAAAAATTAAAAGATAGATATGAGCTATTAGACGATCAGGACAAAGCATGGCATGAATATACAGAAAATCACTTTAACCAACAAACAAAATAAATGAAATGACATTTCTTAGTTCTATTTTAGCCCATAATAGGCGTTTGGCGCAACGGCAGACGCGCGACTTGCACTTTTCCTATTTCTGGCCAATAGAATCAATGCAAGTACTCGTGACGTCAAAATATGTTCAATTCGTTATATCGCTTTACTACAAAATATTTAAGAGAAAAAAATAGCTTACTACTAATTATTCCATAAGTGTTACACGATTTTGATAAATTTGTCATATTTCGTTTATGGTTTATGCGCTCATTTATTGGTCAAGTTTTCTTGTTAATTTATTGTTGTGTGTGATACGAGTAATACGACACTTTGTGTGATTTTTTTTTTCACCAATAAATTAGTCAATTTATTGTGCTTGTGCTCAAATAGTGGCATTTTTTTTTATTACAATTCAAATATAATTTTTAAATATAGTAACCATTATAAATATTAAAGTCGTGAAAAAAATGTATATACACCGCAAAAGAGAACTGAATTTTTTTACCTCGTCGTACAGTAGCCCTCGCCTACGGCTCGTGCTTCAATTCTACTCAGCGGGAAAAATCATACATTTCTCTCCGTTAATGTATAATATATTATTAATCTTGTCCTCTTCTGATGATTCATATGATGGATATTCACTTTGAAATTTAGTAAATATCCTCGAAATGTTTGAATGTTCAGGAAATAAATTAGCAAATATAATACAAAAAACGTTTGAACTTTTAACCAGAAATGTACCAAAAACCATTCGAATGGCTTCTTCATTAGTAAAGATCATTAAAGTATTATGACAAATTCACTTGACTTTGCAATTTATCTGGAACAAAACTACGTACAACTGGTACCAATGACAGAATAATTAATATTACATCATAGCTAAAACTTAGGTATAGACAATAAATCACTAACACCAAAAATTTCCCATAATAAAAAACGTAAATTATTTTTATAAATAAATCAAGTAAACGAAACAGAGAAAATATAATATAAATGAAAAGATTTTATTAAGGTTCAAGGTAAATACTTTGATTTCTGAAAGCTATTTCTACTTATGTGAAATACTCATTTATTGAAACATTCGTTCGCTACCTTTTTTAATTGAAATATTAATGTACCACCCATATTAGATTTCTCTAATCAAAAAACTGTTTAGTTTGATTATGGAATAGAAGCTGTAAATCAGATGGTGAGTGGGAATCTACTCCTTAGTGTTATGTTCATCGGTAAAATGGTCGATCCACGCAGCGTAATGTCAATGGTAGTTGTGGACCGCGCTGGAGCTGACTGATAGCGATAGCGAGTTCACCGCCGCGGCCTTATAAAAACATATGAAATATATTCAATCTGCGAATGCAAGATAAGCCGACTCTCTATTATAAGAAATCAATTTTTGTCCCGCGGTGTCGGCCGCTCTTCGCACCAGGGTCTGCAGCGAGCGGCAAGTCGAAAGAGGCTGGATTATCGCTACCTGTCATAGCTGACGACTCCGGGAATTAAATCTAATGGTTATGGAACCTCACAGGCATTTTTGCAATCGGGGAGGATCGCCTCTTCCTCAAAACCTATCACTTATTTTTATTAACGGTAGAACAGAACTAGATAATTTACCTACCTTATTTAATATAATAATATTAATAATTTTTATATAAACATTGAGTTTATCAATTAAAAAAAAACTAATTACAAGAGCTTTTTATTTTGCCGGATTTTCTGTTTGTAATGAAACCTTGATACCTAGCAACTTGACTAGAAAACTATTTTTTCTTCAAACGTCATAAAAGTACGTTGTTATGTATTTGTATTCAACAAGCAGAAGTTCAATATTGTCGCCGCCGGCGTAAAAGTGTATCCTTAGCAACACATTTACGCCGGCGGCGGACAAAGTAAAATATTATGAAAAATAGTTAGGTTGTAATTCAATAATTTGACAGTTAAAAATGAAACAAATAAACAAAAATAACAAAACAGCATATTCTACGGCAACTTGAAATGCCTAGATAAGATTTGAAGTTTTGAGCATTTTATAATATTTATAATTTTATTTTCTATGTTTGAAGAAAAAATAGCATGTGTTATTCGGAGTAAATGTGTCTTTGGGTGCTTCGCATGTAATTGTTCGACTCGCTTCGCTCGTCGTTCAAACTTACATGCTCAGCACACAAAGTATCACATTTACTCCTAATGACACAATATACTATTAATAAAACACGACACCGTAGGCAGAGTGATTTTATTTTCTAAACAGTTTTCGAGTCAAATTGCAGTCAGGTTGCAAATTTGAGTTGTCAAACTGAAATTTATCCGAAGAAAATAAATGCTCGAGTGTAATTCGGCGAGATAATTTAAAGATATTATTTATGAAAAGGTTTATTTAAAAGTGCAATTATTATATATACAATGACAATATAATTATTATATTTCACATTTTTGACATATAATGCAAATGACATTAATGTAGTTAGTATTTTGATCTGGTTTCTTGGAGAAAGGTAAATAACGTTATCACTTGCAAAATGTTACCTTCATATTTATTCGCTGTCAAAACGATAAAATTTGTTTTTCTTTATGGCTTACTTTATATTGAAGTTAAATTATCGTAATAAATCTATTAATTTAAAGAAACGTTAACGCCATAGTAATTAGTCAATTTGCGCGAAACTAAAGAAAACAGCCAAAACAATTGAATACTTCATAATTTTAATAACATAAAATGATATGCAGATTGTGATATTGGATTGAAAAACATAATACATTTTGAAAAATTTATAAAATATATTTAAGCTGTTAAAAATCTGATCAAGCCAAATTTTTACGAATGGTTATACGTAAGTTACGGAATCTTGACACAAAACGTGATTGATATGTCAATTCCTTCGTAACTACTTTTATTTGATTGGAGCTGAGACTTTCAGTCAATTCTACTGAATTTTCAGTTCTTCAATTGAGAAATGTTAGTTGCGCGCTGCACCTTAAGTTGTTTCTAGAATTACTCAAATATTCAGTAAATACAACTGAAGTTCTCAGTTATTCATAGCATATAATTGAATTTTCAGTTAAATTAATTGAATAATACAGTAAGAGAAATGAAGTACATTTTTACTGAATTTTTGATGTTATTTGAACCAAATAACACTTACCGAGATCTGCGAAAGCAAGCTGCCACACCCAAAATGGGTAAATTTATTTAATTTGTTTAAAAAGATATATATATTTATTTAAAGCACATTCACTTGTAATTATACTTATTTTTGTACTACCTGTTTCAGTATTTGAATATTGTTTATAATACGTGTAAACTTGCCATTGGTCACTGTAGACTGCTGGTATTCAAATTAAACATTAACATTAATAATATGTCGTATCAAATAAATTATAGTTGCAAAGTTAACTGTTGCTATATACCAAGACTCTCCAAAAGAATTGTATTTCTTGTATTAAGATCCCGGTCCTAAACATTTTGAGTTACTTATCCTGTCAAAAACCATTGCTTGATTGGGAAGTCTACAGATAGTTTCTAAATAGCAGGATAGAATAAGTAGAAAGAGAAACTCTCGTTCGTAACATATCTATATTTGATGGAAGCGTGAAATTTGATGTACTGTCTACTGGAACACGTACATAATTAAATTTGTTTTATATCTATATGCAAATTTAATTATCAGTTCGACATTAATTTTCAAAACGATGGTATTAATATTATATAAATATACATATTCGTTATGAATATCTGATTAGATCCATAAATAGATTGTATTTTAATTAACGCAGATTTATGAACATTTAAAACTCAATAAATTCCGTCAATTTTTAAGATCATTTCATGCCCATATATTCAACCGTGACACTAATGACATCACACTGGAACATTTTGCCACAATTTACAACAATATATTTTAGCGGAAAAGGAGGATGTTAATTATATTTCGTTTGCTATCCTATATTTTAAACAAATTAATTATTGTTATTATTTTGATATTCATTAACTCATTCAATGTAGTCATAAAATATATATTTTATGTGTAACACCTATTTTATTCTAATATGTAAAAAAATCAAATATGTTTTTTCTATAAGAGCAGTAATTCTTATTGACAAAGCAATTTTCATTCCTCACTATGACAATTGACAAAATCTGAAATCACACACGACTCAGGGTAACGCATCGGATAGGGGATTATGAGATTATCAATTAGTTAGTTGATGACTATTAAGTAACATGTTTGTGTGTGTATTTTATCCTTTTTGACGACAGATTTCTGTAAAATAATTTTTTACATGATATTCTTTATTTTTTAAAAAACCAATTATCACCCTGATGAAGACTGATTAGCAGTCGAAACGTTGGTGTATTTATTGGATTTTATTAAATTCACTGCTTCTCCAACATCTCGTTTTTATTCATAAAAACATATATCGTCAAATCTAGTGTGGGCAACACATAAATCAGAAATTTAATTGTTAAATAATTATATATACTCACATTTCAAATATAGATATTTTAGTGCAGGGACGTCGGAAATAATATAAAGCTTTAACTAGACTAATTTTTTGCGTAGTATTTTTATACACCACCAAAATAATGCACTTTTACTAATCTTAACCTAATATCCGATTTAAATCAAATACAGATTTAATACAAAACTGAAATCAGTGGCGTGCAGTCTATATTTACAGGGTGTGCAATGTAGTTGGCCGTGTTTGCTGTTATTACAAACAAAAAAGATAAAAAACTATATTTTTTTTAATTCTGCACACCCAACTCAGAAACGCACCGCACGCCACTGACTGAAATATTTCAATAATTGTTTCTTCTGCCAATTTGATTCTCTACGAAGGGGGCGGTAATTTTTTATCAGGTAAACAAGTGATAACATAAACAATAAGTAAAATCAGTTACTTATAGTTACTTTATATCTTTGTTGTTGTTGTTTCCTGATAAAGAATTACGCACATTAATTCGAAACGTGGAATTTTTAAAACTTTGTATTTACCTGAAATAAATTGAATTTATTATTTTGTGTATCAAGTATATTTACACTTCCGGTTCTGCGATTATTTATAATTAAGAAGTTATTCCATCTTTCCTTGTTCCTGAATTATTGAGCATATTATGCACACACATCCATCCATCCACACAGACTATTTACGTGGAAGACCTCAAAAAATGTGTACACGTGAAAAATTGAAGAGAAACTAGGATCTTTACCAGATATTTTAGAAATTCTGATTATACCTTATGTATTAGAGCCAAATTAATTTTGAAATGAAACTACATATTAGGATTTGCTACTAATATATCTTGAACAAGTTCGATAATGAGGCATATTTATAAGAAAATAAAGCCGCTGAAAACACAAGACCACTCTCAAAATTAATCATGCTGAACCAAAGAAATCTATATTTCATTCTAATCACACTTCTGCTCGCTATCTCTATCTCAGTAGTTTGGCTGTCGATGTGTCGATCCTCCTCAGTGGCGGCGGTAGCGGCGCAGTAGCGGGGCGACACAATGGCTTTGTTGTGTTCTGCGCGGGCCGATAACGGATCTGGCCGCGCGAGAGATAAGCCACCACCGCACCCCGCCACGGCTGCGACGCGATAACAAATTTCAAAATGGAATATTCGTGCTGTTTGCTGTGCTCGCGTATCAGCTCTATCAGCACGACGCGGACGAACGGACTGAGGAGAAAGGACGCAGAGATGAGGGATGGTGTTTGGTAATAAGAATGTTTAACAATCTGTACATTGCACTACCATATGTACATTAAACTAGGTTCAGCCCTGGGAGGTGAAATCGCGAGATTACGGGTGATATCCGTACAAGAACCTATGGGCTTCCAAATTATCAAGAGATGGCGTTGATCACAATTCACGGAAGGTACATGTCAAATTCGTTTTATATGATATCTTATGATGGCGAATGCGTGCTTTAGAATTGGTAGTTTGCTTGTATTTGCAGCAGAACTGTTGCCATACACACTGCAAATTTTTCTGCTTTTATAGGTTTTTTTTTTTTTTTTTGGAGAAAATTCAATCTTAACCTATAATCTACAAATACAATGTACCTGTCATTTTTACATCTTGTTTAAATAATGCGGCTAAAACAAATGTAATACCTATTACATTGGTATTCTCTTAAAATAACTACCAATGTTATTAATTTTAAAAAATAACAATTAATTTCAAAATACAATTAAATTTATGTACCTTATGGTTAGTTCAGCTTTCTACCACTAGTTAGCGTATTATAATTTTGGATGCTCACTTTACCTGAATAGTTTCAGGATTTGTTTAAAATATAAAAAAAATAATGAAAGAAAACATGGATCAAATAAAATGTTTGTGCAATATTTAACACTGCTGGGTTTAAAGCATCTTCACATTTTTCAGTAATAATCGACATTTAGATTTAATAATAGTTAAAGTTGAAATAGTCGTTTCACATAAGTAGATGGTGCTGAATGATAGAAGAAAATGTAAATACCATTTCAAATAATGTGGGAAATTCAGTTCTCGCTCCAATCTAAAATTCAGTTTTAAGTTTGAGTCACTCTATAGCTCAGCAAATTCACTTACGATATGCCAGATGATTAATATCATTAATGCCAATCAAAAATGGATTTTTAATACAAGATAACTTTTTGAAATAAAAATTCGTTGTAAAGTATTTGCGAAACTATGTTTCCAGGATTTTTAAGTGACATATAATAACAAAGTTTTACAATGATTAATTTTCAATTATAAAATTGTTGATAGTAGAAAACATTTCGAATGAATCATTTCCAAATGATTATTTATGATTTTATAATTGCCAGAAATTATTTGTGTATATTAAAGGTATGATTGCGAACTTGTGTTCCTGCATTTGAAATTATTTTTCGCAGTTTAAGAAGTGATAAAATAGTTTCACAAATTGATATTTCCTCATAAAAATAATTAATTATTTAAATTTTACTCACGGCAGATCCGTATTGACTGTTAAAAATAGTTCTTTGAAGTAGACACTTACCTAAAACAAAAAAATATTTATTAGAAAGGGCTGTCACAGTTAAAGCATATTCCTATCTATGTATATAGGTCGCTCATCGGTTAGTTCAATTTTATAAAATTAACAACAATGTACGTTTAGTATATACTTTAATAAGGGCACCATAGCTGACAATTATGAGGGATGACAGATGAAACAGTGTAAAACAAATGAAATTCAAACATTTCTACCTTAAATCCGTCATAATTCTAGGTTACTCGCAGTAGCTGGTCGGCCGTCAATCACATTGCTATTTGTCACTGTTCAGTGAAGTAAACAAATTAACACGAAAGTATATAAAGTACATGTTGCTGTAACATCTTAACCCACTAGTAAACAAAGCACTAAACTAATTTCACTGCAATTCACTAAATTATCATCTATTATATTAAAAATTTACACCACAAAAAAATCAAACGTCCATTTGCCGTAAACATCAAAAACTAAACAAGCGACTGTGATCATAGCACACCAACGCAGCGCAGCACTCTATGTTCAAACAAGTCAAAATAATTTCAAGTTAATGCTTGCTATATCCTACGTATAAAATTATTTAAAAAGCTGATGTACTAGTTCAGTGGTTCCAAAACTGTGCCCCATATAATTTCAAGACGTCTGCAAAGATTACTTTATTTATATTTGAATATATTCAAATATTGTGTGGAGTAAATATCTCTTCCATGGGGGCGTGTTTTAGGAGCTGATAACTTACCAAAATATTAAAAGCAGAGTGCCACGCCCGCATTGGATATATGGCGTGATGATTAAGTCCGGTAAACATGTATGAAATAAAATAAATAAATAGATCATCATAACATATTTATACATTTTTAATGAGGCATTTTGCTTTCGCAGATCTCGGTAAATACTTTTGTACGTAAACCAGCCGTCAAATCACAAATTTTAAATTCTAGAAATACGATAAAATTTGAAAAAGAAATACGATGGCATTGGTATTTAAAAATACATAAACAGCTAGCATTATTGCAGCGATAGTTCATTAATACTATTACTACACAGTAAAAAAAAAATGTGAATCAAGAGATCCTCAGTTCGACTCCAACAATCGACCTACCTATCCTAACTTATTTCCTAACCTACTACTAATATATTTGTACAAGCACGTGTACGAATTCAATACAAAATAAATAAATTGAACCGAACTATCTCGGTGTCTTTTCTCTGCGCAAAAATTCATCTCCCGAAGAAAAATTCTTTGTTAGTGTAGCTTTCGCAATAGTGATATATGCGTTGGCGGTTGTGGCGTTATCGTAAGAAACCAGCATCTGTGATTTAACACTTGTTAAATGATCTAGTGACATGATACAGCGGTATATAAATGATACACGGAGCGGTATTAATATATTATATAAAATGTTATATAAACATTTTGATAGATTATTTGTCTGGTGAGCTGTTCGACGTGTTGACGTTATGCTTTATGGTACAGCGTGTCATTGTGTATTTTAAGAGAACCAGTGGCGGGTCTACACATTTTTATACTGGAGGGGCACTTTGAAACATTAAATCTAATTGAGCTTTTCGTCCTTAACAGAGATAACAAAAATTAACAATTTGGTGCTTAATCATAAAGATAAAAAATCTGGTGTGGTCACCACGTGACTTTCTTATACATATAAATGTGTATTTTCATAGCAATTATATCAAATAATTAATAGGTAAAAAAGTCAATTATTCTTTATTCACAAGTCCGACGTTTCGGCTCACATTTAATTGATACTAGTCGCCATTGTGATATTTATGATGTTAAGTTGTTTTGTGGATTTTTTACACTGTTTAACGAAATTTTTAGGACGGATATTTTTTATAATTATTGTCTTTTGTACATTTTTTCACTATCCCTGAAAAATGCTCAAGTGTGAGCCGAAACGTTGGACTTGTGAATAAAGAATAATTGACTGAAATTCGAGTATATTTCTACCTTTATTATATTACTAAAATAATTAAAGTATCATCACGCTTTTATACCCATTCTGGGAGTGTCACTCAGCTTTCGCAGATCTCGGTAAGCGATATATTTTTGCTAATGAAGCAATTATGATAACTAGAATACAAATAGATACACAAATGACACTAAGAAAATTTAAGGCACCTACAAAAATTTTAAAACACTTACCACACAAGAAATAATTTTAATAATTATGACAGAAATAATTGACGATCGCTTAAATGTAATTCATGATCTGTTAGTCAGTTCTTTTTTGGAAGATCTTTAATTTGACACCAAATTCGATAAGATGGTTGTAAAAAACAATTGTCGATCGTTCAAAAATAATTTTTGGCATTTAAATTTAAATCCTCCCTTATACTTTTAATTTTATACCACACTCGATAGGATTTAGTTTAGTTCGTATAAAAAATAAATGACGATTAGTAAATTTTGTTATTTATAAATGTTGTTATATATGGGGTATATAGCTCCGTGTTGGATCGTGAGATCCTCAGTTCGAATCCCACTGCCGACAGTTACCAATTTAAATATACCGTTCCTCCTCCACTAACATATTTGGGGGCTATGATTAGACGGCTGATAACCGCACTTCATACGAAAAAATATATCACTTACCGAGATCTGCGTACCCATAATGGGTAAAAGGCGAGATGATATATTATACATTTATTTGTTTGTTATTTTCAAAAACATGGAGAATAATTATGGCTCCAATTTTTATTTGAAACTTTTTTGTACATTTTGTACCGTTTAAAAAATACATTTTTTCAGGATGGTATGTTTGAACACATCAGATATTTACCTCTATAAACTGTAAGAGAGGTAATGCGACGGGTCAAAGTCTTCGGTAGTGAGTTTTCAACCGTACTGTTCATAAGTTGTATATGTCTGGTACCACAAGCTCTGTTTTTGGGTGTACTAAGTGTTATGGACTCTGGACTGGTTTTACCGCTGTACAATATTCTAAATTTATTTTTTTCCCGACCGGGAAAGAAACTAAGTTTCTTTGATACCAGAATCATGATCGAAACAGCCAACTTCATATCTACGGTCTACGGGAGATTTATGTACTCGTACTTTCTTTCCCGTCATGAGAGAAAGTGCTCAAATAATGTGAAAAATGAACAAAATTAAACAAATCAAAGGTAACTATCATAAAATATATTACAATTCAACTAATTTTGAAAAAAATCATCATAAATATTGAGGTCGTGAAAAAAATAGTATATACACCGCAAGAGAAAAATGTACTTTTTCCTTTGTCGTGTTGTAGCCCTCGCCTACAGCTCGTGCTTCAATTTACTCTGCGGGGAAAAATCATACACTTATCTCCCTTAATGTATAATATACTATTATAAAAAAATGCCTCGAATAAAAGTTACAGAGAAATATATTATTTGAAGTATTTTTTTTTATAAAATAATTTTAGAACATTGTATTAAAACACCAAAAAACAGAGCTCATGGTACCTGCCAATGTGTTTTCCACATGTTATTTTTTTATTAGTGTTGTGTAGGTCACTCTGCTTTTACAGAACTTGGTAAATTGCCTGCCGTCAAACTGTTTCCCCTGAAGATGTTATAGGAAGCAAATTAAAAATCCCTAAACTGTTCTCTTCAGCTCAGCACTTCAAGATTCCAAGATACTACTAGAGGTACGAACGATAAATCATGTAAGAAAACTCTTCTTATATTTAACCTCAAAAGAAATTAGCAATTATAATTAGTACCCGCAGAATTTCCAGAATTTGCTGAAGATTTATACCCGAAAGAAAATAAAACAAATATCGCTATAATCCCGCGAAATATCGTACATTCAGCACAACGTCGTACATCTGTAGATCTGAATACAGAACATATGTGTTGGTATATTTTTCCGAATGTTTATATGAGAGTGTGGTGTATGTGTATGTGCTCGTATGTATATGGTATAGGTATAATCCTATGCTGTTGTATCTCATTAATAAGTAATGGCATTGTAGGCTATGCGTGACATTGTATGGATATTTGAACCGCCGCCGTAATATAAGATTGATAACAGGTGATAAGGGACTGCCTACACGGGGCGGCCTGCCACAAAGGAGTATGCCACCAGCGGCTAACAAAATGTTACGCGCACAACCCCAACAAGAATACACAAGCGTAATGTTTAATTATTTATTAAACTAGTGGCTTAATCGCACAACAGTTACCAACCGTCAAAATCCAACTACCGTACAAATCAATTTTTAAATATATCCCATTTTGGGTAATATCTCGAGAAATGCACATCGAATCAAAAAACAAAAAACACGTGTTTAATATTTTTCAAAAACCTATCATATGTCACCAAGCACGATACCCACCGCCACCCCCTGGGGTGTGCGGTTAAAACTAAAAACTAAGTAGGTTTGTAAGAAAATTTTACCGATTCGGAATAATCAGACAATAAATAATTATTTCAAGTGCCCCCCGCCCTACCCCCAAGGGATAGCGGTGGGGGATAGTGCTTGGTGACATATGATAGGTTTTTGAAAAATATTAAACACGTGTTTTTTGTTTTTTGATTCGATGTGTATTTCTCGAGATATTTCACAGTTCCGGAACTTTTTGAACACCCGTATACATATTTGCGCTTGTAGTACGGTTACCAGCCGTCACGCCCCCATAGAGTAAAGGGGAAACAGAGAGGTAAAGTGAAATCGCAACTGTCGACTGTGAGATTTGAACTAAAATATGTAAGATTATGACTATAGCACCTGTTTATATTTTTTAAATTGCTGTTTCTTTATTTAAATAATAAAATTTAATTTTTATGAAATGAGAATGTACATAATTTCAATACAAGAAACAAATTAAAATTAACCAAACCATTAGCTACATATAATTTCAGGAAAAACTCTACTAATGTGAAAGGTGTAGACGTCTGTAGACTATAAAACACAAGAAGATATTTTAGATTTTGTTACATTCTTAGATTTATTTTAATGTAAACTAAAAAATTTTTTTGTTACTAATTAATTTTACACTGTTAATTATTGGAAATAGGCATGTTTTTTAACGATACTATGATGTACATAATTTGTAGAATTTACATGCAGGTAAGCTAGCTACGTTCGTAATTTTCACGATCAAACCCTAAGCCTGCACAACTCATGCTCGACAAACTCGAATCACAGTACTCATTTTCAATGGAACATTTGAAGATAAGCTCGCTTTCACGTTCCACATTCCAATGAATAAAATGACACATTGGACTGTGTATTCATAGTCATCCGAGTCCGATCACCAATTATTGTTTTATTCCCTATAATTTCATCCAAATCGGAGGTGAAATAGCACATAGCAAGGTTGGCCGTGTAATTTTAACAACATGCTATAATAGTTAATTAATTTTACATAATATAAATATATTCATTTATGCATAAAAAATCCAGCATTTAATTAATTCATATAGCATACCAATCCTTATTAATTACACCTTCCTGCATAACAAGAGATACACAAATGATTTCAATTCAACCTGTTTAGTCGGCTGTTCGTTAGGTCTTGTATCTAGTGCATATGTGTACGATATAGTGCAGTCTGTCAGTGTATGTGTAGTACGGAAGAAGGCAAGTTATTAAGATTCGCCAGGTCCTTTGCATCGGAGGCGATAAGCTCTGGCCGTACCCGGTGCGCCTTAATGCATGCTCCACTGAAGCTAGCGTATGTATGTACTGTGTACATATGTAACAGTGCAGTGGCTCCCAAACTGTTTCATAGCGCGAATTCCACTTTTACTTACATAGATTCTTAATGGGGTCTTTCACCATTTTTTTTATGACACTTTATCTATATTGAAGACTATCTACACTTTTAAAAACTCTTAATTGTTAGTCATTAAGCCACAATGATTTTTTTTTAAATATTGTGACGTCATAGTAGAGGTGTTGCTGGATCTAAAACAGTACAGATTGTAAATAATTGTAGTCATATATTTTTTTACTTATTTTATTATTATTATTACAATAAAATAGAACATTTATGTAACAAAAATTATTTAAATCTCTACTGTTTTAGATCCAGCAACACCTCTACTATGACGTCACAACATTTTAAAAAAAATCATTGTGGCTTAATGAATAACAATTAAGACTTTTTAAAAGAGTAGATAGTCTTCAATATAGATAAAGTTTCATAAAAACAAATAAAAAAAATGGTGAAAGACCTCATTTGAATCCTTCAAAATTCCAACACAATTACGACTATCCAAAATGGGTTCCTGGAAGGTGTAACAAGGTGATTTATTAGAATACGTTTATTGTTTTACTGTCAAGAAGGCTACGAAAGATGTGTTAGCACTTGAAGTACTGTTTGGGTTGATTTGACAGGGGTTTCTTAGGATTCATTTTATTTCTATATATGTTTTTTTTTATTAGTTTCTAAGTTTGTCGCAGAAACGAAATTTCGTGTTGATATATTTATGTATTCGGTTTATGCTTTTGTGTATATTTAGGTAATCTTTGGGTTGAGATAGATGGGTGCATTTGGTCAACCCAAAAGATAAGAACGGACAAGACATCTTCGCAAATTTTTGGTGCGCTTTTAGGTGTAGAAAAGTTAAAATAAATTCTTTAGTAACTTAAACATCGTTTGTTTTCCCATTATAATATTTTATTAATTTATTATATATCACCCGTTAAATTTATTACATTCTTTTGTCAATCTTCTTTCCGGTCCATCGCAGTTTATCGGTCATCTTGTCTGTTCTACGTCTTTTCTATTTGATTTAAAACAGAAAGCACCTCCGTGTTACAATTGTATCACATATAACAATTCGTTCTGGGTAGGGTGCCTTATTTTGAAATAGATAAATTCCGTAATATTATATTTATTTATTTAAACTCAAGGGTATTTTGGTTAAAAGTTAATATGAACGAGGCTTGAATCTGCATGCATTCTATATATTCAAAAAACCTTAATTGTATATCGAATTAATTTTGCTATTACTATCAATAGTAATTATAATAATAATACAAATTTTTGAAAATAATAGCTTTTTTACAACACAGTCGCTTTCCCTATTCCTATTTTGGGGAGCGACTGTGATTTATTTCAGGCCAATAACGTGAATGTTTTCATACTGGCTCTAGCACAGGAAAATAGTGAAGTAACGGAAAGAAATAATACTAGTACATCGACAATTGCCTAAACTGTTCACGAGCTCACGTGAGTAAGGGTCAATAATGCAGCCATTTTCACACTTGTATAACAAAAGATCTCAGCAGACGATTTTGTTTCCTTTTGTGGAATGTACCACATGAAAATAGTTTTCCTCGCAAGTGTTTATATATCATGTACACGTACACTACGGACCGATAACATTTTCTGGCAGCACTCGTCAGAAAACAACGCTGTTCCATCCTAATTTAATTTCAAACTGAATAAAATTATTAATGCGTCAAAGAAATTTTTTATTTCAAATATGGTTGAACAATTTTTGAAAGCGGATGTTTTAGAGATAATCTATTGTGACAATATCCGGAGATATCTCATTATAATATATACGGGCGGATATCGAATTATTTCTATAACAAGTCGTTTATCCAGATTGATTACAAATCAATTAATGTAATAGATATAATTTCCTGTCTCAAAATTAATTTGGAAACATAATGTATGCACAAGACATACACCAACTCTTCCAATTAAGAACATAAGAAAAATAAAAACATTCAAAACCCATGATCTGGTAAATACGAAAAATGATTTTTTTTATAATTTTAGTTTAATTTTCACACAAATTATCCCCACACAAAATATTTTACGTGTGACTCTTGCACCACAACATTGCAGTTCATACATAAAAATATGTTATATACCAAGATCTGCCCCCCAGATATAGTGCGACACCCAGAAATGGCCAAATGGCGCGATGATATATTCATATTTATTTTATAGTTTAAATATGGTTCAATGTGACACTGTTTTAAAACATTTAATAAATATATTTTCGCGCTGTATTTATTCATTATATCAATCAATTTTAAATAATATAGTTTAGTGACAGAAGATTAGATTACCGGCATTTTTTATTTTCGCAGATTGAGGTTAGCAATATATTTTTGAGTATGATGCACGGTTACTAGCCGTCAAATCTCCCTCTGCACTCGAAATTTTAGTGGTGGTGGTACTGAGCATCTTTAACAACAATAAACGTAATTGTAATTGTATTTAGTAGTGTTTCTTCTTACTATTCACTTTTTGAAAGTTGTTATTTTTGCTCCTTGGTAACGCGTCGGACTGTGGATCGTGAGATCATCAGTTCGAATCCCACAGCTGACAGTAGCCAATTTAAATTTACCCCTGTTGTTCCCCCTCCACTAACATATTTGGGGCTATGATATGACGGCTGGTAACCGCACTTCATACGCAGAAATATATCACTTACCGAGATCTACGTAAGCAGAGTGCCACACCCACAATGGGTAAAAGGCATGATGATTTATTTATTTATTTTTATTTCTTTTGGTACATAATGACTGATACCACAAGTTCTATGTTTGCTTGTTTTAACATCGATTTTAGCGGAGTAAAATGTTCCAAAATTATTTTTAAAAGTATGCTTCGAATAGAAGTAACAGCAAAATATATTATCTACCACTTTTTTTTAATATTTTTTTTATAAACTAATTACAGAACATTGTACAGTATAAAAACTGAAACTAAATGGCTAAACCTAAAACAATCTTTTAAAACAACCAAAAACAGAGTTCAGCCAATGTACTCGTATTTATTGTTTCAGTTTCCAGAAAACATAAATGACGTGTCTTGAGAAACGAATAAAATTACGAAGTGCATATCTGTCCTACAAATGTACAAGTAGAAGTACTCGTACAATGTACAAAACGAAGTCGACAAATATTCAAAGTTCCTAGTAAGTGCTGTCAAGCATACATTCATACAAGCACATAACTCTGCCCCAACATTCTCAGCATCGCAGTGGGCCTGCTTCACATAACTCCATCCTCCCCCACCACTTAACAAACAATTGAACACCTGCAAACCATTGTTTACCACATTCTACAACCACAGATAATCGCGCAATCAGCAAGTGTTGCCAATACGAGGGAAGGATTGCAGTCGCCACTGTTTGAGAGCCGCTGACCGAATCGATGTGTTATCTGCGAGAGTAGATGAGGGGTTTATCGCACTATTTTCCCCACCCTGTTGGGACGTATGCTGGTACCACGAGCGACTTAAAACCTGTCGGAATAAAGTACGAACTATTTTGATATCTTTGACGTTTGCGACTTTATCGTGGCTTCCGTGTTCTATGGAATAAAAGACGATTTTTGCAGCTGGATTGCTTCAATTCAGCTAAACTTGCACTGAAAAGTGACATCTAACCCCTATGTATCTAACCCCTTGCTGGAGCAACTTGATATGTGCAAGCAGAAGACAATGTTTTGACGGGAGATTGTTATCGAAACCAAAGAAACAAATTATAAAACAAGTAATTTAATCATTGTGTTGACTAGTAATAATAATAACTAAACATACGAGTACATGGGCAGTTGCATGAAATGTTGTTAACAACATTGTAAGTAAACAAAGTGTAAGAAGATAACATTGGATAACACGACTGACATACATTTTGTTATTTCATATACATACTCGTATATTTCTTTACCTTTGAAACCCGATTACTAGTCATCAAGCCACGGCTCCCAAATAAGTTAGTAGAGGGGTCAAATTAAAACGGCAACTGGTGGCTGCGGGATTCGAACTGAGGATCTCATAATGCGGTACCACGGAGCTTTATAATTTATAGTTAAAAATTATTAAATTTATGTAAACAATAATAGTGATAATGGTTGCTATTCACAGGTCTATACTAAGGACAACTAACTAGGATATTTCAAGATTTGTAAACACTGTTTCTATGAAAAAATTGTTCAACAACGTTTACAAAGTAACAGTGTCAAATTTTAAAATATCCTAGTTAGTAGCACTTATAATAGACCTGTGAATAGCAACCAATGTGTCTAAAAATTAATTAGTAGTTTAACGCATTGTACTGAACTTATACATATACTTATACCGGGTGGAGCATCATACCTGTGTACATAGGCGATTAACATGAAAAAACAGTTTTTCCTTGCGCATTGCTCCCCAAATTATTTTAGGCAAATGCTTCAAATACATGTTGTAGAGCATAAAATTCTGCATCTAAATCAATAAACAGAATTACTTGTACATGCTTTGTATCGACAGAAATTAAATATAAAAACATGGAAAATTTCGTTGAAAATATCAAATAGCCATGGAATTGAAACAAAAATAAATAAATGCTTATCGTTTTTCTGTCTATTTGATATTTTACACGTCAAATTAATCATTCATCTGTCAAATGTCAAACATTTATTTATTTTTGTTTCAATTCCATGGCTATTTGATATTTTTAACGTAATTTTCCATGTTTTCATATTTAATTTCTGTCGTTACAAAGCAAGTAAAAGTAATTCTGTTTATTGATTTAAATGCAGAATTTTATGCTCTACAACATGTGTTTGAAGCATTTTTGCCTAAAATAATTTGGGGAGCAATGCGCACGGAAAACCTGTTTTTTCATGTTAATCGCCTATGTACACAGGTATGATGTTCCACCCGGTATATAAGTTTCAATATTAAAAAGCATAAATAAATTCATACATTGCGTTAATTTAATTCAACTATTTTCGTAATTAGATGATCGTTTTATTGTGTGGTATTATACATTAATATTATTATTATATTGTTGTTGAATTTGAAATTAAATTCAATACAATTCGCGGCATTGGTGTGACGTCATAGTGGCCCAATATAAATTAAAGGTCCCGGCGACGAATGACAGATATCAGGTGACATAATGCATACATTTAATTTTAATATATACAATACAGTACTGTTTCAGAAAAAATGCAATGTTACAAATTTAAATTTACCCCTGTGGTTCCCCCTCCACTAACAACTTTGGGGGCTATGACTTGACGGCTGGTAACCGCATTTCATACGCAAAAATATATCACTTACCGAGATCTGCGTAAGCAGAGTGCCACACCCTTAATGGGTAAAAGGCGTGATGATATATTTATTTATTTATTTTATTTATGAATTTATAATCATAATTTGAAGGTGTTTATTACTGAAAAAAAATTCTAATGATACTTGGTATAATTCTGATGTTTTTGCTATGTCTATTAAACAGTACGTTATGTTATGACAAGTTCATTTAACATTGGCAACTTGTGTTTTGTGTTGAATTTTATCTGGAACAGTACAGTAATGAAAATAGCTGGTATCCAAAGTAAATGACGCATCTAAGATGAAACTTACGGTATAATATACCTAGGTCTGTTCTAAGCAGGGTGCCACCCCCAGAAATTGGTAATTGGCGTTATGGTATATTTACTTTTTTTATAAAAAAAAAATGGTGATTAATAATGAAAACCAGCAATTTCTTTCAAAACAAAATCATCTATAACAAAGCTGATAAAATGAAAAAACTAAATAAAATAAAATCGAGCGAAAGAATAATCGAATATGTCAGAGGAGGGCAGGGCAGGGCCGTCCTATCTGCGATGTATCGCACCCGTTTAGTCAGATGGCCAGGGGCGGCGCAGGGGGACAGCCCGGCAGCCCCGAGCCCCGGCGTTCGTGCGATAAATTAACTGATAACAAACGTTTCTGAAAGTTTCTGGCGCGATAACGATCAAACCGGAGAGGCCAACATCGAACGAATGGAATGGAGATAAGCGGCCTACTGCGATAATCGCGTGCGACCGACCGCCGCCGGCCGCGCCAGATACATTTTTCCCCGGCGTCGCAGCGCCGCCGCCGCCGCCGCCACGCCAGTGACCCGTTCGTGCCCAATCGCCCTGTGTACACTTCCAACATCGCATCATGCCCGGTTATTTAAATTTGATGGGTTTTGTGTGATAGTCACCATGCCTTGTGCATTCACTTTATGTTAAAAAGATAAAATATTTTTAGAAATATTATTGTTTGTTCACATTTTAATCGGCGCGCAGCTCTATAAACACACCGGCTACTACAACGCATCCATCTTCCTTTCACCCGGAAACTGTGCTGTTATTTTAGTCAGAGTTTTGCAATTTGCGAGTTCGAATCCTACCCAACGCATAAGACAGCCTAATCTAACCTTACTCATATCTTACTCGACTAAAACTACCATTTGATGAAATAAAATTCTTTTGTGTCCAACACATAACCTCCCGCCTAAATTAATTTTAAGCCGTATAAAATAAAAATAAGAAAAATTTTAAGTAGAAGTAAAATTTTTCGGGGCATTATGTGTTGAACACAAACTTTAGGCGAAACAATTGCATGTCGCTGTCGCTTGGACATTTGACAAAGGAGGGTCATCTGTAACAAACTACCAAGGCCACGGAAAGGTCGTTCCTACGTTCGTCCCTTTTCGTTGCTGATTTGACAATGTGGACCACCTTTCCAATATTGCTATGCTTCAGTAAAGAAAACGTATACTCCGTCCTTTAAAAAATAATGAAGTCATTTGCATGGTACAAAATTCCAACATCCATTAGTACACGACCTCCACTACCATCAAGCTTATGTTCAACTTTAGTCCAACTCTCGATCTCATGAATATTCACGCAGAGACAGCAGTAACACGCATGCGTATGTCCCAACGTCTGCAGCTCTTGAAACACTATATTCAACAGATTCGAATGTTGGATGTCGTGCGACAAGAGGCAACGGCTGGTTGTTATCCGTGTTGGGATCGAACGCCGAAATTGATCTGGAAATGTGGGGGCAGGGTCGGTCCAATTCGGTAGCAGGCGCTCAGGGGATTCCAAAATTCCCGGCGGCAAAATGTAAAATGTATTATTATAAGAGGTTTTTGTAATTTATTTCACTTAATGCTTCTTCATAACATAACAATGCATCAACGTACAACGACGGTTTACAGGTTCTATCCTCTCCTTCTAACATAATGTTCCACACTTCACGTCAATGAGCAAAATGGCTTGAATAAAGTTTAAATTTGAACTTGGCACTTATATAATCTATATTTTTATCTGACCCAGGTCAACAAATGTGAGAAATTATTTTTATAGACAACTACTTGAAAGATTAGTATCTGCAAGGTGCAACGTATTGGGTGCTGTAGGTACATTTGCACAAAATGTATCTAGGGATGTTCGATAATGGTGTGCTAAAAGACTAAATTGATGTACAGTTTTGAACGAGGTTCTAAATGTTGGGTATGGATGAAGAACTATTGAGGAAATGAGGTATTTGAGAAGATAGTATAGGTATACGAACCGTGATCATGTTCGGAATACTTTGGTGTAAGTTGAGTGTAAGATTGCACGCAAGTGTAAGCAAATGTCGAAAGGTTGATGAAACTAATATATGCGGTCAGGTATGATGGATGGTTCACTGCGCGAACGAATGATTCCGAGTATGAAGAATATTCATGGATGTATGAATGGAAAAGGCGAAAGTGATGTGCCAGGATATTACTGTTCTCCACGTCATTTACTCATTTTATTTGTGGCACTCTGCCTTCGCAGATCTCGTTACACGAAATATATTTAGGCGTGAAATGCGGTTACAAGCTTTTCAGTTACACCCAAAAAGATATTAGTAGAGAAGTTAAAGTTAAATGTAGCAACATTATCGACTGTGGGATTTCAACTGAAGATCTCATGGTTGGCATAAAACTATTCACCACCAGAAGAAGAAAAAACTATATAAAACGGTAAAGCAACGACGAAAGACTATTTTTCCACTACTAAGCATAGCAACATGCTCTTATTGGCCATTTTTGGAGTCATGAATTTGTTTTTTGCTATTGCTTGCTGCATAATACCGGAAGATGTTAATAATGGATTATTAATGACTTGCATTTAAAATATTTTTGAAAGTCTATATTTTCGTAATGAAATGTACAATTTTAAAATGGAAAATGAGGTCCATAAGCTTGAAACCTTTTAATTGATGGCCTGATCCTGGAAGTATACTAGAAGCATATTTTAGTCATTTGTTTGTTAGACACCATTCTTTAAAATCTATGTGAAAAATAAAGAATTGTATGTATGTTTATTTGGTATTTCAATAACTCATATTAAAATTCTTGTTATTATTAATACGAAATTCGGTAAATAAGATTTAAGAACTAGTTGGGAATAAAATTGTACAGTACAATCCACGGTTGAGAAGATCATTATTGACCAGCACCTTGTACCTTTCGGGCTACAATTTTGGTCTTGGGTCAATAATGATTGCCTTATCAACTTTAGTGTATAATATACTATATATTTCTAAACAAGGTTAATCAGTGCCATTAAAAGCAAGTAGGATTGAAGTTATTTGTCATGCATTTGATGGGCTTAGGGTATCTTCATTGATTATGCTAGCGAAAGATCCGACATAAAAATAAAAGTGAATTTCTTATTGTTATATTATTTATTGACGTGAAACGTATTTATCTTTCGTGCAATATATTTTCCTGATATTTTCGTTTATTTGCTCGCTAAATTAATACATTATCAATGATCAAAAGACGAGAGTGCGATGTTAGTTTTATTCAGTTTAAAATTACCAATTGCTTGTTTCCACAGTTTTATTTATGCCATAATTAGAATATAAAGATTATTCGAATATATTATTTACAGTGAATGTGTGGTACAAACATCCCATCACAACACCTCTAGCGCTATAAACATGTTATCATAAAAGCCAATCTTCTAATGAATTCTTAGATACCGAACACCTACCACATATTCTGAGAACTAAAACGTAATCTCAGCTAACGGATCTTGGCTCATAAACAGTTTCAACATAAAGTCTTGATTCAAATTCTCCCAAAACGCCAGCATCGAATAGAGAAAATCGCGATGACTAAGATGCAGATTCCCGGAATGCGAATAAATCAGATTACAATTTCCGAACAAGCGAATACATTTACTATTTAAATGTAAGATCAGTAAAAGTAGCCACGTTTGAGGCCTTGTAGCTTTCATACGGACACATACACCTGCGCGAGGGAGATAGCGAGCGTGTGATATGTGTGAGTGAGTGAGACGGAAACAGTCTCGATTGAAATGGTGATGTATTGTGAGTTGTAACCGGCGACTTATCTGCCGCTCAGATTGACTATTGGTGACGCAAATCGATGTTTAGTTGAATGCGCAGGGGGGGTCCAGGGGGGTTAAATTGTGTGGAAGAGTGGGTTTCCACAGAGGGGGACTAAATAAAATTATCACAATGCAAATATCATTTTGTATCGCTCAATAGGATTGTTCATTTGCTTGCATATTTCACGAGGTGTGAAACAGTATCACAACTGATGTCGTAACTTCGAAATTCAGGGCCACAAATGCAGGAAAAGTAGCGTGTAAAATCCACAAATGATCATATATTTTATGTTCGACTGTATTATAATCACTTGTTTATGATATTGTTTTGCGACCATAAAGTGGCTCTTTGACTAGTTCATAATGATAAAGTAAAAAGGCCTTTTAACAAAATAGACGACAATAGATATTTATGTAACAAGTACACAATTTTGGAAATAATAAACGAGGCATATAAAAGAAAAAACTCAAGTGTTATATACAAAACTTTATGTCCGACTTCATTGCAGATAATTTTTTTTTAAATATCTCTTCTCTCTTCAGAAAGCTTCAATTTAATTGCATTTTGAAAGATTTAATTAACTATTGTTAAAAACAATTGGCGATCGTATAAAATTAGTTTTCTAATATTTTAAATTAACTCTTCTCCCTGTGATCTTTAATTTGATATCAAACTCGGTAGAATTCAATAAAATTAAACAAAAGACGATTGCCCAAAAGTTCTGTTCTCATTGTAACTAAGGTTATTGAAATATATTATAATATATATATATATATATATATATATATATATATATATATATATATATAATTTATTTTTTCTTAAAATTAGAAGCATGTACAACAAAAGTGCTAATAACATTTTATGTTCCAAATATTTGTGCTAAAATATTTCATTTGAAACTTTTTTTTACAGCTGATTTTATTTTTGAAAAAAATGGAATTTTCCAGTAAACTTCCTCTTCCGGTTTTTCAATTTCATTCAAATCAACTCAGCTCTTAATTTTTTCATGAAACTAAATTACAAGTTTCGTTTGCATATCTTGTCTCGTTCATTAGATATTGCGCACATGGACATCTAATCCATCCATTTATCCATCCAACCATCCATCCATCCATCCATCGTCACACACAGACATCATTGAGAAATTGGTCTTAACGGATTCATTGGACATGAAAATATGTATTTCCGCAAAAATCTTGTCAACGATTTCTTTCATGGTTCCAATACTTCCTTATATGTACTTTGTATAAGAAAGTAAAAATGCCCTCTGATTTCAGGATTGTGTTATTAAATCATTCAAATAGTAAATAAATCATCAAAATATTGCGCTTCTACAACTTTCTGAGCCCTCTTTGAAATCAATTAATCTGAGTACCAAATGCATGCAAGCAAAAACAACTACAAGCACAATAAAACAATATCCTCACGCCAAGCTGTTAGATGTAGCATCAGTTCACATTGGATCTGCTCAGCAGGATCCATTTCATCTCAAAGAAATTCAATTTAAAATATGATCAGCGTCTTGTAGAATGATCACAGCTCCATCACGCATTCGTGTTAATCAGCGGTAACCAATCAGTAAGCTCCGGACATCATGACCAATCAGATTTAACACTGATAAAGGTGGGTACATGTCTATGTTCGAATTTAAATGATAATATTACACCCAATTATGACAAAAGTTTTTATCAGTTTTTAGAAAATGGTTAGTATTGGTGCAAAGCATTTCTAGTAAATATTGTTATCTTTATTTTATATGCCACAGGTAGATAAAATATAACTAATGGAAGACTAGTGTACTATCTACTGCACCTGTAGTTAGAAATAGAAACGATAAAGTTTTTCAAGTCGAAATATGAACGCTGATAAATTGAAATAATGGCGACGTATTTTACAATGGAACGATATAGACTTGACTGTTTTTGACGTTCTATATCAACTTAAATATAGTTATAACTATACCTACAGACTTACTTGAAATGATAGTAAAATTACTAATATTATAATCTCAAATGATAACTTTTTTCTCAGCTTGAAGCAATGAAATATAGCAACGCGCATTAATAGGCTCTTATGATAGAGAAAAACGAGCCTGGATACAGATCGTGGGTTATCCGTCTTCGTCTAACACTTGTCTGTAGAGTGGTTGCTAAAGGTTTGTTGAACGGTAGCTATGCGCTTATTGAGAGGTTGCTATGTAAAAACGTATTGCAGTATTGCACAGTCTTGTCAAAAGTGATAAATAATATTTATTAGTGTACTGTTCAATTATATGAACATTTTCAATTTTACATTATAGTTATTTATGTATCAAGGTACTGAAGATCAATTTTTTATCACGAATATGGAATTTAGTTGCCGAGGCCCGTAGGGCGAAGGAAAATAAACCATGTAAGTGATAAAAAGGAACTTCAGTGCCGAGATACATATTAAGTTTTATTTGAAATCTAAAATTCGATAAAACTGTAAAAAAATTACAATATAGGTTAAGTTTATACATCTGTCAGTTGTCAATTGAAACTGACAGTCAGTGTTGCCAATCTCGAGAAGTGAAGTTATCGTAAATAACACTCAAAATTATGTGTTTTGGCTTCAATTTCGACATCGGAATTAATTAGTTAATTCTTCTTGCAAATTTTGTTTCATGTTACGTCCAAATTTACTATAGATTTCCAAAGAAGAGCTAGGATATACTATAAAAGGGATAGGAAAAAGGGAAAGACCTCCAAATACGAGTACATGGCAAAACAAATACACAACAAACATGGAAACATAAACAAATCATGGCATTAACCTAAAAGCGGACACTAAATATACATCTAAATGGAAGAAAATAGTACCTGATATAATACATTACACAAATATAGTTGGTAGCCTTAGAAAAAATTTTGCCTTGAAACACTGTAGAGTACCCTATGCTCCAAAGGAAAAATAAATGTACGAATCATTGAACATATCAAGAAATGTATGCTACTATTTATATTATGTAGAACAATTCAGAAACTGTTGTAAGAAACTAGCAAACTACTCGTCATTTGCAACTTACAAACGAATACCGTTTGAAGCAAACTATTAACATTGTTATAATCAGTATATTTTTTAGGTAAAGTACAGCTAATAAAATCCTTAGACACATATGTTTTAATATAAAGTCAATGAAGCATTTAAATTGCAAAAGAAGTTAATTATACTTTCCAACGTAATCAAAATGATAATTTCACAGTCGCTACATGTACTCCAATATCAATAACACATAAAACCATTACAAAAATCGGGTAAACACTACAATTTAACTACAAAATAATAAGTTTTTTATGAGGATACATTATCGCTTATACGATTCTATTTACAACAAAATGATGTTGATTCAATATCGCTATCAACGTTGTTGTTTAACGCAGCTTTCGTCCTCGATAGTACAACAGGTACGTCTCGATACGCCACTTATAATTTCTATGTACTAAGTAAACAACTAAAAATAATCGACACGTTTGTGTGTGTTATCAAACGACTATGGATAAACAACAGATATAATATTTAACAGTTCTGACAGAGTACATGGGCTAATGTATCTTTAATTATTGTTATTTGTTTGTCCCGGGCTGATAGAAGATAACGGACATGTATTGAATTCTCATTTTAATTTTATTGCTTACTGTTTTCTATGATGCCTTGATAGTTGAATTTAATTGAAATTACGTCATTGAATACTTTTATATCATTACGTTATCAAATAAAATGTGAAACTTATTCTATAAGTAATTACATTAACAATTGTAATATACCATGCTATTTACCCATTTTTGTATAGCACTCTGCTTTCGCAGATCTTAGTGGAGGGGTAACCACAAGAATATAGAATTTAAATTTTATTATACTCGTATACTATCCGATACGTTAGAAAATATGCATTTTCAACAGTTAATTACTTTTTGGGGTCTCTATAATACAATTTTGTATCATGTTATTTTGTTCTCTACTTTGTTAATTATTATATTTTATACAATGTTATTTTGTTCTCTACTGTGCTGTATATTTGATTTTTTTTTATTTTCTTGTTTTGGGTGTATTCCTGTTAAGAAATAAAGGTTATTATTATAATTAATAAGTAAGTTGTTAACTACACGCTGTGACTAAAATGAAGCTACTGCTTGTCAAAGTGGGATTCAAATGTTATTTATCTACGATAGTGTGTAAAATTGATGTTTAATTGTTAGTTTCAAGTTTGTAAAAAAGTTGTTTAGTAACACGATCCCATTGGTCACGGGCAGTCACGGGTTGCCAGGCAACGAGTGATTAAAATTTTTAAACACGCCAAATTTGCAAAAAATTTGTTATCATGGTAAACTTCTCATTTAATATTGTGATCCTACTTCATAAATAAAAATATTCTTTTTAATATTTTTTGGGGTTTTTCATTATATCGTAGATAAAATTTTGTACGATGCACATACGTAAAGCTAGTCTTTAGTCACGAACGGGTCAATTAAAACACTCGCTACGCTCGTTTTTTAAGACCCCTGAGTTAAATAACTATTAGCACATTGAAAACCAGAATGTTAAATGACATTTTAATACCGCGAGTAGAAAAAGTACAACGTTACAAATAGAACTAAATCCATAAGTTTATATAATGTACTATGAGTTCTGAATGTTTTTCAACTTATTGAAAATATATATTTGAGTAGATAATAAAATTCTATTTTAGGTAATATTTTAAATACGAGAAATCCAATTTCACAAACAATACTTTTAATTTAAAATCAACAAATTCAGAGCCCAAAATTTCAATTTACGATTAAAATTAAATAAAACACCATTAACATCCCTTGAACCATAGTACAAACAAGTCGCCCCTATCAGATCATCCCAGCCGCGCTCAGCCGGCGCGAGGGTTAACGCAGGCCCGGACCAGCCCACTCCACCACGATTTATTTCACACAGAGCAGTGTTTGTGTAACGCAAGGATAATGCATGCAGGACACGATGGTAGGCGGCGATGACGCAGATGCTGAAATTCATTTCCTGTCCGCGGTGGCGCTGGTGGCGCATGTCGGTGTCTTTCACCCGCCACAGGAAACGAACCCGGGCTGGCGGCTGCGCTGGCCAACGACAGCTTGGGGCATTCATGCGTGCGGGAAGTTTTCACACAAATATATTCGCAGTTTTTAAGGATGTGAATGATAACACCGCAATGTTTATTTATCCACAAGAAGATGTAAATACTAATATAGAACCAGTCGAACGTTTGCTTGGCAGTTTTGAAACGTTTATTTATTTATTATCAAATCAATCCAACAGGACACAAAGTCTCATTACAGGATGATTATACATAAATACAAAATACAAAAGTCTTGCAGAAAAAAAAAACAGCAAATAATAAATTGAATTATATCTTACCCACTTATTTAAAATAGTTATTTGTGTATTTAGAGCAGAAAGTAGTCTATTGCCGCTTGCGCATGGACATTGATGGTCGAGGCGCAGCCTTATAATTAAGAGTTATAATTATAATTAAGAGTTTAGGACGAGTTAAAATAAAAATATTTTGATGTACTATATATATTGTCGCTTGTCGGTAATGTCGGTAGTCTCATTATCACCTGTCATCCCAAGTTATATGTTGCTGTTAACAACGATTTTCAAATTAAATTTATGTTCATTATATTTGTTATATTATTTTGCCCAGGTAATGTGAATAAACTATATTTGTAAAAACCTCTCAGTAAATATCAAAGACAGATAACAGTCAATTTGGCAGTTAGTGTAGTTCCTCGCTCTAGAGCAAGAACGTGTTTCGTAAAATTACAAGATGACGTCACAAGCGAAAAATTTGAAATGGGATGCCAATTTCAAAAAATCGTATCTTAATAACTAAATGCCTTTTAATATTAAAATTAGTATCTATATTTATACTTTTACTCAAACATACTGAAAAAAAATAAATAAAATGAAAAAAGGTGTATGACCCCATTGTCCAAGTAGACCTAATGCAATGTGATATGTAGTTGGGTACATAAGTGTAACTGACTCAATATAAAGAAAACCTGAAAATTTTAAAGGAAATTAACAAACGTGTGTTAAACATCCAACTACTAATATAAGATATACTGAAACCTTCTCCGGTAACATATTTGATAATCGTGATTCGCATTTCGCACATGAAAATACATCGTGCACCGAGATAGGATATAAGAAAGATATTAGTATGAGCGTAAGCCGTTAATGATTTTCATTGTGAACATGAATCCGACGAGTCACCATTCACTGCACTGTACCTCACCGAGCCGGCGCGGTCTTATCTTAATGATTTCTTTGACTCTTTTAACTTTTTGCAGTTTTTAACATGCAAGAGAGATAGGTATCGGTCCGGGGCCGCCTTATCGCGCGGCGGCCGGCACATGCACCGCCACCCGCGCCACCACCGCCGCCACCGCTATCGCCCGCCGGTATCGCGCGCTGCATTCGCATTTGCCTAACACCCCCGCGCACCCCTGTGTCACCTGCATCCACCTACGCCTATGACCGAGCTTCTTCTAGAAGCCGACGACATTATTTTGACGAAAATAAAGTAATAAATAAATTTAAATATTACCATCAGAGACGATTATCTGCATTTGGAATATGGATACTGGTCACTTACCTGGAGAAGAAAAAAACATACATTAGAAATAAAAATTGAAGTAAGAAGAAAGACGAGCCTGTCAACTGTGCTATGAAGGCCAAGAAAATATGTTACATTTGCTTATTTATTGTAGGAATTTTCGGAAGAAAATTTGTAGTCTGTTTCACGTACTAGAACCTAGAACCTAGACGAACTGAGTAGCGGGAATCAAGAGCCAAGACGCCTAAAAAAAAGAGGGCACAAATAGAAATAATATAATATATATATTAAAAATCGTCATTAAAAGCTCAGAAATCGTCACTAAAGTAACCCATTATACGACGATTTTGAGCAACCCAGTGTTGGCAACCGTTAAATAATTATTGTACAATTAGGATAATTTTGGCAGATATATTGACGCACTATAGTAAATTTGGACGTAACATGAAACAAAATTTGTAAGAAGAATTAACTAATTAATTCCGATGACGAAATTGAGGACAAAACACATAATTTTGAGTGTTATTTACGATAACTTCACTTCTCGAGGTTGGCAACACTGACTGTCAGTTTCAATTGACAACTGATAGATGTATAAACTTAACCTATATTGTAATTTTTTTACAGTTTTTTCGAATTTTAGATTTCAAATAAAACTTAAATGTACCTCGGCACTGAAGTTCCTATTTATCACTCACATGGTTTATTTTCCTCCATATTCGTGATAATAAATTGAACTTCAGTACCTTGATACATAAATAACTACTTTCTACAACTATTGAATAATGCGTTTTTTCCATGTGCGTTTCTTGATGATAATATTACTTTATCCGCTATCACACTTCACCCACCAATAGGAGAAAAACTGTCAAAGTTTTTACCCACTCATAAGTAGTCAAGTCGTTAACCATTCATCCGTCATTCCATTATGAATGCATATAATGTTATATGAAATATGACAACGTTTGGTCCAAATAAGAAATAACCACAATTTGAGTGAGTATTCAACAGATAAGTTCATGTTGAGGTCTTTAATAGTTATTTACTTTAGAAGTGGGCAAAGTGCGGAATTACCCACGAGAGAAATTTTAGCACACGAAGCCGAAGGCTGAGTGTGATAATTTTATTGAGGCTTATTAGTTGTGTCGGGCATTATCTCAGTAAATAATTGACTTATTATATTAAAATAGATTTACAGTAATAATATTGACTAGTATTTCTAAAAATGTGTTTTAATTTTGAAATGATTTATGATAATGAAAGCTTCCAGCTAATTGATTTACTGTACAAATTAATTATGATTATATTCAATATATCTATGTTTATTTGTTAGTTTAAAAAAAAAAATGTCTCCAGGTCCAGATATAAACAAGATGAATGTTATATTCCAGTCATATATGTAATACTACTACATTAAAATATTTAGAAATTATTTTATACGTGAATTTAGCAAGCGCTAGCTGGCAACTATTTAACTCGTATGGACATAGAGTGCTGTGCTGGGCACGCGCGTTCTGTTAGTCACTCACTTGTTTTAGTTTTGACGTTTAAATAAAATGGACGCTTAGTTTTTGTGGTGTTAATTTTTAATCAAATCTGTGGAAGTGAAGTGATTTGCAGTGAAACAAGTGCAGTAATTTGTTTACTAATGTGTCCAGACTGTTTTAGCTACATACTTTCGTTTGTTTATTGTTTATATTATGTTTTATGTATAACAAAGGTAGACTAGGTATAGTGAACACAGTGATTGGAATCCGACAATCCGATGGGGCTTTTAAACTTCGACTTCGTCGCACCAACATTTACAATGGACAGAAAGGTAGAAATGTTTTACTTTTTTTACCGCAAATATGTAGAATAATACTGTCTACCATTTTTATTTCTATTTTTTTCTCTATTTTATACCGTTTACACGTTGTTTCGGCGTGAGGTTATGTATTGGGCACATCAAATTATTTTCACATACATTTGAAGGCAAGACAATAATATACTCGTGTTTAAAAAAAAAACCAATGAATTATTTATATTTCACGATAAAAAATTATAAATATTAATAAAAGTTATACGAGTACGTGAAGTGAGAATGGCGAGAGAACGATGGACTTGTTGCAAAAGATTGAAATAGATACAAATGTCATATGTTGTCACCTTCACGAAGGTTCAAATATAATTATTTTACTTGTTACTCACTTGTAAACACCATTTACCTAAGCCCTCTATTGTTTTTGAAAATGAATCTTTACAAGTTACTAATAGACAGCTACATTGTAAAAATTTTACCAGTTAGTAAACAAGGTTAACAATGAGCGTTGCCACAGTAAAGCTTACAAGGCCTATGCGAAGTCATTTAAAATAATTTTTGACAGAACAGTTGTGTGTAACTGACAGGACTTGGCTATAATTTTAATTTTATTTACAAAAGAGTAACAAGTAAAATGTTGTACAATACACGTAAGGTAACTGTTCAAGGAGGTGACAGGCTCACCTGATCGGCTCGCCGGTCATTTCCTCCATTAAGCAGTAAAAACTGTTTTACCTTGCTTGTAATGTAAATAACTATAACATCTTTACAGACCGTAACTTGACAGTTGGTAACCGCATTTCAAGGAACAATATCATTTAACGCGATCTGAAATTCAAAGGGCAAACTAAAATAGGTAAATGGCGTGATATTTTATTTATTTATTTTAAAAAGATAATAACCAAGCATTAATCAGCGACGCTCGCTTAACCAAAGGAATAAAATATAAGATTTTTTTAATTATTATTAGAGATATCAAAATGGTTAATTCTTTAACAACAACTAATGTTCACAATCACAATAATGAGTAGCGTACGTTCACGGTATACGGAGGCCTAGCACAAAATAAAACATTGTTTACGTTAGGCTAGGTTTACGGTATTGCATGTCTACTCAATTAAATAATAAAACAAATTACTACAATTTTCTTTTGTATGCTCAAATCCAGCGAAAATTATTTTTAATGCAACATTAATCCTCTTAATTTTTATTTGCAAACACTTTATAATAATCTTCTTCCCTCTGGCGATAAAATTACCCCTAACTCGTCCAAGAACCGAGGGTAAAAAGTGTTTAATTATAATTATCATCGTGGCGTATAATTAAAAAGAATAAAATTATACGGTAATAAAGTTATAGGTTTCTCCATTTCGCTTCCTAACAAACTCTGAAAAAATAATTCGCGCGCAGCTCACTGCCCCTATGTTATAAAAATAATTACAAATTAATTATTTTACAGGTGCGGATTGCAATTTTTTGTGAAAATTATAAGTAATTACCCGCTTAAAAGGTATCAACATTTTTTAACAACTCGACAATTTCCGGTAATTGATCTTATCGTACGAATACAGCTACAGCTGGTTTATTTTTGTAATAAATCAAATCGAATTCGCAAAAGGAGCCTTAATTAGTTGATTTATTACTATAATTATTCAATTTTTATGGTACACGATTCAAAAACAGTAAAATTTATTTAATAATATATTATATTCATAAGTGTAACCAGGAAAAGATTTGAGCGGAAATACACGTTTTGATGTCCATACTTACATTTGAGTAATTGAATATAGAAATAAAAAAATCTGATATGGTCAACACGTAACCTCCCGCCCAATACTACTCTTAAACGGTACAAAATAGTATTTGATGATATAGAAACATACCTTCTTATTTGTTTATTTTCTATTTAATTTTATTTCGTATATTTATTTAATTTTTTGACATATATTTCTACTAAGAAAACAGCTTCATAATCAAAATGTCATGTGTCACATTTCGTAAAAAATTGAAAATTTTTAAGTGTTTCCATGGTGTACAAGGAATGCAAGATTTATGAAATTTAATTTCTTTATTTTTTATTATTTCCGCTAAAATTTCAATGATATATGTCCGGCCATTTTGTTAGCAAGATGATAGGATAAAAATTAAATAACCTAATGTCTACCTGGAATTATATTGAATGATTTAAAAAGGTTTTATTTTAATCAAACTACAATTTACAGAAAAAAACTAAGTATAAAAGCTATAATAGGTGTATTGTACAATCAGCACCCGGAATAAGTATTCAAAAAAGCTGAATAGTGTACGAAATTGTATTATTATATGCAACTCTTATCAAAGGTAAAAATAGAATATTAATTAACTTTTTCTCAATAAATCCTGCCTTGAAAAAATAAATAATTAAAGTAAACTACAGTGTGCGAATCTACGAATGCATGAGTCAAACTGTAAACTCCCTATGTGTTTATACAAAATACAAATGAACATATAGGTATATCATATATGTACACAAACACATTTACAACCCGGTTATCGGTTTAAAAATCGTGGCCGTGCGTGCTAGCGCGGTTACACCTTTATAACCGCTAAACGCAGGGCAGGACTTCACGGAAATGCCACAAACTAAACACTCACAAACACACGCGGTTCACGCCACCGAGAGGAGCTTAATCACGGCATAATTTGCATATACACATGATGATAGAATAAGTTTTAAAATGATTGAATTCAAAGGAGAACTGTTGACTGCAGACACTTGTGAACACTACAATGGTCACTTCTAATTACATTCAACGATTATACTACGTCTGGGTCTAAGACATATCTCCCGTTAAAAATATTAAAATAAATAAAAGATAAATATATCATCACGCCTTTTACCCATTACGGGTGTGGCATTCTGCTTACGCAGATCTCGGTAAGTGATATATTTTTGCGTATGAAATGCGGTTACCAGCCGTCATGTCATGCTCGCTAAACGTGTTAGTAGAGGGGGAACCACAGGAGTAAATTTAAATTGACAACTGTCGGAAGTGGGATTCAAACTGAGGATCTAACGATCCACAGTCCGATGCGTTACTATAGAGCTATTTACCCTATCAAAATATTTACTGTTTTATTTAATATTTATGACAGCTGTTTTAACCATCATCGTAATGACGTCTATGTGAATGAATGGATGTAGGATACGTTCAATAACTCATGAACAAGAAGAGATAGAGCAATGAAACTTCATAATTATAAAAAAAAAGAAGTTTAAGAATCATAAAAAAAGGTGGCGATATTTTCACGGAAATACACGTTTAGAGGATATTTGTATCCGTTTTGACTATTCTCCCACTGACGTTTGTGAGGATGGAGGTTTGTTCTTATATTAAAAAGCTCACATGAGAGAAGAGTAATGCAGTTATAAGTTTCATGGCTATACGAAGAAATGAGTTGATTTTAGTCATAATTGCGAAACCGGAAGTGAAAGTTAACTTGACACACAAAACAAAGGGCTACAGAAAAAGGTTCAAATAAAATAATTTTTGGAATAAGTACCATTTTTCTATAACCTTTTTCCAAATTTGAAGAAAGCTGGAATATAACGGGTGTTTTTTTTTAGAGGTACAGAACTTTAAAATGAAATAAAACACAATCGTGGTAATGGCCATGATATTGGCTTTTTCGGAAAGACAATTTGATGCCATTTGTGTTTGAATATGATCTCGGAAAATTGGACCCTGTGACTGGCTTGAATTAAGCGCACTCTGGAAGTCTAATTTTCGATCACCTTTCGAAACAGCGTGGTAATAACGTGGCGAATGTTGGCTTCCATGTCGTCCATCGTTTCGGGTTTATCGGCGTAGACTAGCGACTGTAAATATCCCCGCTGAAAATGATCCAAAGGTCTTTGAGGCCAATCCACAGGTTCACTGCGCGATATTATGCACTCATCGAATGTATCCCTCAATAAATCGATTGAGGTGTGCACTGTGTAACATATTGCGCCGTCTTGGTGAAACTACCGCTTTTCTACATTAATACCATTCAATAGAGGAACGAACAAAGTCAATAATCATGGCTCTATAGCGGTCTGCATTGACTGTAACGTTCTGGCCGTTATCATTTTTGATGAAACATGGACCAATGATTCCAACAGGCCGTAGAACACACCAAACAGTGACTTCTTGTTTATGTAACGCCGTCTCAATAATGGCTTGTTGATTTTCTTCACCCCAAAGGCGGCAATTTTGCTTGTTGAAGTAGCCATATAACAAAAAAATTAACCTCATCGCTGAATAAAATTTTCAAAATAAATTTGCACAATTTGCAAGCGTAGTTTTGGCCAATGTTCCTCTTGGTTCTGGCGTGAGTCTATTTATTAAGAAATGGCAAATCAAACTGAGCACAAAACAGCTCAGCTGACAATTCGAAAAAAAAAAAACAAAACTTAACAAAAAAAACACCCGTTATGGTCAATAACATACAATATACATAATCATAGTTATTTTACGAGTACTTATAAAACGTTATCTGATATAAACAGCATAAAAAATTATGTACAATAAAAATGCATCTATTAAATATATAAATATATTTTATGTTGTAAATATTATCGCACCATTATTAACAAATAACCAGCAGTAAGAATTTGACCCTGCTATCTGGAATTATACATTAAAGAATTAAAATTACATGTAAGACATATAAAAAATAGTGTCAATTATTTTGTTCGTCAGTAAATTTAACGCGTTATTTTAATAACATAATTATTTTGTTATTTCTTACTTTTTAGAACAGAAAATAATTCCCAAATGTACAGTTCAATTCTCAGTACAGTAGGATCCATAGCTTTCTTGTTCAAAAGAATCTGTGATCATAGTCGAATTTGAAGAAACAAATTAACCATTATGTTATCTCATAATAATACTTAACTACATAGTCCTATGTAATCTTATAATTACATCGTATTTTCTTGGCTCTACAAAGGCAGAACTATCATTTTATTCTCTGTTAGCCAAATGTATCCAATTATCCTATACAGGGTCGATTCTAACCTATCGCCCGCCTTTGTTCTTACATATAAATGCCAACCCCATTTTACTCTTTCAAGTATTTTAAATAGTATGAATGATTGACGAAGTAGTGTGAGATGGTTGTGTTATGAGAGAAGCGCAATTTCGGCATTGTTAGAACATTATATACAACCACTTCAAAGTCATAGCGATACAGAAATAGCCTTCCCGTGATTTCGTCAGAGGTCCTATCAAATTTTACTGATTACTTTTGGATTGATTGTCCACCCATTTTGGTATTCGGAACCCTTTCTCTATTCAGGTTTATTTATTGGGATTGATATTTTATAGGTATACTTACAGTTTAATAAATAGTAGTTATTTAATTAAAGATACAAAAATGAGAATTTACCGAATAAGACCAATAATAATGTACGCAGCTGAGACTATGACAATGACAAAAAGGATGAAGAAAATTTGAGAATAATAAAAATATTAAGACCAATGAAGATATCTGAAACAAATACAGAATCAAAATAAATTATGCAATACAACAAAAGTTGTAAGGAGAAAACAGTGAAAAAGGTTAAGCAAGGGAGAGTCAAAGGGCTTGGTCATACATGGAGAGCAGAAGAAACATGTGCAAATAAATCAATAGTAGAATGGAGACCACAAGGAAGAAGAAGATGAGAAAACACAGATCAACATGGTTAAAAGATGTAGAAGAATTAATAGCAATAGAAATTGGCAAAGTAAAACAAAAGATAGGAAGATATGGAGAAACCTAACTACAAGGATTTAATAATTTAAAGGAAAAGAAACGGATCAGTAATAGAATGTAAACCAGGAAGAAGAAAAAGACGAGGCAGATCTAGATTAACATGACTGAAGGAAGTAGAAAAAGTTTTTTAAGTCGCAGGAATTAAAACTAGTAAATTAATACGAAAGAAAGGAATGATTTAAAGGAAAAGGGGATATTGATCCACTCCCACAAAAGGATCTAGAGAGCTTCATAAGAAGCCGCGGTACCCCATAGGGGTGCCATCGAAGTTGAAATAAAGTATAGGAATCCAAGTTAGTTCACAAGAATTTTCTTCTGGGAAAAGAATCGAATGCAGGTTCATCAAATTGTCCAGCTGCTGCGTGGAATATATCAATATGAAACTTATCTGAAGGATGCCGGTTGAAAGAGCTTTCTAAATAAATGAAAATATATCAAGAATAAATATGTATGAATGGTCAAGTAAAATGTTGCAATAATTGTATTCAGGACTGATATAATTTTAATTTCCATGCGGTAAAAATATCTGGATCACTTTCATGTGGATTAAAACGAGGTAGGCGTAGCAACAAAAGAAACCCAACTTGGTCGTCATAATCGCAAATCAGCAATCTTCAATTCAGTCGGCATTGGCAGTGAACACCTCGAGATACTTCTCGCTCGCTTGCACATTTTCACCAAATTAAATCCTTTTAATTCAATAAACCCTGTTTCACAATACCGCGCTTACAAGTGCTCAGGCGGCGCTAAGGGATGGTTCTCGGCGCTCGTCGATATCAATATATCCGTGGGACGCGGCGGGCGAGCGGGGAGCGCGCAGCGTCGGAGCAGGAAATGAAAGACCCAACGCTTTCGGTCGGAGCAGCGTACGGCGATCACTTATATTTTATCTAGTTGGCGGCCGCTGAATGCAGTCGCGGAGCGGGGCTGCGCTTTCAATTTATTTTAATAAATCTGAGGGAAATACATCGCTGTGACGACACCGACACCAACACATACCCAGGCCGAGATAACCGACGCCGTGCCGTGTGTGGCTGTCGAACGGACTCGAAGCGCCAGTTAATATTATATACCGGCTGTTGCAGATGAAGCTATTATTTGTTACCTCACGCTCTGCTCTCTCTCCCTCTATCTTTATAGCGAATGCTTCACTCACTAGCTACTGAACGAAGCTAATGTTTTTATCTGTCAGTCTCGCAGTCCACGGTTCGTGTTTCGCTCGTGCACTCCATGCCCGAATTCGAAACAACTGGATTTATACTAGTGATTGATTTTTACTACTTCTTTTTCTTTTTCATGTGCCACATGCATCATCTTTTTTCATTCACGCGTTCTTTCTTATCGGGCTCTAAATCGAATTTTTCATGTTCGTATCTTCTGCTTGCGTTAATCTTCCTATTATATCTATAATATTTCATTTCACAAATTTAATTACACATAGTTAATTTTATGTTTCACCGATTTTTAATACAAATCCAGTCCTAATATGAGGAATAAGGAATAAATTCCTTGAGAATTTCAATATGTATCTATGAATTCCTCATAGTTCTATGTCGAAGTATCACAAAAATAAAAATATACGTTTAACCCTTAGGGTGTTACATTAATTAATAAGGCATTAATTTTTCTAAAGTTACCAGTTATTTGCATATTGAACTATATCTGGCGCTTGGCACTTACCGTAACGGAGATCTCACAAAACCAGTAAGAAGCCAGTTAGAAATATGTGTGATGGTATATTTAGAAGTATACCTTATTTTATTTTCCGAATCCAAATTATTTAAAAATAAATATTACGAATAGGTAAAAACATTTATTTAAACCATTGTTTGTTTAGTTACATTCAGAAGTATCCAATTGTTGATTGGGATTAACAATAATAAATAACAATTATGCTTTGACTTATAAGAAACAATACTAGCTAGCATTCACGTCTACAAAATTAAGGAGTCCATTTATAAGTACTAATTTAGAAGCTTGTAAACTCCAAACTTTCCACTAGATAGAGATAAGATGTTCTCTTTAATTTTCGATTAAAAACGTTAAACAATAGAACACGTAATTGTCCTTTTATCAAAATAGAAAATAAACATGACATGATTTTTTTTTTTAAGAAATTATAGCTGTATTCTTTTTGGTCAAAATCTCAGTTAGTCTCAGCTCACTTCAGATAAACTCAGTAAAGTGTTGTTCTTTTTGTTATAACTGAACTGAGACAAACTGAGAGAACTCACTTCCCCCCTTACCGATGGTGCACCACCCGCAAAATAAACTCGAAATGATCTGCGCAACTCAGTTCGGTGGAAGGGGTAATGTTTGGTTTGTGTTGTCTGGATAACTGTCATATTTATTAGGTTATGTGCACTAAATTGTTAGAATAACAAAATATGTCGATCTATTTCATTGATGTATTCATCAATTTTAATAGCATAAGTATCATCAATTTTAATAGCATAAGTGTATATATTCTTGTTCAAACCCACCTTTCTATACATAAAATGCTGTTCTTTTTGGATGCTTTTCAGCTGAACTCAGTTCAGATCATCTCAACTCATTTGTCAACTGAGTTGAGCTAAAACTTTCCAAAAAGAATACAGCTTATATAGTAAGTTTATAGGTACAACATATTCTATATAGGTAATTAAATGATTGAAATGGTTTCTGATTACTCGAATAATATTTCAATAGATGTCACTTTTACTAAGTGGTAATTCATATTTTAGAACTATTACTAAATGTAAGTGGTAAATGCAATTGATAATTGAAGCGATCATAGTATCCAAGAGAAATTTGGATCATCCTGAATATACATCAAAATACACAGTATTACAGTTAATTCACGAGGCGAAAAGCAAACATCATTACTTCTCCACGCATGATCGATTCCCGCGAACACTTTTACAGTTTCACCGAAGAGCTTAAGAACCGGCTGTAGCTGTATGTAAGAGCCGCACCTTCTGCAGAAGGGGCGGAACTCAACGCACGGCTAATCACGGACATGAGCATGGATACGGGAGGGAGCCATCACACGTACACGCGTATCATGCGTACTCCCACTGACAGCACGCGTAGAGGAGTACGCGCACGCGGGCACGCGGAAAACAAACACGAGGAAATACTGTTATTATTTATATCGTTATAAGCGCGATAATGGCATGTGGAGAATAATGTAATGTAGGAAATTGAAGATGGAATTAAATGTGCAATAAGAAGATTGCATTCTTGAAAAAACACTCTACAATCATAAGAACTTACTAGTATACGTAAGCTGAACTTACAAGATTGTATTAAATGTTTGTCAGCAATTTCAAAATAATGATGAACCTGAAGAAAATGTATTTCGTTTCTCGGGAAATGTGTAGGAAGCCGACTCGTTTAGCGGTGTGTCCCATTTAAATTTTAACAGAGGAATATCTAGAAAAATAGGCATCGAATGGGAAAATGTTTCGGACAAAAGTTTAACGGTTTGAAAAGGAATATTTGCTTCTGTCAAAATTTTTTGGGGAAGAGGGCAACTCTAAAATCCTAAATATAAGTCCCAATGTTTTATTGCAGATATGTAGATTCGGATAGAGCGTAAAAAAATACGTAGGATCCACATAAAACAGATTTAATTTAATTGGGGTTTTCATTTACGATTTTAGAGTTGGCAAAATTTTTTTACGAAATTAAATGTCCCCATCCAAATCTTCAACATTTTATTCAAAACATTTTGTCGTTTAATCTCCATTTTTCGAGATATTCTCCTGTTAAGATTAAAATGGAACACCCGGTGTATCCCCGGGAATATGAACATATATGCAGGATCAGTTCATTAATGTGTCCAAGTCTAAATAAAATATTTAAACTTTTAGATCAACATGTTGACTACAAAGTTGTTATAGTCTACAGGGAAAAGTAAGGTATCTTAAAATTAAGGAAGAAGACAGTTTTCGAAACTACAATCAAAGTTATTTAGACGATGACGATAAAAAAAACAAATTGCAGTGGTAAAGGTTTGGTCCTAAATAATAAATATACCTTTGATATTCACCATTTCAATAAAAGAAATATAATAGAATATATTCAAAATTAGATATTTGTATGAAGCGAAGATTAGGAATATTATCGGAAAAAAGACACCGGTTATATGTAATGGACGATACAGTACTCCAGATATTGTGTACGCACTCTACTTGTACTTGTAAATCTTTATTCATTGCCTGGTGACCAACAATCTACATTTAATTGGTTCCTTTCTGATTTTTACAATTGTATTCATTCAGTTCACTCCCATATCCTTATCGTTAGCAAATTAGCGTCGCTTCTAGTATTCTAGTCTTTCTCAGTCTCCCTACAGGAGAGTTTTAAGTGTTCTTTTGCTCCTCCACATAAGTAGTCTGCTGCTTTTCTCATTGATAGTCAAAAGTATCTGTTGTTCTTTGCTTCATTGACTCATCTAAATCTTCACTTCCATACCCTTATTGTTCAGCAAATTTGTGTCACTTTTAGTCTTTCTCAGTTTCACTGCAGGAGAGTTTTAGGTGTTCTTTCATTCCTCCACATAAGTAGTCTGCTGCTTCTCTCATCGGTGGTCAAAACTCAAAAGTATTTGTTGTTCTTTTCTTCATTGTCACATCTAAATCTTGCGATTATTGAGAGGTTAGATACTTTTATTTGACAGAAAATATTTGGGGACTTCATCTGTTTTTTTTATATATTTATAGCTTTAATTATGCCTTGATTCTTTTATTCTATTCCACTGTTCTTGTTTTATGTTTTCCCAGTTCTTCATTCTGACGTCTATTTTCAACATCAATTGAAATCCACTTCTTTAGTAATATCATTATGTTAAGCTAGGCATAAATTAAACTAAACATGTATTCTTCCAAATGTCATTTGCTCCAAAATTGTACAGTGGGGTAGCTAACAATACCAACAAAAATTATTTCATTATTGAAAGATTTACCAAGAGTATGCTGCTTGCTGCTATATACCAACCATTTTGCGTCAAAAATTAATCAAATTTAAAAAATATCACCAATTTTAAAGTATGTCCTTATTCGGCATATAAATCTCTCCAGTTCAGGTAGCACTTTCATTTTTGCACACGCCGAGACCGACACCAATACCTGCATGAAGTACAGTGTGCGTCTGTCCCATTAACATTATCTGCCGGTTTGCGTAACCGACGAATACGACTTGATAAAGAACAATACATTTGCATTAAGGCGTTTATCGGCTATCATGTAACACATTGATTGTGAGTGAGGTCGCAGCGGTCTGCGGGGAAGGCTATCGCGAGATATGGGTGTCGCGTACTCAGTGCAGGTGACTAAGACGTGGTGCACCTTATCGACGAGGAGTAAATGTACTTGGAAAACCTTATTTATTGATATTCGCATTTTATACTGCGTAGTTATGTCATTTATTATTTATAATGGTTACGTAATATCATCATGCTTTTTCCCATTTCTGGGCACACTATAGTACAATTTTTATTACTTATATTGTAGGTTTATAGTACATTGCGTCATAAGGAATGCTATTGGTATATTTCATTCCGAAGCTTTCTGCTGTCCATGCAAAAGTAGTAGAGTGCGTACACGTTAACTTCAAGCCACTTAGCCTAACAAACTGATAGGCTTGGTGGCTTGAAGTTAACGTGCACGCACTCTAAGCGAGGTTAACAGTAGCTGAGGGATGTAATATGCCATTAGATTCCCAAAAGGCACAAAATACTTTTTGATATCCATAACCAACTTGTATTATATAAAAAATAGTTAATTTTAATGTAGAATACAACCCTTCTAGAATCTAGAACAATGAGTCGCTTTCCTGTACACAATTAAAACCATGGCAACAAGGAACAAAATATCTGATAAATATAAATAAATTTGCGTAATTCTGATAGTTATTTTTTTGTTAATATTAATACGTTTTGATAAATCCACAAGACGTGATCGTATCCGGAATACGTGTACGCTGAGTGTGAGATTGAGAAGAATGTTTTTAAGAAAGTGGGAGTGAGTTAGTTGAGTTGGTTTGGACATCTTGAGCGAATGTCGAATGAAAGGTTGGTGAAACTTATATATGTGGATGAGATTGAAGGTGAACGATTGTGTGGGCGTCCGATGAATAAGTGGTTGGGTATAATTGATGGTTTGTTGCGTGAACGAATGATTCCGAATGTAAAGAATAGACGAACATGTATGAATCGCACTATGAATGTGGATGAACCGAAAGTGGTGTGTCAGGATAGGAATATTTGGAGGAAATTGATTGCTGATTGACTGTGTTTTTGGGTTCGTGCTACCCCACTGAGTGGGATATTATCGTGATATTGTATGTAATATGTAAAAGCATTACCCGCCATTGTAAACCTTTAATGAAAAAATATATTTGTTCTTTCCAATCAAATTTTACTCATATTCAGAAGCTTTATAAATTGATAGCAAATAAAATGCTGATGCCGTCCTATAACCATAAAAAATCTCAATCTTTTGCCAGCTAAAACTCGAAACAAACTGTTAGTGGACGAAAAAAAAAAGAGTGCAGTAGAATTTACCGATCTATTCGGTAAACTGGTTATTATATCTTTTTGGTAAATATTTCGAATTGCTTAGTAAATAATAATATTTAGTTTCTTAATTGTTATATTATCCTGAGCTTACCAAATGGTTTTATAGTTTTACATATTTTGTCACTATGAGAAAGTTGCTTCGTATTCGTAACAATTTCGTTAGAGAATTGAGCCGCATATTTAGAATCGATAGTTTTAAGACGCTTCAATCAATTGCTAATTAAGTCGCTGTGAGTGTGAACGCAGATTAATTCTACCCAATTCAAGATATTTAAGACTTCGTCACTCACCGGTGAAAATTGTAGCCATAGAACAGTGATGTAAAAGATGAAAACTGAAAGAGTTGGCATAAAAATATATGAGAGAATTATGTTTTCTTTCTTCGAGTCTCAATTACAATTATAATAGAACATGATAAATTTAGTGTTCATTTAGTCTGCACCGACAAATGCTATCAGGAATCGTATGAAACACGTAAAAACTTCTTTCCCACTTTTAATCGCATGCAGTGACGAACACTTTATCATAGTGAAGACACTGGTATCTTCGTCGGCCTCCCCGCAACCCCCGCGCACTCCACAGGTTCATTCGTTAGTCGGTTGTTTATCAGGGGGCGTTGCTTATCGCCGCTTGCCTTAATGCGATTTCTAAGTATGCCATTTATTTGTTATCGCCTTAATTTTACAACAGAAGCTTTTGTCGATAAAAACAAGTGCTTCAAACACAGTAAACAAAAGACGAATGCATAAAAAGGAACTATTTCATGGTTGGTGACTTGTCATACCTGTTTCTCAAGAAACTTGAAGGCTATCGTTTCGATTCTTAACACCCAAACAATAACAACGATTAATAATGAGTTATGGTATTTATTGATCTTTTCGTAAATTATATTAATCAAATTTCGATGTCGCAGGAAAATAGTAAATTTACTAGCGGTCCGACCTGCTTCGCAGGTCTGACCCCTAGGCTCCGCGTCCCTGAAGACGATTACATCTGAAAATATAGAGAAATAAATTGAGTAGTCTCTTCGTTCCTCGCTCCCAAGTTAGTACTTTGGCGAAGAATGCTCGTCACTTCGTTCCTCGCATCCATGTCAGTACATCGGCGAAGCAAGCTCGTCACTTCGTTCCTCGCTTCCATGTCAGCACTTTTTGACATTAGAGTGTAAATTTCCTCCTTGAAACTTTTCATTTAATACCAAACATGTTAGAATTTAAATAACATTTATAAAAAAAACAACTGACGATCTTCCGAAACAACATTTGAGTTTAAATCTCACGACTGAGACCTAAAACCAAACACGGTATGTTTTAAATAACATTTATAAAAAACTATTGACAGTCATGCAAAATAACTTTTTGACACTTGAGTTCAAATCTCTTTCGGAAGAACTTTAATTTGATACCAAACACGGTAGGATTTAAATAGTATTTATGGAAAATAATAGACGATCGTCCAAAATAACTTTTTGAACTTGAGTTTAAATCTACTCAGTGAAACTTTTAATTTGATACCAAACACGGTATGTTTTAAATAACATTTAGAAAAAACAATTGACAATCATCCATAATAACGTGTTGACACTTGAGTTCAAATCTCCTCCGCGAGACCTTTAATTTGATACCAAACATGGTAGGATTTAAAAAGTACCTATTTATCGGAAACAATTGACGATAGTCCAAAATAAATTTCTGACACTTTAGTTTAAATCTACTCCTTGAAACTTTTAATTTGATACCAAACACGGTACGTATCAAATAACATTTATAAAAAACAATTGACAATCGTCCGAAATAACGGTTTGAAACCTTAGTTCAAATCTCCTTCATGAGACCTTTAATTTGATACCAAACACGGTAGTATTTAAATAGAATATTTAGAAACAATAGACGATCGTCGAAAATAACTTTCTGACACTTAAGTTTAAATTTACTCCGTGAAACTATTAATTAGAAACCAAACACGGTGGATTTAAATAACATATATAAAATACAATTGACAATCGTTCAAAATAAGAATATTTAAAACGATCTTGAAAATATATTTCATCCTTTTTGTATTAGATAAATAATTAACTTATTCAAATTTTACCGCCTAAAATGTTTTAAAGCTTCGATGTTTACGGGCAGAGACATCTGTTATACTTTTACTTAAAATTTCAAAATGAACTGTGCAAAATGACAAGGTGCACACAAATTTGTGAAAAGTGACAGCTACAATTTTAATAATTTTGACTTAATTTTAAAATATTTCCAAAATAGTACACATATATGCTCATTCATTTACTCTACACACAGATAAATTTACAAAACTTCTGAAACTTGTCTAGATTTAATGTAATTTATACTTAATTTTTCAAAGAGATCTGTCAAAAATGACAAGAACACAAATTTGTGAAAAGTTACGACTACAATACAGTTATTCATTTAAAATCAACAAATTTCACATTCATAGCAACGCTCGCATACTCTGATTTCCGCCTTATTTTTTGAATATCTCGCACATCATGTGTAAGAAAAATGTGAATTCATAAAAAGCACGTATTCCCAATCAAACTCTAAATTACTGTGAAGGTTTCATTTAATTCCATCAAACGGTCTAGGCTGTAGGTCTGCGTACAAATTGGTTGCTAGATTGGCTAAACTATAGTGAAATACTCAAGCCTTTTAGTATATAGGAAGTATTACCAATATTATCCTACATCTTTTTGAATAATTAATTATTCACTAAAATATGCCCGAAAAAAATGACAAGCCGTCAAATAAACTCACTTTCGATTGACGAATTGTTATTAAAATCTAATCAGTTCGTATAGCTAAAACATCCAAAGTTTAAATATGAAATTTGAAAAGGATTTCGTCATTGTATTTGTAGTTACTATTAACGTCATCGTGAAAATAGTGAAATTGTATTATAGGGACTTTAAAACGTGCTTATCTCTTGCAAATAAATCACAATACCTCCCTTACATATATGGAGGTAAAAATTGTTTTAATATACAGGGTGTTCATTTTTAAGTGGCTACCATTGCGATCTCGAGAACTAGAAGAGATACGAAGTTGGTTAAATTAGCAAAGAATCTCTATTTCACATAGGTATTTCAATGATAAACTGAAAAAAGAAATTCAACCAGTGGTTCTCAAAATACGGATACCAACTTTTCTATTTTAAATAGAAACATATATTTTTTATTTGTGCATTCAATAGAGCTCTTTATTCTGAATCCAACGATATAAAATTTTCATACCCTTACATAACAAAATTTTCGAAAGAAAATTAATAAAATTTTGAACTAATTTTTCCTAAATATGATATTAATTAGAGTGCCATGAATGAAAAAAGTGAATTAATCCATTTTTAGGTATTAAAAATGATATGAAGAACAATTTCTCATTTAACAGAAGTAGCAATAAACAAAATATTCACTTTTTTCATTCATGGCACTCTAATTAATATCATATTTAGGAAAAATTAATTCAAAATATTAATTTTTTTTTCGAAAATTTTGTTATGTAGGGGTATGAAAATTTTATATCGTTGGATTCAGAATAAAGAGCTCTATTGAATGAGTAAATAAAAAATATATGTTTCTATTTAAAATATTAAAGTTGGTATCCATATTTTGAGAACCACTGGTTGAATTTCTTTTTTCAGTTTATCATTGAAATACCTATGTGAAATAGAGATTCTTTGCTAATTTAACCAACTTCGTATCTCTTCTAGTTCTCGAGATCGCAATGGTAGCCACTTAAAAATGAACACCCTGTATATTATACGAAGCTCGGAACGACAAAAATAATATTTTCTTAAATATTTATTCAAGCATCTATTACAGGAAAAATCACAACAATTTAATCAAAAAGTATTCATAAGCCCAACCAGAAATGCAAATATAGAAATTCTTACGCTTCAAGACAAAGAAATCATTCAATAAAAACGACAACAAATCCAAATTAAAACCAAACAAATAGTGCAAAAACCAACAGAGACTCAATTAGCAAATAAAATCCACTCAAATCCAATTAATTTTTCTTCTGCGTCCACAGAAAAATATAAAAATAAACTCCAACAAAAACATCCCAGTAAGAGACGCCACAATACAATTCCACATAAGTTGGAAAGAGACCAAAGCAAAAACAAAACAAAAACAAACTTCACACAATCCAACTAAACAGTAAGAGACAGCGCTAAGGGAATGCACATGTGCGAGAACGAGAGAGCATGCAGCATCATTGTAAATTCTCATGCACCCACCCACAGTTATCATTTCACCGTAGCACTTCATCAAGGCAGGCGGTATGATTAATGGGGCTCATCGTAGACGGCCGTGACAACGGATTTCAAGTAAATTGTATGAATGTAATAAATCGTCGCCTTGCGGATGAACTAATGTCGCAAAATCGCCGGGGCTGGCGATCAGCAAAGGTAATCAGAGGTTCTTGAAACGCGAGAAATGATAATGTGGAATAATGGAGACGCGCACGACCCCTTTTCACCAGAGCGCGGAGGAACGGGTTCGTTGTCTGATTGAGAGTTCAAGTCTTTTTGTTACCTTTCAGATTATAATGAAATTTGTACGTTTATACGTTCATAAATTTAAACACGAAGTAATAATATATTAAATAAGTATTGTTACATTACTTTAAGACTCTTTTAAACCTGATTTTAACAATAGTTCAGACAAATACGAATGTTTTAATTGATTTAGACGCAGAATATTGTCAAAGTCACTTTTACTCCAAATAACACATGCTATTTTTCCATCAAACATAGAAAATAAAATGGAAAGGAAATACGATTTCCGGTTTTTCAGTTCTTGGCTTATTACAACTTAACTCAACAGAAAATTCATTAAAAGATGCTCAAAACTTAAAAAAATATTCTGTCTTAGCATTTCTAGTAGCCATAGAATATATTTTGTTATATTCTTAACTGCCAGATTATTGAATTACAACCTCAATATTTTTCATAATTATGTACTTTATTTGAAAACGGCACTAAAGTGCTCAAAAATCGCCATTAAAAGCTCAGAAATCGTCACTAAATTAACCAATTATACGACGCTTTTAAGCAACCCAGTGTTGGCAACCGTTAAATAATTATTGTACAAGTAGGATAATTTTGGCAAATATATTCACGTACTATAGTAAATTTGGACGTAACATGAAACAAAATTTGCAAGAAGAATTAACAAATTAATTCCGATGACGAAATTGAGGACAAAACACATAATAATAAATTAATTACATTTTGATCGTAAAGTAAAGTAATTTGACGATTGTAATTTAATTAACATAGAGACAGTAATTATAAAATAATTAATTAATTTTTTTCAGTAATTTGCCCATCTTTGCTAAATTTCAAAAAGAAGTAAATAAGGCAACAGTTTTTTCGATCTCCAGGTTTCTAACGTTAAGAAATGCATCTGACGATAAAAATTTTTCAGAATTAATAGGTGTAACGAATTCGCTATAGTTTATGCCAAAACATCGTTTCATTATTAATAGGAACATAAATTGAACTGCAAGAATGCCAAACACAATAAGAGTAGATTGTATTATTCCATTTCATATCAACAAAACCTTGAATCATCGCTATCATCTATTACTCCTAAATCCATTTCCGTACTTACTGTCACAACTCAAAACAAAATCACATCAATCCACTCTAAACAAAATTAAGTCTGTCTGTAATACGAAACAAAACGCTATCACTGTCAGAAGAAGCCGAGAAATATGATCGAGTGCATCAGATGGCGTTCTCACTTATTTTTCAGCCTCTACCATCAATTTCATTACGGCGTTCAAATCTAGTGAGCGGTGACCGTATAAGATTTAAACATAGTCTGTCGGCACACGCTGATATTAACATGAATTTGTCATTAATCTCCAGGTCCGACGAGATCAGGCACGTCGGATGTGTCGAGGCGACAGGGGGCTGCGCGCGAAGTGGGAAGGGGTTGCTGAATACCCCTCATGCGCCGTTGGTGTAAATATGCAGATTACTAATGTTTCCGGTATACGTGAATGGAATAAGAATCATTATGTGATGTGATCATTTAGTTTCGGGATTTAAAATGTGCAATGCCCCAGGCTTGTACTTAGGGGCTCCTGTCGCCATATTTGATAATTAAATTCACACAGGTTGCTACTATAACCTATGTTTATGAGGTATATTGGATGGATGAAAAACGTACTGCCCTTAATCTGAAGAAGGAAGACTGGGTGAAGACATAACTGTATTTCAACACTTCAAACGGAATGAAAACTACTAAATGTTGGATAAGCTACACTTAAAGAAAGTCCTAAAAGGCATGGTGGATGACGGGTAACATTGCAACACTCGAAAATTCTAACGCTGCCTTATTCATGCACTGCTTCATGCATACGTTGTTTTCTTCAATCACTGCTTTGTTCAAACACAGCCTCATTCATACACCGATTTCTTCTTACATCGCTTTGTTCACCGTACGAAAGTCCGTCGCCCTAATGCAGCTAGTGAGGTAAAGTTTACATTGGCCAAACTGGTAGAACTGTTGCTAGAAGATTAATAGAACACGAACGACATATTAGATTAAATCAACCTGATAAATCTGCAGTTGCTGAACATGCCATTCAAGAATTACATGGTATTGATTTTGAAAAAACAAAGATTCTAGTAAGAGAAAATAACTGGATGAGAAGACTAATTAGAGAAGCTATTGAAATCAAAAAATTATCAATTAATCTTAATTTCAATACAGGCTTTGAACTTAATAAGTCATGGTTAACTATTGTTCTTCCTTAATTTTCTGTTTAGATTTTGTATTCTTTGATCAAAGTTACCCTTATTTTGTCAACTCGTAACCTTGACTACATATTTATTATTTATTGATTTATATTTTACCTGAAGAAGGCAGCATTTTGCTGTAGAAACGTCGTGTTTTTAATAAATATTTACAGAACTTTTACCCAGTTATTCTTCTCCTAAACGGCTTGACCGATTTTGATGATTTTTTTTATTCATGGGGTCACTTGCATGGTTCTTAGCTAGAGTAGGTAGGTGGCACTATTATCAAGATCCAGAATTATATATTTAACCATACCGGTGATCCTATAAATATAAGGACAAAGAAGAAAATTTCATCAAAATCGGTCAAGCTAGTAGACAATAAATTAAGACATAAAACAGAGGAAGGCTAAATAAAGTCTTTCAGAATGGTACTTTGAGTTCTGAATTATATATTTTTTTCAATATACATATCAGCACCTCAGAAGTAAACTGTATTAAGTCACAAAAGAAATATGTTCAGGAATGACGTTTTAAACTTTTTATTTATTATAATTACGAGTCATTTTTTAGTAATAATTACAACACTATTACTTAATACAGTTTAACTCCGTCTATTTTTAGAACGGGTGCAGTTTCGACTTAATACTGATTACCTCTAGATAGAACATATAATTTTAAATCTGTTAGTACAATTATATTTAGAAAAAATGTAACTAATACACTTTACCTCTGAGGTGCTGATATTAGTTTTACAGTGTTCAGAGTCAGGTAAATTAATGTTATCTTAATTAACAATGTCTACTACCACCAGACATCTGGCCAAATCATAACACTTCTGATAACTTGAGCCACTTATATTTATAAATACCTAATCTACAAACACAAATTCATTCCTCGAAGTCGACCAACTATACCAACAAAATCCTGATTACATAACGATTTCACATAATTCTATTAAAATTACATAACGTTTATCCATCTAGAAATATTTACAAACCAGTGACCCTTGTTCATGTAGTACAATCAAGCAGTATGCGCCAATAAGAAGAACACGCAGACACGCAGGGCGTCGAAGAGAGATAGAAGCTGCAAGCAAGCGGGAAGACAATTGAATCTGTTAGCAGGTGTTTAGCGAGGTATCGCTAAACGTTGCCAGCTACAGCAACAAGCGTGTGTTCTGTGTGTGTGTTGTATGCTTTACCAGCCGATCTGAACACGGTGATAGGCGGTCAGCAACGCACGAACAGCGGGAGTGTGTGGACACAGCGGTACCCAATATGTTACAAGTTGTTCTGCGGCTTTTAATTCATATTACAAACATTTCACAAAAAAACTCAAATATAATTATGGTAAAAAGATCATTCATAACGAGAAACTATTGTTGGGTGTGTGGATTATGAGATCTTCAGTTCGAATCCCACTGCTAACAATTGCAAAACCAATTTTGTAGTCATTAAAAAATAACTTGCAATTCAATAAAGCAAAGTATTTTATAATAACTTTTCTAGAAAAACTCTCAACATTTCTTTTGATTATTTAATGTATAATGTAAATGTTGAAGAGTCACTTTTATGAAAGATGTAGATGTTTTTCTTGATGCTAAATTAAATTTCATATTTCATGTTGAATTGTAATTAAGATGTTGTACGTCTGAGTTTCAGAATATTTTGTCTCAAAATTTTGTTCTCTTTACTTGTTCTGAATAAAATTGAATATGGTGACATTATAATTGAATATTACTCAGCAATATTTAATAAATTCACTAGAAAACATACAGAAATTTAAAAAGCTTCTTAATAATTTATTGTAAGCTACTTAAATGTTATTTTTATGTATATTAATTCTACAATATTTTTGTTTTGTTTTTCCATGATATTATTCTGTAATTGGACTCCTGCCTGTGGAATAATAAAGTTATTATTATTACACCCAACATTGGGCAAATAGCATGATACACTATACACATAACACGCTCATTTAAATGTGTGATATCGGGAACTTTTGAAAAATGTTCTATACAAACAGGGCATATCAATTGGTTATTAAAACCAAAATATTTCTCTTATATTTCCAGTTTTTAATAACAATATCAATACTTTAACTCTCCTTATAAAAATTCAAACCATTTTTTTCGGTTTATGTTCGAGTATATACGGGGTGTAGAATTTAAAAATGCATACAATAAGGCCCATTTGAATACCTAAATTTCAATTAAATTCAAATTAATATTTGTAACACGGCCACAGAAAATTAAACAAAAACGAAAAATTCAATATTTCATAGTTTATTTGGCGAGTTTTGCAAATGACAGGTGCGAAAAAATTCTTACAAAATAAGTTTGTACAACAATTTTTTTTTATATGTAATTTAGTTTCTATGGTGTAAATAGCTCCGTGGTAACGCATCGGACTGTGGTTCGTGAGATCCTCAGTTTGAATCTCACTGCCGATAATTGCCAATTTAAATTTACTCCTGTGGTTAATACATGAATATTTTTCGTGTTTTCATCTACGAGCCCAAAATCATATTAGTTGGCCCAGTTAAGGCTTTTAGAATAGCTTTAAAAAAATAGTTCTGATCGAACAGAGGGAAAATTTATTGTACTAAATTTATTTATAACATAAATTCTGTTATTTTAAAGAATATTTTAAGCAATAATAACAACTGAAATAATATTAAATTTACAATTTGTCCCAAAGTTATTGACTGATACCACAAACACTGTTTTTAAATCTGATGACAACAAAATACAGAAAATTGTTTCAAATAAAAATTGTAAGTAATATTATTCTACATCTTTTTGATTCGAATGAAATTTTCTCTATCTCATTTATTTATTAAGATAAGCCCAAAAACCCTGATAGGCCTTAAAATAATCAACAAGTTACTGTTGATGAATTGTTCCCAAAATCTAATTAATTCGTAGTAGCATAAACAATACCTCTGTTACACATATGTATGTGCGGAATATAAAAATTATAGAATTTAAGATATAAATAAGGCAAATTAACAAATTTCCTTTTTATGACTTTACTTGGGCCAAATAATATGATTCTGGGCTCGTATATTGCAATTTAATTAAGCTTGTAATTAATTACTAAAGATTCTATATAAAACCTTGTGACGTCAAAGTGACTGATGACAGAACAGTGCCGAATAAATAATAATTTTGAATTCTTGTTGTTTTCACAACTTGACACAAACCAATAATTTATAATCATAACCATTTTACCGAGAATTTAAAGATATTTACAGATAACAACAATAATACAATTGACAGAACACAAAACTCAACGCCAAGATGGCCAAGATTATGCGCGCGCAATCTCTCTCTGTCAATCGTCGGTCTGACGTCACTGTTGAATAATTTACTTTTAATAATTATACAGGCGGAATATTAATTTTTTAAATAATTGTTTTCAAGATTGAGAATTTGTTCCAAATATGCTAAATTTTAAAGTGGTTGAAGAGCCAGATGTTTCAGCAGAACCCAATCCTGATATTTTGGTAATAACACGCAAAATGGATTTCCATTTCTTTCCCATTTCAACATAATTGTGAAATCTTGATTGTAATACTTAAAAACAATTTAATTTACAAATAAATCTGTTCCCAGAACCTGTCCTATCACAATAACAATAACCAACATAGAATATTTCTAGAACAATCCTGAAATATCTGTGACAAAACACAGCCGAAAGTTTATGAAACACCAAATTTAATTCTGGATTTAAGTGCATGCGTCGAAACACAAACAAGCGATACAATACGGTTATCGATTCCATGAATCCACTGACAAACAGTATTAATAGCGATCGGCGGGCCGTAATCAGGGAAAAGCCGTCATTCTAGTCCCCGCATCAACAGCTCGGGAGTGCGGACGGGAGTTATCGGTCAGCTAGACGGCTATCGCGCCGATTGTTCTTATCAGCTGATAGCTTATCTCCGAATAGCCGGGCCTGTTATTCGTGCCGTTTGTGTAAACAAACCACGAGCTGACATGGCGCTACAACAAAAGACGCCATACATGATTTCATTTCTGTTCTGTGATGATCGTGTTTGCTTACATCGGATTTTGTTTGAATGTTTTGTAAACTTGTTTTTTTTTATGCAGATAAGATTTTTAGATTGAAATAATTTGAGATATCAAGAGTACAAGGTTTAAGTCTGTGGTTATGACTAACTGCGTTTATAATTTCCAGCCTTTTTCTAGAAGCTAAATGGAATAATTATACTTGTTATTTTGATGCTTATCTTATTATGTCGAATATTTTATCTTAATTGCTGGAATTTTTACTAGGTAATCAAGAAAGCGGACCACTCTAGGAATGAAACTTAAACTAAAACATACAATTATAAATATATAGTCACGCACATTTATCCATTTTGCCAGCCGTCAAGTCAAGTTACGCCACTTCGAGGACACTAAGTTGTGCAACAATAAATTCAGAAAAATAAGCTTTTTTTCAGACGGCAAAAATAGTTATTTACTTTACAAGTGGGCAAAGTGAGGAATTAACCACGAGAGAAATTTTAGCACACGATGCCGAAGGCTGAGTGTGATAATTTTATCGAGTGGGTAATTCCAGTTTGCCCACGTGTGAAGTATAACGTTTTATCCAACATCTCTTAATAAAATAAATATTTATAAAAGAAATATTATTTGACAGTGACATTTGCTATAAATTTTCAAAATTTAAATGTCAATCGAAGTAGTGACAAAGGTGTTGTGTTATTATTATTGTTATAAATATAAAAAAATTCCCACTAGTGTCTTTTCTCAAAATCATACCCACTAGTGGGTAATCTGTTACTTTGCTTGTTTAAAATCGCCATAGTTATTGAGCATTTATTGAGAGGTGTTGGATAAAATACGTTGTTTTGTATTTTTATTCAATAAGCAGACGTTTAATTTTTTTTCGCCGCCGGCATAGAAATGTCTCCTTGGTAACACTTTTACTCTGACCGCAGAAAAAGTATAATATATAAACTTGCGATTTTTTATCATTTCCAAAATGAAAATCAGTGTAGAAAAAACACTGTTTTCAGACTATTGATACAACATCAAAGCAAATGCGTCACAAATTTTGGAAGCCATTTTAATAGAAGTTATCCAGGACTGCTACGCGTAATGGATAACCGCTGGGAAAAGTAATCTGTAAAATTACTAATAAAATTTAAAAAATAAAGTTCGGCTATTTTCTAAATAGACCTCTTATATTGTCTGCTTCCCTAATCGCTTAAAGACAACTCCCTCGTGGCAGCTAGTGGCACTGTCTGCTGTTCGGGGTTGTATTAGGGATTTTCTAAATCTATGGACCCGCTAAAGCTAAACTAACTAGAATCTAACACGATCTCCTGCCTCCAAATTTAGTCAAAAGTTCCATCATCTTATCGAAATAAGGCTATTTATAATTATTACATGCGTTGTTTAATATTCAACGACACAAGTAAAACAAGAGTATTTACGAGAAAAACAAATATTATACATGAGTCAAAGCAATAAACTGAAGAATATATGTAAAGATATTTGTTGGTTAGTAATCCTGCAATCCCACGCGCCTTTCTAATTCAAACAACCTGTATCCAAATGTAAATAAATATTTCTCGATAAGAAAACAGAGACATTTGAATATTTCCTTGAAATGTTTTGAATTTAATGTCCGCAGTGACGATGATGATCAGATAAGCGGCAGTGTAAACGGGCCGATAGAAATCTCGAGCGGCTGCACTCCCTTCCCCCCTGACACCTGTCACTAGATGGGTCCATGGAGCTGATGGATACTACAAACAGTTTCCAAGTGGACATTTTTTAGAAATATTTTCACTGTTGCACGCCTCGTCACATTCTTCACACTTGTCAACGTTCAGATAGTATTTATTATTGGATTTTTAAACGGAATGTACGCGTACAAGACAGAAATGGAAACTGTATCTTTGCACAGAACCTATAAATAGTTCAAACAACACGTACACAAGAAACTGACACCAACGATAGATTAGATCCTATGGGATGGCGAACTTTGTTGAGACATGGGCAAAATTTTGTTCATATTTTTTTTAGTATTAGCTCGTGGGTCACTAATGCCCATTTGCACCAGAGTTAAGTTGAAATTTTTTTAACTGAGTACATCTTTAAAATTCAATTGGCTTAACGAGTAAAAATGGGCGCGGTTTGACGACTTAAAAATTTTTAGTGGGGTTAAAAATTCTTCAGTGTTTGGTGCAAATGGAAATAAGTGTTTGAATGAAAGCAATCGTGGGTCAGTTAAAAAGCTTGCGGGGGTCAGTGTTGGATCCACGGGTCATAGGTTCGCCATTACTGTCCAATACTATAAAAAAGAGCTTTATTAATACAAAATAAATAAGTATAAAGACGAAAATGATAATATTTAATATCATAAACAGATGTGAATCATGGCTACTTGCTACTTATAAGCAGAATGAAGAGCAAATACAAGCGTTAGAGATGAACTATCTACGCAGAGTAAAGGAAGTAACTATGGGTGAACATGATAGAAAAAAAAAACCACAGAGCAAACCTGTATTAGAATTCATCGTACAGCTATAATGTTGAGGAAATATAGAGAAAATAAATAATAATAATAGGCCAAAGTTATGAACGTCAAAAATCAAGAAGAAGAGAGATCCTGGAAGACCGAGAAATAAATGGAAACAGTTCAATAAAGAAAATACTGAGGAGCTAAGAAAAAACGGTGCAAGAAGTAAGAAAACTAGCAAAAAACAGAAAAAATCGCACAGGAATAGAATAATAATCCCAACACCTTGGGGTAGAAGGGAATCTGAAGTTACAAAGTTATATATTATATCAGAAAAAATAACCTTTTCTTACAATGATATTTCTTATTATTTGGTTCCATTTAAATGTTGTAAATTCAAGTTATTATTATTATTGTTATTGTTATTATTATTATAAATGTATTTACCTGTATTTAGTTATTAAACAGAAGTAGTGTTGTTGTATTCATTAGCTAATGCTAAATAAAGATTCATTATTATTATTATTTATTATTATTATTATTACCTATACATTTTTTCATGAAACTAAAACATCTCTAAATTAGCCTACTAACGTAGCAACTTTTGTATATTTTAGTGAAGTTCTACCTCGTAGTTATCGAGATTCCAATGGTGATTCTCGAAATTGAAGCACACTATATATATACAACACGTTGATGTCATATTTGTCTTGTTTATAATTATTAGAGAGCGGATTATTTGCACGAAAAAACTGATTTATATGCGCATATATATGCACTGATTTCTTGGGAAATATGCACTATATATGCACAAATATGAAAATATATGCAGCAAAATATTCAAAAAAAATCTTAAATTATTAGATAAAAAGTATAAATGAATGCATTATGAATTTTATTGCACAATACAGTCTTAATCCTGATTCACAATTAACAAATATACTACTAATATACATATATATTAAGTCTAGAAATAATTATAAGATTATGATGACATATTTACATAATAACAAATTAGTCAAAATTTTCAAAAAAAAATGTGAAACATAAGTAAAAGATATATCCAGCTGAGTATTCTCGGTCTTATATACATTGTACCCACTTTTACTAGCATTCACGTATACAATGAATACCTACCGTTACCGTTACAGGGATTTCCCTAGAAATATTAGAGTTTATTGTTTTGTGTATTTACTTATTGCATTGTATATTGCTTTTTCCGTTGCATTCTTCTATTTATTGCGGCCTCCTCCAATATTTGGGAATTATCAATGTGCATTACCAGAAATTTCAGAATGTTTATCACTAGGCAAGGTCTTAAAAATATTCAAATATGCAATTATTTGCAACTTTTATAAAAGTATGCATAAGAATGCCCAAATATACAATATATGCAATTAGTAAGTAGCATTAATTAACTCTAATCAATGTAATTCATGTAGAAAATTGATTTTATTTTAAGATATGTAAAACATACTACGTATAAGAAAATAAAAACATGAAATATGTATGTTAAAATATGATCTGGTTGTTTGACAGTTTCTATATCAACACTAAATATTTGACAAATCTTTAAAGGATGTTTATATACTTACCAACCAATCAAAAAGAAATTTAAAAATTCTCCAATTAATTGCGCTTTCCATGAAGTGCTGTAAATATAATTAATATTTCTCGTTGATGTTAGTTTACGATTTAAGCGGCAGTTCAGAATGAAATCGAAATAATTTTCATTCATTTTAATATCCGCCCATTATGTAAATTTATTATGGTAATATTCTGGTTTAAATGACTCACATAACAACAGCAACACTCAATAAATAAAATACAAAAAATATCATCATGTTTATTCAGTATAATCTAAATATAATTGCGAAATTACATGTATGACTTGTACCTAAATATTTATCACGTACAAAAGGATATGATGTATTAATTTTTAATTAGATAATTGGATTCAGTTTATTATGATTGTATTCCATTCAATCTTTATTTAGCAACTTTGTTTTTAAAATGCAAATGGACCTATCTCTGTCGCAATATCTCAGAAACACAAACAGAAATATTTTAATATTATAAACAGAAAAATTATCTTCATTACAAAATAGTTGTCATTTGATTCCCACCCACAATGTTGCTACTTTTACCATTATCTCTATTTTTGAGCAGTTCACACATGGAATTTGTTTGTGGCCTCAAAATTAAAGCAAAACAGGCACTCACAATTAGTTTTTGGCCTCTTTTTTAATTTTCTTTATACTATCAAACATAAGATTATACCAAAAAAGTAAGGCAAATCAATAAAATTAACGGAAAAATTACAATCGACAATAATCAACAATACAAACAAAATATTTCAATGATTTGAAGTTATCAGTGAATTTGAACTTCTGCTTTTCCAAGACACATTGGCTGGTACCACGAGCTCTATTTTTGGGTGTTTTAAGAGCAGTGTTCTGTGCTCGGTTTTAGAGCTGTACAAGACTTGCTTCAAATAAAAGTTACAGAGAAATGTATTATCTACCACTTTTATTTGGAGTATTTTTTTATAATAGTATATTATGATACAAGTGTATAAGTAAGCTTTTAAAGCACGTACGACGAGTTTAAGAGCACGACGCGAAGCGGAGTGCATTTAACGTCGCTAGTGCTTTAAAAGCACTTATACACGTGTGTCATACGCTATTTTTTATTATACCTGCATCATACTCTGGAAAAAACTGGAAAGCAACATTTTGATTTTGATTCATTTCATAATTTTGCGCGTGTGACGTTTGACGTATATCGTTTACATGGAGACTGTTTAGCATTTGTTGTTTACGTTTACAATTTGACAGATATCAATAGTAAATATTTTTGTTGTTGCTTAGCAACCTTTAAAACACGGCGTGTTTTAATCGTGCGTTTACGAACGCTGTGGTGTGTTTTAAACACGGATTATGATGCAGGTATAATAAAAAATAATTTTAAAACGTTGTACAGCGCTAAAACAGAGCTTAAACATTGCTTTTAAAACACCCAAAAACAGAGCTCGTGGTACCAACCATTGAACATTGAAGTCACGAATTCGCGGCACCTCTATTTGGAATGTGACACACACCATACTTCTTCTTCGTTGTGCTACTGTTGCCTGTGTGTGGCTTGAATGTGTCCTCTGTGTGTCCATGTCTGAGCAGGGCTTAATGTTTCACCAGTTGAATTTTAAAATTTTATAAAGTTTTTGTATTGGTCGCCTGAAATCGAACTATTAAGGCTACATTTTAGTGTTTAAAGTTTAGTATCTCAGCATGCGTGTTTAAATCCGTGAAAAGTACAAATTTGCGGAATCCGCTGTGTGTTCTGTGGCTGTTGTTGGCCCCACTGTTTGAGCGATGTCGGGTCGTGTGGTGTTTGTTGCGTTCGGCGCACCTTGGCGTATCGGCGGGCGATCTCAGTTCTCGGCGGTCGGCGCTGAGCTAGCAAACAGCCGGCGGCCGCAGGGTCGGACCGACCCACAATCAGATTCGCGTATTCTCACGTTCTCGCCGGACACGAGATTACACGGACACTCACCCCTCACCCGCGCTCCAACAACCAGATGCATCTGCACTTACAACTTTCCGCAGATGCATCATGTACAATTCTACATACTAAATATAACACTGAAATTGGAAAAATAAATACTACATATTAATCCTGGCTCAACACTTTCACCTCGTTCCTATTCATGTTATAGTCCGAATTATGTATCCTGGCGAGTTGAAGTAATTTAGAATTTCTCTGTGGTAAGGAAAAACATAACAAAGAAAAATTTATTTATTATGCACAAAAAAAGAATACTACAATGTCGGGTACGAAATGCAGATCAAAAAAAAAAAAATTCTAACAAGTTATAATATTAAAAGAAAAAACCAAGTTTTTTGAAATGAAAATTTTTGCACACCTATGTACAAACAGAAGTAACGGTTCATTAGAATTCTGCTTTGTATTGAACAAGTTGTAAAATCATTATTTCACTTTCCAAAATGGCATCTAAGTAAAAGCATCATAGGAATAGTGGACCAAACTGCATTTCTTTTGTTCGCCAAGGTACATCGTTCGGACATTACCCAGTCTACGATTCTAAAGGTCTAAAACTTTTTTCTGTAAATATTTCTAATTGTTTAGTAAATAGTTTAGTTCCTTAATTGTGATGACATTTTCAGAAAGTGCATCTTATATCCTCAGCTTACCGAATAGTTCGGTAAATTCTACGGTACTTTTTTTTTTCGTTTACAGGAGCCATTCATTCGTCTATTCATTTTTTCCTCGGATGCCCACGCAATCACTCACTCTCACTCACGCTCTCATATATCTAAAAGATAAATCTACGAACAGCATAATAAAACGCAATGCCAAAGTTAACAACTCTCAACTTCTTGCATTATTTCTTCTAAATGAAACCAATCAGTTGGCCTTAAACTGCGTTCAGAGCTACTGTATTATCAATTTAAACTAACAGTTACGCCTTTATTTATGAGAGCGTTCATATCAACAAAATTATGGCATTGAGTAATAAGTACTAATTGACCAGCTTGAAAACTCCAAACTTACCATTTACAATTAATAGTAGAATAGAAATATCATACCTTTTTTTCTGATAAATATTTCAAACAGCATGACATCTAACCACACTTTTATCAATATAGGATATAGTATGGAATGAGTTTTTTTTTTAATAAGTTTACACATAATTTATATTATATTTTACAACAAATAAAAATGTATCTATCAATTATGGTTTATGATTAGGTACTTCAAACATCAGCAATATTTCAATGAATGTCACTTCTAATTATATTTCATATTTTAAATCAGTCAGATACTCTAGGTCAAGATAGAGCATCAGTGAATTATAATAAACTGCTACCCCAATTGACGTTAAAACCGATTGCCGAGAGAGACAGCCAATCGTTGGGGTACCTATTATTGTTATACAGTGCGCTTAGAAAGTTATTACAGTGCACGGCGGAGTGACACAGTATAATAAAATGCTGAACATGCAATAAAAATCAAAATTAATCACAAAAGTTACATTTTTTCAATGTAGGTACCTATTTGGCCAATAAAATATGTAGTTATAAAATAATATGAGAATTAAAATGGTTGTATGTTGCCTGTATGAATATTTAATAAAAGAAAGAAGAAACAAATGTTGATAACATAATGACTATTATTATAAATCTAAATTATTTGAAATGAAATTATTAATTTTGAAATAAATGTTTAATATAAAAATTAAATAATTCATTAATAGAAATGAATTCAATTAACTATTATGTATGTGAATTTAAAAAAAAAATCAAATAATTGAACAATCACAGTTAAATATTATTTATCACTTTTAAACAAGACTGCATAACAACTCAACAAACACATTGCAATCTTTCTGCAAACAAATGTTAGACAGAGAAGGGTGGCCTTACGACATCTATCTGTCTTAGGCTCGTTTTCCAATTTCATAAAAGGCTACAAGTTAATGTTCCAATACTACTATATTTCATTAAATTTAGTCATTATTTTTAATACATACATACATAAGGTCACGCTATATCCCACTCAGTGGGGTAACAAAAATCCAGAATCACAGTCAACCAACAATCAGTCTCCTCCAAACATTTCTATCCTGACACACCACCTTCGCTTTATTTAATTAATTTACTATAAGTCAATGCCTAAAAGAGCAGCAATCATGCGAAAGGGTAAAAAAAACTGTAGATGCAAACAAAATTAACACCACTTTAATTACAATAATTCACCAACCAGCCAATACAGTGCATGCGCGAATAAATGTTAAATGTGTAAGCATTATGAAAAGAGAGTTCCTCCTCCGACAGCGGCAGTTATCTATTTGTCCGTCCGCGCTGAAATTAATTCCGAAGATCTTATGCGTGCTGTTATAAAACAGCACAGCACTGAGTGTGAACGCGAAGTGCGTGAAGTTGGCGAGGCTGAGAAGCCGCGATGTATCAGAGTGGGCTGTGGCTGGCAGGATTTGCTGACCGCCGGGGTCAACGAGAGGTCAGCATCACAGCATCTTGTCCGCCAGACACGACACAGGTGCATGCTGAGGAGAAGTTGTTTTTTTCACGCCGGGAATATTAATAAGAAACGTTATTGTAACAGTTTTTTATTACTAATAACTACTGATACTAGGCTTGTTTTAGAAGCGCGAGTTCCAAATTCAAACTGTGCTCACTTAATCCTATGAACATAGTTACAAGAGTATCCAATTCCACTTTCAGTTGTGCATTCTACAGAATATTAAATAAATACATACAATATTTTTGTTCTTAATCCCAAGATAATTGAGCAGTTGATAAATATGTGATGATTTTTCGTTCACGATAATTCAAAATCTATTGCTGATATCATTTACAAATAACATGTTTTGAATGTTCAAGTTTATGGAGTAAATAGCTCTGTGGTAACGCATTCCATTTCCGACAATTACCGTTTAAATTACCCCTATGGTTCTCCCTCTACTGACATCTTTAGGGGCTATAATTTTAAGGCTGGTAACCGCACTTCAAAAGGAAAAATATATCATTTTCCGGGATCTGTTTAAGCAAAGTAACATTATTTGCGAAACACTGGTACATTTTTGGAACCACTGTGCTTGTGCATCAGATTTTCAAAAGGATTTTATACATAGGATATAGCAGACATTATCTCGAAATTAATTTGACTTATTGAAACAGAGTGCTGTGCTGCGCTTCTGCGCACGCTTTGGCAGATAGTCGCTTGTTTAGGTTTTGACGTTTAGGTTAAATGGACGCTGAACTTTTGTGGTGTTAATTTTGAATAAAATCAGTGACAAATGAAGTGAATTGCAGTGAAATAAGTGGAGAACTTTGTTTAAGATGTTACAGCAACATTTATTGTTTGCACATTCACGTAAATTAGTGAAAAATAAATGTAGACTTAAACATTGTAATAGTGTGAGTGACCTACACCAGCAATTCTAGTAATCAGAAATTATGGAGGATTTAAGGTAGGAACATTTGAATTTCACTTATTTTGCATTGATTCAATTGTCATAATAAATGAACAGTTTATAGAAGGGATAAGTAAACATATTGACTTGTACCACGAGCTCTGTTTTTTGGATTTATTTTAGCCTCGGTTTTAGCACTGTACAGTGTTCTAGATTCTAGAATAATTATAAAAAAAAAATGCTTTGAATAGAAGTTGCAAAGAAATATATTTCGTACCACTTTTATTTGATGTATTTGTTTTATAAAATAATTTTAGAACATTGTACAGCGCTAAAACTGAAACTAAAACACTTCTATTAATACACCCAAAAATAGACATTAAAATGTGTTGTTTTGCATCGCCTAAACGACGTTTTCCTAAGTCTTGACTAGAAAAGCATGTAACTATATTTATAATAATAAAGTCCAAAAATATTGTTCAAATTTCTTGAGTGAACATTGTATATAAATAACTAAAGTTTGCGGTGACAATTTTTAAAGGTTGTGGGAATTGATTTGAAAATCTCATGTTCCTAGACTTGTCAATAGTTAATTAACCGCTCGATTGAAGGTTGATGAAACAGTTATATGAGGGTGATATAGAGAGAGAGCGATTACGTGGGCGTCTGAGAAGTAAACAGGTAGATATAATAGATGGTTAGAAACGTTTGGAGGAGATTGATTTCTGATTCAAATTAATTAAGAAATGTAGCTATAAATTCAATTGTTTTTAAACAAATAATATTCAAAACAATGCAGTAAAATACAAAGAAAAAACGCGACACAATATTTTCTATTTTCTCTTTGTAAAGTGGCTGATAACATCAAATTCAGCTTGATTTGTTTAACAGTACATTTGATTGTTTCAATAAAAGGCGTGGCTACCTTTCTCTCGATCGATTTCGATTGGCTGAGCTTGTTTACATAAAAATAAAACAATTACCTTGCGATGAAAACAGTTGAACAATAATATCAATCATACAACAATATCAGTTAGCTTCATGGAATTAAATCAAATGCTATTAGAATGTATCTACAATAAATGTCACAATTTTTTCGAATTGCAACTTTCTGTTTGACATATTGTTTCTGAAGTAGCAATTGTTTATTTGTAAATATCTGTTACTTTAGTTCCCTAAGCATTTAGAGCTACTATAAATATATTTTATTAAACAGTTATCGATGAAAATGAAAGCTATTGTTACTTATTCAGTTGTTTGTGACTGAACGCTACTTTTTATTCAATTTTGAAGTTTTAAACTGATTTCATTGTACTCAAAACAACAGTAATAAGTAATAACAATTCCTGGTACCACAACCTCTGTTTTTGGGCGTTTTAAGATAAGTGTTTTCTATTTTATAAATTAATACTTCAAATAAAAGTGATACACAATATATTTCTCTTTAACTTTTATTCGAAGCATTTTTTAAATATAATTTTAGAATATTAGACATCGTTAAAAGACTTCTCTTAAAACAACCAAACACATAGCTTGTGAAAATGGTCTTCTTTAAAAAACAAATAATAAAATAAGTAAATGAACTATAATATTATCTTATAATAACATTAAGAACTACATATAATTTAATAATTTTTTAGTATTTACAGTTTGCGCCGTGACGTCATATTGGTATAGCTGACGTTTGAGTGACATAATCTATATTTTACAAATATATTTACATATGTACAATTAATATTATGCAAAAATATTACACAAATAAAAAAAAAAACGTTCTGCAGAATTTACCGCACTATTCGGTAGTCTGAGAATATAAGATGCATTTTCTGAAAATTTACCAAACTTTTTTGTAAAAATTTCTAATTGTTTAGTAAATCTTCCTGTGTGATTTCTTAATTGTTATGACATTTTCAGAAAATGCATCTTATACGTACCGAATATGTACTTATTTTTTGTGAATGTGGAAAAAAAATAAGGTTCCTAAGTTGCAATGCTAAAGGGAAAGAAGTGTATGATTTTTTCACGCTCAGTAAATTAAAGCACGAGTCGTAGGCATTTAATTAATTACTCGTAAATTATAAATAATTCATCGATTTAAAAAAATCGTGTTTATATTTTCATTATAAATTATGCAATAGTGACCATTCATAATTTTTAATAAATTGTTAGCTAACAATGTAGTTAACAGCGTTTTATGGTACTAGCCCTAAGGCTACAATTTTTTTATTACTACAAAATTGTGAAATTTTATTTATTTATTATTTTGTCAAAATTGAATTGAATACTTGATTAATTCGAATGATCCAAATTATAAATATTTATGTTATCCGCTCCACTAACAAAAGCATTTAATTATTAATTAGTGTATAATGAATTTATGCTTTGAAAAGATTAAGAATTTCAGAACACATCCGGTTTTAAACTTATCGATTTAAATAATAATATAAAAACATATCTATTAATTAGATAAAATATATAATAATTATTAGAACTTTTTCTGTGTATTGGAATGAAACAAATTAAATGGTTTGGTCACACATAAATTAAAATATAATTATATAGTAAAGGAAATTTATAATTTACTGCAGCTTGCGTTAAATTTGACAGATGTACGCAATGAAATAATTTATAAAAACTGCAAACAAAATCCCATACTAATTAATTTCCAATAAACCAAATAAACTGAAAAAATCGATGTAAACCTCCATTAAGTACTGATAAAAATGCAGTGGAATATCAGTAGTTGCAATCAACAGATTAAAGCAATTTAAGAGACAAGATTGCAGGAATTCCAAGTAGTAAATTTCGCGTTGTAAAAGTGAATAAATTGATCTGGAAGTTAGTACACGTGTCCCGCACGGCGCAGCGCAAGGACGGTTAATTTACACGCGATCACCCGCGTGATACACTCGGGAAAATACACGTGCGTGTACAAATTTATTTCACTCCCTTATTATGTCTTTACTTGATGTACGGCAAATTGATTTTCAAGCATTTTCGCTGTTTCGTGGTGTTTAGTTTGTTCGTAGACGTACCGCTGATATAAACCAGTTTGATGTATTACATTTAAACTGAATGAACCGATGGGCGCCATAACAGGGCTGTAATAGAAAGGCGCGAAATTTAAACGAAGGAAAAATATGTGTTCTGAAACAAATAACATACGAGATCTGTTCACTCCCTTCTTCTATTAACACACTTTTCCCAGCTGTGTTTCCATTTTGAAAAGCAGTCCTGTATAGCTTTTGAAATGGCCTTTAATGTTTGTGACGTATTTGATTTGATGTCATCAATAGTGTGAAAAACGGATTCTTTTCAGCACTGATTTTAATTTCGGATATAAGAAAAAAAAAAGGTACCAGGTCTGACAAGTAAGGAGGCTGGAAGAGGACAGACATCTGATTTTTGACACAAAACTGACAAATACACCTTTTTTCATTTTATTTTTTTTTTCTGTACGTTTGAGTAAAATTATAAATATAGATACTAATTTTAATATTAAAAGGTATTTAATTATTAAGATACAATTTTTTGAAATTGTCATCCCATTTCAAATTTTGCGCTTGTGACGTCAGCACCTACGTCATCTTGTAATTCTACGAAACACGCTCTTGCGGAGAGCGAGGAACTACACCAACTATCAAATTGACTGTTATCAGTCATTGTTATTTACTGAGAGGTTTTTACAAATATAGTTTATTCACATTACCTGGGCAATATAATATAACAATGAAAATAAACATAAGTTGAGATGACAGGTGTGATAATGAGACTACCGACTTTACCGACAAGCGACAAAATATAGTACATCAAAGCATATTTATTTTAACATGTCCTAAACTCTTTGTCTAAAAACGTTATAATTAACGAATACCTAATTTAATTTATCGGAGTGTTCATTTTAATAATAATAAGTAATTATTACAACCCTGAAAAGCAAATTATTATTTGTTATCAACACCTCTTTTGCCTTGCCATACTGTACATTCTATTACAAGATGACGTTACGATTTTGCAACCGCGAAACTTCATAAAGGAAATTATGAATGAAAAGTTAAAAAATTATAAGAAATATTTAATAATATGTGACTGAAATGATCTAAATTTTTATAATTTGTAAAAAACAACTTTTTTTTAAGTGTATGACCCCATTGACAAAGTTGAATGTGCAGGTTGTTTTTACGTTGACTAAGTAACTTGCCTAGCAAGCCAGAGGTCATGGGTTCGAATCCCATTGAAGAGCATGGTCGTTTGTGTTATTCATAAAATTCACAGTCATCCATGCATATGACCTAAGTAGTTAGTCTACTTTCCATCTTCGTAAATAAATAGTTATTTGTCAAACTAGAGAGGAAAGCGCTTCTTTTTACCCCTCGAGTTCGAAGTTTGCCTCATGAGCGCAGCGAGTGAGGCATTTCGAACGAGAGTGGAAAAAGAGCTTTCCTCTCGAGTTAGACACAACATTTTTTTCACGACATGTTTCTAAAAACGATTTTCTCGGATCTAAAATACACTTTGAGAACTCAACTGACAGCCTGACACGTTAAAAGTTAGGTTATCAGACACAAGGCGGTGTAGCAGTGTTGCCAATGAACCAATCTTAAATATCTTTAATAAGTTGTCAAATTGTGATTTGATAAGAAAAAGAAAAATATAAGACATAATTGTAAGATAATTTAAAGTATGTATATCACTAAAATAAGGATTTACAATAAAATTAGGAATTTATTTTCAATTTTTGTAATATATTTTTTGTAAATAACATTCATATTGGCAACACTTCTGTATTTTCCTCTCTAGAGAGGAACAACACATTTTCCTCACTATTTCGGGAGAAGAACGGTGGGGTTTCCTACCATGTCGTGAAAAAAATATATATTTTTTAAATTGTCCATCAGAGTGAAGTTTCTATAATTAGAAAGCAAATTAATTCGAAACGCAAACTTAGTCCAGTGCGAATGATATTTGAAAGTAACCAACAAATAAAAATAAATTAATTTCGTAGCGTGAAAATAGATGATAAATAAAAAGCAATATATCGCAATTAATTAAGAACAGTCCAAAATAAATAACAGTCGCGAATATATTTAATCTGAATCAAGTCCCCAGCCCTACTAATTCCAAACGAATTAAACGCCATTCATCAAATTAACCAACAAAAACAATTTCGTTTATCTGTTTGGTATCAGGCTGGTCTACACTACGCTGTGCTCGTACAGTGTCCCGCGTACACGATCCCATACCATGCGCGGCCAACTCAGTTATTTTATTAACTTTTTATTTCATTTTTCGTTCTTTGTTTTAAGCGTGCGTTTTAGCCGGTGTGGGCGGAGCCAAAGCGAGAAAATAAACGGGAGAGAGTGAGACAGCACGCTCCACGGCCCAGCGCTATCTGTACGGATCATCGCGTATTTATATAATGTATCGAACCGGGATTCGAACCCGGGATATTATCGACTTGATCTTTTGTTCACGTTGGCCTTTTTTAACGATTCGTTAGATGGTTGCTTTGATTAGGTTTTCGGTTCTGAGAAGAACAATTCAAATATTGTGATTTCGTTCTAGATAATAACGAAGGAATTGGTGATCTGAATACACATAATTATAACACTTTTATCAATTTTCTGCTTATTATACATCATCTTGTTTATCCTATTATCTTCAAGAAAATTATGAAGTTGAATTAGGATAGTATATTGCCAAATTTCTAAATTATATTATGTGTTCCACAGCCGATATTTGGGGCCGTGTCTAGGCGGCTGGTAACCGCGCTTCACGCGCCAAAAATATATCACTTACCGAGATCTGTTAAAGCAGAGTGCCACATCCAAAACGGATAAAAGGCGTTTCTGCTATCAGTCGTTAAATTACAAACCCCAATTGAATTGTTTGTAAATATGGATTATGGAATAAATCGCTTACCTGTAAAAGAAAATATTATTATTGTCAGATAAACTCATTGGACTGCAAGTTACGCGCAAAAATATATCATATATAGTGCCATACTCAAAATGTTTCACGAGATGATATATTTATATTTATTTGCCTGTTCATAACTATAACATAAACCAGCGTCTTAATAAGTTGTGCTCACTTTTGTTTCTTATCAGTTTCTAATTCTTTTGGTTTCGTATTTCAACAGCTGGTAATTATTTATTTTATATATTTAACATAAGGTCTACTAATCGATATTTCGTTCAAAATAATCTTACGAGTACATAAATAAATACAACTTTATTTTGATTCGGATTATTTATCTTGTAACCACAGTCGAATTTTCGAATTTAATGAAGCAAATTATAAAATAAGTAAATTAACCATTTTATAATCTTAAAATAATAATAAAATAGCTCTTTGTATATCAAGGCACTAAAGTGTAATTTATTATTACGAATAAATCATATGAGTAATAAAAAATACTTTAGCGCCGAGGTATAGGTACATTATATTTTTTTCCGAAATGGTTAAAATATTAAATAAAAACATAAATAAATAGCATTATGTATTTGTAAAACGTCATCTAGCTGTTGCGATGGGGATGGATGTGATAACAAAAGTACTGTCAAAGTGTCAAATTTCGTTATAATTTTCATAATTTTGCTATATTATTATCTTAGACGTGTTCTGCATATGATCTGCATTAAATTCGATAAATTATTATCAAAGGTAAATAATAAATAAATTCACCAATAATGTTATAGAATAATTTGTTTGTAATTTTAAGTTTTTAATTCGTTTGACATAAGAGTCTGTAAAGTTTTATTTTAGCTACTATTTTAGCTAACTTCGCGTAGCAAAATCGGTTACTTTAATATCGATTTCGGAAGAAAATGAATTTTTTGCATTTCCGGGTTTAAATGCCCTGATTTATTCTTCCTTCTCGTGGACTTAAGTGTCAAATTTAATCACGGAAGGATTAAATTTCAAAATTTAATCCCAAAGAATTAAATTGACAAGTAAACAAGTAACCACAGCAACAAGTAAATTTTTTATTAAAATTATTTTATTATTATAAATATTTTTATACAGTTGATAACTACAGAATATAATTTAAAGGTTTTTACTAAAATTATTACTTTGACCATTAAAAATTCTTTGTCTGGTGCATCTATTAATAATAGAGTGGATCATCTTCTGCTGTATTTTTGACTTTTTAGGTTAGTAGCCACCATTTTTTTAAATTTTTGTGAAAGAAATTAATTGCGGGAACTTGCTTATATATCAGTATATTTCTAAACACCAACATTTCCTTCAACACAGAATATTGCGCTCAAATTATAGAAACTTCCACATTTTTTTTTTTATTGTTCCTAAAATATACTAGCAACACAGCTTCCGATTTGTGTATTTTTTTGTATTTTTTTATTGTCATACCACGTTTCGAATTGTTTTTATATAATTTTCTAGATTTTATCGGCAATATTTCCAACGTAGCTTTTTCTTCAAATTATCCATAATGAAACATCGCTCAAAATAAACACCAATTTTTTCACTTTGTATATGACATCTAAGCAACCTAAAAAAATTCATCAGTTTGTAGACTATATAGCAATTCTGCTGGGTTCTTTTAAACAAAACAATCCTCAACCACTTGGAATACCCATCCAATCGAATCTCAACAGTCACTCCTATCTCAGTCATCCACTTCACACCTTTCCGCGCTCTATGATTCCCCACACCGAATCATTAGATCAGCATTCGTAGGCGAACACGACGCGGCGGCGGCGGTGGCCGCGGCGACGTATCGATGTATCGATTAATCAATTTGTTTATGGGCGGGCTCAGCCGGTCGTGCCGACGAGGCGGTTCCAACGCACAGCAACAGCACACTCTGATCGAGAGAGGTGTATGAGGTTTGATGCCAGAGTCAAGAGTCGAGAATCTCACACTGATGGTACTGTGTCTATATGCTGGGGTTCAGATGGTTTAACGCGCCGGATAATTGAGACTGACTGGAAATTGTGCGAGGAATGCTGGAGACTTCAATGCGAGAGTAGAACAGTAATCTGCTCGAGGAGTGACAAAAATATGCAAGGAAAATATAGATAAGAAAAGTTTACGCTCCATACATATTGTTATTTTAATTCTACAGTTTATAATTCTTAATTAAAAATTACCCATTTCTAAGTAAACAGTAATAGCGCGATAATGCTTAAAACAATTAATTATTAAAATTGTGAAAGACTTTATGTTAAATTCCATAAATATGCAATATAACACGTTGTATTTAAATACATTTATCTATTTACAGAACTTAATCAAAAAATCTTATAATTTTACTAATATAAGTTCTAAAAGTTTTTTCAAGTTAATATTTTTTTTTATTTAAAATATTCTATTTACAATCTGTTTCTTAAGATAACAATTAGTAAATGTTTTGTTTATATAGACATGTGAGAACATTACTCTTATTAATACTTATTCTTTATGCTTGGGTATATTTAAATTAAGTTATTATTAGTTTAATACAATTTATTGAACTAATCTTGTTCTATGGTACGACAATCCTAGGAGGACCAAGACCACAAATAGCGTAGAACTTGATTTGCGACCAATTCATCCGGGTGCAGTCAGGATCTCAAACTGTCCGTTGCCGTTTCTAATACAATTGTAATAGATCTATTACATTCATGTTTAAATTTTTTTATACGCCTTTTAATAATCTATTACAAATTTTAAATATGCTTAGAATTGCGTTTAGAAATTTTAAACATTGCAAACATGAGCGCCCTGTCGCTGTATTCACACTGTTAAAGCTGCTGTGAGTTCTGCTAAGCTGTACTATTGCTAAATTAGTTGCGCTAACGCAAAACTGAATACGGTACAACACACATTTTGTTAATTATATAAGACTGAATGTATTTTTTTGCATTAAATATATATTTATCTTATAAAAGTTTACTGTTTTATTTACTCGCAGTATAATAAAAGTCCAGATAAAGATCTATTACATTTTATGCTAACCTGTTACATTTTTTAAAATCTAGTACATTTTATAATATTAGTGCGGCAACACTGCCTCTGGTTTATTAGTGTGTGGCCAGAACTACATTTACAATGAACATGTGGTCAGCTTGTAGCAAACTTGTAAACTTACCATGGACTTTTTTCTCAACAAATGCTACAACAAATTTGGTGTGGTCACCACGCGATTTTCTTATACTAAGCATATAAATATGAATTTCGGTAATTAATAAATGCACATGATTCATGTTTGACAAATGGAATTGAAGTTTCAGTTATTTGTTTATTCTCATAGCAATAATATTTATTGAAGCATGTACACTTTTAACCGGAGGTAAAAAATTTGAACTTCTGCTAGTTGAATACAAATACATAACAACGTACTTTTATGACGTTTGAAGAAAATAGTTATTTATGTATCAAGGCACTGAAGTTCAATTTTTATCACGAATATGGAATTTAGTTGCCGAGGTACATATTTAATTTTATTTGAAATCTAAAAAACTGTAAAATAAATTACAATATAGGTTAAGTTTATACATCTGTCAGTTGTGAATTGAAACTGACAGTCAGTGTTGCCAACCTCGAGAAGTAAAGTTATCGTAAATAACACTCAAAATTATGTGTTTTGTCCTCAATTTCGTCATTCGGATTAATTAGTTAATTCTTCTTGCAAATTTTGTTTCAAGTTACGTCCAAATTTACTATAGTACGTCAATATATCTGCCAAAATTATCCTAATTGCACAATAATTATTTAAGGGTTTCCAACACTGGGTTGCTCAAAATCGTCGTATAATGGGTTACTTTAGTGACGATTTCTAAGCTTTTAATGACGATTTTTGAGCACTTTATAACTTTATCTTGTAACCAGTGGCGTAGGTAGATTTGTTACTGGGGCATAATGCTTATTAAACGCGATTTTTCTTATTATACTAAGAAGAAATCTTATTTCTGATTTAAAATTAAAATTATCGGTGTAATTGTTTTACCCAGTAGATGCAAATATCTGTAAGTCTATCCTACAAGTGAAATACGATTTATTCGGACGCTCTTATATTCTAGGATATAAATTGAAAGCAGTAAAATTAAATAAGCAAACTCTTACGTGTAAATCGAACATATTAACCACTTTGCCACAACTGCAGGTTACATTTACAAATTGCATAGCTTGCCTCAAGCAAAATTTAAGTTTCGAAAAAAGGAAAAACTGAATTTTTATGATCCAAAAATGCGAGTAATTTCGTAAAATTCATCTCTGTAATAAGCGCCCATAAAGAGCAAAAAATAGTGGTCCCCAAAAAGTAATAGGCCATTTCCATGCGGTACAAAAGTGGCATGTACACAAAGTAATTGTTACGCCGTTGCGTTATTTCTTATAAACTTAATTACTGCGCGAAGATACGATCTCGTTCGCAAAGAACCGGTCGCGCTGGGCTGGCAACAGTGAGATTGTTAACACCTATTTCGGTTGAAATCAAAATTATACGGTTCGGCCGCGATGGTTATTGGTTTTTCGATGGTTTGATTTATGGCCAGCGCGGGAAATCTGTTGGTATTAGAAATAATCAGCTCGCACAGATTACTACAGCTCTACGGTTTGATGAAGTGTTGCGCTTGCTTCACCTGGCATGAAGGATGGTGTTGGACTACGTTATTGTTTTCAAATTATTTGGAAGATCAAATTTGTGTCAGGAATAATTTTTAAATTAGTAGTTTGCACATGATTCATCGCACTATTCACTTGAATTAATTTAACCTCACATTTATTGCTGTATAATGTTTTTAATGTGATTATAGCCACCACAACGTACGTCTCACACCTGAAAGAGCGCGGGTTCAAATCTTAAATAGCATTCGAACGGTTTGTACTAGAATGGAGACTTCTATTATTGACATCATTTATTAGATTGATAGTAATACGTATGGAAGACTAACAATTCCCGCCATATTGCTATAACTCTCAATTTGTATTGTTCAGGCTATTTCTACTGTTATTCCAAACTATTTATCATTTTTCTTTTGCTTTTTGCTTGTACTTTTAACTCCGACAAAAATCGACAGCTAAATTTTTACGGTAATACTGTTCATTAGTCACTTCTTAAGTAAAGTCCCAACAATGTATCTTGGCGAGTGAAATGAATGCAGTTTGGTATTTGGCAGGGTTGGCAGATATATATCAAGTGATATATATCATGATATATATCTTGATATATATCCGATATTTATTGATTGATATATATCATGATATATATCACTTATTAATTTTTTACAAAATAAATACCCAGAGTGAAAAATTCTTGATATTTTAAATGAAAATACCGATAAAAAAGCCAAAAGCTTGGACTGGGTCTTCTCAAAAAGTGATGAAGTCGTGTTACGTGAAGATAATGATGATGATGATGATATTCCTTTGGCCCGGTTGTGCGAAACTTAAAAACATGTCCAACGACAAGTTATTTTGATATTTATGTAATATAAATATTTAGGAAAATGTTATTTTTTGTTACTTAAATAAAAATATGAATATTTTATATCATATGTCAAACTACAATAGTATTTACTCATTTAGGTATTTACTATTTATATAATATATTTAGGAAAAATGTTATTTCTTGTTACTTAAATAATAATAATTTTTGTCTTGTTTTTTGTTATTTTAAACTAAAGTTTTATTTTTGTTGTTTACCAAAATAAAGGTATTTTACGTTTTATGTTTTTTTTTTTGCATATAGTCTAAGAACGAAATTCCTGATATATATCGGATATATATCCAATATATATCTGATATTATGATATTTTGATATTTATATAAATATCATGATATTTGCCAACCCTGGTATTTGGTCCACTATTACTATGATACGTCTTGTCAAAAATATGCTTATTGCTTATACTTTATTGTATTTTTTTAAATATTTATAACAAAAATTGTACAATGTGTTTTTTATTTTATATGTTTATTTTAAAATGTCAAAACGTTAAATTTTCCCTAATGATGGTTATAGTAGAGCTCTAGAAGAATGTAGGTATTCTCGTCCGCCATTTTGGGTCCAGATGTCATAAATAAAACAAGTTATTGGAATCCAGTTACTTAAAAAAAAAACATTTAAAATTAGTATCTGTCAAATTTGAAAACATATTTCTTGAAATTCTGTAAAATCCAACTACACAAATCATACGGTAATATATTAGAAAGTATTCTGTACACTTACCTGTTAGATATGAAATATAATAATTAAGAGAATGATATATCACAATTATTAATCAATATCAACTTCAAATTTGACAGAAAAGAATTAAAGTAACTGGATTCCAATAATTTGTTTTATTTATGACACTTGGACCCAAAATGGCGGATGAGAATACTCATATATTCTAGTGCCTTAGTTATAGCAGGCAGCTGACAGATAAATCGTATGCCGATTACCTAGATTTTAGTTCTGCCCAAGAGACGGTAGATTACTAATTGGCGCTAGTATCGCATTTGGAAAATCTATTCGGATACACTCGGACTTTTAAATTCATTCGCGCTTCTTGTCAGTTTTATGTTTATTGTTTACAAGGGTTGTTTACGTTTCGAAGCCTTGTGTCATTTATTGAATAACTTGTGTTTGTGTTGTTGATAGTGCGTTTTACCTTGAGAACTGTAAGTATTAAATGTTTATTAAATTAAATTAGCACTCTTCAGAAGCTTTAGTAAAGTTGGTGACAGATGTCAGAAATAATATTTTTGGAATGTCCCCTAAGATTTTAACATCCTTTCCCAGATTTCTTACAACGATTTCCCCTCGGATTTCCCTCAACATTTCTGCGTTTCCTATGGTTCAGAAATATCAAAAAATATTACATTTGTTATATTTATTCTTAACAAATCATTTTATTAATTTATACAATCAAAAAATGTATATAAATAATTTTGTATATAGCTGTATATTTTGTAATTAAATATGTTGTGAACATTATATTATTTGTTTTTATTTTTGAAATTGGAACCAATAATTTTTAATATATAGAAACCTGCATTATCCACTTTCTACATTTTAGTTCTGCCCAAGAGTCGGTAGGAGTAGCCGCCAACTGCGGAAATTTTTTTATTACGTACTTGTCAAGTCTGATAGAATAGATGGTCTGTGAGTTATAGTCAGGGCTCTGTCAGCTATACGTACGATTTGTGATAGAAATGAGAAATTAGTTCCATGGTCTTCACGCTACGTGGCAGCACACTCGTTTTATTTTGAAGTTTCCAAGTGACATTTGAAATTTGAAACATTCACTTCTCTCTGATTTCGTTTCGTTTGGATCGATAATATTCTGATTTAGTTGATTTTGTGTGAGTGATTATTCTGACTAGTGCATTTTATTTGAGAGGTAAGCCGATTTCACATATTTTCATTATTTGAAACTGTATTTGAATGTTTAAAGGGTTTGCAACTAATTTTACATCTTTATTTCTTCAAATTTGTTTTTATTACATGATAATAAATGTCATTAATTTATTTTCAGTTCATACGTGGTTACAAATGTATTGTTCCTGGCTGCAGGAGTTTCAATAAAGATAATTTACATATTTTTGTTTACCAAAGATTCCGTCTGTGTGAAGAATGGACGCAGAACATGTATCTTACATACATATTATGTATATATTTTCTGTTATTTGATGCGTATTTCGTTAATTTGAAATATAACATTTTTATTAATAAATAATTATTGTTTTCAATTAGTTTTTATTCCTGTTCAAATTTGAAATTCATACTTTCCCGCCTATATACGCCATTAGTTTGTGGTCCCGGCGGTACTGGCGCAGAACTTCTATCCTTTTCAATTATGCTGTAGCTGACACGTCTCCTCTGTCTTGTCTCTGGTTAGAGTGATGATCGATACTTCGGATTTTTGGATGTCAATAAAAATTTTGATTTCTTAGTTTATTATATATCACAATAATATTACTATATCAGAAAATGAGGCGCCCACATTAAAATTTACTTTTAAAACAAGAGTTACTGGCATTAAACTATTGGTATTTTACTTTCCACGCACGTTCCAGCGCAGATGAATATGAATCAAATTTATAAATAAATACACAACTGTGAATATTGAAATGATGAATTTAGCTATCTGTAACAAAGATTTTTGATCAGAAATGGTGACTAAAATGCCGATAACAAACTGTTTAGTCATTCAACATAAACACGAGACATTTTTGTCTTAGTCATGCTGTGTAAGTCATCGATTTAAATTTTATCAAAAAACTCATTAAATGATAATTTGAATGGTTCTTTCTTGAAATAAACAAAAGTATTATGATTAAATCTACAAAGCATTCCAACTTAAATGATTCAATATAAATTGTCACAGTATACAAAGCTAAGCGACAATAACCATTAAAATAGTTAGACACTAGACAGAGAAAAACTGTACATCCCGAATGAAAATTTAAAATAAAAGAGAAAAACTGAATGCAATATTCAAGAACTTTGCAACATCCAAATGAAAAATTTATATTAACTATACGGCCAGGGAAAATTAAACATAAACATAATAGTATATTATGATACAAGTGTATAAGTAAGCTTTTAAAGCACGTACGACGAGTTTAAGAGCACGACGCGAAGCGGAGTGCTTTTAACGTCGTTAGTGCTTTGAAAGCACTTATACACGTGTGTTCTACGCTATTTTTTATTATACCTGCATCATACTCTGGAAAAAACTGAAAAACAACATTTTGATTTTGATAATTTTACGCGTGTGACGTTTGACGTATATCGTTACATGGAGTTTGGTTAGTATTTATTGTTTACGTTTACAGTTTTGACAGATATTAACAGTAATTATTTGTGTTGTTGCTTAGTAACCTTTAAAGCACGGCGTGTTTTAATCTTGCGTTTGTGAACGCTGTAGCGTGTTTTATTATGATGCAGGTATAATAAAAATAATTGACATTTCAGAAAACAGACTTGGATTGTTGTATTACATTCAGTAGAAATTTCGTAGAAGATTGTAATATGATATAATGACGATTTTGAAATTATATTCTTTATGTTAAATAAATAAATAAATCTAAAACTGTTTTATGAAATGTTAAATCTTTTTCTGTTGTGTTATTATATTAATATAATATTAATTTCAATTTGATTGCATACATTTTTAAATTATAAATTTAAATCTATTATTAAATTGCTAGCGATTTAATCTTGAGAAACAATTTAAAATAAATATAACAATCATTTTAATAATAGTACACTAGCTCTATAAACAAGTCAACATAAACATCTAACGAACTTTCATTTCCTGAAACCAAAAAACCCATCGCTTCCCAAGTCACCAGCACACAAACTTGAAACTTGTCTAACACCACAAAACCACTCCAACATAAAACCACAAGCAACAATCAATAAATATCCCGTGGACATGCCTCCCAACACACAACAACCAACAACATCTTGTCGTCACACACAGACAAACAACCTCGTGGTCTTGCTGCAAGTAGTTACAGTGACATGTAGTACAAACAACCAACAAGTGTTACATTTCAGGGTCGCAGCGACTGTATATCGTGTCCTGCAGGATGTGAAGGGCAGGCAGGGTGGGTGGGGGCGCAGGGGAGGTTGTTTAGTAGCCCGCGATCGTCACATTTTGCCGGGAAGAGCTGTGATCGGAAGATCGGACACATCAGGACTGATGGAGTTTACGAGAGTGGATTGGAGGAGTGATAAAATACCCAGGGACGGGTTGAATTGAATTTGTTGAATACTATGTGATCCGAAAACTCAGTACACTATAGTAATTAATGGAGGGATATTATTTTGACGAGAAAGATGAGATGGAAGATCATAATACAAACATACGTGTTTTGATGTTTGAGATGGTGTTTTAACAAGGTTATGTTTTTATTCTTCAAGTTTGTGATTTAAGAAGCGTAATCGATTTAACAGTGATCATGTATTCTTTATACAGTAAAACCGGGAGTCACTATTGCACAAACTATACACACACTTCATTTATCATATTAAGCATCATTTTAAGAATAAGAACTGTTATCCTGACAGCGTTTTGTTTGCATTTCGTCAATTGTCACCTACGTAAATTTCATCTTAGTTCAATGAAAACTTCAATAGATGGCAGCACGAAAATTTTCTCCTGTATAATCCTCAATTATTTCCCGCAAATTTATGTAAGAGAAGTATTGTGACAGATCAAAGTTTTCTATTAACAATTTTTTTGTCATATGCCGGCTCATGTGGATGGTTGTGAATTTCATGAACAGCACAAACGACCCTGCTCTTCAGTGGGATTCGAACCCACGACCTTTGGTATGCTAGGCTAGTTACACAGCTACTAAACCACTGAGATAGACAATTCTATTTATCTATTTATTTAATAATCCACTGCACAACAGACATAGCCATATAACAGAACAGGTACAAAGAGAACCAAAAAAAAAGAGAATATACCTACAAAACAAAATAACAAAAGTATCAGAGATAATATAGGGGATGTCTACTTTTTTTTTTTATAGAACAAAGGAAATACAATGTTAATATTTTCATTAGGCGTTAATTCATTATGAATTTTAGAACAAAAGTTTAACAACAATAGATATTTTCCGACGACCACTACGAAAAGTACATACATTCACACGCTAAACTATTACTGAAAGTTGGTCATTGCATATCACTAGCAATGCTGTGTGATATAAAAGCTCGTTAGCCAACCAGATGCGTCCGCAACTGTGTGATATGATTGTATCCCACGTTACGATAACTAAGCAAACTAACTTAAAAAAATTATTTAATAGTTTGACAGTTGCAGATAATTTTCTGAATTTACATGAATTAAGAAATTTGGACCCTGATTTGTGACCTGGCATTGTGACACTGGCAGACCAAAATTACCAATAATTTTAGGGTAACTAGAATACGATTTCACTGTTTTACAACTTCCGTGTGTGACGATTTATTTGTAATATAATAATGGGATTATTTTGAAATTACATTTTTAGAATTTGGATGTTGAACTTACGAGCTAATTTTGGTAGCAACCTATCAACCGGAAATAGTATTTTACTTGAAAGCCTATATAGTTTTTCAAACATATCTCAGTTAATAATAGACTTATTTTTAATTAGCCTACAATACTTCTAACCAACGCGCAACTTATGTCAGGCCTTATAGGTACTAAAAACAAAAATAAATCAATGATTATTTGCATCTGTGAGTCACCCTACATTAACCTAGATAGGTGTCATTCCATAGCTGCATATATTGTTTGCATTATAATCTGCATGATTTATCTACATAGACCTTTATCATGACAACATGTCAAAATAGATACTATCTCAGATAACGTTACAGCAAGCATTCAGAAATTATTTTTAGTGAGGATCTTTAATGACAAAAATAAAGCACTTATGCGACTGCGTGAGAAACTTGCAAATTTATTTAAGCTGCGTTCAGAGAGCTTCAATGATCAATTACAATTACCTTAGAATTGGCAATTGGTTGGAGCGTCTTAAAACTGTAGATTTAAAATATGAATTATACTCAGAATTAGGATATACTAGAATATATTTATTCTCGCCCGCCAATTTGTCTGCGAGTTCCATAATTAAAACAAGTTATTGGAATCAAGTTACTTTGAAAAAGAAAAAACAATTTGAAATCTTTATCTGTTAAAAATTGAAGTTGATATTGATTTTAATATTATAGATATATCATTTCTTCAGTTATTGTATTATATGTTACAGGTAAGTGTAATAGTAATGAACGTATCAAGGGCGTTATAAGGACAATAATGCGTGAGGTCATCAGTGTGCTGCCGAGGGTCTCCGCCCGTGGTTCATTCAACGTTTAATGTCCGATCGATATATTATTATATAATAGTTATTTGTATCACTAGGTCGCAAAATAGTTTCCGACCGAGGGATACACAAGATTTTTCACGCCAACTTTTAAGTAAATTAAATTTAATTCATTATTCATTCTTAATGACAGGGAATTTTTTTTATGTTGGTAACATCACAATATTTGAATGTCAATTCTATCTATATTTTCCAATATCCTAACCTAAAAAATCAACATATATTTATTTGGATTTTACAGTACAAATTCAATTATAAATACTTACAAATATGTTTTTTTTTCTTTTATTTAAAGTAACTCGATCTAAATAGTTTTATTTAAGGAAACTGTAGCCAAAATGGCGGACGAAAATACCTACATAATTCTTGTGCTATATTACCACTTAGTGGAAGTGACATCTGTTGAAATATTGTTGAAGAAATTAGAAATAACTTAAATTATACAGTGATAAAATATTATTTGTTGTTTAAAGTATAAAATTTATGTACAAAGCTTGTTTTAAAATTTCCTTGTCCCATTAATTTCTATTGTGATACTGATAAATATAAGGTTTCTATGTTGTTTGATGTATAAGAACCGAAGGAGGAGAAAAATATGTCAAATTGTAGGTGAAAAGTTTGTAGTTTACAAACTTCTCATTCAGTATTTTCAATTAACATCTTAATTAATACAACTGTTAATTTTAATTGCTAAATGTTATTGATAATTGCTTAGCTCTGGACATAGCTTTACTCTGCATAATATGAAATATTGTAATTCTGGTTCAGGAGATCTACGTATAAGAATGTAAAAACCTTTTTGGAATAATCAGTGTTAATATTACATAATACAGAAGCCTAACTTACGAATTCAAAAGTGAAGCTTTGATTACACATTTAAAAGTATATAAATTTTGATAAGTCAATGGATAATGTATTTAATGACGTCAAACAACTGTCGATGGGTGAAATTTGCAATAAATAAGAACGTAACTGCCATTACGATTCATTAAACAAGCATTTTACGAGACTGATAAAAATATAAAATGTTTAAATGTTGATTGTGAAGAAATTACTAAATGTTAACCTGGTGTCGCAATTGAAGTGATACAAATAAATGATTTATTTCATAATGATTTTCTGTTGATCTACCTGAATCGCTCACGATTGCTCACTGGAATCGTGTTTCTAATCGCTCACAATTCATTTGTTATATTTTTCATAAAACCTACTGGACGTTGAGTTGCTCTATTTAAAGTTCAGAAGTTTCTAAATAGGAAACAAAGAATTTGGAAAATAGAAACATAAACAAAAGTTCATTTGTCCGAAGGCTGCAGAAACACATTATGGTCTAAAACTAGCGATAACTTTAAAAACAAATATACCATAATGCAATTTAATCGTTTCTGGGTTTCTTAAAATTATGAAAAACAAAAACCTTTCATTCGTCTAATAATAAAAATAAATATATCACGCTTTTTCCCTGTTTTGGAAGTGGCATTCTGCTTTCATCATGTCCAAGCCTGGGTCTTAAAGTTGATATAAAGATTCTTGCCCCCCTAATAAAATGACTATATCCCGCCTCTGGATTTTGTTGAATTTAAATAGAAGCATACCTATAAAATTTTTATGTTGTGCTGTGTTATAATATAATCACTTGTTTATGATATTGTTTGGTGTCCATAAAGTAGCTCTTTCTGGACTAATCCGATAAAGTAAAAACTATAAACTACTTGGTAAGCAAACAACTGCAAAAAGCATACTTATAAAATTTTGTCAAGTGCCAAATATAAATACCATTCCAAACTAAGGAAAATAATCTGCAATGCAACCAAACACAATAGTTTATTGTGTTATTATTATTAGGAGTAAATGTGACACTTTGTGTGCTGAGCATGTAAGTTTACATTACACGCGAAGCACCCAGAGTCATATTTACTCCGAATATCACATACTATTTTTTCTTCAAACATAGAAAATAGAATTATAAATCATTAAAAAATATTCTGTTTTATTCAGCATTTCTAGTTGCCATAGAATGTTGTTTTGTTATTTTTGTTTATTTGTTTCATTTTTAACTGTCAAATTATTCAATTACAACCTAAATATTTTCATAATATTTTACTTTGTCCGCCGCCGGAGTAGAAGTGTTGCCAAGGAGACACTTTTACGCCGGCGGCGACAATATTGAACAACTGCTTATTGAATACAAATACATAACAACGTACTTTTATGACGTTTGAAGAAAAAATATTTTATCTACGACCGTTGTTAAAATTGGCCCTTTTAACAGTTGCTTAGCAAGTTAAAAGTGTCAATTTTTAATACTAGTTTTAAAAGTAACATAGCAACGTATTAAAAGTGATTTTATTGTTACTTTCAACACGTTGCTAAAGATTTGTATCAATAAATCAACAAATATAATCCTACCTGTCAAAATATCATTCTACATTTTTTAGTATTTGCTAGTATTACTAGTTAGCTCGTAGATACAATTTTGTATGATATTCGTGTTAAAGGTGATTTATTTCGTTCGTGGGATTGTTTCACTTACTCATAAAATGTCACTTTTAACACTTATATCATAAATAACTATTATGTAATACGTACATACATTTATTGACCCGCCCTTATGTGTGCCTCGTCCAGAAAACACTAGATTACATAATTGTTACAAACATAAATATCTGTTATGAACGACTATTGTATTTTATTTATTTCTAACTTCATACAACACCAAAATTATGACAACTGGTAACGGCGAAACACCTACACATTTGATTATTTATTTTGTATATATTTCTAAAAAACTAATATGTATCCTTGATAGCTGTGATAAATAACACTATATTCAAATACAATATGCTGAAAAATCCTGCAATCCTTCCCTGCACGAGATTCAATACCACACTCCATCTAGTGACATCAGCTAAATAACTAGAAGACCAAACCTCTGCAGAGTAAGACAACCATCCTGCTTTTCTTTAGTAAAACAAAGATGAAATCCCAGCAACCAAGTTTACCAAGTGCGCCGTAAGGATGTCGCGTGCGTTGTAAACCAGCAGACAACACGAGACAGCCGGGTACAAGCCAAGAGACAAGGATAACAGCACTACGAAAGCATTAAAGGAAGAGAGAGAAGCGGGATGACTCCAGAGCTTGACGTTTCATTAGCGGTGGCCTAATCGTTTGTCTCGTCGGATGCACCGAAGGAAGGAGGTGTATTCGCGAAGATTCGAACGGAATTGAAATAATCAGCAATTAAATTGAACATGCTGTGAAACTAATAATGCTTGAATTAATTTATCGGCCCTTCAACAGAATGTGGATTGAGAAATTTCCTCGGTTATCTCAAGGACAGCTCACTCTAATTCTTAAAACATAATTCATACAATACGGAGGCTTTATATGATGATGTACATCTTCTGGAATTAAAGTCATGTTTCAGCTTTAATAATATGAAAATCAAAACGAAAAATAAATCGTAAATAGTTACATAAAACAAAACAAACGATAGACTATCAAGAATATGACCAAAAGGAAGATTCAGGACTAGGTGGTTTGATAGCGTTTTAGAAGATTTAAAGATTTAAAAGTGAATAAATGGAGGAAAAGAGTACTTGATATGGCAGTTTGTAGGAATTAGGTTCAGGCGACAGGAGCTTTTAACGGTTAACCAATAATGATAATGGTGAGGAATTAATGATTAAAAATTAGAAGGGATAGGTGACGTAGTTTTGGTGAAACAGAAATGGATATATTTGGACAGGAACAGATAGACATAAATATTACTTTTACGCTGTACGTGTATTGTGTAGGATTAAACTACCTGGCACAGTCCAACCTATATTCATACATATGCTTCCTATAATTACATCATTGGTACCATAAAAAATTACAAGAGTATTATTTGATTTTATTATTATTGTAAGATAATTTACTTAGTTTATAATTTGTTTCTTTAAATTCGACTGTAGTCACAGATCTTATTTTACAAGATTCTAGTCAAACAACAAGTTGATATGTTGGTCTCGATGTAAGTTCCTGATTGTTACCTGATCGGCTAAAGTAAAACATTTAAATTAAGTAGAACAAATTGTTTTTCTGAATACATATAATATTCTAGTTGTCCCTATCCGTATATGTTGTTTTTTTTAACATTTTGGCGAATTTTGTTAATTTAGACCAGGCGTCGGCAACCTATGACCCGCGGGTCACCAAGTTATCCATTTCATAATTTCAAGCGACCCCTTTGAGTTCAGTAAATGAAAAAATAAATCATCTGTAATCCTTAAACATTTAGCAATAATTGTGTTAGAATTTGTATATATTTTGATTTACAAGAAGGTATAACATATGAAATCAAATTAACTCAAAACATTGTTTATGTAATAATTAGTATTTTTTTTACTGAACCGAAAGGTACTCGTAATAATCACATTTTGATTCTTTTTGACCCGCGGCCAAAAAAGGTTATTGACGGTTTTTTAGACGTTGGTAAGATAGCGCAACTTTTTCTAAACATTTTCCAATAAAAATGAGTAATTTCCACAAAAACATGATTTGTATGCCATTGTTTAGTACCGCCAAAAAACATTAATATTTTCAATAACGCATTACAGTGTAATCGATTTGAAACTTTTTATATACTGGCTTCATACTAAAGTTAAAAAAAAAATATAAAATATAAAATATGAAATATTTTTTTTAGGTTAAAAACGCACTTAGTGAATATTTCTCTCGTACATTTGGTGCCAAACTATTACAGTTCCACATATTATTAAGTCATTTAACCTTATCACTCTTATGTTGTATATAAACAATTCGATAATCTTGTCTTGTCTATATCCCACTAATTGCATAAATAACTATTATTATTTTATCCATGACTATAGTACAATAATAACATCAGCATTACACATTTTCGAGCAAAAATGCGGAATGCTGAGTGAGCTGGCATCAGGTAGTAAATTAAAACAAGCCTTCGGTCCAGCAACCTCGCCACCGTGTTCGCCGTTGGGACAACTTGTTGCCTATCGCCCGGCTCCCCCTCCTCCCCTAACCTTTCCCCTCGCCTGACACAGCCCCTGTGCTCGCAGTCGCAACACAAGAAACCAATAAAAAATTATCTACCACCCAGCCAAAAAAGTTTCGGAAACACTGGTCGAGCACGCACGCCAAGCCGCCAAGGTGCCGCAGGTGACAAATACGCATCACGCATAAAACACCACGAAACAATGTCACGACGCCGGTTTCTCGATGCTCTCTTTTTTACCGATGTCGTTTTGTTCGAGAGGATTTCTCACAGTTAATTTAATTGGTCGTTGTTGAATAATCGACGATCGATTTTATGTATGAATGGACGTCAAACGAATATGTAATTAGGTAGAAGAGAAGAACACGGGAGAAGTATGTGCGAGAGACATTTCTGAGATTTTAGCTTTGTGTTGCGGCCTATTAGGCTAAACCTATCGACAGATGGTTGCAATAACTTAGCCCATAGCGGAATATCGCTGCTGTTTTGTTATGAATGCTTTTGTTTTGATGCCGCGATATGTGCGAACTATGGAATGTTTTTTCTCCTTTATAATAAGATTTAGAAACATTCATATGTGATCTTGTCCCGCTTGATGTTTGATATGCTAAAAGTTAGCGAAGGAGTTTTTTACCGTTGCCTTTGTCTAGATTTTTTTTAAAATATTACAGTTTAAGGCTAAAACAACTACGAATACTTGTTTTATAAACCATCTCGCTATTTTGCTGGCAAGTAGAAATTCAATTTACGTACAAACGAAGTTTGTTAGGTATCAGTTTAGTGGGTTGAGGATGATTGTATTTTATTTTTTCACTACTAGCCTGACAACATGCAATTGTTATTCTCTACCGTTGTTTTAGTAATGGTCAATAATGATTATCGGACCTACGTTAATAATTAGAACTGTCATTTTTCAAAGAAATTTAAGCATCTGAATTTACTTAATTCATTAAACGTAAGTAAAAAATTAATTATGAATTTAAAATTTTAGTTGGCAATTCAGATTGAAGAAAAACTATTTTTTTTTGTGAGTATGGGGTAAATACCTCCTTGGTAACGCGTCAGACTGTGGATCGTGAGATCCTCAGTTCGAATCCAACAGCTGACAGTTGCCAATTTAAATTTACCCATTTGGTTCCCCCTCCACAATATCCTTGGGGGCTATGATTTGACGGCTGATAACCGCACTTCATACGCAAAAATATATCACTTACCGAGATCTGCGTAAGCAGAGTGCCACACCCATAATGGGTAAAATGCGTGATGATATATTTATTTTAATTTCACTTCAGTATACTTTACTTTTTTACATTGTGAAATATGTATTCATGCATTTTTTTATTGTAATATTCATTATTAAATTCTCGAAAAAGTAAATATTTATTATAATATTATTTATCTATCTTACATATTATAGTTTTTTGAGGTTATAATTGCATTTCTATATAATAAAAAAAACATGAAACCTGTCTAGTTTTTATTATTTATTTACAGTAGAAATTGATTGATTTTTTCAAACATTGTTACTTACCAAAATGAAATTTCAAATCAAAACAATGTTAAAAACAAAAGAATTTATTTTTGCCTCCTGATTTTTTGTAGTTATTAACAAGTATTCATATCAAAATGTTTATGTTATTAATAATATAAAATTCGTTAGAAAGGATTTGAAAACAAGAAGAGAAAAAAAACAGTACATAAGCCATGGTTGAGAAGATCTTTATTGTTTGATTTGGTTTTAATAAAGAATATTTTGATAGCCAAGTTTTGTTCACCAAGAAGAAAAATTTCCATTCTGAGGAATCTAGCCTTCTTACAATTAGTATATTCCGTAATTTAATTTAACCACGACCATGGTTGTGGTTTTATTGTGGAAGGTGTGGTAAAGTTGCGGTTACTTAAAAAGTGGTTGTGATTCCGAACAATCTAATAATTTTTTATCGGTCAAACAGAAATTTCGCAATATAAGCATGTTTTAATTATTTATGAACAAAATATTAAAAAATAAATTTGTTGTTCAGCACATATACTTATCTATTAATTATATTTCATTATAAATAGAATTTTATATGAAAATGACGACACCCTCAAATACAAATAATCCGTCTGTTTAAAAAGTAGCTGAAGAGTATAGAAAATAGCTAATCTTTTGAATCTAATTCAGAGGCAATTATTGAAACCACGTATTACACAATAATCACCATTAATTTAATCATATGTAAATTGGTGCAGAAGAAAATTTAATGAATTAATCATTAATCTAGATTTCAAGGCATTATACATATGAATTATTAAAACGTGTATCAATTAAAACTAGTATTATTTGAAATAAAAAATATAGCCTGTGAATAACATTACCTCATAAAAATTTGCGAACAACGGAAATAGTTATTTGCGTAATAAGTCTGGTAAATGAGTTTTTACGGTACGAAAAAGATGTTTCCGGACTAGGCGACGAAGGAATTTAGAAATGAGTACTGTGAAAATCATTAATGGACATTTGACGTAGAACTGTGTTTGGACGAAAGTTTACATTATAGCATAATTTAAATTAAAATTAGAAATTATAAAATAATGATAACAACTAGTTTTGTTTATTGGTATTTTTAATAACATTTTCCAAACATGATATTGTAGATCAAATTCTATTAAAATATTACTTAGCACCGTAAAAAATAATAATACTGTAAATCCGTTCGGTAAACGTGCAAATGTGATACAGTATGAATGAATAATAAATTGATGAAATTAAACCGCGATATAAGCAATTCGTTGAAGACATTTGTCATTGATGAACTAGCGGACACTGAATTATCTGAATTTCAAGTTGACGTTGATTGCATGTCTCTACCAAGCTCCAAATTATATTCCAAACTAATCGGGCTCCTCGAATCAGTTAACAATCACATTACTCGATCATTTCTCAATCGAAAAATAAACCAGCTTATTAAAACCTGCACAAATCAAAACATCCAATCAACAGAAATCAAAAATTAAAAACAAATGCCTAACGAAACATTTCAACGCAATCCCACGCACGCTTCGACCAAAAAACACTGAGAGAAAAAACCCAATCTAAATTGTCACAGGCGACTTGGATCGCCGAGATCCACGCATCGACATGTACAGCAAATCAATCAAGGCGAGTGATAGTTTATCGGGAGATCGGAGGTGATTTGACGTAGGGCGGGGCTACCTAATTAGTGGACACCTGTACACAAGCCACAAGCTACCGTGGCGAGACGTTGTCGTCTTGTTAGTTTGACTTGGTTAGTATCCACGGACGTGGATGTGGACATGGACCTGCATCTTGTATACGTGATTGTGTCGCACGAGTCGGTGTGCGCAACTTTACAACAGGCTTTGTGACAAGATGCCCGCGCTGTCAGGACGAAGGATACAGCAGCGAGGAGACAGTGGTGGAGTGGCCAAAACTTAGTAACAAAAATACAACTGCAACAAAATTGCTTAGGTTCCATCGTTATAATAATAAATTGTAAGCAACGGAGATTTACCATATTATTACTACATTTAATATGGACCATGGTGTAGATACATAGGTGACACATTGTAAGCCAATAACATCGTTCGCCAAACTTTAGAGGGCAGAGCGGGCTATTCAAACATGTTGTACTACATCATTGTGTATCCAAATTAAGGTCAAACATACGCGACGAAGAACGAATCCTTTATTAAAAAAAAAAAAAAATACTTGTGGCACTCGGGGACTGCCGCGGTAAAGCTATTGCATAGCATTTTTTATCAACTTATGTAATTATAATTATTTATTTATTTTATTTATGCAGTATTTTTTTTTCTTTGTTTTTTTCTTTGATATTAATTCAAGTTACACTTTTTGAGCGTGGTGAGCGATAAGAAAACAATTTTTTTCCTTTTATTGAATAAATGAGAAGTTAATATTGTTTAAAATATTTTTATTATCTTACAATATATGTAGGTTATTCAGGAATTTTTACCCATAAAACTATAGGTTTATGGTAACTGAAATAAGAAACATAAGTTTGAGACTTGATATCCTCTAAATATCTGGAAAATACCGCGTCAATGGCATACGTCTAGTCGTACGCACACAAACACCGTGCCGAAGTCTACCGAACTGAAACGACGTTAGCGATGCACGGCTTTCAACGCCGCACCGCTGTGCTGGTCGGAGTGGGGGGTGTCAGGTTTTTTTCGTTACGGAATTTCTTGATTCGGTCGCCGCGCTCAAAGCCCGCGATAAAAGCTATGCAATAGCTTAAAAACCGCGAATTCTGTATTCATTTATTTTCATGTTCTTTATGGTCCAACAACCTCCTTCCGTCAAAATTTCATGGATTTTTTACAGTGACTTGTACATTGCAATGTCAGATGAAACGAATATTTTCGTTGGATTCGTTCAATTCCATGAATTTTGTTTTGCAAATTCAAATTTAAATAAATTATTACTTACAATTATTCTTATCGAAAAACAAATCAATTATTACTGTGAAGTCTTTGAACATTTTAGTATTTATACATGTGGATGAAAAGGATAGCTAAAACATTGAACTATAAAAAAATATTCGTTGAAGTCTAGTTCTAGTCAAAAATTCAGAACTTTGATACTGTTTTCTCATTCCCATCAACGACTACAGTAATGAAAATAATTCGTGACTTTTGAGTTTGGCGAACGTTTTGATTGGCTTACAGTGTGCAGGTTTTATAATGCATCAACTATGTATTTATAGTTACTATGGTATGGAACTATTAAAACTATATGAAAGTTATATTAAGTTTATTCTGTAATTTAACCACGATCGGTTGTAGTTTTGTTGTGCTACATGTGGTCAAGTTGTAGTTACTGAAAGAGTTGTTATGTCTTGAAACAATCTAGGAAATTAAAAAAAAAAACAATTTAGTTGTTAAGCACATAAGTATCTATTTATTATACTTCATTAAAAATATAATTTTATATGTTGTATATGAGAAATCAGAAAATGACCACAACCACAAAAATGTTTTGCTTGTCATGGTCTTGTAAAAATGTAAACAAAATTTTCATGAAACACATTCCGAATGCAACCGTTGTCCTGAAACTATTTTCTAATTTCATTATAGAATTCTTAACCACAGCTACGGTTAAGATACGTATTGAAATTCCAAATAAATAAAGAAAAAAATTGGTAGCTCTTGCTTACGGAATAAGTAACTTTCTAGCTTTGTATAGCTATAGCATATAAAAAGTATAAAATATAAAAGTGGTCATAGAACATCTTATTTTCCATATTTTACGATATACTGAATCGTAAGTCCAAGTCCACTAATATTGAGCTTTGTCTCTAGTGGTTAAACAATAGTTTACGGGCTGAGCTCGAATTAGTAATTTACATTGCAAGATTATCGCTCAGAACATTACAGGCGATTGTTATCCTTACGAGCAACTAGCATGTAAAGTTCTTGTTAAAGTCGAGTATTGTATAATGGTGTATGTCAGACTTAATGTGAAATGTAATTACATTTAGTGAAGCGTACAACACAAAACATTAAACTATTCGATCGAAATAGTCTTTGAAAAACAATAAATATTTATATGTTGCTATGGTTTTGAAGATAATAACCCAATTAAATCTAAACTCGTAAAAATAATTATAGGTTATTATCCAATATATCGTAAATTATTATAATCGCATATATTTGGTTTTCTCGGAATATCTAATAAGTTTATTATAATCCCAAAATTCCATTTAGAAAAGGGACAGCGTAACATCCCTAAAACATATTGTGTTATAATTTATGAATACAGGGATAAAAAGTTGACTTAGGGGACAGACAAAAACACATTCTATGCAACCCTAGTTTAAAACCCAGTAAGGCCTTTTGTGAGATATAAGGTATCAAATTACCTAAACCTGAAAAATGTTTAAATCAGGGACCATAAAACTTGTCTAAAATATGAACCTCATACCTATACAAGAATTTTTAAACACAATTTGTGCAAAATATTAATTTTTTGGGAGTCAACTGCTATTTATAAATAGAAATTGCGATGTGTTTTAGTTTTTAGGAGTGACACGAGCATAGCAATGATTAGATCAATTTTGAGTGAATTTTACTATTCGTATTTACTAAAACTATTTATTGCCCCCTCGAAAAATAATGCGGTCTCCGGCACTGGCAGCAGCAACAGCATCAAACAAGAGTGAGACGAAGAACGGATGCAACGTTATCGGAAATGGATCTGAGAACAGAGGGACGTTGACAGGACGCGAGAACAACTATTAGACAGTCGTACCAATCAAGAAGCTTCGATTAACCAGTGATTTTAGTCTCGGCTTATGCGATTGAAAATGGAATTCGACCAACGAGTGAACGAGCGTCTATAATGGATTCTATTACGGGGAGACTTAATGTTATACTAGGCTCTGACTAATGTTACACATAGTTTTAGACTTAAAACTACTCTAAACGTTTGAATTCATTCATTAGAATAATGTATCTGAATCTCTACTTAATGTGGGATTACTTTTCAGAAGATTTAATCAGAATTTTTACATTTTAGGTTAGTCAAAATTATAAATATATCTGGTGTGGGCACCACGCGACTTTCTTATACATATCAATCTGTTAATTACACTTGGCACATCCAATGTTTGGTCTCATAACACAATGATTATTTTTACTAAATTAGAAGCCAATACAAAAAAATTGCAAATTCTACATTTAATTGATATGAAAATAGTTATTTACATACCAAGTGCGGGAAGATATTCTTCCCGCATGAGCGATTTGAAACACAAGCTTGCAAACAAAAGCTTCATTGTCGAAGTGTCAAAATAGTTGGCAACTAATTTGAAGGTTTTTTGTTTCATTTTGAATTCGTAAGAATACATACAATAGGTAGTTATTTACTTTACAAGTGGGCACAATAAGGAATTACTCACGAGAAAATTTTTAGCACACGAAGCCGAAGGCTGAGTGGGATAATTTTATCCAACATCTCTTAATACATGCAAAATTTATTAAAGAAATATTATTTAACTGTTACATATGCTTTAAATTTTTAAATTAAAATGTCAATCGAAGTGGTTACCAAGGTGTTGTGTGTTATTATTATTGGTTATAAATAAATAAATACTCACTAGTGACTTTCTCAAAATTATACCCACTAGTGGGTAATCTGTTACTTTCCTTGTTTAAAATCGCCTTAGTTATAGAGCATTTATTGAGAGATGTTGGATAAAATATATTATTTATTTCTAATTAATAAATATTACTTTAGGTCGACTTAACAAAATTAAAGGTTTGTTGAATGATACAGGTTAGCAAAATTTATCACTGGTAATCAAACATTTGACTAAAATAACCTTACAATTTATTCATGTTTCTTCCAGAAATAAATGGAATTCACGTGTATTTTAATTATTTACCATGAAAAGTTATTTTAATTGCATTTAAATAATTTTCCAAACAATAAATTTGAACATTCATGTGACTACAATTATTTATAATCTCTACTGTTTGAGATCCACCAGCACCTCTATAATGACGTCACAACATTTAAAAAAATCATTGTGGCTTAATGAATACCTAACAATTAAGACTTTTTAAAAGGGCAGATAGTCTTCAATTTAGATATAGATTCATAAAAAAAATTTAAAATGGTGAAAGACCCCCATTAGATAGGAACAAAAACAAGTATGCATCATTCTAGCTATGAAACAGAGTATAAAATAAATAAATATTACATAAAATTGCTAATTCTAAGTGGTACTGGTAATTGTAATTGATAATTGAGTTGATTTGAACGTAGCGATATCTGAAAAACTAGGACGGAATGCAAGTGATATAAATCAAATAACAGACTCCGAATTAAAATATCATTGACTGAACCCATATTAAATTCCAAAATAGTTAATTAAAATAAAACATCGACATTTTAAAAAATACAACATGACGAGAACAAATTACTACTGTGACTTTTTATACAGCAATCAATTTTCATAATTAAAATATTTGAATATTAATATCAACGCTTCCTTGTCTAGTCTCTAAGGCTATCGATCAAAAAATCTAAATTGCCTCAGCAAAATACTAAACAATCAATTACCTCTAATACATCATTCAGTATTCGTATTAGTATTCAGTACCTGGTTACATGTCTACTTGCTAACGAATTGGTAACTTAATCCCGGTTACCGGTAACGGAATACACGGTTCCGGGATTGAAACCGTTTCGCGCATTTTGATGATATCAACGCAGCGAGAAGAAGAAACCATTGCTTGGATCTGTAGTTCTCAAGGAAAAACCGTTGAAAGATGCCAACTTGTTTCTTGACAAATACTTTTTATTTAACGCAATATAGGCCTAAAACATTTTCTCTAACAGAACAACGATATAATTCTTTGATTCTATTTATTTTTAACTGTCGTAGATCTTGGTTAGTGATATATTCTTGCGTACGAAGTGTAATTACCAGCCGTCAAGTTATAACCCCCAAAGGTGTTACTGGAGGTGGAACAACAGACAAATTTAAAACGACAACTGTTGGCTGTGGGATTCGAACTGAGGATCTCATAATCCACAGTCCGATATGTTATCAGAGAAGCTATTTATCCCATTTATTTTTAAGATACGCTATGGCTTTATGCGATAATAGTTATTTGTTTAACTAGGCACCAAAATACCAGATTTACAACAGAAGCTTCACCGCGTCAATGAATGCTGTTAAAGCTATAAATCTGTATTTGGTACCGTGTTTAACACATTATTTTTTTGCCGATTTGAAATTATTATTAATTTGATTATTATTTTAGATAGCAATTTTGAAAAGTTTTGGCCACAAAATTATGTTGCTATAGGTTTATTAAACGGTTGCTATGCGTTTGTTGAGCGGATGCTATGATGTAAAAATAAATGCTTTTTTATTATACCTGCATGATAATCCGTGTTTAAAACACGCTACAGCGTTCATAAACGCAAGATTAAAACACGCCGTGCTTTAAAGGTTGCTAAGCAACAACAAAAATATTTACTATTATTATCTGTCAAAAATAAAAACGTAAACAACAAATGCTAACCAGTCTCCATGTAAATGATATACGTCAAACGTCACACGCGCAAAATTATGAAATGAATCAAAATCAAAATGTTGCTTTCCAGTTTTTTCCAGAGTATGATGCAGGTATAATAAAAAATAGCGTATGACACACGTGTATAAGTGCTTTTAAAGCACTAGCGACGTTAAAAGCACTCCGCTTCGCGTCGTGCTCTTAAACTCGTCGTACGTGCTTTAAAAGCTTACTTATACACTTGTATCATAATATACTATTATCCACAACTGTCAAATAATATACCCATAATTCAACCGTTGTTTATCAATTAATGACCTTTATTACCGTTGCTAATGAAATAATATTGACAGATCTGTGAATTAATATTATTCATTTGTTATGTCTAATTGAAATCTTACCTGTCAAAAAAGTAAAATCAAAATGACTTTAAGAATTTTTTTCCACATAAAAACCAAAGACATTAATTTTCTCATTTTTCATACTTTTATTTTTAGAGATACAAGTACGAGGTGGAAGCAATACATACAAAAATAAGTTAATACGTATTGTATTATTTGAAGATAAAAATAATGAACAGAGAGTGAGCGTTATTTGAAAAGAATTCGAAGAATAAAAATTAAATTTAAAATTAAGTGTTACGGTATCAGCGTTCATTTGAAACCGATAGAACTTATCAGCATAGAAACAAAATTTCATTTAAAACTGATAAACTTTTAAAAATATTCTGAAATAATCATTTGTTATTCTGATTGGTCGCTGATAAAGCCATGATAAGATAGCAACAGGCGGAGTTGTAATATTTTCAAAAGATAACAAAGCCTATACATTATATTTAAAAATAGTCTAGTTAACGACACATATAATTAATAGGTGGTTTTCATATTGATACATTTAGATAACGCGAACGAAATTTAGTTTAAAAATACTTATAATGGCGATAGTATATTGAACCTTGAATGTTTTTTAATTTTACTGAATATTAAATGAGATTTTATCGAATGTTTTGAGTTATACAATTACAAATCGAGATAATCCTTGACTTTTAAACAAATATATACAATTTCTTATTTAGATTGTACACTCAACTACAAAAACTTTCTTATCTCTTACCCAAACTTCTACTACTCGGAAATTATTATTTACAATAAGTTTAATTTTTAATCCTGAAAGTATTATAAATAATTGGTATACTGAATTTTATAATTAATCTAAAAACTTAATTACCTGCTGCTAAAATGAATTATGATTAAGGGAGATTTATTATTTGCTAACTTTTAACTAATTTGTAAATGTTTAGATTTATTTGTTACATTGCATAACAAGAAGTAGATCTCAAAGAAAGTTTTAACAGCTGGTTATAATTTGAAATAAATGAGGATTCAATGTATGCTCATACGGATACAGTCCTGCATTTATTTGTTATTTAAAAGAATAAAAATACACTATTAGAAACGTACTACAGTAAAAAAATAAGATGAGTCACTTTCCACATATAATAACCGATATTGTGATTGCCGTCAATATATTTTTCTACTTCCATTTCAGGATAACAGCATATACTGTGAGTTTTAAACATGTAATGATACAATTCCAACATACTGTGCGAGAATATTCTCACTCTGTACTACACTTTACCTAAAGAAACAGCAGATGGCGTTGCGGACGCAGTTTATTTTTTTCACATCAATAAACCGACGTTAAATGCTTATAAGTTGCCAAATAAAAATAAAAACTTTTGTTGGTTCATTTTAATCCGCAATGCTCGTTGCATGCTTCATATAATGCCTGATATCTTATACTGTTTTTAAAGCTAAAATAGTCTTCTAACGAACACAAGTAGTAACATTTCGTAACAATACTAGAATTAATATCTTTCTATTATCCGATTATCGTAAAAATTAATGTACTTGCTGTACTTCAACTTATATATGAAAAGTTATACTTAAAATACACAAAATTGCGTAAATAGTCACTAAAACTACTTAAAATCTTATATGTGAACGCTCATATTGTGTTAATCTAAAACTTGACGGCATTGCACATGCAAAAATATATCACCGATCATGATCTGCAAAATAGTTTATTTGAATCAATTTTATAAACATAGGACTACTAACATGTCATCCAGTAAAACTGTACAGAATTCAAATCAAATTAAAATTTGAAAAACATATATTATTTAAATGTCATCCAGTAAAATATACAGAATTCAAATCAAATTAGAATTTTATAAACATAGTACTACTTAAATGTAATCCAGTACAAATGTACAGAATTCAAATCAAATTAGAATTTTAAAAACAAAGTATTACTTAAATGTCATCCAGTAAAAGTGCACAGAATACAAATCAAATTAGAATTTAAAATGTATACTGCTGAGTAGTATAAATCTACAGATCTAAAACTAAGATGTAATGCGTAAAAGAAGTAAGAAAAATCCTGCGCCTAACTAGGAGCGAAGTTAACGGGTGTTAGTTCGCACTTTCACCGCTAGCCGGCATCAGGGTGGGCGTGGGAAGTTAAAAAGATCTCCTATCAGTCATTTCCTGGATGCAAACCGCTGATTACAGGACCGTATCGAGTGAATATCGTGATAACCCCGGCCCCTAGCATTAAACACTCTGGATTCAGACCTAAGCCTACTCAGCGCTCACTCACCAATCAAATGATTTGATTCATCGTTATGATATTGTTAGCATTTCCGCTGTAGATTTCAAATAATAACATTGATTATTTTAATGGAATCATTGTTAGTCACTTCATTCCAATACATAATATTGAACTTACATTCTATAGCAAATATTTACCAGATTAGATACGAGTCGATTTAAATCAATTAATAATTTTCAATTCCATTTATTGTTTATATAAATATTCCACAGTATAAAAGATAAAACTCATAAAACGTTAAATTTATACTTTACATATACATACCTACCGCGAGTGGAATTGAAATGTTTTGTATAGAGATTTCAATGCTATTTTTTTATATTGCTGTAAATTTTTAACTATTCACTTTATAGCAAAAGTGTAAATACATTAATACAAAAGTTGTTCAGAATATAAAAATTAAAAATGCATGCAATAAGGCCCAATTGGTTACTCAAATATTAGTATTTCACGATATAACAATCAAATTATATTTAAGCTGTCAAACACAGTTCTAGCTAAAATAAACAGTAAATAATCATAGTATGATTTCAAACGTAGTACGATGTAGACAAATTTACCTGATCTAAATTGAGAATTTAGAAATTCTCATCGTTGTAACATCTAAGAAAATAACAAATAAATATGATTATTTATTAGACAGGTGATATTTGCAAACTTCATGGTAAAGTAAGTAACTTTTTGAGGTTATAAATACCAAATCGTTTAGTCTTAGCATTCAGGGCATAAAGCGTTATTTACTGCATTATTAGTTAACAACATTACATAATATATTTTATAATATATTATATAATTTACAGATATTAGGTAATTATTAATAGCGTGATGATGTTTCTAGCAATAAGTTATTAGTTTAAGCATTTTGTTGAACTTATTTAGATTTGAATATTGAAAAGATAAAATTATGACATATTACATGCGTTGTTTTATTCAAATTTAACTTGTTTCTATAGTTAAAAACGTAATTAGTTGACAATACTATATGCAACCTAGCAACAGTGTTTCTATGTACAATACAATTGGTATGTTTCAGTTAGAGGATTGGAATTTTGAGAACTATAAAACCTACGACTTTGATTAAATATGACTTTTTTTTTAATAATTCATAAACTCACCGTCAGACGAACAAAAAATAGTATTTAAATATTTTCTCGTAAAATATTATTAGAATATTACAAGTGTACAAAGTTATAAATCATTAAAAAATATGCTTTTCTACTATGATATTTATACTATTGATTCCATTTTAAAATAGTTATTTGTTTAACAAGGCATCAAAATATCAGATTTACAGCTGAAGCTGTTGTATTCGTAAATTTGTTACAGTTGTTATGTAAAACATATTTGTTATTTATGTTTTCCCAAAATTTAATTCTGATGCAATGCTAAAATTCATAATCAATTTATTACATAAAATACAGAGTAATTCTTTAATTAGTAAATACACAATGCACATGTGAAGATGCAAATTGCGGCTATGTTGTTGAAATATAGAATTGTCAATTTTATTGTTTCATCATAGCAAGAATAGTCAGTAAAAATACTTTTATTGTCTGGACAGTAAAAGTTTCATTTTACAGACTGTTAACTGTTAAAAAACGCACATTTCAGTTGGCAAGAAATATAGGTTAGTGTCAAATCTCGAACATGAGCCATAGAAAAATATTTTTTTCACGACATGTCAAGAAAATCCACCGTTCGTCTGCCGAAATAGTAAGGAAAATTTGTCTCTAGAGAGGAAAATATAGAAGTATTACCAATATGAATATTATTTACAAGAAATATATTGTAAAAATTATAAATAAATGCCTAATTTAAATGAAAATCTTTATTTTAATCATGTACATACTTTAAATTGCCTTACAATCATCATATTTTTTTAGATTAAATCACAATTTGACAAATTTAATTTATATTTAAGATTGATTCATTGGAAACACTGCTACACCGCCTTGCGAGTAATAACCTAATTTTTAACGTGTCAGTTGTGTTGTCAAAGTTTATTTACGACCTAGCAAATCGTTTTTAAAACATGTCGTGAAAAAAATGTTGTGTCTAACACGAGAGGAAAGCCATTATTCCACTCTCGCGCATGAGGCAAACTTCAAGCTCGAGTGGGAAAAAGAAGCGCTTTCCTCTCTAGTTGGACAAATATCTATTTCTGCGCCACTGTTTAAACAGTAAAAATATGTACTTTTTTATTTGAAATATTTTTCTCAATATGCGATAGTTTATAAATTATTTACACATGAAGAAATCAAAGAAAAGAGGTTTTTTATCTATATCTAGTGACCAAGGCTTTTTTGCGGAAAAACAACTAACACATCGTTTTGTACTATTATAGTGTTATAGTTCTGTAGCCTCTAAATGGAGACATGCTGTATAATGTAGTTTGTAAACATTTTGTTATAAAATTAAGTAAAGAAATATGATGTAGATTCCAGCAATGCAAACAAGCGATAATACCTATATAATTAACCATGAAGAAAAATCGATGTTCATATTTTATAAGCTGATGAAAATCAGAGAAAAGTGCATGGCAATCTTAAACACACCCCAGTGCAAAGAATGACATGCTACTGAAATATTTTGACGTACCAGTTATAATTACAACACAAAATAATTAGTAATTCTAATGCGAGAAATAATTATTCGCTTATGCTAATCACACGAACGTAATATAATTAGGCCAATTCAGCAGCGGAGAGCAAAAAGCCTCACGTATCACGAAAATTATTATATCGCAGTGACTTGGCTGTGTTAACTTTACGCTAAGTATGTTTATATGTCAGCCTGGTGCACGCCCCTGCCCATTATCTGTACATAAATATCACTATGAATATTAAGCAGGCAATTGTGAATGCCCCGCGGGCATATTTTAATCGTTTACAAGACAGAACGCAATCATAAATTCATTTCTGACGCCTAAATCATCTTGCTGTGACTCCGCTGTCCGAACTCATAGGACCGATGCTCACTTATTTGTTTTTTCTTTTTGTTTTTTGTTTATGTCTTGTTTTGACAACGAAACAAGTGACTTTTCAAAGGTAGCTGCGATGGAGAGATGTTTATTAATTTTTAAGTGTTTAAAATGTTGTTTTAATGGTGGCTTTTAAAAACGATTGTAATAACTATTACTCAACAAAATTTTAATATGATATAAACTTTAATGGGACGTAATTAATTATTATCTAATTGAACTGTATAGAAACAGTTCTGTTTTATTTCTTCACTTTCAAATAAATCATCACGCGACTTATTGCTTTCTGGTTGTGGAACTCTTCTTAGTACAGATCTTAGTATATAATCATATAGACTTTTAACTCTCAATTTAATCATATCGACATGTTTCACCTATTGGTACTAAACTTTAAAAATCAAGTGGTACCTAATAAATACGTTTTTTTTTCATACCAAAATCGTGACTGAAACAGCCCAATTTCATATCAACGGGAGATTTGTGCACTTTCTCTCCCGTCGGGAGTTAAAGTACTAAAATAATGATATTTGTGGTGAAAAATAAACAAAATAAAACAAATCAAAGGTAAGCAACTATCATAATTTATATTACAATTCAATTATTTTTCAAATATATACTAACCATTTTAAATATAGGGGTCGTGAAATAGTTATTTGTATATCAAGGCACTAAAGTATAATTTTTTATTACAAATAGCCGAAGAGAATAAACCATATACGTAATAAAAAATACTTTTATTTGAAATTAGCGCTAAAGTGCTCAAAAATCGCCATTGAAAGCTCAGAAATCTTCACTAAAGTAACCCATTATACGACAATTTTGAGTAACCCAGTGTTGGCAACCGTTAAATAATTTATGTACAATTAGGATAATTTTGGCAGATATATTGACGTAGTATAGTAAATTTGGACGTAACATGAAACAAAATTTGCAAGAAGAATTAACTAATTAATTCCGATGAAGAAATTGAGGACAAAACACATAATTTTGAGTGTTATTTACGATAACTTCACTTCTCGAGGTTGGCAACACTGACTGTCAGTTTCAATTGACAACTGACAGATGTATAAACTTATCCTATATTATAATTTGTTTACAGTTTTTTCGAATTTTAGATTTCAAATAAAACTTAATATGTACTTCGGCACTGAAGTTCCTTTTTATCACTCACATGCTTTATTTTCCTCGGCCCTACGGGACTCGGCAACTAAATTCCATATTCGTGATAAAAAATTGAACTTCAGTGCCTTGATACATAAATAACTATAGTGTCGAGGTATATTTTTTTTCCTAAATCGTAAAATTATTAACTAAAAACATAGATAAATAGCATTATGTATTTGTTAAACGTCAGCTAGCTGTTGAGACGGTGTAAAATTTTGGTTCTTATTTTCATTATTTTTTTTATATGTTCTGAGACGTAGTCTTCATGTGATCTGCATTAAATCCGATAAATTATTGTCAATGATAAATAATAAATAAATTCATAGTATTATAGAATAATTTGTTATTTTTAGGTTTGTAATTCAAGTTTGACATAAGAACCTGTGTAACGTTAAAGAAACGTCAGCCTCTGCTGTAAATTTGGTATTTTAGTGCCTAGTTATACAAATAACTACAAAATATTGTTCATAGGTAATATATCGAGGTATTAGAATTTTTTGATAAAATTTCAAATAGTCCAGTGTCGCAAATGACATAATTAGATTTGAATTTATATAAAAATAACAAATTGTTTAAATGTTAAAATTTTTAATATTTACAAAAGAAGGTCTAGGGTATGGGACAGAGGTTTTATCAAAATTTTGTGGCTCTTAGTGTAAATGAAGCATTCTGATTGGCTTATAGAGTAATGAAGGAAATAATCCATGCAAATTTCACCCATGTTGTAAATATGTACAATTTTATGTACTGTTGTTAATTCACTATCTGTAATTCGAGGAAATTTGTCATAGGTATGTTTAAACTGTTGATTCTCCATTTTGTAAATAAATAAATCATATTTTTGCGCGGGTTGAGGATCTCATGATTCACAATCTGATGCGTTTCTACGAAGCTATTTACCATTCTAATTTTCAAAGTTTATTATTTATTTATTTATAAAATTAATTGTGACAATAACATATTTGAAATGTAATCCGTTCAGCAATATTTTGTTATTAATAAGCAAAAATCACCTCTGCATTACGGCTGAGTGCACTGTTTACGCTGATATTATATTACTTTCTTATACGCAGTGTAAAAAGCATAGAAATTATTAAAAAAAAACAAATGACGAGATTTGCGCGAAAATATATGTTATGACTATTTTTCAAAAATATATTGATGTTCAATACTTCATGAAAAAAAAAGGTAAAATAATGAAACTTCATATAATTACAAAACAGGAAGTAGAAGTTTACTGGATACACAAAACAATAAATTCAATTTATTACGTATATCCTGATTACAATTTTGAGAATAACTTAATTGTAATATGTCCAATAATATTATGAGAACAAACAAATAACAGAAACATCTTTCTGTAATTCAAACATGTGACAATCAAGTGTAATTATTAAACAATCAAATTTAGATTTATTTGTAGAAGAAAGTCACACCAGATATTTTTCAATCTTTGTTGATTGAAATAATATACTAATATTCATTTATTTCTATATAATAAAGAATAACTATAATTAGAATATTTATAATGAATTTAATAAATTTTCCTCGTTACCGCAAAATGATCATAAATTAATTGTTACAATGGTTATAATTATAAAAATATTTTCATCATAAATAGCACTATTTCGAAATTTACATAAATGTTACTCATCACTTGATAACATTTTAATTATTTTATCTTTATCCTTATAGTTATAATTATAATAATTATAAACCTTCGGTTAAATATCAAATGTATATATCTTTAAGTTTAAAATAACGCATTTACAGTTTTCTTCGGCAAAATTAAATGTCCCGCCAAAATATTTACAGACTGCTGAATTTACGGCGAACGTAATGTACTCGCCTATAAATAAAACAATGTATTTAGCCATGCAATCAATGGATTTAAAAACATATAACACATTGTTGCAGCTTTATTTATTATCTGCCGCTACTTTATTTATTTAGATTTTTTAATCCGCAACCGAATAACCGAATATAAGTATCAATATGGACAAACTGCTACTAGACTAGCGCTAAATTCTAATAAGATTCAACGTTAAAATGTATTTTCAAAACTATGTATTGTATGGCAATCAAAATATGATGGGTAAAGGGATGAAGATAATTTGCGAATGTAAACAAATGCAGAACTCACTTTTCAGTGGCTTGGGGTTGCTCTGTTTCCTTCTGGACATGTCCACCTTCTTAATCTTCCCTGGAAATTTAACTCCGAAACGGTCTGAAGTAGTCACGTGGTCTCCACGTTTGCATCGCTAAATGTCACTTGCAACGCCAAAAAACACAACACCAAAATAAGAACCGTTTTTCAAAATCACATCAACAAAAACCAATCACAAATAAAAGCGAAACGTACGAACAAATGAATAGTACAGTGCGGCAGTTGTCAAATGTCAACGCATGCACATTTTTTCGTAAATTCGGCACCCTTGTTGCTTGCAGGAAGCGCTATACCTCACCCTTCGGAATCTAAATGACAACTAACTCGCGGATAAAGCAGCCGACGAGCGAAGTGGGAGATACTTACTGCGCGCGCAGTCAATACTCTGACACTAGGCCGGCCACATGTTGGAACAATGATTCCCAAACTGTTTTAAATTTTAATTTAATTCCCAATACCGCCTGCCATCATAATCGAATTTAAACAAATTATAAAATTTATTATTTATACAATATGTTAATAACTATAGCCAAATTTTGTAAGTCGCGCCATTGCGGAGACTTCAGTGTGGCCCAGCATACATCACGCTGAGGGATGACAAATATCATTCATTTCTACGAGCTACGAACGTTAATAATATTGTGCTCACACGCCGAATATTTATTTATACAGACTCACGGTTTATCACAGACTCACGGTTTATCACAGGAACGGCTTATCACAGACTCACGGTTCATCACAGACTCATGGTTTATCACATACTCACGGTTTATCACAGACTCACGGTTTATCACAGACTCATGGTTTATCACAGGCTCGCGTTTTATAATAGACTCACGGTTTATTACAAGCTCACGGCTTATCACAAACTCACGGTTTATCACAGACTCATGGTTTATCACAGATTCACAGTTTATCACAAGCTCACGGTTTATCGCACACTGACTGTTATCACAGACTGTCGATTTATGAAAGATTCACGGTTTATCAGAGTCTAACGGTTTATAGAAGACTGTCCGTCGTTAACATTTAAAGTTTTACAAGTCTCGCCATTGCGGTGACTTAAGGATGGCCCAGGGATGACAAATATCATTTATTTCTACAAGCTACGAACGTTTATAATATTGTAACGTTTTTCTCGTTACTCATGTTCGATGAAGTTTAAAGAATAACACAAAAGTTAAATTGTAACTAACAAAATTATTTATTTATTTTCACTTGCTTATTTAACACACTAAAACACTTATACCTCTATGTATTTACACACTACATTTATTTTTACACATATTATTTATTTCTACTAAGTCTTCACACGTCGAATATTTATTTACACAGACTCACGGTTTATCACAGTCTCGCGGTTTATCACAGTCACACGGTTACCACAGACTAACGGTTTATCACAGACTCACGGTTTATCACAGATTCACGGTTTGTCACAAGCTCACGGTTTATCACATACTGTCGGTTTATGGAAGATTTACGGTTTATCACAGTCTAACTGTTTATAGAAGACTGTCCGTCGTTACCCCGGCATCCCCTTATATACTCCTGTATTGCGTGTTTCTCCCGGTGACGAGAACCGTTCATATATTTCTGCGACGTACTTTCGTAGGTAAGTCGTAGAAAGTTGGCATAGGGGTGCTCGAGCGCCAATAATCGGAGAGCTGGTTTGGAAAACGGTCTGGAAGGGGTATGACTGCGGGATGATGCTTCGGGGTATTTCTTGAAAACGACGCCTGGTATCGTGGCGTCGATGACGTCGAAACGGTGTTTGTAGTGTTCATAGTTGACAGAAGAATGGTTTGGTATAGTTTGGTTAAATCTGGCGTCGCGGCGTCGATGACGTCGAGCTGGTGCGCGGGGTATTGGAAATTGATGAACAGATGACGGACACCGGTTCGAGAAGGTTTTTGGCAAATCGACGCCTGGCGTCGCGGAGCCGATGACGTCGGAACGGAGTTTAAGGTGTTCGCACTTGACGGACGGATGACGAAGAATGATTCCATACAGTTTAATAAATGACGTCGAGCCTGGGTGCGGGGTACTGGAAATCTACGAATGGATGACGGGGAACGGTTCGGTAAGATTTTTATCAAATCGACGCCTGGCGTCACGGATTCGACGACGTCGAGCGAGTGCACGGGGTTGACAAACTGATGACGGACAACGGTTCGAGCAGGTTTTTTTCAAATCGACGCCGGGCGTCGCGGTGTCGAAGACGTCGAGCCGTTGCGCGAGGTGCCGGAAATTGATGCACGGATGATAGAGAACGGTTCGGTAAGGTTGGTGGCAAATCGACGCCTAGCGTCGCGGTGTCGATGACGTGGGGACCCAGCCTTTGGGCGCCGTGGCCGTAGATAGCTAGGTTCGGCAAGGGTGGGTCGTCCGTATTGGTGTATGTATCCGGAAACTCGCGGTTTACAAACTCACAATACGTTTCTCGGCTGGCTTCTCCTTGTCGCGCCCCTCGTGATTCAGGAAAACTCGCCGTCAAATTTGACAAATTTAATTTATATTTCAGATTGATTCATTGGCAACACTGCTTGAGTGTGCTAATCTAATTTTTAACATCAGTTATATTGTCAAAGTGTATTTAGGTCCGAGCAAATCGTTTTTAGAAACATGTTGTGTCTAACTTGGAGGAAAGCCCTTTTTCCACTCTCGCTCATGAGGCATACTTCAAGCTCGAGTGGGAAAAAGATGCGCTTTCTTCTTTAATTAGACAAATAGGGTGCCTAAATCTTGTAGCGCGCAAAAAATTTGAAGAAACGACTATTTTCTAACTGATGGTGGAAATCTTTTCGAGGATCAACTCAAATATTGAACGAAAAACATAGGCTTAAACAAGGCCTCAGAAAAGCTTATCCCGGATACATAAATGTGTCAATATATATGATGTATCCAGAAAGATAATATTATACGCAATAGTCTCAAAACACATCGATTCTATGAAATATAAAACCTGCAAACGTTAACACAAACATGTGTAGCAATAAATTGAAAGATAAGGAAGCTCTGTCAAACCAATTTCACAGAAGATTTAAACGATAACTTATTTTAATTAGTTTATCTACCGAAGCCATTTTGACAATAAAAACCAGAAAAACGAATCTTGTAGAACAAAGCTGTTACAATAAGATGGTGCAAAGAAATGGACTTATGACTATAAGATGAGACCATATGCAATACGAGTAGGTGACAAAAATTTCAACATTTTGGCATTAGCAATAAACCACGAGAAAACATAGTACATAATAGTAGGAAACACTAGTATAACAGAAAGTATAAAAACTGCATTAGATAAACAAATGCAAATATCCAGGAATGCAGATAAAAATGTTGGTACTGATCAGAAAGATGTGAGGATGATAGTAGAACAAGGAAAACCAATTACACTGGATGCTATGGAATTCAAACATAACATAAACAATATCTGGTGTGAACACCACATGATTTTCTTATACACATAAATCTGTATTTGTAATGTTCATTAATTATTCTTGCCACATTTTAAACATAAACAATTTTAATTTTGTATGAAAGAATGAAGAAAAGTGTATTTGTAAGATCATATTTTACGCCTTATAAATGTTTAGTTTTCGAGGTATAATTTTCAAAAACAGTAGGTATTAAATTTGAAATCTTCGTCCATGTCCGTGTCCGTCACAGCTACGTCATTTAACAATGACCAATAACAGAAATATCGCTCAAATTTGAAGCTATGTTTGCTTTGTTTCCGTAAGCTGTTTGTGATTTTTTTTTAAGTAACGAGTGATTCAGTAGAGAACATTTTCTTTTATATATTTATACGAGTATTTATCTATAGACATGGAAGCAAATTCTAATAATATTTTCAGGTTAGAGCACCCGTTTGACGTTTAAGCGTTTGGTGTTTCAAACACAGACAAAACTCATGACTGTGTGAGAGAAAAGTATTATGTGTACGAATATATGACGTCACAAATTAGGGCCCGTGAAAGTTTATTACCAAAGTTATGAATTAAGAGAATTGAATTTTAAAATTTTCTTTATTGCAATATTCATAAAATGAGCCAAATTTTGGATTTATGCTAAAAAAGTGTACAACTTTTTTTTTATGAAATGACACCATTGCATATTACATTTTCTAATTTCCATTTTTCGTTTGAAACATTTTCTTTGTAAATGTGTTTATGTTTGAAACAAATAAAATGTATTGTCCAGGTCAGCAGTAATAACTAAAAGATTGAATTCTGTCTTACTTATAATTATAAAGTTTCATTACTCTTTCTTTTATTGTTCTTGAGTTATTGAAAGTACGAACACATATCTACCTATCTATCCTTTCACATAAGTGTAATTGACAAAATGGACAAAACAAACTTAACAACATGTATTCTTTTGAAAATCTAGCCATCGATTGTTTAATGATTCACAGTAAATGCAGTAGAATGCATGGCACGAAAGATCCAAGACATTGTCTTAAGAAGTGTTCTACACTTGTTCTATAAGAAAAATTTTCTTCTAATTACAAAATTATATTAGGTTTTTAACTCTGGACAGTCACACTTGTTTTACAGTTACTCAAATGTCACACTGGGGTCTGGGAACCCCCAAGAAAAAACTATTTTCCCATAATCGAATATAATTTATGTTTGGGATTTTATCCATGGAATATTTATTTAGGTTTATAGAAAGACCTAACTTAACAGCACGCAAAGTACCATGGCCAGACTTGATATATTTTTTTTACTATTGAAATTTGAGATATTCGAATAAAACTCTTTGTATGTTCTTTTTGTACAAATATCCAAATTAAACTAATCTAATTGATTAAATTATTCCATAAACATTTTAATGATTTCATGTATCGCTAATAAAAATATTACGGTTAAAATATCAAACGTCGACTACTTTTGAAGTGTGTTTATGTTACTCGTACCTAATGTTATAAACATGTTACCAGTAGACAAATAATTAAATATGCGTTATATCAAAGCCAAAGGGCCATACTGCGGCTATTCAATTACATTTTGTAAACTGCAAACTGTCGAGGATCACTTACGAAACCTAAAATGTTCAATATCAAAGCATGTATATGCACTATAATATTGTTATTATTGCATTAAAACTCAATTATCTATTATTCAATTGGCTGTCGAATTTTAATTACATTAATTTTACTTTTGTTGCATTGTATTTCATCATTTAATTATTTCTGTAATACTTCAATAAGTAAACAAGTTTTAATAAATTATTTGAATAATTAACAATGAAATATATATAACAAAAGTTATTTCTTCTACGACTGTTAAAGATGTGAAATGTAGGTACTTCTTCTAAAATACAGTCTTAAGAAGTATTTTCGTTCGTTATGGGAGACAAGTGATTCATTTACGGGTACAATTAAAATATAACCTTTTCAAACTTTTAAAAAGAGAAAAGATTTATAATTCATAAACAAAATTGTGTGTATAAAATTAACCAACGATTGAACAAGAGTGTATGTGACAAAAACAGATTATACATTTAACTGTGAATTATTAGTAATAATAATAATAGATCTTTATTTAACATAAATAGTTACTACATGATCAAAGAAAAAAGAAATTACATTCTATATATAATTTTTCACACGTGTAATAAATTTCTTTTTAAATAGCGATATTCTTTTTGCATTCCTAATACGAGTACTTATATCTAATGAATTACATATTTTATTTGTTCGGAAACTAATGACGTACCGCTCATCAAATCGCGGACAAAGTGTAGATCTGTGTTTTAAGAGCAATTAACAATAGAATATATTCTATATTGTTGCAGATATATGGTTTATATCATATATAAATTATATATAAATAATATATAAGGAATTGACAAAGCTTTGTATGCTGAATACTACAATACTTCAAACAATAATTTGTTGTTATTTAATAATACAGCAACACAAATTTTTAAACTGAAAATTTTAATTTCATGTCAATGAAATAGGAAGGGAAAGATTAGGATTAAAAAACAATTTTTACAAAAAAAAATCTGATGTGTCCAGCACATAACCTCCCGCCCAATACTACTCTTAAACGGTACAAAATAGTATTTGATGATACAGAAACATACCTTCTTATTTGTTTATTTTCTATTTATATTTGAGAATTTTAATTTTCTTTCGTATATTTATTTAATTTTTTGACATATATTTCACTAAGATAACAGCTTCACAATCACAATGACATGTGTCACATTTCGTAACAAATTGAAAATTTTCCATGGTGTACTAGGAACACAAGATTTGTGAAATCTAATTTCTTTATATTTTATTATCTCCAAATCTAATGAAAATTATTAAAATTAGTGTAATCAAAACAAATGTAGAATTAAATATTCTTCAACTTTCAAAATAACATAAATTGTTGAAAAAGGAAATTTAACCGTGTTTTTCATGAAAAACTGTTAAGGGCTTCAAGTAAACTGCTACTTCCGGTCGACCAATTTTATCCAAAATCTAATCAGCTCTTCATTTAAATATAAGAAGCAATAATTCAAAAAATTGTATTTTTTGGTATTATAGTATTTGAGTTATGCGAGACGAAAAAATTGCCACAGACTACACACACACATACATACATACAGACATCATCGCGAAAATAGTAAAATCGTATTGTAGGGACCCTAAAACGTGCTTATTCATTGAAAACTCACTACCCAATTTTCTGACCAAAAACAATACCTCCCTTACCTAGAGGTAGGCGGGAGGTAAAAAATTATCTACCTGAACAACATCTCTTTGAAAAAAGTAATTTAAATTTGTAAACTATAATTTAAAATTCTGATGATCGAATCTAATTAAATTTCAAATATTATGTCAATTTTCAATTATAATACTGGGTAAATAAGTATTTGTAAAGTATTAATTTTAATAAATAAATTGTTTATAATATACTGCTGGCCAATAAAATGGAACATAATTGCTATTAAAATTTAATAAAATAGTTGATGATATAAATATAAATAAATAAATAAATATATCATCACGCCTTTTACCCATTAAGGGTGTGGCACTCTGCTTACGCAGATCTCGGTAGGTGATATATTTTTGCGTATGAAATGCGGTTACCAGCCGTCAAGTCATAGCCCCCAAAGTTGTTAGTGGAGGGGGAACCACAGGTGTAAATTTAAATTTGTAACTGTCGGCAGTGGGATTCGAACTGAGGATCTCACGATCCACAGTCCGACACGTTACCACGGAGCTATTTACCCCATGATGATGATAGTCTGTGAAAAGTTTCAAGACAATAAAATGAGCGTGTAATAATTAAGAAACAATATTTTAAATAATAAAGAAACTAAAGACAAAAATAAAACTTATGTACAATAATTCTCATTTACAGTATTTATCGTAGAATAAATATTTTTTTCTACGACCACTTAGAAATCTGCTCATTGTATGTTTGTTGTTGCTAGGGATATGAGGTACATTGCCAGCATCGTGCGAAATGAATTTGTTTTGTGCATATACCAATACAGGTCAGCTCATTTAAGTACAGGTGCCATTGCTAGGATACATATTTCGAATTGTTATATATTCTAATAGTAAAAGCGGGACAAATTTATTATCAAAATTTAATTAATTAGGAAATAATATCGTGGTCGTAGAAAAAGTATAGTGTACAACTCGCATGGAATGTCCATTTCCAACTCGTATGATTTGCAGCATGAGCCGAAGGCGAATGCTACAAACTTTCATACTCGTAGGAAATGAGTACCATTCCATGCTCGTTGTACAATATACTATTTTCTACGATGACTTAGAAATCTGTTCATTGTATGTTTGTTGTTGCTAGGGATATGAGGTACATTGTAAGCATCGTGCGAAATGAATTTGTTTTGTGAGTATATCGATACAGGTCAGCTCATTGAAGTACAGGTGCCATTGCTAGGATACTTATTTAGAATTGTCAAATATTGGAATGATGAAAGCGAGACAACTTTTTAATTAATATTAAATGAATTAAGAAATAATATCGTGGTCGTAGAAAAAGTTGATGGAATGTCCATTTCATACTCGTATGATTTGCAGCATTCGCCTTCGGCTCATGCTACAAACTTTCATACTCGTAGGAAATGAGTACCATTCCATGCTCGTTGTACAATATACTATTTCTTCAAACGTATTTATAATATTCATATTTTGTTACTGCATATACGGCATGGCAGTTAATCATAATGTTGCTAATACAATTATATAAATATAATTGTACTGAGTACAATTATGTAAATAAAATTGTACGGCGGATAGTTGTTTCATATACCTGTGGTGGCAGCACCTACAAGGGCAGCTGTGACGAATAACAGTTGTGTTGCAATTGGTTCTGTCATATTTTACACACCGGGGCCCACCCGATTGACAAGTTCAAACTTAAAAACCAATTAATTCGGAATCGCAGTAAGTCAGCGTTGGAGTATTGTATTTTGTTTAGTTGTGTGCGAAATTTTTTAGTGAAAACGTGTGTTTTAGGTAGTGTCCTTATCAAATTTACAGATAAAAGGTTTGTTTCATTACTATTTGCAACCTGGTAAATAGTCATGTAGTAAAATTCGAAGTACAACAATACAACTGTCAAAAATACAGTTTCTTCGCAATTATAGACACTGGGCAGTATAAACAAGTGTCCCTGGTTTGATACATAGCTTACTTCAAACTATTATCACAAAATTTCAATACCTTCCGTGTGGTTTTAATTCTTCTTTGTTTATGTGTCCCTTTTACTGAATTTGTTAATTTAAGTTCTTTATTAATATTGCTTCTTGTAATTATTTTTTATTTTTTATTTTAGATGCTATCAAGAGCCCAAGGTATTACAAAATACAGATTCTACTCTGGTAAGTTAAATTTATTTTGTAATTTGAATTATTTATTTACGAGCCCGAAATTAACAATTTGTTATTGAAGTTTGGATAATTAATCATGTATGACATAAAAATTTTGTTGTAAAAAAATTAAATAATAGATAAAATAATAATAATTAAAAAATATATATATTTGCGTGTATTTGAGTGTATGGAATTATCATATGTAAATACATGAAGTTTTGTAATACAAGTTTAAAAGTCGCGTTTTTTGTTTTAACATAGTAAGTTAAGCATAATAATTTAAAAAAATTAATTTGCGTGTATTTGAGTGTATGGAATTAAATAAATAAATAAATAAATATATCATTACGCCTTTTACCCATTACGGGTGTGGCACTCTGCTTACGCAGATCTCGGTAGGTGATATATTTTTTCGTATCAAGTGCGGTTACCAGCCGTCAAATCATAGCCCCCAAGGATGTTAGTGGAGGGGAACCACAGGGGTAAATTTAAATGGAATTATCATATGTAAATACATGAAGTTTTATAATACAAGTTTGAAAGTCGCGTTTTTTGTTTTAACATAGTACTTTAAACATAAGAAACAACGCTTAATAAAAAATATTCATTAACCCGGCATTGCACAGCTGAAATTTTTACGCCAGTGCTTGTGCATGTGCAATTGTCACATAAAATGTTTGTGTGTTCTCTGCACACATACAAGTCGCATTACTGGTTTGCAGTTTTTCTATTTTTCTCCAATCCTTCATGTAGCATCTTCCTATAGTTAGAACTATTCTTGGTCCATTGACTTTTTTAATCCCAAGATTTCTCATATCTAATATCTATTGGCTTGTTTAACTTTTGTGTTTTTCCTTCTTTTTTATTTCTAATTAATTGTATATTCTGACAACATATAGGTTATGTTGTACTAAAATCAAATTAATGGCAGATATAATTATATAAGTACAATATTTCATAATACTGGGATAAAAATATAATAATATAACACTAACACACTAAATATTATACTTACGGATAATAATCGAAATGTAAGAAAATTAGATTACACCGTGACCTGTGTAACGCCGGGTTAAATAACATAGATTTAGAATTTAATTATATACAACATATACTTGAATATATTTTACCTAAAATAATATAGGGATTTTTGCGTAAAGAAAAACTGATTTCCCATGTTAAACTCCTATGGCCCGCTTTTAAATTAACACTTTGTACGTTTGTTTTACTTCGACGCAATTAGATTATTTTCGAATATATCACATTAATGTTTGTGGCATTTAGCATATCGTAAATAAAACTGACGTCCTCTAATTCGAACTTTCCAATAACGTTGCACATGAGTATGAAAATATGTATTTGATTAATTGAAATATTGAATAACATATGCCTGACATCTAGTGACGGTAACAATAAAACAATTTTTGGTTTGTGTCTTGGCTACATACACTATTTAAAAAAAAACTTATTTATACATGAGCTGCAATTTCTAATAGTTTTTTTTTAATAATAATTATTATTATAATCTCAATCATCTTAACACAACATTGAATTTTATGCTATTTCAGTCACTCTTAGTTCTACATTTAACTCTACGGCATATAGATGGCAGTGTTTGACTAAAAATTGAACATTGCCAAATAATTTATACGTATTTTAAATACCCATACTTTTAAAATTAACAATTTTAAATAACAATATTAAAATATGTTTTGTAATATATTTTTTTAAATTGTTGGAAATTTAAAGTAAAAATCTGCTTTATAGGTTCATTTTCCAGTCTAGTTCACCGAAAATTCCCCAGATGACAAAGTAATTTTGTTTAATAATAATATAAACAATACTGGAAATAAATAATTTCATTTACATACATGGGAAGTCAGTTTTCTTCGCGTAAAAAGTGGCCAGTTAATTTTGATCTAAAATACTTCAAACAAACGTTTTAGATTTTATTGTGAACATTTTTCATAACCGAGAAAGTCAAAATTAAAATAATCATATTTCATTTTGAAAGTTTTGTAACCGAAATTATTGTTATAAATAAAATAAATATTTGTTTTCACTTAAACCAATCAATGATAATACATTAAACTTTTTTATAGTTGAAATGTCTATTTTGTTTCACAAATTTAATTTCGTTTATTTTGGCTACAAAACGTGCTAAATGAAATGTGATAGCTGAGTTAGAGGCAGAATCAAATTATCTACATTTATATCAAGAATTTTTGTCTAAAATTAACAGGTCACTCTTGAATAAGTAAAAACTGATTTCTCATTATCAAAGACTATGGTTCAGGTTTTCATTTTACCCGGTATATTTCATAAAGTAACGACAGTAGGGAAGAAAAAGTCTGCTTTATTAACTGTTTAGTTAAGCTTAGTTTATTCTGTTGTTCACAGATGGCACAAAAGTTAGTGTAATAACATTAATTCGATAAATTGATATTCGCTCAGCTAATTTAAATAGTACTAGAAATAAATAAACAATTTAATTTATGTTCTATAAAATAAGTGTAAATTGTTTTGAAGAAATTTACTGTATTGACTATTTCACTGGATTAGTTCATAAAATGGTCCACAGATGGCCCAAAAAGACAGTTAATAATAATAAATCGATAAACTGATATACATTTAGATTAGAACATTATTAGAAGAATATACTTTCATTTACATCATATAAAAATAAGTGTAGGTAGTAATTCAAGTAGAAGTTTGCTTTATTAACAATTTTCTTTATCTAGTACTGTTGAATGCGAATAGATGGCGCGAGAATTTAGTTTAAAATTATATTTAAATTATAAGTAAATATACATTCTGACAGTATAATTTGACCGTGAAACAGTAAACTCCGCCTTCTAGCTTGTTGGTTCCATACCGGCCACTTGATGTCAATAATTTTTTATTCTAAAAAATATATGAAGTTATAATTTGCATGTTTAATTATTAAAAACACATAGATTGTATAAAAAGTTATGTTTTAGTCGTTTATTATTTTATCAGTTTAAATTTGGCGTTATTTAAAATCCAACGCTTAGCCTACCAGGGGCGGGGGGAAACAAGAAAATCTGACACATTTGATGTTCTCTAAGGTGCCGAAAGGTAGAGTGACTCTTGCTAATATAATTTATACTGTGTTCTGAGTTCAAAATATTCTTTATTCTAAATTGAACAATACAACAAAGAAACAATTTAAGTTCTACTTCATATGCTATACAAATATTTGAGAAGAGATTAATGTACTCGAAAATTATTTCTTGTGATTCGGAATGTACGATGCAAACTTGTACAAGTAGACGTTAACGCCATTCGATATGTACTTGTCTGAGTGTAGTTAACTTGTTAACTAGCATTCCTGCCGAGGACGCATATTAGTTGTCAAACTATATTTAACAAATAAAATACAGAATGATTCAGAACGTACGGAAAAGATTGAAAGTGTTGCTAGAGGGGCCTAAAATAATGTACCTATTTTACTTAAACTTGAGACAAGAACTCAATAACAAGAAAGTTACAGCAAATTAAATTTGGATCAATTAATAAGCAGTCGTTACAAACTACAGTAGTTAATTATGTTTTAAATTGAAAATGGGAATATTTTAAACTTAATTGAACTTGAACAATATTTAGCTAAAAAAATTATTAGTAAGTGTATTATAAGAGTTATGGCTATTTAAATTTTTATTTTATTGCTCAAAAATTACTGTCCACATGTTTGAGAGCAATTTAAAAACAAAAACACCACTAGAAACAAGCTGTTGTTGAAATTAATTAAACATCAAAGAGTGTTAAGTTTAAAATGGATAATACTTTCAGTAACGAGGTTTATGTAGAAATGATTATGGTTTATTTAATAAGTTTCATTAATTAAAAAGATTTGTACAATTCACCACTCTTGTCATTATTTTTTGTTGAGTGCATAATTTAAAATTAAAATAATAGCATATCGTCATTAGCTAAAAATTTGTAATAGAAACGAATAAATAATGGTGTTACTAATTCTACCTAATTAATTTAAAAGAACTTTAATTTGCTGTAACGTTTTGGTTATTGAGTTTTGGTCAAAAGGTTTGCTCCAAGTGGTTATTTCTGACAAGTTTGTGACAATTTCACTGCGCCTGCGAAAATGTAAACAAATTAAGTTTGAAATATAGACTGGAACGGCGAATGGAATGAAGCGCATATGCATGCTAATTTTTTGTTTTGACAGCTAATCTTAAATATAAATATAAATAAAGAAATTCATACATTTTTCGCTACAAAAAAGAAATGAAGCTTATGTTTCGAAGTTAATTTGTTTACATTTTTCGCAGGCGCAGTGAAATTGTCACAATATCACAAACTTGTCAGAAATAACCACTTGGAACAAACCTAATATTTTGGGCCGACCCCTATCTACACATAAAATCTGTTCCGTACGTTTATGAATCACCCTATATAATTAAATAAAGTTGTGGATAATAAGAACAAAACCTATCAACAATTTACATTAATTCAATGCGTGTGTACTTTGAACAGCATTTAAAATTCAAATTACTAATTATTGTACACTAGATTCACTGAAAAATTCCTTGTATGTAAAATCTATAAATATTCAAGTAACCAATATCGGTGCAAGGGTCGAAAAGTGACGCGAATTATGTCTAGAACGAGAGACAGGCTATAAATATGAATCGTCAATAAGGTAGTAACTCACAACAACATTAAGGCAGTAATTATACAGAATTACTTGAATTCCCATTATTGTTTCACGTGTTAATTTATTATGAATCAAATACTAAAGTACACAGGAAAATTTATGCGGGTAAAGTGCAATGAAGTTTACGAAACAACTATATTGATATCGGGAGACTTTCTTCAGTAATTCCTTTCAATGTCAGGAAGATTTACAAACCTTATCTTATCGTTCTAGAAATGTTCTTGAGTTGATTATTATTGTTTAAACTTGTTTAAGATTGAGACATGTCTCGTGAATGTCAAGAAATTTATTGCGCGTTTTAGCATTGTTGCTAAATTATTTATGGATTTTTCTGTCAGTGGATATTATTGCAAATCCAAAAATACGCAAATTCATAACACTGATCGATATTGGATAGTCTGACGGTCCAAAGTCCGAGCTAACTTTAAATTTAGAGTGTTGTGGTATTTAGTTTATTTGATTGATTTATTTATTTATTTTCCTGCACGTTCAAAGTTCATTCTTATATTTAGTGGTTAATTCCATAATTTTTAGTATTTCTAGATCCGGACATACACATTAATATAAATTATAAATAGAAAATGGAATAAATTAAATTGTTTATTACAACATAAATAAGTAAATTATGAAATGAAACAGTATTTACACAAAAACTATGGGTGAAACCACGAGCTCTGTTTTTGGGTAGGCTTTAAAAGAAGTGTTTTAGCTTCAGTTTTAGCGCTGTACAATGTTCTAAAAAATTATCCAAATAAAAATGGTAGATAATACATTTCTCTGTAACTTGTATTTGAAGCATTTATTTTATAAAGTAATTTTAAAACATTGTACAGCGCCAAAACCGAGTCTAAAACACTTCTCTTAAAACATTCAAAAACAGCTTATTGTATCGGCCAATGTTTTTTGATTCTTATTCGTAATATAAGGAAGTATAGGAATCATGAAGTTTTGATTCTGATTCTGATTCCGGTTGGAGCATTATCTCATTAACTTCTGTGTGGATGAATGGATTGATATGTGTATATTCAATAACTCACGACTAAGAAAAGATGGAGTGACTAAACTTTATAATTATAAGTTTCATAACAAAGTGATGAATTGAAGTGATTTTGGTCACAATTGAAAATCCGGATGTTAATTTCAAAGAAATATGGAATAAAAACTGTTTTTGAAATATTCTTGTATCTGCTTTATATTTTAAGAAAATAGTTAATTGGTTAACCAGGCACCAAAATACCAGATTTATGGCAGAGGCTGCCGAAGCTGCAAATCAGAATTATTTGCCAATTTTAGAATTAATATTAATTTAGTAATACAAATTTTGAAAGTTACCGCCATCAAATTATGTTGCTATATGTTTGTTGAACATTTACTATGGGTTTGTTGAGCGTTAGTAAGTAAAATATTTTTTCTGCCTAGCCCTAAACAGTAAGAGTGACCTTCGACAGACTGTTAGCTGTCAATAAAATCGTACTTTTAATGTTAATTGTATAAGAAAGTCACGTTGTCAAGTTATTTGTCATCATGTTCTTAGGGAACACTCGGCCCAATTCTCTAACGAAGTTGTTATACTTGCTATTAAGAAATTTGCTAATGGTGACAAAAACGTATCAAAAGTTCATGTTTATTGGGGAATATTTTATTAGCCGTCAAAAAACGATTCATTTTTGTCACAATTAGCAAGCTGTTATGGTAGCAACTTTTTAGAGAATTGGCCCGATTGTTATACCGTGAAAATTTGTACTCCTATTTCGAAAGATGTTGCTTAGTAACATTTCGAAACGAATGATATTCCATTTATAAAGATATGTTACCTATAAGCAACAATTTTACTTGCAAAATAATGGCTCCAAAATATTTTTATTAGACTAATATTATGCGAGAATAATCACAATACTATCAAACCATATCTAATACTTATTTTCTAAACTGTACATTTCACTGACAATCGCTATTTGTTATGTACTAAATGGGTGGAGTATGGAGTTACGTTATCGCAAATTCCTGCCGAGGGCTTAATCGGTTTGTCGAGGTATATGTATATCCTTGAAGGTGTGGTTTCAACAGAGGCCGCTAGTGTCGCCTAAACATTCTGGATTCAAAATATTCTGGGAATGTCTTCAAAACCCGAATACGCAAAAACAGAATGAAATGTAACAGAATACGCATGCACAGAATATGCAAAAACCGAAAGGTTACAGAATGGCACGAAATATGCAAAAACAGAATATGCATTTCCCGAAAAAGTGGGCGTGGCTCTTTGGTTGGTCTACACTCACCGCAAGATGTTGGTAGGAAATTAGGTACATTCACTAATAGATGTGACTTATTAATATGTCGATAAAATCACAGACGTACGATTTGAATTGTCAAAATGACAGCTAAATTAATTAAAACCAATAATTATTTTTTATAATTCAGTAAACTATATGTAAAAACCATTGATGAACTAGAATTTTTGCGAGCACATTTACTTTCTATCAAATTAGAAAAACAATTAATTTGGTAGTTTAGTTCTGACCTTCAAATATTATATAAATTAATGTCTCATTATTTATAGTTGTCACTATTAGTGTGGTGATCTATAACTTTGTGCTTGTCAACATACCATGTTATAATAAATGGCTCATTTTATATAAACATACGTTTTTCTGATTTTTGTAAAATAATCTGTATATTATTATATAATTATTTAAAAACGTATCAATTGTAAAATTGAGTAGAATTTATTGAAACCAAAGAGCCACGCCTACTTTTTCGGGAAATGCATATTCTGTTTTTGAATATTTCGTGCCATTCTGTAACCTTTCGGTTTTTGCATATTCTGTGCATGCGTATTCGGTTACATTTCATTCTGTTTTTGCGTATTCGGGTTTTGCCCGTACACCCAATATTCTCATATAAATTCCACTGTATTCAAGAAATAAACAATCTCGTGGCTATTTCAATTCATTGCTACAGCATCCTATAAACAATAAAATGTTAATAGTGCCCTAAATGCCAAGATTGTTCATTTCTCGTTGTTGTTTTAATTTGATTCAAATGGAAAAGTACAAATATTTTAAATCCTGATAGTAACCGTGTCACGGAAACTCATTTCGATTTGTGGATCTAAGCAAATAGTTTATCTGTATATGTACCCAATCCCTAAGTTTATCTCGTTTAAATATAGCATTCTAAAAAACAATATTTACAAATAGAACATTTCTACAATGCAATAAATAAAACAAATAAACGCCAAGTATAAAAAATATAAAATACATATTCATTGATATTAAACAAAGCATAGACAACTAGACACCAGACAAAAAACCCGAGGTAAGTAAACGAACAAACGCGTAAAATTTGAACAAAAGACAATTGGGAGTTGTCTAGCTGCGCGATAGTCTCTTGTTCACACACCCACTGCGAAAAGGACGAGGAGTATTACTTATCACATGTGGACAAGCGAGATAGCGACACATGTGCATGAGATCATGAGATGTTCATACACTGAGCGCGTTGGATCAATATTCCAATGACGCACGCGCTCACGCCTACAGTGGGTGATACACAGAGCACAGGGCCGTATCCGGAAATTTGTATCGGGGCAAACATCACATTAAAGTTGTTACCAAATTATCAATTACGATTAGCAATTAGAATTGACTTAGGGAATCAACACTAGCGTTCACTCTAACTTACAATTAGTGAGATATCATGATCTCTCTTTTTATCTGTCAGAAACGTCAAACAGCGTTATAAGTCTAGCGGCATTTTTATCAAACTAGAAAAAAGCATGATACGATTTTTATTAAAATAACTTGTATACATAAATTTTATAGTTTATACAACAAATACTATTTTATCACGACATAATTAAATTATTGTAATGGTTTTAGATAACTTCAACAATAATTCAATAAATGTCACTTCCATTAAATGATAATTCCAAGTATATTTCATATTTTAAATCGTTAATTTTAACTGTAATTGTAATTGATAATGGAAACATTTCACAATTTGAGTTTTATTTATATTATGAAAGAATTCATAAAACTATATATTTAAGATTGCTTTGTAAATGTTTAGTTTTCGAGATATAAATTTTCAAAAACAGCATCAAATTTCAAGCTTCCGCAATGTACGTCACAGCTACGTCATTTATTTACGGTCAATACCAGTAGTGTCATTCTAATGAGCAAATTTAAAACAATGTTTGTTTTGATTTCGTCAGCTGCCTTCTCATTTCTTGACATCAATAGATGATTAAATAGAGAACACCGCAATATTTAACAACCATGTTACCTATATTATTATTATGTAGATTGGTTTTATATTTGTATTTTGTACATACCAATATTCTCACTGACGTTTGATGTTTGAGCGTTTGTCGTGAATGTGTCAGTGAAAAGTATCATTGGATAATGGATAGATTAATTCCCAAAATTATGAATGAAAAGTATTCAATTTTCAAATTTTCTTTTTTGTAGTATTCATAAGATGAACCAAATTTTGTATTTATGCAAATAAGTATACGCTCTGAACGATCTAGCTCTCGTACAAATAACTTAAACCTGGAATAGAAATGAAGCTAGTTAACTTCATTCTTAATTCGCCTGTAAATTAATATTTAACTATCGCATTCCCTATCCAGCTGTCATTTTCACTAATAGTTGATTTGCTGGTTATCTATTTAAAAGTAGGAAGTTTTCTCTAATAAAATATTGAAATATTTTCTTATTGTGTCATAAATAATAAATATAAGAAATTGTAGCAACCAAAAATAAGTAATAATAAACGATTTAGTAAGGCAATATGTGCATCCTCAAAAACAGCAAAGAAACTATAGCTAATTAAATTACAAAAGAAATTCATCAGAAAGCCAACAGATAGGTTTAAAAATTAGAGTTTAGATGAAAAGTGTTTCAAAGATAATTTATTTCTTGTCAATAACATTAAACTGAATTTATTATTGTAATATTCATTTCCTTATTAGAAAATATTGATTTTTACTAAATTTGTTATTGGTTTGTTGTTTTAAAATAATATACAAGTAACTTGTTTACGTATTAATTTCTAATATTTGAACTATGATAAAATTAATCGACCTTTTCGAAAAGTATTACTTCCTTGAAAGGAATTTTCACATGTATTATAAAGTCATTATTTCAACACTTTCTAAATTTTTCTCTTTCAAATTGTGAATTATTTTTAGATCCCCTGTATAGATACAATAGCTTATATATAATAATTCTTCGCCAACAATAGTGTCACCAGCTCAATTCATTGCCAATTTCTTTTTTAAAATATGCAAGCAATTATAGGTATGATGTACAATAAAAAAGACAAGTTTTTGAATGTTAAGTGAACTACGTACGTGCCAACAAAGTACCAATAAAAAATAAAAATTACTGCGACACAATTATTTTATCCGGATACAATAACAGCTGATGGCTGTCCGCTCTCCTCAGGGAAATCTTCCTTCTACGGTCCTGCATTCCTGCGGAGCACCCAGCGTGACGTACGCACGTCTACCTGTCTGTGTGTGTGTCAGAGAGTGCAGCAGCACGCCCTCGTGACGTCACCGTCACGATCTGGCCCGGCGGAATCATACCGCGATCACGTGAACGCCATGCATGTGATCACGCGGCCACCGCATGTTTACCGCGCTCGCGATTGGCTGCCGCAGACGAGCCCCCGTTGCTCATTGGTCGGCCGCTACACCAGCACTCCGGATCAAAACAACTGCAATCGCGGGAGTTTCATTATTGTACTCGAAGCCTGAGAAATTAGACGACAGTTTACTCACGCTCGCCAAGAGAATTGTTAGTGTTTTGTATATGAACTAATTTGTTTAGTGATTGATTTTGTTGACAACATGGAGAGTGAAATTCCTACTCTACTTTCACCACCCTCGACGCCACCCTTGATGACACAAAACGTAAGTGTTACTTGATTTCTTTTTAACATGCATTTATTTTGCATGATGAAATATTTTACCAGTCCTTCATCTCTCTACCCAAATTCAAATAGCTATTTATTTCAATTTCTACACTTAAATTTTGAATCATTAAAAGCTCTTTCTACAATAATATTTGAAAATTTATTTGATAGACAGTTAGACTGTTTGTAACTTTTATACGAAGCATTTTTTTTTTAAATATTTTTAGAACATTGTACAGCGCTCGTGGTGTAAACATTTTCGAAACTGCGAAAATTAAATAAATCTTTCAATGTATTTCTAATCAGAGCCAGTTTGTGTCAGTGTTTACAAACTGGGATATCAACATAATATTTATTTACAATTTTGTTTTATCAATATTTATACAAAAGGGACAACAATATCAGTGATTAATCCCGCAGTATTAGTATTAGCTATGTCGAAATCCGTTGCTTGGTCGGTCACGGGTAGAGAGAGACAGCCTCATGTAAACATTTCGCTAAGCTCTTATATGCCAACATAAGTGCGACAGAGAGCGAACGAATATCACGCAGCGAGTGGCTGACGTTCACGTGATCTTACCGTGCGCTCTGTTTGCAGGTGTACCATGGACATCTCCCGGTATTCCAGCCATTCGGCAAGCGCAAGACGCCTTCGCCAACAAACCTGGGGGTCATCACACCTCATCCCTCCGACTCCGAGGGCGAGGAAAATGATCTGCCCATTCGTAAGAGGGTCTGTCGCTATGAAGGAGAGCTAGCACGTCTTCTACTTGCTACACCACCCCCTGAAAGAATTCTCACCCCTCCTCCGGACGTACCGACTGCGCCAATCCAACCAAGAGCTGTATCAGTTATAATGAAGGCCAACAAAGATGGTACAGTTTCTTCTGAACCTCTAGCAAAACCACATCCTGAGGAGAACATCTTGAAAAGTTTAAAATTCAAGATGGGATGTCGAAAAGAAACTCCTAAACCTGTCAGTCCTGTTCCTGTTCCTCCAGTACAAAAACCATCTCATCCTGTTGTTAAACCTACCAATAATGTTCTTCCTCCAATTGCACCTAAACCAGTGGCAAAATCCCCTGCACAAGCCCTATTGGTCACTCCTGATGGAAGAGCCACTCTTCATTACGTATACGTTGCCCAGCCTTGCACAATCAACGCAACTCCCGAAAGAAGAAGAGTCTACGAATGCCAACATCCTGGTTGTGGGAAGAACTACTTCAAATCTTCACACCTGAAGGCTCATTCCCGCACTCATACTGGCGAAAGGCCTTTTGTGTGCCAATGGGAACGATGCGGAAGAAGGTTTTCCCGCTCCGATGAACTATCTCGACACAAGAGGACTCACACAGGCGAAAAGAAATTTGTTTGTCAAGTCTGTGAGAGGAAATTCATGAGGTCTGATCATCTGGCGAAACATGTGAAGAGACACGCGAAGGAAAGAGGTGTCGCTAGTGTTCCAGCAGCCCCACCTTCCCAAAGAGTTGGTTTGGTTCAAGCTGTACTGCGACCATTACAACCTGCGCCGGTTTCTGCGTAAATAACCGGCCTATGCTGGTGTAATTCTAAAGACTGCTGATCATTTATCGTAAATAATGCCGTTCCACCCACTACGCGGCTGGACATTCCATGAAAGTGACTGCAATCATAGATATTCATTTGTAATAAATACTGGGAGGCCATGAAACAAATGCCTGTTAAACGCCTCCTAGAAGCGCACTTTTCCTCCCCCCTCAAGTCTGTGATGTATCATTAATCAATTATAATTGTATTTATTTTTCATCGAGTTAGAATATATAATTTGAGTATTTTTATGTGTGTAAATAGTATATGTTTTTTTATTATTGTTCTTGATTGATCAAAGAAATATAATATGTGATTTTTCTCTTAAACTAATTATCTAGTTTTGATTTCTGTTTTATCTATTATTCCTTTTCCCTTTTGTAGAGGCGTAGCTTTATGCTCCATGAGAATTTAATATTTAACTATGTATTACAAAATAATAATAGCTCAGTTTTTGGACTTGAAATTGTTTTAGCGTTGCAAAATGTTCTAAATTTACTTTAGAAAAGAAATATATTATTTGAAACATTATTAATTAAAATAGTTCAGAAAGTTTTGAGGGAATTGAATTTAATCTCGTAATATAACTAAAAATAAAGTTGTATGTTTACAAAAACTTGATACACGTGTGAATGTTGGAAAAATATAAATTATATTCTTGCAAACAATTTTTATTGCTCGTTTATTAAACTAGTCATATTTTAATTACTTGTTTTTATAACAATATTTACGATATATAAAAGTAAAATAAAGGTAATATTTTACTGGAGATTTCAAAGAAAAATTATAATTGGTAATTCCTAGAAAATATAAGGAAAGTCAGAGACAGGAATTTAAAGACAGATGATTGAAATTTGAAACGAGTATAAAAAATTATACACAAATACTCCCACCGCTAGCATATTTGGGAGTTTAATTTGACGGCCGGTAACCGCACTTTACTCTTTTATAACACCTGTATTATACTATAACAGAACTACAAACTATAGTAGAAAATTCGTTTGTTGAACAATTTTTCCTCATTAGTTTGTGAAACCATAACTCCTAGACAATGTCCGCAGCAACTAAAGTGGAGGCGAATTGTTGCCGTGCTTGTAAACAATTAAATTTATTTTTTTCTTATTTTTCATTTTTGTCCAAACATTGTGCTACTGCAATATAAAAATATCTCTGAAATAAAATATACAGTGAGACCAACAAAATGAGACATTTTTTTACGATCGAATTAAAACGGTTCATGATAGTCTGTGAAAATTTTAAAAATAATAAAATGAAACTACTATATTCAAAAAATATTTGTATTATTAAACATAAACTGAAGTCAAAAATGGGCCTGTAGAAAATTTAAACAAAACGATGAACGTGTTCATTTCTGCGTTTATTTTGTAATTTAAATATAGGTCATTTATATACAGTATCGGTAGGGTAAATTTAAAAATGTAAAAACTTATTTTGGTTCTTGTTTCATGTACCCTGAGTTTTCCTGCATCATTTCTTCGTATTCAGTGGTGTAGTTTTTTTTTTTTTAATAAACAAAAATAATTATAATTTTCCTACACCTACTTGTAACGTTGTATTTTAACCACTGGATTCTAGATACTAAAATAATAGATTTTACCGAGTGACATTAAAAGTGCGATTTTTTTTAACAGCTATCAGTCTATAAAATGTCACTTTTACTGTCTAAGCAGTAAACATATTTTACATAGCAAATGGGTAAATAACCACTAAATTAATTCCAAACCGGCAAAAAAATAATGTGTTCAACACGGAACCAAACATAGATTTACAGCTTCGGCAACTTCTGGATTGCTATAGTAATGACAAAATGTAGGTGTGTGTATTTTTTATATTTTAAGCAAAATTGCATAACTTATTACGAAGTATTTACACTGTATACAAGTAAGCGTTGGTAACAAAAAAAACAAATATTTATGCCATTTTTTAAAATTATTCACATTTTAGCTTTTTACAAGAATAATATTAACAGGTGTAGAAAAAATCTGCTCCCTCATATTAATTTAACAATGATAACTACAAAAGCAATAATAATTAAAAAAAGAATATCTCCGCCTATGTAAAATCTATTTTTAAACAAATCGCACCTCTAAAACCACAAACATTACAAACATGGATTCCGCTTGACAACAAACCCTAAAAATACTCAGTCAACTTGTTTAATTCCTGTACATACATCATAAGTTAACCACGGCGACCGCGACGCCAAACAAGCAAACACTCTTTATCGCTGTTGGACTCATCAAGGCGGCTTTGATTTGGGCGTTGCTCAGTTGTTTTCGTATTGCAGACGTTCACGCGGCCGCGGCCACCTCTGGTCGCAGGACGGCCGGGCGTCGCACGCGCGAAAACGTGCCTGTCACGCGAGCCACCCGTGCTCAAGCGGAGCGGTTATCTCTGTAGCGGTTATACGTTGAATTGCCGGCTGATTTGTTTCCGTGTAATGCAAGGAGCATGATTATATATTGTGAAACAATCGACGAAACAAATTTGTATTGCAAATACATAATCATTTCATTTATTTTGTATATTTTTTTATAGTTCTTTCTTCTTCAACTTAGCTGGGTTTCCAACATTTTTATAAATCTATTTTCAGTTCTTACTCTATTGAACGTAATGCCAAGTACACGGTAGGAAAATTTTGAGAGAAAATTAGAAAAACAAGTTTCAAATGGGTCAAAATAGAAAAAAAATTCCAAAAAATCTGATGTTGGCAACACATAACCTCCCACCTAAACAACTTTTACATTGTACGCCTTTTTTATTTACTCTAACTAAACTATTGGGCATCCAAAATTAAAATACGCTGTCGTGGTAGAAAACTGAACTAAGCATAAGGTACATAAATTTCATTGTATTTTGAAATTAATTGTTATTTTTTAAAAATTAATAACAATAGCAGTTATTTTAAGAGTGTTCCAATGTAAATATTACATTTGTTTAAGCCGTATTATTTAAATATGATGTAAAAATGAAAGGTAAATTGTATTTTGTAGATTATAGGTTAAGATTGAATTTTCTCCATAAAAACAGAAAAATTTGCAGTGTGTATGGCAACAGTTCTGCTGCCAATAAAAGCAAACTACTAATACTAAAGCATGCATTCGCCATCATAAGATATCATACAAAATGAATTTGATGTGTACCTTTCGTGAATTGTGAACAACGCCATCTCTGGATAATTTGGAAGCACAATTTACTGAGATGGCTCAAAATCCCTTATAGGCCTTCAAGTAACTACCACTTGCGGTTGATGGCTGATGGATTGCTGCCTAAATCTAATCAGTTCGTAATTTGTAATGTTACAAATGTCATATTTGAAAATGATATTGTCATTAGAATCTGATTAGGCACAATATAACCTCCCGAAAAATTTTATTAATAAACGGTACAAAATATAGAAAAATGTTTCAAATAAAAATTGTAGCTATACATCTTTTTAACAAAATTTACTCTTACTCATTTATTTACTGACATATTCAAAAAAAAAAAAACACTTCCGGTTCTCTCTTGCAGCTCATTTCATGTCCAAGTATATAGCAGACATTTTAAAAATAAACTCTCAGACTTCTAACAAAATCTTTCTATTTTATCAAGGTGTAAAATAGTTTTGAAAGAGATTCTTGATCTGATTCTTTGTGTATGTGGTAAACAAATATTTTAGAAACATGTGTGTACTTATAACGAAAATATATTTGACTCATTACTAAATTATTGAGGTTATATTTGATTATGAGCCAAATTGAAAGAGTAAAATTCATTTTAAAATGGAGAACATAAAATGAATCCACAGAACCAGAACAAAAATGATAACCTACATAAATTCCACTAAAAATAAGTACAACAGCTGGATGGTGGACTTAACCTTAGGGTTTATTAAAAATTTAAGCGAAACGAAGTAACCCAAAAATATGTTCCACTAAAGTGAATAACAGCAACATTTTGGGCCAGTGAAATGAATACCTGGAATAAACAAATAATAGTATATATTACGTCACTCAATAAGTCCGTAGGATGACATATGTATGGCTCCACTATTGACAAATCAATATGATTTTTAGGAAGTACCAACCTTAGAACGATACGTGTCAAAATTTTATGACAATCTGACGTTTATTTCATTTGTTACAGTTGTTTTAGTGACGCTACTTTTGTAATTTTCACAACAATGGAAAAATCTGAATTTCGTGTGTTGATAAATCATTGCTTTTTAATGGAAAAAATACCGTTTAAGCAAAGCAATGGCTTGACAAATGTTATTTGGACTCTGCTCCATTGAGACAAATGGCAGAGAATTTTTTTGCTGATTTTAAACGCGGCCATACTAACACCGATAATGTTGAACGTTCTTGTCGACCAAATATAGCAGTTGTTCCAGAAAACATAAAAAAGTCCACAAAATTATTTTGCGCGATCGTAAATTGAAGTTTCGTTAGATAGTTGACACCTTAAAGGTATCAGAAGGCAGTTTATTCACCATTTTGCATGAACATTTGAGCATGAGAGAGCTCTGTTCTAAATGGGTACCGCGTTTGCTCACAGTCGATTAAAAACAACAACGCGTCGACGATTCAAAGCGTTGTTTGGAGCTGTTTTAGCACAATAAAAATAATTTTTCATGCGGTATATGACAATGGATGAAACATGGATCCATCACTACACTCCAGAGTTAAATAGGCAGTCCGCGGAGTGAATAGCAAAGGATGAAGACCGTCCAAAGCGACCAGAAACGTAAATGTCAGCTGGTAAGGTTTTGGCCTGCGTATTTTGGGATGTGAACGGTATTTTATTCATCGATTACCTGGAGAAAGGAAGAATCATCAATAGCGCATATTATATTGAATTATTGGTGCGTTTGAGTGAAGAAATTATAAAAAATCGACCCCAAATGAAGAAGAAAAAAGTGCTCTTTTATCAAGACAATGCACTGTGCCACAATGGCAAAATTGCACGAAATACACTTTAAATTGCTTTCTCAACCACCATATTCACCAGATCTGGCACCCAGCGACTACTAACTGTTTCCAGGCCTAAAAAAAATGCACCAGGGAAAGCGATTTGGCTCTAATGAAGAAGTGATTTCCGGAATTGAAGGGTATTTTGCGGCCAAAGATATTTCGTTCTACAAAAAAGGCATCGAAATGTTTTCGAAGCGTAGGAATGAATGTGTCATCCTTCAAGGGGACTATGTTGATGAATCAAGTCAAATTTTTCCAAAAAGTTATTGTTTCATTAGCCATCCTACGAACTTATTGAGTGACGTGTTAAAAGAACAATTCTTTAAATAAAAATTCGTAGTTTCAAAATTTTGAATTAGTTGGTGATACTGATGTAACGTTTAAAAATTCAATTCATCTTATTTCCTATCCATTATTTTTATACTACTGCTTTTAAATAAAAAATTATACAAAAATAGAATTTATACAATTGTTTGTGTTTGTTTATTTTGTGAATTTTTTATTTTTTTTTTTACTTGATATTTCAGGAAAGTCACCAACCTTATAAATAAAAATTGCACTGCACTATTAAAACACTCGATTGAGCTATTAACGTACTTTTTTGAGTACTGTAATAGCTTTGTTATAGACGCAAAAAAGAAATTAACTTTTTTATAGGTGTGACACCATGCTTTCATAGATCTCACCAAGTGGTACATGTATGTTTGTATGTGAAATTATATAGTTTAACTAGCATATGCAAATTGACGTTTACATCATTTTATGGTTATGATTTTTTTCATTGGAGCTAAAGTTCTGTTTCCTGATAACCACAGAACTGCTTAATTGCAAAGTTCCAGAAAAATTATCTGGCTTAAAATAGATGGACCACAGCAGTAAAGCTACAACATTTTCAAAGTTTATTGAATAAATAATATAGTTTATTCATAGCACAAACCTATGAAAAAAAAAACAACACAACATTTATTTGAGTAGTGAATACAGAAAACTGTGTTTATTTGTAACTTTTTTAAATATTTAAACGCCTCATCGTAGCTTCTAAATAAATAAAGAAAATGAGGAAACAAATGCAATTAAGTCTACTAAAAATAGAGATGAGTTCGTCGACATCCAAAATAAGTTGTAAACAAAGAAATGAGAACAATGACAATCATCACTTGCGTACCGAAAAATAAAAACTCCTATTCACTTTCGAGTTCATCAGTAGACAAAACATTATTGCAAAACATTGTTTTCAAGCATTGTTTACCAATGATTTTTGTAATCAAAGGATATCTATTTCTATGTTTCCCGTAAAATAGTGTTTATATATATTGAAAACAAACAGCAGGGCTTGCTTCTAAAGATAAAAACACACATTCAAATCCAAACAAAAAATTGTAGGCTCGGCTTAACCTTGTCCTATTTCCAGCCAGCTCATCACCAAGGAAATGAGAAAAATAACAATCCAATAGTTTATAGAAACAAAATATAAAATATCTAGTTTCATTGGAATTAGGCCAGATTTTATCTATAGTTATTTGCGAAACAATATTCAAATTTTATAATTACGATGGAAAAATCCTACATATCAGTAAACAGACATAATTATCAACTGAAAACGTGACTTATAGAACGTAGAACACATTTAGGCATTCGAAAAAAACAAGAGATTTATGAAATATTTGTCAAATAATATACTAAGATATTCTGCTTAGAATAGTTTACATTCACAACTCTGAATGCAGTTAGAATTAATTAGATCAATTTATTCTTTCAATTCAGAGGCGTGTTTTTTTAGTAGGCCATGGCCTCTCCGTCTTTTAAACTCACCCACATCAAGAGTGCTATGACATTTTGCGCATTACGTGTAATATTCCAGAAGCATGCTTTTCAATGCCACGCAGAATTTGACGTAGTTTAATGTTTTGTTTACAACTGGATCTTGTTTTTGAAATAAATGTCAGACGAAAAAATTTAAACCTCCATATCCTTATTACAAAGTTTTGCTATAAAATTCTCGTAAATATTTATTTGCCATTCTCATAAAAAGACACAGATGAGACAAATATGTATTACTGAGTAAACTACTTAGTAAATAACTCAATAAAGAAGCATAACTATTAATTTTTATCTTCTGTGAGTCATTTTGTGTTCCTAATATTTTTGTAACAAAAGAGAATCGTTTTTTTCTTCAACAACACCATATTTGGAAATGTATCGAATAGCAGATAATCCATCACACATCAGATAGTAAGGTAATATTAAAAATAATTAATACAATACATGCAAAATTACACAGATTTTATCAAATTAATCAATATTAGAATGAACCATGTATCAAAGTTTCTAAATACCTGTTTAAAGTGGTACAGGTCTGCCTATTGATTTTAAAAAATAAACTTATAAATAAACAATAGTAATAATAAATAACTTAGATTACCACACAACATACAAATCTTAATTTGAATGTTTAATCATTACATTTCACACATGCTTATAAAGTATATAGATGATTCAATACTTTCTCATAACAACTATGGTTTTTGAAATATTTCATAGAACACATACAGAGTGGTTTTGAAGTTAATGTCATAAATTTAAGGGTAATTAGTATGACATGAATATATTACGAAACAGAATTTTTTTTTTAATTCGCATATTAAGGACAATTTTCATAAAACTAACATTTTTGGTACCCCTGGACTACTGGCAATGCCCCCAATTTTACACAATTATTTTCGTTAAAATGCTATTTAATTATTAAGAATAATATCTTATACAACTAATTTTGAATGTATTTTTGATAACCATATATTTAATGAAATATTAATAAAAACAGTAGTAAAAAAAGTTTCCTAAAGACAAGAAGAATTTTCTGGATTATGGTGGATTTAGTTCTGTTCTTTTAGTAAAAACAAAACCTTTAAAAACCAAATACCTATTTTAAATATATCTGTAAATTCGTAAATATGTCTTTAACTAGTAAATGGTTAGCCTTGCGTTCTCTTAAATAATATTTAAATGACTGTACATTTGGTTGATAATTATTGTAATTATTCAAAAACATTTGTATATTTACGAATGTGACTAATTATAATTAAAATTCTTTAGTTTATGTCTTAAATTTTTTGTTGTGCCTGGCAACAATGGGCAACTGAAACAATTTTGCACTTTTAGCAAATTATTAAATAATTGTGAGCATCACAAGACTTTTTTATACACATACATTATTTATAAAAATAAACAACTAGCGAAGAAAATGAAGACACTATACAATACAATATAGAAGGAATTTCATTTAAGTGTGCCACTATTGCTATCTCGACAGTGACACGAAGTTGGTTAAATTAGCAAAAATATTTTTTAACCAGAGGTTCTCGAAATATGGAACTAATTTTTTAAATTTTAAATGGCAACATATATTTTTTATTGGCTCATATAACATAGCATTTCTTTTCTGAATTCAACGATATAAATATAAACATATCATATTTTTATATATACATATTAGGTTTTCTCAAAACCGAAAACAGATTCGTAAAAATTTGCTTATAATATTTTATGTTCCAAATAATATTACTAATCTCTTATTTTTATTTATCACAACTGATTTCATATTAGAAAAAAAATAATAATTTGTTGTTTTATGTCAAGTAAATTTCCATTTGTAGCTTCGCAATTGTTACCGAAATCAACTCAGTTCTTCACATTCTCAGGAAACTTATAATTATAAAGTTTTACTATTCTATCTTTTTGCGTTCGAGAGTTATAGAATATACGGCCACACGTCCAACCATCCATCCACACAAACGTCATTGAAAAATGATCAAATCTGCACCTCAAAACTTGTATTTCCTTGACAATTCAACTCATAAGCCATCTGTCAAAAATGGTCCAATAGATTTGAGGATTAAACATTTTCCACCAGTTGAAAAGAATCGTACTAACATCTTTCACTAGTGATCTCATCGATATTTTTTCGACTATTTTCACTAGTGTGACATTTCTAAACAATTGAATTGTTGCACTGTTGCTGTAGAAGTGAATGAATTTGCAACTTGCAATTTGCAACTCGTTGAATTGTCCTCTACTATTAGTGATACAAGTGATGTAGACAATTTTTGGGGCTGCATCACTCATGGTTATTACGCTTGAAAATATCAAGCGTAATGCCCATTCGTGATACAGCAACAAAAATTGTCGACTAACTTGTAACACTAATGGTATTATAAAAGACAATCTCGCAATTGATTTTTTTTCACGATTGCTATACTACGTATTAGAAATAAAAAATTAGACAAACACTCAAAAAATTTGGCAACTGATAAATTGACTTTTGTACTTCATAAAAATTCCATTCCGAATATTATTCCAAATTCCTCAAGGATCTATTCGTTATCATAGACATGTCACTTGACTGTTTCTATCACTTTGGTTATTGTTTTTAGTGTGCGAAATAATAACAATATAATTATTACATTAGAATAAAGTTAACTAATATGTATATAAAGTGTTACAAAGGATAAAACATTTGAATTCATTTCAGGGAAATGGTAAAACATCATCTATTGAGAGCAACGATAAAAATAACCCTCCCGATATGTTATCATGAAAACAAATGCACATCAGAAGCATACGTGACAAATGACATACGTACCTATCGAAAAAACAATATGTCCTCACTCATACCTACTAATTACCATAAGTTTATGCGCTGTACAAGGATACAAAGCGATATATATTATGAATAATGCGATAAATTCTATTAAAAACTTGAATAAAGTTTAAGTTGTCATGCGTGTTTCACATGATCATGATCACTTGTATCAAGAGAATTTGTACCTCCGATTTTCTCATCCTGTATCGCAATAGCCATGAGAAACAATTGACTGTGCTAAGGTAAACGATGACATCATGATACCAAGCCTACTTAGATGTCAATATTTTCATTGTTTATCAATGGATTTTTTTAAATTTGCGATACAGACGTGAGATAAATTACTAGTTGTTGATTATCGATTGTTTTATCTATCACGATTTGACCTCATGAAAATATATTAATAGTTCAGATATTTTAATTACTACTTAAGATAATTTTAATCGGTTTAATATCTAGTCGCGTGTATTTTTAGTGAATCCAAATATAAATAGTTAACTATTATTCCTTACAATTATTGTCATTATTGCAAAAAATGACATTCAATTATTACACAAACCCAGAGTTGCACAATGGTGCTAAATAATTCGATTTTTACCTCCCGTCGCATACTGTAAGGGAGGTATAAGAATCATGCTAAAAATTGAGTAGTGAGTTTTCAGTGGATGAGCACGTTTTAGGGTCCCTAGAATACGATTTTAATAGTTTCGCGATGATATCTGTGTGTGTGTCTGTCTGTCTGTCAGTCTATGTGGATCTCTGGAGTTACAGTTTCTCAAAAAGTACTAAACTGAAAATTTTGATATTGTATCCCCTTTATTAGTTATTAGTTTTTGGTGATAATCTAATAACCGGAAGTGGTAGTTTACTTGCAGCCCCTATCAAGTTATTTTGGAATATCTCAGTAAATTGTGATTTAATAATGTTCCAAATATTATTATCTACAGTTATTGTTTGAAACATTTTCCTCTTACTGTCCCCATTTACGAATTACAACACGTTGAAGAAATATTATATTTTGATATTTTCTTTTAAATCTGCTAACCTGTGTTTTTTGAGAAAAACAAACGAATGGTTGAAAAATGTCATTTTCACAGCGGTTTATTTAACAATCAATTCCATATAATACCATGTAACATAAAACACAATAATTTTGTGCTCAAATTATAATTAATTTTTCATTTGACATCATGTTTACTCAGTGATGTATTATACATTATAATACATCATCGACTGGAACCATCACTGTAGATATTTGTATTTGTTTGAATTATCATAGTTACCATTATATACTAATTTTTATTAACACATAAATATATTTTGTGGGAAAACGAAAACGTGTTTTTAGAACCTCCCTCCAAATGTCTAGATTTTTTTTCTTGTTTTTCGACCTTGGTCTGTAAAATGTAGGGACGTTTTATTGTTATAGATTGGCTTACTGACTACTAACGGGCATCACTGTTTTGTATGCTCTTGCTCTTACAGTCAATTTATTGCTTTGGGGATTGGCAAGTTTGTTATAAATTTTAGAGCAAAATGCTTGATTCAAACTGAAAGAAAGAAATATACTTAAAACAAAAATGTAAGTATATCTGCGCACTCAATAATAATCACGCTATCCGTTATGTACTTAGCTGGGTGGAGATAACGTGTATTTCTCTCGGATTCATATCAGATTGTCGAGTTCCATCTTTTGCTATTACAATTAGATGATTGCTATTTTCGTGATGAAAATGTCACACCTCTCGTGAAGTTAGTGTATAAATAAAAATAACACCACATCATTTTACCCAATTTTGAGTTATAGCAGAATAAATAATATATTTGCGTGCAAAGTAAGATAGTTCGTATGATCTATTAAGAACGCTAGCTATAATAACAGTCAATAACATAGTGTATCAAAACAAATTAACTATAAATAGTTTATAACCTTTTTCCGTAATATTCTATTTATATCTAACAATGCATTTTTATTTATATTTATTATAATAACATAAATTAAATTACTGATAATAAATTTTACAAATAGCACATGAATTTTCGCTTCTTGTTTTTTGACCCATTTTACTCAGAAATGTTCCGCACAGTCTAAATTAAGGCGCATGTTCAAGAATTTGCACTTTCATCTAATATAGTAGAATTCTTCGCATTTCTTATTCAAAGCATGTGATACTGTTGACCTTTGTTGAACAAAAAATAAACTTGAGGTGTCAACGTATCACATATGATATAAGAAACAAACGACCTACCAGATTCAAGGTAGTCATGGTATTAGTATATTAATAAACCAAACATAAATAAGAATTTCAATGTAAATAAATCTGTATTGGAGGTGTGTGCGTTTCGTAATCAATTGATGACGAATTTACACAAAAACTACAGTATTTAAATTTGTGTGCTTTGAAGTATGACGTACAAAACTAATCTTTTCGTTTTTTCTAATGATAATAGAAAACTACGCATAAAATTAAAACTTGTTTTTTTGAATACTTTAAACATCGAAAGATGTAAATAAGAATTTTTTTCTTTAAAAATGAATTATAATGTAATAGAAATCTAAATTGCATCAGTTTACCTTCGGTCAAAATTTGTTGGTTTACCTGTGACATTTTAAAATAGAATACCTGTTTCATTTATTTGTCTAAAATAGAAACATGTTTTGTAATTAATTAAAATTTCTTTCTGTTACGTTTTCAGCAACTTTCTTTTTCGCACAGCGAAATATAACTTCTATAATGAATTGTTAATATATTTCATTGTTGATTTACTTGAAAATTCTTCATAAAAGAATTAATTTATCTGCGAAAACTACACCCAGAAATAGATATATTGTTTATTAATGAGTTATAATAATGATCTCTTTACTCAAAATATATAATCAACATAATTCGTTTATTAGGTATTGTTTTCAAGAAAAATGGTTGAAACAAAAGCTAAAGAGAATTAATAAGACAATATTTTCCAGTTAACAGTTTTTTGTAGAATCTACCATTTAGTAAAAAAAAATTGATTATTACTTTCAGTTTCAGATGAGATTCCTGCTGCCATCTGCCGGAGATTCATCGAACTATATACGTGTGAAAATATCTGGAAACTTCTGTTTCAGCAAAAGTATGTACTACTCTTATAAAATAAATATATTGCGCCATTTACAAATTGGCATATTATTATAATCTCATCAATGTTGTACTTGCTAATTTAATTAATGTTTATTTTACGATATTCGAGGATCCAAAAAAACTTATTTTTGTATGTAGTAATTTATTTGACTAGTAATTACAAGCTGCGATAAAAATATAATAAATAATTCATATACATCCCAAGAAAATAAAATCGTTATCAAAGATATAAAAATACTATTTTAAATATATGAACAAAGTTTTGTATATTTAAATATTTCGAGCAGTACTACATTAAAGCTGCCAGTAAAATATAAGGCCATGTATAAACAATGAACCTATAGACCTATAATATGACGTCAGAACATTTCCCTTTAACAATAATATATTAATACATAATTTATTGCAACGTATAGTCAAGAGGCACAATAAAATAACAATTCTGTCAATATCACGATACAGATATAAATATTTAGTGATTTAAAACAAGCCATTTTTCATTTAGTTGTTCCACTTGTCGGGCAACCATAGGATTACGGACTCGAATTTTCACTTCCAGTTTTCCTCCAAGTTTCTTCCTTCCATCCATCAGCTGAAATAACATTCCACACAGTGAAATAAATAAGACAAAATGAAATAATAAAAATGAACTTACATCAAACGAATCGTGCAATTCGCATTGAGTTTCCAACGGTTGCAGTTTGACTGTCACCGTTCCCAACAACGTGTCGCTCCTGAAAAACCCGCTGAAACAACAAGCCCAGTCGCTAATACAGCAACTAGATTAACAAAATAAATGACATTAATGGCACAGCATTCATCACGAATCAATCGATTAACATAGTTACCAATAAAGTCAAATATTTTGCACACAAGAAAAGCTGCCACCAATAGACGAAATGCTAGTGATTCAACAATTAACAGAATGAGAAACTAAATTAGATGGGGCGGAAAATTAATACAATTAGCATGCAAATCACTAAGTTTTGCTCGTAACTTTTATTCAAGTTTATTTAGTTAATTATTCTCTTCACAGATCGACAAATCGCGCTATCTATCTCCATCCACCCAACTTCATAACGAATAGCATTAATTGTACGTTTAGAATAAAAAGTTTGCTGTTAAAACGCTAGAAATAATATTCAAAAACTTTACTGACGTTGTAAATATTTAGATTATCGTATTGTTCAAATTCTGTCACTATTAAGTTTTGGTTATATCGGATGATTCAATATCTGTATTTTTTATTTTAAGCGATTATTTGAAATTTTATCGAAAAATTTTTCAATATAAAGTTAATTTTAAATTAAAATGCTCACATCATTTTTTTTTTTTGTTACAGAATGTTTCATTTTCGCGCAATGGTATGCAATTGTAAATTTTTTAATGGAACAACTTGTAAGTTGTTGCAAAATTTTAAAGATCATGGCTGCGGCTGATATCACGAGTTGATGAAAAAAGTGATAGATAATAATTATATTTCTCTGTAACATCTATTCGAAAGATTTAAAAAATAATCATTTCAGTATTATACAGCGCTAAAACATTTCTCTTTCAAACACCCAAAAATAGAGCTCGTGATACCAGCCCTGTTGTTTTTCTTTAAAACAATTCTTATTCATTCTAGTCCTCAACTGGCAGATTCATGAAATGAATTAACGCTAATTCCATTTTTTTCAACCTCTGTAACTTTATTTTAAATTAACAAAATGTGTCAAATTTTATGTTAACCTATCGTAACTACAACCTTAGTTAACATAAATATGTTTTGAGAATGGTAACTAAGTTACGACTAATAATAAAAATAGGATTAGCGCTAATTCTTTTGATGAATCTGCCTGCAAATGATCAGTACAGAAACTATTCATGTTTTTATTACTAAAACTTTCACACAGAAAATATATCATAAAATTAATAACAATATACTTATAAGAGATGCTTGAATGTCTGCTCTACAACACCAATACAACAAACTAAATCAAATATAACAAGAAAAAGTGAATAAGCTAAGTGACAAAAGCAAATCATAATTATTAAAGATCTGACAGCAACTAATCTAATTGTTTACACATTTACACATAATTCATGGCACACTTTCTATGTGGGATTATTAATAAAAACAGGAATAGTTTCTGTACTGATCATTTTAAGACTAAAACGAATAAGAACTATTTTAAATAGAAACAAAAGATCTTTAAAATTTTGCAAAAATATGTAGACTGTTCCATAAAGCTGAACATCACAGCAACCGACAGAAAAACTTATACTGCAGATATATGGGCATTTCAATTTAAAATAAACTTCGATAATATTTAAAATATTTCCATAAAATTAAAAATACAAACCGTTGAACAACTCGCTATATTATAAATATACACAAAATCAAAGACCCATTCCAAATTTAGTTAGTAAATGATCATAGCCAAGGTTTGCTAAACCATCACGTTCCATTCTTACATCAACCCAGTGAAAATAAATAGTCGAATATGTTTCATAGAAGTGGATGGAGATCGAACGAAGTTTCAATCGGGTATAAACCACGAGCAAAACGTAATCAATTAAAATTAAGTTCCAAACAGCTAATAAGAATTTACCCTCTTGAAAAGACTTCTAGTTTAACTGACTGTCTTTTAAATATTCTTAAACAAGCTCTAGAAGATCGCTGAATTGGAATCGTGTATGTCGCATTATATTCTGGATTGTTTGTATCTTTTATTACTCCTGTTTTCTCTTTGTACGGCTCTTCCTGTTAATTAATTATTATATTAAAAGAAAAACCCATTGTATTTTGAGATTTCTAGATTGTATAGGTCAACAACCCGATATCCAGCCCTGATAAGAAGGCAAAATATATCCAATCACTCAACGAATGGTGTTAGTTGTACATTTTATGTCAAAAGTTCGTTATTATACATACACAAAATAATAAAGCTATTGCAGTACCCAGAAAAGCTTGTCAATGTCGATCGAATAGTTTAATCTTTAATGTATTTTGTTGCACGCTGCAATAAATGTAAGAGTTTTAAAATTATGTACGATTCAATATATCGTCAAGCATTGTACAAAACTCAACCGTAACCCCAACTTTACATGCTCGCTTGTTAAGTAGTTTTAAAAGTAACGGCCTTGCAATGTAAATATCTATACGAAATTTTATTTTAATTTGACTATTTTAAATTCAAACAAATGAATTTTTAAATCTTGTATGAATATCAAAACTAACACAAAACTACGATTTTTATTTTTAAAAATCATAAAAGGCAGAAAATATAAAAAAATCGTATTAAAGAACTCATTTTATAATGCTCAATTATGAAATTCGTTCTTTAATATATTATTGCAACATTTTACGAAAGCGTAGCGACATCTACTAGGGCTAGATATCGGTATGTCAAGCTATATATACCTGCGGATAAGGGAACTCAAATTTCACATAAGTATCAACATCTTTAGGATTTGGACAATTGTAATTGATCCCCCTCACTATTGTTAATTCAACGTCATTATCATTAAGATCTGTGCAACACTTAACAATTGAAAAAGATTTATTTTCATAATGAAATTTAGGCACGGCATCGCCATTTCTGTATGCTAAACGAACAATATCTAAATCACGAGTAACTGAAAGAGCTAAATTTTCAAATCTATTAACTCCAGTAACATCCCCAAGAGCTTTATGGTGATCCCGAGTACTTAAACACATTTTCAACTGTTTTGTTAGTTGTTCTTCTAGTCTTGTAAGCATTTCCAAAGTCCCTGTATCATCTTCTTTACATTCATCAGCCAAAACGACCTCAAAACTGCAAAAAACAAACCATATTCTTCTACTCCATTACGAATTTTAAAACTACTCCAACCTTTCATCCAGAACAGATCTGGAAGACGCTGGAATCGGCAAAGATTCCATATCTACCGGAAAACCTCCTCTTGCCGCATCAATAACTTTATCGAAACCTTTGGCTGTCCTCAATAATTCTTTAGCTTGGGCAATTTCGCCTTTCCTTTTTGCTTGTAAGGCTGCTTCTTTAAACTCTCTTTGCCTGGCCAATAATAAAGCCACTTGTTTTTCAAGATGCGTGTTAGAAACTTTATTTCCCATTGTGCGGGTGGAACTTTGTCGAGGGAGAACTTTAGGTGTGGGTTTAGGTGTAGAATCATCAGCAGCAGAAGATGGTTGCGGTGCAGCAGGTGCGGGACGTACAGGAGCTGGACCTGCTGCTGCAGCTGGAGGAGCAGTTCCAGGAATTGGAGCATATCCTGGAGGAGTTGGGAGCTCGTCTACAGGGATTGGTTTCCCTGCTTTATGAAGTTTTATCGCTTGTTCGAATTGTTTCACTATTCGACCCATTCGGCGAGCTTTACTGGAATTTCCTGAAATAAACAGTACGTTTAAAGATTGTATTGAATATTTAATCAATTTTGAGGAAAATTTTGGTTGTTTAAACTTTAAATATTATTTACTCCAATCCAATTACGTTAAAGGAATATCCAAATCTAATTTTTTCTAATATTTTAACTCTTAACTTAGAAACTTCACAAAATAGAGAAAAAAATTCAAATAAAAATTGTAGCTAATATTATTCTACATCTTTTTGAATGTAACAAAATTTACTCTAACTCAATTATTTACTGAGATATGTCAAAAAAAAAAAAAAACTGATAAATCTCCAAGTAAACTACCACTTTCGTTTGATGAATTGCTACCAAAATCTAATCAGCTCGTATCTTGAACATTTAAATTTTAAATATATATTTCAAAATGATATCTTCATTAGATTTTGAGTAATCGTGAACAAAAAAAAAACTTTTACTTAGACTGACGTTCTACAAATATCTCCGAATCGCATAAAATGTTCGTAAAATTCTCGAAATTCGAAAGATTAGGCGGATAAATAATACCGAATGATTCATTGTTCAAGATTATGATGACGCATACATAACATCAATTTTATTTAAAAATTACCTTCATTTTTTGCAGTTTCCTCTTGTTGTTTATAAACTTGCAATCTTTGTTCTAAAGCTTCTCCTACACTTCCTGCTGTTATCAACTGTTCTTGTGGTTCTTCTTCTTCAGTCGGATTTTCTACATTTCCTTGAGTTTCATTTTCTTCCTTCTCTTGCGGCGCCGGTGCTGGAGGTTGACCAGGAGGTCCAGGCATTTGACTCAAATCAACTGGTTCACCATTTTCAACTGCTTTGATAACAGCATCAAACTGTTTCGCTATTTTCATGTAACTTACAGCTGTGGGAATATCGCCTGCTTTTTTTGTTTGGACAGCTGCGACTTTATATTGATCTCTTCTTTGTGTCAACATAGACAACAGTTCTTGATTTACAGGAGGTTTTTCAGGAACTGGATCAGTTGTTTGTTCTGGATCGGGGTTAGGCACAGGTTCTTCTGGAGCAGGAGGAGGAGGAGCGGGTCTATTTGAAGCATTAATACTAACTTCAGGAGGAATGTCTTCATCATTTATGGGTTTACCAGCGTTCGCTTGTTTAATCAAATCCTTAAGAGTTTTAACGCCACGATTGAAACGTCGGGCTCGACTAGTTTCACCAACCTTTTTAGCATTTTCTTCGGCAGTAATATACATTTTTAATCGGTCTTCTAGTAATGACCGAATGTCTACAGTCTGACGTGCTACTGGTTCTGGTTCAGGCTCAGGTTCTGGTTGCTCATTAAGATCAGATATTGTCAAATCTTTTAACTCATCCAATAACTGAGGATCATCATCATCACCTGACAATTCTTCATCGGAACCGATATCTTTCATACTACTAGCAACCATAGCATCAAGATCTGCTTGTGGTACTGGTTGTCTTTTAGGTTTAGGCTTTGGTTTAGGATTTGAATCAGATGTTAAAGCCAATAATTCTGCTTCCAAATCACTGTCATCGTCATCCATTCCCCCAGTTCCTCCATCAAATGACAAATCTGTAGGTACGTCGAACAGCCCATACTACAAAAATTGTTCATAATACGAATGACACTGTTATTTTTGTATTTCTGAAAAGAATTACCTGTGCTAAATTTCTTCCAGAGTGATTTCTTTTAGGACGTTCGTCTTTCTTTCTGTTAAACATGTTTTTTATTTTTAGATAAAACTGTCACTTGCTAATTTTCATATCAAGGTCATCAAACAAGCGTGATGTCAGCGTCAGAGATTTTAGTGTTATGATATTAGCTGCATACATATGTAACTCGCCAGAGTTTTTGGTGTCATGATATTAGGTACATATTGTAATAAATAGTGGATAAAAACTGGATGAAGTCCGCAACCAGAGTAGGTAGACTAGAAGAAGGCAAAATCTGGGTAAAACCGTAGTTTACGGCCAAATATGACGTTAGCTACGGATTGCCAATGATATTTGGTGGATATGACAGTTTGGGGTGAACAACAAAAACCTAGTAAATTTGCATTCTGAAAATGCTGTTGAACAAATTCGTGTTTATTCAACCTCAACACTAAAATAAATCAGAGTTTCTTCTTTTTTTAAATTGTTTTTCTTTAACTATGACCGGCTAAAGGAACTTGGATCTGCAGCTAACGTCATATTTGGCCGTAAACTACGGTTTAGCCAAAATCTGAATATATTTCAAATGCAGATGTCATTTCGAACAAAATTTCAAGTAGCACTATTTCGCAATACATTTTTATATGGTGAAGTAAGGACCTCCAAAAAGATCCTTCTAGGATACTTGAAGAAATTCAAAGATTTTAGTCTGGAGCTATTAAACATTCTTAAATTATTTTCATACGAATATGTCCTTATGAACTACAAATATTGGTTAGTACCACGAGCTTTTGGGTATTTGGGTAGGAGAAGTGTTTTTAGCTTCGGTTTAGCGCACAACAATGCCGGTTGTTTGTCATTAGAGTCATTACGCCTTAGTTTGTAGACAACCATGTCCCATCTGTATGATTTGCCTGATGAAAGATGAAACTCTAGCGGTGAACGATGAAATACGATTTAGAGGTGTCACACTTGGATGACAATAATTTGTATGATTTAGAGCAATTGTTAAAGTATTCGATTTCAAACCGTATTAAACAGCTTTCATTCCATATGAAACAATGTATGTAAATTATTGTTTTATTCAACGTAGTTTTTTTGTATTTGTAATTGTTATAAATTAATTAAATTACTTTATGTAACACAATAATTCAACTTTTTATCTATTTAAAACGTGTTTAATGACTGATTTGTACTAATCTGCCGGTTTCTCCATCTACGAATAAATACTGAATAAACTATTTGTTGAATAAATAAAAGATATCGCATCGAAATTATAGTTCAAATAATATTTGTTCTGTGATTTTTTGATACAATATTTTTTATTTATTCGTTAGTTTATCTGGAGTTTTGTATTCGTGGATGGAGAAACCTATCCTTAAACATGAAACGTAACAACTGCTGATTATAACTAACTAATGACCCTTACTATTAGTGGCGCCGACCATAAAACGAATTACAAGCGATTATGATTAAGTTTGTTGTAAAAGATTATGAATGATTTAAAAAAAGTTCAGAACTACGATTAGACACCACAGATTCCGAATACATGACTTAAAATGCTCTACGAATATTACGTAAATCGCATTTAAAACTCTGTTCATATTTAATATCTTATGTGCATATGAACCACTTATGTTTAATAAGTAATAAATCTATACGTGAACTATTTGGTCTTTGCAGTAGACAGTAGACGTATCTCAAATGCTCATTCAATTATTTTATATTTTTAATTAAAAGCTGTGTAAATTAATATTATTACTAATTATTTAAAATTATAAGTTTAACCGCCTGAAATACAATTCACCAATCACATTGCTTGCATTTCTACCAGCGGCGTACTAGTTGTTTTATATGCATCAATTGTACTTTTATTGATAAATTATTAATTCTTCGTTAATTAATAACGAGAAAAAGCCTAATATACACAAAATTATATGGGCTATAAGGCAAAAATAATTATTATTACAGTTTTAGCTAAAAAATGTGAATTAAAAATTAGTAGCCCACGATATTTTGAAAGAAATCTACGCCTCTGTTTAATTTCCCCACCACTCAACGCATCTAGTTCACGCAATCGCTGTATGACGGCGCCACATGTCTTGTGTTCATTTTTTGACAGATAGGAATTTTCTCGTCCGAAACGACTTTGTGGAAAAATCTTTGAAAGAAAAACATCAAAAGGTATTTTCACATACAGAAAATCCTAATTTATCTATTTTGTGATCAATCCGTAAAGTCCTTGTTTTAATTATTAGAAATGTGACTAATATTGCATAAGTTTTTTGTGATTTTGACTGAAAATGTGCAGTGATTTTACGTTGAAATTTACAGGAAGAAATCATTTCCTATTTGTAGTTTGTTCTTGTATGGTGTTTGGAGTTATTTTGAACCATCCAAAGCCTTAAGACAGAAGAGAAGTTGAAATTAAACTTCAGAGTGTTTTTGCTGTGAAATCTAACGCAATTTGTGGCCCAACATAGCTTGGGAATCTTGCTGAATGCAATATGAAAATCGTAAGTGTATTTTGATGTCTATTATTTACTTAAATTTACATTATACTAACTAAATACACAAAATAGTGATGAACATGGTTTTTTTAATCTGATAACAAAATATAGAAAAATATTTTAAATAAAGATTGTAGGTAATATTAATCTAGATTTTTTTTTTGTATCAATGAAATTTACTCCATTTATTTACTAAGATATGCCTAAAAACCCTGTTAGGACGTCAAATATTCTACCACTTACTGTTGATGAATTGTTACCAAAATCTAATCATTCTAAATATAAACATAATACCTGCCTTACATGTATGTATGTGAGAGACAAAATTTTAAGATATAAATACGGAAATTAAACCATTTTCCTGTGTATGATTTTAACTGGGCCAAATGATATGATTCTGGGCTCGTAATACCTTTCCCCGGAAATAAAATTGTGGAACAAATTTAAAATAATAGAGATATATAAATAAATATTGCAAGGGTTTCTATAGAAATATGTAGCAAACACATCATGTAAATATTTAGTAGTTTAGAATCTGGTTGTTTGTTTTGCTGTTAATAGAATCCGATGAGGCCTTCGTACGGTCTTCAGAGACACTGATCAAGTGATAGAGGTACTATTAGAAGCAATATTAATTTTTTAGGAAGGATGTTAGATCAGAAATTAAAACTTTAATGTTTCGTTTTAAATATGTTCAACTCCAAAACAAATACGTGTCTAACATTGGTAGTGTCGACTTAATTTAAACCTGTCTGAAGAAGAAATGTTGATTATTTTTGTATATATTTGGCATGGCATATTTTTATATGATACTATCAAAATGGACTTTTACTTTTTATTAGAAATTTGTTAGCAAACCAATAGGTAGTTATGTACATACGACGTATATGTATGTTATATCGTGTACGTATTTAATTTATTAATTTTTTTTTTGTCCTATGAAATAATAAATCGGAAATATTAAACAATAATATTATTACTGTTGTCATTATTATTACAAAGTTTATTTGTAACATGTTTAAAAACAAAAATTTATTTTTATTGCAGACAAGGTTGATTTAATTCAGGAAGAATGTGGCAAGTCTTGGTCGGAACTTGTTCGTCGAGTCGTCTAGCATTGAAAGCATTGGAGCTGGGCTGGCCTACGTGACTTTTAACAAGATTGTAAGGTAGCGGGGAGTAGTTTTAGGTATCCATGCGCCATGTTTCTCAGTGTTTAGTCGAGTAATGGCCGCGTTGGTAGAAGCTGCGTCGTTTTGTGCTATTTTAAATTGTGTAATTACTCGACTCCTCGCGTGTATTAAATGTGAATTTTATAGTTAGATATAGTATTCAGTTACTGTATTTAAATATAAAATTCCAGTTTGACCGTTGGGTGATTCAGTGGGTGTAAATTTTTTGCGAAATGTGTTAGCAGTCGGGCATTTTGGATGGAGGCTGGGCGCGTTCTCGTACAATAAGGTGGCTTGTGCCTTAGCCACAGCGCGCGTATTACAATCAAAATTTATCGTTCGCGAGTGGGCTTCTCTCACTACACAAGAGTATGATTTCGTACGTTTGGCTCACGCAGTGCATGCCTGGAGTGGCTCGTACAGTCTGTGAGTCTCTCCATCTTCCTATAGGGTGGAGAGAACAAACCTCTGCAGGTCATATTATTGTGTCCGTTGCAACTACGTGTAGAATCAGCCGTGAACGTTCGCGGAGTATGATTTCGTATGTGCGGCCTACGCAGTACGAGCTGGAGTGCTTTAGTACAGTCAGTAGGTGGGTGGGTGAGAACGCACCGCTGCAGGTCATACTCTGTGTCCGTTGTAGAATCAGCCGGGAACCGTTTACGGGATTTTTGCAAAGCGCTGTCTTCACGTGAAGACCATCGATTAAATTTGTTCCGATTACTAGTTTAGCGCTAACGCGGCGCGTGGGGCATGCTCACAGCAGTCCGATCATCTAGAGTGGATCCAGAGTCATGACTGGTACCAGCTCTCGGCAAATATCGCATCCGATGCCTGTTAACAAGATTCGCTCTTGACAGTTCTCGTTCATTACATTTATGAATATGATAGGCTCTATTCATAAGTGCTTGTACAAAGGGAATTCCGGATGGCAGAGAAAGTAGTTGATCGACTAACGTGATTCTGTGACATGAGCTCGGGCCCCTGCGGGATCGCGAAGTAGGAGACCATTCGGGGTTCGGCTAGACGACCCACGTTTCTTTTTTGAAAACAGACAACACACCGGTTGCTGTTATTAGAGTCTTAAAGGCACAGGAATGTCTGTGGGGTGGTGTGAATCTTAGTTTTAATTTAGCTTTAATGGTTTTGGGTACCTTTAAGCTAATTTTAAGTTAATCCATTTTATTTCAGCTTTAATTTAAGTTAGGTTTAAGTCTACTAACCCATGTACTTGTATTCCTTTACAGCTCTTTCTTTCAGATCTGTATTTTTAATACGTAAGTTTTTATTTCCAGATTTAAATTGTTTCAATGTTTTTAATTTGTTAGTTTTTATTTTTTTACAGAGATCAAGAATAATGAAGACAAGAAGTAGTAGTACTAGAAGTAAGATTTATTTTTTCAACATTTCTGTTGTTTATTTATTTCTAATTTGTTGTTTTTATTTTTCTAGAATCATTGCAGAGTCAGCCTCCGTGGGAAATGGGAAATGTAGCTGAGACTACCGTCGTTGGAACAGTAGCTGAGCCAGCCACCGTGGGAAATGTTCCTGTGTCTACTATCGAGGGATGAAGTTGCAGATTCTACCGCCGATGGAAATGAATCATCCGCCGTGGGACAGAACTTCTCGTCCTGTATTTCTCTTTGTTTATATATTTTTGTGTTTTTTTCTCTTCCTTTTAGTATAGGTGTTTTCTGCTCCCATTGTTTGTTTTATTTTTGTGGTTTGTTTCTGTTGTGTTTCTTAAAACAGGGATGAAGATGACACAGTGAACTTAGTCGTCTTCGCTGGATTTCTACGTGTTTACTTTCTACTTGACACATGTAATTATACATTGTTTCATTTTAATTTGCAGTTTCTTAAGTGTTTTGTTGTTTCAGCCAAGAGTTTACGGCTGACAGATGCAGATGAAGAGTCTTCAAGAGAGTTTCACCCCTCGTAGTCAAGAGCCTGCGGCCAGCAGACACAGTTTCAGAACCTTCAAGTAATTATTCAACATAGTTCGCCGTTCCCAACAAAAATGTAAGTTCATTAAATTAATTCATTAATGAATTGATTTATTTACTGATGTATTTCTGTTTGTTTAGTGGGCGGCGACACTGCTCTTCTGTCCTAGGTTTTCTGGAAGTTTCCCTAGGGTGTCAGGCGAATGCCAGAGGAGTTTCAGTCTCTTTCTTCCAATGTCAATCCAGGAGATCTGAATTTTGTATACATTCCAAATAAATAATATAATAAAAATTATATACTTGTACATGTACTCTTGTGTTTTATTTAAGTTATAATAATAAATAAATTATAAATTGTATTTATCCATAGAGATAATAAAGATATTGTTATAGAAATAAAATGTTTTATTTACTTTTAAATAAGAAAAACAATAGCTAAAATTAATATTGTCATTATATAAAACGATTTTTCGATATCTCTTACCGTTTCCGAGATATGACGCTTTAAAGTTTCACAAACAGTTTCCCTTAAAAATCACCCTTAATATTAACTTTAAAGGACTAGAAATGATTGTATACCCCTTTTAGAATGTACTGAATACGATTTCACAAACTATTTTGCGATGGGATGTGTAGTTACACAATTAGAACAGTATTTACTTTACTATAATTACTTAAGATTTAAGGGTGAGCGCCAATTTTCGAGACCGCCATTGGAATTTTTAGGGCTGATTCTATAGGAATCCACTCCTAACTCGATTTTTTTGGGTTTTTGCGATTAAATTTTGGGGTACACCCTTCATTAAGGTCCATAGATTTCGAATTTGTGATTTAACATAGCTTAGGGTTAATATTTCTTGCGTAACGGGCTAAACATTTATTGCGGACTAACTTATATATTATGAACCAAAATACATGTTACTGATAAAAAATATATATATTATGGACTAGAATACGATTTCATAAACCATTTCGCGATAGGATTTATAGTTCCATTAATTAGAGCAGCATTTTCATCCCTTTAATTAATTACGAAAGATTTAAGGGAGAGTGGTAATTTTGGAGACCGCTATTGAAGTTTTCAGGGCCGAATCTGCGAAATAAAGTAGCCTAGGGTTAGTACTTTTTGCGTAATTCGCATTTAAAATCTGTCACTGCTCTACATAATATTCAAAGGGCTGTATCTCTGAAACGGTAAGAGATAACGCGGATCTGAAACAAATGCCCCGAGACACAGCCCTACTCTATTTGATCAACGACAAAAAACGCCCAAAAAGTTGAAAATAGGATTGTTTTTGAGGGTTGCTTTTTAAAACTTTATACCCTCAGGGCTGTATCTCTGAATCGGTAAGCGATATCGCGGATCTGAAAAACCCGTTCCGAGACAGCCCTACTCTATCTGATCAACGAGAAAAAACACCAAAAAAGTTGAAAATAGGGTTGTTTTTAAGGGTTGCTTTTAATACTTTAAACCCTCATATCTCGAAAACGGTAAGAGATATCGCAAACATAACGAAATTTTATCCACCCTCGTCCACCCTATATGAAATAACCCCCTCTTCAACATACTAGACCGACAAGGGTGTAGGGCATGCCCTTATCAATTAAATTTTTCATGAAACGTTACGATTTCACAAACCATTTTGCGATAGGGTTATAGTTCAATTAATTAGAGCAGTATTTCCAACCCTTTGTTTAATTACTTAATTATTATTTCTCAAATATGAACATATATACTTATGCTGAAGGTTAGGTATTATATATTAAAAATATAGATTAATTTGTATTTCTTTATTTATATTTTGAAACAATATACTACATTGATATTTCCTTATTACTAAGAATGAAATTGATTGTTAAGTTCTTAATTATATTTTATTTGAATACATTATTCCATTTGAAAAAATCAGGAATTTATTGAAACAATGTTTGTGTACTTATACAAAATTAATACTATTATAAAGACTAGATCAGCTTCATATATAAGAGCGACTTTGACGGAAGGAAATTGATCTCCATCTTGAGTAATCGCTTTGAACAGCATTAATATAACACCATCAAAGAGAAATCGTCAACGACAACCTTTGGCAGAAAACCGACTTCTTCGCTGCCGCAACTGAACCTAGGAACACATAAAATTAAAATTAAAACAATTAAATATTAAAATAATTATATGACAGTAAATTATGTACTATATCAATAAAATCAATCGAAAAAGTTGAAAATAAGTCATACAATGAATATAAAAATAATTTACAATTGTTGGTAAAAACAACTACGAGCTTTTGAAATATCATGGATTAAAACAAAACAAACATTTACGAAAAATACATGAAATGATTTAGTATTAATTTTCTCACCAATATTTTGCGAGCAGCGGACTTGGTAATCAGTACTGGTGTTGACGATTATGCAGAACGCTTTCAACTTGCTTCAAGTGAAGTTGCCAACTCTGGTAACGGCAAGAAACTGATCTCCATCCCCCAACATTCGCTTTAAGCAGTGTTAATGTAATACCACCAAAGGGAAATCGTTGAACGAAAACCTTTAACAGAAGACCGGCTTCTTTGCTGCAGCAACTGTACCTAATTACACAATTAAAATAGTTATTTGCAAGTAAATTATGTACTACAAATCAATCAAACCAATTGTAAAATTTGAGAAATACTTATGCAAGAACCCTAATAATTTTTTATAGACCAAAACTACAACTGGGTCAACTGAGTTTGTATTTAATTGATCACATCATACCCTGCTAGTGTAAATGAGGTTGAAATAATCCTATGTCCAAGAAATGTATTTAATTTTAGCTATATTAGAAACATAGGATTGTATTATATACATATAATATACTTTTTTGTCTACGACCACTTAGAAATCTGCTCATTGTATGTTTGTTGTTGCTAGGGAAATGAGACACTTTGCTAGCATTGGGCGAAATGAATTTGTTTTGTGAGTATTTCAATACAGATCAGTTCATTTCAGTACAGGTACCATTGCTAAAATACTTATATAGAATTATCCAATATTGAAATGGTGAAAGCGAGACAAATTAATTAGGAAATAATATCGTAGTCGTAGAAAAAGTATAATGTACAACTCGCAAGGAATGCCCATTTCAAACTCGTATGATTAGCAGCATTCGTCTTCAGCTCATGCTACAAACTTTCATTATCGTAGAAAATGAGTACCATTCCATGTTTGTTGTACAATATGGATATACTACATTAAAATTAATATCATTTTGATAGTATGCTGTGTATTTTGTATTTACGTTTCATGAATTTTGTATTTTATGTCTGAACTTCATATAAATGTTTACCTGGCTTGGTGATTTTGCCATTCTGTAGTTCGAACGAAAAGAAGGTATTTATTGTAGAGGTAGTTGTCATGCTATTCTCCAACATTCATAACATTCTCGAAATATTGATAAAAACGAAATAAAAAAATCGTTGAGCACACCACATGCCACTGTTGTTTACTGGTACAAGAATATTTAGGCTGTAATCTTCACTTGATAAAGGAGAAATGTTTTAATTTTCATTAAAATTTAATAAAAATTAAGTTTTAAAGTTTTTCTATTATTTTGGCAGCTGTCAAAAATATGCATTGTGGCGCCGAATACGGGGAATGTGGAAACTGAGCGTGAGAAAAAGCAGTGTAGTAGATTTCTTTTAAAATGTCTTGGGCCACTAAATTTTAATTCACATTTTTTAGCTGTAACTGTAATTTTAACTATTTTTCCCTTGTAGGCCATATAATTTTGAGTATTTTAGACTTTTTTCTTTTATAAAATAATATGGAATTAATTACTTATTGTTGAAAGTACAATAGACACAAACAAATCATATTGTACGCTACTGGCATTTGTCTCAGCAATCTGATTGGACGAATAAATTGCAGGCGGTAATTTTATTTTTATTAATTTAAACCGCTTATAACTTAAAATATATAGTTACGATTTACTTATTATTATCACTTATTTATTTATTTGTAGTTCCTCCATTAATTATTGATTTCTGTAATTAGGTAACAATAATTTAATTTTACCAGGTGATAAATAACATCCAATGTCACCTTTGGCGTTGCAGGTAGATGTATCCATAGTAACATGTAAACATTACAAAAACAGGTGGCAGGTGGCTTTTCAATAAATTGATTTTTGTGCAGAAATGTCATTAGACGTTAATGTTAAAGGTAAAGTAGAATTATTTTCAAGTATTGTTTTAATTATATTAGATATAACCGTTATTTACAGGTGATGAAATAGAATATTTCTCCACCAATAAAGAAGATGATGACCTAGGTTTTAATACCATCATTGGATGTATAGAGGATATGTTAATGAACGACGAATTTTTAAATATGCAAACCATGTTTTTGGATAAATATTGGAAAAATTTTGAAGATAATGAGGAAAACAAACTTATTTACATGGAAATCTTTGAGGAGTATCAGACAGAAATCGAACAATATATTGAAAACTATTTGAAAAAGAATATTGTTGATTTCAGCATGGATATATTTATACAAGAATTACTGTAATAACAAACTCAATATAATAGATTTTATAGTCTTTAAGAATTGACTATTTAATGTTTTTAGGAACAGGAAAGAAGAATTAGATGGAGAAATATTCGAGATGCTTTTCACATTTTCCGACTTTTTGACGTTTAAAGAAATGTTCCTAGATTATAAAGCTGTAAGTACATGTTTGTAGTGTGTAAAAAAATTCTTGGTTACAATTAATTCCAGATGAAAGAAGGCAAAATCGTTAATTTTAACATTTCCGTCACAAAAATTTCTTCCCACACAAATGAAGACTGAATATAATAACATGACCTAAATAAAAACATGTAAGCAGTAACAAAAAATAAAGACAATTGAAAAAATGTATTATTTTTAACTTAGCTTATAATACAAAGTACAAAAGTAATGAAATATATTTAAATTAATGCATCAAAATCTCCATTTGAACGAGTTTAGTGTTTGTATCACCTGGCATACGATAAGGAACAGTTCCTGCGTAATTTGTGACAGCTTTGGCTTGTTCTCGCACATATTGTAGTTGCTAAAAAAAGAATAGTTATTTACAAACCAAGTGTAGAAAGACATTCTTCCCGCATGAGTGCTTTTTTGAAGCACGAACGAGCTTATGTGCTTAGGCTTCATTTACCGAATTAAAATTAATGAAAATATTCGTAAATTTACAAATTCTAGAGCAGCAAAGTCATAGCAACCGGTTGTTAGGAATTTGATGACAGTTTTTTGTACATACAATTTATTATTTGTGCTTTTATGTCCGGGGAAAACCAAGGTTTTTTTTGTTGCATATTTTACCGCATCAGTCAATCAGTGTGCGAATTGAAAGGGTCTGGTTGTTAATAGCGTGTTTCAATAGTTATTATATGCCAAGTGCGGGAAGAATATCTTCCCACATGAGCGCTTATTTGAAGCACGGACGAGGGCTTCATTAACGTGAATGAGTTATTAAATTATAGAACAAAAATTCTTACTCTTAAAAACGTAGAATCTTCGAATTTGTTGACCATCATTGAGTTGTTTTTTAAGCTTTTATACTGTTCATACAACATATTCATGGTTGCCAGTAAAATATCAGGCACTATTTTGCACACTTCTGGTGCCAATCTTTTGAAGTTCGCCACACGTTCATCCACTTCATTGATTGCCAATGGAATTAGTTGTATATGAACTAATGTCTAAAACAATATTATTAGTAATAATTCATAAATATGGGTAATCCATTAGAAAGCAACTATGATTTAACGCATCGCACTGTGACACTGTGAGTCATGAGATCCTCAATTCCAACCATAATTTGTTTGGAACAAAATGTCCTGTTATAATGAAAGAAACACTGTGTATTTAACATATTTTTTTCAACTATAAACTTTAATTTGATACGAACTTCCGTAGAATTCAAATGGCTGGTACCACAAGCTCTGTTTTTGGGAGTTTTAGGAGTACTTTAGCCTCGGTTTTAACGCTGAACAATGTTATAAAATTATTTCATAAAAAATAATATTTCTCTGCAACTTCTACTCGAAGCGTTTTTTTAACAAAATAATTTTAGTACAAAACCAAGGCTAACACTTATCTAAAAACACCCAAAAACATAGCCAGTCAATTAATCTACATAAAAAAACAAATGACGATCATCCAAAATTAATTTCTGACATAGATATATAGATATTAAATTGCAGATAATATTTTATATTTTAAATAATATTACTATTAACATCTTTTATTTGAAACTTTTTGGCAACCAATTTTATCCGTAATAAATTGAATTGATTGTTTTGTATATCAAGTAACTTCCCCTTTCAGTTTTGCAATTGGTACCAAAATCAACTCAGTTCTTCGATTTGTCACAAAACTAATAATTGTGAAGTTACATTATTTTTTTTCTTGTTCGTGCGATATAGAATATACAGACATATATCAATTCATCCATTCACACAGACGTCATTGTGAATATGGCCAAAACTAAATCAGAGGACCTTCCGTAAAAACCTCACAATCGAGTTTTTTGTCTATATTCTTTGTATCAAGCTCTCGTACTTTGGTGCGTTTCTTTCATTTTGCTTTCGATCTAAAATAATTAAACTTACCTCCATAGCTAAGTTATACTGCCTCGAATGATACTGGTCAAAGAAAATCATCAGGTCTCTTAAAATAAGAAATGATGAAGCAACAGGTGCGGTGCATTTAAATCCACTATTCGAATATCTTTCATGTATTTCTTGAGCCAAGACTTGCAACCTCTCCCTCATTGAACCCGCTTTAGGAGGCAACTGAACCACTTGCGATAATAGAGTGCACATTATGCTCAACACTTCTTCTTGGTTCTAAAATAAAACGATTTAAATATTACAAAGGAAAATTACAAAAAAATGTGATCCTTACATCAGCCAAGTCATAGAGCTTAATGGCGTCCTCATACAATCCTTTCTTCGACAACTCAACAGCAACCATTTCTGCTAATGATTCAGTGCTCAAATTTGAACTGACAAACTGATCTATCAGCCCTTGTGATCGCAATCCATTTGGCATAATTCTTCCAAAGATTAAATCGTAGTCTCTGGTTTCTTGTGCAAGATCTCCGACACAAACCATGAATAAGTTCTCGCGATTCAGTGTGTGTAAGTTTCGGAGCACGTAATAGTAGTGGATGGCTTCGAGTGGATTGGTTACTTCGAATTTCTTGACGTATAACATAATTAATCGAGCAATGTTTAAACGCCTTGCTGGAGGAGTGTCTTCTATGTCCACTGAAACTGTTCCACAAAAATATAAGTATATCGATATTAAAATTTTCATAAATACATAACATCACACAGTGGGGTAGCACAATCAGTCTATTCCAAACATTCCAATCCTGGCACACCACTTTCGCCTCGACCACATTCATACATGCACGTATATTCCTCACACTCTTTCTAATCACGCCAAATCGTTCACCCTCAATATCACCCGTATATATTACCAACTTTTTGAGATGACAAACCATCTCAACTGACACTTCTACTTTTTTTAACAACATTCTTCTCAAACTCACACTCACCGTACACCAACGTATTCCGTACACGATCACGTCTCTTATATACACACACTTCTTTCAAATACCTCATTTCCACAGCAGTTATTCGTCGTCCATGCTTCTTCACAAAACACACAACATTCAGAACCATATATCAATGTAGGTACTAACTTTACTAACACACCATTATAAACACTTAATCGAGCATGAGTATTTGTGTGTTCAATTTAAATGTGTTACAATTGTTATTTTGTTAACTATAAAAGTTACGAGGTTGGTTAAAAAGCAAACAATTTCTATTTTACTTTTAAAATGAACAAAAAAAAAAGGATTTCTACCAGTGATTTTTAAAATACAAAACGATTGCTAACAATGTACGAGTATTCAAACGTTAATTTTATAAATAAACATAGGGATAATTTACAATAATAGCTTCACATTTAAAATAAGAAAATATTTGTTTGCTCTGCTCATTGTGCCTTGAAATTTTTTTGCAAATTGGATCAACCTGGTACCTTTTTCGAAAATATAATAACTAAAAATAATCGCTCCAGAATAAAACCTGACTGACTAAAATCTAAAGCAGTTTAGGTAGCCATTGAAATTCAAAAAAAGTTATTTGATTTTCATCCAAGAATCACGGGAACTGAAGGCCTTCATGTCGCAGACGAATGAACAGTTAAAATGATATTAAAAATAAAATTACTCTTTACTTACTTAAAGGAGCATCTACGCATCTGGGCCCAGCAAGCATAAAGATCTCATTAATAGTAATGGCGAAATGAACAGCATGCGGCCTGTATCTCTCAGTTCTGGCCAAAAATTCTATTGCCGCTTCAAACTGTCCGGTCAAAATCAACATTTGGAAGTACAAATGTGGTTGAATGTGAGCCTCATAATGCGACTCTCCGTATTCTTCCAGAATCGTAGTTTGCAAATCAGAATAGGTGATGTGTTCTTCAGTTTCCTCTTCACCTTTGACAAGGTTTAGTTTCAGCCACAAGTAATCGTCGGCTGTTTTAGCGACTTCTGAATGTTCGTCAGTGACGTCACAGCAACCAAGAATGCAGTAGACAGCACGTTTGAATGGATCTGTAGCGTTACGTACTTGTCTGCGATATTGGAACCTGATTGCGACCTCTAGTTTATTTATTTGCTTATTTTCGGTCTTACGGATTCGCTCTTCCAAAACAGCCACCAGATCGTCAAAAGGTGCTCTGCAATGTGAAAGTATAAGACAGGGTGAATCATATCGTACGGAAGAGATTAAAGAGAGAGAATAAAAGTTACAGCACATTAAACTTGAATCACTTAATAAGATGTAGCAGTATGTTTTAATTGATATTAGGGATATTTGAGAGTTAGTTGAACAGTTTAACTGGGATTCAGTCTGGACCACTGACTTTTATTTCTTATGAATTTGGAAGTGGACTAACACTTCGATCATATGTAGCCTCATATGTGGATGAATGTGAATTTATGTGAACAACACATCACTCTTCAGTGAGATTCGAACCCACGAACTCTGCCGTGCTAGACTAGTAAAATAACCATGCTGTCCACATACTTGAAAACAATATAATAAGAAAATACAAATAAAAATACGTTTCCCTTTAATTTATTTAAATGTCAAGTCATTTGAACATCAGAGTTAAGTGCTTTTAATTGTTGTTTACGAAAATTTAGAATTTATTTAATTATAAATGTATATTTAATCAAATTTAAATTTAAAAAATGATTCATATTTAATACTTTTCCCATTACTTTATGTTAGGTATATAGCTTAGAATTAAAATAATTATTAAATATTCTATAGAATTGAGAAAATAATTAATGTTAATTTTTCCTTATTACTTTAAGCGATACTTAATAAGCAGGCGTTAATTTAAAAGAACTTTAAACTGCAGTAACTTTCTGAATATTGAATTTCTTTTATATTTCAGTGATTGGGTCTTTTTGAACATTTTGAAATCTTACCCGGCTTTCTTCACGCAATGTAAAGCTGCTGTTAAATCTCCACTTCTTAGGCAATAGTACACCATGGGCCACAAAGGCCTATCATCAACTAATCCATCTTGCAGACCCAAATACCCTCCTTGCAATCGAATCCCAACAAAACTTCTAACTAAAGGATAAGTTCCCGGTACTCCTCCTCGTTTAGCTTGGTGTAGATTTTCATTTATTACGCTGCTCATGTATGTTTTATACCTAAATAAAAAGATATTATAGTAATTAAAAATATTCTGGAGTCATGCAGAAGAACCACAGATATACTCCCGGATATGGACAATTTTACAAATATTTTCTGTGGATGCAGATTATATTTAGATAAAACGGAGATATTTTGGTTATAAAATTTGCGGATGCAGATTTGTTCAGAATATGTAACAATAAAATACATTCGCACAGAGTTCTACTTATGGTGGTAAATACTCTGGAGTCTGGAGATCATCAGTTGATAATATTTCAGCTAATTCCTCTCTACTACCATCTCTAGATCATAATTTGTCGACTAGCAACCGCATTTCATGCGAAACTTACATAATTTTACCGAGGTCTGCTTTAAGCAGAGCGTAACATTCAAGAATACATAAACGGCAATATATTTATTTAAATAAATAACTTTATTCTACAAACGTACCTTTCTTCAAGATATTTCTTCGCTTGTTCAACAAGAGCTGCCTGCACAGGTTTAGAATTTCTGCTAATAATGGGATCTTCACTCTTTGGATAAGCTGGTAACTCCAACATGTATTTCAACATTTCCCACATATCGTTAACTTTCTGTAACAAACAACGAAATAAAACCTTGAAAATTTAATAAATGAACTGTTTATCTTACTGAATCTTTAATTTGTTCAGCAGCTTTTGACAGAATGTTAGCTAAGATCGGTTTGGTAGCTCCTTTTACAATCATTTTGTTGTAGTCCATAATATGCCTAGCGTACACTTGCTCTTGATATAACAAAGTAGAAGGAATGGACCTGTCTTGGGGGAAATTCATAATGTCGTGTTTACGAATATCCAGGAAGTTCTGCGATGGTCCTATCATAGCATTCAAGATTTTCCTTTTTTCCTGTTTCCACTCAGCATTTATATGTTCCCACATTTGTTCTTCAATATTTAATAAAGTTTTCTTGTGAACGTTATCTATACAAGATAAAATACAGTTTTCAACTTCGTTTTTCAAAAAACTTTGCACATCATTATCTGCTATAGGATCTAAAGGTTCAAATGTACGTTTTGCACTAATAGATTCTAGTTTTTGAGCAATTTGAGGTAAATCGATGCCCTTTGAGCCAAGCAGAAGGTTCCTGCGAAAAATATTTTCAAAATTTGTGTGATACAAGTAGTTTATGTAAACTTACGCTTGAATATCATGAGCTCCAGTCTGCCGTACTCGAGTGTATAATTCATTTGAAGCTTCTAGAACTTGTCTTAAAGATCTTTCGACTTTAGGTAAATCTGTTGTACTTTCAATATTACTGGATAATTTTTCAGCTTCAAAGAGCAAATCGTTAAAATCTGAAGATGACATCCTACAAATTAATTTAAAATTAGAACTGTGCACATTTTCAACAATTCAATTCTATAATTATATTACTTGTTTTTACAATATATCTTTATTTATTAAATAAATTCTCCGCATAAATTTTCACTGCCGCATAACCTACAAAATTACAGGAGTAACCGCTACTTGTACTGCGCAAACGCAAATCTGGCGGATTTCTTCAAAAATATTTATATTTTTTGAAAAATTAATTATTTATTTTCAAAATATATAATTACTTTAAATAAAACAAGTCAGAACGGTTTTACCATAATTTTTATAAAAATAAATCGGAAACACGAACCATTACCGCTCTACAAAGAAAAAAGGTAGTTTTGGATTATTTTGCTCCTTGGATTATTTATCCAAACAAATTATATTTTTTATGAAGTTTTAACTCATTGGCTATAAAAACAATTATAATCACTTTACAATTTCTTGATTACAATCAGAACAAGTCACTTGTCAAAGTATATGATTCTAATTGTTGCTATTTTCATAGCGTATGTATATTTATAAATATTTGAGACGTATTAAAATGTCAGAATTACAATTAGAAGATGTTTTACATCCCAGGAAAGTATGGATGGAAGATGCTTGCTATAGAGTAAATAGAAAAAGAGCTGATGTACCTAAACGTAAAATTGATATACCACAACCAACATCAAGCAGATCTTACAATGATAATGAAGGTACGTTTGTAGGTTATATATTTTATAAATAAAAATAAATAATAAATTTATTTCAGATCTGAGTTGCGATGCTAATTACGATTATGATATCGAAGTAACAGAAAATGGGCGATTTAAAACAAATATTCGTTTACCACAGTAAATTATGCAAAAAATGGAAAGAATACAATGTAATTATTTTATAATTTTAGGGCATTTTACTCGTATATTATAGGTGCTAGAGGCTCAAGGCGTAAACGTCTTGAAGAGGAAACTAAAACTGATATTTCAGTGCCAAGGCAGTCAAATAACAACAATATTATCATCACAGGGCCCACAGAACGCAGTGTAGTTCTTTGCAGAAATAGACTTGAAATGATTGGCAATGAGCTTCGCAATAAACATCAAATCACGCATTTTATTTCGTTTCCTATGACTAGTGAAGAAATTAAGACGAATTTAACAAAATTCAAAGTATATTATCTCAACAAGTTCTTCGAATTTATATAATAAATTTATGTATTATAGGAATTAGTTCTGGCTGAAGGACATATTGATGGTATCAGTGAATCGATATTTCAAAAAGTCAACAAAATTCACTTGACAATTGGGACAATGGTTTTATTGGATGATAGTGAAAAACAAAATGCCATTGAAGTTTTGGAGAAATGTAAACGAGAAATCATTCTGTAAGTTTTTCACCTAGCAAATATATTTTTCTGTTAATAATGGATTAAATTAGACCGCAGTTGGCGTCCTGTTCACCATTGATTATAAAAATGACAGGTTTAGAATACATGAATGATGATCCAGGACAAGTAGATGTTTTATACGCTAAAGTACAAGTCGATAATCACGAAAATCCAGATATTTTGCAAAAAATAAGTGATGATATTGTAAACTTTTTTTCATCTGAAGGTACTTTTTAAAAATGTTGCATTCTTAATGAAGTTACTACAAAACCTAATCACGTATCCAAAGAGTCTTTATTTCGGTACGCAATTTTTAGTTTTAGAAGGTTGGTGCTAGATGACATTTATAAAATTTTCTCTAAAAAATATGTTCATAAATCACTACCATCTTGGAGGCCGTGATCTGACGGCTGGTAACCGCACTTCACGTGCAGAAATCAATCATAATCCGAGATCTGCATTGAGCAGAATCATGAACGTTCAAATAATTGACTAAATGTCAATCAAACGTCATCAACTACAACATTACACACTACACATACAAGTTTCCCTGGCACAACTCTGTTTAATATAGCATTTTTAAAAATATTTTAGTACTTAAAAAAGTTAAATAGTACATTAATGAACGAGTTTTATAAGATGAGTCTTTTTAACTATTTTTTAAAAAAATATTTTGGTAATTGTTAACATTGGATTGACATATTTATGTCACTCTGTATCGTTTAAAAATTTAAATTGGTTCATGCCAACCTTCTGAAACAAAAAATTGCGTATCGAAATGAAGATTCTTGGAAACTCAATTGAGTTTTGTAATGACTTCATTATGAACGCAAAAATAAAAACTTATAATAGTACGACTAGAAATCATTTGTTCTCTTCTTTAGGTATAATGAAGAAGGAAACTGATCATGTAAAACTGCATGCGACTCTGATAAACACCCGATATCGCAAAGATGGCGATAACGACGAATCTGGGTCTAGAAGTCGTGACCGCAAAAGAGCTAAACGAATATCTTTTGATGCGAGACCAATTTTGAAAAAATATGCTGATTTTTATTTTGGGCAACAGCAACTTGATTTGATTCATTTGTCGCACAGATTTTCGTCTGATGAAAATGGATACTATGAACCTATTCACAAAATAACTTGTAAATGAATGTTGTTATTTGTTTTTACATTTTATTATGCGTGTTATTGAAATATTGTATTTTTATGTGATAAATAAATAATTGGAGGCATTTAAAATGATTTACTATTTTTATATGTTATTCATATTTATTATTTACAATTTGGTTTGATAATTATGCATTTAACGAATACATAACGATAATGAATGTAATTATGTACAGTGATCAGTGTTGTCTGCGCGTCAAAAGGTTGACGATCTATATTTAATAGTAGAATCTTATCATTTGTTTATCTAATATAATTCTTGTTTTCCAAATTCCAGTTATGACGATATTAAAATGTAAATAATTATATTTTGTGTCTGTTATAAATTACTTATTCTTGAACATTCAGTCTTAAAATATAGTTGTTTGACCGGAGTTTCAGTTGTGATGGAATATTTTATTAACTCGTTCAGTTGTTCAACAAGTGAATATTTAGTTTTATATCGATCATGATCTGAGTCTAAAGTATCAGTCAAAAATAAATACTTTTTATCGAAGACGATATCTATATTTGTTTGCATACTTAATCGTATTTTACAGCTTCCTAAATAATTATTTATTACAACTCTTTAGTGAACACTAGAAGAATGTTAGAACTACAAAATAGTAAAATATCTATCGATAATGCTGGATATTACCATACAGTATATAAATATTCGTCGATTCAGCGACTACATGGTACGTACAATAAAAAAATTAAATAGTTTTTTTAAAAATCCCGCTAATAACTATGCATCATGTTGCTGTCAAATCATCTCTGCCAAAAAATATTTGGTAAACAAAACAGAATTACGGTATTATTTTGTCTTATAAATGTAAATTTTATATCTTATCTTGTTGATAAGAGAACAGATTTACGTTTTAAAAAATAAAGTTCAAGTGCAACTGAGATTTTATGGCAGTTGTAAAAATAACAAATGATTTATGGAATTGTCTAAATTTATTACGCACTACTTATATGTTCTTTTGTTATTTTGAGCATAGTTACAACAGGTGATAGATTAAGGAAAACAATGGAATTTTAATTTGTAACATAACCTATTTATATTTTAGATATCGGAAAGATGCACGGACCAAGGCGTGTAGCAGCATTCTGTTTACTAACTGCTGTCCTACCAACGATTTTAATCATAATTCCACTGTATTTGCGGCACAGCGTCTTTGCTGATGTATATTATAATGTCGCCGAATCCGATGTATTTGAAATACAAGAAGGAATATCTTCAGTTTTCTGTCAAGAACATACACTGCTTATGAATACAAGTTTTAATGCATATCAGCTTTCAAGTCTGCCAGAAATAAGTAACAATAGAAAACATATCCGTTTGAAGAAGTCTATGTCTCTACCGGACGATACTCTTGAATATTGGGGATTTTATCTTCTCAAAGGAGCGACTGTAGGTCTTAAAGTTTGTTCACGACATGAAGGTTCAAAGATTCTAGTAGTTAGAGGCGAAAAAAATTTACGAACCTGCGGATTGTTAAATCATAATGTTAATAAACCACATTTTCATAAAGAACATAATCAAGTGACAATTACATTTGAGACAGCTGCGCAAGAAATAATTGATTCACAAGAAAAATTTGAAGTTAGCATTACCAACAGTAAAAATAAAACAGAACAATTGAATCATGATAGAAATACAGCCGCCGAAGACTTGAAAAATGAGAACGAAGAAATTACAGAATTAATTGCAAATGCAGAAAAGTATTTGACAAAGCGACTTAAAAATAATAACAATGAAGAAAGTGACATTCATAAAACACACCACAGCAAACGACATGCAAAGAAACGCGAGCATGAAGAAAAAGAACTTAACAAAGAATCAGGAATTCCAATTCATAATCGCAAGAAACGAAAAACTAACCACAAATTTGATAGAGCAATTCCTTCCGAAGGAGGTAATTCTATTTCTAGTTTTGAATCGAATTTATTAGATTGCTATGGTAAACAAATTCTTTTTACTCAAAGTTTCCCTCCGAACGAATTATGTAATGAAGAATATTTATCTCGTGATCAGATGCAGATGACTCACGAAGTGTCTTCGGATGATTATTATTATTACCTATTTTATAGTGATAACAGAATCAAAAATGATATTCACGGAGTTTTAGACATCTGTAATTCAACTTCAAATATGTCTGATACAAAACAGTGTATAAATAGTATCAAACGCAATATTTCCATGTCTGTACCGGAAGATACTCTTAAATATTGGGGATTTTATCTTTTAAAAGGAGCAACTGTTAATATTAAAGTTTGTTCACTAAGTGAAGGTTCAAAATTTGTAGTGATTAAAGGCGAAAATAAGTTCCGAAATTGTGGATGGTTAGAGAAAAATACAATAAAAGATAAAACTGAACAACAAAATGATCACGAGAAAAAAGTACTTCAGTTACAAAGAGAACTGAATGAAGAAGCAGAACCTACAATTCATAATCGCAAAAAGCGAGAAACTGGCCATAAATTAGATGGAGCAATTGAACATGGAGGTAATGCAATAAACTATACCTTCGTACCGTCCGGAGAGAGTAATTCTGTGTCTAGTTTTGAAATGAATTTGTTGGAATGTTACGATGGACAAATTCTTTTAACTCAAAGTTTCCCTCCGAGTGAATTATGCAATGATGTGCATTACTTAGCTCGTGGAGATCACATGCAGATGACTCATGAAGTATCTTCAGATGGTTATTACTATTATATATTTTATAGTGACAATGATATAATCAATAACGATATTCACGGTGTTTTTGATATCTACAAGCCGACTTTTCAATATACAAATATGTCCGACACAAAGCAGTGTATAAATAGTACCGAATGCAATTTTTCTGTCTCATTCTTCTCTGACGAAGCTGTGATAGTTGAAGTACCTACTCGAGATGGCATTGAGCATGAGGAAGATGATATAACTCTGCTGGTTTCAAAATGTAAGCCTAGGATGGCGATATACATTATTTTTCCAATAGCTATTTTATTTTTAATACTGGGTTGTGCATTTTTATAGTGTAAATATGACTATTATAATCTCATTGACGACTGTTGAATAATTTGCAGAGTACTAGTCTACATTTTATTCTACTTATTTCTTATTTATATAAATCTTAACTAATATTAATTCTTATCAGAAGCAGTACAAATTATTTTAATTTGAACAAATAAGAACAATTTAAAAATAAAAGACTTATTTTATGTAGTTACAAACATTTTTAGTTCTTGTATGTATATATATATTTAATGTAAATATAATTACGTAATTTTTAAATACGTCTTCCAAACAAATTTTATAAGATTTTGATGTATATAAAATGTAAATGTTCTTTCAGATAAAATATAAAAAAAATCATATGAAAAATGTATTTCAAAATACATTCCTTACCAAAATACTGTTATTAATAGCACATTTTTTAATTTATATCAAATGCAGGTACTTTATTATCGAAATAATGAAGTGGATCTTTAAAATTGGGATTGTATTTCTTTTACAATAGTTGTCATGGTTTATTATTAATTTATTTATCTTAATATCATAGTTGAACCTGCAAATGTTTTTTTAGAAAAAAATAAAAAAATATTCCAGTTAAAATATACATTTGCCTACCTTAAATACAAAAATTATATTTGGCGGGTTTATAACGTTAAACTGTGAACGATATTTCCGGGCCGTCAACCGCGTGATAGCTAAATTCTTCCGCCACACTACATATTCCTGTTTGAAAAAGATCAGTTTCAAGCTCTGTAGTTGCCTTAATTTTTGACGTTATAAAATTTGAACATAATTTTTGAAGAATTTTTAAGTGAAATCAAATAAAAGTTGACGTACTGTTTTATAAAAATATCAGTGAACGAAGGTTTCGTACTTGGCGTAGTAATATAAACGTTGCCGCAAGAAAAGAAGTCCTTTCTGTGTAGCGAGCACAAGAGAACATGTCGTATACTTCAGACAGACGGTAAGTTTTATTTTTTTAATAAATATAACAAAGTGCGAATGTGTTGAAGTGTTATAATTAACAATATGAATGCTGAAATTGGTTTGCAATAAATTTTATGGCGTAGAGTGTATTAAAAACACTCAATAATTTTGTTTTCGGCTTATGAATTTCGCATGGGCACATTTGCCAACATGGCGCGTGGTCGTCAAACCCACATTTTATTATTTAAATTGGGTATTCTTCGAGAATACTAGTCTGCATAGATGGTGTCTTTACGTATCCCACTGGTACAAAAATAGCTTTACATGCTACTGCCACTAACAATTTGTATTAGCGTCTTCGAGGACATCGTTCACGCCGTCCCACTATAACAATATAGCATCGTTTTTAAAAATATCTGCACTAAATTTGTTGCAAATTTGTAATTTTACATATACATTCCAGCTTCTAGATATGTATTTACAAAGTTTTGTATGAATTTGCATAGCAGCTAGCAATGCAAGTGATTTTTAAAAACGTCAGTGCAAACCACGTTTTTCTCAAATCATATTTTCGTATTTAATGGAAGAATCCCGATCATATAAAGTAGAATAATAATACAATATTTAGTATTATTGCACGAGTATTTACTTATGAATCAAAATATTTGCATGATCTGTCAAACTATGTGAAGTATCTTGTCAAATTGAAATTGTGATGCATTCCATCTGTTACTATGTGAATGTGCTTCTGATATTTTAAGCTAGCTTTAATAATTACTATATTGTCAACGTATTGCATTTATTTTAATGGAAATTTAAAAAGTTCGTGAAAATGACTCATAACTGACGTATTTGGTTCTTCCAATAACAAGGTGTAGTGTGAAGTTCATTGGAACATATGTAAATATGTGTAAACGAAATATGATATTGTACGTAATATATTAGTGTAAGTTTCTAATTATGTTGTACTTTTTAGAAATGATGATTGGGAAGGAGAAAAGAATGGCCCTTCATCAGAAAAAGAACCACAAACCTATGATGGCCCACCGGGCATGGACCCGGACGGCGTCATCGAGTCAAACTGGGAAGAAGTTGTCGACAACTTCGATGACATGAATTTGAAAGAAGAATTACTTAGAGGAATTTATGCTTATGGTTTTGAGAAACCGTCTGCTATTCAGCAGCGAGCGATCATGCCTTGCGTGAAGGGCCACGACGTGATTGCCCAAGCCCAGTCTGGAACGGGTAAAACAGCTACGTTTTCCATTTCAATTCTTCAACAGATTGACACTTCTGTGAGAGAATGTCAAGCTCTTATCTTAGCTCCGACTAGAGAATTAGCGCAACAAATCCAGAAGGTCGTTATTGCATTGGGTGATTTCATGGCTGCGCAATGTCACGCCTGCATTGGTGGAACGAATGTCCGAGAAGATATGCGCAAGCTGGAGCAAGGTGTTCATGTGGTTGTCGGCACCCCGGGCCGAGTGTATGACATGATCAGTCGTAGATCCCTCCGCACTAACCACATTAAAATGTTCGTGCTTGACGAAGCTGATGAAATGTTGTCCAGAGGTAAATTCACATTTTTATTCAATAATTCGGACACATCTAAAATGAGCGACATTTTATGCAGGTTAACCTTGCTTTGTGCTACTTCACCTGCGATTTGGATGGAACTTCCTGAATTTATCACATTTTGCGCAAAAATAATGGGAAAAATACTTACAAGTGACGTTCGGACTTGGATGACCTTGAAAACACAGTTGAATGGGTCACTTCATTCGTTCAACGATACGTGGAAGCTAGTTTATCTTCAAATAAGTTTGGTCAAGCGTGAGTTTGGTACGCTTAGGGTTTGATTGAGAAAAGTGCGAGTGAAGCGAGCTTACCTTCAGGTAAATTCCTCATAAACATAACTTGTACATCATTGTGAATGTTTTTTTCAGTAACACTAAAACAACGATGTACAAGTTATGTTTATGTAGGTAATCACAATCAAACCATAAGTCTGCACAATTCAAGCTCGACAAACTCTAATCACAGTACTCAGATAAGCTCTCGCCTCCACGTGGAACGAATAAAGTAACCCATTAAACTGTGATTTCAAGGTCGTCTGAGTTTGACCGCTACTTGTAAGTATTTTTCCCTTTAGTTTTATGTAAAAATGTAATAAATTCTTCATCCAATTCAGAGGTGAAGTAGTATACCGCAAAGTTGACCAATGTAACATCACTCTTCTTAAAGCAAATCTCGAAATGTGATTTAAATTTTGCGTACGAAGCGCAATTCACTTAGGATTACTAAAAATGATAGAAAATGTTTGTAGGTTTCAAGGATCAGATCCATGACGTCTTCAAACTGTTAAACGTTGACGTCCAAGTCATTCTGCTGTCCGCTACAATGCCCAGCGACGTGCTGGAAGTAACTAAGAATTTTATGCGTCAGCCCGTGCGCATCCTTGTGAAAAAGGAAGAGTTGACGTTAGAAGGTATCAAGCAGTTCTTCGTGTACGTGGAGCGTGAGGACTGGAAGCTCGACACTTTGTGCGACTTGTACGACACACTATCCATCACGCAGGCTGTGATATTCTGCAACACCCGACGCAAGGTCGACTGGCTCACGGAGAACATGCACAAGCGCGACTTCACGGTGTCCGCTATGCACGGCGACATGGAGCAGCGCGAACGTGACGTTATTATGCGTCAGTTCCGTACTGGATCCTCTCGAGTTCTCATCACCACCGATTTGCTAGCTCGCGGCATCGACGTCCAGCAGGTGTCGCTCGTTATCAACTACGATCTTCCTTCGAACAGGGAAAATTACATTCATAGGTACGTATCGTGTTATTGATTATTGATTGGTACTTTGTACTTTTATTTATCAGTACGTGTTCGTTTTATCGTATAATATAACGAAGTGATACAATCATGCAAATCTGATGTGACAACTTTTAAATGGTACAATGCCGATCTCGGTTGCGTAGTGGCTATGTCGCTAGCGTAGCACAGGAGAGGTCGTGAGTTCGAATCCTACTGAAAAGCATTGTTGTGTTGTATATACAATTCACTATCATCCTTCATGAGGCAGCACTTGATCAAAGCAGTTAGTCCGTTTCCCATCTTCGTAATAATAATAAAATATCTCGTAAAATAATGAAAGTAATGGCACAAAATTTTACATCTTTCTTTTATTACAACAAAATTAACTCTTAACTCAATTATTTACTGAGATGCTCAAAATACTTTATAGGCCTTCAAGTAAACTACCACTTTAGTTAATGACCAGCTACTAAAATCTAATCAGCTCGTAACTTGGACATCCAAGGTCTAAAAATGAAATTTTAAAATATTAGAATCTAATGTTTCCACCGCATAATTTCCCGAAAATATTAATTCCTAAACTGTACAAAATATAGAAAAAAGTCAAATAAAAATTGTTGCTACTATTGTACATCTTTTTGAATATAATTAAATTTACTGTAACTCGATTATTATTAAATATGATATGTCAAGGTTATATCTTATTAGATTTTTAGTTATCGTGGACGAACACTAAAGATAGTGAAATAGTGTTTTAGAGACCCCCAAAACCTGTTTATTCGTTGAATACTTACTACCGAAAATTACATATTGTGCGTGAAGTTATAAAGTAAGTAAATGTTTGTTGCAGAATCGGTCGTGGAGGCCGTTTCGGCAGGAAAGGAGTGGCGATCAACTTCGTGACAGAAGACGACAAGCGAGCGCTGAAGGACATAGAACAGTTTTATAACACACACATCGACGAGATGCCCATGAACGTTGCCGACCTCATTTAATCCGTGTAGCAAGTTTCGCTGCTCTAAATTGCCGTGTCTGACGTTGCCTAGAGTCTCTGATGGTGTGAGTATTTCATTGTCTCCCCGATACCGATATTCGAGTACTTGAACTTGTGACTGAATGCGAATATTGTGCGCCATTTTGTCTCTTCTGGAGCGACGTCTCACGCTGCTTGTTGGAGAAACGTCAACATTAAATATATTTAGGATATCAAATCTGCTACATCATAGTGTTGTCTGAATTCAGCAACAAACAAACAAACATTTGAGTGTTCGTTTCGTTATCCTTATTATTTACACGTCTAATATCTTTTCACCTTTTAATTTTCTCGTCGACGTGTAGTAGCCAATAATACCAGGTTCAGTTGTTTATATTATCTGCATTATTTTGTAATAGTAATTGTGTATGTTTATAGGTTTAGTAGCACTAATTATTAATTAATTGTATAATTATATATACCTATTATATATACAAACAGAAATCAGCTGTGTGGGGTTCGAGCGTTTCTGATGCAACGCATTTGCGCCGGCCAGGGCTCCGCGGCCTGGGCCCCACCCGGCTGCGGACCCCCGGTCGTACGCAGGCAGCACTGTCGTCTCCGCAAGGGTTTAGTTGGCTTCTGGAGAGGTTATTTTAACCGAAAGCGTTGCCGAAGGAGACTCAGTCCTTTCAGTACCTAGGGTCGCCCATTTTGTAAAACATTATAATTAAATACGTGATTACAAATAAATTGTAAGGAAATTTAAGTTATTTTTGTCTCGTGATTTTTAACTTTTTATACATGTTAATATCAGTTTCATAGATGGTGCTTTCTTTAGTAGAGTAGAACATATATTTTAGTTTGTTTATCAAGTTTAGGGTTTTTTTAGTGGTAGTTGTTGATCATTTGAAATACTTTTTGTGTTCATACTGCACCATTTTTGAGTGAGTAATGTGTATCGGATTTTAGTTTATAGTGAAACGCTCCTCAAGAACCAAAACCCTGTGTTGAGACAACTCGGCTGCCTCGAAACGTTAAACATTTGTCTGATGTCAGTGTCTTTCGTTTGCAGGCAGCCAGCTAACACCCTTCGCTGAAGATTCGGAAATAAAGATCAAAATTTCCTTTTACAACATCTAATATCAGTGGTTTTGATTCTTTTCCTTCTATTTTGACAAGGGTTCCGTACCTACATCCTTTTTAACAGTGTCCTTCCTTACTATGAACTATTTACGCTCGCATGAAATAATCGTGTAATTAATTGAAATTGTAGTCTTTTACTATTTATATTTTATTGTTTCTATTTTGCAATAATAAACAAAAAACAATACTGTATGTTTATGATTGGCTGCATGAAATTCAAATTTGAATATTGTACTGGAAGATAATTTAATGTAAGTAATGATCAGGTATGTATAATAAAATTAAAAATAAATTATGAATGTCATTTTCCTAAAATATTGTAATTATTCCATTAATTTTGTGCACTCTGTGACGCGTTAATTTGTAGTTTGAATTAGGTCAAATAATTTGTAATTTAAATATATTAAAAATCGTAAAATGAACGTAAATTCAAATTTTGGTGCCTTTGAAATAAGTAGTAGGGACTTTATTTTCCCCCAAACGAATGACACGCGGCGACGGAAGTATTGCTGCGCATGTGTATTCGCCTATCTTTCACTTCCTTAGCGCAGAGCTCCGGCATCGCTTTATTCAGTGGCGAGTCCAGTGCTCTGGCGGTAGTTGCCTGTGTGTGCTGTGGATTTTCTTATATTTAATTAAATAATTAATAAAATATCACAATGAGCTGGCAGGATTATGTGGACAAACAGCTTTTGGCTTCTCGTTGTGTGACCAAAGCTGCAATTGCCGGTCATGACGGCAACGTTTGGGCAAAATCTGAAGGTTTTGACGTGAGTACAATAATCAGTTTTCTTGCTTTAATTTACCATCTGAATTGTAGTTTTTACTATATTTGTGTACTTATTAGACCTCTTAATCAGTATGGTTATTTTTGGCTTGTTGATTGTAAGAACTAATATTACAATGCAGTTTGTGTCAGTTTACTTTTGAATAATTGTTTTTATTATCAATTACTATTATCAGCACATTAATATGTTTCATTATCGAATTGATTTTACCCAGGCTTTATCCAAAATGGGTGATTAATTTAAACAATGACTAAACATAAGGGCTTGGCTAGAATAAAAGCATGCTATTAAATTTTGTATTAAATGGTTTCAAAATTACAAAGAAAATCAACAAGATTTATTACTTATCATTCCATTTAATGTTTCAAACGAATAATTTGAATCCAGTGTCGTAAATTTTGTAGATATACTGAATAAGTCGGTCTTAAAAGGTAGGGCTTGGTTCCGATAAGGCATGCTTCTATTATTTCTGTATTTTCACTTTTTGTATGTTAAATACTATTGTCATAATCTCTTTTTGATATCAGGTAAATGTTTAGTGAGTTAAAAAGTCTGTATATTTGAGTAAATACTAAGAAAATACCAGTTTGAAAATCATACTATCCGGTAAACAAAATGGCTGACACAAGTAGCACTCCTTAACTCGACAGAGACAGTATTACACGCGTTAATTTGCAAATCGTGCAAATATTTTATGCGATTTGATCAGACAGATTTTTTATGCTATGTGTAGCAAGTACCAAACATTTTGAATAGACGTTTTTTCATTAGGTAAACCATTACAAAGAATATGACACTTAAGGACGTACTATTTTAAATATAGAAACGTACAAAAGTCTGTAAACTATTGATGTGAAATATTTTTGAAATTATAATTACATGTGTGGATTCATTGAACACGGATATTCATATGTAGTTTAAATTTTTTAAATTTTATTTTGAGAAATTCATTAATTCTCATTTTTACCAATGGATTTCAGGTATTTACGTGTCGTTTTTTTGAGAAATCGTCTCTGTTAAAACCGGATTTCATACGTACACTCTAGTTCAAAAGTTGTTTTAGTAGCATGTGACCATAGTTGGTCATCGAACATAATAGTAAATTGCACTCTACATTGGTATTTTCCACTAACTAAATCCAGCATTTTTTGTCCAGTTAGCAACAAACATCTTACCGTTAATCACTAGCTATTGATAAATTCGTAAAACCGATAACTGCATTTATGTAATTGTTTACTGTGTACTCGAGTTACGGTTGATACCGATATTTAGATAGGTACTTGCAAAGCAACTCAAGTAAAATGATATTGTTATATCCTTGACTTCGTTTTTATTTGCTTTTCTGATTCAATTTTATTAGTAGGAAAATCATACGATAAACTTTATCAACGAAATTTATTTTTGGGGCGTTACCGCAAATTATCGTTTTCCACAAATTTTAAGTTCTAGCTTATTTGACAGCTTGTGATATGTAATTTTGTTTGTCTACTTTTACTGTATTTCTGTTTATTTTATTGGCATATATGTATATTATTTTAATTAAATAGGTAATAAATAAAACAACACTTCACATATGATAATTCAATAATTATAAATTTTAGCTTGTTTTCATGGTTTATAATTTTGTCTATTAATTATATTGTTATAAAAATAAATATTTATTCATTGGAAATGAAGTCACTGGATTTGTACATTGAAACTAATTGGTCTTCAATTAATTATAGCTATAATGTTTTGTGCAATTTATAAATAAATTAGTGAATTTTTAATGAAATGATTGCAATGGGAATACGATATAATTAATTGGTTTACCGCAAAGTCGCATGCGGTGACCAAACTTCTGCCGCAGCGCACAGTACAGTGACTCGAAACTTCCTTTCTTTTTTGTCACTTTATGGACAGTTGTCAGACATCGTTCGAAATTCGGACTCGAGACTTATACCGGGCATGCGTATTACTGATACCGGTTTGAAATAAATAGCAATATGAATTTTTCGAATGCTGTTTTATTTGGCACGCCTCCATCCAGTTGGATTCTCATATTTCACTCTGCGATACACGAAATCTTATAAATGAAAATAAATTACGATTTTTTACCTATTATGGGTGTGGCACGCATGAAGTGAACTACCAGCCGTCAAGTCATAGCATCCAAAGATGTTAGTGTAGGGGAATTAAATTTAAAATGCTGTGGGATTCGAAAAAGGATCTCACGGTCCACTGTTTACAATTATTTAAATCTTGTATTTCTATTTTATTAAATTGTAATGTATTTCATTAAGTTATTGCAAGCATGGAACATGAAATATGGGATGTAATGTGGTCGCGGTTAGCGTGCAAAACCACAGACTGCAGCCATATCAATTTGTTTATCATTTTAGTAGTTTGCAACGTTTTTACGCGTGTTGTAGAATACAGAATAATGAAAAGAGTATTGAACATGTTTATGAATAAAAGTACAATGTGCGTTGTGTGTTGCGCATGCGTGGCCACACAGCATGCCACACAAGGGTGTCTGGCGCGCTCTCGTCTCTCAGAGCGGCGCGACGCTCTCTCCCGCGGACGTGAATGGCGCCTAGTATTGATTGTCGACGGGCGTTTGCCGGGCGCGGGTTCATTGCTTGCTTGATCGCGACGTAGCCTTCACCTTTGCCCGGCCCCGCTGTGGCCTTTATGAGATATTTAACTTGCACTGCAAATCTATGCATATTATGTGGACTCGACGTTTGTTTGCAATATTTTTATACAGGGTGTAGAATTGAACTGTGCCGTATAGGGATTTCAGTGCTGTAGGTTTTATATTGCTGCAAATTTTTACCTATTCACTTTACTGCAAAAGTGTACGTTCAGAATTATAAAATACAAGCAATAAAGCCCATGTTGTTATCTTAATGTTAGTATATTACAATTATACCAATCAAATTAACCCGTTTAATGCTCAGCGTATGATAGATCATATATAAAGATGTCTCACTTTAAGATTATGTTTCTGCCAGGCTATGATATTTCAAGCTGGATAAACTATGCCAGGTTATTTATTTGATATTGCTGCGTATATTTAAATGTAAAATATTTTATTCATAATTATAATTGCAAGTTACCAACATACTGAAATATGAAATCAATATTTAAAGAAAATAGTTCTGGGCATTAATGGGTTAATACTTAATATTGATTAGAAAAATTGTAATACGGTCATGGAAAATTAATTAAAAACTAAAAATATTTAACATTTCAGAACACAGTTTTAGATTTACTTATATTACAGTGTTGTATTATTTTCTGTATTAATTTTGTAGAAGATTGTAAGGTTATAATGCCGATTGCCAAATTTGAGAGATCATTTCATAAAATTGCACATTTTTCGTTTTTGTTTAATTTTACATGACAGTGTTACAGTTTTCCTAACAAATATTGATTTTAATTTGATTGATTTATCGTGAAATACTGATATTTTAGTAACAAACTGAGTCTTACTGCATGCATTTATAAATTCTGAACGACTTTTGTATTTACACTTGCTGTAAAGTAAGCAGGTAAAAATTTACAAAAATATAAATACTTAGCATTGAAATCCCTGTACACCACATTTTAATTCTACATCCTGTTTAATTCGGAAATGTCTTTGAACTTGATCATCATTTATTAATTTTAATGTTTATTTTAATCTGGTCCTTGAAATTTTTTATTGCTTGTTTATGAATGAAACATCACTACAAAAATCTTGTAAACTATGTATAGTTCAACTAGAGAATAAAAGTTGATGTTTTAATTATTTTGTGATCTGTGGTTTCTATTCATAGGTTTGTGCAATGAATAAAGTTTGAAAATAATATGACCTTTACGTATTTTACTATGAAGAACTATAATTGTAAGAAACCTTAAATAAAATCTGTTATTTCTTAGGTGTAATATACATATCCGGTTAAGTGTTGGATTTGAAAATTCCACAAACACATTAGCATGCTTGGCTCGAAATATATACTTGTAGTACCTGGAAACATCCCTCTGTTGTTATTCGGAGTTTATAACTTTATTGAAGTAATCCTTCTATTTTAAACTAGTTTTTCTGGGAATTATCAAACCTAATACTTAACTGGGTATCTAGAAACATCCTTAGTTCCTATGAAAAGAAACCACGACTAAAGGGTTTATCATGTGAAATCAGTTTTCCTAGCTAAAAGTGGCTAGTTAATTTTAGACAAAAACCTTCTATTGCCACTTAAATCAATCACAAATACACTAAACTTTTTTGACAGTTAAAACGTCATACATTTGTTTCTTACTTGTGTTTCCATGGTTCACTGTAAAGATGCAATTCTTATAAAACTTTAAATTGTAATAATTGCAAATAACATTTTTATTCTATACTTATTGCTAATATCCTGAAATAAATTGAACATTTGTTTTGTGTTTAATAAACTTCCAGTTTCGCTTTTGCAATTATAACCAAAATCAATTAAGTTTTACGCATTGTCATGAATCATAATTGTAAAGTTTCGTTACTCTATCTCTTGTTGTTGAGTTATTAAATAGTAGGACATACATCTATTCATCCACACAGGCGCCATTTAGATAATGGTTGAATCGGTTTCTGGGGACTCATGTCTGAGAAAATCTTGTCATAGATTTTTTTCATGATTCCTGTAGTTCCACTATGAATAAGTATGTTAAAAAATATAATAACGTTTGTTCAATTTTGATGTAGCATTTTACTTCTTCAGCTGTGAATTTTACATAGTCTGTCTTCTGTTACGTTTAAAATTACTTATGAGAAAATAAAAATTACTTATTTACCGGTAGGTGTGTGGTACGTTATGTTGTTAATTTGAAGCTAAGATGTACCGCGCAAGATTACATATTTATGAAAACAGCAGTTGGCCATAATGATAAAGTCCATTCCGTTCGCCTAGATTACGTTATTAGAAGCTAAAATAAATTAGTATGTGGAACAACTAGTAGTGCTTACCCTGAATCAACCTAAATGCGTCAGTGTAGATAGGAAAATGAGTCATGTGGACGTTTTTGACGATATGCTGCAGTGACTAATGGGCAACTGTGATGCGACTTCTAGAACGACATTTTATACATTCTTTAAGGTCAACTATAAACTAAAGCTTGCATTTTTACCTTTCAAGTTTCTTAGAAAGCATTTGTCACTTCATTATTTTAAATATAACATTTTTTTAAACAAAATTATTTATTATGTATTTTTCGTAAGGAAGTATATTTTTATTTGGACAAGATGTAAATTTATTATTAAAATCTAATTGAATCGATTTTTGTCTTGGGGTATTTATGAACATAAATGATGTTTTTTTGAATGAAGTAGGTATAAAATTAAAAAATATAAAGACAATAAAAAGTGTCAATAGTTTCATGAAATACAGCCTCATAATAATAACTAAGTTATTAATTCATTGAGATCGGCCAAGCCAATCAATCGGGAACTACAGACGCGTTTCGCTCTTGAGCTCAACAGTATAGTGACTGGCTTAGCGAGATCTAAGATCCCTGAGGCTGTTTTTTATGAAACTATTGACAATTTTGAACTTTTAGGTATAAAATATTGAGGAGTAACCGAATAAAATTGTTCTATAAACGAGGTAGGAACGGTGTATAATACACATAATAAAACAGTGACGCTGTGTACGAAATTACTAAAACAAACGGTGTATCTGAGTGTAAGATAATGGGTGTATGAGTAATGTGTAACTAATGGTAATGGTGCACACGAGCAGAGGGTGACTGACAAAGCGATGTGCACAAGGCGTGAAAATATACTTAAATACATGTGGTTCTAGTTTATATACTAGCTGTTCTCGTTATAGTTCCCCGTTGATGAATATTTTAATCATTTTCCAGAATGCACACCGCATATATAATTAGTCGTAACATTTGCACTTTTTGTGAACTGTTTAAGAATTCCGAAAATGCAACCATAACATTTTTATCTCTTGTACATTGTCTCTCGTAGTTCGCACAAAAATTAATCCATTAGGGGAATGTAATTAATAATTAATTTATTTCTAATAGGTATATTTATAGGTATTATACATTAACATTCTAAATCAAATTATCTCAAAAATAACAAATTTTGTTCATGCAATGTTACTTACACCGATTTTCGTGTATCAAAATCCGCAAGAAACATCGATAATTGTCAATAAATTCAAGACAAATTGTCTTATCAAATTCTTTAAAATCCGGTGATTGCTATGCTGTGAATTTGCAATTTGCGAAAAACCAGGCTGGCCACCCATTATTTGTTTAACACTTGTTTGTAGAACGGTTGCTGTGTTTGTTGAGCGGTTGCTAATGTTGTACAGTCTTGTCCAAAAATTATAAATTATATATAATTGTTTATCGTTAAACTATTGGCAAATTCCTTAACATTCACATAACAGATAGTTAATTGAACTTATTTTTATTTACTTTTATTACAAAATCATTGATTGTTAATTTCTTATCAACTTTCTAAGCGGACTGTACAACAAAGACAGATGGCCCAACAACTGGCTATCTCTCCTGGCTCACATTTTCAACGTCAGTTGGCGTTCCTGTATTTTCAATGATACAATTGAATAGTCAAAATTTTGAGAATAAATGTATAAAAAAAGCACTGTTTATGTCATTAGAGTCGTGTGTCAGGCGCGAGGCAGAAGAATCGAAGCGAATCGTTACACATGCTGAGCAAGTACCGCCATATCGCACTGAAGCGAGCGACCTACACGTACACATACATATACACTTAGGACAAATGTCCTGCACACGAAGTCATGTTTTTGACTTGAGTGTTTCGAGTACGTTTACATGAGAATGAGACTGTAATTAGAGAATATCTCTTCAACTGTAAATAAATATAATGTGAACTTGTTATTGTCTCGTTGTACAGACGATAAAATTTATTCTTATTGTAATTTAATGTAATGCACTTAAAAAATATACAAAACAGATACTGAACATAAATAAACGATCCGTAGACTCTAAATCATGGAATTCCAGTTTATTTCTATGGTTCCTTTACACTTTTTTTCTTAGATTAATTTTTGCACTCGCGACTTAAACTATAAATTATTTTATTTATGACAAAAATGTCGATGCCCTGAACAAGATTCGAATTGGAATGCTACAGCAGTACTAGTACAACTTTTTAAAATATGATAATTTATGTATTGTTTAATTGTCAACGGAAATAGATTGTTTATATTATACTTTATGCAGGAAAAAACTAATTGTTGTAACAGCTATACATTTACTTAGAAGCAATTTATACTGTAAGAATTTTACAAATACATGAATCATAAATGTGATTAATTTGATTTTAAAAATATTGATAGCAAACATTTGGCGATTGAATCATAAGTAATTTTCAAAGAAATGTAATAATAAAAATAGTTTACCTATTACAAAGGGTATGAGTAATAAGTTACTTGTAATAATTAGTAACATCTAATTATATAAAACTGTTTAATGATTGTTGCAAGTGTTTAAATACTGCTAGAGGTTTACTATGCGATTTGCAACCTTGAGAAACCACTAGTACCGCCTGTACATTCTATGCTTAAAATGTGCTTGTAAAAATTCTGCTTTATTCAAATTAAAATGCTGATTCGAAAGCGAAAATATAGTACCGAATATTATTACCTCCTGCACATACAACGTGTTTCATAACTTCAAGTACATACGTTAATGGTATATGTTATTTAATATGCTGATTACGAATCAAAAAGAATTTTTTTTTTAATCGCAAAATTATTTTCCCTGTTTCCCAGTCCAAAATTTTTCGTTGCCACTGCCACTGGATGGATGATTATGTTAATAATTATCGTTTCATTAAAAATAATTAAATTTTGTTCGTTTATTTTACTAGTATTATGTAATTTAAATTGTTGATTACCTACTTCATTGTTTGTGTTTAATAGGAAAGCGAATCCATTGCAGTACTACAAAAAATGTTTTAGGTAAACCCCCCTTAATTCTTTTGGATTCGTAATCAGCATATCAAACAACATATACCATTAACATATGTACTGTATATGCATATGTTATGTTATGTACTGTATATGCATATGTACTGTATATGTAAGAGAGGTATTATGACGGTTCATAAGTGTTGGATAAAACGTTATACTTCACACGTGGACAAAGTGGAATTACCCACTAGATAAAATTATTACACTCAGCCTTCGGTGAGTAGTAAATAACTATTATAACTCATACAATAATATGTTATTTGTACAACTGGTGGCAGCACCTACAAGGGCAGTTCTGACAGTTGTATTATGTGATGCGTGGTTCTGTCAATTGTTTGAATTTGAAGTTGCCAACTTAAAGTAAAAAATGAGTAAAGACCTATTACATATTTTGACATTTTAGCAGTTACCAACCTAAAATATAAATTATACTGCACTATTACAACATTCACAAGAGCTATTAACGAACTCATGTGGGTGCTGTATTAAAGACGTAAAATATAATAACTTTTTTTATTACTTTCTTTCAGTATCATTATGTAGCTAAATTTAGTGTAGCGAAACAACAGAAATAATTGGCTGAAAGCAAAGTCGTTTTTATAACACTGCTAACTGCATATAAATTGTTTCATTTCTTTTATCATTATTAACATGCACATATGCAAATATAGTTGAGTGTTCAGCATTGGTTATTATTTTTATAAAGTAGTGAAAAGTAGTTTAGAAAATGTAACAATTCCTTTTTTAGTTTGGTAATTATGGCACCAAATTTCACAACAATGTCGTAACACTTTTACTGTAACTGATTTATGGGTCGATTCTGTTCGCATCTGTAAGATCTGTAAGCAAATCTGTTAGAACTATAACAGCTTACGATCAAAATTGCAATTCTGATCACATCTGTAGCTTACAGATGCCCTGTAAACTCTTACAGTTATCGTAATTTCTTCCGGTGACAGAAACCCTGGCCATAAGCTTACAGATTATAATTTTAATAAAAATGAATCAACAACAACGATTAATATGTATTGGCATTTTACTAGGAGAATATGAAAATAGGTTAGTTCATATAATAAATAATCGATATATTATTTTTTTGTCAAAATAATGTTTGTTTATTAAAGGAATTTAAAGGAGGTTAACTCGTAAAAACTTGAGAGTACACAAATCTTTGGAGTTCCAGATTGTTTTTTTATTTTAACTGTATAAATTTAATAAATGAGTCCTGTACTAGAGTTTAATAGTTCTGTTTGATTCTGCCATTTTTTTATATAGTTGTCCTCTAACGTCTGATTTATTATTTCTGTTCTGAACACATCATCATTTTCAAGAATGTTTATGAACATTTTATATTGGTCTGTTGTTGTGTTTCTTGTATGTTTTCTCTTTCCCTTACCTTCTTCCCTGAGATCTAAACAAAGTTAAAATAAATATATCACCACGATATTTTCTTATTAGTAGGTGTGGTATTTTGGTCATATTTTCACATTTCAACCAAGATATGCGGTTGTTGCTAGTCATCATATCATGCGCATTATTTACAATTAAAACTTTGATATTTGAAATAGGTTATGTTTTCAAAATAATCATAATTAACATAATATTTACTTACAACATATGTTAAAATAAGTGTATATAATGTTTATCTGATATTTATTTGAAAAGTTATAAAATACAAACAAAGAAAAATAATTCTGATTTGTTTTGACGTTTCAATATTCTGTGTGAAGTTAGCTCCAAAATGTATTTACGAGAAACCTTGAACATTTAGTATCTGTAAATCAGTTCGTTACAGACATACGAACAGAATGGGGTCATACACTTTTAAAAAAAAGTTGTGTTTTTTTACAAATTATAAAATTTTAGATCATTTCAGTAACATATTATTCAATATTTCTTATAATTTTTCAACTTTTCATTCATAATTTCCTTTCTGAAGTTTCGCGGTTGCAAAATCGTGATGTCATCATGTAAGAGAATTTAAAGCATGGCAAGGCGAAAGAGGTGTTGATAACAAATAAAAACTTGCTTTTCAGTGTTGTAAAAATTACTTATTATTATAAAGATGAATACTCCGATAAATTAAATAAGATATTCGTTAATTATAACATTTCTAGTCAAAGAGTTTGGGAAGTGTTTAAACCAATTTCTTTGTTGTACTATATCTTGTCGCTTGTCGGTAATGTCGGTAGTCTCATTATCACACCTGTCATCTCAAATCATATGTTGCAGTTAACAACGATTTTCAAATTAAACATATGTTTATTATATCTGTTATATTATTTTGCCCAGGTAATGTGAATAAACTATATTTGTAAAAACCTCTCAGTAAATAACAATGACTGATAACAGTCAATTTGACAGTAGGTGTAGTTCCTCTGTCTCCGCTAGAGCGTGTTCTGTAGTAGTATAACATGGTGACGTCACGAGCGAAAAATTTGAAATGAGATGCCCATTTCAAAAAATCATATCTTTATAACTACATGCCTTTTAATATTAAAATTAGTATCTACATTCATAACTTTACTCAAATTTACAGAAAAAAAATAAAACGAAAAAAGGTTTATGACCCCATTGCCATATTTGTAAATTTGTAAACTGGTACTTACAGACCAATCGTAAGCAACAAATTTCCGATTTTACAAATTTACAGGACTCTGAACAGAATCGACCCATTAATATTATTTAACGGTCGACTGGTACATATTCTATACAGTGTGCTTCAATTTAGAGATTCACCATTGGGATCTCGAGAACTATAAGAGACAACAATCTGTAACATATAACTTTTACAGCCGAGACAGTAAAAAATTTTTACATAGCTACATCTCAAACCCATAGCAACATAATTTGAAGACGATAACTTTCAAAATAAATAATTAAAATAATCACTACAAATTAACTCTAAAGTCGTAAAAAATAATGTTTTAAAACGGCACTAAAAACACAGATTTACAGCTTCGGCAGCATTCATTGAAATGAAACGGCTACTCCAGCTGTAAATCTGGTATTTTAGTGCCTAGTGGAACAAATAACTATATTTTTTATTGGTACCAATAGTAAAAAGCAAGTTACATTTAAATTAACAAATAAATAAATGATTAATAATTCACTTAGTTGTCTTAATACCATATAAATATAAGTAAAATTAGGTAGTCGTTAAGTTTGTTATTCGTGTTATTTGTTCGAAACGCTGATAAAAAATTTGAATTTTCCCAGTGTAGGGTAGTCAACATACGTGATACATTGTATGACAAATAAGATAACATGTGCAAGCCACTTGATTCCACGCAGCTCCTGGAACCGTATTTTTTATCAGCTTTTTTTGTCGAACATCCCGGTCCAACGAATATTTTAAAACGCCCTGAGTGTGAGATTCAGTCAGTAGAAGAATAAAAACCCGTAAAATCAATGTTAAATAAAACGTAAATTTATTTTTGTCGCACAACCTTGGAAACCACATTTGACATACGCTGCTGATAACCAGAAACTTTTAATTCGCACACTCGTGCTGGAAAATATACAAATAACACTGACTTTTCTGGCTTAAAAATCATAAAATGTTACATCGATTTTCGTGTATCAAAACCCGCAAAAATCATCGACAACCAACAATAATTTAAATAAATAGTTATTTACGTTAGGAGTCCAGTAAATGAGTATTCACGGTACGAATAAGATGTTTCCGGACGATGCGACGAAGCAAGTGAGTCAGGAATTTAATTATTCTTGTGTTACATTTTTGAGGAAAGTTTGCTTCGTTTGTTTCTTAAAAACAATCAGGTCGTCTTAGTTGTAATAAAAAAAATAATGATAGCAACTAATTTCTCTCTTTTATCATAATTGAATACGAAGAACTATAATATTGTGGATCAAATCCTATTATCATATTGCTCAGCAACGTTACAGTGTCATAAAAAATAATTATACTGTAAAGTTCCATTTACCGGACTGAAATCATACGGTAAACATGCAAATGTGATACCAGTATAAAATAAGTTATAAATAATAAATATATCATCATCCTCTTTACCCATTATGGGTGTTGCACTCTGCTTTCGCAGATCTCGGTAAATGATATATTTTTGCGTATGAAGTATGGTTACCAGCCGTCAAGTAAAGACCCATAAAAGTGCACCACAGGGGTAAAATTAAAATGGCAACTGTCCGATATGAAATAAAATATGTGTACAAATTGGTTTTTCAACTGTTATATCACATTCCTTAGTAACCGGCGATTTGCTGCTGTGAATTTGTAAAACAAATATTTTAATTAAATTCTAATTCCGTTAAAAATAAAAACTCTTGCGGAAAGGCAACATCCGTAAGTTAATGTTTGTTGAAAATTCATTCTGAAAATCATTAGTATTTATTATTTTATCTGTTTTTGCATAATTATGACATATTTTCGCACGCTCATTGATGTTAAAATGAGTTTCATTCTTAAATTACTTTTAATATCACAGATTAGTATGACAGTCATCAACCTAATTATTCTAAAAACAATTTCTATATATGAAAGTCGAAACTTAAAGAAAATAACATAAAAACTCATTCCAGAATAGTTTGCTCTCTGTAACCTATTTTGTAAAATACTATTCTGGCAGTATAGGGAATATTTTTCATTTTCAATTATTGAAATCGCCGTTTAAATGCGAATTATGTTTAATAATAATGTCATCTTTGAAAACTCTTTCCCACAGCGATAGTTTTGTGTAAAAATCTTATCTCTGCTGATAAGAAACAAAAAGAAATCGCTAAAACAAAACATTCTGACCAACAACTGTTCGTTCTCATTGCGAATTTTAAAGTTTAAAGTTTACATATGGTTTTATAAATAACAAAAAAAAACAGATAAGGATTCGAAAAAATAATACATATTGTTATAAGCACGGCTGTCTTATTCTTTTCCGTTAAGTTTCTAAGCGTGAGTCACCAATGGTAATGTTCTAATGACGTGATAGGAATACTGGGTATTCAAAATTCAATAATGATTCTTATTTTAATATGTACATAATCAAATTGCATTTTTATAATTCAGAAGGCGTTTCGGGATATCCTGGAACACCGGACATTTTCGCTTCTACTTAAAACAAAAGAACATACTAGAATATTTCGCAAGCTACACGCCGCTTATTATTGAGAAATCATTTTCCTAAATGTATATTTTTTGTGTTTTTTTTTTTTGCCAGCATATTACCTCCTGCTACCGCTCAACTCATTTCAATGCTAGGAAAAATTGTAGTATAGTGCACCAAAATGTTTTGAGGTTTACAAAATAAACAGTAACTATGCTAACCAGTGACTCCAAAAATGTTATTGTAAATATTTGTGATAAAAAGGAACTCTTTCTAACATATCCAGACCGAATCTTGCTCAGTGACTGCATAATATAGTTTAAAAAAAATTTTATATTAAGAATGAGCCGAGGATTAAACAATAATCTTACAATATTCAAATGTTAAATGAAATAATAAACCAAAAAGAACACTTTACATTCGCTGGTTTGCATTTGGACGTCTTAGTGAAGAGGGTATTTTTTTATTGGAACTCTGTCAATTGATGCATCATAATCCTATTTATAGCCCCGTGCTAATATTAACAAATAAATAATAGTTTTATGTAAACCATAACTGAAGCACAGTATAACTGTGTCTAAAGCAAGATGCAAGAAATGAATAATGTCAATTTACTGTCATTGTCATAATAATTTAAATTTTATGTAGAAAAATGGTCAAATGATCATGGACTACAAGATACCAGAGTTTCAATCACTAAATTATAGTGGTAAATTATACCAGTTCTTAAATGATACCAAATACGGAAAAATGTGTTAAGAAATGTTCCTATAAAATCACAAATTCTTCATTTAAAATTAACAGAAATTATCATAAATACTTGATTTATCGATATACTTAAAAAAAAAAAACCTCATCGTTCTTCAGGAAAGGTACCTCTTGATGCGGTTGGCAAATTTTCACCATAATCAACTGGACTCTTCCTTATGCTGTACATATGTAAAATGAAAAATATTATAATTTTCTCTTCAGTAGTGTTTTAGAAAATGCGTCTGAACGAAATTCTACACATACATTCATCCATCCACACGTACACACAGCACAGACATCCTTGTGAAAATAATAAATTATTCTATGGGTACTAAAACGTGCTTAATGACTAAAACCGCGACATTGATTTTTGCGCGATCCCTATACCTTCCCTTTTGGCGGGAGGTAAAAAATGCTGTTCAGTATTCAATTGCGTGTTTCACTTTAATCTTAAATATTATTTTCAACGTCTGTATGCGTGTAAAACAGGCTATGTCTGCAGTGCCATCTGCTATTTTATTTGAAGTCAAATATGCCAAAGTTTTTAATTTTATAAAATAAATTCTAATCAAACTCCGAATAGGACATCAGCTTTAAATATACATAAGTATTATTTGGGTCTTAAAATTTGAAATTTCTTTTTTGTGCTACATGTTAAGAAATCTAGGGAAATTTTATGTAAATATTTTAAAATTGTCAACAGAACGCTCATTCAAGATTTAAATAAAAAATAAAGTGCGTTAAAAGTATCTTGTCCCATATTTGTATTTTTAATTAATGAAGCATAATTAGGAAAGGTTAAGTCAAAACAAATAAAATTATATTAAATTGATTGCAATTTTAATTTTGTTGTGAAACTAATATGACACTAAACAGTAAGTGCAACTGGCTTCAATAAATTGACACATTAAAGAAATCGTATATCAAAAATAGAATTTCGAAAACTGAAAATAAACTCGTTTGGCTGAAGATCAAAAATTTGCCGGCTAAAATTCGGTCAGCCATGAGTAACCACACAAATGCGTGTCTGTATGCTTATAATTCAGGATTCAGGACATTTTTTCTTGAAATATTTGCCATGTTTTTAAAAATTGTGTCACTCGACAACAAGATTCACAGTGATTAATCTCATACAAGATAAAATATATTAAATTAGCAATGGCAAACAACATCTGCTGCTAGTATTTAAAAAATGAAACACGTATTCTGTTAAATTATGTAAATATTGTTGAAACGCTATTCTTTTGTTTATAATTTTGCAGGCGACCGTTGTCGCTAAGTGTTGATAAACAATTGAATAGTGGTAAGTGGGGACTATTTAAAACAAAATATGTTAGTCATCAGGAATGTACCGTAAATCAGGAACTCTCAACAGTTTGTACACCTGGTGCATGACTAGCATCTGCTGGTACTTGAATCACTAAGTGTCTATTTGTTTTCCTGCATTTTAAAGATGGCAATAAATATACAATAAAATTCCGTTCCGTCAGGTCGACAAACCGATATGCGCATAACGGACGGCATTAACGACTATTTGTATAAGATAAATTGTATATTTGTGTCAACACAACAAGAATGTTTCAGGGAATTTATGAAACAGAATTGAAAATTTTTCCAAAATCCCACAACGTTTAGCATGCCCACATTTTGTTGCATCTGTTGCGAGAAAAAAATCTTATGTGGGCAACACAAAACCTCCTGTCTAAACAACTTTTAAACGGTACAAAATTGTAATAAATGTTTTAAATAATAGCTATTTACTTTACAAGTGGACAAAGTAAGGAATTACCCATGAGAGAAATTTTGGCACACGAAGTGAGTGTGATAATTTTATCGAGTGGGTAATTCCAATTTGCCCATGTGTGAAGTATAACGTTTTATCCAACACCTCTTAATAAATGCAAAATTTATTAAAGAAATATTATTTGACAGTGTCATATTTTCTAAATTAAAATGTCAATCGAAATAGTTACCAAGGTGTTGTGTGTTATTATTATTGTTATAAATAAAAAATACTCACTAGTGACTTTCCTCAAAATTATATCCACTGGGTATTCTGTTACTTTCCTTGTTTAAATCGCCATAGTTATAGAGCATTTATTGAGAGGTGTTGGATAAAAATTATTATGTGGTGAAAATTTTCGAAATTTAATTGCGAAAATTTGTCGGCTGTGAGGTACGAACCGAGGATCTTATGATCCACAGTTCGATGCTTTATCACAAAGCTATTTACCCCATTAAAAATATATAATCAATTTTTTATTATAACTCAATTATTAACTGAAATATACTCAAAATGCCTTAAATTCGTTTATTAAAATCACTAAAAAGTATTAAAACTTTGTTTAAATATTATGATAGATTACAAGTGGCCTCTATTAATTTTGTAATATTTTATAGTTTTCGAACACGTACTAATGTTTAATAAATATAATTTACACAGTTCTGAAAGGAATATAATAATATTTACAAAATATTGCTGTTATTTGTTTATGTGGAGTTTAAGTATAGCAAACATTTCATTTATCGCTTTTAGTCCGATTGAAATTTTATAGCAACAATATATCACATTTGTGTATTTGTTATATTTGATTTGTCAACTATTTCATGTTATAGGTACATAAATTAATAAATATTTTCTGTTTTGAATATTAAATAATTATTTTAGAAGCAAAATATTGAAATAAAACTATAAGAGATTCTGTATCTGTGCCAATCGACGTATGACAGTTACAATGATTTTCATTTGTTTTAATTATTTTCTAATATAATATGTGTAGGTGTCATTATTAAAGTTTAATTTTAATTCCAGAATTTTAATCAAATATGTTTATATTGCATAACCACAATAATCATAAAAAATCATGGATTTATACTTAAAACTTCAATAAATAATTGCAAAAATAAAAATGCCAATAAATTAAAATAATCATTATTGACGTTTGCGTTTCAAATAAAAAATTCCTTAAACCAATGCCGCCAGCGCCAATACTGCCAACTGTTACGACAAAAAAATATGGTTCGATGACCAAATATTTCAAAATATTACTATTTTACACAACCATAAGTTTATATTTCTATACAACTTTGTATTGAATCAAGTGAGTCAAGTCGTATTGTTCAATGCTAAATTGTAAATTATTTTGAATTGGAATGTTCTAATTTTGAAGGTTATTTGCGCTTCAGATTTTAGTGTAATCTAGGGATTTTATTGCGTAATATTTGAGCTTTCCAATTTACCACTAACAATGCAAAACAATGAAGCAATTTCAGTTACTTAATAATAATTGTTTTTTATTATTTGTTTTAAAAAATGGCAATCTGGCATTTCACATCTAAATCATTCTGACCTGTTATTATGGAAAAATCATTCAAAAAATAGCATTCAAATAATACTTCTAATTGTATAATTAATATTATCGTTACTAAAATTAATGTTTCTATTTAATTACTTAACTAATAAATTAGCAACAATGAGGGAAATAGCTTTGTGGTAACGCATCGGACTGTGGATCGTGAGATCCTCTGTTCGAATTCCACAGCCGACAATTGCCTTCTTAATTTACTCTTTTGGTTCCCCCTCCACTAACATCTTTGAGGGCTCTATACCTTGACTCTATACTTTCAGAAATCTGCTTAAGCAGAGTGCCACACCCATAATAAATAAAAGGCGTGATGATATATTTATAAATATTTTGATAATAGACCTTAATACCTTATCTATATACAGTCGAACATAATAGTATTTTATGTATCTAGAACGAAAAGTGAATCTTTAAGGTATGAGCAAGTTGCGAGGACCTTAAAGTCACTTTTCGTTCGCCGTACATACAAAATTTTATTTCAGACTGGTTACTAAAGTCGTTAATTTATAGAATTTATTAACAGAAATTATCAAAAATTCATAGAAATATGAGTTGATATAAGTAGGCTAAATAACAATTTCTATAGGAACAAGTATTTGTTTATAAATAATGAACCAATTAAAAGTCAAATTTTACTTTAAAGTCCTAGGACTTTAAAGTTTCACTTTTCGTACGATAAATAGTCCGAAAAATGTAACATAAGTAACCAGTATGACATAAAAATATTAATGAAACAAGATCATAATTTGTAATTTCTGTACTGATTGTTGTATCATAGAAACAGACAAATTCTCTTGGCCGTGGAAAAATACGATTACGATTTACAAGCCAGCAAATTTGGTTCCCCTAGTCGAAGTCGAATGCCATGAATAATGAATAAATTTAAGCAAGCAATTTCTGAAGTACTTGTCTTTCATTGAACATATAACTGTGGGCTGTTCTTCATTGTCTCGTCGAGAATGCAAAACAACCGTTTATTGGAATGTATACCACACTGCACTTAAATACAATAAACCTCATGAAGTCAAGATCCTGAACAACAAATTAACATCCTTTCTACTTATCTCCTTATCAGATAAATTTATTTTTGTGCTCATGTGCATTGACAACCTGTTCTTCAAGTAGTTTCTGTAGTTTCTCTCACATTGCGCTATGGATGGATCTACTCTGTTTTCTCGAAAGTAATTGCAATCATAGGCGTTTACTTTTATGGTAACTGTGATCTTCATTAGAAAAGATGTCACCGGAGGTCAATACTCGCTTTATTTCTTTTCTCACATACGAAATCTGTTTAGAATATAATCGATCTTTGTTTTTTTAAACACACTTTTTCCAGCAGTATTTCCATTTCGCGAAGTAATCCTGGATAGTTTATTTTTAAAAGTCTGTGACGCATTTGCTTTGATCCATCAATAGTCTAAAAACAGCGTCTTTTTAGCACTAATTTTAATTTCGGAAGTATGAGAAGAAATCGTAAGGAACCAGGTCTGTTGAATAAAGAGGTTGACGAACTGTCGAATTGACAAAGCTGAGTGTGATTCGCATTGTCATGGTGCAAGAACCATGGGTTGTCTCGCAAAATTATGGCCTATTTTAGCGTTTCTGTGAACGTCGCTACTAACACTTAAACACGTTACATTCAAATAATAATATCACGAAAATTAAACGAGAGAGAAACGTAGATTTAGCGACAGTTGAAAATATATTGTTAAAGAATAAAATACGTTCAATGTTATTTTAAATATTCCTAGCTAATCTTAAGTAAATATATGACTCATATATTTTTTCAAATACCATTTTGTTGCCGTGTGTATGATTATTCAATTATATTTCTGAAATTAGAAAAGACTGGTAAATAGACCATGAGAATATGACGTATATTTATAATTTGTACTCTCTAAAATTTTAATTTTAAATATAACTTTGCTTTTATTTTCTATTTTAATGCATTTTCGTTGAGAATAAAAACCACTGGTGCGGTCAATTGGAGGCGGAGCGTAACAAATTTATAATTAGAGTATTTAGAGAATTAATTAAACTGTTTTACTACCGAATACTAAAATTAAAATTTAATCAATATATAAATGAATTTTTTATCTTAGCAAACCTGTACGCAATGAAAACGTACTCGTAGACCATCTACCGGTGAATTTTCTAACCCATCTATTTGGTAATCTTTTCTAAATCTAAATCTGTACTCTTTACATTTGACGCACGTTATTAACAACCAAGAAGAATTCGCAACTCGTGCAGTAAAATATTCACTAATTTTCCCAGGCATTCTACTAACAGCAAAATCATTTTACAAATAACAAAATCTATTTCATAAAATGGTACTTACTTCGATTTTCGTGTAATAAAACCCGCTAAAGCCATAGATGCTTGTTAATAATTTAAAGATAATATGTGTACAAACTGTTGTTTCAATTGTCATATCATCAAATTCTAAAACAACCGTTTATTGCTGTGGCTTTGCTGCTATATAATTAAGAAATTTAAAGTATTTTTATTTCGTTACAAATAATTTTGTTCGTAACAAAAAGCATTGTACAAACCTCTTGCGGGAAAAGGTATCCATGCGCTTGATTAAAAGAAAGGTTGGTATAAACTCTAGAGTCTAGATAGAGTAATAAAAAATGTTATCCAACACTCTCAATAAATGCCATATAACAATGACGATTTTAAACAAGGAAAGTAACAGATTACCCACTAGGGTATAATTTTGAGAAAAGCCACTAGTGAGTATTTTTTATTTATAACAATAATAATAACACATAACACCTTGGTAACCACGTCGATTGACATTTTAATTTCAAAACTTTAAAGCCTTCGGCTTCGTATGCTAAAATTTCACTCGTGGGTAATTCCTTACTTTGCCCACTTGTAAAGAACATAACTAATACCAGAGAACACGAAAATTGTAATTACTAACATTTTAAACCCTTTATTCTTTCGCATATTTCTCATTTGAGTGATTTTTTTTAGTAAATTGCTGTCGTTATTTACGTCAAGACATTATTTTATTAAGAACTTGTTAAATTACATTACGACGCACATTGTTTTAAAAAATCGGGACTTTCTTAAAAAGCCGCGGGACGCAGGGACAAAAGCGGGATGTCTGATCACCTTAGCAAATTGGCTTTATTGCATACATTTATAAATTCTGAACAACTTTTATGCTTACACTTTTATTGTAAAAGGTAAAAAGATACACTAATTTCAATTCTACACTCGGTATAGTAAAGAACCATAATTTACCTACAAATTTCACGTCTAATTGTTCGTCTACCTATATCAATATCAACATTATTACGAACAGTAGTAATTATCAAGATAATTAAAAATATCATCAATATTCAACACATTGTAACTTATAGATTTATGTTGTAAAAAGAAAGAGGTTTTCATGGTTATAAAATTAATCAAAAGAAAACGATAAAACATTGACAAAGTAAAATGGCAAAGTCGTTAAAAGTAAAGAATGCTTACAACTTGGAACATCGCTAAACTGTGCAATTAACTTCAAGCGAAATAAAAATAGTAGATTTTTGTCTTTAATTAACAGCGTCTTTCGTCAAAATTTTCCGTCTGTAAGCACGCAGCACAAAAGTCCGTTTTAATAATGCTATTGTGTCGAACAAAACAGGCTGCAGTGGAAAAACTGGTTATTTGAGAGGGTCAAAATGCTAATTTTTATTGGCGAACAAAATGAATCAGATACCTAAAAGTCATATCGATGAAATACGACATAATAAAAGAGTATAAGAATTGCTCTGATATTTGTTTGAAATTCTAGGAGATGTAATAAATGTAATTATTGCAGGTTAGTAAAGACGAACTCACCAAACTGGTGCAAGGTTTCGAAAAGCAGGACATTCTGACGTCATCGGGCGTGACCTTGGCCGGCAACCGCTACATTTACCTGTCGGGCACAGACCGCGTCATCAGGGCCAAACTCGGGAAGGTCGGCGTGCACTGCATGAAGACAGCGCAAGGTAAGGTCCAGGGATCTAACCTAAAACATTCAATGCACTCGCTAGAACGCTAGAGAAATCAGACCTCGTACCTGCACCTGTAGGTGTTACTAAATTTACACATATACTATCTTTAGAATACGCTAAACTCACTAGGCACTAAGTGTGCAAACTCAATGGGCTTTGAAAAAAAGCTTGCTGATCTTGAGATTTTTATACTTTTTTTCTTTAATGGATTTACTATAAGATACCTACTATAACGTAAGTTTCTGTTAAGATGCAACATTTACTTTCCTGTCGTTAATTATTATCTATGGATAGCAGTTATATTTAGTACTGTTCTATATAAAATGCCACATGGGATGTAACTGTCAAATGAACACTAAATATTATATTAAATTTTTGGACTGCAGTCAATTCATAAAATTTATTTAATTCTCGGCCGATTTATACCATATATCATTAAAGATAATTCCTAATTAAACGAATGGTTACTTTGTATAATTCTGGATTTATTTATTTATTTCCAGAATGACAGACCAAATCTTTCAAGTTGTAAGAATATTTCCAAATTTAAAAGTTATGAATATAATGTGATTATAAGAGTAGAGTGACAACTGACAACCTACATATGTTGCATCATATGGCACAGTACAGCGATATATAAAATTAGTAATACTTAGTATCCATGGTAATACGTTAATGACAGTTTAGTAAATATTCCATCTTATCGTACTGTTCCAGAAATAAAATACAACATAGATTTCGGTTGTCAATGTTAAATGAACTTATCTCAAACTATAACCATAACTGTACGAGCATAACCATTCGAATTATTTCTTCATTTATAAACATCTCTAAATTGTGATGACTTGATGACTATCTCATTTAGGATTGAGAACCCTTGTTTCATAATATTTGGATCAGTACGGTGATATATAAACTGATATCCAAAATAATACATTAATGACTAAAAAGTAAATGTTGCGTCTTAGCGGGAACTCACGATATAAGAATGTGCTGTAAACACAAAACCAATTTAAACAGTAACAAAAGTACAATCTATTGTCACTTTATTTCCATTACTTTTCACCAATAGAACGTTAATTTAAAATTTAATATACACTGACAATTTTACTGACACATTTTACTTCGATTTACTTGTGTTTATGTAATTCACACATAATATATAAACTACATATTTTTTTTTACACCTAATTTTAATATTAATAATAATTTGAACTAACTCACAAATTAACGTAAGTCATTTCATTTTTATTGGTCGAAAGGGATAGTTTTAAAGTTCACAGTATAAAATTCGACAGCGATTGACAGCCGTTCAACTTGGTCAGTAATTCATTAGATATAACATTACCTCCATTCAAGAAGCGTGCGATACGAGTCCGTTTTAAATTCAATATTCGCGCCATGTGATAAAATATAAAATGTTTTGTATTAAAATCGGCATCTCTAGAATTACTTCAAATTGCTCTCGTTAAAACGAGTGCAGTATATGATCATTCATATTTTATAGATTAACCGAAACATTATACAACAAAAATTGTTTTATATTTTTAAACATAGATATTACTGAACTAAATGTGTGTATATTGGAGATACTCGTGCAAATGGGATTTGCGTTAAATGTGCTGTGCCTAGCGCCATCTCTTAGCTAGAAATCCCAATAAATGTCGAATATGGATTGAATGTAGATTGACAAACCGATATTCAGCTCTAGGTGTGCCCAGCACATTATTCAAATTAATACACTGACACAAAACACGATAAACAAATTCATTATTATTTCACAAAAATTTTTGTATAAAAATGTTGATGAATCTTAAATGTAGTGTGTTACTTACAAAAGTACGGTTTTTCACCCTGTAATTTGTCGTTTCAATTTTTAAATAATTTAGAGAATATTATGTAAATAAAACATACTGGAAAATAAATTCATGTGAAGCATGACTATTTTATCCTTTTGCATATACTTTCTGTTAGAAAATTAGTTCACTGCTTGTTTTCTTGATTAGTATAAAAAGCAACTGAATATTTTATTACAAAGTCACGTAGTCGTTTAAACTGTAGCTACACCTAGCAACAAAATCTTGAAAATAAACTAGAGAATTGGAATTCAAAATTTAAATCGAAAACTTTGATGCTATTAATAAGATTTATGCGATATACTTGGCTCTAGGTTCTTTTATAAAAATAAATCTACATTTTAGAGTAATGAAAAGTAGGGTAATAAATCTACATTTTAAAATGTTTTTGGATCATTATACTTTGCCTTGAACTTCAATGTTTGTATTTTTATCAACTAAGACTTTGATATTCAAATCAAAGAAAGAAACCAGATTAGATTACACTATTATTCAAGTTTCATGGTGTAATAATTTTCTTTTTAATTGGTATTGCTCACCAATGAATTTGAAACAGTAACAGAAATTCAAAACAAGTGGCGTTATCATGCACTGATATTTTTACTAGTAGAAATATTCTCGCTTAGAATTTAAAAATATAATATTACGGAAAATAAACCACATATTGACCCTGTTTGGTATTGGTCAGTAAATTGATTAAGTTTTTTGTCAATAATTTGCCAAGAAGAAGTTTTCCGTTAATTTATTGTGACAATTTCAGTAGCATCAACTTGATATCAGCTGTCATCATATGCTACTAATATTTTTGTTTATTAATGTTGTTCATATAAAGATATTAAAATCATTATGGTTTCTCTAATAAAATTGTATAACATTATCGCTTAGTAAAGAATAAAAAGATCATGTTCAAATTCACCAATAAATTGATCAATTGACTCAAAAAGTCTATTACACACAACAATAAATTGATAAGAAAACTTATCCAATTTATTGACTAATAAATTGCGTCATGTAATACAGGCATTAATCGTATATTAAGGCGAAATCAATGCAAAATATTTATATTACGCAGAACAGAAACTAATCGAATTGTATTTTTCAGCCGTCGTTGTATCACTCTATGAAGACCCAATCCAACCTCAGCAAGCAGCATCTGTTGTCGAAAAACTAGGGGATTACTTAATTAACTGCGGTTACTAGAGGTTCGTATTCAAACCAGATTTCCCTCAAAGGCCGTTTAACCTTGAGCAATTGCAAGTTGTAAGTTCAACCTGAGCTTGATTCAAATATAATTGTTGTAAAGTGCAATAAAGAGTGGTATCGTTAGTCATAAATTGAAAGTTTATTAAATATACACAGATTGCTTTTGAAATATTGCTTCTGTATCAAAATTCATTTAAGTTGCACTTGCTCATTCAATGCTGTTCATAAAAAATTAAAAGGATGGATAAATAAACCGCTGATTATATTGTATTTATTTTAAGTTTAAAACTGTAAAACTTTGGCTTTGGTTTGAGACTGTAGGTTTCGTGCAAAAATATGTCTTATCAGGATTTACATAATGTTTATTTATAGTATTTATTTTTAAATGTTCATAAAAAGTTGTATTTGAAATGTTTCTTAATTTAATAAATAATTAGTAAAATAAAAGTTTAAAATTCAATAAATGACTTCAGTCAAATTATTTGAGTTATAGCTTATTGACATGAAATAAAATATTGTGCTGTAAGTGGATAAAGTTACCTTTTTCACTCGAGGTGTGAGAACGTTGAACCATTAATAAAAGTTATTCATTACAAACGAGGAATGATCTTTGATGTTTCAAGCTATTTGACGTTTCTGAAAACATGGTGAACAAGCATGCAGTGGTACAAACTGTATAAAAACATATTTCGTAGTTTCTTTGCTGTAAAAAAGATTTATATATACTTAATTATTATTAATTTTATTAAGTTGAAAAGCTTTCAGGACTCAAAGTAAATAAATTAAAATTATTTGTTCTATAATTTTTTTATTTACACTAAACGTTTGGAATTACTGATCGTAATTCTTTTGTCAGGAAAATCAGTGAACATTAACAAGTAAATAGATACCGTAACTAAGTAACAAAAAATTATGTACGCTAATGTTTATAGCTGATATCTATAGTTATTTCGGAAAAGTAGACTCACGGTAGATTTCTATAGCTGCTTTTATGAGTCTTCCATTTGCACATTTCGATCTAGCTATAATTTGTATTTCTTAAAAATTAATTTGTTCTAAAATCAGAACAGAACAAATCAAAATTATGTGTTTTATCTATTATTTATATTATACAGTTATAATACTTGATGTAAAGTAATCTCACGATTGTGTGAAATAATCAAAGTTATATATTCCTGTTGGTGGTAGAAAAAATAAACCATTGCTTCTCTTGTTTTTTTAGATTAAAATTATACAAGAATTATATTCTGCCTTTAATTTGCTTCGTAAATTCAATAAAATATTGGTACTTATTATGATAACTTTTAAGTAAAATTGTACCAGAAATGGTCAGGGCAGCTATAGCAGTAAAGATTAAATAATTTACTATCAGTAGGTCTTTCCCAGCTCCCAGACTATTTACCCTTCAAAGGTCGTGTATTAGTTTTTTTCCAAATTGTGTATCTAGGAGGAAAAATGGTCAAACAGGAATTGGTATACGAATTCCTGCCGTCTCTTATCAGAGTCAGTGTCCCATTTGGGTTGTGGCAAATATTTTTCCGCCGCCCAGCCACGATATCCGGTAGAGATAATGGTTTCAGAATGTCCACCGCACAGAGTTCTATGCTAGTTGCCTGTGGTTTAATCAGTAGCAGATAAGAGATAGAACTTTACTTACGATAACGAGTAAATGTTGGAATAGTTAATTCCAGAGTTGAACTATATCTCTTGTTCTCGATAAAGCAAATATGTTAAGATTTATTTTCGTAAACGTTTAAATGCACGTTTGTTTGGGAATGCTAACAGTATTTTCATTTCATATCAATTACTCAAAACTAAAATATATAGATGTTTTAAAAACTTGAAAAAGCTTTTGGCACTCATAATAGTAAATTAAAAGATTTTTGTTCAACGTTTCGAATTACTACACATTATTCTTTGTCAGGAAAACAAGTGAATAACATAAATAAGTAAATAGAAACAATAACTATAGTAAAACAGTAAACAGAAATTGAAATAAATTATAAAGAAACACAATTATAGCAAGATCAAAATGTACCAATGAAAGACTCATAAGAGAAACTGTAGAATATATAAGCAGAAGAATGCAGTGAAACAGAAGAAGGCTACGAGTTAAACAAGACATGGTTTCCAATGTTTCATAAAATATAATGGCGGGTACCACAAACACTGTTTATGGGTATTTTAAGAGAAGTATTTTACCCTCGGTTTTAGCGCTGTATAATGTTCTAAAATTATTTTATAAAAATACTTCAAGATAATAAATTTTTTTAACTTCTTCTCGAAACATTTTTTTATAAAATATTTTAGAACATTGTACAGCGCTAAAACCGTGCAAAACACCTAAAAACATAGCTCGTGATACCAGCCATTATATTGTTTACTGTTTCTATTTACTTTTGTATTATGTTCACTTGTTATTTAAACCAAAATCTTTTAATTTAATGAAGTATGTAGACTACTCGGTTATCTCCCTTTAGTAACAAACTATAATTTTCGATACCACTTTTTAATGAAATTGTTAAAGTTTTAAAACAATTAAAATATATAGGTAATTTAAGGAGTAGACACAAAAACTTTCACTTAGGGTTCAAATGAAATTTAATATTGATTAAACATTTGTATTGCTACTGAAATGGTGCAAATATTAAATTGTTGACAATTTGCAAAAAAAGTTATGGCATGAACAAACTAAAGATGACTAACAGCCGAATTTCGAATCCGCTATTTCTTAAGCAACAAAAATTTGGCATTGTTTATAAAAAAAATCAGAAAATCAAACTTTGCTGGATTTGGCTATAATTTTGCTTTGATGAACGTTCATGAAGAATTTAAGAGAAATATGCTCTAAGTAGATGATGTAAAAAGTTTAATTTTCCATCACTTTGAAGTATTTTTACCTAAGATGTAGGAATATTTGAAACGAAAAATAAAAGTTATTTATTGAGTGTTCAATATTATTATTGTGTAATTTTATTTACTGATATTGATTGTAAATTTGTAATAAATGTTGATATTGGTTTTGTAAAATTTATTTACAATTTCAATGTGAAAATCTATTCTACCGTTTCTAATTCGATTTGGTTTTAAATAAATATTTTATTCATATCACTGAGTTGGAAATGAACAATATTTGATAAAATTGTGTCTTTGTGAAAACCGTTTTCTGTTGCTCTTCCAGTTCTAATGAATGAACTTGACCTTGACTTGCAAAACTATTTTTACAATTTTTCCTCATCCCTAAGCTTGAGAATATTGACTGTATTTTAATAAAAACTTTTTTTTTCAGGTAGTTTCGTTCGCCGCCACCAAAACCTATAGCGGCGCCAAAACATCATTTATATTATTAAGTTTTTTTTTCATAACAGCGAAAAACAGGCAATGTGTATATCAATAAACTGCTGCAACAGTTAATTTGGAAAGAAACATTTAAAACGATAATCATAAAGATTAATTTCGATTATGAACTATTATATATTATTATTATTATAACAAATTAATTTTTATTATTATTTTATTCATTGTTTGGGTTATTTTTTTAGCAACTTTTGATTCCTTAGTCAGAAAATTTCTGTGACAAAGAAGCGATAGTCTTACAGTATTTTTGTTTGAAAACGTTTTGCTTTCAAAATAACCCATGTTTCGTCTACCCCAAACCTCTATTTGCGCAGATCTCATTGTACTTTCCGTTTGATCATTGCTGTAAGGTTTTTACCATTGGTGTCACGGACGCCTATGTCGCCATATACGCGCGTGTTTTTGGGGCCCGCGCAATACTTTTTTAATTAAAATAAAACACAGTACGCATTTTCGTGTTAGCTTTTTCCTATACCATTGCTATACAACCGAAATATTTGATACTTGAAAAAATATACTATTAGGATTTTTTAAATAAAAAAAGTCTCTAGTCTTGTGCTGTTTTTATTATTTTATACCCTTCCCAAGAGGCCCCCTGACCCATTAAAGACCCTTGATTTTAGGAAGAACTAAAGCTAAAAAGTATTGTTTCTTCATTAGTACGGTAAAAGCACATTTTTTAATCGCACAAACTCGGTTAGTCAAATCTGTCGTCTTGCTTCAATTATTCAAAATAATTCGTTCCTTTAATTAAGCTTTTTTACGTGTTCTGCTTTAAAATGACACTTTAAATTATTTGGGGCCAAAGAGTTAACTGTCCCTTTAGGTTATATCTGCATTTCATATTGATTTCGTTTCTTTAATTTTACTAATTATTATAAATTCAAATTATATACATTTACGAAAGCGATACAATTTCCAGATAAGGTAAATGTGTTATAAATAATAATGTAATGTCCGCTATGTGATGCTGTCTGTAACGCGTGTATGATGCTCAGATCCCAGCAGAGGGATGTAATTCATCGTTTGTAATTTTCATTTTCTGTTTATTTCAAATTATCAGTGAAAAAGTAGCTTTGTAAAATTTTTCTGATATAATTCGCCAGGGATTTTGTCGTCTCATAAATATATAATAATAAATTTGTATTATAAAATTTACATTGTTATTTTATCATATTCCTTGTGCTATCCTCATCATCAACTTTATTCAAAGTAAGTACATTCAATTTTATTCTTTTACTACGTATAATATGCAGGGTAATAAACGAACATGGAAAATACAATGTTAAATTTTTCATTAGGCGATAATTCGTTTCCTATGAATTTTAGAAAAATATTGTAAATACAAAAACGTTCAAAAACAAAAACTGCTCCAAATGAGATTAATTTTAGTGATTAGTATATTTCTGTCACGAGATAGAGGTAAAATAAAATTTATTGTTTTAAACTATTTACGGCGTGCTATGGAAAACGAAACAAAATTCAAACAGTTGTATTGTTTTAATTATTTACCAGTAATCCTGGACACATTTACTATCTAATACAATTTAATATTTAGCTATAGTATGTAATCTTATTTATATTATCTACAGTTATGTATATTTATTTCCGTAGCAATCCTACTTACACTTTTAGTTAGATTTTCTGTCACGCATTGTCGTGTATTGTATTCCATTTTTTTTATTTGGCTCCTCTTTTCGATTATTACTTCTCACGAAGAATAACACTTATTGTTTTATTAAATAGCTTTATAACTGTGGATCGCCCCACATACAAGAATAGGCTGATCCTTGATATTAAATAAATCTTTCACTTGATTTAACGAATTTCTCACAAAATGTATCCATTGAATTTTTCTGAATTGGTATAAGTATAGTAATTTAATCATGGAAATAATTATTTAAAACTTTATGTTAAATTTAAACAATATGACTGTTTGAATTGTATTTCCCAAATTATAAATTTTATACTACGTCTATTTCATGACAGAAATGTATTACATTAATAAATTTAAATTCATTTGATGCAGTTTTTGTTTCTTAACTTTTGGATTTTGTATGTCCTGTAATAAAAATAGACACTCGGTATAGAATAAGAAATATAAATCTACACAAACTAACAATAAAAATAATAATATATGTTGCAAAAGACAATCAAAAACAATTGCACAATATGTCTATGGTTAAATATGAATAAATTGCAATAATGATTTATTTATATTGTGTACTACCAGCCAATAATTTATTTTAGTGCGACAAGTGTAAAATGTATTTGATATTGTTTTTTTTTTATTTCAGTTTTGAAAGTGTTGTAGTGGCGCGAAAGAGCTACAACTTCAATAAGTCTCACTAGATAGCACCACTAGTCTCAATCTGAAGAATATTGCGCCAAAAATTGTAATATAATTTCATCCTTAAATGAAAATTCAACATTATATTTGTATTGTATAACTGTTAGTATAATAATTGTAATATTCTAAAAAAAAATAACAGAGAAACAAACGAGTTTTACTTGTAAATATACGAATAGATGTCTTAGTTGTACCAGCTTGTAATTTTGATTATTTAATCATTTTTCTAATCAACGCATATTGTATAGTATAATAAGCAACAAAGAAATAATTCGTACCTTTCATTAAGATTATTCTCAAATGTTTCAAAGAAAATTATGATTTCACATAACCCACTACACATTACTATTATGTGTAAGTGCAAGACATTATATTAATGTCGCAAATATAATATTTACATTAACAAATTAATGTGCCGTTATTCAATGTAAATTAATATTTCAAAGAATTAAAGCAGAACATTACACTTTCTCATAACTACTGTCAATTTTCTTCAACCGTTTATGAGATCATGCCATAGCCATCTATGTATTTTATTTATGCATTCAAAATAATTTTATAACATACAATATAAAATGTTACGAGTATTATTAACAATAAAACAGATTAATAAGTTTGATTTCAATAATTAAACCAAAAATAATATTAATAAATACATATCCTATTTCAATGTGCGATACTCTGCTTGAAGTAGATCTTTGTATGATATGTGAAATGAAAGGTCATGATTACGACAATGTATGATTTAAAAAACGATAAAAATGTCATAACTGCTCCATAAAAAATTATCTGTGTTTCTTTGGATGCGAAAGAAAGATTAGTGCAACTCAATTCAATATTGATAATTGTAAACAACTTAAACTGTATTAATCAATAATTAAATCCGATTTTGATTATTGTTTGTCGTATATGTAATAATGAGAGGGCAGCAAATCAAAAAAATATATTTATTTTTGCATTTCTAGTGCAGTTGTTTCTTTACAAATGTAACAATCAAGAGTTGATTGATTAAATTTTTAGTTATCACACATACAGTTACTGTTAAAATTAACTTTTGCTCAGCAATTAAATTGTTGCCGGCTTCTTCTTAGAAATTTTTAGATTTCAAACTTTATTTCAACTACTGAAATCTGTGTCTACCTTATCTACTGATTGTAAATTATTTGTGACATTGTTTGACTAAATCATATGCTTTGATAAATTTCTACGTGAAGATGATAATAAATTTGTAGTATAAATAATTAATAAACGGAGTTCCCGATTAGTAGCAATAATGACTTTAAGTAATGTAGAAGTTGGTCAATTAAAAACACAGTACAAATTAGAACCCCCCGAAGGGGGGTGGGGGTACGTGCTGGCGATAGGTATGGCTGCTATGTTTGTAAGTACAAAATAACAACAATATTTGTTAACCTTTGTGCTTCATATTTACGTTACATAATTATCAAAATTGCGTTTTTAATATTTTAGAACGAGAAAAACAGTTGCAATATTATTTTAAAGCAATGTGGTTACTTTGTATTGATAACATGTAATCAAAATAACAACTAATAATAATAATATATTGTCGCCTTGTAGATTGAAAGAGTGATGTCTGCAAAGTGCAAAGTATTGAATGCTCTGGGCATATTTACTCAAAATGTGAATGTATCTTGATTAGCTCGATTGAGTGTTTATAATGATGTGTTAGTGCCTACAGTTGTTAGGTTCGGCAGCACACTGTTGCCCTCACGAATTACTGTCCTTATAACGCCCTTAATACGTTAATTACTAATTTTTCTTCAAACGTCATAAAAGTACGTTGTTATGTATTTGTATTCACTTCTACTCCGGCGGCGGACAAAGTAAAATATTATGAAAAATAGTTGGACTGCAAGTCATTAATTTGATAATTAAAAATGAAACAAATACACAAAAGCAACAATACAACATATTCTATGGCAACTAGAAATGCTGGATTAGACAGAATATTGATTGCTTCTCAAAAAATTGCATTTTATTTAACAACCAGTAGAGAAACAACTCTTCTATTGAAATCTACGGAATACATTTTCTAATAATAAGCATCTAATCATTTACAGATGGTAACAGTAGGACCTTTGGCAGCGTTTGGAATAATATATGGAAAATATTTAGCGTCAATAGGAGATGAAGCAAGTGCTACAGCAATAATAAATTGTATATTTAATACTGCACTTTGTTTTATGGGTAAGTAAAATTATATGTTATTATTGCACCCTAAATAATAACAGAATCTATATAACTTGCGAAAGTACCTATGAAAAATAGAAATACATACAGCCTCTAAACTTGTGTCTAGGTTATGTACATTAATTCACATTTTTAGTTTGTAACGACTGCTCATTAATTTATTCAACTTTAATGTGCTGTAATTTTTTTGTTATTGAGTTTTAGGCAAAAGTTTTTTTAAAGAAAAGGCATTATTTTGGACCCTCCTAGATATCGTTTAAAATTTTTCCGAACGTTATGAATCACCCTGCATTTCTCTGGTGAAAGAACAACTCGTATTAATTTTTGATTATTTTTTTAGGTTTAGTAGCAAACAATTTATTACAAAAACATTCCTGTAGATTTGTAGGAGTGCTAGGAGGCATATTGTTTTTCCTAGGCAACTTTTTAACAGCATTCGCTTCTTCTGTAGGACAAATAATCATAACATTTGGAATATTTCAAGGTAAATCATCGACATTTTAATAACTAATGACTAAGAAAACAATTAAAACTCTCCGTCATAGGTGTAGGATTTGGTCTGATGTTAACAGCAACTTTTGCATCATTCAATGAATACTTCATCAGGAGGAAGAACTTCATGATGGGTATCTCCCAAACAATAATTGCAGCTGGAGCAATGGTGATGCCTTACCTCGCTCGTATACTGATGGATGAATTCGGATACAGAGGGACTGTTGCTATTTTTTCAGCATTGAGTCTACATGCTTTTGTTGCTATGCTCACCTTGCAACCAGTTGAATGGCATATGATTAAGGTACCTGTTTCAGCATTAGAAATGTCCTGTAAGTTAAATTTCTTGTTGTGAACATCCAAATTATTGACTTGTAGCTGTTCTTTTACATCGTAAACATTGTGATGAATTAGTAAAAAAAACCTTTTACTACTCCTTGCTATTAGAGACTAGCTTTCTCGCTTGTTGCTATTGGACACGGGCGACAATATAAAATTCCTCAGAAAACATCAACTGCGTTGACAAATGAAAGCCCAAAGTCTACTTTCTATAGCAATGGTTGGAAAATTAATTTATTTGGTTTCAAATTAATTATTTTTAACTTTTTTCTATGGTTATCTTTTGCAGACAGATTAAATATGCAAATAGTACCCAACAAAAATATATCTTACACTTTCTTATCTAATTTGCACTATTACATAGTAAGAATAAGTAAAAAAAACTGGTGTGGGCACCACACGACTCTTATACATACTTTATAAATCTAAATTTAATTATTTAAGTTGACACATCAAGTTCATCACAGAAAATATATTTTCGCACTTTTCATAAAGCTTCAATTTAGTACCAAACTTCATAGAATCTAATAACTATTATAAAAATAATTGACAATCGTAACGAATAAATTTTGATTATTTAGTTCAACTCTGTTTAATGATACATTTAATTTAACAACAAATTCGACAAGATTCAATTGTTATAAAAAAGATTGACGAACGTTCAAACATACTTGTATAAATCTCCTCTATGGGACCTATAATTTGATACCACGCTCTGTGGGATTTAAGTAAAAAAAAAACAATCGACAATCGTCCAAAATTTATTTTTGACATTGAGTTCAAGTCTACTTCTAGAGATCTTTAATTTGATGTCCATCAGTGTTTATTAAATGTCAGTGTTCGAAATATACTATTATAATTTATTTGTTTTCAAAATTAGAAGCAGATACAAAAAAATTACAAATAATATTTTTATTTTCAAAATTACATTAACATCATAATTTATTTGAATAATTTCGCAACTGACAATATTCTAAATAAATTGAAATTATTGTTTTGTTTCTCCCGTAAACTTCCACTTCAGATTTTACAATTATGACTAAAAGCAACTCAATTCTTCGTATTGTCATGAATAAATAGTAAAAGTTTAATTTAGATTCAATAAAAGTCGATTTATTAACATTATGGCTAAATTTTTAGCGATTGGGAATTATTACTCGTTGTGCTATTTTAATCCTACGTATTTGCAATATTGTTTAAAGAACTCAAATATATCATCATATTTTTATTGTATGTTTCTTTATTAAATACTTATTTCAGTTTTGCCGCAAGAAAATATCAAAATGGATGAAAAATGCGTAAAAAATAATGAAGGCAATGATGACAAATATATGTCAGATTTGCGCATTACAAAAGAAAATAAAGAAGCATCAAGTTTCGAAAAATTTTGGTAAGTAAATTCCATGTGTAATGATTTTAATACAACAATCAGATTAAGGAGCAATGTAAAAGAACGATTGTGAGCATAAATAAAGTAGGGAAAGGTTTGTGTTCGAGAAAAATAATTTAGGGATTGATTGCAATGTTTTAGTGAATGGTGTGAGATTGGAACAAGCGAACAAAACGAGTTTGTATATTTGGGTAGCAAACGTAAATGTATCAATAGTCCGTTCACGATAGCGAGAGATTGTGGTACTAACTCAAAAGAAATCTATTATTGTTGCAGGAACTCAATATACAATTTCTTGGAATTATCATTACTGCGTGATCCTTCATACGTGAATATATCTGTCGGTATATCATTATCTTTCATGTCAGACATCATGTTTCTGTCTTTATTACCAATGTTCCTATATCACATGGAATATGATCACAATGAGATTGCGTACTTGGTGACCGCATACATGGTCGCAGATTTATTTGGACGACTATTATTGTCCTTTTTAACTGCTGCAGTTAAAATTGAGAACAGGACTTTGTTTTTGTGGGGGACTGCGCTCGTTGCAGTTGTTCGAATAGGTAATAACAATTTTTTTTTAATAATTACATACAGATTAAAAATCATATATAAATGCATAATCCTCAAACGTAAATATACATTTATCTGCAACTAACACTACACATAAGTTTGTATATACGTGTATACAAACTGCAAGCAGTTTCGCCTCAATTTGTTCAAAAAAAGCTTTTACAAATCTTTGTTCAGTTCTAAGAAGGAAATTAGATTCATGAAATCCTCAGTGAATTTACGAAATTTTCAAATAATTGTACTGTACACTATTAAATATTATTTATCCTTTTTGGATAAGAATGTGCAACATGTTTTGTGTTTACATTGCTAAGCAAACGTATAACAAGCGCTCTATAAACAAGTGTTAAAAAAATAATCTGTCCCAGGCTGGTTTTTCGCTTTCAAGAAAAGCCTACAAATTAAAATTCGACATTCTGAAATAATACTTTGGCAAGAATAACAAGTAAACATCAAACAAATAAATATAAACAGTATCTAAGTAACAACAAATTATGATTTATAAAACAGAGGAAGGCTAGTTTAAGTTACTGTATTTCTTCTGTGTATTGATTTCTACAGTTTCTCTTATGAGAAATTTTTTACAGAACTTTAAACCAAAAATCTTACTGTGTTCTGAAAGCATATTCTACCATTCGAATATTGTCTTATATTATAACAACGTACTTTTGTCTCGGAATGTAAAATTTAACTAATATTTTGAGCACAGCAGCAAAGCGTAAGTGTAATACTAGTTGCTGATATAATTTTGTACATATAAGGTGTATCATTTACCATTCAAAACAAAGTTTACTATTTTTCTGGTTCTGGTAGTTAATTATTGATTTGTAACATCATTATTTTTCAGTTTTCACAACAATTTCAGGAGAGTGGATGTGGATATTGATACTGATAATATTGCTAGGACTTTTCCGATGTTTAGTGCAAGTGACAATCCCACTGGTATTAGCAGAATATTCTCAAAGTAAATTTTCTGCAGCATTTGGTCTCTACTTGACTATTTGTGGAATTGTAAGTCTTGTATCAGGCCAACTTTCAAGTATGTTTAAATATAAACTCTTTATTCCAAATACGTTAATTTATTAATGTTTGTAGGCCTAGTAGCATCAAACACAACTGGAGACGCCTGGGTTCAACATTTACTCACACTACAGCTATTACTATGTGTGTTTCCTTGGATAGCAGAAATAATGTACAAAAAGTGTAAAAAATAGAATGAACCAAGGGATTACCTAGAACAAAGTGTCTTTAAATTGTCAAAATACGTAGTATATTACTTAAAAATAGATCATGAAAAAGGAATGAAAGTATTAATTTATATACTATGATCTGTATCACTATTTTTATTATAACACTCTTATTACTGACAGAACATAGATCGCCTTGGTCTATTTGAATAGTTTTTAATGTTGTATCTCGAAATTTGGATTCAAATAAATAATTTATATACACTACTGTCACTTTTTGTTTGTTATAATAATAATTTCCTAGTCAATTACGTCACTGATATTATTGAAATCTTTACACCTGTGATCTGAATACTAAAATAAACATCCTTCTCAATTAAATTATCTAATCGAAATGAACCAAAATTAACATTTAAAAAGACATTAAATGGCATCCTGTTTGTTTAGTCACAATTTCATTAGATATTTCTTTGAATAATTCTTCATTCGTCATATTAATGATCGCACATATGTTATACACAAACTCAACCTATAACCTCGTTGTGCAACTTTTACATGCGTGCGATAATCTTGTCTATATCCCACTAATTGCATAAATAACTATTATATAAATTTCTATTTATGAAATGTATAATGTCAGTTTAATATTATTATAAATATTCAAATACATCTCTGTTTAAGCGTTTTGAACCTGTGAAACCACTCATCCTAAAGTTAATGTACTACATTTTTTACAGTTTACAAATAATTACACAGGTAACATCCATTTCAACTAGAAATATAATTTTTTAGTGCCATTACTGCTATTTTATGTGAAATTAGTTTCTTTTAATTGAATCGATTTACAAGTTTTAGGTTAAAATTTATTCACAAGTTCTCAAGCAAATAATGGGAAAAACAGAATTCATGCTAATTGGTAATTGAACATATGGGTAGTAGCGAAAAGAGATTATAAAATTCCCAAATTTACAACTAATCCAGCATACCGTTACTTGCACTTCTATTACAATAATAAAATACTCAGTATGAGTCTAAATGACAATTTACTGGAATTTCCCTCATTGTTTCTGCTTTGAATTTAAAATTTAAACCGATTAAATTTATGATCCCTGCTAAGATGGCGCCAATAATCAGGTCTAATGCTTACAATTGCTAAAGCGGTGCTTCTGTTATTGGAAAACCGACAAAAGATATTTGAGAGTCGAGACATAACTGTTTTTGTATTGTTAGTAAGTAATTTACGGCGTCAAAATCTACTGCAGTAGCTGATTTAATACGAATACAAGCGAATCACACAAAGTTACATTTACTCCGAATAACACATGCTATTTTTTCTGCAAACAAAAAAAATGTAAATCATTACAAAATGTTTAAAACAAATATTCGGTCTTATCCAACATTTCTACTTGCCATTGAATATGTTGTTTTGTTATTTATGTTTATTTGTTTTATTGTTAACTGTCACATTATTGAATTACAACCTTACTATTTTTCATAATATTTTACTCCGGTGGCGACAATATTAAACTTCTGCTTGTCGAATATAAATAAATGAGAACGTACTTTTATGACGTTTGAAGAAAACATTATTGTAGCATGCAATCTAAAACATATGTACTTACTGTTTCTTGTTGTTTTGGCTGATTTCGAGATTCCCTTATATTGAAATTACGGTCTTACACTTGTTACGACACACATTAAGTTATATTATTTAAACAATTCATTTTATATACCATTAATTATTTAGAGAGAAACATTTGTATGGCCCAATCTAGGTTATATTTCCAAAACATCCAAAAGTGATGACTTCAAATTTGAATAAAATTTTGTTTTCTCCGATTAAAATCCGGCCATATATAACACAACAACCATTTACAATACTTTTACACATATTTCAATCATTTGTTACTTTTAATAACATGTATTTAGCTTGAAGCTTCAATTACATTCGTTCAGTTCACTGACATTTTTTTCCGTTGGCACTTCACTTAATCTAGACACAGCATGCTTCGATTCCAATTCAACAATTTTTTACTTGTTTATGATAAGCTAGGCGGTAGACTGCCGTGAACATAAAGACAAAAGAGAAGTAAATTAAACAGGCTCAAATATTGTTCAAGTGAAGTAGTTGTTTATAAAATATTGCATTTATATAAGAAATAAACTCTATTTTGTCCAGTACAAAAATTATTCTGGTATAGTGTACAGTGTTTTCCAAAAACTTTTCTGTAATATTTGTTAGATTTTGTTTCAACTGCGACAGATGGTACGCATAAACAATCTAGGTAAGGTTAATACAATTTATTATTTGGGTTGACATTTGTATTTGATTGTATTAATAACGTATAATTGTATACAATTTATCAAACGTTTTATGTACGATCGTGCTTTATATCTGACATACCCCAGTCTTTCAGACAGGTAATGACTTACATTACTGCACTAGTGTGTTTTATAAATATTACTTCACTATTTATTTGGTTGCCGTGATTTTCAACACATTGCTATCATTTAACAACTATCTCGGCCTGTTGCTACATTGATTTGTAATTAATTCAATTTAATTATTTCACAAAATTCAGAACGATCGTAGATAAAATTTTGTAAGCAATACGTGGGATACTACATGATTATCGCTAATCACTAATTGCGTAAATAAATATCTATTATTTTAATTATTGACTTTATTACGGCACGTCAAAATACAAAATTAATTGCAATTTTTTAATATATCGTCGTTTTTCACGACCGAGAAAAATTGTTGCCACTTTCAACTACTTTATGCTTGTAGTTGCATGTTCGATCATATGTGTAGGGGCCCTGATTTGTCGGCCAGTAACCATGCTTCACGCACAAAAGTATGTTATATATCAGAAGCAGAGTGCCACACTCAAATCGGTAAATAGCGTGATGATATATTTATTTATTTTATTTCTCAAACATATCAGTTTATTTTAATTAGCCATGAAACACCTTTATTCAAGTACATGTAATTCATTAATTTCACAACAGCCGATCTCGGTGGCCTAGTGGCTATGACAGCCTAGCAAGCCAGAGGTCGTAGGTTCGAATCCCACTGAAGAGCATGGTCGTTTCTGTTCATAAAATTCCGTTTCCCATCTTCATAAAAAAAAATCACAACATTTATTAATGAAATTCAACGAAATTAAGTACATGAAAAGATATTAGAATTCGAATGAGAGAGACATAATACTTTCAGAATAACAACTTCTAGAAATATAAAGTAATCATACGTAATACACCGAGAGCCAAAATTTATCAGTAAAATATCAAATAGTTGTTGCGAAGAAACGGCCAGTCGTGTATCACATATGACATAATTAGTTCCTGACAGCGTGTCATTTTGGACACTAGTTGCAGCTTCTACTCAGGACTTATACATAATTTTGTCAAAAAAATTCATAGCTCGAAGTATGTTCGGTTGATTATTTCCTGTATTTAAATAAAAATAAACTAATTGTTTAAATGCCAAAATTTTCAAAAATGGTTGTTTGGAACATGGTGTAGGGATTTTATCAAAATTTTATTGGTACAAAAGAATCATTCTGATTGTCTTTCATATTTTTTTTTCCTTTATTCGAATTTACTTATTGAGGCACTATTATACTAATACCATATTATAACTAGAGTTTTAAAGAAGCCCTGAAATAAATACAATCATCAAGAACTGAAAAACATGTAGCCTATAGCGTCAATAGATGTTTCTTGTCGCAAAATTTTGTACATAATATTAAACACGATTTCAAAAGGTGAATATATTTCAACATTTCATGAAAATCATTACATTACCCAAGTTTGCAAATATGAAATGAAGCTGTGCGGAGTGTGTACGTGCACGTGAACAGGTCCAGGCTTATGTTGCGCAACATTGATCGTCTGCGTCGAACACTTGGCGACGCGGGGACAGGGCCAGATTAAGGGCAAAACGGAAAATAGGCAGCTTGAGATTACCCTTTGTTATAGTACCAAATTAAAGAAATAGTCAATAGTTATATCACGAATGCTAAGAATTTAATCGATTAAATTTGACATGTTTAGCTTATGCATAAAATTTTGCTTAAAATAGTGTTTGAGTACATAATAATTTGAAAAAATCCCGAGACCGCAGGTCGAGGGATTTTATCTTAAATGATAGTATGCTTGATATGATTTTCTATTATATTATTTAAAACATATTGGTAAATGGTTTCAAATTGTGAAAATTTTTTAAATATACTAATAACATAAAAGTTACTAAAATATTACCGGATAAAAGTTGTGGTGAACAACCCAGAATAGATGTGTGGAGAAATGCAGAAGGCAAGGTTGCCACTTTGAACTTTCAAGATTTGCATAAGTCAAGGAATGCATAGTATTTCAAATTTTGCAGATTCAAGAAATGCGTAAGTCGGTACTTGAAAAATCAATATAAAAATATTTAAGTTTTACAGATTCGTGCGCATTATTTTCAAGGTTTGAATGGTCAACGTAAAAATATTCGTCCGCGTCATACGCTCCCAAAATTTTTAATGTAAATTCATCCTTAAATGAAAATTCAACATAATATTGTATTTTAATGTAAATAAAACTGTTAGTATAAGAACTGTAATATTCTATTACATATAATAATAAAAGAAAAATAACAGAAACAAACGAGTTTTACTTGTAAATATACGAATACATAAGTTGTACCTATTTTAGCTTGTAATTTTGATTATTTAATCATTTTTCAAATCAATGCGTATTGTATAGTACAATAAGCAACAAAGAAATAATTCGTACCTTTCATTAAGATGATACTCAAATGTTTCCCACAAAATTATGATTTCACATAACCAACTACACATTAGTATCATGTATAAGTGCAAGATATTATATAAATGTCGCAAACTTTAATATTTACATTAACAAATTAATATTCCGTTATTCAATGATTAAATTAATATTTCAAAGAATAAAAGCAGAACGTTACACTTTCCCATTCTACTGTCATTTTTTTCTTCACCTATTTATGAGATCATGCCATAGCCATCTATGTATTTTATTTATGCATACAAAATAATTTTATAGCATACAATATAAAATGTTACAAGTATAACAATAAAACAGATTAATAGGTATGATTTCAATAATTAAACCAAAAATAATATTAATAAATACATATCCTATTTCAATGTGCGATTCTTTGCTTAAAAGTAGATTTTTGTATGATATGTGAAATGAAAGGTCATGATTACGACAATGTATGATTTAAAAATCGATAAAAATGTCATAACTGCTCCATGAAAAATTATCTGTGTTTCTTTGGATGCGAAAGAAAGATTAGTGCAACTCAATTCAATTTTGATAATTGTAAACAACTTAAACTGTATTAATCAATAATTAAATCTGATTTTGATTATTGTTTGTCGTATATGTAATAATGAGAGGGCAGCAAACAAAAAAATATATCTATTTTTGCATTTCTAGTGCAGTTGTTTCTTTACAAATGTAACAATCAAAAGTTGATTGATTAAATTTTTTAGTTATCACACATACAGTTACTGTTAAAATCAACTTTTACTCTTCTTAGAAATTTTGAGACTTCAAACTTTATTTCAACTAGGTACTTAAATCTATGTGTCTACCTTATCTACTGATTGTAAAAAACTTAAGACATTGTTTGACTAAATCATATGCTTTGATAAATTTCTACGTGAAGATAATTAATAAACGGAGTTCCCGATTAGTAGTAATAATGACTTTAAGTAATGTAGAAGTTGGTCAATTAAAAACACAGTACAAATTAGAAGCCCCCGAAGGGGGGTGGGGGTACGTGCTGGCGATAGGTATGGCTGCTATGCTTGTAAGTACAAAATAACAACAATATTTGTTAACCTTTGTGCTTCATATTTACGTTACATAATTATCAAAATTGCGTTTTTAATAGTTTAGAACGAGAAAAACAGTTGCAATATTATTTTAAAGCAATGTGGTTACTTTGTAATGATAACATGTAATCAAAATAACAATCAATAATAATATTGTTGCCTTGTAGATTGAAAAGTTGATGTCTGAAAAGTGCAAAGTATTGAGTGCTCCGGACATATTTGCTCAAAATGTGAATGTATCTTGAGAAGCTCGATTCAGTGTTTATAATGATGTGTTAGTGCCTACAGGTGTTAGGTTCGGCAGCACACTGTTGACCTCACGCATTACTGTCCTTATAACGCCCTTAATACGTTCATTACAAATTTTTCTTCAAACGTAATAAAAGTACGTTGTTATGTATTTGTATTCAAAAGCAGTAATTCAATATTATCGGCGCCGGCGTAAAAGTTTCTCCTTGGCAACACTTCTACTCCGGCAGCGGACAAAGAAAAATATTATGAAAATGAATAATTTGACAGTTAAAAATGAAACAAAAGCAATAATACAGCATATTCTATGGCAACTAGAAATGCTGGATAAGACAGAATACAACTCTTCTATTGAAATCTACGAAAAACATTTTCTAATAATAAGCATTTAATCATTTACAGATGGTAACAGTAGGACCTTCGGCAGCGTTTGGAATAATATATGGAAAATATTTAGCGTCAATTGGAGATGAAGCTAGTGCTACAGCAATAATAAATGGTATATTTAATACTGCAATTTGTTTTATGGGTAAGTAAAATTATATGTTATTATTGCACCCTAAATAATACCAGAATCTATATAACTTGCGAAAGTACCTATGAAAAATAGAAATACCTCGAGAAATACATACAGCCTCTAAACTTGTGTCTAGGTTATGTAGATTAACTCACATTTTTAGTTTGTAACGACTGCTTAATTAATTTATTAAACTTTAATGTGCTGTAATTTTTTTGTTATTGAATTTTTGGCAAAAGCTTTTTTAAAGAAAATGCATTATTTTGGACCCTCCTAGATATAGTTTAAAATTTTTCCGAACGTTTTGAATTATCCTGTATTTCTCTGGTGAAAGAACAACTCGTATTAATTTTTGATTATATTTTTAGGTTTAGTAGCAAACAATTTATTACAAAAACATTCCTGTAGATTTGTAGGTGTACTAGGAGGCATACTGTTTTTCCTAGGCAACTTCTTAACAGCATTCGCTTCTTCTGTAGGACAAATAATCATAACATTTGGAATATTTCAAGGTAAATCAGCGACATTTTTATAACTAATGACTAAGAAAACAATTAAAACTCTCCGTCATAGGTGTAGGATTTGGTCTGATGTTAACAGCAACTTTTGCATCATTCAATGAATACTTCATCAGGAGAAAGAACTTCATGATGGGTATATCCCAAACAATAATTGCAGCTGGAGCAATGGTGATGCCTTACCTCGCTCGTATACTGATGGATGAATTCGGATACAGAGGGACTGTTGCTATATTTTCAGCATTGAGTCTACATGCTTTTGTTGCTATGCTCACCTTGCAACCAGTTGAATGGCATATGATTAAGGTACCTGTTTCAGCATTAGAAATGTCCTGTAAGTTAAATTTCTTGTTGTGAACATCCAAATTAATTCATTACGAAGATTCGGTGCTCAAGCTTTTATGTGGTATACACAATATTTTTTTGATGAATGATTATAAAACAAAATTGATCTAATTTCATTCAAGTAAACGTATATGTTTCATTTCTGTCATAGATTATTGACTTGTAGCTGTTCTTTTACATCGTAAACAAGGTGATGAATTAGTAAACAAAAACATTTTACTACTCCTTGCTATTAGAGACGAGCTTTGTCGCTTGTTGCTATTGGAGACGGGCGACAAAGTAAAATTCCTCAGAAAACATCAACTGCGTTGACCAATGAAAGCCCAAAGTCTACTTTCTATAGTTGTGGTTGGAAAATTATTTTATGCGGTTTTAAATTTATTAATTTTATCTTTTTTCTATGGTTATCTTTTGCAGACAGATTAAATATGCAAATAGTACCCTTGTACTTTCTTATCTAATTTGCACTATTACATAGTAAGAATAAGTAAAAAAAACTGGTGTGGGCACCACACGTCTCTAATACATACTTTATAAATCTAAATTTGATTATTTAACTTGACACATGTTTATCACAGAAAATATATTTTCGCACTTTTCAGAAAGCTTCAATTTGGTACCAAACTCCATAGAATCTAATAACTATTATAAAAACAATTGACAATCGTAACGAATAATTTTTGATTATTTAGTTCAACTCATTTTAATGATACATTTAATTTAACAACAAATTTGACAAGATTCAATTAATTATTATAAAAAAGATTGACGAACGTTCCCTATAATTTGATAGCACACTCTGTGGGATTTAAGTAAAAAAAATAATAAAACAATCGACAATCGTCCAAAATTTATTTTTGACATTAAGTTCAAGTTTACTTCCAGAGATCTTTAATTTGATGTCCAGCAGTGTTTATTAAATGTCAGTGTTCAAAATATACTATGAAACAAATAATATATTTGTTTTCAAACTCAGAAGCAGATACAAAAAAATTACAAATAATATTTTTTTCTTCAAACGTCATAAAAGTGCGTTGTTATGTATTTGTATTCAACAAGTAGAAGTTGAATATTGTCGCCGCCGGCGTAAAAGTGTCTCCTTGGCAACACATTTACTCCGGCGGCGGACAAAGTGAAATATCATGCAAAATAGTAAGGTTGTAATTCAATAATTTGACAGTTAAGAATAAAACAAATAAACAAAAATCACAAAATAACATATTCTGTGGCAACTAGAAATACTGGATACGGTAGAATATTTGTTGAAGTTTTGAGCATTTTTTAATGTTTTAATGTCTATTTTCTGTGTTTGAAGAAAAAATAGCATGTGTTATTCGGAATAAATGTGTCTTTGTATGCTTCGCATGTAATTGTCCGACTCGCTTCACTCGTCGTTCAAACTTACATGCTCAGCACCCAAAGTATCACATTTACTCCTAATAACACAATATACTATTATCATTACCAGCATAATTTATTTGAATATTTTTCGCAACTGACAATATTAGAAATAAATTGTAATTATTGTTTTGTTTCTCCCGTAAACTTCCACTTCCGGTTTTACATTTATGACCAAAAGCAACTCAATTCTTTATATTGTCATGAAATTTATAATTGTGAAGTTTAACTATACTTCCGTATACTACGTATAAGCAAGAATAAATAGCAAAAGTTTAATTTAGATTCAATGAAAGTCGATTTCTCATTATTATGGCTGAATGTTTAACGATTGAGAATTATAACTCGTTGTGCAATTTTAATCCTACATTCTTGTAATAATATTTAAAGAACTCAAATATATCATCATATTCTTATTGTGTTTCTTTATTAAATATTTATTTTAGTTTTGCCGCAAGAAAATATCAAAATGGATGAAAAATGCATGAAAAATAATGAAGGCAATGATGACAAATATATGTCAGATTTGCCCATTACAAAAGAAAACAAAGAAGCATCAAGTTTAGAAAAATTCTGGTAAGTAAATTCCATGCGTAATGATGTTAATACAACAATGAGATTAAGGAGCAATTTAAAAGAACGACTGTGAGCATAAATGAAGTAGGTAAAGGTTTCTGTTCGAGAAAAATAATTTACGGGTTGATTGCAATGTTTCAGAGAATGGTGTGAGATTGGAACAAGCGAACGAAACGAGTTTATATATTTGGGTAGCAAACGTGAATATATCAATAGTCCGTTCACGGTAGCGAGAGATTGTGGTACTAACTAAAAAAAATTGTATCATTGTTGCAGGAACTCAATATACAATTTCTTGGAATTATCATTATTGCGTGATCCTTCATACGTGAATATATCTGTCGGAATAGCATTATCTTTCATGTCAGACATCATGTTTCAGTCTTTATTACCAATGTTCCTATATCACATGGAATATGATCACAATGAGATTGCGTACTTGGTGACAGCATACATGGTCGCAGATTTATTTGGACGACTATTGTTGTCCTTTTTCACTGCTGCAGTTAAAATTAGGAACAGGACTTTGTTTTTGTGGGGGACTGCGCTTGTTGCAGTTGTTCGAATAGGTAATAACATTTTTTTTTCAATAATTACATACAGATTAAAAATTATATATAAATTTAATATTGTATTCATGCATAATCCTCAAATGTAAACATGCTTTTATCTGCAACGAACACTACACATGAGTTTGTATACACGTATGCAAGCAGTTTCGCCTCAATTTATTCATAAAAAGCTTTTACAAATCTTTGTTCAGTTCTAAGAAGGAAATTAGATCCTGAAATTCTCAGTGAATTTACGAAATTTTCAAATAATTGAACTGTACACTATTAAATTTTATTTATCCTTTTTGGATAAGAATGTGCAACATATTTTTTTTTTTTTACATTGCCCAGCAAAAGCATAGCAATCGTTCTATAAACAAGTCAACAAGTGTTAAGAAAAAAATCTGTATCTGGCTCGTTTTTCGCTTTCAAGAAAAGCCTACAAGTTAAAATTCGACATTTCGAACACTTTGGCAAGAATAACAAGTAAACATCAAACAAACAAATATAAACAATAACAAGTAACAACAAATTATGATTTATAAAACAGAGGCAGGTTAGGTTACTCTATGCTTCTGCGTATAAATTTCTATTTTCTATAGCTTCTCTTATGAGAAATTTTTTTACAGATCTTGAAACCAAAAATATTTTCATTTATTACTGAGTTCTGAAAGCATATTCAACCATTCCAATATTGTTTCTTGTATTATAACAACAAACTTTTGTCTCGGAATGTAAAATTTCGTGATCTGCTTGGGTGAATAGTTAACGCGCATTTCAGCACCTATAACTAATATTTTAAGCACACCAGCGAAGCAAAAGTGTAATACTAGTTGCTGATATAATTTTGTACATATAAGGCGTTTCATTTACTATTCAAAACAAGGTTTACTATTTGTCTGGTTCTGGTAGTTAATTATTGATTTGTAACATTCTTATTTTTTAGCTTTCACAACAATTTCAGGAGAGTGGATGTGGATATTGATACTGATAATATTGCTAGGACTTTTCCGATGTTTAGTGCAAGTGACATTCCCACTGGTATTAGCAGAATATTCTCAAAGTAAATTTTCTGCAGCATTTGGTCTCTATTTGACTATTCGTGGGATTGTAAGTCTTGTATCAGGCCAACTTTCAAGTATGTTCAAAATATAAATTCTTTATTCCAAATACGTTAATTTATTAATGTTTGCAGGCCTGGTAGCATCAAACACAACTGGAGACGCATGGGTTCAACATTTACTCACACTACAGCTATTACTATGTGTATTTCCTTGGATAGCAGAATTAATGTATAAAAACTGTAAAAAAAATAAAATGAACAAAATGTCTTTAAATTGTCAAAATACGTAGTTTATTACTTAAAAATAGATCATGAACAAGGAATGAAAGTATTAATTTATATACTGTGATCTGTATCACTATTTTTATTATAACACTCATTACTGACAGAGCATAGATCGCCTTGGTCTATTTGAATAGTTTTTAATGTTGTATCTCGAAATTTGGATTCAAATAAATAATTTATATACACTACTGTCACATTTGTTTGTTTAAATTAATAATAATTTCCTAGTCAATTACATCACTGATATTATTGAAATCTTTACACCTGTGATCTGATTACTAAAAGAAACATCCTTGTTAATATTTATATTAAAAAATGTTAATATAATTCTTTTCAATAGGTGGAAATTTTTAAATCCTCAAAATCTATTGGATCATTTTTGTCAGATGACATGTAAATTGAATTGTCACAATAAATTGACAGAAAACTTGACGTATGTATAACGAACGATAATATGTTTGTTCTTGGCAATTTATTGATTAATAAATTGCGTCGTGTAAAACAGGCATAAAAGAAAACTCAAATAAAAATTATATATCTTTTTGAACATGATTAAATTTACTCTAAATCAATTATCTACTGAGATATACTCAAAAACCTGGTAGGCCTTCAGGTAAACTACCACTTCCGGTTGATGAATCTAATCAGCTCGTACCGTGAACATACTCTAGTCTAAACTCTAAATGAGTATTTCAAGAGAAGTGTTTTAGCCTCGGTTTTAGCGCTGTACAATGTTCTAAAATAATTTTGTAAAAAATACGTCAAATGAAAGTGGTAGATAATATATTTCTGTGTAACTTTAATTTGAAGCATTATTTTATAAAATAATTTTAGAACATTGTACAGCGCTAAAACACTCGTTCATGATATAAACCAATATGATTGAACTACACATATTTTCAAATCAAGCGCCCCCCTAATATTATTTTTCCAAATGTCTCTTTAATCCTGTATTTTGCATAATGGCAGGTCTTGTGTGACAATGCCTCAATATTTATAAATCCGGCCCTGGAGGGGTTTCGGAACTGCGTCATATCAAGCCTACTACAATTTATAATTAAATTCAAGATAAATTTGTTTCGCAAATCATTACAATATGTTGTTATCCCTCGTAACTTTTAAAAATTAACTCATTTAGATATGGAGAACAAAGGAAAATATTGATTATGTGAAATTCTTTACCGGTTCCGTGCATGAACTTTCTAACAATTAATTTATTATTGTATTGAAGATACCTGAACATTTCAAACTTTTCGAAAAAGTAACTAATATTATAGTAACAAAAAAAAAAATCTGATGTGGCCAGCACATAACCTCCCGCCCAATACTACTCTTAAACGGTACAAAATAGTATTTGATGATACAGAAACATACCTTCTTATTTGTTTATTTTCTATTTATATTTGAGAATTTTAATTTTCTTTCGTATATTTATTTAATTTTTTGACATATATTTCACTAAGAAAACAGCTTCACAATTACGATGACATGTGTCACATTTCGTAAAAAATTGAAAATTTTCCATGGTGTACTAGGAATGCAAGATTTGTGAAATCTAATTTCTTTATATTTTATTATCTCTGAATCTAATGGAAATTATTCAAATTAGTGTAATCAAAACAAATGTAGAATTAAATATTCTTCAACTTTCAAAATAACATAAATTGTTGAAAAAGGAAATTTAACCGTGTTTTTCACGAAAAACTGTTAAGGGCTTCAAGTAAACTGCTACTTCCGGTCGACCAATTTTATCCAAAATCTAATCAGCTCTTCATTTAAATATAAGAAGCAATAATTCAAAAAATTTTATTTTTTGGTATTATAGTATTTGAGTTATGCGAGACGAAAAAATTGCCACAGACTACACACACACACACATACATACATACATACATACATACATACATACATACATACATACATACATACAGACATCATCGCGAAAATAGTAAAATCGTATTGTAGGGACCCTAAAACGTGCTTATTCATTGAAAACTCACTACCCAATTTTCTGACCAAAAACAATACCTCCCTTACCTAGAGGTAGGCGGGAGGTAAAAATAATCAAGTTATTTTTTTTAAATAAGTAAGGGCCGCGGTATTTCTATCCTCAGACAAACTAGTGGAATAAACAAAAAATAATGAAACACCGACTCTTAGTAAATTGTATATTTTACAACACACAATTCAAATGAAAATACTTTTTATAAATCACTTGAAAACCATTTCTATTAGCAAAATAGCAGAGTCGGACTGGCCCAATGGCAAACAACATATAAAATTTAATTTTAATGTATAGAATTACAATTGGCACATGTTTGATGTATAAAATAGATGTTTCAGTTTAATAATAAATGAGTTAATATAATTTGTATTAATAATACTTTTTATTCCGAATATTACTCTTGTAATCTTTCATTTAAAATTTTTTCGCAGTTGATTCAAAATTTGAATAGTGGTAAAATAAATAATATTGGATAGAACAAACTTACATTATACAACAAAAAAAGTTTTGCCAGCTGTACAGTTTATTATTTAATGTTTAATATACGTAAAAAATATCAGAAATTATGAAATTAATAATTATACTTGTGTTTCAACTTTCGTAAAACATTAAAATGAAAAATTTTAAACTAGCGAACTCATGTGAAAAGTAAAAACTGAAATCCTAAGTCCATTTGTCACAAAATGCTTAGATAATTATAGATCCATTTAATTAAATAAATATACTGGTCATGGTTTCACCTATAATTAATGTATTTAATTTTAACCGAATCCGGCCCTGCAAAAAATAAAAATACTTATATTTGCATTCGAGAAGAACGTGACATGCTTATCGAACTTTCGAAATTCCGGGCTTTTGAACAGGATGTTGGCGATAGAATGTGCGAAAGTTAAAAGTTCGACTTTTGTTTTGCATATGATAATTTTTTTACACAATTACATCATTGAAAAAAACCTGAAAGTGGTGATAATGGCCAAAATATTTAGCTTACTTTTAACTCTTAATATTTTCGCAATATTTACGTCTGACGCAAATTTATGATATAGTATCTAATAATAATTATAGAAGTACTTCATTTAAATATTTGAATTCAAATATATTTATTTCAACTGTTAATACGTCAATTATTGACGAACTATTGCTTAACTTTGAAAACCCTTGGAAAATAGAGGGAAACTATTGATTGAAGGAAACTTTCAGACTACCATTAGATATTTAGGTTAACCAATTATAGAACATAGAACTGTTCTGTTCTTGATGGGATTAAATTACACCACTCTCTTTCAAGTCTTTGAACTTTTATTTATTTTTTTAATAATTGATTTCACTCTGATTTATTTTTATACAAATCTGGAAAGTTTTATTATTCAATTTACATACTTTAATAATTTAAAAAGAAATTGAATCAATATATTGATGTCATCAGTATTTGTATTGGTGGACAAAGCTTATGCAGCCCTGGGTGAATAGCTTGGTATCGCCTGTACATTTAGGATTAAAATATACAGTAGCGGTCATTAAAATTGGTACACCAAAAAATAATAGAAATAAACGAACGAAATTTAATACCCAGGTTTATTATTAGAAGAATAAATGATTAAAATTAGGAATGCCAAACATTTGCACATCTTTTCAAATTTGACAAAATTTACTCTAACTCAATTATTTATTTATTTATTGAGAAAACCAGGTAGATTATCAAGTAAATTTCCACGTCTGGTTGATAGATTAATAACAAAATCTAATCAGTCATATTCATCAGATTTTGAGTCATCATGGACGAAAAAACTGTCGCACAGACAATCTCTTTTCCTATCCAGTTTGCATATGCAGTACCTTTTACACCTGATTTTTTTCTCCTTCCATTTTCTATTATTTTTTAACTTCGTCTTAATGCTACTTGTTTCTATTATTTAAACAAAATAACACAACAAAACATGCGAAACAAAAATATAGGTTATGAATTCTGTAATCGGAAAGTATTATGCACATTTAAGACAGTGACAATATAAGTCAGTGACTAATATTGATTCACGTAGTACAAACGAAATTCTAATTGCTTTACCATGACTATGTTGTACATCTAACTTATTCAATTTCTCACACAAATATGGGTTTACTTTCGTAGAATTCGATTTTGAATAAATATCTATTATGAAATAACATAACTTATGTGGTTTCTCAAATAAGTGATTCAGTTATAGCATTTATTCAGGAATATTCCTTAATCAGTGGTTGTAGTAAATGGTTTTTAGTAGTAAGTTGGAGTGTTTCAGTAACAATAAATAAACTTATAACTAAATAGTTTTACAAGTATACGTTAGCGCAGTTTATTACGTAGTTCGACGATCCGAGTTATCGCGTATTTTCTTGTCGAGAAAGCATGTCGCCTACTCAACTTATATCTATGTATTTGTGCTGATTTGGTTGAATTGAAAGTATAGCACCTAACGACTTTTCTTGCATCTGTCTCCTTCGAAAATAGAAAAGGGGACCTAGCTTAGGTATACTAGCTACTAGCTACTAGCCTACTTGCTTCAAATACAAAGTGCAGAAGGTGACCTGTAAGTACAATATGCAAGGTTCACATGTGTTAGCTTTCTTCGCCCTCCTATCACCTGTTATTTTCACATGTTCCCATATATCCATGACTCGCTGGTGGTGTACTATTCTTGCTAGAGGTGCCAGGTGCTAAATGCTTGAAAATAACAAAAATGGAATACAGAATTTAATTTATTGGGGTATATAGCAAAAGATCTTATTAGAAAAAGGACCACAGGGTAATTTTGTGCAGTGACTATTTTAGAAAATGAGGATCTCATGATTTGGAGGTTGAGGTTATAATTTGACGACGCAGTACTCGCGTAAAAGATGATCATTCATCAGGTATGGTAATTTTTTTCTAAAGCTAGAGACAAATTATCATTCTATCTCTGACTTAAGGACCGGACCAAATTATTAAATAAAATAAATGAATATTAAATGAAGTAGCTACTTCTTATTTCATTTACTTATAATATAATGCTCTGGTATAAATTTATACGTTGATAGGTGCCTTAAATGCTATGCTAAAGCCTTGATTATTGGTGTCATAAAATTTTTGTGAGCAATTCGAGTCTAATTTTTATAATTTTATATAAAGTAGTACTTTGTTGAGATGAATTGCGGCCGGTCAAATGAAATATAGGACCGGGGATTGTCCATTATGCGTTAAGAAGAGTGTCACACCAAGAAATGGCTAAATGGTGTGCTCATTATATTTACTTTAGAATTTACTGAAACAATTTGATTTAATTTATTTAAATTCATAAATCTCAATTGTTACATGTTATCGCATCCTCGATCTGCAGTTTTTGAAATATGTTCTAGTTCTTTTAATATATGCCAGTATTCTAATCAACTTTAATTATTTGACATTAGATTGAAGGTAAAACAGATTAATCTCCAAAGTTTTAGGTTTTGTAACGATTACATTATATGTGTTTCAACATCAATAATTTCCTCATAGAGAATCTACAAAGCGAATAGCTGCTAGATATACTTTTAGTGTTAGAATTTTCTCTGCTCAAAAATGGGATTTCAAGAACTATAACAGCTAAAGACTAAATGAAATTAAATTATACAAAAGCTGCCACCCTATATAGGCCAATTGAATGATGGTTTTGTTTTTCCGAAAAAATGAACAGGTCACTGGACATGGTTTATAAATCTATTTCGTGGATTTATTATTTTTAAACCAAAATCATAGCTCTTATAGATCTCGAGATTCCAATGGTGATCCTCGAAATTGAAATACTATATTTATTCACAGAATATATTGATATAATTTTGCAACCTAATTAAACAATATTGTTCCTTTATGTTTCAGTTGAATAAATACATATTCGCCACATTTAATTACCCCTCCTTTTCAAGTATGTTCTAAGTAAATTGCCTCACTCAAAAATGGGCAAATAGTACGATGATATATTTAATTTTATTAATTTAATAAGCGCCGAAATATAAGCAACCATGCATTCATTTGAGAACTCAAGTAACCTGAGTGCAACAATTTTAAAATTGAAACTGACACTGACACATGAAAATAAAATAGTATTAAAGTTTTAATTGAATGAAAAAGTTTGAAATATATTTTGTCAGTCCATATCTCATGACCTTAACTCGTAAAGTTCGGCAAAACTGTGAAACGTATGTTAAAATTATTTGTTCTGCGATCATAAGAAAACTCAATTATAAAATAATGTAAACGATAATTAAATTATGAGACACCACATTTGAAATGTATAAAAAAATAAATTTCGTATTTATGCTGTATAATAAACATAATAAATTACAAATTATGAATGATAAACAATTGCTTGGGTGTCCGAGAAAAATTGGTTAGGTATGATTGATGGTTTGTTGCGTAAATGTATGAATGTGAACGAGGCAAAAATGGTGTACCAGGATAGGAATATTTGAAGGAGATTTATGATTGTCCGTTGATTGTGTTTCAGGGTTCGTATTACCTCACTGTGTGGGATATAGCGTGATGTTGTATATGTATTTATCTCGCATAAATTAATAACGATGATGCATACAACAAAAATGTTAATATTTAAGCACAAAAATAAATATGTAAATCAAAATTTAATTACCTATCTGCTTAATTTTCCATAATTGATAAAAATTAACAAATACGTATCAAGTTATCTTGCTCAATGCCCTTGAAGTTTAATCATTAACAAATCTGAAAAAATGAAGGTTAAGTAATCTTGTGTTTATTATTATTTTAATTCTGGTTAGTTGTTTTGTT